>CM060976.1:254471904-257398751 GCA_030765065.1 Deroplatys truncata | reverse complement strand
AATAAAAGCTTTCCTAGGCTTATTGTACCTGGCAGGAGTTTTTCGTGGTGGGACGCCAGAATATTCACGAGTTTTGGAGAACCGATCTTGGAATTCCTCTATTCCGAATGGCTATAGTCAGAAAAACGATTCAGTTTTCTAATACGCTGTATTCGCTTTGATGACAAAAGCTCAAGGCTGGAGCGACGAAGATTGGATAAATTGGCTGTTGTTAGAGAAATGTTTACATTGTTTCTGAACAACTGTCAGAACCATTATTCTCTTGGACAAAATGTCACGTCGATGAACAGTTGCCGGCATTTTCGTGGTCGATGTGCTTTTAGACAATATATACCATCCAAGCCAAACAAGTATGGCATAAAGATATTCTGTTTGAGTGATGCAAAACTGTTTTATACAACTAACATGGAGATTTATTGTGGACAGCAGCCGGGACGGACCATATTTGCAAACTAACTCGGCAGAGGCTGTAGTGTTGAGATTAACTGAACCAATCTCTGGCACTGGACGAAACCTTACTGCAGATAATCGGTTTACCAGTGTATCGCTGGTGAATGAGTTGCACAAAAGACAACTTTCTTTCGTCGGTACAGTGCGAAAGAACAAAAAAGAGTTACCCACTAATTTCACTTCTCCAAAAGATCGCAGACAGTACGAAAGCATATTTGGCTGCACAAAAAATGAAACACTTGTTTCATATGTTCCAAAAAAGGGTAAAATGGTAGTAGTTTTGCTCTCAAGTCTACAGGTGTCCATCCACACAGTTATCAGAAGGTGCTGAGAAAAAGCCTGAAATAATCCTGCATTACAATGACACTAAATGTGGAGTTGATGCAGTAGATAAATTGTGTGCTACATACAATGTAGCCAGAACAAACGAGAAGGTGGCCCGTGGTAATTTTTGACCATATCTTGAACATTGCAGGTATTAATTCTAGGGTTATCTTCCTTGGAAACCAAAATAAATATTCCATAAGGCAGGAGTATTTGAAATTCACTATCTTTAGCTTTACTGTTGCAACAGCTACAAAGGAGAGCAACAGCATCAAATCTATCCGATGATTTGAAAGGCCTTCTGACAAAATATAAATCTGAAGAATCCGGCGCAGATGAATTGTCAAATACACCACTATGCACATTGAAAAGGAAACGATGTGAACCCAGCAACAAAGACAAAATGAACTGCAAAACTAAATATGCATGTGGGAAATACAACACCCCCCTGTATTTGAGCAAACATGCTAAAATTATTTGCGATAGTTGCTTAGTCAGGGAAAACACGGGGTGAAATAGTAGAATGATTCTGAGTAACTGAACAATTGAAATTACAAGTTGTATGTATACCTGGAAATGGCAATGTATTTCTTTATACTTACTGTAATACAATTATAATGTTTATGTACTCATATTTTAGCTTGTATTTTTATGTTGTAAGATAATACCTATTAATGAAACCCTTGTACGCTTAATCTAAATAAAGGTAAAAACAGAAAAAAAAGAAGAAAATAAACGAAAGAAAACAAAAATATAGCGCAGGTCTACTAGGCCCCGCGCGCCTGACGGAGGGTTAAGCAATTAAGCTCTAGAAATTACACAATGATTTCTATCATTGCAAAGCCTAAATGATGACAGCATTTCTGTGATAAGTGCATATAACTGACTAGTATGAGACTCTGTGAAAAAATCAAAGCAGCAAAGAAAAATTGAGGATTTTGTTTTAAACCAGCACTCTGAATTTTTTTAAGTTTGACATATGAATAACAGTACTGGTATACATGCAAGTACTTTAATAATGCATTATGTTTATTATTTGTGTGTTTTATTTCTATCTTTTGCTAAATAACACATAATTAGTTTAATAATAATAAATACCAAAAAAAAGAAAACAGTTTCAGTTCCATAAGAAAATTTGCTTTTAGGTTTTCTCATTTATACATTATTTTAGACATCGCCCTTTGTAAACTTATGAGGTTGTACTGTATGTCAATTAATTTTTCTTTAAGTTCACTGAATTCCTAGTTTCTAGAGATCAAACCTAAGCAAAATTCATGTCACTTCACTTTTAGTTAAGGTTGAGGTCTGAGAATCACAAATAGTGAAGAACCACACACAACAATTTGTGTTTGATAATCTGATAGCAGTATTGCCAACTAGTTTTCTTTAATATGATGACAATTGATGCTCATCATGCATTACCTCCAAGGAAAGCAAAAAAAAATAAAATTTAGTCTTATTTTATGGACGGTCTTTAACAATGGTTCTTAGCATCCCATCCTATATTGGGCGTGAAAGAGCAGAAATTTTGCTCAGAGACCTCGAGGTTCTTTTGGTGCCATAAATCTATGACATAAAAACCACCGGCTTTACTTCCCTTCTGAAGGAAGCCATGCTAAGAAATTTTATGCCCAAAAAAAATCTATTGCCCTCCGCCAGGTTTGAACCCACGACCTTGAGAACTAGAGGCTAACACGGTACCCCTAGACCACGGAGGACGATCCAAGGAAGGCATGGTACATTATTAACTGTAACAGCAAAAACAAGGAACATTTACCGTACGTTGCCTATATTGTACTGCACATAGAAAGAAATGAAAATACTGTATTGTTCCTTAAAAAAAAACATACATCTGGCAACCCTAATTAGTATATAAAAAGAATATGCAAAATAAATTGTGCTCATTGTGATATAATTTGTTTAAAACCAGCAAATAACATTTTTTCATCTGAATTAGCCAATTAGCCAACTTGGATATTCAAAACAGTAAACATTTTTATAAAGCAGTATACTGATCATTTGTGACTCTTTAAACTAAATGAAACTACCGATAGCAGAAATGATGTTAAGAATGAAAGCATATGCAGCTGCCAAGAAATGTCTTGGTTCTGTTTTTCCAAGCCTACTACTAGAGAGAGCTCTAGTGGCTGTTATGCATTATGACCTCCTTGACTACCTTCTACAGGGTGATTTATGAAGAACTGACACATTTATTTAATTATTTCAAAACAAGTTATGCTAACGACAACTTATTATACCTGAAATGCAGAGGAATTTTGGGATACTATTTACCTCTATAGCAAATGTTGAAAATGTCCTCCATCCTGCATAAGGCACAACTCAACACATTACATGTTATTGGCAACTCGGAGGACTCTGTTGTCAATAGCTTGAATCTCCTGTGTAATGTTGTGCTTCAGATCATCCAATGTCTGAGGATGTGTGACATAAACCTTGTCTTTTAAGTAACCCCAAAGAAAGAAGTCCGGCGATGTTCAAACCCGGAGATCTCGGTGGCCACAGAGTCTTGGAAATTATCCAGTCATCAAAGAAACTTGCAACTAGACTCTGTGAGGTTTAACTTGGCAGGTTTTCTACTGTCTTTGTCTCACACAGAGTGCTGTCCTTGTCTAGAACAGGGGGTGGAACAGCAACCACTTCTTTCTTGCGATTTGTGGAAATTCCAGACCCGCTTCTATTGTATGCTGACTGAAAGTTACAGTGGCGTATGAGCTGCGGAACTGTGAGTTTGGTGTTTTGTGTTTTACACGATACGCAAGATGTTTTCAGTGTTACAGCATATGGATATAATGTTGAATTATTTTCTAGTAGTTTTGGTTGTATTTGTATTGTTTCAAATTGGGTCTCGAGGGAAAGTTCTAAAATCAGATGGTAGGGAAATGGTAGTCAAAGTTCACAGTTTCTTCAGTGATGAATGTGACGCGTTGAAATGTGGAAAGCCGACTATTTCAGTGACTAGTATAGTTGAGAGAACTGCTGCTGCTACAGGTATTTCTGCTCGTTCCGTCCAGCGAATTTTAAAAGAACACAAAAATACTGAAGCTAGTGGCGGTAGATTGCAAACTCCAGGCAAGAAGCGCTCGAATAGGAGATCGCAAAAAACAGAAATAGACTCATTCACGACAGCTGCTATTAAGCGAACAATCTATTCGCTATATCGTACGGACTTTCTGCCTAGTTTGCAGGACATTTATGAGGCTTTAAAAGTTCAAGATTTACTGAAAGGAAGCGTGTGGTCGGTAAGAAAAATTCTTAGAAAGCTTAATTTCAGTTATAGCAAAAATTCGCAAGGAAGACGTTTTTTAATGGAACGAATGGATATTGTTTCTAAACGATTTCAGTTTTTAAGACGAATGAAGGAACTGAGGGCTACTGGTAGGTCTATAGTGTACCTTGACGAAACGTGGGTAAATATAAACCATACGAGAAATAAGGTGTGGAAGTGTGACGGTGATGAAAATGATTTCCCTCTTAAAACACCAATAGGCAAAGGACAGCGATTTATAGTTGTACATGCTGGATGTTCAACAGGGTTCATTCCTAATGCCTTGCTAACTTTTAAGTCAAAATCCAGTAAAGACTACCATGAAGAAATGGATAACAATATTTTCAAGGATTGGTTTGTTAATAAATTGCTACTTAACATTCCTTCTAATAGTGTCATCGTTATGGACAATGCCCCTTATCATTCCATAGAAATTAATAAAGCACCCACTTCATCTTCACTCAAATCCCATATGCAGGAATGGCTCCGTAATAGAAATATTGAGTTTGATCCCCGAGCGACAAAACCAGTGCTATATGAGCTAATTAAATTGAAAAAAGACAATTTCAAAGTTTATGAAATAGATACACTAGCAGAAATGCATGGACATACTATAGTACAGTTGCCACCTTATCACTGTGATTTTAACGCTATAGAACTTATATGGGCGCAAGTCAAGAACGATGTTGCCAAACATAATATTTCATTTAAAAGTGGTGATGTAAAAGCGTTGTTTGATAATGCGATTACAAAAGTGACTCCAGACAACTGGAAAAGGGCGTGTGAGCATGTACAAAGCACTGAACAGTTTTACTGGGAGAAAGACGGTCTGGTAGATGAAATTACGGACAGATTAGTCATAAATTTAGAAGAATCGGAATCGGAAGATGAGTACGAATATTCGTTTGAAGTCTCTGATGGTGAATCGGAGAATGAACAACAACCGGTCGGAGAGGAGGAGGGGCATCCCGCCACTGATGCTTGTTTGTCTGGTGTATCTGCTTTGCCTGCGTCACCATAGAGCGAGAGCGAGATGGTGAGTATTGCTTTCTCTGTCTAAAAGGGACACGACAACTTAAACCTCACGGACAGTAGTGCCATGGATTTATTTGATGTATGGCATGTAGTGCCGTCCTGCTGCAAATATCCTTGACTCAGCTCTGCATCTTCTAGTTGCTCAGCAAACTCCATGAAAATCAGTCGGTACTTTGCAGTGTTCACATTGTTTTCAGAAAAAAATTGGTCCCACTATTCTTTGTGTGGATATTGCGCACCAAACTCTGATTTTAACTGGGGCATAGGTGCTTCATGAATAACATGTGGATTTTCACTGGCCCAATAGTGCGAGTTATTTGAGTTCACATAGTTGGATAAATGGAACCTGCTTCATCTGTGAACCCTGTGATGGACAATATGGCAGGATTTTACACAATGAACGCCTGAAACCAATGACAATAATTCAGTCATCTATCCTTATCCGATGGACAATCATAATCCTATACGGCTTTAGGTCTGCACTTTTCACAGCCCTCTGACACGTTGAGTAGCTGCACCCTGTCTCCTCCGACAAACGTCTTAAAGATTTTTTGGGTGACTGATCCAGTTGTGCTCTTACATAAACAACAACCATGGGAAGCCTATATGAACGAGTTTGGTCTTTTTCACTCACCAGAAATCCAGTCGTTTCCAATAGGTTTACCAGTCCCAGTATTGTGTTTCTTTGGGGAGGATTCTGAACACCAAATTCTCTCTGGTATGCCCTTTGAGTAGCTGTAATTGAATTCGTGATCCAGTATTGCTTTACAAGCAAGAGTCGTTAATTTAATGTGTACTCCATTTTCATGTTGACTAGAACAAAATCTCAAAAACAGTTGCCAACAATAAAACTAACAATTACAAATAAAACATGAACATCTGAGCATCTAGTGACTGGCAATCTAAACTCCAGGACATTCTGCTTAATTTGGTGCTAAAATTGGGGCATTGAGTGAATTTCGAACAAAATAATTGAAAAATAAATACATCAGTTCTTCATAAATCACCTTTTCAATGATGGATATACACATTAAGCAAACAGTATGCTGTGTTTGGGAACAGGAAACAAAACTTGATCAACCTTCCCACTCACTTCCATTGTTTGTGCATGCTCACACTGAAAAACCTTTTAATTTTTTTTCCTGGCCTGGTTCTTATTTCATTCCCAAGGAATAGTGCATCAGGCTTTAACTAGCAGAACCTGCACCTCTGCTCGTCTTCTGTAATTAAATGCAAGGATTGCTCTCTTGTCTCTCTCCCCTCCATTACCTCTCTCTCTTCTCTCTGTACAACTTACATATTCCCCACTTCCAGGTTACTACCAAGTTAAGCATTTTGCAAATGGCACATAGTCTGTAGGCATCAAGACAAATAATCTTCTCAGTTGTTAATTATAAAATATAAATTTAAGAAATTGCTGATGATACACTGGGCACAATTTCCTCTCTTTGTGCAATTATTTAGCATACATTGGCAATGAACACTATTGCAACATGCAAAACTTTCTTACATAAGTTTTATTAAAAGGCTCTGGCATAAGTACAGCATGCCTAATCATACTGTTATAAGCAGATCCCATTCCTTTGTTTTGCTGTATCTTCTGTTATCATGACCATCTACATACAATGCCTGGAATGAGGTATCCATGGCTTTTGTCTTATTTTTACACTCGTCTGTGGAGCATCTGCAAATTTTTTTCTACTCCATGGTATTTTCGATAAGTCAAAACCTTCTTCATAAGCATGTAATTATATTACACCAACATGTTCCTATTCTAATACCTAGGCCTTGTAAATCCTTTTTAGTCTTTTAGTCATTCATGGAATTAGAAGCTATCTTATAGCGAATATATGTTGGGAAAGGCAGTGCTTTACAATGGTGAAAAAATTATCAAAGTCGGTTGAAAGATTTCTGAGATTATTGTATACATATATGTAAGCTACCTAAAACTTGCACTGAAAATATCTGATACAAAAATATGAACTGAAAAATGACTTTCACAGGCATTAAGGCAGGTATGGGCTCATTAAAGTAGATGATATAGGTTACTCAAAAGGTAAGCAAATATGATTTTCAACAAACTTATGTTTTTTTAATACAAGTAAGAAGATGTTTTTTACAAGTAAGAATATTTTAGTGATGTAGTGTAACAACCCTCAACTCTCTTTATTTTAAACTTATGTTTGTATAAATGGAAAGCCTGCATTACTTTTGAAGCAATTGATAATATGGAAAATGGCATTAATTGTTCTTCCACACAAGCTGTGTGTAGGACAAGGTTGGAAACGTAGGATTTTTCAGTCGTCTGGTTCTACCTTTCCATTAAGAACGGCGTTTGTTGCTTCGCAATTACGAAATTGTAACATGAAATTATGCTTGAGATACAATGAAACACACATCAGTTGCACATTTTGGGGTTCAACCGCATCACTGAGTCTCAAACATGAACCTCACACTGCAGTTAGTTGTAAGGAGATTGATGTATTGCAATGCAACAAATGCTGTTCTTAATACAAGGTGTGATCACAAAGTTTCCGGAATGGATTCACAACAATGCTGATGCTGAGATGCAGCGTTCCTTCCTGATAAAAATGAGAGGTCACGTGACTTCCTGTGACCTTGCAGTGACGAGGTAGACGCTTTGAAGTGAACACGTGTTTTGCATGTGCTGCAATTTTTCCGCGCAGCAAAAATGTCAGATTACGAAGAACAAAGAACGGGACATCAAATTTTGCTTTAAACTTGGTAAAACTGCAACAGAAGCCTATGAAATGTTAAGAACAGCTTATGGGGAGGAAGTTATGGGCAAAACTTAAACATTTGAGTGGTTTTCGAAATTTAAAAGTGATGTGACATCAGTTAAAGATGCAGATCGTTCGGGGCGACCCTGTTCCAGCAAAACTGCAGCAAAATATCAATCAGGTGTGGGAAATGGCCTTAAATGATAGGCGCATTACAATAAGAGAACTTTCTGACTCATTAGGACTCTCCTTTGGAAGTGTTCAAAGCATTTTGAAAGACAATTTGGATATGTTCCTGCATCATGGCAATGCGCCCGCGCACAAAGCCCTTTCTGTTCGACAATTTTTGGATAAAAATGGGATGAATAATGTTCCCCATCCCACCTATTCTCCAGATTTGGCACCAGTGGACATTTTTCTTTTCCCGCAATTTAAAATGCGGCTCCAAGGAAATCATTTTGAAGACATTGATGTTATCCATCACAAATCACAGAAGGCTCTGAACATGTTGAAAGAAGAGGACTTCCAGAGGTGTTTCCAGCAGTGGCAGAAGCGCTGGGACAAGTGTATCAACTCCCAAGGAGACTACTTCGAGGGTGACAGTGCAGATTAGACAAAACAAACTGTTGTGTAGTATTTATGATGTCAATCCGGAAACTTTTTGATCACACCTCGTATTATTTTCACTGTTATCAATTGTGTTGGAAATACCACAGGTTTCAACCACAAGAAAAAGGAAAATAAATACTGGTTTAGCATTTAAGAGTTAAAACTAAGTCGATTAATGGCACAAAACACTGACTTTTTATTTTCTGTCATTAATTGACTGAGTTTTAACTCTTAAATGATGTCATCAACTTCCAGCATATGAAGATAAAGATAAAAGTTTGCCTCTTTTGTTGTATCTCAAGTGTCAACTTCACGTTACAGTTTCCCAGGATGTAATCAATCTATTGTGATGCAACAAATGCCATTCTTAGTGTAACTTTCCATGCTACCAAAAAGAATACAGGTTTTGCATTTAAAAACAAACAAGTTAAAAATCATATTTGCTTACATTTTTGAATGGCCTATCCTTTAATGATCCTCTCCCTTACTTATATATATCACCCAGACAATTTTGTTATATGAACTCACTTTAGTTACAGGACTTTGGTGTACTGTGAATGTCTGGAATAGTTGTGGGCCGTGTCCAACAGTTTCTGGATGCTGAACAATCACTCGAACAGTTCCAGAACTGGTACCATATGCTATTTCAATCCAATTGCCACAAAGACCTACAACAAAATAGAACAGTGTCCATAGTGAGGAAAATAATATACAGTGATGTTAAGAAAATGAAGCTAAATGCTAGTGGCACAGCAAAGGGGCAGGGTTAGGGGTTAAAACCCCTCCCAGAGCCACAAAAAAAAAAAAAAAAATCAAATATAGCTAACAAAATGAAAGCAAACTTGACCAAAATCCTAATTCACTGTTGCCACCACCACATTAAAGTATGGCAGCCACTGATTTCACCATTTGCTAATGATAGTAAACCCTCCTCTCAAAGTGATGTGTACAAAAGAATGGTTACTGTTATCCAAATGGCCAGGAGCTATTGAGTGTGTACATTTTGGGCGTTACAAAATTTTAGTCAGACAGCCCTGAAAATGTGAAATACCATCTGCTGCATAAATGATAATGAACAAATTGATACAACTGCAGTCGCCCCAACAACGTGTTAGGGCAAGAACAAAGTAATGTGTAAACTGAATTGTAATTGAGATTATGGATGGTATGGAGGGGCTTCTGTGCTTGTGTATGTACCTACATCTGCTACAGTGACTACCACCTAGTGGCATTGACATAAAATTGCAATGACAGAATGGAAACTACCAAGCGGGATGGCTCGGGGGTAACGTCTGTGGCCTGCATTTGGGAGGTCCCATGTTCAAATCCCGTAGGCCGACCAATCTGACTGAGGTATTTTCGTGGTTTCCCTCAGCCGCTAAGGTAAATACCAGATTAGATATTTAATACCATGACCCAAAATTCCACCTTAAGTCTAAAACAATAGTAAAAATGAAAAATAGGTGGTAATAGCAAATGCTGTGCCATCTATCCACAGACAATGAAAACAGGTAGACTGGATGGCACCCTAATGCCATCTGCATGGCACAAAGCAGAAGATCCTGTTGCTATGCACTAGGGTCTCTGTGGATACATGACGAAGCATGGTGGCATGGTTACAGCGATGAAACCTAGAAGGCTAACTGCCTTTCTATATGAAAAGCAGTTAGACTGGATGGCACCCTAATGCCATCTGCATGGCACAAAGTAGAAGATCTGGCTGCTATGCACTAGGGTCTCTGTGGATACATGACGAAGCATGGTGGCATGGTTACAGCGATGAAACCTAGAAGGCTAACTGCCTTTCTATATGAAAAGCAGTTAGACTGGATGGCACCCTAATGCCATCTGCATGGCACAAAGTAGAAGATCTGGCTGCTATGCACTAGGGTCTCTGTGGATACATGACGAAGCATGGTGGCATGGTTACAGCGATGAAACCTAGAAGGCTAACTGCCTTTCTATATGAAAAGCAGTTAGACTGGATGGCACCCTAATGCCATCTGCATGGCACAAAGTAGAAGATCTGGCTGCTATGCACTAGGGTCTCTGTGGATACATGACGAAGCATGGTGGCATGGTTACAGCGATGAAACCTACTATTAGTTTCAAATGGGAAGAGTTCTGAGCTACAGCGAATGAGGTGCATTTGCGTGCACAGCGTTGCCACCTCGTTACCCCCACTCTTTTCATATTTCCCTCTCACTCTCACATCTGCCTGTCGCTAGAATGGTCGACGTAAAGCAACCCAAACTGAATTATCTAAACTTTTATAATTCTCCTGGTGTTTAAATTCATAATTGGGAATATACTCGCATGCTACTTACGTATTTTTTAAGTGTTATATAATTATAGGTTATGAATTACCTGTGCTTTTAATCCAATGGAACTGCCAGTGGCTCATCCGTATCACTGTCATCAGTTACGTGAAGAGGCAATTCGTCACTGACACTGTCTTCATCGTCTGAGTCTTGCAAATTTATGATGATAGGTTCCAAAATATCATCACGGCCTATTTGTTTCCAAAAGTCGTCGTCTTGTAGTTTTTCTGCATGTCTCACGCAGGCTTCCCAGTCTTGTTGAGTTACCTTGTCAATTTCTTCGTGAATAAGACGTTCAACGTCAGTCAGTTTAAAAGTGTTATTTCTGTTTGCAACTCCTCGTTTTATTTGAGCCCATACTAACTCAATTGGATTATACTGGCAGTGATAAGGGGGGAGGCGGATTACCTCGTGTCCCATTTCCATTGCAAGTTGATCCAGCTGATACACTTTTCCCTGGTTTTTAAATGGAAGTACTTGTTGCAGTAACTCATTTTTAGTTTCTGTTGCCGAAAATTCAACCCCCTTTTTTTGCAACCATTCAACAATTTGGTTCTTTCTACTGGCAGTATTCGGTACTTTGTTTTCAATAACCGAATGATATGGTGCATTATCCATTATAATTATGCTTCCCTCTTCTAAATAATTTAGGAATCTGTTCAAAAACCATTCTTTAAACGTATCAGCTGTCATCTCTTCGTGATAATCTGAGGTGGTTTTGGACAGAAAAATCCATTTGCTTTCAGGTACAAATCCTGTCTTAGCGGACCCTACATGACAAATGATAAGTCGACTGCTTTTTCCAACAGGTACCTTCAGGCCACCCTTTTTTGAGGAATCTTGCCAGATTGAATTTTGAGTGTGGTTTTTATTTACCCATGTCTCATCTAAGTAAAATATAGGTCTCGTATCGCAAGAATTTCGAATTTCGTGCATTTTGCGTAAGAATTTTATTCTTGCCGCAACAATGCCACTCCTCTTCATTAAAAATTGTCGCCCATCATTTGTCTTTCTGTACCTGAACCCTAATCCTCTCAAAATTCTATAAGTAGATGAATTTGAACCAGTGTATGATATTTTAGTTCTAAGGGCACAAGTTATTTTCTATATTGTTGGGAATTCACCTTGGTCATAAAACTCGAACAACGTCCTTGTCAAAGTCAGTTAAATTTGTAATCCTCTTCGGAGGTCCAATGTGCTTTCTGGGCGATACAAACACTGGAGCATCACTGGGAACAGATTTTCTTGCCTCTCCGCAAATGCGAGACACACTTGCTTTACCGACACCACACGCTTTAGCAGTAAGCTGTTGAGGATATTTGAAATCAAGTTGATTTCTGTGTTCCTCATTGTTACATTTTTTAAAAAACGAGTAGACCCTAAATATAATACTTCGAGCCTGACTTCGCAATACCTGCCTCTTTGACTCGCCACTAAATTCTCCACAATAAGTCATTGCACTATTTTACTCTTGCTGCTTGCTCTCTGAACAACAACTGAATACTGATATTAACTGTGTAGGGTAAATAAACTCCAACCCAGATTTAAAAACAACACACAATCATAAACATGTGACGGCTCACATTCTGCAGGTTCTACAAGTAACACAAGTGAGCTGGGTGGGCTGTTTGCTCTCTCTCAGCTTTAACAAACGCCTTGGTTTTACAACATAATTCTTTATCACCATCAAGTCAGTAGTTCTGTATAATTACAATAATATATATATACATAATGTATACAATAATGCATACATACAAATAATGTGACCATTACAGTGCTTACGTGGTTATATTATAACATATGGGAATGTTTATTTGTTTGTATTATGAAAACTATTTGAGCTAAAAATATGTGGTTTTTACGGTTGTGTTACGAAAATTACTCCCTACCTTCTAGTGGGTTACTTTTTGCAAAATTTGAATTTTTGTCTTAGCGCAAATTATATTTATTAGAAACACATTCGCTTAGCACGCGTCACGCTTAGCTTACGGCGAATGCAATATAACAACACAGCGGAACTCCGATTGGTTGCCGCTCTGGCCGCGCTCAAGGACAAACATCATCCCATTTGAAAAACACAGTAGAAGGCTAACTGTCTGCCTATCTATATGAAAAGCAGTTAGACTGGATGGCACGAAGTAGATCCAGCTTCTATACACTAAGGTCTCTGTGGACACGTGACGAAGCGAGTGGCTACAGGGATGAGACCTAGAAGGCTAAGTGTCCGCTTATCTATATGAAAAGCAGTTAGACTGGATGGCACCCTAATGCCATCTGCATGGCACGAAGTAGATCCAGTTTCTATACACTAAGGTCTCTGTGGACACGTGAAGCGAGTGGCTACAGGGATGAGACCTAGAAGGCTAAGTGTCCGCTTATCTATATGAAAAGCAGTTAGACTGGATGGCACCCTAATGCCATCTGCATGGCACGAAGTAGATCCAGTTTCTATACACTAAGGTCTCTGTGGACACGTGAAGCGAGTGGCTACAGGGATGAGACCTAGAAGGCTAAGTGTCCGCTTATCTATATGAAAAGCAGTTAGACTGGATGGCACCCTAATGCCATCTGCATGGCACGAAGTAGATCCAGTTTCTATACACTAAGGTCTCTGTGGACACGTGAAGCGAGTGGCTACAGGGATGAGAACTAGAAGGCTAACTGTCCGCTTATCTATATGAAAAGCAGCAGTTAAGACTGGACGGCACCTAATGCCATCTGCACGGCACGAAGCAGATCTGGTTGCTATGCACAGGGTCTCTGTGGACACGATGAAGCTGGTGGTTACAGGGATGAGACCTAGATGGCTAACTGTCTGCCTTTCTATATGAAAGCAGCAGTAAGACTGGACAGCACCCTAATGTCATCTGCACAGCATGAAGCAGAAGATCCGGCTACTATGCGCTAGGGTCTCTGTGGAAATGTGACGAAGCAAGATGGCATGGTTACAGGGATGAGACCTAGAAGGCTGTCTATATGAAATGCAGCTAGACTGGACGGCACCCTAATGCCATCTGCACGGTTTCTATACACTAAAGTCTCTGTGGACACGTGATGAAGCAAGTGGCTACAGGGATGAGACCTAGAAGGCAAACTGTCCACCACACATCGATATAAGGGTTACCCCTAACACATCTGCTGCGATATGACCATGTAGTTAAAGTGACGTAAAATAAATAGAATAATAATAATAGTATGGAAACTGTGGGAGATATACTTTGCGCACTAGTCACTTCTCCATGTGTGCACGACCTGTATGTATTTGGCCCCTTAAGGTAATTATGTCATACTAGTTGCACATGCACAGAAGCTCCTTAAAACATGCACAAGTCAAAATGTGCTAGTGACTGTGTTGTCATGTCTCATCGAATATAGAGGAGCAGCATGGTAATTTAAATGCTGTATATTTTAAATGACTGCATATTATGTTGCATTTAATAGCATTCAAAGAAAAAATAACCAATAAATCTGCAAGGTGTCAAAAGTTAGGGCATTCACATGCTCTTGTGCTCTTATATAGCAGCTGCCACTGCAAATGGTAGTTTCAAATACTGACCTTCTCCTCCCCCAAGACTTTCTTTATACCAGTGCTCCTATTGACTATCTACCAACACACCAGCAGATCAATTGTGAGTCACAACCATGGTTTACAGTCTCGACTACTACTACCACAGTTACCAACCTCAGAGACATTCATAATTATGAATAATACTGCTATGCATTTTGTGTTACTGGCAGATGAAACAGAAGGCCTCATCAGTATAAGTTTTAAACAAGACATAAAAGGTGTAAAGCGTTAAACTGCAAAGGTGTTTACTTCATGTGAGTTGCTGTTTTTTTAATAGTGTTTAATGACCGTTCTTACTACATATGGTACCACAAGTGGTGGATGCTCAAGATACATGAAATTAGTGAAGGGACGATACCACTGTTTCTCTAAACTCAATACCAATACTCGATGCTCACTTTATAAAAAAACTGTAAACTGATAGCTTGCTCACTGACTTATGTTCTTATTAGTAGTTTTCTGTGTATAAATGCATGTAAGCAATTTTGTATTGTATGTTAATTCCAAAATTTTTCCTGATTTTCATTCTCCAATTGGCAGCAATTGTTTTATCTTGATAATGCCACAGGTTATATACTCCCTTAGCTGACAATGGGAGCAACAACTCACGAAACTACTCCTGGCAAATTATTAACAAGTGAAGTTGAAAGTAAGCACCAACTCATTAAATGTTACAATAAGGTGATACTGTTATTGTGAACATTTTAGGAATCCTAAATACATTATATTTTCATGAAGACCTCCATATAAACTCCCTTAACTATGAGGCAATATTTTATATCACAACACTGTGAATGCCAGCGTGATTGTAGTGTAAATTAATATTATTGTATGACAATGATTTTAGATGTTTGTTAGCCATAAGTATTGTTAGGAAATAAGTTTACACGGCCTCACTGAAACTGACAATAGAAGTGGGTAACAATGAACCGAGGGGGTGAGTTGTTTATCACTAAGAAGAGATAATCAAATGACATCAGGGTAGTGTGCCTTTCTTTAGAAATGGAGGGAATATCTTCCCTAGAGCATATGTGTTACTAATAGTGATTGGTTGACAAAACAGATGCTAATGTTGGCACGATTTGGTAACCAATAGCAGCTCTATTATAATGTTTAGGCATTTTGGGGAGTAGGAGTATATATTCTCGAGCCATAAGCATGTTTCACGCAGTTCTAAGGAATCATTCACGAGGTACACGTCGCGCAGTTCTAAGGAATCTCTCGTGAGGTGCACGTCATAAAGTTAGTTACAAAATGTGAAGTGCGCGGCAACTAATACGACAGTAATTACATTTGGAAATACCAGTTTCATTTAGGCATGTATAAAGATTAAAGATGTGAATTATTAATTAAGTGTGACGGCAATAAAAGTGTAAAAACAAATTCTTTTATCAGTGTTATCTTTTAGTAACAACTCCTTTCTGTTTACAAGTTCTGCTCAGAAATACTTGCTTAACTGAGTAATAATAGCTAGCCAGAGGACAAAGAACCCAAATTTTAAAATAATAAAACAATAACAGGCGCCCAGCAAATAAGATAACACGAACCGAATACCGCAACAAATATGAACCAATTTATAATTGATAAAAAGATTAATTTAATTGACAGATCGCTAAAAGTGGCAAATAATGTCGTGTGTTACACGAGTAACAGTATTTTATTTATTTTTATTTCCCCCAAATTCTCCTTGTTTTATAACACGTGGATAATTTTTAATATAATATGCAAGGTGTCCATGAATTCACATACTCTCCAGGAACTTATTCCACAAACAAATTGGATACAAAAACTTTATGGAGCCTATCTTCCAAGCGTAGCGGTTCTTATCCGCTCCTTTACATCTGAGTTTGAAGTTCTCTAAAATTAAACCACTACGCAAAAAGGGTTCAAAATCTGAGCTAGAAAACTTTAGGCCTATTTCTATTTCTTCTGTTCTTTGCAAAGTAATTGAAAGGGTAGTGTACCATAGGGTAGTGCCATTTTTAAGTAAATATAATGGGTTTCAGCAAGGGAAATCTACAAATTCTGCAATGCAGAACATTATTGAAGAAGTGTATCAAATTCTAGATGCAGGAAACCAGTGTTTAGGATTATTTCTTGACCAATCCAAAGCTTTTGACCTGGTTGACCATGATATATTAATTTACAAATTGTGCAATTATGGTATAAGGGGAATTCCATTAAAGTGGTTGGAATCATATCTTAGCAATAGAAAACACCTAACTGAAATCAAATCTAAAATTAAAGCTTCACGTTCTGGTTTGGAAAATGTTAAATATGGAGTACCTCAGGGCTCAATACTGGGCACCTTACTATTTTTACTGTATATTAATGACCTGGCCATAAACAATGACTTCCCTAATGCTAAATTCACTCTTTTTGCAGATGACACAAGCCTTTTAACTTCTGGTAAAGATAAACAAGTACTTAAAGTAAACATTGATATGGCAAGAGATTATGTAGTAAATTGGTTTATTAACAAGAGACTTGTCATTAATACAAATAAAAGTGTTGCCTTAGGATTCTATCATAAAGTTAACAAAAACTTAAATTTTGTCGAAGTTTATTTAGAAAATGAATTAATAACAATGTTTAATAAAATTAAATTTCTTGGAATCTGATAGTAACCTTGACTGGGGAATCCACATTGATGTACTATCTAAAAAATTATCCCTAACATATTTTGAATTATACACCCTTAAAACTTCAGTTAATCTTGATGTACTTAAAATGACCTACTTTGCATATTTGCATAGTCATTTATCATATGGTATAATATTTTGGGGAAAATCCAGTTATAAAAATTGAATCTTTATAATACAAAAAGGGGCAATCAGAATAATGTTAAACCTTTGCAGCAACACAAGCTACAAACCTTACTTCATACTGTTAAACATCTTGACTGTTCCTTCACTATACATTTTTGAAACTCTGGTAACAATGTATAAGCAGCAAAGTAGTTTTAACACAATTGCTGATATTCATGACTATAATACAAGCAATAAATCTACACTGCACATTACAGGTCATAAAAGAACCCTATATGATAAAAGCTTATATTATAATGGCATTCAATTGTTTAATAAACTCCCCAAATATTTAAAAAAAAGTTAAAACCCTAACAGTCTTCAAAAAAGATTTGAAAAAATTCCTAATATAGGGTTGTTTAATTCAGTGGAAGAATATCTAGAAATGAATTAGTTTACAAGATTTCTTATGGAATATACTATGTTTACAATTCCAAAATTTAGTTTAGGTATCTACTCATGTAAGAAATTAAGATTTGTGTTTATTTAAAGGTGAGTCGAAATTGTAACACTAACATCACTTAATCAATACACATCACTGTTTCTAGCTTCTTTTCATTACAATACATACGTAAGATTTGTGTATTACATCTAATTAGACCTGTTCTTTTTGTACTAATAATTGTATTGTTGATGAAGCCAAAATTTCTGTATTGAAATCAAACAGTGAATAAAATTTGAATTTGAGTTACACCACCTGTGCCACAGTTAATGAGAACAATATGGTAATGTATAGAAGCACAAGAAGATAGGCAAGTTGACCTTGAGCCAGGTAGTCAGGCCAGCTTGCATGGATGTTACCAGCAACTGACTGGCAAGAGCTTAACTCTAAATTGTGATATAACATCTCCTTTTTCATTGGTTTACTTTTTATGACTATAACTTGTACACTATTACATGCTTTTGTCTCCAAATAGTTCATAGAATAGGTTCGTGTACAGTAAGTGTACAAATCAGTGTATGCCCTGGTTTAAATATATTCTATAACTGGGGCTGGGATAGCTCAGTGATTTCATTCATTGCTCTCATACCAAGGGTCTGTAGTTTGAATCCTAACTATGAGATGATTTTAAGCTGCCCCTATTCAAATTGGTTCGGAGCCCAGACTAAAAGCTGTAGATCCCCCCATCCCATCATCATCCCATTATGCCACCATTGGAGGTAATGGAAATCACCCGCTGTATGTGCTTCCAACTAATAAATGGGTTCAGCCATCACTTGGTGGAACAAGATTTCCCCGAAGGTCATAGACCATATGGATAGTGTTAGAAAAACCAACATGTTTTTTATAACCTATGTATCAATAAATAATGCAGTTACTCTGTCTCTCTTTCATGCAACCCTTTATAGGTGCTGAATTTCAACAAAGTTTAAAAAAGGAAATTGCTTTAGAATTTTCATAGAAATAAATCGTTAAACATTGAAGATTGAGGATCCAGCTGCAGTTTTGCATTTCTGGTCATTCAAATGATCAAACACAAATGTACGGATGTATGCAAACAGCATGTAACATTTTAAAACATAACTTTGTCTTAATCTTTCTTATATTTTTTTGTTACTTTAAAATGTTCCTGATGTAATGTTTGTTCAATTTCTTTCAAATTTTCTGTATGTTTTTTTTTTTTTTTTTTCTTAAGTGGATGAAGCGATCTACAAAGCCTTTTCTTGATATCCAGCATAGTTTTGGATTTAGTTTTAATAATTTAATGCATGACTGATTTTTAGAAAAAATTAAAAGTTTAAAATTGTTATGTGGGGCATTTCAAATGTAACTTGATTTTAACTTTTTGGAAATTATTTTCTTGGAAAGTTAGGTATGCAGCATCACAAAAAATTAATTTTCTATTATAATTAAGTTGAATTACTGAGTGATAAAAATTTCAAGTAAACAGGATTGAAATTTTTAGATATTAACAATTTTAAAGCTGCCATCTAAAAGATAACTGGAGCATTTGCTAGTTGATTAATGCCTTTAAGTGTTTTGTTGATACCTGAAACATTAAATAAAGCTTGTTGTACAGAAAGTAAAATACACTTTTGTAATTCTTTAAACATATTTTTAAAACAAATGTTCAAAGCATTGAGGTATATAACTGCAGGATCTTTTTGTAGGTGTGTCTTAAGAGTTAAGCATGAGAAGCTAATAAAAACAAGCCATTATTAAAAAATTTATAATGTTGAATTTTAAACATGGGATGAAACTGAGCATTTTAAAGCAGAGATGCATCAGACATTTCTTTTAACTAAAATGGCTTTCCACTTAATATTGGGGCCATGCATGAATTTCTAACATTTGAGGCACAAGAAAGTTGCATCTTTGCTAACAATGCCACATTTTTATATTGCACAATTCTAGCAGTGTAACAGAAAATTTGCTAATCTGGCAATTTGTGTTAGAAAGTAAAGCCATTATAAAGTATTTTATACGAAAGCAGTAAGTGAAAACAGCAGAGAGGTAAATAGCAAACGACAAATATAAAGCACTTTATCTACTTGTCTGAGATGTGCAGGAGGATTTTATAGCAGTGACACTATTTTATTAGCATTCTATTTTATTTGCTTTCATTTAAATGTTTACCTTCCCTTCCCCTCTCTGGTGCTAGCATGAAACATAAGATGACTTCTTTATTATGTCAGTTTGACTACATGTGAGTAAAGATTCTGCAAAGTCAGAAACACTCTAGTATACAGGCCAAAAATAAGTTGTGAATTTAAAACTGCAGCTTAACCGGCTTATTACTAAATATTTATTTTTTAGAGCTGTCTGAAAATGTGAGGTTATAAGACTGATGTTCAAAATAATATTAGCTCTTTTTTGGGTGGAAGTATATTGAACATACACAGCCCCTTTGGTAATTTTCTTTCACACTAGCCATGTGTAGGCAGTAAGTTGGAATCCAATGCAGGATTCAGTGAAACCAATATTAAACATTGATGGTTTTGAATTGGTCAACAACTCTCATGGGCTTCACTTACACATAATTAATGCAGGAACATGTTTTTGTAGCCCCTTGTCAACATCATCAACTGCTGTTGGCTGGTTTGAACAACTGGGTCAAAGGTAGTTGAAAGTGTATCTTCTGGAGGCATAAGTTGGAACAATTTTGCATAGACATTGACATCATGGAATATAACAAGGAGCATACAGAAATTTTAAAGATGGTGAATGTGATGGTTTTACCAAAGAAATAATAAAAAAGAAAATCCAACAATTTAAAAATTCAAAAGACTCAAACACTTGGAAGAAATGACAAGGCTCAAAAAAGAAAATTTGATATGCAGTATATAACATTTGTCTTCCATTTTATAGCTTTGCACAAAATTAAAAAAAAAAAAAATCTGATGTTACACTCACATGACTTTCTCTACTCTTGTACAAACTATTTTTACAAACTCTTATTCTCCATCTATTTCATATTAATCGAGATAAACATTTGCAGAAACGATCTTTTGACATGCAAAGAGAATTGCATTTTACACATAGCGACCAGTTCTAAAAATATTTGACTATCGCTTAAGGCGTACTATGTTCCCCTTGTTTTGTATTTGCAAGGGCAATATAGAAATCTTTGCCACAGATTAATACTCTTTGCATATCCAAGACAAAAACATGAATAACGAATTCCCATTTGAGAAAATAAGTGTTGGAAAATTTAAGGGAATAACAAGCAATATCTCGAAAATGGTTCACTCAACAAAGAAATGTATATGACATAAATTGTGTATTTTAATACGATCTACATTTTTTGTGTAGTAAAATTTTGTCTACCTCTTATGGTTTACCAGTTATGCAAAAGTCGTTCACAATGAAGAATACTTTTGGAGACATTCCCATAAAATTCAAGATATACATTTTATTTGTCATGAAAATATCTTAAACATATGATATTTTAATCAAAACCGTTAGAGCCATTTTTGAGAAAATTAAAATTTTCGAAAAATGTTCCATGTAAAGGGTAATCTGGGGTGGGGGGATTTTCTTGAAAACCTTCGTGTTGCATCTCTGGAAGATACTGAACCTAAATACCAAGTTTGGTGTTTATCCAACTGTTCTTTTCTGAGTTATGCTGTTCACAGACACACAGACACACACACGGACATGTTTCCATAAATGCTTTTTTTTTATTTAGGGGGTCTCAAAACATATATTTCCAGTGAAATCTCGGTATCGAATTTTTGGGTGGAATACAATACTTCCCCTACTTACTATACGTAGTAGAGAAAGTAAAAATAAATAAAAAATATTGTATCTTTTTGGCATCTCAGAATAGGGGTAACTTAAAGTTACAGAGATATTTCGAACATGTGATGCGAGAGATTTTCTAAGTCCAAAGGTTCTCCAATGCGCATGCGCAAGCAGACAAATGACCTGTGACTATTAGTTTTATTGCTTCTCGCATAGCAGCCAACATGTGTTTCATTTTTAACAACTGTAGCCAACCTCTGAAAATAATTCCCATACATGTGCACAACAATTTGGAAGCTATTAGCAACAGGTCACTGACCATGTTTTCTCTCAGGTTTTATTGCTTTACAATCACAGTCATGCAGTGAAATAGAATTTATTATAGCATGAGAAGCAAGGTTTGTGTGTTCTTGGAAATATTCTTGCAAATAATAAAACTTTTATAAACGGCTCATCCGATTAATATGACGGATCTGTCGGTTTACCTCAATGATACAGAGAACACCTAGATGCTCACATTTGTCAGTATTTGTGGCATCTTGACAACAAGAACCGTTCAGCACACACTTTCCAGAAACTAATGGAAGACATTAGGCAGCCTAACCTGTGGTGTAGTGTTTAGATTTAGTTAAAATTTAGGCTAGGCGTAGTTAAATTAACGAGTTAGTGTTTAGCATACGTAGCTAGTCAGCATAATTTAGGGACAATGTGTATACAGTGGAATCTCGTTAGCATGTTCCTCATTAACACGTTTTCCCGGGTATTACATTCAATTATAAAAGTCCCGGAACCAAATCACCAAATGTAATAAATAACGTTTGCTTAGTGCGTTTTCCCGGTCCCGCTTACTACGTTTGAAGTCCTCAATCACTGTTTTGGCCAATCCTTGATCAGTCCAGTGGGAGAAGGCGTTTAACACGTTCAAAGTTTGACGTCCTCATTGGCTACTTTGGTCAATCCTCGGTCACGGGGTGGATACCAGTACCCAATGTAAATATTTGTGTGGGCGGGATAGAGAATGCTTTACCTTGGCGTGGTAAACGCCAGCGATAGTTTCTACTGTTGAGTGTTGACCAAACATACATAGATTGTATTTTAACTTTTCATTTGCAATGAAAAACAGAAAGTGTAGTACATAACCAATAGTGAAAAACTGAAAATCCTTGAAATAGATCACAATCCAAATATGAAACATGTGGATATAGTGCGGAAGTTAAACATTCCTCCGTCAACCTTAAACGCAATTGTTAGCAAACCTAAATTGATTAAAACTGCTTTTAAAGAAGGGAAAAATGCAAAAACAAAACTTTCCTCTTGGAAAATAGGATCAGAATGAAATTTGTTGCATGGAAACACTTAGCGTATTCAAATCGTATTGTATACGCCAAAGATACATTCGCCTATTGTACTCATAACATGATGCATGCTCATAAATTTTTTTTTTCTTTTTTAGCGGAAATTGTTATCACATGTGTAATAAAACGCACAGCAAAGCCACTCTTGTCGCTTCCATAATTCGCAATTTATTTTCTCAAAAACATTCATAACCTCAAAGTTGACCAACATAAAAGCTTGAATTATTTATTCTCAGGCTTTGTGTATCCAAATCCATTTGAACACATATTGAATTCAACACGGATTGTACTCAAAATCGATTTCAATTACCCATGGAGACGTAGTAATTATTAGATTTTATTACATAACTATGTTCTTAAATTGCATATTTTGCATTTTCGTTAACAGTTTTCCCGCCAATGATGTCCAAATCCTTAGGTCCCTGCAAAAACATGCTAACGAGATTCTACTGTAATTATATAGCTAATGTAATTTAATGACAAAAAAAAAGTGTTGGCTGCATTCTTTGAGTGATGCAAGATGGAGAATTTAACTGTCTTGCATTCTTCTGTATGGCTAAATGTGAAGTAAGTAAATAAATAATTATAAGGCTTAAATTATGTTAATAAATGTTTTCCAACAAGAAATCATCCATATAAATAATTCTAAATACACATTACACCAAAGAATATGAAGATGTGCTTCAAAAAAATATACCACAGATGTTGGACATAGAAAAAATCTCACGTCACATGCTGTAAAGTTGAGCCAAAATTACTAAAGTAAATTTAAGTAACTTGATTAAATCATACAAATTGGACAAACCTGAAACAAATTAAAAACCAGGGGTATATCAGGTTAGCTGTTTGGTTTGTGATAAGATTTACGTAGGAGAAACAAAGAAAGCTTAAAATTGAGGAAAAAAGAACATTTCAGATATATCAGATATAAACAAATAGACAAATCAGCAGTGGCAGATCATTTCTGGAAAACTAGCCACAACATTAATGGAGAAATTAAACTCTTAAAGACCACTGTAAATGCTAAAGAATTGGGTGTCTGGGAGAAGATCTTTATTAAGAAACATGAAGGAGGGTGATGAACTGTGAGATTCCTAATGACATCAATGCCTATGCAAAATTTTTCCAACTTATGCCACCAGAGGATACACTTTCAACTACCTTTGACCTGTCATTCAAACCAGTCAACAGTAGCTGATGATGTAGACAAGATGCTACGAAAACATGTTACTACATTAATTATGTGTAAGTAAAACCCATGAGTGTTAAGTCGACCATTTCAAAACCTTAAATGTTTAGTAAGTTGAATCAATGCCACGTTTGGAAATTTTCAAGACTATTTCAACTTTCCATCTTATTGCTTATACATGGCTAGAGTGAAAGAATAATTATCAAAGCACAATTAACTTGTGAAATGAGAGGACCTACAGCTTTTATCATGGACTTCACATTGGGTCTTGGGAGATAGGTACTTCACATGAGCTAATCAGAGTGAAGGCTTCGATAGGGCTGACTTAAAATCACCACCCCTGAGGCAGGAATCGAACTATGGACCCTTAGCACGAGAGCCACAAACAATACCACTGAACTACCCTGGTGACCAGATCTCAGAAAACTTTAACATATATATATAGCAAGTTTGGTTACATCATACAGCATCTCTTGCAACCACGTGTCCTGTCATTCCAATCATATTTGCCTATCTTTCATAGCTTGTCTCGCACCGTCACTCCACAATGTTGGGGTCTTCCCCTCTTCTTATGCGGAAGAGGCTGCCAGTTAAATAATTTTAATGGCCATCACTCAGGTTGCATTCTTCTAAGGTGACCACGCCATCTTAACCGTCTTCCTTCTAAAGCATTAATAATATTTACAACTGTCATCTGCATATGCTCCTGTATAGCTTCTTTTTCATTTTGTGAAGTCTAGAGACACAGCAACTTCTTCTCCAATAGTCCATTTCCATAGATTTTAATTTATTTTGGCTCCTTTCGAGACCTCCCATAACTCAGTGCCATACAAAGTAATACTTTTGACTGTTTTATAAATTCTTCTCTTTATATGCATATGAACTGTAAACCAGTCCATTTCCTGTTTAAACCATCTGGCTTATTCCTTTGTGGATCTTTTGCCATTGGTTTTTTTTTTAACGAGTGATGATGGGCAGGGCCATCGCCTCAACCCCTAACCAAGAGGAATGGGTGATTTCTTTACAAGGTTTTCTTCCTCTAGCCTTTGACAACCCCATGCCAATACTACACGGCAGTAGCTTATCCCCAACCTGGAGGGTTGGACCATTGCCTCTTCTGGATTGTTGCCAGCTTTCAGGGTTCCTGTTTGGTTTTCTCAGCTATCATAGCAGTTCCAGGGCACAAGTACCCACTGTAAACATTAGCCAAACAGGCATTCCCCTACTTCCTCTTGCCGACCCCTCAGGACATGAAACATATAACATTAAATATTTCAGAAACAACTATGAATAATGAATAGTTTATTTGAGCACTAAGTTATTACATATTTACACTGCCTTCTCTATTTGGCCCTGGCCACTAAGATGAGTAGTCATTGTGAATTACAGTTACATGTTGATACATTTAGTAGTTCTTATATTTATTTTTATTTACATTATTTTTCCTCTTTTAACCGTCCATATCCATTTATTTTTTACTTTCATTAAGTATTTACCCATATTTTTACAGTTTTTATCTAGAATTGTATGTATATCTTTATTCCTATTCATTCCATACCATAAACTTTCTTTTCTCCAAATCTCTGTTTCTTTGCATTCAAATATAATATGTTGTATATCTTCACTTTCCCCGCATAATGGACATTCACCTTGTGCATAGCCATTTCGCTTCCCTTTTAGCCTCCATATTCCTGCCCTTAACCATGCTATACCTCCTCTTTCTTCTTTATTTGTGTTGTCTACAAACATCTCTTCTCAGTTATCTGACTAAACAATTGTTGTATCTCGATGTCCTCAAATTTTCTTCTAATACTCTTCCAGAAACCTTTGTGATTTGCATCTCTTTTCCTCCAAACATCTCCCATGCCATTATTCTCAAGGTTATTTCTTCGTTCATTTACCCAGCCCGTATTTTTTAAACTAGTTTCTTGGTATTTTAGACATTGTTGTAATAAATTATTGACATCAGAATTCAAGATCCTGTGCCAATATTTCAAGGCTCTCTCCATAACCATTCCTTTTCTTGTTATTCGTCCCATTTCAATTTGAGCCACTTCATTTGCTGTAGCTGCTGGCAACCCTAGTACTTCCTTACAAAATATTCTGTGGACCATGTCCACCACTTCCCACCCGTTTTCCAGCCCCCATATTTCAATCCCATATAACATTCGTGCCTCAACCACTGAATTATATAATCTTTCCAACCGTCTCATCTCCAACTCTGGCATTTTAAATAAACATTGTCTAAAAGCTGTCATTGCTGCTCTCCCCTTTGCCAGAGCTGATCTCTTCTGTTTCTCCCATTTACCTCCTGCATCTATATTTATCCCTACGTAGGTACAATCTCGCACCACTTTATATTCATTTCTCCCTTTACTCCATCTCTCTTGTTTACCCAATTTCCCTCCTTTTTTAATCACTACAATTTGTGTTTTCTTTTCATTTACTTTTAATCCCCATTCTATACAGTATTTATCTATTTCTTGTAAGGACAATTTTAGTCCATTTACTGTAATGGATGCCACTACTAAGTCATCTGCAAAGAGGAGACCAGGTATCTGTATATTATTTATTACTGGTAAAAGATTATTAGTACTATTAATTTTTTGTAGTATATCATCTATAAATAGGTTAAATAAAATTGGGCTTAATTTACATCCTTGCCTTAGCCCTTTCTCTAGGTGTATTTCATTAGTTATTGTCTCTTCCTCATTTTTTACACAGAAACTATTATCTCTATACAAACCTTTTAAAGCAGTCACCATTTGGTTACTTACCCATTTCTTTGATAATTTTTACCACAGTAATTTCAGCTCTATTCTATCAAAGGCCTTCTCTAAACAGAAACAACTAAGACTATGAAAACAATTTTATATAAGCTCTGTATTTAAATGAGCTCTAAATATCTCCAAGGTAATGTTTTTGATCCATCTTTAACACTTTCCCAGATAGGCTCGAAAGAGAATAAAGAACTTCATAAGCTATTTATAGGTAATTCAAAATATACATTTCATTTACCATGCCAGGCATTTTAACCAAGATCATCTGATCCATGTTTTTTCTTTCTTACCAAAATAAGATCATTGCAGAAAATGTAAACAGCGTGAAATTATTTTAATGTACTCTCACCCAAAAAATTTTCTGATATTTCAAACAAAGGTCTTATAAGATCTCTTTGTGATGTTAGAATATATAATCTCAATTTTAGAACCGTACAGATTTCTGCTGCCATTTCACACTAAAATTAATCTAAATACCAAAGCTCAAAGGTAATATCTCCTATTCCATTCTCAACAACAACCATAATAACAGACCATGAACCCAATTGTAAAGTCTGTAAAACAAATGCCTCATCAATTTGTTTTAAAATATTTGAGATCTCAGTGTGGTTCCAAGGACTTACAAATATTACCAGATCTAATGTTTTAAAGTGCAACTTTTCTTGGCTCCTTTCTTTTTAATTTCAAACACATGACAATAAAATGAGCAATGCATTCTCATTAATAATTCCCCTGCTGTATTCTACACCACACAAAAAAGCTTATTTACATGGTCCTTATATAAGCAGCTATATACATTATTGTAAACACAGATCTCAGCTATCTCCATGTTTAAAATTCTCATATAACATAAGTGTTACACATGTCAATACACTAACATTTCTGAGAATTAATGCAGTTAATATACAGCAAAATAAATATTAATTTCTGAATGTGTCACAGGAAAAGAACTTCAAAGGAAGGGGCAGGAGGGTACGTTAAATGTATGAACTTAAATTTTCAGTTTCAAAGACGTATTTGGAAAAAAGGGACAATAATAAACCATCAAGCGATTCCATAACTTCCTTACAGTGCATTACATTATAAATTGTTCATGTAACTACACATTAAACATACATATGTGTGCATTCTTGTATTTTTGTAGATGTGAACATGGTAGCTATGAAATGTTTTGATGATGGTGGTTCTGGTTGCGGTACTGGACACGTCTCTAAAGATGGCAGCGTATAGTGTGCTGACGCATAGTAAAGTACGAGGGGTATTTTTTAAGTAAGGTCCGCTGCCCCGTATCGTCGGAAGAATCAGGCGACTGTACTTTCGCGCATGCGCACTCAATCCTGGCATCCCTTGCACATAGTGACACGGCAGTTGGAGTCAGGTAGGCAGTAAGTGTGGACCGTACTGTATGATGGAAAAGTTTACGACGATCGCGCGGCCCGCTGGGTGTGAAATCAGATCGATCATTCGATTTTTGACAGCAAGGAATACGACGGCAGAAATTCATCGCCAGATTAGTGAAGTTTATGACCCTAAAGCCATGAGTGATATCAAAGTCCGTAGGTGGGTGAGGTTATTCAAGGCAGGCAGAGAGAACGTGCATGACGAACCGCGCTCGGGCCGGCCGTCTGTCATTAGCGAGGATCTTGTGCGTGCCGTAAACACCGAAATTCGTGCCAACCGACAGTTCACCTTTTCCACACTGTCATTGCATTTTCCGCAGGTTTCAAGGTCTGTTCTGTACGGAATTCTGTCAGAAATTCTGGGCTACAGAAAGTTGTGCAATCGATGGGTTCCGAAGATGCTGACAGAGGAACACAAAGAAAAGAGATGTGCCAGTGCTCTGATGTTCTTGACCCGCTACCACGAGGAAGGTGATGCATTGTTGGACCATATCATCACGGAGGATGAGACATGGGTGTCCCACATGACCGTTGAATCCAAGCAACAGTCGATGGAGTGGCGACACACGACATCTCCGATGAAAGTGAAATTCAAGCAGTCATTTTGGGACAGACGTGGTATTCTGCTTGTGGGTTTCATGGATCCGGGGACAAAATCAATGCAGTCGTGTATTGTCAAACTTTGAGGAAACTTCGCCGTGCAATTCAGAATAAACGTCGCGGCCTGCTGTCTGCCGGAGTGATTCTCTTGCACGATAATGCAAGGCCCCACACCGCTGCTCAGACACAAGCTTTCATTGGATCCTTTGGTTGGCAGCAGATCGATCATCCTCCCTATAGCCCCAATCTTGCTCCTAGCGACTACCACCTCTTCCTGCATCTGAAGAGGTTCCTCGGCGGCAAGCGTTTCCAGATGGACGATGAAGTGAAAACAGCTGTTACGAATTGGCTTTCCTCACAGGCGGCAGACTTCTATGACGAGGGACTACAAAAACTTGTCCCTCGTTACGACAAATTTCTCAACAACAACGGCGACTATGTGGAGAAATAGCTGAATGTATGAAGAATTGAATAAAAGCTGTTTGACGAAAGTATGTCTCGTAGTTTTTTTACGACAACGACCCGGACTTTACTTAAAAAATACCCCTCGTACAAAAAATGTTTGAAAAAGAAAAAAATGACATACCAAACAACTATTTAGAAAGTAAAAATAGAAAGAGAAGAAATGAAGAAAGACTAGAAAATGAGGATAGAACTATGCAGCCAGCAGAAACACAAAATGAGAAGCAATCCACAAATGGAAATTGGACAAGAGAAGCCGAGGTGATAGCGTCATTACAAGTTATCATTGACATTCTAAATAAGAATTTGAAAAAGGCTCATCAAGAAATTGTGTTGTTAAAAAACGAAAATGAGAGTCTGAAAAGAAAAATATTGCTGCAAACAGGAGAAGAGAGCTACGCTAAAATCATAAGAATACAACCAGTACGAGTTGATAAAGAGAAAAATGCTGAAATTGAAACTACAAACAGGTTCGAAGTATTACAGAAACAGACAGAAGAACAAAATTCTGAAGTAATGGAACAGAGAGCACAAGAAAGAAGGACTACAAGCAAATACAAGTGGATAAATCCCAAGTTGAAAATGCAGGAGAGTAAAAAGACAATGGAACAACAGAGCAAGAAGGTGGAGAAGAAAGAAGAGGTAAATAGTGTAATTGTGTATGGTGATTCGATTATAAAAAATGTAGTGGTAGAAAGGGAGAAAGTGAAAGTGAATGTGCTAAGAGGAATAAAAGCAGAGTACCTACCAAACTATCTTGGTAAAGAAAAGGAAAAAAGTGAGGTTAAAATAGTGGTGTTACACGTTGGGACAAATGACATAAAACACTCGCAGGGAATAAATGAGGTTATGGCAGAAATATACAATGCAATAAAGTGCAAAAGACAACTACCCACAGGCAACTATAGTAGTGGACAATGTATTGAAAAGAAGAGACATAAATCAGAACTATATAAAGAACTTAAATGAAGAAATAAAATGGGCATGTAACACACTGCATGCAATTTATGTAGATGTAAACAAATTTTTAGATGCAAGTTGTCTGGGCAAGGATGGATTACATTTAAATCGTAAGGGATCTTTTCTCTTGGGCCAGTTGATAAATAAGGTAATAAATATATGTACGAAACAGGAAAACTGCAGATAAATCCAGAGGATGGGGAAGTAGAGAAAGTAAATAAAGAAATAAGAGAAAATAGATTAAGTTATATAGCAGGAAAGAATACAGAAATAGCTAAAGTAGAAACAAGGTCATTGAGAGCAGGTATTAAACAGGTAAAGGAATTAAGCCTTTATCATCAGAATGTGCAGTCTTTAAGAAATAAAAGGACATTAATAGAGCTAAATATAAACCACAGAAACCAAATATCATGATATTCACTGAACACAATCTAAAGGAGGAAATGGTTGTTACAAATTTTCAGGGTTATACGCTTGGAGCTTATTATTGTAGGCAAGAACACGTTAGTGGGGGTGTAGCTCTATATAGAGAAAATACAATACATTTTAGAGAAATAGATTGTAGAGAATTTACAGTAGAGATGCATGTGAACTTGCAGCAGTAGAAATTAACTTAAAAGAAGAAAATGTAATACTTATTGGGATGTATAGGGCACCATCAGGAGATAAGAAAATATTTTTTTAAGAATATGGAAAAATTCTTAAATACCATACAAGGAAATAAAATAAAAATTTGAATGCGGGGATTTTAATATCAACCTATTAAATGATAGTTCAGAAAAACATACTCTAGGAGAAATCCTAGATAGACATAATTTAAAAATAGGCATTGGAGAACCTACTAGAGTGACGAAGCAGTCAAAAACTTGTATGATAACAATTTTATAAATTTAGAGGAAACAAAATGGAAAGCAGTTGTCATAAAAACAGGAATAGGGGATCATTTTGGACAATTTATTAAATTAAATGTAAATAAAGATAAATTCACAAATATGTTTGAATATAAGAGGCAAATAAATGATGAAAATATAGAGAAGTTTAAAATGTTCCTTAAACAAAAAAGTTGGAAAGAAGTATACGAAACTGAGACAGTAAATGAAAAGTATGATATTTTTAATAAAATCGTGCAAAAAGGAATGGATAGTATTGTGCCGGTAAAAAAAGTTAAAGTAAAAACTGGTAAAGGTAATATAAATATGGGATGGATGATAAAAGGAATAAAAATCTCATGGGAAAGAATGAAGTTCTTAAATTCAATAATACACCCAAATATGAATGAGAAATCTAGGGATTATATAAAAGGTATACCAATATTTTCAAAAATGCAAAATGCAAAAAGGTAGTACAGTAGGGAATTGATACAGAAATCTGAAAATAAAACAAAAACAATATGGCATATGGTAAATATAGCCCATAACCAAATCAGAAATAAACATATGGATAATTTTAGTCATAAAAAATCAAGGTAAAGAAATAAAAAGACACAAAGAAATTTTGTGAAATTTTTAATGAATATTATGTAAATATAGCAGCAGAATTAAATTTAAATAAACAAAAAATAGATAAAAACATTAGTCTAAAAACACAAACAAGCCTTTAAATAGTATGGCAGTCTTCGAAGTGTCAGAAGAAAGTGTAAAAAATGAAATAAAGAATTAAAATCAAAGAAATCAAGTGGCCTAGACAAAATCTCGAATTTGTTACTAAAACACATAAAGCAAGAAATTAGCAAAATCCTAACACACATTATAAATACATTGTTAACGCAAGGCATTTTTCCAGATATGCTAAACAAGGTAATAGTTAGGCCAACATTTAAACATAAGGGGAGTAAAAAAGACATAGAAAATTATAGGCCAATTACTCTATGTTCTGCGATATCAAAAGCAATGTAAGGTTTATACATAATACAGTTGCAAAGTTATCTTAAAAAATTAGATGTTGTATCAAAATGGCAATATGGATTTCAAAAGCACAAGTCAACCATAAATGTGATTGAAAAGGCAAATAATATAATTGTAAATGCAATAAATGACCATGAATCAGTGGTGGCTATCTTCATAGATTTATCAAAGGCCTTTGATTGTATGAATATAAAAATATTACTAAATAAATTAGAAACATGTGGTATTCAAGATTTGGCGCTGGATTGGATATCAACAAATCTGGAAAATCTAACACAATGTGTCGAAATAAATCATCTAAATACAAATGGTGTCATAAAAAAGATAAAGTCAGATTTCAAAATAGTAAAACAAGGGGTCCCACAAGGCTCAAAATTGGGGCCATTTTTATTTCTTATATATATATATATATATATATATATATATATATATATATATATATATAAATGAATTTCTGAGGTCATACAAGAAAATGGAGGCATCGCAATTGGATATGCACACAACATGACTGTCATAATTAAAGGTCAAACAGCAAAAAAGGTTGAAATTAGAGCACATTCAATTTTAAAAATTATAAAACAATTATGCTAATTTAGATATGATAATAAATACACAAAAGACAGCATGAATTAACTTTGAATTAAAAAAACTTAACCCGAGTAGTATTAAACTAAGTATAGATGGGGAAAACATATCAGAAGTAAATTGCACTAATTTTCTTGGAGTAATAATTGATCAACATTTAAATTGGTAATCTCATATGTAGCATCAATTAGAAAAAAGATAAATAACGGCATTTATATAATGAGACAACTAAAATAATGGACAATAAAACTATGAAACACGTCTATTATGCTTTTATATATTTGCATTAATAAATGGAATTACGTTACAGCAAGAAAAATGGATAAAGTCTTTAAACTGCAAAAAAACAAAAAAAAAAAACAAAAAACAAACAAACAAAAAAAAAAAAAACATTAGAATAATAAGGAAAATGGAAAACAAACAAACTTCCAGATGTGTGCGTGCGTGCATAAAAACTGTGATAAATATAAATATGCAAAAAAATACCAGTGCACATAACCATAATTTAAGAAACAATGACGATTATTACAGAATAACATTAAGGGGAACTCTAAATAATCATGCCATAGAAGTTAGAGGAAGAGAATTATTCAATAAATTACCTAGAGAAATAAAGAACATAAACCAGCCAAATGTAATGATGAAAACAATAAAACAATACTTAATAGAATATGAATTTTATAGTATAGATGAATTTAGACATGGTAAAGCAACCTAAAGTGAAAATGACATTTAAGGTAAACTTAATGTAAAAGGATAATTGATACTTAAGGTAAAAATGTTAATGAAAAGTAATGTAAAATTATAAGCTGTATTTGTTAAACTACTTTATATTTGTAATTGGACATGTCCTTTAAATTTATTTAAAAGGATGATAACTAAACTACTTGACATGGAGGCCAACATTCTGGCTGAGGGATGCATGATGCTGGCCACATCACCTCCCCATATTGGTTGGATGATCACCTACCGCTGCTGTGCATACATGAGCACAAGGATGGCAATCGGGTTGGCAGGTCTAAGCCTTTCATGGGCTGTAGCACCATGGAGGAGGGGGGTTTAGTGGTACTGGTGATGGTGGTTCTGGGCCTAGTAATGGTGGTGGTAGTGGTGATGGTGGTTCTGGGCCTAGTAATGGTGATGGTGGTGGTGATGGTGGTTCTGGGCCTAGTAATGGTGGTGGTAGTGGTGATGGTGGTTCTGGGCCTAGTAATGGTGGTGGTAGTGGTGATGGTGGTTCTGGGCCTAGTAATGGTGGTGGTAGTGGTGATGGTGGTTCTGGGCCTAGTAATGATGGTGGTAATGGTGATAGTGGTTCTGGGCCTGGTGATGGTGGTAGATATAATGGTGTTGGTAGTGGTTCTGGGCCTGGTTATGGTGGTGGTAGTGGTGATGGTGGTTCTGGGCCTGGTTATGGTGGTGGTAGTGCTTCTGGGCCTGGTTATGGTGTTGGTAGTGGTGATGGTGGTTCTGGGCCTAGTAATGGTGTTGGTGGTTCTGGGTCTAGTAATGGTGATGGTGGTTCTGGGCCTAGTAATGGTGTTGGTAGTGGTGATGGTGGTTCGGGCCTGGCTATGGTGGTAGTGGTGATGGTGGTTCTGGGCCTAGTAATGGTGGTGGTAGTGGTGATGGTGGTTCTAGGCCTAGTAATGATGGTGGTAATGGTGGTAGTGGTTCTGGGCCTGGTGATGGTGGTAGATATAATGCTGGTGTTGGTAGTGGTTCTGGGCCTGGTTATGGTGGTGGTGGTAGTGGTGATGGTGGTTCTGGGCCTAGTAACGGTGTTGGTAGTGGTTCTGGGCCTGGTTATGGTGGTGGTAGTGGTGATGGTGGTAGATATAATGGTGTTGGTAGTGGTACTGGGCCTGGTTATGGTGGTAGTGGTTCTGGGCCTGGTTATGGTAGTGGTGATGGTGGCTCTGGGCCTAGTAATGGTGTTGGTTCTGGGCCTGGTTATGGTGGTGGTAGTGGTAGTGGTGGTGGTGGTGGTAGATATGATGGTGTTGGTAGTGGTTCTGGGCCTGGTTATGGTGGTGGTAGTGGTTCTGGGCCTGGTTATGGTGTTGGTAGTGGTGATGGTGGTTCTGGGCCTAGTAATGGTGTTGGTAGTGGTGATGGTGGTTCTGGGCCTAGTAATGGTGTTGGTAGTGGTGATGGTGGTTCTGGGCCTAGTAATGGTGATGGTGGTTCTGGGTCTAGTAATGGTGATGGTGGTTCTGGGCCTGGTTATGGTGGTAGTGGTGATGGTGGTTCTGGGCCTAGTAATCGTGGTGGTAGTGGTGATGGTGGTTCTGGGCCTAGTAATCGTGGTGGTAGTGGTGATGGTGGTTCTGGGCCTAGTAATGGTGGTGGTAGTGGTTATGGTAGTTCTGGGCCTAGTAATGGTGGTGGTAGTGGTGATGGTGGTTCTGGGCCTAGTAATGATGGTGGTAATGGTGATAGTGGTTCTGAGCCTGCTGATGGTGATAGATATAATGATGGTTTTGGTAGTGGTTCTGGGCCTGGTTATGGTGGTGGTATTGATGATAGCATTGGTAGTGGCTCTGGCCTAGCAGTGGTGGTGGTGGTATTGCTAGTGGTTCTAGTGATGGTTCTGGGTCTGGTAATGGTGGTGGTAGTGATGGCAGTAGTAGTAGCGGCAGCAGTGATGGTGGGGTAGTTATGGGCCTGGTAGTAATGGTGCTGACAGTAGTTCTGGTGGTGATAGTGGTGGATCTGGTAAAGGTGGTGGTAGTGGTGGCAGTAGTAGTGGCGGCAGCAGTGATGGTGGTGGTAGTTTTGGGCCTGGTAATGGCACTGGTAGTAATGGTGTTGACAGTAGTTCTGGTGGTAATAGTTGTGGATCTGGGAATGGTGGTGGTAGTGATGGCAGTAGTAGTAGTGGCAGCAGTGATGGTGGGGTAGTTATGGGCCTGGTAGTAATGGTGCTGACAGTAGTTCTGGTGGTGATAGTGGTGGATCTGGTAATGGTGGTGGTAGTGGTGGCAGTAGTAGTGGCGGCAGCATTGATGGTGGTGGTAGTTTTGGGCCTGGTAATGGCACTGGTAGTAATGGTGTTGACAGTAGTTCTGGTGGTGATAGTTGTGGATCTGGTAATAGTGGTGGTAGTGATGGCAGTAGTGGTGGTGTTGGTGATGTTGGTAGCTATGGGTCTGATAATGGTGGTAGTGATGATGGTGTCTGCAGTGGTACTCGTGGTAGTGGTAATGGTAGTTGTGCTGGTTCTAGTTATAGTTGTGCTGTGCTGATTCTGGTGACACTGCTGATATTCTATTGATGACAGTAGTAATAGTGTTGACAGTGATGATGGTAGTACTAGTGTAGCGATTATGACAATGGTGATATGTTAGCAGTGGTGATTGTTCTGATGATGGTGGTGCTTCTGGTGATAGTGGTAGTGTTGGTGAAGATCGTGGTGGTGGTGGTGGTGGTGGTGGTGGTGGTGGTGGTGGTGGTGGTGGTGGTGGTGGTGGTGGTGGTGGTAATTCTAGTGGTTATGGTAGTGATGGTGAATTTTGTTAATGGTTGTGGTGCCGCTGCTAATGGTTCTATTGATGATACTGGCTGTGATACCAGCATTGGTGGCGGTGGTGGTGGTGGAGGAGGATAGTGATAACGGTGGTAGTGGAGGATCTGGTGATAGTGATAATGGTGGTGGTGGAGGTTCTGGTGATAGTGATAACGGTGGTAGTGGAGGATCTGGTGATAGTGATAATGGTGGTGGTGGAGGTTCTGGTGATAGTGATAACGGTGATAGTGGAGGATCTGGTGATAGTGATAATGGTGGTGGTGGAGGTTCTGGTGATAGTGATAATGGTGGTAGTGGAGGATCTGGTGATAGTGATAATGGTGGTGGTGGAGGTTCTGGTGATAGTGATAACGGTGGTAGTGGAGGATCTGGTGATAGTGATAATGGTGGTGGTGGAGGTTCTGGTGATAGTGATAACGGTGGTAGTGGAGGATCTGGTGATAGTGATAATGGTGGTGGTGGAGGTTCTGGTGATAGTGATAATGGTGGTGGTGGAGGAGGATCTGGTGATGGTGATAATGGTGGTGGTGGAGGATCTGGTGATAGTGATAATGGAGGTGGTGTAGGATCTGGTGATAGTGATAATGGTGGTGGTGGAGGAGGATCTGGTGATAGTGATAACGGTGGTAGTGGAGGATCTGGTGATAGTGATAATGGTGGTGGTGGAGGATCTGGTGATAGTGATAATGGTGGTGGTGGAGGAGGATCTGGTGATAGTGATAATGGTGGTGGTGGAGGATCTGGTGATAGTGATAATGGTGGTGGTGGAGGAGGATCTGGTGATAGTGATAATGGTGGTGGTGGAGGACCTGGTGATAGTGATAATGGTGGTGGTGGAGGATCTGGTGATAGTGATAATGGTGGTGGTGGAGGATCTGGTGATAGTGATAATGGTGGTGGAGGAGGATCTGGTGATAGTGATAACGGTGGTAGTGGAGGAGGATCTGGTGATAGTGATAACGGTGGTAGTGGAGGAGGATCTGGTGATAGTGATAACGGTGGTAGTGGAGGAGGATCTGGTGATAGTGATAATGGTGGTGGTGGAGGATCTGGTGATAGTGATAACGGTGGTGGTGGAGGATCTGGTGATAGTGATAACGGTGGTAGTGGAGGAGGATCTGGTGATAGTGATAATGGTGGTAGTGGAGGATCTGGTGATAGTGATAACGGTGGTAGTGGAGGTTCTGGTGATAGTGATAATGGTGGTAGTGGAGGAGGATCTGGTGATAGTGATAATGGTGGTGGTGGAGGATCTGGTGATAGTGATAACGGTGGTAGTGGAGGAGGATCTGGTGATAGTGATAATGGTGGTGGTGGAGGATCTGGTGATAGTGATAATGGTGGTGGTGGAGGAGGATCTGGTGATAGTGATAATGGTGGTGGTGGAGGATCTGGTGATAGTGATAATGATGGTGGTGGAGGAGGATCTGGTGATAGTGATAATGGTGGTGGTGGAGGATCTGGTGATAGTGATAACGGTGGTAGTGGAGGATCTGGTGATAGTGATAATGGTGGTGGTGGAGGATCTGGTGATAGTGATAACGGTGGTAGTGGAGGAGGATCTGGTGATAGTGATAACGGTGGTAGTGGAGGATCTGGTGATAGTGATAATGGTGGTGGTGGAGGAGGATCTGGTGATAGTGATAATGGTGGTGGTGGAGGAGGATCTGGTGATAGTGATAACGGTGGTAGAGGAGGATCTGGTGATAGTGATAATGGTGGTAGTGGAGGATCTGGTGATAGTGATAATGGTGGTGGTGGAGGATCTGGTGATAGTGATAACGGTGGTAGTGGAGGAGGATCTGGTGATAGTGATAACGGTGGTAGTGGAGGATCTGGTGATAGTGATAATGGTGGTGGTGGAGGATCTGGTGATAGTGATAACGGTGGTAGTGGAGGAGGATCTGGTGATAGTGATAATGGTGGTAGAGGAGGATCTGGTGATAGTGATAATGGTGGTAGAGGAGGATCTGGTGATAGTGATAACGGTGGTAGAGGAGGATCTGGTGATAGTGATAATGGTGGTGGAGGAGGATCTGGTGATAGTGATAACGGTGGTAGAGGAGGATCTGGTGATAGTGATAATGGTGGTAGAGGAGGATCTGGTGATAGTGATAACGGTGGTAGTGGAGGATCTGGTGATAGTGATAATGGTGATAGTGATAACGGTGGTAGAGGAGGATCTGGTGATAGTGATAATGGTGGTGGAGGAGGATCTGGTGATAGTGATAACGGTGGTAGAGGAGGATCTGGTGATAGTGATAATGGTGGTGGTGGAGGAGGATCTGGTGATAGTGATAATGGTGGTGGTGGAGGAGGATCTGGTGATAGTGATAATGGTGGTGGTGGAGGATCTGGTGATAGTGATAATGGTGGTGGTGGAGGAGGATCTGCTGATAGTGATAATGGTGGCAGTGGAGGATCTGGTGATAGTGATAATGGTGGTGGTGGAGGATCTGGTGATAAGGATAATGGTGGTGGTGGAGGTTCTGGTGATAGTGATAATGGTGGTAGTTGAGGATCTGGTGATAGTGATAATGGTGGTGGTGGAGGTTCTGGTGATAGTGATAATGGTGGTGGTGGAGGTTCTGGTGATAGTGATAATGGTGGTAGTGGAGGATCTGGTGATAGTGATAATGGTGGTAGTGGAGGTTCTGGTGATAGTGATAATGGTGGTGGTGGAGGATCTGGTGATAGTGATAACGGTGGTGGTGGAGGTTCTGGTGATAGTGATAATGGTGGTAGTGGAGGATCTGGTGTTAGTGATAATGGTGGTGGTGGAGGATCTGGTGATAGTGATAACGGTGGTAGTGGAGGAGGATCTGGTGATAGTGATAACGGTGGTAGTGGAGGATCTGGTGATAGTGATAATGGTGGTGGTGGAGGATCTGGTGATAGTGATAATGGTGGTAGTGGAGGAGGATCTGGTGATAGTGATAACGGTGGTAGTGGAGGATCTGGTGATAGTGATAATGGTGGTGGTGGAGGTTCTGGTGATAGTGATAATGGTAGTGGCAATTAATGTCCATCATGCTAGTGGGTACTCTACCCTAAGACAGGTATGACCTCTGTCCCCAGCTCTTATTTGGAATGTAGACTACCTCCCAGTTCTCATGAGTAGATAAGAATATTTTGAGAGCTGTTGCTATGCTGTGTGTTCTTGTTCTTATAAATAAATTCAGTTTTATTTAGCTTATGTACTTACTGGTCTTTGGTGTGAGATACACAGAGATGGCTGTGATTGGGTCATTTGAAGGATCACGATACAGTTCTGTGACCAGCAGATCATTATCTTTCATACGAAGTGGAAACTTCTGCATATCTGTATAACAAAACAGGAAACAAATGGATTGATTTTAGGAAATATAAAAATCAAACACCTTGAAGCATCTGTACCTATATATAGGACATAATATATTGAATATATACACTCACCTATATAATATATGGAACCATTGTTGCAGCCCAGCAAAAGGAATGATCCTGCAGTATCAAAAGATGCAATGGGCACAACATCTTGAATCTGCCAGTGATGTGTCATTGCATGCCACACTCCAATCTTGCCAGTAGGAGAAAGTGCTACCAACTGACTCCCAATGAAGAATAAATACTCCACTCTAACGTGGAGGTTGAATGTACCTTGGAACAAGGAAAGAAATTATTTGCTATAATGCAAATCCATTACAAAGGTGTCACAAAGTATAATCTCTTTTAAAAGTCACTTTAAATTAAAAAGCATTACACATTTTGTAATATATAGGTATGAAAGAAGCCAAAGCATCATTTTATTACTCATTCAATGGCATTTAGTTTTCATTAAACATTGAGAATATGTCAGAATTTTATTCCTACCGCACCATTCTTGCTGTGAAATTGTGCTACACAACTTTCAGCCAGTGTCTTAGAATATTCCCTTTTTCTTATGGAAGAAGTATTCGGTTGCTGCAGGCTTGTTAGGTATGCCACCAAAATTGGTTCTTTTATTTAACTCAGACCAAAAGCTCCAAAGCTACAAGATAATTGGGGTAGTATGAAACTACAGGATAACTCCACGAGCTCAGTCTCATCTAAATAAGTTCATGTCAAGAAATAGCTGGAGCTGCAAAAGTGAGCTCTTTATAGCTAACAATAGTATACATAGGGTAGAATCAGACTGAAAAATTCAATGTCATAGCAGGGATTTGAACCACCCGTTTTCTGTTTCGCTGCAGTTGCTCCAACTGAGCTACAATGGCAACATGCCAACACCACATTAAATTTCCCATCTGACTCACATTTTCCTGGTAAACCACAAGATCTCCAATTCATTTTGAGATGACATGTCCCAATGGCAACTTACAATATCGTAAGTACCCTAAGTCCCGGACTTTATAGTTAACCACTGTTATGTCGATCAGTAATAACGGTTTTTTCACACAAGCCATATATAGGACAAGCCTGGAAAGGTAGAACAGCCTGAAAAACTCAATGTCATAGCTGCAATTTGAACTACGGATCTTCCTTGCGTCTACTGGGAAAAATGCATGGCAGTTGGGGAATTTAATGTTGCGCCAGCATGTTGCCATGGTAACTTGGCTGGTTAGAGCAACTTCACGGAAAGCGAAAGATCCATGGTTCAAATCCCTGCTATGGCATTGCATTTTTCAATCTGAGTCTACCTTTCCAACCTTGTCACACACATGCTTGTGTGAAAGAACAATTTATTATCAACAGTATACATAATTACAAAACAAGGCAAAGAGCAGATATGTGCAAAAAAAACAAACACAAAAACATATCAGAACAGTTTTAGCTATATGGCAGTCAAATTTTCCAATAAATTACCAAGAAAGATTAAGCTCAAACAAAACTGACAATATTTAAATCAACAGTAATGGCACACCTGCTGGATCACCAGTTCTACATAACACATGAATTTATGAGGTAATTTAAGTGTCAAGATCTGAAATAACCTCTATATATACTTTTATAATGCTAGTTTGTCTTTAGTATTAAGAATTTTTTTGACAAATCACATTTTTGTGAGCATTGCTAAATTATATAAATATAATGTAATAGTAAATCTGTTCTATTTTATTCTATACATAATAAAGGTCAGCTAATGGAATGTACCTGTTGAAGATATGATTAGGTTTACAAGCTAAATACAAGCATTCTTTTAAAGAATTAAGGGCAACAGATTTGTTCAACATAATTTTAAAACAAATTTAATTTTTGTAGTCCTATGTGACTATTTTTACAAAAAATGTAACTCAAGTCTGTGAAAGGCCCCACATGATGAAAATTTAAATATTTTAAGCTTCTAAATTTGGCATATTTTTAGAATGTAGTGCTTTACAACCAAAGATTAAATTCTGTATAACATGATAATGCACAAGGAACATTTTAAAGGGCAAAAGTTTAAGCAAACAAGATTACGGCAAAATGAAGTTTTAAAATTTTACATGCTATTTGCACAGAACTGCACAACTCTATTTTAACATAAAATTTTAGCAGTTGAATGACAAGCATGAATGACATGAATGACAAGGAGAGGAGTGGTTGTAGGCACTTAACTCATTATAAGTAACAATGTAGAATGGTTGATAGTAAAGCATTTCAGAGTAGGAAAACTCATTTACACTCTTCACTTAAATAGAATTACCTGGACATGTTTTGAGAGTCCTTTGTTCTCATTGACAATGAGAGACAAGGACTCTTGAAACATGTCCAGGTAATTCTATTTAAGTGAAGAGTGTAAATGAGTTTTCCTACTTCTCGTTCATTTTCAACTTAACTCATTGTTCGTTGCTGGATTCTTCTTCAGAGTCAGAATCCTGAAGTTGTTCGCACAACGTAGTCAATTTATAGTTGGATTTATCAAATTTTACTGTTGGATAGCAAACAGTTGACACAAACATCTCTGAAAAGCAATATCACTGATAGGCTATGAAGTGGCTTCAGAGTGATGCAAGGGCATCAGCTGGCGAAACAAGGAAAATGGAAGTTATGTCACTGCTACGTGCGGCTGGCAGGAAGAAGATGGCTGTGTCAGAGAGGGGATTAGGAGCCGAGGCAGTGACATCAGATCAGAGTGATGTATGGACAACAGCTGGCAAAGTTAGGAATGTGGCATCATCGAGGAAGGAGGGAGTTCAATCGCCACATGATATGATTACGGGCAGGGCAGAGGCGTGGTTTCAGAGTGGCGAATTGGTGGAAGAAGACACCAATGGGAGTTTACGGATTTTGGACAGAAACAAATTGGGACTGTTAAGGGAGTCAACAGAAATAGATTTATGGAGTAGGAAAGTGTGCCATACATATAGAAATAGTGCAGGCTCTGTGAGAAGTATGGGAAAACAGAAGCAGTAATAATGGGGGAGTAAATAGAATAGGGAGGGAGAGTGACTATAGAATGAATAGAAGGGAACAAATTAGACTAAGTAAAGACAAGTGTATTGATAAGAAAGTGATAGATTTATATGAAATTGTGGAGTAAATGATTTAGATATAAAGGACGGTAAACACGGAGAGGGCTAGGAGGGAGAAGAACATATCTTAATATGAATGAGCAAGTGTTGTTATGGACAATCAGTACGGGGTACAAATAAGCATTCTCTAAATTGCATCTAATAGTTCCCATTTTCCGCTGATAGTGGAGTTTCAAAGACGATCGGAGGAAGCAAGGGAAGGAGATGGGAAGGGGAGAAGAACACTAGGCAGTATAGTGACTTTAAATGAGAAACGTTAGCGATATGAAGCTAACTCAACACACATGTTTTGTAAATGCGGAAGTTTGGGTATGATTGGCAAAAGGAGCCAGGGCTCGACGCTGATCATGCCCAAATGTATTGTATTAGCTTAACACTCAATAAAGATATCATATCATATCATGAAGTGGCTGTGATGTTGCAGTCTGCTACTGCAGAAATATCCTAGTTCACAATATGGATTCTAGTGCACAATTCTGATATCAGTAGTAATGGTATCATTATTGGTAGCCCAGTATAGCACATCTTTGTGCACGTCATTAAATTTCATTTAGTACTTTTGCCACACGCAACTGCCTCTACATCAAGATTGTTTCACCAACTTATGTAATATCTATAATTTAGCACATGCACAAGTCACAAGATGGCTTTTGTTTCCGAGTAATAAAATACTTTTGTTTTTGCCCTATTACGGTGGCAAACTTACCAATATTAGTTCTAGTGCCATCTTCTGAAACTCCCCATAGTCGTACTTGGCTCCCGTACGATATAGCTACCATTTTGGACGATGATTCACCACCACCACCTTGTCCCATTTTAGCATTAATGGCGATTCTTTCAATACAACTCTCAATGTGGGGGCTTGTGAATGCGTGCTGCCAGCCACTGGAATCCTTCAGTCTAGAGTTGCAATAACATAAAACATTTTAATTAGCAATATCCCATGCAACAGAGAGCACACTAAGCCAATGCATCTGCTTCAACTTGACAGCTGAACAAGTTTTACAAAAGTAGTTTAAGCAGACACATTTTTATGCTTTTTACTTTCTCTCCACTTAAGTACTGTACTTCATCCAAAAATTTGATATTAAGATTAATATACATGAAAAATGTTCAAGTGTGTGTCTGTAAACACCAAAATTAAAAATGAAAGGATGGGTAAACACCAAAACTTGGTTTAAAATAAAGAGAGTTGAAGGTTGTTACACTACATCACTAAAATGTTCTTACTTGAACGCGTTTCGGGAGACGGTTTGCTCCCATCGTCATCAGGTTTTCAACTGATTTTGCCAATTATTGTCTGGAGAAAACCAACTCATACACAAAAAATTATATTAAAAACAATAGCTACAATCCTACAAGCCACAAACATGTAATTTTAAATAGTATTACACACAGGTTAGTACATATACCATTGGAGAAAGAGGAATACCAACACATTATCCACATAGCCACCATGAATGGATATCAGAAAAAAACAATAGATAAGAAGATAAAAAAGTTTGAAAGACAGAAATACATCCTACAAATGACTACTTTACTCAGACAACAAAAACCACAAGCACATAGGAAGTTCACTTACCACCCTTGGACACATAAATTTCAAAGGATTTTCAAAAAATACATCACCCTGTCTCCACAGAATAACCACAATATACAGAAACTACTATGCAACAGAACAAAAGATCCTATCCCCAACGATAAATCAGCTGGTGTATATCAAATTGTTTGTAATGACTGTAACCTGGTATACATAGGAAGAACCAAAAGAAATCTTGAAATAAGACTTAAAGACCATATGAGATGCATTTACCAAAAGCAGCCAGATAAATCAGCAGTAGCACATCATTTCTGGTCTTCAAACCATGATATCACTCCGAACATAAAACTCTTAAAACTGATCAACAGCAGCAATGAATTGGACATCTGGGAAAAAATACATATTGTCAAACACAGGAATCACCTAATGAATTTCGAACTACCGCCTTCCAGCAGCGTTTGGAGGTTCATCAGCCCAGCACCAGAGAACACCACTAGCCCCACACATTACCCAGACAATAACCGCCAAAATCAGTTGAAAACATGCTGACGATAGGAGCATAACATCTCCCGAAACGCGTTCAAGAACATTTTAGTGATGTAGTGTAACAACCTCCAACTCTCTTTATTTTAAATTATGACACATCACTGTTACTAGCTTCTCAATCTTCAAAATTAACCAAACTTGGTATTTAAGCTTAGCATCTTCCACACTTGGACACTAGATTTTCAAGAAAATCCTCCACCTCAAGCAATCCTTTACATGGAAAAGTATTTATTTTTTTTGATTATCTTAAAAATTAGTATTGATTTTGATTAATATACCAAATGTTTAAGACAGTTATATAAACATTTATTTAAGAATCTGGCCAAAATGGGTTTGCATACACACACATAACACAGAAAAATTCTTAACAGAAAAGATGAAAGAAACAGAGAGAGAGAGAGAGAGAGAGAGAGAGAGAGAGAGAGAGAGCGTGCGTGTGTGCGTATGCGTGTGTGTTTTATGTAGGGTAATCTCAAAAATCACTCAACCAATTTTGATAACTTTCACCACTGAAAAGCCCTATTCTTCCAGATGGTCACAGGCTATATAATGTTACCAAAAAGTTGAAAACTGAAACCACAGTTTCTTTTACATATTTATGTCACCAAATTTCAATCCTATTTTGTTGAATATGGATATCAGAGGTTACTTTTGACACTTTATTGTAAGTATGGTAGATTTTTAATGACTTTGACTCCAAAGGGATAAATGGGTAGACTTAAATTATTTTAAAATTGAGTTATTTTAGGAGAGGTTGTATATTGTTTACATCATCACATTTCCCTCTTATTTCACTTAAGTTTTATTAAGTATATGTTGTTGGTATAATTTTGTCAAAACCAGGTACTTTTGGATTCTAGAAACTGACAAAAATGATAAGCTCCCCTGACACTCAATCCCTATTTGCAACCCCTAACATAAAATTTTTGGCCTATTTAAATGAATGTACACTTATACTATAGGACCCAATGAAAATTATGAGCTACCTTACAACTCTAAACAACTACCCCTACCATATTGTATGTATGTATGTATTTATGTATGTTTTTATTCACCGAGAGAATTTTCTTACAAATTCATGGCTTCGTCAAGATTTAAGTAATATAGGAGGAATATATACAGAAAATATACATTTTACAGTGTTATATACAGAGAATTTGATGCAGTAATTTGTATCACAAATTACTTAAATGTAAATAATGATTGTAATATGAATATGCATTTTTATGTGACATTGATTTCAGATGTTTATTGATTGTAAATATTGTTGGAAAGTAAATTTATAAGGCTTTACTGAAACTGTCAATAATAGCGCAATAATGCAGAGAGGGGGGTGAGCTGTTTATCATTATTGGAAACGAGGAAGTTACGTAATGTTGGCGCGTTTTCGGTAGAAACTTCTGGAATGTTTTCTCCCTAAAGAAATATGTATTCATAATTTTCATTGGATATTAAAATGGACGCTAATGTTGGCGCGTTTTATTAGCCAATTGCAGTTCAGTTATAATCTTTAGGCGTATCTGGATGAAGGCGTATAAATAGGGTAGGTTGGAGGTAAAGTGATAGTGAACGTGTTCGACAATAAAGATTATAAAACAAATTTCTTCATCAGTATTCTTTTTGGATAAAAGATTCCTTTCCATTTACACAATCCTGATCAAGACACATGTTCGACCCGAGATAAGATAATAGCTAGCTGGAGGACATTTGAAATGAAATCAAACAAAAGCTAACACTGATGCAAATTGCTAACACAAGATGGAGCTACAAACCGAACAAATGAATGACGTCGCAAGATGGCTTCAACACACGTGATGTAAACAAACATTATAAGTAATACCGTCGCAAATTGGCTACCATAACGTGGGGCTACAATAATGTTATTATAAATTGGCTCCTATACGTGGGGCAGTTAAAGTTATGAAACCAAATAAAACAAAAGCAGCACAATATAAGATCTTCAAGTTCTAATAATTTACGTAAAAACATATTACGTAAGCACTTATTCGCTACAAATTGGCGCCCAACGTGGGGCTACAATAATGTTAAATAAATAAAACATAAAAACATATTACGTAAGCAATATTCCACTCGCAAATTGGCACCCAGAACGTGGGGCATAGTGACCAGGAAAGGAACACGATGACCAGGAAAGGATCAGCATAACCAGGAAGGGGCAGAATTAACCAGGAAGAAGTGAGATGACCAGGAAGGGGCGAATGGAGAAGTGAACTGAACTACAAGACGCAGATTCCAGAAACAACAAAAGGAACAACAGACTACGCGGATGATTGGACATCGTAATTCCGAGATTACAAGGCAACAGGGAAATTCAAACTACAGGACAACAAAACGATGCAGATTCATCGAAGCGACATACAAATCTAGGAGAGAGGGGCAGGAAGCTGGACATCAAAGTAACAGCAACAGACAGCATCACAAAGGTCAGAGTATCGTAATTTTTTTTTTAGAAAACAAAATTGTAACCTTCAAATGTACTTAAGGAGTGGTAGGATAAAGAAAACAATGGCTACTAATAATACAGAAGAAATAATTATGGAGGGAGATAATGTAACAGTTAGCTGTAATTCAATACAGGTTACAGATAATAGCCCAAACAATTTAGAATTGGAGGGAGAAAATGTTAGTGCAGGAAGTGAGAATAAAACAGCAGGAAATATTAATTCTGATACTAGTATGATTATGGAAATGTTGAGAAATTTTGGTGAGAGATTAGAAAAAAAAATAGATCAGAGTTATGAGAAATTAGAACAAAAACTAACTGAGAGTATGGAAAAGAGTCATAGGAAATCAATTGAAGATATTGGTAGGAGTAATGAGATATTAGAGCAAAAAGTAGATAAAACCAGGGAAGAAATTGAAAAGAAAGTTACGAAGCTAGGTAGTAGTATGCCAAAAATGAGTGATGAAAATGAGGAAGTAATAGCAAGTGAGATAAGAGAAATTTCAAAGAAAATGTCAAACATAAGCAGGGAAATAGCTAACAAAGAAAGTGAGGTTAATACTAAAAGTGAACATGTTGATGTAAAATGTACAGAGTTAGGAAGTAGAATGAGTAATATTTCAAGTGAGATAAGAGAGATGAAAGAGGTTATGAATGTAGTTGTGAATCAGGCGCAAGTTAATTTCAGAGGGGAGATATCAGAAATACAGAATGAGACAGTAATGCAAAGAAATAAATTGTACCAAGATGTTCAAAATGAAAACTCCAGTCCAGTACAGTTTAGTACAGATTTGTCAGAATATTCTCAAGTTAAAAAGATAGCAGATGAATTGAAAATGACAGTTGTTAAAAGATGTGTTGTACAGGAAACTTTAGATTGTTTTCAAATGTTATCAGGGAACGAAATATCATATGAATACAAGAGGTTATTCATGAACAAATTTTGGAAGGTTAGGATACGGCTACGAGTAATGTTTAGCCACATACAATTTGATCCAGGAGGGTAAATAACAATGAGATGTAAAGTAAATGCTGGATAGGTAAAGATGACTTGCAGAGAAATGTATTGGAACGTAAGAGGGTTAACTAAATATATATGTCATGAGAAAACAGAAATTTAATTAAAAAAAAAAAAAGAGAAATAAATATTTAAAAAAAAAAAAACATTTTTTTAGTAACTGTAACAGTATTTGAAATTAAAAATGTAAAAAAAAATTGAAACTTAATGTGATATAAAAGTAAAAGTACGTAGAGATAATTCAAATAGTGTGAATATAAAGTACAAAACAAAAAATATTGGGTAAAAATAATAATAATAAAAAAAAAAAAATATTTATGTAGCAAACAGAAAAATGTGAAACAGTGCCTAGATTTAAGAGATGTAAATATATTTGTGTAAAGGGTGAATATTTTTGGTAAATATGTTTAATAATTACAAAAAAATTCTTGAATTGACAAATTTTTGTTAACAATATAAGAAAGTAAACCATTTTTTTTAAACAGTCATTAAATAATTCAGGATACAGTATTTGCTATAAAAAAAAAAAAAAAAATTGTAAATGTCAGATTAATGTCTAAACACATTCAACCAGAGCCAGTAAGTAGTAGCAAGATAAAAAAAAAAAAAAACATATGTCGTGTGTTAAATGCGTGTGAAGTGTTAAGTGAAAGTGATAGCGTGTGTTCCAAGATTTAGGAGACTAAAAACACAATTATAAAATTTCCAAACAAGTTGTAAATATTTATAATTATGTTTCTAGTGGGGCATATGATGCAGTAATTTGTATCACAAATTACTTAAATGTAAATAATGATTGTAATATGAATATGCATTTTTATGTGACATTGATTTCAGATGTTTATTGATTGTAAATATTGTTGGAAAGTAAATTTATAAGGCTTTACTGAAACTGTCAATAATAGCGCAATAATGCAGAGAGGGGGGTGAGCTGTTTATCATTATTGGAAACGAGGAAGTTATGTAATGTTGGCGCGTTTTCGGTAGAAACTTCTGGAATGTTTTCTCCCTAAAGAAATATGTATTCATAATTTTCATTGGATATTAAAATGGACGCTAATGTTGGCGCGTTTTATTAGCCAATTGCAGTTCAGTTATAATCTTTAGGCGTATCTGGATGAAGGCGTATAAATAGGGTAGGTTGGAGGTAAAGTAAGTCAGTCAGTCCTTCAGTTCGCCGAAAGCATTCACACAGTACACGTCGCCTTCAGCTCAGTTCATCAAAATTCTTAGTAAATTACACGTCGCCTTCAGTTGCTTAGTTCATCAAAAAATCTGTGTACACTACACGTCGTTTTCAGTCAGTCAGTTCGTCGAAAGTATTAGTTCGTCATACATCGGATATAGATTCACAAGTTATGCGCAGCAGAATTATGAAAGATCTAAAATATGGTAAAGTTAATTATATAAAAGGTTGAAGTACGTTGATTAAAAGTGATCAGTAAGAAGTTATTATAACAGTTTCAGTTTGGCGAGTATCTAGATCAATATGTAAAAGTGATAGTGAACGTGTTCGACAATAAAAATTATAAAACAAATTTCTTCATCAGTATTCTTTTTGGATAAAAGATTCCTTTCCGTTTACACAACCCTGATCAAGACACATGTTCGACCCAAGATAAGATAATAGCTAGCCGGAGGACATTTGAAATGAAATCAAACAAAAGCTAACACTGATGCAAATTGCTAACACAAGATGGAGCTACAAACCGAACAAATGAATGACGTCGCAAGATGGCTTCAACACACGTGATGTAAACAAACATTATAAGTAATACCGTCGCAAATTGGCTACCATAACATGGGGCTACAATAATGTTATTATAAATTGGCTCCTATACGTGGGGCAGTTAAAGTTATGAAACCAAACAAAACAAAAGCAGCACAATATAAGATCTTCAAGTTCTAATAATTTACGTAAAAACATATTACGTAAGCACTTATTCGCTACAAATTACATTTAATTAATGAAATAATAATAATAATAATAATAATAATAATAATAATAATAATAATAATAATAATAATAATAGTAATAGTAAGAGTAAGTTAACTTATTGGTTTTTGAAGTATTCAAAAAACTCTTCCATACTATAAAAAGTTTGCTTAATTAAAAATTTTTTAACATTGTGTCTAAACTTAATTTGATTACAAACATTTACCTTATTTGTAATGAGGTTGTACATTTGTATGCCCTTATGCAGTATTGAGTTGGCCTTTTTCGTTGTTCTGGCTGTCTGCAAGTGTATTTTATTACTGTTTCTAGTGGAATGTTCATGTACAGTGTTGTTCATATTGAATAGATGAATGTTTTAAAATAGAGAGTTGAGGGTTGTTACACTACATCACTATGATATTCTTACTTAAACACGTTTCGGGAGACGGCTTGTTCCCATCGTCAGCATTTTCTCTCAACTGATTTTTATATCATAGTGATGTAGTGTAACAACCCTCAACTCTCTATTTTAAATTATGACACATCACTGTTACTAGCTTCTAAATCTTCAAAATTAGTCAATAGATGAATGTTGTTCCTTATAAAGCATACAGTTTCTAATATATACAGACTCGGTAGAGTAAGAATATTATGTTGACAGAAGTGTGGTTTACATGATGTCATCCTACTAAGGTTTAGCATTAGCCTGATTATTTTTTTTCTGTAGTATGAAAAGAGTGCTTATATCACTGCCAGATCCCCAAATAAATATAGCATAGGCAAGTGCAGAGTGTACATAAGAGAAGTATATCATTTTTAGTGTTTTTTGGTTACAAATGCCTTTTAAAACAGATATTACATAGTGTGCTCTATTTATTCTTATTGTAACATTCTTAATATGGCTTTTCCAATTTAGGAGTTTATCAATTGTGATTCCCAAGAATTTTGTTTCAGAGACACACTGTATGGTTTCATTATTGTATACAATTTTTGGTCCTACTGTTTTACTACCTCTGTTAGATTGTGTAATGCACATACAGTGAGATTTTTTCTCATTTAATATTAATTTATTTGTAGTTAGCCATTTTGCCATACTAATCATTACATCATCAGCTTGACTTTGCAGGTTGATGCATGTATTACCCTGGAGAATAAGATTGGTATCATCAGCATATAATATAGTCTCAGCATGTGGTATATTGACAGGCAGATCATTAATGTATACTAGAAAGAGTAAAGGTCCAAGATTACAGCCTTGGGGAACTCCACATCTAACTATCTTTGTCTCCGAATTTACATGGCTGATGCCACCATTTATTACTGTAACCTGTCGTCTGTTAGTTAAGTAAGATTCGAACCACTTATAAGCTACCCCATGTATTCCATAGGCTTCTAATTTCGACAGTAATATAGCATGGTCAACTAAATCAAATGCCTTGCTCAAGTGCATAAATATACCAACTGTGGTGTTTTGAGCATCAATTCCTTCCAATGTCCCCTTTATGAATGCATAGAAGGCTTTTAGTATGGATTTGTTTTTTCTGAAGCCATTTTGTTTATCAGTAAATGCATATTTTTCCAAGAAGGGAGCAATTCTGTTGTATATAACTGTTTTCAGAATTTTAGAAAACCCAGACTGGATAGCAATAGGCCTATAATTATCAACAATATTTACATCATCTAAATATTGCACAATTATACAATAGGAGTTGGCAAAAATCATAAATGCTACAACTTCTAAAAACCGCCTAATCCTTATTTTGAATTATTTAATACTCAACATTTTTAAAAGCTACCCTTACTTATTTTCAACTACTTATAGATAAAACTATACTCCTTGGTCAACCAGGATACAAATTTGTGCACTTGCATTGTAGGACTTGGTGATAATTAAAGGATAACATACAACCTTAAAAAGTTACCCATACTCACATTTTTTCAAAATAAAATCTTACAATAAATATGAAATCTGTCCAACATGACCTACCCAGTTAAAGGATGTTAAATTTCAAGAAAGAAAGGAAAGGGGGGGGGGGAGAAGAAGGGAAAACGAACAAATAAAAATCAAAGTTTAGGAATTAAAATCACCTCAGAATTAGTTTAGAATGCTGAAAAATCACAATGGTCTCATTTGATGTCAAAGTTATTTTCACAAGTATACCAATTGAGAAAATACCCACACTTCTTAGAAAATGGTTGATTTCATTAGCAACAAACACTGCAGAATTAAGGTGCCAGATTTATGTATCCAACAGAACTTCTTGATAAATTTTATAAACAGTCACAAGAATTAGCAATGGAAAGCCCTTTGTTCATTCTAATGGATTTATACATGAGTCACTTGGGAGAGCATAGTTAAAGCCTTTCCCCACACCTACAAATTTTGGCTCAGATATGCTAATGATGTCTTTGCAATCATACCACTAAAACTCAAGGAAGATGCTCTGAAATTACAGGGCAATATTGAACATTTTTAGAATGCTATGTTTCTAAAAATAATGAAATTTGTTTATATTTGACAGCTACTTTATAATGTTTTGCAAGTTGATTGTCATGTAGTTTGTTTAATTTGCTGTAATAGTTTGCTAATTAGCATCCTTTAAAGATTTTGTATTCAACCAAAAATGAATTTTACTATAGAACATTTCTGGGCTATGATTTTTTTTATGATTTTATGATTAATTAAATCATGATTATGATTTTTTATGATCAACACCTAAACAATGTGAAGATCGGCTTAGAAATGCATTTTGCAAAGAAATCCCATCTAAGGTAACAATTTATAATTGGTACAGCAAATTCAAGAGAGATCAGGTTTTTCATACTGATATATTTTGTGAAAGATGTCCAAAAACTGCTGTTACTGATGAAAATATTGCTGCTGTTCGAGCAATGCTTGAAGAAGATCGACAGACATCTTATGAATTTATTCGGGCAACATTGTGCAATGGTATGAGTCATAACCAAAACATTTTACACCAACAGTTAGAAGTGAGAAAACTTTGCTGTTGATGGATTCCACATAAACTGACTCCCGATAAAAAACAACAATGCAATGATTGGTGAAGAAAAACTGTAGAAATATTCCAAGGCAGCATTTCAAATTTGGTTTGGAGTATTATTACTAGTGAATGAATCTTGGGTTTATCGTTATGATCCTGAAAAGAAAAGTCAAATGGCTCAATGGGTCTTTTGAACAGAACCTAAGACTACAAAAGTTCGACAAATTCACAATGCTGGTATGGAGATGGTTGCTAGTTTTTTTTTGTTTTTTTTTTCTAAAACGAGCTTGCTATTACAGCATTAGAAGATAGATGTACCATTACTGTCGATTGATACACAAATATCAGTTTACCGCAAATTTTTGAAAAAGTTTGTGAAAAACACCCAAAAGCAAAAATGATCTTACATCATGACAACACATCATTGCATACAGCAAAAACTAACAACTGAGTACCTGATGCCCTAAAGGTCAGCCCATGGACCCTCCACCATACAGCTCTGAACCTAGTACCTTGTAATTTCTTTTTGTTTCCAAAAATTAAAGATAAAATGCATGGAATCACTTTTTCGTCATCAGATGAAGCAGTGGAACATTATAAAAACCTGGTTTCTGAAGTGCCTCAGGAACAGTGGCATCATTGCTTTAAGGACTGGTTTCATTGAATGCAAAAATGCATTGATGTTCAAGGGGAATATTTTGAAAAACAATATAATCATTTCAAATTTTTAAAACCATACTTGTTTGATTTTCTAAAAATGTTCAGTGTTACCCTTGTACTGAATCTACAAGACAGATATACAAAGCTCACAATGCAAACAGAAGAGAATAACACTGTACGCTTTTTGAATCTTAAAATAATTAAGAGACCAGCATAAATTCAAGTTTGGAATTTAGAGATAATCCATACATGTGGATAATTGCATTACGAAGAATGGTTGTAATCTGATTTCACACTAACTTGCAGCTTTCAAAACTCTGATTCATAGGTGGAATAATGTTCCTCTAATCAAAGAAGAATGTTTAAATGAATACAAATGTATACATAACAGATTTAAATGGTTTCAATCCTGTATTAGTAATTAAGATGTTGAAACACAGTGAAAAGCTTAAGAAAATAACCCAAACAACTAATTTAAAGATAATCAATGATAAAAACGGCATATTTCACACACACATGCGCACGCACGCGCGCACACACACACACTCAGGGTGGAAGTGAAATAATCCTGCAGACTGGGGTACGTGGGAGAGTGGATGTAGATGAACAAAAACCTCCAACACGTCTTTGTACATAAATACACAGTTTTCGAGATAAAAATGCTTTTATCCAAAAAATTTATCACCACCTTGCTGGATTACTGTTGATTAAAGGTTCTTAATTTTACTGCTCTTTTACTTCTATTATCTCTACCGGTTCTTGCAGGAGCAATTACTATAGTTTTAACAAATATAAATACATCTTTTTTTCACCCAGCAGGAGGGCGTGATCCAATTCTTTATCAACATCTATTCTGTTTCATTGGTCACCCAGAAGTCTATATTTTAACGACTATATTCATATAAATTGATAATTTTTTCTTTGGTATATTTCAATAGAAGAACAGTTTTTGTGTAAATTAAATTTAAAAAGTCCATAATTTGTTGCCTCCTTAGTTCTGTTAGAACTGGCAACATTGCATCAGCTGAGTTTACTTTCTTCTGATATCAGTGTAGATTATGGGGAATGTTTACTTAATCACATGCAATTGTTTTTATGTCAAAGCCACAAGTTAAGATCAGAGCAGCTAAAGGGGGCATGGATAAAAAAAACAAACAAACAAACAAAGGACAGTAAACCTTGTTACAGAACATACACAATGCCGCAATTTTCAATGTCCATCTTCAGCCTTGGTCTGACTGACAACACTAGAGACATTGTTACTGGTGTTGGTTGTAGAACTGTCATCATCTGGTTTTCTTATGATGAAACTACTGAGGTTGTTTAAAGGCAGGATTTCAAAATTCATTGTGTGTTCTTTCCTCTACTTCAAACTGGAACATTTTTGAGGGCATTCGTAGCTTGACCAAAGAGTTGAAATTGATAATCATTAATTGCTGTAGTAGCTCATTAAGTGAAGTACATGTAAGATACTGTGACGCACTCTAAATTTGACTCAAAAGAATGTTGATTTTGATTTTACCAAAGCAACGCTATTTGTCTAGTTTTTCTATAAGTAAGGAGGGGGGGAATAAACCCCTCTTAGTCCCTTCCTAGATCTGCTAATGACATGGACTGTAAAACAAAAAATACAATCATACCTGTAGCAAGCCACAAAGTGAGCATATGCAACAGCAATCCAGTTGTGATGTGCTTTAACTATCTGAACTCGGAGAGGGTCAGTCCAACTTGAACCTGTAACATTCCATCCAGGGCATCATATAGAGATAAACTTTAATACGAGTTACTGCAAGTAACACGTAATTATTTACTTTAGCACCCGGTGACCAATTTCTTTTAAACTTTGCTTAATATGTGCTAAATAATACCCACTGGCATTTTGGGGGCATAAATTAGCTTTGGAAATAAATAAATAAAGAGTTAAATATTTTACTCCAACCCTTACATTTTATTACACTTCATCCTTATTTCCTGTCTTTCACATCTACCTAGCTCTTAATCCCCTTGCATGGTATTCCGTTCCAGTTACTCAAAGCTTGCCTTTGGATCATTGTTGATTGGTCCTGTAGCAGTCTTAACCATGCAAATATTATTATATTCACTTTTGTAGTTCCAATCTGTTGCTAGCCATGACAGCCCCTATTTGGTCTCAACTTTCCTTAGAACTCTTGGGTGTCTATACAGGTTTTTGTCTAACATTGGTCCAGTCTATTTAAATTTTTCTAACCACCTATATATTGTGGATGTGTTACAAATGGTGACACCATAGAATTTCTATGTACATTCAAGCTCTGATTAAGCAAAACTTAACACAATAAACATACTGTTGTGTAGTATATACCAAGATAACTGCGGACAGCTTCACATACCATTATTCCATCATGACAAACCATGTTAAACTGAACCACTTATGCCATTACTCTCTGCCAGCGTGTGAGTACGGCAACAGCATAGAGACGTCATTCAAACCAAACCTGCTCGAGGCAGATGTAATGGCTACCAGTCACGTCAATCAAGATAAACCTAGTACAGAGCCTTATTTTGGATGCAAGGCTGGTCTAACAGAAATTTTCTTGGCACCAGTAAGCGAATTGTTTGGTGGCAGAGTAAACATTCATAGCCCCTTAAATTCTCAAGCATAGATTTTGCAGGCAAATTACAACTACAATAATCACATAACTTTGCCATAGAAGATGGACATTATGTCCTTGTCTGCCACATACCTCTCATAACTTTTAACAAAACCTGCATTAACAATCATCAATTCTTCATTGCCATGTAAGAATAACCATGCTTTGTCCTCAAAAAAATTAAACCCAAGTCAACAGTGATCATTAACATTATCCAACATGCAATTACAGAAATTATCTCTACTCGCATTAGCACATGGTTGCAATTCCTGTACTACAGTTATCTTATAGGGTTTTAATTCTAAAAGTTTGGCAACATTCCAAGCCAAGGTTTGCAAAATTTGATTCCTGTGCAAGCTTTATCAGAGATTTCTTTGGACTTTGTTCTAAATTTTATCAGATGTCATTGAGTTTTTCCTCTGTTAAGAACATGGCAATGTACCTTCCATTTCTTATCAAGAAAGATCCTGTTTCCCTAAGTCTATTCACAGAAACACAAAAACTCTTTCTCTGTGAGGAGCACGATCAACAGGGATTCTATCAATAAATCACCATTTCACTTCTCTACATAGGAATCATGCATGAAGATTCTGCGTGCTAAATATACACATATTTTGGCATTATAACAGCATTGACACACTATGGGCAGCATGCACCAACCTGGAGTAAGCTCAGCTTTCGCTGTAAACTACTATTCAAGTCAACACTCGGCGACTTCCATGCGAGAGTAAACTACTTCCGAAGAATTTTACTCCTTTCAGATTCTCCCAGATTAAATTATTGCAGAAGTAAACATCGGAGAGCACCGTCATGTAGTATGTTACTATGGAATTAAATAGAGCGCAAATATAGTTTAGAATTTACCCTTGCCACCTGGTTGGAGTAACTAACCTGTCGATTGAACAATAATACTGTATCGTATTTGGAGGAAGATATTTTTGACGTGTTCATGGATTACTTAGATTACATTGGTGATCTCGACGAAGAAAACAGCGATTACTTAGGTTACATTGATGATCTTGAAAAAAACGGGAATGCAATAGTGGTATGCGAGAACCTCATGAAACTTATACAGAGAGAGAGATTAAGTTCAATGAACATTTCAGTATTAGCAAAGAATCATATACACGCCTTTTGAACCTGCTTGGAGAACATTTCAACAAAACTCGGACACAAATACAGCTCTATAATCGAAACTGCAATTATTTTTTATGCGTCCTATAAGTGTTTTGTACTGGAATATTTCAGAAGCTTGAGCCGGGATTACGGTGAATTTAACGTAATGTGACAGTCTTACACTGTATTATAAATGGAGATATTTAAAATTGACTTAACGCGATGTAACTTAAAAGTTTGGCAATGTCAAACGTTTCGTTCCCGTTAAGTCAAGTTTGATTTCACGTGGTAATTAGAACCAATTGGCACTAGCTCACAATAAAAGAACTATCAATCAAGAGTCATTTCCATTACATTAGGTGCATACCAATTATACCTTTTTTACCAGCATTTTCATGTCACGTTAAGTAAAGTTCATCATATTCCCAATATTACAGGCAATCTTATAAATAAACGTTCACCACGCGTCTGCTGGCTGTGTATTTCATTGCGTTGTTAGAGTGCTTTTGAGGTTAAGAGCAAGGTACCTACTCATATAAATATACACAAGTGTTCAGAAAATAAAAGGCAGTTCTTCGCTTTTACAGATTTGCCACACATTTTGTGTGGAATTGACTGCACAAATGTTACTATTTTGTACCCATCCATGAATATGGTGAACTTTTCCAAAATCAGAAAGGGTATTTCTCTATCAACATGCAAGTGATCTGCGATGTAAAATGAAGATTAGAAACATTGTTTCCAGAATTTTAAACTGCTCTTCAGTACATTTCCCATCGCTCGAATTATTAAACTCGTCAATCACGACTTTCCAGCATCTTTATAATAAGTTTTGGCTTTGCTGCATTATTTGGCCTTAATTGAAAACGTTAATAAAAGTAACCTGCCATGAATCAGGAACTTAAGCTTATATATATAAAAACTAACCCTAACCTAACCCCCCGTAAATCAGAAACTAAAAACTAATAAACCTAAAAGAAAAAGTAATTAGGAATGCACGCTGCGAGCATTGGTGGTATCTCACTGGCTTTGAAGACCATGTAATGCAGGTTACCATACGTTTTTTACACTCATATTGTTTAAATGGATTTGCTTTATTTCTATCAACAAACATTTATCTCTTTCGCTGACATTTCTCCCCTTTTCCTATCGCACATAACCTTATTCATGATCGCATCAAGTAAATCGTGCAAACAAAACAATACCTCCGGGAGTAATGAGCTATTACTTCCATAGTCATAACTAAAAGAGTAAATTGTAATTGAGCTCTCCAATGTTACTTCCAGGGTAAATTGCTCCCGTAGTAACCTACTTCCATAGCGGAGACTTCTTTAGTAAACGTTACTTCCGAAGCAATTTACTCCGACATGGTGCGCGCCGCCCTATAACACTGAAAGACATGGTCTCACAATGTATCAGCCTCTGTACAGCACAGACTTTGCATCAATCGATTAGTCAGTACATGGTGAGGAAGGAAAGCGGAGGGGGAAAGAACCGGTTAGAAACAGCGCAGTACAGGGTAAGCAATGCCCCATAATATAGCAATACAGCCACACATAGAGGGCACTGCATTTGATCAATCAAGACAGAAAGCAATGTGCATCATTTTGGAGTAAATTACTTTGGAAGTAATGTTTACTAAAGAAGTCCACACTACTGGAGCAATTTACTCCAGAAGTAACATTGGAGAGCTCAATAACAATTTATTCTTCTTTTAGTTACAACCAGGGCCATATTTAGGCATGTGCAACTGCACAGTGGCAAAATGTTGCCACCAAAAAATTGCTTTTTAAGTATAATTTTAATATGCATTGCATTAGTGTTCAGTATTCAATAATTTATTGGCAAAGTGTTGACAAAAATTTCTACCTGGCATTAAACTCTTAGTTTACTATTAGTCCACCTGTATAACATATTTTATGTATGAGGACATTAATCTGATAGGCTACTGTATGAGATAACTGTTCACATAATTGTGTGGCCTACGAGATCTCATGTGTGGCATGTTCTTCAATCTTTCATCCATTCATGGTTATGCTGTAGTCGTACACAACACAAGTGGCCTGGTGAGTTCATCATTCAACTTAATATTTAAGGTATGTACGAGGTCTGTTCAAAAAATTCCGGAACTTTGTCCACAACATTTTTCTACACAACGTTCTACTCAATACACCATTGAACAATAACTAACAGAGATAGAATAATGAAACTTTTGGCAATTACGCATTAAAAACAGGTGTGTACAGGGATTCCAACCGCATTTCGCTCCAACATTCCATTGACATGAAATTACAAATGTTCCGAAATTTTTTGTACAGACCTCGTATATGATGTAGTTATTATAGCTGTCAACAATGTACATCATACATCATTCATTTGTGCATTTAATAAGTGCATGAAATGCGATTTAAAGCACTGAAACGTTTACCTTGATGATGGGATCCAAACACCAGACCCACATCATTACGGAACAGCTTATTAAGGTCTGCAGATGAGTTTCTCGTGTGACGCAGATCTAGAGAAGCAGCTCGGGAATGTCCCACTCCTGCTCGGCTAGCTATATTCCGAATATCTGTTGTGCTACGAGATGCTACTGTTGCACAGCCATTTGATGACACTCTGAGATCCAAGGAAGAATTCCTTGAATGTCCAGACACAGATCTCTGAGTATGGGTCCCATTGCCATGAGCGCCAGGCAGAAGAATGCCGCTGTTATGAGCCGACGGCAATGAGGTATTCAATGGGATATTTACAGTGCTTGTTGTGGGAACTGTAGGAAGAGGTGTGACTACTGAGGTAGAAGACGTAGAGGAGGGTGTGGTTGGAACTGCTGCAGCAACAGCTGTACTAGCTGCTACTGCTGTTGATGATGCTGATGACGATGATGATGACGAAGGTCCTGGGATAGCAGCACTGGCTACAGCACTGTTCCCATTGTTTAACGATGCATGCACCAAGTTGCTCTCTGCTGCCACCCGAACTATCGATCCTGGCCGAGCTGCAGAGTGTACTGTGGTTGCATTCTCACCCGGAGGTGTCAATAAATGTCCTACCCCTGGATCCTGCACTGGTATACCTGTCAACAAAACATTTTCAAAGTCACATAACGTGGATATGTGTAGAATTTCAGATTTAGTTACACCAAAGCATGAAACGTCACAAAGCTTCACAGTCTAAGGCCCCTTGTACACGATCAAACTTTTTTTTAAATTCTGGAGTTTACAAGAAAAACTGTCAAACATTTTTCAATATGCGACAAGATTGTACAAGACTTGACAATGTCATAAATGTGTATTTACAAGTTGTCTTTTTTCAAACTGAAATCCATCAGAACACATTAATAAATAATTTATCACACACAAAGCAATTTACTATTTGCATCACGGTATATCAGTTTGCAATGAAATACTGTTCTCTACTAATATTATGTAGCACTATATCCAATGAAATCACATTACAATTATGGAATAGAATGAAAATAACACCAACTGATAGGTTAGCCACACTATATAACATTGCATTAATGTATACTTAGTTCGGAAATCTGCCTGCAATTATTTCTTCATAATCTCCTTCATCTACTTCATCTTATGGTAATCCACAGAGACCTAAACATTCAGATATGGCCAGCTTATGTATAACCTAATCAGTTCGCATACAACATTCCTTGGCCGGGTAGCCATTTTTGTTTACTTTTCCCTTTCTGCCATGTTGCAGATTTCGTGACGCACTGTAAATACTCGCATTTCATTGGCTAAAGCCATCAAATCATTGTCAAATCTTTGATCATTTAGAGCATGTCCTTATTTGCTTTCAAGACTTTCAAAGAGTTTAAAAGTATTGGAAGCAATTTGACAAGAAAAGTTGTAAAGTGACAACTCTTGAAAGGTCTTGTAAAGTATTGAATTTGACAAAAATTTGATCGTGTACAAGGGGCTTTAGGTATTCCGTTCTCCAAGCTTTACACTTTTTGTATGCAAATGTCTTTACAGAACGGCATACCTGTGCCTGCTATCAAAGTTAAAAAGAATATATTAACATTCACTATGTACCTAAAAGGTAGAAGTCTGCATGTATGAACAGCATAATTCAAAAATGAAAACTCTGATAAGCACAAACTTGGTGTTTACATTCAGTATCTTCTAAAGATGCAACACAAAAGTTTTCAAGAAAATCCTGCCACCCCAAACTACTCTTTGCATTGAAACTTTGATATTTTCAATTTTCTGAAAAATTATTCTAATGATCTTGATTAAAATACTGTATGTTTAAGATATTTACATGACAAATAAAATGTCTGTCTTGAATTTTCTGGAATCAGCCTGTGAAGCCCTCTTTATTCGGAATGAATTTTGTATAATTTTATATAGGTTAAAAGACAGACAAAAATGAATTTCAAATAACTTTTTTGTGGCATCAACAGACTTCATAAAAACATAACGGATGACCACATGTCATAAACTTTGGCAATATTGTGCTTTAGTTCAGAGTTTGGCCTGTCAGACACCAACTCTTGAAATTAGCACTATAATGCTTACACTACCATAATGTCGTTAACATCAGAAAACACTGTACTATGAGCTCAAGCTTTATTGATTATGCATTTATAATGCATGGAGCCAGTTGTGCTTAACACATCATTTATACCTACAGAATTAATTAACATTAGACTTTTATATACACATATTTGTACAAATTCATTTTACTATGCCCTTGTAGTTATCAAGAGAGGACTACAGTAAATAGGGGAATAAAGATACAAACCTTTAATGTGATTTTGCTAAACTTCTGAATGTAGTATGGTTCAGCAGTATTGAGTAAAATGCTGAATACTTGAAACTGACAAAACTTTCCCTCTTCCAGAAACGGATAATAATTTTGCAAGAATGAAATTTAAAACACATAAAATGTTCAGTACAGTAAATTAACAAAAATTACATATAAAATAAATGGGAATTCTGCTTTATAAGAGTCCTTTAAGGTCTGGTAGTACTACTTCTTTCTGTCACACATGCTGAAATTCTTCCTGGTACCACCATAAATGCATAATAAAGCAAAGAACACAACTTCCTAGGTTACACATAAATTTCTAGTCGATATTTTATGTTCAACACCATAAACTATAAAAACAAGCTGCCAAAAAATATGTGAAACTTTTATCCCACAGCCATAGAATGCAAATAAGATAAATAATTTTTGAGAGAGAGTTGACTTTAAAATTTATGTTACCATTACTGAATGTATGCACAGTTACAGCTAATCGGTTATTGCTGGTTATTGCTAGAGGTCATTAGTGATGCAATAAATTTTATATCCCAAAAAATAAAGTACACATGTATTGTATTTTGTTGTACTGTCCATTCCAAACCAGAGTTCCCTCGATGTAAACAGAAGCACGTGCTTCTGCTTGTCACGAACCCAAGAACACACTCTTATGCCAACGTAAATAGTTCCTTAATACATGCATTGTACACTGAAATATTAGGGCAGGAAAGGTATAGAACTGCACATTTTAATGCGGTTATCATAAGAAATTGCTAAAGGTAATGGATACATACTAACTGTTAAGAGATTACAAAATATTATTTTTGTCTGCTGTTGCGCTAATGCCGAGAGTATCTTGCTTGTTAATACCAACTGTATGCAGGACTGCCATTCTCTTGTATAAACAAGATATGCAGCAATGAATTCCCAGAAGTGCTATCTGAGTACTGAATGAACACTGCGTAACACAGTAATTATGATATGCGAACAGGCATTCATAATACGCTAGCACACTTGCTCAGGTCAAATCTTGTGATTTAGTCAGTTGGTATTCGAGTTCTCATGGCAGACGAAGGTGCATGTGGTGTGAATAAACTGTTCAAACGCAAAAGCGACAAACAGTTAAAATGTGGCGAAAAACAAACAATACTTAATATATTCAACTCACTATTACAAAAATACCCGACACTTGCATTAGTGCATATTACAAAACTAACATCCGATTTTACAGGCGTTTCAGTGAGAAGTGTAACCAAAGCGCGCAGGGAATATAAACAGACATAATAGAACACAGAAGAGGAGAATCAAATGTGGGAACTTGTTTTGTGTGCGACAGTGCTGTGGAATTGTGGATAAGGTTGTCATTATTTTGGAGAGTAGTTCTGATTCCGATGTGGCAGCTGAGACATATTCGGATTTCAGTGTTGCACTTTTGCCCGAGGATTGTGATTAACGTAAGTAAAATATTCATTTCCGCATATTTATAAAATTGATTGTTACCTCAGGTTGCATTTTGAACTATGATTCTCACGGAGGGCGCCTTTTTACAGATTGAAACAATGTTCAACAAGCACGTGAGAGGGGAACAAGCAGCCATTAGGGGCGGGGATTGCAAACTACTTTCGCACGGATAATACAAGAGTTTGTTTACTGTGAGAGGCACTATGGTTTGGAATGGACAGTAGATAGAGATGCAGATAAGCTCTGGCCTAACATTGCACTGCATATTATTAGAATGATACATTCAAGCTGTAATCATGTTACATTACTATCATAAAAAATTACAATATAATGCAATAGAAATTAATGTTTTGTCATGTCTGTGGTGAACATCTACAACACTCTGAATCAGTCAAAAAAAAAACCGTAAAAAGGGCATTCACTGCTGTAAGGTTGTAAAAGGTCATCCTCCATGGTATAGGGGTACCATGCGAGCCTCTAGTTCCTGAAGTCACAGGTTCAAACCCGGTGGATGCGATGGATTTTCTTCAGGTGCAAAAATCCTTAGCACGGCTTCCTTTGGAAGGGAAGTAAAGCGGGTGGTCTCGTGTCGTAGATTTACTGCACGTAAAAGAAGCTCAAGCCTGATAAGAGGCCTCTGAGTAAACTTTCTGGTCTTTCACGCCCAAATATAGAATGGGATGCTAAGAACCATAGTAGTTAAAGAGCGTCTATAAATAAAACTCAATTTAATTTTTAAGGTAGTAAAAACCTGCCACTTCTGTAAATTTTATGGGTAAGCCATAATAGTTGGCAAGTATGGATCAAATACAGACACAAAAAATTAAGAAAATATTTAGGTAAAAACAAAAGACAAAAATGGATAAGACAGGTGGCAAAGTTAGTGAAAATAACTTTTGTATGATAGGACAAAGTGTATACACAAATTTTGGAAATTTTATTTTCAAAATTTGTTATATATCCCCATTATATGTACAAGCTAAATATAAAATTTTAAAACTTCAATTCAGCCCATCATGTGCACCAGTATCAATTATTCATTCAAAATTGAAAATTACAGGAAAAACATTTATTATATGTATAGATATCCATCTGTTTTTAACCAACAAGAGATGATTACCAAGAGCTTGTTGTACTCACATGGTGCAGGTAAATAGCCATAGAACAGCACATCTCCGCATGATGACTGACTTAGGTCCTCACAAAGCATTAATCGTTTTACCAATGGTGCTATTCCATAATACTCTGCTTCATGTCGAAAAGCACGAATGTCCACACTGAGGTCAATATCTCGCGTTCGTAAATAGTTGAGTATTGTAGCAAATAATTTTGGATCTCTATCAATGAAAATTGCTCCCATTTCATCACGGAGACTTGATATGCGACCACTGAGCAGGGCAGTAAAAAAGGAATCTGGCACCCACATCAAGGTGTGACGAGAAGTCGAGAATCTGTAAAAAAAATAAGTAAACAACAATTCAGTTAAAACGTAGAATAAACACTTCAGTTGCTCCATTAAGCACAGATTAAGTATTAATACTTCACTGTGCAGAACTTTCTCTGCTACATACTTATAATAAGTACATAAATTGTATTCCACCCCAAACATTATATGTAGAGATTTCACTGGAAATAAATGTGGCCCCGTGAACTCAAAATATAAACATATTTAAGATATTTAATGACAAATAAAATGTATATCTTGAATTTTCTGGGAATAACTCTTTAAAACACACCATTTATTTCAAATAACTTATTTTGTGGCATACAGCATTTCCAAGATATCCATTATTATTGGAATGAATTTTTCTATAATTTTCATTTTTAAAGCGATGTTGCTTTTCAATTACACTAGTCTGCATGATAACGGATGACTGAAAACTAATAAGTGATTCTGACTCACTTTTTATGCTGATTTCAGAACTGCTTTTAGTTTTTTTCTAGCACGCACAGTTTTTTCACAATTTCACTTCAAAAATATAGAGATATAAAGATATTGCTTCCGCCACTAAACATAAAATTGGGCTTGATGAAGCAATTTGTAAGGGCTCTACCACAGGATGGACCCTGCTTTAAGTACCTTTCCAAGAAATTTACCTTCATTACACAAGACAAATTAAAGGCTGGAATTTTTGTTGGTCCTCAAATAATGAAATTGATGAAGGATGAAGATTTTGAGAAGACAATGAATGAGAGAGAAATACTGATAGACCACGAGAAGAAGGCAAGCAAGAGGAATGTGTAACATCAACACTTTCCTGCATCGGTATCATATTTACGCCTCACCATGTGGATACGATAAGCATGTTAAGGAGGTTATAAACTACTACACAGTTTTGTCAAGTACTCACCCATGGCAAGAGCCAATGCGTTAACACCTATTATGGCGGTTGCTGTTCTACTAGTATCAGATCTGGCAGCATGGGTGGTTCATTTGCACACAAACACATTTCATAGTAAACGTAGTAAACAATTGACAGTACGTGAGCAAATAAACAGTTACAGAACCCTGCTTGCCCTTCAGGCCCCGCTCGCCTTCTTCTCGTTGTCCAACGGTAGAAGCATGGATCGCCTTCCGATCAGTTACTGAAAACTTCTTAGGCAATAACAAAGATCCTAATTACAAGGCCATTGTCAAAACAATGCTGGAAAATTTCAAAAAGATGGGTTGTAGCAGAGTGTAAAGGTGCATTTTCTGCATTCACATATCGACTACTTTCCAGAAAATCTGGGACATTACAGTGAAGAGCAGGGTGAATTCACCAAGATATTAAGGAAATGGAGAGGAGGTACCAGGGGAGATGGAATGAAACTATGATGGCCGACTACTGTTGGATGTTGAGGAGGGACAGTTATCTTTAAGTATCTGCAAGGAAGTCAAAGAAGAGAAGGTTTGAAAAAAATTAAAAGAAGCACTTTGGCTTCTTGTTTTGTTAAAATGCAGTCCTGAAATAAATTAGGGGAGTTCTTGAGAATATTCTTAAAATGTTTCTTGAATAAAAACTTACTTTGTGTGAAATGGTATTTGAATACTTTTCTACGCTCATTAGTAAAATTATCAAAACATTACTTATTTTGTGTAAACACCTGACATGATAGAAAAAAAATGGAAGTTATTTCTGGAATCAGCATAAAAGCTTGATTCAAGAACACCTACTTTTAAGAAATCATCTAACAAAAAGTTTGAAAATGCAGACTAGTGTTATTTCTTGATGTCATGGAAAGACTAATTTTGAGGTCAGCATATAGACACATGACAAACTAATCATGACTTTCTTTATCAACAATTGAAGACCTACTTTATCATCCCAGGTTCCTTTTCAAACATGTGTGCAGTGGAAACAATCACTAAATTCAAACAGCAAAATGGTATAAAATTAAAAATGATGAAGCATTTAAAACAGCGGAGAATGGTATTCAAATTTGTTAAAAACCGCTGACCGATCAGCTGAGGACGAAGAGGAAGTCTCCTTGAAACAAGCTCTACTATGGTTTGACAAGTAGGGGAAGCAACAAGTATTTTTAAAGGTTGACCAAGTTTTTAAAAAAAAATCTGATGTGTTACACTCACATGACTTTCTCTACTCTTGTACAAACTATTTTTACACACGCTTATTCTCCATATGCTTCATGTTAATCGACATAAACATTTGCAGAATCCATCTTATTGCTAATTTTCTTGTAGATGTAAGGGGAATATATATTTACAAGGGCAATATAGAAATACAGTAGCCTTTAAGCACATACATATCTCTTAATAGCTGGTTGCTAGGTGCAGCACCATTCCCTTTCCCACAGATTAATACTCTTTGCATATCCAAGACAAAAAAATCTGATGCGTTACACTCACATGACTTTCTCTACTCTTGTACAAACTATTTTTACAAACACTTATTCTCCATATGCTTCATGTTAATCAAGATATCGAGATGTCAATCTTATTGATAATTTTCTTGTAGATGCAAGGGGAATATGGTAGGTTTTAAGTGATAGTCAAATATTTTAACGCTGGTTGCTATGTGGCGCATTCCATTCTCTTTGCATGTCCAGGGCATAAAAAAAATGAATAACGAATTTGGGAACAAGTATAAGTATTGGAAAATTTAAGGGAATAACAAGCAATATCTCGCAAACGGTTCACTCAACAAAAGAAATGTATATGACATAAATTGTGTATTTTAATGCGATCTACATTTTTCGTGTAGTAAAATTTTGTCTATCTCTTATGATTTACCAGTTATGAAAAAGTCGTTCACAATGAAGAATACTTTTGGAGACATTCCCAGAAAATTCGAGATATACATTTTATTTGTCATGACAATATCTTAAACATATGATATTTTAATCAAAATCGTTAGAGCCGTTTTTGAGAAAATTAAAATTTTCGAAAAATGTTCCATGTAAAGGGTAGTCTGGGGTATGGGGATTTTCTTGAAAACCTTCGTGTTGCATCTCTGGAAGATACTGAACCTAAATACCAAGTTTGGTGTTTATCCGACTGTTCGTTTCTGAGTTATGCTGTTCACAGACACACAGACAGACACACACAGACATGTTTCCAAAAATGCTTTTTTTGGATTCAGGGGGTCTCAAAACATGTATTTCCGGTGAAATCTCGGTATCGAATTTTTGGGTGGAATACAATACTTCCCCTACTTACTATACGTAGTAAAGAAAGTAAAAATGGTATCTGAAGGTAGCGCTGGTTAGGAACAATAAGTTCTCCAGGTAAGTGTTGGGCTACTGTCCACTCTGTTGCCATCTTCAAGGAAATTTGAGGCAAGCTGCTACAAGGCGATATTTACACCAGTCTAGCGAGAGGCATAGAGACTGCCTCACACTCCTCTATTGGTCAACACTGGCCAATGGGGTGCCAGGAGATGGGCCAATAACCAATTCTTGCTCATTTGGAGATCTTCATCTTTGTAGAGACTGTTTTGGTTTGTTTTAATGTATATAGCTACTTTGATGGGCCTGCCCTGGTAGTTTGTGGACTTTTCTAAGATTTCTGCAGATGAGAAATTGATTTTGTGGCCAATATCAAAAGAATGCTGTGACACTGCAGACTTTTCAGTGCAACTTAACTCCACACAGCATTGTGTTCTTTGATCCATTGTTCTACTGCTCTGCCGGTCTGGCCAAAGTACACTTTACTGAATTCAAAAAGAATTTAATAGATGCTAGGAATACAGAGACACAAGTTATCTTCAACCAAGTCTAGGGTTGTTTTATTTTGACAGGGGGTTGAACACCACTTTGATTTCACATTTGGATGGTTTGCTTGCTATCTTCTGAGATACAGAGCCAACAAATGGAATGACAGATGTACTAGCAAATTGTCTTTTCTTCTCTTCTTCTTTGTGTCATTTATAGTGAAGACTATTGAAGGCTTTGTTAATCTCTTGTTTGGTATAATGGTTCTGCCTGAAGACCGTACATAAGTACTGAATTTCTTGCAGAAGATACTCATACATTAAATATTTGTCTGTTGGACATATAACAATTTTCATCGCCTTGAAAGAGAACTAAGAGCAGATTATCGATCACTCTATTGATCCGCATTTATTTTTGCAGACAAAACATGGTTTTGGCTACGAAGAATTAATGAAAGTTGATGCAAACTTTCTTAAAAGGTATAAGAGTTGTGTGGCAGCACAAGGACACCATTTCCAACATCTACAATGAAGGCATGTAGTTATTGTAGTTATAATATGCATGAGGAATCTATGCACTTGAATTTAAGGGGTTGTGATTATCTGACTGGCAAACATTGTGCTTCCTGATACAAGAAGATTCCTGTTAGGCCAACAATGCATCCAAACCAAGAGTGTATAATTATCAGACATAATTCAGGGGATCTATTCAAGTATTTTCATTGATGGAAAATTTGCTGCTAACCATCTTGTTATTGAGCTATAGGATATTATGTGCTGGAAACAAGATTTGGCAGCATTGCAGTGGTACTCAGTTCATGTGTATTCTAAACCAATACACCACATAGAAAAACTATCAACAATAATACCATAAGTGCTTAGTTTTTTAATAATTGAATAAGGTCTTTTCTTGCTAATTTTCAAACCAATGGTTAAAATCAATTATAAAACGGCAAGAAATTATGTTCCATATAAAAGGTAGTTTGGAGTGGGGTAGTTTTCTTGAAAATCTTTGTGTTGCATCCTTGGAAGATTAACTCGAACACCAAGTTTAGTATTTAACCTATTTTTTGTTCACACTCACACATGGGCTTCTTCCTTTAAAAAATGCTTTTATGGATTCAGGGATCTCAAAACGTATATTCCAGTGAAATCTCGGTACCGAAAATTGGGGTGGAATGTAATACTTCTATTTACTATAATAAGCAGTAGAGAAAGTAAAAATACTATCAGGTTACAGTATTCAACGGTGATCAGTCAGAAGTAGCAACAGAAAGGATAAAGTAGGTACACAATCTCTACCCCCCTTCCTTTCCTCTAACTCTGTACATACAAGAGACGTTTGCATTACTTTGTACAATGCATTAACTCAGTAATTTAAAGTTATATTTATGCAAATAACCATTTTGAAACATAGAACTGAAAAATTTCATAGAGCCATAGAAACAGCTACGCATCAGAATAGTTGCCTCTAATTCACCTCTGAAGTAAATGGCATTCCATCATCCATGGTTGCTCTTGCTTTTCAGCGTTACATAGCATTCCATTATTTACCCTATATAAATTTAAAATAAATACACATTTCGCACCTGCCAATACCCCCTTTTGAAACTTACGATTGCAAAGCAAAGTGAATAACAAACATAAATTCTAAATTTTTAATGAGTTTATTTAACTCTAACTGTAGTTATTACCTTGTACCTCCTACATTCAAATGTACAATATCACCATTATGTGCTTGATGAAACGCTGCCATTTTAGTATTAAATGCACTAGCTGATGAGTATATCGTTTATTTTCGCATTGAAATAAATAAACATTGACTTTGACATCTAAAAGATGCAGATAAGTTTCGGTGACATTAGTGTCTCTCAATTCTCGTTGGCTCTACAGCTGTCAGTAAGTCGTATGGTGAGTTTGTGACGATATATCGATATTAATTAAATAGTATGTGGCAAATGGAACAAAGGCAGGCAAGCGATTGGTTGAAACATATAGCGGGAATTACGAATAGGTTCAAGCAGAGAATTAAAAATATTCAGACCCAGGAGCTTTTACGCACTGGTATATGCTTGCACTCAGACATTTTAAATAAAAATGTGCAAAATGCATACTATAAAATGCTCAAAATTGAATGGTTATGCATCATTACTTAGTCTGTAAGTATGAAAGGTCATTCTTATTTCACACAAAGCCTTTGCACACGCACCTTTCTCGTTTCGATTTATTGCGTATCGTATGAACTTAGTCATTGTTTTGTTTTGGGCTGTAGTATCTAGCGTTTTTAAAGTCCTAGTTTTGGATTTCTGAAAGCAATCATAACAAAGAAGAGTTTATAACAAATGCCAAAAGGGTGTTGGAAATTATTTAAAAATTCGCGCGCAATCCGACTACTTCGCAACCAATCGAATTTTTGGTTAATTTTCCCTTCGACAACGTGGCTGGTAAAATTACGCTTTCGCAAAGAGATCGATTCTTGTTTCTATGGCAACCATGAAGTTATTTGTAAACACTAGCATGCCGTTGCAGCTTACGAATTCCCATGTCTGGTTTGTTGTAGTGTGATGTGAAGCATACAGTTTATATAATGTTCATCCACAGTGCACAGATCAAGGATGGCGAATATACGAAAACAATTTATACAATGGTAAGATGCGTTCAGCACATCATGTAATAATGCATTTTAGTGAAAATGAACCATATATACACTGCATTATTTTCCTAATATATTTGTTGTCATTATGGATACATTTTTGTGCTTACAGTTGCACATTGTGTTCAAGAAATTTTTCTCTCAGTATGTTAAAGTGCTTTTAAACATTAAAAAAAAGGGGGGGAAAAAGAGGTTAGTTGGTGCACAAATGAAATATCCAACGTCTTTTGAAGCAGAAAGGCTATTGCAGGATAAAGTGTGTGCACATTTTTGCCTGAAGTATTTTTGGTATTTTTTTACTACCTCAAAAATTCATAGAAGTAGTTTTTATCAGTGATTGTGTGATAAAATGTTAAACTATGCCCTCTTTTTGCTTTACAAGATTACCCTGTTAGATCTAACAAGAGTTTACGTGGAAACAGCAAAATTCAAACCTTGGAATTTGTCATATTCGATTTGCAGGCTAATGTTAGACCATAAGCATTTCATGATTTTGCCTTATCCCTCCTTAACACTGTGTAAGTTGTCTGCTGCTATTGGATGGTACAGTTTAGTTCCAGGAGAAAACATTAACATTTGAGCCCACACAATATAACATAAGTATTCATTGCTGGTTTTTCTTTCTTTTTTTCTTTTAGATTAAAGAACAAAGGTACAATGAAGCTATTCAAGTTTTGAACAATGTTCTTCAGACAAATCAGAATGTGAGTATGCAGTGTTACGTAATAAACAAACTTGGATACATTTCTATGTTTTAACTTATGTAGGAAGTGCACCCAATGAGCATTAAATAAGTTTATCATTTGTTGTTGTGTTAGATTAGTGATTTTTTGCTTTTCTCACATAATAGGATGTGATAGCATTCACAATATCTTACGCATAGCATGAACATGCAATCCTCACTGCTGTCGTGATACTGCTTACTGTGACATATATTGTTGTGGAAGCTGTGTACTGCCATCCTTGTCACTAGGGGGCATAAATTATAGTTTGTTACCTTCCATGCATCATTGGTCATAGCATCTGTGGTATAGAATTCTGCCCATATCTCCTTCTCTTTTTGTCTTCTCTCATTGATGGCTGCCTCCAGCTGAGCTGTGGGAGGAGTGCTAGCTTGAATCTTAGGTCTTCTGGTAGGAAGGTTTCCCTAGCTAGGACGTAGACTAATCACAAAGCTGTGAATTTGGAGAGCACATTACTCCCTTTAAGATTCTTACTTTTATGTTTTCAATGTCTACCCACTCCTTTCTTGTTAGATGTTCTCCTATAAGCTCCAGCCCATAAGTCAGTACTGGGAGTACTTTGCTCTCAAAGAATTGTATAGATACATAGCTCATATTTTCAGTGACATTCAATGGAGGTTTTGGATGTCATACATCATCATGCTGCTGCTGCTCTTTCTTTTATGTGAGATGTGAAGATCTGAAGGATAATTCCTAGGTATCAGAATTCTGAAGCTTTAAACATTCATTCTTATAATACCAGATCATGTCAACTGATTGATAAACCATATTGTAGATTGACTGCAACACAGAAGAGTTTCAAAATACTTGGTTCTAAATTGTATAATAAGCTACCAGTAAAGTTAAAATAAAATCCCAAACCTAGTTTTAAGAATAAATTGTATGACTGGCTTGTTACTAATCCTTTTTATTCACTACAAGAATTTTTACTTTCTCTACTACGTATAGTAAGTAGAGGAAGTATTGTATTCCACCCAAAAATTCGATACCGAGATTTCACCGTAAATATATGTTTTGAGACCCCCTGAATCCAAAAAAAAGCATTTTTGGAAACATGTCCGTGTGTGTGTCTGTGAACAGCATAACTCAGAAATGAACAGTCGGATAAACGCCAAACTTGGTATTTAGGTTCAGTATCTTCCAGAGATGCAACACAAAGGTTTTCAAGAAAATCCCCCCACCCCAGATTACCCTTTACATGGAACATTTTTCGAAAATTTTAATTTTCTCAAAAATGGCTCTAATGATTTTGATTAAAATATCATATGTTTAAGATATTTTCATGACAAATAAAATGTATATCTTGAATTTTCTGGGAATGTCTCCAAAAGTATTCTTCATTGTGAACGAGTTTTGCATAACTGGTAAACCATAAGAGATAAACAAAATTTTACTACACAAAAAATGTAGATCGCGTTAAAATACACAATTTATGCCATATACATTTTTTTTGTTGAGTGAATCATTTTCAAGATATTGCTGGTTATTCCCTTAAATTTTTCAGTACTTATTTTCTCAAATGGGAATTCGTTATTCATTTTTTGGTCTTGTATATGCAAAGAGTATTAATCTGTGGCAAAGAGAATGGTGCTGCACCTAGCAACCAGCTATTAAGAGATATGTCTATGCTTAAAGGCTACTGTATTTCTATATTGCCCTTGCAAACACAAAACAAGGGGAACATTGTACGCCTTAAGCGATAGTCAAATATTTTTAGAACTGGTCGCTATGTGTAAAATGTAATTCTCTTTGCATGTCAAAAGATTGTTTCTGCAAATGTTTATCTCAATTAATATGAAATAGATGGAGAATAATAGTTTGTACAAGAGTAGAGAAAGTCATGTGAGTGTAACACATCAGATTTTTTGATAATGAGTAGGTACATCTTAGTACCGATAATAATGTAAATATAATTTTGTAAATAGCCTGTACTAGCATAATATTATCTGACAGTGTCTATTACTGTAATAGTTCAATGACAAAATTATTCTTATTCTTCTTATTCATGTTACAAAGATTTACTTTAGAGTTTTTAGACATTTTCAAATACAAAATTTAGAGTAAATGCTCTTAACATTTCAATGTTTTAATGCAGACAGAACACTTATATCCTGGGTTCAAGACTGAGTTATGTGATGTCACTTCAATCCCACTGTGGAAGGCAATAGCAAAGCATCACAGTATCACCTTGCTTAGTATGGCTTTGGGTGGTTTTTGGTTGTCATCTGTAATGCACATACTGATGAGGTAGGGTGACTGGTTGTCCTATGTTCCCCAGGCATATCCTGTATTTTAAATCTTTGTTTGGATGTCCAGAAAAAAAAATGTTACATTTAAAGATTTGTTTTAAAAATATAAAATTTTCTTTGATATTATCTGTGCCAGTAAGATCGTGTGCTAACTTCTGATATGGTGTTGCATTGATATGCTCAGTATTGGTATTGTAACAAAGAGGCCAGACTTGTCAGCCCATTGTTGTAACCAACTGCTTCAGGGTCTTGCTTGAAAGGAAGAGACCTGAATTTCAGAAAAATAGTAATCATAGTTACATTCATTTAAATTTGTACCCAAAGCAGTAAATCACTGCTTTAATAATTGTTCTCAATCGACATTTTGCTCTAAGGCAGTGATGGAAAACCTTTTTCCAGTAGTGTACCACCAAAAGTATAGTTTTTTATTATTATTTATTATCCCACAGTAATTTTGCTTCAAACAATTCACAAAAAACCCTCCTTTGAACTTTTAAATAAAGTTAAGAAGTATATGCTATCTAGTTAATAAAATGTTTTATTTATAAATATGCTAGACTGGTCATTCCTTGAATTTGCAAATTACATTAAAAATTGCTGTAATCTTAAGTGCTTTATATAGTTTGTTTTAACCTAATATAATTTATAAAAATACAAGATCCCAATGAATTTAGTGCAACACACTCTTTATCAAAACATTATGTTAGAAATAAACAAACAAATATTGCCTGTGGGCTTTGAGTGAAATATCATAGCTACACTTGTTGTGAAACTCGTTGCCTGGTGTTACTATCAATGCATATTTGTTTTGTGTACTTTCTACCTTTGGTGAAGTAAATTCTTTTCTTTCTTCGCTTGGCAATGAACAAGCATTATTATGATTATTTGTCTTAAAATGGCATTAACTCTGTTTTTCAATTCTTTTACTATTCTTGCTTACTTTCATTTTTTGGCTCTGAAAACATATTTGCTGACAATATGAATGTTTGAGGAATGCAGTCATTTGAAGCCCTGTAAACAGTTCCATTAATTAAGATAACAACGCATTGCTTTACTCTTTGCACTTCTGTTAGAAGACTACAAGACAAACATATGCAATGATCAATTTCAATTCGTGTAGGGGGAACAAAAAAAGCAAATAAAGCAGTGATTCACTTTAATATTCATGTGGCATGTTACCAAAATCCTCTCTGCATGCCATCTAGTGATATGTGTATCATAGGTTCTCTCCCCCTGCTCAAGAATGTTACGAATGGCAACTGCTTATTTTATTTATTTGTGGAAGCTCTTTAACTACTATGGTCCTCAGCGTCACATTCTATATTGGGTGTGAAAGACTGGAAAGTTTGCTCAGATGCCTCTTTATCAGGCTTGAGGTTCTTTTATATGCCGCAAATCTACAACACAGGACCATCAGCTTTATTTCCCTTCCAAGGGAAGCCATGCTAAGGATTTTTACGCCCAAAAAAATCCATCGCCCTCCATCGGATTTGAACCCATGACCTCGGGAACTAGAGGCTAGCATGGTACCATTAGGCCACGGAGGACAACAATGGCAACTGCATATTTGTATGTCCTTGATATGGATTATTGTATATAACATCAGACAAGAATGATTCTTTAATCAAGCAGAATATATATATTACTTTGTATAACCTGAGAGTAGGGAAAACTGTTGCTTGACAAGGCATCCTGCATTTTGTTGCAACATCTGATATTTTAGAATTTGGGTTCTTTTGAGTTATGGTCATCTGGCGACCCTATGATGAGCGTGCTGTATGATTGTTGAAAGCTTTTAGATTTAATTGAAAAGATTCCTGCTACAGCATTGTTTTTATACACTGGAAGAATTTATGGAAAACTGCAATATGTTGTGAATACTGCTTCCAACACTATGTTCTTTAGGTTTTTAATTCAACAACTGATGACTGGATGTTGTAAACATTTTATATGAAGAATATTTTGTATCCAGTCTGTTTATAATGTAATTGTTGATTTGACTGCTGTTAAGTCTGTAACTTATATTGTAAATATTTTATTTGACACGTACAGTAACAATGTATATTGCTTACAAATGATGGAAATGAATGAATGAAAAAGAAGTAAATAAGGGGATTGTTTGGAAAGCTCTCAGCCTGAGAAAGATAAGAAAAGTCTTTGTTCATCTTTAGGCCATTTTAAATACAATTGACTTTGTCAACATTAACTACCATAATACATAAATCAAGGACGTTAGTTGCAGCCAGAATACATCAATTGTACAATATAATACAAGCATACAATATTTTTACTTTCTCTACTACGTATAGTAAGTAGGGGAAGTATTGCATTCCACCCAAAAATTCAATACCAAGATTTCACCGGAAATACATGTTTTGAGACCCCCTGAATCCAAAAAAAGCATTTTTGGAAACATGTCCGTGTGTGTATCTGTGTGTCTGTGAACAGCATAACTCAGAAACGAACAGTCGGATAAACATCAAACTTGATATTTAGGTCCAGTATCTTCCAGAGATGCGACACAAAGGTTTTCAAGAAAATCCCCCCACCCCAGATTACCCTTTACATGCAACATTTTTCGAAAATTTTAACTTTCTCAAAAACGGCTCTAACGATTTTGATTAAAATATCATATGTTTAAGATATTTTCATGACAAATAAAATGTATATCTTGAATTTTCTGGGAATGTCTCCAAAAGTATTCTTCATTGTGAACAACTTTTACATAACTGGTAAACCATAAGAGATAGACAAAATTTTACTACACTAAAAATGTAGATCACGTTAAAATACACAATTTATGTTATGTGCATTTTTTTGTTGAGTGAACCATTTTCCAGATATTGCTTGTTATTCCTTTAGATTTTCCAATACTTATACTTTTTCTCAAATACGTTATTCATTTTTTTTTATGTCCTGGACATGCAAAGAGAATGGAATGCGCCACATAGCAACCAGCGCTTAAAATATTTGACTATCACTTAAAACCTACCATATTCCCCTTGCGTCTACAAGAAAATTAGCAATAAGATTAACATCTCGATTAATATGAAGCATATGGAGAATAAGCGTTTGTAAAAATAGTTTGTACAAGAGTAGAGAAAGTCATGTGAGTATAACACATCAGATTTTTTTGTTGAGTGAACCATTTTCGATATATTGCTTGTTATTCCCTTAAATTTTTCAATACTTATTTTCTCAAATGGGAATTCGTTATTCATTTTTTTGTCTTGTATATGCAAAGAGTATTAATCTGTGGCAAAGAGAATGGTGTTGCATCTAGCAACCAGCTATTAAGAGATATGTCTATGCTTAAAGGCTACTGTATTTCTATATTGCCCTTGCAAATACAAAACAAGGGGAACACAGTACGCCTTAAGCGATAGTCAAATATTTTTAGAACTGGCCGCTATGTGTAAAATGTAATTCTCTTTGCATGTCAAAAGATCATTTCTGCAAATGTTTATGTCAATTAATATGAAATAGATGGAGAAATAAGAGTTTGTAAAAATAGTTTGTACAAGAGTAGAGAAAGTCATGTGAGTGTAACACATCAGATTTTTTATTTTATGATTACTAATATAATACATTAATTTATTTGTTTTACAAATTCAAGTACCCTTCAACTGAATGCAGAGCCTTATCTTATAACCATTCATCTAAAAAAGATTTAAATCAATTAATCAAAGTGAGATGATGTATATTGATAATCTGTTATATAAGTTTAACCCTAGATGCTGGTAACTGGAATGTTTTGGAAAGCCTGGAATATGGTGCATCTATTAATTGGTTTATACAGGTATTGTAACCATGAATGGTATATCTGAGTGTATATTGTTCAATATTTTCTTTAATAAAAATTAAAATGGTTAGTATGTATAATCCCAGTACTACCATAATTCATAAACATTTAAAAGAGAAGAAAATCCAAGAATTTTAACTCAGCATTTTTTTTTTTTTTTCCAACACAGTCAGTCGCCTTTCAGCTCTGTACAGTTGGAGCAATTCTGCAGGTCTGTGTGACTTATTATCTCTCAGCAAGCCATTTCTACAGATTTGGAAAGAGGAAAAGATCACTGGGAGACAAATCTGGTGAAAATGGTGCATGTGGCAGTAGTTAAAAGTGCAAGTCATGCAATTTTTTGACCACGGTTGAAGAAGTGTGCACTGGTGCATTGTCTTGATGGTAAACAAAAACTTTCTTCTTTAACAAATGCAGAAGTTTGACCTTAATAGAATCCTTCAACTGCTCCAGCAAAGCTGCATAGTACTCTCCGTTGATGGGTTTGCTCTTCTTTGAAGCACTTTCACCCTCTTGCACCCATTGTTTGGACATCTGCTTCATCTCTGGCATGGTGGTGAATTTATGTTTTGTCAACAGTGATGTGATATCACTAAAGCGAGTGGTGTATGAACATGTCCAATTACTCCTGTGAGATGCTCATTTGAATGTGCCTCTGATCGTCAGTTAACAAATGTGGCAACCATCACACACTGAGAGCTTTCTTGTGTGCATATGCTCGTGCAAAATATTTCAGATATGATCTAATAAGATCTTGGCAATGTCAACAAACTCATGCACCTTCATTTGTCTATCATTTAGCATTGTAGATTTTTGCAATGTTTTCTTCAGTTGTAGTCGTAACCGGGTGTCATAAACATTTGTCATCAAAAAAATGGAAGAATGACCACAATTCGTAACCCATTTCTGGACAGTAAAAGATTATGGTGAGAATATTTCAAAGCAAATCCAATTTCGTTTATATTTTGATTGGTGTTAAACCTTTTAATATGAAAGTTATCCTTCGTGGTCTAGAAGTACTCTAGTTCCAGAGGTCACAGGTTCAAACCCGGCAGGGGACAATGGATTTTTTCGGGTGTAAAAATCCTTAGCATGGCTTCCTTCAGAAGGGAAGTAAAGCTGGTGGTCCTGTGTTGTAGATTTACAGCACATAAAATAACCTCAATCCTGATAGGAGCAAAGTTTCAGGCCTTTCAAGCCCAATATAAAATGGAACACTAAGGACCATAGTAGTTAGAGCATCCATAAATAAAACTCAATTTAATTTAATTTTTTAACATGAATGTTTAATCAGTGCACAACATTCAGTTTATCCATTTTCAGAAGAAAGCTCAACTTTTGTAGCCTATAACAACCAAAAAAAAATGAAAACATATGTATGAAATTGCATGTTGTGCTATCTAAGGGGTCATACTTGAAAACTATCCTTGTTATTTGACTGCTAACACTACCTCTATGTCAGGCAGAGAACTTTCTGTCAGTCATATTACTAGGGTTTTTAATATCTTTATAGAAGTGTAATAAGCATGTGTTAATATATGTGTAACTGTTTGACCCTTTTTCATTTCAGTCTAGGGCTTGTTTATCACTGCTGGCTTATTGCTACTTTTTCACACAAGATTTTGTGAATGCAGCCAACTGCTATGAACAGCTGACAGTGCTGATGCCAGAAGAGGCAGAATACAAGCTCTACTATGCCCAGTCTCTTTATCAGGCCTGTCTTTATGAGGAGGCTATGAAAGTCACTTCACAAATAGAAGATCCTGAATATAAAGGAAAGGTATATATACTTTTCAAGTATCCTGGCTAGAGGTCTGTAAGGGCCCAAGCCAGGCCCTTGGACTTAAAGTACCAAGTTTAGTCAGACTCTAGCTTGTTAAAAGGAGACCGACATGGTTAGCCAAGATTCTTAAGGTACCCTCCCAGAATGCAGGTTTTTCCAGTTTTCTTCAGTCGTCATAACTTGCAAATGTAAGGGAGGCACCCTAAACTTAGATCTGGAATGTTTCCGTACCAAAATTCTTTTCCCAATTATCATTTAATTTCATATATCACCAGTGTCATCGCTTGGAATGGCATATGTATTTAGAGTTGGCACTAAACACTGTTTAAAACAAAATAGAAACTTTATCATAGTTTCTATTGAAATTAATTACCATTGCAGACAAATGAACCCAGGTAAACAATAACCTATTCTTCAACTATCATTATCATCATTGCAGACAAACGTACTCAGAATGATTGTGTGCATGCTTGCGTCTCTCTCTCTCTCTCTCTCTCTCTCTCTCTCTCTCTCTCTCTCTCTCTCTCTCTCTCTCTCTCTCTTCCTCTTCTTCTTCTTCTTTTTTTTTAAGTCATTCAGATTATAAAAACATTGAGCAATAAAACAATTCTTGGTATCTTTTCTAAATTTGACCTTGTTATTTGGATTTATTTTATTAGTTATTAGATTATACACATTTATACCTTTGTGCAAAAGTAAGTTTACCATCTTAGAAGTTCTAGCAGTATTTAAGTATACTTTTTTACAGTTCCTTGTAGTATGATTGTGTATAGAGCTATTGATGTTAAAACAGTGGATATTGTTATTTATGAAGCACACTGTTTCTAATATATACAGGCAGGCTAAAGTGAAGATATTAAGCTCTTTAAAATATGGTCTGCAAGATGTAGTTCTGTTTAAATTTAGCACACACCGAATTATTTTGTTTTGTAGTATGGAAAGTGAATTATAGTCTGCCATAGAGCCCCATAAGGGAACGCGTAAGTAAGTGAGAATTTTACATATGAGAAGTACACAATTTTTAGAGTTTGCAGATTACAGATATTTTTTAATACATATATTGCATAGTATGCCTTATTAAGCTTTGTCGCAGTCTTCTGAATGTGTGATTTCCAACTAAGTAGTTTATCTATTGTTATTCTGAGAAATTTAGTTTCTGAAATATAGTTTATCGTTTCATTATCATAGATTATTTTCAGTGCAGGTGTGGCATTATTTCTGGATAATGTGATATGCACACAGTTTGATTTTTTGGCATTGAGTTGAATAACCTATTCTTCAACTATTATCATCATTATAGGTGAATGTACCCAGACTGATTAGCAAACAAGAAACTATTAATTAATTTTGAAGATTTAGAAGCCAGTAACAGTGATGTGTCATAATTTAAAATAAAGAGAGTTGAAGGTTGTTACACTACATCCCTAAAATGTTTTTACTTGAACACGTTTCGGGAGACGGTTTGCGCCCATCGTCAGCATATCCTCAACTGATTTTGCCGGTCATTGTCTGGGGAATGTGTGTGGCTAGTGGTGTTCTCTGGTGCTGGGCTGATGAACCTCCAGCAACCTTTGGAGGTTCATCAGCCCAGCACCAGAGAACACACTAGCCACACACATTTCCCAGACAATGACCGGCAAAATCAGTTGAAAACCTGCTGACGATGAGAGCAAACTGTCTCCCGAAACGCGTTCAAGTAAAAACAAGAATCTTTTCTTCAACTATGATTATCTTCATCATTATGGTCGAATGCAGCATCCAGACTGATTGGCAAACAATAACCCATTCTTCAACCTTCATTATCATCATCTTTATAAAAAAATATTTAAGTTTATTTATCCCTAAATACTAAATTTTAAAATTGCACTTCGTTACCTGCTCTCTAGGTCACAAAACTGAAAGCTGCTATTAAATATGGAGAAGAAGATTTATCAGAAGCTAAGAGCCTAGTGGACAGAAGTCCAGAGGATGATCCTGATACTGAAATCAACCATGGCTGCCTCTTATATAAGGTAAGTGTTGGAGGAGCAGCTGTTAAAATTATCATTAGCACTTTTGTTTTTATGCAGGATTTCAAAACTAAAGGATTTGTAAATTGTACAGAAGTAGAGCAGAGAAGGAAGTATAAGGAAATATCTGATTGCAGTAATATGGCTGAAACTCATATTTCACTCAGTAACTTATTATGTAGATATGAAATAAGGGTATAATGTTCAAGTGTGGGTATCAAAGATAGTACATGACTTGCTTACAATACTTTGTGCAATCCATATGTTATAAATAATTTATGAAATGCTACATTATTCCCCATGATTAGGTCTGAGTTTTATGAAAAATAGCTAGAAGAGTTTGACCAAAAAAAAGGGAAGGGGGGAAATATACGTATGAGCTAACAGTTAATGTGTATAAAGTCAAGTACTACCCAAAATCCATTGTAATCAGATTAATGATAGGAGCTCATGGAACTATCCCACAGTTCCTTGTTGAATGTTTCAAAACCCTTTGAACCGCACAAAAGCATTTTAATTGATATAGCAATAGTAGCACTAAAAGATTCTATTGCTATTTTCAGAAACCATTTTTACTACATTCACTCTTCCTTTGTTTTAACTCTTAGCGCACATTTCATAATATCTATTTGAGTTTTTTGTATTTGCTTATTATGTATTTTTTGTTTGTGTATTATCACTTTCTCTACTACGTATAGTAAGTAGGGGAAGTATTGCATTCCACCCAAAAATTCGATACCGAGATTTCACCGGAAATACATGTTTTGAGACCCACTGAATCCAAAAAAAGCATTTTTGGAAACATGTCCGTGTGTGTGTGTGTGTGTGTGTGTGTCTGTGTGTGTGTGTGTGTGTGTGTGTGTCTGTGAACAGCATAACTCAAAAACGAACAGTCGGATAAACACCAAACTTGGTATTTAGGTTCAGTATCTTCCAGAGATGCGACACGAAGGTTTTCAAGAAAATCCCCCCACCCCAGACTACCCTTTACATGGAACATTTTTCGAAAATTTTAATTTTCTCAAAAATAGCTCTAACGATTTTGATGAAAATATCATATGTTTAAGATAATGTCATGAGAAATGAAATGTATATCTCGAATTTTCTGGGAATGTCTCCAAAAATATTCTTCATTGTGAACGACTTTTGCATAACTGGTAAACCGTAAGAGATAGACAGAATTTTACTACACAAAAACTGTAGATTGCGTTAAAATACACAACTTATGTCATATACATTTCTTTTGTTGAGTGAACCATTTTCGAGATATTGCTTGTTATTTCCTTAAATTTTTCAATACTTATACTTTTTCTCAAATTCGTTATTCATTTTTTTTATGTCCTGGACATGCAAAGAGAATGAAATGCGCCACATAGCAACCAGCGTTAAAATATTTGACTATCGCTTATAACCTACCATATTCCCCTTGCATCTACAAGAAAATTACGAATAAGATTGACATCTCGATATCTCGATTAACATGAAGCATATGGAGAATAGGCATTTGTAAAAATAGATTGTACAAGAGTAGAGAAAGTCATGTGAGTGTAACACATCAGATTTTTTTTTATGTGCTGTATATTCCTTTTATACACATTTTCTTTATTTACCTTTTACGAATTTATTAATCATGTATTTGACACTCTTTCACTGGCAGCCAGGAAGAAAATAAAACAGTATGATTCTACTTTTCAATGGGTGGGGGATATGTATTGTTATGATGCGTGACTTCTCTGTTTCCAAGGTAGTTCTTTAATACTTACTATCAGTTTGAAAGGCAAAGGTTGAGAGATTTTTAAATCAATGTGAAATCTTTATTGGGCTTCATATTTGCATCTTTTTTCTAATAGTTCCCACTGATTCATCAAAGAACAAAAAAGAACTATAAATAATTTGTATTAATAGTCATAATGATTAATAAATGCATAGTAATTGTAATATTGGCCTAAAGGCATGAACAAAATTGTTTATTTTCACCTTATAAAAGGTTAATTTTAGGCAATTGGGATATAACATTGTGATTTCCATTGCCAGCTCTAATCAAAAAGCATCAAAAGGTATTAATAAGAAAGATTTTAGAAAGAATAGGATCAAATATAAATGTATTTGTTTCAAGAGATACATAATATTGTGACTGTCCAGTTTTTCCTCTTCTCTCTTCAGAGAGAGGAGTGTTGAACACAGAACTCCTCTCTTATAGTCTGTCACTGAAGTGTCGAACACAGTACTTCTCTTCTCTTGCTCTGTCACTCACTGATGCTCACAGACGTTACTGAGTAACCAGTACAGCACTCAACTTCACAACTAACCTGCTGCCATGATGAATATGCTCCTCTTTATAGCCACATTAGCTTTCTCGAAGCTTTATATATCACCAAGGGGGAAGGGAGATCAGTTTTGAATTTTTGCTATCCCTCTCAATTAGTCTTCTATGTATTTCCTTGCCAGAATCACCTTCCCATCTCTCTCCAACCAATCATGTGCTGGCTAGCACTGAAGGACATGTATGCCATGAAGAGAAAATCGTGCAAGATTTTAACACTATTATTAACCTGTCTATAGTGCTAGGATTACCTAAATATTTATTTTTTATTTGTATGTTATTTGTAATTTATTTTTCCACTAGCTCACTGATGTGGGTAAACCCATGTTTACCAAATTTTCCACCCTTTGCTGAAAGTAAATTGAGTTTTGTTTATGGACGCTCTTTAACTACTATGGTCCTTAGCATCCCATTCTATATTGGGCGTGAAAGACAAGAAAATTTGTTCAGAGGCCTCTTTATCAGGCTTGAGGTTCTTTTACGTGCCGTAAATCTATGACATGGGACCACCGGCTTTACTTCCCTTCCAGAGGAAGCCATGCTAGGGATTTTTATGTCTGAAAAAATCCATTGCACTCCGCTGGGTTTGAACCCGCAACCTCGGGAACCATAGGCTAGCATAGTACCCTAGACCACCCTCTGTTGCCATTAAGTAGCAACCCTCTTCTAGACTCTGTATGGATTTGAGTTTTAAGATAAAGCCTTACTGCAGCTTTTCTGAGTTTCTGTTTCAAACATAGTACTATCCCGAACTAGAGTGATACGGAGAGAAAAGTATAATTGACCTGAGTTCATGACAGACAGCAATAATAGGGATTAAGAAGCGAATAATTTAAACTTCAGTACTTATTTGCAGCAAAATGAAGGATTAATCAAACTCTTTTGAGTCAAAAAGTAGAGTGTTAGTCATTTTCAAAATGTTTAACAAGTTAACAGAAAATAAAAGTGTTTGATGTTTAGAATTGTAGATCATTTAAATGTTATAGAAGGGTAGACCAATTTGATTAACCCCTTCATCATCATTCCACCAACTTGCTGCCTTCTATCTTCTATTTTGATTCCAATTGCTCTATAGTTTCAAAAATATCCTCTGTCTTTCTTGGACTAAACCTTCAAAACCTTACATTCCCTCTTCCTACCTACAGAATGTTTCCCAGTGAAATATTATTTAAATAAATGTGATATTAAAATTAAATGTGTCAGTAACATTTTTCTTTCTTTTTTTCAGGAAGGACGCTTTGAAGATGCTCTGCACAAGTTTACAACAGCGCTACAAGTTGCTGGCTACACTCCCCATTTGTCATACAACATTGCTCTCTGTTATTACAGGCTTAAAGAATATGCCCCAGCATTGAAGCATATATGTAAGAAAAGTATAATCTTATACTTCAAATGCAAGAAACTATCCTATGTGTTTGAATGAGACTTATCTGCCAGCTTCTGCTTAAATATACTGGAAAATTATTAAGATTTTTAGAAACTTGTGATTTATAAATTGTCCAGGAAATACTATATATATATATATAAAAATCAGTTACATTTAATGTAATTGCTCTCAGTTATAAACAAGTATTCATGGACAGTGCCTCCTATATTAGTGCAATATTACTGTAGACATATTATTACAATTACAATTATATTTTCTAATTTAAAATTCTCTGATTTATGGAGTTGCGTTACTTCCATTCCCCCGTTATATTTAACACCAGGTTATATCTATATAATGGGATTATATTTTGGGTGCTTCATCCTAAAAGTTACAATTTTCTTGTATACCTCAAACAAGATTGTCTCTGTTGTCTTTTCCGTTAATGTTGTCCACCTTCCATAGCCATTTTTGCCCATCTTACCTGTGTACTTCCTCAGTATTTTTTAAGTTTTCCTCTGATCTTAGATTTAAAATTCTTCTGCCTCTTATTTCATTTGGTAAGTTTTCCCAACTTTGTAAAAGGAACTCATTCCTCTACATTTTGCTCTGTTTACACTACAGAATGTAATGCCATATGTTATCTGCTTCTTCACACATTGAACATTTTCCCTTAATACATCCATTCCTTATCTCACTTAAATGTTACCTCAGTTCTAAACCATGCTAACTCTACCCTTCCTGCTTTGTCGCAAATTCAATATATTTTTCTCTTCACCAATCATTTTTCAGTGATCTGTAGAGGCCTGTTATACAAAATGCTTACATGCATTTTCTCATAGGGCACAGATGCTGTGACTCAAAATTAAGGCTGGGAAAGGAGCAACTGCTCCAGTTAGTAACTCAGCAAAATGTGCTCTCTGGTATTTAACTGACCATCACTGCTTCCTCAGAACAACAAATGATGTTAGGTACATGGCACAATGACTGTTTTGGATCTGTATGAGTAAATGAAGCAAGCAGTGCTAGAAGGAGCATATACTGCTTTATGCTTTCCTAACTCAGCCACACAAACAAAGCACTACCTTCAGTGTTTTTTGTTAATTTATAGGTTTTTCAATTCCTGCATTTTTATACCATATGGATTAAAATATAGAATGATAGAAAAAGTCACCCTTCCTCCTTACAACCACCACCACTGCCACCACCGTCACCACCACCACCACCACCACCACACTGCATCTATTCCACAATCACATCTAATTCTAACCTTGTTGCCAACATTACACTAATCTATACTACCACCACTATTGTCACACTACACTGCATCTACTATCACCACGAATACCATTAATAATAACACTACTACCATCACCACCGCAATCACCACTAATACTAACTCTGCTACCACCACTAATACCATTAATAATAACACTACAGCCATCACTACTACCATCGCCACCACTCCACTACTACCTTAATTATGATCACCACAACAACAACCATCTCCATCGCTAATACTGCTGCTTCTGCCAACACTAGTATGACCACTGCCATTACATGTGCCTACTAACCAGACCACAACCTCGACAACCATTACCAAATGTGTGCATGGGCTTTTCACTGTGGTAGCTCAAGTGATAAGAGCATTGGTATGGAGCGTTGAAGTCCATGGTTCAAGTCTGGGCAGGGCATTGAGTTTTTCAAGTCTGATTCAACTTTCCAACATTGTGTTGAAGTAGTATTAATGTTGTATTTATTTAACATTACGCGTATTTGCGAGAGAACTTGCTTTACATAATGTCTTTTTGTTGTCGAGCCCCACGTTGTGGAACCAATATGAAGTGGTAGCAATGTTACATATGAATGTTTGTTTACATAACTTTAACTGCCCCACGTATGGGAGCCAATATGCTGCGGTATTAATGTTGTAGATCATTAATTACAGCTCTGCGTTTGGAAGCCTATTTACGAGAGCAAATATGTGTTTACTTCACGCGTTGCCATCTTGTGACGTCACTCCTTGTTTGTTTGTTTAGCTCCATCTGGCGTAGCAATTTGCATCAGTTTTGAAATAATTCACTTTAAATATCATCCAGCTAGCTCTTTGGGTCGAATATGTTTCTCATGCAGGGTGTGAATCGGAAAGGAATCTTTTGTCCAGAAATTATACTGACGAAGAAATAGGTTTTATAACTTTTATTGCCGAACACGTCAGAAACACTTTCACATATTTATCTGGATACTCGCCATACTGAAACTGTTTGTAATAACTTCTCACTTTTAACTCACGTACTTCAATTTTGTGTATATTTAACTGTATAATAATTTAGATTCTCGTAATTCTGCTGCGCGTAACTTGGCGAACTGAGAGACCGACGCGTAGTATGGAGAATTCTGTTAAACTGGGAGCTGACGTGTAATGTGTTGAGAATCTTGTTGAACTGGGGGAACGCTCCCTTGAACCTGGCTTATTTATAGGCTTGCATCAAGATACGCCTAAAGATTATAAATGAACTGCTATTGGCTAATAAAACGCGCCAACATTAGCGTCTATTTTATTATCCAATGAAAACCACTAATACATATTTCTTTTAGGGAACATTCTAGAAGCTTTTACCGAAAAGGCGCGAAATATTACGTAACTTCCTGGTTCCCGGTAATGATAAACAACTCACCCCCTTGCTGCATTATTGCGTTATTGTTGACAGTTTCAGTAAAGCTGTATATTATTATTTACCAATAATAATTACAATTAATAAACCTCTGAAATCAATGTCACATAAAAATACATATTCATATTACAACCCTTATTTACATCTAAGTAATTTGTGATACAAATTACCGTATCAGTGTCAAGTGCCATAGTAAGAACAATTATCAAAACATAACTAATAGTGGTTAACCATAAAGCTTGATGTCTTGAAGGCACGTTATCTCTAATATTTGATATCACCTTGAACATTTAGTGTGATCTTGAATCAGATGAGCTTTAATGAGTATAGGGAAATCTTGCCTTGGTAGTTCAAGCAAAAAGACTGTTTTAGTACAGGGAACAGAAGATCTGTGGTTCAAGTCCTGGCCTGGCATTGCATTTTTCAAGTCTGATTCAACTTTGCCAACACTACCAAAACCATTACTTCCACCACTGCACTACATCTACTACCTCCATGACCACCACTATCACCACCATAAATACATTTGAAAATAAACCTCAAGTTATCCTTATACAATTGGGAAACTGTGGTACTGATGGCAGCAGTGGTGGTTCTTGTCATGTGACATATCCCACATGCAGCGAAGTATTATTAGAAAATGCTGAACTCGCAAAATTCTGAATGACTGGAAGTTGTAGCAGATATTTAATGCATTGAATTTGACAAGCTGTAAAAGAAATGCTGTATAAAATATGGTCATAGACAAAGAAATAAAATGTAATACATACCTGAGTGTATCTCACTTTGGCTTAAAGTGTACATTGGCTCTCTTTTTCAGCTGATATAATTGAACGTGGCATCCGTGAACATCCTGAGTTGAGTGTAGGAATGACAACCGAAGGAATTGAAGTCAGGAGTGTGGGCAATACTCTTACACTACATGAAACTGCTCTTATTGAAGCCTTCAATTTGAGAGCTGCTATTGAGTACCAACTCAAAAATTGTAAGCTAATAAACCCATATAAACTAATACTGTTTTAAGTTTCAAAATAATGGGGAGAAAAGATGTTTTAATCACAGCAATGAAGCTTTTTGTATTTTAAGAATAATTTTTACTGTGTATAATATTTATAAGTTATTAACACTTGGGAACATAGACTATAGAAAAGCTGCTCTTATTGTAATATATAGGCTTTCATGGCTGATATCTGATGTAGAAATGTGGTCAACCAGGTTGCATGGTCATGGTCCAATGCAGCCATTAGTTCTATTTAGTCATGGCCATACAGTCCAAACTGTCATCTTTCAACAAAGATGCTTTTGTCAAAAGCAAATGCTGAAATATGCTTTTACATTATACGAAATGTGGTTGGCTCACACTTATCAAGCAAAGAACAAAAGTGCTTACAAGCAGAATTGAGCATAAAACATTTTAACTTGCACCATTACCTTTTGATAAAGGACTACGTTCTGTTCATGGTCTTTCCTCTGTGGAGTTGCCACTCATTTTGTTTGAATATACAGATAGATGCAGGAAAGTTTAATAATAAATAGTTTTGAAATCCCATACTGTTTTCATGGCATTGCAAAAAACAAATGGGTGATGACAGCACTTAAAAAAAAATTATAAATGTTGGAAGGTTCAACCAATAACAGTGCATATCCTAGAAGTGGTTAATGCATCAAATAAAAATTATTTTACATAAATTTTGTGTTTTAATGAAATGTAATTTTTTGTGTAGCAAGCTTTTATTTATCTCTTATGGTTTACCCTTATTTAAAATTATACAGAATTCATTCAAAATGAAGAGAGCTTCACAGGCTATTTGCAGAGTATTCAAAATGTACATACATTTTCTTGATTGCATAAATATCTTAAGCATATGGTATTTTAATCAAAATCATTACAGCTATTTTGAGAAAATAAAAACTGAAAAAAATTGTCTGTAAAGGGTATTCGGGTGTGGGAATTTTCTTGAAAATCTTCATGTCCCATCCTTGGAAGTTGCTGATTTAAACACCAAGTTTGATGTAGATAAATGTGAAGTAGTTTGGTATTAGTATTTATTGAACTTTTCATTTTTGAATTATGCTATCTATCTCTCTCTTTCTGTCTCTCTCTCTCCCTCTCCCCCCCCTCTCTCTCTCTCTCTCACACACACTTTTTCTAAAAATCCTTTTTTTGGATTCAGGGGAATTTTGATATCAAATTTTTAGATACAATACAATAGCTCCTCTACTTAGCACAGACAAGTGGTAGACAAAATAAAAATATGATGTAAAAAATTGTTTGAATTTCCAATATCTTTTGCTTACCATAACAACAGCAATTACAAGTTTTGTAATGATATAAAAATTGCATTTTGTCAAGCTAAATATTGTTAGTAACAATAAGTAGCATAGCGTAACAAAAAAATGTAGAGTAGATATTTTCTCTCACCACATGTGATAGCTTGTTTCATGGCTGCTAACGAATATTCTTAATTAACATGCCACATTTTAATTGTTTCATTGCCCACGAGAGATTTCAGACAAATAATGATCAATCCTGCTTCTTTGTAACGTACAAAGCATATCTGTATTTTAAATACGACCTTCTGTTCCAGTGAGTTTCATAGATGAGCCATTCTACGTTAAACGGAACACACATAAAACATCCCTTTCTCTGAATTTTCTGAATTTTAGTGTAATTGTGTTCTCTGCATAAAATAAATGGACACATATTTTATATTTTGCAGAAAATCAAATTATTTTAGGATTTACAGTGCACTTAACATTTTTCTTATATGAGCACAATGTTACATAAAAGCAATTTATTCTTGGAATACAGAATGGTCAGGGCTAAGAACAATACATAGGGACCCCGACTTTTCGCGAGTAGTTAATTCGCGAAATTGGCCAAAAATTAACAATAAGGAAAACCTTTAATCAATTATTTTTAAATTCCACATATATATCCATTCTGAGTCACGAAATAACGCGGCATTAGTTCTATATCGCGAAAACACAAAATAACACCATTAGGAAAAAAATGTGCAAAATAACCCGAAATTTTTCTCTTTCATTTTTCTTTTTTTTTTTGGCATTTGTCTCTCCTTTTCACATAAACAATCAGATATTTGGCTTATCAATCATTTATGGATACGTGTATTGTCATTCGCTATGGCCATGCTGCACGGTGTTGTGTGCTGCACGGCACAGAACACCAAACTGCACTGTGATTTCACCAGAGCTTCAGCAAACATCGGTACTGCTTCGACTACCCTGTCCCCTTCACTCTTCACCTATCGCATGCATAACAAAAGGAATGCCATGTTTATCGGAACTCGGCAACACCGCATCAGTGACGGATTTCTCATTTCACTCAAATTATTCTTTGGATTTAAATGACAATACTACCTGCAATTCTTCTCTAATGCCGTATTTTAATGATTCGTGCTTGCATCACCCCATTTCATGCCGACTGGAAAAGACTGTCGCAAAAGTATCGTTAAATAATACATGAATTTCTAAGTCTGGTTCAAGTCAATTCTGACAGTAGACAGCCTCTTCTACCAATCACTGTCTCCGTTTCCTGTACCCCTCGCACGAAAATTGTTGCTGTCTCCCGACGTTGCCATAATGTGAATGCGTGTCTAGTATATTTTGTGTCCGCTATACTGAAAGATTCGTTTGGAGTCAAGTTATATTCTTTAAATTACGTTACAATTTAGCGCAAGGAGTCTGTTTACCTTCTGCTCTGAAAAAGAAAAGGAATTATGCTGATGGAGCCACGTTTCAAATTAAGCTAGCGCATGCACAATTCAGCTGATGGTGGAGTTGGCAATGTGCCGTTCGCGCGCCGTACAGACAGCATGTGCAAGACGTTGCCAGGTCAGTTTAGTTTTGCGGCACGCGGGAATTCAAACTGATTCCACAGTAGTATTTCAATGCGGTCTCAAAATATAATAAACTGCCAGGCATCTTTCCTTCTTGAACACTGCAAAGACACCATTTGCCTTATTGAAGTGCTTGAGGGATCTAAATATCCATTTGTTCATAAACTATATAGCAAACTTAAAGATATATCAAATGGCTTCACAATAGTAGCTGAGGGCTCGTTTGGAGAGAAAACTTCAAGTCTTCTTCAGAGACTGCCAACCCTCAAGAAGTCTTATGTTCATTCATTCATTCATTCATTCATTCATTCATTTATTTTCATCCTTTTACATACGTTTAAAGGACACGTCAGTATAATCTATTTACATTATATACAAAGTTTTACATTATTTTTCCATATTTGAACTCCTCTATACTGTAAAATGCATTTTCAATTAAATATGTTTTTATGGCTTTCACCGTTTTTATTGTTTGATTTATATTCTTTATTTCATTTGGTAGTTTATTGAACAATTCACTTCCTATGGTTTCTGTTGAACGATTATTCAAGGTCCCCCTTAGGGTCGTTCTGAAATAATCCATATTATTTCTTAATCCATAGGAATGTATATTACAATTTTTGTCATGTCTTTTATGTACAATAACTTTTATGCTTTCATAAATATATATGCATGGAGCAGTTAATATTTTTAAGCTCTTAAACAAACTTCTGCATGTTTCTTTATTTTTCATCCTACCAATTATTCTGATAGCTTTTTTCTGCAATTTTAGCACTTTTTCCATTTCTCTATAAGTAATATTCCCCCACAGCGTAATACCATAACTAATATGCGAATATATTAATGCATAGTAAACCTGTATCATCGTTTTGGTATCCATTGTCTTACTAATCTGTCTCATTACATATATACCTTTATTTATTTTTTTGGTAATATGGTCTACATGTGCTTTCCGGTTTAAATTTTTGTCAATTATCATTCCAAGGAAGTTTGTACTATTTATTTGATCTATATTTACACCATCTATTGTTAGATTTACATTTTTGAGGTTTCGTTTCGTTAATTCGAAATGTATGCATGCTGTCTTTTTTACATTTATTACCATATCTAGACTAGAACAATATTCTTTTATGAATTTTAGAATTGAGTTTGCCCTATTTTCTACATCTTGTATTTTCTGTCCCCTAATTATAACCGTCATGTCATCCGCATATCCAATTGCTATTTCTCCCTTAGATTCTATTAATTCATATATTTCATTAATGTATATTAAGAACAAAAAGGGTCCTAATTTTGAGCCTTGCGGAACTCCCTGTTGAACCTTTTTAAAGTCTGATTTTATCTTTTCTCTCACACCTTTAGCATTTAAATTACTTATTTCCACACACTGTGTTCTGTTTTCTAAATATGTTAGTACCCAATCTAGAGCCAGGCCGCGAATTCCACATTTTTCTAATTTGTATATCAATGTTTTTATATTCATATCAGTCAGTTCAAGCAATTGGGCATAAAGTCAGTTACCAAGCTGAATTCCTTAATGTCAGCTGATCCAGCTGCTGATATTATTCATTCTGCAGGTAAATTGTTTGATGTACGAAAAATAGTATCAAATGAGGTATCTACTGATATAACTATAGAAAAAGCAAGAAGAATGTTACCTTTTCTGCGAAACTTGCCAGAGAAGACATTCCAGGAGGGATATGCTGCTCTTAAGAACATAGTGTGTGAGAAATTAGATGATGCTGCTGAAGTGAACATACTGGATTTACTTTCTGGACTTCAATGTGACCACTTGTGTTTCAGTGAGAAGTGTATGAAACTATTGTGGGTACCCATGTCCAATGTGGACAGTGAAAGACTTTTCTCTGCATATGGGAACAACATGACAAACTTAAGAACAAATCTTAAGCCAGAGAACACCAAACTTATGGTGGCTTTGTCTCTAACAAAGTAAATCAGTCGAAATGTATACTATGTAAATATTTTCATGTTCCTCTTTTTTAAGTTACATGTAAGGTGCCCTTTGTTCCACAGTAAAATAGTTTAAACTGTGTTTTTGTTTTTTCCTTTTTTTTGCACGAGATAACACCGTTAAGCAGTTTTATTTACCGCCCAAAACACCGCTCACTATAATATTTTTACACCGATATTACATTATTTTATTTACCGACAATCTGGGGTCCCTAACAATACATCAGTTTGTAGATAAAAACATTATGGTTTTCCTTATGCAAAATACTATTTATTCAGAATAAAAAACAGTTACTACTTTAAGTATGAATATTTTAAACCACAATATCATATTTAACCCCATAATATTAAAATCTGGAAAAAAAATACAGGAGGAATCTGTGATATATTTGTTTTAAATCTGTTAATATCAAGGTAAGATCTTCCTTAGAAGTACACTTTTAAACAGTTTATTTGTGTTAGCGTGTAGGGTTTTAGAACATGGACTGTTGAGTGACAACTTTACACTGCAGCAGCACGCTGCGTTGGCCAATGCGTATTGCAGTACGAACATGGTAGGTTATCACTTCCAGTGTTTAGTGTAACTTAGCAACTGGAATCTGATACTTTATGAAGCCTCTCTCGGCTGTTTCATTTTAAATGCTACTTTGTGTTCAGCTTTTTGCATTAGAGGTTCATTCTTAGCTCTGTGGTTTCTAAAAGTGAGTGAACTGAAGAAACATAGCTATGACTAACGCTTCAATCCATTTAATGTTTCTAAGCAGAACACAAGACAGAAATCATTAAGCTTAGTTACCCACAATATGCTTACAAAAATAAAATTGGGGAACTTAACTTTGTCACCAGACCTGAAACTATGTGATGTGTGTTGAAAAAACATTCCCAAACACGCACTGATAACAGTGATTGTGTGCTACAAAGTATCAATGCCGTGAATAATCCAGAGGTGGTTTTGAACATAGTGACCATTTTAAGGCAAGATACAGCAATGCAAAAGGGATCCCTGGTACCTTAGAGCTAAATTCATTTATTCCATCAACCAACAATGCAATAATAACCAGATGGTATTCATTTTAGCCTGAAGCGCACATTTAAATTGTAGTTAAGTTGTCCCACATAGGAAAAGACTGAAATTTCAAATGTTTCTCAACTGTATGCCCAAGTTTAACAGTTACATATGAACAAACTAGTGCAACTAAAGTGCTGTGAACAGTTGATAAGGCATTCAATGACAGACTGCTGCTGTTATTCTCCAGCCACACTATGCTAGAATCCCGCTACGCACCACTTTCTAAGTTATTTTATTTAAAATTAACCATACAGAATCCCATCTTTGTTTATGTAAATATATACAATAAACCACAAGGAATTTGTTTATAATTTTATAGAAATTTAAACATGAGGATAATAGGGATGTATAGTTTTTAAATATTTGGATTTTAAGCATTCATGTAAATTAATTATATCAGTTAGAATAAACATTAAGTAAAATATTACATATTTAGCTTTGCATTGCAATTTATAACAATTTTATCACTTATTGCCTGTGAGATATTCTAATTTAAAGATAGAGAGGTGTGCTGCTTTTCACAAATTGGATTGCGCAATATTTTTTAAAATATTGCAGTTTAAAAAAATAAGAATTTAAAACATAATTCACTTTGTTTTTGTAATCCATGGACAAAATTTGAAGTGAATCAGAGACATAATGGTCAGATTTTGTGAAAATTTGTGGTGCGACTTGACGTGGAATGACTCAGATTTAGCTTGAGTCTTTTACTGGCTCTTCATCGCAATAGCAACAGTGAAACATTGCCTTAGGACTCCAACCTCTTAAGTCATCTGTACTTTAGGTAACAATTACCTTGGAATCCTTTTGGTACATTTCCATCTTTCCAAGAAGATCCAAGATGGGTTGAGGTATTTTAGATTTTAAATATGCTGATTATTATTCAAAGGTTCATTTTGATAATGAATATTTTATTAAAACAAAATAAGTCTAAAGTTCTACTGTCCATTACAAGTGCCACTCCGAAAGTTTTGAGAATGGACAATAGTAAGTAGTGATAAGCCAAAGCAGCTTTTCTTAACCTCAAATTGCAACATGTGCAAGTCTGGGTGTGCTCCAACAATGTGCATCATCAGCACTACGTGTGTATGCATAGCAGGCATTGCTACGCCATACATTAGGATGGATATCAAGCGAGAGCATTTCCGTGCTATGATTTTTAATGACTAAGTTGGTTTAGGGGAGAAAGAAGGCCTTGAAAGACTGCATCATGCATTTGAGGATCCTTGCCCTTTGAAATTCGCCATTTATTGATGGTATGCAGAGTTTAGAAGAGGAAGGGATTCCCTCGAAGATGAAGACCGAGCAGGATGGCTGGCTACAGCAACAATGGATGAAAATGAAAGCAGAGCGCATGTTGCTGGAAGATAATTGTTGCACATATGGTCAGATTCAAAAAGTCTTAAATATTGAATTGGCAGCAGTGAAAACAATCCTGAAAGACAAACTTGATGTCAGGAACCTCTGCAGTCACTGGATTCCCCACCACCTTACAAATGAGCAGAACAAGCATGTGTGCAATGGTGCCAGGAAATTATTGAAAAATTCAATGGAGGAAGATCCAAAAACATATTTAGCATTGTATCAGACAACGAAAGTTGGATTTTTCAGTATGATCCAGAAACTAAATGACAGTAATCAGTCTGGGTCTTCCCAGGAGAAGATCCCCCAACAAAAGTGAAGCGAACGAGAAGTGTTGGCAAGAAGATGATCTGTTCCTTCTTCTCAGCAAGTGGCCACATTGCGACGTTTCCGCTTGAGAGACAAAAGACTGTTACTCCCAGATGGTACACCACAAAATGTCTGCCACAAGTGTTCAATGAACCGAGAAAAAAGTGTCCTAAGACTGTTCTGCATGGAATTTTGTTGCACCATGACAATACCACTGCCCACACTGCACAACAACAACCCAATTTCTTCAGGAGTCAGATATTTCTCCCATTCTCCCTACAGTCCAGATCTGGCCCTGCAAACTCTTTCTATTCCCCAAAATGAAAGAAAAAAATTGAGGTCAACAATTTTGAGTCTCCTGAAGTAGCTGCTTATGAAGAATGTATTTGTATTTTCTCAAAGAAGAATGGCGTTCAACATTTGAAAAATGATTTGAAAGGATGAGACGATGTACAGAATGCAACGGAAAATATTTTGAAAAGATGCAATGATAAAATCTAAATTTTTAATATTTTACTGCATTCATTCTCAAAACTTTTGGCATGATCCTCGTGTTAAACTCACCAGAACATGCCATAGTTTTATTGTACTAATACACAGCTTTAGAAGTCACAGATATACAAGCAAATGCTATAAACTCAGAGGAAAGATAACATTGTGTCAGTGGACGATATACATGCATCATTATTGCATGAAGGTGGTCAGCTACAGACATGTCTAACCTGGCCAGTCAAACATTGGAACCAGACGTGAAGACTGAAATAAAGAGAGCACGTGCAGCAGCATACACTGCTGAAGGTAGACATATTACAAGGTGTCTATCCAAGAGGTGCTGAAAGCTGGCTGCAGAAGGAATTTGAAGGTAGCAGTGCAATCACATATTATATTGTTGCTCTGCTTTATCAGAAGCAGAGTAGACACATAAGGAAATGTCTCTCCGAGAGGGACAGCTTTGTGTAAAAGGATGAAATATCTGTTTCAATATAATTAAAAGTTATTTATGTACAATAAAAGACACTAATTATATTTAAATGTGGCCGAAGTGTAAAAACCAAAATGAGCTTAAGCAATGTTTGTCTAATAATAGGGTACACACTGTCCACCCTATCTCCCACAATGCTATGCATTGAATAGAATAGAATCGAATCTTCATTGTCACATAATGCTTACAGTGTGAGCCTAAGCTGGTAAACTGGTGATTCGTCAAAAGTTATTAAAGAAACTAAGTATAAAAAAAAAGTAGCGTAATTTTAACATGTACAAGTTTAACAAATTGTACACATGGTATTATTTGTACAATATATTGGAACTTAGAAATAAGTATTCTAGTCTATTGCTGATATTGTGTCATCCATAAATTCTAGAATGGAGTAATATGTTTTATGTAGTAACATTTCTTTAACTCTTTTTATGAACAATTTTAGGGTATTTATATCTTTAATTGGTTGTGGCAGTTTATTTATACTTTTATGCCCATATAGTAGGGTTTTTTTTCATAGAGTGTTAGTCTATGCATGGGAAGTTTGATGCTAGTTTCTCTCCTGGTTTTGTAGTGATGTCAGTTTTGTTTTTCCATGAAATTGTCATAATTTTTATGTATATAGGTGAACAACTCTAAGGGATATGCTGAAGGAATAGTTAAGATTTTTAGTTTTTTAAATAATGGTTTGCATCAGTCTCTGAAGTCAGCTTGTAACATAATGCATATTATTTTTTTTCTGAATTTTGCAAAGTGTTTCCCATCCAGGTGAGTTTCCCCATAATATTATACCATAGGTCAAGATTGAGTGGAAGTAACTATAATAGACTGCTTTTTTTGTTTCTATATTCATTATATGTGTCAGAGACATCATATTAAAACAGGCTGAGTTCATTTTCTCAGTTATGTATTCGATATGGATGTTCCATTTTAGATATTCATCTATGTGTATTACTAATATTTTGCTGCAGCTTTTAGTAATTTCATTTACTAACATATCTTGTCCTGAATTTGCATTAACATTAGTTTTAAATTGTAGAATACTAGTTTTTGTTTTATTTAAGTTCATTCCATTGCAGGTGAACCATTTATCCAAGTTATTTATTATGTTGTTTATATCAGTTTGTAATTTGTGATGACTAGTTTATGTAAGGTAACTGAGGTGTCATCTGCATACAATATTGGATTCCCACTTATACTGTGAGATAAGTCATTTATATAGATTATACGAGGGTGGTCTGAAAAGTTTCCAACCTCAACATGAAGATGGCAGCACTGATAAAAAAATAGCTAGCGAATTTCGTTCTTCATCTGTTGACAGTTACTCACCAAAGTTTCAGCCATTTTGGACGCTCAGTTGTTGTGTAACAGTCGTTTGATTGAGGTGATGTGAGTGTTTTTATGAAAATGGACAAAATCGAGTATCGAGCTGTCATTAAATATTTGTTTTTGAAAGGCAATACGCCTACGCAAATCAAAGATGAGTTGGATTCTGTGTATGGGGACTCTGCACCGTCATTTACCACAGTGAAATTTTGGGCAGCTGAATTTAAACGTGGCCATAAGAGCTTGGGAGACGATGAATGTTTGGGACGTTCAAAAATTGCAACTACCGGCGAAAATATCGCCAAAGTTCACCAAATGGTGCTAGACAACCACCAAATTAAAGTGAGAGAGATAGCAGAGGCTATGAACATGTCAAAAGAACGTGTTTGTCACATATTATATCAACATTTAGACATGAGAAAGCTGTCAGCGCGTTGGGTGCCGCCTTTGCTCATGCTTGACCAAAAATGTGTTCGAATGAACATTTCCAATGCTCTGTTGGTGCAGTTTAGGCGCAATAAATCCGAGTTTTGGCACCGATTAATTACTGTAGATGAAACTTGGATACACCATTATATGCCCGAAACAAAAATACAGTCCAAACAATGGACTGCAAAGGGGAACCGGCTCCAAAAAAGCAAAAATTGTTTTTTCGGCTGGGAAAGTGAGGCGACTGTTGTTTGGGATAGTCATGGAGTTATTTTAATCGATTATCTTCAAAAAGGAAAAACCATTACAGGAGCATACTACGCATCATTACTTGACAAGCTGAAGGCAGAACTTGCAGAAAAATGTTCACATTTGCAGGAAAAGAAAATCCTGTTTCACCAAGACAACGCACCGTCTCACACCTCAGCGGTTGCAATGGCGAAAATCCACGAATTACGGTTTGAACTGCTTGAACATCCGCCTTACTCACCAGATCTAGCCCCAAGCGACTTCTTTTTGTTCCCTCATCTGAAAATTGCGCTCGGAGGACAGAGATTTTCATCAAATGAAGAGGCAATCACCTTCGTGAACAATTATTTTGCAGAGAAAACGCCGAGTACTATTTGGACGGGTTACAGAAATGGGAGCATCGCTGGGAGGAGTGTGTAGAGTTACAAGGAAACTATGTTGAAAAAAAAAATTCTAAAAAAAATGTCTTGTATCTTTATTAGGTCGGAAGCCTTTCAGACCACCCTCGTATATAACAGAGGACCTAACACTGACCCTTACGGAACACCATGTGTATTATTTCTCCATTGATAACAATATGGATTTCATGATAGTTGTACATATTTCTTTGTCTATATTCTTAGGACAAAGCAATGATCTGACAACAAGTTACAATATTTATTGACAGTTGAGTCAGCAAGAGAAGCTTTGACGGATATGCCCCCTCGGTCAGAGGAAGAACTGGATGCTGTAACTTTACACAACCAAGCCCTCATGAACATGGACACCAAACCAACAGAAGGCTTTGAGAAACTTCAGTTTCTACTTCAGCAGAACCCTTTCCCACCAGAAACTTTTGGAAATCTTTTGTTGCTGTATAGTAAATATGAATACTACGACTTGGCAGCCGACGTTCTGGCTGAAAATGCACATCTTACCTATAAATATCTCACTCCAGTAAGTAGTTTAGCTACTTCTTTGGTTAGACATCATACTTTGAACTTGGAAAGCTAAGTCAGATTTGAAAATTCCAGTGCAATGGCTGGAACTTGAATGCTCTACAGGAGACACAGTCAAGGTTTACTGGAGTATATGAGTAAAGAGAGAAAAATGTACCGTGTGTCTTCTCAGCATGGAAGATCCATGGTTTGAGTCCTGGCCATAGCATTGTATTTTTCATATCTGATTCAGCTGGCCAGTGTAATTGAACTGTTACCAGACACATAATTATATTTTATTGTGTGTCTTTGTTACTTCAATAAGCTCTTTCAGGCCACCAAATTCTATGTCTCCTCTACCTGACCTGAATGTACCTACTTGCAACAGTCGTAAATTAAAATTATGTTTTAAGCTAGTTCACAATAACCCAAGAATGGAAATGAACATGCATATCAATGACCATATCTATTTTATTTTATTTATTTATTTATTTGTGCTAGCAATCTTCCTTAGAATATGGCTATACATCAGCCCAAGCTGTTATCTTGCCATATTCTACCCATATTACACTCTTTAATTATTACATAAAAATAATAATAATAATAATAATAAATAGTAATGATACCAAATAATAATAATAATAATAATAATAATAATAATAATAATAATAATAATAATAATAATAGTAATAATAATATAATTACATAACTTAACATCACATGATGAAATTAATTTACATCCCTTTTTATTGTCCATAACCATTTCTTTTTTACTTTGGACAGGTACTCTCCTATCTTTTTACTATCCGTATTAAAAATCTTGCTTAAAGCTACTTTCCTGTCCAGTTTGAACCATTTCCCATTTATAGCTTCCTTTCCCCAATGCTGTGTATCTTTACAGTAAAAACGATATGTTCTAAATCTTCTCTTTCCCCACATATTGGACACTGGTTCTGTGGGAACCCATTTCTCATTCCTATTAGTCTCCATACACCTGCTCGTACCCAGGCTATACTTTCTCTTTGTTCCTTATTTGAGTTATTCACATAGTGTTGATCATATCTATAGCAAATTCGAGTTTCCCCATTGAGACGTCATTTGTTTGTAACTGACCAATAACACTTTTTCATCTGCTTCCAATTCAGCCAACATAATATAGATTAGCCAACATCAAAATTAGATAAACATTTTCTAAATGCAGAACCATTATTATTGCCAAGTTCTCTAATTATAGCAAGTAATAGTAGCATTACTTTATTAATAGCATACATTAAAGTTGTTTGTTGTTGTGTGTTAATTTCTACCGCTTTTTACTGTCCTTTTGTGTTTTGTCATTGTTTATGAGGCAATAGCCAGTTTTAACTTACATATAAACAAACTGCGGATGACACTTTCCTTAGAAGAGCCAACGCTCAATGGATCTCAGGGATCTGTGATTAGGATGCATATTCTTCTGGTTTCATTTTCCCAGCCTGCAATTAGAGCTCTAGCAGCTGTTTCAGTCATGGCCACCGTAGTAGTTTCTACATTGAAGGGTCTAATATGCACAATATTCATCTAGTATGCCATGCCCAGAAATGAGAACAAGAAAGATGAAACTTGGACCAAGTCTTCTTTACTGTTCCCAGTATCTGGAAAAGCATCCCGTTAATTGTGAATGCTTACATTATAATACATGCATTTTAACTTTGTCATTCTAGTCCTGGTTACTGTTCTCGGTCATTGTCAACCATTCTTCACTCATAAAATTGTAACGGTATTAATGTTACATTTATTGTAACCCCACGTTTGGAAATCAATCCGATGCGGTATTAAGGTTGTGTGACTTCATGTGTTGCCATCTTGTGACGTCATTCTTTGTTTGGTTCGTAGCTCCCTCTGGCGTTAGCAATTTGCATCAGTTTTGAAATAATTCACTTTAAATGTTCTCCGGCTAGCTATTTAGGTAGACATTTAACTCTTGCAGGGTGTGAATCGGAAAGGAATCTTTTATCCAGAAATTATACTGACGAAGAAATTGGTTTTATAACTTTTATTGTCGAACACGTTCACAAACACTTTTACATATGGATCTGGATACTCGCCAAACTGAAACTGTTTGTAATAACTTCTTATTTATCACTTTTAACTCGCATACTTCAATTTTATGTAATTTTTTTAAATGTATAATACTTTATAATAATTCTCGTAATTCTGCTGTGTGTAACTTGGCGAAATAAATGAACTGAGAGACCGACGTGTAGAGTACTGAGAATTCCGTTGAACTGGGGGACAAGCTACCTCGAACCTACACTATTTATAGGCCTGCATCAAGATACGCCTAAAGATTATAAATGAACTGCTATTGGCTAATAAAACGCGCCAACATTAGCGTCTATTTTAATATCCAATGAAAACCACGAATACATATTATTTTAGGAAATGTTCTAGAAGCTTCTAACGAAAAGGCGCGAAACATTACGTAACTTCCTTGTTCCCGGTAATGATAAACAACTCACCCCATCGCTGCATTATTGCGCCATTACTGACAGTTTCAGTAAAGCCGTATATTATTAATTACCAATAATAATTATAATTAATAAACCTCTGAAATCAATGTCACATAAAATACATATTCATATTACAATCATTAATTACATTTAAGTAATTTGTGATACAAATTACCGTATCAAAATGTTGGTGAAACATTACATGTCTAATTGATTCAGGAACAAAATTCACTAACAGTGTATTTTTAAAAAAATTCTGATCTGTTATTATCACACACTTTTTCTGTTCATTAAAGTTATTTTCAGCCCATTTCCATGGTGTGGAGTTAGTGTGTCTGTCTCACATACAATAGGTCCCAATTTCAAATCTCAGATAGGGTGAGTTATCCAGATAGGGTTTTTCCTAGGTTTTCCTGAAATGATGAATGTTGAGTAATTTTAAGCTCCATGGGTCCTGACTCATTTGAGCATCACTTCATCCATTTCACTCATTCATCATCTCATATGATCTACCCAATTAAAGGATGTTAAACTTAAAAAAAAAAAGGTCATATCTGTTCTACAAATGGTTCCAGCATCTTGATTTAGATTGAGTTACACTTTTTTACACTCACCTTCACTAATTAAAGTTACATAAAACAGGAAACGTTTTCGAGGGCATTCGTCCTCATCGTCAGCGACTGGGTGACTAAGGGTCGCTTTCTCCCATGTCCTCTTCTTCCTCATCCTGTGAATTCTGACCCTGTTGCCATCTGGTGTTGGGGGCACAAAGTTTTAACACATTGCTTACAGGCGGGATTTCAAAATGAATGACGTTGCTGTTTTTGACGATGTGTATTTTTTCCCAGATGTTCAATTCTATTGGTGTGGTGAGGGGTTTTAACAACTTTATACTTTGGCCAATGTTGTGGTTTTCAGTCCAAAAATGGTGTGATACAGCGGATTTCTCTATTTGTTTTAGTTTTATGTTTCTTTGGTGTTCCTTAAGCCTGGTTTCCAGGTTTCTTTTAGTTTTTCCTATGTAGTATTTCTCACAAACCTCACAACTGATCTGGTAAATTCCGGATTTTAGTGTGTTTGGGATGGTATTTTTGAGAGGTGTGTTTAGTAAGTTCTTCAAGCTGAATTTGTTCTGTGGAGCTAGTTCTAATGTTAAATTTGTTGAAGATTCGTTCAAATTTCCTAAAGGCCCAAGGGTGGTATGTGAATTTTTTGTATTTCCAATTTGTGTTTGAGAGAAGCGTTAGAGTGGTGGAATGTGAAATTGCCTTGAGTTTTTTCTTCTTATATATCATGTTGCTTATGAGATCTGAGTTGAATCCATTAGTTATTGCTATTTTTTCTATATGTTGTTCTTTTAAAAATTCTTCTTTACTCAAGGGAACGCTATGCAACCGGTGGATTAAACTTCTAAAGACGGCTAGTTGGTGCGAAGTTGGGTTGCAACCATTTTTCTTTATGTAGTTGTCCACATGTGTGGGTTTTCTATGAATGCCGAATTTAAAGCTATTTTGATCTCTGGTTATAATAAGGTCCAGGAAGGGTAAGGTGTTGTTCTCTTCAATTTCGATTGTGAATTTAATGCTGTTGTCCTGAAGGTTCAACAGTTTCAAAGCGTCTTCTGTTAGTTTCTGTGGTATGATGGAAAAAAATCATCAACATATCTCCGCCAAAATTTATATATGTGGGGGAAAGCTTTCACTATGTAGACTTCAAGGTGGCTCATATATAGATATACAAGAAAAACTCAAGGCAATTTCACATTCCACCACTCTAACGCCTCTCTCAAACACAAATTAGAAATACAAAAAATTCACATACCACCCTTGGGCCTTTAGGAAATTTGAACGAATCTTCAACAAATTTAACATTAGACTAGCTCCACAGAACAAATTCAGCTTGAAGAACTTACTAAACACACCTCTCAAAAATACCATCCCAAACACATTAAAATTCGGAATTTACCAGATCAGGTGAGGAATGTGAGAAATACTACACAGGAAAAACTAAAAGGAACTTGGAAACCAGACTTAAGGAACACCAAAGAAACATAAAACTAAAACAAATAGAGAAATCCGCTGTATCACACCATTTTTGGACTGAAAACCACAACATTGGCCAAAGTATAAAGTTGTTAAAACCCCTCACCACACCAATAGAATTGAACATCTGGGAAAAAATACACATCGTCAAAAACAGCAACGTCATTCATTTTGAAATCCCGCCTGTAAGCAATGTGTTAAAACTTTGTGCCCCCAACACCAGATGGCAACAGGGTCAGAATTCGCAAGATGAGGAAGAAGAGGACATGGGAGAAAGTGACCCTTAGTCACCCAGTCGCTGACGATGAGGATGAATGCCCTCGAAAACGTTTCCTGTTTTATGTAACTTTAATTAGTGAAGGTGAGTGTAAAAAAGTGTGACTCAATCTAAATCATGATGAATACTTCACTGTTAATAACGCTTCTGTTTTTAATCTTCCAGCATCTATTATAAGGTAAGGATTTTAGTCCACCTCTGCCAGCATAATTTCCCCAGCGACTGTCGGCTGCCTCATGCAGTAGAGAGAGGCCGCGAGTGGGTTTGAATATAATTTAACTACCCTATATTAAGTAAGATGGATTATCTGTCATTTTGGTTAGCCGTCAACCCCACCCCTTCCATTATAATGGTTAATGAGGGTCTACTGTAGTGTGTAAATGTGTTCAGATATATGACCATGATAGGTAATGGCAGAGCTGAACATCTACTATTCAAGAACAATGTAAATAGGCTCCAATGTTTTCAGAACACAGAGGTTTAAATGCAATAACAAAAATCTGATGTGTTGCATTGACATGACTTTCTCTACTCACTCTTCTACAAACTATTCTTCTATCTACTTCTTGTTAAACGAGATAAACTTTCATTATATACTTATACATTTTGTTTTAGTTATAGGCTAAAGTGATACCCAGATTTGTAAAAATTGGATTGATATGTGATGGCTTTGAAATTTTATGCTGTTTGCGTAACCACAAGAAAAAAAGTATTACCAACTTACCACTTGAAAAAAGTATAAGCATTTGAGTATTCAAACAAATACAAAGAATTAACATAAAAAATGTTTTTATTTGACATAAATTGTGTCCTTTAATAAGATGTACACTTTTTATTGTACTAACATTTTGTCTCTCTTACAGTTTACCACTTATACAAAAACCATTCATAATAAAGAGGACTTCACAGGCTATTTCCAGAAAATTCAAAATATACATTCTATTTGCCATACAGATATCTTAAATGTGGTATTTTAATCCAAATCATTGGGAATCATTTTTGAGAAAATAAAAAATAACAGGCATTTTTTCGTGTAAAGGATAGTTTGGGGTGGTGGGAAGTTTCTTGAAAATGTTTCAGTTGCATCCTTGAAGGATGCTGAACTTAAACATGAAGTTTCCAGGGAGACTCAAAATGTGCATTACTGGTGAAATCCCAATATCAAATTTTTTGGTTGCAATGCAATATTACTTCTACTTAAGTAGGTAAGTAACAGAGAAAGTAAAAATGACATTCTGAACCCATGCAATGCAAATTATCAGCTATAATCTCTCCACTGTTAGAACCCAATTCAATGTAAACACATGATGTCATTAACTAGCTTGCGATATGCAGGAAACAAAAACTCCCCATAACATGTACCTTAAATTTTCTGATCATTTCATTCACATACTGCCTTTTTGCTAGATTTTTGGTAAATTCACCGGCATCCCAGGTTAAAGTACTAAAAAGTACTGTTTTCTGTTCTCTCTTCCTATATTTGTGCATTATATTGGCTGACTTCTGCATGGTGTTGTAGCCTATTTAGCGTTACCCAGGGGACACCACGAGGAGGAGGCAGGCTACTTTATTCCCCAAAGATAATAAAGTACCAGATGGGAAGATACACAATTTCTATTGCTAGCAAGGGAAAAATTTATGGATCAAAATCCTGCACATTAGATCAACAATAACACATGTACCTTAAATATGCACATGTGTGGGTTTTCCAAAAAAAAAAAAATGTTAATTATAGTTTGAAACTTTTGGTTAATACAGAATAGTAACTAAAGGGGGTTGTAGCTTCCATTTAATATTGTGTGGTGTTATTTACCCCTCATCTGCATTACTACAATAATGATAAGTAGTTGGGAAGGGGATAAACATGTTGCTTCTGATTGGGAAGCTAATGTGGTTTTGTTAAATCAAGTTCAGTTTCAAAGCTGAACCAATTTTAGTCATAATGCATCTGTGCCTCAGCTTTATAATTATTTTGACAGAATGAGGCAGAAAAGTTCAAGACTTTGGTAAATAGCTGTATTCTTGCCTTTAATATGCATCATAAGGACTCTGTACAATACTTAATACTTACCGAGAATGGTAACCAGAATGAAAAAAATTAAATTGAGTTTTATCTATGGATGCTCTTTAACTGCTGTGGTCCCTAGCATCCCTTTCTATATTGGGCGTGAAAGACCGGTAATCTTGCTCAGAGGCCTCTTTATCAGGCTTGAGGTTCTTTTACGTGCCGTAAATTCTATGACACGGTACCACTGGCTTTACTTCCCTTCTGAAGGAAGCCATGGTAAGGATTTTTATGCCCGAAAAAATCCATCACCCTCTGCTGGGTTTGAACCCGCCACCTCAGGAACTAGAGGCTAGCATGGTAACCACTACACCACGGAGGACGAGAACAACAAAGTTGAAATACGTGTATTTTAATGGAATTGTACACAATTGATGCAAAGATTTCCCGGGCAACAGGAATGGGAAAGAAGACTTGGCCAAGCTTTAACTTTCTTGTTCTCATTCCCAGGCGTGTCATATTAGACTTTTCACTGTAGAGATTATTCCAGGTAGCCATGTCGTGAAAGAGCCGCTAGTGCTCTCTATAGTTGCAAGCTGGAAACATGAAATTGGAATTAAATTCTAGCATACGGGCGTCCTAACCTCAGATCCTGACACCTGCAGATCCATTGAGCATTGGTTCTTCGAGTGAAAGGGTCATCTGTAGTTTATATACAACTCAAAACTGGCTGTTGCAAATACTACAAAGAAGAACAGCAAAAGTTGGTAGAAATTAACAAAGAACAGTAAACAACTTTAATGTATTCCATTAAATAAAGGAATGAAAGCTTGGTTCGGCTAGAGGAATTGGAAATGTAATGAATCTGCATTTAGATAATGTTTACCCTATTGAGTTTTGATGTTGACTAACCTACATTATATTGGCTGAATTGGAAATAGGTGAAAAAATATCATTGGTCAGTTCAAAACAAATGAAATTCCTATATGCAAAATTGACTTTCCACTTTGTGATCGACATGATCATTGATATGCCTTCCTGTTCTCGTTACTGGGCTGTTATGAACCAAAATGTTGTATATTGCATGCTTCCTGTTCTTGTTTCCATTTTGGTTACCATTCTCGGGCTACTGTGAACCAGCCTTGATGGAAGAGTTTTAAGTAGGATTACGGTCAACTAGTAGCAAAGCTTATGTTTCTGACATATTTATAAACGTTTCAGTACCTATACAGCTTCTTGGATGCACTAATTACACAACAGACATCACCAGAGGAAGCCTACCGCAAATTTGATGACATTGCATCAAAACATACCGAGACTCTTCGTAAGTTAACAAAGCAAGTACAGGAGGCTCGGCAGAACCATGATGATGAATCTGTTAAAAAGGCTGTTGGAGAATATGAAGATGCATTAGAGAGGTGATTATTGATTTATATAAAAATCTTTACAGTTCATGTATTGATTTCTGAACATTTTCCTAATATGAATGTTCAAAATGGTCTTTTTCTAAGTAAGCTGTCTTTAAGGGTCCTATTTCTGAATCCATATTTATGAAAAACAATAGTATCTATTTCTAAAATCTAAAAAATCTGATGTGTTACTTTCTCTACCCTCTGTTTATTATTCTGCATAAAGGCTATTCTTATGAAAACTTATTTTTCTGTCTACTTCACTTAGATTGAGGCAAACCTTTACAGAAATAGCTATGTTACACATTTCATTATAGATACAAAGGAAATAGCAATAGTCAAATGTTTAAGAACTGCGCAGTATATGTTGGCCTTAAAATTCCATACTCTTTCCATGACATCTCAAGAAACAATTGAATACCCACAGGATTTTAAAAGAATTGAACAACTCAAGCCATTAATAACGTATATTTATGAGTTATATGAAATAAATTGTATGGTTTATAGATATCTACATTTTTTCATCTATCGCTTAACGTTTACCAGTTTACCAAGAGTATATGAAATTCTTTCTGAATGAAGAGGACTTCACAGCTATTCTCAGGAATTCAAGATATACATAATTTTAATCATGTAAATATCTTTAATATGTCGTATATTAATAAAAATTGTTAGAGCCATTTTTGAGAAAAATTTTGAAATGCTTTTCATGTAAAGGGTAATTTGCAGGAGAAATTTTCTTGAAACTCTTCATGTTGTATCTTTGGAATATACTTAACTTAAGTACCAAGTTTGGCATTTATCTGACTTTTTGTTTTTGAGTTATGCTGTACACATACACACTTTTTTTCTAAAAAACATTTTTTTTTATTCAGAAAGCCTCAATCAAATTTTTGGACAAGCACATAGGAAGTTCACTTACCACCCTTGGACACATCATAAATTTCAAAGGATTTTCAAGAAATACATCACCCTGTCTCCACAGAATAACCACCATATACGGAAACTACTATGCAACAGAACAAAAGACCCTATCCCCAACGATAAATCAGCTGGTATATATTAAATAGTTTGTGATGACTGTAACCTGGTATACATAGGAAGAACTAAAAAAAATCTTGAAATAAGACTTAAAGAGCATATGAGATGCATTTACCAAGAACAAATGGATAAATCAGCAGTAGTACATCATTTCTGGTCTTCAAACCATGAAATCACTCCAAACATAAAACTCTTAAAACTGATCAACAGCAGCAATGAATTGGACATGTGGGAAAAAATACATATTATCAAACATAGGAATCACCTAATGAATTTTGAACTACCACCACCCAGCAGCCTTTGGAGGTTCAACAGCCCAGCACCAAAGAACACCACTAGCCACACACATTCCCCAGACAATGACTGGCAAAATCAGTTGAAAACATGCTGACGATGGGAGCAAACCGTTCTCCCGAAACATGTTCAAGTAAGAACATTTTAGTGATGTAGTGTAACAGCCTTCAACTCTCTCTATTTTAAATTATGACACATCACTGTTACTAGCTTCTCAATCTTCAATGTATTATTATTATAATTACCTAACATATTTGTACCACGTTTTACTAACCAACAAAATCTAAATTAAAATTATTATAAAAGAAATTAATTATCTGTAATAATATTATGAAATCCTCAATGTTCTCCTCAATAATATCAATATCTTAAAATTAGATTTATATGATTCAGGTCATATCCTCTTAGATGTGCAGCTATATTCCAGTTTGATTATTTTATTGCAAGATATTTATATGCAATTATAAAATTCAAACATTGTTTCCTAATATCAAAAGTAAATCATATAGGAACCTTCACATGGCAAAACTATTGATATTTCAAATTTCAAAATGAATTTAAAAACACTTCACTAGCTCTACTTAGGTACCTAGTGTTAACTGTACATGTTTTGCAGGGTTGCCTGCATCGATACTAGCTGATGCTAGTAAGTGGAGCAAGTGAAGTGCTTTTTTTTATGTAGTATAGTATTTATTGTGCTAAGAGTTTTACAAATTTGATTGTCTACTGCATTTTGACCCTGGTCACTTATTCAGTAGACAATCACTACAGTTTATTTACATTTTACAATCTCTTGTCACTAAATTATCTTGCTCTTTTTTTTCAGTTTTTTTTTTTTTCCTTTCCCATTTCCACTTTTTTTTCACTTTCCATTTATTGATTACTTAACCATCACACATTCACTATAGTTTTCCATTCAAAGTAAGATGCACTACCTCTATTCTCTTTCCACTGTCCAAAGCCATTTATTTTTTACTTTACACAAAAACTGTCCAATGCTTCTAGCGTCCTTGCATATCATTTCAATTATAAGTGTATTTCCATCCCCCTTCAACCACTTCTTATTAAAAAATTCTTTTCTCCAATTTTCTGTTCCTTGGCACTTAAATACTATGTGTTCAATGTCTTCATTACCACCACATATCGGACATTGGTTCTGAGGAATACCCTGTCTTAGCCCTTTTAGCCTCCATGCTCCGGTTCTTAACCATGCAATAGATTCTCTCTCTTCTTTATTTGCTATGTCTATATATTTTTCCCTACCCCATGTATTTTTCATTGGCCTATAATAAACTAATGAGCTCTTTTCGGCAATCTCACTGAACATGATTTGTATTTCTATATCTTCCAGTCTTTTCCTTGCCTTTTTCCAAAAATGTTTTACGTTATTTTCTCTCCTTCTCCATATATCTTCTAACTCATTTTTCTCCAAAATATTCCGTAATTTACTTACCCATCCATCATTCTTTTTCCTAGATTTAAACTTCTGAACCAAAATTTCAAAGCTCTTTCCATTGTCTTCCCCTTAGTTGGCACCCTGCCCATCTCTAATTGTGCTACCTGTCTTACAATTGACTTCGGTAGCCCTAGTATTTCTCTACAAAACATCCTGTGCACCACATCTATACATTCCCATCCTCTATCTAAACCCCATATTTCTATACCATACATCATTTTTGCCTCCACAACCATCTCATAAACTTTTTCCAGTCATTTAACATTTATATTAGGTACTTTATATTTGCAGCTTCTAATTGCTGCCATCGCCCCTTTACCTTTTGCCAATGCAAACTTCTTTTGTTTCTCCCATTTATTACCTCCATCTATTTTTACTCCTAAATAGATACAGTCACGCACTACCCTGTAATCTTTATTCTCTCCCTTCCACTTTTCATATTTGCCTAATTTTCCCCCCTTTTTGAAAACCACAATCTGTGTTTTCTCTTGATTCACTTTTAACCTCCATTCTTTACAATATACATCAATTGCTTGAAAGTTTCCTAATAATTTTGTTCAAATTTCTGCATCTCTTCATCAGTGCCAATTGAGATTGGACTGTTTATTATTAAGGAATAAATATACTACAATTATGTATAAAAAATACTAATTTATAACTGTATTGTTATAGCTAGAATTCTTATCATCTTATTACTTTCTCTACCATGTATATAGTGGTAGAGAAGGTATTGCTTTCAAGCCAAAAATTTGCTACTGAGATTTCACCAGAAATACATGCCGTGCGTGCGTGCGTGCGTGCACGTGCGTGTGCATGAGAAAGTGAGAGAGAGAGAGATTGAACAACATAACTCAAAAATGAAAAGTTGGATAAATACAAAATTGATATTTAAGTTGAATATCTTCTAAAGATGTGACACAAAGATTTTCAAGAAAATATCCCCAAATCACACTACCCTTTATATGGAAAATTTTTTATTTTCTAAAAATGGCTGTAAGGATTTTGACTAAAATACCATATATTAAAGATATTTACATGACAAATTAGATGTATATCTTGAATTTTCTGGAAATAGCCTGTGAAGTCCTCTTCGTTTGGAAAGAATTTTGTAATCTTGTATAACTGGTAAGAGTGATGTGATGTTATTTTAAGAGCGTTATATTTGGTGTGATGCTGAACATGCTTAAAGCCAACAAAACACACAGCAGAGTTTGATACTTGGGAAAAGTTATTAATCACAAAACATAAACACCATGTGATGAATTTTGAATTGCTGCCACCAAACCCACTATGGAGTTTCATCACTACACTAGATTCCACCACACACAGATGCATATGGGACAACACCACGAGGAACCAGTTGGCCACTTCCAATGATGGGAGCAATTAGCTCCTGAAACTGTTCAAATTGTAAAACATGTAAGTGATGTTAAGTGTTTCAACTCCGACTCAAATTTTCTATATAATTTCAAATTCACATCACATTACTAGCTTATCCATATTTGATACTAATTGTTAATATATTTACAGTCAGACAAATATTTGAAAAATGTTAGGATTGTAACATTACACTATTTAACATATTTGTGGACTATACACAAGCATTCGACAAGGACAACAGAAGTAAAGTTTTGGATTGCTTAAAGTTGTATGATGTTCCAGGAAAGCTAATAAGATTAATTGCATTAACATTAACCAATAACATGGCAAGGGTTAAACTAAATAATAACTTAAGTGAATCATTTAAAATTGTAACAGGGAAACCCTTTGCCTGCTACATTATTTAACATTGTAATAGAATCAGTCTTAAGTAAATTAGATTTGAGGGGCAACATAGCATTTCGCCTAAAACAATGTATAGCCTAGGCAGGTGACACTCTTATTATAGCCAGGACAAAAAACAGCAATAGAAACATTTCAAAAGCTAAAAGATGAGTCCAAACATTTAAGCTATTGATAAATATGGAAAAAACAAAATATTTAAAATGCACTAAAGGGTCAAATAAACTGGAAGACTTAGTGATAAACAATAATACCATTAAGGCGGTAAACTCCTTTAAATAACTCAGGTCCATAGTAAATAATAACTCGATAGAAGAAGAAGTAAAAGAAAGAGTAACCCAGGGAAATAAAGTATATTTTATGTATAATAATTTATTTAAAAGTAAGTTAATATCTTTAAGTGTAAAAATAAGAATTTATAACACAATTATACGGTCTGTAGTAATATATGGTTGTGAAACCTGGGTGCTCAAAGAACTGCAAAGGCTTTTAATATTTGAAAGAAAGATCGGACCAATTAAAGATAGAGGACAATGGAGGACCTTGTGAAATGAAGAGCTACATAATAAAATTAAAAAACAAACCATCATAAATTTTATAACAGCACAGAGATTAAGATGGTTTGGACACTTGCATAGAATTCCAGATGAAAAAGCTGTCAAAAGAATATATAAATGGAATTCTCTCAAATCTAGATTAAGAGGCAGATCTAAAAACAGATGGTTCAATGATATAAATAGAGAACTGAAAAACATGCAGATAAGAAATTGGATTGAACTGACCAAAGATCATACAGAATGGAAGAAAACTTTAGAGAAGGCCAAAATATTCAGTTAATGAAGTTGTAATGCCTATTAAGAAGAAGAACTATTTCAAAGACTTTTAAACTCAATGAAAGCTATGAATGCCTCCACATTAAATTCCCTGTATTTTTCAATGTGAAATACTCAACAAGACCTTTCTTGATGAAAAGTATTCTGTTCTTCACTAATAATGACTTGAAAATGTTCATATATTTTATTTTTGAGAATATTTGCATACGTTTTATATCTGGTGATTAATTATAATTCCTATATAATTATACAGTGTTTCTATATCTCACTTTTTATGTACAGGGATTACAATTTATTTTGTCAAGTCTTCTAGGATTTCTTGTCCCTTCCAAAATTAAATATAAAAATCTAAAAGCCTTGTGAGGCAGTATTTTTATCAATTAAATAATATCAGTCTAATATAATAAAAAAATATAATAACTGCCCACCTTAAAAGCAATATGTGTATGTAATATGTATGTAACAGTCATTGTATTAATGTTTATATTATTGTGTACATGTATGATAATGTTATGTGAGTGTATTACTTAATTTAACAATGTAGGAGCTGTGAGAATAGAAGCAAGATACCTTTCATAGCAAACAGAATTATAAAATAGAAGCCGAAAGTTGCTAACAATGAGGCCTTGAGGCAATAATGAATTTGAAAGTTTAATAATGCTACTAATAATTCTTGGAACAATAATGTAATAATTAAAACAGTTTATATATAGCCAATCAAAAACTAGAAAGCTTTAAGTTAAATAAAAGTATTCTATTGGAGTAAAACTAGCCAATCAAAGACTTGAAATAGTGAAAATATACAAATTTAGGCGGTAGACATCAGACGCTAGAAAGCAGCATTCCTGAGCAGTTCGCTTGGTACGTATTCAGTGTGAGACATATAAAATTCATTACGGCATGAATAATAAAGTTTACGTGTTAAAAACTGCAATTAATAAATAATCTCACAGCTCTACAGTAGGATACATCAGTGAAGTGTTATTTAATCGTGGAAGGATTAATAAAACAAAGTTAAATACCATTATAATTTGTGTAAGCCTTGTTCTTTAGTCGTACCAGCTCTGTTAAGAGATACGTGTTTCTGCAAATTACTACTGACGCAGCCGATGCATGCATATATAATATTTTAAACAAATATTTAAAAAAAATAAAAAAGTTGATTTTTAAACGTGGGGGCAAAGGCCGCCGGAAAAGTGAACGTTGGGGCGAAGGGTACCGGAAACTTTGTATCGTACGTGGGGCAAACACTCCAAGAAACATATCTCCCGCATATGTGGTGCGAACAGCAGTAATAAACAATTTCAACTTTGTACCATACGTGGGACAGAAACAACCCACAAGTTTGGCTCACCAACAGTGGAGCAGTTACTTCAACAAGTTTGGCTCTCCAACAGCAACAATACATCTACTTCAAATTTCTATCGTACGTGGGGCACCAACCCTCTCACTTGTTAAAAAGGCATTACTACCATCTTCTCCTGGACTTTGTAAATCTTTAATTTGTTCAAAACTTTTGTAAGTTCATTAAAAGAAATATACACTGTTAAACTGTTGTCAGGAAATGAAAGTTCAAGGGGCTGTACTGTGTAGGACCATAACTGTTAAAGCATCTTGACCAACTGTCTTGGAAAATAACATTTATTGAATCTTTGATTTCATTATTTCATTTTTACTTTCTCTACTATGTAGAGTAAGTAGGGGAAGTATTGTATTCCACCCAAACATTCGATACCGAGATTTCACCGGAAATACATGTTTTGAGACCCCCTGAATCCAAAAAAAGCATTTTTGGAAACATGCCCGTGTGTGTGTCTGTCTGTGGACAGCATAACTCAGAAACGAACAGTCGCATAAACACCAAATTTGGTATTTAGGTTCAGTATCTTCCAGAGATGCGACACAAAGGTTTTCAAGAAAATCCCCCCACCCCAGATTACTCTTTACATGGAACATTTTTCGAAAATTTTAAATTTCTCAAAAATTGCTCTAATGATTTTGATTAAAATATCATATGTTTAAGATATTTTCATGACAAATGAAATGTATATCTCGAATATTCTGGGAATGTCTCCAAAAGTATTCTTCATTGTGAACGACTTTTGCATAACTGGTAAATCATAAGAGATGGACAAAATTTTACTACACAAAAAATGTAGATCGCATTAAAATACACAATTTATGTCATATACATTTGTTTGTTGTTGAGTGAACCATTTTCGAGATATTGCTTGTTATTTCCTTAAATTTTTCAATACTTATTTTCTCAAATGGGAATTCGTTATTGATTTTTTTGTCTTGGATATGCAAAGAGTATTTATCTGTGGCAAAGAGAATGGTGCTGCACATAGCAACCAGCTATTAAGAGTAATGTCTATGCTTAAAGGCTACTGTATTTCTATATTGCCCTTGTAAACATATATTCCCCTTACATCTACAAGAAAATTAGCAATAAGATAGAGTCTGGAAATGTTTATCTTGATTAACATGAAGCATATGGAGAATAAGCGTTTGTAAAAATGGTTTGTACAAGAGTAAAGAAAGTCATGTGAGTGTAACACATCAGATTTTTAAGGATATCATATGTTTGGATTGAAGTTTATGATGACATTTTCCAAATAACCACAAATTCTTTCCTTGACCTACATGTATAGCCAAGGTTGTTAAGACACAGACTCATGAACAGGAGATCTGCGATTCAAATCCTGCCAGAACTATCCTCCCTGACTGAGGATTTTTACAGGCCTTCCTCAGTGTCATAACTGGCAAATGCTGGGGAGGTTACCTAAACTCAGACCTGGAATGTTTCCTTCCAAATCATCATTTCATTTCGTGATCACCATCCATCGCTTGTGGTACCCTATCTAGTAAGAACCCTACTACTAAAATTCTTCCCAACTCTGTTATTATCAACTTTTAAACTGTTTGGTGTAAAAAGTGTTTCAAGAGTAAACAGTAAAAGACAGCTTATAAATACAGGAAACCATGACCAAAACAATCAACTTGTTTTGCTCTCTCACCCTCACTGGCCATGCTTTTCAGAGTTGCAAATATTGAATGTAATGATAACTTACAAGCCACATTTCTGCTTATTGTCCTTCAGTATTCCACATACAAACAAAATGCAAAAGTTAAGCCCCATTTTAATGTATAATTTAGAATTCACTTGAAATAATTAATGAATATTTTCAGAAACTGCAAATTCCGTTGAAATATTCCTTTGTAACTCTGGGAATAACTTCTTCCGAATCTGAGTATTTAGAAGAGGGACCATTCAGAATTTTTACTATTTGAAAATGAGACTAATCAATAAAATATTTTTAGAAATATACTGGGAAGGATGTATAAACAATAAGAGTTTTAATAATTGTATTATTAAATTCCAGGTATATTCCAGTTTTAATGGCACAGGCAAAAATTTACTGGGACATGGAAAACTATGCACAAGTTGAGAAAATATTCCGAAAGTCAGTTGAGTTCTGCAATGAAAATGATACCTGGAAGCTGAATGTTGCTCATGTACTCTTCATGCAAGAAAATAAGTTTAAAGAGGCCACTGGATTTTACGAACCTATTGTAAAAAAGAATTATGATAATGTAAGTAATGTTAGAGTAAGTGTTGTTAATACATTTTAGTCCAGTCATTTGCTACAGTATTTAAATCCATGAATCTGCCATTTAAATGATCCCAATTTCCGTATGCACATGGTTAATACCAAGTGGTCCACCAGCACATAATAATTCTAGAGATAAACAACAATTTTATCTCCTGAAGTAAATTAGAGGAGAATATTACTTGCCTGCTGTGGGTAACCATGTAAATCTAAATTTACAGGGCTATTCAAAAAGAAGCGACATACTTTACATATTTATTTCTAATAAACGATATTAGATGAAAACACATGTGATACATCACTGAATAGAGAAAAGTTCAAAGTTTTATTTTATGTGTTCAAAATGAGCGCCATTTGTTATGTGAGGACGACCAGTGCTTTTCCATTTGCATACGCAACCATCTTCTACAAATTTATTGTATCAATTGTAAATTTTTTATGATGAGGCGGCTCGTTGTTGAACTTGCAATGAAATGCATGCTGCAATGAAACAATTGATTCATTCTTTGCACATTGCAGCACACCAAACGACTTTTCCTGTGGCATCGCCATTTTATCGTAAACAAACACATCGCCGCTGTAGGCACAGAATGGAACTAATAGATGGGGCTTAAAACTTTGAACTTTCCTCTATTCAATGATGTTTCGTATGTATTGCCATCTATTGTCGTTCATTAGAAATAAATATGTAAAGTCTGTTCCTTCTTTTTGAATAACCTTATTTATGTTCAGAATAAAGAATATATGAATATCTTCTACCTTATAACAGTAGATTTATTCGACCTTTACCGCCAGTTGGTTTAAATGAATGACATCATTATTAGTTCAGCAAACCTCTTGTCTCAAAGGGTAGGTGCGGAATTGAACCTTGGACTGCATGCATTTCTGACTTCGTAAACACGTTGGTGTACTGGATGGTGCAGAACTGTTTTTACTAAAACATTTTGTGTGTTCTTTGTACACGAGATGAAGTGACCACCGATCACAGAATTTGCATGGTTGAGTGCTACTTCTGAACTGGAAGGATGCCAGAAAAGTCTATTGTTATGATATTGGCCAATGTGTGAATGATTTTCTCCATTCTTTTCCAGAATTTCATCAAATCCCGAGACAGAAAATTATAAAAAACAAAACACAGTTGTTTTTATTAACAAAAACTAAACAGAAACAACTAAAATATTTGAAAATATTTATATAGTTACTTCAGTTGCTTTTTTATTAAAAAAGGTAAAAGTTGTGCCATTAAAGCCAAGACACTCTATGCTACAAATACCACCCAATTATTTGAGTTGCCTATCAGCATACATATTGAGATTGCAAGTTTACGAAATGCAAGTGAAAGAAGTTCCAAATGTAAATACTGGAAAGGTATGATACAAGTCCCATTCCACTAAGTGACTTCAAAACTGTTGACAGTTTCCACTCCCATTCATCTTTTGCTAGTCCTCTGTGAGAGGCACTGGTGATGAATTTGCTTCAAAGCACTGACGTCATGTGTAGAACAACCAACTGGCAGCAACAATCAAATAAATCTGAAGACCATGTATAAGTCAGGGACCGAAAGCTCCTAAAGGCACTATGCATATGCTTTGGTTTGCATAGATATAGAATCTAAGCCTGAACCTATCAGTAAGGAATTGAATTTATGTGTGTTGCATCTTTAATATTCTTAAATGTATTCCCAAGTGATTGAGTCACTTTAAATGTATAAAGCATACCTCTTTGAGTAAAAGATAATGTAGTTGCCCTAAGGAATTAGTTGCCTTTTTATATGTGCTGCCCTGATTTGACAATTCAGAAAGAAAAAGGATTTGATACCACAACTACTTCAACTACACTTTTATCTCAGAAGCTGTTGCTCCCATCATCAGCTGATTCCGACTGGTGAGGTTGGTGTGGCTGATGGTTGGAAATTTGTATGTACTGGTGAATCAGATTTTCTTCCATTGGGATATCGAAATTCATAAGTTGCCAGGTTTTTTTTTGGATGAAAATCTCTCCCACACTCTTAGATCTACTGATGTGCTTTATTAATTTAGCATCTTCATTTATTTCATAATGAATTTCCCTGAAATGCACAGCTATTGCTGATTTATCTATTTGTTTACTTTTAATGCTCCTAAGGTGCTCCTTAGTTCTGATGTGTATGTTCCTTTTTGTTTGACTGATATAAAACTTGTCACAGTTTTTGCATTTATATATGTCTAGATTTTTATTTGGAGGTTCCTTGCCATCATCTGCCTTGATCAGGTTTCTCAAGTTATATTTGCTTTGGGGCGCTAATGTAATATTGAAGTCTTCAAATACTTTTTGAAACTTTCTGTGTGTCCATCGATGGAATGTAAGGTTTCTGTATTTTGTGGCTTCCATTTTGTCTTTTAGTTTTGTGATTTCCTTGATTGCTTTTGTCTCTTGAATTTCTTAATTTTCTTCTCTGTTAATTCTTTCTGATATACATCTTGAAAAGGGGGAACATCTATTCTGTGGGGTATCAGGTTTCAGCTATTTTCTTTGATGTAGTTAGCAGCATGTTTTTCTTTCCATTTTGTTGTTCCTCTGATTAGTTTTAGTTCCAGAAAAGGAATCTCACCAGCAGTGTTGCCAACTTAGCTATTTTATGGCTAAATCTAGCATTTTTACAGTAGCGTTTAGCCATTTAAAATCGTAAAATGCTTATAGCCTGAAAGCTAGCCTATTTAACAAATGCCTTAGTCAAAATCTAGCCTAAATAGCATAATTTCATCTGCACTTTAGCATGCAAAAGGAATAAATGGTTAGGGTGAATCCCCAGTTATATTATGTTTCTATGAAATATCTAACAAACCAGTTAACATTTTTAAACACAAACTGTATGACTACTTAATAGAAAATCCTATTTATGATTTAAGTGAATTCTTTGAAAATCATATTAACTAAATAGGCTAATTAGTAAAATAGATAAAGACTATATATATATATATATATATATATATATATATATATATATATATATATATATATATATATATATATGTGTGTAAATGATGACATAAAAGTAGTCGACAATTGTAAATGTGGAACTGACGTTGTCTATTGCTGTACAAGCTTAATGACAATAAAATGATATTATTGATATTATTATTATTATTATTATTATTAATTATTATTATTATTATTATTATTATTATTATTATTATTATCATCATCATCATCATCATCATCATGAGTCATGATATGTCATCAAAATGTGTACTAATCATAAGGTCGACTTTCTGGGGTATGAGTCCAAAATGTATGATTTTGGACTCATAGAATTGGTCAGTTTTTACATATTTTACCTAAAGAATTTCAGTAAACGACATATTTCAATATCAGTCATATTTATACCCCCGCCGCTGTAACGTTGCACTTGACAGCTAGCGTTTAAGTTGGTACACTCGCGAAAAAACAGATGAAAAGCTTCAACCGTTTGACTTCCTAAGCCAATCACAAGGTTGCATTCCGGATAGTCGATGACAAAGTGGAACCGGAACTAGAGTCAGCTCTGTTGCCGGATGTAACTATTCCCAACCATGTGCTTCAGTTTGTGAATCTCTAGCACGAGCGTCGAGTTGTTCTTTGCAAGCTACACATTGTTCATTGTTATTTATATTTGTGATTATTGTTTGATAGTTTTGTTATTGTTTATACATATATATTTATTTATATTTATCTATTTTATATATATTTCATTCATATTATTTATTTAAACAAAACTTTAGTGCGACAATGTCTAAAAAACGATGCCGATCACAGAGTGATGATCTACGAAGTGAAAATCCTTTGTGCCGAGGTGTGCCACTTAATACTCAGGCATTGGAACTATTAAGGAGAACTCAGGAGTTCTTTGAACAGGAAAAGGAATACATGAAGCTTCATGACAATCCCTCTATTCCTGCTGATAAAGCCGTACAACGAACTGCAGCAGCTCTTGGACTATTCACGAGAACTGTTATTCACAGGGGAGTGAAACTCCAAGAAAAAGAGCACAAAATTCCTGAACCATCTGGAACGCAACAGGTATTTCTATCAACTCCAGGGAAGAAAAGACAGCAGCCTCGTCCAGTCACAAATCTTGATGCTTTCCAATTAGATGCCATAGGTAGACACATTTATGCCTATTATTATAGAAAGGAGTATCCGACCATACCAAAGCTGCTTATATCGCTTATTTTCAATTAACAATAATAATATGCAATAGTTATTATTCGTTGACGTTTGCTACTTACGTACACTTTTGTATGCGGCTTAGACACGATAGAAAGGAGAACAATCAGCTGCCGTTGTTTACTAGCCATTCTGGCAACGTCGCAACCACAATGTAGCCAACCTTACGCGAAGCCACACGAACTGTCAAGTGCAAAGATACAGCGGCAGGAATATAACGTACAGTGTTGGTGCTTAGCAAAAACATACCTTATTCCATTTAAATTTTATATTAGATAAATTATTGTTTTACAATATTTAAATACTATGGAAATATCTAATCAATTTAGAATGTCTTTATGGGGCTTAAATTCTGCAAACAAATTATGGGTAGTTTTAGATGCCGATTATATCTAGCCATTTTTTGTTAAATAATACCTTTTTAAAGATACCATCTAGCCATTATTTCCGAGGAAGTGTTGGCAACACTGCTCACCAGTCAGAATCAACTGATGATGGGGACAACAGCTCCTGAAACAGTTCCAAGGTAAAAGACCTAATGTATTTGAAGTAGTTGTGGAATCAAGTCCTTTTTCATTCTCAATTGTTCAATTACTTCACTGTGCAGTTTCCAAGTATGACTAATTAATCCATTTGGCATTTGACTAACTCCTTTAATATATGGATGGAACATTGTGTCAACTTGTTTTGTCCCAGCCATAGCTCAACCCCATCCATGCAGATGCAGATTTTAAGTTTGGGTATAGGAGTGGTGCCCACTTAACATCATGATGAAATTGAGAAGCTGCCATAGGCAGTGAAGCCAACATTGTGGCTTGGGGATATGTGATGCTGGCCACATCATCCACTCTGCCATGTGTACATGGGTGTTAGGGTGCAGTCTGATTGATCAGTCAGGTCCCATTTGGGTTGTAGTGCGACAGGATTATTAATATTCCAGCAAAGTGATTGGAAAGGCCTCTTGTAGACAAATAAAAGCTGAAGAGTTTGGAATATACATCTGTACCAGAAATTCATTATTCTAATGTTATACTTTTTTGATAGAGCTTGTGGTTATAAATTCAATAAAATGTACAACCATCTTTGTTTTTCTTCGATCTCCATCTGCCAGATTGCGTCTTGTTCTATATGATATAATTTAGGGATATTCTTCTGAAAGTCATAGTATGTGTTTGCAATGTAATTTTCAGATAAAATGTTTGGACAATTTTAAACATCCCAATACTAATAGTAGTATTAGTATTATTATTAGCCCATAATCTCCCTGAGGGCCATGGGTCTCTCTCCTTGGAGAGGTGGCCTGGTTTGGTGATGCCGGTTAATCTCCTGGGAAGCATCCTCCTTATTCTTAAAACTAGTCTATCACTTATGCCTCTACATATGCATTTTGATTTATCCTTAGTCCTTCACTGTTGGTTCATGCACTTGTTCTTTAGTCCTTCACTTTTCTTTTCTCCTGTTGTCTGTTACTAGTTTAGCTGACTTCAACACTATACACTGATTCTGTAGTCCTTCATTTTTCTTTTCTCCTGTTGTCTGTTACTAGTTTAGCTGACTTCCACACTATACACTGATTCTGTAGTCCTTCATTTTTCTTTTCTCCTGTTGTCTCTTGCTAGTTTAGCTGACTTCAACACTATACACTGATTCTGTAGTCCTTCATTTTTCTTTTCTCCTGTTGTCTGTTACTAGTTTGACTGACTTCAACATTATACACTGATTCTGTAGTCCTTCATTTTTCTTTTCTCCTGTTGTCTGTTACTAGTTTAGCTGACTTCAACACTATACACTGATTCTGTAGTCCTTCATTTTTCTTTTCACCTGTTGTCTCTTGCTAGTTTAGCTGACTTCAACACTATACACTGATTCTGTAGTCCTTCATTTTTCTTTTCTCCTGTTGTCTGTTACTAGTTTAGCTGACTTCAACACTATACACTGATTCTGTAGTCATTCACTTTCTTTTCTCCTGTTGTCTCTTGCTAGTTTGGCTGACTTCAACAATATACACTGATGCTGTAGTCCTTCACTTTCTTTTCTCCTGTTGTCGCTTGCTAGTTTAGCTGACTTCAACATTATACACTGATTCTGTAGTCCTTCACTTTCTTTTCTCCTGTTGTCGCTTGCTAGTTTAGCTGACTTCAACATTATACACTGATTCTGTAGTCCTTCACTTTCTTTTCTCCTGTTGTCGCTTGCTAGTTTAGCTGACTTCAACATTATACACTGATTCTGTAGTCCTTCACTTTCTTTTCTCCTGTTGTCGCTTGCTAGTTTAGCTGACTTCAACATTATACACTGATTCTGTAGTCCTTCACTTTCTTTTCTCCTGTTGTCGCTTACTAGTTTAGCTGACTTCAACATTATACACTGATTCTGTAGTCCTTCACTTTCTTTTCTCCTGTTGTCGCTTGCTAGTTTAGCTGACTTCAACATTATACACTGATTCTGTAGTCCTTCACTTTCTTTTCTCCTGTTGTCTCTTGCTAGTTTAGCTGACTTCAACATTATACACTGTTTCTGTAGTCCTTCACTTTCTTTTCTCCTGTTGTCTCTTGCTAGTTTAGCTGACTTCAACATTATACACTGATTCTGTAGTCCTTCACTTTCTTTTCTCCTGTTGTTGATGCAGTAATTTGTATCATAAATTATTTAAATGTAAAGAATGATTATAATATGAATATGCATTTTTATGTGACATTGATTTGAGATGTTTGTTGATTGTAATTATTGTTGAGAAGTAAGTTTATACAGCCTTACTGAAATTGACAATAATAGCGTGCAATAATGCAGCGAGAGGGTGAGCTGTTTATCATTATTAGAGACGAGGAAGTTACGTAATGTTGTTGCGTTTTTCTTTAGAATTTGCTGGAACATTTTCCCTAGAGCATATGTATTCATAATTTTCATTGGATATAAAAATAGACGCTAACGTTGGCGCGTTTTATTAGCCAATAGCAGTTTAGTTATAATCTTTAGGCATATCGGGGTGTAGGAGTATATAAAGGGCTAGATTAGAGGTAGACCCCGTCAGTTCACCTAAAATATTTGTATGCTACACGTCGCCTTCAGTCCGTCAGTTCGTCGAAAACATTTGTACGTTACACGTCGCCTTCAGTCCAGCAGAAATATTTGTACAGTACATGACGGCTATCGATTTGCAAGTTACGCGTAGCAGAGTTATGAAAAATCTAAAGTGTTGTAAAGTTAATTACACAAAAAGCTGAAGTACGCGAATTAAGAATGATCAGTAATGAAGTTATTATAACAGTTTCAGTTTGGCGAGTGTCAAGATCAATGTGTAAATGTGATAGTGAATGTGTTCGACAATAAAAAGTGTAAAACAAATTCTTTCATCAGTGTTATCTTTGGATAAAAGACTCCTTTCCGTTTACACAACCTGTATAAAGAGAAGTGCTCGACCAAAAAGATCATAGCTAGCCGGAGGACAGTGAACCAAAATTAAATAAAATCACAGTAGCATTTTTTCAAACAAACACTAATACTGCCGCAAATTGCTAACACCAGGTGGAGCTAACAAACCTAACAAAGAATCACGTCACAAAATGGCTTCACCACGTGGAGTAAACACAAATACACAAACATTATAAATAATACCGCCGCAAATTGGCTCCCAAACGTGGGGCTCAACAAATGAAATATAACTTAATAAGTATACCACCGCAAATTGGCACCCAGAACGTGGAGCACTATGACCAGGAAAGGAGCAGAATGACCAGGAAGGAGCAGAATAACCAGGAAGGAGCAGAATAACCAGGAAGGAGCAAAGGAACCAGGACGTGGAACAAATGGAGCAGTGAACTGAACTACAAGACGCAGATTCCAGAAACAACTACAGGGACGACAGACGACGCGGATGAGTGGACATCGTAATTCCGAGATTAAAAGGCAACAGGGGAATTCAACAACAAGATACCAAGACGACGCAGATTCATCATAATACGATGCAGAAGCAACATATAATCTAGGAGAGAGGGGCAGAAAGCTGGACATCAAAGCAACATCAGCAGATAGCATCAGAAAGGTTAGAAAAGTGTGATTTTAATTCTAAAAAAAGTGTAAAAATTTAAGTGTACCTTAGGAGCGGTAGGATAAAGAAAACAATGGCTACTAATAATATTGAAGAAACAATGATGGAAGGAGATAGTGTAACAATTAGCTGTAATTCAATCCAGGGTACAGAAAATACCTCAAACAATGTAGTATTTGAGGGAGGAAATGTTAGTGCAGAAAGTGAGAATAGAACAGCAGGAAATGTAAATTTTGATGCTAGTATAATGATGGAAATGCTGAGAAATATGTATAGCGAAATGTGGAAAGATATTGGTAAGAGTATTGTAGATCAATTAAGGGAAGATATTGATAAGACTAATGAGAAATTAGAAAAACTAACTCAGAGTTATGAGAAATTAGAGCAAACAGTAGATCAAAGCAGTGAAGAAATTGAAAAGAAAGTTATGAAGCTAGATAGTAGTATGCCAAAAATGAGAGATGAAAATCAGGAAGTAATAGCAAGTGAGATAGGAGAAATTTCAAAGAAAATGCTAGACATGAGCAGGGAAATAGGTAACAAAAAAAGTGAGGTTAATACTAAAAGTGAACATGTTGATGTCGAATGTACAGAGTCAGGTAGTAGAATGAGTAACATTTCAAGTGAGCTAAGAGAGATAAAAGAGGTTATGAATGTAGATGTGAATCAGGCGCAAGTTAATTTCAGAGGGGAAATATCAGAAATACAGAAGGAGTCAGTAATGCAAAGAAATAAATTGTACGAAGAAGTTAAAGTTTTGCCTGTAAATAATCAAAAGCTAACTTCTGAAATTAACAAGTACCAAGATGTTCAAATTGAAAACTCCAATCCAGTACAGTTTATTACAGATTTGTCAGAGTACTCTCAAATTAAAAAGATAGCAGAAGAATTGAAAATGACAGTTGTTCAAAGATGTGTTGTTCAGGAAACTTTAGATTGTTTTCAAATGTTATCATGGGATGAAATTGCATATGACTCCTTTAAGAGGTTATTCATGAACAAATTTTGGAAGGTTAGGATACGGCTACGAGTAATGTTTAGCCATAGACAATTTGATCCAGGAGGGTGAATAGCAATGAGATGTAAAGTAAATGCTGGATAGTTAAAGATGACCTGCAGAGAAATGTATTGGAACGTAAGAGGGTTAATTATTTATATATGTCATGTGAAAAGAGAAATAAATTCTGGACAAAAATTAAATGTTTAAAAAAAAAAAAAAAAAAAGGAAAATTAACATTTTTTTTAGTAACTGTAACAGCATTTGAAATGAAACAAGTAATAATTGAAACATGATGTTATATTAAAGTAAAAGTACTTAGATATAATTCCAAGAGTATTGTGAATATAATGTATAAAACAACAAAAATGGGTAAAAATAATTAAAAACAAATTCTTATGTAGCAAACAGAAAAATGTGAAACAGTATTTAGATTTAAGAGATGTAAATATATTTGTGTAGAGGGTGAATATTTTTAGTAAATATGTGTAATAATTACAAAAATTCTTGAATGCATAAATTTTTGTCAATAATATAAGAGAGTAAACCAATTTTGTAACAGTAACTAAATAATTCAGGGTACAGTATTTGCTATAAAAATTGTGATGTCAGATTAATGTCTAAACACATTAGACCAGAGCCGGTAAGTAGTGGCAAGATAAAGGAAAAACATATGTCGTCTGTTAAATATGTGTGAAGTGTTAAGTGAAAGTGATAGCGTGTGTTCCAAGATTTAGGAGACTAAAAACTCAATTATAAAATTTCCAAACAAGTTGTAAATATTTATAATTATGTTTCTAGTGGGGCATATGATGCAGTAATTTGTATCATAAATTATTTAAATGTAAAGAATGATTATAATATGAATATGCATTTTTATGTGACATTGATTTGAGATGTTTGTTGATTGTAATTATTGTTGAGAAGTAAGTTTATACAGCCTTACTGAAACTGACAATAATAGCGTGCAATAATGCAGCGAGAGGGTGAGCTGTTTATCATTATTAGAGACGAGGAAGTTACGTAATGTTGTTGCGTTTTTCTTTAGAATTTGCTGGAACATTTTCCCTAGAGCATATGTATTCATAATTTTCATTGGATATAAAAATAGACGCTAACGTTGGCGCGTTTTATTAGCCAATAGCAGTTTAGTTATAATCTTTAGGCATATCGGGGGTAGGAGTATAAAAAGGGCTAGATTAGAGGTAGACCCCGTCAGTTCACCTAAAATATTTGTATGCTACACGTCGCCTTCAGTCCGTCAGTTCGTCGAAAACATTTGTACGTTACACGTTGCCTTCAGTCCAGCAGAAATATTTGTACAGTACATGTCGGCTATCGATTTGCAAGTTACGCGTAGCAGAGTTATGAAAAATCTAAAGTGTTGTAAAGTTAATTACACAAAAAGCTGAAGTACGCGAATTAAGAATGATCAGTAATGAAGTTATTATAACAGTTTCAGTTTGGCGAGTGTCAAGATCAATGTGTAAATGTGATAGTGAATGTGTTCGACAATAAAAAGTGTAAAACAAATTCTTTCATCAGTGTTATCTTTGGATAAAAGACTCCTTTCCGTTTACACAACCTGTATAAAGAGAAGTGCTCGACCAAAAAGATCATAGCTAGCCGGAGGACAGTGAACCAAAATTAAATAAAATCACAGTAGCATTTTTTCAAACAAACACTAATACTGCCGCAAATTGCTAACACCAGATGGAGCTAACAAACCTAACAAAGAATCACGTCACAAAATGGCTTCACCACGTGGAGTAAACACAAATACACAAACATTATAAATAATACCGCCAGAAATTGGCTCCCAAACGTGGGGCTCAACAAATTAAATATAACTTAATAAGTATACCACCGCATTGTCTCTTGCTAGTTTAGCTGACTTCAACACTATACACTGATTCTGTAGTCCTTCACTTTCTTTTCTCCTGTTGTCGCTTGCTAGTTTAGCTGACTTCAACACTATACACTGATTCTGTAGTCCTTCACTTTCTTTTCTCCTGTTGTCTCTTGCTAGTTTGGCTGACTTCAACACTATACACTGATTCTGTAGTCCTTCACTTTCTTTTCTCCTGTTGTCTCTTGCTAGTTTGGCTGACTTCAACAATATACACTGATTCTGTAGTCCTTCACTTTCTTTTCTCCTGTTGTCTCTTGCTAGTTTAGCTGACTTCAACATTATACACTGATTCTGTAGTCCTTCACTTTCTTTTCTCCTGTTGTCTCTTGCTAGTTTGGCTGACTTCAACATTATATACTGATTCTGTAGTCCTTCACTTTCTTTTCTCCTGTTGTCTCTTGCTAGTTTGATTGACTTCAACATTATACACTGATTCTGTAGTCCTTCACTTTCTTTTCTCCTGTTCTCTGTTACTAGTTTGGCTGACTTCAACATTATACACTGATTCTGTAGTCCTTCACTTTCTTTTCTCCTGTTGTCTGTTGCTGGCACATTATTGTATTAATGTTCTGGGTTACTGTCTTGACTAGTAGTTGCCATCTCCCTCTGTCTTTTGTTGCTGAATGTCTTCTTGAGTTTGTCTGATCATTGTGTCCTCTGACAGTCTACTTTTCTTCTTCCTGTCCTTGGGTCCCATGTCATTAACCTGTGGGTCCATCTGTTGGGTTCTTGCCTCATAATATGTCCTGACCATCTCCATTTTTGGTATCTACATCTATTAATTGTGTTCTTCCTCTTATTACATTGTTCCTAATTCTATATCTCCATATGATGCCTAGAATTTTTCTTTCCATTTTCCTTTGACATGTTTGTTTTGACTTTTTTTGTTGTGCTCCAAGTTTGCGAGCCGTGTATCAGTGCAGGTAATATGAATGAATACTTGTAGTACAGATCTCAATGAAACATTTACTAGTCTGTAGGTTAGGATATAGACCACTGCTTGGTTGTTGTATAGTTGTCTGTGTGTTTCCTCTTTTACCCCTGAATATGCTGCACTCTAATTTATTATTTTTTAAGTCCAAGAACGGCAGGCAATTTTGGATTTATTTTCTCTTGCGAATTTGATGTTTTGTTCTTGGATTCTCAGAAGTTTCAATGTATTTCTGTATAAGACACAAGTTCTGGAAATAAAAAACCCAGATAGTGAAGTTGTGCGAAAAAAAGCCATCTCAATTTCTTAACTAATTACTTTACAAGTAAGAAAATATAAGCATGTAATTATTTATTTTGTATATAGACTGCCACTTTGAAATGATTTCTGTGGATTTTATATGCTTTGTTGTTTGGTACTTTAGATACTAAATGTAAGTGCAATTGTGCTGGCCAACCTCTGTGTGTCCTACATCATGACTTCTCAAAATGAAGAAGCAGAAGAAATGATGAGAAAGATAGAGAAAGAAGAAGAGCAGCTGGCCTATGATGAGCCGGATAAGAAGGTGTTTCATCTCTGTATAGTGAATCTAGTCATTGGGTGAGTAACTTAATGCGTTAACATTTCACTTCATTAAAATCTCTCATGGCACTGGTACTTAATTATTGCTTCTCAGGAGATCAGCTGTCAGAAGATTAGTTCTAAGTAATAAAAACATCTTATGTAGTACATTCACACAACTTTCTCTACCCTTTATCATTTATTAGTGAGTATGCAAACTATTCTTATGGAAGTTCATTTTTCCATTTACTTATAATTTTAATTTAGATAAACCTTTGTAAAATAGCTAAATTACACACTTTATTATATATGTATAGGGGATAGTGATAGTCAAATGTTTAAGAATTGGACACTATATGCTGGACTTAAAATTCCACACTTTTTCCATGCAACCAAGAGAAACAATTAAATATTGAAAGGACTGTAAAAGAATGACGAAGTATTGTAAATTTGAACCATTAATATTGAGTTTTCTCAGAAATTACCTTATGGCACAAAAGAATTATATGAAATAAATTGTGTTTTAAAGAGACCTATATTTTTACTTTCTCTACTACGTATAGTAAGTAGGGGAAGTATTGTATTCCACCCAAAAATTTGATACCGAGATTTCATCGGAAATATATGTTTTGAGACCCCCTGAATCCAAAAAATGCATTTTTGCAAACATGTCCGTGTGTGTGTCTGTGAACAGCATAACTCAGAAACGAATAGTCGGATAAACACCAAACTTGGTATTTAGGTTCAGTATCTTCCAGAGATGCAACATGAAGGTTTTCAAGAAAATCCCCCCCACCCCAGATTACCCTTTACATGGAACATTTTTCAAAAATTTTAATTTTCTCAAAAATGGCTAACGGTTTTGATTAAAATATCATATGTTTAAGATATTTTCATGACAAATAAAATGTATATCTTGAATTTTATGGGAATGTCTCCAAAAGTATTCTTCATTGTGAACGACTTTTGCATAACTGGTAAACCATAAGAGATAGACAAAATTTTACTACACAAAAAATGTAGATCGCATTAAAATACACAATTTATGTCATATATATATATTTTTTTGTTGAGTGAACCATTTTCGAGATATTGCTTGTAATTCCCTTAAATTTTTCAATACTTTTCTCAAATGGCAATTCGGTATTCAGTTTTTTGTCTTGGATATGCAAAGAGTATTAATCTATGGCAAAGAGAATGGTGCTGCACCTAGCAACCAACTATTAAGATATATGTCGATGCTTAAAGGCTACTGTATTTCTGTATTGCCCTTGCAAATATAAAACAAGGGGAACATAGTACGCCTTAAGAGATAGTCAAATATTTTTAGAACTGGTCGCTATGTGTAAAATGTAATTCTCTTTGCATGTCAAAAGATCGTTTCTCAAATGTTTATCTCGATTAATATGAAATAGATGGAGAATAAGAGTTTGTAAAAATAGTTTGTACAAGAGTAGAGAAAGTCATGTGAGTGTAACACATCAGATTTTTTGTGTAGTATATTTTCGTCTATTGCTTAACATTTACCAGTTATACAAGTTTATACAAAATTCCTTTGTGATGAAGAGGACTTCACAGGCTATTCCCAGAAAATTCAAGATATATATTTTATTTGACCTGCAAATATCTTTAATATATGATATTTAAACAAAATTCATTAGTCATTTTAGAGAAAATTAAAAATTTTGAAAAATCTTCCATTTAAAGGACAGATGATAGTGGGATTTTCTTGAAAATCTTTGTGTCGCAAATATCAACTTTTTGTTTTTGAATTCTGCCATTCACACACACTCACTCACACACATACCTTTTTCTAAAAAAGTAGAGAAAGCAAAGAAGAAAAAAAACAGTGTTGCTTAAAGATGAATATGCAGACAACACACCTCGAAAATTGTGACGGTAATTTGTATCACAAATTACTCAGATGTGGGTAACGATAATAATATGAATATGTATTTTTATGTAACATTGATTTCAGAGGTTTAATAATTGTAATTATTAATGGTAAATAATAATTTTCGGCTCTACTGAAACTGTTAACAATAACACAATACTTTAGCAAGGGGGTGAGTTGTTTATCGTTACCGGGAACCAGGAAGTTACGTCATGTTTCGCGCCTTTTCAGTAAAAAAAGCTTCCAGAATGTTCTATAAAAGTAATATGTATTAGTGGTTTTCATTGGATAGTAAAATTGACGCTAATGTTGGCGCGTTTTATTAGCCAATGGTAATTCATTTATAATCTTTAGGTGTATATTGAGGCATGCCTATAAATAAGTCAGGTCGAGTTAGCGGGTCCCCCAGTGTGCAACAAGATTCCCGATACATTACACATCGTCCTCCAGTTCGGCAGGATTTACGAAGCATTACACTTCGTCCGCACATTACACGTTGGCCGTTCAGTTCGTTAAATTACACGTAGTGAAAATCATTAAAGATCTAAAATATTACAAAGTCACTTATATACAAAAATTGAAGTACGTGAATTAAAAGTGAGAAGTTATTAGAAACAGTTTCAGTATGGCGATTATCAAGATAAATTTGTGAAAGTGTTAGTGCACGTGTTCGACAATAAAACATTATAAAACACATTTCTTCACTAGTAATTTTTTGGATAAAAGATTCCTTTTTCCGCTTCACACCCTGCAAGAATTAAATGCCTACCTAAATAGCTGGCCGGAAGACAATATACATAACCTTAAAACTAATTCATATAGATTGCTACGCCAGATGAAGTTAGCAGGCGACCGACGAATGACGTCACACAATATGGCTGCACGCGTGAGGTAAGCAACATTACGTGAGAAACATTATCCACCACGTGTGGAGCTCAACAACACGAATACTACTTCAAATTGGCGCATCAACGTGGAGCGACAACTAGGAAAGGAAGGCTAGACGACTAGGAAAGGAACAAGAATAACCAGAGAGGCGAAAGCAGCAGTGAAACGACCTATAGACGCAGATTCCGAGACAGAAGGGTAATTCAGCTACAAGAAAACATCGAAACAACGTAGATTCATCACGATACAACGCAGAAGCGACATACAAACCTAGGAGAATGGGGCAGAACGCTGGACATCAAAACTGCAGCATCAGACAGCATCAAAAAGGTAATTAAATGAAACTGAGAAGTGGTAGGATAATAAAAACAATGGCTACCAATAATACGGAGGAAATAATTATGGAGGGAGATAGTGTAATAGTTAGCTGTGATCCAATACAAAGTACAGGGAATAGCCCAGATTTTTTGGGATTTGAAGATGAAAATGTTAGTGTAGAAAGTGAGAATAGGATAGCAGGAAATGTTAATCTTGATACTAGTATGATAATGATGGAAATGATGAGAAATATGCATAGGGAATTAAGGGAAGATATGCAAAAGAATAATAGGGAATTAAGAGAAGATATTGATAGGAGTTTAGAACAAAAACTAACTCAGAATAATGAGAAATTAAGGGAAGATATTAGTAAGAGTATTACAGATCAATTAAGGGAAGAAATTTGTAAGAATAATGAGAAATTAGAAAAGAAAATAGATCAAAACAGGGAAGATATGCAAAAGAGTCATAGGAAATTGAGGGAAGATATTGGTAAAAGCTTAGAACAAAACAGGGAAGAGATCGAAAAGAAATTCATGGAGCTAGATAGTAGTATGATTAAAATGAAAAATGAAAATCAAGAAATGATAGCAAATGAAATAGGTGAAGTTTCAAAGAAAATGTTAGACATGAGCAGGGAAATATCTAACCAAAAAAATGAGGTTAATGTAAAATGTACAGAGCTAGGTAGCCGAATGAGTAGCATTTCAAGTGAGTTAAAAGAGATGATGGAGGCTACAAATGCAGATTTAATACAGGTGCAAGTTAATTTCAGAGGGGAAATATCTGAAGTTCAGAAGGAGTCAGAAAAACAGAGAAATAAATTGTCTAATGAAGTTAAAGATTTGAATCAAAAGCTAACTTCTGAAATTAACAAACACCAAACTGTTCAAAATGAGAGTAATAAGAAATTGGAACAGACAATAGAAAATCTGCAAGGTACTGTAAATAGGTTAGAATTGAATTCAAGGGCAAATATATGTGATGTGCATGTGTTAGATGTACAAAATAATGATAGAGGTAGTTCCTCAGGTATGATAAATAATGTGAGTGATGCGGCAGCTTCATCTATAGCTAATGCTGAAACTCAGAGTGCACAAGTTACACTAGAGAATTTAAATATGGGAGTAGGGAATTTGCAAAATTACAATCATATCTTAAGTGATTTTCCACTTCCAAAATTTAATGAAAACTCCAGTCCAGTACAGTTCATTGCAGAATTATCAGAGTATTTTCAAATTAAAAAGATACCTGAAGCATTGAAAATGATAGTTGTCAAAAGATGTTTGGACCAGAAAACCTTAGATTGGTTACAAATGGTATCAGGGGGCGAAATTTCATATGAATCCTTTAAGAGATTATTCATGAACAGATTTTGGAATGTAACGGTACAGCAAAGAATACGAGCAATGCTTAGTCATGGTCAATTTAATCCACGAGAGGGAATATCGATGACTGATTACTTACTAAAACATGCAAGTCAGGTTAGAAACTTGTCACCTCCAATCAGTGAGGAAGATTTTGTGAGTTTGCTCGCAAGGCATTATCCTATCAGGATACAAAATTACTTATTGATTGCAAAACCACGGAACATCTATGAGATGACAGAATTAATAACAGCTTTGGAACAACAGGAAGAAGATATGTCTCGGGAGTGGGAACATAGATTTTTAGATGTACGAGATAGAAGAAATTACCAAGGTAGTTATCAACAAATAAGAGGACAAGACAGACATCATGAAATTAATACCAGACAACGGTATCAATCATATGTTCCACAATTTGAAAGATCAAGGATAGATAGGAGACCAGGGCGACAGGAACAAATAAATTATGTCAGGACAGAAAGATTACCTGAAAGAGGGCAAAACTATGGAAGGAGGTATATTAGACAGAGGGGAAATTTCACTCACTGGAGGGAAAATAATAACCGTGAAAGATCTGAGGAACGGCAAGAAAATTACGTGCCAAGGGGACATAATGTCAGAAATCGAGGATTTCGAACTCGAGGACGGGAAACTCAAAACAATGGTGGCGACACTGAGATAGATTTAGCGCCTGTTAGGAATGGCAGTCCCGTACGTGAACATGGAAATAACCAGGAAAACTGTTAACAGACTCCTGTGTAGTAGGTTCTCAGGACGTCTTTAATAATTCAGTATCCATTACCAATACAAATCATACACCTACACATACACCCTGTAATAAGATTACAGCAACAAAAGATAAGGGAGAAAATTTTGAGTCACCTCATGTTAGAATGGAAATTGCGAAGAAAGAAATCATTGCAACTATAGATTCTGGTTCATCAGCTTCAATTTGCTCACAGAAATTTTACATAAATTTGATTAATGAAGGTAACAAAATTATGGCTCTTCCCACTAGTAATTTAGTTTGTCGTGTTGCAATTGGAAGAACTGCACAGGTCATAAAAACACAAGCTCTACTTAGCATACTTATTGGCGGAGAGAATTTTGAGGTTATGTTTCTAATTGTAAACCATCTGATTTGTGACATAATTATAGGATGTGACTTCCTACATGAATATGAAGCATGTATAGATTTTAAACATGAAGAGTTAAAGATAACAAAAGAAGGTAGAGAAATAAGGGTACCATTTATAAAAGAAGAAATTTCTGTAATCGAAATGACAAAGGATGAGAAAGATATTTGTGACCAAGAATTTTTTGTGCAAATAACAGAAACTGATAGAAATAATCAAATAAAGCAGGTAGTCACAGAATATGAAGGGAATACCACGCCATATTTTCAACAGCTAGCAGAAATGCCAGAAGAAGTAGAGAAATGTGTTATCCAAACAAAAGACGACCATGTGAGCGAGACAAACAACAGCAGGAAAGAGAAGAGAAATGAGGAAATAATACACAAGTGTGAAGAAGCTTATAATCTTACGATAATGCAAAAACAAATCCTTCATGATGTTTTGATGAACAATAGTTCAGTTTTTAGTACTATCCCAGGCAGATGTAATGTATATCAGCATACATTTCAAGTAGAAGACGTACCACCATATAGGCACAAGTATGACAATTTACCTATAAGTCTTCGAGACAAAGCTAGACAATTAATAAATAGCATGCTAGAAAATGGGATTATTGAGCAAAGTAATTCTCAATACATAAATTCAATCTGCTGGAGTATTAAACGAGATGGTAGTTTGAGATTAACTTTAGACGGCAGATATGTCAACAAGTATATGAAACCAGATCATTTTCAAAGTGAGGGAATTGAACAACTAATTACAAAACTTTCAAGAGGGAGATTTTTGACATCCATCGACCTCACTGCATCATATTGGCAAGTGGAATTAGATCCGCAAGTGCGTGATTACACTTCATTTCAGTACTCAGGGATTCAGTATCGCTTTTGTGTAAATCCTTTTGGTTTAAAAAACTCAGGAAGTGGATTTTTGAGAGCCATTCACAATATCTTTGGAAATTCTGCAGATGACTTTTTAATAAAGTATATTGACGACTTCTTAATCATTAGTCAAACATTTGAAGAACACATGAATAATGTCCATTATGTGTTAAATAAACTACAACAACATGGTATGACTGTGAACATACTAAAATCAAAATTTTGTGTTAAGGAAATAAATTTTCTGGGTTATGTAGTAGATGAACGAGGTATAAGACCTGATCAGAAAAGAATAGAAGCAATAATGAAAATTCCGCCACCCAGGAACGTAAAACAAATTAGACGTCTCTTAGGGGTATTGAACTTTCAGAGTAAGTTCGTACCAAGATATTCGGCGGAGATAGAACCACTACGGCAGCTACTCCGAAAAAACAATAAGTGGAGATGGACAGAGGAGCATCAAAAATGTTTTGAGAGAGTAAAGGAACTATTTGCTAAGTCCATATTACTTGAGAGGCCCAGAGAAGATTTGGAATATGAAATTTATGTCGACGCATCAATGCAAGGATACGCCGGAATTCTAGGACAGCGAGACATCAACAATGACTTTCACGTCATTAGTACAGCTTCAAGAGGACTTACAAATATTGAGAGGAATTCTTCAGTGACTCAGTTAGAAATTGGAGCACTATATTTCTCATTAATTCGTTTTAAAACCTATATTTATCAGAAAAAGGTGAAAGTATATTCAGACCACATAAGCTTAACTTTCATACAACGGTGTAGATTATGTAGTGGAAAACTTGCTAGATATATTCATGCAATATCTGCATTCGATATTGAGATTATCCACATTCCTGGCAAAAACAATACCTTCAGTGATTTGCTTTCAAGATTGAACTACAACCCACAAATTCCCGAAAATATTGAAAGGCCTAGAAATGAAGTCAAAATATTGACAATTGAAATTCCTTTAAGTAAAGAAATGATTAGAAAATTGAAAAATATGGGGGAAATTCAAAATGAGGATGCAAAATTGTTTGAATTTAAAGAAAATGCACCATTGATTGAGGAGGCAAAGAAAGAAATTATAGCAATTCGAGATGGGACATTATACAAAAAGCATGGAAAAGAAATGCCTAGTTGGAAGGTAATGGTTCCGAAAAGCATGGAAAAGGAACTAATTAAGAATTTTCATGAAGGGTTAGCACACTCCGGGACGGACCGAACAACTTCTATGATTTTAGAGAATTTATACATATCCAAATTGCGTCAAAAAGTTCGGAAATTTATATCGTGCTGCAACCTGTGTCAGAAGGCAAAGCAAATAAATGCAGCATATGCATTTGAAACTAATTCGGTTATTAGAGATAAGCCGAGATGTGTAATTAGTATTGATATTCATGGTCCGATGCCCCCAAGTCAATTTGGAAATAAATATATATTTGTCTGTTATGATATATTCAGCAAATATGTAAGAATCTACCCTTTGAGAAAACCTACAGGTTTAGCATGTTTGAATAGACTACTTAAGTCATATGTGATAGAAGAAGGACCTATTCAATCTGTATTGAGCGATAATGCTTCGTACTTCACAGGAAAAAAATTTATGGATGGACTTAAAGAAAATGGCATTAAACAATATTTTTCGTCAAGATACAGACCGAACTCCAACCCAGTGGAGAGGGAAATTAAGGAAATTTCAAACTATTTAAGGGTGTTATGTCATCGAAAACACACTCAATGGTATGGATACGTGAACTTCGTTCAGAACCTACTAAATGAAACCATAAACAATGTGACAGGATATAAACCATGTGAACTTAAGTTGGGAAAGAAGATCAATACAATGTGTAAAACAATCCCAGGAGCCATTCCAGATGCGCATTCGATACCACCAACAGAAGAAGAGATGTTCCGAAAAGCATTTGAGAGGATGAAGAAAAAAGCCATAAAAAGAAAAATGAAACATGAAGAAAAGAAGAGAAAGGAATGGAGGATCAAAATAGGAGATTTAGTTTTGGTGAAAACCAAGAAATTGTCCGACAAAGAAAATAAACTTTATTGGCGAATGTTTCTCAAATACCATGGACCATATGAAGTTGTTGAAGTGTATGGAACTAACACATATGAGTTATGTAATCCAACAACTCGAAAAAGCATAGGAAAGTTTCATATTGAGATGCTTAAACCATACAACCATGAAGATCATGGTGAAATAAAAGACAATGATGATAAATAGTAAATGCTGGATAGTTAAAGGCGAAATACAGAACAATGTATTGGAACGTAAGAGGGTTAAATAAAAATGTAAATCATATGAATGGAGAAATAAATTGTGGTCATGAATAACTGTTTGAGAAGAAAATAAATAAATTAAATATTTTTTTTGTAACTGTAACAACATTTAAAAATTAAGAATGCAAAGATTGAAACTTAAGATGTTATATTAAAGTAAAGTACATGAATACTATTACAAGAGTATTGTTAAAATAAAATTCAAAATAACAAAAATGGTAAAAATAATTCAAAACAAATACTTATGTAGCAAACAGAATGTGAAACATTGAGATGTAAATATTTGTGTTGAGGGTGAATATTTTGGTACATATGTATAATAATTATAAAAATCTTAAATGTATAAATTTTGTCAACAGCTTAAAGTAAACAATTTGGTAGTAGTAAATAAGTAATTTAGGGTAAAGTATTTGCTATAAAAAAAAAAAAATTTGTTTGTAACGTCAGATTAATGTCAAAACAAATTAAATCAGAGCCAGTAAGTAGTGGCAAGATAAAACATATGTCGTGTGTTAAACGCGTGTGAAGTGTTAAGTGAAAGTGAATAGCGTGTGTTACAAGATTTAGGAGACTAAAAACAAAATTATAAAATTTCCAAACAGGTTATAAATATTTATAATTATATTTATAGTGGGGCATATGTGACGGTAATTTGTATCACAAATTACTCAGATGTGGGTAACGATAATAATATGAATATGTATTTTTATGTAACATTGATTTCAGAGGTTTAATAATTGTAATTATTAATGGTAAATAATAATTTTCGGCTCTACTGAAACTGTTAACAATAACACAATACTTTAGCAAGGGGGTGAGTTGTTTATCGTTACCGGGAACCAGGAAGTTACGTCATGTTTCGCGCCTTTTCAGTAAAAAAAGCTTCCAGAATGTTCTATAAAAGTAATATGTATTAGTGGTTTTCATTGGATAGTAAAATTGACGCTAATGTTGGCGCGTTTTATTAGCCAATGGTAATTCATTTATAATCTTTAGGTGTATATTGAGGCATGCCTATAAATAAGTCAGGTCGAGTTAGCGGGTCCCCCAGTGTGCAACAAGATTCCCGATACATTACACATCGTCCTCCAGTTCGGCAGGATTTACGAAGCATTACACTTCGTCCGCACATTACACGTTGGCCGTTCAGTTCGTTAAATTACACGTAGTGAAAATCATTAAAGATCTAAAATATTACAAAGTCACTTATATACAAAAATTGAAGTACGTGAATTAAAAGTGAGAAGTTATTAGAAACAGTTTCAGTATGGCGATTATCAAGATAAATTTGTGAAAGTGTTAGTGCACGTGTTCGACAATAAAACATTATAAAACACATTTCTTCACTAGTAATTTTTTGGATAAAAGATTCCTTTTTCCGCTTCACACCCTGCAAGAATTAAATGCCTACCTAAATAGCTGGCCGGAAGACAATATACATAACCTTAAAACTAATTCATATAGATTGCTACGCCAGATGAAGTTAGCAGGCGACCGACGAATGACGTCACACAATATGGCTGCACGCGTGAGGTAAGCAACATTACGTGAGAAACATTATCCACCACGTGTGGAGCTCAACAACACGAATACTACTTCAAATTATCCTGGTAATGTTAACATTTAAGTGATGCTGTTTTTTTTTAATGACTCATTAAGTCATTAATTATTTCTTCTTTAGGCTTGCATTCCTATTTATTCTATGAACAGATGTCATAGGTAATTTGCATTAAGGCAAAGAATAGTCAAGTACATGTTTATAATTTTATTTTATATTTTTAATTTATTTAACAAGCAGCTCTCACATGGAGATATAAGCTGTAAATATATATAAGAATATATGTGTGGTAGAATAATTATCACTGATTGACCTAATAGTGGTTTACATACAAATTGTAAGTCCCCATTGAGATACATCATTTCAAAATGTACTTACCGGTAAAAATATGAGTCACTTGGTGAATTTAATGTTGTGATGCCATGTTGCCATGGTAGCTCAGTTAGTTGTATCAGCACAAAAAGCCAAAGATCCGTGTTTCAAATCCCAGCTTTGGCATTGAATTTTTCAGTCTGGTTATACCTTCTAATATATGTATCTGTTTTCAATTGTTATACATACAGAATAACCAAAGTCACTATTAATGCAGTCATAAACTTTACACTGTTATTTATTTGTTAAGTTTACAAAATTGCATTTGATGTAGTGAAAGTATTTGTCCTGAGAGGTCAAACTTCACAGTTCTTAGTTGTGGAGTGTATTACCATCAGCTTCAGTAGCATGAAATAAATGGAAATGGCATTAACATTACCAGTGTTTGATAATATATTTTAAAAATCTAAACTTGATCCAAGAAACTAAGGTTATTTGTTCTTAGCACAGTATTCAAGCATTCATTCACAGAATAGAACTGATTTTGTCATAAGCATTTGTGTATTTTTATTTTATATTTATTTATAAAAGTAATATTTTTCAAGCAGCATTCTCGCAAGCTATTAAATTTGAAGGATGTTTCATAGAGTTGAGTTTTAAGAGTGGTTATATTCAACATTTTATTATGTGAATGAATTTCTGCAAAAGTGATGTAGTTTTCTTTGTTCTTGACATAAACTAGTTGTTTTATATACAAGCATGATGCAGTCAAGACATGTGGAAATGTTCTCTACAACTTAACATGTTTTAAGCACACTGAATGCCACAATTTCTTCCGCCATATGTATGTATCAGTGTGCTACCAAACCTCGTCACTAGGTGGCAGTGAACAGCTGCAACCTCTTTTAACACTAACTTTCCAGTACTGACTGTAGAGCATATTTGAAACCACAACATCACGACATAGTGTATATTAGTGCCAGCTCCTGAGTTATGAAACAGTGCCTAATCTCAGAAGAAAAGGTAAAATGTTACATTAACTGATAAAAATGCAATCCTGGACAAACAGCATTTGTTTTTAAAACCAACTAATTAAATATATGATGTTTGATCAAATTTTACAGTACTTCAAATCTTACCCTACGTTCTTGGAGATCCTGATAATTTTATTCCTGCTAATCCTCTTATTATTCCAGTTCATATTCAACCAGTTTAAACTCTTCATTAAGTTTATTAATAATAATGCATTTTGTTTTGAATACATTGCAATGGGCAACAAAAGTAAACAGTATTCAGCGCACAAAAATTATTAAAACATGGAGGAAGCATAATTATTGGAAGATTTTCACCTCCCCAAATATGATAATTCCTTAATGTGCGTATACCATATGAGTGAAATAGTCTGGTATATTCAGCACAGTGTTTGTTGTTTTATTATTTTAATAAGGTAATTAAAAAGAATGCATGTTATTTATTTTCAGTACATTGTACTGTGCCAAAGGGAACTATGAGTTTGGCATTTCACGTGTAATTAAAAGCTTGGAACCATACAACAAGAAACTGGGAACTGATACATGGTATGTACTTTAATGTGCTATTTATGAAACTTAGATTTTGTGTAGAATGGAGTTCAAGAATAAACAATAAAAAGCGATGGAGGTGGCATGTAAGTGCTGACATAGTTGATATGTATAGTGAGAATAATTTCATTATTTGGGAGTGAGATTTTCAAGCAACAGATGGGAGCAAAATGTAAAAGCCTGTTGCTTTGTATTTACGTGACTTCCTCTATTCCCTCTTCTACAAATAATTGTTACAACAGCTTATTCTTCTATCAATTTCTTGTTAATCAACCTAATCTTACATTACTGTTTACACATTCATCGTAGGTATAAGAAGAATACAGTGGGCTAAAGCGATAGTCAGATTTTTAAAAAGCAGGTCGCTATATATTGGCTTTGAAATGCTCTTGCTCTTTGCTCCATACTCTTTGCACAACAAGAGAAAACAAACAACTTACCACTTGAAAAAAGCATTAAGCATTTGAAAATACAAACTAATAACAAAAAGTATCTCAAAAATGGTTAACATCAAAATAAATTTATCTGACATAAATTGTGTGCTTTAATGAGATTTGCATTTTTTTGTATAGTAGCATTTTATTTGTCTCTTGCAGTTTACCAATTATGTCACTCAGAATGAACAGGACTTCACAGGCTAGTCCCAGAAAATTCAAGAAAAATATTTTATTTGTATATCTTAAACTTACAGTATTTTAATAAAAAACATTAGAGCCATTCTTGAAAAAATAAAAAATAATAACAATTTCTTCATTTAAAGCAGTTTGGACTGGGGGAATTTTCTTTAAAATCTTTTGTCACATCTTTTAAAGATCCTATATTGTATACCAAGTTTGATATTTATGTAACATCTATTTTTGAGTTATGCCACACACACACGCACATGCGCACGCGCGCGCACGCACGCACGCACGCACGCACGCACACACCGTTTTTCTAAAAATACTTTTTTTTTTATTCAGGGTGCCTGAAAACACGTATTTCTGGTGAAATCTTAATATAAAATTTTTGGGTGGAATGCAATATTTCTACTACACTGGCCACAAACTAAGATTGGTACTGATGTAAACATTACCACATGCACAAGTGTAATTCTATTGGATAATGAAGTCTTAGCACAAACACATCCCTGTGACAGAGGAGAAAAATAGTTTGCTAACTAATTTATAAGTAAGCAATGTAATCCTGCCATGTTGTACAGTATTGCATTCTCCGAAACTTTATATGAAGAATAAGTAAAATTAAACTATGTTTAACTTATGATCATATTTAGTTTTACACATAATGGAACGGTCATCTCTGCCTCAACTAATTAGGTTAGGTTTGTATGAGCACATAGAGGTCATCAGCAGTACTGGTATCAGAAAATAAATTGTGCGGGAACTGCATACACAAGCAAGGCAATTTATCTTGGTTGTTTACAAAATGTGTAATAATACTGAGTATGTGAAACACCGTAAAGGAAAACAATTGAGAAATGACAAAAAAAAAGAGTTGTTTTGAACATTTTTGCAAAATTCTGTGAAAAATATCCAACTTTGGCAATTAAGTATATTGTGAATTTGATGCCTGAGCTTATCGGTGTATTACTGGCAAGTATTAATTCTGCAAGAAGTGCAAAAAGACAATTATTACCAGGGAAAACTAGGAAACATAAAAAACCTGTATTAGAAGTGCAGTGTGACGAGTTCATACGAAGTGCAACATGCCTAAAAGCATCAGTTTTTTGAAAGAAATGAACCATCAACTAAAATCCTATGCAAAATAGGCTTCAATTTTGTAAAAATAAATAGAAAAAAACATTATTCTTGAGCAAGAGGATATTTTGTTGTGGCACAAAGATTATTTGAAGAAAATTGCTGCATACAGTAAACAAGGTATAAGTTGTATTTCCTGGATGAGACCTGGCTGAATGAGGGACATACAACTTCCAAGGTGTGGGTGGATTCCACAGTCAAAAGCAAAAAACCCTTTCAGGATGAAGCATTGGACTCAAAAATCCGACAGGAAAAGGCAAACATCTTATTTTGCTGTACATCAAAAGTGGTAGCAGGTTTTTAGAGGGTAGGGAAGCTATTGATGGAGTCAAAGAAAACCAATGATTATCACAAGGAGATGACCGGTGATGTTTTCAACGATTGATTCAAAAATATCTTGCCTTCACTTGCACCGAATAGTGTATTTGTTATAGACAATGTCTCGTGTCACTCTGTGAAGTTAGAGCAAGTTCGCAATAGGTTGTGGCTTAAAAAAGATACAATCCACTGGATGGAGCAAAAGGGCCTTGACTTTGAAAAGGACATGGTGAAAGATGAGCTGATTTGTATAATCAGGAATGCCAACCTGCATAAAAGATATGACAAACTTGTTGACACTATGTTGGAGGAAGCTGGACACAGTGCTTAGACTTCCTCCTTTATCATTATGATTTAAATCCTATCGAGTCAATGTGGAGCCAAGTTAAGGGCCATATTGTTAGAAATAACACAACTTTTAAGCGCCCTGAAGTAAGAAGGCTAATAGATGAAGGAATAAGGTTGGTTATACCAAAAATGTGGCAGTATTTGTACGTCATGTGGAAGGAGAGGAGCGAAAATTCTGGGAAGCAGATGGGCTGAGTGTCTTCATTGTTGATTGTCTGGTGATTAATCCTTGCAGCAGCATGGAGGACGAAGAAGAAGAAATACGTCTGGAAAGAATTCAGCCCCTCCCATCTGATTACGTAAGGTTATATGTAACAAAATGAAAAACCAAAATTCTGAAATTATGTTGCATAGCTGTTGACATTACACTTGGACGTTTTGATGCTGTCTTTAAGTGGCAAAAGAAAGCAATTCGTTGCATCAAAAACTTAAAAAATATAGATTCATGTAAAAATTATTTCAAAGAATTAAAAGTTTTAACTGTCTCTAGTCTTTACATAATCAGTTATTTTATTATATATAAAAGAAAACCTTCAAACCTTACCTTCTAGAAGTACTACACACCATTATCATACTAGAAACAATAAAAATTTAGAAATGCCTTACTTTATACTGAGTAAAACTCAGAATCATTATTTATATACAGGTCTTAAGCTTTTTAATATATTACCTTCTAGTATCCAATACTTCCCCTAAAGCAGTTTAAAATATATCTTGAAATCTTTTTAAAGGACATGTCTTTCTATAGTATTACTGAATATGAGGACTATATGTGGCAAATGCCATTGTTATAAATTTTAATTTTAATCATATGTAATCATACAGGTTTTATGACATGTCTATAGCAATTAGATGCTGCTCTTTGACAATAAAGATTATTATTATTATTGTTGTTATTATTATTATTATTATTATTATTATTATTATTATTATTATTATTATTAATGAAATACCTGCTTTTAGTGATTACTGTTATATTAATGCTATCAATTATTATTGTTCTTACTACATTTATAATGATTTTATTGTCTACCGGCTCTTTTTGAAGCAAGGTAACAGAATGAGTCGGGATAATGGCAGTTCACAAGTGGTCAGTTAGTTTATCATTTACTTTTGGCACGTGCAACCAACCAGTCAGAGCAGGTACTGCATAGGAATACATTTTACTCAATGTTTACATGAGTACCCATTCTTATTATGTGGCCAGCATAGATATGTATTAGAGAAAGTGAAAATAGGGTAGGAGCAATAGAAATACACTTATAAAGAAAATGTTGAATGATGAAACTCAGCTGAGGAGTTAGGAGAATTTTTATGGAAAGTTAAGAGGAAATGCAAATGATTCGTGGATGAACATTAGTATGGATTAAATAAATGGGATATAACAGTGAAAGTTTAGTTGTTTTTTATTATCATTACCATCGTTTTTTGTTAAAACTGAGTTTTATTTATGGACTCTCTTTAACTGCTATGGTTCTTAGTGTCTCATTCTATATTGGGTGTGAAAGACCAGAAATTTTGCTCAGAGGCCTCTCTATCAGGCTGGAGGTTCTTTTATGTGCAGTAAATCTATAACTGGGGACCACTAGCTTTGCTTTACTTCCCTTGCGAAGGAAGCCATGCTATCGGGTTTGAACCTGTGACCTCAGGAACTAGAGGTTAGCATGGTACCCTTAGACCACAGAGGACGATATTTTATATATATAAAAATTGTTTGTACAAATATCTGCAGCATAAGTGGCCAGAGCCAGATTCTGTAGGTTCCATTATGTAATTTACTTAGCTCTAGAATAAATAATTAAATAAAAACAGCATATCTGTGTAACTTAATAAAGACAAGAGGATGAGAGAAAATTAACCTTTGGTGTTCTTGTTTACAGGTTTTATGCCAAGAGATGCTTTTTATCATTAATTGAAAACTTAGCAAAGCACATGATAGTTGCAAGAGAGTCTGTTATTCAAGAATGCATCCAGTTTCTGGAACACTGTGAAGGTATGCTAATGACTGGGTTAAATCTTTGCCTCCTAAACATGTGAGATAAGAGATTATGAAACTGGTATGAAAGTAAGCATTGACTCACTAGGCCATAAACTTTAAGTTTTGACTTAAAGGTTAGTCTTTAAGTTAAAAGGTTGGGAAAAGATGGACCTGTTACTGAAAATGTTTTTAAGAGTTCCATATAATTCTGCAGGGAAGGCAAAGTGAGTATACGAGGGATGATTATGGAAAGAGTGCTTAAATATTGGTTTTGATACGGTAATTTGTATCACAAATTATTTAAATGTAGATAATGAATGTAATATGAATATGCATTTTTATGTGACATTGATTTCCGATGTTTATTAATTGTAATTATTATTGGAAAGTAAATTTATAAGGCTTTACTGAAACTGTCAATAATATCGCAATAATGCAGCGAGGGGGTGAGTTGTTTATCATTACTGGGAACAAGGAAGTTACGTAATGTTGGCGCGTTTTCGGTAGAACCTTCTAGAATATTTCCTAAAGCAATATGTATTCGTGGTTTTAATTGGATATTAAAATAGACGCTAATGTTGGCGCGTTTTATTAGCCAATAGCAGTTCATTTATAATCTTTAGGCATGTCGAGGAGTGGGAGTATATAAAATCGAGTCCGTGGTAGGTCGCTGGCTGGATGAGTGACCATCTACCAGCGACCCGCCCTGCCGCCAACTTGAGTACCCCCATCCCATTACCTGTATTCCCATCTTGCTTTGCTGCCATGCCGGCCTACTTAACTTGACGACCACACAAGCGGTCGCCCAAGTTAAGCAGCATTGGGCTTGGTCACCGCATGGTCGCTAGTCCGCCCATGAGGAAACGCCGAGACCCAGCCAAATGGTAGTGCAGAAAGCTAAACCCCGCCCAAGACAGACATAAATCAAAAGCTTGTGTATATTCTTTTAAACCTCCTTTATCGCACAGGTAAAGCCGCATACGCGGCTAGGTACTGTGGCGATTATATTCCGCCCAGGTAAACCTGGGCGACCTGTTCTCGATTGCTGGATTGCTGATTGCTGGATCGCACCCAGTTCAACAAAATTCTCAATACATTACACGTCGGTCGCCCAGTTCATCAAGATTTATAGCACATTACACGTCGTCAGTTAGTCCTTCAGTTCGTCAAGTTACGCGCAGCAAAAATCATTAAAGATCTAAAATATTATACAGTTAAATATACACAAAGTTGAAGTACGTGAGTTAAAAGTGATAAGTAAGAAGTTATTACAAACAGTTTCAGTTTGGCGAGTATCTAAATCAATATGTAAAAGTGTTAGTGAACGTGTTCGGCAATAAAAATTATAAAACAAATTTTCTTCATCAGTATAATTTCTGGATAAAAGATTCCTTTCCGCTTCACAACCTGTAAGAGATACATGTTCGACCCAAACAGCTAGCTGGAGGACATTTAAAGTGAATTATTTCAAAACTGATGCAAATTGCTACGCCAGATGGAGCTACAAACCAAACAAATGAATGACGTCACAAGATGGCTTCAACACTGATGTAAACAACATTACGTAAAGCAATTTCTCTCGCAAATTGGCTCCACAACGTGGGGCTAACAAATACAAAACAAACACACATATTAAACAAGTAACATACCGTCGCAAATTGGCGCCCAGAACGTGGGGCAAGATGACCAGGAAAGGAGCTCGAGTAACCAGGAAAGGAACACGATGACCAGGAAAGGATCAGAATTAACCAGGAAGAATTGAGATGACCAGGAAGGGGCGAATGCAGCAGTGAAATGATCTACAAGACGCAGATTCCAGAAACAACAAAAGGAACGACAGACTACGATCGTAATTCCGAGATTACATGGCAACAAGGAATTCAACTACAAAACAACAAGACGACGTAGATTCATCATAACACAACGCAGAAGCGACATACAAACCTAGGAGAAAGGGGCAGAAAGCTGAGACATCAAAGTAACAGCAACAGACAGCATAACAAAGGTTAGAGTATCGTAATTTCTTTTTAAAAAAAAAAAAAAAAGGGTAAACAAATTTAAATGTTCCTTAGGAGTGGTAGGATAAAGAAAACAATGGCTGCTAGTAATACAGAAGAAATAATTATGGAGGGAGATAGTGTAACAGTTAGCTGTGATTCAATACAGGTTACAGAAAGAAGCCCAGACTTTTTAGGATTTGAGGATGAAAATGTTAGTGCAGAGGGTGAGAATAGAATAGCAGGAAATGTTAGTTTTGATGCTAGTATGATGATGGAAATGCTGAGAAATATGAATAGAGAATTGAGGGAAGAATTAAGGGAAGATATGCAAAAGAGTTTTGAGAAATTAGGACAAAGATTAACTCAGAATATGGAAAAGAATAATAGGGAATTGAGGGAAGATATTCGTAGGAGCTTTGAACAAAACAGAAAAGATATTGGTAGGAGTAATGGGGTATTAGAGCAAAAAGTAGATCAAAGCAGTGAAGAAATGGAAAAGAAAGTTATGAAGTTAGATAGTAGTATGCCAAAAATGAGAGATGAAAATGAGGAAGTAATAGCAAGTGAGATAGGAGAAATTTCAAAGAAAATGTTAGACATGAGCAAGGAAATAGGTAACAAAGAAAGTGAGGTTAATATTAAAAGTGAGGTTAATGTAGAATGCACAGAGTTAGGAAGTCAAATGAGTAGTATTTCAGGTGAGCTAAGAGAGATAAAAGAGGTTATGAATGTAGATGTAAATGAGGCGCAAGTTAATTTCAGAGGGGAAATATCAGAAATACAGAATGAGACAGTAATGCAAAGAAATAAATTGTACCAAGATGTTCAAAATGAAAACTCCAGTTCAGTACAGTTTGGTACAGATTTGTCAGAGTACTCTCAAGTTAAAAAGATAGCAGATGAATTGAAAATGAAAGTTGTTAAAAGATGTGTAATTCAAGAAACTGTAGATTGTTTTCAAATGTTATCATGTGATGAAATTTCAAATGAATACAAGAGGTTATTCGTGAACAAAAATTTGAAGGTTAGGATACAGCTACGAGTAATGTTTAGCCACACACAATTTGATCCAGGAGGGTAAATAGCAATGAGATGTAAAGTAAATGCTGGATAGGTAAAGATGACTTGCAGAGAAATGTATTGGAACGTAAGAGGGTTAACTAAATGTATATGTCATGAGAAAACAGAAATTTAATAATAATAAAAAAAAAAAAAAAAAAAAGAGAAATAAATATTTAAAAAAAAATATATATATAACAATTTTTAGTAACTGTAACAGTATTTGAAAAGAAGAAGGTAATAATTGAAACTTAATATGATATTAAAGTAAAGTACATAAATACAATTCCAAGAGTATTGTTAAAATAAAGTAAAAAAACAAAAATTGGTAAATATAATTAAAAAACAAATATTTATGTAGTAAATAGAACATGTGAAACAGTGCCTAGATTTAAGAGATGTAAATATTTGTGTAAAGGGTGAATATTTTGATAAATATGTATAGTAATTACAAAAATTCTTAAATGCACAAAATTTTGTTAACAATATAAGAAACTCAAAACCAATTTGGTAACAGTAATTAAATAATTCAGGGTACAGTATTTGCAATAAAAAAATTGTAATGTTAGATTAATGTCTAAACAAATTAAACCAGAGCCAGTAAGTAGTGGCGAGATAAAACATGTCGTGTGTTAAATGCGTGTGAAGTGTTAAGTGAAAGTGATAGCGTGTGTTCCAAGATTTAGGAGACTAAAAACCCAATTATAAAATTTCCAAACGAGTTGTAAATATTTATAATTATGTTTCTAGTGGGGCATATGATACGGTAATTTGTATCACAAATTATTTAAATGTAGATAATGAATGTAATATGAATATGCATTTTTATGTGACATTGATTTCCGATGTTTATTAATTGTAATTATTATTGGAAAGTAAATTTATAAGGCTTTACTGAAACTGTCAATAATATCGCAATAATGCAGCGAGGGGGTGATTTGTTTATCATTACTGGGAACAAGGAAGTTACGTAATGTTGGCGCGTTTTCGGTAGAACCTTCTAGAATATTTCCTAAAGCAATATGTATTCGTGGTTTTAATTGGATATTAAAATAGACGCTAATGTTGGCGCGTTTTATTAGCCAATAGCAGTTCATTTATAATCTTTAGGCATGTCGAGGAGTGGGAGTATATAAAATCGAGTCCGTGGTAGATCGCACCCAGTTCAACAAAATTCTCAATACATTACACGTAGGTCGCCCAGTTCATCAAGATTTATAGCACATTACACGTCGTCAGTTAGTCCTTCAGTTCGTCAAGTTACGCGCAGCAAAAATCATTAAAGATCTAAAATATTATACAGTTAAATATACACAAAGTTGAAGTACGTGAGTTAAAAGTGATAAGTAAGAAGTTATTACAAACAGTTTCAGTTTGGCGAGTATCTAAATCAATATGTAAAAGTGTTAGTGAACGTGTTCGGCAATAAAAATTATAAAACAAATTTTCTTCATCAGTATAATTTCTGGATAAAAGATTCCTTTCCGCTTCACAACCTGTAAGAGATACATGTTCGACCCAAACAGCTAGCTGGAGGACATTTAAAGTGAATTATTTCAAAACTGATGCAAATTGCTACGCCAGATGGAGCTACAAACCAAACAAATGAATGACGTCACAAGATGGCTTCAACACTGATGTAAACAACATTATGTAAAGCAATTTCTCTCGCAAATTGGCTCCACAACGTGGGGCTAACAAATACAAAACAAACACACATATTAAACAAGTAACATACCGTCGCAGTTTACAATTTATCACTTACCACAGGGGCACATCTTGAAAGACTGCTTAAATGTAGAAGAAAAATGTATTCACTCAAAGAATTTGCTAAGTGAAATCAGAAACCAACTTATAATAATAGGTGATATTGTCATAACCATAGGGGATGCGATTGGGGGTAATAGCTGAATGGGATAAAGAAAGGGTAGAGGCAACTCAAAGCTTGGCTTGAATGATCCTGTTATATTTTTGACAGTAGAACAACTACAAGTCAGTGTTGGGCTTACAATATGGGGCTGAATCAGTTATTTAGTTCAACTTATATGGTTTAGTAACTCTTTCCCTATGGGGCTTTCCTTCAAGGGTATGTCAAGTTGTGTCGAGGAGTGTCACTGTATAGTAGTGTCATAGCGGGCGTCTAGGTGACTAGCACGATAATCAGCCACAGCCTGAGGGACAGACGTGGACAGTAGCAGACAGCTCAAAGTACCCCAAGCAAGGCCTGAGCGCCCGGTTATATAGGAGCTAATTCCCTATAGGGATCTCTCTATTGTAATGGTGGCTTTTACCATATATGGTATGCCACCACCCTGGTTTTGCATGGCTTTCCAGGCTTTTCCTAGAGACACATAACATCTCTTTAAGTTGCATGATGCAACATTGTTCTACAAGTTTTTATCCAGAAAGTGATATCAGGGTAAAGTCCACTGGGACTACCATAGGATGTGGTAAGCCAATTAATTCCTGTCACATACACTGCTTACCAAAGCTTCAGCAAAGTTAACAAAATGTAAAATGAGATTCCACACAAATTTACAAGACTGTTGTCGTTGTTGTTGTTCACCAGTGACACTGGGGATTAATTGATCTGCATCATTTTCCCTCTGGCTTCCCAATATAGAGTCTGTAAGTTATCACTTTTAAGGCCTTTGCATTTGGCGAGATGCTGTTTGTTCAGGATGACATCTTCACAGAGAGTGCACTTGGGTGTAGGTAGGCATCGTATCTTGTAGAGGTGTTCTGCGAGGCAATCGTGGCCAGTTGCCATCCTAAATAAGGCCACTGCAGTTTTCCTTGGCATTTTTTGTATATCAACTCCATCTTTAATATGCTTATAATCTTTATCCTTTATCTTCTTCATCAAGTCTCTGCTGTCTTTTGAAATGTTGTTTAATATTATTTAATTGTTTATTTATTTCTATTTGTCCTACAGGTTTTATTTGTTGTACTACACCTTTCTTTGCTAATTGATCCGCATGTTCATTGCCCAAAAGTCCGACATGAGCTGGGATCCATTGTAGAGTGACATGATTTCTAGTTTCAACTGTTTTAATTAGGCTTCTTATTTCTTTAATATTTCTTATTGTTTTATTATTGTAATTAACTATCCCATCTGTGGCTGATTTTGAGTCTGATAAGATGACTATTTTTTGTTTTATGTATGGTCTATATACAATGTTGTGTAATGCTGCTTTTATAGCTGTTAATTCTCCATCATAGTGGTTTGACGTTTCATCTAATGTTAGATACTGTGCAAAATGTTTACAGTATACTCCTGCAGTATACTTTGAAGATTGTGACAGATAATAAAAGGTTATAAACTAATATAAAATGTGTACTCCTCAATCACATATATGATAATATAGTTTGGAAGAGAGGGTATGTTGACAGGATTCTGTGAATTAGGTAGTGCCAGTTAGAAGATATGGACAGACAGAATCTATGAGAAAAAAAGTTCTCTAAAGTGTTATAAGGGTTTTGGAAGTAATGAGGGAGAGATATGTACATCGAGAGGTGTAATAGGGATGAAAGCGATGGTATTTATTGCATGGTTTAAATTGGGAATTTGGAGGTTAAAAGATTACAGGGGAAGGACAGAAGAAAGCATCTGGTTGGTAAATTAAACGGAATACATAGCAGAAACTAGTTTGTTAATTATAAAGTATAATCATAGTGTGGTAACAGCAATGTATGAGCTAATAGTTGCAGAAAGTAGTGTTATTAATTATCTTGTATGGCCTGGAATAGAACCTGTGTAGAGCTGAGTACAAATAAGTAAATATTTAAGTTAAAGTGTAATCTTTAAGGTTACACTTAAAGCTTAAGATTAATCTTGTTCAACTGATGCATAAAACTAAGCTTAATCTAGCAAGTTGCACTGAACACTTTTCCAGCACACCTTGAGAAAGTCACATGATAGATTGCAAGTGCATACATAGTACTCATGTTTCATCTGTTTCTACGTCCAGCTGTTGATAAATCCTGCAGTTTCAATTGTTAAAAATGGTTGAGGAAATTAATCTTCAGAATACTTTTATGGCTTCTTAAGCAATTTCCTGTGCTATTAAACAGATCACAAATCCCAGATGTCCAAGCTGAAAAACTGAAAGCATCACAAATGTTGTGCTATAAGCTGGCAGGAATGTGTGAGACTGACATTCGGGAGGTCCTTGGTTCAATTCTCATTGATCACCCTCTCTGACCTTGGGTTTTTCGTGGTTTTCCCTGGTCAGTAGGTGAATGCTGGGGTGATTTGTTATCTACCACAATTTCCTTTCCATTATTTCCCTTTTATTCATTTCCCTTTTATTCATTTCCTTCTCATCTTTAGGGTGCTTCTAGATTTCATGGCATATGGCCAAGAAAGTACTGGGTAGCTTCTACTGATTTTGAGAGTTTAAGATGAAGAGAATAAGTATCAATATCTAGACCCACCAAGGTGCTATAGTGCCTAGAAATTTACATCTGAATAACCTTCCTTTCGAGTGCTTTTTGTTTGTGTATGTTTTTAACAGGTTTTCTAATGAATTTTGGACAGATATTTCTTCTTAAACATGTGTTAAGGAACAAAAACAGTAGGTCCAACATTGTGGACAAACCTTAAACAAAATTCCTTTGATCACATATACAAGAAAGTAAACAAAAAAGTTACAGGTCAAAAAAAAAAAAGTTAAAAACATAAGTCGCAAACCACGTGTAAAAAGGATTGTGAGACATAACCTCGAAAATATAGTGAGTCTTTCAGTTGAAGCCTTCAAAAAGGAAGAAATAGGTTTCTTAAATAAACGACTAAAGGTTTACGTGCAATATCCCAATAACATAAAGAATTTATAGTAGACATTGAGTTAGCAATACAAGGAAAAATGTTGGCCGAAAAAATGGAATGAGGCAGAAATACCCCCCCCCCCAAAAAAAAGACTAGTGAGCATTCAAAAAGAGAAACCTAAAATAAATTCATTTAATAATGTTATCAAATCCATAAACAAAAAAGATGTCATTTGCACCAAAGCAGATAAGGGAAACAGAATGGTTATCCAATCAAAGAGTGCTATGTGAATTACATAGAAGCAGCATTGAAGAATAACAATTTCATCAAAGTCAAATCTGACCCATTACACAAATGTACAACTTCCATAAACAAAGCACTAAAAGCAAGATCATTCCAAAAGCAGAACACCAGAAAATAAAAGTGGACAACCCATCTATTCGCAACATATATGGACTACCCAAAATTCACACACTGGGAAACAAAATGAGACTAATTGTGAATAACATAAACGCACTTGCCTTTCATGTAGGCAAATGGAATTAATTGTTCTTTCACACAAGCCATGTGTTGGACAGGGTTGGGAAGGTAGAATCAGATGACTGAAAAATTCAATGCCATAGTTGGGATTGAATCATGGATTTCCCGATCTCCATCCAATTGCTCTAACCACTGAGCTACCATGGCAACATACCGATACAACATTAAATTCTCCAACTGATTCGCATTTTTTCTGGTAAACCACAAGGTGATCTCAAATTGTATTGAGATGTCATACCCCAATGGCGACTTACATTCATTGTAAGTACTTTAAGTCCCGGGCTTTATAGTTGGAACCACTATTAGGCCAATTTCCATGGTAGCTCAGTGGTTAGAGCAACCAGATGGAGATCGGGAGATCCGTGGTTCAAATCCCAGCTATGGCATTGAATTTTTCAGTCATCTGATTCTACCTTTCCAATATGGAGGCAAATGTTAAACAAAAGTCTACATCTTCCCAAGATTCCAAAGACTGATCATAAATAATTCAGTACAACTGGTCAATAAGATAAAAGACATGTATTTATCCCCTAATGACAATACTGGTCTCTTTCGATGTCAGCTCCTGTTTTCAAGTATCCCCATACCCAAACTCATGCAATGCTGCCATCAATGGTTTGAATCCATGGACCTAGAAAGAAGAAATTGAAGAATACTCCAACTACATAAACATCTACATTGACTAATCTTTCTTTGCCTTTAAAGGAAAGTACTACAAACAAAAATCAGGTCTCACAATGGGAATCCCCTTATTACCATTTCTAGCAAATCTAATCATAAACTGCTTCAAACCCAAATGACCAAAGCACTTTTTGCACATCTTCAAAATATGGTTCAGTTATGTCGACAATGTATTTGCAACGTCAATGAAAAACTAGCAGAAGATGCACTCAAACTCTTAAACATGTGAATCCAAGAAATAAAGTTCACCATGGAAACTGAGAAAGAAAACACCAGTTTTTTGGGGTTTTTTTTGGACCTTAAGATTATAAGGAACAATAGGAAATTAGAATTTGGAATTTTCAGGAAAGACACACATGGATAACCATATCAAAACAAAAAGCTCCAGTCCAACCAGCACAAGCGTGCAATCATCCACAGTTTGCTACACACACTACTCAACATACCAATGAACAAAACAGAATATGATAAGGAGTTAAACCAGATACTTCAAATGTAAAGCAACCGTATTATTGCAACCATTTCTGGGATATAAACTGTTGTGTAATGAAACTGTTGTGAGAATATAGCAGTTTCGGTTCCATACCTCTTAGAGTGCTAAAATGTTGCAGTGCTATTGGCTAGTAGCTGCAGCCTGTGGCAGTTTGCAACTGACTGGCAGAAGACGTCAATCCAAGTATATATGTTATATGCTCTTCATTGCTAGCGCCATGCTGCTGTAATAATTATTCCTTTGCTTGTTTACAACCATTTTCTATAGTTGAAGATGATGGATTCACTGCTTTTACCTCAGCTCTCAATTCAGTATATACATATATTACCAAATAGAAAAACTATTTCCTCAAATTTGATACCTGCTGCTTATGAGGAATGCTGAAACATTGTGTTAGGAAAAATGAAAAGTGTACAGAATGCGTGTTTGATGACAGACTGTTGGACTTCTAGTGTCAATTAAAGTTATCTTGCCCTCACAGCCCACTACTAGACACCTGATTTTAAATTGGAAGCAGTCCTTCCTGAGTGTGTACAAATAGAAGGATCTCACACAAGCAAAAATCTGGCTAGCGAGATTAAACGCATAACAGATTCATTTGATTTGTGTAACAAAATATTGGCTGTCGTTGCTGGCAATGCTGCAAATATGAAAAGTGCAAGCTTTTAAACAGTACACTGGATATTGGGAATTTGAGCATGCAACTGTTTATTGATGTATGCTAAATTTCGTAAGCTCTTTCTGTGTAGTTTTACTCTACTTAGTGCAATATTGCTCTGTGTATTTCTTAGTATGTTGTATTAAACACTAAACTACTGTTGGATCACCAGAAGAATGCAAGAGGGGCCTTAAAGAACGAGAGGAGGATTGAACTGTTTATCTGATCACACAGTCAATTTGTTTACTACAAAATGTGTCAGATAATGCCCTGTGTATTTTATATGATACTAGCGTGCGCAAATATGATGGGGACAGCAGAAAATATTTACGTTGCACATTCCTCTCGCTCATCTTCTTCACAACTAGCCTTAAGAGTTACAGTTTCTTCTGTGGGGAGAAGTGAAACGGTTCTTGGCTGAGGAATAATGGCTTCAACAAAACACTTGTTTTAAAAAAATCTTAAAACAATAGAAAGAAAGAGGAAAATAGTAGCCATCCAGTCATAGAGCAGAAAAAACGACCAACCAATACAGATCCAGGGAGTCCACAAAGGATATCAGCAGCAAATCCGACATTCAAAATTTGCTAATGATGTAGGTAACATTACTATGAAACATGTTCAGGTAATTAATTGTTTAGTGAGGCAACTCAGGTGTAAGTTCAACTCACATTGCAATTTATTATTAAAATTTTTGCTTCACTGTGTACTACTTCCAATTTTTTGATCATTTATTCTTACAAAAGCTTATTCCTCTATCTACCTCTTGTTAATCCAAATAAACCTTCATTACACATTTTCATAAGAAGATACAGTAGGCTAAAGATTTTTTTTTTAATAGCGGGTAGCTATTTGATAGTTTTGAAATTCCAGCTCTTTGCATGACCAAAAGAAAAAACAAATAGCGACTTACCAATTGAAAAAAGTATAAGTATTTGAAAATTCAAGCCAATAACAAAGAATATCTTCGAAATAATTAACACAAAAAGAAAAAAAAAGAAATGTATGCTTTAACGAACCTACATATTTTGTCAATCTCTTACAGTTAACTAATTACACAGAAGTCATTCAGAATGAAGAGAACTTCACAGGCTTTTTTCGGAAAACTAAGATATACATTTCATATTTCACACAAATATCTTAAACTTACCCCATTTTAATAAAAATCATCAGCTATTTTTGAGAAAATAAAAAATAACAAAAAATATTTTAATGTAAAGGGTAATTTGGGTGGGAGGAATTTCTTGAAAATCCTTGTGTTTCATCTTTGGAAGATGCTGAACGTAACCACGTTTGGTACTTAACCAACATGTTGTTCTTTATGCCTCTCTCTCTCTCTCTCTCTCTCTCTCTCTCTCTCTCTCTCTCTCCCCCCATCGCCCTTGCCCTCTATTTTTCTAAAAATAGATTTTTTGGATTCTGGGAGTTTCAGAATCTCTTTCTGGCAAAATCTTGGTATCAAACTTTTGGGTGGAATGCAATACTTCCTCTACTTATTATAGCAAGTAAAAATTTATTTATATTTTACCTGGTATGCCATATAATTGAGTCAGAGATGCATCTCATTCTTTACATACATATCTGACATTGCCTAGTTTTATTTGTATTTATTTTTTCTTGACTAACAACGGGACCTCAAAACGTGTATTTCTGGTGAAATCTTAATATCACATCTTTGGGTGGAACGCAGTACTTCCTGTCTATACTATAAGTAGGTACTAAAGAAAATGAAAAGCTTAGAAACCTTTTCCACTCAATTCGCCTAATCAAGAGAGAACGTAGGCTTTCACAGCCAGAGTCAGTATAACTGGATGTTATTTCCGGGCTGTTTTGCCATGGTGTGCTGGAGATAGATGTTCCAGATGTTTCGTCTACAAGACAGATGTCTCCATAGTTGTAGACGAAATGTCTGGAACATCTATCTCCAGCAGACCACGGCAAAACAGCCTGGAAATTACATCCAGTTATCACCTAATCAAGATTCAAACTCAAGACTTCAGGAATACGAGGTTACCCCTACATCACAGACTGACAGCAAGGGGTATGTACACCTCATTGGCAGTGCTGTCATTGCATTGCAATCATACTGACCAAGGTTACCATTACGGATATTTTTAATGAGCTACATACAGTGTTTAGAGATGATCAGTTATACCCTTTCTAACTTGTATTTCAGACCTCTTATTTTTCTGTTTTCAGCTTATGGTAAAGATGTGAAAACAGTGATTGAACAACCTCTGGAAGAATCAGTATTGCATCAAGGAAAGAATACAGTCACTTATGAGGCAAGACTGCTGAAGGCACTGCTGCTACGTCTGCAAATGTATTAATGTAAAGTATGTAATATTAATGTATTAAATACACAAAGAGGAACTTGACAGTTATCCACACTCTATTAAAGGAGGTGTAGGTCAGATTTTTAAATATGATCTTTCATTTATGATATAGCTTCAATTGAACATTAAGGCTTTATTATGTGAAAAAAAAATTCAAAAATGACTACAAATGGCAGAGTGACATGTTATATTGTTGTTTGATTCTTATTACATTCATATGACTGCATAACCTCCTTTTAACACTTCCTTTTCTTGCATTGGCATGCTTGTTTATGCTCTCAAAGGAGCAGATAGTTTTTAATTCCTTTTTAAGTCAAATTCTCATGGATTGCTTTTCCAAGCAGTTGAAGAAAGCTGGAAGCAGCTTAGTAAGGGTTAAAATGCTCTCTGCCATAACACAGCTTCTTCTTCTTGTTGGCTGAAAATATGCTGTTGGTGGGTTATAGCTAGAACTATTAGCTGTTTCATGTCACCTGTTAATTTGGATGGGGTGGACCCAGGTAAAATAAATGGTGGTACAGTACATGTAGTTGATGGGGCAGGCAGGAGTACTCTATGTGAGCTATCTTTTGTAAATTCCAAAACATTATCACTAAACTCACTTTTTAAAATTACTTTTTGTCCCATAATTTATATATATTGTGACGGTATATAATGTTTATTTATTTAACATTATTGTAGCCCCACGTTGTGGTAGCCAATTTGCGGTGGTATTACTTATAATGTTATTACTTGTGATGTTTGTGTATGTGTGTTTACTTCATGTGAAGCCATCTTGTGACGTGATTCATTTGTTCGGTTTGTAGCTCCATCTGGTGTTAGCAATTTGCAGCAGTGTTAGTGTTCGTTTGAAACTATTGTTATCTTAATTAATTTTGGTTTACTGTCCTCCGGCTAGCTATTATTTCTCGGTCGAACATGTCTCTTGATCAGGGTTGTGTAAACGGAAAGGAATCTTTTATCCAAATATAACACTGATAAAGAAATTTGTTTTATACTTTTATTGTCGAACACGTTCACTCTCACTTTTATACATTGATCTAAACACTCGCCAAACTGAAACTGTTATAATAACTTCTTACTTATCACTTTTAATTCGCGTACTTCAACTTTGTGTACAATTAACTTTACCACACTTTAGATTTTTCGTAACTTGTGAATCTATAGCCGACGTGTCTCATACAAATATTTTGACGAACTGACGAACTGAAGACGACGTGTAGTGTACAAAGAATTTTGATGAACTGGCCTCAAGCTACCTCTAACCTACCCTATTTATACTCCTTCATCCAGATACGCCTAAAGATTATAACTGAACTGCAATTGGCTAATAAAACGCGCCAACATTAGCGTCTATTTTAATATCCAATGAAAATTATGAATACATATGCTTTAGGGAGAAAATATTCCAGAAGATTCTCAACGGAAAAACGCGCCAACATTACGTAACTTCCTCGTTTCCAATAATGATAAACAGCTCACCCCCCTCTTTGCATTATTGCGCTATTATTGACAGTTTCAGTAAGGCCGTATAAACTTATTTCCCAATAATAATTACAATTAATAAACATCTGAAATCAATGTCACATAAAAATGCATATTCATATTACAATCATTATTTGATACAAATTACTGCATCATATGCTCCATTAGAAACATAATTAGAAATATTTACAACTTGTTTGGAAATTTTATAATTGGGTTTTTAGTCTCCTAAATCTTGGAACACACGCTATCACTTTCACTTAACACTTCACACGCATTTAACACACGACATATGTTTTTTTTTTTGTTTTTTTTTATCTCGCCACTACTTACTGGCTCTTGTTTAATGTGTTTAGACTTTAATCTGACATTACAATTTTTTTTTCTATTTTTTTTTTAATATATAGCAAATACTGTACCCTGAATTATTTAATTACTGTTACAAAAATGGCTTGCTTTCTTAAGTTGTTGACAAAAATTTATACATTTAAGATTTTTTTGTAATTATTAAACATATTTACCAAAAATATTCACCCTTTACACAAATATATTTACATCTCTTAAATCTAAGTACTGTTTCACATTTTCGGTTTGCTACATAAGTATTTGTTTTTAATTATTTTTACCCATTTTTGTTATTTTGTACTTTATTTTAACAATACTCTTGGAATTGTATTTACGTACTTTTACTTTAATATCATATTAAGTTTCAATCTTTACATTCTTAATTTCAAATACTGTTACAGTTACAAAAAAATGTTTATTTTCCTTTTAAAAAAAATTTAATTATGTCCAAAATTTTATTTCTCCTTTCACATGACGTACATATTTATTTAACCCTCTTACGTTCCAATACATTTCTCTGCAAGTCATCTTTAACTATCCAGCATTTACTTTACATCTCATTGCTATTTACCCTCCTGGATCAAATTGTGTGTGGCTAAACATTACTCGTAGCTGTATCCTAACCTTCCAAAATTTGTTCATGAATAACTTCTTGTATTCATTTGAAATTTCATCACATGATAACATTTGAAAACAATCTAAAGTTTCCTGACCAATACATCTTTTAACAACTGTCATTTTCAATTCTTCTACTATCTCTTTAATCTGAGAATACTCTGACAAATCTGTACTAAACTGTACTGGATTGGAGTTTTCATTTTGAACATCTTGGTACAATTTATTTCTTTGCATTACTGTCTCCTTCTGTATTTCTGATATCTCCCCTCTGAAATTAACTTGCGCCAGATTCACATCTACATTCATAACCTCTTTTATCTCTCTTATCTCACTTGAAATATTACTCACTTGATTTCCTAACTCTGTGCATTCTACATTAACCTCACTTTTTTTGTTACCTATTTCCCTGCTCATGTCTAATATTTTCTTTGAAACTTCTCCTATCTCACTTGCTATTACTTCCTCATTTTCATCTCTCATTTCTGGCATACTACTATCTAGCTTCGTAACTTTCTTTTCAATTTCTTTACTGCTTTGATCTACTTTTTGCTCTAATACCTCATTACTCCTACCAATATCTTCCCTTAATTTCCTATGATCTTTTTTTATAGTTTCTCTCAATTTCTCAAAACTCTTTTCCATATTCTCATTATACTTTTTCATATCTTCCCTTAATTCCCTATGACTCTTTTCCATATTCTCATTAGTCTTTTTCATATCTTCCCTCAGTTCCCTATTATTCTTTTCCATATTCTCATTCAAATTTTTCAGCATTTCCATAATCATACTAGTATCAGAATTAATATTTCCTGCTATTTTATTCTCACTTCCTGCACTAACATTTCCTCCCTCCAATATTACATCGTTTGAGCTATTTTCTATAACCTGTATTGAATTACAGCTAACTGTTACACTATCCCCCTCCATAATTATTTCTTCTGTATTATTATTAGCCATTGTTTTCTTTATCCTACCGCTCCTTAAGTACATTTGATTGCTACAATTTTGTTTTCTAAAAAAAAAATTACGATACTCTGACCTTTGTGATGCTGTCTGTTGCTGTTACTTTAATGTCCAGCTTCCTGCCCCTCTCTCCTAGATTTGTATGTCGCTTCAGCGTTGTGTTATGATGAATCTACGTTGTTTTGTTGTCCTGTAGTTTGAATTTCCCTGTTGCCTTGTAATCTCGGAATTACGATGTCCAATCATTCGCATAGTCTGTCGTCCCTGTTGTTTCTGGAATCTGCGTCTTGTAGATCATTTCACTGCTCCATTCGTTCCACATCCTGGTTAATTCTGCTACTTTCCTGGTTACTTTGCCCCTTTCCTGGTCACTTTGCCCCACGTTCTGGGTGCCAATTTGTAGTAACATTTGTGCTTACGTAATATGTTTTTACGTAAATTATTAGAACTTGAAGATCTTATATTGTGCTGCTTTTGTTTTGTTTGGTTACATAATTTTAACTGCCCCACGTATGGGAGCCAATTTGTAGTAGTTTATTTGTATATGTTTTGAGCCCCACGTTTGGGAGCCAATTTGTAACGGTATTACTTATAATGTTGATGCTTGTGTATTTATGTATGTGTGTTTACTTCATGTGAAGCCATCTTGTGACGTGATTCATTTGTTCGGTTTGTAGCTCCATCTGGTGTTAGCAATTTGCAGCAGTGTTAGTGTTCGTTTGAAACTATTGTTATCTTAATTAATTTTGGTTTACTGTCCTCCGGCTAGCTATTATTTCTCGGTCGAACATGTCTCTTGATCAGGGTTGTGTAAACAGAAAGGAATCTTTTATCCAAATATAACACTGATGAAGAAATTTGTTTTATACTTTTATTGTCGAACACGTTCACTCTCACTTTTATACATTGATCTAAACACTCGCCAAACTGAAACTGTTATAATAACTTCTTACTTATCACTTTTAATTCGCGTACTTCAACTTTGTGTATAATTAACTTTACCACACTTTAGATTTTTCGTAACTTGTGAATCTATAGCCGACGTGTCTCATACAAATATTTTGACGAACTGACGAACTGAAGACGACGTGTAGTGTACAAAGAATTTTGATGAACTGGCCTCAAGCTACCTCTAACCTACCCTATTTATACTCCTTCATCCAGATACGCCTAAAGATTATAACTGAACTGCAATTGGCTAATAAAACGCGCCAACATTAGCGTCTATTTTAATATCCAATGAAAATTATGAATACATATGCTTTAGGGAGAAAATATTCCAGAAGATTCTCAACGGAAAAACGCGCCAACATTACGTAACTTCCTCGTTTCCAATAATGATAAACAGCTCACCCCCCTCTTTGCATTATTGCGCTATTATTGACAGTTTCAGTAAGGCCGTATAAACTTATTTCCCAATAATAATTACAATTAATAAACATCTGAAATCAATGTCACATAAAAATGCATATTCATATTACAATCATTATTTACATTTAAGTAATTTGTGATACAAATTACTGCATCAATATTAAAATGAAAATACATTTTTCTTCAAAATGATGCAAGCTAAATTAAAATCCGCATCCTTTTGCTTTCTGACCTGTATCTCCCTTTAATAATTACTACTTGTGACCTATAACACAGAAAGTGTTAACCATTTGAACATATAACTTTATCTCACCCACTTTTTAAACAGTACATTTGTTCAGTTTATGTAACATATCGAGTGCATGTGCAATAACTCAACACTTAAAACTTAAATTTTATAGGAGGCGCATGAAACATTGCCTGGCTTTTGAAGCAAAACATTACATTTTTACAAAATGCAATACTGTAGCATTTAAATTATACATTGAAAATTGAATCAATGGAGTTTCATCCTTTTTAGAATATTTATGTGGCTTACGAGGTATTGCACATAATATTTCGCTAATGATTTGCAGCTTACAAGGTTTTGCACCATTGTACTGTCCCACTTATTTGATAATGCATTAGCATTTTTGTTGGTTACTTTTAGTAATCAAGTTAAAACAACATTTGAGAGTAAACTGGAATATCACTTCTGGGAATTATACTTTTTAATATAATTTTTTTATTAATGGTTTTCCTATTACTACAACTTACTATGGCCAATATTTTGATGAGAACAATTGAAAGTGTGTTTGAGGACAAAATTATTAACAGAGATTTGTGGTCCCCTTGGTCCCCCGACCTAACCCCTTGCAATTTCTATCTCTGGGGTAACTTAAAACACAAAGTGTACAAGACAAACCCACACACTCTGGAAGAATTAAAACAAAATATCCGCCAGGAAATTGCCAGCATTTCTCAACATGAACTATGGCGAGTGATGGATAATTTCCTAAAGAGGTGCCAAAAATGTATGGACAATGACGGTGGCCAGTTTCAGCATCTCCTTTCATAAAGTTGATAAGTAAAGCCTTTAAAAGTAGTTTTAAAAATGTTGTATGTTTCATCCGTGATGATAGCGGCAGACAGCAACAAGCACAGGAAAAACACTGCACAGCCGGTTCATACTTTTTTGGCTCTCCCTGTATAATGCTATTTGATAGAACTAAAAGACGGCAAACAATTCCAAGTTTCAGTCCATTATTAAAGATATATTACAGACTCCAAATGGAATACACTAGTGCATCTGCTTTAGGTTGAAACATGGAAAGTAGAAAGAGATAGCACTATATTCTACACGACAGTTGGTAATCCTTAACTGCCTAATCTCAAAACCTTTAGTCTGAAACTTGCTATTTAAAATCTGGGTTAGGTTGACACATGAAATTTAGAAGAGGAGAACTAACACCCGCTTGTTACAATACAACAGCCAGGGAAGCAAGGTCGGCTGAAGATATCAGGATATTTTCCATATTTCACTGCCAAAAGTGCACCTGGCAACAGCTGATACTGAGAGATTAGGAAGTGAAGGTTGACTGTAGCAGAGTTTCTCAGACCGTCATTAGCCCACCCCCTCCTAGACCAGTCAGTAGTGTCAAAATGGCCATGTTTCAACTTAAACCTTACATACTGTAATGTCACTAAATTCTCTATAAGAGTTAAATAAGACATAAGAAATAAGACTTTTCCTACACTCTAAAAACATAAAAGTCTGTAATCTGCTTCAAAATATTGTCCTAATATAGTTGCTTGAACAATTGCCTACCTTTATTCATGAGGAAGAGTATCATAAAAACTATGGCAGTCCTTTGGTAACAGATTTCAGCTCCTGTAAGTGCTGAAATATTTCTTCTTTTTCTGTGAAGTGGGGGTCATTCTCTGTGGCAATAATGTCCAAGAATTGTCAAAATCTAGCTTATAATTTGATGTTGCCATTAGGTGAAAACATTAAAGCCTTAATTTCAGTTACTTTCTCCTTTCCTGGCCTTATCTAATATATCTGAATGAAAATGAGATTTATTAAAAAGTAATTTCAAATCAATCAAACTTAACTATGCAGGTTGAAAAAATCGTGTTACACTCACATGACTTTCTCTACTCTTGTACAAACTATTTTTACAAATGCTTACTCTCCATCTACTTCATGGTAATCGAGATAAACATTTGCAGACTCTATCTTATTGCTAAGTTTCTTGTAGATGTAAGGGGAATATATATTTACAAGGGCAATATAGAAATACAGTAGCCTTTAAGCACACACATATCTCTTAATAGCTGGTTGCTAGGTGCAGCACCATTCTCTTTCCCACAGATTAATACTCTTTGCATATCCAAGACAAAAAAATGAATAACGAATTCCCATTTGAGAAAATAAGTATTGATAAATTTAAGGGAATAACAAGCAATATCTCAAAAATGGCTCACTCAACAAAAAAAATGTATATGACATAAATTGTGTATTTGAACACGCTCTACATTTTTTGTGTAGTAACATTTTGTCTATCTCTTATGGTTTACCAGTTATGCAAAAGTTGTTCACAATGAAGAATACTTTTGGAGACATTCCCAGAAAATTCAAGATATACATTTTATTTGTCATGAAAATATCTTAAACATATGATATTTTAATCAAAATCATTAGAGCCATTTTTGAGAAAAGTAAAATTTCCGAAAAATGTTCCATGTAAAGGGTAATCTGGGGTGGGGGCATTTTCTTGAAAACCTTCGTGTCACATCTCTGGAAGATACTGAACTTAAATACCAAGTTTGGTGTTTATCCGACTTCTCATTTCTGAGTTATGCTCTTCACAGATACACACGGACATGTTTCCAAAAATGCTTTTTTTGGATTCAGGGGGTCTCAAAACATATATTTCCGGTGAAATCTCAGTATCGAATTTTTGGGTGGAATACAATACTTCCCCTACTTACTATACGTTGTAGAGAAAGTAAACATGAAAGAAAGACAGAAAGACAGATAAAGTACAACAAATACATTTAATACCTCTGTTTCTTTTTGATGGAGTAATCCTTGAAGTCAGAAAATTCCATCCATTTGGCCTCAGGCTGGTTTTCGTCTCCCCTCCATGCAGGTGGACAAGTATGCACTTGGTAGTTGAATCTCTCAATGCTTTAGTCTCTGTTCTATGCAGATTGAAGTGAACTGGGTTTTGGTTCTTTATGCACAAGTCCAATAGCTGATTTGTCATCTTAGCATTCCTGATCTGGTAGGTATAGCCATCACTGAATATTACAATTTCCTTTGAATCCTTGCAGATCTCTTGGTGTAGTCTATAATACATGTAGCAAACGTGGAAGCAGTCAAGTCATCTCGTTCCCCACAGATAAATGGTAGAGAAGTGTGGCCTGTATTGTTGATTCATTTTGAATATATCATATTTTTATGTGATTCGCCATGTAAAGTTTTCTTTGTTCCCAAGACATTGTACACCAAAGTAAGGTAAATATTAACTCTATTTTCTCCAGTGAAATTTCATGGCGCTTCCTACTTGCAATAATTTTGCAGTTGGGTCCAATAATCCTCTCAGATCTCAAGAACATTCTGCTTAAAGCTCTTACAGCCTTAAGGTTTGGAAAATTCAACATAGGATTTACTCTGCATTCTTAATTCTTTTTGCTTTTGGCTCTTGTGGTCAGAGCTTTTGACTGATGAAAACTTAGCTCATCAGACTCCTGAACTCCTTCATATTTTGAAACAAGAATGTCCATTGCCTCCATTCTCTTTAGGTGATCCTCGTGTACATTTTCAACAGTTATGGATTTAAATAAAACTGTTTGTTTGCTAACAGAATGACGAACTTGTTTGCTTACCATTCTCCATTTTAAATGGGGCTTCTCATAAATATATAACTGATAGAGCACATCAACTTCCTTATCACCAATTGACCCATCACTAGTCCAGTTGTTGGAATCCACAATAACTCAAGAAAATTAACTGTATGCAAAAGAAATGCTTACAATCATTCATATGGAAGCAAATTTTTGCCTCCTAATGCTTATCTATGCTAATAGCTTCCCTAAATTACTTAATGATGTACTGTTGTTTATTATGAGTTCTATAAGGAATTGTGTGCATTATTTCCACCAGACAGATGTTTCCGCCAAACAAATGACAGTAACTTATGGGCTGTTCATAACATTAACGTGCAACAGTACGGTCACGAATTGCAAGTTGTAAACCACTGTTTCAAATGTGCATGTTGAGGCTTTCACAGCCGGCATCTAATAGAATACAATTATTTCCCAGACTTGTAGGCCATGGTCTAGTGGGTTTTGAAGTTCCCGACATTTTGCCAAGGACTGAAACTGAAACAATCTTTAAGATCGGTCAAGGACACACATGCCTCGGTGGGTGTATATAGAATCCCTTGCAGCTGTGGTCAGGTGTACATTGGTACCACTGTGTGCAGCATGGCAACAACATTGAAGGAACACAAAAGACATAGTAGACTGGGACAAACGGAAAAATCTGCCATGGCAGAACACACTATTATTTGGATATATCAGCTATAAGGACACTCAGATTCTGTCTTCAGCTGTCACTTACCATACTAGATTACATAGGGAGACCATGGAAATGTATAAACAAAGAAGAAGCCCTACGCTTAAACAAAGTATGGATACCAGTATTAGAGAAGAATCCAGAGAACTGTAGGAATAAAAGCTACTTGCAAGACCGCTCATCGAGGAACACTAGCCAATCAGGACACAGCTCCAGGTTGGGCACTGCCCACCGCTCATATATAACCAGCGCATATTCCGCTGACGTTCAGAAGAAAGCAACGTAGAGCTGTAGTAGCAGCAAAGACTTCCACCAACGAAGCAGAACCGGCAACAGCCAAGCACACTGTCGCAGCTGGTACAGCCAGTGCCTGATCCTCCGGCACCGGAGAATACATTCTCTTCGGGGTCTAGACTCCTCGCCTCACTCTGAAGTATCTGACAACTGAGCACCTCTCGACGCCGCTTCACCTGGAGAAAACCAAACCCAGCGATGTGATCATTTTAGCGCTGTGGTTGTGGGCGTTCACCAGCAGCTGCCGACGCAGATTCTTCTGAGTTCCGTCCAACAGCTCTGAAAGCCACCAGAATCCAGTCACTGGAGGGCCCTACACCGCTCTTTACGGACAAGGCTCAGTACGGCGCTGCCCTCTCAGATGGCCTGCAGGTTTTGGGCAAATGCCTAAATGTCGAACCAAGTCACTCAACCTGGACACCGCCCTGCCGACATTGCTGCCTTTACGGACACACAGAGGTAGGATACACTGTACAACCACTGCCACTACTGTGGGGCACCTAACTTGACGTCGCCGCTGCTTCTACGCAGCCTGCTGGAGACATGACCACTTCACCGGACAAGCTTGTTGTCCGCTACATCCATGCAGACGCTCCACACCGTCGCAGCAGAAGGCCAACATGCCTGCACGGCAGCAGCATGACGGCGTCGGGCAGAACGTGCCTCCTGCAGTAGAAGACATGCCTGAGATCCTGCAGAAGCTGGAGGATATGCAGGCGGAGCTACTGAACATCACCACTAAACTGGCCCTCATGGAGGAGGTACTGATCGAATTTCAAGAGGACCACGGCACCATACTCTTCGCTGCAAAGTTAATACCAAAACTTCCAAACCCAATAACACTGCCAGGCTACTTCTACGAGCATTACTTGAACGTCAGAAGGCTCATCAGGGAGGAGATAGCAGCCCTCGAGAGCAATACGACGAGCCCCCATGGGGATCCACACAGGAAGCGCCGACTACTCACCATCGAGGACGTTGGAAGCACAGATAAACTACACAACACTTCCTACCGTCTCACCCTGAATTCCCAAGGGCGCAAGTAGGGCCTCGGTCATGCTTGCGTCCTGGCACCTTACCTTCAACTGGCTTAGGCCCTCGTGGCCGGCCAATATATCCCTATCTTGACTATGCTGGTGCAACAGCGGTACAGCCACACTATCACTTCTGAATTCTTTCCGGTGGAGGAGTTTTTAATGGGTATGGCCATTTATAACGGCGAGTCCCACACTCCCTGCCCCGATTTTCTCCTCCACTCGGGGGGGAAGGAGAAAATAAAAAAGACATTCATTTGAGCTCTGAGCAGTAAACAGATCACCATGAATATGCCAAGCGCAGTGCTTGGCGAAACGTCGGAACTTCAAAACCCATTAGACAATGGCCTACAAAACCAGGAAATAATTGTATTCCACTGTTTCAAATGTTACTCTGGCTAAGTTAAAACACAAACTAGAAATAGTACACTTTACCTCCACTTCTCTCCCAGCTATTGATAAAAGAAAACAATTTTCGCTGACAATGCATAGTAAGGCAAGTTCAGCGGATTATGAGATATTGAACATTGCAACTTTAGTGTGGCTGGCATTGGGTGTATAGGATACGTTACCAAGATAAACAAGCAAGTTACAATGTTTTGCAGGTTATTGATATTTTGTAGGATGGAGTAAAGCTTATAGAGCTTCTTTTGTAGTAAAATATGAGTTTGAGTCTTTGGCGAGTTTCAAGGTATTGCACACACACCATTGATATGTGAGGTATGTTCAAAAATAGACCGAACTTTTGCTATAACATCTTTACTGCCCATTCTACATCATTTTAAGCACTGTCCCCCTCAAAGTAGTCCCGTCTACTGGTAATACAACATTTCCAATGTTTCTTCCATTTTTTGAAAGCCTACCGGACCGGAATGCACTGTCTGGGATGGCATACTCTCTTGTCCTGAATCTCCGCTATGGTTTGGAAACAATGTCCTTTCAACATGGTTTTAAGTTTGGGATACAGTAAAACGTCTACTGGGGCAGGTCCGGGGAATAGGGTGGATGCTGCATAATGGGAAGTTTGCCAGTTAGCTTTGGACAAGGAACGATGCGTGAGCTGGTGCACTGTTATGATGCAACATCCAAGTCTGATTTTTTTAAAATTCAGGTCTCTTCCTGCGCACAGGCTCCTTCAATCATGCTAAACTTCCTTGTTTACCATCTGACCATGTAGTAAAAATTCCTGATGAACAATCTCAACATGGTCATTTGATGTGGAAGGTAATCCAGGACTGGGTCTCCTTCGTGGTGTAGTGGTTACCATGCTAGCCTTTAGTTCCCGAGGTCGTGGATTCAAACCCACAGAGAGCGATGGATTTTTTCGGGCGTAAAAATCCTTAGCATGGCTTCCTTCGGAAGGGAAGAAAAGTCGGTGGTCCCGTGTCGTAGATTTACAGCACGTAAAAGAACCTCAAGCCTGATAAAGAGGCCTCTTAGCAAAATTACCGGTCTTTCACGCCCAATATAGAATGGGACGCTAAGGAGCACAGCAGTTAAAGAGCGTCCATAAATAGAACTCAATTTAAATTTATCCAGAATTGGGATCCTCACTGACCGACATTCTGCTTTGTTCAAAACGCTAAACTACTCATAGACTGCATGCCACACATACAGCCCTCCCTGTATGCTTGGCTAAGCAATTGAAATGTGTCTGTAAAAGTTTTGCCAAGTTTGTCGCAAAATTTCACATACACACGTGTTCTTCAAGCTCTTTCATTGTCACTTTGTCACTAATCCGACGAACAGCTTGTGCACGTGCTCACTTCAGCGGCTGTAGCTCGGCAGTTAATGGTCATAGCGAAACAAGGCAAATGACAGTTTGTTGTCTAAAACTGCGGCTAGCTGTGCTCAGTAGCCACAGCATTCTCCCTATGCTGGTTTGACGTAATATTTCAAAAGTTTTCTTTTTTTTGAACACATCTTATACGAGGGCATGTGGATACACGAGGGCCTGGAGGATCGAAAAGTAACGCATAATATATATTTTTTTTCTGCCTTGGTATTGCAGCTGGAATGTTGTAATTTCACACAGATATAGTTTGAAGTGTTCACTACACAGTATAGTTTTGTTTCATGTGCAGCTCTAGCGAGAGAAGTGTGAACTATGCAACAAAGATGGTGCGCATGTTACTGTCGTTCACGTGTGAAGAGCAGAGAGGTATGGTTCGATATTTGTGGGCCAAAGGGCATAAACCGAGTGATATTCACAGGAACATGCATGGCGTGTATGGGGATGATTGTATGGACCGTAGCAATGTCCTCAGATGGTATGCATTCTTCCTAGAGGGCCATGTGAACCTTAGTGATTCTCCACGCTCCAGGAGGCCAGTGACAGCTGCAACCCCGCAGAATGTCAGAGGCATTGGAGCGGAAATTTTGAATGACCGGCGTGTGCAAATGCGAACCTTATCACAAAAGTTCAACATTTCCTATGGTGCAGTGTACGATATTGTTTATGTCGTAAAGTTAGTGTTCGCTGGGTGCCTAAGAACCTGACAGATAATCACAAGGGCCAGCGAATGATGACGAGCTTGGATCACCTAACGCGGTACGCCGCAGAAGGGCATGACTTTCTAAAAGGAATCGTCACTGGCGATGAGTCGTGGGCATACCACTACACGCCCGAAACCAAGCAGTATGAAATGGAAACATACTGGTTCCCCAGTGAAGAAAAAATTCAAAGTTACTCAAACTGCTAGGAAAGTGCTTGTGATGGTATTCTGGGATATGCATGGTGTTGTATTGGTGGACTTTGCTGAACACGGGGCCACACTGTGAATGCTGCAGCCTACATGAAAACGTTGGTTAAGTTGCATCGTGCCCTTCGTGACAAATGCCACAACATAATGCTGACAATGTCAAAATTCTTCATGACAATGCTCGCCCTAATGTTGCTGCTGCTGTTCAGCAGAAAATCACCAAATTCGGTTGGGAGGTGCTCTAGCATCCACCATACAGTCTGGACCTTGCACCGTCGAACTTTTATCTGTTTGGTGCCATGAAGAAATTCCTGATTGGCCAATGCTTTGCGACAGATGCAGAAGTGAAATCAGCAGTCCACAGATGGCTATACACCAAGGAAATGGACTTCTATGAACAGGGCATATTGAAACTGGTATCACGATGGGAGAAATGTGTTGAGAAACCTGGTGACTATGTCGAAAAGTAGGCAAAAGGTGTAAGCTCATTTGTGATTTTTTGTTGTTGTTTTAACTATTAACATTTTTTGTAAAAAAAATTATTGTGCATTACTTTTCCATCTGCCCTCGTACTATTTTAAATTGCTTTGAAAGTTTTCCAGAACATTCTGTGGTAAGGCTGCAGTTTCTGCCGTTGGCCTTGATTATATAAAGATTTCTACGTAAATTAATGAAAACTTTAAACTTATGGTAATCCTGCAGAAAACAGTGCTATCAGTTTATTAGAGCCCAGTATTACACAACAAATTTTCCTAGTCACACATGTTGGCAAGGTTAGTCAAATAGATGACAGCAGAAGTGTCTCCGATACTATTTGGCAGCAAGCTCTCATTTGTGCAGATTATAAAATAGAAATTACTAGCTTTTGGTCTTAGAGAATTGTCAAATGCAGTCCTTAAGGTGGTCCACTTAAAAGATATTCATTTCATGAAATAGTGAGCAAACGTAATAGTGAATGACTGATTTTGGATTCCAAAAATATCACCCAAAGCACCATGATATGATTTCCTCATTTAGAAAGTTTGCCACAAAACTCTTCAAAGTTGGCACGCTCACAAATTTAGTGAAAGTTTAGGCATACAAAAACAATTTTAAGTTTAATTTGTAAAGTAATTGCTACTAAGCAAGTTAGCCTTGTTTGTTCGGTTGTTGCATGGCAATGCATGTTCATCAGACAGACAATTTGGAGACGAGCTTCTGCAGACAAACAGTATTTGCTGCACCGAGCCCTTTTAATCTGATTGCACTGTAGTTACATATGCATGAAAAGTGTAGAGGTGATGCCGACCAGGGCGCTTCACTGTCTTCAGGTTTCTGGAATTGTGGTGGTGAACAAGGAATCTGGCAGTTTTTTTCTTTGCAGAAACAAATGTGTTGAAATCGCATATCTGAAACATTGCCATATAACTACTGTATAAGTGGCATTATTTTAAAAAAAATCTGATGTGTTACACTCACATGACTTTCTCTACTCTTGTACAAACTATTTTTACAAACGCTTATTCTCCACATGCTTCATGTTAATCGAGATGTTAATCTTATTGCTAATTTCCTTGTAGATGCAAGGGGAATTGATAGGCTTTAAGCGATAGTCAAATATTTTAAGAGTTGGTTGCTATGTGGAGTATTCCATTCTCTTTGCATTACCAGAACAAAAAAAATGAATAACGAATTTGAGAAAAAGTGTAAGTATTGGAAAATTTAAGAGAATAACAAGCAATATCTCGAAAATGGTTCACTCAACCAAAAAAATGTATATAACATAAATTGTGTAGTTTAACGCGATCTACATTTTTTGTGTTGTAAAATTTTGTCTATCTCTTATGGTTTACCAGTTATGCAAAAGTCATTCACAATGAAGAACACTTTTGGAGACATTCCCAGAAAATTTGAGATATACATTTCATTTGTCATGAAAATATCTTAAACATATGATATTTTAATCAAAATCGTTAGAGCCATTTTTGAGAAAATGAAAATTTTCGAAAAATGTTCCATGTAAAGGGTAGTCTGGGGTGGGGAATTTTCTTGAAACCTTTGTGTCGCATCTCTGGAAGATACTGAACCTAAATACCAAGTTTGGTGTTTATCAGACTGTTCGTTTATGAGTTATTCTGTTCACAGACACACATGTTTCCAAAAATGCTTTTTTTGGATTCAGGGAGTCTCAAAACATGTATTTCCGGTGAAATCTTGGTATTGAATTTTTGGGTGGAATACAATACTTGCCCTACTTACTATACGTAGTAAAGAAAGTAAAAATATTTCCAATATGAAGACAATGTTCAGCATGCCATTGCTCTCTTGTTACTAAAATGGCATACTTGAAACAGTCATCGACGTGTAAACTAAAGAGCTTTTCATACTCAAAATCAAAAGTAGTTAAATGGAGCGCAATGTTGCCATATGTACATGTGTGCAAGTTATGTTTCGCTAGCAAAACCTGTGATTTGTCCCTTCCTTATCTTATACATTACATCCTGTGTTGTTGGCTGTTTCTTTAACTACTTTGCTAACATTCATTTTAAAATATTTATTTATGCAACAAATGTAGAAAGCAACACATTTTAAATGCATGAGAAATGAACCGCCAGCAAGTTCAAAAAACAAACTTCCTATAAAAGTTGCATACATCATTTTTCCGCTAACTATCTCAAAAGTACATCATTGTGTCTGTAAATTGGCATTTTTGAAGATTAGGATATGCAATACAAATTGATGATCAAGGTCTCCTGATAGTTAGTGGTGGAGTTAGTAAGAATTGATTTAGAGAAAACTGTGTTGCTACAGCCCAGTGCCATGGGAATACTCAGAAATAAACAAAGTTCTGTGTGGTAACCATTTTACAGTTATTGTAAGACACAAGTTTCTTAAATTAAAATAGCTTGGCAAGCGACATAAGTGTTATTCCACAGGAATCAGCAGAAGAAAAGATAAATCGTAAATGGTATTTTTCGTTGTTTAAAGGTACAGATGAGCAGTTTATCTCAATTGAATGATTACAATATTGATTTTGACACTTCTGCTGAAGCTTCAAGTTAATGTGATATAAACATTAACATCTCAAACCATACAATAACAATCAATTTGTTAAATAAATGAAAATTCTATTGTATGTTATGTTCAATAAAATGTTTGTAACTTAAGTTATTTTCTTTTGTAAATAGTAACTCAAATCAGTTCAAGAAGATATACTTCAGAGATAGGTAGCAGAAAAAATAATTAAATATACTCATTATTAACTTGTGTTCTCATCCCTTGATCTCTGCAATAGGCCTAAAGGAACATAAGTATTAAAATACATCAACTAACAATAGATGCATAGCCCCTTGATGTAGCATGTTCCACATGACTGCTGGAACATTAACAGAATCTAAGATGATAAGCCCTGAATATTTAGTTACAAGAGTTTTGGTTTTTTCATCTTTACAAAATTGGAACAGTAACATCTCCAAATTCTTTATTATGCTCCAAGAAAGAAGAGATGGACATGGAATTTCTCAAAAATTATGGCTTTTGAAAACCTATCATCAAAATATTGGGAAGCAAGAATGAGAGTCATTTCATTAACTCCTGAGCACCACATGCTCACACACTCTTTCTCTTGCACATACTCATATATCTGAACTAGGGAGGGTGGGAGCTAAAGGACAATCAAATACTGGTTCAGAATAAAGCTAATAGAGGAAAATGAGATACCAAAGCAATGCTTGGCTGTACAGGAGAAAATGGGGTAAAAAAAAAACTTGGATGCGTGAGGTACAGAATTGGAAGAAACAGGAATGGGGAAAACATGGGCAGAAAAAACAACAAAAGTAAGGGTTTCTGGAAAGAACAAGAGTGGAGGATATTGAAAAGCAAGAAATTATAAGTAGTTTCAAGGAAAAAAGGTCATTAATAGATTATAAATATTTTAAAACAGAATGGGGAAATGAAATATACATCAAAGTATGCCACAAAGAGGTATGCATGGGCAAGGACAGGTGTAATGTTCTTCTAACAGGGAGTCGAAGGGGCGAGAGATGTACTAAATGTAATGGATTACATGACAATTGGCATTATACAGGGTTATTCTAAATTAGTTACCTGATAATAAAGCTAAATTAAACATAGTTATCTTACGTAGTTTATTTCCATTTCCATTACATACATTGACATTAACATTAAGTTTTATTTGCAATGTTTACAAATGTTCAATGTAACTCCCTTTTGTCACTCGGCAGATATCCCACCTGTACGATAGTTCATCCCAGATACGCGTGATCATGTCCGCATCTACCCGAGTTACCGCTACGTTAATTCGTTGACGTAGCTCATCGAGATTGGTTGGCAGTGGAGGGTTGTACACGTTATCTTTAGTGTAACTCCACAGACTAAAACCAGCGGTGTTAAATCGGGAGATCCTGGAGGCCAAGCTATGTTCCCGCCACGTCCAATCCAAGCAGGAGTGGTGTGGGATAGGTACGTAGTGACCTCATGGTGGTAATGAGGAGGTGCTCCATCTTGTTGAAAAATGAAATTATCTCTATCTTCTTGCAGCTGTGGCATCAGGTAGTTTTCTAACATATCTAGATATGTGATGCAGTCACAGTCTTCTCATAAAAAAGAATGGTCCATACACTTTCACAGAGCTTAGAGCACAAAACACGTTCAGTTTTGGTGAGTCATGTGTATGTTCCAGGCATTCCGTCGGTTTCTGTGTACCCGATATCCTTACATTGTGGCAATTAACTGTACCACTAAGGTGAAAAGTTGCCTTGTCACTGAACACAATCTTATTAAGAAAACTATCGTCTTCTTCCATCCTGTTCAGCATGTCCGCACAGAACTCATAACGTTTAAGCTTGTCATTAGCACTCAATGCCTGAATCAGTTGCTGCTTGTACCCCTTACACTGCAGTCGTCGTAAAATTCTCCATACCGTAGGTTGTGGAATGGTCAGTTCCAAACTTGCTCTAGTTGTAGACGTCTTTGGACTTCATGCATAAGTTCTTCTCACTTCCACTACGTGGCCTGCTACAGGAGGGCGTCCCTGTTCTTTCTCTCGGTGTCCCACACAACCTGTTTCTACGAATCGATCATACCATGTTTTGATAGTTTTCACCTGCGGGGGAGTTTTTTGATACTTTGTACGAAAACGTCTTTGTGTGCTAATTTGCGATTTAGTTTCATGAAACCACAGACAACACTGCGCGCGCTCCGCACTGCTGTAAGACTTCATGGCGACTGCTTACTAGGCTCCAGGTGTTGCGAGTGCTTCACATTTTCCCCGCCAGACGAGCGAGTGCATGTAGCGAAGTCTGCCGACCATGTTTAAAACTTGATGATATGACATAAGGTTTGATGATCATCAGAATAAATTTCCGTCAACAGTTTCGAAATAATTCATTCATACGTTCAGGTAACTAATTTAGAATAACCCTGTATTCTGGAATGTGAGGATATGGATAAAGAGAGAATTTAATACGTCAAACTTTATTAATTCAAAATTGTGGATAATTCGAGCTTTTAGCATGGTCCTTTGACATTCCTATTACAAAGCAATGTTAAAAAGCCTTCTGTAAATCAATATTTCTTTTGGATAGTTCAATGTAACATTCAATGAGAATGACTGAAAAAATTATAAGTTAGTCAAACTTGCTGGATAAATTCCAGGAAATGTGCCATACTGTGGTCCCATTTCCTTCCCTTGCTAAATTCCAGGAAATGCATCATATTGTAATTCCCTCTCCTGCTGGTAAGGAATGTTGGTTACTCAAGCTTCTTTGTGCAATTCTAGGAACTTATTGCCAGCCCCTAGTCTCTTATAAGGCACTTGTCATTGCAAACACTGCACCCAATACATTGTCTACCTGCTTCGAAGAAAATGAAACAATTGTACCTACACTTGAATACTGGGAAGATGTAAATTCTGAAACTGGTGTTCTCTATGAGAATTTTGTGCACATGGACGATTAATTGGCAGTTTGTGGGGAGCTAACCGATGCAGACATTTTGGGCAATGTCATGAACACACAAACTGCAGCTCTATCTTCAGATGAAGAAGAACCAAAACAACCCGTGAAAACAATTCCTACAATTGCTGAGGTCATGGATCACTTACAACAATTAAGGTGTTATGTTGAGGGACAACCAAATGTGAGTGAAACAATGTTCCAATCACTCAATAAATTAGAAGTGTTTTGTGTGAATCAAAGGTTAGATGCTAAAAAATAAACAGATATTAAGTTTCTTTAAAAAAACTTTGACTCTGAACTGAACCTGAGTTTTAACATAACAAAACTGTAAGTACACACTGTAATGTTCTCCTTCCTATAATTTCATTTTATTTAGACCTGTTTTAATTAAAAGAATTTTTAAAAAATCAAACTTTTGTAATTTGAAATCTTGAATAATTCAATTTTTTTTCTTGGTCCCTTCAACTTCGAATTAGCCAAGTTCAACTGTACTAGAGAAATGGAAAAATTTACCAATAGAGCTAAAAGTTAGGAAGATTTTTAATACAAGATCAAATGAACATATGGAGAAAGCAGGAAAAACTAGGTTAAAGAAACGTGAAGCAAATTGGAGAAGATACGGAAAAAGGGTAACAAGGCAAAAAAGTAAATGGCATGAAATTATATTTCCCCGTTATATATATACAACAAAATGTTATATATAAGAGGAAGAGAAATAATAAGCAACTCCATTGTATTGTATAAATTGTATCCAAGTTCAAAGCAGACAATAAATCATTCATTCATTTATATATCTTTAAAGCAATTGTTTAACTACCAATACCTTTTCACTCTTAAATTTAAAGCAGAAGTAAACAAAACTTGATGTATCACTCCGCCAAGTACATGGCAGCACCATGTGGAGGATGACGGGAATTAAGTATACAATAGCTTCAAATAGAATGCAAATACAGTATATTGCACAGCTTGAAGATCATTAGTTTTTAAACATTTTATGTCTTATTCCTTTATATTGCCTTACATCTAACATATATTACTAAGAGTAGACAAATACAGGTGGTACTGGATCATTAAAGGTACTGGATTAAACTGTTCTTAGCTTCAGGTTTTAGAAACCAATCATTTAATGACTAATATCAATATACCACCTTTGCTTTAACCTTTTACGAGTCAACGAGTTAAGAAAATAATTGGTTAAAAACAAATCCAATCCAAGCAACAATTCTGCATCACTAACAATAAAAGGTTCAATTACTGTTAAATAACAGCCAACCCTATTCATTGTCAATTAAAGGTGGGTACTTTTCACAGAATTTGTTAAAAACATTCAACACAATGTCTTCTTTCCACTTTCTGCATTTATGTTTTCCCACAGTGGCAGAGAATTTTCAGCCTTGACACTTTTGAAAGTAATATTTCAACACGCAGCAAAGAGTACACTGGGGCTTATCCTGACCTGGAAACGAGCTGCAGCACTTGCGCATAGCCTCTTGAACCCTCTGCCTTGACGGTTCATTCAGTTATAAGTGAATCTGAATAAACACATTTTGTTTCATAAATTGAACTGTGACAACATTGGGTTTTTTAAATTTCTCTGCACGAGAATAACCACAAAATGTTACGATCTGAACGGAACTGTTTTAGGTAGAGGAAGAGACGACATGCTAAGCGGGAAAAGTAGTTTGCCCATCATCCAATGAGGTGCTCTAATGTCACAGGATGGCTAATGTTTTTTACTAGGGTAGCATTGGGGGTCTATTCCCAAGTTAAAAACGTCAGCCTCTTTTAAAACTCTCCACCCAGAAAAAATTTTCATCACATAATACAAACACCATATTATGAATTTAGACATCACCATCTGATAGATTCAGCAGGTTCACCATGCTGTTTCTGATGCCTACTCTGCAGAACCTCCAACTTCAACTCACCAAATACGAGGGTCGGCTAATAAGTCCAGGGCCTCACAGAGATGGCGCCATTAGGCCAGTTAGACGGTAGCATCGTATAGTTATACTCTAGACTAGCTTGTATCCATAGTTACAGGTCAATAGCTTGTTTAGTTTTTGAATGACAGCATTTTAATCAAGACAACTTTAGAGTTTACACAAAAATGGAGGATTTGGAAAAACGAGCAGTGATTAAATACTTCCATTTGAAAGGCTTAACGCCTAAAGAAATCAAGGAGGAAATGGACAGTACATTGAAAGACTCTGCCCATTCATATTCAATGATTAAAAGGTGGGTTGCAGAGTTTAAAATGGGATGTACGAGCACTAGTGATGAGCCTCGCTCTGGAGGACGCCCTGTGGAAGTCACAACTCCAGAGATGATTGAAAAAAATTTGTTTAGTACTGGAAGACCGCAAATTAAAGTTTTTTGAGATAGCAGAGGCTGTAAACGTATCAAAAGAACATGCAGGTAATATTTTAAGTAATGTTTTGGGGTTTCACAAGGTCTGTGCGAGGTGGGTGCCACATTTGTTGACACCTGATCAAAAGTTGAATAGAAAGACTGTTTCTGTTAAGAATGTGGAGCTCTACCGTGGATTTTTGAGACTGCTTATTACCATGGATGAAACTTGGATACATCACTACACTACAGAAAGTAAATCACAGTCAAAACAGTGGATTGCGCCAGGTGAACCAACTCCAAAAAAGGCGAAGTCAATTTTGTCAGCTAACAAGGTTATGGCGAGTGTTTTTTTGGATGCACAGGGAATTATTTTTATTGATTACTTGGAAAAGGGTAAAAGTATCACTGGTGACTACTACACAAGCTTACTGCAATGTTTGAGTGATGAGGTGAAAAGACAAAGACCTCATTTGGCCAACAACAAAAAAAAAAAAAATCTTGTTTCATCACACAATGCTCCAGCCCATCGTTCAGTCATTGCAATGGGGAAAATTTGCGAATTAAAGTTCGAATTGCTTGAACATCCACCCTATTTGCCAGATCTAGCATCCAGTGACTACCACCTGTTCCCTAATCTCAAAAAATTTCTTGGAGCACAAAGATTTCACAGCAATGAGGAGGCCATTGATGCGGTAAACAGCTATTTTGAGGACCTTGATAAATCACACTACAGAGATGGTTTAAATATATTAGAACTCTGGTATGACAAATGTATTAACCTTTCTAGAGATTTTGTTGAGAAATAAAAAAACAATTTTTTTTAAATGCTGTTTTCATTGAGAGGCCCAGGACTCATCAGCCGACCCTCGTATTATTATATATATACCTTTACTTCACAAACTTCCTTAAAGTTGAACTACTCATTTAAATGTTTAAGCCTAAATCAGCCTATATGCAACTATTGTTCTTTACTTCAGAAAGTCTGAACACTAAAAAATACTGCAAAGTAATGTTCCTTTTATGTTTAGCTTGCAATCTAAGAAGATTGTTTCTATTAAAATCACTTTCAATGCACCAAATTAAATAAACAATTTAAGATATAACCTCAAATCAGAACAAGATAATCTTCCTGTAGTGTGTACACTTCAAATTGGCAATCAGTGCCAATGGTGACCAATAGTTTGGCAATTTATTTATTCAACTATCTTCTTCAGATTGTGAAGTTGCTTTAAGACATAATATTAAACATATATTTTATGAAAAGATTATGAATTAGGGCAAACCTGTTTTTCCTGCAAATCAGCAGTGTAGCGAGAAAAACATTAAGGGGGGCTTTATGTATAGGGATCCATTTTTTAAATAATTTTTTTCAAGACAGTGATACGATTAGGAAGTATCTTCTTCCCACCAACCTAGAAATATGCTATTATGAGAATGGATCGAAAAGTAACGCACAATAATTTTTTTCTGCCTTGATATTGCAGCTGGAATGTTTCAATTTCACACAGCAGTTCGAAGTTTTCACTACACAGGGCATTGTTTGTTTCATGTGCAGCTCTAGCGAGAGAAGCGTGAACTATGCAACTAAAATGGCGCACATGTCATTGTCATCCACGTGTGAAGAGTAGAGAGGTGTGGTTTGATATATTTGTGGGCCAAAGGGCATAAACCGAGTGATATTCACAGGAACATGCGTGGCGTGTATGGGGATGATTGTATGGACCGTAGCAATGTCTCCAGGTGGTGTGCATTCTTCCTAGAGGGCGTGTGAACCTTAGTGATTCGCCATGCTCCGGGAGGCCGGTAACAGCTGCAACCCCGCAGAATGTCAGAGGCATTGAGACAGCAATTTTGGGACTGGCATGTGCAACTGCAAACCCATCACAACAGTTCAACATTTCTTAATGGTGAAGTGTAGGATATTGTTCATGACACATTAAAATTTTGTAAAGTTAGTGCTCACTGGGTGCCTAACAACCTGACAGACAACCACAAGGGCAAGCGAATGATGACAAGCTTGAATCACCTAATGAGGTACACCGCAAAAGGGCATGACTTTCTAAAAGAAATCGTCACTGGTGATGAGTCGTGGGCATACCACCACACGCCCGAAAATAAGCAGGCAAGCATGGATTGGAAACATGCTGGTTCCCCAGTGAAGAAAAAATTCAAAGTGACTCAATCTGCTAGGAAAGTGCTTGTGACGGTGTTCTGGGATATGCATGGTGTTGCATTGGTGGACTTTGCTGAACACGGGACCACTGTGAATGCTGCAGCCTGCATGAAAACTTTGAAGTTGCATCATGCCCTTCGTGACAAATGCCACAACATGAATGATGATGATGTCAAAATTCTTTATGACAATGCTCACCCCATGTTGCTACTGCTGTTCATCAGAAAATCACTATATTTGGTTGGGAGGTGCTCCAGCATCCACCATACAGTCCAAGTTTTGCACCGTTGGACTTTCATCTGTTTGACCTATGAAGAAATTCCTGGCCAGCCAACGCTTTGCGACAGATGCGGAAGTGAAATCAGCAGTCCGCAGATGGCTATACTCCACAGAAATAGACTTCTACAAACAGGGCATATTGAAACTGGTATTACGATGGGAGAAATGTGTTGAGAAGCTTGGTGACTATGTCGAAAAGTAGGTAAATGCATTTGTAATTTTTGTTGTTGCTTTAACTATTAAACTTTTTTATAAAAAAATTATTGTGCATTACTTTTTGATCTGCCATCGTATTTTAATGAAGTTATTTTTGCTATTAATTTTTAAATTGTTTTTAGTAAAGGTGGAGGGGTTCCAACCCCCAAAACCCCCCCTAGCTATGCTTCTGCTGCAAATACTTCTGTATGTATTGCACATTAAGCAGCATACAAAAAGTGAATATTAAATACTGCCTTTTTATTACTGGTAGAATTAAGTTGTATTTATTTGAAGGTTTCTCCTTTCCAAGAGACAGGAGGGAGGAAACATTCACATGACCTTTTCTACCCACTCCTCTGCAAACTATTCTTACAAAAGCTTATTCTTCTGATATTGTAATGAAAAGAAGCTAGAAACAGTGATGTGTATAGGATTTATTTAAAGGTGAGTCGGAATTGTTACACTAACATCACTTAAGTTTACTCACTTAACATGTTTCGGGAAACGGTTGTTCCCATCCTCAGAAGTTAATTCGACTGTAATGATTGCAAAATGGCCTCAGAATTAACCTCTGATATCGCTCTGCATTTATTGTTTCATCAAAGAATATGGGCCCTATTATTCTTCTAGCACTTATCACACACCACACTCCAATTTTGTGATCATACTGAGGCGTTTCATCACAAGAATTCCTGCTGCTGAGCTTCGGAGAGTGAGTGAGAATATTTAGACGAGATATGCTGCCGTTGAGAGCAGAAGTTCAACATTTCCAGCATCTATTATAAGTTAAGGATTTTAGTCCGCCTCTGCCGGTGTAATTTCTCCGGCGACTGCCGGCTATCTTGCGCAGTAGAGAGAGGCTGCGAGTGGGTTCGAATATAATTTAACTACCCTATATAAATGTATACAAATTTACTTTCAATACAAAGAGGACTTAACAATGTATTTGCGGAAAATTCAAGATATACATTTTATTAATCATGCAAATATCTTAAACACATTATTTGATGGAAAGATTTTCTATGTAAAGAATACTTTGAGGTGGGGAATAGGTTTCTTGAAAATCTCTTGTGAAATCTTTGGAAGTTGCTGAAATGGAATACTAATTTTGGTATTTAACAGACTTTTCAATTTTTAGTTATGCTACACAGATGACTTTATTCTAGAAAATACTTTTACTGGGTTCATCTATTTCCAGTGAAATCTGGATATCAGATTCTTTGTTGGATTATAATACTTCCTCTACTTGTATACACAAGCAAGAAAGCAAAAATGAAATTGAGCAATGATGTATTGAATGCTTTTTAAGTAGTTTTATTTTTCTGTTTGCTTATTGAAACAAATTGAACCACAAAGCGAGAGCATAATGTTATTTATTTCCTTTCATAACATGTTCAATGCTGCACTTCAACATTTAACAACTTCATACAAGTTAGAAAACAATTTGACACTTATTTCTCCAAACATAGACAGAACAACATGAGGAGGGGAGCCTTGAATTATTGACTCTGTAATAAATAACCAAGTATACGTGGATCCTAGTTTACATAATCGCTTGGTGATCTGTGAGGGCAGGTAAAGACCAGGAATGACTCCTTGATTCAGTTACCTGCAACTGCTGCTAATATATAACTAAAATACCAAGTACTTACAAACAAATCTTTTGATGTAAACATGAACACTTATGCAAAAAATGTGGTCTGGAACAAAAGAAAATAACTCTTCTAGAACATTGTGTTAAATATTTGATGCGTTGAATCAACCAAAGTTTATACTCTGTTGCGTCCCTACTTCCTGTGCTACTACATCATCCCACATATACTCCACCATTTCCACAGTTCCATCCTCCGACACTGTGAGGACTTGCTTTGCTACGTTTCCATCTTCTACCATATCCTCTCCCTTCCCTACCTCTACTACCTGAACGTACACTGCATTACCTTCGTCTTCCATCTTCTGGACCGTGAGCAATGTTGGCTGATCCAGGGAATTATCTTGCGACATCTCCATGACGCATATCGATGTAGGCTGTTCACCTTCGCTTCCCTCTGCTAAATGTGTCATACCTGCAACGTCAATTGTTACATTCTCTCCCTTCCCCAGATCTAAGTGTTGGGAGTTCTGATCGATGATGATCGTCCTGGTGGTCTGTTCTGTTGGCAACACTGTCACTGCATCCCTAACACCTGAACTTGACTGGGAGTCCTCTACTGTCGATATCAGGACATCATCATTTTGATTTCCACTTGTTCCTCTGAATTCGTTAATTTCGGCAGCTATCATTTCAACCGTTTCTGCCTCGCCTGAATCTGGTTCATCGTAACGAATTACTTCGGTGCCGTCATCTGCTATGTACTTTCTGAATGTTTTGTTCTGCGATTTTGGGTGGGAACCTGAACTGTCTGGTTCATCGCTGACCGCTGCCGACGACACACCATTCACACTTTCCACAGCATTTGCCACACTGCCACATTTTTTGGAGCAGGTACTCCCTTCCTTCACTTCTTCGCCGCAGTAATCGCACTTGGGGTTTCTCTTCTTCACATGCTGGCGTATGTGGTGAATCATGAAGGCATTATAATGGGTGGTATACTTGCATTTGTCGCACTGCATCCAAATATTAGCTTTTGGATCGCTCTTTTCATCCCCAGTGTTGACATCTAACAGGCCGTTCTCTTGCTCACCGGCCAAATCATTTAATGCAGCTCTCCTCTTCCTTGCCTGAAAGTCAAAACAACAAATGGTTGAATATGTGATAATTTATACTCAGTTTCCCCCTTGCTTTACTCTGCATGTAAACAAAAGCATGTACATCTAGCCTTCTCTTATTGGTTGCTGGGCACATAACTGCTTATTGCTGAGAAAATTAATTTATTGCAAGCACATCATGAAATAAGACTTCATTCTAATATATAGAAGTGGTTGCAAATATACAATGTCACTAAAATAGGTTAAATACTTCAGAACTAGTTTCGAGGAATCACTTCCTCATCGTCAGCTGATTGCAACTGGTTGGTTTTCCTCTGATGGTTACAGATGTCTCTTTGTCCCTCTAGTGGTGGTTCTACAAGTTTAGCGATCAAATTTTTGTCCATAGGGATGTCAAAATTCATTAACCTTGGACGAAATGTCCAAAGAAATATTTTCTCCCAAATGTTTAATTCAGTAGGTTTTTGTGCCTGCTTGACAAGTGTTACTGTGTCCTCAATTTCGTGTCCTTGTGTCCAAAAATGTGCTGCGACAGCTGATTTTTCTTCTTCCCTGGATTTGATGTTTTGAAAATGTTCCTTAAGCCTCATTTCTATGTTATAAGCTGGCATTTTTTTCTTTTTGGTTTGCATTTATGAGGAATTTTATGCTGAATTTATTTTCAGGGACGAGTGCCACATTGCTATCATTGAAAATTTTCTGGAATTTGTTATGTGCCCATGGGTGAAATGTGACTTTTTTGTATGTCGGATTTTGTTTGTGTGGTTTGAGGGTTGTATTTTCTTTTATCATTTTTTGTTGCTCAACCCTCAAGCCACACAAACAAAATCCAACATACAAAAAAGTCACATTTCACCCATGGGCACATAACAAATTCCAGAAAATTTTCAATGATAGCAATGTGGCACTCATCCCTGAAAATAAACTCAGCATAAAATTCCTCATAAATGCAAACCAAAAAGAAAAAATGCCAGCTTATAAGAAATGTGGGATTTATAGAATAGATTGCAATGATTGTGATCAAATCTATATTGGTCAAACTAAGTGTAACATAGAAACGAGGCTTAAGGAACATTTTCGAAATATCAAATCCAGGGAAGAAGAAAAATCAGTACTTCAGCACAGTTTTGGACACAAGGACATGAAATTGAGGACACAGTAACACTTGTCAAGCAGGCACAAAAACCTACTGAATTAAACATTTGGGAGAAAATATTTCGTTGGAAATTTCGTCCAAAGTTAATGAATTTCGACATCCCTATGGACAAAAATTTGATCACTAAACTCGTAGAACCACCACTAGAGGGACAAAGAGACATCTGTAACCATCAGAAGAAAGCCAACCAGTTGCAATCATCTGATGATGAGGAAGTGATTCCTCGAAACTAGTTCTGAGGTATTTAACCTATTTTAGTGAAATTGTATATTTGCAACCATTTCTGTATATTATATTTAATCTTTTCACTATGTCTTCCAATTCAAAAGTAATAATAAGTCATGATTCATTTGTTTAATACCATAGGGTTATGAACTGAGTGGAGGTCAGTTCTTGTGTTTAAACTTGACTCATGTAGCAGAAGCGTGTGCATTTTTATTAGATTACTACACGTTTACTGCTTGACCACATATTAACATTTCAGTTAAGCGTAAAGCTGAAGTGTATGAACAGTGACTGTTATTCACTGACAACTTAAAGTGCATAAATTTTCCATATGTTCTATGTAAATGTTGCTTAATGGCAGAATCTACAGCTACGTTTCAGCTCAAACATCATAAGGGAAAATCCCCACATAGTGCTGAGAAAAAAAATTGTGTTACCCATTTTTAAGTCCTATTGGAAAGAAATCTATCAATATGACAAATTGAAGAATTCATATCTGAATTTAAGGGTGTAAATGTCAGCAATGTAGGGAAATCCTGAAAGGAAATTAAAACCATTGGAAAAGTAAAGTTCTACTTCCGATAGCGAACCTGACATCACACCATCAGACTCTTAACAGGAAAGGAATTGCACTGCTAGCAAGCACTTCGTAACTAAGTTAAATATTATTTAATAATACTTTACAGTTGTATGCTTCCAACATTTATTTCCTATGAGCGCATGTTATTACTATTCAATCACATCATTGTCGTCCGTTGGTCCCACTGTCTCCACACATTAGGAAATGCAAACTTTGACACAAACAGCTTTAGCCAATCAGGGTAAAGTGGATGCAAAGTAACACATTTTTATATAAAATACACTCGAAAATGGAGTCGACCTAAACACTCTTACTAGCTTCCCTATTTATTTTGCAGAACATGTATCGTGAGCATGAGCTCACATCATCAGCTGCCTGTTGACTGTCGGAAGAACTCTCGAGTTGTATTGTTGAAAGCCTGGGGTGTCCTCTGGATGAAACTAAATAGAGGGTTGTGTGCTGGCAAATCAAAGTTCATGATGCGGTTTTCAAACTTCTTTATGTAAATCTTCTCCCATACTTCAAGCTCTTTGGGTTTTGGGGCTGGTTTCAGCAACTGGATATTGGTGTCTATTCCATAAATCTACACCTCATCAGGATCTGCCTAAACCATTCCTTTTTTTATTTTTGAAGGAAATTTCTATCAACAGGAAAAAGGTTTGGCTATGGGAAACCCCCTATCTCCTTTCCTGGCGAATTCATTTATGAGCCAACTTGAAATACACATCACCAAAGTGTTCCCCCATGTGTTCAAAGTTTGCTACAGATATGTTGACATATTCCAATAGTAAAAACACAAAACACATAAAGGATGCTCTCAAGCCTTTAAACTTATAGGACTCATCCATTCAATTCACCAGAGATAGCTACCAACAATTCCTTAACTTTCCTAGACCTCAAATTAACGAAGATTTCAGACAGCACATAGAATTCGGTATACATAGAAAACCCACATACACAGATAATTACATCAAAGCACACAAAGAAGCAGTTTTCAACAGCATGGCTCATAGATTAATCAACATCCCCCTCAACAGAACTGAATACTATAAAGAATATCAACACACTGTCAAATCTGCAATAGAGAACGGATTCAGCCAGGAAATGGTAGATAGGAAAATATGTAAATTCAAAAGACAAAAACGCATCAAGCAGGTCACCACACTTTCTAACGCAGCAGAAAAGATCAACTTCAGAAAATTCACATATCACCAAGGTCTCTTTCACAAATTTCAGAAAATATTCAAGAATCACATTACCCTGGCACCTTACAACAAATTTAGCGTCAAGAATCTCATTAAAGCAAGAAAATCTGATCCCATACCCCAGGACAAAAGGTCAGGAATCTACTGAATCCAATGTGAAAATTGCAAAAAGGTTTACATCGGAAAAACGAAAAGGGGCATAGGCATCCGCTAGGATGCATAAAGTTCAAACAGAATGACAAATCAGCAGTTTCTTTTCACTTCTGGACTCAAAACCATGAAATAGACACAATATCCAGCTGCTGAAACCAGCCCAAAAACCCAAAGAGCTTGAAGTATGGAAGAAGATTTACATAAAGAAGTTTGAAAACCGCATCATGAACTTTGATTTGCCAGCACACAACCCCCTATTTAATTTCATCCATAAGTCACCCCAGGCTTTCAACAATAACACTCAAGAGTTCATCCAACAGCAGCTGATGATGTGAGCTCATGCTCATGATACGTGTTCTGCAAAATAAGTGAGTGAAGCTAGTAAGAGTGTTTAGGTTGACTCCACTTTCATCAAGTGTATTGTATTAATTGCTTCACTGTGTGTGATTCCACCACATTTTGGACATTCTGATATGTTTGTATGTGGAGTAAGCTTATAAGAAACAGGGAGTTAACCTCTTCCGTGTCCGTTATACTGCCACCAATTGCTTATATAAATGAAGCCTGTACCACTTTCATTTCTCTTAATGCAGCAAAACATTTGTTCAAATATGATGCTTAGCTAATTTTCTATCAATAAAGTTCATTAGTATCTTATATTCTATCATTTTCAAGTGAAAACTACACTTGACTTTTATGAAGTTACAAAATGGTGGCTTGTGGAACCTCTCAATCTGAGAATGATAACAATTTTGAAGCTGAAGATACAGAGCAGTCCCTCAGCGCTCTGACTGGGAATTGCACAGCAGTCTTGTGCGACACGTCTGAATGAACTCAAGGCCATGGGCTCTTCCACTTATCAGACATGTGGCAGCGGGCTTCAGTCAGCTGTTATTGGTTCTTGTGTATAGATGCGAGACTTGTGTGCGATTGAATTATCAGATTACCCAGAAATGGTGCTCAAATGTTTGCTTGAACAAAGACTTTTTATGTATGACACATATGTGAAAACCGACTCAAGTAGATAGGTGTGTAGGCAATTTCACGATAAATTTCCTGGTGTTCCAGTTCCGAGTAGAGAAATACTTAAATATCTAGTCAATAAAGTGAAGAAAACGGATCATTTAATATTGTAATTCTTTACGACGTGTACCACAACAAGTCAGTGTTTCAAAAATCTCAGTACATAGGTCTACGAAACTGAAATTACTGTGTGTGACTTTTATCTGTGGGAAACTCTCAAAAATAGAGTCTATAGGAATAATCCTCCCACCATAGACTATCTTAAAAACAATATAAGAACAGAAATTAGGGAAATTATGCAACAAGAACTTATGCGAGTGAATGGTAATTTCATCAGAAGGTGCCAAGAATGTTTATCTGCCGAAGGATACCACTTTCAACACCGACTGTGAAAAAGGTTAATACTGATAAAATAAAAAGTAATTATGTTTGTTCAATAGGTAATCAATATATCGTAATAATCATCATAAAATCAGTAATAATATGGTATCAGTATCAATAATGAGAATAATAAACAGATACACTGAATATAGCGCGCAGAACAAGCATCGCAACTACCGGCCAGATAGCTGAGGGACCCCTCTGTAGTTGCAAACACATATGCATGTCTCCAAATACAAATGGTTGGCAAAACAAGTACAATCCTAATGATTGCCTCATCTCGCCAAAATCCTCTGGTGCAACTGCATAACTACACCCATTTCCTTTAATATTTCATTAAAAAAAATATAGCACTGCTTCAACTTTTTTTTTTTTTATTGTTAGAATGATGAATAAAGTTCTACTGCAATAAATTCAGAAGAAAGCAGCTTAAAATGTCTGCCAAGTACAAAATTAAATATATAGAAAGCCCATCTCTGTGGTGCAGGGGGGGGGGGTAGCATGATTGCCTCATATTCAAAAGGCCCCGAGTTCAAATCTCAGTTAGGGTGAGTTACCCAGGTTTTTCCTGGGGTTTCCCTTATCCTGAGAGGATATATTGGGTCTCTCTAAGGACCCCGACTTGTTTGAGTATCATTTCACCCATTTCAGTTATTTGTTGATATAACTTACCAGATTAAAGGATATTAAACTTCAGGAAAGAAATTTAAAAAAAATGTAAAAATCAAAAGCTGCAAATGAACTCCCACATAACAAAATTTCAACTGCAAAAGAAGCTCAATATTTGCAATTAGCACATAATTCAAAGGTTTAATTGTTCTCCAACTTTGAATATGGAATCTATTTGCTTTCTCATTTGGATAATTTGAAATGTGGTTGATTTCTACATATTTTGAAATCAGTTCCATGTCCCAAATGAATTTCTCTACTCACTATCATTTATTTTTATCTCTCTTCAGCAAACTATTCTTACAAAAGGAATTTTTTTTCTTTTAATAGTCTAACATCCTTTAATTGGGTTAGGTCACATCAGATGGTGAATAAAACGGGTGAAATGATGCTCAAATGAGCTCAGGGTCTATAGAATTTAAAAGTTACACAACATTTATCTCTTCAGGATAAGGGAAAATCCTGAAAAACAACCTCATCTGGGTAACTCATCCTTACCATAATTCAAACTTGGGACCGTTAGAATATGACTCAGGTTACCCCACACCACGGAGCTATCTGCCTTAAGTTAACTGAGATAAACATTTCCAGAAATGGCTTCATTATGCGTTCCATTGTAGGTACAAAAGAGATAGTCAAATCTTTAAAAAGCGTGGCTTTGAAATTTCATACTCTTTGTATAATATTGCAAGAAACAAATGAAAGGTGTCTTTAGCAATTCAAAAAAGCTAAATATTGCAAAATTCAACCAGAGTGACAAGTATCTGGGAAATTGTTAATGCCATAAAAAAATTTATTGGAGACATTGTGTGTTTTAACAAGATCTACATTTTAGTTTTAGTCTTATCTCTTATGCTTTGCCCATTATACAAGCTTCATTCCAAATGAAGAGGACTTAGCAGGCTATTCTAGGAAATTACAGTTTATTAGTCACGCAAAGATTTTAAACATACAGTATTGAAATCATTAAGAGCCATGTTTTTAAGAAAATCAATGAAGGCAAATTTTGCATGTATAGGGTAGTTTGGGGTGGGGGATTTCCTTGGAAATTATGCCACATCCATCAAAGATGCTGAGCTTAAATATCAACTTCGGTATTTATCCGAGCTTTCACATTTTTGTGCTATGCATATGTCCAAACAACACACACACACACACATGCAAGCATGAGACACCTGAGATGGAAACAGGAAGACAAGCAGTTGCACTGCAGAAAAAATATGCATTGGTTGCATTTTCCATTTTATTGGACTTGATAAGTGCAAATGAAACTGATAAAAGCATCATCAAACCTATGGATGAAGTCCAACAGAAGCAAAATTAACCGATTCATTTTTTAAGATATGTGGTTGCCTAATTCTGTTCATATAACAATATCTGTTATGAAATGAAACAATTGCTCAAATAAATTCAAGTGCATCAATAGATTTATAATTGTGATTATTAGATTGTAATTACAAAGAAAACTTGCTTAGATATTAGGGGCGGTATTCATAGTTGATTTTGGTCTGGACCAACTTGCTGCTTCTGGTGGATTTACAGTGGACCATCGATTTTCTTATTCATAGACCGGGACTTGCGTTGGTCTGGAGATCAAACGCCTGACCAAATTTTGGTATACTTCAGAGGGGTAGATTAAAGGCAGACCATCTTTATAAAATGGATGATTTTGGAGTAATGGGCATGGCTGCTTGTGTAGAATTTGTGAAATGAGACGGTGGAGTAAAACTATATACCAAAACTAGACATAATTGGAAAGTATGGCCACCTAAACTTCAAAACAAATACAGGTTTAGTAAAGCAAAGGTTAGAAGGCTGATAAAACGGATTCATCCTAACCTATATGACAGACGACGATAACCGAGGCTTGAGTGTCTCAATTGATACGATGCTAATAGCACTTCCATATTATCAAGAGAAGGGTATCAAGAAAACGCTACTGACCTTAGTAAGGCGTCAGTAAGCTGCATTATAACTAATGACTCGTAGCCGTTGCTAGATTTACCTTCATTAAACGGGGTTATGATGCACTTTACGTAACATGACAGGATGTAACACGAAGTTAAGAAATTCTGCTACAGTAAAGGTTTAATTAGGATGCACTTAACGTAACGGGAATGAATCTTGATTGATTGTTCTTTTATTACTTCATGCTATTGCTTCATGTCGATTGCTTCTAATTGCCCTGCCACATTAAACTTGACATATCGGGAAGGAAATGTTTGACACGCCAAATTCTTAAATTACGTTGTTAAATTAAGCCACGTTAAGACAACCCTAAATAGCTCCAATACAATGTATAAGATCTTCACGTTATGTCGCATTGAGTTAAGTCATTGGGTGAAGTCTGAAGTAATTCAGGCTTTACTTATGTTTTCCCGGCAAGGAGAGGAGGATTACAACTCCCGGAAGGTTTACGATGGATTAGAGTTTCCTCAGGTAATTATTTCTGTATAATTACTATCACACAATATTTAATTATTTGGTTGAGATCCAGGGTGAGATTTTAATAACAGCAAATGTTTCTTCCTATTTAAATACGATTTGATTCTGAAATTTTAAGGTTAAAAGTTAATATTCCAGCAAATTAAATTCTTATTGAAATGATTAGCAATGACATGACACTATGTATCTGGTGGATAAGAATGTTTCCAAAATGGGAGAGGGTGGCAATAGGTTAGAATCATGCACAAAACTGCCCATATATGTATTATCTCCCTCCATACCTCCTCTTTTTATTGTGTTTGCATTTGTCGAAACTGATTTGTTTTCAATAATATCCACAATTTTGTGTATTAAGGAAAGAAGGCATTTTCCTCCTCCGATCATTTTAATGCATGCTTCTAGGTTATCTCCATATTATTTTTTTTTACGGAGTAACAGTGGTTAGTTTACTACTCTATGGCTGTCGCGCATGCGCAGAACTACCTTTCTTCGTCGTGTAACATTTTCTCCTTGCTGATCCACTGCCTTTCTTGGTCCGAGACCTTTTATCGCCTATGAATGCCAAAAACTTTGTCGGCCTTTGGTCAGGACCAAATGAGTCTGGAGTTAGTCCAAACCAATGTGAACTCTATGAATACGGCCCTAGGTGTTTGCATTCTTTCATTAATTTTTGCTTTCTCAATATTTTCAGTTATTCTGAACTTTGTAATTTAAAGTTCAAGTTTTTAGTCCCAAGGTACTTCTAAGTAACCCTCTTTTCTAGTTTTCATTGGCATGTATGTGAACACTTTAGGAAAAGTATCAGAACACAATCAATAGCACTAACTTACAAGTCTTCAGATGACGCATCTGCTCTCTCACATCCTCCCAGAGCAACGGATTCAAACCCAGTGTAGGGCGATGGATTTTTTTCGGGAGCAAAAATCCTTAGCATGGCTTCCTTCACAAGGAAAGTAAAGCCGGTGGTCCCATGTCGCAGATTTAAGGCACTTAATACAACCTCAAGCCTGATAAAAGAGGCCTTTGAGCAAAATTTCTGGTCTTTCACGCCCAATACAGAATGGGACACACAGCAGTTAAAGAGCGTCCATAAATAAAACTCAATTTAATATAATTTTCTCACATCCTGACGCAAATCTATATCTGATTGTGCAGCAAAATCAAGGCCCTATATTTCCTTATTTAGTGTCTAAGCAAATGTGTTTTATGCACTGGTATCAGCATATATGGGAGATCAGAAATAAGAAAATGGATTCAAATGTGGTGTACTTACCATGAAACTATCTGAATTTGAGTTCATCCTTGCTCTTGCACCTGGAAACCAAAAACAATTAAGTCATTAAATCATTTTGCATCTGAACACCATTAAATTAGTAACAAGCAAAATAAAATAAAATGTTTCAAAATTTCTTTGAATATATTAATGAAAGAAATCTGATGTGCTACATTTGCATGACTTTCCCAAACCACTCTTCCACAAACTTCTTACAAAAGCTTATTTCATTGTCTACTTCATGTTAATTGAGATTAACGTTGCAGAAATTGTTTTATTACACTTACATTGTAGGGGGATGAGGAGACTGAAATTATAGTCAGATCTTTAAAAGGCAGGTTGCTGTATACTAGCCTCGAAATTCCATACTCTTTAAATGAACATAAGAAACAAACAAACAAACAGCAACTTAATGCTTAAAAGGCATAAAGGCTTTGAAAATACATGCCAATAACAAATATTTCAGAAATGGGACACAATTATGTGCTTTAAACGGATCTAGATTTTTTTGTGTAACTTTTTTTCTATTTCTCTTATCAAAATTATCATATTATGGCATTAAGAATAAAACATATCAATGGATTGCATCTTACCTATCAAACAGACATCAAAAGGTCATAATAAATTCTGCAGGTAATTCCAAAACATATTCCAAATGGTTGGAAATAAAGCATGGTGTTCCACAAGGTTCGATTTTGGGTCCATTATTGTTTCTAATATATGTCAACGACCTCCCCAGAGTAATAAATGAACATGCTCACCCAGTTCTCTTTGCAAATGATACAAGTATTATAATTAAAGAGCACATCAGTCGCCTCTCAGAGGTAATAAGAATAATGTCAGGTGTAAAGCAATCAACTTAACAACCACTATTCAAAACATTTGGAACTCTACCATTAGTCTGCGAGTATATTTTAGCTGTACTTTTAACCATGGTTGACCACCCAGAAGTGTTCATAAAAAATTCAGACGTACACAGCAAACAAACCAGAAATGGGCAGGACTTACACAGGCCAAGCAATAACCTATCCAAAAAGGGGCTTACTACAATGGTATAGTATTATTTAATTCACTTTCATCATATATTAAGGAACTGAAAACCAATAAAAATAAATTCAAGTTAGCATTGAAAAGATATCCCAACACTCACACCTTCTATACAGAGGAGGATTTCTTTCATTCAAAAAAAATAACTAACTATAAAATGTTTCTGAATTTTATAAATACATTAAGTATAAATAATATTGTTTTAAATTTTTTTTAGTTCTAACGTACTCTACATAAGAACTACAATTTATTTACATACAAGTACACAATATAATTATGTATTTATGATGTAATCTACATCCTAGAGTAGACTAGCTATCTTTAAGCTGGTCTAGCTCACTATAGGGTTTACAGATTGAGATGTTATGTTATGTTAATAACTTATACAAAATTAAATAAAATCCATTCAGAATGAAGATTTCCCAGACTATTCACAGAAAATTCAGGATATACATTTCATTTGTCATGCAAATATCTTACATGTATGGCATTTGAATAAAAATCATCAAATCAAAAGATCCATTTTTGAGAAAACAAAATATAACAAAACTCTTCCCTATGTAAAGGGTAATTTGGGGTGAAGGCATTTTCTTGAAAATCATGTTGCATTCTTGGAAGATGCTGAGCTTAAATACCAAGTTTGGTATTGTCAGACATTTCATTTTTAAGTTATTCTGTTCAAACACACACACTCGCATCCTTTTGGATTCAGGTGACCTCAGAATGTGCATTACAGTGAAATTTTAATATTGAATTTTTGGATGAAATAAAATATTTCCTCTAGATCTACCACAGGTAAGCAGTAGACAAAGTATTCACTGAAGGGAAACAGATGGGGATGGAAGATTCTTATTGGACAAACATCTGCCAATCACACAAGAGGTACATATAAATCAAGCAGTAAGTAAGTAATTTTATTGTTAACCCAGTTAATTGTACAAATTTACAACATAAATTTTAAAAATTTATTCTTAACCCACTTTCTAAAAATAACAATAAAATAAAATATAAAGAAAACTAACCTCTTAACTACTGGTATCCAGCAGTATAGAATACTGGTAGCCAGCATTCCTCCTAATCTAAAAGTACAATTATTATCAATTTATTTAATCTCCAATACTAACTCTAACTCTACTTTGAGTTGCTTTACCTTGGACCCCAACAAACTCAAACCTTGAGGTTGTCGAGTTGTTGGGTCCTACTTGCAACATATCAAATGAAAACTACTGTAATTTGAGGCAGTATTTTGATGCCTAAATGATATTAATTGTGTTTTATTATTATTAAATTCAATAACAGCCCACCTTGAAAAACAGTATGTATATAATTATTATTTATATTGTATGTAAAGTCATTGTAAATACTTATTTTTATTGTAAACGTAATTATTAGTGATATGTAAATGTTTATATACTCTAATAGTGCAAAAACTGTGAGAATAATATGTTTTAGTATGTTAATAATGAGGTAATAACATAATTTCGCTTACGGTTTGGAATTGGCCAATCAAAAGTAAGGAAAAGTTTTAGTTTGAATACTTAAATTCTATTGGACTAGAATTAGCCAATAAGAGACTGGCATTACCGAAGCTTTAAGATTTTTACCGTTGGATTCAGTCAGTCGTGGGCAAGATGTTATAGAGAGCAGATGTAAAAGTCGTGGGTAAGATGTTGTAGAGTACGGATGGTAAAAATTGTGTTCTCCGCTAGGATGTATAAAGTGCTCACAGTTTTTCTTTTATAAAGTGTTGTGTTTATAAATGTGCAAGAATAAAGAGAAATAAAAGGAAGTAAAATTAAAAAGTAAATTCTGTGATGTATTTTAATTCTGGTCTTATCATAACCTTAAAAGAACTTGTGTTTCTATAGTGCGAATGAAAGCAGCCGAGGCAAATAACTTTAATAATATTACCAAAACAAGCATCATCTTCACTACAAAGTTTGGCGTCCCAAGCGTCAAACAACATCAAAGTGTATCTTCATTATGTAACTTAAATACATTTTCAAAGTGACGCACATAGGTGGGGATTCTCACACCTCATATCCAGCATCCAGCTAAATAACTTTTTCAAAGTTGGCAACAAATACAACGAGGTTCAATTCATTCTTCAAATTGGCATCCTCAACGTGGAGCTAAATAATTACATAACAACACACACTTTTGCAAATATATGTAATAATATTTACGTAAGCAAATTGAAGAACATTAAAACTTCTTCAAATTTAATACTCATTTACCTCTTCCTTGCTAATTTTCCTCATCTTACTCTGCCCAAAAAGTTTCCTACTTCTATTATATTTTTCCTAGATTTTACAATTACAAACTTTTTAGCTTGAATTTCTATTGGTAAATTTAACCATTCTGTCTTCTCTATCCTCTTTCTAAGCAACTTTGTTTCTTCACACTCTAAAACTATATGCCACTCTTTAACTTTCCGGTGGCATAGTGGGCATTTCTCCAAATCAATCTCTTTTCTCAAACCTTTCAATTTCACCACCCCTGTCCTAGCCCATGCAAATCCTGCTCTTGCTGTTTTATCACATATATCAACATACTGTTCCCTGCTCCATACTACTTTCATTTCTCTGTATAATCTCAGCGAGCTCTTAAAAGTAAAACTCGCTAATAAATCTTGTTTTTCCATGTCCTCTATTCTTGTCCTAATTTCATTCCAGAAACCTATTTGTAGTAATTCTTTAGCTCTTCAAATCTCCCCCAAACCTATCTTCATCAAGGTTTCCTTTATCTTACCTAGCCAAGACTCTTTATGATTAAGTCTTTCCTGCACTATCAAACGTTGATGTAAAATGTTCTGATCATCGAAATTTCTAATTCTAATCCAATATTTTAGCACTCTTTCCACAATTTTTCCTTTAATTCCCATTCTCCCTAATTCGGTCGAGCAGTAAAAGCAAAAGATTACGAGTATTTGATGAAGGAATAAGAACGAAAGCTCTGTCGTTTGCAACCAAGAAGACATACTTACATCACAGTACCAGAAAAGTTTTAGATCTTACTTAGTCATGCTGCTGCTATGCAGAATACAGTATGTTTCAAAATATAGGGATGAGAAGTAAACAGGTTCCAGTAAACATAGGTCTGGAAATTAGCCAATTACGAGATGCCATTTTGTTGTTGTTTGGGGCTCCCTGAAGTGCTAATTCCAACAGAACCAATGACAATCACAGCAAATGGAAACAACTACCCATGTTCCAATAAACATTGGGCTGTAAAATTAATTTCTTCAGTTAACATGTTCGCATGCACTGTACTGTGCCTTGTTTCCCAACACACAAATCCAGTGTACTTCAACAACATGCATAAGTGAACTAAAACAAGTACATACAAAGAGAGATCCACAAATTAACTGTTGTCAAAATAATGCACATTTTCTGACTAACAGCGGACATCTCTACCTACTAAAAAGATGTTCAAAATGCTGTCCATGCATTCGATTGTGTCCAACATGATATATTGCTATTAATATTAGAAAAGTTTGGAATTAGAGGAGTTGCTAACAGATTAATCTCATCACATCTAAAAGGGCGAATACAACACACACAAATGAGTTTCAAACAAGGAATTAACACAATAAAAGTTAAATCTGCCGCAGAAACTGACAAACATGGTGTACTACAGGGCTCAGTGCATGGTCCTTTACTTTTTATACTTTACATAAATGACATGTATGCTTCAGAAAATTATAAAATTATAAATTATGCTGATGACACCACTATTATCTGTAATGCAAATAACGATTGTAACCTTCAGTCATTAGCTACCAAGGAATCGCTTAGGATAGATAACTTTTTCAAAACCTTAAGCCCCATGAACAACTCTGAAAGACTAATATAATTAAATTTGAACTAAAAAAAAAAAAAAAAATAAGAAAACATGCTATGCTTCATATTAACCTTGCAGGTACAGTGATAAAGGAATCCCCCTCACACAAATTCTTAGGTATACAGGTTGATAAATACATATCATGGACTAATCACATTGATAACCTATGTAAAAAATCTGATGTGTTACACTCACATGACTTTCTCTACTCTTGTACAAACTATTTTTACAAACGCTTATTCTGCATCTACTTCATGTTAATCGAGATAAACATTTGCAGACTCTATCTTATTGATAATTTTCTTGTAGATGTAAGGGGAATATATATTTACAAGGGAAATATAGAATTACAGTAGCCTTTAAGCATATACATGTCTCTTAATAGCTGGTTGCTAGGTGCAGCACCATTCCCTTTCCCACAGATTAATACTCTTTGCATATCCAAGACAAAAAAATGAATAACGAATTCCCATTTGAGAAAATAAGTATTGAAAAATTTAAGGAAATAACAAGCAATATCTCGAAAACGGTTCACTCAACAAAAGAAATGTATATGACATAAGTTGTGTATTTTAACGCGATCTACATTTTTTGTGTAGTAACATTTTGTCTATCTCTTATGGTTTACCAGTTATGCAAAAGTCGTTCACAATGAATACTTTTGGAGACATTCCCAGAAAATTCGAGATATACATTTCATTTCTCATGACATTGTCTTAAACATATGATATTTTCATCAAAATCGTTAGAGCCATTTTTGAGAAAATTAAAATTTTCGAAAAATCTTCCATGTAAAGGGTAGTCTGGGGTGGGGGGATTTTCTTGAAAACCTTCGTGTCGCATCTCTGGAAGATACTGAACCTAAATACCAAGTTTGGTGCTTATCCGACTGTTCGTTTTTGAGTTATGCTGTTCACAGACACACAGACACACACACACACACACACACACACACACACAGGGACATGTTTCCAAAAATGCTTTTTTTGGATTCAGGAGGTCTCAAAACATGTATTTCCGGTGAAATCTCGGTATCGAATTTTTGGGTGGAATGCAATACTTCCCCTACTTACTATACGTAGTAGAGAAAGTAAAAATTAGTAAAGGCCTGTACCTGTTGAGAGAGTTGTAACATAATGTACTCAAAACTAAATATCACGGCTTAATTTACTCGCACATCCAATATGGCATAGAAGTATAGTGTGGCTGTAGTAATACCCGCATCCAGAGGGTTCTAGTACTCCAGAAGAAATGTATCGGAACAATGTTCAAAATGGGAAAACTGAGTCCTGTAAGGAGGTCTTCTAAAGAGAAAAACTGTTTACTGTAGTGTCTTTGTACATATATAGAGTAATCTGTCTGACTGAACTGTACAAACCTAAAACAAATAGTGAAATACATGGTCACGACACAAGGTGTAAATTGGACTTGCACCAAAGCACCAAAATAGTTATAATTTAAAATCTATAAACAAAGATCCTTTTATATTTGGTTTATATATGCACAACCGACTACCAACTGAAGTAAAATGTGAAAGCAACAGCTTTAGATTCAAACAGAGTTAAAAACAATATCTTTTAAACAATCCTGTATAAAATATTAATGATTTTCTTCTTTGTACTTAACAATGCTTGAAAGAGCCTGCATATAATATTCATACGTAACCTTTCAACAAAGTGGTAAACAATCATGTACGAGGGCTGATCAATAAAGACAGACTGATTTTTTTTTCTCACAGTATTTATTACTCCATTTCAATGTTGGCATGATCTTTTTCAAAGTAGACCCCTCCTACTTGAATGCACTTTTTTTAGCGTCTCTGCCAGTCCTCGAACACACGGTGCACGCCATTCTTTGTCAGGTCTTTGAGAATCGCCTCACTTTTCCTCAGCACGCTTCAGTGCTCTCAAATCGAATGCCCCGGAGCTTTGCCTTTAGTGATGGGAATAAAAAAGAAATCACAGGGTGCAAGATTGGGGTTATAAGGCGGATGCAGTACGCAGGTGATGTTGAATTCCTAGACTTGATTTGCGACGTGAGGCCATGGGTTGTTGTGAAGTTGCCACCCATTCTGATGAAGTTCTGGATGTTTCCTTGCAATGTGCTCCCTCAGTGTGGCCATACTGGCGTGTAGTACGCTGCTGTAACAGTAGTGTGAGGAAGAACAACAATGACAGCAGCTGTGTTGATGTTGACTTCAGTCATAGCAGAAGCCGAACCACCAGGCGCAGCTTGCTTAGCACAGAGGACTCGCCCTTCTTTGAAGTCCTTGAACCACCTAAACACTGTTGCATGAGATAGTGCATCTTCACCATATGCTTGCTTCAGCTTTTCCAAACTTTCAGAGACTGTATGATTTAAACGAAAGCAAAATTTTATTGCTCCTCTCGTGTCGAGTGGTATGCAAAATTCAAGTAGGGTCAACAATATACAGCATTACTACCAACCTACCGATACAAGAGTGCTGCCGTCTATGGACATTATACATGAAACCCCGCTCTTTTCAAATATTCATGGTAGAGACAGGAAACTCTCAAGAAAGCTACAGGAAAAAATCAGTCTCAGTCTTTATTGATCAGCCCTCGTATATTTTCTAAACTGTAATTTAAGTTTTTATCTTTGTACTTGACAATGCTCGAAACTTGTAACTGAGTCTATGGGCAATCCCAAACCTTTACAGTTTACATACATTGTCAAGTGGATTTCATGGGGAGGATCTATCTCATAAACAGTTAATTTGTAGAACAATGCTTATTAGAGCTTGTGTGTTTTTTTTTTTTTTTCTATTTGCACTTGAATGCTGTTAAACGTAACTAAATGTGGCAAACAATTCTAACTTTTTAGGAATAATACTGGATAAATAAATACATAATGTCTGCAACAAAGTAAGCTCAAGTTATTAAAAAGAATGACAAAAATTGTTGGTATAAACATATTAATGAATTTCAACATAACAGTTGATGGCTCTTAGCTGATGATGAAGACAAGGTGTCTTCGAAACGCGTTCAAGGTAATTATCTTGAAAGAGTGAAGTTACAGTGTGTTGCCACTAGAATTTTATTTAAATAATATTAATGAATATCTGTTATGGATTAATGTACCCACATTTATAATATGGAATTACAGTTTGGGGACAAAGTGCTACTAAGTACACCAAAAGACTTTTTATACTACAGAAAAGAGCAATTAGGGTAATGGAAGGTCTAAAGCCACAGAATGTTGCAGAAATTATTTCAAAAATTAAATAGGTATTCTAACTTTGTACTTTCTACATACATTTGAGGTAATAATGTATCTCATACATAATGATCATACAAAAATAGACTTGCAACCATGTGACCAGAGATAACACACTTTTCCATATAACTGCACATAGATTACAATTAATTAATTTTGAAGATTGATAAGCTAGTAAGAGTGATGTGTCATAATTTAAAATAAAGAAAGTTGGAGGTTGTTACACTACATCACTAAAAGGTTCTTACTTTGAACGCATTTCGGGGGAACGGTTTGCCCCATCGTCAGCTTGTTTCCAACTGATTTTGCCGGTTATTGTCTGGGGAATGTGTGTGGCTAGTGGTGTTCTCTGGTGCTGGGCTGATGAACCTCCAAAGGCTGCTGGGTGGCAGTTGTTTGAAGTTCATTAGGTGATTCCTGTGTTTGACGATATGTATTTTTTCCCAGATGTCCAATTCATTGCTGCTGTTGATCGGTTTTAAGAGTTTTGTGTTTGGAGTGATTTCATGGTTTGAAGACCAGAAATGATGTGCTACTGCTGATTTATCCGTCTGGTTTTGGTAAATAGATTACAATTGTTCAAGTTGAAACCTACTGTTGCCACTTGCATGTTTTAATAAACTATCAACACATTCAACAAATAAAAGATATAAAACAATTTAAAAGGGAACTGAAAAAATGTATGGTTCAAGAATGTTGTTATTCAAGAGACAAGATTATAAATTATTAAATTTTTATTGTTATGCTTTTGAATACTTTGTTAAATTTTTAGATTAGAAAAAACTGTACATATTAGCTTAAGGTCAAACTCTGTACACACATTTTCTTTGTAATAGCTTGTAAGAATAAGATTGTATATAAGTAGAACTTAATGTATTGTATTATGTAACTTGTTTAGAATTTTCTTTACAATGCCATGAATTCATGTAATTTTAATCGGCAGATAAATAAATGAAATGAAATAGTCTCATGATTGGTAAATTAAAGTTGTCACTACTTTTGTTGTAATTAGTGTTTATACTCAGCAGGTCTGTCATTATTTTGCAACCAGTTAGTTTCTAAACACATGTTTACTCAAATGTTTTTGCTTCCCTTCACCTTTACTTTCCTTCCCTATATTTTGGACCATAACTTTTGAAACATCCTGTATATCAAATCTGGTTGAGTCTCAATCAGGGAAACATATAAGAAGCCTCTCTGCTCTGTATTGTAATGTAAGGGGTAGAAACAAAATATAACTATAGGGAGGGGAAAGAATTAAGATATCACAGCACTATAAAGGCTGGTTCACAACCACCCAAGAACGGGAACCAGAACGGAAACGAGAACAGGAAGCTATACACCATGCAAGACATTGGTTCACAACAGCCTGGTAATGAGAACGGGAATGCATATCGATCACAAAGTGAAAGTCGATTTTGCGCATTGGGATTTCATTTGTTTTTAACTGATCAATGACATTTTTTCATCTACTTCTAATTTAGCCAAGCCAACGTCAAAATTCGATAGATAAACATTATCTAAATGCATATTCATTACATTTCCGATCCCTCTACTTATGCCAAGCTTTTATTCCTTTATTTAATGGCATACATTAAAATTGTTTATTGTTCTTTTTTCATTTCCAGTGGTTTTAGCTGTTCTTTGTAGCTTTTGCCATTGTTTCTTAGGTAATAGCCAGTTTTGAGTTGCATATAAACAAACTACAAATGATCTCTTCACCAGAGGAACCAACGCTGATTAGATGTGCGGGTGTAGGGATGAGGTTAGGAAGCACATTTACATTTACTACTAATGCCTTCCAGTTTCATGTTTCCAGCTTGCGACTATGGAGAGCACTAGTGACTGTTTCATGTCACGGCCGCCTAGAATAACCTCTAGAGTGAAGAGTCTAATATACACAATAGGGATCTAATATGCCATGCCCGGGAACGAGAACGTTAAAAGTTGGGCAACTCTTCTTTCCCGTTCCCGGGGCCCGGGAAGGCTTCCCGTCGGTTGTGAACATTCCCATTTGAATACACGTATTTCAACTTTCTCGTTCTCGTTACCATTCTTGTTGGTTGTGAACCAGCCTTAATACAACTCTGTGATGACAAAGTAAAAGCTACAAACTTACTTGGGGCATTAAATGGACTTTTTGAGTTAATTTGTGCAGGATGGCTGGTACTACTTGGTTTGCTGTTCAAGAGTTCTCCGTCAGGCAGTGCATACTTCTTCTCCAGGAAACGCAGCACCACATTCCGCACAGACATCATTTCCATCTCTAGCCGATCCAAAGTGTTTATCAAGATAGCACACCCATGACAAATTATGTCATCTTCAGATATAACAACCATGTACCTAAGTGAAAGCAAGAGAAGGTTACAGGCCTTTAAAAGTTTACAACTTCAGTATATTTCTGCAATTTCCAGCACAAGTCTAGACAAAACTCCTGTGTCATATCGTACATAGTACACAAAAATGCATACTGACCAACATTTTTATTGCTTTTATCTGTTCCCGCAGCCTTTTGCTACTATGGAGTTAGTTACTCCTACAATATTGGTTGGAGTGAGCTACAGAAAAAAACATTAACAAAAGGAAGGTTATCTTTAAAAAGTATCAATGTTTGCAGGCATAAGCTAATAATAATAATAATAATAATAATAATAATAATAATAATAATAATAATAATAATAATAATAATAATAATAATAATAATAATAATAATAATGCATTTATTGTCAATAGACTGAAATACAGTTTCTGACATTGTCAAATGGTTACTTATTATGTAATTACAGGTTTATAATACAATTTATTCAAACTTACATACTACAATTCGTCCATGGTATAGACAGCCTTATTTATTAGGTAACTCTTAAGCCTAGTCTTAAAACTATGTGCTGTATTAGGTTGCTTTACAAAATCTGACAGCTTATATAGGAATTGTCCCATTACTTTAGGATCCTTGTGACTAACTGCAATTCTAAAACCCTGTCTGAAGAAATCACTGTTGTGTCATGTATTGTAGTGATGAATATCATTGTTTCTCAAATTATCTTTTTGTAATGCATATATTATTACTTTATAAACTATAAGGAATACACATAAAAAGGTTAGAGATAATACACTCGGCAGTAAATGTTGTACAGGGTATTGACAAGGGCTGGCTGAATGTTGAATTAATACATAGGAAGTTTTGTAAACAAATTCTGAGACTGCCAAAAGCTTCTCCTAACAGAGTCACATGCACAGAATTAAGAAGAGTGGGAAGCAAAGGAAAAATTGTGTTAAGAGTTCTAAAATATTGGTTTAGGATAAAAAGTCTGGATCTTTACTGCAGTCAATAGACTCATTACAAGAGCATCAGACATTGTCAGAGATTGCATCCTACAATTATATACAGATATGTACATATATTATAATTCTGCAACACTGTACAGATGCTTCTTAATTAGGTAAAATTTTAAACATTTTTAAATTTAATACTTACGTTGTTTTTCACTTGGGTTGGTAGCTTATTACGATAAAATGCCTTACCGGACCCGACTTTAGCGATTGAAGTGATGTCTTAGATGTCCAACAGATGTCCCTGGGTGTCATACAGATGGCACTGTATCTCAATCTCTGACTTTAACGCAATGCTGGCAACATATGAGAAATACCACCAAAGCCGGTAAGATACTCAGCCTCAAGGCGTAGCTGAGAGATTGAGAGCCCTCAGCCTCAAAGCGTAGCCGAGGGATGTTTTTTAGAAGGAGAGGAGTGTAGCAAGATTGGCCACAACTGCAAAGCGACGACAGGGCATAGCCGAGGGATCTGTGCGTCTAAAACTCAAATGATTCACGTTCGCAGAAACAACAGCACATCGCATATTTGGTGCATTTCACTTTTGATTTAGGTTGGCAGTGCCCACTTTGCATGTGATTTATCGGAAAAATGACTACGTTTATTGTGGTCCTGACACGATATGCCTATATAAGTAAAACACCTAAAGCGGGCGGGTACGTGGGCACAAAACATAGAAGAGACCACATCATGTTCTAAACTCACTCCTAAGGTAATTTATTTTACTTCCTTCTACCTAATAAACGTTGGATCCGGTAAGGCATTTTTGCCGCTTATTATAAAGCTCCAATTCTATATGGGTCCTTATTAGATTGACTTTTATTTGAACTAACCCTATGATAATCACTTGAACCTCTAGTATCATGGTTATGGCAGTCTTTATTGAGCACATTATATTCCTTATAATTTTTGACAATTAGTATACTTTTATAAACATATAGTGAAACTACAGTTAATATTTCTGTCTTTATGAATGTTTCCCTGCATGACTGTCGGACTGGATGATCAAAATATCTGGAAACAATGTTTAAATTTACAGGCAAAAGCTACTTGGTGTAATATATGGATCAACAGAATTAAGGATGCCCTGAAGATGAACCTGAGAGATAAGAGAATTAAAAGAACATGGTAACTAAGAACTGAAAATATCAAAAAGTAGGAAATATTTAGCAGTTTCAATAACAAAAAAGAAAGCTTGTGTAAAGAGAATTGAGAATTTACAGGGAAATAAAGAGTGAATGAGTAGGGAAAATTATGTGGAAATAGATGACAAAGTGGCAAGGGAGGGCTAGAACAGATGTGGAATTGAGAGATTTCAGAGGGGGAAGGGATTTAGAGAAATGTCCAGGGTGTGGAATTAAAAGATAATTATTGATTCATCATTCTCTAATATGAAGAAACCAAACTAATGAGAGAAAATTTAAGAGTGAGAAATTTCCCTACTAACGAAAGTGGTATTGGTGAGATTGGTGCATATTTAGGGAAAGTAAAAAGTAAATTGATGAGGAATGTAAATAAATCAGGGGAAGCAAAACTTTTATAAATTTAACTAACAAAACTGGTTAGGTCATAAGGATTTGTGTAAAGTGCTCTGGTAGCAGAATAACCACAGTGTTGAAGCTTTCTGGACCACAAGACTAGTTAGTAGCTCACGGGTGCAAGTTAGCCATATTCAGTTAGGGAGAATATTGTCTTTTGAGTTTACCAATTAGTGTCAGCAGTATAACTGAATATTATATGTCATTATAGAACTAGATGGAAGAAATATTTGTTAAATAATATATAAATTGTATTCCTATTGATGTAAATAAATTCAATTCAATTATACCACCATGGGGTTCTGGAATCTTGACAGCAGAAACAGCTTAAATTTCTTCAGTACTCCTTGATGGTAACAAGTGCTGGTTTAATGTAAACCGAGTAAAGATAGATTAATACAAAAGGAGCAGAAATTTTTCTCATTCCTCTTATTTTAAACAGAAGCAAGTTCTGCTAGGCCCCACCCACCCTTCTTCATCCTTCTGTTTCTATATGCATGAATTTACTACCAAGTCTCCAGAGCAGCATAACACTATAAATGTTATATATAGTACAATAAAAAGGCTTGAATTCTTATTTATTCCTGCATTTCCATTTTATTAAAAAGTTGGGTATCATTGATGGTTATGCCCTTATGTCCGTCAATATACTCAGAATATATAAACACAATTCTCTTGATTACCTTTCTCCCACTAGCTGTCCCAGCTTTTCAATTAGCCGGATTTTCGTTTTTTGTGTCCTGCATGTTGCTAAAGTATAAAATTTTCCTGTCACTGCAACGTCACATACAAAACATCGATGCTCCGCTTCACCGCTGACAACTGTCGCAGGTTTTTCGGTAATAGTGGTCATTTTCTGCAACAAAACAATGCACTTTTAGGTTATACATAAACATTGTTCAAATCCCCGCCTCTGCCGATTTCTGATGGGAATATAAATTTGCGTTTAACTATTGCCAGCCTACAAACAGCTCTTAGTAGTACCAAAGCAGATTCTCAATCACATTTCTTGCTGGTGGGCATTACCTGTAGGCTATATTAACAAATCACTTTTGAGTTACGTTTTGACTTCAAATACTCATTCTTAGAACCGCAAAACTTTGTTTGATTTTCTCCACGGCCTGCTAGAGGATTTTCATCAATGCACCAGCATCCTGAGCTGCACAAAACGCGGACGAAATAGCTAAACGTGCAAAATCCAATCCATGAAACCAACTTCCCAGCTCCTAGTAATGCGCCCTCTAGTAGTGGTTAGAGGTATTGTTGCATGAGCGCGCGATTTCAAATGCAAGAATAATGATGCTTGCGCGGCAACATTTCAACAGAAAATGTCATTAACCCGGAAATTCTCCATATGAGCGTTAATCTATAGATGCTGATTACAGTCTATACTGATAAAACTTAGAGTAACCTAGCTATAAATGCTACAATCCTACTTAATTATTCCAAAGCTAAAATAGAAAGGTTGTTTACCACTATTTCTTAAGATGCACATACCAAAGTACAGTCTTTTGAATAACTCTTCACTCTTCTGTGATCTGTAAAGTTAGTTTTGTTTGCATCAAATATCCCATTACACTTGACTTCAGCTAGTATGCATTAAAGGATATAATTTTATTTATTTAAAAATTACAGGTGCCTGTATGCCCTTCACAAAGTATACTATAAGGAACAGAATGCTTTTTTGTTTTCTTTCTTCAAATGTCTTTCTTTTCCAACAATTACCTTTAGCGTTTTTTTCCTTTTTTGGACTTCTGAGGTTTTTCTATAGGAATGCCATGTAATACATTCATAATATTTCTTTTGTTTCTTGCTTCATCTGTGGTATATCCCAAATGATTAGTTGAAAATTCAATTGCTGGTGCCCAGTCTTTTAAGATATCTGTATCACATGAGCTTGATTTCAACAAATACCTTGGATGTCCAAAGCCCCATGTAGACAATCCATTTTTCCTTAATACATACAACCTTTTGTCTTCCATTAATGTCAGAGCTGTTATATATGAAAACTGATCATAAATTGCATAAAAATAATCAGCAGATTTTCTCCAATAAATGCAATATTCTGAAAATGAAAGCTTTGGATAAATATGATGTATCTGTTTTTGCAAATCAAGTAAGCAAGGATTTTCAGTATTTTCTATTCTCATTGGATACTCAAACTTCTCTTGAATATTGCCATTCCGTAGTGTTATAAAAACTAAAATGAAATCCATATTTCTTAATATATTTTTCAAAATCAACACATTCCAAATTTTGAAGTAACTTTATACAAACTTACTAACAGTCAAAACAATTACCATGGCCTATGAAAATCTCTTTCTGTTCCATAACAAAGACCCTTTATTTATAATCTGCCTTATAATACAAATTTTTGTGAATGTAAACTGCTTCTCCAATTTGTAAAAGGTTCTTGATATGCAACATTTATATAAAGATTATTGACTTGGATTACCTGCAATTTTGTATCAAGATTGCAAAGGCATTTTCTGAATTAAGTTCATAATTTATTCATGATTGAAAGAGAAAGAAAGACATGTAAGCTTATAGGTAGATAACTATCGACCAATTAGTTTAGTCCCAATTTTTTCTAAAATTATTGAGTCCCTCATGTACAAACAGATGCTCTGTTGGTTTGACAACACTCAGTTATTACTTCTAAGCAATTTGGTTTCCAGAAAAATAAATCCACAACATTGGCAATAGAATATCTAACCAAAGAAATAGTAACTGCTTTAGAAAATAAAGAAAATGTGTCCATAGTGTTGTATGATCTTACTAAAGCCTTCAATTGTATATCGCATGAACAACTCATACACAAACTTGAACACTATGGCATTAGGGATATAAACAGAAAAATTATTAAATCTTATTTGAGTAATACACGGCAGATGGTTGTTATTGCGGACAAATGCTCCCAGGTATGGTACGAGTCCCTCAAGGGTTCATTTTAGGGCCTTTTCTTTTACTTTTACTAATCAACGATTTGGCATATAACTTACCGCAAGATCTTATGATGATATGACCTTAATTACATCTCATTCGGATTGTAACCAGTTAAAATCACTAGAATTAAATAATTCTAATATAGCAAAGAACTAGTTTGCTGCTAATAAGCTAAGGCTAAATGAAAAAAAAATGCAGCATTTTACTTTTGGTTTATCAGATATGAGGGTAAATGAATTACCATTTGTTAAACTCTTGGGATTTTGCTTAGATTCAAAACTTGGATGGAAAAATCAGGTGGAAAACGTGTGCACTAAATTATCTCGAGCTATTTTTCTTTTTAGAAAACTGAAGTCATTTGTGTCTCTGGACACTCTTAGACAGATATACTTCACACTATTTGAGACACACATAAACTATGGAATACATTTATGGGGGCACTCAACTGAAGTTCATAAGTTCCTTTTATTACAGAAAACTGCACTCAGAATACTCTTAAATAAAAGTACTAGAGAACCTTGTAAACCTTTATTTATTAAGTTGAAGGTCTTAACCGTGTGTAATTTATATATATATATATATATACAGATCTTTAATTTACATCAGAATGAATATTCATCAATATCCTCTTCGGACATATCTCCATAATTTTAACACAAGAAATAAACATAAACTTGATTATCCGAGATGCAGACTAGCTCTAAGTGCAAACAACTGTTTTTATAATGGTATCAATATGTTCAATAAGTTACTGGACACAGCAAGAATAGTTCCAATTAATAGACTGAAACCACATATTCATAATTGGTTAATAAATAGGCCATTTTATTCAATTGCTGAATTTGTGGATACTTCTGTTGATATAATTCTGTAATCTTTCTAATGTAAACATGACGAAGTCATTTCTGGATATTTCTGGATGTATTCTGGTCTCTGGCAAATAAATATTATTATTATTATTATTATTATTATTATTATTATTATTATTATTATTATTATTATTATTATTATTAATTTATTATTATTATAGGTCTCCTGCTGTAGCCTAAAATATGCATTAACAGGACGCAGATTTTGATAAGCTAAAATGTTTGAAATGCCTAAAATGTTTAAAAAATAATATTATTACAAAACTGACCTAAAAATTAATTTATACATTGATATAACCATTATACAAATAGAAAAAGTAGGTTTAAGAATAATGAAAACATAACTTACAAAATGCATTAAAAATATATTTGTCCCATCTTCTTGTTTGAAGAATATGAAAAGAAAATTGTTTTTGAAGCAGATCTTACAAAACTGTAGCATTAACTCTTTTGAGTTCTCAGATTATAGAAAATTCATTGCAAATGAAGAGGACCTCACAGCTCATGACATGATACAAGGAGAATATCAACCTTACTATGCAATTATTAATGTGAAAACTGACCTGTCTCGTCCATAGTTTGGGACATGGCTTCTCTGGCTATAGCCACTCCTCCACACACAAGCAAGCCTTTCCAGGTTAACCATTAAATAGGAATGTGATTTTTTTCTCAAGAATGTGAGTAAAGGACAGTGGCGTGTGGTGAAGGTATCCGCCAGGGTAAGCAATCTCTCTGTAAGTGGTTAAACGAAAATATACTATAGGTACATATATAATTGCAATTAAAACGATAATATTACTGCCACACTGTCCATTTCATTGTAACAAAATACAGATTTTTAATTTATCTTATTTGAAGCAGAGCTAAATTCTTTTCCCTTTCTTGGCGAAACCATCAGTCACAAGGTCATAAAATTTGGAATCCAGTTGTAGATTTACTAGAAGTTCCTTCCCCAGCGCTATCAAAGATAGGTTTGAAAACCTTTCCTGTTCCTGAGTGTTGTGTGTATATTTTTTTTATGTTTAGTTTAAAAAATTATGTTCAACTGCAGAACTACTTGCTGGAATAGTTAACACCAACTTGCATAGCTTTGTTACTTCACTATATGCCCTGTTCAATTCATTTGTTTTGATGAAGGCTAGAGGATCATTTACGATTTATGATGCATGTCTAGTGACAGGTAAGTTCCAGAGAGTTGTGACCTCAAAGCAACAAAATCGAAGACTGTCCCATAGGACTCTCTTAGTGGCTGTACAGGTAATTCTCAAAAAGATGATTGTATTTAATGAAGTTCTTAAAATTTAACAATTCCAGAAAATGCATATTCAATATTACCAAATCTTTCTGAGATGGAGTAAAAGTGTATGCAGAATCTCACAATACAAACATTTGTAGTGCATTTTCCTGTCCAAACAATCACTGCCCTTATGGTGCTTCGTAGGTGGTAGTTGATCGCCAATATCTTCTTCAATTATATCTCAACTCCATCGAAAGAACCGCACTCCTCCTCTAAGGCCCTCTGAAATTCCTTAACTTTCAATAAGCAATATTCAATATCAGATGACTTTGCTTGGAGAATGTCATATAGAGTGTCAGTGATGGGGAACATTGTAATAGAAATTTGAAGGTGAAATCCTCCATTGTGCTCATGAAACCTCGTGCAGCAGTATAAGTATCTTTATCCCACTTTTCATCAGCATTGGTTATAGTTTCAAACAATGGAAAAAGTTCTTTTCTGTATTCATAGATTCTTTCCACCAAACGAGGGCTGCAGCTCCAGCGTGTTTGTGAAACATGTGGCAGTCTTCTGTGTCTCATTGTCTAGGGCCACAGTTCTCTTACAAAACTTTGCAAAAAGTGCTGCTATCCCATTAATGGTCGTGAAGAATATCCTACATTCTCGAATGTGTGATAGAACTAAATTTAATCTGAAGGAAAAACAGTGCACAAATAGAGCATGGACAAATAAATTATCCTCTTATTTTCTCTTGAAGCCCATTTAAATGGCCTGCATAACAGCTGCAGGCAAATAGCTTTTCCCCACAGTCAAATTCATTCATGAGATCATTTACAATTTTGTATAATGCATCAGCTCATTGATCATCTGAAATATTCATGTAACAGAGAAATCTTTCTTAACTTTCACTTTCAGCGAATCTCATTATGTCAGAAAGTTGGGATAAATTAGCAACATCTGTACTTTTGTCCAAACTAATGGCAACAAAGCTGGTCTCTTGGATTTCTCTCTCTATCTCTCTGCCATTAGAACATTGCTTATTGATTCAATTAAGTCATTCTGGATCAGATATGATAGCCCAGTAAACACTGTCCCCATTCCATGAAAGTTCTCAACTTGTCGTCATACAAACAAAGCAGGTTTTACAAGTTCTACGTAATTCCCCTTGCTGCTGGATTCTAAAGACTCATCATGACTCCTAAATGCTAATTACTGTTTCCCCAAAAAAACAAACAATATCAATTAGCCGTTTCATTACTTCTCTATTTTTTCTTACTAGTTTGTTGTGCTGATTTACTCTCACTTTTTTCTGAATATACAGCAAGTGGTCTATTCTGGATTTACCAAATGTTTTCAGCAGAATGATGGTTTGGAAATGAATGCTGGTCAAACTGTGTTTTTTAATTATTTTATGAATATTCCCCATGTCACTGAACCCGCCATTAGATCACACATTTTTGTCGTTAGCAAACAGGAGACAACACCAACAGTGAAGTTTTTGTTTGTTCGGACAACCAATAAGCCATTCATTAGTAATATATACAGAGAGAGCAAAAAATTACGTACCGGCTGCGCGGTGTTTTCCTGTCCGCGCCCTCGGCGCTTGTTGCCGTCTGCCGCTATCATAGAAAAGCGCGGATGAAACCATACATCATTTTTAAAACTACTTTTAAATGCTTTACTTACCAACTTTACGAAAGGAGATGCTGAAACTGGCCACCGTCGTTGTCCATACATTTTTGGCATCTCTTTAGGAAACTATCCATCACTCGCCGTAGTTCACGTTGAGAAATGCTGGCAATTTCCTAGCGGATATTGTTTTAATTCTTCCAGGGTGTGTGGGTTTGTCCTGTACACTTTGTTTTAAGTTACCCCGGAGAGAGAAATCGCAGGGGGTTACGTCAGGGGACCGAGGGGTCACAAATCTCTGCTAATAATTCAGTCCTCAAAACACACTTTCAATTGTTCTCATCGAAATATTGACCGTATAAGCTGTTGCAGAGTCTTGTTGAAATAAGGCAAAATCACGCTCCCCGGCTGTTAATTGTCTAAAAAGGGGATGGCAAAATTATATTCACATATGTACGGCGTCAATTGTTGACTCGAAAAACATTGAGAAGAGGCATGTCTTCACAAGAATGACAGTTCATGGCTTCCAACACCTTATCTGCAGCAACACATACAGAACTGAATTTCCGCCAGGAAATTGCCAGCATTTCTCAACGTGAACTTCGGCGAGTTTAGTTTCCTAAAGAGATGCCAAAAATGTATGGACAACGACGGTAGCCAGTATCAGTATCTCCTTTCATAAAGTTGGTAAGTAAAGCCTTTAAAAGCAGTTTTAAAAATGTTGTATGTTTTCATCCGCGCCTTTCTATGATAGCGGCAGACAGCAACGAGCGCCGAGGACGCGAACAGGAAAAACACCGCGCAGCCGGTTCCTAGTTTTTTGGATCTCCTGTAGTTGTGAATTGAATTTTCGTACATAGCTTTTCATTACAGCAGTAATGTTTAGGCCAGGCTTTGGTCTTCCTTCCTGCACAATTTTAATCTTTCCTTCATAGTTTCGAGAAGAAAAACTTCGCGATATAACAATGCACACTATGCAGTCATTCACGTCTGCACTTCTGTTCTCCGACAAAAGCGAAGATTCCGTGTTTCCTCCCAGCGGTTTATTATCCAAGCATTTAGCGTACGCACGTGTTAACAGTGCTTACCTTATACTTACCTACAGAGGATAATTTCGTTCCGACACGGCACGTAAAATATAAGAAGACTAAACTTAAACAAACTGAGAATAAGATGTCACACTTATCATCGAATAATTAAGGCTAAACACTGTACAATATCACTCGTTATATATTCACTTGAAATACACTTGTTAGTTGACTGAAAGTTCATTCGGATTCGCCCGCACTTAACGCATATGCTTCCCTCGAGTTGACCCGAAATGCTACGAAAATACAGGCGGATAGAGCACGTTGTAACGGTTGTACGTATGAGATCGTACTCTTGTACAATAAAATGGAAATCTTATTTCAAGACCACTGCAGTAGCCAAGCGGTAAACATAAAACAAAACGTACTGCAGGATAATTTAATCTAATTAATTTTGCAGAATTTTTCATGGTAAGCACTGCTTACCTTGCGTACATGTACTACAAGCCATTGGTAAAGGATATACAAAGTTGCTCTAATTTCTCAGTTGAATAGCGAAATTTCTGATGTTTTGAAAAGTTATCCTTATGTTAAGGCCAATAATACAATTATCTTTATATACTCAATTCAAATGCAAGAAAACTATTAAATAAAGATATAAAGGGCAAGAAAATGTCAAAATAATGATGTAAAATCCAAAATATGCTCTAAAACAGAAAATGGCATACAATGACCTAATAAATATGCATTTTTATAATGTGGGTCCCATGATAAGGGTTTATGTACGTTAGAAATGCCTATGATGCAACTCTAAAGATGACATGACATTACAATCTGAGCCCTGAATAGTTTCCAAAAGCTTCTTTTTTTTTCTTCTTTCGTGGGAAATAACACAAGAAATTATACCAAGATTAAGGTGCCTGTAAACTGCACAGATTAGATTGCTATTGCCTTATTGCCAACATGAGAAGGTACACAAGCATCTTGATTTTATCATTTGTTTCATGGCAACTGCCAGTCAACTAGCAACAGGCATCTGGCATCCACTCTTCTACAAACTATTCCTCCACTTCTTGTTAATCAAGACAAAAGTTTGCAAAGTTACTAAATTTTCAATGTAGGTACCAGAGGGGCACAGGAGACTAAAATGAGAGTAAATCTTTAAAAAGTGGGTTGCTATGTAGTGACTTTCAAATTCCATCCTTTGCATGATCATGAGAGAGAAAAAAAAAACAAATAGTGACTTAACACTTGGAAATATATATATAAGTATTTGAAAATTCAAATTAATAACAATGAATATCTAAAAAAAAAAAATGCCACAAAAAGCTAATTTGATATAAACTGTGTGTTTTATGCATATCTACTTTTGTATAGTAAATTTTTATAGTTCACAAGTTATACAAAAGTCATTTAGAATGAGGAGGACTTTACAGGCTGTTCCCAGAAAATTCAATATATGCATTTTATCAGTCATGCAAATATCTTTAAACATATGGTATTTTAATCAAAACTGTTAGCATTTTGAGAAAATTAAAAATAACATAACAAGTCTCTACGCAGAGAGTAGTTTGGGGTATGTATGAATGTATGGGTTGGTACCATTATTAATCTGTTACCCGACAGACTGAATGAAGTAGTCTACAAAACATTCCTTCAACATGTCCTCCCATGTTTTCTGGAAGATCTGCCACTGATAATTTGCAGGCATATGTGGTTTCAACATGATGGTGCCAGCACATTTTACACTGAATGCTAGGAAATACCTTGATGAAAAGTTCAGGAAAAGGAGGATTGGTCATCGTGGTTCTGTTCCATGGACATCTTTGTCACCAGATCTGACACCCAAGGTCTTTCTCTTCTGGGGGTTACAAGAACAGCCTACTGCACATGACTCCTGTGAAAACTAATAATGGACCTGGTTGTTAGGATTGTAGCAGCCGATGATGATGTTTGCCAATCTCAAGGGCTGCTAGAGCATATGCGACAGTCCATTAGACAGTGCTGTGAAGTTGGTTGTGATCATGGCAGTTGACATTTTGAACAATTACTTTAAACGGTGTAAGAGTGTAATTTGGATTACTTCATGTCATAAATGTTTGGTTATCTCTCCTAGGAAATACATAATTGAAATTGTCAGGAGGTAATGAGTAGATTAACTGGTGGCAGATCGTATTATTAACATGCTCTATAGCAGTCAAGGTTATGTTTTCTTTGGAAATCATCATATTCCAAGTAAACAGATATAAAGGTGACAGTTATTACAACATGAAAACAATGAAATTACTCAGTAATGAGTCACCAAAGACCATGGGTTCCTAGTATCAAAACACTCAGAAAACATCCCTGAACAACTTGTGATAATTTGTCAGTAGAGTTTGGATTCACCCTATATATATAAACTCCAAAATATAAATGCCAAAAGTTATTGTCCCTAAGTTGATATAGGTACATACAATAACCATAATGATTTTATAATTTATAAGCAGGCTAAGGATCTGGGACAACTTAAGATTGAAGTATACAAGTAGGGTGGAATGAGGTGGCACATTGGGATGTTGTTTACCTGCGAGATTAGTGTCTTTGTTTGCATCAACGGTACTGTGTTTATAGAACTCTATAGTAAGCTTGCACGTACATTGGTTGCTAACTTGTCCCAGATCCTTAGCCTGTCTATGAAACTTAGAGAAGAATATCATTGGTTAATTTGGCTAGACTTCACAGGTATTACAAGGAACTTCTTCATACTTTGTACAGATATTACGAGGGCGGATCGAAAAGTAACGCACAATAATTTTTTTTTGCCTTGGTATTGCAGCTGGAATGTTGCAATTTCACACAGATGTAGTTTGAAGTTTTCACTACAGAGGGTATTTTTTGTTTCATGTGCAGCTCTAGCAAGAGAAGCGTGAACTACGCAACAAAGATGGCGCGCATGTTACTGTCGTCCACGTGTGAAGAGCAGAGAGGTGTGGTTCGATATTTGTGGACCAAAGGGTATAAACCGAGTGAAATTCACATGTGTGGCGTGTATGGGGATGATTGTATGGACCGTAACAATGTCTCCAGATGGTGTGCATTCTTCCTAGAGGGCCGTGTGAACCTCAGTGATTCGTCACGCTCCAGGAGCCCGGCAACAGCTGCAACCCTGCAGAATGTCAGAGGCATAGAGGCAGCAATTTTGAACGACCAGCGTGTGCAACTGCGAACCTTATCGCAACAGTTTAACATTTTCTATGGTGCAGTGTACGATACTGTTCATGACACGTTGAAATTTCGTAAAGTTAGTGCTCGCTGGGTGCCTAAGAACCGAACAGACAACCACAAGGGCCAGCAAAAGATGAGCTTGGATCACCTAACGTTGTACACTGCAGAAGGTCATGACTTTCTGAAAGGAATTGTCACTGGCGATGAGTCATGGGCATACCACTACATGTCCGGAACCAAGCAGGCAAGTATGGAGTAGAAACATGCTGGTTCCCCAGTGTAGAAAAAATTCAAAGTGACTCAATCTGTTAGGAAAGTGCTTGTGACAGTGTTCTGGGATATGCATGGTGATGTATTGGTGGACTTTGCTGAACACGGGATCACTGTGAATGCTGCAGCCTACAAGAAAACTTTGAAGTTGCGTCGTGCCCTTTGTGATGAACGCCACAACATGAATGCTGACAATGTCAAAATTCTTCATAGCAATGCTCACCCCCATGTTGCTGCTGTTCGTCAGAAAATCATCAAATTTGTTTGGGAGGTGCTCCAGCATCCAACAGTCTGGACCTTGCACCGTCAAACTTTCATCTGTTTGGTCCCATGAAGAAATTCCTGGCCAGCCAACGCTTTGCGACATATGTGGAAGTGAAATCAGCAGTCCACAGATGGCTATACTCCAAGGAAACAGACTTCTACAAACAGGGCATATTGAAACTGGTATCACGATGGGAGAACTGGGTGATTATGTCGAAAAGTAGGTAAAAGGTATAAGTTCATTCGTGATTTTTGTTGTTTTAGCTATTAAACTTTTTGTAAAAAAAATTATTGTGCATTACTTTTCCATCTGCCCTCATACATTCAATGTACCTAATGTTACCATTTTGACTACCAATCTACTTCTAAATAAACGAAAACATACTTTTTTTTTTACTTACTCTTAACACCTGCATATAGTAGGTAACAGAAATATTGTATTCCACCTAAACATTTGATATAGGTATTTCCTTCTCTTTTCTTTTCATTGCAAGCTTATTACTATAAACAAGCATGTTATAGTCTGCATGTTGAAACCTTCTTGCTTAACTTGAATCAATTTCTAGGTATAAAAATTTGGTGAATGATAAAGCAAGGACAGATGAATCACTTTTTATAAGAGTACTATATGTGAACTTGTCATTGTTACACAAAATTGTATGTGTTTACATCATGTTTTTTTAACTGATAATTGAAAAAAAATAATCCAATCTTGTTACATTCACATGACTTTCTCTACCCACTCTTCAAAACTATTCTTACAAAAGCTTATTCTTCTATCTACTTCATGTTAATCAGATAAACATTTGTAGAAATGGCTTTATTACACATTTCCTTGTAGGTACAAGGAGATTAATCGTCTCTCTATATGTATATAAAAGTATCTTACTCATCAAAAATAAGAAAGAATTTAATGTGCTCAATAAAGACCATGATACCAGGAGGGCAATGGTGTTCATAGGGTGAGCACAAATAAAAATCAAACTAATAAAGACCCTTATAAAATTCAAAAGTGTTTTAAAATCCTACCTAATTAAGAAGTGTTTATACAGTATTGCAGAATTATGTTTGTACACATGTATAACTATATTTTGTATATATTTGTAACGATTATCATCTGACTGTAACTTCACTTTTGATATTAATACTCTGATAATATCAGATGCTCTCGTAAAGAGTCTATTGACTGCAATAAAGATGATGATTAATTATTATTATTATTATTATTATTATTATTATTATTATTATTATTATTATTATTATTATGGGAATACAGTAGGCTTAAGTGATAGTCAAATCTTTTAAGACTGGTCAATACATGATGGGTCTGAACTTCCTCTCTCTTTGCATGACCAAGGAAAAAAAAAACTACTTCCCATGTCAGAGAAGTATAAGTATTTGAATATTGAAACCAATAACAAGGAGTACCTCGGAAATAGATAACCACACAAAAAAATTGACATAAAAAGCCTGCTGTAACAAGATCTACAGTTTTTGTGCACTGTTACAGTTTACCAGTTATGCAAAAGTCATCCAGAATGAAGAGGACTTCAAAGGCTATTCTCAGAAAATTCAAGATATGCATTTCATTTGTCATGAAAATATCTTAAAAAAAATTGTTAAGAGCTCATTTTTAAGAAAATCAAATTTTTTCATGTAAAGGGTAGTTTGGCATGGGGGGGGATATCCTTGAAAATCTGTGTTGCACCTGAAGATGCTGAACTTAAACATCAAGGTTACTATTTAACCCACTTCTCATTTCTGAGTTATGCTGTTCACAGCCACAGACCTTTTTCTAAAGGTGCTTTTTATGGATTCAGCCAGTCTCAAAAAATGTATTTCTGGTGAAATCTCAGTATCAAATGTTTGGGTGGAATACAATACTTCCTCTACCTACTATAGAAGTAGTAGAGAAATTAAAAATAGATCTTTAACATTTCACTATATTATTTCATGCATTACAAATGTATTATGAAAAAGAAGTGTTACACCACTGTGCATAATCTCTTCTTGCATTCACATAGACTTATTCTGTGTGGACATTTCTATGAAATAACATCCCAAGTAGGACAAGGCAGTACTCTGGAGGACATTGTTAGGAGTTAATATGTACCTTTGTTGAGGGGGACACTTTTCACTCATTTGTCTTAAGAAATATAGTATAGTAGTATTTAGGAAGCAGGTTTCCCTTTAAGTACCTCAGTCTAAAAGACTTTTTGTGCACTTCCTGGTTTATAATTTATGGATCAATATCTACATTTTTTTTATTTTCCAAGAACTTTGGTATCTTGACTGTTCTGTGGCTTCGCATTCTAATAGAATGTGTTTTGCCGTTTCATTGGTTTGTAGATAGATGACAAATGGGTTCCATATAGAAGAACTACAGTGTGTGTGCCTTTCTCTTGGACATCCAGAGCAGCTTTCCTTCCAGCAGCTCCATTTTTTCTCTTCACTTTCCTTGATTACTATTTATGAATGCTTAACTTTAATTAAAATTCTTAAATCAAATATTTCTGAAAATATGTTCATAATAATGAAAGGCAATTTTCAAGGCAATGATAAACTTCCTCCTCATTCCATCACTCTCACATGATTCCCACAGGGCTTGGAGCCTACAAGCTGTTGGTGACATCATACAATTAACTATCATTCATTCATGCCATTGCAACAAACAATTCAAGCAGAGATCTGTAAAATCATTTCCTAGAGAATATTACATCCAAACCCATGTTTATGGAAATCTTGGAAACAAATTATATACAAGAGTCTTTTCATAAGTCATGGCAACTATATTATATCAGCCAATACATGCAGTATATGCAGTTGAAGGTGATTGGAAAGTGCTTTGCAATGCTAATACCAAATTGGGTCCAGGTAAGGAAAATTGAAAGATGCACAAATAAAAACCAAGCTTTCTGTAGTGAAGATTAGCAATATTTATGTTTAATGTGAACATTGTGCACTATTCATCTTTCATTCAGAACTAGAAATCATTGTTTGTAATGCACAAAAGGAAATAAAGTATATTAGTCTCAACTAATACCCTTCCAAATAACCCCCAGAAGGCTTCCACACATATTTGCTAACAATGATGAAGATGTTGAATTTCTATGGCTAGGTGTGATTCGTCTATGTGTACCACTTCTCGTTGAAGCACTGTTAAGACATCCTCTTTGTTTGCAAACCATGCAGCGGCTTCTTCAATTTTGGAACAAGATCAATCACATGGTCTGAGATCAGGCAAGTAAGGAGGGTGTTGCAAGATCTCCCACCTCCACTGCTGTACAATCTTCCTGGCTGGAGCTGAAGTGTGGGCTCTTGTGTCATCATGGAGGATTAAGGCACTGTCCAGGAGTGCATGGATGTAGAGGGTGGATCGAAAAGTAATGCACAAAATTTTTTTTACAAAAGTTTAATAGTTAAAACAAAAAAAATCAAATGAACTTACACCTTTTAGCTACTTTTTGACATAGTCACCAGTTTCTCAACACATTTCTCCCATCATTATACCAGTTTCAATATGCCCTGTTCGTAGAAGTCCGCTTCCCTAGAGTATAGCCATCTGTGGACTCTGATTTCACTTCCGCATCTGTCGCAAAGTGTTGGCCGGCCAGGAATTTCTTCATGGGACCAAACAGATGAAAGTCCTACGGTGCAAGGTCCGGACTGTATGGTGGATGCTGGCGCACCTCCCAACCAAATTTGGTGATTTTCTGATGAACAGCAGCAGCAACATGGAGTGAGCATTGTCATGAAGAATATTTACACTGCACCATAGGAAATGTTGAACTGTTGCGATAAGGTTTGCAGTTGCACACGCCTGTCGTTCAAAATTGCCACCTCAATGCCTCTGACATTCTGCGGGGTTGCAGCTGTTACCGGCCTCTTGGAGCATGGCGAATCACTAAGGTTTACATGGCCCTCTAGGAAGAATGCACATCACCTGGAGACATTGCTACAGTCCATACAATCATCCCCATACATGCCATGCATGTCCCTTTGACCCACAAATATCCAACCACACCTCTCTGCTCTTCACAGGTGGACGACAGTAACATGTGCACCATCTTTGTTGTATAGTTGATGCTTCTCTCGCTAGAGCTGCACATGAAACAAAAAATACTCTCTGTAGTGAAAACTTCAAACTATACATGTGTGAAATTGCAACATTCCAGCTACAATACCAAGGCAGAAAAAAATTATTGTGCATTACTTTTCAATCTGCCCTCATAATTGAATGCCTCTGCAGTTCTGCATTTTGAGCTTCTAAAAATACACTAAATTAAAATTTTCGTTATAATATTTTACTGTGAGTATTTTTCATACAGATGTATTATTATTCCCTCTGTGTTTGGGTTGAAATTTGTAGTCAGTTGCAATAATTTATACTGCCATTATAGTCTCAGAAGAATAATGTGTACTCAATTAAAGCATAAGGGCCATGCCACCGCTGTTCAGTTCAAGCTTTACAGTCCTTCCACTCCATGTTGTACTCACCACACAATCTCACCAGGCAGTGGGCAAGTTTGACCATATGACATCACAGAGCAGGAATCTGCCATCACTGCAGTATATGATCTGAAAAAGCAATAGCACACGCGTCATCTGTCTGCGGAGTGCCAATAACTGTGCTGTCAAATAGGGACCTTACAGCAACAGCATACGGAGAGGTGTTCATGGTTATGGATAATAGTCAGTGTCTGATAGTAACCATACATTTGCAACTAGCATTTTAGTTTGCACTATCAATCATGTTCCTTGAGATTTGTCTTAATACAATAAGGGAATACTTCAGAAAAAAACCTCATCCAGGTTCGAATTCAGCACCTCTTGGATGTCAGCATCATGCACTAACTTCACAGCATAGAGGTGAATGAGATTTCATGTGTTTACTTAATATTTCACAACACTGGGCATGTTCTAAGACTTGAAGTTTACATGAAACCAAATGATTTATAAAGGACAATCCAATGTACTACAAACCAGCCAGCAGTGTTTTTCTGGTCTGCAGCTATCATAGAGTAGCACTGATGCAACCATACAACAATTTCTTTAACTATGTTTAAAGGTTTTACATACCAATGTTATGAAAGGATGTGCTGAAACTGGCCACTGTTGTTGTCCATTATTGGTACATCACTTGCCATAATTCATGTTGCAAAATGCTGCCAACTTCCTGTGGATATTTTGTTTTAATTCTTAGTGTGCGAGTTTGTCTTGTACATAGATAGATATTTATTTCACTTTGATAGTTACATTCACAAATACAATTTTAATAATACTTACATTCTATCCCTACATGTTACCCTTTACATATAATTTTCCTGACTTCACTAAGTTGCTGTATTTCTAAGGACCCATAGCATCCAAACCCATGGTTACTGAGCTATTGGGTCCTATTTATTTGTTTCCTTTCTCAGTCTACATTTTGTTTCTATTCCTTATTTATAATTTTCTTCAGCCATTTATTTCTCATTGCACCAAAATATTTTCCTATCTCTATTAAACTTTCCTTTGATTTAACTCTTATCATCCTTATATCTATAATTTCATTTGGTAAACTGGACCTTTTGATTTTTCGCAATTTTTCTCTCATGCTCATTGTTCCTTCACATTCTAAGATTAAATGCCAGTAATTGTTAAAGTTCCTATTATACAATGGGCATTCTCCTTCCCATAAGCCTTTTAACCTTACCACTCCTGTCCTTGCCCATGCAAAACCCTCTCTTGCTGATTTGTTACAGGCATCAACATAATTTTCCCTTTCCCATGTCCTTTTAAGCTCTATATACACACACAATGAACTTTTGGAGTTGAAACTACCCATTATTTCCTGCCTTTCCACGTCTTCAATTCTCAATCTAACTCTTTTGCAACACCCTTTCTTCCGTACCTGGCTATCCCTCCAAATATCTCCATATCCTATTTTATTTAGAATTCCTTCTAGACGCTTATACCAAGTATCCTCTTTTTTAAGCTTTCACTGAATCTCCAAGCATTACTTTAAGATATTATTAATTTCTAATGCCTTAATCTTGAACCAGTATTTCACTACTCTTTCCATAATTTTTGCTTTACTACCAAATCTCCCTAGCTCCATTTGTGCTACCCCATTAGGGTTTGTCTTGCATACTTTATGTTTTAATTTACCACAGAGATAAAAGTTGCAAGGAATTAGGTCTGGGGCTGAGAGGGTCACAAATCTCTACTAACAATTCTGTCCTCATCAAACACACTTTCAATTGTTCTCTTCAAAATATTGGCTGTATGTGTAATACTGCAGAGCAGAGCAAAGCCAGCATCAGTAGTGTGACCCTAATTGCAGCAGTGGTGGGAAATACGTGTCCACACACCAATAGAAAAACACCATACAGCTGGTTCATAGTTCACTGGATCTTTCGGTACTTCTGAAATTACATAGCCATTTAGGGAAACACTTTTTTCCCCATCTCTGTAAAGTTAAATTCCCATATTTGAGATACAACTTTCTCCTAAAACTTTAAAGTGCTTTTGGGAAGATAGGTTTCAATCCTTTGTATATTCATTCACAATTAATGGGAAAATTTGCAAAAACTGAAATCTTGGTCAAGTTTTAACCTTTCCATTCTTGTTCCTGGGAATGGCATATTAAGATCCATATTGTGAGTAGCTGCTTGCATGCAAACACTGTTATAGCTGCCATTCAAACTCTCTCTAATCACAAGGTTGAAAAACAAAACCAGAACACCACCAAAATGAGTATAAACAACAAAATTTAATATAGACTATATTGCAAAGCACCAGGATGATGCTTTCACAGGAAACAAGAAATAGTAATGGTGTAGTTTTTTATAAAAATGTTTATTGCACCAAAAAAAGTTGAAAGGGGATATAAAAAAAAAAAAACATGCATGCATGCACCCACACATATATACATAGACATATAAATCAATATTAAAAAAGAATTGTACACAATAATATAATTCACCAAGAAATATTTTAGAATATTTAACACCAAGAATTGTATAAAAGCAGATTGTAACTTAGATAAGTAAGGAACGGGTGAGCTAGCTAATTCCAGGTAGAGCCCACCTTTAACCAAGCTAATGAGCAGGGAACTGGTAGCAATAAGGAGAAATAGAAAGGAAAGAGACAGAGATATTGAGCCTGCTTCCAGACGTGTATGCGAAATCTTTTGGAGCAGAATATTCTCATACAGAATAAGGTAACGCGGTCTGAGGACCAATTAGAAATGTCGTTACATTTTGAGGCATGGAGGTGAGCCTCATTAGGCTTAGGTATAAAAGGGGAAAGAAAGCCCCAGATTTTCACTTTCTTATAGAATCTCGTCAACACACAATGTTACTCTCTGGACGACAAATGCACGTGTTAAGACTAGGCTCCTAATTATTATAATGGTGGGAATTGTTACAATGGGAAAAGCTAGCCGCCCATAAGTATTTATTTAATAATAATAAACCACATTTTTTAAGGGATGTGCAGTGTACTTTAATTTGCCTCACCTACCCTGAGACCTGTGAAATTAACTAGATAGGTAATGATTAAGAATGGAGAGCACAGCAGCCATAGCCAGAGACAAGAACACTGCAGCAGAGGGCATCAACCAGAGGAACGTTTTCTTGCTACAAATGATGCACAATGCTTTCTCGCTACGAAGTCAATTAACTTGCGTTACATTGGCTGATGATCAACCACAAGGGACACACCAATGCATATCATCCACTTTCCACGTGCGGTTGATAAATATTCCTGTTTCCATTACTAGTGTAATAAACCAAACTAATAAGTCTTCGCTTTCCGTTGTTCTCATTCTGTTGTGAAGCAGCCTTGTTTCTCTACCATTTGGTACTGAAATACTATTTTTGATGTCCTCTACACCAAAAAAGAAGCATTTTTATAAAAAGATCAGAGAGATGGCAGGGGGGAGCTCAAAAATAACAAGTCAGAATACCTAACTTTATATTTCAATACTAAAACAGAATATTATTGAGTCAAATGAAGACAATTTAGTTCTACTGTGTACAGCACATCTATTATTCATAATAAGTGTTCACGTTCAACTCTTTCAATAGTGCACCACTAAAATTTTCATCAAATTCCATGCAGTCTAAACTACCTTTTCGATGTAAAAATTGTTATTTCTCATTTTCTCAGAAATAACTCTTGACAACTTTGATTAAAGCATCATAATTTAAGACAATGGCATGAATATATTGAATTCAAAAATTCTCTATAATTGGGGAATCATAACAGATAAAAGATATACTACAAAAAAATTACAGCTCATTACAAAAAAAAAAAAACAATTTGCATCAAATTTTTTCATAGTACTTGTTATTTTCAGGATATTCCATGTCGTATGTTAACATTTTCTAAAGTACAACTGCATCATCAGTTGGAGTAATTTAAAAGTTTACTGTTCTTCTTTTCGCTTTTCCTCCATGTGGGCTCATTAATGGCTTATAAATATATGAATGACATTATAAACTGAAGTGTAGCATTCACATGACTTTCTCCCATTCTTCTATGAACTACTATCATTACAAAAGCTTATTCTTCTGTCTACTTATTGTTAAATGTTTACAGAAATGGTTTTATTACAAATTTTGTTGCTGATACAAAGGGAATACAGTTGACCTAAGTGATACTAAAATCTTTCAAAAGTGGATCAATGCATGATGCCTTTGAAGTTCCATTCTCTTTGCATGATCACAAGGAAACAAAATCTGATGTTACATTCATATGGCTTTCTCTACACAATATCATTTATTTGTATCTCTTATGCAATCCATTGTTACAAATCTTTTATTTTCCTATTTACTTTAGGTTAATCAAAATAAACGTTTGCAGAAATGGTTTCATTACACATTTTGTTCCGGGAACAAAGTGGATGAGAGAAACAATTGAATAGGGACAGCACTTTAAAAAAAATAACAAGCATTGAAAGACTCAAACCAAATATAACAGACATCTTGGAAATGGCTGATGTCACAAATAAGGTTATTTTAAATAAATTGTGTTTTAAAAAATCTACATTTTTTGTGTAGTATGCTTTTGTCTCTCTCTTATGGTTTACCTATTATGAACAATTCCTTTCAAATGAAGAGGACTACCCAGGCTACTCTCAGAAAATTCAAGATACACATTTTGTCATGTAAATATCTTAAATATATGGTATTTTGATCAAAATCGTAAGTGCCATCTGAGAAAATAAAAAATGTGTAAAATTTGTCCATGTAAAGGGTAGTTTGAGGTGGGAGAGTTTCCCAAAAATCTTTGTGTTGCATCTTTAAAAGACACTAAATTTAAATACCAAGTTTGGTATTAGACTTTTTACTTTTCAATTATGCTATTCACAAACAGAAACATAGAGAGATCTTTATAAAAAATTCTTCCTTTTTTCAAGCCTCAAAAGGTGTATTGTTTGGTGAAATCTTGGTAGCAATTTTTGGGCAGAATATAATACTTCTACTTACTATGGAATAGAAAGTAAAAAGTTAACATGCCATTCAACTTTATAGGTTATCTCACCTTTAGAGAATGTTTCAAGGGCTGTTACTATAAGGCAACATACAACTGAACTATATAAGGTGCATACGCTACTGCAGAGTACCTACCTATTGACATCACTTGTTTATCCATACACATAAAATAATTTCCCTAGTGCTACAAGCATGGAGTTGAATTTAAAGAAATTTATCAATATTTCAAATTTAGTGAAATCCGTACAGAATTTATAGGCAATAATTATGATAAACATCCTTTGAAATGAGGTTGCAGCTGAACATCTCTGAACCGGGCTAAAGGTTTTGAAACTTCACTAGCTAAATGAAATTGCAATGAAATAAATTGTGACTTCATCCAGTTTTCACTTCACTAATGTGACATAGTTCAAATTTTCGCTGTTACTTCACTAATGTGTTCTAGTTCCATGTTCTGTGTAACTTCACATATCCTCGCGACTTAATGAAATATGCATGAAGCAGTCTCTTCTTGTTTCTGCTTCACTTGCTGAGGAATCGAACACAGGACTTCACTAATCTCTTGCAGTAGCAGCACTCACTGCACATTGCAATTATCATCATAAAACATAACTACTACTCAATGTCTCGACTCCCGAGCATGCTTGTTTTTACAGAGTGGAAGGGAACTTATTACATTCTTTCTAATATGTACTTCATAGAGATATTACAAATAAAAAGAAAGTATAATAGCATTTTGTTCTGTGATCAGCATTTTTGAAAAAAAATAAGTTATTTTTCCAAATTAAATGATTTATTTAATGAAAATGTATAAAGATAATAGTTTGTTACTTGTAAGATGGGTAGAGTAACCTATTTCTGGCCTAGTTTTGGTAGTAACTGTGTGACAACATCCAGGGTTTTGAAATAGTTTACAAATACCGTTTTGTAGACGTAATGTTATCTGAGGCATAGGCAACGTTGCTAGGTCAAGGTAAGTCAATGTGAGAACCAGCTCCCAGTCATAACCAAAACCACACACTTGAATGAGGAGGTGGGGAGACTAGTAGCTTTGTTTTCCATACGAATCTTAATCTAAACAAACATGACAAAAGGGTGGTGTAATGTTTTGGCAAAATTACAAGTACAACTTGGTAGCTATTGGCCTACACTAACAGTATGGAATTAATGCCTTCATCATCCACTGAGAATTTTATGATTGCTAACTGAAAAGCACACCATGTTTATGTTAGCTTCACTAGAAGTTAAGTCATTATTAGAGTAATATTGTACTACACATTGAAACTCACAGGTTTAGTGTTAAAAGAACCTGAAATGTGTTTAGTGGATAATCATACATACAGCACAAGTTTATGAGATGCCAGCCTTTTCATCTGGCATCTTGTAAACCTCAGGGAGCATGCAGCCAGCACACAGAGGGTGAATATAAAATACTGTCGCCACGGAGGAAGGTATTTTAAATCCTGTTTGCATATTTGGTGCATACCATTGGTTTGCTCTCAGGGCCCAGAAAGTGCAGTTATTGCAATTGTATCCTATCCATTGGGCACAGTGTCTCACAGCAACGGATTATGCGCCTAAGCTGGCTTTTGTCAATTGGTTCCTAACATGGTGCAGATATGCCACAATTAATTATGGTCACAGACAAACTACCTTTACAAAAAGTGCCATTTTTATTTTCGTAACAGCCATATGTGGGTGGAACAAAACCCTCACAGCGTCAGGGCGCATCATTTTCAACAGTGATTGACTGTGAATGTATGAGCAGGAATGCACAAAATGTTTATCTACACTCATGAACCATGGGCCAGCTAAAGTGAAACCTGTTTAAGTGTTGACCTACTTCTGGTTTTCAAAGGGAGAATGCCATTGCCATACCAGCTACCGTTCAGCTACTGCACGCTGCAATGTTGCCAATGTGTGCATTTTATGTTCTCAAAAAACCTAAAATATCTTTGCAGAAAGTTATGACAGAGAAAAATGAAGGATACGAAATATGTTCCAAATAATGAGATCTGTAATTGGTTTAAATTAATGTAATGACTTCCCTTCCACCAGTATAGGCACTGGTGCTGTTTCAGAATATTCTAGAGGCTGGGAGAAAGAAGGTTGCAGAACAATCCTGTTCTTTCTCGATTACACTGGGCAAGAGTGCTATCCTTTGGCTTGCTTCTCTTTCAGACAAGTTGGTCAGTGCCTCCCTGGTAAGCTTGACCCATAGCCGCTGCATCACATTATACACATTTGGCTACAAACCAGCAGGAGGAAATAAATACGCTGTACTCTACTATTATTACCATTGAATACAACCATAATGGAATCCAGGGCGTGGCCAAAATATGCTAACATATTTCTTAAGCATTTACCCTTAGAAGTTCCTATCATTCCTATCGTCATGTCCTAAATTTATCTTCCACTGCTTTCTGGATGTATCCTAACCATCTTAGTGCTGTTCTTCTTCCTAGTGGTTGTCATTTCAAGATTTTCTTTGTTACTTTAGTCAGACATTCAAAGTTATTCTGTAACTTTGTTATGAGACAGTACAATTATTTGTTATGCTTAAAGAACTGCTCTTAACGAGTGTACCACTATTTGGCATTCTGTAACTCGTTTGTTGTTGCAATATTTATTTCCTTGCACACTGTTAGGCAACTGAGTGACTAATCAAAATTTGTGTGCTCTGCAGTAGTGTTTTGTTTCCCATTGTCACCAGCGCTTTAATACTGACTACCGAATGCTTTTGTATCTTTTTCTTACCGAGATGGAGGGGAACCATGAACATTTTAAACAAAAAATATACTTTGTATTTTTTAAATTTGCACCCATTGCTTGGAATAGGAAGTGACCCCAAAGAATTAGATTTTTATGGGGAAAGCTCGCCAGCAGCTATGAATTTCTAAAATAAATTCCAATTTTAGGTTAGGAAAGCTGGGCAACAGGATTAATAGCATAAGGATGGATTGTTTTTCTATTCATGATTTGGCAATGCTTAGCTTTAGAAATGTTCTTGCACCTTAATCTTGGAATGAAAACCATAATTAGTATCTGATAATATCCATATTATTTTAGGTGTTTGTTAAATGGAAGAGCATAGTGAAAAAGAAAGTTAGTTTCAATAGTTCTATTATCTGGGGGAATGTTGCTGTTAATAGCATTTTATTTTGGATTATTTTTTGTACAGAAATTTATTAAGTATAACTGACTGTTTCTGTTATGCTCTTCCTCTTCCAACAGCATCAGTACAAATTCCATTTTCTAGGTTATGAGAAACTAGTAAGTAGCTTTCTGCAAGCCACTTCTTTTAGCAGACTGAAAATTCTCTTAAAATGATTCTGAGAACTAAAACCTATTGCTACTTACAGCCCTCAAAAGTGCTCAGTTTCTAATCTTAACCTAAAATTGAAACAAATATATTTGTTATCCATTCAAATCAACTCATTAGTAATCACTGTTTTAACCTAAAATCTTAAATTAATAAGTGTATTGTGGCATACGGCCAGGGATGATGCCATCGTGTGCCCTCAAGTCATCATGCAAAGGAAGAGGATGATTACAAGGTTGCAGTAGCTGGAGGGATGGTAAAAGGGTGACATTATAAGGCACGTAACTTCTGTTCCCAATCTTTCAATTTTTAATTTATCTAGTATAGCCTAAACTACATTTCAAAATGAAAGAATTAAACAGCTAGTGGATTACCTGCATGGCATAGGAAGTCTGGCTGTCCATCGTTGTTGGGCCTAGTGCCTATGTCAAGATTCCAAATTATCACTAAATGAATTTAAGAAACTGACCAGTAAAGAGTCTGGCTAGGCACATGGTTGATCAAGCCTGCACTGTCAAAAAACGTTACAAAAAAAGTTTAAATACCCGATAAAATGCTGATTAGTGACTAGCTCGTAAATGACGTAAGCATATGTCAGCAGAAATAATGTAACTCATCCACATGTTAGACACAAAGTAATCTTTTACCCTAAACCACATGTCAGCCAATTGCTACTTACTTCAACATTCAGGAAATGATGCGCCAGAAAGCTAAGCCACTTCCTGGAGTTACTTTTTAAACCAAGTTTGCCCTGAATATCTCAAACTGTATAAAATCATATGTATCAAAATCTTTTAAAATAATATTATAACTGTCACAGTATTAATACTGAGATTACACATTTATTATACTACTAAAGCCTGTCTCTTAAAACTTATGTTTGGAGCATCATATGGAACATTAACAGCTTATCCAAGCACAATCCATAACATTTATATTTTATACTACAACAAATAAACATTTGATAATTAAAATGTAAACTTTCTATCATGTTTTCTCTCTTACAACAGCATTAAAATGACATCTTTTTGAATCTGTTGTTTAACAAATGGTTAGGAAGAGGATCTTGGGGTTTGCTGCATTCAACAACCAAATCTTCATTCATAGGAAAATTTTGTTTTGTTAGGAAATTACAGAATGCCAAATAGTACATAACAATTGGTTAGCAGCTTTAACAATTTGTTAAGCCTTAACAGAAGTTTCAGAATAGCTCTGATTCTCTCTATATGGCCATAGCAATGATGCATACTATTCTGCAATGTTTTTATGAAGCATTTTATTTCTATTTGCCTCCATAACTTCTCATTTTGTACCCTATCCTGCAAGCATTGTCCACTATTCTAATTCTATCCCTGATTTTCATTGTTTGAAGTCGCATCTCAGCTCTTTATAGAACTGTATTTTCCACCATGTTGTGAAATATTCTTAACACCTTGTCTAATATTACTATTCCATATTATCCCATGCAACGCTTTAGTAGCTCTCTTCCCCATAAATAAATCCTGAGTTTATGTCTACGTCAAATGTCCTAGAACTATTTATTATTGTTCACAAATTGATAAATTGGTGCAGGGTTATATTATACTTTCAATGTCCCTAAGTTCACAGAATCCTGTCCAATACACAGTCTTACTCAGATTTATTAACAAACACCATCTGCTATATTCCTCTCTTCATCTCGAGAGAAAATTACCTAATTGTTCCAAACAAAACAGAGTGGAGAGTATGGTCAATAATCTTTATTTCCACGTCTTAACATTTCCTGTACCAAATATTCAATGATTAAAATGGTGCCATTCCACAGCATTCTTTTATATCTTTGTCAACTAGAATACTCAGGGCTAACTTATTTCCTATTTTCATTCTTACTTTTATGTTTATGTAGAACTTTTTAACCAAACTAAGCCATTAATCTTTTACATTAACCCTTGCCTATTACCTCCCATACTTAATACATATGTTTAGACCCTTTTTCCAAACAGTTGCTGTGTGATGTAATGGTATATGCTTTTGCTTGTCACACAGGGGATCAGAGTTCGACTTTACACCAGATATGAAAATTTCAATACTTTATTAATCTTTTAATAGTTAAACATAGCCTTAATTATGGGAACTCAAATGAAGGACAGAACTATGCTTTTTATTTTAAATCTGTTGCCATGAACTGAGACTATTTAAAACAATTCAGATCTATCAGCATGTGCCTGGAAAGACCAGGTTTGTCTGGGCACCCCTTAAGATATCTTCACAAATTAAAACATTACAAAAGCTGTCATTAACCTTGGAGAAACTCATAGGTTTACAAAACACCCTATCACACAATGTAAATCCCACACATGTAGGTACACCTACAAAATGTAAACTACAGATGTATGTAATGAAACAACATTATATTGATTATGGTGGTATTATTTAAATGATAGAGAACAAGTGAAGGTGTTAAATACAGCATGTTAACAAATACTAAACAAATATAAATTGATGTAATTTTGTTTGAAATCAATAAAAATGTAAGAGTAGTTTATTTATACAAGTCTGCTAAAAATATACAATTTTTAGGATAGTCTCCCAAAATATCTTTTAAATGTCAGAATGAAGACATAAAATGTTGGGAACACAACTGGAATTAAATGCTAGCTGTACATTTGCAATCTTCTTTCAATTCATGTTGATGCATCACTTATGTGTACTTTTTAGCATAATTAATTTGTTTTGAGATCATTTATACGTAAACAGTTATTCATGAATAAAATAATGTGGATATAAGAATAATTTTTTAGCAAATAATAGTATAGGAGATTTTAATTGATAATTTTTATGAACAGATCCGGTCTGTAGACCATTCTACAGACATGGTAGAAATGTAAAAACTTTGTAGTTTTTCAAAATCAGACAAAAGTGCTTCCCTAAGTAGGCATCCTCCAAATATGGATGCACAAATAATATAATAAGTTATATATTTATTTAGATAAAAAACTAACTTGGTTTTTGCAACACTAATTTCAATTATTTGCTTGACACTTCAGACATATTTTGTGAGGAACTGCCTTCATTTTCAGCTATAGATTGACTAATGGAAAAATTTAAGCTTCTTGCTGCACCTTTGGAGATATCTGGTAATGTTGACTAATTTTGAAGATTTAGAAGCTAGTAACTGTGATGTGTCATAATTTAAAATAAAGAGAGTTGAAGGTTGTTACACTACATCACTAAAATGTACATAACCTTCAACTCTCCCTATTTTAAAATCTGGTAATGTAATGAATAGGGCTAGGATTTTTATGATAGGGCATATATTTTTTGGTAGGACTGACATGCTCCTTAAATACATATAAATGCTTCTTATGAAACAGCGAAATGAATTAACCTAGTTTGTTAAGTCATATTTTTGCATATATGGCCATTTCTCTCTGATAGAGCATATTTTAGTAAGTAAATGGTCATATTCGTCATATTTTCACTCTTTCAAGAAGAAAAGAACTTTCTCATGCAATTTATTTATTCTGTGTTACATTTCCCAGAATTGCGCACCTCATTTTGTTTCCTGGAAAATGGCAAGTATCTACATTCCTTCCCCGTTTCCTTTGAATTCACAATATGGACTTCACCCTTACGCATCAGTGAGTTTGTGTAAGCTATTGTTAGTCTATGAACAGGTATCTGATTAAGTCATTCTGGACTCTGGACTGCAGACAAGTGTCTAATTCACTCATTGTGTTATTCAGTCTTATTGAAGTCGTAAGCGTGTGCAGTACAGTTCAGAAAAAATGCCTAATGTGAAGCAAAATGTTCAAGTAAAACTAAAAAAGTTTGTGTCTCAATATGGTGAGAAAGTATTTTCAAGTGATGGTAAAATACTCTATTGTAAACTGTGTGACGTAAGAGTAACTGCAGAGAAGTCATTTAATGTTCAGCAGCATGTGGCAACAGATAAACACAAATGTGAAGTACAACGGATTGAAAATGAAAAAACACTACAGCAAATGCTTCTAGGGGAATCCTGCCAGTCTTATTCACCATTCTGCGAAGAACTTTGTACAGCTTTCCTTCGTGCTGATATTCCCTTAAGTAAACTAAACCATCCAAAATTTCGTGAATTCTTAGAAAAATACACAGGCAAACCTCTTCCTGATTCCTCCACATTAAGAAAGAACTTTGTCAGCCGAAGCTACGAAAAAACAATACAACAAATCAGACAACAGCTCGTAAATAAAAAATTTGGGTATCAATTGATAAAACTACAGACTCTATGGGAAGATATATTGTAAATGTCATTGTGGGAACTTTGAAAGAAGATGGTCCAGGCGAAAAGGTTCTAATAAACTGTGAACATTTAGAAAAAGTAAATTTTTCAACCATTTCTAAGTTGTTCGACAGATCTATGGGTGCCATATGGCCCGAAGATGTTAAGCATGACAATGTACTTCTCTTCGTAACGGATGCTGCACCTTATATGGTGAAAGCTGCCGATTCTCTAAAAGCATTGTACAGTAAAATGGTGCATGTGACTTGTTTAGCTCCCTCCTTGCACCGAGTTGCAGAGGAGATTCGTAGTAAATTCAATGACATTGAAAAATTTATTGGATGTGTCAAAAAGATATTTTTGAAAGCCTCTTCACGTGTTGTAGCATTTAAGTTGTTAGCTCCAGACATTCCCTTGCCACCATCTTCCATTTTGACAAGATGGGGGTCCTGGGTTGATGCCTGCAACTATTACTGCCAGAACTTCAACGTTGTGAAAAGCACCATTGATTCATTCGATAGAAGTGAAGCTACTTCAATTGGACTGGCTCAAGAATTAATGTCATACATAAATCAAATTTTGGATTTATTCCAGCTGTCATAACTGCTTTGGAGGGATTAGAAGTGCCACTGGTGAAGCAGATAGAACAAGTGAAAAAAGTTGTGAATAAATTAGAGGGCGTTTGTGGTAAAGTGGGAAAAGAAGTGTCAAAGAAAATGGAAAAGGTGTTAGAAAAAATCTGATATGTTACACTCACATGACTTTCTCTACTCTTGTACAAGCTATTTTTACAAACGCTTATTCTCCATATGCTTCATGTTAATCGAGATATCGAGATGTGAATCTTATTGGTAATGTTCATGTGGATGCAAGGGAAATATGGTAGGTTTTAAGAGCTAGTCAAATATTTTAACGCTGGTTGCTATGTGGCGCATTCTATTCTGTTTGCATATCCAGGGCATAAAAAATTGAATAACGAATTTGAGAAAAAGTATAAGTATTGGAAAATTTAAGGAAATAACAAGCAATATCTCGAAAATGGTTCACTCAACTAAAAAAATGTATATAACATAAATTGTGTATTTTAATGCAATCTACATTTTTTGTGTAGTAAAATTTTTTCTATCTCTTATGGTTTACCAGTTATGCGAAAGTCGTTCACAATAAAGAATACTTTTGGAGACATTCCCAGGAAATTCAAGATATACATTTTATTTGTCATAAAAATACCTTAAACATATGATATTTTAATCAAAATCGTTAGAGCCATTTTTGAGAAAATTAAAATTTTCGAAAAATCTTCCATGTAAAGGGTACTCTGGGGTGGGGGGATTTTCTTGAAAACCTTCGTGTCGCATCCCTGGAAGATACTGAACCTAAATACCAAGTTTGGTGTTTATCCGATTGTTCGTTTTTGAGTTATGCTGTTCACAGACACACACACAGACACACACACACACAGACACACACACGGACATGTTTCCAAAAATGCTTTTTTTGGATTCAGGAGGTCTCAAAACATGTATTTCCGGTGAAATCTCGGTATCGAATTTTTGGGTGGAATGCAATACTTCCCCTACTTACTATACGTAGTAGAGAAAGTAAAAAATGAAGGATATCATACACTGTGTTCCATTGCAATGATTTTGTTGGGTGAAAAGTTCTCTCTTAATCATTCAGATTTAGATTCAAATGATATTGTTCATTTTAAATATGCTCCTCTTGTGTCAACTGAAGTAGAAAGGAGCTTTTCGAAGTACAAGGCTTTGTTGGCTGACAATAGGAAATCTTTTTCATTTGAAAATTTGCACAAGGTCTTCATTGTGTATTGCAACTCAGAGCTTATATGAAGTAGAATGAGGATGTAAAAAACACATAGGTTCCTATAATGTTAATAAACATCATACTGGAATGTCAAATTGCATAGTTTACCTTGCTTCTCATGTGCATTTTATTCTCAAATAAATAGTTCATTATCAAAATTGACTTACTAATTTATTTTACAGTAGAAATTTTACCTCATTTTAATATTGTTAGGTCATATTTATTATGTTATTGTGCATATTTTGGTAAATGTTTGGTCATAACAGCATATTCTTTTGTGCATATTATGGTGATTTTTAGGTCATAAATATCCTAGCCCTAGTGATGAATTTGCACCACAGCAGATTCTTCAATACAGCCAAATATGAGGACAATAGCCCTGGAAACATATCTGACAGGTCCAACAAGTAAATAAAGTTATTTTGTTATTTGATTCTTCCACTTCAAAAGTTTCATCATAAACATTCAGTATTCAGTCTTCAAAATGCAATGCTTTATCAAATGTATTCTTTAGGAAGGTATTGGAACATTTCTACTAACTCCTCTTTTTCAAATAAGGTCCTTTCAACAGGAGCTTCAATAACATCTTCACTTTGATCATGGTTTTCCTGTAGATCCTGAGGGATATACAAACCCTGAGAAGACAATCTATGAGTAGCCACAAATGACTGTTCCCCTTGCCTCTGTCGAGCTCGTAATGCCCACTGTTTTGCTACTTCAGGTGTTCTACACTTTCGATACATCATGCAATGTATATGGGGCAGCTTTTCATAGTAAACTCTCAGAAAACCTAACTCTCCCAACACTATTCTCCAAGTCTTCATCAGAGGAGCATTTGCTGAACCATGCTTAGAATCAGGAGTTATGATAAACAAGAGTCCCGTTGGTTTAAGGACACTATAGGCTTTAGTTACACAGACGTATCTCTGTGCTGGCAAAGGCAAGTATTCCAGCATCAAGGAAAATACCACCACATCAAATGATTCCTCTTCAAGCTCGGTTACTGAATGACACCGCGCTTTCTTGAGAGAGCCTTTTGGTCTGATGCCCACATTAAGAAAGTCACACTGATACACATCTTTTGTTGCCGGTGCCAGATCAACTGGCAACACCTTAAAGAAAGGATATATTCTAAATGGGTTATAACAGCTTCCTACATCCAGCAAGTCTATATCTGGCACCACTCGAGCTGCTTTCCCAACTTGACAATCATTCCGGTTTTCACAAGCACGCTTACTTGACTCAATTGACATCAATTTACGTAGCATTCTTTCCTCTCTGAAATCTTCCTTTTCTATATCCTCTGTAAAGTATTGCAAACATTTCTCCATCACCCACTGAACTCGCGAATGAGCTCCTTTATCCCTGTCCTTTGCATTTTCATCCCAATATTTCACGGCCAAAGTTCGCATAGCTTCTGCATATTTGTGCAATGTTTCACTCTGGATGCAATGCTCGTTCCATGCTTTCTCTGCACCAATCTTCTTGCTGCGATCTCGCAACGATTGATGCACGCTTTTGATGAAAGTGGCCAGTTGTTGGTGTTCCTGAGAAGCCATGTTGTTACGCAGATCCCTGCTCTTCTAGAACCTTACAAGCCATGTCCAGCCTGAGTTTTAACTGTACCGGGTCTTCAACAACAGCCTTAAGTTGAGAGAGTTCCAACTCCAGCAGCATTCCGGTCAGGTGAGCAGCTACCTCTGGTTCTGGGTGGATCTGAAGAACCATCTCATAGAGCACTTCGCCGACATCCTCAGCCTCATCCTGACTCTCAGTGGCATCTGTCTGCAACTACAAACATCCACAATTAATGAAGAATAAACACAACTAATAACTGGGAGGGCAGGTTTTTCTAGTTTTAAATGAGTTTATGTGCAAACATGAGTGTGCTCCAAAAATGTGTAATTATAGTACTAGAGACAGGATTTTAATTTCTTCTCTGCTGTCAGAAAGTATACTCACTTGGCATGTGAGTTAATTACTATATTTCCAACAATTTGAGTAATATTTCATGGTGCTATAATACATATTGTGCCTATTTTGTTAATAAGTATGTTTCGTAGTTTGCAAATATGCTGCATATTTGCTTGTTTTGCATGTATATTTTTATTTTATCTTCATATCTGATTTCCAAATAATATGTGCCATCAAGAAGTGTTGAAACTTGGAAACACTTATGGTAGCTCACACGCAACACAATAAATAGTGTCACACATGTCACATCAGTGAATCTCCACCTTATCGGGTTGTGTCCATTCCCTCATAGCATGAAGGTGGCCGTTAAGGAGTTCTTGGAACCGAGTTCAAGTGTTTAAGTTTTTTTTTTTGTTTATGGATACTTTTTGCTGTGGTCGTTGGCGTCCCATTCTATATTGGGCGTGAAAGACCGGTAATTTTGCTCAGAGGCCTCTTTATTGGGCTTGAGGTTCTTTTATGTGCCGTAAATCTATGACACGGGACCACCGGCTTTACTTCCCTTCCGAAGGAAGCCATGCTAAGGATTTTTACGCCCGCAAAAATTCATCGCTCTCCGCCGGGTTTAAACCTGCGACCTCGGGAACTAGAGGCTAGCATGGTAACCACTGCACCAGAGAGGACGACTGAGTTCAAGTGCGATGGTTATACTTATATACAATATTAAATTTAGTTTAAACTTTATTGTTTAGTATCTCTTAACAGTTATAAAAATGTAACCTACAAATTTACGCTAAGGAAGCCATTTCAAAATATTTAACTGGTTTAGAAATTCAATTCTAAAATTATTGCTGCAAATTTGCAATAGGGTGTATAAGGTGAAAGATTTGCTTTTGTGTAATCATTATTCAGTGAGATTACGTTAATTTGCTTTAAATTTTTATTTGTCAATAGGATGCCTTAATACTTTTTATATAGTCACATTTAAGTGCATATTATGGAAGTTTTCAATGCATAAATGCATACATATTAAAGGGATTATTAGAGCATGAAATTCCTCTAATTAGCACATAGTTGCTATGCTAGATGCTAGGATGATTCTCAATTAAAGCATTTACATGCTACAAATTTCTAAGACTTTAAAGTCATTTAGAGAGGTTGCATTATGAATTTAGGATCTTTGACCTTCGCAATGCACTATACCACATGAGTCTTCTCATCCTGCGGATTAGTAACCCTGAATTTTAGAGATGATGTGAAATGCAGGTGCTGACACTGCATTCACCAGCCCGCTCATTAGGGCTACGGTGGTGCTCGTTAATGTGCTCTAGTAGCGCAATGGTTAACATGCTGGGAAGTCATGGTGAAGGTCGGATCACGCCTGCAAATAAATGAGTTTTTTATTCATGTTTTGAGAACATTCTAGCAAATCATGATTTCTTTCTGAATGCACTAGAAAGTGGATTTGCCTATAAATACATGTTCCAGCCGTTCGTGCTCACTGTGGAACAATGTTTTCGAATAGAGAGTATCTGGACATGCTGTTAGTATATGGGAAAGTGCAGCAGAATGCAAGGGAGGCACATCATCTATACCAAAAGAGGTTTCTGCAGAGCACTTCCTACAGATCAAACGTTTTGCAAGTTGTGAACCGCCTTCTGGAACAAGACACCACATCCATGAAGAGATCACGCTGTCTGTGACCAAGCAACAATGGATTGTGTGACTGAGTATGTCATTCAACATCCGCATTGTAGTACGAGGAACATTCACAGGCATTTCAATATTAGCCAATCTTATGTGTGGACAATACTACATCACGCAAAGTTCCACCCTTATCTTAAACTACACCAGGAGCTACTGCAGCCGGACCATGGATAGAGAGTGGCTCATACGACAAACTGAACAAGATCCACATTTTTGGCAACTGTGTTATTTACAGATGAAGCAGCTTCCACAACACAGGCCATGTAAATTGCCACAACATGCATTACTGGAGCAAGTAAAACCACAATGGATGCAAGAGGCGGCCTTACAAGTCCAATGGGGTTTCAACGTTTGGGCTCGTATATTCAGTGATCATCTAATAGGCCCATATTTTTATGATGGCCAACTCATTGGGAATCGCTATCTCCACTTCCTACAACACTAGCTGCCTACTCTACTGGATGAAGTGCCGTTGCACAACCGACTATGTGATACCAACATGATGGGGCGCCAGCTCATTCGGCCTGTTGTGTAATGGCTTATCTCGATGCCAACTACCCTGAGTGATGGATCAGATGGCATGGGCCAATATGGCGGCCAGCATGCTCACCACATCTAACCCCATTAGATTTCTTCTTATGGGATTATCTTAAAGATATATGTATCAGTAACGACCAATGACCCCTCAACAACTCAGGGAGTGCATAACCTTAGCTTGCCATGACATCACATCGGCTATTTGCGTTGGGTTAGGCTAGCGATGATGGTTAGATTGAGATCTTGCATCCACCAGCATGGTGGCCAGTTCCAACACATATTACAACCACATGGAGGAAACAGGTAAATTGTAAAGGTTTATCTGTGTGATGGTCTGACATGATGTCATAGTCACTAACCTGAAACTGGAGCTTCTACATGTGCCTTAGGTAATCATAATAAATTGACTAATTTTGAAGATTTAGAAGCTAGTAACAGTGATGTGTCATAATTTAAAATAAAGATAGTTGAGGGTTGTTACACTACATCACTAAAATATTCTTACTTGAATGCGTTTCGGGAGACGTTCAAGTAAGAATATTTTAGTGATGTAGTGTAACAACCCTCAACTCTCTTTATTTTAAATCATAATAAATCTCACTAATAAAGGTATGATTTTCATGAATAATGATAAATAAATAAAATAAGTTAAAAAAATTACTCAATTTAATATTTTTCCTCTAATTACTGCAAAAATTATGAAACCTAATATTACATAAATTATTATTCAACTTTCTTCTGTTAAATGTACTACTTTGGGAACCAGAGAGGTTCACAACGTTATATGGGCTTGCAAATGCTATCTAGTCTAATCCCGACTATGCCAATGAATTTTTCAGTCGTCTTTCTAACCTTGTCCTAACACATTGCTTGTGTGAAAGAACAATTAATTCCAAGTTGTTAATCACTTCATAAAGGAATCCAATATATACAGGGTGTCCCACTTAAAACACTAATAAAATAAATGGTTATAACTGGAAATGTATAAGCCAAAGAGAAATAAATCTAGTCAGATTTGGCAGTGCAGATCTTGCAATTTGTGTAACAATGTAACAATGGTTGCCACAGAGTTGTGACATCGAGAAATAAATAAATAGCAGTAATCTACTGTTTCTATAAAACTAGCTATGAGCAGAAAGTCTTGTGTGTTCTTTGATTAGCAGAAACAAAGTCTATGAAGCATGTTCAATGCTGATTTTGTCAGGAATACAACCTTCAAAGGCATGATCCCATTCCTGACTATAAGAGAATAATGGCCTGGGATGCAAAGCTGAAGCAAACAGGAAGCTTGTTGTCAAGCAGTGGTAAACCTGCTGAGAAAAGAGTTTCTGAAGAGAACATTGAACTCATACGAACCTGTTTTACAAGATGTTCAAGAATATCAATCCGAAAAGCAAGTTTAAAACTCCAGATTCCTCGCAGTAGTGTTCACAATGTTCTGCACATAAGGCTCTGTCTTCGAGCATATAAAATTCAAACCACACAGAAAATCAAGCACAATGATAAACATAAGACGCTAAATTTTGTTACGAGTGTTTTGGCCAAAACTGATGAAAACAACTCGTACTTAGATCATATCTGTTTCTCTGATGAGTCAGCTTTCCACATATTGGGAAAAGTTAAGACACAATTGCAAAATCTGAGGGAGTAAGAATCCTTCTGTTGTGTTTTAAAATGAACGTGATTCACCCAAATTAATGTCTGGTGCAGTTTAATGAAAGATTGTGTGATAGGTCCCTTCTTTTTTGCTGAACCTACAGTGACTGGTTGAACCTATCTAGGTATGTTGGAGTTGTATGTCGTCCCACAACTTCCTGCAGAAACCATTTATCAGCAAGATGGTGCTCCTCCTCACTTCACATTGAAGGTAGGCAAGTTTCTGAATGACAACTTTCCCAGACAGTGGATTGGCAGAAGATCTGAGACAATCGCTTAGCTGCCAAGGTCACCAGATCTATGACCCTTGGACTTTTTTCTATGGGGATTCGTCAAGGATACAGTTTACAGAACACCAGTGGATGACCTCGATTTGAAACTCAGAATTCACCTTGGGATTCAAAATGCCACAATTGCTATGCTCCTCAGCATAAATAAAACTCAATTTAATTTTAATTTCCAGGTGTCAGATTCACCTCTTGCTGTCGATTTTTTCCATATATCTATATCCATACACATTCTTTTTATTTCACCCATTGTTTTCCCTTGTTTTTACTATAAAGTTTTCCCATTTAATTCTTGGTCTTCCTCTTCCTATTTTTTCTTCTACTCTCATTACTATTGCTTGCTTAATTTTCCTTTCCTCCATCTTTCTGCACACATGCACAAACCACTTCAGTTCAACAAAATTTTCAATTATTTAAAACTTGTCTTTGTACCAGGTTTTTATGCAAATAAAAGTGTTCCGCTGATATTCTAACCTTTTTTTTTGTGCTTCAACCATGCTCCCAATCCCACTGGGGTTGGATTAGTGGGGTTCTACTGCATTCCAGGGTGAATTCAAATACAAATTAAACATTTTATCCAATTGAGGTGATAACATTCAAAATGGACAAGTGCATAGGTGCTCAAAATGTGAATAACTGTATGATTTCTTAAATTCTATTTATATCTATTATAGCAAATCTGAGCACTCATGCGCACACAGACATTCTTTTGTTTCTCATGAGCTCATGCAAAGAATACAAATGAATAAGTAATATCATAGCTAGCCTAATTACATAGGGCAATCAAAAATTTGTACACTAAACCTTTTTCACTATAAGCTGAAAGGAGAAGTAAACTGAACCACGTGACAAGAGAGCACCTCAATTTCTGGTGGGCAAACTACAACCTTTCCCGCTTAGCATGTCATCTCTTCCTCTAAAAAAAACAGCTCGGTTCAGATCGTAACATTTTGTGGCTATTCTTGTGCAGAGAAATTAAAAAAATCCATTATTGTAACAGTTCAATTTATGAAACTAAATGTGCTTGTTCAGATTCACCTATAACTAAATGAACCGTTATAGCAGAGGGTTTAAGAGACTATGCGCAGACGCTGGAGTTCGTTTCTGAATGAGCCACCAGCGTACTTTCGCAACGTGTTGAGAAAATCACTACGTTTCCATGGGGAATTACGATCGATTTGAGTCCAATTCCATACTGAATACGATCCGCATTTCCATGTTAAATTCAATATGTATTGAGATTGATTTGGATCCACAAAGTTCGAGAATAAAATAATTCAAGCTTTTATGTTGGTCAACTTGGATTTAAGTTGCCTAACCTGTTAAGTATATGTTAATTTGTTTTTCTGTATATTCTGGTTTTTGAGGTTAGTGAATGTTTTTGAGAAGAATAAATTGCGAATTATGGAAGCGATAAAACTGGCTTTGCTGTGTGTTTTATTACACACGTGATTAACGATTTACGCTAATAAAAACAAAATGAGCACACAGCGTGTTACTATGAGTATAGTATCTTTGGTGTATTCAAAACGATTTCAATACAGAAGGTGTTTCCATGCAATAAATTTCGATCCAGTCCTACTTTCTAAGAGCTGGCCATTGTTTAGCAATAATTGAACTTCTTTGTTAGTGATGCAGAATTGTTGCTCGGATAGCTTGGGCCACGTTTGTTTTCTGTTGTGTTTTAACCTATAGTGCTAATCGTTATTTAACTTGTTGACTCGTAAAAGGTTAAAGCAAATGTGGTATACTGATATTAGTCATTAAATGAATGATTTCTACAGCCTGAAGTAAAGAACAGTTTAATCCAGTACCTTTAATCACAGATGCCAAACTGTTCAGGTACAACTTTTATTTGTCTACTCTTAGTATTATGTGTTAGAGGCTTAGGATGTAAGGCAAAATATAGGAATAAGACATGCAGTGTTTAAAAGCTAATGATTCCCAAGTTGTGCAATATACTGCATTCCCATTCTGTCTGAAGCAATTTCCTCTCAAAGGTACATCGTCCTCCACGTGGTGCTGCCATGTGCTCGGTGGAGTGATACATTTAAGTTTTGTTTACTTCTCCTTTCAGCTTATAGCGAAAAAGGTATAACTCTCCAAGACTCCAACCATGGACAAATTGTACACAAAAACTTAATGTAGCATATATTTTAACTATATATTTCTCAAGTTATAGCTATAAAAAGTTAACTACTGAAAAGTATTCTCTAAATTTGCATCTAATAGTTCCCATTTCCCACTGATAGTGGAGATTCAAAGACGATCGGAGGAAGTAAGGGAAGGAGATGGGAATGGGAGAAGAACACTAAGCAGTATAGTGACTTAGCGATATGAAGCTAACTCAACACACATGTTTTGTAAATGCGAAAGCTTGGGTATGGTTGGCAATAGGAGCCAGGGCTCGACACTGATCATGCCCAAATGTATTGTATTAGCTCAACACTCAATAAAGATATCATATCATAACTACTGAAAATTTATGGTATTACATCACGTTTAGTGTTACATTCTTGCCACTCATATGCTAACACCCACATGAGTTAGTCCGGCTAATGGCTGAGCTGCAGTTGACCTTTAAGTCAGGTAGTTGAGACAGCCCACAGGACAGCAGGATGTCAAGTTTTGCTTTCTTTCCTTAGTACTTAAATTGTAATCAACTTCATTAGCAAGGCATGCTAAATAATTGTATAAGGAGAGAAAATTATTTTGTGCAGCTAACATTAGAAAAATCAGTGAACAAATGTTTTACAATTAACAGTTGGCTTTTCTTGATGGTCATAGACTATGTGTTTTCCAAAGTGGTTAAATTGGTCACCTGGAAGTGGCAAGTCTAATCTGCATTTATCATTACTTTTTAGTGCAATATGATGCTTGAGGAAATTTATTAATATAACTTAAAAGTTTATAAATGTTTGTTTATTTACTTATTACTCAATGCAATGCAGTCAAATTATACTTCTTGTTCCATTACATCAATGCAGCCAACAGTCTTGTTTATCCCTAACTTACACCACTAGTTAACTGCATTAAATAACATTAACACTCGTGTTCCTTGTCTGAACTAAATTTAATGCAACAGATGCAGGATGGAAGTGAATTCGGAACTCAACGTCCATGTTTTCGGCAGATCCTAATCAAACAATAATTCTACAACATTGCAGTAAACAGCAACAACAATTATATTAATTCTGGGTGAGTCATTTCTACAAATTTTAAACACTGAAGAAACCACCTTCACTTCTCACATTACAATAAAATCTGCTCGCATGTGTAATGCAATAAAATCTGAGACAAAACATGTACAAGACTTTTTGCTCAGTATCGAACATTGGATGAAATGTCAAACCACTATGATGGAGAATTAACAGCTATAAAAGCAGCATTACAGAGCATTTTATATAGACCATACATGAAACAAAAAATAGTCATCTTATCAGACTCAAAATCAGCCATAGATGGAATAGTAAATTACAACAATAAAACAACAAGAAATATTAAAGAAATAAGAAGCCTAATTAAAGCAGTTGAAACTAGAAACCATGTCACTCTACAATGGACCCCAGCTCATGTCGGACTTCTGGGAAATGAACATGCGGATCAATTAGCAAAGAAAGGTGCAATACAAAAAATAAAAACTGTAGGACAAATAGAAATAAATAAATAATTAAATAACATTAAATAACATTAAACAACATTTCAAAAGACAGCAGAGACTTGATGAAGAAGATAAATTAAAGGATAAAGATTATAAGACTATTAAAGATAGAGTTGATATACAAAAATTGCCAAGGAAGACTGCAGTGGCCTTATTTAGGATGGCAACTGGCCACGATTGCCTCATAGAACATCTCTACAAGATACGATGCCTACCTACACCCAAGTGCACTCTCTGTGAAGAAGATGTCATCCTGAACAAACAACATCTCGCCAAATGCAAAGGTCTTAAAAGTGATAACTTACAGACTTTATATTGGGAAGCCAGAGGGAAAATGATGCAGATCAATTAATCCCCAGTGCCATTGGTCAACAACAACAACATGTACAAGACTTACCGAAAATGGTCGTATGCTTATTCCTTCTACACATTTCTCCACAACTGTTTTTTATTTATTTGTTGTCGCTTTAATTTGTTTTGGAAAATTGTTTCAGTAGTAGACAATTAGTGATATAAATTTTGTACATGTTGGCTGCAATGCAAAAAGCTATATGGTTAGTATTTATCTGGGCTTAAGTCTGCTTGTGCATGCATCTAGTTGAACCTTCAAAATTAGAAATGTCACATATTCAAAAGCTTTTCCAAAAGTTAAACTCAATATTCTTAGCAATTCAAACTTGCTGTGAACATCAAACTATGCCTAATGCCGTGATGAGAGTGGCCCTGGTATAGTTTTAAAGACCATGACTGCACACCACAGAACGTAGTTCCGTAGAAATTGCAATTTTTATTGTTATACAATTAAAATGGAAATGTCTGAAATAAGTTTGAACTGAACTTTTAACAATCTGTATTATTATTATTATTATTATTATTATTATTATTATTATTATTATTATTTTCCAAAATTCTATTATTTCTGTAGCATAAATTTAATTCTCTTTATCCAGATGTAATATTCGTAGTAATCCATGCATATACTCCACAACAGGTAGAATATATTCTTTACTTTCCCAACTTATCTTTCCCACATTTTCCTTCCCTTCCTTCTCTATCCACAGCAAAACAAACATTTCAAAGACTGGCCCAATACTGCAAGAACACTCACTAGTTTAATCCACTACAGTGAAGGTTTACTGTTTCTTTATCCATTGTTTAGGTAAACACACTAATATCCATCTTTCAGTTCTTATTCATTGTACATGTCTTTTTTTAAGCAAATTTCAAAATATCCAACCCATACACACACTGTTGAAGTTTGTATATATAGAGGATATGTGTGTTTTTGATTTTATATGTGTGATAATGTGTATACTCTGAAATTAAGGCATTTTCATTGGTATGAATCAAGATGCAGTTTTTGTTCACTTTATACAATAAGCCTTCAAAAATATATAATAAAAACTAGAAAATACCTCAATATCAAACCTCTTTCTATTTTACCTTAATGACTTTTGTACTTCCTTTCCTTCTAGGTATTTAAAATAACCTTTGTATCTAATTTCCTAAAGTTTTTAACAGTATCAAATAACCAAAAGTTTGATATTAAAATCCTACCATATACATGCATTTTTAGTTTCCCTGAATAAAAAAAAACAAAACATTTTTTTAAAGCAGAAATATATGCTTATTATTAAAAGCACATAACTTAAAATCAAGTAGATAAACACCAAATGTTGTACAATACATTCATGAAAAGTGCAGAACTCCAAAAATGTGCAGAAAAACAAACATGCATTTTATAAACTACCACTCCCATGGAAAATTGCATTTCATTCAATAGTGCAAGGCTAATTTCATGGCACAATTTTATACTTCATTCATGTGCTCCTGTACTGCTAATTTAATATTGGTATAAGGCTATTTTCATGTCACAATGTTATATTCCCTTCAGATAAAATTCAATGAGTCCAGGCCAGATATCCTATTGAGGGCCCTTAGCCGCAAGACGTAGCCCAACATTAAGAAGCCTAAGTCGCAAACCATAGCCGAGGAATGTTTTTCAGAAATAGAAAAGTGGAGCATTGCAACTGTGAAATGCCAAAAGGGCATAGCCCTAAGATCTGTGCACCTAAAACTTCAATGATTCACGTTAACAGCACTCCACATACTACAAGAATTAATCCTAATGTTTTTTAACACCGATTTCATAAGTAAAACATTGCAATTTTGCCCATGCTCACATATCGAATCTGCACCTTCCCTTCATACATTCGTGTACAGCTTCTTTAGTGTTACAATGTTGTTATATTACACACATTGGTTTTCCTAGGGTTGGCAATGTTTAAACCACTTAGACCATGCACACGCCATTGCTAACAGAGGACAGGCCGCTTTCATACTGAACTACCCACCAAAAATTCTGTTTGATCTTACCTTTGTGAACTTCAGATATTCCTTCTTTGCTTTCTCAACAGCCACTTGAAGCATATTTTTATTTTTCAGTAAGGTTTCTATCGTTTTCCTATCAAGTTCCAAAAGCATTCCTGTTATCTGTGCGCAAAGTTCTGAATCTATGCTTGCAACAGCAACAAAAAGCAGTTCACCTACTGCTTCCTCTTCCCTGAAACATTGGAAAATCTTAGTTAATCAAATAAATCTGTCATTAAGAATGCTCTTTGCCTAATTAAATATAACAGTAACCTGCATTACATTGGTCTTCAAAGGCAGTGAGATACCACCATCGCTCGCAGCTGCGTTCCTAATTACTTTTTATTTTAGGTTTTTAGTTTTTAATGTTTCTGATTTACGGGAGATTAGGTTAGTCTTTTATTATATAAACTAGTTCCTGATTCATGGGAGGTTACTTTTAACGTTTTCGGGTAAATTGCTCTTACGTGGTCCCCAACAGTGGTGGAAGTGATGTCTTATATGTCCTACAGATGTCACTCTGTGTCATCTGTATGACATATTCTCTAGCTCTAACATATGAATAAGTAATGCCGCCAAAGCTGGTAAGATATCGCTGACTCTCTCGGTATGCATTCTTAATTACTTATTTTACGTTTATTGATTTTTTAGGTTTCTGATTTCACGGAAGGTTAGCCTTAGGTTAGGTTTTTCTTATATAAGCTTAAGTTTCTGAATTCATGGAAGGTTAGCCTTAGGTTAGATTTTTTTTATATAAGCTTAAGTTTCTGAATTCAAGGAAGGTTAGCCTTATGTTAAGTTTTTTTGGCTATTCTGCACTTAGAGTATCATTATTGAGAATGCTTATATAAGCAAAAGGAAAGTGAGTAAATTACCTTTTATAAAAGCTTAAGTTTCTGAATTCACTGAAGGTTAGCCTTAGGTTAGGTTTTTTTCGACATTATGCTCTAGTTGTGGCCCGCCTTAAGAGTGAGGAAATAGTAGATGTGATCTCGCCAATAGCTGGTGCCTACCTGCCCGCCCCTTTTAGGTGTTTTACTTTTATAGGAAAATTGCAATATAAATGCAACAAACGTAGCCATCTTCCCACTAATACAGACGCTCAATGGGAAGTGCCAACTTAAATAAAAAGTGAAAACCTGCGAAATAAGCGATGCGTTGTTATTACTTCAGTTTGTATTGCCGCTCACAAAAACGCAACGTATTACTGCTGCAGCATGGAATAATCAACGAAGTAACTATCTGCAATTTATAGGACAACATTCTTCCAGTCGGAAATACAGAAACATAAGCTTATATATATATATATATATATATATAAAAACCGGCAAAGCTACAACGTAGCCATTTTTCGTAGATGAAGAGGTATAGTGGGAACTGCCAACATGCATGAAAATCCACCAGAAATGCGATGCGCTGTTGGTAGTAGTGTGTTATTGTTTTTGTTCGTGTGTAGTTCCCGCGAAAAAACGAAACGCATTCATATTGAGAGTCCCTGCCGAATAAAGATGGTGTGCACAGGATGCCAGAATACAGTTGTTAGCGTTGTAAGTGATCACCTGGTTATGCGAAACTTAAGAACGTGCAGGAACTGCTTGTGCAGCATGGAATAATCAACGAATGGTCACCCAAGGAAGAAATTAAGTGCCGAGAGATCTGTGTAAATTGGGCCCTACAAAACCGCAGGCAAATTGGAGGAATCGGAACAGTAGTTGAAATCATGAATCCAAATTCGGACGTATCAAATACAACCGTGGACATCGAATCGAAGGGCAATGGGTGTTCGGAGATGTCCAGCGAGAAGTGAAGACCAACTTCTTCCTTGTTCCAGTGGAAACCAGGGATAAGGAAACATTACTCTGTATAATCGAAGACTGGATTTTACCGGGAACAACAATAATATCAGACTGCTGGAAATCATATGATACACTCCAAGACGAAGGCTTCCACCACCTTTGAGTGAACCACTCCGTGGAATTTGTCAGCAGCTACGCCAGCGGAGAAGTCCACGCAGTTAATACACGAAGGCTAGCAGGCAGGTGCTCTCAATCCATACCAACACCACAGAGTCCAAGTGGAAAGACTGCAAATATTCAATTCCTGTTTTCGGACGAAAAAAGGAACATTTTGCAGGCTCTCTAGCTGAATACGTATTCAAACGCACCTACAAAAAAGAAGACAGGCTGCACCATCTACTAATTGAAGCAGCGAAAGACTACCCACCAAAATTTTAGTGAATATGTTATGTCATTCCCTTTACCAAAGTTTTAAGTTTGTAACAGTTTTTTCAAAGTATATTTTATTGTAAGAGTTTTTTCAAACTATATGTTATTGTAATTGTTAGCTTATATTAAAAGAAAAGTAACCTAACGTAATGTTATATAAATAAAAAAACCTAACCTAAACGTAATGTTCCGTGAACTCACAAATATAGTATCCCTTGGCTACTAGTTGCGGCGCTTTGGTGGCATCAATTATTCATATGTTGGCAGTATTGTGTTGGTCAAGCGTATGACATAGTGACATCTGTTGGGAATATACATCATCGTAATCGCTGTGCGGGGCACAACTAGAGCATAATGCCGGGTAATTTATTCCATTCCTCCGCTGTTTTTCAGCGTTTTCAACGGGAACCACCTAAGAGCAAAATAGCCACGTTTTCAATGAAGACCAAAGTAATGCAGAAAAACCAAATATAATCACTTCGTATTAAATATTAAGTCCACGCAAAGATATTGTTTGTTCGTAAAATGTAAAAGCTTACTGCTCTTTGCTATCTCATTTAACACACATACATGATCCCAGTTTTCAACCTACTTCACAACATATGGACTCACTGCTTCCTCCAAAAGAACTTCATCTTCCAGTAGTCTTATTATTTCTGTATCACTTAGATTCTGGGTTATTTTGAGTACCACTTCATCTTCTTTGCTTGTTGAAAGACATAGCGGATGTATTTTCGCTTGTAAATGCTCGAGTAATACTTTTCTAGTTTCTAATATTGGTAATTCAGAACTCATTTGCTTATTTATAAAATATGTCCACTTTTACTGTCCTCCCTCTTCAATGTTTCCGCACCTATAATATGCAATATTTGCAATTTGCATTCATGATTTCTTGCTCTTCCACTTTCACCACAGAACATCAAAGTTTCACCTCTCTTCTTTTGCTTCTCAATTTCTCGGAGTATACTCTTAAATTCTACATTCTCTGCCCCTCCCCTTACTTCCTGAGTGTGGTCACCTCACAAACAGCTGTTGTTAAACCACAGAATACAGAACAGTATTGCTTTAAGGAAGCTGGAGTCTATAAATTTGGCAACAATGTGAGGTCGGCTGGATCGGCATTTGGAAGTAAGGAAGTACCAATTCCGAATAGTGGAAGTGTTACTTCACATTTCCAAAAAAGGAAGCGTTCCTTTGAAACGCTTTCGATCCATCAATACTCCCTTGAAATTTGGTGTTCTGTGCTTCCTAGTGAGATGCGATGCATGTGGGATGCTTGATTGAAAATTGAATAAAAAAACGTTTTAATGAATACGTGAAAAATAACACAGCCAGTGGTGATAATCACCTACAGAACAACGCTTTCATAAGTATTAGCACATAATGATGTATGGCAATTATTTATAAAGGCGAAAATTTGCCTATGTGTTATTAACCCTTTGAGTCCCAATAAATTAAAAATTAACACAAGGAAATTTTAATGTGTTTTTCATACTAGCATAGCTGTCAGGTGTTCAGCTGATTATAATTATGTTCTAATATTGTATTGCTACAGATGACAATGAGTTATTTTATGTGAGCTATAATCGACTCGTTTAAAAAGAAATTTGAACAACTCAAAGTGCAATCACGATTACTGAAGTTCACGTAATTAACTTTGTACGTCGACACTAATGGTACATAAAAATTTAGTTCTGTCATGTTATGGGCACCATGTGTTGCTAATGACATTCCTGAGCTCAAGTTAAATTCTTGGGAAGAGTTGCTTAGATATGAAATTTTTCCTTATCGTGCAGCGATTAATGTTTTATAACTTGGAGTTCTTTGGACTTAGCTCATCATCTCTGTATAGCTCACCTCTTCACTGAAATAGTGATAAAGGATACCACAGCTGTTTATTTTTATAGTCATAAAATATATGACCTGAGATTACCTAAATTCAATTTATTTTATTTTGTTTAATAAATCAGTCATTACTTTGTCATATGTATCTATAGTTTTTTTCTGATTGGAAATTTGTTACAATCTCATGGCTTCATCAAGTACAATAGAATAATTTATTTCTACAAATAATTGCATTATTAATATTAACAATTCAATTACTTACTATATACATAAAGAGATAGTTAAACATTGCTCTAAGGATATTTACATTGGTGTCTATATCTTGTAGCTAAATAACTCAAACAACTCTTGGATACAATGAAAACAGTAATCAATTAAAAACCTCTTAACCTGCTTTCTGACCCTCTGTGGGTGCTTGCCATTAAATGTTGTCGTAACTAAATTATACATCAGGATTCCTGTATGTAATAAACAGTTAACCTTTTTTGACCTTCTGGCAGCTTGTAAGTGAAAGTTATACCTAATTTCACCGGAATGCTCATGTATGGTGCTATTTGAGTAGAAGTAGGTAGTGAATGTTATTGTAAACTAAACGTGTTTCTAAGATATACGAACAGGTATGGCGAGTGTATTGTTTTGTTTTAAATGTGCTCTACAGTTCTCTTTAAACTAAATATGTTTCTAATTTTTTTTGTGTTATAAATAGTTTATTTACATTGGTAGAATTTCCCCAGAACTTGCAAAAGGATCTTAACAAGAATTATGTGGTGATTGGAATTGTTGCACAAAAAGGGTTTGCTAAATAATTAATAATGTGTGAGACAATCTCAAATTTTGGGTCCTTCTCTGAATACCTTCTTCTGTAATCTTGTTTCAGCAAAGAATGTGTGCATGTATTTATAGAAATGCAATAGATGTATATAGATTGCTGTTCAAAACCTTAATAAATATAAGCATTAACATAGCATTCTTGTTGAAACAGATAGTGCTATTTTTTTGTACATAGTTGTTGGTATATTTTCATTTTGAATATATATATATATATATATATATTTGCTGCTGTTATCATTAGTTTTCTTCAATGGAGTTTTTAAATGTTATTACTAACTTGTTGTGTACAAAGAGATTGCATTACACAAAACCCTGTGGTATCCCTTCCTGTTTTCCTCTACCCATAATATGTAATAATTCAGTGTGCAGTTATAATTAGTGTAGTCATTAGTGTAAAAAGGTTTGAAATTCTAACTTGAAGAGGGAAAGGGAAGAAGATGTATTTGCATAATCTTAGCCACATTTTTGAGTACTCTGCCTCGCTTCATCTATTTATTAAAGTTGTAATGATTAAGTGAAGCCACAAACATTGATCTGCAGCAGAAAATAATTCAAGTTTAAAAGCTTCTTCTTGCCGATTTTCTTTCAGGAATTAGTTGCTGAGCTTATTTGGAGGTCACATATACCGTCGCAAATTGGCTACCACAACGTGGGGCTACAATAATGTTAAATAAAAAAACATTAAATCGCTCGCAAGCGACGGTATTTCTTATGTTTGTGTATTTGTGTTTACTTCACGCGTTGAAGCCATCTTGTGACGTCATGCATTTGTTAGGTTTGCTAGCTCCATCTGGTGTTAGCAATTTGCGGCAATATTAATGTTCGTTTGAAAGAATGCTACTGTTATTTTATTTAAATTTTGTTCTCTGTCCTCCGGCTAGCTATTATCTTTTTCTTGGGTCGAGCACTTCTCTTTATACAGGTTCTGTAAACGGAAAGGAATCTTTTATCCAAAGATAACACTGATGAAGAAATTTGTTTTACACTTTTATTGTCGAACACGTTAACTATCACATTTACACATTGATCTTGACACTCGCCAAACTGAAAACTGTTATAATAACTTCTTACTGATCACTTTTAATCCACGTACTTCAACCTTTTGTATAATTAACTTTACAACACTTTAGATTTTTCATAATTCTGCTACGCGTAACTTGTGAATCTATAGCCGACGTGTAATATTTCTGCTGGACTGAAGGCGACGTGTATCATACAAAATATTTTCGACGAACTGGCGGGAATGCGACGTGTAGTGTACAAAGAATTTTGATGAACTGACGGGGTCTACCTCTAACCTACTCTTTTTATACTCCTTCACCCAGATATGCCTAAAGATTATAACTGAGTTGCAATTGGCTAATAAAACGCGCCAACATTAGCGTCTATTTTTATATCCAATGAAAATTATGAATACATATGCTCTAGGGAAATGTTCCAGAAGATTCTAAAGGAAAAAACGCGCCAACATTACGTAACTTCCTCGTTTCCAATAATGATAAACAGCTCACCCCCTCGCTGCATTATTGCACGCTATTATTGTCAGTTTCAATAAGGCAGTATAAACTTACTTCCCAACAATAATTACAATAAACAAACATCTCAAATCAATGTCACATAATAATGCATATTCATACTATAATCACTCTTTACATTTAAATAATTTGTGATACAAATTACTGCATCAATGACATAGAAACATTCAGCAACCACTATTAACCCCGATAATATTATATAAAAAGCAATGTATGTGCCGACTATTGGATAATTTAATAAGTTACACAGGAATAAACAGTTGTGTTTTTCATACTAGCCTAGCTGTGAGGTGTTCAACTGATCATAATTGTGTTCTAATATTGTATTGCTACAGATGACAGTGACAAGTTATTTTATGTGAGCTTTAATCGACTCCTTTAAAAAGAAATATGAATAACTCAATCACGATTATTGAAGCTCACGTAATTAACTTTGTACGTCGTCAGTAGTGATACAATATTGGAACATATGATCAGCTGAGCAGGTATGAAAAATACAGCTGTAGTAGCTACGAGTGACGTCATCATCCGAGAGCACGATTTTTCATAGTTTAGTTCCATCCCAGATCACTATTCACGCTGCGATCGTCCTCGTGTTTCCAACGTTTAACACGAGAGTTGCACTTTTAATAGTTTGCTGTTCTGTGTTTCTACCGTTTTAGCACTAGGGTTGCGCTCATTCTTATACTTTGGTGTTTTGTTGAAGCACATCTGCAGAGCATTTTTACGGTTTAATTATCCTCACTTGTTTTGCCACGGCTGCCTTTTTACGACTAAGGTCATGGAAAGGTCTTAATGTCGACCCCCCGGGAACGAGAAAGTTCCCATTTTCCGATGAAACAAGCTTCTTTCCATTAATTAATGAAATCGAGTTTTATTTATTGACAATATTTAACTGCTGTGGTTTTGGGTGACCCATTCTATATTGGGTGTGCCTTAAATATTACGAACACGGGACCACAGGCTTGGCTTGGCTTTGCTTTGCTTCCCTTCCGAAGGAAGCCATACAAAAGGACTTTTACACCCAAAAACAAAAAATCTATCAACCTTCACTGGGTTTGAACTCGCAACCTTGGCAACTATCTATTAATTTAGGCTCACAATGTAATGTTAGATTTGTCATCATCCTTAAATCCTAACATCTGTTCACTCCATTCACATCGGTTGTCATGCAACACACACTACCCGCTGGTATTCTATTGATGCCATCAGCTCAACCTAGGGGCATTGGCTTGCCTGTTGTACACTCAAATTTCATTATAAATTAATAAAAGCAAAATTAAAAAATTTGATTTCCTAATGGATGCATGCAATGAACTAGATTTACACATTAAGGAGAAACGTGTAGACATATAAAGGACTAATTGAAGTAACTATTATTTAAAGTTCACCATCATGATTAATTGATTTTGATGATACACTAGGAGAGAAACTTATGGAATAATGGGTACTACGGATGTCATTTCTGAATAGGATTTTCTGCATTATTTTGTTCTTCACTGAAATAATAGTTGCATTAAAATATTCAATTATTTGTATATCTTATTTAATCGTTTTTGGAGACTTTTGAAAGGAATTGCTGTCAACGTGAATCGTTCTAGTTTTAGACGCGCATATCCCTCTGCTACACTTCGAGGCAGAGGACCCTCAATCCCTCAGCTGAGGCTCTCTCAATCTTGTGTTCAGCTATGTTGGGATTTCAAATGTTGGCTTTGAAGACCAACGTAATGCAGTTTACCGACGGTTTCAAAGAAAACCAAAGTAATGCAGAATTGCGCAAAAATCTATCAAATTAATAACTTCAAATGAAATATAAATAGTAGGTACATATCAATCCTGTCAAAACTGGTGTAAACATTGGGTATTGTCCCTGTAGCTTGTATCATTAATCCAGTGACTGATTTTAGCTAGTTGGTCCTTGAGTGGTTCAAATAGTCCACTTCTTCAAGCTGTTCACAGTGGAATTCAATGCGAAGAGTAGGATCAAGGAGCATTCCAGATGTCTTGTAGGCAATGATGTCGATGCGCCTGCTGCTATCACTATTGGACAATGCCAAGCACTTCATCATGGACCTCGAAACCTTTTTCTATCATACTTGCTATGGTGTTAACAAGAAGACCATTAAGTACTTTAAAACTTTACTATGTTGTAGTCGAAATTCCACAAGGTGTAAAATAGGTCTTTATATTTTCTTACAGTATACACCATACGGTCTGGCACGTCTGTTGAGTAACTGTAGAAGGCTTAAGTGTACATTAAGATTTTGTCAGTGTCAATTAAAAACTCTTGTGGAATTTTATCCAATGAGATGAAATAGATAAATGTCAAGAGAGGCAAGTTTTCTGGTCTGCTAGTAGAAGTGGTGAACTTTCTAAAGTTTAACCTTTCTTACATAAATTATTTAAGATCTGATGGCTGTGGAAAGCTATTCCATCTTTTAAGTTAATGCCAAAGTATCATATTTTTACTATCTCTACCACATAGATTGTAGGTAGAGAAGGTATTACATTCCACAAAAAATTTCGATACCGAGATTTCACCAAAAATACATGTTTTGAGGTACCCTGAATCCAAAAAAAGCATTTTTAGAAAAAGGTCCATGGGTGTAGGTCTGAATATTGTAACTCAAAAATGAAAAGTCTGATAAATGCCAAACTTGGTATTTAGCTTCAGCACCTTCCAAAGATGCGACAAGAAGATTTACAAGATACTGCTGCCCACTCCAGACTGCCCTTTACATGGAGCATTTATTCAAAATTTTTGATTTTCTAAAACATGGCTCAAATTATTTTGATTAGACTGTCATATAAAATATATTTACATGACAAAATCTATACTTTAAATTTTCTGGGAATAGCCTGTAAAGTCCTCTTTATTCATAAGGAATTTGGTATAATATTGTAGAACTGGTAAACATTAAGTGATAGACAAAAATGTTCCACACACAAAATGTAGATCTGTATAAAACTACAATTCATTTCAAATAACTGTTCTGTAGCACCAGCCATTTCGGAGGTATACATTATTAATGGTTCAATTTATTCAATATTTGTCATTTTTTTTTTTTAAGTACCATTGATTTTCAGTTCTTGCAATCGCATATTAACACTATGTCATTTTAAGACCAGCATATAACATCCAGTTCTTAAGCATATTTTGAGTTTGCTGTTGTCTTTCTGCACCAACTAAATGTGTAGTGTATCTGTTTCTGCTTTATTTCTATTTTTCTACGAAACAGTTTTGTTTTAAGTAACCTAACTTCTTAAGCAACTGAATTTTGGGGTTAGGATTTTACATAGTAAGCTTAATTAATAAATACAACTTTCAATAATACTTCTAGGTTATGTTTTCATGCAGCAATACAGGATTTTGAAACTCCTTGAATGTTCATGGCAAAATTAAAAAACCAATAAATAAAATGGTTATAAGCAAAATTAAAGGAATAATGTGGATTGTAAAGTCATAATTGGATGAACTCATCCAACTGTTTTTAGAATCTCAGGATAGTTATACTATGAAACAGTTTTCTTATAAAGTTATGAGTAGGTATCTGGATTTTGAAGTTAAACACTTTACATATTAAGGTTAATTAATAAAGTTGACTTTCAATGTTGTTTCTAGGTTATGTTTTTCTGAAACAATGAAGGATTTTGAAACTTCTTTAACACATATGGTTATGTTTGTAACTTTTACACAAGTACTATACAGCTCAAACTGTGCCATTCTCTTCATATTTAGTTCTATGTAAAAAAAAATTCAATATATACTCAGAAGTGAGTGTGCATCTTATCATGCTCAGCATGCGAGAATGCTCATAAAAATGAGACTATACTAGCTTTTATTCATACCAAATAAGAGTATATACTCTTGTAAGATGGATGCCCGAGTATGTTCTACTCTTCCATTACTTGAAAAAGTGAAGCATATACTATATACTCATTTTTATTCATGCAACCCATTGTGTCAGCCCTGGACGTGAAAAGCTTGTCAGATAATGGATGTATCAGCTACTCCAACAGCCAATGACTTATGGGTAAAGATATCTTCTGAGTAGTGCTATCCAGAGATTGTAGAACCCCATTTGCTAGGAAATTTGGTAGTTTTATTAGCAGACTGTAGAGCCATTCCTAGTTTTATTGGCAGTGTGATTTAAATCACAATTTTTAGTCCACAAATATGCAGCCACTAATGATATTAAAAAAATGAGCAGAGCACGCTCATTTCTGGACTAAAAATCATGACTTAAATCCCACTCATTTACTCTTAAAGCAATAGGTTTCGACCACTTGAGAGCAAATCTATGTTTGGAAAAGCTAAGATAAGAGTTTTTCAATTCTGAAATTACACCAAGATTTTTTCAGGAAGTTCTTGGAACCACCACAAGAGGGTTACAAGTCACCTACACCAATAACAGATATGCAGTCGAACATTCCAAAATGTGTTCTAGTTATTAGTGATAAGCATAAGCAGTGTATAAAGGTCACTAATCGACCGCAAAAATTAAATTACACCACTTTCCTTGATCTCCTAAAAAGATACTTAGAAATTGTTTCATGGCATAAAGGGGTGGTGTTTGAAGGAAAGGGGTTACAGTTAGCACATTTCCCATTAACATGCTTTCCAGTGTATGATGAATTATGAAAGTTCCGGCACCAAATGTAATAAATAATGTTTGTTTGGTATGTTTTCTTGCTCCCGCTTACTTCACTCAAAGTTTGACGTCCTCATTCATTGGTTTGGTCAATTCTTGGTCAGTCCAGTCAGTATTGAAACCAGCAGCCAATGACATACATGCATGTGTGTATGTACATATTTGTGCGACGTGATTTCTGTGACCAGGATACAAAATGCTTTGGCTTGGCATGTCGATACCGACGATAGTTTCTACTGTTGAGTGTTGATCAAACATATGTAGATTGTATTTTAACTTTTTGTTTGCAATGGAGAAAAAGAAAGCATGGCAAATAACCAGAAGTGAAAAACTTAAAATCCCTGAAGAAGTAGATCGCAATCTACATATGAAGAATGTGGATATGATGCAGAAGTTAAAACATTCCTCAGTCAACCTTAAACACAATTGTTAACAAACGTAAACTGATTGAAACTTCTTTTGATGGGAAAAAATGCTGAAAGAAAATGTAACTGTCCTGGCCAGTTTCCAGAATTAGATGTTGTTCCACTAAAGTGGTTTACACAAGCAAGAGCTTCAAATATGCCAATAGACGGTACTGTGGTTCGAGCTCAGGCGACACATTTAGCACTGGGGAATGGATAATTTGAAAGCATCTAATGGCTGGATTGAAAGACTCAAGAATTGATATGGCTTAGTTTACAGATGTGTGCGAGGTGAGGCACTGCCCTAGATAATGGCGCTACATTGTGCGAAAATAAATGCTCCCGTCAATGTTGAAAGACTGTAGTCCTGATAAGTTTTACAATGCAGATAAAACGTGACTATTTTTCCATATTTTGCCAGACAAAACCCTGGATTTTAAGGGCATTAAGGGTCATGATGGGAAACTTGACAACAAAATGGAACAGGGAAATTGGTAAAGCTGGTTATTGGAAAAGCATGCAGTCTGCAATGCTTCAAGAATGTGCAATTTTTTCCATGTAAGTTGCGGTATACTTGTGGAGGGAGAGCATAACTCGCAGTATGTCCGATATATTAATATATGAACTCTGGTGATACTGATAATTATCTTGTGTTTTAGTTGTTACTCTTAAAGTTTATCTTTATTTCTTGCCACGGCTGCTGTTATTTGGGTTTCTGGTAAAGCTTGTATAACTTAGCAGGGTGTGATACGGGAAGGAAGGTAAAAAGTAACAACTGTAACAATAGATTAAGTTATTGAAGAACACTATGCTTTAATGGCACACGCATTGAATGTCTTAGTAATAATCTACACAGTTCTTAAGTTAGTTGGAGCTGTAGAACGGTCTAGCCCTACCACGTTCGTAAGCCAAACTTGCGGTCGCTGAGCAATGAAGTATTTTATACGTGCTCTAGAAATAATTGTAGTATTTATCACACGTTCCTATAGACCTTTAAATCGATAACCTTTCACCGTTCCTACTACATTATAAGAAGTAAATAATATCGCCTGCTTCTGAGAGCTTACATGTATCTTATTCACATCGCAGCACTTTATACCCAACCGCCCTGGCTGATGGAGACGTTAGAACTAACCTTTCTTCCCTTGAAGATTTTAAACATACTCTTCCTTAAAATTTCATTGTCTTCGTTCAGCTCTGGAACCTTCCAGAAGACTTACCCGGCTATTGTTCTACGTTTGCAAGCATGTGGCCTCTCTACAAACATATGTTATTTTCGCTTGTCTCCTTTTTCTGTTTCACAACGGCTCAAGGTCTGGCTTTTATGACCTTCCCGTAAAGTCCTTTTTGCCTGGGCCCTAATTTTAACACAAAGATATGTTTGTCGGCTTTTAACAAGAATTCCACAGCTCCAGCTACACTTGCACATACATAAAACTTATGCCATAACTCCTATTTATACAAGTATTTTTCTTATTAATACAATTTCACATTATAATTCACATTATTATATATATATATATATGGCATATATAACCATAGTTACTGTCTCAAAGTGCACTTCCAACACAAAAGCCAGATAACTACTGCAGTATACGAAAATTTCTTACGAGCATGGGATGCAAGACTGGGCGTAAGAAGTAGGAAAATTGCACTCTTCATTGAATAGTGTGCTGCTCATTCTTCAACTGTTCCAAATTTGAGAAACATAAATATCATTTTCCTCCCAGCAAACTGCACGACCTTTCGATCAAGCATAATTCAGTACATGAAGCAAACATATCGGAAGAGGCTGGTACAGAGAAGGTTGGCTGCACTGAAACCGCCAAAAATCGCCATCTTAGATGTCGTGCATTTCTTTGGGACTGCCTGGGATTCTGTGATGCAAGATACCATTTGGAACTGCTTTAATAAAGTTGGCTTTTGCCAGGTTCTTGGTGATGACAACACACTGGAAGATGAGTTTTCCGAGAGTGAAGAATGGTGCCAAATGGCAGACTGTGGTGGTGTATCTTTTGAAACACCAGTTCCAGTGTGTGAAACAGCGACAACAGATGAAGCATCAGTAGGAGATGAAAGTGATGAGCCAGATCCTGAGCCAATTCCTAGTGTTGGAAGCAATGGATGTAGTGAAGCGATGTGTGTAGTTTTGAAGTTGATTATGTAATGACTTTCCTAAACAAGATGGGCACTAAAAGCTTGGCATTAAAACCAACAAAGCAATCAACCATAGATATGTATTTCAACCCAGTGTAAATAGTGTCCATATTTCACACCCGTTTGGGAGGTAAGATGTATTATTATATTTTATTATACAATTATATTCTTAAATTGCAGATTTTGTATTTTCGTTAACAGCTATTCTCATCTATGATGTCCAAATCCTTGGGTCCCTGCAAAAACTTAACGAGATTCTACTGTACGAAGATCCATTCAGTAATATGAAAAGAGGCAATAAAAAAAAAACCACATGTAAATAAAATTGTTAAATAACTTGAGCAATTTCTATTTTTGAGGTACTAGAAGTAAAGCAGTACGACTACAAAACCAGAATAATAATTAACTGCATTGCCATGTTGTTTTAGTTTATACTACCATGTGCAGAATGCATGCTGTATGGTAGCATTCACAATGCTAGAACACTTTTCTCAAGCATGGAATATTCCTGTTTAGTAATGCTGTCACAATACTGATTTTGACTACATTCTTAATAATTTTCTGGTATTTGATTTCAGTGAATAGCACTTTCATTCAGTCCTTGAACTCAAGTTTATTGAGCAAATGTAAATTCTTTTCTATTTGGATTCCATACTTGCCAACTTCGTTAAATTGAAACCAGTAGAACTTTCCCTTGTCCAGAAAAGCATAATAATTTTGCAATGATGTGCAATAAATGTACAAACCTACATGTAAAACAAATGGGAATTCTGCATTATAAGAATGCTTGAGGACCTGGTAGTACTGCTTGTCACATATGCTGAATTTCTTCCCGGTACTACAATAAACATGCATTAAAACAAAGAACACTACTTCTTTGCCTATATGCAGATTTACACTTCATAACATGAACTGAAAAGAAATATTGTCACAAAAAAAGGGGGAACCTATCCTGCAGCCTTTAACCGTTAATGTATTTGCAAGAGGGGAATTGACTTTACAATAACATCCACCATTACTGAATGTTCGCGCTGGTTATTAGAAGTCTCTAGTTGTGCAATCAAACTTTAAATCTGCCTGTGATGGATTTTGTTGCAGCCTAAGGAAGGTGGACCATGATGGTGATGATAGATAGACAGATAAACTCTGGCCTATTATAGTGCTGTATACCATTAGGTGGTACATTCAATGGAATTTAATGCTTTGTCATGTTCATGATGAAAATCCGGAACACTTTGAATCTGTCCACAAAGTTGTAAAAATGCCTTTGCTGCTTACATCTTATAGGCAAACCATTAAAGTTAGCAAGCATGGGATTCATCAGGTTTAACCTGCACTACTATGGTGACTTATGTTGCTTTGGAAAGAACGCAGAAGTGCAGCTTCACTGGCATGTACTGAAAAAGCTCCTGAGGGATTACAGTTACAGGGCATTCTCAAGTGTGATGTGGACATGTAAATGCATGGTTTTCCATGTCACATCAAAGGAATGGATGAGTGAAATTCTACACATCTGGATGTGCATAGAAGGTGAGTGTTTCAACTGTTGTTCAGTGGTAACCAGTGCATTTCTTTTACCGACGGAATGCCATGAAGCTGCAATCTCTAGTTGCAACATTCAGCCTAAGCTGCATTGCGTCCAATGACCTCTTCTGTTCTTGCAGCTCATGACAAGTCTTCGTTCCCATAACAGCTTCAGCTTGTATATCCAGATAGCATGGCAATCTTGCTCAGTTACAGATCTAACAATAAATTCCATACAAAGGGTGATAATGCCCCCTCCCACATGTTTTGACAATCTTTTAGTAGGTTTTTGCAAAAAAGTCATGAATATCATACAAGTTTCCAAAACAAACCTGAAATACAGAAAACCTGCAGCAATTACATGTCTGCAAATCATGGAATGAACACATTTATGGGCATATAGTGCTTTGCATTTAGGATGTGTTCTTCCTTCAACATACGCAACAGTGTTGCATTTACCTTCACATATTAAGTTCAATAATTAGAACATTTCTTAAATGAATTAAAATACTCCTTTATTGTGCCCTAAGTGTGTTTACATTTTATTTGGAAAGAAAAAAAAAAGTTATCTTGCAAGATGCAACAATGCTAAGAAAAGTTTCTGGCCCTGAAACTATCCTAATAATGGTGGGAAGAGAAACAAACAGCTATTACAAAAATACCTTTGGTTGTGTGTAAAGCAAATATGGCTTAAATTTATCAAACTTCTTTGGATGTCATCAATTTAATCCCATTTATCATTCTCAAAAAGAACTGACAAAGAAAGAAAAAAAAAACTTGCACTCTGCTGTTATGAATGTTTACTTTCATTTCATAAACAGTCTGCATTCAAATTCAATTTGTACCAATGCATTAAAATAATTTCGATATGCCACCACAAATCAAATGGAAATGCCAAATGAAATCAAAGCAACTTAACAGCTTACTTATGGTGGTCAAATTTCAAAATATGTAGAGAGATTGCAATTTAGTTTGTATATAAAAGAACAATCCTTCAACACTTAGGATAACCTTTCACTCAAAGCACTTGCTGCTTTGATCCCATTCATTTCCTTGTCGGTGTTCATTAAACTGTAGTCAGGTACAAATATTCTTCTAGTAACTTTCTGAGTCTAGGAAATGTGATTATTATTATTAAATGATGCAGAATGAGGATGGGCAAAGGCTGATGCTCACACGCACACAATTATAAAGATCACTATAACAAAATAAGGTTCATTTATCACTATAATTATGTTTAAAATAATTCCAGAATGTGTTCCTTTTGCTGAAAACTAAAGAGGAAGAGGGAGAAACAAATGCATTTTATACTGCAAATGAAGGACACAGCTTATCCCAGGAAAGTAAAACCTCTTGTGCTTCAACTATATGAAAGCTATCCTTTTCTAAAATGAAGGTCAAATTTTCTTCCCCTTTAATATTTCCTGAACTACTGGTATGCTTCAGTATCAATCCTTCTTCATGGGTAGGCATGTTTCTGGACACTGTAACAGAGAAACACACATTTGAAGTTTGTTGTGTGAAAAACAATCCTGTGTACTACTTAGAACATTTAACAATAGTGATGGCTTGGTGTTGCTGCTATGTTTACATTCGTGCTTGCTATACGCAGCAGGGATAGTTGCCGTGTTGGCCACAACAAAATGCAGAGATATGTATCCTGAGTAGTATTGGGAGAGAGCTTCATGCACTTGGGTACCAAGTTCAAAATGCTGAACTTGCTTTATATATTAATACTTTTTAGACAGCATCTCACATTATTTTCAACATTAATATTTATTTTAAATACAACTAAACATTTTAAAACAAATTATGAACCACAGTCAAAACCAATAAACCAAGTAGGCTTGAGAGTTTTAAACATTCTGAAATAAGTTTTGCATGGGAGAAATGCAAACTGAATAAATTTTATCTCCCACTGGAGACCCATTTTGATTTCCAGGTTTTCATGCTGCTGGTAGCAACCATTTTCTTGTGGCTTCCTCATGTTTGGCCTTGTTTCACCTTTTATCTATACTTAAGGTTTTTGCAGACCTTGAAAATAGATTTTCAGTTTCATTGTTGTATATAAAGGATGCCTTAGCTTCTTTGCAGGCTCTCAGCACAAGGGGAGAACATAAACTCGAATCAATCACCTCTTCATTGCAAGAGGTCAGGGAGCCGGATGTTCAAACATGAAATGAGGCCAAGAGGGCATACACAATGAAAATTATGCAGTAACATAAGGTCATAAAACTTAAACTAGACTTAATGCGTGATGTTACCACCCAAAATGATAATTGGAACCATAAACAGCAGCCAATCGCAAGAGGGCATTAAGCAGCTGAGCTAATATGTTGGCCTGTGAAATGATCACTGACAGTAGGCAAGTTTATGTACATCAAAATAAACCAACTACCCAGTTACAACCACCACCACCACCACCATCACAATTTGTTTTGTTGCAATTTTTATAGATATCGCTGTGATTTCTGGTCTATTGACTTACACAGAAAGGCAATTTAGTAAGTTAACACATGGCCGCAGAAACTGTTACAAGATGGTAGAATGATCATGTGATAAAATATATGGAGAATTACCCTTATTGGCTGATTTCAGGCATAAACATGAAAGCTTGGAGCTTGCAAACTTCTATGTTTACATTATAAGTTTATGGCAATGTTTATGACATCAGCCAATGTGAATGCATGTGTCAAGATAACATGAAACAAGCTTCTTTGCTTACGTTATGCTATGTCCAGGTCTCATTGCACCATACAGTTATATCAGCTCTCTGTTGGAAAATACTTTTAGTAACACGGCACAGAGATTATGTAATACAATTGTGTATAAGTGCTAATGGTTAAAAATAGGTTATTTTTAAAATCCCGGCTGGGCACATATTATTTCTTAAATGTATTTATAATGACTTTCACTGCTTCCCTGGTTGTTTGTTTTGAATCATATTATTTCATTCGCCAAGTCTTCCTTTATCAGTTTCATTCATAATTTCTCTCTTGTTTTTTTTGTCTTATCACTGATGTTTTTAATGCTGCTAAAATCTGAAGCATGTGCTATGGTTATTCTAATATTAGAATCCACATTACAAATGACATCTCTTCAGCATAGCTGCACTATAAACAATTGATCTGATCATGCTTTTCTGCTGTATAAAGTTTTACATCATTAACTGGCTTCATGCTTTGCTTTTTCTGAAAAGCTATTAAAATTTACAACCAACTAAAATGTATCACTTGGAAATTTACAATGTGGCTTTCTTTACAGTTACCAGCAAGAGACTGTTTGCTTTGTATGTACACATATCATGCAATGCAAACACAATTAGCAAAGTGTAATCACCTGCTTAAGCAACTGACTATGCAAACAGAGTTGTATTATGTGGCATTTTTTAAAGTGGTCCAAATTAAAAACTGAAGTTTTTGTACAATGAACAACTAACATTTCCGTAATTCCAATTTACAATTGCCTAAAAGTGTATCCTCAAAATCAATTGATCATGATTGGTGAACTTTCCTCGCCAACGGACTTGGGAGATATTTCATCTTGTGACACTGGAATAATAACTGCATTAAAATATTCAATTATAGTTACTTCACCAATTAGGTCCTTCATAAAGTTTATTTCCTTTGAAACACTTCTATTAACCAAAATACATTTTTTAATGCCTTCTGATGCTATATGGCTTTTGCATACTAAATATCTAACATCTCTACCACTTTCTTACTTAAGGATCAAACAACTAAACTTTCCGTCATTCTGTTCACTCCATTTGCATCGCTGTTGTCATGCAACACACTACCCATTGGTCTTGTCTCTATTGATGCCATCAGCTCAACCTAGGGGCATTGGCTTGCTTTGACTTGCCTGTTGTACACTGAAATTTGTTTATAAATTAATAAAAGCAGAATTAAAATATTTGATTTCTTAATGGATGCATGTAATGAACTAGATTTACACATTAAGGAGAAACGTGTAGACGTATTTTAACTAACTGGTTGCCCAACGTTGTATGGGTAGCTTTTTAAACTCTGATTAACAATTTAATTAATTTAATTTACCTCCCACCATTCCTTAATGAAAATCAATTTAATTTATTTCAACTACCTCCCTCCCCCATTCCTTGTGAAGTTATTGCACAATGATCTAGAAGATTTTTTATGGTGAATCCTCCACATTTACCCCTTATAGCTGCAATTTCGTAGAGCCCTGGCTATTCCTAGTAACAGATGAAAAAAATCTCGATATTCATGCAAAAAGATGTGAAACACTGTCAGAGTATCCGACTTCCTTAACCCCCCTGACAGTCTTAAGTTCAGGCATAGCCTGTAAGTACCCTCTTGCAGTGGAACAATTATTCTGTCAGAATATTCAACTAATTTTTTAAACAATCAAAGTAGGTAACAAAACCTTTGTATCTTCTCTTTGGTCCTATAGTTATTTAACACAAAAGCTATATAGTGCCAGAAGGTTGAAGATATCCGATTCCATCATCAAAGTATCTCACAAATGTATCATTAGGTAGATACTACTGGCAAGTGAATCTAACAAAATGATTTAACTGTTATAATAAGTAAAATTAACTTGAGATTCATTAGAGATTCTTTCATTGAAGATATTATACAATCATTAAGCACTGGGATCATTGCCTAATTGGTAGAAAATGAGCATATAGCATGGAAACCCCCCTCCCCATGCATTTAAGAATTTTTCTTAAGAAATCAAGATTGTGTGATATGTGAATGCTTTTAAGTCCAGATTATTAAATCAACCAAATAATATATTTGAGGAATATAATCGTATATAACTTTATATCTTAAATAGCACTACTGCAGCATACTGCCCCCACCCCACACAAATTGTTCCAGAATCTGGTTGGAGATTAAAATTATGTCATATTGCGAGTCAATAAACAAGTCGCAAATGTCAGTTTACCGTATAACATATTTAAATTCCATGTCCTTATTTTGCCAGCAGATGGCAGCATGTGTGCTTGTCGTAGCAGGTGCATTTCTCGGAGGCATTTGGTCGTCGTGCAGAGAGGCCAACTGGAACCACAGTGCAGCACGTGGAACAAATCATTCGTAATGACATAATGTATGCTGTAGGTTATTTGCATGGAACCACTTACATTATCCACCAGCAGCTGAAGTTTCACAAAGTTTGTGCATGCTGGGTGCCCCACAAATTGAGGAATACAAAATGAACAGAACGGGTTTGTGCTTACATACCTCACTTGGTACACTGAGGGAGAGGACTTCATGGCACGAATTGTTACAGGGGACAACCAACTGAGGTGTGCTGATCTCTGAATGAATTCTGATAGTTTGAGGTTGCGGGTTCAAACCCAATGGAGAGCGATTGTTTTTGGGCATAAAAATCCTTTGTAAGAGAAGTAAAGCAGGTGGTACTGTGTCGTAGACTTACGGCATGTAAAAGAACCACAAGCCTGATAAAGAGGCCTCTGAGAAAAATTTCCTATCTTTCACACCCAATATAGAACGGGACACTGAAAACTACAGCAGTTAAACAGCATCCATAAATAAAATTCATTAACACACCTGACATCTTCTGGCTGCCGCTAAAATTAAATTTAGCTTTATTTATGGACACTCATTAACTACTATGGTTCTTTTATGTACCGTGCATCTATGACATGGGACTATTGGCTTTACTTCCCTTCAAAGGTAGCCATGCCAAGGATTTTTACACCCACAAAAATTCACCACTGCATCTGAACCCATGACCTGAGGAACTGGAGGCTAGCAATGGTACTAGACCACAGAGAAAACATTGGCAATCACTGACTGGCTTTACTTCCCTTCGAAGGTAGCCATGCCAAGGATTTTTACACCCACAAAAATTCACCACTGCGTCTGAACCCATGACCTGAGGAATTGGAGGTTAGCAATGGTACTAGACCATGGAGAAAACACTGGCAATCACTTACTGACCAGGTGCCTACGTGATGTCGTACATCCACTATGATAGGCATACATATGCTGCCATCTGCTGGCAAAATACATATGCAAAACCTAAGTGTTATATGGTAAACTGACATTTGAGTCTTATTTATTGACTCGCCTCCGTGTATCTAGTTTCTTGTCAGCTACAATAACTTTAGGGAATTCTGTTAGTATGTCTCCAGTTTTCTTGATATTCGGGGTTAGGATCAATTTCATACCAAGATGATTAAAGATCTCGTGTAACTAGAGCCTAGTTGTTTAGGCATTTATAGGAATCAAAATACAGGCAAAAAAAGCAATTAAAACAGGGGGGGCCACAATGAGTTGTCAATCATAATGTATTCAATAACTAACATTTGTTTTAAAAATCATATAAGTTATACATTTTTATTGTTGCACATTACCACATCTTGTGTTAGACTCTGCTGGTACCAACTAATGAAAACTATGACTGTTTGCTAGATCTAGCAATGGCTGTTGGAAGTAGCCTATTTTCTTGTCACTTCATGAACTGAGATCGATTGTGCTTTGTTGATCAATAAAATTCTTCTTTTTGTGACTGCCTTTTGTCAAACCTTACACAATAAAACTGTTCCATCAGTTGTTGAAAATGCATGTGCACCAAATATACTAACTGTGAAGTTTATTTTCCAATGCTTGACTGAATTTGAAATCATATCGAAATTATATTATGTCCGTCTGCATTAATGTGACAGCTGACCATCACTATACAACAAAATGTTTTCTCTACAATACTTCTAGATACTGTGGAACCCACTTTCAAAGAGAACTGCCGAACCCTTAAGAGGCAGCAAACATTCTAGTGCAAAAGATGTCGAACATCTAAGAATATCATAACTTTTTATTACCTCCCAGTAAAAAAAGCATTTTTCTTAACATCTGGGCTGCAATCATAACTTAGTCTATCTGCTATTTGGCACATGGATTTTTTTTTTTTTCACTGGCAGCAATGCTGCTCTCATCTGCTTTCCATTACGTTAGGATGACCTTGTTTTCCATAAAAGCGCAACAAAGGTGCAAGGTTAAGTTATTATGAGTGGTACTTTATTACACTACTTAAGAGAACTCTCTATACAAATTACAATCCATACTTTTGTTATGGAGCATTTTTTTGATTTTTGAAGTTTGTTAAGAATTCTGACATACCATAACTTTTTACTTTATGAGCATTACATGTTCTAATACCAAGCATACCAAGATTTTACAGAATCTAGATACTTTGACATTTGACTACTTGTAATTAGTTTATAAAATTCACTACAACTAATGTTTGACATATTGTACTGAATTTCAAGAACTGCCCTTTTGATGCCAAACCTAATCTGCTCTTCAGTCCAGTGAGCATTCATCAAAGAGAATACCCTCCCTACATTAGCAGTGAGAAAAGTAAAACTGAACAATTTTTTTGAGGACTGAGAACATTGTCCTTCTGAGACACAACATTTGAAAAACACTGTCTACTTCTTACTAGCTAATGAACTAGAAAATTCTGTATTTGTTTCGTTTTCTCTGGCAAAAGATTTAAATGTCACTGCCTGATCAAACAAACTACTTTCATCAGCCCACACAACTGGCTTCTGCAAAAGTATCCAATCAAAATGGTTGAGTTCAGTGATAGGGTCACTCCATTTCAATAGATAATCAATGACAGAATCATAGAAAGACATGCATTTATTATGATATTTTATTTTCTGTGATTCTGACAGATCTATCAATAAATCTGTAACCTTAGTACTATCAAAACTAGTATCCTTTCTTTCAAACTGTCAATTACATCCAACAGCATTAATTTAACTTCATTTACAGAAATTTCTTTCGCCTCAATCTCTGCAATAGATTTTTTAAACAAGTCAATTGTGTCATAATAAATTACAAATAAGCTTCCCTAATTTCACTAGAGAGAAAGAAAAAAAGGAAAAAACAAAAAAAAGGAGAAAACACCTCAAAAGTACAAGATATTTCTCTTGTAACATGAAATATGACTTTAAATGGCTGATACACAAGTCATTTTTCCAAAATCTGACCATCATGTCAGTAATTCACTTCCAATTTTGTCCATGTATTACAAAAATAAAGTGAATTAAGTTTTAAATTCTTATTTTTTTTAAATTGCAACATATTTAAAACATATTGTGCAATACAACTTGCAAAAAGCGGCACACCTCTCTACCTTTAAATTAGAATATTAAACCGCAAGTTTAAGTTTCTATAAAAATTATAAATAAATTCCTTGTAGTTTTTTGTACATATTTGTGTAAAACAAAGATGGGATCCTGCATAGTTAATTTTAAATAAAATAACATAGAAAGCAGTATGTAGCAGGATTTCAGTGCGGCATGGTTGGAGAGTAGCAGCAGCGCCAGTCTGTCATTGGATGCCTTATCAACTGTTTACAGCACTTAGTTGCACTATACCCCCGCTGCTGAAACGTTGCACTTGACAGCTCGCGTTTAAGTTGGTACACTCGCAAAAAAAACAGATGAAAAGCTTTCACCGTTTGACTTTCTAAGCCAATCACAAGGCAGCATTCCGGATGGTCGATGACAAAGCGGAAGCGGAAACGGAGCTGGAAGCGGCTCTGTTGCCGGATGTAGCTATCCCCAACAACGTGCTTCAGTTTGTGAATCTCTAGCACAAACGTCGAGTTGTTCTTTGCAAGCTACATATTGTTCTTGTTATTTGTGGTTATTTTTTTATAGTTTAGTTATTGTTCGTTTATACATATATATTTATCTGTTTTATATACATTTACGTCATGTTATTTATTTATACAAGATTTAAGTGCGACAATGTCTGAAAAACGACGTTGATCGCCGAGTGATGATTCACGAAGTGTAAATCCTTTGCGCCACTTAATAGTCGGGCATTGGAACTATTAAGGAGCACCCGAGGATTCTTTGAACAGGAAAAGGAGTACGTGAAGCTTCACGGCCATCCCTCTATTCCTGCTGATAAAGCCGTACACCGTCACTTCAACCCCATCAAATTAGTGTGGAACAACATTAAGGTTTATGTGAGGGAGAAGAATAAGTCATTTACCATTACCGAGGTGGAAAGGCTTTTGTGGGAAGATGTGGCGACGGTGGACGCGGCTTCGTGGAAGAAGAAAGTAGATCATGTGAATAAGCTAATACGAAAAACACAAGAAATAGACGGAATTATTAGTGAGTGTGAACCATTAATGATATGCCTTGGTGAAGATAATGATGACAGGATTTGGGTGGAATTGAGCCAATGCTGTTTTAAATCGTGAATGAAAATAACTTTTGTTATCCCGTGCTTATAATTTGTTTTATTTCTCCTCAATGTGACAGGCAAGTTTGCATTGTTCTGTTTCTATATTGTCAAAAGTGCGTAATTTATTCTACATGCGCTGCAATGTTTATGCAAAGTTATTTTCAATTAACAATAATAATACAAAATAGTTATTATACATTGACGTTCGCTACTACGTACACTTTTGTATGCGGCTTAGACACAGAAAGAACTATCAGCTGTTGTTGTTTACTAGCCACTCTGTCAACGTCGCAGCCATAATGTAGCCAACTTTACGCGAAGCCACATGAACTGTCAAGTGCAAAGATTCAGCGGCGTGGGTATAGTCTGTTTACACGTAACTTAAATTTGGCATGCAGTTGAGAAGCATTCAAACTTTTAATCTTACTATGGGAGGCAACTTAACTACAATTTAAATGTGCACTTTTTCCCCAGTGAATACCATCTGGTTATAGGGATCCCTTTCGCATTGCTGTAACCTGCCTTAAAATGGTCACTAATGTTCAAAACCACTTCTGAATTATTCGCAGCATTGGCACTGTAGCACACAATCGCTTATCAGTGGGTAGTACTTTTTTACTTTCTCTACTACGTATAGTAAGTAGGGGAAGTATTGCATTCCACCCAAAAATTCGATACCGAGATTTCACCGGAAATACATGTTTTGAGACCTCCTGAATCCAAAAAAAGCATTTTTGGAAACATGTCCGTGTGTGTGTCTGTGAACAGCATAACTCAAAAACTAACAGTCGGATAAACACCAAACTTGGTATTTACGTTCAGTATCTTCCAGAGATGCGACACGAAGATTTTCAAGAAAATCCCCCCCACCCCAGACTACTCTTTACATGGAACATTTTTCGAAAATTTTAATTTTCTCAAAAATGGCTCTAACGATTTTGATGAAAATATCATATGTTTAAGATAATGTCATGAGAAATGAAATGTATATCTCGAAATTTCTGGGAATGTCTTCAAAAGTATTCTTCATTATGAACGACTTTTGCATAACTGGTAAACCATAAGAGATAGACAAAATTTTACTACACAAAAAATGTAGATCTCGTTAAAATACACAACTTATATCATATACATTTTTTTTTGTTGAGTGAACCGTTTTCGAGATATTGCTTGTTATTTCCTTAAATTTTCCAATACTTATACTTTTACTCAAATTCGTTATTCATTTTTTTATGTCCTGGACATGCAAACAGAATGGAATGCGCCACATAGCAACCAGCGATAAAATATTTGACTATCGCTTAAAAGCTACCATATTCCCCTTGCATCTACAAGAAAATTACAAATAAGATTGACATCTCGATATCTCGATTAATATGAAGCATATGGAGAATAGGCGTTTGTAAAAATAGATTGTACAAGAGTAGGGAAAGTCATGTGAGTGTAACACATCAGATTTTTTTATGTCCTGGACATGCAAAGAGAATGGAATGCGCCACATAGCAACCAGCGATAAAATATTTGACTATCGCTTAAAAGCTACCATATTCCCCATGCATGTACAAGAAAATTACAAATAAGATTGACATCTCGATTAATATGAAGCATATGGAGAATAGGCGTTTGTAAAAATAGATTGTACAAGAGTAGAGAAAGTCATGTGAGTGTAACACATCAGATTTTTTTTTTTTTGTTCCCTTTCCAAGTTGGACACGCATCACATAGTTTTAGGTCTGGTGGCAAAGTTAAGTTCTCCATTAAGTTTGTAAGCACATTGCGGGTAACTAAGCTTAATGATTTCTGCCTTGTGTTCTGCTTGGAAACATTAAATGGATTGAAGCAGTCATAGTTACGTTTCTTCAGTTCCCTCATTATGCACTTTCAAAAATCACAAAGCTTAGAATGAACTTCTAACGCAAAAAGCTGAACACAAAGTAACATTTAAAATGAAACAGCGGAGAAAGGATTTATAGAATATCATATTCCAGTAGCTAAGTTACACCGAAAGTGATAGCCTATCACGTTCGTACTGCATAATGCATTGGATGGCATGGCGTGCTGCTGCAGTGAAAAGCTCTGTCAGCAGTCTATGTTTTAAAACCCTAAGCGTTAACACAAATAAACTGTTTAAAAGCGTACTTCTAAGGAAGATCTCCTTCTAATATTAATAGATTTAAAACAAAATATAACATAGATTCCTCATATATTTTTTCCAGATTTTAATACTAGGGTTTTAAATATTTTATAGGGTTTTAAATCATTCATACTTAAAAAAGTGATTGTCTATTCTGAAAAAATAGTATTTTATGTAAGGAAAACCACAATGTTTATATCTACAAAACAACGTATTGTTCTTACCCCTGAGCATTCTATATTTCGAGAATAAATTACTTTTATGTAACGGTGAGCGCGTATAAGAAAAATGTTAAGTATGCTGTAAATCACGAAACAATTTGATTTTCCTCAAAATATAAAATCCGTGTCGATTGATTTTAGTGTGGGATGTGTAAACTAAAATTCAGAAAAAGTGTGTTTTATGTGTGCTTAGTTTGATGTGGAATGACTCCTGTAAAAATCTTTCAATTGCTAAGAAGAAACTTAGCCATCTAGTTTTCACTTATTTAGAAGATCTGCATGCGTTACATTTACGAATTCACAATATTCCATAAGAGATGCCACTGACAGTGTTTAAAAAATGGCACAAATTCAGGTATGCATTCCCATATGTACGCAATAAAAAAGTCCATTACAATATGTGCCAAGAAATGTTTGGTTACCGAGTTATGGCCTTCAAAACAGTGATATTCACCAGAATGGTTTTCTTCCCACAGGTAGTGGCCATGACAAGATAATAACAGCACACACCTACAGTTCATTCCAAGGCAAAGGGTACATTTAGTGTTGTGCTTGGTGTTCGACTGAGCGACATGTACTCAAATCAGGAGCTTGCAGAAATGCAGTTCACGTACAGTAAGGTGGGTGCAATGCTGCACTGACTCGTCATTTGTACCAAGAGAGGTACCCAAGTGAAGATGTCCAGATTGGAAGACATTTGAAAGTCTCCATCGTCATCTGTGCACTCATGGGAAGTTTACGTCCCCTGGTTTGGGAAGGGGACGACCAAGATCTACAACTCCAGATGTAGAGGAGAAGATTCTGGACTCTGTGCACATGACTCTTATCATCAGTACATTAAGATTAGCGTTGCAAGTGAATGTTTCTCATATGGCTATCTGGAGACTGTTGCGATAGCAACTGTTGTATCCTATCATTTGCAACGTGTGCAGCCCTGTCACCAGCAGATTATCTACTTGATTGATGTTCTGCCAGTGGTTTGTGCAGCAGTGTGCTACAAATCTAAACTTTCCTGCCTTAGTATTATTTACAGATGAAGTACAATTCACACGAGATGGCATTACAAATTTCCACAATCAGCATGTATGGGCACTTCAAAACCCACATGCAATTGTTCCATCTCATCACCAAGTGCGGTTCACCCTCAACATGCGAGCCAGTATCATTGGTCGGTTAGTTGGACCCTATGTACTTGTGAACAGACTTATGGGGCAGACATACATAAACTTCCTGGAAAACACTATACCTCATGTGAATGAAGCATTTCACTGAGCATTCGTCATCAATCTCACTTGGCACTCCTGCACTTTTCAGTCGTACCGCTTGCTGGTACTTAGATCGAAGGTTTCCTGATCGATGGATAGGTAGAGGTGGCCCAATTGCCTGGCCAACATGCTCACCTGATTTGCACCCTGTCTATTTCTACTTGTGGGGCCATTTAAAAAGATGGTGTATTCATCTCCAGTGCTTGACATGGAATCCCTTCAAAATCGAATCGTGGCAGGTTGGAGGAAATAGATAATACTCCTGGAATTTGGAGTCGTGTTTGCATGGCCATGAGACGTCGATGCGAGACCTGTATTCAACCAGGTGGTGGACACTTTGAACTTCTGTAAAGAAAACTACCTGCGGTAAGAAAGACGTTCCAGTAAATATCACTGTTTTGAAGGCCATAACTCAGAAACCAAGCATTTCCGGATACAAGTTGTAATGGACTTTTTTTTATAGTCTACATATGAGGAATGCATACCTGAAATTATGCCCTCTATTTTTGAAACATCCTGTACATTGAAGTCATTTTCACCTCTTCTACATAAACCCCAAAATTTGTATTAAGTATTGTTCCCCCAAATGGAGATATTTTACCTTCAATGTTGTTCTGCTTATTAATACTGTAAATGCTACCAGAGACTGTCTCAGAATTTTCATTTTGGCATTCCACTATATCTACCTTTTTGATTGAATGTCCTCAACTTTATTAAAAAAAACTGCACTATCACAGGAAATATGATATTTATGATTGCTGGCATCTGTACTAATGCCTATGAAGTCTGCTTCTGAAAGATTCTCTATAAGTTCTGCCTGTATCAGAGGAGAAATTACATTTACAATAGCTTCTGTTTTGGTTTTAGCACTGGAAAACGTTTTAGTGATCTTTGAACATTTCTGAAAACAATTGCTTGTGCATGTAAAGGAATTATAGGAATGATGGTGTCTGACTGAGTGGAAAGCAAAGGCTGCTCTGCAGCAGCTATGTTCCTTTCTTCGCATTTACTGGTGGTAGAAATGCAGTTAATTGTTCGCTGGAGGACTAGGACTTTAGTGATCTTTAATATCACCTTTCCCTCCATGTGCAACTGAAATATAACCGCAAAAAAATATATTTGAACTTTGCACTTATGATATATGTTTTAAATGAAATATGCACTTTTTCTAACATTAAACATAATTTCAGTTAAAACTACCTGCATAATTTACATTCAGCTTCAAACTCGTTGCGACCTCTCTTTATTGCGTGGAATTCTGCTGAATACTCATCTTTAAATTTAGTTTTGGGTCTTGGTGGCATGGTAATACTATTAAATAAATAACAAGAGCAAGTTAAAACACCAAACACTGACATTCTCTCTCTTTCCTGCCTTTGCGGTCTACTGAACATAAAGAATAACAATGCCATTTTGACAAGCACATTCGCTCGCCGCTTGCCGACACTAATCGATAAATTCAAAGCAAAGCAATTGTAGTGAAGTTTACAGTCAATTATCGCATCTTAATAAGATAGGAAAATTCAAATGTGTTTTGTAATGGAAATCATGAAAATGACATCACCGTAAAGTATACATTCTATAAATACAGGATTTTTAGCAACCCAGCCAGGATACTTTTTACAACAATTGGAAAATTCTGGTTTTCCAGAATGTATGTCAACCCTACATACGATTTTGTCAGGGTTTTTCATAAGGAATGCTGCAAATAAATCTAAATTTAACTTTTAGTTTGCCTTCTCTCCAATGGAGAATCTTGATGTTTTCATTCTTTAGACCACTGGCTTATTTCAGGTATGTAGTTAATGCACCCATGTTTCAACATTTGTTACAAATCTAAGCTTAAGTCGGGATCTCTCCGAGAACAAGCCAAACTTTGTTCAGAGATCTGCACTTTGATTTACTTTTGGTCAGTTGCAGAACCCTTGTGGAAGATCATTTTTTCATGCCCAACTCTTCATTTCAGCAATTTCAGACACCTTAATTTGGATATCTTGCAGAACCATGCAGTGTACCTTATCGACGATTTCTGTTAGCTTGGCAGATTTTGGTTTTCCACTGCATGCATCATCTTCCAAGCTTTCAAAGTAAAGAGAAATCTTCCTTACAAAGGACTTGATAAATGCACAATATTCAATGTCATGCTACCCATACACACGTTTGCACTGTAACAAGCACCTAACATTCTTGAAAATCTCGTTATTGCACAAATGTTTCCATCTAAGTGGCTGGCTTTGAAAACAAAACTTCTTCAGAAATGCTACTACAGTCCGCGGATCATTCTAAGAATTATAACTTTCATAGATGGTTCTTTAACTACAGAGTGCACCAGGTAGGTTCAAAGAACCAGAACAAATTTCAGTTGCTTGCTACAGTTTAACTTACACACATGTTAAAGTAAATGTTTGTATAGGATTTCCACATGATTAAATGTATTAATTGACTATGTGCTTATGTTTCATGCTACTACTTATTTTATTACATTATTTTCAAACTCATTTTGATATATAATTGTGGTTTATTTCAGTGCATGCGTTGCTTGTGATGCGGGCTTGGGATGGTGCAAGATTGTAAATAGTAATATTAAATAAATATAAGTGTATGAGAAAGCTTTTATGGCTGTTGTATGTATTTTGTGTGGTTTGTTGTGGATGTATCACCAAGATGTATAACTGCATGATTGTGCCTTCTACCTGGGTTGCAGTTAATTGGCAACTACCAGTACAATGAAATTGCTAGAATGCATTCATTGTCCTTGTCTAGGAGTACCATGCTAGTCTCTAGTTCCCAAGGTCGCAAGTTCAAACCGATGGAGGATGTAAAAACCCTTAGCATGGCTTCCTTTGGAAGGGAAGTAAAGCCGGTGGTCCCATGTTGTAGATTTACGACACATAAAAGAACCTCAAGCATGATAAAGAGGCCTCTGAGCAAAATGTTGATGCCCAATATAGAATGGGATGCTAAAGACCACAGTAGTTAAAGAGAGTCCATAATAAAAAAAACAAAACTCAAACCTAGTGCATTCTTTGTTAGGGTCATGGTGTGAAATGCAACTAAGTACTCCCATACAGGAACTTAAAAATGATATTTGGGTGTTCCAGGTACTACTTCAGGAAAAAGTGAGCGCATGTGGACTGAAGTATGTTTTGTTGTTTCTATTATTCTAGTACACTTGTGCAGGCGTGTGTTTGAGTGAGCAATTCTATGTTTTGTGTAAATCGGAATTTTTCCTCATATATATATTATATATATAATTTTGTGATGCAGCAACTATGGCCTAAGGTTGGCAGGAGGTCGGCACTAGTCAATTGTAAACAAATGTAAGTTGTGTGCTTGCCAGCACAAACACTGGAATCGATATCAGCAAATAACCAGAATCTTCTGGATGCTTCTCCCTCTTGAACATTCTAGAACTCAATGGAAATTTCCAACAGCTATATAAGAGCAGCTCTCATGACAATCAGTGAGTGGGCGAGTGCTTTTCCAATGCAACAAAAAAAAGCCATTCACTGAGCGAGTTTGTGACGATTGCTGTGATGCGCAGTAAGTACTACTGCAGAAAGAGAGATTGAAGAAGTCTTGTTTGACTCCCCAGAGAAGAAAAGAAAGCGTGTTGTTTTCATCTCTACTATTGGAAAAACCGACAGCTATATTTCTTTATGTTGCAAAAAGCAATTCCATATAAGTTTTACCTGGCTTGTAGCATTAGTTAAATTAAATTTTATTTATTGACGCTCTAACTGCTGTGGTCCTTAGCGTCCCATTCTATTTTGGGTGTGAAAGACCTGTAATTTTACTCAAAGGCCTCTATCAAGCTTGAGATTCCATTACATGCCATAAATCTATGACATGGGACCACTCGCTTTACTTTCCTTCCAAATGATGCCATGCTAAGGATTTTTTATGCCTGAAAAAAATCCATCGCCTTGAACCCGTGACTTTGGGGTAGTGTTAGTAATGACCCACTTACAATACTCTTGGTTCACTGACTACAAATTTGTTCATTTTTTGAGGTTGGTCAGCCTGGCAGATGTGTAATAATAATTAAGAACGCCTTGCTTTAATTATTACGTATAATAATTACTTATCCCTTTTGAAATGGACTTGAACATGTTGGAAAACAATGATGTAATTGGATAGGAATTTGAAATGCAAAAGGTAATGTTAAAAAAAGTTAAACGGCTGAGTGTTTTTCTTACGGATTGGGAAAACAAAACTGAATTTAGTGATTGGTCAGTAAGCAATGGGGACGAAATGTGCATCTGTACCTTATTTTGATTTCAAATATCTGGCAATCCTGCCAGTGAGTGAACCATCCAGAAGAAGAGGCTCTGTTACAAAGGAAGTGAAGCAACATGAAATTGAACTAGTTCACATTACAGAACTGGCAGTGTGAACTAAGTGAAGTCTCGGTGAAAGTTGAACTAGATAAAAACAGTGAAATGAGACTGAAAACTGAGAAACTTGACAGTTGAAAAACTGGACAAAGTCACAATATTTTTAAGCTGTTTCTGATGGCATTCTTAGATTAAGATTTTGTTTAAATTTATTCTGCTTGTTTGCATGTAGTGTGCATCTGTCAAGTTAGATTTGTAAAGAAACATTCAACAAATTTGGAGAAGATTGAGTCAATTAGTAATCCTTACAGACCACTCGACTAATAAGCAGGAACATGTTTCAGAGACTGTCTCGATTTTCAACATGTTTGAGTGGTGTACTAAGGTCACTAATCAACTCAAATTCTTCCCCATATATTAAATTACATCATTGTCCTTAATCTCCTAAAAGGAACAATCTGTAAGCTGCTTTTTTGTTTTTTTAATGCTTTTTATTAAGGAGCAATGTCAAATTTTTAATTTGTTCGATTTCATGTGTTAGTTTTAAATTTACATTTTCAACATCAGAAGAATTCTTTTTTCTCATTTGTTGCTGTGAAGTTTTCATGTTAGGGTTTTTCTTTTATGCTGTTTTAAGTGCACTATAACCCCATATAAATAACAAAGAAGCCTGTGAAAACATGTTAAAGGTGCATCCAGCAAGAACCCTTTCCCTCCCACTTCCATGTGACAACCAAGCAAGGATGTCTTCCCTGGCAATAAACAGGCCTCACTTTTGGCCCATGGGTAACTGGTATAGTGTTGCGTTCCCATTTTAAAAGATGGCAAACATTTTCACCATTGTGGGTAAGATTGTGGTTTGCCTAAAACTTATTCCTGGGAGGTGGGGTTCCTAGGAAAAAATATGTAGCAACAGGGCAAATACAGGATGTGTCGGAAGTCTTCATCCCATTTCATAGTATTATAGCTTGTGAATGGCAAATCGTATGTGAATGAACCATGCACAATTCGAAAGCGGGAGTACTTATTTTTGTTTTGGTGCTAGATTGGGCAAAATGGGCATTGAGGTTCAGCATTTCACTTCTGGCCACCTCTTTCCCTTGACCTCACAGTATGCGATTACCTCACATTGTGGGGGTTTAAGCATTCACTGTACATGCCTACTCTAAAAACCATTTTTAGATGAGCTGATGACATGCATTACAGCAGCATTCAATTCTGTGATGCCAGATATGCTACTTTTAAGTCTGGGAAAAAGCAGTTATGTAACACTTCTCTACAAAACATTTATTTCCCAACAAAATCTCATTCGAGCTCAATTCAGTCTGTCAAACAGCCCGAGATCCTAATTAATTTAAAAAAATCTAACACTAACTTACAGTATGAACGACCTCATTCAACACAGGTTGCCAAATATGGGGAACAAACGAATTCAAATTCTAACTTGTGCACTCTTGCCATTGTAATTGCTAATGTGCGAACTGAAACAGTGTAGCACCTTCTGCATGCTAATCTTCATCACTTCTGCTGCAAACTCACCTTACAGACAGTACAATATCATTGCCAGTCATTCTACGAGGTGTGATCAAAAAGTTTCCGGAATGACGTCATAAATACTACACAACAGTTTGTTTTGTCCACTCTGCACTGTCACCCTCGAAGTAGTCTTCTTGGGAATTGATACACTTGTCCCAGCGCTTCTGCCACTGCTGGAAGCACCTCTGGAAGTCTTCCTTCAACATGTTCAGAGCCTGCCGCGATTCGCGATGGATGACATCAATGTCCTCAGAGCTGCATTTTAAGTTGTGGGAAAAGAAAAAAGTCCACTGGTGCCAAATCTGGAGAATAGGCGGGATGGGGAACAGTATTCATTCTATTTTTATCCAAAAATTGGAGATCAGAAAGGGCATGATGCAGGAGCCAGTCACCACTCCTCCATTTCTTCGGCTGTTTGCATCGCACATTCTCCCTTAATCTTTGCAGCACTTGTTTGTAGAACACTTGATTCACTGTTTGACCCTGTGGCACAAATTCCTTATGTACAATGCCTTTAATGTCAAAAAAAACAATCATTGACTTCACTTTGGGTCAAACTTGTCTGGCCTTTTTCGGGCGTGGAGATGAAGGACTCTTCCAATTGTTGCTTCATTTCTAGATGACACCCATAAATCCATTCACCAGTAATAATTTTCTCCATAAACTGTGGGTCATTTTGTAGCTGTTCTTTAAGATCTGTGCAGGCAATCACACAGCTTTCCTTTTGGTCATTTGAAAGCAGGTGGGGCACTAACTTGGCAGCAATTGTCTTTCAAAATGCTTTGAACACTTCCAAAGGAGAGTCCTAATGTCAGAAAGTTCTCTTATTGTAATGTGCCTATCATTTAAGACCATTTTCCTCACCTGATTGACATTTTCATCAGTTTTGCTGGAACAGGGTCGCCTCAAACGATCTGCATCTTTTACTGATGTCACACCACATTTAAATTTCGAAAACCACTCAAATGCTAGACTTTTTCCCATAACTTCCTCCCCATAAGCTGTTCTTAACATTTCATAGGTTTCTGTTGCAGTTTTACTGAGTTTAAAGCAAAATTTGATGTTCGTTCTTTGTTCTTCGCAGACATTTTTGCTACATGGAAAAATTGCAGCACATGCAAAACACATTCACTTCAGAGCATCTACCTAGTCACTGCATGGTCACAGGAAGTCACGTAACCTCTCATTTTTATCGGGAAGGAACGCTGCATGTACAGTCTGGGTAAGAATTAAAGAAATCTCTGCATCAGCATTGTTGTGAAGCCATTCCAGAAACTTTTTGATCACAATTGGTCTAAACATGATTTTGGAATGACCTTTCTTGAGCATCTGGAGTCCAACGTTGCACCCATATCGTACCAAGCTTCTTCATGTGCAGAACTTCAGGCAAGATATTAATGTACCTGTTCATACGAGATGCCACCATCTTAGCAACAATCTGCAGCAGTCTTCTATCATATTACTCAGATTTTTATGCACAATTTCCTCAAAAGAAACCTAAATCAGGCATCTGGAACTAACAGCATCTGCAGTGCTTGTATGGCCACATTTTAATTAATTTAACCAGTAGTAAATGGTCTTGACTGCTGCTGCAGAGTCCAGTGAACTTGCTTCAGCTCGATTTGTATATGGGGCACAGTCCACATTTTAAAATACAAATCTTTATGAATACACAATACTCATCTTAATCTGTTGAACCAATCATTAAAGATACCTGCCTTTCAAAGAACAAGGCGCAGATTCTGTTTGAAATTTTGAACAAGACTTTTCACAGAATCGCACTTAACAAAATGTCCTATTTCCTTGAAATTTACCAGACTTATCAATCTGCTCTCGTACATAGTTTCATGCCAGTAGGATGGAGTTTCTTCTTTTCTGTGGTCTCACTAGCTAAATTATTTGCAGTAGAATGAGAAGTAAACCTGTATATCTTAAAGAAAATTTTACAGCAAGTTTAAGCAATTTCTTGCATTCCTTTTAGCAACATTATAACTTAGCAAAATTTGTATCTTTACCTTTCCTTGAGGGGCAGCATTACACAAGTTGGTTTAATAGTTGTTATCAGTTCTCCTGTGACAGCTGTGAACATGACAATCGTTTGGAGTTAGGACACCAACATATATTTTCTGCTTTCAATTATTGAAGGAAACAGGGAATGAGAAGAAGGGCTTATTTATTGCAAATTCTGGGATCTTTGAAACATTTCCCACCATTTACTTTACTTCTAAATATATCTGCATGGTTAAAAATAGCTTAATTTGTAATCCATTCTTTAGCTCTTACCCTGCATACCTTCATAAACATTACATATTACATGAAAGACTTGCAATTTTGCATGCCTTACTCAACTTCAACACTTACTTGTACTATTAACATACAAAGTGCATTATCCTATAATTTATGTACCATACACTGTAATGCTGTCAATGACCACACAATGTCTGAAATGTATATCCCAAAATAAGTTTACCAAATGCTAAAATACATTTCATTTTTACTTCTTCCATGGGATATGCCAGTACCATATATTACATGCATAAAATTATGTTTACAGTATTTATAGCTTTACATTTTCACTGAGTTTTAGCTAAATGCTCATGCAAAGAAACAATCCAAGAGGTTGTAGTGAAAATCATACTTGCAAAGGAAGAAACATGAAGGTATACGATTGCTCTCTCAGCTGAAAGCTATAATCCTAAGTGCTAAAAGCAGGAATTTTTATAAGAACCAAGTTTCTCTTCTATTAGTTTTCTCTACATATTACCCATGCATTATCAATGGTTATCTATTCCCTGGATATGGATTTTAACAAATGCTTTTGTGTAGCTAAATCAAAATTGTTTAGCTGATCCCTGGGTAAAGCAATGACAAAGTTCTGAAAAGTGTTGCACTTAGCATTCTCCAACACAAACATCAACCAGCTGCTGGCACCCCTCTCTCTTTCCTAATGAAAGAAATGAAATTGTTTCTACATTGCCTGTTTAATTAGAGAAATTAAGCCTGGAAAACATTCTGAAACCACCCCAAGAATGAAAATATAGATTTAAGAGCTTAATGTTGCAATATAAAATCATTTTACAAAAACAAATACAATAGCCACATTTATAAGAATGCATTTAAAATAAATAATAAAAAAAATAACTTTCTTAATACCCACCAGAATAATTCTGTTTGAAAAAACAATTTGAAGTGTTATGTTCATGTATTTTTTTTTTTCTTTCTTTCTTTCTTTCTTAATTTATGGATGCTCTTCAACTACTATAGTCCTAAGCGTCCCATTCTATATTGGGCGTGAAAAACCGGTAACTTTGCTCAGAGGCGTCTTAATCAGGCTTGAGGTTCTTTTACATGCCGTAAATCTACGACACTGTAACACTGGCTTTACTTCCCTTCTGAAGGAAGCCACATTAAGGATTTCTATGCCCGAAAACATCCATCGTGGAACTAGAAGCTAGCATGGTAACCACTAAACCACGGAGGACGACATATTCATGTAGTGACATTTAATGAAATTTGTTCTACACGTTTTAGCTCACTCAGATGAGCCATAGCCTTACAAGGCTTTACAGTGGATTTTGAACTGTCATCCAAATCTTGCAGTGAACTATGCAAGAGACTTATGAACCGAACAAGCTGTGCTGATACTGTGAACCAATACTGGTGCTAAGTGAGGATGTATGTCAGAAGTGCTCTAACTGCACTTATGGAGGACTTATGAAATTGCTCACTAAAAATAATTGATGCCTTTCATTTCAATATTAATATGTACATCTGATGTAAAAATAAACAATTTAAATGCCTTCCCCATTCAAAAATATTTGTAATTCAATACATAATTTATGTTGTGTTGAAACATACAAGCGCACAGTGGAGTAGGTTACAGTAGTTTGCACAATTTAATGTGCAGTTATTTCACTTATTTGACCGCGGTAATAACCACACAGTTGTGCACTACAGTTAGCTGCCAGGTTGAGTGCACCACTCATTGCACGTAAAGTCTACCGAACGCACTTAAAAGTACACCGTGTCATCTTTTTCATTTGTTCTACCTCTTAACCGGAGCACATGCATGTACTTTTACTACATGTTCAACGTGCAATGGAGGAAAGCAAAGGTAGTCCTAAGTTTCTTTAAACATGAAGTAGGTATAATATTAAATTTAACATGTAATTTTTAGGAAAAGCTAGGAAATAAAGAGAAGCAATAACTTAAAAGGCACACGGGAAAAGCTAGCCTTACAACCGAGTGGAAAAATATGCATAACTTAACAGTTTGTTTGTTTCCTTTCTTTTTATATTGATTAAAGCTACATTTAGCTTCGTCGACATTTCTGAAAGAGAGAGGCAGGAAAAAACAAAAAACAGACAAGATTTGAACTTGGAATCTCTTGCATATGATCTGCATACACTACCTGACGACTTCAAACTTTGTCACTGACCTTGTTAACCTTGTTTTACAGCTCTGAGCGGAAGGCAATTTTATAAAAATATTAAACTCCACAAAATACAACTAGAAGTACACAATTAGGCTCAAATGTATTAAAAACCATATTATACTTTGGTTTTTGTTGAATTGCACCACTGCTGTCTTCCAGGAATGAAATTTTGTTAATCTGCATAAAAGTATTACTCCAAAGACGACATAAGTAGCACATTTCCATTTTCTATCACATAGTTCATACATATATTCACAAATAAATCAGGAACTAAATACTGTCACATGATATGCAACGCTTATGTTTGCAAAAATCATAATGATAAATAATAATGTTGATACAAATGCGAGGTTATATATAGTTAGGGCAGTGTATCTAATATATATATTATTTTGAAACTGATTCTTTCATCTCAATATCACTTATATCAGGAAGTATATGAATAAAACGTTATAATGTTCAAAGATGTGGGCCTGTTTCCTAGAAATGTTCTTTTGTGCGATATATTTTGTAACATACATCTGGATGAAGGGGAAGCTTGGAAATGCAAGTCTCACAAAGTATATTGTTTTGTTTGCTTTTTGGCCCTATGGGAAGAGTATTCTCATCAAAATGAGAGGGAAGTATTGGTCCTTGTTGGATATAATGCACTGATATAATAGATGTGGGGCCAGGATCAAAATTACTCACCTCTGTCCAGCTAGGTGCACTGTTGTCGGCAGTAGCACTCTTGCTTTCGCTTGCACTTGCACAAGAATTCTCGCATATCACTTTCATAATTTCTGAACAAAACATACAACTCACTATCATTTGTTCAACAAAGCTACAATTTCTTTGTCCATCAACCCTTTCTTTCTTGCAATTATGTCGAAAAAATAAAATCTGGCTTACTAGTTGCAAACACCACACTGTTTATGGTTTCACTGGTGAGAACTATGAGAGGAATTCCTGACAAAGCAAATTCAGGGATTTACCGACCACCAATGTCTGAAAGAACATTTCCTGCCATTTGTTGGCAATATATCTGAATTATTTGAGCAAGAAGGTCTGACCACAATAGCTCTATAACTGCATACCCATATATGGGTTTTTGCTTGTGAGGATCCAGACAGGTCACCCATATGTGGATTTTTGCTTGCAAAGGGTTGTTACAAACTTGGTCACTGATCTCATTAGGTTACCAGATTTTTATGTGCAACTGATCTAGCAGCATTCCTGAAAATTTACCAATTGCACTAAATCCATTCATTACTCCAATTGTCCTTTGAGCTATGCTTCAACTAATATAATTATGATATGTAATGCCACGATTGTGTGGATTTTTGCTATTGCTTCGGTCAGAATATTTAAGGCATCTGTTGCATAAGCATTAAAACCACAAAGCACCAGACAGACCATAACTCTTAGGAGAGTTTCTTTTGGTTGGGGATTGTAAACTACACAGTTCCAACATTTTAACATTACAACACAAGTTGGACATAATCGACCAAAAAAAGCATTAAGGGTTGGTCAGATTTAACTACAATTAAATTTTTACCATAGCCAATGTACCACAAATGACCATTCATTGCAGTAGGGTGAGTGATTTAGCAGAGTAAGATCTTGATCAAGAGTGGTTAAAATTTAAATTGAGTTTTATTATGAACACACTTAACTACTATGGTCCTTAGCGTCCCATTCTATATTGGGCGTGAAAAACTGAAAATTTTGCTCAGAGGTCTCTTTAACATGCTCCGAGATTCTTTTACATGCTGTAAATCTAATACACAGGACCACTGACTTTACTTCCCTTCCAAAGGAAGCCACCATACTAATGATTTTTGCACCTGAAAAAATGCTGGGTTTGAACCCGCAACCTCAGGAACTAAAGGTAGCCCTAAGTCACAGAGGATATCAAGAATGGTGCACATGGTCATAAGACTGCATAACGTTCCCCTGCTACAATGCTAAAGCACTCAACAAATCATGCCTTGTCTGTAAAATACTCGAATGTAGACAGTTTTTAAGAAGTTAGATTATAGCAAGTATACCTGCCAATAACATAAAAGGAGCTAATAAAAAACAAAAAACTTATGTTGGCTCTCATGGTAATACGAGAAGCTGACCTTATAGAGCTATGACAAAAGAAACAAACTTTGGACTAAACAATCCAGAAAGATCACTGAGCAATGTGGAACATGAATAGCCAGAATTGGATACAAATGGTTGCACATTTAATAAATTACTTTTTCCACTTACGTACTTAATGAGTAGAGGAAGTATTGTATTCCACCTACACATTTAATACCAAGATTTCACCTGAAATACAAGTTTTGAGGCACCCTGAATAAGGGGGGGGGGATTGTCCATGCATATCTATAAACAGTCAAAAACTAAATGTCAGATAAATACCAAACTTGGTATTTAAGATCAGTATCTTCCAAAAATGTGACAAGATTTTGAAATTGTTTTGATTAAAATGCATATATTTAAGATATTCACATGACAAAATGCATTTCATAAATTTTATATAATGGGTTAACACACGATATCGATAAAAAAATGCCACACAAAAAATGTAGAGCTTTTTAATTACAAACAACCTTTCCTGTGCCATCAGTCGTGTTCCACATATCTGCTATTATTGGTTTGAATTTTACAGTACTTTGTAATTTTTTTAAGTACTGCTGCTATTCAATCCTTTCTCACAATGTCATGGCAATAGCATGAATTTCAAGGCCCTCTGCAGAGTACCAGTAGTGCCAAGAAGAAAAGAGCTACAAAGACTTTGAATGAGCAAAGCCAGATTTTTGCGCGTAATGTTTACAAATGTAGGAAAATGTTATTGTTTTGAATTTCTCAAAAACAGCTACAATGATTTTTATTAAATACATGTTTTAAGATATTTGCATGAAAAATAAAATGTATCTTTAATTTTATTTTCTGGGAATAACCTGTAAACTCTTCCTCATTCTCAACTTTTTGTGTAACTGGTAAGCCATAGGAGATAGACAAAATCTTACTGTGCATACAATGCAATCTCGTTAAAAAGACAATTTGTCAAATTGTGTAAATCAAATCCAAGAAATTCTTTGTTATTGTTTGAATTTTGAAATACTTGTACTTTCTACAAGTGGCAAGTTCCTATTTGTATTTTCCTCATGGTCATGCTAAGAGCATGGAATTTCAAACTAATCGTAGTCATCTGTTTTTTTTTGTTTTTTTTTAAAAAATCTGACTATCGCATTAGCCTGTGTATCCTTATAATTACAATGAAATGTGCAATAAAAGTTTAGTTTATTTAACAAAAAGTATATAGAAGAATAAGCTTTTGTAAAAGTAGTTTATAGAAAAGTGAGTAGAGATAGTCGTGTGAATATAACACAAGACTTTTTTATTTTCTTTCTTTTCTCTTTCGTATTTTTACTTGTCCTACATTATAATAAAAGCTATTCATTTAAGTAAACAGAAGCTGCCATGCTTATAAATCTTACCATCCTGAACAACACACAATTTCTTATGTTAACTTTTTGTTAATGAAAACATTGTTGTGAAGCAATTTTATTATCTTTTCAAAATTACGAAAAAAAGCACCTATCTCCCAAGAGTGACACAAAAACTTGCATTTGCTTTACTTTTTTCACCGGTTCCTTCTATTTTAACTTTTACATATTTAGTGTTTTTGTTTACATCTTGCGGAACTTGGTTTTTCTACATTCCATGGTTGCAGGAACAAACAAAATAAAGAATACTTTCACCATAGCTCTGCGCAGAGTAATACTTACAGTAAGCAAAACTGCATACAATCCTTATTTATAAAAATTAACTATTAGGCTAAATAACAATCATAATGCTTTTATTTGGGAATAAACGTTCCTTTCAAAATAAATTAATGTATTTTAATTATTTAACGATAGTCCAACAATGTATAGTTTATTCGGGACATGTTTCATATGTTAACACGCATTTCCATTCTTGTAGTATAGTATATCAGTTCAGTGCTTCCTCAGTTATATTGTAATGTATTTGTAACATAAGTGTAATTATTATGCAATGCATAGTTATTTAGTGCAATGTTTTGCTTTTAAATACCATTTTAAACTGTGGCAACAACGCACATGTGCACATTGATGCCACCAAGATGTTTATAGTGGTTGCAGTTAGACGAGGTAGAGAACAAGTGTTTGGCTATGGTACTAAGGCCGGTTGGGGATCCTTAGCCTGCGAATTCTACTTCAACGTGTGCAGAAAGCAGTTCCACGATAATCTAAATTTTAGAATGAATTTATCCTTAAATGATATATTTTCTACAAGTGCCTAAGAGTTAATTAACACTGATTTACAAGGGCAGATTGATAAGTCCATGACTTTGAGGAGAGCTAGCGTTCTAATCACAGGTTTCTTGTTTGCACCCAAATCTTACATCTATTCTGGGTATAATTGCAGAAATTAGCGATTTGTTTCTTAGAACATTGTTGAGAGCATCTAAAATAAGCAGATGTGTGTTGCTTCGTAGAAATGAAAAGTGAATTTTGTGTTCTGATAAAGCACTACTTTTTGCATGGTAAGACAGTAAGGAAACGGAAGAAAAGCTGAACAAGTATTATGGGGACTCTGCTCCATCACATGGCATGGTTCACAGACCGCCGAGTGAAAATCCGCGAGATAGCCAAGACCGTAAACATCAAGTGAACGGATGTATAACATTCTGCACAAATTTTTGGGTATGAGAAAGCTGTCAGCAAAATGGGTGCCACGATGGCTCACAGTTGAGAACAAGCAGAATCGTGTGACCATTTCACAGGGATGTTTGAACATGTTCCAGTGCAACCCAAATGCGTTTTTCCAGAGTTATATCACAGTTGATGAAACTTGCAACCATTACTATCAACTTGAAACCAAACAACAATCAAAGCAGTGGATTTCCTTTGGCAAGCCTGCTCCAAAGAAAGTGAAAACCATTTCGTCAGCAGGAAAAATCATGGCAGCTGTCTTTTGGGATTCTCAAGGGGTGATAGTCATCCACTACCTGGAAAAGGGTAAAACGATCACAGGTTCATATTACACCACAATTCTGGATCAGTTTCACAAGGAATTGTTAAAGAAATGACCCCATTTGGTGAAGAAACAGGTTTTCATTCACCAGGATAATGTACCCGCACACAAGTCAGCCATTGGCATCGCAATGTTTGTGGAATTGGGTTACAAACTGCTACCTCACCCACCATATCTCTAGATTTGGCTCCGAGCGACTTCTTCCTCTTTGCAAAAAAAATTGGCTTCCTGGGAAGAAATTCACATCCAGTGAACACATCATGACAGAAACAACCTCATATATTGCAGACCGAAAAATCATATTTTTTGGAAGGGTTAAAAAAAATGGAGAAACGGACAATGTGTATTGAATTGAAAGGAGACTATGTTGAAAAATAAAATTGATTTTATGGAAAAAATGTTATTTTCTTTAACAAGTCACTGACTTATCAATCCATACTCATACACCGTTGAGCTACAAGTCCCAATGTGCAATCTGTATGAGTCACCTGACATCTGGGTATGTGTAGAATATTGTTTACAGCCAGAAACCAGCAGTTTCTGTTTAGTGTCATGGCAGATGGTGAATTTGCTCTTATGTCTTCACTGACTTGTGCAAAGCATAAGGCAGGAAAACAATTGATAATAGTGAAAAATAATAGTGTTGAATATTTATTATAAGTTATGTGACAAATATCCAATACTTCCCATGGTGAAATTAACTTCCAAGTTCACCAGTGTTTTGAGTAAAAGTGTAAACAGTGCTTGTAAAGAAAATCTGAAACCGGAAAAGTGGTTACACCCAGGAAAAAAAGAAAGCATGTGAAATACATGATGCATGAATGTGACCGTTTTGTAAAGAATGCAATTCGCATAACAGTGCACAATTCCTTTTTTAAAAATGAGCCGCCAGCAATTGATGAAGTACCACTTCCAGAGAGTGTGTACATGCAATACATGTTACATTCCTTTTTGCTCATTTCTTTTAAAATTAACTATTATTATAAGCACATATATTTATTTTGTTGCAACTGTCAATCTTGTCTCCTTTAACTCCTAACAGAATATGCTAGTCACCATTTAAGTTGTCAGAATAAGGGCTTTGTTCTTTTTATATGGTTGTGAAAGTATAACACTATTTCTGGCGCAAATGGCGAAGGATACATTTGGTGCATTGGTCATCTGGGTTTTGTTTCGGCATGGATCAAACTTAGGAGTGAACACAGTTTAGATCTCAAAACAGATTTCAAATAATTTTTTTTTTGTGGCATCAACCATTACAAGATACCCATTACTGGTTTGAATTTGTGCAATATTATCATATTTTTGAAGTTCTGTCACTATTCTGTTGTTTTTCGCAATGTCATGGATATAGAATGGAATTTTAAGCGGGCATATAGTTTGTTAACATCTATCACTTCAGTTTCCAATATCCCCTTGCACCTACAACAAAATGTATAATGGGCCTAATCCTGCAAAGTTTATATTAACCTGAAGTAGATAGTAAAATAAGCTTATAAAAATAAACGATAGGAGAGGGAGCAAGTTACTGAATGCAACACATCAGACTTTTTAAAAAGATAAGCACTTGTTATTCACACAAAGGGGGTTTATTTCAAATTCTCTTCTGATAAAATTGCTATTTTGCTTCTCTATATTAAAGATACAGCCTTCCTTAAACACAAGTTTAGTTCAAATTCTGAGATATGAAAGCAAAAAATGTCTATTCTTTCCATACTATGCACACCAAGCACAGGTTCGATTTCCTTTTATCTTGATAAGTTACACATGCAATGCTTGCTGTAATTTTAGATGCTTGTTTTAAAATTAGCTGAATTGCAGAAATGTTTTAAGAGACTTCAGTTCTGCAGGTTCTCCCTTCAGCAGCAAACAAATCCAAAAGGCTCCAGGACAAGTCTGAACAATGAGAAGAATTGCAACATTTGTATCACATCAGCGCTGGGCTGATCTTTGTCTTGGTTCTTCAGACAAATACATTCCACAAGTTAAAACCAATATAAGCAGATCAATCCACAGCCAGTCTCATGGTTCAGGATTGAATCAAGGTTTCAAGAGCAAACTACTGTCCATTCCAAACCAGAGTTCCCAATGATGTAAACAAAAGCACATGCTTCTGCTTGTCACGAACCTAAGCAAACACACTTATGCCAATGCAAATAGTTCCTTAATATATGTATTGTATCATGAAATATTGGGGCAGGAGAGGTATAGAACTGCATATTTTATTGCGGTTATCATAAGAACTCATTGCTAAAGGTAATGGATATGTACTAACTGTTAAGAGATTACAAAATATGATTTCGTCTGCTATTGCGCCAACACTATTGCTTGATAATTACCAACCGTATGCATGATTGCCATTCTCTGCATTAACGAGAAATGCAGCAATGAATTCCCAGAGGTGCTATCCGAGTACTGAATAAACACTTGTGTAACATAGGAAATATGATAAGTGAGCAGTCATTCATAATACGCTAGCACACACATGCTCAGCTCAAGTCAAATCTTGTAATTTAGTCAGTTGGTATTGAGTTCTCATGGCTGAGGAAGGTGCATGTAGTGCGAATAAACTGTTCAAACACAAAAACGGGAAACCATTATAAAAGTGGTTAAAAAAAAAAAACAACAACAACACTATTATAAAAATACCACACTTGCATTAGTGGATATTACAAAACTAATATTCGATTTTATAGGTGTCTCAGTAAGACGTATAACCAAATGTGGGAAATTGTTTTGCTTGTGACAGTGCTGTGGATAAACTTGTAATTAACTTGGAGAATAGTTCTGATTCCAATATGGCAGCCGAGTCATCTTTGGAGGATTTTCATTTGGGTGCTGCGCTTTTTCCTGAGGATTGTGATTAACGTAGTAAAATGTTCATTTCTGCACGTTTGTAAAATCGATTGTTACTTCAGGTTGCATTTTGAACTATGATTTTCAAGCAGGATGCCTTTTTATAGATTGAAACAATGCTCAACTGTAAGTGATATGCAGCAAGCACGAGAGAGTAACTAGCAGTGGAGAGGCGGAGATTGCAAACTACTTTCGCACGGAAAACACAAAAAGTTTCTTTACAGTGAAAGGCACTCTGGTTTGGAATGGACAGTAGGTCAGAATTTTTGTGCTTTTGCTGGACTGCCCATGAAACGACAAACATGTAATGCCTCAAAAACCCCCAATCTTATATCATGCTACAATTGTTACTTCAGCATGTTACAAAATCAACTAAGCAAGTCATTGGTATAGATACATTATTCTGCTCAGTATATCTATTAATAAGCACTGCAAACTAAGGTCCATCAAATCTTTGGCGATACCACCTTTCACTTCAAAAAGTAAAATGACCTTCAAAATATTTACAGGCAAAGTACCACTAAATACAAAAATCCTTTAATGATAGTCAGGAAAATAAAAGCACATCTATATGCAGCTGCTTAATATTAATGTGAAATTAACACCTCACGAGATGCAACAGTTTCATAGCAGCACTATAAGGATTGTGGGAAAATGCCATTAAAATTGATCTATTGAATTTGAGCTGGGTTAAGAACATTACTGCAGGCACATATCCACTGTTGAGCAAAACTCCACTGCAAAGCAATACCAGCACTCCTACTGTGATAGTCAAGCAAACTAGGCCTTATCTTTACTTGCCAACTTCCTCAAAATTGAAATCTGCAAAACTTTCCCTCGTTCAACAAAGCTTAATAATTTTGCGATGACGAAAAATTTAGAATGCATAAAATGTTCAGTGCAGTAGATGTACTAAAATTAAATGTAAAGTAAATGGGAATTCAGTTTTATAAGCACCCTTTAAGACGTGGTAGTATTGCGTCTATCACACATGCTGAAATTTTTTCTGGTACCACAATAAACATGTATTAAAGCAAAGAACACCGCTTCCTAGGTTATACAAAGATTTCTAGTCCACACTTTATGCTTCATAACATATACTATGAACAAAAACTGTCACAAAAAGGGGAACTTATCCCACAGCCATGGAACAACAATTACATAAACAATTTACTTGAGGGAGCTGATTTATACTTCATTTCATCCATTACTGTATGTTCATGCCATCACGTTAGAGGTTAATGTAGTGTTTTACATACCAGGGAGGACCATGATTGTTATGAAGGATAGACGTACATAGCGCTATATATCAATTAGCATGGTATATTGAACCTGTTATCTTAAGTTACAAGCACAGATGCAACACAAGGTCTTGCATGCTTGTTTTTTTTACAGAAGCATTCATAATTATTGTGTAAGTGCAAGCACACAAGAGATAATCTGAGGTTTTGCATACATACTCCAAATTTTCATGTTTGCACTAGTAATACCAAAACAGCACATGATCGTGATGCAATGCTTTATAGAATTTCTTCCGACTGACAATGCTTGAAATGCTGCAGTTTGGAGGACCATAAAACATACCTCAATAGAGCACATAATTAAAAAAAGTGTTTTTTTGCAAATGCGATATAGTGCAAAATGCTAAAGGCTTGTATACTCGTGTATTTTTATTTTTCATCACCTGTAAGCCACTTTCTGATGTTATGAAAATGCTATAAAATGCGAAGATTATACTAAACTGCTACATAAATGCGAAATCCACAATTTTTTCCAAATAAAACCTTTTTTTCCCTTCTTTCTTCTGGAAACTTCAACTGTGGAGTTTGTATACTCTTGGAGTGTTTGACCACTATTCTGAAAGGCAGAATAGTAATCTGAAAAAGAGAGCAGTTTCCTCTATTCAGCAAAATTAGATAATTAATTTTACTTCTTCCATTATGACATTTGAATATAGTGCCACGCGAAATTTGTGGCTCAGGTCTCATTAACAAATTAATTATCCAATTGGAGGGCTGTTTCTACCCTTTTGCACATTTGTTGTGGGACGAGTTGCTAACTTTAGGCATGGTGCCACAAAGTGTACTGGAGAATGGTTATCATATATATGTTGCAATTCATGGACTATTTCCAATGAAGGGAGAAAGACAAAAAAAATTAGTTTATGCTTAAGGCAACAACAAGGTTGTGGTCACATGGGGGAAAATTCATCAACAGGTTGCTAAGCTTTTTCATTTGACACTACTGGTCGAATATGGTCATCAGATTTGAAACATTAAATGTAAGTAAAAGAAAGATGGGTAGTCTTGGTGAGGGATATGATCATTTTCATTCTCAGCTGTTACAAATTATGCAGACTCCCATTAAACTCAAATACTAAGAGTGTGCCCAAGCAGTTCTGCATAGATGCTGAAATATATTTCAGTAATCACAATTTAATTATGATAGAACAAAATGTATTGATTTCATTCAGTAATGCTACTGATTCATGAACTCGCATGACTTCAGTTAATTTTGTGTATTTTACTTTTATTATTTGGATTTTACATCAGTATAAACTTTTTGTTTTGTTTTTAGTGTTATGTTTTAGCCTGCATCAATTTGTACAACTTTTCTTCTAAGTTGCCTTGAACTATTTGAGTTAAAAATAAATTCAAAATTTAATTTATGTAGTTTTATCTCACTAACAACCCTCCACAATGCGATTTTGATTTTAATTTTACATTACTGTTGTATATTTCCAAAGACAATAATTCATAAGCTCTACAAAATGCTGAAAATCACCACCCCTAAACATAAAGGCTGGTTCACAACCACCCGGTAACTGTAACCAGAACGGAAACGAGAATGGGAAGCAAGAAATTTTTATTCACAACAGCCCGGTAACGAGAACGGGAATGCATATCAATCACAAAGTGAAAGTCGATTTTGCCCATTGGGATTTCATTTGTTTTTAACTGACCAATGACATTTTTTCACCTACTTCCAATTTAGCCATGCCAACGTCAAAATTTGATAGAGTAAACACTATCTAAATGCATATTCATTACACTTCCGATCCCTCTACTTATACCAAACTTTCCTTTATTTAATGGCATACATCAAAATTGTTTGTTCTTTTTTTCATTTCCACCGGTTTTAGCTGTTCTTTGTAGCTGTTGCCATTGTTTTTTTAGGTAATAGCCAGTTTTGAGTTGCATATAAACAAACTGCAAATGATCCCTTCACCAGAGGAACCAATGTTGATTAGTTTTGCGGGTGTCGGGATGAGGTTAGGAAGCATATTTACTACTAATTCTTTCCAGTTTCATGTTTCCAGCTTGCAATTTATAGAGAGCACTAGTGGCTGTTTCATGTCACGGCTGTTTAGAATAACCTCTAGAGTGAAGAGAGTAATATGCACAATAGGGATCTAATATGCCGTGCCTGGGAACGAGAACGTTAAAAGTTGGGCAACTCTTCTTTCCCGTTCCCGGGAAGCCTCCCGTCGGTTGTGAACATTCCCATTTGAATTAATGTATTTCAACTTTCTCGTTCCCGTTCTCGTTGGTTGTGAACCAGCCTTAATTCATCAATTTAGACTGTGTTAAACCTTCTGTAAAATATATGTTGAAGATAGACGTGTCTCATTTCATGCAAGGAATTAATTCTTAACAGATTTTCTGGCTTTCTAGTGATGCATGGTGCACAAACGTAAGCTAATGCACACAATCTCCACTATTTTTTAGTAATTTTCTGTAGGAAAGATATCTTCACAAGCTAATTTCTACATTGCACACATCACCTCATGATCTGTAATTCATTATGAATGGCCCTTACTACATTTTCTGGTAAAAGTTGACCCATTCACACACCTATTTTTCTGTACAGTAGAACCCTGATTAACTGTCATAATGAAGGGGGTGGGGTTGACGGTTAACCTAAAATGATGGATAATACGCCATACATTAATATAAACAGGTTTAATAAGCAGTTACACAAAAAACTCATTGAACACACAATTCTATGTTCACTTCTTGTATATTTAGGGAAAAAAGAGAGAGAGGCAAGAAAGGTGATTGTTGCCTGCAGGCAGGGTTGCACGGTAAGAGGTAACAGACATTTGTTCCACAAAACCATTTTAAGTGTATGCTTACTTGCACATCCTTCATCAATTTTGTTTGTAGGTGTATTGCTAGGCAACAACAGTAAATTACAATCACTATTATCTGATTCCATGACTCTGGTTTGAAACTAAAACTTAACACACAGCTGAAGGTATCAGAATAACCGCTTAACTAGAATGCATGTTCCTAACTCTTAACACTGTTTCTGAGCTCAATAACATAGACTTTTGTTGCATCATTTTTCAAGTGCACTTCACTTGAGAATTTTCAATACACTGAAACCACCTGTTGATATGCCACATTCATTTCCAAGACAAGTTAATTTTTGCCGCGTACAGGGAATGTTCACTCCAGAATACTGGTTAACCAAGCAACAGATAATCAAGGTTTTACTATATTTGCAACAATAAAGCAAACAACATATTATTCACACAGACAAGGATACTTGCCACAAATATAAGTACTACTTCCACACACAAATGCACAGCTAGTAACTGTTGTAAAAGATGGAGAGTTACCTTCGAAGCATGCAGCCATCTTTGTAGGATGATTAGTGATTCCTTGTTACTCATTTAAAGAACAACAAAATCACTAGTCTTCCACACAACAATGGCTGGTGTTAGTAAACTGCTACTTCCAATTCCTCTTCTGTCAATCCATTCTACCTTCTCACAACAAGCCTTTTTTCATGCCATCTGCAGGAAAGCTCCAACTTAACACCAAGAATGCAACAAGGCACAAACAGTAGAAAGTACTTAGATTAGTGAAATGGTTAACACAGAACAAAGACCATAGAGCAGCAAGACTGCATTGGTAGCTTTGATATTACTGTGGTATAAACACTGCTTATGGGGTTTATTTCTCATTGCATCTAATAGATTTGCAGAAGCCACATCACCAAACATTTTACCAACTAATTAATGGCCAGTTTCATTAAGCTTCTTTAAATGCCAGTGAACAAAGCATTTTTAAAAATATAACCCTACATGGCAGCACAGAAAGTATTCTATCAGCACCATATGAAGCTGTGTTAAAGAACTTCTCAAGTATATTAATAAAAAGAGGCGATAAATTTTATATATCATGTGGGTGTATTTGAAGTTATGTTTTAGTCACATGCTTATTACATGTCATACAGAAAGACTACAGAATGAACTTGGAACCCTCAGGACATATTCTGAGCCCATGCATAGTCAACTTACCACTTTATTAGTTGTGTACCTTGACTGACTCGTCCAATTTTAGGCAAAGCATGGTGTTATATCACACTTAATGTTTTAAATAGATTTCTAAACAAGAGATAATTGCCTTTGATAACATGTCTAGGGATGCATTAAGTTAAACAGTAGCAAACCTTTAAGCTAGGGCAGTAATGAAGGTCAAAGAAACCAGCCACAAAATCCTTCATTCTATAACAATAACTGCATTTTGCACAAAACTGGATACTGTTATCAGAAACCACCAACCCATGCCCTCACATTGACCATAATATAAAATGAATACCTAACAATGAAGAAACAGCTCCCATCTAGATCACAATGTAGTGAAAGGGTAAATCAAAGGTATGGAACAATGCCTCTTATTAGGGACTGGAAAATTTCGCAATATGGGACAGATGTGGTTTTATAAATTTTGCACAAATTAGAGATTACCTTTTCATTTCATAGTGTGTTGAATCAGAATATGATGAAAACAAATGTGCAATAAATGCAACTTTGATTTTATAGCTACGGATTTGTAATAAAATAAACATTTCTGCAAAATTCCTTCAAAATCATCATATTTAATTTTAGCCATCACAATGATGTAGGAACACACTATTGGCGAGTAGCATGCTTCTGCACTGTAGCTGGCAACATCAGCTGCTTTGGTGCCATCTATTCAGTATGAAAATTCACTCTGATGTATAAACGTATGCATGGCACAAGCTTCAGTGCATGATGATTGGCTGGGGGACCTAAGTATGCTCAAACTCAAAGATAATGTAGTTCTATAATAAATGTACTAAGTCATGAAATACCCGTATGCACGTTTAAATGGGGTAGAACAGAACTTTTTATTGTGGTCAGATTAATAGCATCTACTTCAACAATGGTTAGATGCTGCATGTTATATAAAGATCATAAATACTTATTTTGCTAATGCTCTGTATCTGATGAAGTTGACAATGCTTTGCATATTAATCATTAGCACTGCACAAGTTACCAGCAAAGTTGTTGGAATACAGGTAAATTTATATTAAAGACTGAGTAATTAGCGGCATCTATATAGAGATGTGAAGGTGTGCGGTAGAGCGACACTGTTGTGTGTGTGTGTGTGTGTGTGTGTGTGTGTGAGAGAGAGAGAGAGAGAGAGAGAGAGAGAGAGAGAGAGAGAGAGAGTTTATCAATGATTGTGAATAAATGTGTTATTCTGTAAATTTGTGTCCCTTAATTGATCTACAAGCTCTGAGAGGATATAGTTTTTTTTTTTTAAAATTCTTATTTATGGACGCTCTAACCTCTATGGTTATTAGCATCCCATTCTATATTGGGCGTGAAAGACCGGTAATTTTGCTCAGAGGCCTCTATCAGGCTTGAGATTCTTTTACGTGCCATAAATCTACGACACGGGACCACCAGCTTTACTTCCCTTCCGAAAGAAGCCATGCTAAAGGTTTTTACGCCCAAAAAAATCCATTGCCCTCCACCTTGGAACTAGAGGCTAGCACGGTACCACTAGTCCACGGAGGACGACAATGATATAGTTATTCTTTATTCAGACATGGTAGCAGAGATCCATGGTTGTCTTTCCCCCCCTACTTATCTCCACCTGGGTTTTTGGGAGCCGTGGGGATAGCAAAACATGTGCAAGTGTTGAATAGTTGTTACTTGTGAAAATGCTGAGCAAAAAGTGAAACTTTTATTGCAAGAAAAATAACATTAGTTATCTTAAAATGATGTAATAAAATCATGAGGAAAGAAAAAGTAGTCAAGTTGGCGGATGAAAATAGAATTCCTGTTTTTGACGGCAAGGATTACAAGTGCTGGAAAAAAGAGAATCACGATGATTTTAAAGCTAAAGAAATGTGAGGAAGTAGCAATGAGAGAAAAAGTGACGACAGATAAAGAGCCTGATTGGACAGAAAAAAGATTTGAAAGCTATAAATGTCATATATAGTGGTATTTTGAATGATCGCTTTTGTCTTCTGCTGGGAAACTCAACAAGTACATCTCACCAGATACCACCACAAGCAGATACAGGACGATCAAACCTCCACCATCCAGTAGGTCAGCAGCTGATGAGAGCAAAGGACTCTCGACACATGTCCAGGTAATTTTACTTAAATGAAGAGTGTAAATGAGTTTTCCTACTCATTAATTTTTAATTGAAATACTTCACTATCAACCGCTTCTACATTATTACTTATAACAGTAAATATATCCTGTGAAAATGGGAAGATCTGCAATAGCATATGAATCTCAGGGTTTATACGCAGCAGACAAAATAAAATATAAGGTGCACATTCAGCAGCTGCACAGTGTTCTGGGAGTAGAAAGATATCAATAAACATGTAGCATCGGTTAAACACAGATTGGCAGGTTCAACCAGTTCAAACAAATTATGGAATCCAGAATTCTGAATCATGCCAGAAATTGGTAAAAGATTACTTCACGAAGATGACTGTGAAAGCTTTTGCCAAGGCAAACATTATGCTGGAAAACAAAGTTCTAAGAGCATGGATACAAGAGTTTGTCGGCAAAGGAGGGGACTGCCATGTGTGATGTTGCAAGAGAAATACCTACCAGGCAAGTGACACAAACTCTTAACAATAATACATATAATATTTATAACAAAACTTTTGGCTGGGACCACACATTGCAGTTTTATAGCCACTGCGCAGAATGAGTACAACATTGTTAAAAGGATGGGGGAGATATTAGCTGGGAAAAGTTAGGAACCACTGGTTTAGACAGTACTTCCTGCTAGAAAATGCTTCTTCAGATGCCTGATTCACGACTGTCTGGATATATTATTATTAAGCAATGTATTACAGAATATTACATTAGTATTAATATTATAAACATTTTATAAAATATGAAGCTTAAATTAATAATACACAAAGAGTATGTTGATTAAATCTATTTAACAATCAAAGCACACAAAGCATTTAATACAAGAAATACACTTGCCTCATATGTGGAGCCAGAATTATAAAAGTCCAGAACACATTCAACCAGAAGCAAGTAGCCGTATGTAATCCAATGATAAAACAGTAGAAATCTTTTACCATCCCTGAAGTCATTTGGCTTGCCTATACAAAGCGAATGGCGATTCAGGAACACTGTGTATGTGTATATAATGAAGAGAAACAAAGGACAACTGCCGCCTTCCAAACCCAGAAATAAAACTGAAATGTTACAGCTGAAGGTGGAAAGCAATCCTAAGCAGCTTTAGGGGAGAATAATCTTTTAGTTAGTTGGCCAGTATATTGAGAGCAGCCAACTTTGCTACAAATTGCAAGCTGGAAGAAGGGGGATAAGTGGAAAAGAAGAATGCAATCTTTCATTTCATTGTGGAATTAAAATACGTTTGGGGATGAGTATCTAGTTAAGGGCCCATTCGCAATGAAATCCAAGCGCAGACATAGCATAAGCGCAAGACTTTGCATTCATGTTATTTGATGGAAGCATTCACATAGTCACGCAATGCGCTATGCAATGCAAGAGTTTGCAAACTCCAAACCTTTTGCTTGCGTTGTGTGCATACAGCAAGAATTCTGCATTTCAACAGCAGACGATCGCGATGCGAGACTTTAGCAGTCTAATGTAAATGTGTGAACTCTTCCATTGGGCCATGCCACACAAATTGTGGGTCACCATCTCTCATTTCTCTCAAGAGGTTATGGTAGTCTACTTATTGAATCCTCTTTCATTTAGTGGATGAACCAGGCATCTGTGCCTAGACTTCTTGGCTCACAAATCATAAGGCACAAAGAGATAATGAACATTGTATTAATATAACTTGTGCAGCTGTATCATCACATATAGCTTGTTGCAGTTTCTGGACATTGTTCCATATGCGGGAAGGAGGTATGAAATTTTAGGAAACTTATGAAATTGGGGTTTTACAATACGCAGAGTTCATTGTGTAGTATCCGGGTTCTTAAATCTTGTAGGAGTTGTTGCTTTATCGAAAATATTGGGGCCTTTCTTGGCAACAGCTTAGCTTTTGCGGAAATCTTGTCAGAAGATATTGCGAACGTGATGAAAAAAATATCCTAACAGAATGTTGTGAAGCAATAAAATGTAGCTAAAGTGGATCATTCGAGTTTAGATGCACAGATCCTATGGCTACGCCCTGTCATCGCTCCGCAGCTGTGGCACTCCACTCCTAAAAACATCCCTCAGCTGCGCGTTGAGGCGGCAGGTCCTCGATGTTACAATGTTGGCAGCAGAATGCCGACAGCAATGCTATCATGATGCATGTGCATGTGTTACATGTTGATAGCAAAAGTGCTCACTACCCACATGCGGAATAATGGCCCAGTTTCCATAGTACTTGCACAACCACTTTTAATGTTTTGGTCAGTCATGATGTCACTAAACACTATGGACCGCTGTTGGGCGTACATATTTTTTTTTTGTGACCTCTTGTTTATAAAATATTGAGAGAACTTTCTTATTTGGTATTGTTGGTTATATTATTCAATTTGAAACTTACGGTGCACTCGGAACATTTCCGCAATTAGTTTAAAGATTTACAAGCCCGTGCAAACTTCTTGCGTTACGCCTACAGCTGCATTGTTAATGGTGTTCCCTCATGCCTGCGCCTATGCTGCATTACGTTAGCACTTACATTTCATTGTGAATGTAGCTTAAATCCATGAAGATTATGCAATCATTTATAGCCCTCCGAAACATCACATGTACTGAATTTTATATTGGACACAAGGAATCTGAGGAACACTTTAGTCACTACAAATAATTTTGGATTTAAACTGCAGACTTCATTTATACATCCACTTTAAAGTGTGCATTATTTGCATTGTAATTCAACAAAATGTCCAATCTTTTGAAGGGCAATATTGTTAGATTTCCCGCAGTTTTTAATTAGTGACCACAGGATTTTCTTTGCCAAAATTAGCTTTCTATCTATTGCATTATATCGACAACATTTTATTCCAGTAAAGCTACAATTCTGTGATGCATTCCACATATAGCAATAAAGAATTTCAACAGTTTGGGAGATTAAAACATAGATGTCAAATGTAATGCTAACACAACAGAGGCCCTGAGACCGTTTCACTACCAATGTTAAAATGCTCTCTAACATCTTGTTTGCTTATGTTAGAAGTTCAACATAATGCTAAAACTCTTGTATTTAATCTGGCTTTTACAGCAAACTGTTAACTAACATCTTGTTAATCGCAAAGAACTGCGAACAGGAAGGTGGTGATCCAACTACACAGCTTCTGAATATGCTCTGTTGTACCTTTGGCTATGCATTGCAGCACTCTGTTTCAGTAAGATTACTAGTTACATTCATGGAGAATTGTCATGATTCTTCTGATCGAGGTTACAATTGTGATAACTGAAAAATCTAGGTACAGTAGCAGTTTCTGAAACAGAAGCTTCACCATATAAAAAGGAGAATAGCTTTAGAGGAATAATCATGTGAACAGCCAACAAACACGAATTAAAGGAAAAGGATGCAGCCTGGAAGATAAAGTGCAATGAATTTATTGCAATGCACCCACTTCTCCCAGGTTCAGTACGCAAATGTAGCAATTTTGTGCCAACTTAAAACGCGAAAGAACGAAATAAATGCTAGACACAAAGAGCCATTAGAATAGCTTAAAACTGAGAAATGGATTCTCCCTATTTCCTCCACAATTCTGCTCACTGAACAACATATTTCTTTAAAAATTCCTCCTTTCAAAAGTTTTCAAATTCATTATAATGCATAGCTCTTCTTCAGTTAGGGACGGCATTCAAAACTCCAAAACAACACAACTCTGTATCAACAGCTTGGTTTGCAACTGTCATTTACAAATTTAACATTTGTTAAATACCTTAACAAAGGATAAGACGATGTTAACTTCAATGTTACATCATTTTAACATGTGTTAAGATTTAACATCTGTAGCTGAAACTGGCCCTTAATGACTTACAGAATGCATTACTGCATAAACACAAAACAGAGCCTCTCTATTTTCGCTATACATTCCAAATATCTTGTGTGTTGTGGATATCACCAAGAATCTTAAAATACTTTGCTTTTTTCAGAATATATTCCTGCAATTTCCTAACTGAGCATTATTTTAGATTCTGATGCATCTATTAAGTTACGCTGAATGATAGTAAACCATATATTCCTGGGATACAAGATTAAGGAAATGTATAACAGAAGCATTTATATCATATAAATTAAAAATAAAATAGTGATAGTGCTTTTAGTCCTGTACGATCACAGACTACTTTACAACTGCTACTATAGATTTTTGTGGTTTGACAAGTGATACCGACGACTATGAAAGAAAGGGTTACAACAGAAAAACTATGGATTTTTCAGAGAACGGATTTAAATTTTGGCAGTTTAGATAAATGCCTCTCAAAAAACATTGCAATTAAGTTAGAAACAGCGAAACTCAAAATTTAACACCTTCGCTCTGACAAAACAATCGAGAATAACATGAGTAAATCAACAAATAGCTTAAATACTATTATTAAAGCCTGTAATACATCTAATTATATACTTTAATGCTACGTATTTATGCATGAAACTACATGGCTTCACATATTTCAACATCATAGCAGAATAATTATAAATTTTTTAGATTATTTTGTGCTTCTATTGAATTATTATTTATTATAAATACCTTAATAAGAAAGGAAAAATAATCTGAATGTTTTATTATTGTACTAATCATACAATGTCATCAATTCTATAGTTTATATTATATTCAAAGCTATTATTGCAGAAGTTCAAGGACAACATGGCTCATTTTAATATGTGGCATTGACTTCCTGTGAAATTGAGCGATCCTTCTCTATAATATAAAAGCATGTTGCGAGACATAAGACTGTGCAGGACAAAAGAACATTAGAAAAAGTGCTTATTATTATTTGCGTAAATGGTTTCAATTTTTATTACACATTTATGTACATATTTCTGAAATTGACGTTACATAAAATGCAGGCCCTTACTATTAGGTATACTGTTGTTCAACAATGGCACTGGGGATTAATTGATCTGCATCATTTTCCCTCTGGTTTCCCAATGTAAAGTCTGCAAGTTATCACTTTTAAGGCCTTTGCATTTGGCGAGATGTTAATTGTTCAGGATGACATCTTCACAGAGAATGCACTTGGGTGTAGGTAGGCATTGTATCTATACTTCCTGGTATTAATATGTTAGATTTTGTGTTAAAATGCTTTTGGTTGCACAGCTAGAAATGATTTCTATGATATGTGAAATTTTTAGTGATTTCGTAATCAGTAATTGATCAGTATTCTAATCTAAGTATAATTACATTTCACTGAATTTTACTTTGTTTTAATTTTGCTAAGTGAAGTATATGTACATATGTATAAGAGTATGCTGTTTTAAGTATAAAGAGATTTGAGGGTTGTTACACTACATCACTAAAATATTCTTACTTGAACGCGTTTCGGGAGACGGCTTGTTCCCATCGTCAGCATGTTCTCAACTGAATGTTCAAAATTAGTCAAGCATTCAAATTCAATTACAAATATCCTTCCTTCCGTAACAACCTTTAAGCTGGTAGGTCGTATCTAACAATGAAATAGGTGAAATGATGAAACCAGGGTCCAGAGAGGTTAAAGCTATCCAATATTCGTCTTCTCGGGATAAAGGGAAATGTAAAACGAAAAGAAAAACAAAAAAAGAGAAACTTATCCAGGCAACCCAGCCTAACCAAGATTCAAACTCAGAACCTCTTGAATGTGAAGCAGACACGCTAACCACAGAGGTGGGCTATCCTTCCTTTATTGCAGTACAGGGGGAAGAGGGAGGTAAACCCACATTCACTCAAATGTGAAGTATCGCTGTCATTGTCCAACTCCGTACCAAAACAGTGGCGCTAAGAAGACAGACATCTAGAAACAATCTTAAGTACTGACTTCTTTTAATTTATCAGCAGGATGTAAGTAAGGGTAAAGTCATCTGTTGAATGTTTGAAAGAGAAACCTAGGAGTAATCCATACTCAATGCAGTAAGGTCAAGGAACACCATTTAAAGACCCAGTTAGAAACAAATGCAAGGTGGTATTCAGAATAGTTCATTCACACTGCAGCAAGATATACATATACATGGAGCAGTACAGGAATTATTGTTAATGTTATTCATGTTAAACGCACAAGCAACATGCAAAACTTGATCAACAGGGGATCTACAACAAAAAGAATATAAGCTAAGTGCATGCCAAACCAAGACAGCCTTTTCTCCCTGGAAGTACCTCGCATGCTAAAGAGCATCAAATGACAGGATACATTACTGCTTACCTTTGTTGAAGCAAATACTGTGCCATTTGGATTTGATTAGGTGAGCCAGTGATGGTAATAATGCGGTCATTGGATCCTGGTAACGGTTCATCTATGGTAATACCAGCTCCTGAGTCAGATCTGATTTTACGTATTCTTGCACCACCTTTACCAATGATTGCTCCAGCCAGCTGTAAAAACATTTACTTAGATAATTAAAACAGTTTGTTGTACTTTGGTCAACAGCATTTACCAGTTACATCTACTAGCAGCAAAGCTCGAGAAGGGTATCCTACAAGCACTTTGAAAATGTCTTCCATTTTACTTTCCCTACTACTATAGTAAATAGCGGAAGTATTGCATTCCACCCAAAAACTTCATACCACTATTCCAACAGAAATACATGTTTTGAGACTCCCTAAATTCTAATGTCCTGTTCATTCTCAATCACTTTTGTACAATTGGAAAACCATGAGAGACAAAATCTTGCTAAACAAAAAAATGTAGATCTCGTTAAAGAACACATTTTATGTCAAAACTTTCTGTGGCCACACCATTTCCAAGATATTCTTTATTGGTTTGAATTTTAGAATGCTAATACTTTTTTTTCAAGTTGAAGTCACTATACATTTTTTCTTGTGGTCATGCAAAGAGCATGGAATTTCAAATCCATCACACATGGCCACTCTTTTTAAAGAGCTGACCATCGCTTTAACCTACTGCAATCTCCTTATATGTACAATGAATGTGTAATGAAAGTTTAATCCCAATTAACAATAAATAGAAGAATAAGCTTTTACTAAATAGTTTGTACAAGAGAAACTCATTTGAATGCAACACATCCAATTTTTTATAATATTGTATATCTGGTGTTATGCCAGTTCTTTTTTCTGGGAGGGGGGGGGGTAATCATACAAACTGTTAGTACCACAGATTACAGAAATAGTAAAAAGTTCAATACCAGCAATTCATATTCTTTATTAACAATAAATCTCGTGTTTAACAGCCTTGCAAATCCGTATAATCGTGCCTCTTTCATGTTTAACATGCGAGGCATCAGGGTCACGATAAGAAAGGTATCGTCACTCCATGTGGAGTTACAACTGTGTCAATTATTGTTTCTTTGCATTCACTGGCTGAAGAGGCATGCTCATTGATACAATATCAAACGTTGGCAACTTCCAAGAGTAATCAATGCATACAGTGTATGTTATCCGAGAGGCTCCTTAGAAACAATGATAAAGCGCTTTTTAACCATGAAAGGGGCACAGTATTACCCACTCACAATATTAATCTTTCAAAGTATAGGTGGTTCAAAGGAAGATCAGGAAAGCCTCATGGATATGTTTATATTAAATTATTTAATAGTGGGGTTGATAAAACATATGGAGCAAACTACTTACTATCAAATGAACATACCATCATCACTAAAAAGCCCGTTAAATACTTTTATGCAGGTATACACAAGCAACACTATTTCACAAGCTTAAAGGGTCCTACATTTTAATATAAAAGCTTACTTTCCAATCCAATTCATTATAATGTGGAAGATAATGGAAACCACTACAGCAACGCCATGGTTTTGAGACCACACAATAAGTGAAACGCATTCAACTAGCAAGCCTGGCAGACATCAATGTCAGAACACATGCTATCCATAAGGTGCACTATCCAGATAACAACAGAAGGAAAAGTCCCAGGATAAATTCCCTATACCAAAGACCCAGATATAAGATGTTTTGAAGTTTATAATCTACATATTTTGGTGATTATATAGTTTGAGGGAGATACTGCACATTCCCTTTGCACCTACAAGAAAATTAGCAATAAGATCTGCAAACGTTTATCTCCATTAACGTGAAGTAGATAGAGAATAAATGTTTGTAAAAATATTTTGTACAAGAGTAGACAGTCATGTGAGTGTAACACAGATTTTTTCTCAATGTTTATTACATTGGTTAACATCCCCACACCCGCAACACAAGCAAATTTATACAGAGTATTATAAAATATTCTCTGTACAATATATTTACATAACCATCACTTTTAATGCTACATATAACTTTTCTGGACATTCATAGCTGTTTACATTGCATTGCGCTGGTTGTATGTTACAGGCTTCCTTATACATTATATGATATCACATTGCCTCCTAAGTTGTGAATATTGTTACCTTCAGACATGTAATATGTACAATGTCCAAACAGAAGTTGTTAATTATTATAATCAGGGCAGTAACTGAGGAAGCAATAAGTGCTTAGTGGGGAGGACTGGCACATCTTTAGATGTTACATTGCTGCAGAGCTCAACTTGGGAAAATATACACATATATTTTACATTATGACACATCACTGTTACTAGCTTCTCATTGATTCATTATCTGTTTACCCTCCTCTTATGTAGGACTTAAAACCCCCCAGGACTTACAAGCGGGTGCCTGTCGAGGAGCAGACAGTGTGATACTGCTGATTAAGGATCAACAAAAATACTGTTTGCTTCGGACAAACTCGCAAATGGTAGCTTTGGAAACGGTAACATTATCACCCACCATTAATGAAAGTACCAGTATTATAAAATCTCAAAGTAATTAACAATTGCAGCATAGAAGAAAGAGGCATGTTTCTGTTTGTAGTATTCTAACCTTTATTTCCCATAAAACCATGCCAATGACCCCAAATTAAATTGAGTTTTGTTTATGGATGCTCTTTAATTACTATGGTTCTTAGCGTCCCATTCTATATTGGGCAAGAAAGACCAGAAATTTTGCTATGAGGCCGCTTTATCAGACCTGAGATTATTTTATGCGCTGTAAATTGACACGGGACCACAGCTTTATTTCCCTTCCAAAGAAAGCCATGCTAAGGATTTTTACGCCCGGAAAAATCCATTGTCCTACGTCAGGTTTGAACCAGCGACCTTGGGAACTAAAGGCTAGCATGTACTTCTAGACCACAAAGAACGACCTAATGATCCCTTAGGAGAGCTTGCGTTACAAATTCCTCCTTTTGCTGGTTTTCAAATTTATTATGACACACAATGCTCTCCCATTAGGAGTGGCATTAAAAAATGTGAAATGCAGCAAACTCGCATCAATAATTTTGTTTGTGGCAGCCATTTTCCAACATCTAACATTTGTTAAGTGCCTTAACACAGAGGTATGACAATGTTAATTTAAATGTTAAAGCTAACATTATTCAATAAAACAGAATGTGTGTTAACTCCAATGTTAAATCAGTTTGACAGTGTGTTAAAATTCAGCATCATTTGGCAAAACTGGCCTTAGTTCAGAATTCAGGAAATCAATGCAAGTGCTACCTTATCAACATTGAATCACTACTGAGAAGCTATTCATCCCGTTGGTGCTGCTTTATGAACTAGCGCATTGAAATTTTTTCCACAGCCTGCTTCCCTTGTGCCACCTTATCTGCAAGGTACAAACGCTGCATGCCAGAGTGCTACACTGCAAAGGGTACCCAGCAAAAGAAACAAGAATGAAGCGTGACATTCATTTTATCTGGATTCCTTTACTTTGTCATAGCTTTTCCAAACTATCTTATGAAAGCTTATTTTTCTATCTACTTCATGTTAATCAAGAAACAGTTTCACTACACATTTCATTGAAGCTACAAAAAGGATAGAGGAAACTGAATCTATAGTTGTTTCAAAGCTGGTTCACGGTATGCTGACAGAAATTCCATTCTCTTTCCATAACATCATGAGAAACAATTGGACTACTTTAAATAAATAACAAATGTATTGAAAACTCAAACCAATAACGGGAAATGGCTGATACCACAGAAAAAGTTATTTAAAATAAATTGTGTGTTTTAAAGAAATCTACATCTTTTATGTTAAGTTTTCATCTGTTATAGTTTAAGAGATAAAATAATTATACAAAATTACTTCTGAATGAAGACTTCATAGGTTATTACCAGAAAATTCAAGATATACATTTTGTCACATATCTTAAAACATACAGTATTTTAATCAAAATCCAAGTTTTCAACAAATCTTCCACACAAAACATGGTTTGGGGTAGAGGGATTTTCTTGAAAATCTTTGTGTTACATCTTTGGAAGACACTGAACCAAAAGTTTGGTGTTTATTGGATATTTCATTTACACACATGAACCTTTTTCTAAAAATGCATTTTTTTCCTTCAGGGACCTTAAAACATGTATTTCTGGTGAAATAGTGTTTTCAATTTTTTGGGTGGAATGCAATACTTTCTCTACTTACCATGTACAAGGCGGAGAAAGTAATAACATTCCCCATATTCTTGGCCTGCAATTAGATACGAGATGTGCAGAATAGCTGAACAAGATTCAACATTGGAAAAATAATCAAGAAGCCAATCCAATAATGGGAAGAGTATGGGGAATCTTAACCACCACCTCTGCAGATTTACCAAAGCTTAGGTTTAAACAACTGCAGCGCAAACTGATTCAAGAGTCCCGCAATGGGTCTATCAAACCTTGCATCTTCACTAAGCTGTTCACCTACACCCTGGTACAAAACCGTATCTTTCATTATTGATTAAATTAATATCATTTTACTTTTTCTAATATGTATTTATAGCAAGTAAAGGGAGTATTATATTTCTTAACAAAATTCAATGTCAAGATTTCACCAGAAGCACATGTTTTGAGGCACCTGAATGCAAAAGAATTTTTAGAAAAAAGTCATTATGTGTCTGAACTAATACAGGGAGAGTCAAAAGCACAGCCGGTTCGTAGTTTTTTGGCTCTCTGTACATACTACTACTTTAACAATGTATACTACAAAACATTTTTTTATAAAATTAGCTAACTAAGTGGGATCTTGCTGCTACATTTGCAACAAGAGCAAAGTTTCAAATGATTTCATAATTTGTTTGAATCAACTTATTATTTCAAACTTGTTTTACTGCCCAAAAGTATTAAAAATGCATAATGAACTAAACAGACTTTCATCCATTCTTTTTCTCTTTAAGTCTTTTTTATTTGTGGTACCAACTGATAGCTGATAGGCAAAACATTCCAAAAGATTTAGATTTTGCTAACAGAGCCTTTGATAATTTTATTAGGAGTGAGAAAAGGTCATTTTGATTACATGTTTACCGAGTATAATAACCCTTTCTGCTGTAGTTAAAGCTTTTGAAGACATTGCTGACAACAGCAGTTATCATTATTTTGTGTGTATTTAATGATGTCATGACTCCCAATAATTTTGCTGGGTTGTCATTACTCCTCCTCCTGCCAAGAAGCAGAAATGTAATCCAAATATTTTACGTTCTATCAATGCATTGGATAAGTTAAGAATGGCTGGAGAGAATGATCACTTTCACCCTCCCCATGACAGAGAGGCAAAGAAAAATCAACTGGTTGTCTCATAAATTGCCTACTTTATCTTAACTAGCAGTATTCCTATTTTAAAATTTTCTAAAGAAAAACACTACAGGTGCTGAATTCTGATAATTTATTTGTGCTAATTTATAGAAGCACACAGTCTTAAAATCTCTAAGAATGTATGCTAAATGCTGGAATCTCTAAAAGAATTTTTATACAATTCAAACCCATGCAAAACTGATCAGAGGCTTTGATTTTCTATGCCTAATGAGATGGGCTCATCTATGCTGAGATTAAGATTTTCTCCTTAATGAGGAAAAGTGCTCATTCTTTAATGGCAAACACACTACATCATCAGTTCACTTGCTCTCATGATATATTGTAACAAGGGCTGGTTGAGATATACTGTAACCTCCAATCTTACATTATGTCAGTTCATAATGCTATGTATCAGTGCATATTTGCTTGAGCAAAGTGCAGCTCAATGTCCACGATTCCATGCCTTTTTACTTTCTCTACTACGTATAGTAAGTAGGGGAAGTATTGCATTCCACCCAAAAATTCGATACCGAGATTTCACCGGAAATACATGTTTTGAGACCTCCTGAATCCAAAAAAAGCATTTTTGGAAACATGTCCGTGTGTGTGTCTGTGTGTGTGTGTGTCTGTGAACAGCATAACTCAAAAACGAACAGTCGGATAAACACCAAACTTGGTATTTAGGTTCAGTATCTTCCAGAGATGCGACACGAAGGTTTTCAAGAAAATCCCCCCACCCCAGACTACCCTTTACATGGAACATTTTTCGAAAATTTTAATTTTCTCAAAAATGGCTCTAACGATTTTGATTAAAATATCATATGTTTAAGATAATGTCATGAGAAATGAAATGTATATCTCGAATTTTCTGGGAATGTCTCCAAAAGTATTCTTCATTGTGAACGAGTTTTGCATAACTGGTAAACCATAAGAGATAGACAAAATTTTACTACACAAAAAATGTAGATCTCGTTAAAATACACAACTTATGTCATATACATTTCTTTTGTTGAGTGAACCGTTTTCGAGATATTGCTTGTTATTCCCTTAAATTTTCCAATACTTATACTTTTTCTCAAATTCGTTATTCATTTTTTAATGTCCTGGACTTGCAAAGAGAATGGAATGCGCCGCATAGCAACCAGCGTTAAAATATTTGACCATCGCTTAAAAGCTACCATATTCCCCTTGCATCTACAAGAAAATTAGCAATAAGATTGACATCTCGATATCTCGATTAACATAAAGCATATGGAGAATAGGCGTTTGTAAAAATAGTTTGTACAAGAGTAGAGAAAGTCATGTGAGTGTAACACATCAGATTTTTTTTCAAGTATTAAGATCAGGTTTAAGGTGCTAAACTGCAATCAACCCCCTGAGCAAAATTGGAATATTACTTCCAACTCCAAATGCACCGAGATGTAATGAAGCTGTGACTGACAAATGTCCTTCATTGCCTACTCAGATATTAGGGAGACACCCATTAAAGGACCTCATGTTCTAATGCAGGGAAGAAGTTTCCTAGTTTCAAATTTACGCCCTGAGAAAATATGAAGCTCTACTAGCGGTACTACCTTACCAATTAATGAAGGCAATGCAGTAACATTTGGTACACCGTAGCATGTATGTGCGTCAATAGAGCATCATGCTGCAACCATGTACTTCATTTCAATGTGCCCAGCTGCCCTGCATTTGTTAATGTAAAACGATTACACAAAGAATGAACAAGTGGAAACCAGTGGTTAGTGTCTTAGACTGTAAATATGGTAAGCATAAAAGTGAAAATACTGGAATATGCAACTTTAGCAACGCAAGCTTTTGAACAGTCAGGATTGTTCAGCTCAAACAAGCATAGAGCCTTTCTTGAACATCCTTGGGATGCATATTAAGTGAATTCAAATTTCTCCCATACAAATTCAAGTTACCAAAAAACTTCATCCTACAGATCAGCTGACAACATTTTGCAACATCATCTTTAATATGATAGGGGAAGGTCCAGATGTTAGGTTACATAACTCATTACGAAGGCCACTTCCATTTAGACAGTATTTTAACAAACAGAATGAGTTACTGGGTGATTAACAGTCCCAAGATAATCATTAAAAAACAATTGCATTGCCCAAAGGTAACAGCCTGGTGTTTTCAGTCAATTTCAAGTCGTGGAACATTTTTCTTTGAAAATAAAACATGAGAAACTGTGACAGTAAATTCAAGTCGACATGCAGCAATGTTACAGCATTTGTGATTCCTAAACTTGAAAGGCTTGGAGTGGATTCAAAGTATGTTTACTTTTAATACATGCAAAACTGTTAAATCCATAGCCCACATGGATTTAACAGCCTGGTGCTCCTCAGAAATAAATTTAAATCTGTCATCTCAAGGTTTAGAGACATTCCATGGCCCTCCTGCTCCCCTAATCTTATAATTCCAGATTTCTTCTTTTGGGTAGTACTGAAAGAGAAGGTCCTTACCAGACATTTTATAACTCTACACGGACCGAGAAAAGCTATAACTGAGTAAATTACGGCCAAGATGAATGCCTACTACAATGTATGTTGTCCAGTTTCATTACATGCTTGCAGGAATGGTTCAACTGTAATGGAGGTCTCTTCAAGATGTTATTCTCAAGACACAAGTTTGTAAAAATGAGGTACATGACATGTTATTCCTTTAAATTGGTACATATATTATTTTCCTCTCCTATCCCAGTCATTAAATAAAAAGTCTCCAAAACTAGAGACCTTGGTAGCCACTCTAAGACAGGAGCAGCAAAAATCATAGATTTCACACTCCAAGTTATATTTCTATTCCAGCACTATAGAATTTATATATTTATAAGGACAACCTTACAAGCTCAGAACAGTGAGTGTGTTTAGTAATATACTACATTACAATGGAGGATCCCCACCCTTTTTTTAACATACACCAGTGTAAGCATTTATGCACTATATGAATCTCATTACTTACATAATTTGGGTGCTACAATTACGGACTTCAATGATGCAAAAGAAAATCTTTTAGTTAATTTTCTTCCAGCACAGCTTTGTAAGTTATTATGAACCATATTTACACGATATAGTCGAACTTCATTAATTCAAACATTTTTAATTTGAAATTATGAATAATTCGAGCTTTTAGCATGGTCCCTTGACATTCCTATACAAAGCAATGTTAAAAAGCGTTCTGTAAATCGATATTTCTTTTGGATAATTCGATATATTCAATGAGAATGACTGAAAAAATTATAAGTCAAACTTGCTGGATAAATTCCAGGAATGTGCCATGCTGTGGTCCTATTTCCTTCCCTTGCTAAATTCCAGGAAATGCATCATATTGTAATTCCCTCTCCTGCTGGTAAGGAATGTTGGTTATGTAACTTGTTGCCAGCCCCTAGCCTCTTACAAGGCACTTGTCATTGTGAACACTGCACCCAATACATTGTCTACCTGCAGTCATTCTGTCTACCTGCTATGTTTGCAGCAAATAACTTCCTGTGCAGTAAAGTGAGTATTTTAAAACAGTGTACACAGTTACATCAAAATCATCTGTGTGTTTAAGTAGTGAACTGAGCCGACCATGGCTCTCTCCAAACCTAAACGTATAAATCACAAAACTCTTACTTTAGCTGAAAAGGCAGCAGCCACTTGCGAAGTGGAAAAAGGTTTAAAAAAAAAAAAAAGTGTGACATTGCTATAGATTTTGGATCAGGAAGTAATAAAAAATTTCAAACATTTCTACAGGCGTCTGGTGGTCCAGAATCTTCTGTTAAAAGTGAATTTGGACAAAAGTGACAAATTCAAAATTGTAAATGTGCTTGAAGCAGCTCGTATGTGTAGTAGTGCATGGGACTAAGTGAAACCAAGCACCATAGCCAACTGTTTCTGAAAGGCCGGCTTCTGTCATATTGGACCTGAAGGTCTTCAAGAAAATGAAACGATTGTGCCTACACTTGAATACTGGGAAGATGTAAATTCTGAAACTGGTGTTCGCTATGAGGATTTTGTTCACATGGGCGATGAATTGGCAGTTTGTGGGAAGCTAACCAATGCGGACATTTTGTGCGACGTCATCAACACACAAACTGCAGCCATATCTTCAGATGAAGAAGAATCAGAACCCGTGAAAACAATTCCTACAATTGCTGAGGCCATGGATCACTTACAACAATTAAGGTGTTATGTTGAGGGACAACAAAACGTGAGTGAAACAATGTTCCAATCGCTCAATAAACTAGAAGTGTTATGTGTGAATCAAAGGTTAAATGTTAAAAAAACAAAGATATCAAGTTTCTTTAAAAAACTTTGAATCTGAACTGAACCAGAGTTTTAACATCAAAAAACTAAGTACACACTGTAATGTTGTCCTTCCTATAATTTCATTTTATTTAGACCTGTTTTAATTAAAAAAAAAAAAAAATTAAAAAATCAAACTTTTGTAATTTGAAATCTTGAAGGGACCAAGAAAAAAAATCAAATTATTCAACTTTGAATTACCAAGTTCGACTGTATTTAAACTGAAAGCAACAGTCAGGTGTATAATGAGATTTTGGGGTCTGAAATATTGTGCCCCCTCCCAGTATCACTTTGGAATGTGAATGAAGATAATGCTTTTTAACATTCAGAAGGATCAAATAATCGTCATTTCATGATTGTGTATATTTTCATCACTTCTCAATTCTGGTGTAACCATATGAATATGTAGAGAGTTTTGTCTGTTATCATTCAAGCAATTCATTAATACATGCTTTTAATTCAGTAATATTGGTTCACTTGTTTTAGAACACAAATTATCAGTTTTCAGCTACAATTTTGAAAATTCACAAACATAACACTGGTGATATTGTAATGAAAAGAAGCTAGAAACAGTGATGTGTATAGAATTTATTTAAAGGCGAGTCGGAATTGTTACACTAACATCACTTAAGTTTACTCACTTAACATGTTTCGGGAAACCGTTGTTCCCATCCTCAGAAGGTTAATTCGACTGTTAGTGTAACAATTCCGACTCACCTTTAAATAAATATAACATGGTGCATTGTTTCAAATAATAAACAAGGCAGAGATAAATTCTTAAAACATGTCTGAAAAGCTTTGTGTGACACTTTTGTATCAGTGTAATCGAAGTTATTTACCCAAATCATTTTTGTAAACTTTCAACTGAAAGCAAAAATAAGGTTTTTAGATAAAATGCCTGTTGTAAAACCTGTAACTTCTCCTACCCACTTCCCATCCTCTCACCTGCCCAGGGTTGCAACCTGCTTTTACAAAACTGGCTCTGGGGATAGAGTTACAGTAGTGTTAACGTTACACCACATGGGAAAAAATGGCAAATACAAACACAGACTTGCCATGGTATTTGGGAGTCTCACAGGGAAAATGTGGGGAAAGGTCAGTGATTTATTACATTCCTCCTGGCTAAGTGGAAAGTGACCTGTTGACCAACGGCAGGCGCAGTCATGTGCAAGGGCTTATTTGTAGATGAATTGCCAAGTACAAAAAAAAAGCAATGCTTTAACCCAAAATGGCTACAAGTTGCCAAATGAAATATTGGAGAGTATGAATGCTAATGGCTTCATTGCCAAATACAAGGCATTAAACAACATATTTAACAACTGTAGAACACCATAATCTAAAAAGTGTATAAAAACAATTCATAGCACAATTAAAAGCCAACTAAATGCAAACGATATCCCGTCTGCAGAGAGAAAGGCACTCAATGCTCAGTGCAGAAAACATTACACTCAACACATTGAAGAAGTTGGGCCACTAGCACTTAGGAAATTTCACATACCAAAAATAATGGCTGTAAGCTATGTTTTTTTGACAACTTTTGCAGCTATTTATTCTTACAATAAACGTGATACAGGTGGCAAGAACCTTGCTTTATAATACCTTCAATTTTTTTAGTCATGGAAATAAAGCAAATTCTTTCATAGAAAGAATTTTACTTTGAGTTTCTGCTAAACAGCTAATTTCACATTTGGTAACATGTGCACTCATTTCACACTCCTGTTTGAAGCAGTGCTAAAGCACAATCATGGTAAGGGAATGCACATGCATACAGGAAACCAGTGGGTGGCCTATGGATTTAAATGTGGCACAAAGTGTGATGCACGTACTGCTTGTTGCCTTCTTGTCAGCTTGGTTGCAAATGTAGGTTTTCATAATGCAGCATTCATTGTTCAATATCATTTTTATCCCCACAAAGTTTGTCTAGCTCTTATCAATACAGCTTCAATAAGTTTTAAAACAACAGTCGCATTCCATTGTTATAATAAGGTAATGAAAAGGCTGAAGCAAACTAATAATTTACTGCTGTTGATTCTAAACTGCATCATAGAGCGATAATTTAAATGCAAACAATTTTTAAACTTAAGCACCACAAATGCACAAATCTTAGCCATTTATCTGGATAATTAGTGATACTGCATACCACCATACATTAAATCAAGACTTGGTAATTTGCAATCATATAATTCCATTTTTCTTTCAGTGTTCCTTTCCTTGTAACGTATAGCAAACAACTCCTTGATAGATCCGAGGTTTGGCTGCCCTTATTCCAGTGCAACATTAAAAATGTATAAGATTTTCGTTTCTTTCAAACATTTCACAAAGGAGCTACTTTTATCTGGCTATACCTAACTTGCTGACAAAACATCGAAGACACTGTATAAGCAGAAGTTTCACAAATTGTGATGGTAGCGTATAATATTTAATACTGGAGTATAAATCCCTAGATGCTATCAAAATATCAATCATACATTTAACTTAAAGCAACGCTTTTTTCCCAAATTTGGGAAACATTCAAATGTATTAATTAATTTTGAAGATTGAGAAGCTAGTAACAGTGATGTGTCATAATTTAAAATAAAGAGAGTTGGAGGTTGTTACACTACATCACTGAAATGTGATGTAGTGTAACAACCTCCAACATTCTTTATTTTAAATTCAAATGTATATCTCAAAAAATAACTGATAAAACATGGCATACCAAAAGTTAAATTAATAAACCATCCCTTATTTTTATAAATGAAACAACAATAATGCTAACATTTCCAGTCTGCAGGGGATGCCAGAGGCTTTCAGCTCTTTGACAGTAGTTCTCTCTTGCTAGCTCACAAGCAATGGTTGTAATAAAACCGAAGCAACACCTCATAAGCCTCGACTTGTAGGAAAAGTCAAAACCAAAGCTACACCTCATAAGCCTTGACTTGTAGGAAAAGTCATGTTTCATTATAAACAATTTCCTCTCCATGATGAGCCTGGGTTATGCCATTTGTCTGTTTATCTTAACATTAAGTAGATAGAAAAATACATTTTTGTAAGAATCATTTGTAGAAACTCTATAAAACAAATTTTGTAGAGGGAGATCTGTAATTTTGTATCATAAATTTTGTAGAGAAAGTCAGGACTTTTTTTTACTTTCTCTACTACGTATAGTAAGTAGGGGAAGTATTGCATTCCACCCAAAAATTCGATACCGAGATTTCACTGGAAATACATGTTTTGAGACCTCCTGAATCCAAAAAAAGCATTTTTGGAAACATGTCCGTGTGTGTGTCTGTGTGTGTGTGTGTGTGTGTGTCTGTGTGTCTGTGAACAGCATAACTCAAAAACGAACAGTCGGATAAACACCAAACTTGGTATTTAGGTTCAGTATCTTCCAGAGATGCGACACGAAAGTTTTCAAGAAAATCCCCCCACTCCAGACTACCCTTTACATGGAAGATTTTTCGAAAATTTTAATTTTCTCAAAAATGGCTCTAACGATTTTGATGAAAATATCATATATTTAAGATAATGTCATGAGAAATGAAATGTATATCTCGAATTTTCTGGGAATGTCTCCAAACGTATTCTTCATTGTGAACGACTTTTGCATAACTGGTAAACCATAAGAGATAGACAAAATTTTACTACACAAAAAATGTAGATCGCGTTAAAATACACAACTTATGTCATATACATTTCTTTTGTTGAGTGAACCGTTTTCGAGATATTGCTTGTTATTTCCTTAAATTTTCCAATACTTATACTTTTTCTCAAATTCGTTATTCAATTTTTTTATGTCCTGGACATGCAAAGAGAATGGAATGCGCCACATAGCAACCAGCGTTAAAATATTTGACTATCGCTTAAAACCTACCATATTCCCCTTGCATCTACAAGAAAATTACAAATAAGATTGACATCTCGATATCTCGATTAACATGAAGCATATGGAGAATAAGCGTTTGTAAAAATAGTTTGTACAAGAGTAAAGAAAGTCGTGTGAGTGTAACACATCAGATGTTTTGTCCTGGTAATGCAAAGGGAATGGAATAGTCCATATAGCAACCAGCTCTTAAAATATATGACTATCGCTTAAAACCTACCAATTTCCCTTGCATCTACAAGAAAATTAGCAATAAGATTAACATCTCGATATCTCGATTAACATGAAGCATATGGAGAATAAGCGTTTGTTAAAATATTTTGTACAAGAGTAGAGAAAGTCATGTGAGTGTAACACATCAGATTTTTTTTAAAAAAATAGGGGAAAATGGAATTGTTACACCAACTTTTTTTTTTGTCTAGTTTTGGAACACCATTCCCTCAATTCGATATTATTGCCAAATAGTATCCCCCTTTTACTTTCTTACTACCAACCTGGCTGGCTGAAATCTGCATCCCACAGGTAGTCAACTATTTTATGAAGGTAATGGTCCCTAGCAAATCTTATCTTGCTTAGAGAATAGAAGAAACTTATTTAGTTTGTTACCCTCTCATTGGTGATGCATCCATTTTACGTAGTTGTATGGTTACAGCAAGGGAATTAAGAGCCAGAGTGCAAAATTATCAATTACATCGAGTATTAGTAATTTGCTGTATTAAGCAACAGAATTTTTCCAAATGTAAGCATCATGTAAATTCTAACGTCTTTCTGCACTTATACTAGCAGCAAATTCCTTTGAATTTCATATGGACTTTTGCATCCATGATTGAAATTCCTTTTCTGTTGTCATCAGGCATGTTAGACTTTTAAATTAGTATTCTTGTTGAGTCAGTTGTCTCTCTAATATCCGAAAATATATACCATTCCTCTCTTCACGTATATCAGCCTCTAAGGCTGGTAGAAAAATTTGTCTTTGCAATTTCCAAAACACCATTTTATTTAATTATTTTTTCAAATTCTGTGAATTGCTTACTTCATAAAGCTTTGGAGAGAAAATCCAACATATTTATTCAACCATAACAAGCAATGCAAATAACTCGCTTCATTGTTTATGGTGAAGTTGAAATCTTTCAATTAGATTTTCAGTTTTATATATTTTGCACCACAACTTACTGTACTTAGTGCAAAATTAAAGAAAGACTTATAGCAATTCTCGACCAAGATTTTACTATGGTAAAATACTAACTTTACTGCGATGAACAATCATTTGTGGTGCATTGATGACAGTAGAAGTTTCATTGATTTTACCGCAATTAAATCTGACCGGCTGTGAATGCCCAGTTTTCATCCATTATCTCCAACATCACTTATGTTGTACTGTTAAAATGGCAGGAACGGTATAAGTTAAAATTCCCAACTAAAACAAACACGCTATTTTCGTAATAGAGTGCATCCTGATAGTTACTCTATAACCCCGCCGCTGAATCTTTACACTTGACAGTTCGTGTGGCTTCGCGTATCATTGGCTACATTGTGGTTGCGACGTTGCCAGAGTGGCTAGTAAACAACAACAGCTGATAATTCTTTCTATCGTGTCCAAGCCGCATACAAGAAGTGTACATAAGTAGCAAACGTCAAAGAATAATAACTATTTCGTATTATTGTTAATTGAAAATAACTCTGCATAAAAATTGCAGCGTATGTAGAATTACGCACTTTTGACAATACAGAAATAAACTTGCCTGCTACAATGAGGAGAAATAAAACAAATTATATGCATGCCATAACACTCATCCATTTAAAACTGCAATGGCTCACTTCCATCAAAATCCCGTCATCGCCGTTATTGTCTTTACCAAGGCATATCATCAATGGTTCACAGTCACTAATAACTCAGTCTATTTCTTCTGCTTTTCGTATTAGCTTATTCATATGATCTACTTTCTTCTTCCACGAAGCCGCATCCACCTTCCCGCAAAAGCCTTTTCACCTCGGTAATGGTAAATGGCTTGTTTTCCCTCACATAAGCCTAAATGTCGCTCCACACTAATTCGATAGGGTTGAAGTGACAGTGATATGGCGGTAACCTCATCACTTCCTGACCTAGTTCCCTGAGTAATTCATCTGTGATGTAAGTTGGTGTTACAGGCTTATTTTCTTTCACCAGGGAATACAGAAGCAGCTTGATCATGCTCATGTCTGCAGCAACACCCTTTGCATTTAGCTACTCTAACCATAACTTCTTTTCAGTTGGAGGTAGGGGCCTTGTCCAGTTTTACATAGTGATACGGTGCATTGTCAATCACTATAACTATTGGATGGTCCAGTTGCTGCAGAAGCTTTCTGACCACTTTAGGAAGCGAGAATGGTCCATGTCTTCATGGTAATCTCCAGTATTCAATTTGAAGACCAGGAAATTTCAATAGACCCATCGGAAGAACCAGCGTGACCCACAATTAGCCGGGCTCCTGTCTGTCCAGTATTGACCCATGTTTCATCCAGCCATATTATTTTATAGAGGTCTTTGTCCAAAATTTATGCAAAAACATGCTTCACGCCACTATAATGTGTCTTTTCCAGCAGCACTTTCCTTCCATTCAGTTTTTTTGTACCGAAAGCCAATATCTTTCAGCACCGTTTTCAGTGATGTTTTGCCCCCCAGTGAACAGCTCTGCTTCTCTAAGCGATGGAAGTAGCTTTGGTGTGGTCGGATACTCCTTTCTATGATAATAGGCATAAATGTGCCTACGTAGGGCATCTAATTGGAAAGCATCAAGAATTGTGACTGGACGAGGTTGTTTTCTTTTCTTCCCTGGAGTTAATAAAAATACCTGCTGCATTCCAGATGGTTCAGGAATTTTGTCCTCTGTCTCTTGGAGTTTCACTCACTTGTGAATTAACAGTTCTAGTGCTTAGTTCAAGAGCTGCTGCAGTTTGTTGTACGGCTTTATCAGCAGGAATAGAGGGATGGCCGTGAAGCTTCACGTACTTCTTTTCCTGTTCAAAGAATTCCTGGGTCCTCTTTAATAGTTCCAATGCCCGGCTAATATCACTCGGCAATTGGCATTTTAGACATTGTCGCACTTATGTCTTATATAAATAAATAATATGAATGAAATATATATAAAAATAGATAAATATAAATATATAGGTATAAACGAACAATAGCCACCAATATAAATAACAATGAACAATATGTAGCTTGCAAAGAACAATTCCACACTCGTGCTAGAGATTCACAAATTGAAGCAGGTGGTTGGGAACAGAGCCGATCTAGTTCCGGTTCCACTTTGTCATCAACGATCCAGAATGCTGTCTTGCGATTGGCTTAGGAAGTCAAACACTTAAAGCTTTTCATCTGTTTTTTTGCAAGTGTACCAACACTACTGTCAAGTGCAACGTTACAGTGGCAGGGGTATAATGTAATTTAGATAAAGCTGTTGCATGAGTGATGTGTACATTGAAAGGAGGAAGATAAGTTTCTGGAGCTAATTGTGAAACTGATGATGGGAGCGATTAGCTCCAGAAACATGTCTTCCTTTTATCAATGAATGAGTGATTTAAGTGTTACAAAAGTCCACCATACTTAATTAAATACTGTAATGTACCTTGTAATTTTTAATGCCTTAAAGCTTTTTATGCAACCACCTTAAATATCCTGAACCAAGATGTAACAAAAATCCACACAATTACGGCATTCCATGTCAATCATATTAGTTGTAGCATAGTTCCAAGAACAATGCAGAAATAAGGACAGCAATGAATGGATTTAGTGCAATTAGCACATTTTCATGTTAGGATACATTATTTGGACAGATATAGGAATCCGGTAACCTAAAGTGATCAGCGCTGAAGTTTGAAGCCATAATCGTTGTGCGAGGGTAGCATGTGCACCAAATATTCAAGAGGTCCCGAGTTCAATCTTGTCTGGTGAGAACATTTTTTTTTCTTTCTGCTTCTCTTTCAGTAGGTGAATGTCAAGTAATGGAACTTAAGTCAGTGTGAAAAGAAGAAAAAAAAAATCTATGATAGTTCAGCATATTTTTCTACTTAATTGTAAAGCTAGCTTTTCCCATTGGTCCATCTTTAAGTTATTGCTTCTATTTTCTATCTTTTCCTAAGAATTGCATGTTAAACGTAAAAACATTACAGGAACTTGGGTCTACTTTTGCTTTCCTCCATTGCATACTGAACAAGTACATGCATGTGCTTCAGTAAAGACGTAGAACAAGTGAAAAACAATGTATAGGGTCTTTAAACAAGAGTGTCCTATCTTTAATATGTGATAGCTGCCGTTGTTGAGTTAGTTATTGACAAATAGCCATGGAACGTTACAGCATTCAGTAATGCATAGAAATTCTGAACATTTATTATCAAAATGGATCATCTGTTCGCCAAACCTTCCGTGTATTGTGCTAAGTTTACAGTGTGCATAATCGTCACTGCGAGAGAATAATTCGGCATTTGATCGATAAATTTGAAAGAAGTGGTTCTGTCAGCGATCAAAGAATGCCTGTACGTAAGCGCTCTAACGAAAACATGGGCACCGTTCGTAAGAGTGTACGCGAGAACAGAAACAAATCAATTGCTCATCGAGTACAAGAATTGGGGCTTTTGCCGACCACAACTTGGCGAATTCTGCATCTGGACTTGAAGTTTCAAGCTTACAAAATGGTGTTAACTCAAGAACTAAAGCCCAACAGCCAAGGTTGCGCCATGTATTCGCTGACTGGGCTATGGAGCAATTGGAAGCTGATCCGGATATTTGTCGAAAAATCATCTTCAGCGACAAAGTCCACTTTTGTATGGATGGTTGTGTTAACAAAAAAAATTGCTGCTATTGGAGCAATTACAATCCAATGCAGATTCAAGAACGACCATTTCATCCCCAAAAGGTTACTGTGTGGTGTGGACTTTGGTATGGTGGAATCATTGGTCCATATTTTTTTCCAAGATGAAGATGGAGAAGCTCTGTCAATGGAGAAAGATACCGGGCTCTTATAAGGGACTATTTTTGGCCTCAATTGGATCGTATGGATCTCAGAAACATCTGGTTCCAGCAAGATGGTGCCACATGTCATACTGTTCTCGAAACAAAGAGAAATTCCCGTGGTGGTGATGTTAACTGGTCCCTGAGGTCATGTGATTTAATGCCATTGGATTACTTCTTCTGGGGTTATGTTAAATCTTGAGTTTATGTCAACAAGCCAGAAACATAAATGATCTTATGAATAACATCACGCGTGTTATTCGTGAAGTTGGACCTAATTTACTTTCTTCTGTCATTGAAAATTGGGTGAACCGTATACACGCAACCCAACGAAGTCATGGCAGTCGCTTAACTCATGTTCTCTTCCACACGTAATGACAATTATGTTCCAAAATAAAAAAAAATAAATAAACCTCTATCATTTATAGAACGTGTTTTATTTAAGTTCAAAGATAGTTGAAAGACCCTATACATACTTCCAGGTGCATTCAGCAGAGTTTACCTGCTATGAATGGTTACCAAGTTGAACGCTTGCCAGCTAACCACCTTCACCTAAACTGTGGTGAACATTGGTGCACGGCCTTGTGCAGAGTACCATGGTTAACTTCTTACTGCAATACGGCGAAGGTCCCTTAAGAGTTAAAACGAGAATGGTGCACACGGTCATAAACTTTGAGTAGAAAATTAACATCTAGACTCAACCCCTATTATTTAAAGATGTTAGACATTGTGCTTGGATTGACTGGCCCTAAGGAGCTAATTTTCAAATTCTTGAAAACATTCATTTAAAAATGTGTGTAAAAATCAGATTCAGCAACATATTCCTTCAAAAAGCTCTTAAAACCTTGCAATTTCCACATTTTATATGGAATTTTTACACCTTTCCAATACAATGGAAGTATTACAAGCAGAATTAGGAAGATAAGGATAAAATTATGCAATTTCGAGGTTTAAAATTTAATTTTTCTGACTGGTTGGAACTATAGAAGATACAGTGCGAAAAGAACATGTTTTTATTAGTTGATACTTCATTACATTAGAAGTAGCTATAAGGGTTGGTCAGGTAAGTTTTAACTGTTGCCACTGCATTTGCTATTTACCTGTACTAAAAATGTTGTCACCAGACATTTTCCTTTTATGTTTTTTTTTTGTATTATATTATAATATGTGCAGTCAAAATATAAGAGTACTTGGAAAGGTTATAATGATATATTGCAAACTCAATGATATATTTACAACCATTTTGCAGAGTTTGGATGGGGAAGAACAGCCCTGTTTAGATGCACAGAGCATCTAAACAGCTGTGACCGAGGAAACCTTAGCTTGCAGCATGGGAAACCTGGTAAAAACTGATTCCCAGCAAGTCCTAGAAGAATGATTCAGCAACATATTAATTGTAACTAAATTAAAGCTTTAGAGATGGAATGGTGTTAGAAAACAATATGCCATTTCAAAGTAGTTGACATGTGTACATCAAGATATGCCAGATATTCTATAACCCAAGACATCAGGGTCTTCCCAAAAAGCAGTAACCCATGAAAGTGAAGGAAATGGACTACACTTTCTTCTCTGAAAGTGGTCACATTGCAAACTTTAAAGGCTAAATATAAACACTTTCTCTGTTGGTGTACCACAGTCTGCTTCCTCTGATGCAAGAGGTTGCCAGGAATTTTGCCCATAGTTCAAGACTTTAAGGTTCTGTACAATTTCACAGAAAGTGAAAGAATTTAAGAGTGAAACTGGCCAAGTATACATTGACCAGTCCATATATAGGATCATCTCCAGTAATTATGGAAAACTTCAACAGCAATAATTAACAAGTGCCAAAGAGGCTGTTGCATCTAATGAAGACGAAGATACTAAAATCCCTAATGAAGCATTCTAAGGTTGCATCCAAAGGAGTGGAATAGTGTACTTTGAAAAGGAATATGCAGGCAGTAAGTAGCAGCTTTTTGTGTGTGGAAAATTAGTGACTCTTGTATGCAATACAAAGTATGCATAATATTAATATTATATCAATTCACAAGTTATTTTTTAATGCAGAAAACAGTAGTGCAACTTCACTTTGGAGACAATTAGTAACACTGCAGAAAAATGGGATAAATAAAGCCCTTAAACCACTTATGGGGCTGATGGCAAGATACTATTAAAGGACAGTTCACAGTAACCCAAGAGCAGAAACTATAATGGAAACGATTGCACGAAGAAAAACAGCATAAAACTTTTTGGTTAACAATACCCCAACAATGAGAACTACAATGCATATTGATAGAATGGAAAGTCAACTTTGCATATTGGTACTTGCTTCCAATTCACCCAACATAATGCATATCAAAATCCCACATTTCCTTAATGCAGATTCATTACTATTTCAGGCCTATAGTCAAATAAGCATTTATAGCATACATTAAGTCATTTGCTGTTCATTTTTTTTTTTTTTTTTTTTTTTTGGTGTGTGTATGTTAATTTCTACCGATTTATGCTGTTCTACAGCAGTTTTGGGTTGCGCATAAACAGATTACAGAAGATGTTTTTCCTGTAAGAACCAAAGCTCATTGAATCTGAGGGAGCCAAATTTCTTCTGGTTTCATTTCCCCTGATTTGAGCTCTAGTGGCTGCCTTGAATAATTTCTACAATGAAGAGTCTAATATGCACAATAATTGATCTAATATGCCAACAATGGGAATGAGATCATTAAAACTTTACCATGTCTTTTCTTCCCCCTTTCTGAGGACCAGAAGTCTTTCCATTAATTGTGAACATTCACATTATAATGCATGTATTTTAACTTTGTCATTCTCATTCTGGTTTCTTTCTTGGTTATTGTGAACCAGCTTTAACAGCAACCAAACAAAAAAGCAGCACAAAATATCTTTAAAATCCTTTACATACTCCACAATCTAATATTAGTAAATACCTACATCTTTAGGAATGGTAACTTGAGTGGAACCCTTTCCTCCACCCATCATTGGGCCTTGTCCTCCACCTCCACCACCACCACCACCCATGTTCATTGGGGAATTATTCATCATACCATTTGATGTATTTCCTGGAAGAAGGCAAATTTAAATACATTAAGTTTTGTTTCTTGCTCGAGATTGTATATATTTGTGTGATATGTTTTATCATATTATTTCTAATAACATGTAATTTTCACTATGAATACAATTTAAATATATATATATATATATATATATATATATATATATATATATATATATATATATCGAAATGTTTAAGCTGTAAGCTCTAGTTGTGCTATTTGAAATATGATTCAGCAATAAATGAAAATCGGTCCAAGAGTTTGGCTACTTAACTTCTGACTTTATCATTAATCCCTCCTCAAACAACTTCCGTGCCAGTAGCAAGGGAGATATAGTGTAGTAAATTACAATTCATCACACTCAAAGTTAAATACCAATTGCTCACTAAATAAGCGTGTCAAGTACAACACTAAAGAATGTGACTTTGTAATGCTTTTGCCCAGATATAATAGTCAAAGAGAATATTTTTATTATTGTGCATAAAAAAACTGCAATTATAATTTCAATAAGCACAACATTCACTAAAATTTTTTTCAAATTTCCTTGCTCGAACCAGAAAGAGTGAATAAGACCATGACACACAAAAAACACAGAATTTTGCAATAAAATCTGTCTTCCTGAAGTTATAGCCAGTCATGTAATCTAAATCGTATTCAATATATCATTTTTACTGCCTCTACCAAATAATATGATCTGATTGATGTTGATACTAGAAAATTCTTAGAGAGATAAGCTTATTTCAAAACAATTAAGGCCACCAACCATAAAGCTTCAGTTCAGCTTGTTCACAATGAGTGGCTTTCAAAGCCTTTCCAACTCAGCCTATCTCTTTAAGAAATAAGAGAAAAATGTATCAACAATGGAGACCATACTGCAAACCATTTACAGAATCTTGCTTTTATCCATCCCTGTGCAGTCGCCACATCCACTTGTTTGCAAAGAATTTTTTATATGAAACACAATATCAGGTGCCTTATTCTCTCCTTGCCAGCAACTCTTGATATATCCACAATCAAAACAACAAATTTGTTTTAATTGGAGATAGAGTTATGATACAGCACTATCAGATTAATTCAATTACAATATTGAACAGGAAATGCCCATTGCAGATAACATGAAAATCAAAGTGCAGTGGGAGAGAAGCAAAGAATTAAAATTGATAAATTAAAAGTTAATCAGTGTATTATAATTCAAATTGATTCATTATAGACAGCTTTTATATCACTATCCTGCATGTGCAGTGTTTTAATTCTTGGCAACTGCCAGCAGTATTCCCTCCTGTCCTTTCATTGCATCACAGCACTGCAGTAAACATCACCAAGATGGGACAGTGACTATATAGCAATGCATTTTTGTGTGTAAATGTTACCATACATATAATTCAGCTTGTAGTGTTAATGTAAAATTTTGTTTTGGTCAATTGCTTCCTTCCAGAAAATATAATTACGAATAAATTTGATTACAACGGATCACTGCACAACGAAAACTTAACTTTTAACAGAGGACCAGATGAAATTGATGCAAACCTTGGATATTTGTCAAGAAAATCTCTCCTGAAATTAGCGCAAGTCTGTTTATAACATGGTGACCCAGTAGCAAGGTGTTATTGCAAGTGTTTCCTTGAAGGTTTAATGGACCCAATGCTGCTATTCTTTTCAGACAAGGACTGGTTTCACCTAAATGGCCATGTGAACAATCAAACAATGTACTACTGGTGTAGTGAAAATCCATATCATGAACAGAAAATCCCTCTGTGATACGAAAGATTGAGTTTGGTGTGCTGTTAGTACGCAGCATATTTATCAGTCCAATTTTTTACGAGAAATAAATACAGAAAGGTGCAGAAGACACATTTTGAATCCATTTTTTTTAACAGCTTACAGAAGAAAAGAAATATTTTGGTGCTTGCAACAGGCTTCTGCAACTGTCATACAGCAGCAGTCCCGAATAAACTTAAGGAAATGTTTGAAGGTGATTAGTGCTGATATATGGGCTTTGCACTCAGCAAATTTAACATTGATTAAATGTGGGGCTGCCTGACAGACAGAGTTTATAAAACAAACCTTCACACATTGGAGGAATTTAAGGAAAACATTACAAATGAAATCTGAAGCATTACAGTGGCGAACATGCACCAATCAGAATGTGTTTAGCAGATATAATGCCTGTTTAGCCACAGGTGGATGACATTTCCAGTAGCTTGTACTAGATAGAATTAAACATACGATATTAGGAGCAGAGTTAAAAGTATGTTCTAGGATGGCCGTGACAAGCCCAACTGCCGAGAATCAAAACACTACATGTGCAAGGTAGTTTTTATGCTAAAGCTCTGCATTATTTGAAGCAAATAAAATCAATAGAATGACAGCAAAGGTATCCGATATGATTATCGGAATTTATCTCCTTTTCTATTATTTTCTGCTGCAACAGAAATTAACAAACTAAAATTAACTTGCCCTTTTCTCTACTTTTTTTCTCAAAATATGCATTAAGCATGACAAAAGTACTTGAAATGGAATTGAATTTCCTTTTAAATTATTATAAACGCAGGTCCTTTTGCCATTTTCCCTAATGCCCATGTGTAATTTTTTCTTATAATAGGTGCAAAACATAATAAACCTGAACTACTTGGTATACAAATGGCATGCAATAAAAAATTTCCATGATCGTTATATTTAGGATAGAAACTCTGCACTGCAGATAAGTATGTATAAACAGCTTTGAGATGAGCAGGAAAGTTTTATCTATTTTTTCTCTCCTGGAAAATTTATTGTGCATTGGACCATTTGTAATTGAATGCCTCTCATATCTTCACTAGTTTAATACACTAATAATAATAAATAATAATAATAATAATTATAATAATAATACATTTCTTTAATTTCTTAAATATTATTCTTATTTAATTTGAAAAATTAAGTAAGACTTCAATTGTAACCAAGGAAAAAAATTTTTTTTGTAAACTTTTGCCATGCTGTACATTTTCCTTACTGAGTAAGCAAGTTATCTCAATTTTTTACTTTGTGCCCCTTTATTCTTCAAGTGGGATCTAATGTATGTTACATACCAAATTTAATGGCAATGGCTGTTCTTAGGCAAAAACACGAACACGCTCATACACATACAAAATTTTGAGCATGTGCTTCAAGGTAGACCATTCACGTTAATATTAAACCAAAATATTAAATTACCAAAAGCAGTTTACAATTATCAGAACATCAAAATACGAGGGGGAGTCAAATGAAAACCTTAAAAATGTAATTAAAAATAGACATTGTTCTGTAAGTTGGCAGTACTGTTACCGATGATGTAAAGAATGTCCAACAAGTAACAAAATACTGCAGAGAAGCAAAACATGGTCACAATACCAGTTTAAAATGGTTGCCCCGCTTGCAACATGCACCAAGGAAGAACATTGTCATGTTTTCTGAGCGCGAAGGTATGAATCCTATCGGCAAATGAAGGTCCAGCATGGTGATATATATCTTTCATTGGAGCAGAAAGTTCAGAAATGGCACAACTTCTGTGCCCAGGTCACGCACACTGCATTGTGACACCAGAGTCTACTGCGACAGTTGAAGCCATTGTGACGGTGGATGAAATAGCCACATCTGAACATTAGTCAAGGCTCAGCACATCACATCATTCACGACGTGCTTAAGTTTTGCAAAGTGTCTGTAAGACAGGTGCCATGGCAGCTCACTGCAGAACTGAAACGTGTTGATGTCTGAAGAACTTATGTGGTGCTCTGAAGCAGGTAGTCATGGCTTGTTTGCAAGAATTGTTACAGGAGACGAAACCTGGGTATGTTACTAACAACCCAAAACAAAGACAGCAAGCAAGGAATGGCACCATTCATCGCCAAAACCCAAAAATTTCCAAAACAGCCTCTGCAGGGAAGGTTGACACACTTTTGGGATGAACGAAGCAATGTCTTGGAACACTACACGACTAGGGAAAACGCCATCACCAGTGAATCAAATTCCAGGATGTTAAAAAATCATCTTCGGTATGCAATCCAATCAAAGTGACGTGGTAGACACTCCTGGCTACAGGTGTCATTTTCAACATGACAATGCTCGGCCTCATACTGTCTTGCAACAGTTGCAGCCATTGATGACCTTCACTTTTATACTCTTCCATATTCGCTATTCTCACCAGGCTGTGCACCAAGTGATTACCACTTGTTTGGACCACTCAGAGGGGCGATGGGAGGAAAGAAATTTCGTTCCAATGAAGAGGTGCACACAACCAAAAGATTCCCCCCCCCAGGAATCCTTGCACTTCCTAAAAGCTGGAGGAAGTGCATTGAACATCATGGAGAATGTCTAAAAATGATACACTTGTGTTCCACTTTTATTCAATAAATTAAATTAAAATAAATATTAGGTTTTCATTTGACCCCCCCTCGTAGAGAGTTGCACATGAGTGATATTGAAGCATATTTATATTTTCTAGTTCTGTAGATGATGTCATCCACTGTAATACAATTTGAACACCTTTAACAGTGAATATGCAGATGTTAATTCACACCTGAACAACTATATAAATATTACAATTTCATTGTGATTACTGGATGTACATACAAATTGGTTATAATTAATTCCCTAACCAGAAGAAGCAGAGACAACATAAAAATTTGTATCTTCTTTTCATGTCGGTGACATGCCATTTTTAACTTCAGCATTACCCACGACAATAGTGTACAGAAAATGACTATCAATACAGTTTACTCTTTAATTTCCTGCGAGATAAATTTCAAGAATTCTGAAAATGTTAAAATCGAAATGAAGGCTGATGAGAACATCACTGCCATTAGCCATTAAAATCCTACTGAAGATAAGGGAGGTGATTAACTGTGGAACATGCTGATTTAAAACACAAAAATACATCATATACATTTTACTCTAAATTTACCAATTATTTTTACTAGGAATTCTGTTTAAAACGTATAACACTATTTTCAATATAGTTATTTTTCTTTTTACTGAATGCACACATAGCCCACTCCAACACATTAAAAAACACTTATCTTTTTGAAGCATTTAAAAACGGATTGATCTATATTTAACTACCGTAAATTTACAGTAAATTTCACTTTAGTGCTGAATTTATAGTTGAGAAGACCAACTTGAAGAGCAATCATGACACGCTTTTCATTACCTTACCAAAAAGTGCTTCATCGAATTTAAAAGGCTCAAAGGATTACTTATACATCATGTGATAGCATATTTTGCATATTAGATATGTATATTTAAAACAATCAAAATATCAAATTTCTGCCTGAAGGAAGATAAGCCATCAAATTTATAGTGAAGTTTCTCTGAATCAAGATACGTTAGTACAATGATTTACATGTATGTCGAAGAACCATAAACTTTTCAAAAACGAGTTAGAAGTATGTAAATTTATGCTGTGTGTGTTATTCAATAAAGCACTTGCTACGGTGAACATCTAATATTACATAGAACAAGAAAATTAAAAGCCAATCATGTTGCATTAGTAGAAAACTTAATGTGAAAATATTTCAAATTAAATATATGATACAAACATTGTTCACATAATAGTATAATACTACTGAAAAAACCAACACTTTTTCTCTTTTAAACATTAAGTACTTGGATTATGCACTAACAAAAACAAAAGATTTTCCGACATAGAGGTGATCATGTTGATCCCTTACCTGCAAACTGGTTTCTGCCAATAACCATCATCAGGAATACCAATGGGGACACTGAAGATGCATCATCGATGACATAGGGCCATTAACTCTTATCTCAACTCCTTGACAGATGAACTTCTTCTCTAATTTTGGATCATTTCTTAATGAAAACTAATGACTGAATAATACAAACCATTTTCCAAGAAGGGATATTCAAATCAACATACTGTTATTCTTTCTAGATTTATTGTGCTTCAAAATTTACATAGTAAATGCACAACAATGAGAATGCCAAAAGAAAACTTATTTGGATTAACATGATCAACAGTGTCCTAGTGCAACACAGTACTGTAGCGATGTGCTTTTTGCAACAGGCTCACAGACCTAGGAAATTCTTTAAGTAAACACTTTTTATTTTATTCACAATTCTAGAGCAAAATATTTCCCACCTTTTATTCTGACACTGAACATCCAAAATACACACCATGGGGAAACAAATTTGTTAGCACTGATTTTACAACCATGATAATGTGGTTCAATATTAATGCTTTCAGAAGGCTTTTTACTAATAAAATTAAATTTAACAATGCTAGCATGAGACTATACCCTCTTTTTTAAAGTTTTCAAAACTAGACAGAAGGTGCATCCTTGGTTTCAGTTACCAAGTTGTCCCGTGCAACTAAACCACCATCCTTGGTTTCAGTTACCAAGTTGTCCTGTGCAACTAAACCACCATCCTTGGTTTCAGTTACCAAGTTGTCTTGTGTAACTGAACTATCATCCTTGGTTTCAGTTACCAAGTTGTCCTGTGCAACTAAGCTATCCTCTTTTACAGTTTTCAAACCCCCATTGTCCTGTGCAACTGAACTATCTTGTTTTACAATTTCTGAGCCCCCAACATTTTCCAAATTGGAGTTTTCAAGCTTATTCTCACAATCCACAATCTGTGTATCTCCATTGCCGATTTCTGTTTCAACTACAGACTCCCCTTCACTTTTTGTATCCCTATTCTCTTTTAAATCTTCATCTAATTTTGAGTCTTCCCCAGAATCAGATTTCCCATCCAAACCAGCTGCAGCTTTCAAATCCCTGATTAATCTTTTAGCTTTAGATCTTGCCTTCCTAAAATTTTTTAAATTTTCATCATTTTGATGTGCTTTGAAGTGCTTCAGAGCTCTTCTGCGTGCCCGGATGGCTTCCTCACATTCAGGCGTCCACCATTCAGGATTTTCCCGTTGTCGCGGCGATTCTGGTTTTTTGACTCTTGGTTTGGAGAGCATGTCTGTGAAATATGTTATCAAGTGAACATTTCAAGGGCCGTATTCAGAAAGATCTTAGCAAACCAAAATGGTTGTCAAGGGTAAGGGCTTTGCTTTTGTTTGCAGGGGGGGGCAGTTATCTTCAATTATCTACACCATGCAGATAAATGAAGGGGCAGAGGATAAAAATAAATAGTGGCAAATCGATTATAAACGTTTTTAATACTAATAAGGTACTAAATCAACTCGTCCAGACTTAGAATTTACTGTATTCCTCTAAAAATCATAACAGCCAAAATATAATTATAAAAGAATATGGCTGGCAAATGGCTGCCATAACACTGTTTCATTTTCATCACAAAAATATCTGTCCCAAGCCAGTGTTTAATAATGTTAACTTTGGAGGCAGCTATTTGTTCTTCAGGCATATTCATCAAAAATAAAGAACATTTACAGATTACATCAAAGGTTCCATTAGGGACTGCATCAACTTCAAAAGGCAACAGAAACCATATTCTGGGGAAATAAAGGGAATTTCTAACCTATTTGTTCCTTAATTTTTAAAACTAATGGCTGAGAGGCCCTAGCTAATAGAGTCATGTTTTTCCCTTCTGTAACACACACTTTTAAACAACTATTAGCGCATTAATGCACATACATAGAATATCAGCCAATAGGCAGCAAGTAGTTATTAACTACTCCAGTAGCTAGGGCCTATTTGGGCTCAAGGGAGTCGAGGTCACTGGTGAAAGAAAGTATATTAAATTGATTGTTTTATTTTTGTTTGGGTGTGGGAAGGGGATTAATTGAATATTATCAACTTTCAATAATAATAGGATTCATTAACAAAGGGTAAAGGCTGCATTTAACGGCGGTGTATAACTGCTTAGGTCATTACCATCAGCCATCAACCTTTAGGGATTATTTGTTCTGACTTCTGTTCTTATGGTCAGTATGCATTAACCTATACTGTAGCAGGATGGGATTTTAAATGGATAGGCTGTACATATCAAATATTAATTTCCAAAGAAGGGGGGAAAGAACTCCTATTTCTGTGAATAAAGCTTTTTAACTTACCCTGCATTCAGTTCTAGCATTATTTTCAGAGTAATAATGGAATGTCCTGGTGCATATGTTCAATTAGTTGACAAAATAATTTAATAATTGTTCACTCTGAAACTATGCTAACTTATCAAAATGGTTTTGTTTAATCATTTTCCTGAAATATTTACTCAAACAATTTAGATATTAACAGATATTTGTGTGAAAGTTTCCACCCTTCCTTATTCAAGAAAATGATGACAGGCATGAGAACTATCAGATTATTGTCTACTTATTTATTTGCAGTGAAACAGGATACAAAAATCACTTACACAATACATTGAACTTAATATTTTGAGATATTATTAATAATATTAATCTATGGGTTAAAATGAGAGAAGAGAGTCGCCATAAAAATTTTGACTGCATATGACACACACATATACTCCTAAACAGCAATTCATTGCAATCGATTAAGCCCACTTTATCATGGGTTGTGATCTGTTTACAAATCCTAGCAAACTGAGCATTACAACACATTTTGCTTTCCTTCTGAGGACTCACTTATTGCTCTTCCACATATAAAATAGCAAAAAGAATCACAGCAAATTAAAATTAACAATTTATGACTGCAATCTTTTAGCTTAGTTTACATCCATCAAGTACTGTTAGTAGTAATTTGGGAAAGCACTTATATTAGGAAACAAATCACTTTTTCACATATTTAAAAATTATAGCATTTTCAAATTTTACATTTTCTCAAACACTATGGATTCCACTACAATTCTGTCAAAGTTTTAATTAAAAATTGTACATTTAACACTATTCGCAGTCTTAGGCATGACTTTTATTTATCTTTGCAGGTTTTCCAAAAGTCATGAAATATTTTCAAACATGTGTATGCTATTTGTTAAAAATCCTAAGATTTCACTACGCCAAGCTAATTTATAGGCTGGAAATGTTAATTCTTTTTGCAACTCTTATAGGCTTTTAATAATTTACTTTGTTAAACCTCACACGTTTCTGTTAAAAACTAAGAGGAAAACCTGTTTAAATGGGTAACAATTACAACTTCCACCCCTTTTCTTTTTTCTGGACAAAATACATTAAAAGTGACAGCAGCATATTAACAAGTTTTGCAACCTTGAACATTACTAAATCATAATTTATACCATTATTATTGTTAACTGAAAAATGAACATATTAATGACTTTTGGAAAACTTTTAGATGCCTGAGAAATGATAGCATGATGCTATTAGCTTGCAACTTTAGTTTTCATGGTTGAAGACTAATTAGATACTGCAAGCTAGTATCTACACATCCATTAAATATGGCTTCTTTGGCAAACTTGTGAATAGACCTAAATAAACTTTATGTTACTTCCTATACTATGTACTGAAATAAACTGAGTAGAAGTCCTTTTCATGTTACCCATCGCTACAGTACTTTCATGCCATTGATCCCAGTATAGTGAAGAGCAACTCTATGCATGTTGCACTCTTATTTTTTCCCATAGTTTATGTTATACATACGATTTTGTAATACAAATTATCAATGACAAAATGAATTTCTATTATCTACAATAAATTTTGAATGGCTGAATGTATCATAACATAGGTGAAGTCTAATTCTACTACAGCTACTATTACAACATGATCAGCTCAATCAAATGGATTCTCTTACATAATGGAATGAAATCTCTCTATTTTCAACTTAGTGTTTCTCAAGTAAATGGGTAACATTTTATCTCCATGTAGGCCAAAAAATAGTTCCAATGCTCCAAGAATGTGGTACTTGGGATAAATTTATTATAAATGTAACATTTTAGCTATATAATTTACTGCTTTTAGTTCTTGAGCTATCTCCTGAGATTGATTGCTGTCCATTTGATAATTAACCTTAGCAGTTCATGCAGCGTCGTTAATGAACAAAGGATGTTAACATTTAAAGAAAAAAGAAAAACTCTAGGAGTGCTGTAGTTTACAATATATGATGTCCCTAATTTCAAATTATGAGTTTTTTTGCCACTGGCCTAATTGTTTCAATACGCTATTTAAACTATAAACTAGCACTTATGTTTCTACACTAGTGCTTCCCATTCTTGTACTTAGCTGAACATTAAATGTAAAATTACTTTTATAAATCCTGTGCTGTTGACTGCAGTAAAACCTTTTTAATCTGATTAAATAGTTTTTGCACCACTGTTACTGAAGTCGTGCTTAAGAGGATTCTAAGAAATGTTGATTTACAGGTTGTACTGCTAGCTTAACACTATGTGCAGACAAGGAGTTAAGCATTAAAGCAACAGAACAAGAATTTATATTGCATTTAATCTATGTGAAATATGTACTATCTCTTCTTTTAGGCTATGCTTGAGCAACAGCAAAAGGCTTACAACAGAAAGAATATTAAAATTCAATTTTCCAAAAACTGGATTTCTTTTGAGCAGCTAATGCTATAAAAATAATGAAAACTGTATGTTCATTTACATTTGCTTATACATACGAAGTTACACTAACTGAACAAAATAAAAACAGACAAAATCAAATTTTAATGATTCAATGAAACAAATGCCTATAATGACAGTAATATGAGCAATATAGCTTACAAATCCATGCAATTATAAAATAAAATGTACCATAGAAATAATTCCTTGCCAGAATTTATTTTGCAACACATATTACACAGAACAAGAATGTGAAATCACTAAAACCCCTAAAATATGCTACTTCTGAAAAAAAAAGAAACAAAAAAACAACTAATTCTTTAAGCAATAAAATGCTTTCCTTAAACCTTAAGAATTAATCACCTTTTCCTGAGTTTCTGCATTTGCTAATGTCAGATTAACCAGGTTTTACCGCATTTGAACATATTACAGTGTCCCTGACAGAGAGGTGCACATAATTCTGCTTTGGTATTAATAAGAAAATCGATTTGCACTGTGAGAGACTCCTTTACCTCGGTTTCCTCCGAAGCCACCACGACCTCCACCAAAGCCACCACCACCACGTACTGGACCCATCCCACCAGGAGGTCCTCTGTGAACATCAAATTACATTATCTTTATATTGCAATACTAATAGGCTACAATCTTACGAATTACATGTTAAGCTAAGTTCACTCGCCAGAAAAGATGAAACTGCCAGAGCATCACAACAAAAACACTATTACAGTGCACACCAAAAGAAGTCATTTTTGTTAGAGAGTGATTCAATTAATTTAATGCTTGAGTCAGCAGCACAGATGTTCAGAAACTTAACTACATTTTTACTTTCCCTACTATGTATAGCAAGTCAGGGAAGTACTGCAATCCATCCAAAAATGTCATACCGAGATTTCATTGGAAATACAGGTTTTGAGGCCTCAGAATAAAACAAAAATCATTTTTAGAAAAAGGTCTGGTTGAGCAAATACCAAAACTTGGTAGTTAGGTTCAGTATCTTTCAAAGATGTGACGCTAAGATTTTCAAGATAGTTCCCCAACTCGGACTACCCTTTACATGGAACATTTTTCAAAAATTTTGATTTTCTCCAAGATGGCTAACGATTTTGATTAAAATATCATAAAGATATTTTTATAGCAAATGAAATGTATATCATGAATTTTCTGGGAACGTCCCCGAAAGTCATCTTTATTTGTAATAACTTTTGCATAACTGGGGGGGGGGGGGGGGGGGAATGTAGACCTCAATTTGTCTTTTTTCTTTCTTCTTCTTTTCCCGAGTGAACCATTTCCATGATATTTCTTTCAATTTTCCAATACTTGTACGTTCCTCAAATGGAAACATTTGACTATCAATTAAAGCCTACCATATTCCCCTTGCACCTACAAGAAAATTAGCAATAAGATAGTTTGTGCAAAGGTTTATCTTGATTAACATGAAATAGGAGAAAACAGCGTTTGTAAAGGAGTAGAGAAAGTCATGAGAGTGCAACACATGATAAACATATATATTTTTGCATTACTTCTCAACTTCCTGAAACTGAAACCTGTAAAACTTTCCCCTGTTCACTAAAGTGTAATAGTTTTACAATGATATGAAATTTAGATTACTCAGTTATTATTTGCAGAGTAAAATGTTCAATGCAGTACATGCATAAAAATTACATGTAAAATAAACAGGAATTCAGTGTTATAAGCTTGGGATAGATTAGGTACATATTGTTATATTTAAAAAAAAAATTATATGTAGTTAATATAGTTCCTGGATAGCTATATGCCTAACATAATTCGTATGAAAATATTATATGGCACATAAACAAAGCAGTAAAAATGTATTACCTGTGACTGGAGGGAATGATTGTATCATCATACTGATAATGTGGTCAACTTGTGTGCACTGTACACACTGTCTAGAATGTTTTGCTGTTTACTGTTTGCATAACCAGATCTTTTAGCGCTTTTACTGTCGGTTCAATGCTAGAGTTACATTCAATTACGCCACACACAGCAATATAATTGTTAATATTTTATTACTTTCCCTACCATTTACCTAGCAGTTAAAGATTGTACTACACCTCCCCAAAATATAATTATTTAAGGCACCTTGTATAAAAACACTATCTTTCTGTATCTGCTCTCAACTCAAAACTTAAGCCACAAAAAATGTGGAACTCATTTCCTAAAGTTTGGCAAATCAGGTTCAATTTACAGCTTGAAGTACTTTTGCAATTGTTGGTAGCTCATTTTTTGCAAAGAAGCTATACCCTTACAACAAATTCATTCCATTCACCTTCCACTATATGCTTGTGTCTTCTGCAAGTTTTTCCAGGTGTTGAGAGCTGCCTTTTCAGTAGACTTCACTGCGTGAAGAAAAGCTTGGCAGTGAGATACCGGATACCAGTTAACTCGCTGATAAATTAAGCATGTCCTCAATTGCTAGGATTCTTTACACACCCCTTGTAAAAGAACATTCAATAAAATCTTTTATCACCCCTTTTTAACGGTTTCTCTCTGGGATGTTTCACATATTGCATGGAAGCAGCCATGTTGTACAAACTGTATGGTCGCACTTCCTTGTCCTCTTAACTACACAATATGTACACACAATAATGCTACAATTACTTTTATACTTAAGAAACAAGAGTACAATTCCTGACTGTTGCATTTGTAACAGAGCAGTGTTTTTTATTCTTTGCAATAAATATATGAAATCTTTAAATAAGATTGCAAACTGCATTTTCTTCCTTCCGAAAGGCTTACAGGCTGAACCAGCCAATGGAATCACATTCATACACATGCTTTTGTTTTACATTGCCACTTATTCTTATAACAGAGCTGATGTGTGCCTGTGTGACGCAGTGGCTATGCCGCCCCCCTCAGGTTATCAGGGGGTTGGTGCCAGGCAGTCGGAGATAAAGTCATGCTCTCGGCAGATCACCAAAATCTTCTGAAAGTTTCTACATCACCCCCGACTGCAGAACATACATGTCCAGATAATTCTCTGGAAGATGCCAATGGTTATATAAGCCAGCATTCTCACAAGAGGAGTTAAGAGTTGGTCAGTTACTAAATGAGTTGGTGACGACTGCAACATGCAGCAATGCAACGCGAGAGATTGTAGAAGTCGTGTGTTTGACTCCTCGGCGAGTAAAACGCCCAGAAGAGGAGGGCACATCACAAAGTGAAGTGACAGGGTAAACTAAGTGAAGTCCCAGTGGAAGTTGAACCATACCAAAACAGTGACAGTCAGAAACTGGACAGTGTCAATATATACAATTACTTTGAAAATCTGTTGGTTGTAATCGCAATTATACATTTTTGAGCAAATTAAGCAAGTTAACTATACTAAAACCCTGAACACAATCTTCTGAGTATGGTAAAAATGGTTGACAGTGCCATTTTTTGCTTTTTCACAATTTTCCAAAAGTTTGAAATGCTTGGCCTTGCACAGTTTCATCTTTTCTGCTGTCCATACAACCTCCAAAGTTCGGAGTGAAACTTCTCACATGAAACAGAATAAGAAATTGCTTACACACGATACCCTCCCCAAATTCCTGAAAACCTGTCCTCCTTGCACAAGCACCTTTGTTAGCCAAAAGCTTGCAAACCACAATCCCCAAATGCCACTTACAAGCTTAATAAATCTGAGCTTTTGTTCCTTAATGACCTCACCATTCATTCCGTTTGATAATGCTGCATTAGTAAGCAAAAGCTTACCAATGCAGAAACAATATATAGGTTTGACCTATAGAATACACTACAATGAGAAGCAGCATTTCATTTTTATAATACTTATATAAATAATTTTCTTGTAAAGGATAAAAAGCTAGATTATGCAAAAAGCAATAAAGTAAGCTAACATAAATCTAAACAGTTAATGCATTCGAGATGGATAGGACCACCATTTTTCAAGATTAAGTATATTAGATAATAAAATAGAGTGCATCCAGTTCATGAACTGGAACAGTACACAAAACTAGATAATTCAAAATGATCCCATTACAGGTACAGAGATTCCCTCTTGTTGGCTTGGCATGGTAGTTGAGCAATAAGTATTACTTATTGCTGATTTAGATTGAGTCACACTTTTTTACACTCGCCTTCACTAATTAAAGTTACATAAAACAGGAAACGTTTAATTAGTGAAGGTGAGTGTAAAAAAGTGTGACTCAATCTAAATCATGATGAATACTTCACTGTTAATAACGCTTCTGTTTTTAATCATTACTTAGTGCGTTTACAATAAGGTGTCCATAACAAGGAAGACTGGCGGAAGTTTCCTTCATCTTAATGTGAAACTACTAATGATTCCATGAATGACATGTGCATCATTCTCAATCAAGATTTTACTGTGGTAAAATATGGACTTTAGCGCAATGAATTGTCATTTGTGATGCAATGACAATGGTAAAAGTTTATCAAGGATTTTACCACAGTAAAATCTGGCCTTATCTCAAACTTCACTCGTGTTGAAATGTTAAAAATGGCAAAACATAGGTTAGACCTCTCAACTAAAAGAAATGTTCCATTTTGGCCAATGAATGCATCCTGATAAAGCTACTTTAATGTACTTCATAATTTTTAATGTCCAAAGGCTTTTTGTGCAACAGGTGCCTTAAATATCCTGAGCCAAGACATGATGAAAATCTACACAATCAAGGCATTACATATCATTATATTAGATGAAGCATAGTTCCAAAAGGCAGAAATAAGGGAAGCAGTAAATAGACTTTTTACAATTAGCACATTTTTAGGAATATTAGGATACATTAGGATGCACAGATAAGTGCATCTGATAACTTAGTCAGCGCCAAAGTTTAAAGTTGACATTGTGTTATGGGGGTAACATGTGCATATCATATTTATGAGGTTCTTGCCTAGGGATGTCTTTTCTTCTTTTTTCTGCCTCTTTTTCTGTGATGTTGACTGAGCTAAATGGAACTTCATGTGAAAAGAAAGAAAAAATATCTATAATAGTTCAGCATATTTTTCTGAACAATTGTAAGGTCAGCTTTTCGCATGTGTCCATCTAAGTTGTTGCTTCTCTCTCTTTATTTTCTATCTTTTCTTAAGAATTTAATAACATATTAGAAAAATGAGTCTACTTTTGCTTTCCTCCACTGCACGCTGATCAAGTATATGCATGTGCTTCAGCAAAGACATAGAACAAATGAAAAAGAGACATCCAGGTGTGTTCGGTAGAGTATATCTGCAATAATTGGCCAGTGCCTGACAGCTAACCATGGTGAACATTGGTGCACTGCTGCAAGATGATTACCCTGGTCAAATTCTTACCCCCAATTTGCTGAAGGTCCTTGAAGAGTTTAATGAGAATGGTGCACATGGCCCAAAGCTAACTTGCAATATGGGAGCTAAGAACATAGTATTTTACTAATATTTTTTTGTCAAACTTCAATGTGACAATTTCAATTTGTACATCCTAGAATATAAATACAGATGTTATTGATCCAGGTCATAAACACACAGGGGGCTGGAGCCATGTATGTGCAAAATAAATTCACTTTCCTCAAATAAAGACATGAAAGTAAAGCTAATAGCATATAGTGAAATCCATCATATCCATCTCATGTCAAGCTGGCAGACTGCAGGACAAAACGTTTGATATACATTATCAACATGTATGGTGAAAATGAAACTGAAATCACTACAAACACATACCCCATTCCTCCTCCTCCTCCTCTTGGCACTCTTGGTCCTGGACCCATATTTCCAACCCCTGGTCCAAAGCGACCACCACGGCCCATTGGAGGGGGTCCTCCCATTCCTCCATACATGCCACCTCCACCACCTGGTCCACCACGTCCTCCCTTATCCTGATCACCAAATCCACCATACTCTTGAGCATGGAAGTCGTCATAGTTGTGGGGATCATAAGGATTGTTCATACCTTTAATGGGCGACTGAAAAAAAGCAAATTAATGCATCAGTTATCTACCACGAAACTCAATTTTAAACAACCATAAATTCATGCACTCAACTCTGCTTCTTGTTGACCAATATTTTGCATATGGAACCAACAAGATTTTCAGGAATGTTACCAACTTTTTAATTTGGTCTATCTACCATTTAGGTTGTATAGCCTTAATAAACTACTACTACTTGTCTTGTTTAAAAACATTCATAGAAGTCTACTGCTATACTTTCTTATTGTATCTAACTGCAGAGGTAATTATATTCATGTCTATGTTCTCATACCTGCTAAGTGTTTGGAACAGTAGGGTTAATCACGTAGAAAAGAAAAGGGAAAAAAGGGGAAGAAAGAAAGAAAGAAAAAAAAATTGCATGAAACATTAACTGGTTTACATGCATAATGAAAGACTTATGTAAACCCTTCAACATGAGCCCTAAACTTTGAAGAACTTTTTTTACAAAAATAAAGCATTATTAATATTAACTAGCTTAGATAGAAGAATAACAAATAACAACTTGCTAACTTTTTAAACAAACAATTTTTGTAACAGTGTTGTAAATAACCAAACTAGTTAAACTAATGTAATGCAACATTTCTCACAAAACCTAATCATTTTTTTATGCATTCTTTTCTTTTTGAGGCAGCAAGATGCATTATGAGCTTTTCTTCGAATGCATATTACCTAGCAAATCTAACAGTTATCTGTTAAACACCAGTTCTTTATCCTATGTATACTTTAAATTAAATTTCACTTACTGTTTTGATCAATTCCATAATTTCCCTCAAGGAATCAACACATGTGTTTGGACGTCCAGATATTTGACATACTCTTTCAGTACTCTGAGGACAGCAGTTTGAAAATATCTTGATGCGAGCTCCAGTTTTCTAAAAACAAACAAACAAAACAAAAATTATGTACATTTATTCTGGTGAAGGTACTCTGAATGCTGTGGTCATTTTCTGGGAGGGGGAAAAAAAAAAAAAAAAAAAAAAAAAAAAAAAAAAAAAAAAAAAAACAGCAACTTTCCTGCATGTGAACACAAACACACAAAAATGGGAGCAATAATGGCAAATTTATACCATATTTTGTCAGATTGCAGACTGGTTACATGTACACAGTTTTGAACACAACAGAAACAAGCCATATCTGAGTTAGCAACATCAATGGTTGCATTATGGGAGCATCACTGCAAATCTTAGTATATCCATACTTAAAAGATTCAAGGAAAAGACTCGAAATGTCATACTTCTGAAATATGAGTGAACAAGAATGTATACTTAATCAAAGCTATAAATGGATAGGTGCATGCTTATCAATAAGCACACCCAACTTTAAGCCTGGTTTTATCACAAATCTTTTTTTCTGGCGTTCTTCCCCATGCAAAATACTCCACACGATGCAACCTTTTACTAATTTGTCTTTTGTACTGCCTCTCAAATGTGCATATATGAAAAGGAGTGTCTAATGCAAATACTTTTAATAATTACTGCTTAATTTGATATTTTTAGACAAAAATATTATCTTGAATAAAATATAATTTTAAATTTTCCATGTAAATAGTATTTAAGCTTGGGGAAAATTTTGTCAAAATGTGTGTTGCATCATCAAAACTGCTCGATTAAAATAAAAAGTTTGATATTAATGGAATGCACAGGTGAAATATGGGCAAAATGTTTAAGAAACAACTTAATTTTTTTTGTTTTTATGCTAATAAAATAGCCCATATCATATTGCTTCTTGACCTGAGGCACATTTAAATGCTGTCCTATGGCCATTCAAATGTCCTTGCATATGTGGCATATACGTTTCTTTATTCTGTTCCACACGGATATGCATACAAAAATGTATTATAAAAATCCAATATAATTATTAGTTTTACTTGTTTATAGTTAAATGTTACAATGCTGAATGTTTAGTTGATACTTTTAATTTTTTTATTTGCAACACAAACTTTCTACTTAAGGAGGTATTCAGGGAAAAAAATTTCTTTTGCACTCCTTAGATTATTTTCCCATAATTTGTTAAAGCGATATGTACAGTAATTTCTATCTTTCTTCAAAATTTCAATAATACTTCATAAAGGTGTCTGTTGCATTGGTTTGGTATTCAGAGGTGTTATTTATTCCTGGAGAAAAGAATTAGCTCTAATCACTTTGGCATTTATCCATTTAGTAATTTTTTCGTTTTATATATTGTAAATTAATCTATATGCTCTAGTTTCTTTCCAATTTATTCCAAATTTTAAGAAATAACTTATAAAAGGGTATATAACAAGTTCACATTAAATTTTAGGTAGACACGTTTTCTGGTAGAACAGTTACTAATATTTAATCTGGCTTTTTCTCATTTTTAATTTTTCCTATAGTCTCATAATAATTGAACGGCAATTTAACTGTTTTCATCAAAATATGATTCATCTCTTGTTCATTCGTTACAAATCATAAGTTACAACTCGACGTCAATATACCCAAAAATATCGCTAAAAGCCTTGGGCCGCTCTGGGCAAGATTCCAAGAACCGCGGACGCAAGGTCGTGGCACCGTTGCCCAGTTCCACCCCGTACTTTGCGCTAGTATTGATTTCCCGCCGATAGCCAACCGAACGCCACCATTTTTGGTGCCGTGCTCACTCGAAGTGGTTCCATCGCTGAATACACAGAAGAAACCATTTGTTGCCAAAAATATTTTTCATAGCTTGCGCGTGTTTATTACGAGCCATTATGCAACGCATGCGAAGTTTCGATCGCGTTAACATTCGATTATGGCTATATACAGAATGTTCAAAAGTAACACTGATGCAACGGACATTTCCGGGACTCTCGCCAACAGAAGTAAAACAACCTATGCTTGTGGTGTATTTTAATTGCTTTATCGTTCTTAAAAAGCCCATTCCCAGTTTTTGACCGATCGCTTTCTTTCTTCTTCCAAAGTGTTGCAATTCTTTTACGTCTTTATTTCGCAACGACATTCTCTAAACGTTAAACGCATGTACATACCCTCATTTTCATCCTCGCCCCACCCCGGAAAATATCGAAATAACTTCATTTTAGCTGTCGGTTATTGTGAAATACGCCGTAGCTGTAGTTTTTATTTATCCACTATTTATAAGCAGTCAAACCCGAGCGAGACAGTTACGACAGTGCACGACGCACTGGGGCCGGCCAAACAGATCACGATTTTCCTCGTTTGCTTCGCTAATGCTGAACTGGTCAATTTAGTTTTATTTCCTATCATTCGTTTAATTTGTTCACCATTCCTCTGTGATCCGGAGCCCATGTATTGCTTCTCTAGAGGCGCCTGGCCAGAGACATTGACTTGAACAATGCTACGCCAATTTTCCAAAAGCACATAATGCTTAAAAAGTGCATATCAAGTTTAATTTGAAATGGAAAATGACTGAAGTCGTAAGTGTGAATAACCCGTGTTGGATTCAAGTCAGTGATCTTACACCAGGAAGCTTGCGTCAGCAAGTGACTGTGCGCCTGCCCAATGAATATCGGTGGGCAATTGCCTACGAGAATATGCACAAGCATCAATGTACAATAGAAACAGCTCAACTACGCGGTACTAATGAATACTTTATTACAGCTTTCGCCAATTTATCAAATTCAGCATTCAAGGGTAGCTAGCTGAGCTAGCATATTTCGCAGAAACTGAAACGATTTTGACCGAAAGTGACGTTTAGAGGAGCTTTCAAGTGTTAGTTTTCAGCGGTAACATCAGTGAAATGTAATCACTCGCGACTCCACGCGCCTAGCACAATGCGTCGCTTTAAACATCAAACCTTAAATATGACCCGAAGGGCTTAATTCGTATTAATTTCTTTGAACTTTCTCATCCCGTTACTCTTTCCATCGAACGGCATCCTACACCGCACTACGGGAACGTCTGGTAAAGCACTGTCCAAAATTTAAGCCTTGGAATTACAACCTTTTAAATACACAAAAAGGTTTCAACTTCATGGCCGTTGCATTTTGTTTTATCCTGCTTGCCTCTTGTTTCAGATATGCAACACACGTGTAATTCATTTTCTTTATAATTTCCACTAGCAGCAGAAATACCAAAGTTGCTCGGGGCTTTTGCCGTTTTGATAACACGTATTTCTAAATATTTGCTAATTTACACAAACGAACTACAGTAATTACAATACTGCTGTCAATTGTTTTAGTTTGACCTCACCTCATTGTGCCAAATTCCCCATTCTTACGAAAATCCTCTAAGTCGCCTTCCATTCCCCATTAGAGGTGGTTTTTCGCATTACGATAAACTAAAAGGCGTAAGAGAGCATTTCTTTTATTACGAAAACCATATGCGACGAAAAAACTCGAAAATTGCTTCCGGTCGAATACATGGCGCACCCTCCTCCGTTGGTTTTCTTTTCTTGGGGGGGGGGGCAATAGTTTACTCGTTCTAGAGAATGTATGCCAAACATCCCATTTGTACGAAAATCCTCCAAAGACCCTACCATCGAAATATTTTCAATCCATGTCCCACTAGAGGTGGTAAATGCTGCCCTAAAAGAATGGAGCAGCGTAATTTTCTTTTTATTTAGCCAAAACATTGAGAAAACAGGGCCATACATGCTGGGATACTCAAAAATTGTTCTCCGCCGAATATTTTCCGACCCCTTTATCGATAGCGGTAACTTTTTGATACCACACCCACAGGATTTTTATTGTCGTCCTAATGAATGTGTATGCCAAAGTAAATCGAAATCGGTGCAAGGCTGTATGGTTCATTCCAAACCAGAGTTCCCTCTGATGTAAACAGAAGCACGTGCTTCGGCTTGTCACGGACCCAAGAATATACTCTTACGCCAACGTAAATAGTTCCTTAATACATGTATTGTATTATGAAATATTAGAGCAGGAAAGGTATTGAACTGCACATTTTATTGCGGTTATCATAAGAACTCATCGTTAAAGGTAACGGATATATACTAGCTGTTAAAAGATTACAAAATATGACTTTCGCCTGCTATTGCGCTTACGCCGAGAGCATCTTGGTTGTTAATACCAACCATATAAACGACTGCCGCTCTCTTACATACACAAGAAATGCAGCAATGAATTCCCAGAGGTGCTATCTGAGTAAGGAATAAACACTTTGCGTAACACACAATATATGATAAGCGAACAGTCATAATACAGTAACCACAGGGGTGATTGTGGGATTGGCTAAGTGGAAACACAGGCACTAACTCCCCACATGGACACGGTGTGTCACTAGTTGTACTTTTGCGGGAAATGCGAATTTTCTGATTGGCTGTTTCAAGTTTGGACGTTCGTAACGAACTAAATGGCAGAGGCACGACGAAAGGGACCATCTTGGATTTTTATAGCTGGAAGTTTTCGCCCGAAGTTTTTTCATCAGGAACAAAGCCGAGACGGTAATCATACATTTACGCTATTTCTGATTGAATGTATATTTGTTGTAATATTGGTATTTTCTATTAACTTCAGTGATATTCGTAGAATGAGGTAGAAAACTGATAGGTTACTGTATGTTGCAACATTTTTATATAACGAATAAATTTTCAGATACATTGAGCCGTCCAGACAGAGGGGATACGCCTACGATTTACATTCCTTCCAGTGTTGTGGTTCGAGTCCCGATTGGTGACATAGAATCTGAAGGTATGTTATTAAGTTTCCAGCATGAGAGTGCTAGATGAAAGGTTAAGTTTTTAAGAGCTTCTTAGTGTTGCTGAATTTTATATTGTCCTGATTTAATTTTCAGATATTGTGAGTCATCCAGACAGTGGAATATACGATTAATTTTCGTGTTTGCACTTCATAATTGATGGGTGGAGATCACAGCCAAAAGTAGGTAAGGTAAAATCAACCTTTAATGCAAATTAATTAGCATGTTACTGTGCTAATATTCAAACACATAGATGCAGATCATGCGAGTGATACTCTTGTATAATTAAAAAATGTAGGATTATTGGTGGACTGACACACTAACTGTCAAAGATAGCATGCCAATGATACTATAATTCTTTTAAGACAGTGCCCAAATGAAATTTTCTAATACAGAAGGAAGAAAGATATTTGATATCATTCACATATATTTTAGTAATTCACCCTCTTTTGGGCATTTTTATCTAACTGCCACTATGTCCTTTTTTGAACTGGGCATGGTGTATGAAAATAGAAATTCTGGTAGTTTTTTTGACAATTAATGTCCTTGTAATCTGTTATTACAGATGCTCAAAAGCATTTGTTTCCAAGAATAACTGAAGTGTTTGTTTTGAGTGAAATTAGCGGCTTCAGTATGTGTTCTGAGGCTTTGAAATTCCAAAGTGGTTCCAATCTTTCGTGTCTGTTTTCTACCATTTAAACTTTGTAGCAATTTTGATGATACAAAATCCTTCCCTTAAAGATACATTGTGCAGTAGTAATTAAGTTGCAGGATATTATAAGAAATGTATAGGCATTTAAATGATCGTGTTGTTTTTGTGCAAAAATCAAAGGTTTTGAAGTAATGGGCATTTAATATTTTTTAAATGTATTGAAGCCTTTTAAGTTAACACACATGATAAACATGAAGTTGATCACGATATATGATGAATCATTTGTAGAATACTTATGAAAATAGCTTACTGTGAGTAGAGAAAGTCTTAGATGGCAGAGCAGTGGTATGGCAAGTTAAAGATTGCTGGTTTGAATCCCAGGCATGGCATTGAACTTTTTGTCTGATTGTATATACTCATCCACTATTGTGTATATGCAAACAACCCATGGCTCTTTTCAGTGAAGGTTTCATGAATCTCTTCAATGAATTGGATCTTCTGAATGGTCCTTTGATCTGTTATTTATAGTGAACATTTTAACATACTACGTATTTTAAACACTTTTCATATACAGCACATTGCATCCAAGTTACTATGGGAGGTTAGGTTTTTTTTATATAAGCTTAGGTTTCTGAATTTATGGAAGGTTAGCATTAGGTTTGTTTATTTATATATATAAGCTTAGTTTTCTGAATTCACAGAAGGTTAGTAATTTTTTTAATGAAAAGTATTTAAAATTTCGCTATAAATAACAGTTCGAAGGATCCTTCAAAAGATCTGATTCATTGAACCTTCAATGAAAAGATCCATGGATCCTTTGCATATACTGAATTTTATTTTGTTCAAGTAACACAAAGTGGTGGTGGTTTTACAATAAAAAGTGTTGTTTCCTTCTCATTTAGCACTTTATCAACCAAACTTTTTTGCCACTTTTTAACGGTTTCCCAGTTTTGTGTTAAAACAGCTTATTCACACTATGCACTTCTTCCTTTGTCATGGCAACTCAAACACTAACTGATAAAGTCGAAGATTTGACTTGAGCTGAGCATATGAGTGCTAGCGTATTATGAATGACTGCTTGCTTATCATATTTCCTGTGTTATGCAAAGAGTTTATTTGGTACTCAGATAGCAATGCTGAGAATTCATTGCTGTATTTCTCATATAGGCAAGAGAATAGCAGTCATCCATACAGTTGATAATTAACAAAAAGATACTCTTTGATTGTTAATGCAATAGCAGGTAGAATTAAGAAAATCATATTTTGTAATCTCTTAACAGTTACTATATATCCATAACCTTTCACAATGAGTTCTTACGATAATCACAATAAAATGTGTAGTTCTATACCTTTCCTACTCCAATGTTTCATGACACAATACGTTTAAGGAATTATTTACATTGGCATAAGCGTAGTGCTTAGTTTGAAGACAAGAGGAAGCATATGCTTTGTTTACATCAGAGAGAACTCTGGTTTACAGTGGATAGTGTGTAATATAATCACAAGGTGTTTGTAACCACAAATTTTTCCTTAATGTAAGTAATTTCTCTTTTCAGAAACCTACTTTTAAGGGTAGTTTAAACATGTGTGTTCTATTTAATTCTAGGATATACACAATGGAAAGCTGGAGTTAAGTTGTGGCTATTTGTGTCCAGTGATGGTGCTTCAAGTCAGAGCACAGAGAGTGACAATGACATTAATAGTGTTAAATGGTGTGGTGAAACTTGCTAATGACATTTATTGCACTGCTAATAGCAATTTAGTGAATGACAAACAATAGCTACACTATTGCATATAATGTGTGCAGAAGTTTCTTTGTAGGAAATGGAATTAAGTTATTCATGTCAAATTGTATTGCGCTATCTAGAGTAGAATAAAATAACAAGTGTCAAACCTGTGTTATTCTTCCAATTTTCCTGTCAAATTCCACATCCTACTGTTGGTTGGAAGTTCAAACAAACCATGGAGGCAGTTTAAGTGCAAAAGATTTTACTATGAAGGATGCAGAAGAAATTATTGCAAGGTGCTGGATCTCATTCACTCTCAAAAATTTAAATGTGACCATTATGTATTATGACATAGAAACATTCAGCAACCACTATTAACCCCAATAATATTATATAAAAAGCAATGTATGTGCCGACTATTGGATAATTTAATAAGTTACACAGGAATAAACAGTTGTGTTTTTCATACTAGCCTAGCTGTGAGTGTTCAACTGATCATAATTGTGTTCTAATATTGTATTGCTACAGATGACAGTGACAAGTTATTTTATGTGAGCTTTAATCGACTCCTTTAAAAAGAAATATGAATAACTCCAAGTGCAATCACGATTATTGAAGCTCACGTAATTAACTTTGTACGTCGTCAGTAGCGATACAATATTGGAACATATGATCAGCTGAGCAGACAGCTAGGCAGGTATGAAAAATACAGCTGTGGTAGCTACGAGTGACGTCATCATCCGAGAGCACGATTTTTCATAGTTTAGTTCAACCCCAGATCACTACTCACGCTGCGATCGCCCTCGTGTTTCCAACATTTAACACGGGAGTTGCACTTCTAATAGTTTGCTGTTCTGTGACAGTAACACACAGCTCAGCTCAGGTCAAATCCAGTCAAATTTAGCCAGTTGGTATTTGAGTTTACATGGCAGAGGAAGGTGCGTGTACTGCGAATAAACTGTTCAAACACAGAAGCGGGAAACAGTTAAAAAGTGGCTAAAAACAAGCAATACTTCATATATTCAACTCACTATTACAAAAATAACCGACACTTAAGTGCGACAGTGCTGTGGAATTGTGGATAAGTTTGTCATTATTTTGGAGAGTAGTTCTGATACTGATATGACAGCTGAGTCATCTTCGGAGGATTCGGATTTGGATGTTGCACTTTTGCCCAAGGAATTGTAATTAACGTAAGTAAACTGTTCATTGCCGCATACTTATAAAATCTATTGTTACCTCAGGTTGCATTTTGAACTATGATTCTCACGCAGGGCGCCATTTTATAGATTAAATAGTGTTCAACAAGCACGTGGGAGGGGGAACAAGCAGCCATTAGGGGCGGGGTTTGCGAACTACTTTCGCGCGGATAATACAAAGAGTTTGTTTTCAGTGAAAGGCACTCTGGTTTGGAATGGATTAGGAACATATTAGGAACCGGCACGCTTAAGAGGTTACACACTTAACAAGCTTCTAACATGACGTAATTTGTTTCCTGTGTACCTTAAGTTATAAAACGAATATGGCGCCGCGCCAGGGTAACTCAGTAGTTTCGTTCGCGACTCTGGTATTGTGGGTCAGTGGTTTGATCCCTGGATCTGGAGTGGCGATTCATCTTTGACTAGCTTATTTGAATTATCTCCAAAGCCCACAGTAAAAGTTTCATTTCATCCTACCGGCAGAGGTAATGGGCACCAACAGCTGGGTGGCTCTGTTCAGCCATTGCTTGGTGTAATGAAGTTTCTCTGAAGGTTAACAACCATACTGGGAGCGTTAAAACAAAGCGAATACATGAAGTAGGTCACGAGTTCATTGTTACAAATACTTGCTACCTCTTCATCTGCAAGAAAACTTTCCTTTTATTCTGCAGCCAATTCTCCCTGATGTTGCATATTCAGGATTTAAATACTGACTGCATGCAAGCTTTCAATCTGAAGTTGGTTAGGGGGATAAGTCGGTAACTGATAGAATGGATTCATAAAGAGAGAAAAAAAATCCAGCACAGTTGAGAAACCTCAAACGAAATAAACAACTATGTGCACAAATAATTATGGCTGTTGAAAGCACAATTTTGTGATGCTTACGTCACTGATGAAAGTTTGTTGTAAAATGAAAGCTCATCTTACTGACAACTGCAGCCGATTCTGACACGATTGATTGAGAAACATGTCCTGTTGATTCTCAATAGGTTTTAACTGAATCAATCTTTGATATCAAAATTTTAAGTGGATAAATTAGTTATTGCTCACCATTTTTGTGGAAAAAACAAAATGTGAAATACACTATGTGATCAAAAGTATCCGAATACCCCCACAAACATACGTTTTTCATCTTAGGTGCATTGTGCTGCCACCTTCTGCCTGGTACTCATCCGCGACCTCGGTAGTCAGACATCGTGAAACAGCAGAATGGGACGCTCCGTGGAACTCACGGACTTCGAACGCGGTCAGGTGATTGGGTTCATTTGTGTCCTAAGTCTGTACGCGAGTTTTCCACACTCCTAAACATCCCTAGTCCACTGTTTCTGATGTGATAGTGAAGTGGAAACGTGAAGGGACATGAACAGCACAAAAGCGTACAGGCCGACCTCGTCTGTTGACTAACAGAGACCGTCGACATTTGAAGAGGGCCGTAAATAGTAATAGGCAGACAACTATCCAGACCATCACACGAATTCCAAACTGCATCAGGATCCACTCCAAGTACTATGATAGATAGGCGTGAGGTGAGAAACCTTGGATTCCATGATCAAGCGGCTGCTCATAAGCCACACATCACGCAGGAAAATACCAAACGACGCCTCGCTTGGTGTGAGGAGCGTCAACATTACACGATTGAACAGTGGCAAAACGTTGTGTGGAGTGACGAATCGCGGTACACAATGTGGCAATCCAAGGACAGGGTGTGGGTATGGCGAATGCCCGGTGAACGTCATCTGCCAGCGTGTGTAGTGCCAACAGCGAAATTCGGAGGCGGTGGTGTTATGGTGTGGTTGTGCTTTTCCTGGAGGGGACTTGCACCTCTTTGTTTTGCGTGGCACGATCACAGCACAGACCTACATTGATATTTTAAGCACCTTCTTGCTTCCCACTGTTGAAGAGCAATTCGGGGATGGAGATTGTATCTTTCAACACGATCGAGCACCTGTTCATACTGCACGGGCTGTGGCGGAGTGGTTACACGACAATAACATGTCTGTATTGGACTGGCCTGCACAGAGCCCTGACTTGAATCCTATAGAACACCTTTGGGATGTTTTGGAACGCCGACTGCGTGCCAGGCCTCACCGACTCACATCGATACCTCCCCTCAGTTCCGCACTCCGTGAAGAATGGGCTGCCATTCCCCAAGAAACCTTCCAGCACCTGATTGAAAAAATGCCTGCGAGAGTGAACGCTGTTATCAAAGCTAAGGGTGGGCCAACACCATATTGATTTCCAGCATTACCGATGGAGGGCGCCACGAACTTTTGCGTCATTTTCAGCCAGGTGTCTGGATACTTTTGATCACATAGTGTACATGTCGTACAATTTACATTAAGAAAAACGAGAAATGACTCGAGAATTCCGATTTCCCTTAAGACATTCCAACCTTACAAGTCATAAAAACAGCAGCCGAACTAACTCAACTTTGGATCATAGAATGCTAGCCGACAATTCAGGCAACAGCTTGCCGAAACATATTCCATTTAAAACTAGGTAAGCAAAGCAAATGAAGTATTGTTAAAACTCAATAGTAATACAGATCTTAATAACTTCAGTGTGTCAAAGTTTATGTCATTATTACTTTTTCTACTACGTATAATATGTAGGGGATATATTGCATTCCACCCAAAAATTTGATACAGAGATTTCACCAGAAATACATGTTTTGAGACTCTCTGAATGCAAAAGAAGCATTTTAGGAAACATATCCATGTGTGTGTCTGCGTACACCATAACTCAAAAACAAAAAGTCTGATAAATGCCAAACTTGATATTTAGGTTCAATATCTTCCAAAGATGTCACACAAACATTTTCAACCAAATCTCTCCAATCCAAATTACCCTTTACATGGAACATTATTGAAAATGTTATTTTCTAAACAAATGGCTTTAACAATTTTGATTAAAATATCATACATGAAAGATATTTACATGACAAATAAGATGCATTTCTTAAATTTTGGGGGAATAGCCTATGAAATCTTCATTTTGAAGTTATTTTGCATCTTCTTTTATAACTAGTAGACATTAACTGATAGACAAAAACGCATTACATAATATTGCAGATCTCTTTAAAACACAAAATTTACTTAAAATAATATTTTTTGCGGCTTAAGCCGTTTGAGATATCCATTATTAAAGGTTCAAATTTGATGCAGTAATTTGTATCACAAATTATTTAAATGTAAAGAATGATTATAGTATGAATATGCATTTTTATGTGACATTGATTTGAGATGTTTGTTGATTGTAATTATTGTTGAGAAGTAAGTTTATACTGCCTTACTGAAACTGACAATAATAGCGTGCAATAATGCAGCGAGGGGGTGAGCTGTTTTATCATTATTAGAGACGAGGAAGTTACGTAATGTTGGCGCGTTTTTCTTTAGAATTTGCTGGAACATTTTACCTAGAGCATATGTATTCATAATTTTCATTGGATATAAAAATAGACGCTAATGTTGGCACGTTTTATTAGCCAATAGCAACTCAGTTATAATCTTTAGGCATATCGGGGTGTAGGAGTATAAAAAGGGCTAGGTTAGAGGTAAAGTCCTTCAGTCCGTCAGTTCACCGAAAATATTTGTACGCTACACGTCGCCGTCAGTTCGTCGAAAACATTTGTACGTTACACGTCGCCCTCAGTCCAGCAGAAATATCTGTACAGTACACGTCGGCTATCGATTCGCAGGTTACGCGTAGCAGAGTTATGAAAAATCTCAAGTGTTGCAAAGTTAATTATACAAAAAGTTGAAGTACGCGAATTAAGAATGATCAGTAATGAAGTTATAACAGTTTCAGTTTGGCGAGTGTCAAGATCAATGTGTAAATGTGATAGTGAATGTGTTCGACAATAAAAAGGGGAAAACAAATTCTTTCATCAGTGTTATCTTTGGATAAAAAACTCCTTTCCGTTACACAAACTGTATAAAGAGAAGTGCTAGCCGGAGGACAGCGAACCAAAATTAAATAAAACAGCAGCATTCTTTCAAACAAACACTAATACTGCCGCAAATTGCTAACACCAGATGGAGCTAACAAACCTAACAAAGAATCACGTCACAAAATGGCTTCACCACGTGGAGTAAACACAAATACACAAACATTATAAATAATACAGTCTCAAATTGGCTCCCAAACGTGGGGCTCAATCAACAAATTAAATATAACAGAAGTATACCACCGCAAATTGTTCATTCCTTGACCATTCTCTTTAAGTTCTTTCAACATTCAGTTGTTTCTCGCAATTACACAGAAACAGTATGGAATTTTAAGGCCAGCTAATAGCACTCTGTTCTTTTAACTGTCGCTGCTCCCTTTGTATCTCTAATGAAATGCATAATGTTATTTCTGCAAAGATTTATTTGGATTAAAATGTAGTAGACAGAAAAATAAGCTTGGGTAAGAATAATTCATATACCCACTAATAAATGAATAGAGGGTAGAGAAAGTCATATGCATATAGTGCATCAGATTTTTTAATTTTTAATATTTTCTGTTGAATTTTATTTAAAAACATGAGAAATCTTATAAACTGGTGTGCTTGCTTAAGGTCTTTTTGTAATTATTTTATTTTTTTAAAAATGTCATTTTATAGATTCTTTTAATACATGTTTATCTCTCGAAATCCAGATGTTGATAACATTTATGGCTCCTTATCCTTTTATCTCCCAAAACTTAAAAAAAAAAAAAAAAAGGTATCATTGCACTTTCATTATGAAAACATTTAGTTTCACTTCTGAAGTAGTTGGAGCAAAAAAACTGGCAAGTGAGGTGCTCTGCAATTATTGCTCTTTTATGACGGTAGATAAAATATAAATCAGAATTGTTTCTAGTGAGTGGTTCACACTAACTGATTAATGACCTAGGCAGTGGTGGGATGTCTGGAGGTAATTCCTTGGCTGATCACATACAGTAAGTGACTTCTCCTGCCAGTAGCACAATGAGCGAACATCAGGTACATCTGTCTTCCCTTGAGCAATTAATATCAAGTTTCTCACCATAGAAGATGCAAAGCCACTCAAATTTTTCAGAAGACAAAAACATTTGGAACACCAAAGTGTCACAAAAATTTTTCAGTAGAATAAGAAGTTGTGAAAAAACAAGCTCGCTGACAACCATGGAGACGTCAGGAATGGCGTTTCCAACCACTTTTTGGGACTCAAGAAAGTCATTTTGATGTTTTTCTTCATGAAGGAAGTAGTATTACAGGTTTTGGGGCAAAAATGGCTTATCATAGCAAATGACAATCCACCGCTACTTTAAAATGCTGAAAGATATTCATTGTATAACCACAGAACCAACTCTTAGTAGCTGTGACAATCATTTGTTTACACTGTTTATGAGTTGGCAGCTGAAGGAACGTGCACAATAAATGAAGCTGTCCAGTGTTTGTTGCAATAAGGTTGGTTATAGAGTGAAGTCAGCAGAAATGCACGTGCATTCGCTAAGCTCTGGAATTTTTAGGCTAGTGTACATAGGTAAACAGAAACTAAAGCTTGCCATTCTGATATACTATTTTAATTTGCTTACTTTGGTCTGTGTTCTGGATATATGTGTGTAGTTGTAGAGCATGTATGTGGTTGTTTTCTTACTACCTTTGTGCTTACATTGTTCTTACAACATGGACTACGCTCCCAAACCATGAAAGTTGATGGCAATGTACACAACACATGAAGACTTGCAGCTCAGTATGAGCATTAGTTTAACAAACATAGGAAAGAGAGTTGCTGAGGCTAGACATGTCTAAAAGAAGTAAGAGATAAATTATTAAGGAAACAAACAATGAAGACCAATGTAGAGAGTGAACCACACAATCAATTATGAGGCGTTTCTACCTAAGAAAGACACTCTTGAAGTTGGACTTCACCTGGCAAGACAAAAAGAATACGAGAGTCTTAATGGAGCGCCATGACATCAGAGCAAAGCGGCTGCATTCTCAGAATGATAAAGCAATACAGAAGTGAGGGACATCTTATAATATATATGGATGAGAGAGACATCCATTTGTCACATTACTCTGTAGGCCTGCAGTGATGACAGCATCCACAGACTCCTAGCTCCGTTTTCCAAAGGTTAACCCATAATCATCGATCATGAAGGATGGCAGCCAGGATTTATCCCAAATGCTTATGTCCATTTTAAGTCTAAAAGCGACTACTATGATATGAACTATGCAAACTATGAGAAGTGGCTAAAAGAAAAGACTGATCCCTAACCTTCCTGTCAACTTCATCCTTAAATACACCTTATCACAATATGTTAATAAAGGCCCTGCTGCAAATTCTAGAACAGATGTGATGATTTCCTGGCTGAAACAACACCTTCGCATAGGGCAATAGAATGCCATCAACTTCTCCTTCACAATCTTGTTATCTATAAAATGATACTTCTTTCAAACCAAAAACCTGCACTTACATTCTTCAAGCACCTGACCATTGTTATATGCCTCCCCCACCTTACCATCCTGAACTTAACCTAACTGAACTCATATGGGCTACCGTGAAGAACCTGGTTGCAGAAAGAACTGTAACATTTAAAATGCATGATGTAATAAAGCTAACAGATGAGGAATTTACTGAAATATCTAGAGAAGATTGGCAGAAGAGGTATAGACATGTCATCAGTGTTGAGGAGGAATTCATGTGTAATGAAGGCTTGCTGGATAGAGGGCAGAGGATAGCAATTTATTTGGGAGGTGACTAATCATGGCAGAGATGTCGCAGAATTTTCTAGTGAAGGCAAAATTACCCTTCCTCCCAGATGCACGGTGCTGCAGTTTCTCCCGTCACTTCTAGCTTACCCTCTTTTATTGTGCAGGAAACTGCTACCCTATATTGTACAAACTGTAGAACCACTTGGATGATTTGATGACAATGCAGGAGTAGAAGAGTTTGTGCACAACCAGATGCAGACATCCCTCTGCTTTCTTCATGGAAGGAGTAAAAAAATTTGTTGGGAAAGGTCTATTTTGGAATCTGGAGACTACGCAGAAAAGTGAATATAGTTTCTAGTGGGGCATAAACACCTGATGGTTTTTGAAAGCAGTCTGAACACTATGTGCTTGGTCAAACATACATACTAGTCATGTTGGAAGATACTTCATTGTACAGGGTTTTAGATGACATGGTTCACTCATTCACTGCACAGTGAAAAAGTAACAGTTTGGTGCGCAGTGTCTTTGAATGCAATTGTCGGACCATACTTTTTTAAAATGAGGATAGTGAGTCTCTGGCTGTCAATTCTGCAATATTGTGCAATACTGGAGACATGCTTATTTCAGGGTGTCTAGTGTCTAGGTTTAAAATTCAAGTATGTCCCCAATATGGGTTTTGACAAAATTCCACCACTGCACGAAGTCATACTGCAGTAAAAATGCAGCAGTATTCATCTTCATTGGTTTTTATTTGTTTAATATGAACACAATATGAAACCCCATACCTCATGTTGCGCGAGTGGCTTTTTAAATCTCAAACCACGATTTAATTAAATTTACTCTTTGTACTCTTTAATAAATTATTAAACAAGGATCTAGCAGATTTCTTATGCTGAATTCTTCCCTTTAACTCTTAGAACTGTAATTTCATCAAACTCCCATGCTATTCAGAATAATTAGGGAGCAGATTTTTATGTGGATATTAATAAAATAAATAAATAAATAGAAAAAAATGAAAGTAGCCTGTAAAATTCTAAAAATCCTTTTCTTAAATTCGTGGAAATGAGAGCAAAACTATTAATTTATTATTGTTAGAGGTACTCACCACTTGTAAATGGATAGCAGCTCGTAGCATGATCCTTTAAAATTGCAGTGGACAACAATGTCTTCTCCAAATTGCCCATCACAAATGCATGCCGATGGTCTCTAAATAGTGCATTATATTGTGAAATGGATCTTTCCACATCAGAGGATGTCAGACGTGCATATTTAAGCAAAGGGATGTCGCTAACAACCACACACTCTAAATCACCTACCTGTTTACCTTCCATTATTTGAGCCATTTATACAGCTGTGGAAAACAATCTTTTTTTCTCAAACAAAATGTTAAATTTGTCTTTTAGTACTGTTGGCCCTGGTAATGAATTAATTTTCATTTTAACAGCCTATACCTCCTTAAGTGTTTTCACTCACGATTTGTTGAAGTTTCTAGTTTTTGTATGGAGTCGCACAGAAAGTTTAGATTTGTAGATGCCAAGCCATTTTTTAATTGGCCATCTTTCAATAAACCCGAACTATTTCAATACACTACTCATTCTTGTTCAACTCACAGCAGATGCAAAACTTTCAAAATTTGTTACATAGTACAACACTGCACTGAACCAAGTGCCCCAGTGCATGGCCATGGTGCAGGATAGAGGAAGATTGGGATTTTTTTCTCACGAGATCAATCCTCAATGGTGATTTATTGATACAAGTTTATCCACATTGGGATATAGGAGTCTGATGCATTCACAAAGTATGAAGAGCTACATAAGTGACATGAATTCATTTTTAGAAAAACGACTTGACCTGTTTTTATCATGTATAATGCAACATCTGTGAGAAAGAGTAATACAAGGTTATATTTTAAACAGTTTGGTCATATCTTATGCATAGTTTCATTGAATAACCACACAATTGTTAAATTATTTGATTACACGCCACTAAATATGACTGCTCACTAACTATTTAGTCATTTTTCAATATACCGACAACATTCCTATTTTTCTGAAACTTGAATCTTGGGTTTCATCAATGCCCACCTAAAGTTTAATTTTATATAGACTGCAAGTTTATTTTTTATACCATTTGTTTGGGGTAGTGTATGTGCCTAACATTCAAGAAATCCGGAGTTTGAATCTTGGTTAGGATGAGTTACCCCGATAAGGTTTCTTCCAGGTTTTTCCCTTATCCTAATAAATGGATGGTAACTTGCCTCTTTGGAACCAGGGCTCATTTGAGCATCATTTCACCTATTCCATTCATTGTCTGATATGATAGCAAAAATATTTAGAGTGGGGCATAAACGCAATCGTTCAATGAATTTATTGAAAATATGGGCCTCAACCTCTTATGGGATAGAAATAACCGTAACTACGAAGTGAATGACGTGTTTCTGGCTCATTACAAGTTATCAAAACAGAGTGTTGAAAATATTGGAGATACTGAACCAAGAACAGAATACCCTATGAACAGAAATCTGTTATTCTTACCGATCCAGCAGTTATTGATAACACACTGATATTTCTCCAGGGGGACATTCTGTATTAATGGCGACTGCAACAGAGTTTCAAAATCCACTATGTGTATGTATATATGGAGAAAGAAACGGAAGCAATGCTTCCTTACGACCACAGTGATCCTGCCGTCAACACAATTGACTGAACTCGTGTCCATTTTGTCACCCAATGGGCACAATGGTTAAGTATATAGTATATTCAAGACGGTTTGCACTGCAAATTTACTAATTACCAATATTCTAGTATGCTGGTCAGGTTCTGTGCATGAGCTTATATTTGACAACAGTCCGATAAGAGAATGCTGTTCGAGACAGGCAGATAGCATTTTGTTCTTTTGACCATTGTAAATATGCAAAACGTAATTACTGCTCAATTTTTGAAGATTTAGAAGCTTGTAACAGTGATGTGTCATAATTTAAAATAGAGAGTTGAGGGTTGTTACACTACATCACTATGATATCTTATCATAGTGATGTAGTGTAACAACCCTCAACTCTCTATTTTAAAGTAATTACTGCTTTCTATTCTAGAACATTTCTGATAAACTTAAACTGGTCAAAATCAATAATAGTCTCCTTTGTGGTGTGGGGGTAGTGTGTCTGCCTTGGATTCAAGAGATCCCAAGTTTGAATCTGGTTAGAGTGAGTTACCCAGATAAGGTTATTTCTGGGGTTTTTCCTTATCCCAAGAAGACAAATGTTGAGCAACTTTAAGCTGGACCGCAGGCTCATTTGAGCATAATTTCACCGATTTCATTCTTTGTCTGACATGGACTACCAGGTTAAAGGACATTAAGGGCCGGTTTCACCAACCAATGCTAAAAATACTCTTAACATCTTATTTGTTAACACAGTGTTCAAAGTTTACCATACGGTTAAAACTTTTGCATTTAATCAAGCTTTTACAGCAAACTGTTAGCCAATTTTTTGTTAACGTCAAAGACAACTGGGAACGCTAGCTTTTGAGAAGACGGTGGCTGAACTACACTGCTTCTGAACGTGCTACAATGCACTTTTGTCTACATTTCACTGTGCTCTCTGTGTCAGTGGCAGACAACTATTTACATTCATGGTAATTGCCATGTGATGTTCCCGATTGAGATTAGAATTACAATGTCAACTGAAATAAATGTTTCACCATTTGAAACGCACTAATAAGTAGAGACATTATCCACTGCGAAATACCTGACGGTCTAACATTAAAGGATAAAATTGCAGCCTAGGATAAAATTTGCGAGTTATTTAATTGGAATGAATGAACTTCTCTTAAGAACAGTATGCAACTCCAGTTAAAGTGCAGCACCAGAAACATTGGGTGCAAAGAGATTTTAAGGTGGTTTAAAACTGGTGGTGGACATTGCATTGAAACTAAAATGGATGAAAATGTGTTATCGCTGATTAGTCAAGCAGACCCGAAAAAAAAGGTAAGTCTTTGCTTCTTGAAGCAATTGCTTTGGAAACCTTCCGGATGAACCTACAAACGGTAGCTTAGGAAATACCAACATTATCATCCACCAAGTAAATTAAAAATGTTAGTAGCATAAATCCAAGTACCTTAATTAACACTTGTAGCTTAGGAGAAAGAGGCATACTTTTGTTCATAGTATACTAATCTTCCATATTTCCCATAAAACCATGCTCATGACCCCTTGAACAGTCTACAGTGCTTTAAAAATACCTCCTTTTGCAGGGTTTCAAATTTATGACGTACGACTACTCTATTAGGAATGGCATTAAAAATGTAAACTGTAGCAAACTCACAACAGCAGCTTGGTTTGTGGCAGCTATTTTCCAACTTATTACATTTGTTGAACGCCTTAACGCAGGGGTATCGCTACGTTAAAGTTAAGTGTTTGATGAAACAGAATTTGTGTTAACTTCAGTATTAAATCAGTTTAACATTGTGTCAAAATGTAGCATCTGTTGGTGAAACTGGCCCTAAATAAACAAAATCATAATACAGGTATAGAATTGAAGGTAGGTTTCTACATAACCTACCAAGTTCTATGTGGTAACTATTTTCATGCTCATCTTTTTGTATCTGCTTCAATAAGCAATGGATCACAAAGAACAAGACACCTGCTGTGTTTATTTGGTTTTACTGAAGAGACTAGATATTTTGAAGTCTCCTGACTATAATCTTCCAGGTGACATCTTTAAGCTGTATGTTGGCAATCTTTATGTGCCAGATTGTATACCCACAGGTACTACTGAACCAGCATTAGTACTTTGTCCTTGGCAAATGGCTACCCTAAGCAATATAATTAGTATGATGCACATAAATTTTACTTTTATCACTTATGCAAAACGCTAGAAATAGCCGAACTGCAAGAGGCTGAAAAATGTGAACCAACCAGTACCATGTAGCTGTTTCCATATATTGGTCATTTTCATAGAATCAATAATCTCATAACCGATTATGGTAAGCACATTGTGCAGTATGGACAAAACAGGTCATTTAGAAATGAACAAGCCCTCTTTAAAAATGATATAGAAGTTGCTCATTGGCAGCTACTAACACAGGATACAACTGGGACAGTTAGTACACAGCAGGTTATGTGGAAACCTACCTTAGCACTGTTATTAATTCCCACTGAAAAAACAACCACTTTAGCAGATAAAACAAACGTTATACACTAAAAATAAGCAGAGTTACTCACCTCACGAAGTTCCTTAATCTTGAATCCAGATTTGCCAATTATACATCCAGCCTGGCTCTGATGAACCAGAAGACGAAGATCTACATCATCATTTCGTGATCCTTGGCGTCCAGAAGCCTAAAATAGATTAATATATTTCAAAATTATAACTTTTTTCCATTTCATTTGCTAACTGATCTTCAACACCCATCTTATTTTTGGCCACTGCTGCACACCGTCAACTAGTGCCACAGTTGTGGTTGATTCTTACTATATAAATACATTCATAACATTTCTTGAGCACTGGTTGAAAGGTGAAATACAAGTTAAAGAGCAGCCAGTTTCACATTTGACCAAAGACTGGTGTAGTCATGAGTACCATAGTAGCACTGTGCTGCAAATGTCCAGCAGACTGAAATATCAACTGGAGAATGTGGCAGTGCTTTTCAAAGAGCAGACAATTGTTACGGCTTTAAAACTAAATTAACCATTATTTTGGAGTTTTCATTAAGCGATGTGTTCAAGTTTTATTACAAGATATAACAAGCACTTTGGGTTTCATGGCCTCCTAGGTCAAAATGTTATTTAATGCTCATAATTAAAGAACATATAAAAAGAATATTTTTGTAAAGCATGCCTCCTGATCACCTGCTGCTTTGTACCGCAGTTTACCACCTCCTTTGAATCACTCAACCTTTTGGCGATTCATTCCTTACTAACTGCTAAATCCACTTACCCTTCTTACCAAGTAATGACCTGTCCCTTGCGCGCTTATCCAATGCAATTTTTTAACATGGTTCACTGTTTGTTACTACACAGAATTACCTAAAAGGAAGCTTGCACTTATCTTCATTTACCGACTCCTATAGCTGCTTATTGCAGTAGAAATAAGCTCCCTATTGATCACTTAACCCAAAGGTCTAGAGTAGAGCTGTCCATTGAACAACTCTTGGTCACTATTTTGTACCATTCATGCTTTCAAACACAAATGAGCACCTGCATATGGACTAGTTGGGTGTACTGGATTCAGAATGGTGCCCATCCATTTGGTATAGTGAACAAGTATACCCATTTCCTGTTCAAATGCCCAGAGTAATCAGACCCAAGGGGAAGACTCATTCTGTTTACTTCACTAGCGTTGTTGCCTTCCTTATATGTTGCTCAAGTTCGTGTGATAATGGAGTTGAATGATATAAATAAAATGCAAGTGCCGTTAACAGTCATAGCTGATGTGAATGTATGCACTAACAATCAATTACTAACAAGTTTTGTCGGCTGTTTTACAATTAGTGTATTATTTGGCTATTGTGTGTGTAGATTATGAGATATACTCTTGCTTTGAAGTATCACAAAATTTCAGCTTTCCTAGAATTTGTATTCTGGATTTATTACACATGGAATGATACATCGTCCATTAGTATGACACCCTTCCAATTGGTAAACCGCTCCCTAAACACTACATTACTAGTCTCTTTATGAAAATCACCACCACCTTCACTGAAAACTATATCCGCCCCTTTTGTGAAACCATATCTTGCATGGCAGATTATTAGATATGAACTTTTACCTAAAGGAATCTTTAGACCGTTTCATTTAGAAAATTGCCAGGTGAAACTTTTAGCATGGTTTTGGTTTACCAAGTTTCGCTAGTGTAAGTAATAGGATGAGGGTGTTCTTCTGGACTTTAAAGAATAATCATTATTCAATTTGTTGCATTATAATGTATAATTTGTAATTACAAGATGAGGAATTTCCGGGCTGTTATAAATGAAATGCCTGGAACCCCGATCTCCAGCAGACCATGGCAAAACAACCTTGCCATGTATTCTTAATCTTGTAATTTCGACGTCAGTCATGTAAACCTACTCTCTCTTATAATTTGTTACGTTTAACTAAATAGAAACATGACTATATAATGCATCATAGGGTTACTAAAGCCTTGCATTTAATATAAAAGACTATTTTACCCAAAATTAATTAATCCCTTTTTAATGCTAAAATTTTAAGTTTTTGTTTGTCATAAAATAAACAATATTTACATGGCACTAGGCTTTAAAACAGGATTACACCTCTAAAAATTTATTTTCCTCAAAATGGTTTACCACACACTTTTGTTGCTTTTATAGATGTCCCAATTATAAAGAAAAGGCCTGCTTATCATTACTAGAATTTCACATCGATACAAAAATATCTCTAGCATTAGTCCAAGGTATTTTTATTTGTATGGTGATTTCTTCCAGTTACTCATCCAAAGCTATTAATCTTAAGCACTTGTGCTACAGGTAAAAATAATTTTAAAATTATTTGCACATTCTCAGCATTGCACCAGGATGCCAAAGAAGTCATCCTATCAAAACATGCCAATTTCCTTCTTGCTTCGCTCCTCACTATTTACGAGAATTAAAAAGCAGCGATAATTTAGTGTTAAACAAATGCTTCAATCTCAGGATGGTTCAAGTTGCCGACTCTTGAAAGATAACTGTGGTGGTTGCAATGTTACTACCAATGTTAGCTGCACTATACATAAAACAAACTTTGCACATGTTTATCTATACCGCACCTTGGAAAGAAGATGCCCACAGTGCAAAAATTACACTTCAGAGATATTAACAGTTTAATATTCAAATGGTGTTAATTTTAATTTTATAAATATACTGAATCCCTTTTATATGCATTACTCCTAATTTAATATAATTTGATTAAGAATGATTTGGCCACATCACACATCAATTCATGACATTTTTGCACCTGTGGCTGTCTTCTTTCAATAGTGCAATATGTGTAGCCAATTTTCTTTCATCACTAATAATAAATCAGCACATACCACTGTTTTTAGATAAACAATGTCTTTCAGTTACAATACCCTAAATAAAGCACATTGTACAGCTACTGCAGCATTGTCTTTTTCTCCTCCCTTTCTTTTCTTTTTTAATTAAAAAGGAGCAGAAAAAGCGGAACATGGAGAAGGGAATATCACTCCGTTTTCTAAAAATGTCATCACAAAAATTCTAAGCATGGGTGCAGAACACTGCCTATCCAGACAGTTGTATCATTAAAACACTTGCACGATTTTGAAGGGTAATTTGTAATTAACAACCAAATAGCCAAGAAACCGAATAACAATGCAATTATGTACTTCCTTATTTCTGAAACGATCTCCCAAAGACAGTTCTATAACACGTTCTTAATCATTTCAATTATATGGGAATTACACTTTATAAGAATCCTCGCACACCTGGTACCACAATGAACACCTCTTAAAGCAAAGAACACCACTTCATAGTCTAAACACAGATTTCCAGTCCATATTTCACTTTTCATAACATGAACGAAACTATCACAAGAACTGGTAAATGTATACCCTGCAGCCATAGAATGTGAATTTGATACACAATTTACATATTTTAAATCTGCACACTATCATTTTGTTGCAGCCCAGAGGACCATGATCATGATGAAGAATACACACACAGTTGAGCTCTGGCCTATCATAGCAGTGTATACGAATGAGTGAAGTACATTCATTTCTGTAATCTTAATTCACAATTTAACGCCACAGAATTGACTTGGTGAAAATCTAACATTGAATCTGCCCATAAAAATGCTTTGTTTGCAGTAAAGTCAAAAGAAGGACTATATGGATAAACCATAAAGTTGGCAAATGTATACCTGTAACTGAAAACACTGAGGTATAAATTCTGAACAGACAAATCACAGTTTTGTAATGCAAGGTGTGGTCAAAACCTAATAAATGCATGCTGAATCAACTTATTCAGATACAAACAAAACAAAAACTTAACTCAAGGCAAGTTGGTCGATAAGGAGATAAAAATAATTGCATCTTTTTTGTTGTCTCATGTGAATAAGGACTCTTTTCTGAACAATGTTATATTTAATAGGCATATGTTCTAAATGTATTTGTGTATAAATTGCAAATAATTGCACTGATGCACCTTATTGACCATGGTCCCAAACCAGTCACATACCTCGAGAATACTTTCTCAACTTTCTCCAAACTCTACAGTATTAGGTATATTTATATTTGCTACCTTGGAAGATGGAGATTTCAAAGGTTTCAACAGTGTTAAGGTAGCAAGGCCTTATGGAAACATTTGAAAGCTTGAATGTACAGAAGAGAATAGGCTATTTGAGAAAAAATCCTAGGACCTGATAGGTATAAAACCTGATGGTAAAACCAATGGAAGAGGTTGACTCACAGCAGCAGAAATTGATCAGCTACAGAATTATGCACTGGCCATGCACAGTAATGTAGGAAATCTTGAAGCCATGAGAAAAACAGTTGGGCTACATTCTTCCACAGGTACTCAATGAATGAAAACCCTGATCATGGTGTCTTATAGGACACATTCAACATTTATTAGCAATAGATTGTGAATATTAGCACATCTGCTGCACTTGAAATTAGGCCAGTATATAAAGATCTTTCCGATTCAAAACTATTCAAGCTATATCTCCATAGTAGGATACAGAATCGGAAGAAAGCATTTAACTGTTGCATAAGGCAACAACTCCCTAAAACAGCGTTTGGAACAAAAGTGCTGAAAATGCAGTGATGGAAAGAAGGAACATGAAAACAGGTAAAAACATGGAGCCAGCACTGAGAACTACAGATCATGACGACGTTACCAAGTCTGAAAAAGCAGCACACATGATGACCAAGGAAGCAAGAATGAAGAAGAGGGTACAGGGAAGCCATAAACACAGGATTCTCATCGCCCAGAAGATTTCTAACAGTGGTTAGTGCAATATTTCTTATTTGTTTAACTTTATACTAATTTTCTCAAAACTACATTTTTACAAGTTGTTGGTTCACTTTGTAGAACAAATATTTTAGTTACGATGGCAGCAGTTAGATGCCCAGACTGGTGAAAGAGGAGGAAGAGAGAAGACATTAATTGCCACCATGGTGAGGAGATGAAGACAAATATCTACAAAAACGTTGCAGGATTTTCCAACTTGACATAACTGAAGTTTTAAATGTGAACTTCAACTCATCATTCATATTTAAAATAAAATTTAGTATCTGCCTCGCATTCAAGATGTTCCCAACTTCAAATCCCAGTTAGGGCGAGTTACCTAGATAATGTTTTTTCTGGGGGATATCTCTTATTCTAAGAATAAGAATGTACTGTAGCTTTAAGCTCTATGCTCCTTTGAGCTTGAGACGGATATTAAGGTGGTTAAATAGTTTAATACCAAAGAAAGTTGTTTGCAAAGTAAAGAGAATATTTCAAGATGGAGTTGTGAAGTAGATAAAAATTAATAATTTTATAATTTGTGTTAAAATATTAATTCAGAATGAAACTGCAAACAGTTATATGTTTATTAACAGAAATATCTTTACATAGTTAAAATAGTTATAAACGTCAAATTTAAAGAAAAATGTTAAGCATTTGCGGAACCCATAGCCAACATTAATATAAACCATAGTTATGGGAAATTTATTATTGGTTAAAAACCTACCTATAGAGATCCTTCACAATACTTACTGAATGAGTTATCATGGCAATGGAAAAAAGAGTATATATAGGGCTGCCATGGATAGGGAGGATACCTGGTGTCTCTTTGATACGTATCGCATCTACCGAGTTCAATTCACAACTGTGGATAGTAATTTTTGCATAGAAGTTCAGAAGGATCATCGGTGGTGAAAAATATTGCAAAATGTGTTATTAATGTGGAAAAAGTAATTATTTTTGTGTTACTTAAAAAAAAATGAGAATTTAGAAAGTTTTAGGAGCGCACACTCTTACTCAAAATTTCCTTTCCCGTACCACAATCCAAGATAAGAAAACAAGAGACCTCATAGCTCAGAATCCATCACACAGCTCAAGATTTGCTGCAGAAATGTTAAATGCACATTGATAGTGATACATCACAGAGGTATTTCAGAACTTTGAATCAGGAGTACCCTAAGCTTAAGTATACCGCCAGCAACTGTTAACCCTAATAAAACAGTTACATTTGGCAACTTAATTGTGGAGCTAAACAAAACCATTAAATCGCTTGTTCTATGTTGGTTGCAGGTTACATCAAACTTCGGTGTGGACTTATGTAGCAATCTGTTGCCATGGATTACTTCAGTAAATATTCTTTAATATACTTATATTTAAATTTTATCACGACTACTACTCAAAGACCAGAGATGGATTCTAACTTAGTTTTAACTACTCATTTTTTAATAATACTTGCTTTTAATTTCCTCGCAAATGGGCTAAAATTACTACTTTCTATACATCACAATTCTGAAGTAAATTCCTTGTTTCCTCCCCATCCCATTTGTTTGCTTAAAGAATATGATTAGTTTCACATTTTTAACTAGAGATCAATTGAGACTATAATCTTATCCTTCAAAATATAGCAAATGTTTCCTATTTTGTCCATTTTCCAAATTCTAACTTCCAGCTCAGTCCTGAAACACAGCTCTTGATATCTTTCCTTCTTCATTCTTTAGTGTACATCTGCTTGCAAAAGCAAATGAGATCCCAATTCCATTAATTCTAAGCCTAATTATTAATAATGCAAATGAACAGATAATCTTGCAAAGCTGATCAGTATTTAAAGAAAAATTCATCTCTTAGTCATAAAGAGCATACTTACATCTTCAATATTTGGAATGACCTCACTGACCACTTGGAGGACTGTTTCCAAATCCGACGAAATAGTAAGAATACTGTAAAACATAAGCAAGATATTAGCTTCACTCCATGCAGAGTGAAATAATCAACATACACACAAATAAAAACAAAGAAATTTCAGTGCAAGGCATATAACTCAAAAGTGTATTAACAAAATGTTAAGTGTCCTAAATAGTACTTTTAAGCAATGCTGAGAAAGTTTACACATGTGTTACTGCAAGGTTTTATATATCGCTGACTGAAAAATATATATAATTTCATATGCTCAAATCTTACTTCATACATTATTGGGCTCAAGTCCTTTTTTGCATTATGCTATTTGAATTAATAGTAACCTGAAAATAGGTTTTACATTCTATCAACGTAAATGGAAACAACTAAAAATTTCAAAACTATTAAATACCTTTATGCTTCTGCTCCATAACAAAGTTTGTTATCCTTTTTAACAGATCATATTAACAGAAATTCTGTTCATCTGGAGATCAATTTTGAACATCTGATACACGTTTTATATTAAAGAATTATATTTCACTAGTTCTTGATTGAGATTATGTTTTACCTTTAAATTATTTTATTTCCTTTTGTAATATATTTATGTTATTTATTAAGTGTGAGTTGTACTGTTTATCTGTAAGGAGGAATTTCTATATTAAGAGCAATACAAAGAAATGGAAAGCAGTTACCACTTAATTTACTTACTGAGCTCCATTTGCAAGGGCCTGGACTGGATTTTACATTAACCAGAGTAAATGGGCAACTAATAAGTCCCAAGACAAATCCTCTAAAAACAATGGAAGCCATTTTATAACTATGCATGCCAGTTCTAGGAAAGTCTCTCTTTGTGATCAACGCACTGCTGCCTCCTAGGCCTTCCTACAACACTTTCATAAGCTTTGGCCAAAAAGTATCATAGGTATTAAGTCAGCAAAAGAGGCAAAAACATTTTCAACATTGGGCTGATGAAATTATGCAAATTTTTAAAATAAAATTCTGGGATTGCAACTGTACTAAATAATAAAGAACCTTCTTTGCTCCTGTTTGAGGTCAACATTCACAAGCATTTTCAAAACCTTGTACCTGTTATGAAGAATCCCAATAACTACAAAACAAATAGGAAATTCTGGTTCCTACTACAGTAATGACTCAGAATTGCCACATGTTAGTAACGTATCTAGTCTGAAATGAATGGCTAGCAACTTATGTTATCTTTAATGTTGACAAACTTTACTTACTGGAATGGGCTAAGAAGTTCAAAATATCTACCATTACACTTAACCTATAAGTAAATACTAACTCTTGTTTCATTACTATGACAAAAGATCAAACTAGTGGCAATTCTATTTCAAGATAAGGATTAACCTTAGTACTTCACTAAATAATTATGGTGGAGACAATATACTCCTATCAATGTAAATAAAATGGCTAATGGCTAATGTCTAAATAAAAATTGCTGATCTTTACTGATTTTAACCCTAAGTTACCACCTACCAGAATGGGCTTGTTTTGTTTAGTCATGGCCAGTACCCAGGGAAATGTTTCCTTCCAGATACCGCACATTACTTCTTTGCTGATTGTGGACCACCTCTAGACACACACTACTGGAATGTGGTGACGCTTAAATACCGTGAACAAACTAATCTGAAGTTAAAATTAATTTCTGCAAAAGCTGTTTGCAAATTTAAAAATTTAGTGGATTCCAGTGGGATAACACCATTCCTAAAAAGATTTTAAACTCCTTACCCTCTATGATGCTTTTTGTAGAAGGCAATGGGATTCCTTCTTAAGGTCTGCGATCATTTCATTAGGTAAGGGGTTTCAATATCAGGAAATTTGAAGTATTCTTACCCATTACTGTTAGTAATCCTCACTGGTTGCACCTAAAAATTTAGCTTCTATTGCAAAAAGGACAGCATATTTCTCAACTAACTTTTACGAAATTAACCGGTGTAGTGTCTAAAGGGTCACCCCAAGCCAAGCCACATGGAGTAGGTAACATGAGAATGAACCTAGTAAGAATATGTGATGAATTTACCGTTCCGGCCCGGGGCAATCAGGGACAGTAACTGAGGCTTTGTACTGCATTTTGGAGGAGCTCAATTCCATTCGACGGGGATATTATTCCATTCACAGGCAGGGCGGGCGGGCGGGCATTCAATCCAACGGGGCAGCGATGAGCAGCAGAGTGGGCAAGGGCGGGGCCATCGTACCATTGGTCAGTTTTGGGACCAATCAGGGACCGATGAACCATTCAGAGGGCCATGGTAGGAGTAAAATTGGGGGCAAAACATGTTAAAAAAATTATTGAAAGCCTTGTTTTTTTTAAGTATATAGTTTTTGTGTGCAATTTTTATAAAACATTGTATGTGTAAATGTCTGTTTTCAAAATGAGCTATGTATTCACAGGTATTTTTGTCGCAAATGAGTTTAAATGGAAAATGCTTCAGGTTTTACAAAATAAAGATACAGGATGGATATCTATCTGCAACACTGAAATCATTATTGGACAACTAATGTGAAAATAGTTTTTACTTATAAGAATTTTAGTTACACAAAAAGACCATGTTCATTGGATTAATATTGACATTATAAATACAACAAAATTATGAGGTTTTAAAATCTTCAAATCAAATTTAGAATCATTTCATTTCAAAAGAAAAATGAGAAGAAATAATACATTCAATTATTTGCACAAAATTAACCAATATGTACATTGAAACTTATGACCATGCAAAAATCAAATCATAAATTAATGTGAAACACAAATCAGTGAATAAATAAAAGGTAAATGACACTTGGCAGAATTTTGTTTTGATCACTCACCTCGGTCCTTAGTTTTGTGATATTATGGCCACCTTTTCCAATTATGGAACCTGCAGCCTGAAAAAAGACAATTGTTACACATTTATAATTAAGCTATGTCATTTCTTATACTTTGACACTCTTGGATGAAACAGTACTATGCTCCTCTTGTCAGTTTCAGTAGTAGCATACATATGGCTGAATTATTTGTATGAACAGAAAGCTACAAAATTTAAATTTGCAAACACAAACTTTTAATGCCAAAGACTGAACCTATTAATGCCATAAAACAATACCCAATTTTTAAATCTCCCAGGACATGTTTGGTAAACTAGCCTCCGAAACATGACCTGGCAAATTTAAAATGCAAGTGTTTTTTTGTCATTGGCTCAGTTTTTACTCAAATGATTTCAACAAGTCATCAATTTCCAGTATTTGAAGAAGACAAACTGTCACAAAAGGCACAGCATTCAAAAGCTTAGATTACCAGCTTTTCCTCCATGGTGTTTAAGTCATTCTGCACTGTAAGTACTTAGTGCTGGCGCAAAAATGTTAACTTGTTTAAATCCTGTCTTGCTAAATGTTTAGATAGACAACTGTTATTCATGTAGTGGTTATTAGATTAGTGTTGTCTAAAGCAGTGAATTGTCTAAATCTGTCTTCAAATTTCTTTTCATGTTTGTACAAAAAAGGGACAGTTTCACCAACTGGTCAAATTTTAACACAATGCTAAAGTGATATACACTGGCTGTGTGCTAAGATTTGGTACTGATGTTAACATTACCATGTGCACGAGCGTGATTCTATTGGTTAATGGAGCTAATGAAGCCCTAGCACAAATGTATCTCTGTGACACAGTAGAAAAATCTTTCATTAACTAATTTATGAGTAAGCAACGTAATCCTGCGATGTAGTATTTACTGCATTTTCCAAAACCTTATATGAAGAACAAGTAAAATTAAACTACATTTAACTTATGATCATGATCATATTTAGTTTTAATACAACACCTTGTATTAGGTTAGGTTCATATAAGCATAGAGGACGTTGAGAGTACTGTATCAGAAAATAAATTGCGCAAGAACTGCACACAAAAGCAAGGGGATTTATCTTGTTTGCAAAATGTTGATATGTGAAACACCATAAAGGAAAACCATTGAGAAGTAGCTAGGAAAGGGTTGTTTTGAACGTTTTTGTGAAATTCTGTGAAAAATATCAGACTTTGGCAATTAAGGATACTGCAAGTTTGCAGCAGAGTTTACCGGCGTATTCAGTGGCAAGTATTAATTCTGCAAGAGGTGAATAAGTGCAAAAAGGACAATTATCGACATCAAGGAAAACTAAGAAGCGTAAAAAAAGCCTGTGTTAGAAGTTCAGTGTGATGAGTTCGTATGAAATGCAATAAGCTGAAAATTGCATCAGTTTTTCAAAAGAAATGAACCACCAATGTAAAGTGAAGTGTTAACTTTCCTCAATAATGACCCGATCTGCCCAATTTCATAGAAAGAAGCTTCAATAAAATCCTGCAGGAAATAGGCTTCGACGTAAATAGAAAAAAACCTAATTGCTGACAGCGAGGATATTTTGTTGTGGCACGGATTATTTGAGGAAAATTGCTGTATACAGGTAGCAGGGGCATACAACCTCCAAGGTGTGCGCACACTCCACTGTCAAAAGCAAAATTCCTTTTAGGACTAAACACTGAACTAAAAAATCCAACACGTAAAGGCAAACATCTTATTTTGTACATATTGCAAGTGATGAACGGGGAGCTACTGATGGAGTCAAAGAAAACTAATGATTGTCACGAGGAGATGACCGATGGTTTTCAACGGTTGGTTCAAGAACTTCTTGCATTTACTTGCACCAAATAGTGTAATTTTTTATGGACAATGCTTCATATTACACTGTGAAATTGCCATGTTCCCAATAGGTTGTGGCTTAAAAAAAAGATATAACCTACTGGATGGAACAAAAGGGCCTTGACTTTGTAAAGGACATGATGAAAGACGAGCTCATTCATATAATCAGGAATGCCAACTTACATAAAAAGTATGGCAAACTTGTAAACACTATGGTAGAGGAAGCTGACCACACAGTGCTTAGACTTCCTCCTTATCATTGAGCTTTAAACCCTATGGGCAGTATTCATAGTTGATTTTGGTCCAGAGCAACTTGCTACTTCCGGTGGATTTAAAGCAGACCATCAATTTTCTTATTCATAGACCGGGACTTGCGTTGGTCACGGGATCAAATGCCTTTGGTCTACCTCAGAGGGGTAGATTAAAGCAGACCATCTTTACAAAATGGATGACTTTAGAGTGATGGTGTGGCTGCTTGCATGCACTTCACGAAATGAGACGATTGAGTAAAACTAGAAGCAGTAAGTTTTGAGTAAATAAACAAAATTACAATCATAGGGAAAATAAACAATAATAGTAGGAATAGTATTGAAAAAGACTGGGAAGCAAATATTACGAAATGTGAAGAAGGGCAAGTTCCATCAGCGGCCAGAAATGGGTGGTTTTTTCCCTCCTATTGTTAAATGTACCGTTAGCTTGCCTGGAGCGCAGATGTGCAGAAAAGGGTCAATGTTCGAAAAGCAAGATAGCTTTAGGCATCCAATGAAAGAAGCTAGAAATCAGGTGATAGTGGAATGGGGAGATAGAAAATTTGAAATAGAGAAACAGGACAGTTTAGAAGACACACTTGGTTGTGGTAGTTCCTTGGAGATGGTTCTTAGAAAATGTGTCGGCGGATGGGTGCGATGATATGAAGTGTAGCAATAAAGAAACGTGCGAGTGTGCTTCGAGGAAATATCAGGAATGAGATTTAAAACAGTGACGGGAAATAAACGAGCAGGAAATACAACAAACGTATTCATCACTAACCCGAGATCCAAGCAAAATCCCTGAGCTAGTACCGAACCCGGGACCCTTCCTGAAAATCCCATGCCGCCAAACAGCCACGTACCCCCGCAAATTAACCGCCCAGCGTGGGTCTAGAATAAAACTGACTGAAATACTACCGCAAATTATCTATCAAAATTAGACATAATTGGAAAGTATGGCAACTTAAACTTCAAAACAAATACAGGTTTAGTAAAGCAAAGTTTACAAGACTGATAAAACAGATTAATCCTAACCTATATGACAGAGACGATAGCCGAGGCTTGAGTGTCTCAATTGATACGATGCTAATAGCACTTCCGTATTATGCAAGAGAAGGGTATCAAGAAAATGTTACTGACCTTGGTAAGGAATCAGTAAACCGTATTATAACCGATGTCTCATGTGCCATTGCTAGATTTACCTTCGTTAAACCGGGATTACCATGCACTTTATATAACATGACGGATGTAACATGAAGTTAAGAAATTCTGCTGAAGTAAAGGTCTAATTAGGATGCACTTAACGTAACTGGAATGAATCTTGATTTTTCTTTTATTACTTCATGTTACTGCTTCACGCCAATTGGTTGTAATTGCCATGCCACATTAAACTTGGAGTAATGGGAAGGAAAAGTTCTAACACTGCAAATTCTTAAGTTATGTCCTTAAAGTAAGCCACGTTAAGACAACCCTAAATAGCTCCATTTAATACAATGCATAAGACTTCACGTTATGCTGCATTGAATTAAGTCACTCGGGTTAAGTTAAAAGTAATTCAGCCTTTACTTACGTTTTCCCGGTGAGGAGAGGAGGATTACAACTCCCGGAAGATTTATGATGTATCAGAATATCCTAAGGTAATTATTTTTGTAGAATTACTATCACACAATATTTATTTGGTCAAAATCTAAGGTGGGATTTTAATAACAGCAAATGTTCCTTCTTATTTAAATACGATTTCATTCTGCAATATTAAGGTTAAAAGTTAATACTCCAGCAAGTTAAATTCTTATTGAAATGATTAACAATGCCATGAACTATGTATCTGGTGGATAAGAGCATTTCCAAAAAGGGAGAGGTGGCAATAGGTTACAATCGTGCACAAAACTGTATATACATGTATTATCTCCCTCCATGCCTCTTTTTTGCATTTGTCAAAAGCAATTTGTTTTCAATAATATCCATCATTCTTTTGTATTAAAGAAAACAGGCATTTTCCTGCTGACCGTTTTAATGCACGCTTCTTGGTTATCTACATTTTTTGCTGAGGGGGAGAGTGAGCACTGAACCAATGAAATAACAGCTATGAAACAGCCATAGAAACTTAAAAACTAGGGAGTAACAGTGGTTAGTTTACTACTCTATGGAAGTCGCGCACAACTACCTTCTTCGTCATGTAACATTTTCTCCTTGCAGATCCACGGCCTTTCTTGGTGCGAGACTTTTTATCGTCTCTGAATATAAAAAACTTGGTTGGCCTTTGGTCCGGACCAAATGAGTCTAGAGATAGTCCAGACCAATGTGAATTCTATGAATATGGCCCTATAGCATGGCCAAGTTAAGGGCCATATTGTTAGAAACAATACAACTTTTAAGCTCCCCGAAGTAAAAAAGCTAATAGATGAATTAACGTTGCTTACACCAGAAATGTGGTCATTCATACATTAAATTCTGGGAAGCAGCTGACAGAGTTCATTGTCGATCGTCTGGTGATTAATCCCTGTAAGGTGATCTTAATAAATAAATAAAAAAAAAAAAATTTGAAATTATGTTATGGCCACTACAATTGTTCAAGCTGGCCAACATTATTACATTGCATAGCTTTTGACACAGTACTTGGACATTCTGGTGTTTTAGTAATGAGCAATATACCTACCATTCTTCTTTGTTTTTATTCGTTCCATTTATATCCTGCCTTTAACTACAATGATCATATTGATGGCCTTTTACCTTTGGAACATGCTGCCTTATCTGCAACAGGTTAATTTGTACGCAATTGCACTCTGATTTCTATATTTCTATGGGTTTTGTGCATTAGATCTCTCTCTCTCTCTCTCTCTCTCTCACTCACGCTCACTCGCACGCACACTCTTCCAGGCTCTGTAGATAGGGAATAATCTTGGCTAGAGAAAAATTCCCAACCCGTCAGGAATCGAACCCGGGATCCCTGCCCAGCAGGCAAGTGCTCTACCAACTGAGCTAAGGGGCCAGCCTGATATATCTATTCATAGTGATTACTGTTGTATTAATGCCATCAATTATTATTGTTCTTGCTACATTAATAAGATTTTGTCTACCGGCTCTTTTGCAAACAAAGTACAAAATGTGTTAGGATAATGCAGTTTGCATGTGATCGGTCAATCATTTACTTTTGGCTCCTACAACCAACCAATCAGAGCGCTGACTGCGTAGGAACACATTCATTCAATGTTTATGAAAGTATCTATTCGTAGCATGCAGCCAGTATAACAATGAAGTTAATGCAAATACTGTTTTACCCAACAATATTAGCTATAACATCATGTTAACATTGTCATATGCTGTTAGGACATTTAACAAATGCTTGAATTTGGAAGATGGCTGTTGCAAACAAAGATCAACTGTATCTACTTTGCCATATTTGAATTCTCTCTCTTTTTATACTTTCTCTACTACATGTAGCAAGTAGGGGAAGTATTGTACCTCCCAAAAAATTTGATTTCACCAGAAATACTGTTTTGAGGCCCCAGGGAAAGAAAAGAAAAAAAAAGAAGAAAAAAGGTGCGTGTGAGAACAGCATGATTAAAAAACAAATCGGATTAGCACCTAACTTGGTATTTAAGTTCAGTACATCCCAAAGACTTTCAAGCACCCCCCCCCCCTGCAGACTACCCTTTGCAATGAAGTTTTTTCAAAAATTTTCATTTTCTAAAAAATGGCCAACTATTTTGCTTAAAATACCATATATTAAAGACACACAGTGTATACACATGACAGTGTATTTTCTAGGAATAGCCTGTGAAATAACATGGAAGAAATTTTGTGTAATCTTGTATAACTGGTTAACATTAAGCAAGAGACAAAAACATGTTACAAAAAAAAATATGAATCTCTTTAACACCCACAATTTATTTCAAGTAAGTTTATTTATGGTATAATTATTTCTGAGATATCTATTTAAAGGTTCAAACTATTCATTTCTTGGCCATTCCCTTCAAGTCCTTTAAACATTCAGCTGTTTCTTGCAATGGAAACCATATGGAATTTTAAAGCCAGCATACATTGATGTCCTCTTTGCATCCATAATGAAATGTGTAATGTAGTTATTTCGCAAAGGTTTATTTCGATTAAAATGTAGTAGGTAGAAAAATAAGCTTGAGTAAGAATAATTTGCATACCCACTAATAAATGATAGAGGTAGAGAAAGTCATGTGAATGTATGGCATCAGATACAAATTTTTTAATGCCATTTCTAACCAGGAAGCCCTGCATCATTGTGAAGTCAAAAACCTACAAAAGGAAGCATTTTTAAAGTCGTCTTGAGCAGGGTTGTAGCGGACATGAGACGTTAGCCTCTTTCTCCTATACTACAGGTATGCCGACATTTTATGCTACTGCACTTTTCTATTAATGATCTTTCCAAAGCTACCACTTATGGCTTTATCTGGAAGGTTTCCAAAACAATTGCTTCAAGAAGGGAAGAGTATTTTGTTGGGGTGGGGGGGTGGGTTTGATCCTCAATGAGTGACAATACATTTTCGTCTACTTCTGTTTTTGTCATGTCTACCACCAGCTTTTACCTATTCTAAATTTTCTTCGTACCAGATGTGATCAAAAGGTTTTCGGAATGGCTTCACAACAATGCTGATGAGATTTCTTTAATTCTTACCCAGACTGTACATGTAATGTTCCTTCCCGATAAAAATGAGAGTTCACGTGACTTCCTGTGACCATGTAGTGACGAGGTAGACGCTCTGAAGTGAACGCATGTTTTGAATGTGATGCAATTATTTCGCGTAGCGAAAATGTGACATTACAAAGAACGAACATCCAATTTGGCTTTAAACTTGGTAAAACTGCAACAGAAGCCTATGAAATGTTAAGAACAGTTTATGGGGAGGAAGGTATGGGCAAAACGCAAGCATTTGAGTGGTTTCCGAAATTTAAAAGCAGTGCGACGCAGTTAAAGATGCAGATCGTTCGGGGCGACCCTGTTCCAGCAAAACTGATGAAAATATCAATCAGGTGAGGGAAATGGTCTTAAATGATAGGCACATTACAATAAGAGAACTTCCTGACTCATTAGGACTCTCCTTTGGAAGTGTTCAAAGCATTTTGAAAGATAATTTGGAGATGAGAAGAATTGCTGCCAAGTTCATGCCCCGCCTGCTTTCAAATGACCAAAAGGAAAGCCGTGTGATTGCCTGCACAGATCTTAAAGAACAGCTACAAAATGACCCACAATTTATGGAGAAAATTATTACTGGTGATGAAACATGGATTTATGGGTACGATCCAGAAACAATCTTCACAATGGAAGAGTCCTTCATCTCAATGCCCGAAAAAGGCCAGACAAGTTCGATCCAAAGTGAAGTCAATGATGATTGTGTTTTCTGACATTAAAGGCATTGTACATAAGGAATTTGTGCCACATGGTCAAACATGACTGAAGTGTTCTACAAACAAGTGCTGCAAAGATTAAGGGAGAATGTGTGTGACGCAAACGGCCAGAGAAATGGAGGAGTGATGACTGGTTCCTGCATTATGACAATGCGGCCGCGCACAAAGCCCTTTCTGTTCGCCAATTTTTTGATAAAAATAGGATGAATACTGCTCCCATCCCGCCTATTCTCCAGACTTGGCCGCAGCGGACTTTTTTCTTTTCCCGCGACTTAAAATGCGGCTCCAAGGACACTGTTTTGAGGACATTGATGTCCATTGCAAATCGCAGCAGGCTCTGAACATGTTGAAAGAAGAGGACTTACAGAGGTGCTTCCAGCAGTGGTAGAAGCGCTGGGACAAGTGTATCAACTCCCAAGGAGACTAACTTGAAGGGTGACAGTGCAGATTAGACAAAAACTGTTGTGTAGTATTTATAACTTCATTCCAGAAACTTTTTGATCACACCTCGTACATGGCATTTTATGCTAGCACAATATGTGGCTTACCGCATATTGCAAATACATTCCTCACACATTTTCTCCCAGAATGCATCATCCTTTAATTAAATTCTGTCACCGGCTTTATTCAACTCAATGATTCCCATACACTTGCTAATCTGTTCTATAATTATTGCCTTCTTTGAACAGTGAAACATCAGAATGGTAGAATCAGACTGAAAAATTGTAATGCCAATACCATGGATCTTCCTGTCTTCATGGAGTTGTTCTAACCAACTGAGCTACCCTAGCAACATATCAGCACAACATTAAATTCCCCAATTCAGTTCTTTCGATAAACCACAAGAAGATTTCAAATTCATTTTGATATGGCATATCCTGATGGCAACTTACAGTGTCCCAAGTACTCATCCCAGGTTTCATAGTTAACCCAGTTGGTTAGAGCAGCTGGACAGGAACTGGAAGATTTATTTGGATTAAAATGCAGTAGATAGAAAAATAAACTTTAGTAAGAATAGTCTGTATACCCACTCCTAATACAATAGAGAGCATAGAAGTCATGTGAATGTGTCACTTTAGTTTCTTTTTTCTTTTTCTTTTTTGTCTTTCCAGTCCATTGTGGTTAACTCTGTGCCTTGTATTATAACTCCCACAGGTAAACAACATAGAAGGCTGAGGTCTGTATCAGAAAGTGGTGGTTCATGGATGTCTGCAATTGGACCAGGATATCCAATTAATTATGGCAGCTAATGTGGAAATTTTAATTACAAATCACAACGCAAATAAAGTGCTTATCTTACTTCTCTTGAATGTGTTTATGGGGGGTTGAGAAGTGATTGCAGGGTGATGATTTTCTGATATCCTAAAACGTATTTATGAGGGATAATGAGCGATTTCAGAATGATATTTAAAATAAATTAAGTCTGTTTAAAATCTGAAGTTTTGAGTGTGAGCAAAACATTCACAGCTATGATCCTAATGACAATGTAGTTAATTTTTAAGTATAGTGTCAGCTTAAGTGTGACTCAGGTCTTAGCCACAGAAAGTTGATTACCCAGTTTGAAGGCTCTTTGTACCCTTTTCCACATGTTGTGGGATGAGTTACCAATTTCAGGCATGATGCTAAAAGGTGTGTAGGTTTACCCGCACATATGTTGCAAACAAAACTGTAAAAATCGAAATTAAAAACGTGTTTACTGGTGTGAATGCTCGAGTGCAACAAAAAGTTGAGCAACACCTAGGAAAATTCAACAAGAGATTAAGCTTTTTAATTATGACACAGCTGGCTGAGTATGGTCATTAGATTTGAAAGATTCGAGCAAAAGTAAACAAAATATGGTATTTTTTTGGGATGTTAACATCGATAGTTTTGTTGAGATATGAATATTTTCATTTCCAGCTGTTTCAAATTATGCATTAAGTTTGAGTGCCGTAACTTTTTATCACAACCCAAATTATATGCTTTTTCTTCAAAATGATACAAAGAATGCTAAATGAACAAATCATAATATGAAATTTCAGACTTCAAAATGCTGAAATTCACCACTAGTACTAATGAGGTATAGAGTCTTCTACTAGTTAATGCATAAAAATAATACTGCTTGCCATCTGTGCTTGCGCCTCTAGGATTGTGGGCAAGATGTTAGGGAAGGGGAACCAATGTCGGAATTAGAAGGAGGCAATACCTGCATAGTTTATCACAACTTCTACAAAAAGAGCGCACTAACCAGCAGAAAACACTTAGATGCCCAGAATTTATACATCCACTCCAACACTAACCTAAGAACTGGTATCTATAACAGAGTCTTGAGGTTGCTAGTACTCACTATTAAGTTATTTGTGAGAAATGCCAAAATTTCAAACAAAAAGCTGCGCAAATATTTTACAACAGGGGAAAGGCAGAAGAATTTGATTCATGTACTCAAAGACTTGCTATTTTGATACTATCACATTTTTGTTGCCATTGCACAGCTCAAAACACTGTTTTTATGCCGTTATCCATAAATCATGTTCCGCAGCCAAGATGGGATTCAGGAACAGGATGTGTTGCAGGATTGGTAGATTTGTAGAGGTTAGTGGGGGTAGGGGTGTCATTCATCTCGCAATTGCAGTTTGTATCAAGTTTCAGTTGTAACACTACATGAACCAAGAGTAATGGTAAATAATATGCCTAACTATTCTATCACATGATTCCACAAATAGTCCTCTACACAATCCGTCATGTTGTCATGGGATTAATGTGAGCTTGGGGAAGCCTCACTATTCTCTCTTGGATCATTTAAAAAATAAGCGTATAAAATGAATCAACACACTTACTTACACTTAAGAATACCATTCTCCACAAGTTCCTGAGGCCACAGGTTCAAACCAAGCGGAAGGTGATGGATTTTTTCAGGTGTAAAAATCCTTAGCATGGCTTCCTTCAGAAGGGAAGTAAAGTGGTCCTGTGTCATAGATTCATGGCACACAAAAGAACCTCAAGCCCAATAAAGAGGCCTCTGAGCAAAATTATTGGACTTTCGCATCCAATATAGAATGGGATGCTAGGGACCACAGCAGTTAAATAGTGTCTATAAATAAAAACTAAATTTTATTTCGCCAAGATATTGATCAAATTTCTCATAGAGAAGTAAAGTAAAGTAATTTTATAAGATGCCAGAAATGTCAAACAGAAAGGCAAGTGTTCCAGCATCTACTTGGGTGCTATTGGCGAATACATGACTTTCAAAGATCTGAATTTACCCTCAACCAGCAGACAGGAAGCTATAGTTAATCAGTTGAGCAGAACCTCACCTCAGCTGTTGACACCTGATATATAGATGACCTTTTATGTTAATGCTCATTCATATTGTAGCAGCATTTCTGAACTGCATGCAGTTTAAATGTTTGACTGCTTCAACATCTGATAATGCCATATTAAGTTTCGAGTTCTAATAATGCTACTTTTAACTATAATTCAGTAAAACTTCAGATACAGGCTTCTGTGGGTGCACACCTTAAGATTTCAACACAAACTGGTAAGGTAACAAAGGTTGATATGCATGAATGTAAAATAAAACATACTGAATAAATTAATCTGGCACACAGGCAGTTCAGGAATTAAAAATATGGGTTGGCATATGTAAATTTTATAAATTAAACACAAATATTAGGTGATATATACATTGGGGACCAACAGTTGATTTCAGTTTATTATGACTGCAGATAACTCCGGAAATAGGTTAAGCAATTCTAAATTGAGCGTATACGTGGAGTGTTAACATTCAACAAATTCTTACTTATTATTCATCCACTGTGCTCAATTTTGGTGCTTTTCATAATTTTTTAAAGTGCTTTGTTATTGCGTGCATATTCAGTGACTTTTCATATATAGTTTTTGGCTTTTGCTGAAACCACCATTTTACAAACATCCTTGGCAGATTATAAAATGCTGGCATTTAGTGAAAAAATTTGAAAGTATATTATGTTCCGTCAGACCCTAAACCGTATTCACTTTTAGGTTGATCTGCACCAAAACATGCCAACGTGACCAGTGCACCATGGTACAAGGTAATAGTGCATGCAGGAAAATAGTCCCATGTTAAACAATTGGAATTTTAAAATTAATTTATCCCTAAATGTTATAATATTCTATACAAATCCTTAAGATTATAATTAACGTTGATTTAATACATTTAACAGAGCTACAAGTTCCAACATGCTATTTACGAGTCATTGACATTCAGGTATGCACAGAATACAGCCAGAACCAGCAGTTTACGTTTATAATAGTATCATGGCAGATTGTCACAGTGACTTGCTTTGGTTGTCTACGTCGAACAGGCAAACCATTAACTAGTGTGAAAAATAAGTGTTGGAATGTTTATTATAAGTTATATGAGAAATCTTCAAAACGTTCCTGTGAAAGAAGTGGTGAAAATTCCAAGTGTTAAGGTATAAACAGTGCTCATAAAGAAAAACTGTAAACGGGAAAAGTTAGGTTACACTGGGGGGGGGGGGTGTGAAACACAAGAACCATGAATGTGACAATTTTGTGAAAAATGCAATTCACGTAATAGTGCAAAATTTTTTTAAAAATGAGCCGCCAACAATTAATAAAATTCCTGCCCAAAAGATGATTGGTCTCAAAATTCAATCCCAACCAAAGAAATTGATAAACACACACACACACCAGGGTGCAGTAGAGCCGCTGCATCCTAACAGGCAGCTCGAGGAGCTACGTGCTTCCTCCCTTCTTTCATTACTACCTAAAACAAAACTGTCATCCTTAACCATCATTTTTCCTTTCTGAAAATAATCACCCTGTGGTTAAACTCTGATGAGGGAGGGCACACAGCAAAAATTCACTCGGGCTAAAACTTATCCTGCCAGCAGCTCGTCGTCAATTGATAAAGTGCTTTGTTTTATAAAATTTTATGTGAAATTGGGTTTGAATTTGTCAAAAGAGGCTGAAAAAGTGCTATAATTGATAGGGAGTCCCATTGTTTTGTGGAGAAGGAACTACTTGACGGAAGTGCGTAGCTTTAGGGAAGAAGGGCACAAGTTGTATTACTGAGATGAAACCTGGATTAATGAGGATTATACAACATCCAAAGTGTGGGTGGATACAACTATGCAAACAAGGGAGAAAGCATTTCTGTCAGGATCGAGTACTGTTCTGAGAAACCCCTCAGGTAAAGGCAACTTATATTGTTGCACATAGGAAGTGATGATGGATTTGTGGCAGGAGGCAAGCTACTTTTCGAATCCAAAGAGACTGGAGACTATCCTGAAGAAATGACGCCATTTTATAATACTTAAATGTTAAAAAAATAATAATTTATTCTGTACTTAAATATAATTCTCCCTAATCAGAGACCTACAAATCTAACTAATAGGGGTATTATTTTCATAAATAATGTTTTCAGGAACTGGTTCAAAAAGATTTTGCCAAAACTCTTGACGAAACAGTGTGGTACTCCATGGACAATGCTCCTAACCTAGCATCAAAGCCTGTCTGCCAAATAGGTTGTAGGTAAAGAATGACAATTGCCTGAATGGAAGCAAAAACCATGGTGACAGAAGAGTTTGTAGACCATTCGATAAGCAAATGTAAATCACAAATATGACAGATACGTTGCTACAATTGTCTCCATACCATTGCATGTTAAACCCAATTGAAATGGTATGGAGTCAGGTGACAGCCTAACACAATTCAAGATAAGGGATGTCAAGGTCCTGACCGAAGCAGTTTATCACAATGCAGCAGCCTCCTGGAAGAAGTGCATCGAGCACATAATGGAAGAAGATAAGATAGTATAAGCGACACCATTGTTGATCACCCCGTCATCAAAATACGGTGGAAAGCAGCACAGAGAACTATTCTGATCTAGATGGGATAGAGCCCCTTCCAGAGAGTGAATAAATTTAAGTTACACCTGTTACTTTCTTCTGGCTTGTTTCTTTTAGAATTGTTATTATGCATGCACCCATTTTATTTCGTTATAATATCAATCTTATCACCTTTAAACCCTAACAGAATAGGCTAGTTACCGTTTAAGTAGTCAGAATAAGGGCTCTGTTCTTTATTGTATTACATGTCATGTGTACCCGCTGCTGGCCATGAAAGTAGACTATTTCTGGTGTGAATGGCACAGGGATACATTATTAACGGTGCACTGGTCTCCTGCATTTTGTTTTGGTGCGGATCAACCTAAGAGCGATTACAGTTTAGGTAACTTGTTAGCCATACAGTGCAATTATAAACCAATCTTTCACTTTCTTAACTTTTAAAGGCCTCATCAGATGACATATAGAATTATGAGCACATCCAAAGTAGGTGATTGCTAGTTGGAGTGGGGATTTAACACCCGGATCCACATGTCATGCAGTAAAGTTAGTGGGGAGGATATCTGTGTGTTTGCATTGTGATCTGAAACACTTGTTGGTTATTGACGCTGTGTCTGGTAATGTCCAGGATATCCTAGTCTTATGTCGGAGAGAGCGAGAAAAGTACAAAATTGTGGTATTGTATCTCCGAGGATGCGAGTTCTACTTGGGGATTATAGCTTCATTTTACATTTATGGAGAAATGGTGCTATATGTTGGATGTCTCAACATTGTTAAATGCGCAGGAACATCTGTTTACTGTTATGAACCTCTGAAAGCCTCTGCACCACCCAACTAGGGTTGCCACCTTAAGTTTGCATTAATAGACATGCACATAAGACATTCTTTGAAATTATTTGGATATTGCAGTATAATCAGAAAACTGGTTACATATTTCTCAAGTGCCCAATTAATAACATTAACACAAGAAATCCGTGCAAGGAACCAAAATAAATACACAGCTATCTCAGATTATAAAGTTTAACAAGAAGAGCCATATCTGCATAATTTTTGCGGCCTTCACAGATAGTTTCTATTATCTGCTTCTGTAACACGAGTGTTTAGCTATAGGATACCCAGTTGCTATAACAATTTGCTTTCTATTGGTGGATACTGGTTGCTAGGCAACTGTAATGACGTGTCAGTCATGTATTTTATCTCGCCAGGCTCATTAGCACGTGGCTAGAAACATCAACTAAAGCTGCACCACTATAATTTTTATCTGCCAAGGAATTTTGCAAAATAACATACTTCAACAAAATCCTACAACACATACATTTTTGGAAAGGTGTACCCATGCCTACTGAAAGATTATGAAAATGACAACTTCGCAAAAAATTCCTATTATGGAGAACTTTCCAAAAAAGACAAAAGCCCCATTCTTGTGTATTTTCTGGGATTAGCCATTCATATTACCTTGCTGGGAATCAGAAGTCGAACAGTTGTGTCATCCCCACTGCGGGACCGCTTCTGTGGGGAGCCCATGTCACCATCTGCTTCGCGCTTCATGCCTGCAGAAACAAAATGTGGTTAAATAAATTAAAAATTCCTCCTCAAGGCATTGAAAAAGAATGTGCTTGTAATAGATTACACAAGAATTTTCAGAACATACACTTCATTATTTAATATCAGAACTGTATGGTAATGCATACTAAACTGCAGATTCCCTTAACCAGCATTCCAAGTTCATACAAACCATACTTAAGATTTCAATACAATACAACAAATTTTGTATGTTACACCAATTGCAGTGTGAGGATTCCAATTGCAAGATTTTGGTATTGTCAGTTTATTGCAAATACATATCTAATATTACAATACTTTTATAGTGGAAAGAAAACATTAAAATCTCTATTTATTACACAACTCTTTCATATTGTGCAACTCTTTCATTATCTATGACAATTTCACATATACCCCTTACACATTACAATGTTCAAGCAAAAGTGATTCTACTATTCACATTATTTTCGAAGACAATGCATCACAGATCAATTCAAGACAAAACCAACATTCTTCCCTCCAGAAATAAATCTATTAATTTTTTAGAAAATAATAAAATAGTGAATAGTGGGGAGGAATTCGTTAAAAATCTCCAGCTCCAAACTTCGAACAATGTCCAACAACGGTGAGAACTATGAGAAATTGGCCATTTTCCTTTACTTATGCTATTCAGCTCCCCCTCCCACTCACACACATATACAGACTAAGACAAAATAAATGAGCAACATCATAAGCATTTGCCGCTGCTGCATTCACAATACACAATTTAATATCACTGTGTTCATTTCAAAGTGATGCAATAAGTAGGAAGATGCCTGTCAGTGTAGTTGTATGCATGTCATAATTGGAACCTGGGTTCAAAGGCTTTCCCCACCCCTTGTATTGTTTGAATTTTTATTTGCTAAATATATGGCAATGCAGTATATTTTCCATGCACAAGATGGTAATTTTAAGACATTGAACAATAAAAACGTGAATATTCCTTTCCTTTTCAAAATAAATGACATATTAGAATTCTAAAATGAAAAACTAAACCAAATATTTAATTCACTTAATACTAAATGTGCTCTCATTCTTCAGTTATGAATGGCACTGGCGTGATCATGTGCATGCACCTCCCTGCCTTGAGATCTGCATATGTTAGCAATCATACAGACTTTTGCTATGGCTGAGCAAATCTCCTGTAAGGAGATATCACCTTATGTTAGTGAACGTTGCTGGACACTTGTGTCTCAGACTGCAAGAACACTTGATGTCCCTATATCTGTAGCTACAAGGTGGAAGCAGTTATCCAAGGAAGAGATCGTTCGTCGACCTGTTCGGGTCAAAAACGTTTGTCCATGCCTCAGCAGGACACTGCACTTGTAGCGCCTTACAGACAATCACAGATTATGCCACCTCGCATTTGCAGAAGAAAATGTAAGCACAATGGAATGTGCTTATATTCACAGACAAGGTGCTATTTTCATCTACAAATGGGAGGAAAGTCTACCGCTCCAGAGGTAAATGTTACAATGCAAAATACGTGGCACAAATGGATAGGCAAGGTCGCATATCTGAGCCATATTGGGGTTAGATGTAACGAGATGGTTTAGGTGTATTGTGGCAGTTTGAAGCCACAAATAGCCATCAGTAATAAGGACATCCTCGAAAACATCAATGTTCCTTCTGTAAGGAACATATATCCCCATGAAATAACTGAATTCAAACAGGACACAAGTCAGCGGGTTTCAAATTGGTTCACCCAAAGGCAAAATAACAGTGATTGGCCTCCTTGCTCACAAAATTTGAATCCTTTTGAAAATGTGTGGATAGAGATGAAAAAAGTTTGAATTAAATTGGTCTGCAAGACAGGTTTTTTAGGATCAAATACAGGATGCTTGGGAAGAAGTACCTTATCGTGAAAACCGGACTAGGAATTTTAGATCATCCATGCCCCGTAGAATGACTGCAATAATAGAAGCACCCAATATTAAATTAATTTCCATTTTTATTTGCTTTTTAATTTAGGAATACAATATTGGTAGTTCATATTTAGCCTGAAAATGAAAAGGAGAATCTCAGTTTTTGTGCGAGCATAAATGCCTTGAAACCAAATAATGATACTCTAATATGCATAATAAATATTGCATTAATGGGAAAAAGGGACGATACAAACCTCGGTGGTAGACCTCATTACTATGTACCTGCTTATCGCCGCTCAGCTTAAGCGCACATTGAGTAGATTGGACTCCTAAATAAAGGGTGACAACAGAAGAAAGCTAAAGACATGCATCCTGAGACACCATTATGAACCCACTGCAGAAATGATTTGGACTTTTGACAAATATTTCATCTTTTAAATCTGGCCATCAATATTGTGTGTACAATTGAATTACACATTTAATTTTTGTAATGTTAATATTCTCACAGAATTTTTGGATGTTTAAAATGCTTCATACCAGGATTCAAGGTATCACTTTGAAACAGCACTATCTGCATTTACTAAAACAAAAAAGGGCTATGTTGGCATAGAAAATTATTTTTATTAAATTTTCCTATACAAAAGTGCATAAAACGAAAATTTATTAACTATGTAAATGGGAACTTTCGCCCTTCAAAAATCACTATTAAAGAAACCCCCCCCCCCTTCTCTGTAATTTTTTAAAGTTAACAAGATATAACAAAGTATTATAATACAAGGACTTGAATTGGATACAAGTAACATTATCTTAGAAATGTTCTACGCTCAAGTTTTGTATACTGCCTTTGTATCACATTTTCATATTGCGATCGAGGGTTCGTCTCATCAGCTAAAAACTAAATTTTAAGACCATAAAACAAGCACTTCAGAAATTTTGCTTCCAAAAAATAAAATATACTTCACATGTCAAACGTAATTTTTATTGATATAACTGTTTTAACATCTGCATCACAAATGCAAACCTCAGTTTGAATTTGTACTAATGCATTGAACAAATAAAAGTCTGAACAAATAAGTTTTAATGTTTTCCTTCTTTCCCCCCCCCCTTTCTTCTTTTCTTCAGCTTCATAAAACTCTAAATGTTATTGCATATGTAATTAGATATGCTTTCAGAATTAAAATTAAAAGTCTGATGTGCTGCATTCACAGGATTTGATCTATATAAAGATGGAAGTGGGTTATATATTTCCTCGACACTGAAACCTTTGTTATCTTACAGTATACTGCGATACCAGTTTGATAAGCATCTGATACGGATTGAGGAAAGCATTTTTTCAATTTCCGAGATTCCATTACGCACTTACCAAATGTGTATTCAATACCACTTTTTGCACGGTGGGCATTTATAACAATTCAATTATATTGAGATATTAGCTGAAATACTTATATGCATGGTGGACCATTTAAGTTGAGACTATACAATATCTCCAAAACTAAGCATTGTAGAAAGAAATCTCTTTGATAAATATTGCTTGATATTATGGAGGAAGCCAGTGCCATTAATTGTGTTTTACTTGGAGGACACTGTTATGGTCATTTTAGAGTCAATTTTATAAAATTGACCCTAAATGAAGGTTCCCATTCAAAAAAATTAAACTACTATGGGGACAGAATGTTTAACTAGGTGTGGTACAAGTTGCCATATTATGTTACAGCTTTATAGTTCTGTTATCAATTTTATTTATTTTTACTTCATTATGGAAAAGTAATAGAAGACATGTCCAATGATCTTTACATTTAAAGATATGAGAAGTAGTGTAATCTTCATTGCATATGGTTCCTGAATAACATTTTCTTCTCTATACTCTCTCTCCTACAAACTATTCGAATATAAGCTGCTGCTGCTTCTATATACTTCTTGTTAATCAAGATAAATTCATTACACATTTACCGGTAGGTATAAGGATACAGTAGGCTAAAGCGAGAGTTTTAAAATGTGGATTGATATATCACTGCTCTGAAATTCTATGCTCTTTACACAAGAAAAAAATGAATGGCAACTTCCCACTTGCAAAAAGTATGTGTTCCAAATTCAAACCGATAAAGGAGAATATCTACGAAATGGTTAATGGCACAAAACAATGACAAATTTTGTGCATTAACAAGGCCAACATTTTCTGTGAAGTGAGATTGTCAATATCTTACATTTTACCATCTAAGTCATTCAGAATGATGTCTTCACAGGCTATTCCCAGAAAATTCAAGATTTACATTATCATGAAAATATCTTTAAATTTGGTACTTTAGCAATTTTTTGAGACAGGAAAATAACGAAAATTTGTATATGTAAAGAATAGTTTGGGGTGTGGATTTTCATGAAAATCTCCGTGTTGTATCCTTGGAAGATTCTGAATTTAATTAACCGACTTTTCGTAACTCAAGGTGCCTGAAAACGTACGTTTCCGTTCAAATCTCGGTATCGAACTTCTGGGTGGAATGCTTCCTTTACTTCCAATAGGCAAGCGGAGACGGTAAAAATCTACAAATAATTTAATCCTTTATCAGATTGTTATGTTTGCGTATTTGTTGGTAGCAATTGTGTCTCGACAATTTTAACAGATGGCCAATTACAGTATAATCTAACCGTGGGGTAGGGGTGGATCGAAGCTTGGCTACTCAGGTAAGTGCGTGTTCAAACATTCGACGCCAAAGCGGCGGCAAACCCTCCCCTCCACTCCCCCACTGCCGGATGCTTGGTATTGATCGCGTATTCACTTGCACACAGAGGACACCGGTGAAACCTACGAGAGCAACCCAAACTGCATTGAACATAGAATGTAAACCACACACGACTTATAATCCGAGCATCCCTACTTAAAAGCACTAGTATTGCGTTCGTTAATGGAGTCTTACAACTGATTCCTTAACGTGCCCACGTCTCTTCACCGGACTTCGAGATCCGTTGTGTTCTTGCGCACCTTCGTGATCTTCCCACACCTTACACAAAAAAAAAAAAACTTTGCTCCACACCACCGTCCTTATTTAATCATAGTGTATTACATTCCATTTTCCACTGCCAGAAAACGAGGTTCGCTGCGGTAAGTCTGAACATCCCAAGCTTGACGCTATTTCTTGCGTAGACTCCATAACGCTTATATAATCCTCCGTTTCTGTTACACAATGCGATTCTTAATGGCCACACAATAGTCCAGGCCAGAGTCAACGTTGCCATATGTAATTCTATACAAAAATGCATGTAAGCTCGGAAATGTAGTAACCTGAGAGTGCAGAATGTTGCATACCACCAGTATTTCGTTTTCCTATAATTTTCGTTTTGTCTACCACGTACCGTAGGCATAGAGAAGGTATTTCATTCCACCGAAAAATTAGATACAGATTTCATGGGAAATACTTATTTTGAGGACCACTGAATTAAAAAAATATATATTTAAAAAGTTCCGCGTGTATATATGAATAGCATAAACCGAAAAGAAGTGTAAGTTCAGCATCTTCCAAAGATGCGACACGAAGATTTTCAGTCTAACCTTTACATAGAAGATTTTTTCGAAATTTTCGATTTTCTCAAAAATTACACCAACGGTTTTGATTAAAATACAGTGCATTTAAGATATTAGCATGACAAAAGAAATGTACGACACTGAAAAAAAATTAGAATGCCATGTTTCCAAAAACAAATTAAATTAGTTTATATTCGACTTGCTGTCTGATGCTTTGCGAGTTTATTGCCGCGCAGTTTGTTCGACTTGCTCTAATTAATTTGTTAATTACCATTAAAGACTTTGTGTTCAACCAAAAATGAATTTCGACTAGAAAACATTTCAGGACTGATTTTTTACGATTTTAAATCGTCATTAACTTCTAAACAATGTAAAGATACCCATCTATGGCACCAATTTATAATTGGTGCAGCGAATTCCGAGGAGATCGGTTTTTTCTTAATTATAAATTTCGTGAAGCACGCCTAAGAACTGATGTTACCGATTGAAATATTGCCGCTTCTCCAGCAATAATTGACGATCGACGGACATCTTATGAACTTATTCGGGCGACATTGGGCGTTGGTATAAGGCAAATCCAAAACATTTCAAATCAAGATATGAGGAAACTTGTCGATGGATTCCACAGAAACGGACTCCCGATCAAAACCAACGCATTGATTGGTGCAGAAAAACTCCAAGGCGGCACTACAAATTTGGTTTGAAATATCGTTACTGGTGATAAATCTTAGATTATGATGATCCTGAAAAGTAAAGTAGATGGGATTAACAAGTCTTTCGAACAGAACCTAAGCCTACAGAAGTCCGCGAATTCGCAATGCTTCTAAGATGGTGGCTAGCCTCCCTCCCCTATAACGGGGTCATATTGCTTCTATAGTATTAGAAGATAGACGTACCGTTACTTCCAATTGGTACACAAATTTCCTTTTACCGAAAATGTTTTAAAAAGTTCGTGGAAAGCGCCCAAAAGGAAAAATGTTACATCATAACAACGCATCGTCGCACACAGTAAAGGTAGCAACTGAGTATTTATATGCCCTAAGATCAGCACAAGAGGACCCTCCACCACACAGCCCCCACCTAGTGATTTCTTTTTATTTCCAAAAATTAAAGATAAAATGCATAGTCACTTTTCATCAGATGAAGCAGTGAAATATAATGGTTTCTGAAGTGCCTCAGGAAGAGTGGCATCATTGCTTCAAGAACTGGTTTCATCGAATGCAAAAATGTATTGATGTTAATGGGGAATGTTTTGAAAATTACAACAGTTTAAATTCTTAAAAAATAATTCTCATTTGATTTCCTAAAACAATTTCAGTGTAGTCCTCTTGAATCTTCTAGGAAACACCTGTGAAGTTACCTTCATTCTTAATTATTTTGTATAATTCGTAAACCATAAGCGATAAGACAAAATCTTACTCCAGAAAGAATGGGGATATAGTTCAAGTACACAATGTCTAATGTCATCGGTATGATTTTTGAATTACTAAATCGTTCTCTCCTTATACCTGCAAAAGAATACATGAATATGTAATGAAAGTTTATCTGAATTTCGGCAGAGAACTTCTGACATTGCTTTACATTACGTAACATTGAATACGCTGAAGAAAAAAAATCAGAAAGAGAAAACAAATCGAACTTCAAACCCTAATGCAATGCGAGTATTTCCATATCCGAATCTGGCATGTAGGATATGTTATCTGAATTTTTTTTTACCAGGCACTTCATTATCGGATACTACATATTAACATTGCACTATTCCATTTAGACTAGTTAGCTCTTATCCCAAACATTTCTTTGCGCAATGATTTCAATCCCTGTGCGACGCAGTTAAGATATTCCGAAGATCACTACATGTTCTTGTTATGGTTAAGTATCAATCTAATGCAATAAACTATAATTGAAATGAATCTAGTAATTTGTTACTGGCATGTATAATGAGTTATCTAGATACCAAAAAACCCCACTTCAAATTCTTTTGTGTGCGCTCAAGAGTGTATGTCTTGCTTTTCACGCAAGTTTGATCAAACCAACTGTTTACGAAACTTGGAAGCATAACTTACTCATAAGATGGGCTGTATGGCACCTTTGTCCCAAAGAGTTTAACGGGCTGCAATAAATCATAAATAAAGGGCAAGATATTCAACCGCGCATAAAAATGCACACTTTCTAATTCGAGGATATTTTGATCGTTCTCGCTGTATGGTGCTTGTACGAATTGTCGCACATAAAATAGTCTGGGACTTTGCTTATCCCACAACTAACCAACGAATCATTTTAATGTCGCAACACAACGTTGTCAGAGCGAGTTAACTCCTCTGTGGCTCGCGTTCGGGAGATCACATGTTCAAATCCCGTGCGATGTTCCTCCATTGGTAGCTAAATACCCGTATAGACATTTATACTAGGTTCCTACAGTTGTTCCTACAGAGCAAACAAAATAAAAAGATACAGGAAGACCACTAAGCAACTAAGACAGTCCACTATGTTTCAGCAAGCTCCTCAGACAGGTAGACACTTCGCACATACCGACTCGGACGAACCACGAACCTAGAGTAACCGTCGCGCTATGACCAATTGAAAGCGTCGTTGAAGTGTAAACTAAGGTATCCGAAGCAAGATTAATGCCAAGACAAATATAACACCCACAAAGAATGACGAAGACAGCCTTTTCGTGGTATAGCCACCGTAGGCATTTAAAACTATTTCCAACTTCAAAAAGTAAACTAAGTCAGTACTTTCCATTATGTATTTATTCTGCATCCTCGCAGGTACCTTGGTGCAGATGTTTCCGGAGTTTGGTGACCGACTAATATTTGCTATCTACTGTAAGCCTTCCTTCAATAGAAGAATTTCAAAGTTCCTCATTTTAGGACTTGGAAATTCAGTCAGCTAAACCTCATTCTGCAGCGACCATGTACGTAATGCCCAAAACGTTCACGGCAATCCACCCGAATACGAATTGATATCTTTAAAACTGACTTGTTTGACATATGAAAAATGAGATGGTGTGCTTTATTAATCAATCTTCCATAAAACTTATACATAGGTCTGCTATAGGAGCGGGAATTGCCTATAATTCAATTTAACGAGATTTCTAATGGTGCAAATACACATTACCTGACTGAATAGGTTGTTTTAAATATTAAAGCAATCCTGATACACAGCGTTGCCAATTCTTGGTAATAAAAGGTGACTAAAAGTTACTAAAAAAGAGGCCAGAAATGGCTAAGTATGGAGCAGCTTATAGCCACTTCTATAAAAATCTGATGTGTTACACTCACATGACTTTCTCTACTCTTGTACAATCTATTTTTACAAACGCCTATTCTCCACATGCTTTAGGTTAATCGAGATATCGAGATGTCAATCTTATTGCTAATTTTCTTGTAGATGCAAGGGGAATATGGTAGCTTTTAAGCGATGGTCAAATATTTTAACGCTGGTTGCTATGCGGCGCATTCCATTCTCTTTGCAAGTCCAGGACATAAAAAAATGAATAACGAATTTGAGAAAAAGTATAAGTATTGGAAAATTTAAGGGAATAACAAGCAATATCTCGAAAACGTTTCACTCAACAAAAGAAATGTATATGACATAAGTTGTGTATTTTAACGCGATCTACATTTTTTGTGTAGTAAAATTTTGTCTATCTCTTATGGTTTACCAGTTATGCAAAAGTCGTTCACAATGAAGAATACTTTTGGAGACATTCCCAGAAAATTCGAGATATACATTTCATTTCTCATGACATTACCCTAAACATATGATATTTTCATCAAAATCGTTAGAGCCATTTTTGAGAAAATTAAAAGTTTCGAAAAATGTTCCATGTAAAGGGTAGTCTGGGGTGGGGGGATTTTCTTGAAAACCTTCGTGTCGCATCTCTGGAAGATACTGAACCTAAATACCAAGTTTGGTGCTTATCCGATTGTTCGTTTTTGAGTTATGCTGTTCACAGACACACACACACACACACACACACACACACACAGACACACACACACACACACATGTTTCCAAAAATGCTTTTTTTGAATTCAGGGAGTCTCAAAACGTGTATTTCCGGTGGAATCTCGGTATCGAATTTTTGGGTGGAATGCAATACTTCCCCTACTTACTATACGTAGTAGAGAAAGTAAAAATTAGGTTTCAATCAGTGAGCGAGATGGTACCAACTTTTCAACCTTGTGAAATAATTTTCATGGCTTATGGAAGGAATTTCTTTTATTCAGGAATATATTCTGCTTTTTCCTCACAAAATGCTCATAAGTATGTAACATGTTAGAAAAACAGTTAAAAAAAGAAACGAATTCTGCTCTCACTAAGCACAAAAACTTTAACTTGTAGCTTGCAATTATCTATATTTACTTCGGAACCTTCCTGTCTAAGCAGACACCAAAATGTTAGATTGAAATTAAATTGAGTTTCATTTATGGGCGCTCTTTAAACTGCTGTGGTCCTTAGCGTCTCATTTTATATTCGGCGTCAAAGACTGGTAATTCTGCTCCGAGGTCTCTATCAGGCTTGAGGTTCTTTTACGCGCCGTAAATCTACACACGAAACCACCGGCTTTACTTCCCTTCTGAAGGAAGCCATGAGAAGGATTTTTACGCCCGGAAAAAAATAAAAAAAAATTCATCGTCCTCCACGCGACCTCGAGGACTAGAGGTAACCACGGAGGACAAGTGGAAATTTGGAAGCGAAAGATTGTGATTCACTTTTTTTTTTACCCGAATGTTTTAATTCTATATAAAGAAACTCCCTTTGATATTCTGGCTACTTTAATTTAAAAGCTAGACAATTGAAGTTGAAGTTGCTGAATGTTTTGAAAAAAAGCGTAAAATTGGCTATTCATGTTAAGTTGCTGGCAATACCTTCAAGTGGTTTTTGAGCAATCTAGTGGCTAACATCCATTCAAAAAACGATAGATTTAGCCATAGAAGGACTACATTGACCATCGCTGCAATAGGTTTCAGTGCGCTGTCGTTTGAGTAAATGCAGAAGGGATGATAAACGAACAGCTTGCCTATGCCAGGCACTTTCCTCATTGCACGTCAACATCCGACTACAATACTTCGTTGCAACATAAAAGGATCCTCATTCAAGCAGCATCCAATTTATCCAATTCACGCAGTGTTGACGCTTCTGCAGGCTCACTGCACAGAATTATGGGTTAAGCGTGGAGAAAAAGGTCAGATGAATCTGGGGATTTCGATTCGCTATTAGCGACTGAACAACTCCAAACAACTTCAACTCTTCCCAGCAGCTCAAAGTGACAGCTTTGTAGATCTGCAAAATCCACACATAATATGTACCGTTGTTGGAAGGAAAGCTCCCTTTGCGATAAGGAATTTAGTAGGGCTGGATATAGTCCTCATTGTGCGATACATAATGCAACCAGCTATTATGATACGGATAAATCCAAAATCGCACCTTATGGTATCTATTTGGAGCACGAAAAGGCATTCCTGCTCAACCTAAACTGTTCCGAGAACCCCTAATCGAACGATTTAACTCAACAGGCGACTATGGACGCACGATCCTTTGCAACTCAAAGCATTACAAAACAGCAACTGTCGCAATCACCTTATATACTCAAATCGGGTGCTTCAACCGATAATTTGCACAAACAGTGTACGAGAAAAAAAAATGTTACGTTTTAATCATAACCTGCTGTATATAAACCACTTCAAACACCAAGCTAGTTATTTAATGTTTACAGTTCTTCAGGGGGTAGCAGTCGGAAATTCTTTGGCCAGTTAAGTAATTCTGCCTGGGATGTCTTTCCCTTTATTTGACGCTAATGTAATGAGAAACACTACATAAATTAACTCAGTATCTCGATGTAGTTTGCTCACATTATTTATTATGCCTGCAAATTTTACATATTACATATATGCTGATGGAGCTTTTAAGTAAAATATTCGCTTAAAACGCCCAAATAGTGATTCATTTTTGTTCCACATATCGGGGCAAGGTACTTATTGCTTATCTGCAAGAATAGTCTGTTTCCAAAATCGGGCAAATTCGTATCATTAAAATGTTAAGGAAATGGAACGAAAAATAACACGCCAAAAAGGTATCTGCAATAAAGTTTGGTTTTTTCGGTAAAAAGCTGTACGCAAAACGCGCAGAGACCTTAAAATCATGCCCACAAAAACCGTGTACTAAATTTACTTTTCAAATTACTGCCTATTAAAAAACGTAAACCTAAGTATTCTTTTGTCTAGTGACAATTACTCTGTTTTACTTATATACGAAATAAAGGAAACCAAGAGAGCAAGTATAGCATTTACATCCCCTTAGATATGTAATAAATTCAGAGTTTCTTGCCCACAGCGCAGATATTCATGCGTAAAAAACAAGCTAGAATTCACGAACATGTTGCTGTCATCAAATAACCTCACACTTGGTTTCATAGATTCCAGAACCTTTCACACCAACCAAGGCTGGAAATAATCCATTCAATTTTCAACGCTGTATCTTCCAAGTCAGTTATCAAGTTTTATTTCCGAATTTCAACATTGTTAATTAATTTTGCAACTCTTACAACTCTCGATTTTGAAACAAAAAACCTAAGATAAAACCATTTTGGGAGAAATATTTTGCAGCCCAATGTTTAATTTTGTGTTATACTTCAGTCGGGGGGAGGGTTGGATAAAAGGGTTTTTTTTTTAACTCCTTTTCCTTGGGCACAGGAGAACATATTCCGATTTTTCAACAATCGCAAAGTTACGTTTTCGCTCGTCTATATTAGCCTGCGTTGGCGTAAAAATCCTTCGGAAGGGAAGTAAAGCCGGTGGTCCCGCGTCGTAGATTTACGGCGCGTAAAAGAACCTCAAGCCTGATAGAGGAATCTGAGCAAAATTACCGGTCTTTCACGCCCAATATAGAATGAGACGCTAAGGACCGCAGCAGTTAAAGAGCGTCCATAAAAACAACTGAATTTAATTTGCAATGGAAAGTACGAACGAGCTAGTAATCGTGCACTTTGGTTCCGATTTGAATACCTAAGTGATCAGAAGTGCCACTGATGTCAAACCTCTACGTCGCTCTAGTAGGTAATGTTAGACTGTCGCTAGAATTCAAGAGTTTGAGGCAGGTTTCATACGGTGAAGCGAATCTACCTTCACATATTTAAATCCTCCGTAGAAGCCTCATCCAATAAAGCTGCGTGGCTTTAATTTAATTGTAAAATGAAGTTTCACAATTTCGGATTTTTACCACATTGGCCCCCCCAAGTGCTAATTTTTATGGAGCCAGTTATTACTAAAGACCAGACGAGGCAATCCAAGTTTGAACACCTGTGGATTATTTGGCGCAATGAATTCCGCATAGGTCCTAAAATACAGCACCCACATCAAAATTACCCTTAAATGTCTGTATAATTCAATTTCATTTAATTAAAAATACTCAAGTAGGTATTCGTATTCTAAACACTACCTCAATATTTGGCACGATGAGTTAATCGCGTTTAGCTTAGAATAATTTTAACACGCCAAATTCTGGAATGTGCATCCCGAAAGACCAATGGAAACATTTTTTCAGAAAAACTGTTTACAGCGCGGAGTATTTTGATTGTGCTGAGAAAATTATCTTCGGTTGTTATGAATGCTGAAAGAGTACAGCACCCGTCGCAAGTTTGGCATAATCAGAAGTGGTGAAGTTTATTTTGGTCTTTATGCCAACATAAAATGTTATGAAATGTATCACATGTTCAAATTAATTACGGGATTCCTCAAATATGAACCATGTTGTATAAATTATATCACCCATCTCAAGCTGATGAATTCTTTTTTTGGAGTGTTTCCTCCTAGTTATGGCCTATAAGGTCGTCAAGGAAGGACATTTACGAATCGTTCCTTTTGGTAATAACACGCTCAACACACTTTAGGATTACACTACAAATTCAGCTTTCGTTCCTTCTGAACCAAAGGAAGTGGTCAAGTGAAGCAATAAACCGATATTCGGCGTTATCTGCATTGTCTCCCTCCTTGTGGTTTACTTGCCACCTGCAGCGCCGAAATACCTACTACATATAGCGTTTTGGCAGTGCTGTGAAGCATTTGTGGCCTGTTAGGGAAACGACTATGATACTTTAATGGGCGCAACATATCAGCCATTACACTCCCCAAGTTGCACATCTATCTCACTGCCACTGAGCAAAAACAATCCCGAACAAGCATTGTTTCTCTATCCATATTGCCATATATCAAAATAATCTGTTCGAAGGAATACAAATTACTACTACTTTACCCCTAGCTCAGTCGGTGGAGTGCCTGTTGTGCGAGTGGTCGCGGCTTCGATTAGCGGCTGTGGTCGAGGCATATTTTTTAATACATGAAGGCTTCTCGGTATACCCCGATGGTATGAGTGTGCGTTTTATTGTTATTTAACTACCGATTCCACCTTAACAATATTTCAGAGTTGCCGCTGAGCAACACGAGACACATGACATGTCAAACGTAACGGTTAATATAGTATATCAGCACAACCGTGACCGCCCACGAGGGGGGGGGGGGTTCGTGGTAACACTTTTTTGGAGGGCAAATTCAAAAATATTGAAGTAAATTAACGTAGTTAATAGGATACATTGAAATATTAAGTAATAAAATACACCACCTGCCAAATATTTTTATTTTAACTGTTTTTGCTGTATATATTACGATTTTTATATTAATTTTGACTTTCCAATTATTGGTTTAAGCTCATGTTTTGTACCGGTATAGCAAACCTATAAAACAGCCCCTTTGCAAAGCTTAATGGCATAAAAAAGGCGCTAAATAACTGAAATGGAGTTCTGCAACATTAAGGGCAACGACGACTGTTTTGGGGGTGGGGATGCGCTATAGCCCTTGGGGGGAGGTTGGTCACCCCTTAACACAACTGCATGGCAGCAATTGATAAGTGCCGCAAAGTTAGCAATATAAAACAAAATCATTACTGTATCAGCATAAAATTATGAATCTTAGTTTTTCAGATGGCAAGATTCTATAGGCATTTAAGTTAATTTCAGCTCCCTTTCTTTTGTATTCGTTCCGTTCCAAACCGATTTCCGGTTTTGTCAATTGTGTAATACGCCCATAACTGCCAATAAAAATTTGCTACCTATTTCAACACTGAATATAGGTTAATTACGCGAACATTCTTAAAGGAAATCGGTACAGTTAACTGTGGAAGCACCACTAAACCAATTTCTTTTCCGGCAAGTAGGTCTCCTGTGCACATCCCGCTTTTTATGAAAGATCTGAATTAGAATTCATATAGACCATTAAACTCCGTAAGTCAGAATGCCTGAGCATGGTATTCTGTAAATATACATATCTATCAAAGCCGTTTCTCGCATGTTAAAAGTAAAATTGAAATGCAATGTGTGGGACGAATGTCAGCACAAAGTAGAACCCAGTAGCGCAGTCCTACACCTTGAACATTGTCCTTAAGATAACCTTGTCTTGGGTGAAGGCAAGTAACCCGCATTCCTAATTCCTCTCCTCCCAGCTTATGCTTACTTTTCGGTTAACTATTTTGCTCGTCCTCGGTTTAATGCAGTCGAGCAAGTTTAGAATTTGTACAGTAATATCAGTATGAACACTTCCCAATTCATTACGCTAACTCCAACTTTCCTTCAGTTGTACGTTATACAGCAATTTAACTTGGCAGTGAAAATGGAAGTTATGCAATCAAGTATGCAGCGATAACTATAATTTGGAGAAACAGAAATGAGTATAGGAAAACCACCCTTGGGTGTTTAGGAACGTAATATCGTCAATTTTCGGAACCGTCATAGAAAACCACTGTTTCACGTGAAAGGAAATTTGCCGAATAATATTTTTGTAAAAAATACTAACACATTTGTCCCGTACCTGAAATTCCCCAGTTTAGGCGAGCTTTCAGTTTCAAAACAAAGGATTTCACTTAAGAGTTTAGGTTGGGGGAAAAGAGTATATACCTATATCAAACCTTAGCTATTTAATATTAATAAGAGCAATCACTGTTACACCCAGAAAACCCGCACCGCCAATTCTCATAGTGCCCAACTTCATTTTGCGGACATGTTTCTCTTGTTTGTTAAAATTCACGTTTCCTTTCTACGTTTCATAATCAAAATCAAGTCTATGGACGTTTACTTTACACAGCGACTGGCGACTCGAGAGAACTGCGTTTAGTAGCAATACACAAGTTATATTACCTCAACTATTTCCGCTGTTTTGTAGTAGTGCTGCTGGTACAGACAGTAAAATGTGAATCCAGGGAGCAAATCTCAACACACTATCAGTCACACACCCACACAGACACTATCACAAAAGCTCCAGATTTCACGCACTTGTCATTTTCACTACACTGCACTGTTCGGAAACGCCTGCTCCTCTCCAATGAGACAGCGCTCAGAGATCTGGTGATGCTGTGCGAGAGGCTGCGAAGGGTTGCCAACCTCAAATTCACACAAAACCTACTATTCTGCCAACTGTAGCAGGAGGAAACGCCAGTCTTCAGCACGCATAATCCAGTTTATTCTAGCAGTCATTACGCCATTATGGTACCGCAAAGAGTTCACCAGTTGCATTTCTAGGAATCCAAACGCTACAATTTCGCAGATGTTTTGGGGAATTTCCTTTTTTGTACACCAAAAAAAATTCTGATGTTACACTACATGACTTTCTCTACTCTTGTACAAACTATTTTTACAAACTCTTATTCTCCATCTATTTCACATTAATCGTGATAAACATTTGCAGAAACGATCTTTTGACATGCAAAGAGAATTACATTTTACACATAGCGACCAGTTCTAAAAATATTTGACTATCCCTTAAGGCGTACTATGTTCTCCTTGTTTTGTATTTGCAAGGGCAATATAGAAATACAGTAGCCTTTAAGCATAGACATATCTCTTAATAGCTGGTTGCTAGGTGCAGCACCATTCTTTTTGCCACAGATTAATACTCTTTGTATATCCAAGACCAAAACAAATGAATAACGAATTCCCATTTGAGAAAAAGTGTAAGTATTTGAAAATTTAAGGGAATAACAAGCAATATCTCGAAAATGGTTCACTCAACAACAAAAAATGTTTGACAAATTGTGTATTACATTTTTTGTGTAGTAAAATTTTGTCTCTCTTATGGTTTACCCGTTATGCAAAAGTCGTTCACAATGAATATTTTTGGAGACATTCCCAGAAAATTCAAGATATACATTTTATTTGTCATAAAAATGTCTTATCATACTTTGATCAAAATCGTTAGAGCCGTTTTTGAGAAAATAAAAATTTTCGAAACATGTTCCATGTAAAGGGTAATCTGGGGTGGGGGGATGTTCTTGAAAACCTTCATGTCGCATCTCTGGAAGATACTGAACCTAAATACCAAGTTTGGTGTTTATCCGACCGTTCTTTTCTGAGTTATGCTGTTCACAGACATACACACGGACATGTTTCCAAAAATACTTTTTTTGGATTCAGAGGACCTCAAAACATGTATTTCCGGTGAAATCTCGGTATCGAATTTTTGGGTGGAATGCAATACTTCCCCTACTTACTATACGTAGTAGAGAAAGTAATATAAACAGCTTTTATTGCTGGTCAAAGTCGTTAATAATTTGCTAAATTGTGGCCTCAGTCTAATAGAATTGCCACTTTACTATTGCATCATAAAATAGCCAAGTTCAAACATATTTATTTCATGGGTCACGCATTCAATATTGACCAATCCAAATCAGATTTAACCAATCACGGTAAACCTTCACTGAAATCTTTTCAAAATGAGATAGTCGCAACTGATTTGTAACCTAAAGTAACGGAGAGCTTTCTAAATTATAAAAGGCCGTGCTACGATATCAAATCCATTCTTAACACAATATGTCAACAGTTTCCAGAAGGTAACATTTTTACTCTCCGATTAACAACTAGTTGGCATTTTCTCTCAACTAGGCCTCTGGTTTCGTCGGAGTCGGCAAATTCATTTCTGATATCCTAATGTCAAACATTAACTACAATAAACTGCATAGATACAATCACAAAACAAAAACCGTAGTTCAGCCGGTAGAGATCATGCATGCTGTACGAGGGATCCGGGTCCGGGTCCGATTCCGCTGGGGAGGGAACTTTTCTCTATCCAAGATTATTCCGTATCCTCCCCCAGTATGGAAGTATGCACGAGTGTGAATAGAGGTATTATCTAATGATTGAAACCCAACGACAAGAGAATACAATAGGCAATAAGTTCTAAAGGAGAGGCCCCGATAAGACCAATGTAGTTAAAACGGTGTATAAACGGAACTAAAAAAAATAAAACAAAAAATAACAATTCCAACATTATACAACTTACATTTTATTACTTTCTCTACCACGTACATAGTACGTACAGAAGGTATCGCATTCCACTCAAAAATTCGATACCGAGATCCGCGCGCGCGCGCCTGTGAATAACTCAAAAACCAAAACCACACTTGGTATTTAGATTTTGTACCTTCCAAAGATACACACACACACACACACACACACACACACACACACACACAAAATCCTCCCACCCTCAACTACCCTTTATATGGAACATTTTTTTCAAACACTGATTTTTTTTAAATGACTAACGATTTTTCTTATTTATGGTCGCTCTTTAATTGTGGTCCTTGGCGTCTCATTCTGCATTGGGTTTGAAAGACCGGAAATTTTGCTCAGAGGCCTCATTATCATGCTCGAGGTTCTTTTTGCGTGCCGTAAATCTACGACACGTACCACCGGCTTTACTTCCCTTCCGAAGGAAGCCATGCTAAGGATTCTTAGGCTCGAAAAAATCAATCGCCCTCCGCCGGGTTTCAACACGCGACGTCGTAAAGTAGAGGCTAGCATGGTAACCGTTACACCACGGAGGACGACGGTAAACGTTAAGCGATAGACGAAAACATAGCATACAAAACATGTAAATTTCTTTAAAACACAATAGTTAGTTTTCTGTGGCATAAGCCGTTTCTGAGATATCCATTTTTAAACGTTCGAATTGTTCAATACTTGTCATTCTTTAAAAGTCTCATTGATTTTCAGTTGCTTCTCGCGACTGCAGGGAACAGTATGGAATGTAGCGTCGAGTTTTGACTATCGCTGTTCTCTTTGTATCTATATCGAAATGTATACGGTAGCTATGTTTGCAAAGGTTTATTTGGATTAAAATGTAGCAGATAGAAATATAAGCTTTAGTAAGAACAGTTTGTATACCCAATAATAAAGATAGAGGGTACAGAAAGTCAGGTGAAAGTATCAGATCAGATTTTTTAAAACGTTTTTATTATTTTCAATATAATTGAGGTTGACGAGTGCTTGTGATAATTATTTCGAGGCCGAAGGTCAGGAAATAATAAGCACGAGTTTTGAAAGCTCGATTACATTATTACCTATGAAATATTAAAAATCTGATGTGTTGCACTCGCAAAACTTTCTCTATCCTTGTACAAACTGCTTTTACAAACGCTTATTCTCCTTGTACTTCATGTTAATCGAGAAATAACATTTGCAGAAACTATTTTATTTATAATTTTCTTGTAGGTACAACGGGAATACGGTAGGCTTTAAGTGATAGTCAAATATTTTAAGAGCTGGTTGCTATGTTTGAGAAAAACATGTATTGGAAAATTAAAACAAATAAGGAATATCTCGGAAACGGGGGGGGGGGGGAAGTATAACAAATTGTGTTTCAACGAATTCTACGTTTTTATTTATTTTTTTGTAGGAAAATTGTCTCCCTCTTACGGTTTACTAGTTATGTAAAAGCCATTCAGAAAGGAGAGGAGTTTTGGAGACATTCCCAGAGAATTCAATATATACATTTTGTCATGAAAATAACTTAAAAATGTTATTTTAATCAAAATCCTTACATTTTTAAGAAAATCAAACTTTTCGAAAAACGTTAAATGTAAAGGATGGTCTGGGGTGGGGGAGGAATTTTGTTGAAAATCTTCGTGTCGCATGTTTGAAAGATGCTGAACGTAACTATCAAGTTTGGTATTTATCCGGCTTTTCGTTTTTGAGCTGTGTGGTCACAGACGGACAGACACCTTTTTTCTTTCCCTTGTGGATCCGGGGGACCTCAAAACATTATTTCGTGAAATCTCGGTATAGAATGCAATACTTTCCCTACTTACTATACGTAATAGAGAAAGCAACGAGCAATAGAGAGTACGATAATTACAATCGGAGCGATTCTCTTTTTTGGGGGGGTGGAGGGACTTTTATAATCACATAAGTGACTTGCCTATTTCCATGCAAACTTTTTGTATTATGCGGCGTCAAATCTTTTATCGCTTCCTTTTATATTTATTCACCACAGCTCGACGTTTTTAGTTTGTACCAAACGCAAAAAGTGAACAGGAAAATGCTTGAAAATAGGCTTCCTAGATTTCCTTGTCAAACCGCAGCAGAGGTTATAGAAATAAAAAAAAAAATGAACGTAAGAAAAACAGGAAAGGGAAAAAAAACTTTTCATTTTTAAGCCCCGTGCTTTAAAACTATCGATTACGTTCGATTCTGGTAAATAAGGCATCGGGACTGTACATTGGCTAAAAGGCGTTTGCGTGTAATAATCAGTAAAACTAGTCAGTTTTTCTGCAAACACCGAATAAAAAACATTAGCAAGCTCATATTTTAAAGAAGTAATTACAAAGTTAATTCTTGCATATAGAGCTTACAAAGCTACAATTTCCCTTTTCAGTTTTTTTCTTGAAGGCATTCGTGACGGGCGGGGGGTGAAACCTAACTGCGGCCGATTTTCTCTTCGTTAGATGAAATTTGCTTTTAAGTTATATTTAGTACAGTCTTGCGCGTACATACTTCTAGACTCGATGCGGGCAAAGTTCATCATCCCGTCCCATCCGCGGTTGTGTTCATACACTTACGAAGGAATACAGGATTTTTCCCCCATTAGTTGTGCCTCCATGCAGCGTGGTGTGTAAATTCTCCCTAAACATTAATTGGAGAATAAATTTATTAATTATGAATTATCCAAATGCTGAAACGTCAGAATGTGTATGTTTACATATATATTTCCTTAGGACGTAAACAAGACGAGTGGAGATTTGTTGATATAAACTATATACGAAATAATTTTTTAGGGTTTGGAGCAATATGGAAAACACATAATTAGTCTTATTTCAAATTGTGTCTACACTCTCATATGAAAACCGTTTAAACAGTCATAATATCATGTTTTTAATTTAGGTGTATTACGCACTTCATTTGTCAACTCAGAATTCAACATTCCGATCCTTGAGAAGTAGTTAAAGAGCGTCCATATATAAAACTCAATTTAATTTAATTAAAATCCTTGTGGCAACCTTGCATACATTTACTGCAGCGTCTGGCATAGTATAAGGCAGTTGATCGTCGAGCGGTAGACAAACCTAAAGTCAGCTGTTACAACTTAAAACTTCGTAATTTTTTTGCCGGCGAGCGTTTCTGAAGGAGAGAGCCGAGACAGGAAACTTTTGTATTCCATGTATTTACACTGTTAAAAAACACAGCAGCTCAATCTACGACATCCGTGCAACAATGACCACTTGTAATTGAGGCACATGACAACCCCAAATAGCGCAATTTAATACGCGTTACGACTTTCACATTACGTTAGTACATCGAAATGCTGCCTTAAAACAGATTAGATAAGCTCAATTCAGTCACAGTAGCTTTAAACCTGAAACAGGACTTGCAATTTCTCTCTCTCTCTGACACACACACACACACACACACACACACACACACACACACACACAGAGAGAGAGAGAGAGAGAGAGAGAGAGAGAGAGAGAGAGAGAGAGAGAGAGAATAGTTTCACGCAGTAGTATTTCATGACCGACAGGAGAAATATGAAAGCCTGGTTCAATTTAACAAGAAACTACTATTTCCTGACAATTCTAGGCGGCTAAATATGTCGACTGAAAGACTGCGCCATACGTTCTGTCAGCTTCTCTCCTTACACTAACAATCCGCCTCGTTTCTCTAGCCACTTCCTAATGTCTCAGATAGGAAGGAAATTGTGGTTAGCATCCCTTTTTGGGCAGCCCTCCACCGTGCTACGGTGAGCACAAAGTATAACCTTCGTGACTGTTTAGTTCCAGTCCATTGAGAAAGTGACAGCTTGGGAGAGAGAAAAAAAAGCATTAACTTGGTAGCACCGTGCCCGCATCTCGTTTACAGTTAGGCAGTTCAGCGAGTGTACGTGGCAATTTTCCCAATTCCAACTCTGGTGATTACATCATCTTGTCGCTCTTGGATCATTTTCGGTAAAGCCATCTCCTTTAAGGATACTTCACACTCTGTTCCACAGCGTATTTATTACAACTTTAAAGTCTAACATGAACCTTCCTCTTCGCTGAAGTATGGAGAGGAATTTTACTCGTCCCAAATGAATGGAGCAATGGCCTTGGAAGTCGGTTTCTTATGGAATTTTATTTCACCTTGAAACGGCGTGTGCCATTAACTTGGAGGGGAAAGGTAGGGAGAAGGCACCGGAGTTTGCAATTTCGGCTATGACCCCGATGTCCCCACTAAGTATTGCTGCCGGGCACAGTTTCTGCTACAGTGACTCATTCCGTCTCGTACTTGCTAATTCCTTCCATCGAATAGGCTTCATTCGCCACTTTGTAACTAAGCCATGCTGCCGCTCTTAAGACAGTAAATTGACTCAGACCAAGCAAGGGTCCGTTCTATTCCTTCTCGATGCTTGCTGGACCAATTTGCCTCTTCTTCCGGTAGATTCACATTTAGGGATACATGCATCTTCCATTCTATTCGAATATCCTTTACTTAGCGTTCTTTTGTTCCGCCATACCTTCTCTTTATTCCGTGTTGCCTCTACAATCTTCCAAAATCCGCGAAGCAAATGTATACTTTTTTTTTTCTTTTTTTTTTTTGCTTACGAGAACCTTCACTGTAGAATACTCCGAGATAAGAGCTTAGTAATCCGACTTTTGAGTGGAAACATGTACGATTAGCTTTTGTTGCATATACCTATCTAATTTCCTAAAATATTCAGTCGAGATATACTCTAGTGCTAAAAAATTAAATCGAGTTTTACTTATAGACGCTTTTGAACTACTGTGGTCCTTAGCGTCTAATTTTATATTGGGCGTGAAACACCAGTAATTTTGCTCAGGGGTATCTATCAGGCTTGAGGTTCTTTTGCGTGCCTTAAATCTACGACACGGGATCACCACTTTACTTCACTTCCGAAGGACGCCATGCTAAGGATTTTTACGCCCGAAAAAAGTATTCGCCCTTCGCCGGGTTTGAACCCCTCACCTCGGGAAGGCTAGCATGATAACCAGTACACCACGAAGGACGACACTCTTGCTGATTACGTAATTATGACACCGTGAGCTATGGAGAACACTGGTGAAGTTCATAGATTTCAATCGCTCTGTCCCTCTACTAGAACTATTTTTACTTTCTCTACTACGTATAGTAAGTAGGGGAAGTATTGTATTCCACCCAAAAATTCGACACCGAGATTTCACCGGAAATATGTTTCGAGACCCCTGAATCAAAAAAAAAGCATTTTTGGAAACATGTCCGTGTGTCTGAACAACATAACTCAGAAACGAAGTCGGATAAAAACCAAACTTGGTATTTAGGTTCAGTATCTTCCACCGATGCGACACGAAGGTTTTTCAAAAAAAATCCCCCCCCAGATTACCCTTTACATAGAACATTTTTCGAAAATTTTAATTTTCTAAAAATGGTTCTAACGATTTTGATTAAAATATCATGTGTTTAAGATATTTTCATGACAAATGAAATGTATATCTCGAATGTTCTGGGAATGTCTCCAAAAGTATTCTTCATTGTGAACGACTTTTGCATAACTGGTAAACCATAAGATACACAAAATTTTACTACACAAAAAACGTAGATCGCGTTAAAATACACAATTTATGCCATATACATTTTTGTTGTTGAGTGAACCATTTTCGAGAAATTGCTTGTTATTCCCTTAAATTTTTCAATACATTTCTCAAATGGGAATTCGTTATTCACTTTTTTGTCTTGGATATGCAGAGTATTAATCTGTGGCAAAGGGAATGGTGCTGCACCTAGCAACCAGCTATTAAGAGATATGCATGTGCTTAAAGGCTACTGTATTTCTATATTGCTGTTGTAAATATATATTCCCCTTACATCTACAAGAAAATTAGCAATAAGATTAACATTTCGATTAACATGAAGCATATGGAGAATATGAGTTTGTAAAAATAGTTTGTACAAGAGTAGAGAAAGTCATGTGAGTAACATCAGATTTTTGTAATAAACGTTGGATTTTTACTTTCTCGGCTAATTTATAGTAGATAAAGGAAGCACTGCATTCCAATTATAAATTGGGTATGAGATTTCACACACTTTTGAGACACTCCAAATTAAACAGAAATCATTTCCATAAGGAGATCCATGTGCGCAAACAGCAAAAATAAAAAAACAAGTTTGAATGAGTACCAAACTTGGCATTTAAGTTCAGCATCTTCCAAGGACGCGACATCAAGATTTTCTAAAAAATGGCTGTAACAGTTTTTATACAATACCATATGTTTAAGATATCTGGATGAATAAAATGTACACTTGAAATTTGTGTGGCCGGTGAAGTTCCCACTAAACATTGCAATTAAATCAAATGAATTAAAATAATAATTTCCATTGTGTAATTTTTAATTAAGAGGAAACCATTTAAGACAAAAACTGACCACAGAAAAGTCTATGTGATACATTCGCAACTTTCTCTACCGTCTATCGTTTATTAGTGAGTAAACAAACTAGTCTTACTAAAGACTATTTTATATCTACTTCATTTTAATCCAAATGAACTCTTGCAGAGATACCTACATTACACATTTCCCTACGGATACAAAAGGAACAGAGATCAAATTTTTCAAGAATGGACGCTATACGGTGGCCTTAAAACTCCCATACATTTCAATAGTAGTCAGAAACAACTGAATCTTGACAGAACTTCAAGAACGGCTAAGCATTGAATAATAATTCGAACTATTAATAATAAACTGTGCGTTTTGGAGTGTTCTAAATTTCTTGTGTAGTAGAGTAGTGCGGGGCAAAAGTACGCGGCGGGTAAAAGTACGCGGCGGGTAAGAGTACGCACAAGGGATATTTATATGAAGATGGCCGTGCAATTGGCAGCACTGTATGCTGTTGGAAGAATTACTTGGCCGATAGCCTCTCTACATAGTTTCGTTGTGCTGGTGTGTTTCGTCTTTAAACTATGAGGTAAGATTGAAAATCATTCATCTTGATGTTATTTTGCGTGGTTTTGGAAACGTGATTGAGCTATTAGAAACGTGAGATAGGTATTTTAGCATTATGTCATTTCTCAGACTAATTTCTGTAATAACTTGTGGTGGCTTGGCCATTGTGTGAAACTGGCCACAGATGGCAGTACGGTCTGGGAAATGTTAAAGACGACAACGGGGCAAGAGTACGAACTGTGGAGTGGGGCAAAAGTACGCATATCAAAGCAATTCTAGTTCATTTTCCAAGTTAAAAATACAATTAAAATATGTATCTTATACCTATGTGTATTTCTATTCTTGCAGGGTTTCGGTGTGTCAAAGTTGGGACGTTTTGCTGCAGTGTTTACTGAACAGCATGAGAAGGAATTGGCAGAGCTTTGCAGACTCCTTGACTCTCACTTTTATAGTTTAGCATTGAAGGATTTGCGTAGAACTGGCATTTCAGTTTGCTGACATTAACAAGGTAATCCATCCATTTAACAAGGACAGCAAATTAGCTGGTAGAGTTTCCTTGTTTTTTGATAATCTGGAACAAATGATGGATCAATACAAGTTCTGTCTATCAAGAATGTATAATATGGATGAATCAGAATAAGCACTGTTCCCTAGTAAGACTCCTAAGGTTGTATAACCTACTGGTAAGAAAACAGTTGGAGCAATTGTTTCTAAAGAAAGAGGAAATTTAACAACTGTTGTTTGGCAGTCAGCGCATTGGAAATTATGTTCCCCCAGCCATAATATTTGCAAGAAAAAGAGCTAAACAAGAACTCGTGCACGGAACTCCACCAGGTTCAATCATGATGTGCTCAGACAGTGAATACATCAACAGTGAGCTATTTTCTGAGTGGCTGAAGCATTTTCAGAAGCATGTAAGAGGAAGCATGGAGAATCCAATACTTCTGGTGCTAGATAACCACATATCCCATATAAACTTGGAAGCAATTGTTTACTGCAGACACAATGGTATTCATCTATTATTGATTCCTCCCGATACTTCACATAGGTTGCAGCCCTTTGACAGATCATTTTTCAAGCCATTAAAAGATCTATATTCTGCAATGTGTGACAAATGGTTACTAAATAACCCAGGACGTGTAGTAACACAATTTCAATTGCAGAGGAAAGACGAACAACAAAGAAGTAAGAGAAGTCAAAAATCGGAAGTACTGACTAGCTCGCCCTTTAAAAGAAGATTGGAAATGAATCAAGCCTTAAATCATCCAGTGCTTCAAAACACGTCAAGCGTGATGTACCAAAATATGCACAAAACGATATGAGGACCCAAAGGACCAAATGCCATTCAGTCCTAAACAAAGCTTCAACTTCAAATGAGAAAATCCGCTGTCCAGGATGCGACGGGGAGTATGTTGAACCACCGGAAGAGGACTGTATTCAGTGCCAAAAGTGTGCAGAATGGTGGCATGTAGCTTGTTCCAACCATGAGGGAGGCAGAAAATTTATCTACGACTATTGTTAAAAATGACAGACAATAAGAATATTTCAATCTTTTCTTTATTCAAATATTTTTATATTTAGGTTATCATCTTATAATTAGATAAATGATGTTCAATATTAGTCAGATTAAGGTCCTTGATGTATTCTTATAATGTAATTAAAGTTACAGCACCAAGCATTAAAATTAAACATTTGTGTTTTCTGCGTACTTTTACCCCACCTTATGCGTACTCTTACCCCCATCTATGGGGCAAAAGTTCGCATGGGTCACATTTTAATTAAACATTTATAAAACTATTTTTGACATGTAAAAACAGGTTTTAATCACTGTTTGTGATAAACGATAGAATAAAGATTGCATAATAAAAATTTCACATATACCGGTTAAATAGATACCGTTGCAGAGGTCTTGAAAGTTTAAGTACGTACACTTGCCCCACACTACTCTACGTTTTCGTCTATCGCTCAAAGTTTACCAGTTATACAAGATTCTACAAAATTCCTTCCGAATAAAGTGGACTTCACAGGATATTTCCACAAAATTCACGATATACATTTTGCCATGTAAATATCTTTAACATATGGTATTTTATTCAAAATGGTTAGCTATTTTTTAAAAAATAAAAAATTTCGAAAATTTCCATGTAAAGGGTAGCTGGGGTAGTGGGATTTTCTTGGCATCTTTGGAAGGTACCAAACTTAAATACCAAGTTTAGTGTTTATTCGACTTTTCGTTTGAGTTATGTTGCGCACTCGCGGACGTCTTTCTATAAATGCTTTTTTCCTATTCATGGGGCTTCAAAACGTGTATTTCCGGTGAAATACCAGTATCGAATTTTTGGCTGGAATGCAATACCTTCTCTACCTAGCATGTACATGATAAAGTAAATAATAAAAAAAGATTATTAAAAAACTCAGGAAATTTTTTTGTCGTGTTAGCCATTTTTAAAATATATTCCATGCTGAGCGTTATCTAACGGATACGTTGAAAAATTGTGCGATTCTTGATTCAGGTCGCCTTTCTTTCCATGCAAGAGCTTGTTACCACAAATGAATTGGGGAATACTAGATAAAACGTTCCTAATCAATATTTTTACGAAACTGATTTAATGGCGGAGTCATTCTTTGAAGGTAAATACAACCATCTGTGCAAAAGCATTATATGGTGATAAACTTCTCTAGTGCATAGTGAAAACAAATCGTTCCATTGCTTGCATTGACCAAACTGTTCTCCCAGTTAATTGAAGCGGTGACAGCTGGCTGTTTTGTTAAATTTCGGTAAGAGTTTGAAAATAGTTGAACAAAGTAGAATTCATGTGACAAATCATGAGTGGAAAAGAAATATCGTTAAAAGCGCAGGTATGTTATACCAAAACCAGAGTATTGCCAGCTGTAACAGGACAGCCTTGATTACATCAACTTACCCTAGTTTAGAAACAATGGATTTAACACCAATCTCTGTAACGAACATCATAAACTTTGAAATTATGTTGCAGCTGAACATCGTTGTGGCCAAGTACGCCTATATTAGGGTACATTTGAATATAGGCGTAACTAAAGTTAACAGACTGAATTTAACTAGTCTGCATTATGTTTTAAATTATAAACTTCTGAAATTTCAGGCAACCGATATCGCAACAGCCAGCCGTAAAAGTATTTTAACTCAAAATTCCTATTTTTATAGACTACAATATTTTTGATTTTTTTTAGTTGCAAGGAGAAGTGCACAGAGTGCCTACAGAGCAACGCAGATGAAATATTTTTGTAAGACTTCGTAGAATGGACATAAAAAATCTGATGTGTTACACTCACATGACTTTCTCTACTCTTATACAAACTATTTTTACAAACACTTATTCTCCATATGCTTCATGTTAATCGAGATGTTAATCTTATTGCTAATTTTCTTGTAGATGCAAGGGGAATATGGTAGGCTTTAAGAGATAGTCAAATGTTTTAACGCTGGTTGCTAATGTGGCGCATTCCATTTTCTTTGCATGTCCGGGACATAAAAAAATGAATGACGAATTTGTAAAAAAAGTATAAGTATTGGAAAATTTAAGGGCATAAGCAATATCTCGAAAATGGTTCACTCAACAAAAATGTATGAGACATAAATTGTGTATTTTAACGCGATCTACATTTTTTGTATAGTAAAATTTTGTCTATCTCTTATGGTTTACCAGTTATGCAAAAAGTCGTTCACAATGAAGAATACTTTTGGAGACATTCCCAGAAAATTCGAGATATACATTTCATTTGTATGAAAATATCCTAAACATATGATATTTTAGTCAAAATCGTTAGAGCCATTTTTGAGAACATTAAAATTTTCGAAAACTGTTCCATGTAAAGGGTAATCTGCGGTAGGGGATTTTCTTGCAAACCTTCGTGTCGCATCTCTGGAAGATACTGAACCTAAATACCAAGTTTGGTGTTTATCCGACTGTTCGTTTCTGAGTTATGCTGTTCACACACACACACACACACACACACACACACACACACACACACACACACACACACGTTTCCAGAAATGCTTTTTTTTGGATTCAGGGGGGTCTCAAAGCATTTCCGGTGAAATCTCGGTATCGAATTTTTGGGTGGAATACAATACTTCCCCTAATTACTATACGTAGTAGAGAAAGTAAAAATGAGCACGACACCGCAATTATTGACGAGCAGATAAAAATAAAGAAATAACAGCGAGATAGAGAAATAACTGTAATAAATAATTTCCGCATGCTAAATCAATATATAATGGAACAAACGAGTTGAAAGATTTGTCCGAGAAACTGGTCATTAGCGGGTCATGTTAACCAAAGTCATTAGCAACAGTCAAATCGCGAACGAATTAGCCTAAAGATTACGGGAATTTGGCTAGGTTATAAGCTCAGTACGTTTGCAGGTTCACGTAGGCAGAATTTTGGAAAACCATGAAGGCACTTAGATTCAGAGATTTTAGCCCAGCCCACGGTAACAAACTTAAAAGGGCGTGTAGGGTTTCACGTATTGGCCTAGTGTTGAGTGTGTTAAGTTGGTTATCAGTAATGAAGTAGGCGGAGCTAAAAGTAATAAATGCGTGCACTTTTAAACCAGCGAGTGACTGGCACCATCACCGGTACATATTACTCGTGTGGTATTTTAAGCATCTATTAACGCGCTTGTGCGAGCAAGATTTCGCGGCTATTGCGAGAGATATCACCGATAAGCATTTTAGCGACTCACGGCAATGTACGCAACTAGTTTTTTTTATTGTGGAACAGTTATACTTCAAATCGTAAAATTGATATTGTATAAGCTAGCAGGTATAATAATTCACTTCTTACAATTTAGTGATACAATTCAGAGCCATTCTTATTTCTTCATCCCAAACGGTCGGCAACTCGCTTCAATAACTCAAACAGTTCACAATAAAGTTCTCAGTCAATTTAAACTGGTATTGTCCTTCACAACACATCCACGTACATCCTGAGAGAAAGATCTCGTAGCTCACCAATAGCGCAGCTGGTTCACGAGACAACAGAACGCGCTAAAATCTACAACGAATCCGGTAAAGTAATCTGCTTCAACAGTGACAACCATAGTTGCTGCTTCAAACTGGCGCCTCATCGTGGTGAAATCCTCCTGCTTCAAGACTTGCTGTTACAGTCATGGTGGGTTATGACAAACATCAGGTATGTCTAGAAGTATTTCAATGGGATCAAGGTAAGCGGATTAGAAGGTTACGCACCTTATTACTTGCTGATAAATCTTCGAGGGAAAAAAAACTAAGGACCAATAGAATAAGTGGCGCGACAAGGCTCTTGATTAGTAATAACAGCTACCCCTTGAAAGAAAGCAAACATGCTGAAAAAGTAGAGACTTAAGATGCAAAATTAAATTTAAAAACAATGTACTAAATGTTATTAAAAAGTATCCAAATGAAAACTGCCGCTATTCATTTTTTACTGCCTCCTTTAAAGACAACTTCAATTGGTCGGACGCAGATCGATTGTTGCACTTGGGAAGAGTTGGCTCAGTGATGCAGCTAAACGAAACGCTGCGGCAGAACTAATGATCCATCGACGGCAATCAACTTTTATTTGCGACTTCAGTCCGACTGTGTCCTGACAAATCTAAGTATCGTCCTTGGTCATTGCATTCCATTTTATGCAGAACATGTCGTTACCTCTATACAAGACACGTTTTGTACGTGGCTGCTAAATTCACTTTCTGGACATCCTTAATGCGGAAAAAGAATGCACCTTTTTAAACTTACCATGAAGGAAAAAGAAAATACCCTTTAATTAGGTGTGCTTTTTCGTTTACTAATACCTTACCTCTGTCCCAAATTATACCTGTTCATGTCTACTATACAACTATGTGGAGGCCAGAATAAAAACCACGTTCTTAATGATGCATTTTTGGCCTTCGCAGATACGGGGAGATGAGAAAACCATTCTACCCTATTCTTTTTTGGCCTGCATAGGGACTTTACAGCATACATCAGTTGACTGAAATTATCACTTCAAGTGTATCTAGAAAGTGGTAGAAGCTGAAACATGTAAAATTTTGAAGGCCGGTGGCAATACTTTCACAAAAGACGTGTATCCGAGGAAACAGGGCGACAGGTACAGAAAAGAGACGATGCAATTTGGGACAAGCACTCTTATGGTGGCGACACGGCAGTAAAAAGTACCATGGTAACAAGAAGGATACTGGTAAAAGCGAACAAGCTATCGCACAGCAATGACCTCGACCGTCTTTTTCGGGGCGATTAGCGTACGAGACAGGTAAAGCATATATGGAACCCCAAAAGGTACAAGACAAATCACTGTTGACGTATGTACCTCCATAGTACTTGGACTTGTATGAAGAGTTGTTAAACTGGCCCAGTGGATATGTGGATAGCGACGTGGAGCAAGAAGTTAAGATGATTTTGGTCGTTATTTAATTCAAGTTTATATTAAAATGCAATTAGTTTCCATATTTTTAAACAAAAAAAGTCTCCCCGCCCCGAAATACAAGGTGGAATGAGTGAACGTTTCGTTTCTGCACGTTGTAACTAAGCACGTCTTTCTTAATTTGAAATCACTCATTTGCTAAGATATATAAAGGTAACGTGAATAGAATAATAACTTTTATACGAATATAAGTGATATGTGAATTTGCCTTTGGTAGCGAACGTGATTTGAATGAATCACATCAGATCTTTTATAGTACGTTGGGTATGTCAACTTAACTAAGCTCCAACATTGGAATGGACCTTCTATACGATTTGTCAGAATTTCTACTCGTTTCCTTCTGCACTGTGGTTAATTCTTTTTTCATAGCGTAGGTTCATTCTCAAATCAATCTTGGATTTTTGTCAAGCTTTCGTAGCAATGCCGCTAGTTCAATTACATTTTTTTCTTCCTCTCTTTTGTTTCCTTTATTTCTTCCAAATGCTGGCTGCTTGAATATAACGTTCCAGGTGCTTCAAAACAAAAACATTCGCATCAGTCCCGTTTACATACAGCCAGCGACAGAATTATATTATCCAGGGTTTTGACCTCTGAATACACTTCCTTAGTTAATATTGAAATAAAAAAAAAATCTAATGCGTTACACTCACACGACTTTCTCTACTCTTGTACAAACTATTTTTACAAACGCTTATTCTCCATATGCTTCATGTTAATCGAGATATCGAGATGGTAATCTTATTGCTAATTTTCTTGTAGATGCAAGGGGAATATGGTAGGCTTTAAGCGATAGTCAAATGTTTTAAGAGCTGGTTGCTATGTGGAGTATTCCATTCTTTTTACATTACCAGGACAAAAAAAAATCTGTTACTCACATGACTTTCTCTACCCTTGTACAAACTACTTTTACAAACGCTTATGTTATGCTGTTCACATACACACACACACACGGCATGTTTCCAAAAATTCCTTTTTTTTTAATTCAGGGGATCTCAAAACATATATTTCCGGTGAAATCTCGGTATCGAATTTTTGGATGGAATACAATACTATCCCCTACTTACTATACGTAGTAGAGAAAGTAAAAATTCAACAAAACACGCTGATACACAGAACTACTTCAAACGATGAAAGCTTTAGCCATTATTCTTTCTTTTCTTTTTCAATGAATAAGCACTAGTTTCCTCAACGCCAGACATAAATGTTTACTAAAAGAAAATTCAAGTTATGTTTCACAAGAAAAACTCCAAGCATGGATCATTTTCTTCTAATTCAGCTTAAACATAGTCGAAAAATCTAATTTTAAATATGGCTGCCTTTATTACTATAGAAGCCTTCCTTGTTTGAAGGGAATATGTCCTCAAAGGCCGAGAAGTTGCGAATCTTCTGGAATGAGAAAATCAGAATGGAAGAGTTTCCAGATTCATGTCAGAATAATTATTTTCGTTCCATTAGCAACATCAAAACTCCATATCGGGCGGGGGCTTTTGGACGGAATTGTTCATAAAAATGATCTTAATTGATTACAACCACATGGGTTCATTACATTACGTTTTAAACTTTGAATTTGTGGAAGAACTTCCTCGAAGGGGTCATTGTTGCCAACTACGGCATACGAACAAAACTATCACCAATATGCGAGGTATTTCTGGGAATATATCTCATATATATGGGAAAAAATCTCATGTGTTACACTCACATGACTTTCTCTACTCTTGTACAAACTATTTATACAAACGCTTATTCTCCATCTACTTCATGTTAATCGAGATAAACATTTGCAGACTCTATCTTATTGCTAATTTTCTTGTAGATGTAAGGGTAATATATATTTACAAGGGCAATTTGGAAATACAGTAGCCTTTAAGCACATAAATATCTCTTAATAGCCAGTTGCTAGGTGCAGCACCATTCCCTTTCCCACAGATTAATACTCTTTGCATATCCAAGACAAAAAAAAATGAATAACGAATTCCCATTTGAGAAAATAAGTATTGAAAAATTTAAGGGAATAACAAGTAATACCTCGAAAAATGGTTCACTCAACAAAAAAAATGTGCATGACAAATTGTGTATTTTAACGCGATCTACATTTTTTGTATAGTAAAATTTTATCGATCTCTTATGGTTTACCAGTTATGCAAAAGTCGTTCACAATGAATACTTTTGGAGACATTCCCAGGAAATTCGAGATATACATTTTATTTGTCATAAAAATATCTTAAACACACATTTTAATCAAAATCATGACAGCCATTTTTGAGAAAATTAAAATTTTCGAAAAATCTTCCATGTAAAGGGTAATCTGGGGTGGGGGGATTTTCTTGAAAACCTTCGTGTCGTGTCCTTGGAAGATACTGAACCTAAATACCAGTTTGGTGTTTATCCGACTGTTCGTTTTTTGAGTTATGCTGTTCACAGACAGACACAGGGACATGTTTCCAAAAATGCTTTTTTTTTTGGATTCAGGGGGTCTCAAAACATGTATTTCCGGTGAAATCTCGGTATCGAATTTTTGGGTGGAATACTTCCCCTAGTTACTATACGTAGTAGAGAAAGTAAAAAAACTAGTCCATTTCGAAACTGAAGTCCATGAAAGTATAAGTGGAGTGTAATAAAATGCTACTTTCAAAACTACGTTAGAGACTTAGTCTTTGAAACACACTTGTACATGAATTTGATTAGTTTGCTTTATATATGTACACAAGCCGGCAAAAAGATCTGACGTTGGAGGTAAAATATGACAGCGTAGGTCTTAACAACCTTCGAACGTGGGTAGAGAGCGAGATCCCAAACTAAACACTAACGTCTGAAGGTCCTCGGTGGGCAAGAGAACATTGCTTAGTGCAGCTCAGGGCTAGCCCTCAAAGTTCTGCAATGCAAAACATCGCTTATATCCCCCTTTAGAGTCTGAATGATCTTTTGCTTCAGTAAAATAAATGGCAATGCCTCAACTTATGTTAAAATGCAAATGCGTTACCTCAATTCAAATATACCTCATTACCACATCCAGTGGTTTCCACGCGATGCATTGTGGGCACGTATGCGTTTTAAATTCATTTATCATGCGGCTACAGCTTAGGGATGAGGGAAGTAAGTTTTATATTACAACGTAGATCTTCCAAACAATCTCTGGTTACGCGCTACCGAAAGACCCCGCTAACTGAAGTACGCAAGGGAAGAACAGAAACAATAGGATTTAATGCGCTACAACCTAAGGCGTGTTATGAGAACTTCCCATTTCGCATGGCCTTAGGTACCTATTCCCTTACTCGAAAGTGAAGAAAAAAGGCTGGGTTTTGGAGGGAGTCGATCGATTTCAGGCGAACTCATACGCTTGCAGACCCCGAGGGCACTGTGCCTTAATATTTTAAGATTCTCTTAAGCGCCAGTTTGAAAAACACTAAGATTTTAAGCTCAGCTGGTTTACTATCTGCCTCACTCAGAATGTGTAACGGACAAATCCTAGGTTTGCGGCGTTTAGAGTATTCATAAAGTGGAAACTACTGTCAGTCCTCAATGGAAACGTCACCTAAAAGCCAAGTTTCTGTTATAAAACCAGAAATGCTGCGATCCACTGCAGACATGTAAATCTGAGGTTACTGTACACAACGCGAGTTAAGCTTAAATGACCTTCTGTTCACTAATACTTTTCATATAAGAACTTCTGCTTCTATCGTTTTCTTGTAAATTGAGGTAAACTTTCGCTGTAGTTTTAAGGGTAAAGAATGCTAAAGCGATACTCAGGTTTTTAAAAACAGGATCGCAATGTAATGGCTTTGAAATACCATGCCCATTTCATGCCTCCCCCCAGAAAAGACGAATAGGGATTAATCATTTTAAAAATGTCTTATTTAAAAATTCAAACTAGTAAAATACCTCAAATTGGGATACTACCACACAAGACTTGACAAAATTATTGTATTTAGAATGAGATATATATTTTTTTTGTGCAGAATGATTTTTGTCTCTCTTGCGGTCTATCAATTATACAAAAATCATTCATAATTTTCTGAGAACAGCACTTCACGTGGTATTCCCAGAAAATTCAAAATCGTCAGGAGCATTTTTGAGAAATTAAAAAATAAGTTTCCATGTGAAGGTGGTGTGGGTTGGCAAATTTCCGTGAAAATCTTGTCGAATTCTTGGACATGAAGTTTGTCATTTAACCGATGCTCTTCTTACACGAACCTTTTTCAAAACTCTGATGTGTTAAACTCACACGACTTTCTCTACTCTTGTACAAACTACTTTTACAAACCCTTATTCTCCATATGCTTCATGTTAATCGAGATGTTAATCTTATGGCTAATTTTCTTGTAGATGCAAGGGGAATTGGTAGGCTTTAAGCGATAGTCAAATATTTTAAGAGCTGGTTGCTATGTGGAGTATTCCATTCTCTTTGCATTACCAGGACAAAAAAAATGAATAACGAATTTCCATTTGAGAAAAAGTACAAGTATTGGAAAATTTAAGGGAATAACAAGTAATATCTCGAAAATGGTTCACTCAACAAAAATGTATATGGCATAAATTGTGTATTTTAACGCGATCTACATTTTTTGTGTAGTAAAATTTTGTCTATCTTTACCAGTTATGCAAAAGTCGTTCACAATGAAGAATACTATGGAGACATTCCCAGAAAATTCGAGATATACACTTCATTTGTCATGAAAATATCTAACATATATTTTAATCAAAATCGTTAGAGCCATTTTTGAGAAATTTAAAATTTTCGAAAAGGGGGATTTCCTAAAAAAAATTCGTGTCGCATCTCTGGAAGATACTGAACCTAAATACCAAGTTTGGTGTTTATCGGACTGTTCGTTTCTGAGTAATGCTGTTCTCTCTCTCTCTCTCTCTCTCTCTCTCTCTCTCTCTCTCTCTCTCACACACACACACACACACACTCACGCATGCATGCACTTCCAAAAATGCTCTTTTTTTTTATTCAGGGGGTCTCAAAACATATATTTCCGGTGAAATCTCGGTATCGAATTTTTGGGTGGAATACAATACTTCCCCATCTCACTATACGTAGTAGGGAAAGTAAAAACGCTCTTGGGTCTAGGGAACCTCAAAATGTTGTTCCCAATGAAATTCCCATATTGAGTTATTGGGTGGAATACATTAGTAGAAGTAGATTCCAACAAAATATTTGATACCGATATTTCACGCCGGAAACATATGTTTTGAGGTCCGCTGAATATAGAAAGGGCTTCTGTTTAGCAAGAAAATCCCTCCGTCCCGAGTTACCCTTTAGATGGACAATTTTATTATTCTTGATTTTCTTTATAACTAAAATACTTATGGTCAAAATATCTGCATAACAAAATGTGAATCTTGAATTTTCTGGAAATATCCTGAGAAGTCTATTCTGAATGATTTGTATAATTATTAAATCAATACAATCATTTGTCAATGTTTTCCAAGTTATTGGTTTGAATTTTCAAATGCCTCTACTTTTTCAAGAGAAGTGCTATTTTTTTTTTTTTTTTTTTTTGCCATACAATTTAAAAGCTATCACATAGCAATCTATTTAAAAATCTGACTGTAGCTTTAACCCCCGTATCCTCCGCATACTTACAACGAAATGTGTAATGAAAAGTTATCTAGATTAACAGGAAGTGAACAGAGCAAGCTTTAGTTAAGAATATTTTGTAAAATGTGACGGGAATATTCCTGGCGGTAGCGTCCTAGACTCGTGTGGTAAACGACCATCCTGAAAAAGGAGTTTTCGTGGGTTTCCTGGTAGCTAGACCACCGTATGGACGCATTCTTCGTAAGTGCTGCTAAATGTCCCGTCCCTCGTTCACTCCTCACACTTCCATTCCAGAATCTCAGGGATAGGTGCAATGGATATCGTTGTGCGGCACATGAACTTTCTGCACGAATCTGGTGAGGGAGTTGGAAGGGCAGCTCCGCCGGAATGAAGCATTTGGGAGACCCCGCTGTGTTGTACCTGCCGCTACCTGATCTGGCCTGACTTTGTACTTCAACTCGCTCAATATATTGACGTCTCTTCATTATTTCCCCTTAGTCGACAGGTACACGACATGATCTTAGTTCCGCCCACAGTTTAAATGTGTGTCAAACGCAGACCTTTGGCCATGTGCACCATCCTCGTTAAACCAACCCTTCAGCTTACCGCGGTAAGAACTTGACCGGGGTAATCATCACACAGCGGTGCACCAATGTTCACCGTAGTTCAGGTGACCGTGGTTACCTGACAGGCGCTCACCTTGGTTGAGCTCATTACGAGTAAACTCTACTGAACGCATCTGGATGTACTTCATGTCGTTTCTTTTTCACTTGTTCTACCTCTTTGCTGAAGCGCATGCATCTAGTTCAGCGTGCAATGGAAGAAAGCAAAAGCAGACCAGTGTTTCCTTATTAAGTTATTACATTTAAAGTGCAATTCTTAAGAAAAGATAGAAAGCACTGAGGTAGAAGCAATAACTTCAAGATCGACACGTGGGAAAATTTGTACTTACACTGATTAGAAAAATGTGCTGAACTTTTTTTTTCCACACTTCCTATATCTGTGCAATTGAAGTACATAATATTCTTGAAAATATACTAATTGCACTAAATCCATTCATTACTCATTTTATTTCTGCCTTGTTCTTAGGACTATGCTTCCACTGATATAATTATATGTAACGCCGTGATTGTGTGGATTTTATTTACATCTTGGGTCAGGATATTTAAGACACCTGTCACAAAAATAAAATAAAAGGCCTTAAGCATTAAAAATTAAAAGTACATTAAAGTAACTATCAGGATGTATTGATTAGCGAAAATGGAGTGTATCTATTAGTTGGGAATTCTAACCTATAGTGTTCCGCCATTTTAACATTTCAGCACACGTTGGAAATAATCGGCGAAAACCGGCCGTTCAGATTTAACCGCGGTAAAATCCTCGATAAACTTTTACCGGCGTCGATGCACCACAAATGACCGTTCACCGCGGTAAAGTCCATATTTTATCACGGTAAAATCTTGATCAAGAATGGTGCACACGGTCATTTAAGTGTAGAAAAGCTGACATGAGTGTATAGCGTTGTTCTAAACCATACGTCTTTATTCAGGATACTTGGGAGAATCTTGCCGATAAAACGCTGAACATGTTCAATACCAATACTTTGATCACAAAAATATCCATCAAATGCATGACATAAGCACTACGCCACGGTAGCTACAGATAATCTACACGAAACCGTCAGAGGTAGTTTCTCTTTTTGATAACAAAAATGCCTCTCAAATGCATTACATTAAGCATTGTCGCATGACAGCTACTCTACACGAAACCGTCGGAGGTAGTTTATCTTCTTTAGCAGTGAGACGGACATTTTAACCTAATAAGGCTCCCATCGGTAACAGTATTCCCTAGGTTTCTGGAACTCGTCCATCTTTATCTCGATTCTTCCCAGAAACTGGGCAATGCGCATAACTGAATAAATCTACTTCAGGCTTTTCACTGCTCGAGAGACTACAGACAATATTTCAGATCCCGCTTAAGCATCATTAAACATTACCATTTACTAGTGCAGAAACAACAGGAGACATAAGAACAAAGGTTATGACACTTGCTGCCCTCCACACGAAGAAGGCAAAACGGATTACGTCGTCCGCAAGTTAAGCGGTTTCCAATGTTGTTGCCTACACAGCCGCGCGGTAGCACACTCCATTCCACTCAGTCTTTATTTAACCCTCCACTTGCCTTGGGACGTTTTTAGGTGCTGCCTGTCCTTAAATGCATGACATTCAATTATTAGCAAGAGGTACAATAAACAGACTAACCAATATCCACAGATGCAATACAAAGACGCTAAATGTCGATTCGCGACCGAGTCCATAAGGTTACTATAGAATGAATATCACCAACCACTTGATAAATAAAAGGGTATATTCGAATTACGAAAGGATAATCAAAGAATGTATACTGTCACTACTCACAAATGTAGTACCGACTTGGAAATATTCAGGCCTACTACTTGCACAGCCTCCCCTTGATCTGCATCAACTTTTAGCCACACTACTAACTTGAAACGGCCAAAAAAGTTTACAGAAGCAAGCTGCACATGACTTTGGCCTCTATTCAGCGACTTCGTATATCTTTACTACTACTATGAATTCCAGAGTTGACTTCTCGGCGCTCAAAAGTACCGGTTGTTAGCCAATTGATAACATTTCATTGGGCATATGTGACAGTGACGAAACGGGTAGCAGATACTTGTATTATCTGAGTAAAATATGTTCCCTATTTCCAATGGTTTCGTCCTATTCTTCTTTATTAGTCATTTAATCACCGTAAAGGACTCGCAAAGTGAATTATAAAACGTATTGATCGTTGCGATAAAGACGCTTGTGGGATGAAGATCTACAATCCCTTTGCCCAATCCTTGGGCAGAACTAAAAAACGCTGCCGACAGCACGTAATAAGCAACATATTCTGGAGTGGTTTGCATTACTTTTATTTTTCCTTTATATTTTGATTTCCAGCTCCTACCGATTCCTCCCTCAAAAAGCTATGGTAGTTGACGCAATATTTTATATCACAACACTGTGAATGCCAGAGTGATTGTAGTGTGAATTAGCATTATTGTATGACAATGATTTGAGATGTTTGTTAATTATAAGCATTGTTAGGAAATAAGTTTACACGACCTGACTGAAACTGACAATAGGAGCGGATAACAATGAGCGAGGGGGTGAGTTGTTTATTAATTAGAAGAGACAAGCAAATGACGTCAGAGTAGCGCGCTTTTCTTTAGAAATGGAGGGAATATCTTCCCTAGAGCATGTGTGTTCGTAATTTTGATTGGATATAAAAATAGACGCTAATGTTGGCGCGCTTTATTAACCAATAGCAGCTCGATTATAATCTTTAGGCATATCGGGGTGAGGGAGTATAAATTTCGTGCCAGAGACAAGTAACGCACAGTTTAACAGAATCATTCGCGGGTTACACGTCACACAGTTCAACAGAATCATTCACCGGTTACACGTCGCGCAGTTCTACAGAATCTCTCGCGTCGTAAAGTTAGTTACAAAAATGTGAAATACGCGAATTAATAATGTGCGGCAAATAAGTGATTATAGTTACATTCAAAAATATAAGTTTCAGTCGGGCGTGTATCAAAAGTAAATATGTGAAATTAAGGAAGTGTCACGGCAATAAAAGTGTAAAAACAAATTCTTTTATCAGTGTTATCTTTTAGTAACAACTCATTTCCGTTTACACACCCTGTTTAAGAGATTTGCTCGACTGGGTAATAATAGCTAGCCGGAGGACAAAGAACTCAAAATTAAAAATAGTAAAACAATAACAGGCGCTCCGCAAATAAGATAACACGAGTAACCGCGACAAAGTCCCAAATGTGTTTTCCATTGCCATCGCCGTTTTCCGCAATGCAATAAAATTTCTGAAAAGTACACCTTATTCATATAACCCTTAGAAAATTATATTAAAAGCTTTAACTTCAAACTGTACAGTAGGCTAACAATAAAACTGAATCATGTATGCTTATTTAATTAAAAACAAAATTACTGTTGTTTTATCAATTATGTACTTCAAATGTGGAGAAAATGCCATTCTTCCAGGAGTGAGGAATATACTACAGACCTAGCACAAAATGGAAATCGAACAGAATGCAGCGGGAAACGATGCGTAACAAAGCTTCAACCACAAGCAATTTTTTTCGCTACCTCCGATTATATTTCTGTATAAATAATCATTGGCAAGTTTCACAATGTCGACTACCCTTAAAACTGTTTGCTTGGCATATTTTGTATGATGGCATAAAATTAAATGCATTTGACCGTATCATAATTCATTTTGCATAACTGCGTTACTTTGAGGACAGTGAGCAGACCTGCTATCTGCGTTCAAGTATAGCAGAGTTTAAATATTCTGCCAGCACTGAATGGGCAATTCAACGTTTAATTCTGTAATTAAGAGTCGAAGTATAGGGGCTCGTGGATACGGAAGAAAACGTAGTCTTGAGCTGAAAGCGAGTGCTACACAATTTTTTACTCTAAGCATGTATTAAGATCACATATAAACTTGTGCAATAAATAACTTACCAGATACGTTGAATGAACTGAAGTAAGGAGTACGTCGAAGTTAAACTTGAAATTCTGGATTGTCAATCTGAAAATACAGAAGAAGAAAAAGGTTAAGAACTCTTACTAATAAATGAATATTTGCTGCATTTCCGGTGTTTCCCAAAACACACATTGTATTTCAAACCAGAACTCGTTAAATTCAGTCATTGTGGCTAATAGTCTGAAGATACATCTTCAAGGATACGGCATTTTCTGGCGTGAACACACATCTTCACGATTACACTGAGGGAAAGAAAGAAAGAAAAAAAAAAAGCGGCCATCTACGAGGGGAAAATCAATGTATCCAAGTTGATAAGCTATGCGACAGGTCCCACAGTAGCCCAGTGTTAATTCAGTCGGTTATAAAACAATATTGTATAAGGTATCAATTAACTAATAAACGTGGTATTCGTGCATTGTATTTTCTTAGCTACGCAACTCGAAACTTCGAAGCGGCACCACAATGTCAAGGGTTTAACTGTTTAGAGCGACAGTGCAAACAACGCTCAGGATGATTGTGCTGAGAAAACAAATAGCCACTGGACTACGGCAGGCATTACGGAAGACAACTTCATGCTGGCTTGCTTGCTTTCTTCAAGGTCAATGCTCTCTTAGCTGAACTGCATACATGTACTAAATGCAACTGAAAGGTTACCCTTTAAACCAATACTACGCATTATTCGTCACGATAATGTAAGCAAGCACGTAGGCAGTTTACCTATACCTCAACGTTTCCGACAACTGCTTTTCAATTATTTGGTATAACAAAGGTAACTTGTAATGGGAATACACATTGTTTTGTTAGTTCACCCGCTGCTAGACCGACCAACGTAATGATAGCACCGGTGCCAACGTTATGGCGCACTCAGGATTTAAAAGAATGCATATACACAAAAATCTAGTGTTATACTCACGAGTTTCTCTACCACCTAATGCTTATTAGTGAATATACAAATTATTCTTACGAAGGTTTCTTTTCCTTTACTTTACTCGTAGCCATCTTTTATAAAATCAAAGTTTTCGGAAAATACTCCATGTAAAGCAAGTTTGGGAGAGGGGATTTTCTTGAAAATCGTGTCGCATTCTTGGAAGAATCTGAACTTAAATACCAAGTTTGGTACTTATCCGAATTTTGTTTTGAGTAATGCTGTTCACTGACACACACAAGGGCTTTTTCAAAAATATTTTGGGGGTTCAAGGGGCCTCAAAACATTTCCGGTGAAATCTCGACATCGAATTTTTTTGGGAGGAATATAATCCTTCCCTTCCTTATTACACGTAGTAGTGGAATCTATTATACACCGGATTCCTGCCATCCTTAAGCAAATGGAAGCGAAGTTTAAACTGACATCTAACACTCAGATACTTGCAATTGTTTTACGCATTCAACACCTCGCCAATGGTCAGTGCTTTCGAGCGTGAAAAAACAAATAAGCAATCTTTGGATGCTTGGTTACATTTTTTCCATAGTAAAGGAAATTCTGGATAAACTTATCCAGAAACACTTTCAATTTTTCTCATCGAAATATTGACCGTATAAGCTGTTGCAGAGTCTTGTTGAAAAAAGGCAACTATTTGCCAGTGTGCATTTACCTTGGTCTTGGGATACAGCACACCTTACCGAAGAAGCTGACGCTCAAGACAAGACGCAGTTTTTGCAGTAGTGCGGCAAGTATATGCATTTAACTATTTGCCAACAACTAGCTCTCAATGTTCCAATGCATCCAGTTATTTATCACTCCTCTACCAAAATTACGCGTTTCATTTACAAAATGTTTTCCAATGGCACTGGCACACTGGGAAATCTCGGGTAAGAGCCTAATCGTTTAGTATGTTGCAAAATACAGGGAGAGCCAAAAAACTACGAACCGCCTGCGCGGTGTTTTTACTGTACGCGTCCTTGGTGCTCGTTGCCTTTCTGCCGCTATCATAGAAAGGCGCGGATGAAACCACACATTTTTGAAGGCTTTACTTACCAACTTTATGAAAGGAGATGCTGAAACTGGCCACCGCTATTCCTATACATTTTTGGCACTCTTTAGGAAACTATCCATCAGTCGCCAATTTTTTTCGAGTCAACAGTTGAAGCCCGTACATAATTTAATACAATTTTGCCTCCCCCCCCCCTTTTTAAGAGAGCCAGGGAGCGTGATTTTGCCTTTTTTACAACAAGACTCTGCAACAGCTTATACGGTCAATATTTCGATGAGAAAAATTGAAAGTGTTTCAGGACAGAATTAGTAGAGTTTGTGGCCCCCTAGGTCCCCCGATCTAACCCCCTGCGATTTCATCTCTGGGGTAACTTAAAACAAAGTATACAAGACAAACCCACACACCCTGGAAGAATTAAAACAAATTATCCGCCAGGAAACTGCCAGCATTTCTCAACGTGAAGTACGGCGAGTGCTGGATAGTTTCCTAAAGAGGTGTCAAAAAAAATGTATGAACAACGACGGTGGCCAGTTTCAGCATCTCCTTTCATAAAGTTGGTAAGTAAAGCCTTTAAAAGTAGTTTTAAAAATGTTGTGTGGTTTCATCCGCGCCTTTCTATGATGCGGCAGACGGCAAGTGCCGAGGACGTGGACAGGAAGAACACCGCGCAGCCGATTCGTAGTTTTTTGGCTCACCCTGTATTATGTTACTAATTATTAAACACAACTTAGTTGTACTTCAACACAGGTTTGTGAACGAGGATTTAGGACAAATCATTTGCCCCAATGAAGTACTGAAGCTGCAAGTTTGTGACAAACAATCCAATACTGGCTGTTGGTACAATACAATACGTAACATCACGATTTCAGAGATCATATGCTAAAACCACGCTTATTGCTGCATTTTGTAAACATATCGCTGTTGCATAAACAACTGCAGACTAAGCATCCTCAACGGTAAAGCTTTTAATAGTTTTATACTTTAAAGGTGGCTAACTGCAACATGCTGGCTGCATTGATGTAAGCACATTACCGCACGGTTACCAAATTAACGGTTGACCAAATGCAGGACGGCCAAAGGCAGTTCGTCTGTTTAATGCTGGCCAACAAAATGTGGGTCAAAACCTATAGCACGCTCTCCCAGAAGGGGACTATATGACAAAATTCAACCCGTAAATTGTTCCATAACCTTCAGAATGGATATTTTTCCACCTGCAAATCCCCCCCACATTTGGCGTCCTTCGGTCACCGTCATAACAACCAATGCGAACACCTCTACTTGAATGGCAGTCAAGTTTTATACAATTAATAATCTTCTGAGGATAATCCTCCGAAATTAAACTAAAAACGTGGTGTCATTCATCACCTTCGTGTAGTCGGGTAACATTTAAATGACCCCTGAAAACCTTGCAGGAACCGTTGGTAAGGCGACAAATTGGCTAATGAAGTCACATTTACATTTGAATTAGCACCAACAATTACGTACAGTGGACAAACGAACAAAAAATTACAGTTGGATCACGATTAATATGGAGGAAGCAACGTTTTGTAGCTTTTGATTAGCAACCTTGCCACTTGCACTATTAATTCGTATTATCGTTCTTATTACTTCTGAATAGCAATTCCATTTCCGTCTGCTGAGCACCTGCTCGAAGGCAAGAAAGGGTATGTGAATAACATTCGGAACCAAGTAATCTAATGTCCTTTCCATCCAGGTTAAGGAACTCAACCCTCAATAAAGTTTAAGATGGCGCCTTACCAAAATACACTATCCGACGTTACGGATCCAACCTCAGGAAATTGTGGCAGTAATTTTTTCACAATAATGTAAATGCCAGAGTGATTGTAGTGTAAATAAGCATTATTGTATGACACTGATTTGAGATGTTTGTTAATTATAAGCATTGTTAGGAAATAAGTTTACACGGCCTCACTGAAACTAAGAGCGAGTAACAATGAGCGAGGGGATGAGTTGTTTATCAATTAGAAGAGAGAAACAAATGACGTCAGATTGGCGCGCTTTTCTGAGAAATGGAGGGAACATCTACCCTAAAGCATATGCGTTCGTAATTTTAATTGGATATAAATATAGACGCTAATGTTGGCGCGTTTTATTAACCAATAGCAGCTCCGTTATAATCTTTAGGCATATCGGGGTGTGGGAGTATAAAAAGCTAAAGTCAGAGGCAGATTTCGCCAGTCCAACAGAAGCATTCGCGTGTAATACGTCGATCAGTTCAACATAAGTATTCGTGAGTTATACGTCACGTAGTTCAACGGAAGCATACATAAAGTACACACGTAATTCTACAGAATCTCTCGCGTCTTAAAGTTTGTTATTAATGTGAAACACGGGAATTAATAATATGCAGTAAATAAGTGATTATAGTGATATTAGAAAATATAACAGTTTCAGTCTGGCGTGTATCAAGAGTCAATATGTGAACTTAATTGTGACGGTAATAAAAGTGTAAAAACAAATTCTTTTATCAGTGTTATCTTTGAGTAACAAATCCTTTCCGTTTACACACCTTGTTCAAGAGATGTGCTCGACTGAATAATAATAATAATAGCTAGCCGGAGGACAATGAACCCAACATTCAAAGTAGTAACACAATAACAGGCGCTCAGAAATAAGATAACACGAAGTGACCGCGACAAATTGGCTCCCATACGTTGTGCAGATAAACATGAAGCATCTTCCAACCAACTACAAATATTCTACTTCAAAATTCAAGCTGACCTCTTTGGCAAGTCTTGTTTGAAACTAGGGTTATTCCCTAGATCCTTGTACGAAAGAAATGTCTAAAATTGCATCACAAAATGTTAACAGCCCTCAATTCAAATACATTTTAACGCATAAGCCTAAGCTTCTAATGTCATGATTGGCTGCAACTACAAAAAGCTTAGGACGAAAATAATTTTACAATGTTTCCTTCCTGAATTAATTTTCAATTAAACTCGGATGATAACGATCAGATGAATAACCAGTTTTTCAGTAGACATTTTTGGTCTGCTTAAAACAACTGAACATCAAGAATATTTGATTTCTAAACAAAAATATAGTTTTAGGCTCCTGTATAAATTCAACCTTATAAGCACGAGCAGTTATGTCCCCTCGTTAATTGAGGACCATCCATAATTACATTAAATCAGGGAGTACAACGTTGTACCCTTCTTCCCATTTGCGTTTTGTTTTCCCTTTCTATTCACCACCTAAGGCACTCAAAATATTCAAAGATGACATTAGCATAATAAACCAATATCTATAAGGTCCTAGATGCGATAAACGTAGTAAAATATCTTAACATGAAGTGCGTAGCACTTCCCAACCATGCTCTTTATTGGCGTCAAACAATGGTTACTGGAAGTCGCCTTCGTGCAAGCATGCGCAAAACGAGTCATGAAATCACCTATGGAGTTTCCACTGAGTCATATAATTGAACTGATCTATTCCGCTCGAGATGGACTGGAAAGGGCTGTGCTTATTCCTCCCATGAGAAAACGTCAGTTCAAGGATATTACTTATTGAAAAAAAAAATGGCACTACTACCCTTCTAGTCTGTATTTCAACAATCACGGGAGACATCAATAGTGTAACCGTAATTCAGCTAAATTTTTGTTCCGTCGCACACTCTCTTGTCTATAGTAACCAAATCTTGATATGCTACAATTAGATCCCACAAACAGGACTATAAATAAAAATGATCTGGAATTCACTCTGTATAGAAAGTAAGCTTACTGGGCTATAGCCTCATTTCTATAAATTAAGGCGACAATAGCTATGAAATCCGGCAAATCTCTGGAAAACCGTCTTATCACCTATAGGTTCAACAAAAAAATATCAGTTCAACTCGCAATCATCTTCACTCAAGTTCGACTACCCAGATGGACCACACCTCTATTCCATTAGTAATGACATCCGGCCGGAACAAACATAAATGAAAGGAGCAAATTGGAATTCTAGAACCTTCGCCAGTTGTTTTCCGTCTAAACTATGGCCGGGACTAAAATAATTTTTTTTTGTCCCTAACGTTATTCACGGCAAAGTATGATATTTTAAACATACATATACTGAAATCTGAGCGTTATATAAAGGCTCTCGAAACAAATGTTAAACACATCAAAATAATTTTGGCCGACCTATGTGGTGTGGGGATAGCGTTTCTGCCTCACATTTAGAGGTTCCGAATTCGAATCTCGGTCAGGGCAAGTTACTGGATACGGTTTTCCCTTATTTGAAAGATGTCCTCCGTGGTGTAGTGGTTGCCATGCTAGCCTCTAGTTCCCGAGGTCGCAGGTTTACACACGGTGGAGGGCGATGGAGTTTTTCGGGGATAAAAATCCTTAGCTGGCTTTCTTCGAAGGCAAGTAAAGCCAGTGGTCTGTGTCGCAGATTTACGGCACATAGAGGAACCTCAAGCTTGATAAAGAGGCCTCTGGACAAAATTACCGGTATTTCACGCCCAACATAGAATGGGACGCTAAGGACCACAGTAGTTGAAGAGCGCCCATAAATAAAACTCCATTTTTTTTTTATCCGAAAGATGAATGTCGAGTAACACTACGCTCAATGTACCCGTGTACATTTGGGCATCATTTCACTCATCGCCCGAAACAACCTAACCGGTTAAAGGACATTAAAAATTTATATTAAGCACCAAATTGGAAGTTAAGCAATGGAAGTGCACATCGCACCTATAAAAATGCTGTACAATGCGATTAGGATCAATGATTAACACAGTCCATTATTGCTTGCAAATGATAGCAAGGGAGGTTGGAAACCCAGACGATTTCTAAGTGTTGCATGATCCCAGAAGTCTTTCGATTTTAACAGTACAGCAAGAGAACTCAACTCGAGCACTGTTTCTCTATGGGCACAAGTTACTCGTGCAGAATGCAAAGCTGTCTCTAATTTGCATTATAATTTTATTTTCTTTGCTTAAAGCTTATTGAGGAATAATTTTTCGGCAGGTTTACAATTTCTACCTCGCCACTGAATATCTACATTTTTATTTTTATATTATATATAGAATTTAAAAAAAAATACCGCGAAACTAATACGATTGCCAGGAAGCAAGCTACTGTGGCCTTGACCCATGTTTACCATACCGTAACTTAACCATCACACCAGCCATATCAACCAAATCGTCGCTGTTTATCCAATAGCCCCGAATTGTGCATAAAATGCTTCGAGTGAAAATGTGTCAACTTCTTCCGTAAAAATGACTGTGAAATTACATTCTGCTTTGAAAAGCTACTGGGAAATTTCGAACAGTTAAACTTCACAGGAAGTATTTATACACATATACAATACCACCAGGGACTAACCAACACTGGGCTTTAAACGAGTTTTCAGAATAGACATTTCCTCATTTCAGTACAAGGCATCTTTCAAGAATAGTTATAGAGACGTATAATACAGTTTCAATGGCCATGGCATTACCTCCAAAACCCCAATTTCGATATTTGGTGGATTCATCAGTTTAACATAACAGCAAGTAGCGTTTCAAAAATCGAAACTACGTACCAGCTCTATTCTATTGAATCCTTGATTGTACCACGGTTCCAAGAAGACCTAGCAAGACTCAAACTTGGGAACATCCGTCCCAAGTACCATAACAAGCATATTTTAAAGGGACGAGGGACCGGTATACCTGGAACTGTGCGACTCCTTGCTTTCTTTTATTCCGCCGTATGGTTGACGTCATTTTCCCCCGGTTTATTCTAGGGGCGCAGTTGCCACACTGGGAACGCCCCCAACAATGAGGTACCTGTAATGCTTCGGTCAATAAACAGTATCTCTCTTCCGTCAGGCAAAGCGTAGCTAACGAATTTAAACCACATTTCGTTCAAGTCAATTCCTAACTGCTACGTAATGCAGTCTACATATCTAGTATGAAGAGGTTTCAAGTGGTTATCTACTGAATTGCCTGTTTCCAAGCAAACCCCTGTACAGAACGTTCAGCTTGTTCTTGGAATGATATTAAATTCCTGTAACAACCTCCAACCCTTAAAATATGCGCCTTTTTGTACGCTATGTTCATCAATGAAACCCCAGTAACTGACAGTTTTAACTGTGAATAGGTATAATGTACGTCATATCACGGGAATAGAATTTTCGCAGCAATATTATAATACAACCATTACAAAAAGACATTTTCATTTTGGTTCGCAAAACGGTTTATAAATTTTTGTTATGGTTTATAAATGAAACCTTCTGGAATGTAGGATTCTTTTAAAACTCTTGGAACTTTCTTTCCACTCCTAAAACATCCCACTTCAGCCTAGCTGGATGACATAGTATATATTTTGAGTGCAGCTGTAACGAGGAGCAAAACTGAATTTGTACAAGGCCTTAGAACAAAATACCATTTTTTTATCCATAATTATATACCGGGATTTACAAATTAGTTTGATTCTGAAGCGCCTGACCCAAATATATGTACGGTCTGGGAGAATGCCTTTGGGGGGGCAGTTTTATAACCTTTCCTGTGTCAAACGGATTCGTTTACTGCAATAGGTTAGTGTAGATATGAAAACAGGATATGAATCTCTTCGTAAATCCACGTGTCCAAGAAGATTTAGCGCCGAAAATAGCAATATGGACCAAATAGTTTCGGTTAGTACTGACCAATCTTGAATTCTGAGTTTGAGATTGTGATTGCAACAATGTCAAATTAGGCTACTATGCAAGATTCGAATGCGTGCTAATCAAAGACTACGTACGATACCGCTCAGCCTAGTTTTACGTTTAGTGCGATTTATATTCAAATCAACTCATACTAGACCAATTCCGTTCACTTCTAAACTCTGATTATGTATTTAATTCTAAATACCTACATTACGCCCTTTGTCAGATGCGGCTGTCACAGCTGCCGCCAGTTACTTGCATCTACCCAGAATGTGCTGTATATTCCAGATTTTCATTGACCGTAGCAGTACATCACTGTTTTTATTGCACATCTCACCCATTTTGTTCCATGCATGTAAGAACAGAACTACATAACAAATAGGAAAAGCTTATAAAATAAAAAGGGCATCAATTCCACTGTAAATATGTTCTCCTGAAGTGCTTTTTCATTCAATTTGGAGCCTTCAGGAAACCATTGTTAATATAAATTATCGAGAACTACGATCCCAAATTCTCTTTGCAATTTGATAAAACTTATTACACAGTTGCGCCGAGATCTAGCATGGTATTGAGAAACACACTATCAACCAGCCATATTAAGGGATAAAGGATAAACAGTTGACATTTCATATTTCCAGCTATCGTCGCTTCGAATGTTGCAGCCAAAGATGCATGTAAATTTGCAAATCCTCCACCCTAATTTGGGTTAGGAGTTCTGTGTCCACACACATCAACCATATTATCAGAAAAATTGTCAGATTTCAAAACAATTATTGTAAAAAATAAATTTACTTAGATCGGTGCACCTAACGTTTTAAAAAACTGAAAATTCAGGTAAAATGGCCTACAGGATGGAAATGTCGAACTATTAAATTTTGCGTTATCATTCTCCCAATATAGTTCTTTACAATCAAAGATTGCATTTCGTGCAACAAAACCTTTCCTGGATAGTGTGCAATACGGCCAAACGTTCTAAAAATCAATCGTATTAAATTACTAAAACCTAAATCCGAATATGTACTTGAATATAAAGAAAAGCCTCTTTAGATCTCACCCACCTTAAAGGAACGTATGCTGAAAATATGAATGGAATTGAATAAAGAGAACATTTCGAAGTGTCTAAATATAACACATCAAGTATTAGGTTAGTGGACTATTTGCACTCTCCCGCAAATAGACGCGTTTGGACACTCAAATGGCCAGAGGCAAAACCACCATTGAATTCCAATTCCACAAGATTTCGAGTATTTTATCAAGCGATTACTTTTTTACTTTCTCTGCTATGTATAGTAAGTTGGGTAAGTATTGTATTCCACCCAAAAATTCAATACAGAGATTTCACCGGAAATATATGCTTTGAGACCCCCTGAATCCCAAAAAATTTTTGGAAACATGACCCGGTGTGGGTGTGTCTGAACAGCATTGCTCAGAAACGAACAGTCGGACAAACACCAAACTTGGTATTTAGGTTCAGTATCTTCCAGAGATGCGACATGAAGGTTTTCAAGAAAATTCCCACACCCCAGAATACCCTTTACATGGAACATTTTTTCGAAAATCTTAATTTTCTCAAAATGGCTCTAACGGTTTTGAATAAAATACCATAAGTTTAAGTCACTTTATGCGAATGAATTTTATATCTTGAATTTTCTGGTAATGTCCCCAAAAGTATTCTTCATTGTGAACGACTTTAGCATAACTGGTAAACCGTAAGAGATAGGCGAAATTTTACTACACGAAAAATGTAGATCACTTTAAAATACACAACTTATGTCATACATTTTTGTTGAGTGAACCATTTTCGAGATATTGCTCGTTATTCTTTCCAATACTTATATTTTTTCTCAAATGGGAATTCGTAATTCATTTTTTTTCGACCTGTTAAAGTAAAGAAAATGGAAAGCGCCACATAGCAACCAGCTCTTAAAATATTTTACTATCGCTTAAAGCCTACCATATTCCCCTTGCATCTACAAGAATATTAGCAATAAGATTAACATCTCGATTAACATGAAGCATATGGAGAATAAGTGTTTGTAAAAATGTTTTGAACAAGAGTAGAGAAACTCATGTGAATGAAACGCATCAGAATTTTTTTTATGCAAATACGTACCGAGTTCCCTTCTTAAAACAAGACCATATTTTTTATATGCAGTTGTGAAGTTGCATAATTACATATCGTAAATTGAAGACAACTGATTATACACAAGTACGCGACTTCTTATACGGAGGACCCAAATTATTTGAATTACGCTTGAAGCTATTATCCGAATAAAACTCTTTCTGATTCTAACATGGTTCTGTCTGAGGTTCTGACTTCATTTGGGTCCCAGCCTAAATTTCCATTCGTCTCTGTAGACCTGAAAAGCAACGTTTGCAACGATGTGGGAGGGGACACACAGGATATCAAAAAATTGACAAGTGCGCTAACAAAATACACACTTTTATATGTGTGTGTGTGTATGTATATATATATATATATATATATACACACACGTAAGTAAAATTTTAACCAAAAGAAATTATTTACTCAGTTTCTACGCAACAGTGGATTTTAATACTTCCGAAGATTCGTGGCTTAGTGAGGGAGGCTAAGGTTAGAAATACAGAATCTGCTGATATTTGATTCCCATTTCTATGAATATCAGAGAATTCGAATAGCACAGGAATTTCATGAAAAGCTGTTTCATATTTCAATGCATGCATATGCTAACCTCTACGGGTGATTTATCAACGCAAGATAGCATTCACATGAAATTACACAACATCCTAAAGCTAATAAACCATATCTATAACACATCCTTATCTAGCAAACACAGGCCATGGCAAGAGTTTTTGTTTTCCGAAGCACAATGCTTCATACACTGAAGAAGTGTAGCTTTTAGTACTATTTTGCGAATTACAACCAAATTCATTACTACAGTAAAATAACGCTTTACACGTCAGAGTAGTAATACTGATGTTTCAAGTATACGTGCCATTTGAACAAGCAGAGAAAAAGACTTACCTGAGCAGAACATAGGCAGACACCCATGGCCCGATAAGTGCGCGCAATGAGAGGAACGGACACCTGCAGAATGTCCTAACGTCAGCAAAACTCCCGAGAAGTTACAACCACGCTACTACCCCACCAGCGGCACCGTCATTGGTTACCTCTATTCTTCCTCGCTTTCTGATAGGCTAAATGGACGATCATACTATATACGCCCTTCGTGGTCAAGGAGGAACACGGCAGCATTTCTAGTAGTTGGATTGATTGTTTTGCATGCCACAAACTATGCGTTGCCGTGGCAACCACCTATGCCCAATTTCAAACAATTCGACTGCCCCACTGCCTTAAGCTTCACCTCTCCGCCCTTCGACATCCATGTCTCAGAACTTTACGAAGGTATTAAAAGCATTTCCACTCATTATGGCACCGTAACCTTAATTAGCACTGCTCGAATTGCTCGTCAGAAGGCAGCTTTTGCACTTGCTCTTCGTTTGTGCATATACACGTAAAAGATAAACTACGCTACCAAATGCACAAAGTGACAGTACATAAATTTCTTAAAACTTGATATATCGGCTTATGATAATTCTTTCACACATGCCGTGTGTAAGCCAAGGCTGGAAATGTGGATCAGACTGAAAAATTCAATGCCATAGCTGGTATTTCAACCAATTATCTTTTTCCACCTTCTTTCTATAAATGGCTAATTGTCGAAATAAATGCTTTGTTATAATTATTATGCCCTTATAATTAAAAATTTCCTACGTGGTGTTTATTTCTGTAACCCCTATAATGAATGCAACGAAACTATTATTTATGGCCTTCCAGTCCGTTTATACTCTCTTTACAAGTAACACACTGAGTATCGCCGTAATAAGAGGTAACGGTTATCATCGCTTGTGTTTAATTGGCTTCACGCCTCCTTCAAAAGCAACAATGAGCGCCGGAGCTAAAATGTGGTTTTATTATTGTTCTAAATCCCACAAGTAATGTCCCTATGGCCAGTAACTCCTGGTACAACATATTAGTATTGAAACTTGTGTTTATTTACTTCACTCGCTATTTGTGCCGCAAGGCTTTATCTACACTCATAAATAGGGTTATAATTAATAACATTTGATTTGCATTCAAAAAGTATTGAAATATCAATTTTCCTTATTATAAGAAGCAAATCCATTGTAATCAATTTCGACTTTTTTTTTTTTTTTACTTTCTCTACTACGTATAGTAAGTATTGCATTCCGCCCAAAAATTCGATACCGAGATTTTACCGGAAATACATGTTCTGAGATCCCCGAATCCAAAAAAAATTGAAAACATGTCCCTGTGTGTGTCTGAACAGCATAACTCAGAAACGAACAGTCGGATAAACACCAAACTTGGTATTTAGGTTCAGTATCTTCCAGAGATGCGACACGAAGGTTTTCAAGAACATCCCCCACCCCAGATTACCCTTTACATGGAACATTTCTCGAAAATGTTAATTTTCTGAAAAATGGCTAACGATTTTGATTAAAATATTATATGTTTAAGATATTTTCATGGCAAATGAAATGTATATCTCGAATTTTCTGGGAATATCTCCCAAAGTATTCTTCATTGTGAACGACTTTTGCATAACTGGTAAACCATAATAGACAAAATGTAGATCGTGTTAAAATACACAATTTATGTCATTCATATTTTTTATTGAATGAACCATTTTCGAGATATTGCTTGCTATTCCCTTAAATTGTTCAATACTTATACTTTTTCACATATTCGTTATTCACTTTTTTTATGTCCTGGACATGCAAAGAGAATGAAATGCTCCAAATAGCAACCAGCGCTTTCTCCAGTCCATTTCGAATATTCCAACGAACTGCACTCTTTTCTCCCCTTGTGAAAATTATGATCTAGAGCAATCGTACACGCCTAGAGATGAAAAACTTATTTGTTTTGGGATATACTTCAAGCGCTCATTGTGGTAGGATTCAAGGCTTCCTGTATGATGAAAATGATTTATATGCGTAACGTCACTTTAAATCCTCCATTATTTATGACACTGCACAAGTCATTGTATTCTATGGAATACTTACATAGCCAGGTTGTGTTTTTAATTTTTTCTTCACGCAACGCGTCACGAGCACATGAATTAAATTTCTCAAATCACACCCAATCATGGACATTAGTAATGTGATTTTGGGTGTATATGCGCCAATGTACTTTCCATCAAAGCTCTAATACCTGTGTGTCTATCAAGAACAATTTTATGGGCAGCTTTTCATTCACAGAAATCAACAATGTGCTCAGCATTGTTTATATTTTGTCAGAAGTCTTTAAAATTTAGTTCAGTTCTGCTTTAAACGAATGTTGCGATGATGTAATGAAAATAATTGAAGATAAAGTAAAAATAAAAAGACCTGGATTTCAATCGACGAGTCAAGTGATCCTAGGGTCGTTTTATTGTCAATGCCATTATTGGTCCATTAGTCCTTCTGAAGGTGAATCAATAGAAGCATTCCTGCTTACAACAGAATGTCTGGGAAAGCTCATTTAACTATCAAACAGCTATTTCCCAATTCATTACAGTTACTGTGGCCTGAAGAAATTCAACACCACAATGTATTACGTTTAATCTCAGACAATGCTCCATGAAAAACGCTGGGACAACTTTCAAAGTGCTATTTCCAAACATGTAGCACGTGGTTTCCATAGGGAGTCAGAAGAGATACGAAATTTGTTTCCGGATGTGATGGATACGAAACAAATGAAGATGGTTGTGAAAGCTCCGTCATTTAAAGACACTTCACCAGATATACATCTGCCCCCTGAATCTATCATAACGAGATGGGGGACGTGCATTTCAGCAACAGTTCATTATGCTTCAAGTTTCCCAAACACAACTAAGGTGGTCGCAGCTCTAAAGGATGAAACATTTTCAACTGTAGCAGCTAAGAAACTTGTCGAATCCTAGGAAGTGAGAAATGAATTAACTTTCATTGTGGCCGAGCTAGGTTTCTTTCCATAAGTGATATCAGGCTTTAAGAAAGGGCGCATTTTTTTTAACGAGGTCAGTTAAAATTGTGGATGATGCCGTGCAAAGACTGGAGAGTGCCAGGGAAATTGTGTTTATTAGTTAGGGTAAAATGGTGCTTTCGAAAATCCTAATCTTTACAAATTTCGAAATCTTTCAAAAATGTTAGTAAAAATTCTATTGCGGTAGAAATGGACGTATAATAGTTCAATATTAGATTTGCTCAAATTACCTCTGTAGATGAGAGGGCATTTTCTCAGATAAAAAATTATGTGACAGGAGACTCGACATAACTCCAGAAATTTTAAAACAGCATTTGGTTGTCATGTACAACAATAAGACGATAAGGTACTGAAATGCATAGGCCTTCAAAACACTTTCATGTTTCTGTCAAGCACAATTAGCATTTTATTTAAAACTATTATTTAAAAATATAATACAACACGACGTTAACATAAATATGCTAGTTGCCCGTTTATTCTAATGCATAATCTTTCATCCGATCCCTGCTGATAACTATGCTCAATGGATTCCTAACACATTTGAGTATCACTCCAATTACTTTCGCAGTTACAGAAACTTATGCTGGAAAGAAGAGTATTGTGGGCAAATACGCATGATGCAGTCGGCAAGCGATCGATGAAAGCTCCGAGCAAAGGGTTACGACAAAGCAAACCCGTACGATCAGTCGGCCAAGCATTGCAAGTGGCTTTGACCGACTACTCTTCGAGAAAGTTCGCCATCTACATTAATTTCTCTCCCTAGCAACAGGGACTATAAAAAGAATCAGAATATGGTGGGAAAATGTGCCATAAATGCAAATTTTATTTTACAACTACGATTTGTAATAAAAATTAAATATTTCTGCGAAATTCTTTCAAAATCTTCGTATTTATTTTTAGCCGTCACAACGTTTTAGCATGTTTCTTCACTGTAGCTGGTGACAAGTGCTTTGGTGCCGTCTATTCCGTATGAAAACTCCCTCTGATGTAAATATAATGCACGGCACATGCTTCAGTGCATTACGATTGGCTAGATAATGTAGTTTTGTAATAAATGTACTAGATCATGAAATACGGCATCAAATGCCTAATGTCATTTTCAAGACTGTGGAGTTACTTGCTACATTTAAGAGCCGAGAATCGAGGTTTGTAACGCATTTTGCATAATAAGCTTGTCAAGAGTTAACCAGTGTTTTTATTTGTCACAGTATACAGAAGTGCTATCTGCTATGCCTCTCGCGTACTTCTTCGGTATCTCAAGCATGAGTGGTTGTACAAAGGCGACACTAATAGCGCCTTTTGGAGAGAATTTTATGCATATTTTCAACGATAACCAGCCTCAGAGGCATATTCGAAAGCCAGTTAAAAGTGGAAGGCTGGTGTTATGGATCCAGTTGTGTTCGGCGGATAACTAAGTTGTTTCACGCTTCCGTTCGCCGTACAGCTGCGAAGTGCTGAAAATGGCAATTTAAGCTTGGCATGTTTTAAGATTCCATACAACATTTCTATACATTCTACAAGTTTTCAAGCGCGAACCGAGTTGAAGTTCTTACTCGGTACGCCACAACAGAACGAGATTCAATGGCATAGAGACTACGCATACATACGCTAGGGTGGGGCTTTTCATTACTTTGCTGATCTGAGGGGTTTTGCATCAAATGATGGGGTGTGGCAAAATCAAAAGCAGCACCTCGTAAATTATGTTCAACAGTTTCAATCTAAAACTAGATGGCAAAACGACGAAATAGTATTTCAAAATAAATTCATCAACTGCTCTAGTTTAACTATGAATAAAACCTGCACTCATTTCCCGACATTTTTCGCTCCGTTCACAATTATATTGTACTTCATGGCTAAACAGCCTTTTGTTTCACCAACGTATACTTATGCACTCCTAAAGCGCCAATGTTTGCTCGCAGCTGCTTGCAACTTTATCGATCAAACGAAATTTCAAGGTTCCAAACCCCTGTGCCACATATTCAGGGCTATTTTCCACCAGAAAGAAGCCATAGTGACACGGCCGTTTAACCAGGGAATTCTAGCCCCACCCCTTCTCCGTTTTCAACTTAACATCAACAAGTGCTCAAAGTTCATTCACAAAGGGGAGCCAAAAACCTTTCAAGTGCACCTAATAGGAAATCACGATCTGGCTAGGAACGAAGCAGAACCTCGACTGGAATAACACAAGAGCATCTGTTAAAACAACCAGAGCAGAACGTCACCCAAGTTGCCGTTTTAGTAATCAGTTTATATCTTCCTTAACTGCATAATAACCGTTTCACTGCCACTTCTTGAAGGATGGATAAACTTTTTATTTTTAGAAATGAAGCGGGGGGAAAAGGCTCGGCTCTTTGGTTAATATTTCTGAGTAAGAATCAGTGAATAGGACTATTTAAAAGAGCAAACATATGGAGCAGGCGTACAGCAATGTAAAAAATAAAGGGAGTTTCTGCAACCAATATAATTTCTTCAATCAATACACGTCTTATCTTAATTTGTATGTATTATTTTACAGGCTTCAGAAATAATCATTTCACCTTTGAAATTTTTAGGATTACATTTTTAGGATTACTACGTACATTCAACATTTCCTGTATATTAACACCAATACTCGGAACATTCGCCAGTCTTTTAATCGCCGCGTTTACAAATTGTACGCAAAATCAAACAATCTCAGTAGCGACGCCGTTATTGTATTTTTTGGGCGGACAGTAACGAAACGAACACCTGGTATACCTTAGTGCTCACGTAACTCCGAGACCCAAAACCGTTTAACCCAACGCCTAACTTTGTTATATTTACATATGCATACTCTGAAACTTGAATAGAAAATCTGGAATTCTAATAATCATCACGAGTGTTAAGATTTGTTCATCGACATATTCAAAACGAATTATTGAGAAGCTGATGAATGTCCAAATACTGTAACAAGATATTTTTTTCTTTCGTCGCTCACCCAATAATTATGCTTAGACAAGTCTTAGGGTCGGTTTCAAAGTTTAAACTTAAGCGAAGCTTTACTAATCTCGATGTTAAGAGAAGCGTTATTTCTGACGAGAGATCAAGTTAAAATAACCGAAAAATCAGTCAAAACGTAGAATTCTGCTTCTCAAAAAGAAAGGATGCAAGCAATTGGACAAATTACTACGGAGTAAGAGAAAACAGAACGTGGGGGAAAATTGCTATACGCAGGGTGGATTAGAATGGTGTTAATTTAATAGCTCTGCATTCCACAGATTTTGAGATGGCGGGAAAATCTCCAGCTGCAATTAGCATAAAATCTCAAGAGAAGCAAATGTCAAGAGAAGCAAATGTCAAGAGAAGCGTTGTTTCTGACCGGAGATCTTCCTACAAAACAATGCCTAGATGTGACGGCAGCGAATGCAAAAATGTATACGATAAAGGTATGAACTACCAATTTAAAATCAAGGACATGCGAAATTAGCTTTTACTTCTTACCAGTCGGTTTTATGTTGAATTCTATTAATAATTACTTTTACTACCATTGCCGAATGTTTACTTCATCGAAACTTCTCGTTGTATTCTATCATTTCAAAGGTGAAAATGGTTTGGGACACATTTAGATCGTCTTCTGTTGCGCATATGGGTTACATTTAATTTGTATTTCCTCGTCATTAATGTATCAATATGAATCCTTAGCTTAAGCCACCGTTCAGTACGTTTTAAGCCAAGCCACGTATAAGCTCGGCTTATCGTTTGAATTACGCACTGTAGAACTCCATTATAGCTAAGCCCGATTCGGAGCTTAAAGTGTGAAAGCGGGCCTTAATCAAGCAACAGAAGTTGTAAAGTTTATATCTCTGGGAGATAAACATTCGTGAAGGAAGCAAGACTTAGAAGTTTACATGCCAAACCGTTGCTGATGGCCTTCTTTAGATAGAACACTGCACTGCTAAATTACGTGTGCAGTCGATTTTTATATACGAAGTTCGACTGAAGATCGGTTCTATGTCTTTGCCACATCTTAATAGTGTCTAAATTTCTTCGCGAGCTGGATAGAAGGTCTTCGAAAACTAGATGCGACCCGCCAGCTTATTGAAGATAATGGACATAGCCAATCCGCACAGATACAGCAAACGAATCTTGAGATTGGCATATACCAACTTGTTCAGTTGGCAACTCGTAGCATTCACTACTGCCTATAGAATTATGATTACGGCTTAGCTCATCACTCTGCTAGTAGCAAACGGTAGCTTTTTAGTGGTCATAAGATATCGAAGGATAACAAAAACAGGGAAAAACCGAATCCACTGGCGAGGTATAAATAAAAAAAGCAAAAACTCCAACACACGAATTTCAACAAAACCACACAAAAATTGCCTCATACCAGATGTAGCACCACGTGAAGTTACTGTGAATCTGACTAAAGCATGAAAGAGACAAAGGATAAAGAGGATTCTATTCCAAAAATATGCAATTTTAACTGATAAGACAATACTGAGAGCCCTGACAACATTACAGATTAATGGAGATGCCAAAAAATGTTTCCTAGGGTTTTGCTAAAAATGTTAATATTCTAAGTATATATAGTCAAATAAAGGTCATGAAATTGCTTTTCATTATTATTATTATTATTATTATTATTATTATTATATTATATTATGGACGTTCTTTAACTACTATGGTCCTTAGCGTCCTATTCATCTTGGGCGTAAAAGACCGGTAACTTTGCCCAGAAGCCTCTATCAGGTTGAGGTTCTTTTACGTGCCGTACACCTACGAAACTGGACCACCGGCTTTATTTCCCTTCCAAAGGATGCCATGCTAAGGCTTTTTACGCCCGAAAAAATTCATCGCCCTCCAACACGTTTAAGCCCGGAACCTCGGGAACTAGCGTGGTACCCCTAGACCACGGTGGGTGGCAAACTGCTGCGGTCATCAGCGCTAAACACTGGCTATACATTTCTTCAAGTCTGCTACAAAAGCAACACATGCAAGGAAATTACAGAATAAACTGAGAACACAGAAGTGGAAATATTAAACCAAAAATATAAAAATTAAACAACAGAAATCTCACTAATCATGAAAAACATTAACGAATCCTCAGCATACAAAGCGTTTGGTAAAACATTATGCTTGCTGCTGAGAAATATGAAGGAAAGAAAGTGTAACGGTGCATGTACATAAAATGCTTATCCGGGAAATGGTGCAACATTTTCTATTGCAAACAACCATACGCTTTATTTAGCTGAACTGTTTATTACTTTCTCTACCACGTACAAAGTAGGCAGAGAAGGTTATTGCGTTCCACACAAAATTTCGATACGAGATTTCAGCAGAAATGCACGTTTTCATACTCCTTGAACTTGAAGGTATTTTTTAGAAAAAGGTGCACGTGTCCGTGAACAGCATATACTCAAAAACGAAAAGTAGGACAAACGCCACACTTGATATCTAAGTTCAGTACCTTCCAAAGATGCGATACGAAGATTTTTCAAGAAAATCCGAACCCAAACTACCCTTTAATTAGAACATTTTCCCAAAAATGTCATTAACGATTTTACTTAAAATGACATATAACAAGATATTTACATGAATAAATATGCATCTTGAATTTTCTGGGAATAACCTTTGAAGTCCTCTTCATTCAGAAGCATTTTTGTATAATCTTGCATAATTGGTAAACCTTAAGCGATTCACGAAAACTAACTACTCAAAAAATAGGATCTCTTTAAAACTTACAATTTATCTCCATTAATTTTTTTTTTCTATCCATCATCTCCGAGATATGAGTGTGTCTGTGAACACTAACTCAAAAACGAAAAGTCGCATAAATACCAAACTTGACATTTTGGTTCAGTATCTTTCAAAGTTACGACACGAAGGTTTTCAAGAAAATCCCCCCACCCCAGATGCCGTATACATTTTTTGGTGTTGAATGAACCATTTTCGAGATATTGCTGGTTATTCCCTTAAATTTTACAATATTTACACTTTTTCTCAAATTCGTTATTCATTTTTCTTTTATGTCCTGGACATACAAAGAGAATGGAATGCGCCACATAGCAACCAGCGTTAAAAGATTTGACTATCGCTTATAACCTACCATGTTCCCCTTGCATCTACAAGAAAATTAGCAATAAGATTGACATCTCGATATCTCAATTAACATGAAGCATATGGAGAATAAGCGTTTGTAAAAATAGTTTGTACAGGAGTAGAGAAAGTCATGTGAGTAACACATGATCTTTTTTGTGTCGAGTGAACTAGATATTCCTTATTTGTTTGAATTTTCCAACACATACTTTTTCTCAAATGGGAATTTGTTTTTCTCCTGGACATACAAAGAGAATGCAATACTTCACATAGCAACCAGATCTTAAAATATTTGACTATCGCTTAATGCCTACCATATTCCCCTTGTACCTACAAGAAAATTAGGTGCCTGCTGTGCGAGGGGTCTAGGGTTCGATTCCCGGCTGGGGGCGAGAATATTTCTGTAGCCAGATTAATCCCTATCCACCCCAGAGTCTGGAAGTATGAATAAGTGTGAATGATTAAAAAACCAAAATTGCAAGAAACCCAAAGACAAGTGTTACACGAGTTAAAACATTGCCAATAGGCAATAAGTTCCAAAGGAAAGGCCACATAAGACCAATGTAGTCAAGTTTAAATGAAACTAAAAAAAATATGTTGTTCCACTCACATGACTTTCTCTACTCTTGTACAAACTATTTTTACAAACGCTTATTCTCCATATGCTTCATGTTAATCGAGATGTTAATCTTATTGCTAATTTTCTTGTAGGTGCAAGGGCTTTTAGCGATAGTCAAATATTTTAAGAGCTGGTTGCTATGTGGAGTATTCCATTCTCTTTGCATTACCAGGACAAAAAAAAATGAATAACGAGCAATATCTAGAAAATGGTTGACTCAACAACAAATGTATATGACAAATTGTGTATCTTAACGCGATCTACATTTTTTTGTGTAGTAAAATTTTGTCTATCTCTTATGGTTTACCAGTTATGCAAAAGTCGTTCACAATGAAGAATACTTTTGGAGACAGTCCCAGAAAATTTGAGATATACAATTAATTTGCCATAAAAATGTCAAACTTATGGTAATTTATTCAAAATCATTAGAGCCTTTTTTGAGTAAAGGGTAATCTGGGGTGGGGGGATTTTCTTGAAAACCTTCGTGTCGCATCTCTGTAAGATACTGAACATAAATACCAAGTTTGGTGTTTATGCGACTGTTCGTTTCTGAGTTATGCTGTTCACAAACACACACACACGGACATGTTTCCAAAAATGCTTTATATGCATTCAGTGCACCTCAAAACATGTACTTCCTGTGAAATCTCGGTATCGAATTTTTGAGAGGAATGCAATACGTTCCCTACTTACTATACGTAGTAGAGAAAGTAAAAAAGAAAAAAATTAGCAACATAATTTCTGCAGCAAATATTTATCTCGAATAACATGAAGTAGATAGAAAATAAGTGTTTGTAAAAATAGTTCGTGCATGACTAGAGAAACTCATGCGAGTTCCTCAACAAAAAGAACATTGAACACCAAAAGATTCCTAACCGATGGGCCCCCATTTGGGTGGAGAGGAAAAAAACACATTTAGTAGAAGTGTGGCCACCTAAAACCTGTTTCCACACGAAGTAACTAAGGGGCGGTCTCCGCCAAAAAATCACTCCTCGCAAAGTGTACCACACGGACTTAGGGGGAATTTTCAAACTACAATTAACTATTGACATTCTGTTTTTGGTAAAAAGTTTCAATTTGGTGATTCAGAGCATAAGGGATTTATTGCGTATTTAAACTCAACGTATAGCTCGTTTCAAAATTATAAGGGCGGAGTAACCAAACATAGTCAACAAACACGCCTGAAACTATAAACAGGTTACATTTAGATTTCATGTGAAACCGGCACTTAAGACTTTTCAGTGTCTATTACACGTCGGTACTTATCAAAGATACTGTACCCCTGTACTCGGGGGTAGAGAAAACAGTATTCGCAACTACAGAATGAGCCAAAAGACTCCGAACGCATGCGACGTGTTTTTCCTGTCCGCGTCCTCAGCGCTCGTTGCCGTCTGCTGCTATCGTAGAAAGGCACGGACGAAACCATACAACATTTTTAAAACTACTTCTAAAGGCTTTACTTGCGAACTTTATGAAAGTAGATGCTGGAACTGGCCAGTGTCGTTGTCCATACATTTTTGGCCTTCTTTAGGAAACTATTCATCATGGAATTTTTGGGGGGAATTCTCCAAACGATGACCGACGTCGTCCAATGTTTCTTCGGCAAGAACCGAACGCCGTCTTTTAGATTTCTTAGCCTGAACACTTCCTGTGACCTAAAATTTACTGTAAAGTTCATGGATTGTTGTACGGCCTGGAACTTTTACACCTGGAAATCTTTCTGCAAATCGTACTTTAAATTGGCGAGCTGACCGAGTTAAACACATAAATACATGCTGTGCAGTAGAAAACATATGCTGCGCCATAATATACTTTGTGGCCAAGTACAGGACAAAATAATAAATAACCCGTAATAACTGAACCACGTCATATCACCGTCAACTCAAATCTGCACTTCACACTACAAAGCAAAACCACAACAGCGTGACTTTGTCTGTAGCAGCAGTGCGTTATGTTTTTATATTTCCACACGCGCAGACGGTAATATTGTTCATAAAATACCCCTCCGGGGTAACTTAAAGCAACGTGTACAAGACAAACCTACACATCCTGGAAGAATTAAAACAAAATATCCGCCAGGAGATTTCTCAACGTGAACTACGGCGAGTTTTTAAAATGTTGTATGGTTTCATCCGCGCATTTCCGATTGCGGCAGACGGCAGGGGGAGCCGAGGACGCGGATAGCAAAAACAGCTCCCAGGCGGTTCGGAGTCTTTTGGCTCACTCTATACAAGTCCCAGTATATCTACCTCTCTGACCAACTGTACGTGCTGCTAGGTGGTGACATATGGCATTTCCACCACCGCTGATTATTTGTTCTTTTCCCGAGAAAGACCAACTTGTTCGGTGCATGTTCCAATAATCCATACACCTCTAGGTAACCTATAACTACGTAGTTCACCGTCTGTTGCATTTTTCAAGCGGTACGTGTCTCCCAAGTAGTTGCGTAACTCGGACATTATATTTCCTTTCTTTCGATATCCGGAGACATGTTCCCTGAATATTTTAAAGGACAGTCTGCACGCACTTACCAAGAATTCTAGCGTTACACACGAGGCAACGTTTTATTTATTAATCTCGGGATCAGTTGCACCTGGCGTTTGAGACACAGCGCTGGGCATTTTTAATAAGTGCTTGGTTCTCCCCCCCCCTTTTTAACAAACTACTTTTAATCTCCCCCTTTCAAATTTGACGTCACCGCAGTAGCAATTAGGTGTGGGGAGCGTCACCCTTATGATTATCCCTTCCCCTGCCTGTTCTGTCCTACCATTTCTGCTCCAATGACCAGTGCAACGGCTACGAGGGCTTCCCTTGTTTGGTTAAAATTGCCAAATTTAACATTTTCCACAGCTCCAAAACGAGACTGTTCTATAGCGTTGCTAATTAACAGCTTATACGTCTGAAAAGACGCGTTTTCTTAGTAGAGGTCAAGACTCCCGACTTCTGGGTAATGCTATCGCGACCTTCGCTGCAACGTCCCTCATTTGAATCCACCATAGTATGAATTTATACTGGCAACTGAGTCTCTTCTTTACTCAGCTAACAATTATTACGATCTTCGGTTAACAGCTAACCGGAACTAACCCCCACTTCGGGTAGCGGTTAGTGGACTAACCTGGAGGTAACCATGCAAAATGGCGTACCTTCGGCCGACAGTAATAACTAGAGTTAGGTTTTAACCTGTATTTTTCCTCGCAGTTTAATTAACGCATTTCAACACACACATTCGTTTCACACTTCCTGGAGCAGAATATGCTACTTTCATTACACCTAAAATAACCTAAATAGCTGCATTTCCTTTTTCGAAATCAAGAATGTCATTTTTGGATTGAAACTTACTGTAAAATTATTTCCACCACTTCTAGCTAGATAGTTCAAGTTACTACTTTTACGCAGCATATGTGACGTGACACATGGATGCAACTGATATGTCAGGAGGGGCGTAACCTGCGTAACGGGATCGCCTCCAATCGTTCACCGAGAGTACAACAGAGTACGCCGAAAATATTTTTCTAATGTAATTGTTTTACAGTGAAACAATGCATAAATCACGTTTATTGAAAAAATGGATAGCTGCAGATACACACTTCACTTTCGTTGGTGACAGAAAGTGCTGCCTACATGCTGAAGGCCCGAGAGGGGTTCTGCAGTCCCACCCGACCATGTTACGTGCTTGGCCCACGGCCTGCACCGCCTTACAGAGGAAATTAGAACCCACTTCGATGACGTGAACAGTCCGATATCTTCGGTCAAGAAGGTTTTCTTAAAAACCCCAACACACAGAATTGTTCAAAGAGAACCCCTCTTCCACCTGGGCCGATACCTGGGGAACTTGGCTGTCTGCTGCCATTTACTATGCCGAGCACTTAAAAGACGTTAAAATTGTCGTCAACGAATTGGACGAAACAGAAGTTTCCTGCATTGTCCAGACTAAGAAATTACTCGAGTAACCCACTCTTGTCGCTTCCCTTGCATATATTTGTTTTATATCAGAAGCTATTCTCCGTTTGGAAAGTATAACTTTGCCGCTGAAAGATGCTCTGGATATTACTGGCAATGTTTCCAGTAAAGAAATGCCTGGACCAGTGGGAGTTGCACGTTCTTCGAAGTTACAGAAGATTCCTCAACGAAATCCTGGTTTTGGAGATATCAAAATAATCAATTCAGTATTGCAGGGAGAAAAGTATACAGGACAACTACCCCTATAACCTGCTGCACTGGCATTATATTCTACGCTCCAATGACGTCATGTTCCGTTAAAAGAACCTTTTCTTCATACAAGAATGTGTTACGTGATACTAGGCAACTGTTTACGCCAAAAAATTTGAGAATGTAGCATCTACTGCAAGCCAAAACATAAATCTTACAACTAAGTACCAGAAAAACAAAATTAATCCTGGCCCTAATGATAATTCCAAGGCGGTTGGATCTATATTTATATAATAGGAATTTCGTAAACGTTACAACATTGTCGAAAGTTGAATTGATAGCTTTAACTTCCATTACATTTCTGCTGCACAATACCTCTAAGCGTAGCATTATTCTTAGGCATAGCTTTCTTTGTCGTATTCCTTACATAGCAGTAATGTTTGCTTAAATATAATGCAACTAATATAAACCCAATAGGTGGTCGTAAACGCGTCTAAACCTCAGCTAACCTTTACAAGTATATCAACAGCGATACTCAACCTTATATTGTAAAATTTCTTATTTTGCCACTATGTATAGGTAGGGTAAACATTATACCTATACAATACTCCGAAATCGCTCAATATATTTCCATGCAAGTATACAATATATTAACGCGAAAACCTACGTAACGGCATTTATTAACCTCATTACGATTAGTATTTTCACACTACCCTCATAGTGTTAATAGCTAAACCTTATATAATTTAATGTTTTGAAATGTTTTAATCTAGCAGAAGCTCTTAAATAATGTGTTATGTAGCAATTACGAGAATCGCTAGTACCAATTTTTTTTCGAGTCAACAGTTGAAGCCCGTAAATATGTGAATACAATTTTGCTCCCCCCCCCCTGTTTAGAGAATTAACAGCCAGGGAGCGTGATGTTGCCTTTTTTCAACAAGACTCTGCAATACCTTATACGGCCGATATTTCCAAGAGAAGAATTGAAAGTATGTTTGAGAACAGAATTATTAGTACACATTTGTGGCCCCCTCGGTCCCCGACCTAACCCCCTGCGATTTGTATCTCTGGTGTAACTTAAAACGAAGTATGCAAGACAAACTCACACATCCTCGAAAAATATGCGCAAGGAAATTTTTCAACGTGAACTACGGCGAGTGATGGAAAGTTTCCTAAAGAGGTGCCAAAATGTATGGAAAACGACGGTGGCTAGTTTCAGCATTTCCCTTCATAAAGTTGGTAAGTAAAACCTTTAAAAGTAAGCGCTGAGGACGCGGACAGGAAAAACACCGCGCAGTCGGTTCGTAGTTTTTTGGCTCAGCCTGTATATTGTCTTATATATTTTGTCATGTTCTTTTGATATTTTTCTTTCCAATTATAGTATTACAGATCTGGTAATAGATACAGTTTGCTTTATTTACTTTGCTTTATCGTAAATGGCGTTTACAAAATTACCTTACATGCACTGAGGAAGTATTTTTCTTTTGCGTGTGCATTACTTGATTTTGCGGTCATAGTAGGATTTTATTTGACGAAGGAGTAAAATGTCAAAGTTGGGAATTTTCAACGTTTTTGTCTTAATTCATTTTCGGTTCACTTTTTACGACTTTACGAACTTCTGTCTCCACCAGTGTAAGTCACACGTCGATGCAAGTATGCGAGTGTATGCACAAAAAATTCATGAAAGATAATTTTCGAAACAAAATGAGCAAAAAAGGTTGCAATTTTGGCAATTTTTCAAAAATTTATAAAACTGGAAAATAAACGATCTGAAAAACCGCCAAAACACATTAACCGTATTGTCATTTGATCCAAACAAAACAGATTTTTCCTCTCCAATAATTTGGCCGCTAAACTTTTTAAAGTACAGACTAATTACTTTCTTGAAGGGTGTACATATAATGAAAATATTTCTACAGAAGTTTCTCGTAGAATATGGAGTAGATAGAAAAATAAAGTTCGTAAGAACAGGCCGTAAAGGCTATATAAAATAAACGATAAAGGGTAGACAAAGTCGTGCGAATGTAACAGTTTTCTTTAATTCGAATAATTCCAATTAATCCAAACAAACTAAACGGAGATGTCAAATTGTATTTTTTGTTGGTTTACCCACTTTGTGATGCAAACATTCATCGTTAAAAATTGAATAGCAATATCACATCACAATGTTCAGTTTCGGCCATGCAGACTAGTTAATTTAAACTTTAGAAGTAACGATTAAATATCGCCCCCCTTCTCGTTTAGGTAATAAAGCAGAATACGAACCTATACACTGTACTGCGCTTCCGCTCGAGGCCTAAGCAAGTTATCTAAAGAGATTGAGATATTTTGTGTGTAGGGGGGGGGCTGAGGGAAGGCTAGGCAAAGCTCTTTGCGATCAATATAGGCAATGTTTACTTAGAATATCAATACGATTTTTTTTCTCTTTTTTTTCAAGCACGCAGCATATTCTCTGCTGCACAAGATGGCACTGAAATTTCCATTCAAAATGGAAGCTACCAAAACGAGTGAAAAAAAGCATCGATAAGACTGAAATGCTAATTAAAGGGCAATAGTACATAAAACTTGGGAGTCCTATAGCTTTATCTAGGAAACCGTGGTTTAGCCTGATTTCAAAATTGATAAGCTGATTTATTATAGGCACATGAAATAATATGAAGAGACCCTCAGAAGGGAAAAAAGGGAGGAAAAACTGGGGCAATGTTTTGAAAAGCAACTTTCGGTGGGTAAAATGCATGTACAATAATTTAATTACGTAACGCACCAGCACTTTATTAAAACAAAAAGTGTTACATTCACATGAATTCCTTCACCAGTATTCTAAAGTTATTTGTCTGCCTACTGTTTGTTAATCGAGATAAACGCAGAAATGATTTTATTACTTATTTCGTTTGATGTGCAAGGGGTATACTGGAGCCTGAAGCGAGGGCCAACCACCACAAAAAGAACTTCCGTTATATTCACATAACTTTCCCTACACTACAGAGGGTGATTCCGAACTTTACCGACAAACTTTCACTAGTTAGGAACCCATGGTCCGGTGACATTACTAGGCCCGATTTTTAAGTTTCAATCTATATTTTTCCTGGCTATTTAATAAACACATTTCAAGATATATACTCGTTTCACACTTCTTAAGGCAGAATATGCGAATTTCATTACACCTAAAGAAACCTAAATGCGGGGTTGACACGCAAAATAACCTAAGTAGCTGTTTTTCCTATTTCGAAATGAAGAATGTTATTTTCAGATTGAAACTCATTGTAAAATCATTTCCACCACTTATACACAGTAGATAGTTCAAGTTACTACAGTTAAACGCAGCACATGTGACGTGGAGACACTTGGATGCAGCTGATAGGTGCAACGGATAATGCTTTACGTAACTATTTGTGTTTTTGTATTTGTTAGCCCCACGTTGTGGAGCCAATTTGCGAGAGAAATTGCTTTACGTAATGTTGTTTACATCAGTGTTGAAGCCATCTTGTGACGTCATTCATTGGTTTGGTTTGTAGCTCTATCTGGCGTAGCAATTTGCATCACTGTTAGTGTTCGATTTGATTTCATTTCAAATGTCCTCCGGCTAACTGTTTGGGTCGAAAATGTATCTCTTACAGGTTGTGAAGCGGAAAGGAATCTTTTATCCAGAAATTATACTGATAAAGAAAATTTGTTTTATAATTTTTATTGCCGAACACATTCACGAACACTTTTACATATTGATTTAGATACTCGCCAAACTGAAACTGTTTGTAATAACTTCTCACTTTTAACTCACGTACTTCAACTTTGTGTATATTTAACTGTATAATATTTTAGATCTTTAATGATTTTGCTGCGCGTAACTTGACGAACTGAAGGACTGACTGACATGTAATGTGCTATAAATCTTGATGAACAGGGCGACCGACGTGTAATGTATTGAAAATTTTGTTGAACTGGGGGGCGATCTTTTTTTTTTTTTTTTTTTTTTTTTTTGGGGGATCAAGGTGAAGGTAAGGATGGGTCGAATGGAAGTGGCGGGGTCCCGCTGATGCACCCCCGTTAGTACCGGTAGTGGGTTGCTGCTGCGGTAAGGCAGGAGCAGGTAAAAGCTGTATCCCAGCCTCCAGACATTGCCGAAGCCCTGACTGGAGGGTGGGGGATAGGAAGGAAAACTTTATTTATCTCAGAAACTGTGCACATACGTGCTTGGGAGGACATTGGCTTGCGTTCGTTAGTGGTGGTTGCTGCTTACTCTGGACCGCTGTCTGGGACCACGGACTCGGCTTTATATACTCCCACTCCTCGACATGCCTAAAGATTATAAATGAACTGCTATTGGCTAATAAAACGCGCCAACATTAGCATCTATTTTAATATCCAATGAAAACCACGAATACATATTGCTTTTAGGGAAACATTCCAGAAGTTTCTACCGAAAACGCGCGAACATTACATAACTTCCTTGTTCCCAATAACGATAAACAGCTCACCCCCCTCGCTGCATTATTGCGTTATTATTGACAGTTTCAGTAAAGCCGTATATTATTATTTACCAATAATAATTACAATTAATAAACATCGGAAATCAATGTCACATAAAAATACATATTCATATTACAATCATTATTTACATTTAAATAATTTGTGATACTAATTACCGTATCATAGGTCAGGAGTGTACTTGGCTGTCTGCTGCCAATTACTATTCCGAGCACTTAAAAGAACTGTTTTTACTGTTTTTCATTACCGCAATTACACACACATACAAGCATCCATGTCCATGGCGGGACTCGAACCCGCAACCCTCAGCTACGAGGGCCGGCAGGAACTGTATGAAACAGAAATTTCCTGCATTGCCAAGGCTAAGAAATCACTCGAGTGCCCAACTCTTGCCGCTTCCCTTGCATACATTTTTGTTTTATACCAGAAGCTATTCTCCGGTTGGGAAGTACAACTTTGACACTGAAAGATGCTCTAGATATCATTGGCAATATTTCCAGTAAAGAAATGCCTGGACCAGTGGGAGTTGCATTTATTTGAAGTTGCAGAAGATTCAACGAAATCCTGCATTTGAAGATATGAAAATCAATTTAGTATTGCAGGGAGTAAAGTATACAGGAGAACTACGCTTCGAACCTGCTGCACTGGCATCTATAAACTTTTCTTCATAAAAGAACGTGTTACTGATAACAGGAAATGTTATACGCCAGAAAATTTGATAATGTATGCACCGCAATGTCAAAAAAATAAATCTTACACTAAATACCTGAAAAGCAAAATTATTTGTACCTGTATTGATCCACGAAGCGGAAAAAAAACCTATTGTAATCGAGAAAAACATAAAATGAAGCTAAAAATGCGGACTAAAAATAGTTTTAGCTTCGTAACAACGCAATCACCTTTGTATATGTTTACTCCAATATGATTTTTTCCAAACAAAATCTCATTGCTACAGTAGAGCGAGTTTCAGCGTGGTCAACATCAGACTACTTCTCCTGCTCAGTTCGGTCTCAGCTTTTGTTTAGTGAAACACATTACTGGTAATTAGTGATACGTATGCATAGCTTTACGCAGAATTAGCCAATGAACACCTCGTCTACGGTTTCACTCAATGGTAATTAGTGATACGTATGCATAGCTTTACGCAGAATTAGCCAATGAACACCTCGTCTACGGTTTCACTCAATGTAATGGACGATATGAAGAACTGTCCCCGCAGAGACGGCAACCTCATCACACATTAGCAGCCGATTGGGCCTATGTACATTCAGACTACCAAACGTACCTTCAACATGTTGTCCTACAATGTGGTGCTGTTAATTCACAGGTGCAAGTGGTTTCAACATGGGGGGCTAGTACATTTTGTAATAAATGCTAGGTAATATCTTAATGAACAATTCAGGCAAAGGATTGGTCAAGGTGGTACCGTTCCAATGACAGAACGGTCACCCATTTCTACAGCGTTAACGTGAACCTAATATACGTGATTCCTGTGGAAACTGATGTGGACCTGGTTGCTAGGATCTTCTGGGATGCTAGAGCGTGTGCGACAGTTCGTGAGGCATCGCTGTCAAATTTGTCCTGATCATGGCGGTCGAGTTTTGAACAATTACTTCAATGTAACAGAGTAATTTGGGTTACTTCACGACATTTTTGCAATGTTTGGTTATCCATCCCTAAAAGTAAATCATTTCTGTCAGGTAGTAATGAGCAGCGGATTAATTTGTGGCGAACCATAATATAAACACGACCTACAGCAGTCGAAGGTTCTCTTTTGTTTGGAAACAATATTCCGAGTAAACCGGTAAAAGTGGTCGAGCTACTAAAACTACGCAATTACTCGGTAATGATCCACAGGGACCATGGATACCTAATACCAAAAACGGTCAGAAAACACCTCTAAACTTGAACGTCAGTGGAGTTCGGATTTACCCTGTATAGTTTGTTAGTGGGTATATGAGCTATTGTTACAAAAGAATATTTCTCTTTTTGGCCAAACCTTTGCAGAAATAGCTACACTACACATTTCGCTACCGATACAAGGGGAATTGCAATAGTCAAATGTTTAAGAACTGGATGCCATGCATATTGGCCTTAAAATTCCATGCTCTTTGTATGCAATCGAAACAACTGAGTATAAAAACAATGACAGAAATATGAACAATTTGAATCATTAATAACGATATCTTGGAAATGCCTTATTACCCCTCCCCCCGAAGTTCAATATATGACTTTCAAAGATCTACATTTTTTTGCCCACCGCAACAGTTATACAAAATTTCCTCCCAATAAAGAGAACTTCACAGGTTATTCCCAGAAAATTCCAGGTATACATCCTGTAATGCAAGTATCTTTGATATATGGTAGCAGCAACAAAAATAAAAACGGACTAATAGCGACTTGGATAGTGAAAAATATCAAATCTATATTTAGTTTTCTTTTGTTTTATTACTGTTTGTTTTTGTGTGTTGGCTCTCTTACAATGCACAGGTTATACGAATTCATTCAGAATGAAAGAGAGCTTCATGGCTTTTCCAAGAAAATTCGAAGATGTACAGCCCAAGACAAATGAGTAACAACCAAGTTGCATTCGGAAAACATCGGAAGCGTTAGCTGACGCTGCGTTCACAATACACGATTTAATACCACCCTGTGTTCATGTTAAAGCTATGCAATAAGTAGGAAGATGCCTATCACATTGGTTGTGTGGAAGGTTGCCAAGCGGTTAAATACGCATATCTCGAATCGGAACTACCTGGGTTCGAATCCTTTGTGTTTTATTATTATTAGTTAAATTTTAATTTAATAATGCCACGTTTTCCAGCATAAAATGTCTTAATTTTAAGATATTCATGCATAAAACCACAAACAAATTACTCTTTATTTTCAAAATAAGTGCCATACTATACTCGGCGCCAATCAAGGTGATTGACATTTCGGGGAGAGATAGGCGACGTTGCCGCTCATCGCGACCACGTGGAGAGCGTGCTAGAGCTGTGTCGAAGGGGACTGAGTTGCGCCTGCATTGTACAGCGGGTATTATATTCGCACACGAAGACAATTGTAAAATAAGGAATCTACGTGCAGAGGATAGAACATGCAAGAATATACCAGTGTAAAAATCTGCGTTAACAGAAGAGACATGCCTGTGAAATATTGAGGCTTATTCTAATGGAAAAATGCCAATTTCTGAATCGCTTGCTTCGCTGCTGCTCGTTTGATAGACAATACCACCGCCGTCATCATCTGAAGAGCTGCTAGAATTCCCCACGGAAATGACAAGCTGTTGTATAGTTTCTTCCAAAACTCCATTTTCCCAAGCTGCACTTACCACGCCCTTTGTACGAGTCACAGCTTTTACTGCTGTTAGTGCCTCGTCTTTAAGTTTTATTACTGACGACACAAGTGAAACCTTTATTGTTTCGCCCAACATAACACTTTATGTCGGCCCAAATTAATTCAATCGAGTAAAATGACAATGATAAGGAGGAAGCCTAACTATTTTGTCACCATGTTCTGCAGCAATGCCGTCAACTACGTAACTTGGAAACCGCGGTTAGTTTGATTTCACAAGTTCCAGTAGCTCACTTTTCTTCAGTCCCTCCTTCATCGGTACATTCCGGCGAACAAGCCACTGAATTATTTTCTCCTCTTCGAAATATTCTCTCACGGAGAATATTATTTCCCGCGACTGTCCTTTAATTGGGATGCTTTTACCAAATACAGTTTAATTCGGTTCCCGAGTGCGCTCAGTTGTTCGTTTGGCTGCGCTTCTTTGTCGCTATTTTTGGACATTATTAAATATCCATTCAACGTGTTAACAATTATAAATGCTCACACAACACACACATGCACAAATACACGAAACACAAGGCAAATACCATACAAATAGGACGATGAAAAAGAACTTTTCAGTACGCAGGCAATCTCTAAACTTATACAAAACATAAGCAAGCTGGGGCTAAAAGGAGGACATCGTTCATAACTGCAGCGACAGCAGAAGATAAGTTCACGTTTACTGCAACGGTCGCTCGCCCGGCACGTCATGCCCGTGTTACAATATCGCAACAAGGCATTTGCGTCTATCGTTGCTATGGAAACGTCTTAGTTCTAATTGGTCCTTCTAATTGTTGCTATGACGACCGCTGTGACGTATGCATCCCCTCCTATTCATTTAAAGCGTTCCGCCACGTGGTTAGTAACTGTCAATCACCTTTTTGATTGGCGCCGAGTATAGTAAGAATTCTAAAGTGAAAAACGAAATGTTTAATTGACTTAATATTGGATGTGCAAACTCTGTCTCAATCTTCAGTTATGAAAGGCGCTGGAGTGATGCACGCGCACCTCCATAGCCTTGGAATTCTACACATGTTAGCAATCATACCGACTTTTGGGATGACTGAGCCCGCACATAAAGACGAAGCTACAAGATCTCTTACGTTAGTGAACGTTTCTGGATATTCTGTCCTATATCGACGGCAATGGGGTTGGTGCGGCTATACACGGAAGGGGCTGTTCGTCGACCTGGTTAGGGTGGTAAAGTTAGTGCAATGCTCAGTAGGAGACTGCACTTCTAGAAGTGGCATACAATCCCTTCCAGCGTGTATCTACAATCAGAAGTAACTCCGATTTCTTGGGTCAACTTTACAGCCTTGCGTCGTTTAATAACAGCAGGGCTCTTTGCTCGATCGGCAGCTAAGTAGCAGCATCTGCTTATGTCGGCTCGCATTTGCATAATAAAATGTTAACCATAACCGAATAGGGTTATACTCATTTTCATCTACAAATGTTGGAAAACTGTCTACCGCCCCAGAGGAAAACGTTATGACTCAAAACACGTGACTCAAATGGATCGCCAAGGTTGCGTATCTATGGCGTACCGGGGTTGTATATCACGAGATGATCTAGGCGTGTTGTAGCAGTTTGATGGCACATTAAATAGCCACCAGTACCTATAACGACATTCTCGAAAACAGTATGGCTCCTTCCATAAGGGCTAGACATCCCGATGGAATGACTGAACTCCAGCGTGATAACCACACTGTCCACAAAGTCAACAGGTTTCAAACTGGTTCTCACCAAGAGAAGATATCACACGGATTGATTGGCCTCTTTGCTCAACAGATTTTAATCCTATTGAAAATGTGTGGACAGCGGTGAAAAAAAAAACCTTTGGAGTTAAATGGCCTACAAGACAAAATAGCTTTTGTGGGATCAAATACAGGATGCTTAGAAAGAAGTGTCCCGAAATTTTCATTAGGCATTCGATATCATCCGAGCCCCGTAGAATGACGGCAGTAATAGAAGCAGTGTTCACACCCGATATTAAGCTAATTCCTATTTTCATCTGATTTTTTATTTAGAAATATGTTTACTTATTTAGTTTGAAAACGAAATGTGTGTTTCAACTTTTGTGTAAGCATACCTAACGCCTTAAAATCCAATAAGTCTTAGCGAATAATCACTGCTCGGAATACGAATCTCGGCAGGCATCATTGTCACGTACCTGTTTCTAACTGCTCGGCTGTCAGCACATATTCGGAAAGCTGGGACTCAATATGAAAGGTGACAATAAAACAAAGCCAACGGCACGCGTCCCGAGACACCACTGTGAACCTGTCGCGGAAACAATTTGAACTTCGACAAATACACGCTTCGAGTGTCTGCTCGCTTTTACTATTTCTGCTACGTATACTAAGTGGAAGTATTGCACTTCACAAAAAAGATAGAAATTTCACCAGAAATACATGTTTTGAGGCCCCCAGTATCCAAATAAACAATTGTTTGGAAAAATGTCTGTGCGCGTCTATGTATCTGTGTACAGCATAACTCAAACGAAAAGGCGGATAAATACCAAACTTGGTATTTAAGTTCACTATCTTGCGAAGATGAGACATTCAGATTTGTACCAAATCCTCTCACCCCAAACTAGCCTTACGTGGAACATCTTTCGAAATTTTCGATTTTCCAAAAAATGGCTAACGATTTGGATTAAAACACCGCATACTAAAGATATTTACATGAGAAATAAAACTTATATTTCGTGGAATAGCCTATGAAGTCCCCTTCATTCGGAGAGAATCTTAATATTTTACTATAAGTGGTAAACGTTAAGCGATAGATGAAACGTACCACTACACAAAAAATGTTCTCTTTAAACCACACTATTTAAAGAAAGTTCTGTGACACGCCATTTTTGAGATATGTTATTAAAAATTGGAATCGTTCATTTCTTGGTCATTCTCTAAAGTCTTTTCAGCATTCAGTTGTTTCTCACAGTTGCATGTAAACAGCATTTGTCTTAGGGTGTACGTCTTCGTAGTTATTCAAAATATATCAAACATCTTGTATTTTAACCAATATCGTTAGCCATCTTTTGAGGAAATAAAAACATTTCTATGCAAAGGGTAGTTTATGGTGGGGAGATCTTATGAAAATCTTCCGTGTCGCATCCTTCCAACATCTGAACAGAGATACCAAGTTTGGTATTTATCAGACACCTCGTTCTCGCATATGCCCTCCACAGCAGACACTTTTCCACTTTTTTCCGATTCAGGGAACTTCCACGTACGTACATAGTAGGTAGAGAAGGTACCGCATTCCACCCCAAAAATTCGATACCTTGGTATTTAGGTTCAGTACACGAAGATTTAAGAAAATTCCCGACTCCAAACTACCCCTTACATAAAACATTTTTCGGAATGTTTGATTTTCTAAGAAATAAAAAAATTAAAAAATAAAACCTGATGTGTTACACTCGCATGGCATTCTCTACTCTTGTACAAACTATTTTAACAAACGCTTATTCTCCATATGCTTCATGTTAATCGAGATGTTAAATCTTATTGCTAATTTTCTTGTAGATGCAAGGGGAATTGGTAGGCTTTAAGCGATAGTCAAATGTTTTAAGAGCTGGTTGCAATGTGGCGCATTCCATTCTCTTTGCATTACCAGGACAAAAAAAAATCTGATGTGTTACACACACAGGACTTTCTCTACTCTTGTACAAACTATTTTTACAAACGCTATTCTCCATCTACTTCATGTTAATCGAGATAAAACATTTGCAGACTCAACCTTATTGCTAATTTTCTTGAAGATGTAAGGGGAATATATATTTACAAGGGCAATTTCCAAAGGAAATACATTAGCCTTTAAGCACATACATATCTCTTAATAGCTGGTTGCTAGGTGCAGCACCATTCCCTTTGCCACAGATTAATACTCTTTGCATATCCAAGACAAAAAAAATGAATCACGAATTCTCATTTGAGAAAATAAGTATTGAAAAATTTAAGGAAATAACAAGCAATATCTCGAAAATGGTTCATCCAACAAAAAAATGTATGACATAAATTGTGTATTTTAACGCGATCTACATTTTTTGTGTAGTAAAATTTTGTCTATCTCTCATGGTTTACCAGTTTACCAAAAGTCGTTCACAATGAATACTTTTGGAGACATTTCCCAGAAAATTCAAGATATACATTTTATTTGTCATGAAACTATCTTAAACATATACATTTTATTTGTCATGAAACTATCTTAAACATAAGATATTTTAATCAAAATGGTTAGCCATTTTTGAGAAAATTAAAATTTTCGAAAAATCTTCCATGTAAAGGGTAATCTGGGTGGGGGGATTTTCTTGAAAACCTTCGTGTCGCATCTCTGGAAGATACTGAACCTAAATACCAAGTTTGGTGTTTATCTGACTGTTCGTTTCTGAGTTATGCTGTTTACAGACACACACACACGGAGATGTTTCCAAAAATGCTTTTTTTTTTTATTCAGGGGGTCTCAAAACATGTATTTCCGGTGAAATCTCGGCATCGCATTTTTGGGTGGAATACAATACTTCCCCTACTTACTATACGTAGTAGAGAAAGTAAAAAAAAATGAATAACGAATTTGAGAAAAAGTATAAGTATTGGAAAATTTGAGGGAATAACAAGCAATACCTCGAAAATGATTCACTCAAAAAAAAATCTGATGTGTTACACTCACATGACTTTCTCTACTCTTGTACAAACTATTTTTACAAACGCTCATTCTCCATATGCTTCATGTTAATCGAGATGTCAATCTTATTGCTAATTTTGGTATTTAGATATTTCCCTTGTAGATGCAAGGGAAATATCGTAGGTTTTAAGCGATAGTCAAATTTTTAAGCGCTGGTCGCTATGTGGTGCATTACATTCTATTTTCATGTCCAGGGCATAAAAAAAATGAATAACGAATTTGAGAAAAAGTATAAGTATTGGAAAATTTAAGGAAATAACAAGCAATATCTCGAAAACGGTTCACTCAACAAACGAAATGTATATGACATAAGTTGTGTATTTTAACGCGATCTACATGTTTTGTGTAGTAACATTTTGTGTATCTCTTATGGTTTACCAGTTATGCAAAAGTCGTTCACAATGAAGAATACTTTTGGAGACATTCCCAGAAATTTCGAGATATAAATTTCATTTCTCATCACATTATCTTAAACATATGATATTTTCATCAAAATCGTTAGAGCCATTTTTGAGAAAATTAAAATTTTCGAAAAATCTTCCATGTAAAGGGTAGTCTGGGGTGGGGGGATTTTCTTGAAAACCTTCGTGTCGCATCTCTGGAAGATACTAAACCTAAATACCAAGTTTGGTGCTTATCCGACTGTTCGTTTTTGAGTTATGCTGTTAACAGACACACACACACACACACACACACACACACACACGTTTCCAAAAACGCTTTTTTTGGATTCAGGTCTCAAAACATGTATTTCCGGTGAAATCTCGGTATCGAATTTTTGAGTGGAATGCAATACTTCCCCTACTTACTATACGTAGTAGAGAAAGTAAAAAATATGACAAATTGTCGATCTACATTTTTTGTGTAGTAAAATTATGTGAATATTCCATCTAGAGGAAGTGATAAAGCCACTTCCGTCGTTTGTTTCCTCTGGACTCGAGGGAATGAAATGGCACAGTTAAGATTTGGTCAATCGTAAAGCTTTTAATTAATTAGTCTTAGAATTAATCTTCTACAGGCAGGTTTGCATTTGATTGTACCAATGTACCCATGATATTGCATATAAACATTTATTAAATGGCCAACGGAAATAACATGTTAAATCAGTGCCGATTGTTGCAGTTAACAGAGAATACCCAACATCAACTATAGCCTCCTACCGTTTAAAAGTGTAAATATATACAAGTTGTGAATAAAAAGGAGAGAATGCTGATTGTGTCTTGAACGCTTATAATTTTTACATAGTTATTGCAAAACTGCTTCTGTATATGTTGCATTACGCAATTCTTTTTTATTCCTTCTATCGCTTCCACTGACCAGCAGCAAGCCTGATTTCCATTTGTATATTCAATACGTCTGGGTGGTTTTATCATGCTACCACATCGTTTGTCCGGGCGAACGAAACATCTACGTCCCAACTAATACAGAATAACCACATGTTAATTCCAGCATTTTTATTTATTTATCTTTTAGGACATTATCGGCTATGGTAGTTAGCGTCCCATTGTATATTGGGCGTGAAAGACCGAAAATTTTGCTCAGCGGCCTCTTATCAGGCTTGAGGTTCTTACATGCAGTAGTTCTAAGACATGGGACCACCGGTTTTACTTCCCTTCCGAAAAATGCCATGTTAATTTTTACGCCCCAGAAAATCCATCCACCGGGCTTGAACCCGCGACCTCGGGAACTAGAGGCTAGCATGGTAACCCTAGACCACGGAGGATGAAATCGGTGTTGATGTTCCTGCGACTCTGGATATGATGAAAGTAGAAGTTCCAGGCTTGAGATTGGAGAGATTTTTGCACCCCCCCAAAGAAATTGTGGAGTTTCAAAGCGCCGTTTTCTTTGAGCTTCAGGCAGATTTTTGTCGTGAAATTTAACAACGGGGGTATCGTGCAGAGATTTCCCTTAACCTCTGAAAAGCTATTAATATAATACGACTATGATTGTTTGAATGCCTGAGTGTCTAACCTACAAGTTTCATAGTTGCAGATTTCTACAATCGATTTGTGAATGAGCTCTACGTGTGCCAAACTTGTTTCCCCTTCTTGAGAATCTAGATAATCCTGCCAGCAAGGTAATTAAAACTACCGGTCTCCATTTGTACAGGTTTGGACTATGGCATCTCAATTTCGCAATTTTAGCAAACTCTAGGAGTACCATCATTTGAGAAAGGCGTTAAAGTACGGGAATAAAACTTGGGTTTTGACAACTGTTAAAACTTCGGAGCCAGGGTATTTCTGGATTTTAACAGCAAAATTTTAGAGAATTACGTCGATCCGAAGTTGTTACGTAACACGCCTCTTGTCTTACGTAACTCAGGTTTGAAAAGTCCAAAGTATTGGTACTGTACATAGGCTGAATGTGGAAGCAGTCTCCTCCAGACGAAGAGGCGACTGGCCGCATGCCGTCATTACGGCGCCCCGTCACGAACTCAACCCCCCCGTCACGCGAGCGGCCATGTTTAACATTGATCGGACGTAGCCTCCCTCTCCGACTAGTTGGCGACGCCATACTCACGCAAAGCCAAGCTTTGGTCCAATTCGATACCATCTATGCCTAACTGCAATAAAATTATATAAAAATGGTCTAGCAATTTTACAAAAACGATTGACCATAGTATGGTTCAGTTGGTTTTTGAATTGTACATTTGTACTTTCTTTACTACTTACCGATAGATGTATTGCATTCGACCCAACAATTTGATACGGAGATTTCGTCGGAAATAAAAGTTTCGAGACTCCCGTAATTCAAAAGGCAGAAACGAGAAGAGCTAGGTACATACTTGGTATTTTTGAGTTCAGCATCTTCAGGTAGGTAACAAGGCTTGTTCCAGAAAATCTCCCCACTCCAAACTGCCCTTTTCGTGGAAAAACTATTCATGATCTCAAAATGGCCGTAACGGTTGTGATTAAAATACCATGTGTTTAAGATATTTGCATGACAAACGAAATGTATATCTTGAATTTTCTGGGAATAGCCTCTGAAGACTGGAATTTTGTACAAATGGTAAATGTTAAGCGATATACGAAAACGTCCGCGTCATTCTGAACGACTTTTGTATAACTGGTAAATGTTAGGCGACGGACAAAACGCCCTCTCTATTCTGGACGACTGTTTAATAACTGATAAATGTTAAGCGATGGACGAAAACACCCACTTTATTCTAAATGACTTTTGTACAACTGGTAATCTGCAAGAGATGTTAATTTATGTAAATTCGTCACCTTAACCATTTGAGATATTCTTTGTTGAATTTTCAAATGCTTATACAGTTTTGAACAGGTCATTTTTTCTCGTGTTCAAGGAAGGAGCATAGAATTTCAAAGCCAGCATATGGCGTGCCGCTTTTTAAAAAAAATCTTTTCTCTAGTCTACTGTATTCTCATGCCTGCAACGAAATCTGTATGTAAAGAAAGTTTGGCTATTACGAAGTAGACAAAAGAATGAGCTTCTGTAAGGGCAGTTCGTAAGAGTAGAGAAAGTAGTATGAATGTACCGCATCAAATGTTTTTTCTTTTAGGCTAGGTAATTATTACGAACGGATGCGGTATCTTAGTAGTATATTAATATGAGGCTAGTCCCACTGGAGCCATCAGGTATATTAAGTCATTGTCTTCTTCAGGATGGGGTTGCAATAGGACACTAAGTGAAAAAAAAATTGAAATGTGGCACGCAAGAGTTTTCGAGAAAATGCTGCATGTTTAAAATGTACATCAGCGGTATGATTATCGTCGGCTTAGTATGTTAACATCGGTATCGCGTACTCCGGTTAACGTAAAACCTATCTCTTGTGCAAATGTCAACTGTAAGCAAGCATATGACAAAGGGAAGACATTGGAGGAAGCGACCGGACAGAATCTTGTCGGCGGCGTGGGATATTTGATGTGCCATTAACAGTATTAACTCTTATCTCCACGATTCAATTTAGTCTTCTTTCTTAACTAATTTCATAAATGTGTGTACCGTAAGTTCAGTCGGATGTGCTACGTAACAGCAACAGAGATACACAGAGAAACGTGTTGTGCATATTGTGTGTCCCAGAAAATTTCTGATGGGATCCATTCACACGACTTTTTCGACTATCGTTCATTGGTGGGTTGCAAACTATTCTCACATACTATTCTTTTTAAATTATCTTTAATCCAAATAAACCTTTGCAGAAATAGTTACATTACACCTTTCTTTGTATGGGGCAAAGGAATTAGCGATAGTTCAAATGTTTAAGAACTGGACACTATATGCTGGTCTTAATATTCCATACTCTTTACATGCAGTCGCGAGAAACAACTGAAGATCGATAGGGCTTGAAAAGAATAACTAGGTATTGAACAATTCGAACCATAACATATCCCGGGAATGTCTTATGTCACAAAAAGAATTATTTGAAGTATGTGTTTTGAAGAGATCTGCATTTCTTTGGAGTAGTTTTCGTCTGTCGCTTAATGTTTACCAGTTAAACACAATTATGTAAAATTCTTCCAAATGAAGAGTACTTAAGGGGCTACTTCCAGAAAATTGAGGATGTAGATTTTATTTATCTTTAATATCTGGTATGTTAATAAAAATCATTCGCCAGTTTTACTTTCTCTACCACGTATAGTAAGTAGGGGAAGTATTGTATTCCACCCAAAAATTCGGTACCGAGATTTCACTGGAAATATATGTTTTGAAAGCCCTGAATCAAAAAAAAGCATTTTTGGAAACATGTCCGTGTGTGTGTGTGTGTGTCTGAACAGCATAACTCAGAAACGAACAGTCGGATAAACACCAAACTCGCTATTTAGGTTCAGTATCTTCCAGAGATGCGACACGAACGTTTTCAAGAAAATCCCCCCACCCCAGATTACTCTTACATGGAACATTTTTCGAAAATTTTAATTTTCTCAAAAATGGCTCTAACGATTTTGATTAAAATATCACATGTGTAAGATATTTACATGACAAATTAAATGAATATCTCGAATTCTCTGGGAATGTCTCCAAAAGTATTCTTCATTGTGAACGACTTTTGCATAACTGGTAAACCATAAGAGATAGACAAAATTTTACTACACAAAAAATGTAGATCGCGTTAAAATACACAATTTGTCATACATTTTTTTTTTGAGTGAACCATTTTCGAGATATTGCTTGTTATTCCCTTAAATTTTTCAATACTTATTTTCTCAAATGGGAATGGGAATTCGTGATTCATTTTTTTGTCTTGTATATGCAAAGAGTATTAATCTGTGGCAAAGAGAATGGTGCTGCACCTAGCAACCAGCTATTAAGAGAGATGTATGTGCTTAAAGGCTACTGTATTTCTATATTGACCTTGTAAATATATATTCCCCTTACATCTACAAGAAAATTAGCAATAAGATAGTCTGCAAATGTTTATCTCGATTAACATGAAGTAGATGGAGAATAAGCGTTTGTAAAAATAGTTTGTACAAGAGTAGAGAAAGTCATGTGACTTTGTTTTTGTTATGCATTTCGTTAAGCTTTTGGTCATGATAACCTGATATTTTCATGATCTCTACTAAGTAGTCAACATATATTAATTCAGATAAACTAATAAGGCTACATATTAAGAATTCCATGTGAATTACGCTATAAAAATGGTCTAACTCAAATATTCCAAAACCTCATTCAACATTGACACATATTTGCAACCTAAAATGTTAGGGCTTCTAATAAAACGTTACAGTGTCATCTGTGGCAAGTCAGAACAAAGTTCCCTTAAATGGCCTAAGTACAAGCTATGTCCAAATGTTTCAATCATGCAGCATGCGTTCTATGACATATAGGGCAGTGTAAAGTACTGTCAGTGACTCAGGAGATTGACTTTGTCCTTGAACTGCAAGCGTGCAGTGGACTGGGAGCTTCTTGCGTAAGCTGTAGATAGTGCAACACCAACAGTTCAAAAATATTCTCAACAAGTGCAGTCTTACTGCAGGCAGTGTCAGTGGATGCTACAGTGTTAAAACGCGTTGTATCGCGAGTGTCAAATTAATATAATCCATTAGTGAAATGGCTAACTTTCGGAAAAAGGGGAAAACCGTTCATAGCGAGACTCGTGAAATAATAAACCATGTAAACGAGCAATGCAAAAAGGAAGCAGAGCAGAAACAACTAATTCTGCCATTTCGCGAGCGGATGAGAGAACAGGCAATTAGTGCGGTGTGTCTGTGGGAACAATTAAGAATATAAGACAAGAAATTGCGAAGAGAACAGAAGGAAGCCCTTTACGCACTGCAGGCAAGACAAGACCTCCAAATCCAGAACGAAATATAAATATAGGCGATTTCGACATGTGCGTCATTAAGCGGACAATAATGGACTTCTACGTCAATAAAAAGATAGATCCGACATGCAGAAAGTTACTCCTGTAGTTAGAAGTAAAATACAATTTACTTGGGGGAGAGGTAAGGAGAGTTATTCGGAAATTGGGATTTAGATGGCGCAAGTGCCGAGGAAAGCGAACAATCTTAATCGAAAAGCCAAGAATTGTTGAATGGAGATGCAAATACTTGGCTGAGGTAGGGGAATACCGAAGTCAAGGCAGGGATATCGTTTATTTGGATGAAATGTGGATGGACAATAATTCAACATTCAAGAAATGTTGGCAAGCTGATGGGATCACAGGGGTGCTTACTGATGGTAGTGCAGGAAACACTCATTGACCAAGAGAAAAGGTATTTAAGATTGACCGCATCCTTAATGCACATGGACACTCCACTCTGTATCTGCCGCCTTACAATTGCGATCTTAATCCCATTGAGGTTGCATGGGCGACAGCAAAGCACTTCATAAGGGAGCGCAACGTTACTGGGGAATTTTCGTTATTTCGTTTATTGAGTTTAACCAATGAAGGAATCTCTGCGGTACCTGCGGAACACTGGGTAGGATATCACCGGCATGTTAGAAAATTAGAAGATGGTTACTGTCCATGGATCGTGTGGTTTCTGATGTGATCGATCAGATTATTATTTCAAATGCAAACGACAGTTCTTCTGATGAGCAAGAAGGGATATCATCCGATGACTCGGACTCCATCGATCTTGCATACCCTTCGGATTAATGAGGTTAGTAAAATAATATTCCACATGTATAGTGTCGTAAATATACTGTTTTACATGTATACACGCTTTACAACTTCACTTATTGAAATTATGATCATAATTGTTTTGTTTGATGTGGTAATAATGTAATATTGATGTTACTTCGCCTAATATTTGTTGTCGCGGAAAGAAAGGATAAGTACCTTTGGAACAGGGTGTAAACAATAAAGCGATAGGAAAGAATAACACAACCCTCTCTCAGGTTCGCTTACGTTAACCTCAAGGATAAAGCTAAACTCCTGAGTCACAGACAGTAGTTCCAACTTGTGAAAGAATGACATGTATTGCGTATGGATGGCATTGCGGCAGAAAACGTGCTTAGGAAATTATAAAACTGCTCTCCTGACGTATAAAACGTCATTTCCCCCAAAATCATGTTAAATTTAAGCGGTAACTCGTCTATAAAACATAACGGTGAGGATATTCTAGGAAGAATAAAACACTTGACAGAAACACCTGTTTCACCAAATGGAATCAACAGCAAAAGTTGGAAATCCATACAAAGGGCAACAAGGCTAGGTGACTGGTAATTCCCTAAGAAAATTAATTTGACTAGGTGCAAAGTTGCAATGTTTAATTCCACTCATTGCAAAATTAAAACACGGACCATTCCATTTGATTAATCCTTAAAAGGATTAAATGTTCTTCCACGCATGCCGTGTGTCATTCATTGACCTGATAATGGTCAATTATGAAGCCCGAGACTTTGGCATGATTAAAGCAACGGGACAGGAAGCACAAGATCCGCGCTTCAAATCCCGCCTACGGTATTGAATTTTCCAACTTGCGGATTGTTTGAATAAGAATTAACGCATTCGATAAAACTCGCACGGTAGCCAGGATTACTTTAGGAATGGAAATGTACATCGGCCACAACAAGGCTAAAAATGAGTTTATGTGGAAATTGTGTCTATCAATGGAGGGAACGTGCGCTTCTCCTTGTATTACCACGAATATAAGGTAAACCCGCCATTCCCCCTCGGTATACAATTAGGTTGGAGAGTATAGAAAAATTGTGCACCAAAAAGTCTGCCAACCATGACAAGGTCTCGGCAGGGGAAACGGCTGAGAAGCCTCGTGCGACAGGTGCTGGCAGAATAAAGCAAGCAGAAATTCAAATCCACTATTCCGAAACCAATAACGGCGCAAAGTGCAAAATGCCCTTTTGGTTTACTCCTACCTTCCAAAACTTGTCCTCCGTCGTCTAGGGGCATCATGCCAGCTCTACTTCCCGAGGTCGCGGGTTGCAACCCGGAGGGCGATCGATTTCCTTCGAGCTTAAAATCCTTAGCATGGCTTCCTTCGGAAGGGAGGTAAAGCCGGTGGTCCCTGTCTTAGATTTACGGCACGCAAAAGAACCTCAAGCCTGATGGTAGCCTCTGAGCAAAATTTCTGGTCTTTCACGCCCCATATAGAATGCGGCGCTAAGGACCACAGCGGTTAAAGAGCGTCCATAAATAAAACTCAATTTATTCCAAAACTCGAAACGAATGAAGTTCAAGATCAACAGAATAATCGTAATCACAACACTTTCTCTTAAGAATAAACTCATTTTATCAAAATTAAGCTACGTAATATTACAACTGTTGAAGCAGATACAAAAACATGACAATGCGGAAATAAAAGCGCTCAAAAGATGGAATAGAAAAAGTGCTTTCAAATGGTATTTGCGAAAGTTTCGAAAACATTCGCCATGTTCTTCGAAAGGCTTTCACGTGGCCAAACAGAAACCCTTTCCAGTATATAATTTTCAAGCGCAAACTTCTTTAGAACGATCCATTGTATTTCTCGCTTTTATTATCTATTTTTTTTTTGTTTTCTACCATGTATTTACAGCAAGTAGAGGAAGTACTGTAATCCATCACAAAATTCGATGTCGAGACTTCATCGGAAATACATGTTTTAAGGCCCCGAAACCCCCTAAAAACAATTTCAGAAACGGATGGTCAATGTCTAAACAGTGTAACTGGAAACAAAAAGTTATTGCTTTGAATTTCAAATACTTTTATTTTTCTCAAATGGGAAGTCGTTATTGCTTCTCACTCGTGGCCATGCAAAGAAGTGGAATTTCAAGCCCATCATATAGCGACACGCTCTTTAAAAAACTGACTCGCTTTACTTACTATATTATAGAACGATATGTGTAAATATGAGTTGAAAGGTAATATGGATAAGTAGATAAATATCGTTTCGTAAGGGTAGTTTGTAAGAGCGAGTAGAGAAAGTCATGTGAAGGCAATGCATCCGATTTCTACCGAAAATGGCGCAATAAGTTTTCAGAAACACTTGTCTGAACTTAATGCCAAAACAGCTTTAGATTAAGGCGAGGAATTACTTGGCTTTTGAAAAGGACATTGCAAAGAGCTAAATTATCCCTTGACGTCCTGCGCCAACACCAATGATTTCGAATCTTCTATCGGAAACCAAACCCCAAAATCCCATCCCCCCAAAGAGTAGCCATGTCATTAAGTGTAACGATAGTCAATGTCAGGGTCACAAAATATGGAAGCTATGCTATTATCAAAGTATTCAGCAACTTATTTTGTTTCTAATCGATCAAGTATATCATTCGCAAATTAAATATCAACGGACTTAGTTCAACGTGCAAAAGTTTTAAATCTGCGACTCAAATGGTCGTTTGATCTATCTTACAGGACCATACAATTTCAGTAAACGTATACACTGTATACATGAATGCAATATCTGCATAAATCGCTGACATACTAACTGAATTTACCCATACTTTCTGTAAGCGTTTTAAAATGCATAATTTACTTCTTCAAATGATTGAACTAGGGAAAAAAACTTTTCCTTTTTACTTTCTCTACTACGTAGAGTAGGTAGGGGAAGTATTACATTCCACCCAAAAATTCGATACCGAGATTTCGCCGGAAATACATGTTTTGAGACCTTCTGAATCCAAAAAAAAAAAAAGTATTTTTGGAAACATGTCCGTGTGTGTGTGTCTGTGAACAGCATAACTCAGAAACCAACAGTCGGATAAACACCAAACTTGATATTTAGGATTCAGTATCTTCCAGAGATGCGACAACGGTTTTCAAGAAAATCCCCCACCCCAGATTATGCTTTACATGGAACATTTTTCGAAAATTTTAATTTTCTCAAAAACGGCTAACGATTTTGATTAAAATATCATATTTAAGATATTTACATGACAAATTAAATGTATATCTCGAATTTTCTGGAAATGTCTTCAAAAGTATTCTTCATTGTGAACGATCTTTGTATAACCGGTAAACCATAAGACAAATGTTACTACACAAAAAATGTAGATCGCGTTAAAATACACAATATACATTTTTTTGTTTTTATGAGTGAATCATTTTCGAGATACTGCTTGTTCTTCCCTTAAATTTTCCATTCCTTGTACTTTTTCTCAAATTCGTAATTCATTTTTTAAGCCCTGGTAATGCAAAGAGAATGGAATGCGCCACATAGCAACCAGCTCTTAAAACATTTGACTATCGCTTAAAGCCTACCAATTCCCCTTGCATCTACAAGAAAATTAGCAATAAGATTAACATCTCGATTAACATGAAGCATATGGAGAATAAGCGTTTGTAACAATAGTTTGTACAAGAGTAGAGAAAGTCATGTGAGTGTAACACATCAGATTTTTTCCTTCCATTCTCCTAAGCACATTCGGTGAAGATGTGCTACTGCACAATAGTAAGCGGGACGTCGCAATGCAATTCCTAAAACAGCCTGCAGTTTTATGTGGATTTCTTTCACATGTTGTCATTGTCTCAACTTAATACACAGGTCAATGCAGGGCACGAAGCAGTCCAAAAGCGGTATGCACCTTTGAATAGCTTAAAACTATTATTCCGCAATGGCGCCGCCGACAATTTGCTCGATTAAAGTTTAAGCGAGGTCTGTATGGCAAGCTACTTAAATGACATCTGTGGATTATTCAGGAAGTGAACATATGAAAAAGGCAACACTTCTCCCTTAGGAATAATTCAATACTATTGTAACCAAGCTGAGGGGGCCTTCATGCTGCGTTTACTTATAGAACCACTCAATATCCGGTCGATAACGAGGGAGAATACCTAAGTCTTCCGCCATCATACGTTCATTTGTTTTCTAAATTTTTCATGAGCAGTCCAACATAAAAGATGTATAACGTGGACGTGGGAGCCATCATGCCCTCCATAACAAGCCTTGGTTGGGGGGTAGACGGTTGCGATTGGTGGTTACCCTGGATACCAAACAAACTTTTACTTCACACACGCAAACAGGTCATCAACCGGTAGCCTTTCAGGTGAAAAACTAACCACGTGCCTCAAATTGTTTGATTACGCAACCATTCGATAAAGCAGAAGCTATACGATTTTTCAGAAGAAATCAAATGTCAATTCCTTATTGCCCGTTAAGTGGCATTACTCTACAAACCTTAAGACTTCGCGCTCTAAAAGGTCACTCTGACAACTGACAAATTTCTTTAGAATTCGAGCTTGAGGTTTATAGGCCAGTGCCTAAACCCTTTGTCCGAACATAACTTCTGTTCTACTACGTGGTCACGTGTATTACTATATGCAATCCAACATTTCTTTATCTTGTTGAAACATTTAAATGACACATTCAACTCTCGTTGAAATTATATGTAGTTAAATACCACATCCTTTGCGAAAATAAAAACTTCACCATGAAACACGACAAACCACATTCCACATTAAGGCAGTTAGAATACCAATATGCAAAGCTTAATTCACACAGGCTGAAGATACTTATTAGCAGTTTTACTTCAAATTATGTAAAGTTTGCGTTCTCAAGATTGCTGGTCAGGTGTACTATACTACTGTAACCAGCAATCATCGAGTCAGTGTCGTTTCATTGTCATGATGGAACGAGTGATATACACAACGGTTTCTTGGAGTCCTGCAAGATGACCGATGGAAGTAGGTAATCGATTGGTCGAGTGTTTTCCTGCAATACGTACACAACCATTAATTTCTGGAATTAACGGAATATCTCGCATCCATTCAAATATAATTCACTGTACAACAAAATGCTGAACAATCTTATCTACTATAGAACTTAATGATACACGCTAGTCTCGAATCAAAGTCCGGCACAACTAGGCTAGAAAATCAATTTTCATCAAGAACTCTACATCCACAAGCTCAGTACTTAACAAGCGGATTCGTCCATCTTGTCGTCCTCCGTGCTAGCCTCTAGTTCCCAAGGTCGCGGGTTCAAACCCGGCGGAGGGCGATGGATTTTTTCGGGCGTAAAAATCCGAAGCATGGCTTCCTTCGGAAGGGAAGTAAAGCCGGCGGTCCCGTCGTAGATTTACGGCACGTAAAAGAACCTCAAGCCTGATAATGAGGCCTCAGCAAAATCACCGATCTTCCACGCCCAATATAGAATGGGACGCTAAGAAACATAGTAGTTAAGGAGTGTCCATAAATAAAACTCAATTTAAATTTCGTCCATCTTTTGCTCGAATTTAGCACATGACAGCTATGAAACATGGGACCTTGGTGGAAAGTTTTCGTCCCAACAACCTCCTGAAAGCTTTCTTCAGCAATCTTGCTGTTTCTGAAAACCTAATAAAATACCGCATTTGGAATGCAAGGACCTCTGGGGAAAACACGGTGAAAAAGACGTTAGGGTCAACCTCAATGATCCGCCAAGTAAAGTTCAAGGTATACCCCTTTGAATGCAAGAAACATGGAAAATGACAGGCTGCAAGACACGAGCAATTAGCCCTTTACTGATAAACGCGAGATTTTCGCTGTGTTCCGTCCTCAGAGAAAATGCTCGTTTTGGCACGTAGAATGGGAAGTAAAAGCCAACAACCTGCGAAACCACTTAAATTGCTGTGCGATGAACAGCAAAACTTCTAAATCACAACATGGAAAATAATAAGAACTGACCCTCATCCCAATGCTCCAAAAACATCAATATTTCGGAGCAATACGTGGGATATCCCTTTGTAGCAGGACAAAGGTCGCACAGTTCCCTAATTATAACGTTGACCTATTTCTTGTTAAATCATAATATGTACGTAACTTCGGTTAGATAAGCATGCCGATTCAGAATCTTTAGAGTAGGGGTGCAGAACGAACACAAATATGGCCCCACTATAGACTGCTCAAAACGTGCCAAGTAGAAATGAAACGCCATTCAAACTTGCCAATTGGAAGCTAAAATACAGCGCTGCCAGAGAATCCTGGGCAGTATGGACACTAACAGCAAGCCTTTATCGTTAACATTTACGCCCAGAGATTAGGCCTTATCTGTTCCTACAGATAATCGCCCATTACCAAAACTCTTAATGCATAACTGGATAAAACATCACGGGTAAACCTGAACATAACAATTCTCCAAGTTCCCGCGTGGCTATATTCAAAGATTAAACTTCAAAATTAAGTGAATATAGACTAGTAATTTTACTTTCACTACTACACAGTATTATTTCAAACAAATATTCGATATGGAGATTTTATCAGAAATACACGCTTTGAGTGGCCTGAATCCCGCCACACAGTTTATTTTATCTTGCAGGGATAAAGTATTGCATTCCAACCAAGAAAAGCATGTCGAGATTTTGATGGAAATACGGCTTCATGTGAAGAGAAAAACATTTTAGTAGCAGCTTCTGAACAGCCCTCAAAAACCAAATGTCGGACAAATATCAATCTTGGTAATTTAGTGCCTTCTATAGATACGACACGAAGATATTCCAGAATATTCCGCACCCCAAACTATCCTTTACACGGAAATATCGTTATTCATTCTCTCAGGTTGCCTCCTGAACGACTGCGATTACATTAAATATTTAAGGTAATTATACGGCACAGAGAATGATCTTAAACTTGAAGGAATAGCCAATAGTCTTCTTATGGAAGGAATAACCAGTAAACCGTAAGCCAGACACCACAGTTTGCAGGTGGCTTGGAAGAACCCTTCCCTTCTGCCTCTTCTTTGCACCCATGCCCAGATAAGCCTTTAACGAATACAAATTATTTCGAAGGGTCTCCGGAAGAAAACGTCATTATCAGGAAATCTTTTGATGACATAAGCAACATAAACCCTTGCTAAATGCGAATTCACTGTTATCAAGACCTCTGTAAGAAGCAATCATTAAATATCACCTTCAAGATTTAAGACTGCTTGCAAAGCATCAAGGTCCGCAAATCAATGGAAGCGTGAAATGAAATATTTCGATGAGAATGCGTTCGAGAACACTGGCGCCAAACCTCAAAGTCACGCAAGCAGTTTGCTAAAACGAGTAATTGTAGGCTTGGTCCACACTGGCCAGTTTTTTGTCCGTTACGTTTATCAAAGCAGGGGATTGAGCTGGGATTAATTCTGATGCGTTCGACGCATTGCTATTGCAAATGTCCAATGACTAAACTATGTGGAAAAACGCAACCTAAACCACTTACTGATGGAAGTTTCAAAGCATTGGCTTTTCTTTCTCATTGTGGCTCAATGCTACATCTAGTTTGTCCACGTGCTTCAAGTACCCTGAGTCAAAGTAACTCAAAGCTGCAAAAATTGCAGAAATTTGCTGTGGACAAACAGTTGCTGAATGGCCTGCATATTCACGATCTGGGACATAATGCTTTTTCCTCTGAATGACCTGCTATAAGCAACTGGCATTTTAACGTACGGTATCAAAATGGCTGACAGCGGAGTTCGGGCACTGAAGATAAGAGTTTTAGACATTAGTGACAATATTTCCCTGCAATTATGAAGTCATTTTTTCTCTCACGTTCAAAGCTTGGGTGATGACCTACATTGTTTAAATGGCCAAAGCCAACAACACGCAAAAACGATCGGTTGGTGTCATTTTGTTTTTGTGATGGCAACTGTAGTCCTGGTAACGCTTTGTTTACGCTGGACACAAAGACTGCACGTCTGTCAGTCACGCCCACAATGCTTACTTTTCCATAAATATGCCTTCCCCTATGTTTGTCCCCTAAAGGCAGCAGCAGACTATCATTTAGTAAATTGTAAAGTCCTTGAAACAAGCCTATGTAACTGAAGACAAAGAGAAATGTAAATCGTCAAACATGCATCTGCAGGTCATTATCTTGCGAACTTTAAGATTCCAAAAAAAAATCTACCTCACCTATACTTACTCTTACACTTAAACTGGTCAATTTTCTGGAAAACTCAGTCTAAAAATTGAGACTACTATGGTTCTTAGTGACCCACTCTATATTTGGCTGAAAGGCCGAAAAGATTTCCTAGAGGCCTCTTATTAGGCTTGAGGTTCTTTTACGTGCCGTAAATCCACGACACCAGCCTTACTTCCCTTCCAAAGGAAGCCAAGCTGAGGATTAATCCAACGCCCTCCGCCGGGTTAGAACCCGCGACTTAGGGAACGAGAGGCTAGCATTGTACTACCACGGAAGACGACAAAATCTACTCTCGACAAACACCCATTACTGGGTATCGCAAAGTTCATAACTGATGAACCCAGAGCCTACCCCGTCGTAACAATAGAGCAAGGCATGAATCTTAGCAAAAAAATGAACACAAAAGTCTTCTAAAAAAAACCGCTATTGCTATACAGCAAATGTCAAGTAGAACTTTCTTACAAAACACAGAAGACTGTGCTAGGTCACGATTAGGTATGCAATCATCTCACTTTTACACAAGTAAAAGAATAAATGAATGGAAGAGAGATTTGAAATGGTTAAAAAGTAATAGAATGTTTTCAGATGGTCATAGGTAAAAGGTTTAAGAATTTTCATAGCATGTGAAAAGAGGGAGAGTTGGGAAGATTGTAGAATCTAGGAGAGAGAAATCAAAACATAATATCGGAGGCCTGAGGCGCAAGTGGCCAAGACCAAGCAGACACTGAATGTAGTAGTGGCGAGTATGGTCTTCAGCATCACCCTTTGGCTATAGATTTATACATGTCAAATACATAAGCATTACATAAAAGGCAATTACAGGGTTTAGAAATTGAGATTGCAGAAGGAGGGGAAAAAAACTTAAGTTATTTAAAATATATAAACAAACAAATCAATATAAACCAGAACCAATCCTCAGCAAACACAAGCAGTTTAGTACTGACATTTAAAAGTCATTAACACACCAGAAACTACACAAATAAATTTTTGTATGGAAACCACTGAATTTAACACAGCAAGAAAGCTTGCTGATAAGAGGGCAGAGTCATTCCCTAAAACCATAATTAAATGAGAAGTGTCCAATTGTACCCTGAATGTGTAAATAACTTAGCACAAATAACTCAATTTAAGAATATTACATAAAATATGTTTTCATTTTATTAAAAACTTCATCCAAAGTTGAATATTAGCCAGGTAATTGCCCAAGTGTACAGCACAGTTTGGTATTGACTAGATCAAACTCGCTTATGGTATTACAAGTGTAAGTTAAAATACTAAAGAATTTAAACTTGAAGCATTTCAAAAATTATTTTGGCTTAAATTAAATGCACAGAATGAGTGACAATTCTGTGGTATCGCCATGAATGATAAAGAGATATAAATTATTTTCAAAATCTTAATGCATTGTATAGGACCATTAATTTATTTTTATAACCGTAACATAGATTTTAAGATGTTGGTAAATTAATTTTTCATTCAAAGTTTAGGATTTAAATTTCAGCCAAGCCAGTTTAAAGCTGCTGTAATGGAGCATACCACGTCCACGAGGGTGAAATTGTTGGCCATTCTACTCATGGTGAAAACACCTCACAAATCGCCAGAGAATTGGGCTGTGATCGAAGAACAGTGAAACAATGGTTAGACCAGCATCACGAGAGAGAAGTTGAATGGGCACTCAGGTAGGCCTCGTGCAACAACACTTGCTCTGGTAGAAGGTATGAGGAACCAACCTTTAAGACACAGGTCTGTCTTTCTGGCTGCTCATACAAAACCATACGCCAACAATCAAAGGATGCTGGTATTGCACCACATCATCCTGCCACCAAGCTCCTCCTCACTGAGGTGCACAAGGCAAGAAGGGTACTATGGGCACAGCATAATACCGACCTTCCGCAGTCTCCTGGGACCTGGTAATCTGTATTTTACGATAAGGTATTTCTATCCGACAAGCAAGGGACCCTATGTCTGTACAGACTGCAGAGAACTAGATACGCGCCTCAGCAGGTTGCTCGAACAGAACATTCAGGAAGAATTGCAGCACACTTCTGGGGCTATACAACAGCATCAGGTCCAGGGAAGTTAATTCAGAAAGTGCAGTTTATGCAGATATTTTAGAAAACACTTTGCTGCCATCCCTTCATGCTAGGTATTTATGCACAATAGTGGTGCGCATACTGCAAATATCACCCAGGATTGGCCAAAAAATAAACTGCATGAACTGGCCCCCATTGAACATGGGCCTACATGGTAAAGGAATGTCGACCAGTCAGGGTGCAAGTGAATCTGGTCTGTGTTTTTCATTTCCATGTGGAACTGTCTGTAAATCATTCTCCTTTACTTAACTGCTACTTCCAGGAACATTGATTAGTTGATAATCTTCTTCCGATGCAACACTATCACTATTAGATCCTCCAAATCAGACATCCTCAGAAATGTCATTGAAATAAGCCAGCACCTCTTCATACCACTGCATTCTCGACATGTTTACCGGTCAATATCACTTCTCAAATCAATTGCCAATGCTACTTGAAACAAGTTATAGTAATTAAAACCATCCTACACATTGTTGAACACTCAGTTGAGTGAATGGCCAGTATAGAATTCACAATGGTGTAGTTCCACTGAAGTTTACACATCAGAGATCAGAATGACTCATGGCAGTACTAAGTATAAATGCTGATAAGTGTGAACCTTAATTTTGAAAATAAACATTGCAGTACCAATATGATCTAGGAGACTACTTAGGAAAAGGCATGAATTCGCTGTAACATACAATAAAAATGGTCAGTCATGCTCCATGGTCTACAGTTACCATCCTGGCCTCTAGTTCCTGAGGTCATGGGTTCAAACCTGACGGAAGGTGATGGATTTTTTTTTTCCCCAGGTGCATAAATCCTTAGCATGGCTTTCTTCAGAAGGGAAGTAAAGCTGGTGGTCCTGTGTTGCAGATTTACAGCATGTAATAAAGTACCCCAAAGCCTGATAGAGGTCTCTTGAGCAAAATTTCCGGTATTTCATTTCCAATATACAATGGTACGCTAAGGATCACAGCAGTTCAAGTGTCCATAAATAAAACTCAATTTACTTAAACAAAAACCGCCATAACTCAAATTATTAACTCGTGGCAGTTCTGTGTTAATAGCAGATTAATCCAGTATCTTTACAGATGAACTAGCAGATTGAGCTGACAAACTATTCAGGTACCACTTTTACTTGTATTTGCCCTCTCTTAGGACAGTGTGCACTATGATGGAGTAAATTGCTTCAGAAGAAATGTTTACTAAAGAAGTAAATACTAAGGAAGTAGTACTACAGGAGCAATTTACTCCTGAAGTAATATTGGAGAGCTCAATTACAATTTGCTCTTAGTTACAACTATGGAAATAAGAGCTCATTACTCGAGGTATTGTTTTGCTTGCATGATTTACTTAACATGATCATGGATAAGGTTATGGGCAATAGGAAAAAGCAGGGGAAATGTCGGCAAAGGAGATAAATGGTAGAGATAAAAAAAATTAATTTAAACAATGAGTGTAAAACACATGTTATGAAGATGCTGAAGTCATGACAAACGATTTAATGCTTCAAGCAACGGGTAACGCACTGAAGAGCAACTTAAAATTCTGGAAACAATGTTTGTAATCTTCATTTTGCAGCGCAGATCACTTGCATGTTGGAGAAACACCCCTTCCATTTTCGGAGAAGTTCACCATATTCAAGAATGGGCACAAAATAGTAACATGCATGCAGTCAATTCCACCCACAATGTGTGGGAAAACTGCAAAAGTGAAGAAGAATTGCCTTTTATTTTCTGAACACTTATGCATATTTATGTGTGTAGATATGTACCTTGCTCTTAACCTCAAAAGTGCTAACAATACAGTGAAATGCATGACCAGCAGACGCATGGTGAATGTTTATTTATAAGATCGCCTGTAATGCCGGGATTACAATGAACTTTACTTAACGTGACATGAAGTTAAGAAATGCTATAATGTAAAATAAAGGTCTAATTGGCATGCACTTAACGTAATGGGAATGACTCTTGATTGATAGTTCTTCTATTACTTCAAGCCAGTATTTCATGCTGATTGGTTCTAATTACCAGGTAACAAACTTGACGTAACACAAAGGAAAATTTTGACTCACACTCTTAAAATACATCGCGTTAAACTGTTACATTACATTAAATTTATAGTAATGTATCTGAAATGTACCAGTACGAAACACTCGTACGCATAACAATAATTACAGTTTGGGTTATAGATCTGAATTCCTGTCCTCGTTTTGTCATAAATGCTTTCCAAGCAGGTTAAAACGACATGTAAAAGATTCTTTACAAATACAGAAACGTTTGTTAAACTCACTCACTCTCTGTATAAGTATCATATGGTTCTCACATACCACTATAGCATTCCCATTTTCTTCGAGATCAACGCAAATAAGTAATTGCAGTTTTCTTCACTGGGATCATTGTAATCTAAGTAATACATGAAAACATCAAAATATCTTTCTCCAAATATGATTCTAGTTCAATCGACAGCTAGTTATTCCAGGTCACAAGGGTAAATTCTAACCTATATGTGTGCTTGCTCTGTTTAGTTCCATAGTAATATACATGACAGTGCTCTCCGACATTTACTTCTGCAGTAATTTAATCTGGGAGTATCTAAAAGAAGTAAAGTGCTTTGGAAGTAGTTTAGTCTCATATGCAAGCCACTGAGTGTTGACTTGAATAGCACTTTACTACAAAAGTAGAGCTTACTCTAAATTGGTGCATGCCGCCCCTAGTATTGTGTGTTAGAAGTTTAAAATGCAAGGCAAAATTTAGGAATAAGACATACAAAATATTTAAAAGCTAATGATAACCAAGTTGCAGAATGTGCATTCTGTCTGAAGCAATCCCTCTCACAGCTACTTAGTTCCCAACATCCCTGCACATACTGCAGTCATGTGCTAAGCAGAGTGATACATTATGGTTTACCTTGAACTTGCACACTGTGAACAGAACTTGCTCAACAAAGCGTAACAGTCAACTAGAAAAGCTGAGCAATGAGCAAATACTTGTGCGACATTTCTATGGGTGAACAAATTTTAAGTTACACAGCAAGAAACAATGCAAACTTGCAAGCTGTATAAACAGTAAGCGAAGACATTCATAGTATTTCACTGCCCCATTTCAACATTCAAATTAACTAATCACACGTTCTGCCTTTAGACAACTACAGAGCGGTCCCTCAACGCTCTGGCCAGGAATTGTACGCCAGTCTTGTGCGACACGTCTGAATGAAAAATGGTTCACTCAGCAAAAAAATGTATACAACATAAATTGTGTATTTAACGCGATTTACATTTTTTGTGTAGTAAAATTTTGTCCATCTCTTATGGTTTACCAGTTATGCAAAAGTCGTTCACAATGAAGAATACTTTTGGAGACATTCCCAGAAAATTCAAGATACACATTCTATTTCTCATGAAAATATCTTAAACATATGATAATTTAATCAAAATCGTTAGCCATTTTTGAGAAAATTAAAATTTTTGAAAAATCTTCCATGTAAAGGGTAACCTGGAGTGGGGGGATTTTCTTGAAAACCCTTCGTGTCGCATCTCTGGAAGATACTGAACCTAAATACCAAGTTTGGTGATTATCCGGCTGTTCGTTTCAGAGTTATACTGTTCACAGAGACACACACACACATGGACATGTTTCCAAAAAGGCTTCTTTTTGGGATTCAGGGTTTCTCAAAACATTTCCGGTGAAATCTCGGTATCAAATTTTTGGGTGGAATACAATACTTCCCCTACTTACTATACGTAGTAGAGAAAGTAAAAAGCATTTTTGGAAACATGTCCGTGTGTGTGTGTCTGTATGTCTGTGAACAGACAACTCAGAAACGAAGTCGGATAAACACCAAACTTGGTATTTAGGTTCAGTATCTTCCAGAGATATGACACGAAGGTTTCCAAGAAAATCCCCCCACCCCAGATTACCCTTAAAGGAACATTTTTCAAAAAATTTAATTTTCTCAAAAATGGCTAACAATTTTGATTAGAATTAGAATTTAAGATACTTTCATGACAAATAAAATGTAAATGTTAAATTTTCTACGAATTCTCCAAAAGTATTCTTCATTGTGAACGACTTTTGCATAACTGGTAAACAATAAGAGATGACAATTTACTATACAAAAATGTAGATCGTGTTAAAATACACAATTTATGTCATATACATTTTTGTTGTTGAGTGAACCATTTTAGAGATATTGCTCGTTATTCCCTTAAATTTTCAAATACTTATGCTTTTTCTCAAATTAGTTATTCGTTTTTTTTTTGTCCTGGACATACGAAGAGAATGGAATGCGCCACACAGCAACCAACTCTTAAAAGATTTGACTATCGCTTAAAACCTACTATATTCCCCTTGCATCTACAAGAAAATTAGCAATAAGATTAACATCTCGATTAACATGAAGCATATCGAGAATAAGCATTTGTAAATAAGGTTTGTAGAAGAGTAGAGTCATGCGAGTGTAACATCAGATTTTTTGGATTCGGGGGCCTCAAAACATATATTTCCAATGAAATCTCGATATCGAATTTTTTTGGGTGGAATACAATACTTCCCCTACTTACTATACGTAGTAGAGAAAGTATAAATAGATGCTTATTTTGTATGTAACAAAATAAAATGTATATTCTACCATTCTTATTAATGAAGAACACCCAAAAAACACACTTTTCTTGAAATCATGTACACTACAGTACTAACTCTAAAGAAGATTTTAAAGAATATATAAAGAAACAAAACCTACAAACATTACTGTACATCATTTGTAGAAACAGGAGACCAGGGAGTGGGGTTTGCCATGAATGCACATGCTTGATCCAATCAAGCAATTAAGTCACCAATGGGTTTGGCTGTCGTAATGTGCTTGATAATGGCAGGAAGTTAACTTGCCAGGTTTTCTCAGATTTGCTGCCTTTATAATAGATAACAGAATACTCTTCAAGATTTTAGAGTTCTGCAATTTATTCTCCCCTCCACTGTTGATCATGTGTTGCATTTTCTGTTTTTGCTGAAGGGCATTATGAGTATGTTTCCGTTTCGGCGGCATGATGCTGAAAAAAAGGTAACCAACAATCCAATACAGATCGCTACAAGTCAAAGCTATGTTATGCACTGCATTCGCCATCCCTTTGTTCCAGGCAGCACTCAAGGTGTATCAATCTGTATAGAACTGATTTACCATGAACGATAAACATGTTCACAGGGAACCAAATTTCAGTTTGCAGTTTCACTTATCCATATGTTTAAGCAATAGGTTTTTCCCTATAAATCGACTAGACTGAGCAAGTTTAGTAATTTAGCAATGCATTTGAAATATCAGGTCATTAATTAATGACGGACAACTGTACTTCCCTTTAAACATTTCCAGAAATGCTTAATTACTGTAGGCACAAGAGGGATACAGTAGGCCAAAGGGAGTCAATCTTTTAAAACTGGGTCACTATGAAATTTGTGGAAGAAAAAGAAAAACCCCTAGAAATTCCATATCCATACACGTACAGTAACTTAACACTGGAACATTTCTTTTATAACCTGTAAAATTTATTTTCATGGATATAACTGAACTACACTAAAAAAAATCTGCTCCACTCACATGACTTTCTCTACTCTTGTACAAACTATTTTTACAAACTCTTATTCTCTATGTATTCCATATTAATCGAGATTAACATCTGCAGAAACGATCTTTTGACATGCAACCAGCTATACATAGCAACCAGTTCTAAAAATGTTTGACTATCGCTTAAGGGCTGCGTTTCCCTTGTTTTGTATTTGCAAGGGCAATATAAGCACAGACATATCTCTTAATAGCTGGTTGCTAGGTGCAGCACCATTCTCTTTGCAACAGATTAATACTCTTTGCATATCCAAGACAAAAAAAAATGAGTAACTAATTCTCATTTGAGAAAAAGTATAAGTATTGGAAAATTTTTAATCAAAACCGTTAGAGCCATTTTTGAGAAAATTAAAATATTCGAAAAATGTTTCAGGTAAAGGGTAATCTGGGGTGGGGAGATTGTCTTGAAAACCTTCATGTCGGCTGAACCTAAATACCAAGTTTGGTGTTTATCCGACTGTTTGTTTCCGAGTTATGCTGGTCACAAACACACACACACACACACACATGGACATGTTTCCAAAAATGCTTTTTTTTTTTGGACTCAAGGGGTGTGAAAACATATATTTCTGGTGAAATCTAGGTATCAAATTTTTGGGTGGAATGTAATACTTCCCCTATTTACTCTACGTAGTAGAGAAAGTTAAAAGTAACAGAATGACAACTCTGATAAAGAGTTTTGTCCTCGTATACAATATGTTGGGAACTCAACTCACTGAGCAACGTTGTGAAGTACAAAAACTAAATATAATAAAAAGGAGCGAGCGAGAAGCATTATGGTACATGAAAGAAATATCTTGCACCATTTATACACAAGAAATTGCAACTAGGTTGGTAACTAACACATTCATTCTGCTTTGGATACATGATCCGAAGTGGTGTTTGTTCCTCTGATAAACCATAGGTGCAGTTAATTTCCCCACTATACCTGGTTCAGCGAGAATTGATATGTACATATCCTTCCACGTGTAAGTGGAAATGGATGGAGAAGTGGGGGAAGGAAAGTAGGTATTTTGTTCGGTTAACACTACTGGCGCAGATTGAGACTGCATTACAGCAGCTTTTTAATATGCAAGACTTGAGAGATTATATGTTCATTTAACTTTCGTTCCCTTTGTAATAAGCTACTTTGTAGATCATAACTAATACATTACTGGAGGCTTAGTACTCATTTTTTATTCAGATTCTGGCAGCGGCTCTATTCCTTCCAGATCTCATTCTGAATTCTCTGAATCACTCTAGGCAGTATTAATGTCCAGACGGTCCACTATACTGTCTGTTAAATTGACCAGTTCACACATCTTTATATCCTAAATATTTACTATGCCACACAACATAATCAATTTTGTTTTTTTCCTGTTTGCAAAATCGAAGTCGATCTGCTTCAATATTAAATAAAATGAATTATTTTGTATTCGGTAGTTCCTTGCCGCTATTTACTACTGTGGGTGGCTCATTGGGAAAAAAAATTATTACACACTTTTTTTTTGCCTATGGCAGTTTCTGAACAGCTATCTGCACATTTATCACAAGTTTTTCCTTTGTCTTTCTTCTTAGGTGAAGGCAGTACACGTTTTTCCAATCTTTCTTTTCTTGCCCTATACACACCCACCACTGATACTCCCATTAATTCAAATGTGGATTTAGCAACATCATTCAAAGTCGATTGGGAATTTTTCTCATACAATTTGTTTAATACAATTGTTTTTCACCGCTTTTTAAAACTTACCACAACTTGAACCACACCGCCACTGTCCATACTGTAAATAAAAGGCAATAACTTATTGGTATGCAAAAATGGGCCCGTTCTTACCTGAAAATTACCCAAGTAATGCCTGTCGTGCCTGAAGAGAGGAAGTAAGGCACATGCATAATTCGGTGGGAGGGAATTCTTCCCTCATCCGCATCGACTGTAGTATTTCTCAGAACCAGAGGTACTTTTTATCACTAAATAAAATCTTTATGGAATAACTAACCAATCCAGCTATACACAAACATTTTATAGGTATATAAATAACATTAAACACCACCCCCAAAAAGCTTAAACTGAGCTAATGTTTTGAGAACTGGTTGTAGAAGAGGAAGAATATGATATGCATGTTACGCACAAAAACATGTGCTTTTGCAACTCAACTCTTGCTGATCAAGGTATGGAGCCATTCCAAATCAAACCAAACACACAAAATATCACTCTGAATTTTAGTTTACGTTTATATTTTACGAAAAATCACTAATTATTTTATGATTTACAGCATACTTAGCATTTTTCTTATACACGCACGTTATATAAAAGTTAATTCTCTCACTACGGAGTGGTCAGGGATAAGAACAATATATCGTTTTGTAGATAAACAATTGTGGTTTTCCTTACACTAAATACCATCTTTTGGAACTTAAAAAAAAAAAAAACTATTTTGTTCAATCTGTTAATATCCGGACGGGATCTTCCTTAGAAGTATGCTTTTGTAAACAGTTTATTTATGTTAGTACGTAGAGTTTTAGAACATGGACTGCAGAGAGCTTTACACTGCAGCAACAGGCCGCGCCAGCTGATGAGTTACACAGTACAAACATGATAGGCTATCGTGTTCAGCTTTTTAGTTAGGTCATTCTTAACTCGACGATTTCTGAAAGTGCACGAGTGAACTGAAGTAACATAGCTATGACTGTTGCTTCAATCCATTTAATGTTTCCAGGCTTAATACAAGGTAGAAATCATTAAGCTCAGTTACCCTCAATATGCTTACAAAATTGAAAATAGAGAACCTAACTTTGTCACCAGACCTAAAACTATGATGCGTGTGGAAAAAAAAAACTCAAACACCACTGATAACAGCGATTATGTGCTACAAAGTACCAATGCTGTGAATAATCCAGGCATGGTTTTGAACATAGCGACCATTTGAAGGCAAGACACAGAATGCAAAAGTGATCACTGGTACCTTAGAGTGAATTTATTTATTCCAACCAATAATGTAATAACCAGGTGGTATTCATTTCAGCCTGAAAGGGAAAAAAGTGCACATTTAAATTTTAGTAAAGTTGCCTCCCATTAGATAAGATTGAATGTTCGAATGTTTTTTAACTATATGCCAAATTTAAGTTACATGTGAACAAATTTACAAAGGCATCCAATGACAGACTGCCGCTACTCTCCAGCCGCACCTACTGGAATCCCCCCCCACACTGCTTTGTAAGTTATTTTATTTAAAATTAGCTATACAGGATCCCATCTTTGTTTTATGCACATAAATACAACTACAAGGAATTTACGTATAACTTCTATAGAAATTTAAACATGTGGGTTAATAGGGATATATAGTTTTTAAATGTTTGGATTTCAAACACTGATGTAAATAATTTATTATATCAATTACAATAATTAAGTATAAGATTACATGTTAAGCTTTGCATTTCAATTTATAACAATTTTATCACTTATCGCCTATAAGATATTCTAATTTTAAGGCAGAGAGGTGTGCCGCTTTTCACAAGCTGGTAGTATAAAAGATATTGTGATTTAAAAAAACAAGAATTTAAAACCTAATTAACTTTGTTTTTGTAACCTACAGAGTAAACCTGAAGTAAATGGTGGCAAGATTTTGTGAAAATTGTGCGACTTGGCATGGAATTACTCACTATTGGTCTTCAAACAGCATTCATCTTTTATGGGACACCAGTAACTTTTCCACTTTCATTTCTTTTGCTAATTAAATTTAATAAAGTTTCTTTATCTAGCCAGTCGCATACCTACAAAAAATCTGATATTTCCTTTGCCAGCATAGGACACCAAGGCAGAATGGTCTTCAAATTCATGAGTAAAGAACACTTTTGTAAATTATGAACAAATTTCACCAGCGACAGTGAATAATATTGATACGTTATGTTAACTTCAGTACGTATTATAGAATACATGTGTTTGGTCTGCCCAACTGGAATTATTTCAGTCTACACGAGGTCCAAATAATCCTTATATTCTGGAATTTAAGAGATCTTTATACCACAGCAGGTTTCACGTGCAATGCTTACCAACTTGTCAGCATTACTACTAACAGTATGACCTGCTTTGCAGACTGTCCACACTGCATGCTTTATAGTTATACCAATCCCAATGAAGAGACTTTTGCCACATGAAATGGCAAAAAAATGCCAAGAAATTCACTCCATAGCATTCCTTGAAGAAATGTCAAACTGGCAAATAAACACCATTTGAAACTGACACCACCACTGCTCAAAAAAGGTACTTCTATGCACGGGTTCACATATAGAACATGTTTTATAATTTTATCTATGCATGCACAGAAAACATTGTGATTGGGTTCATCAATGATAGCACAAGAACAACCAACATTTTCCGTTCCAAAATAGGCTGTAAAGACAGTGATCCGTGTCTGAACTTGATTCTGCTCTTGGACTGTATAGTTCTCTGCAAAGCATTCACAAGGCGTTCATCTCAGTAAAATAGAAGGTATCGAACTATAGTTTGATTTTTAAATGAAGAAACGACACATCAAGCTAGGGGAGGTGAAGGCCATTGCTTTGGGAATGCAAACAAAGAATGCCACACTGGTTACACCAGTAACCATAGGTCAGTTACTGCTATTCAACCAAGTTTGCCTGGTATTAAGTGTGTTAACCTACTTTGCTAAAACTCATAAAATATGTAGTTATGGAAGCAAAAATTGGTGCAGGTGCAATTACACAAAGACTGAGGATTCATGACCCAAGACAAAGATCAGCTTATGTTTGGGGCATTACTTTGCGCAGCCAAAGCAAGAGTTTTTCTTTTAGGGAATTTTTCAAAGAGGAAATAGGCTACTTCACAACGGACTTATTATTCCTTTCATCCAATGAGAAAAAGGACTGTGCGTGCTCTTAAAATAAGTGAGAAGACCATTTCTACGATCTTTAAAGAGAAGCAGCTACAGCCAGATCCGTCGCCAGTCCTGGGAAAGGGACCAAGAGCATCTCCAACGCAATTGGATATTTCTCCAATTATATGCCATAAGACATCTATGGCTGTTACACCCAAAAGGAGCATCCTACCACACGCAAGATTCTTTTTTCTCTTAAAGAAGCAGAGCTATTTCAGGGAAACCATAGCTCTTTGAACAGTCCTACACGATCTGGGCTTCGAGTTCAAAACAATAACAGAAAATTGATATTACAAAGATCAGATATCTTAGAGCTAAGATGTTTGTAATTTAAGAGCAATGCAGAGCAAGAATTCAAAACCAAGCAGGATGGCTCAGGCAGTCCAGTCTGTGGCCCATATTCGGGAGGTCCCAGGTTCAACCAATCTGAGATTTTTTCGTGGTTTTCCTCAGTCGCCAAGGTAAATACCGGATTGGATATTTAATACCACGACCAAGTGCTCCTAGCTACCTACAGCATTACCCACAAATTTTATGAGCAAACCGTTCTATAGAGCTCACTTGGAGACACCTGCATAAACCAAAAAACAGCGACCTACTGGCTCAGCTATTGTTGCAAGGTATGCAAATACACTAATGGGCAAAATAGGCTGTGCCGGCCAATTCATTCAGACCAACAAAGGCAAACCTTCGACAAAGAAAATATAGCAGCATCAAAGGACACTAGATCCTGAGAATGACTGATGCCTATAATGAGTCAACGATAACATAATGCCCCAATAATAGGAGAGATGGTAACACCCTCTTTGCCTGGAGGAACATGTGGAGTTTGCCAGCACAATCCACAACGGCCGCTGGGGTGGTTACAATGGGGCTTAGCTGCCCACTTTTCGGTAAACCACAGCCACGATTCCATGGATCCAGTCACAAATGCCCATACAAACAATATCTAGTCACACGGGCAATCTCTCCCCAGTATTACCTATCCAGGGGCAGCAACAGACAATCAAATGGATGTACAACTGGCAGTATACTTGTGGCACCAAGACTATGAAGGTAGATTAGCTGATCCCATGCAAGAGCTGATCAAGGACATCCAGGAGATCTACCCTGTAGTATAATTGTCAGTAGGTATGTACATAAATGGCACATGCAAGTAAGCAATTTCGGACTCATTTGGTTTTAATTTAACTCAGTATTAATTTGATCTTTTTAGACAGCACCATAGGTTATTACTTTCTCTAACACATGCATAATCGGCAGAGAAGGTATTGCATTCCACTAAAAAATTTGGTACCGAGATTTCATCGAAAATATATATTTAAAGCCCCCTAGAATCAAAAAAAGCATTTTTAGAAAAAGGGCCTTGTGCGTCAGAACAGCATAACTGAAAAACGAAAAGTTAAATAGGTCCATTATCTTCCAAAGATGCGACACGATTTTCACGAAAATTCCCCCACCCCAAACTATCCTTTACATGGAACTATTTTCGAAAATGACTTTCTAAACAAATAGCTAACAGCTTTGGTTTAAAATACCATATATTAAAAATATTTACACGACAAATAAAATGTATATATTGAAACTTTTGGGAATAGTCTGAAGTTATATTCATACAAAAGGAATTTTGTATTACGAGGGCAGTCCCAGAAGGCTATGGTAGAAAGTACCACCCTTATAAAGCTTAAGTTTGACGATGCTACATTGTTTAGTAATTGTTTGGCAGCCATTATTAGTGAATTCTCTCAGCGAATTTGTAAACATGGATAAGATTGACCATCGTTATGGGATACAATACAGTTTGTGTAAATCGTCATGACAGTCCCCCACTCCTGAAGCACATATGCGCAATAGCACTGACCAGACCACTTGCATAGGAGACGTGGAGGTAAGTGTTCCACATGCTGCGAGCTCAAATACAGGGTAACCTTACACAATGTTTACAATGCATTGTGTTTGTGGCTGCCTCCGAGTTCTGATATCACTTGCTCCTCACTACTCATTTCTCCTCTCTTGCACATATGGACTGTCAGGACATTTTACACACGCTGTACTTTCATTTGAAAGGTCTTAGTCCAACTAATATTAAAGCTGAGCTAGATTCTACTCTGAGGGAGTCTGCTCCTCCATTTACAACAGTAAAATATTGGGTGGCAGAGTTTAGCGAGGCCATACGAGCTGCCAAGACAAACATTGCAGTGGTCGACCAAATGAGGTGACCACAGCAGAAATTGTGAAGAAAATCCACAAAATGGTATTGGATGACCATTGACTGAAAGTGCGTGAGCTAGCAGACATCGTAGGCATTTCAAAAAGTGCTGTACATCACATACTGACTGAAAATTTAGACATGAAAAAGCTGTGCGCAAGATGGGTGCCTCGTTTACTCACAATGGAACAAAAGCAGCTTCGTGAGGATGTTTCAGTCGAGTGTTTGGCGATGTTTCACTGCAATAAAGCTGAGCTTTTACGTCGATTTATAACCATGGATGAAACATGGTTTCATCACTTCACACCTGAGAAGATGTAAACAGTCAAAACAGTGGATTAAAAGGGGAGAATCGGCTTCAAAGAAGGCAAAGACAGTTCCATCTGCAGGCAAGGTCATGACTTTTTTTGGGATGTGCGTGGGATAATTTTCACTATCTTCAAAAAGGAAAAGCAATCAATGGTGAATATTATGCAAACTTATTGCAGCGTTTGAATGATGAAATCAAGCAAAAACGGCCGCATTTAGCAAAAAAGAAAGTTCTGTTTCATCAAGACAGTGCACCAGTTCACACATCAATTATCGCCATGGCTAAAATCAATGAGTTGAAGTTCAAATTGCTTCCTTATGCACCCTATTCACCAGACTTAACCCCCTGTGATTATTTTCTGTTTCCAAAGTTGAAGAAATGGATTGGTGGTAAAAGATTTGCCAACAATGAAGAGGTGGAGTCTGCAGTTGATGGCTATTCTCATCGGTTTCTCACGGGTATTGAAGCTATTGAACATTGCTGGGAAGTGTATAGAGCTGAAGGAGGCTATGTAGAGAAATAAAGATGTTTTGTTTTCTTTGTTAGGTCGGGTACTTCTGGAACAGCCCTCATATCTTGCGTAACTCGTGATACATTCACACGACTTCGTCATCTATCATTTATTAGTGAGTATACAAATTATTCTTAATCAAGCTAATTTATTATCCATTCATTTTAATCCAAATAAACCTTTTAAGAAATAGCTATACTATATATTTCGTTATAAATAAAAAGGGAACAGCAGCAGTCAAATGTATAAGAACTCTACGCCATATGCTCACCTTAAAATTCCATACTGTTTCCATGCTATCGCGAGAAAAAACTGAATGTTGAAAGGACTAAGAAAATGACTAAGAATTCAAACTTTTAATAATGGATATCTCAATAATGGCTCATGCCACAAAATTTTTAAATAAATTGTGCATTTTAAAGAAATGTACATCTTTCGTGTGGTACGTTTTCACCTATCGCTTAACATTTACAAGTCATACAATATTACACAAAATTCCTTCTGAATGAGCAGGACTTCATAGGATATTCTCCGAAAACTCCAGATCTACATTTTGTCATGTATTTGAATCAAAAATTATGAAGTCAATAATTATCATAATAATCTGAGAAGGATAGTGATATAAAATTAATAATAAAATATTTAATTTCAGTGTATGTATAAAAAGGAGAAGCATTGGAAAATTGTTGACTGTTAAAAGCGACAGAAAGACCAGACAGGCACAGTTTAGATAATGCGGGACCAGCCGCAGGTATAAAGGGTAAAATAGCTGAAGCCAGTTTCTCTTGGAATTCATGGGTGCAGTTGCACTGGCCGGGATGTGTAGGTTCTTTAGAGGCTTCATTATGCCGAGTTTTGACGAGCGTTTGAGGGGAGAGTAGGGGAAGTGTGTTACTTGCTATTCCTTGTGCAGCGTGGGTAAAGGCATTCTGTCCTGAGCGAACGGTGAGAGCATGATGACATTCTCGTCGAGTTGTGAACATTGGCGGCAAAAATGCAAGAGGGTAGAACGTTCAGCTGTAGTTAATCTTCGGTCTTGGTAAAGACACAGTAGCACCTTATGCATTTAAAAGTGATCGGCAAACCTTAAGTTTTATTTTAAATGGTGAAAATAAGTGTGCCAAGAAAGCGTTCGCGTTTCTCTGTACACATCCACGCATACCCATTGATTAAGATCTCATGCTGGAGCAGCCGTGCCAAAAGAAGAACCATCTAGGAGGAGACAAGCAGCAACCGTGAGGTAAAGGTACTGCTTCAGTGGATGGAGGACGTAGCATAGCTGCATCATATTTTAATAAAAATTCTTAGCCAAGATAAACTTTGATATTGAACCAACTTCCAAAATCTAGGTTTTTTTTTTCCTATCCACAGCAATCCTTTGTTAATGAGGTACATTTTGGTGTAGTAGACGATGCTCCAGAGGTAATGTAATACCCACCCACCCTTTTATGCAACCATTCTTATATAGTCGATCTTGGCGGGTTTTGGAAACCTTTGAGAAGAATTGTTGGATAAATTGCCTTACCTCTGCCCGCATTAGCGAATGAAGTGGTCTTACGCTTGCTCTAACGTAATGCTGCCAACATATGAATAATGCCACCAAATCTGGTAAGATACTCAGCCTCAAGGTGTAGCCGAGGGATGTTTTTAAGGATAGGAGTGCAGCAGTTGCTGGCAAAGGCCGCAACTGCGAAGCGACGACAGGGCATAGCCAAGGGATCTGCGCGCCTAAAACTCTAATGATTCACGTTCGCAGAAACAACAGCACATCGCATATTTAGTGCATTTCACTTTTTATTACGTTGGCAGTACCCACTTTGCACGTGATTTATTGGAAAAATGGCTATGTTTGTTGTGTTCCTCACGCGATTTGCCTATATAAGTAAAACACCAAAAACGGGTGGGTAGGTGGGCACCAGATATAGAAGAGATCACATCATGTTCTAAACTCACTCCTAAGGCAATTCATTTCATTATTTCTCACTTCCTTACAGATAATATAGGTGGGCAGAGATATGACAATTTTGGCAAATTGTTGCCAACGTAAATCATTCAGGGGCTATTTTGCTTTTAGGCAGGTTCATTGAAAACGTTGAAAAAAGCAAAAGGAATGAAGTAAATTACCTTAAGAGTAAGTTTATATGATCTTGTCAATACTTGGTGCCCACATGTTTTAGTTTTATAGGAAAATTGCGATATGAACACAACAAACGTAGCCAGCTTCCCGCTAAAACAGATGCTGAATGAGAAGTGCCAATCTAAATAAGAAGTGAAATCTGCAAAATAAGGAATTTCTACAAATGTGAAGCATTCGTGTCTTAGACCACAGATCCCTCGGCTACACCTTGAGGCTGAGTACCTTACTGGCTTTGGCAGCATTAGTTATTCATGTTACCAGCATTGCATTACAGCTAGAGAATGAGAGCGACATCTGTAGGACGTATAAGACATTACAGATATTCTTTAGATTACGCCCCGCAAGAATTCTGGCAAAGTCCAACACGGGATAGGCGTACGAGAGCTGACGAAACCTCCCGAAGTTTCCGTGTAGTTACAGCGCTGCAAACATCGTTAGTTGTGAATGCATCTCCTACCAACTTCTGCACAATCACCCCAAGCATCTGTTTCACAGATGTTTGAAACTTCACATGTGCGCAACAGATGTACTATTGTTAGAAAGGAAGCAGTTTCACTGTTAAACCTGAAAATGGGTATCCTACCTGGCTCTTGGCAGTCAGTATATAAACTTACGTGGAAGTTTCGTACGAGCAATGGCAAGATTTATAAATTTTATTGACCTAGCACCTTTGTGCAACAATGAGCAAGAGTGTATGCAGTTTCTATACGACGAAAGCTTGCTTAGAACCCGGGAAATGTTATGTCGGGAATGTGATGCCGTCCTACATCCCGTAACAAAACGTGGTCGAAAATTTCAAATATTTTCATGTAGGAGAGGACATGCAGAGCAGTTTTCAGAGTCCGTGGCAAAAGGCACGTGGTTCGAAAATTCAAGACTACCACCTGCCCAAGTGCTGCTTCTTACTTCCAGTTTCGCAAGTAGGTTATCTTACAAACAAACTGTAGTTCAAAGTTCTCTCGGTGATAGTAACATAAGCCACGCAACAATAGCTGATTGGTTAAGTTACTGCCAAGAGGTCTGTATCTCCTCAATGGACAAGTACGCCAACAGGGGTAAAATAGGCAGTGCCGGCCACGTCGTACAAATCGACGAATGCAAGATCAGGAGAAGAAAATACCATCACGGCCGTATCGTGGAAGGAAACTGGATCCTAGGGATGATTGACGTGGTCACCAATGAGGTGCGAATGACAGTGTGCCCCAACAATAGAAGAGATGGTGCCACCCTCTTCGCATTAATTGAGGAACACGTGGAATTCGCCAGCACAATTCACACCGACTGTTGGGGCGGATATAATGGATTAATGGCTGGGGGTTTTGCAGCGCACCTGACGGTGAACCACAGCGAGCATTTTGTGGACCCCGTAACGAATGTCCATGCGAACAATATCGAGTCGCAATGGCGATCTCTCCGGCATCACCTATCCAGGGGCGGCATCAGAAACATGCAAATGGATGTCCATTTGTCAGAACACCTGTGGCGGCAAGACTTAAAAAACAGATTAGCAGACCCCTTCCAAGAACTGATCGAGGATATTCGAAAAGTTTATCCTGTTGTTTAGTGCATCAGCTCCAAACTGTAAATGAAACTTTGGATTAGATATTAGTTTTAGATCAGGACAAAACTTTGGATTGGATTAGATACTAGGCAACAAAAACTAGTGTGATTGCAGGAGCAATGTTGGTAGCAATGAAGATTGTCTGCTACTCATCTCAGCGCATGCGCAGTAAGTACCTTTGGACTTTGATTTTTATATGGGAAAAAGTTGCGGGACGTAATCTAAAGAAGACACCACTTCCATCGCTGTTGGAAGACCACCTAAAAGCAACTTACCCCATTCAAGTTTTATATGCACAGATCCCTCGGCTATGTCCTGTCACTTCGCAGTTGTGGCCTTGTTCGAAATGGCTCCACTCCTCTCCTAAAAAACATCCCTAGCTACACTTTGAGGCTGTGGGCACTTAATACCTGTTACACCTTGCAGCTTAGGGCCCTCAATTGTGTTTTTAGCTATGTTGGGATTTCAAATGTTGGCAACAAAGAGAATGCAACCAACGTTCCCAAGATGCCATGTGTGTGATGAATGCAATGCGACTTCTGATAGTAATATAGAACAAATGTGACAAAATATACCATATATGCATGAAAATAACTAAACCACCATGTTTAGTGTTCTTTATTAAATGTAATGTCTTCAAATCAATAAAAGCTGTGCAGAGTATGTGTGTATAGCGACACTGGCCATAATCCAATATCAATGTTTATCCAATTCTAAATACATATTAGACCAGAACCTACTTGTGAGGAGGGGGGGGGGGGGGAAATCTGGCCTAACGAATGCACTTGGGAAAATATGCCAATCACATTAGAAAAATCTTGCACATGTTGAAAAGTTGAGGCCAAGTGATATTTAACGCAGCATGATTAAATATTACCCAGGGATTCTCTAAAGGAATTAACTGCAATATACGATGAGCTGTTGTTCCCCACAGCAGAAAAGCCCTCAACCTCTGTACAGCTCATGACCCGCCACTTTCATACTTGCATAAATTAAATTTTGGACAAGAAAGTTGTCCAGCGCCATGTGGTGCAGCGTTTACAACGACCAATTGTTGTAATGAATAGCAAAATCACTTTCAAATCGCCCAAAACTGCAACTAATTACAAAGGGTTAGCCTTCGATTCCTTAATAAACTGCACTACATAATATCCACTAATCTCCAACTCTACTTCTTCTTTAAAACAAATTTTTACACGCCCAAACAAAGGGTGTTTATATACGCCGCAAATTTACCCATTAAATTAAACAGGCAAGTTTAGCTGTTTTAGTAGACTAATGGCCGAAAACGGATATGAATCTATAGCCCAATGTGGCCGCTACAGTATATACACGTGACCAGCATTCCTCGAGGACTAGAAATATGAAATCCTCCATTACACTAATCCATGTTTTTAATTACCTTTTGGTTTTAAGTTTAATACCACGTATTTATTTAACAGCATCCCCCATTTTTGCTTGATTGCGAAGCAAGTTTTCCTTGAGACAAAGGGAAACTGATAAGGAAATGCTCACAAATACAAAGTTTCTTTTACACCGGTATATCATAAGAATTTTCTTAAACAAACGTTATCCGTTGTCCCATTATTAAATCTATTGCAATTTAAATCATAGCACACATTACCAAACGTACTATCATTAAGACATAGGTAAATCAGCATTATGACGCCAGCACGCTTCTTGCCGCCCATCACAAAAGCCGCATGACGGCATCAGGCATGATACCTTTTTACTTCAAAAAGCTTAAGCTACATCACTTCCTAAAGTATGTTTATCCCTAAATTGAATCTGCAATAACTTATTTTACTTACCGAAATTGTTTGAGGAAATTTGCAAACTACAAGCCTCTTGATTCAGCTCAAACACAAGCTGCAAGTCTGCACTGCAACTCTGGCAAATTCAAGATGGCGTTCGCATTATTACCGGCAACGCCGGTTATATACAAATTTTGGGTGTGCTCAGAAACTATGTACTAACCACATTAGCTGCAACCCTTTCAGATGATTTGTAATCGTTACATTATTATTATTATTATTATTATTATTATTATTATTATTATTATTATTATTATTATTATTATTATTTTATTATCATCATCATTATTATAATTATTATCATTATTATTATTTATTGACTTATTAAACTATTAAAAAAAATTGAAGATATTTCGTACAATAAAAAGCACCAAAACGTATGAAAACCAAATATGGAACAATTAAAAGAGTTTAACAATATAAATACCTTCGTGAAATAATTTATTAGAATGGAATCGTAAAAACTAAAGGTATTAAAAATAGCTGCCAAAAATGAAACAGCATATCTCCAAACATCTATAATAAAAGCTACATGTCTTCGCACATAAAATTAAGACATTATAACACTATTATTAAACCAAGTGCCTCTACGTAGCAGATATATTAATTATGAACAGAAAAGCATATATCGAAAATATTGTGAGAAAAAAATGCAAAATCAGAGAAAGTTTAGGCCCACAAGTCATAGATGAACAATACAGGCTCAGAAGTAAAAATCTAATGTGTTACACTCACATAACTTTCCCTACTCCTGTACAAACTATTTTTACAAACGCTTATTCTCCATCTACTTCATGTTACACGAGATAAATATTTGCAGACTCTATCTTATTACTAATTTTCTTGTAGATGTAAGCGGAATATATATTTACAAGGGCAATATAGAAATACAGTAGCCTTTAAGCACATACATATCTCTTAATAGCTGGTTGCTAGGTGCTGCACCATTCTCTTTGACACAGATTAATACTCTTTACATATACAAGCCAAAAAAATCTTGTTACACTCACATGACTTTCTCTACTCTTGTACACACTATTTATACAAACGCTTATTCTCCAACTACTTCACGTTAATCGAGATAAACATTTGCACACTCTATCTTATTGCTAAGTTTCTTGTAGATGTAAGGGGAATATATATTTACAAGGGCAATATACAAATACAGTAGCCTTTAAGCACATACATATCTCTTAATAGCTGATTGCTAGGTGCAGCACCATTCCCTTTGCCACAGATTAATACTCTTTGCGTATACAAGATAAAAAAAATCTGATGTGTTACACTCACATGACTTTCCCTACTCTTATACAAACTATTTTTCAAACGCTTATTCTACATCTACTTCCTTGTTAATCAAGATAAACATTTGCAGACTCAATCTTATTGCTAATTTTCTTGTAGATGTAAGGGGAATATATATTTACAAGGGTAATATAGAAATACAGTAGCCTTTAAGCACATACATATCTTTTAATAGCTTGTTGCTAGGAGCAGCACCATTCCCTTTGCCACAGATTAATACTCTATGCATATCCAAGACAAAAAAAAATGAATAACGAATTCCCATTTGAGAAAATAAGTATTGAAAAATTTAAGGGAATAACAAGCAATATCTCGAAAATGGTTCACTCAACAAAAGAATGTATATGACATAAACTGTGTATTTTAACGCGATCTACATTTTTTGTGTAGTAAAATTTTGTCTATCTCTTATGGTTTACCACTTATGCAAAAGTCGTTCACAATGAAGAATACTTTTGGAGACATTCCCAGAAAATTCAACATATACATTTTATTTGTGATGAAAATATCTTAAACATATGATATTTTAATTAAAATCGTTAGAGCCATTTTTGAGAAAATTAAAATTTTCGAAAAATCTTCCATGTAAAGGGTAGTCTGGGGTGGGGGGATTTTCTTGAAAACCTTCGTGTCGCATCCCTGGAAGATACTGAACCTAAATACCAAGTTTGGTGTTTATCCGACTGTTCGTTTCTGAGTTATGCTGTTCACAAACACACACACACACGGACATGTTTCCAAAAATGCTTTTTTTGGATTCAGGGAGTCTCAAAACATATATTTCCGGTGAAATCTCGGTATCGAATTTTTGGGTGGAATGCTATAGTTCCCCTACTTACTATACGTAGTAGAGAAAGTAAAAATGAGATTTATACAAGTCACATAGAAAACACATTGGGGATGATAGACCTGCGGCAGTTTTAGATGAATGAAAACCTCGGTTAGCAATGAAATTTAGAGCAATCTTGCGCAATACACATCAGGAATAAAATTATGTGCTACGTTAGTATGCCAATATGTAATTCAGACTCCCGAAGATGAAAAAATGTAGACATCTAATTTCAATAGCAAAATGGAAGCTATCTTATATGCCACAAACATTAGCGAGTTGTGTGAGAATAACCTTAAACAACCGATATTTTCAATCATTGAAATCTCTATACCAGATTGCTCACTAATTCTAAATACATGTCAATATGATGCTTTAAATGCCGGGTGCTACACATAAGTCCCTCATTTAATAAAACACAAAATGGCTCCAACTAATATAACATAACAAAGATATTAAATGCTTTTGATACTGTCTATTTGGATCTGAATATCCTGTAAAGCGTAACAAGCTTAGAGTGAGTTCTTACTCTAACTACAATATTTTAAAGAATTTTATTTCACTGGAATAACTCTTCCTGTATCCCTTAATAACATTCGAAAAATTCTGAAAGCAACGTGAGAATATATCGTACTGTATATGATACAGTAATTGTGCAATGATTCTGATATACCAAACCTCTGAACGTTAAGAGCATCACGTGAATCTTTTAAAAATCGCTAACAAAGACAGACCATACTATTATTTAATAAATGGCACATCTCGCCTACTGACGAAACAGCTACATAAAAGTAAACGTAAAATGATTATATGCTAAGACTGTTTCAAATACCTTTCAAATGAAACATATTTAGCGAAACACAAAGCTAAATGCACGAAATCTCAAGTTGTTAGTATACCTGAAATATGCAAAAATGGCAAAAATGAGGCCTCTGAGTAAAATTACCGGTATTTCATGCCCAATATAGAATGGGACGCTAAAGACCACGACAGTTGAAGAGCGTCTATAAATAAAACACAATTTAATTTAATGGTAAAACGAATTCAATTCGTTTTCTAAGTTTTCTGTTCCATTTGTAATATATGCGGATACTGAATCCGTACTTTAAAAACTCCATTCATGTAGGCCATCTGCAGAGAGCAACTGGATTAAGTCAAACAGAGACATGAAGCAGTGTCAATATCCATAAATCTCGTTTGTCAATATGAACATCCCTAGTCAAAATTCAAAACCTTTATACTCCCAATTCAATTCAAGATTTTTTCATGAATTACATCTAATTCCATACGACGTAATTGATATACATTAAAAAAGAACGAGTTAAAAATGACTGTTGAGGATGTGATGAATTTCTGAAAAACCTATTATTTTCATGGATGTAAACATAAATTCCTGCCTGGCGAATTAAAGTTAGAGACCACTGTCAGCTTACGGGTCAATTCATAGGTGAGGTATAACTGGCGCAAAACTTCTGGAATCGTGACCTTGATTGCCACTCCAGCTGCCGAGCCTAGGAATGGTTTATGTTTAGCTTTATCAACGAAAGCGATATAATACCTTTGTTTACTCACAGTGCGTAACAGATACAGTCTGCATAGGAAGTGTCCGCGTCTGGTTGTAATTTCAAAGAGGGCAGTACCTAAATAGTGCTTATTGTATATTTGTTATATTTATAACCATGGCTCCTAAGTTTTCGAGTTAAGTGGTAAGGTATTACATAGCCAAAGCAGGGAAATAATTGGAAATGTCCTCGACTTCATGAAGCAAGAAGCAGAGATGAAGGAAGAAAATATATGTTCACCCGAGTTCTACAAAATCCTTAAGAGAGTGAAAGAAAGAGTAGCCAAAGCAACTGGTGTTTCACTGATCTCCGTTTCCAGCCTTACCAAAGATAAGATACAACATACGGATGAAAGAGTATCATTTGACACACCTGGGAAGAAACATAAGGTCCCTAAACGTATTACAGAAATAGACGATTTCGACAAATGCGCCATTCGGCGCAAGATTCACAATTTTTATGTGGAAGAAAAAACTGTGCCAACAATAAGCAGATTCCTCATCAAGCTGAAAGACAGAATAAATTTTCAAGGTGGTGCTACAAATATCAGAAGAATTATAAGAGATTTAGGGTTCAAGTAGAAGGAAACGAAATAGAAGAGTTCTAATGGAAGAGTACCTTACTCAGAGGTACAAATTAGAGGTTCAAATATAGTGCATGAAGATGAGTCATACATACATGGCAGTCATAAAACATCTAAAAGTTGGAGTGGCGATAACGAATTAAGTTTGCGGGCACCTGTTGCCAAAGAGAAAATACTTATTATCGTTCATGCTGTTGGAAAGATCGACTTCGTTTCAAATGCCCTTATTTTACAAGTTGCAAAAAAAAACAGCGATTTTAATCAAGAAATGAATGCGGTAAACTACATTAACTGAATCAACACCATGTTGCTACCTAATATGCCTGCTGGGTCTGTTCTGGTTATCGACAATGCTTCACAATGCGTCAATACTCTAATTGACAAATCACGTATCTCAAATTCCTTAAAAGAAGAAACGAGAGCTTGGTTACTTCGGCGTAATATAGCTTTAGATGAAAGCATGAGTAAAACAAAGCTATATGATTTAATTATAGCTAACAAACCGCTTCAGAAGTCATAACACTTGGCTAGATATTAATACAACATGGTCATAATGTACTTAGACTGCCAACGTATCACCCAGATCTGAAACCAATCGAATTAATCAGGGTTGTTATAAAAATGGGTGATCTGCAGAAATATCACTTTTAAATTAAAACATGTGGAGCAGTTATGTCGCCAACGATTCGCAGAAATTGAAAGGCCAGAATGGGAAAATGTATGTCGACATGTTGAATAAATTAGGAATCATTATTTCGAAAAAGATGGAATTGCATAAAATCAAATAGAAAGAATTCTCAACCAGGATAATGGTGCAGAAAGTAGCGACAGCAGTGCTGACGGCAATGATGTGAGTGATTCCGCAGAAGAGGAAGGGAGATCAGGTATGGAAGAATTGGAAGCAGATGATTGACTGGTTTTTATATTAAGCGCTTTTTACAGCGGTGGATTTAAATATACTGTATATAACTATAAGTTTATCAGTGGGCGCAGTGCAGTGCAAGGCATAACCGGTGTGCGGATATTTGACAATGACTGTCCCACGCGCTCCTGCAGCATGCAGACGACTGGTCACCTCCTCATCTGGTAACTCGCTTCACAGCTGTCATTAAAATTTTCACATGTCTGTTGCGCCAATTATACACAAATCGTATAATTTAAACAGAAAACCTTTCATTCCAACCTTTTCCCACTGTTTATCAAATTACGAATCACACTTTCTAATGAAAAATCTAGCTTACGATCGAGAACCTGCAAATTGTCTATAATTCAGTAAGAGATATACATCCAATGGAAAGACTATATATTTCATATTTATTGACAGTTATAGATTCTTGGCTAATAAATTGAGCAACTTACCTTTTATGCCAAACCCTGATTTTTTTAAAATTACAAACAGAGCGTACGAACATCCGTACATCAGCAGCTAATGAGACGCAAAGATGTATTTCCGTACACATGTCTGGAGTAAGTAGAGCAATTGAAAGATACCCCTTTACCAGATATATCACTCTTTGATGACATAACATCAGATAACTATTCACAGGCACAAACAGTATGGAGAGCATTCAGTAGCAGAAATTTAGTTCCATACAGCGATCTGTACATTCAGACTGTCACATTGGGAGATATTTTTGAAAATTTCAGGTATTTGTCTATATTTATATAAACTGGATCCGTGTCATTATTACACGATATCAGGATTAGCATTTGATGCAATGCTTAAAACAAGAAAGGCTCAAATACCACTAATCACTAACAAATATGTGTTGGAAGTTTTGGAAACAGGAATCAGAGGTGGACATTGCACAGTGTCAAAGCGCTATTCTAAAGCGAATATACATACATGAAGTTAATGAATCCTTACCCCATAAATATTTAGCCCTTGCGGATTGCACCAATGTATATGGTTATTGATAGTCTAGGAATTGTACACCACATGGCCAACTCAGATAGTTAAACAGATATGAAGTTAATGTAATGGATTGTTTAACCATACCGGCAAATTCGGAAACGGGGTAGTGCTAGAAGTCGACCTCAAATATCCTAAAAAAAAATTCACGACGCTCATAATGAGCCTTTATTTTATCCAAAAAGCAAGATGCCAGCAAAAGATAAATACAAAAAAAAAACCAACTGCTTGCAGCGTAAATATACCTTGCATTACCGCAATCTGCAACAATGTGTAGAATTGGGCCTGGAATTGATATACACACAGAAAGCGGTAGCATGTAAGTAACTCTTGTGGTTGAAAACATACATCGGCTTGAATGCTGTGAAGCGCATTAAAGAAAATCAAAAGTTGGTTAGAATCTATGGGAAAAAATCTGATGTAATACATTCACACATCTTGCTCTACCCTCTATCTTTATTAGTGAGTATATAAACTATTCTTACGAAAGCTTATTTTTCTAATACATTTTAGTCTAAATAAACTTTTGCAGAAGTAGCTACATTACACATTTCGTTATAGATGTAAAGAGAAAAGCTATAGTCAAATCTTTAATAACTGGACGCTAGACGCTGGCCTTAAAACTCCATAGTTTCCATGCAATCGATAGGAATAACTGAATGTTGACAGGATTTTAAGATAAGGCCAATTAATGAACAATTCGAACCATAAATAACGGGGTGTGGGGATTTTATTGAAAATATTCGTGCCGCATCTTTGGAAGGTGCTGAACATACGAACCAAGTAAAATTAAAACTAAATTAAATTGAGTTTTATTAATGGATGCTCTTTAATTGCTGTGGTCCTTAGCGTCCCATTCAATATTGGGCGTGAAAGACTGGAAATTTCCTCAGAGACCTCTTTATCGACTTGAGGTTGTTTTACGTGCCGTAAACCTACGGCACGGGACCACCGGCTTTACTTCCCTTCCGAAGGAAGCCATGCTAAGGATTTTTACGCCCGAAAAAAACCACCACCCTCTGCCGGATTTGAACCCTCGACCTCGGGAATTAGAGGCTAGCATGGTAACCACTACACCACGGAGGACCACCTTAATACTAACTTTGGTATTTATTCGACATTTCACCTCTGAGTTATACTGTTCATACACACAATTGTACCTTTTTACTTTCTCTACTACGTATAGTAAGTAGGGAAAGTATTGTATTCCACCCAAAAATTCGATACCGAGATTTCACCGGAAATATATGTTTTGAGGCTCCCTGAATAAAAAAAGCGTTTTTGGAAACATGTCCGTGTGTTTGTCTGTGTGTCTGTGAACAGCATAACTCAGAAACGAACAGTCGGATAAACACCAAACTTGGGATTTAGGTCCAGTATCTTCCAGAGATGTGACACGAAGGTTTTCAAGAAAATCCCCCACCCCAAATTACCCTTTACATGGAACATTTTTCGAAATTTTTAATTTTCTCAAAAATGGCTAACGTTTTGATTAACACAGCATATGTTTAAGATATTTTCATGACAAATGAAATGTATATCTCGAAATTTCTGGGAATGTCTCCAACAGTATTCTTCATTGAACGACTTTTGCATAACTGGTAAACCATAAGAGACAGACAGAATTTCACTACACAAAAAAATATAGATCGCGTTAAAATATACAATTTATGTCATATACATTTTTGTTGTTGTTGAGTGAACCATTTTCGAGATATTGCTTGTCATTCCCTTAAATTTTGCAATACTTATACTTTTTCTCAAATGGGAATTTGTTATTGTTTGTTCGTTTTTTGTTTTTGTTTTGGTCCTGGTAATGCAAAGAGAATGGAATACACCATATAGCAACCAGCTCTTAAAATATTTGACTATCGCTTAAAGCCTACCAATTCCCCTTGCATCTACAAGAAAATTAGTAATAAGATTAACATCTCGATGTCTCGATTAACATGAAGCATATGGAGAATACGTGCTACAAGGTTTTATACTGAATTGTAGTTAACTGGTACACGTGAATTTGTACATAGTAGTGCAGTGTGCTACATTTATTGCCATCACAATTCAGCATCGCGAATTGATATGCTGTATGCACTTCATAGAACGAACATTCGAAGTGGAGCTGTTGTGCCTGCTGCAGCAGGTGACCACCATGCTTTAATTGTTAAAGTAGCAGCAACTATTCCTTTACCCGTCTTTGGCAGAAGTTACTGGAAATTAAACAATGCTTTCTTATATTATGATGAAGTGCAACAACAGTTTCGTTTGATTAGGGTTAGCATTACCCTAAGAGCGACCAGATCTTAACATGATCGTCTGCGGTGACGTTTGATTTAAAAATCTTCCATACAGTGTTTTTTTTCAAATTTGTTGGTAAAGCTAAGGCAAAGGAACAAAATATTATTCTACATTATTATTATTATTATTATTATTATTATTATTATTCATTACTGCATGGTTTGACAGAGCAACAGCATGTCGGTAATCGCGTTATTTCCAGACTGTCAGCGATTCGACAAATAATCCGCATATTTTGGGATCAATTATGGCTGGCATACAGGTGCGATGCCGCGCATTCTCTATAACAGATGATGAGCGCGCTGCCTTGTATCACGTAGCTTCGGAGAAGAAACGACATCAACGTAAATTCATGTATGACATTCTCACTAATGATGATACTCCACTACACACAACGTCTGAGATTCTCAGTAGTGTCTAGGAGCATTTTCGAAGGCAATACGGAAAACGAATTACTCTCGATTCTTCTGAAGAGATCCTCTATAAAGCTATTGACAGAACTTTAGATAAACGTGACTAGATGCATTCGAAGCACCCATTTATTATGGGTGAACTTCGAGAAGCAGCTTTTAAGGCAGGTAACAATTGTACACAGGACCAGATGGAATTAGCTATACTTTCTACAAAGTATTTTGGCTTATTATTAAAGACCGTATGTTACAGTTGATGTATGCCATTTTTGGAATGCACGAAGGTTTGTCGGGATTCAATGAAGACATTGTAATCTTAATTCTAAAACGTATTAGGCCCCAGTATTTACCAGCTTGATGCAGTAATTTGTATCACAAATTACTTAAATGTAAATAATGATTGTAATATGAATATGCATTTTTATGTGACATTGATTTCAGATGTTTATTGATTGTAAATATTGTTGGAAAGTAAATTTATAAGGCTTTACTGAAACTGTCAATAATAGCGCAATAATGCAGCGAGGGGGGTGAGCTGTTTATCATTATTGGAAACGAGGAAGTTACGTAATGTTGGCGCGTTTTCGGTAGAAACTTCTGGAATGTGTTCTCCCTAAAAGCAATATGTATTCGTGGTTTTCATTGGATATTAAAATAGACGCTAATGTTGGCGCGTTTTATTAGCCAATTGCAGTGCATTTATAATCTTGAGGCATATCGGTGTGTATGGGTGTATAAGAAGCCAAGTTAGAGGTAAAGTCAGTCAGTCCTTCAGTTCGCCGAAAGCATTCATACATTACACGTCGTATTCAGGCAGTTCATCAAAATTCTTAGTGCAATACACGTCGTCTTAAGTTCGTCAGTTCGTCAAAATATTTGTATGAGATACGTCGGCTATAGATTCACAAGTTACGAAAATCTAAAGTATTATAAAGTTAATTATACACAAAGTTGAAATACGTGAATTAAAAGTGATCAGTAAGAAGTATTATAACAGCTTCAGTTTGGCGAGTATCTAGATCAATATGTAAAAGTGATAGTGAACGTGTTCGACAATAAAAATTATAAAACAAATTTCTTCACCAGTGTAATTTTTGGATAAAAGATTCCTTTCCGTTTCACGACCTGTATTGAGACACATGTTCGACCCAAGATAAGATAATAGCTAGCCGGAGGACATTTGAAATGAATTATTTCAAAAACTGATACTAAGAACCGCAAATTGCTACGCCAGATGGAGCTACAAACCAAACAAATGAATGACGTCACAAGATGGCTTCAACACTGATGTAAACAAACATTTGTAAGTAATACCGTTACAAATTGGCTACCATACGTGGGGCAGTTAAAATTATGTAAACAAAACAAAAGCAGCACAATATGAGATCTTCAAGTTCTAATACCTTACGTAAAACATATTACGTAAACAATAATGACACTTCAAGCTATAGGCCTATAACGCTGATGAATGCTGATTTTAAAATTTTTACGAAACTTTTAGTCAACAGATTGCGCCAAGTACTGCCAGCATTGATTGGTCCTGAATAAAGCTGTGGAATCCGGACAGAACATTAACCCATAACTTGGTACAACTACGCGATGCAACTATATATAGGAAGATTCCGAGGAAGAGGCTGCTCTTCTGTCACCGGACGTTGAGAAGGCATTTGATGTTCATTATGACTGCTTATTTGGTGTCTTGCAGCGCATAAATATTCCTGATCGCTTCCTCACGGCCATTAAATTATCATACACCTCTGTCTATCCCACTTTACACATAAATGGGTATTTTACTAGGCATATTCCCATTTTGAGTGGTATACACCAAGGATGCCCTTTGTCTATGTTGTTGTTTACTGTTTGCACTGAGCCGTTGGTTCGTTTGATTATGAAACATTTACTTTCAATTTTTGTCTACAAGGTTACCCACTATAAAGACTTATGCGATGATATCACCTTTTTCCTCCGTCACAGCCAGCAAGAAACATTTACTTCCAATTGCTACGTCTACAGGGTTACTCACTATAAAGACTTATGCGATGATATCACCTTTTTCTTCCGTCACAGCCAGCAAGAAACATTTACTTTCAATTGCTGTCTACAAGGTTATCCACTATAAAGACTTATGCGATATCACCTTTTTCCTCCGTCACAGCCAGCAATTATATTTGCTCCCCCCCACATATTACAGTTTTATGAGAAAGCATCTTCTGCGAAGATTAACTATCAGAAATCCCTTTTGAGAGTTGGCCTCGGATATTAACTTTGGCGAATATTCCTATCAAGGACCACATCACTGTTCTAGGCCTACAAATCACAACGAATGTCACAGAAAAGATAAGCCTAAGCTGTACATCTTTACTCAATCAAATCCACTACACTTTACAACCCACTTAATTAGAAACCTTAATAATCTTCAGAGAGTTTCATTTGTTAATCTCTTAGAGTTATCCAAGTTATGGTATCCGGCACAAGTTGTACCACTTTGCCAGAGATATGACAACGCATTGAGTTAGCAGTGTCGTATTATCTGTGGAGTGGCCATATGTTCAAGGTGGAAAAATCTCAACTCTGGCGTCCCATCACGAGTGGTGGGTCTCAGACTAAACACAGCATCTAAAAAGTGTCAGCATTGTTCATTAAAACGTTGTTCCATAAAATAAATTTAGTTTTATTTATGGAGGTTCTTTAACTGTTGTGGCCCTTGGCAACCATTCTATATTGGGCGTGAAAGACCGGAAATTTTGCTCAGAGGCCTCTTTATCAGGCTTGAGGTTCTTTTACGTGCCGTAAATATACGACACGGGACCACCGGCTTTACTTCCCTTCCGAAGTAGCTGTATCGTCATATTCTGTCGAGAGGTTCTTCTACTCGGACTATAGAGGACAAATATCCTGATCTACCTTGGAAGAGTATCATGAGTTTTTCCATACATCGAAATCTCACTGACTGGAAGGCCTCCACCTACAAGATATTAAATGCCATAATACCCACAGCAGAAAAGCAATATCGACACAACATTTGCAATTCACTGTGTTGTACCCGTTACCAAAACATTGATATCCTTTATCACCGCTTCGCAATTCGAAACTTGGCACTGGTTCCAACAAAATTTCCTGCATTACTATGGCGGAGAACCCCTATACCATTCACAGGGCTATCTTACAACTCGATATACAGATCAAACGTAACGTATTTGCCCAAATATGGCTTGTCATGGGGTATCTCCATTACATGCTGCAGGATCGCCCTCCAAAGGTAGGGGGTTTGGAGTATTTTCTGACAGTCCATCGGACCCGACTCAAAAGGCAAAATGAGAAACACTGTCGTTAATGGGCCTCAACTTAGGCATTCTTTCTTTTTAAGAGAAGTATATGTGAAAGTTGCTAAAATCCATGTTTTGTTTTTGTCACAAGGATGTGAAATTTTGTATGTATTGTGTCAAAGGTTATATAGTAGATTTACCAATATCTTTTGCTGCAGTTAAGCTGCAACATACAAAAAATTGTTATAATTAAACTAAGCTCTAACGGTTAGCTCTGTTAAAAAAATTGTTTTAAATGTCTATATCATTTATCTGATCATAGCGCACAAACCTGTCACAATTTTTGTACTACGTTTAATTTAACAGAAAATTTAAAAATGATCTAGATGTTAAAGGCAACACTTAAGTGAAACAAAACTTAAATAATACGGGGCTCATAAATAATTTGTATAATTAAAGGAATCTATTATTTTGTGAAACACAGCTATTTTAATTTGTAGCTGTAGGAAATAAATCGTACAATTTACATTCTTTAATTGTAGTCTAAAGGGCAGTGCCAAAACAACCAAAATATAACAGTTATGCGCACAAAATCCAGAAATACATCTCGTCTTAAAATACTATCAACATATTTCCATAGAGTATTGTCTGCATTATGCCAAGCTGTTGCATTATACAGATACTTTTCATTTTCCTCTCTTTCGACTGTGGCCATAGTTATTATTATTATTATTATTATTATTAAGGTGAGTCAGAATAACGCCCAATAAATTTAAGTGATTCCGGCGTTCTATTTGAGCATTTTATTTTAGAGAATATAAGTCCGCAAAGGTCTTGTTTTCGAGTTAAAAAGGTATTAACTTTTTAAAACATCGGGTTGGATTAGATGAAATTCCACCGAACAGGTCGTTATGTCTTTTGCAACAAGGCGTTGGGAGAGTTTTGAAATAAGAGTAATTTTAAACAATGCAAACTTAAATTGATTTAGTAGCTTGTGAATTTTTAATTACATGGCACTAAATCCTTGTGCTCTGATGTGGATTAAAAAAAAAGTACTCTTTCCACCGCACGGCCTGTTTTACGCTAGGTTAACCCTACGCTTGCATTCGTCAGTGACTATCCTCATAATAGACACACACACACACGTTATAGTGCAAAAACGGCATATAGCCATGCCGCGGAATTCCAGACTTAAAATTTTTAACCGACCTGCAGTTGCGAATACAAGTTACTGTCAATAACATATGCAAATAATACTATTGTTGGTCAAATTTTCTCCACCATTATACAAATTACCTGAGGAAAGTTTAAATATTAAATGATGCAAACATATGTTTCTAAAGGTCTTCAAACACAGTTAACTAAGAAAACAAGAATTGAACAAGTACACAAGAGTTTGTAAAAGACGTTCAACCTTTGACTTCGGAGAGTAGCAAATAGCGTCGTTGTAATTATTGCCGAGTTCTTTCAAAGTACTTGGCATATCACGAATAGCATCAAAGGCTACAAAAATACTGGACATTAGCTCCTCTTCAGTATTAACCTGCGTCTCGCACACAAGTGTCTGAACATGCCCCCGAAGAGGGTTAGATCTAGTGAACTTACTAACATGATTTCGGTGCTCCTCTGCCGATCCAACGATCATGATACTTACACTTAGGAAATCCTTACGCCACCGGAATAATGCGCAGGTGCCCCAACGGCTTGGAATCACATTAACTGGCGTATTCCTAAAGGAACATTTTCCAGAAGTTCTGGCAAAGTTGTCGTAAAAACTGTAGGTAAACGTGACCCGTCAACCTAGTAAATATGGCCCTATGAATGTGACATTCTTAATGGCAGCCCAAATGTTCACTGCAAACCGTTGTTGGTAATTAGTAACTTTAATAGCTCTATGGTTTTCGTGTACCCAATGTGATTGTTGTGTGTGTTAAACATGCCCTCTCGTCCGTCTATAATATTGTTGTAAGAAATCTGGTTGATCAATGCGTTTATGAAGAAACCACTGGACAAACTGTAGTCGGGGTTAAAGTCATCTGGCCCCAGGGCTTGAACTCGGGTGAGATGATACTGATGTAATTGCTGTTCATGCATTTCTAGTAACCAAAGACTGGATTGTATGCATGGCATGCGCTATTGCTCCTGTGCTTAAGGACGGAGAATTATGGACTCGGTCAAGAACCTCCTTTTCTAGTCATTGTTCTAACATTTCTTTGGACTGGCGAACGCTGCGCTCCTTTTTTTTTTTTTTGGAAAGTTCCCGTTTCTTGCAGTCGATGCACGGCAATAAAGATGCTGTGGTGAGGCAAATGTCTCCTTGGGTAAAGCTCAGCATAAAGATCTCGTGCCCTTTTCGCATTTCCCCAAATAGCAATAAACGCAATGCATATCTGCTAGTTCTACATAAGTAAAGTGGAACATTTTTATAACAGGATTGTAAAACTGAAAGTCTTAGTAAATTGAGCACTTTAGTATGTCCTGATAGCTGAGATCGATAACCTGCACCTCTTGTAGGACCCACAAAAGGCACGATGTGCTGTGTTGTATGCGACGGAATCCCTTAAATAACAAAACGCGAGTTTTAGGTTAATGGCGATAAAATAATATTAAACATAAAAACACAAGCGATATTCCAAAATGCATAGACAACAAAAATTTAGGATATTCCAATGTCGTGGTGATGTTCCACAGAATTTCATCTAATCTGGCGCGGGTTAGACGAAAAACATTGTCCTTTAGCTCGATAACAAGACGTTTACAGACACACTCTCTCCCGGTAAGAAAATACTCAAATATAAACCCTGAATCACATCTTAACATTTATTCGGTGTTATTCTGACTTACTCTATATATGGCCAACTAAAGTTGTTTCTTAGCTGTCCCTCATCCACCGGTACACATTAAAAATATATCTTCTCTGGCGCTTGCAGTCTCAGCCATAGAGAACCACACTCACTTAACTACGAAGAATGAATTTGCTATCCTGTGAGTGCATTTCGAATTTTAAAACAATAGCAGTTTATGATTTAGGCTATCCAAAGGCACTTGTATACGTGTATCATGGACGGTAGGTAATAAGTTATACACGTTTAAATATTATTATTGTGATTCAACCTATTTTAGAAGAGCACCTAAAACCAAGATTCGGATTCACACCTGTGCAAACATTCTAGAATTGTCGTACCTACAGCTGTTAGTTTAATTATGGCACAAATAATTCACAAAGTCAAGCAGGACATACCTATTCAGAAAATAAAGTGTTTTATTCTGTATTCTTTAAAGGTGCAATAGTACAACGGAGATAGTGGAGCAAAACAAATAGTGATATAATACATCAGTGTTATATTATGTAGCCTTATTTCAGCAAATTTCTGCACTCTTCACTTCCCCTTAGGGTTACCAGGCTCTTAAAATGAATAAACCAGGGGGGGGCAGCTTTCCACACATTCTTTATTCTAATGACTACACTATAAGCATTTTGCATTTTGGGGGAAAAATATTTCTCACTCCCTCAAACCTGAGAAACTCATTTCTACATGTAATACTGTATAGAATAGAACTGAGAAAACAGCTTAATAATTATATGAAACAATCAGCAAATAGCTTACATATTTTGCTGTAGCCTATTTCTATATCGTGACCAGTGAATACTTAAGGAAAAATTCCTTTCCATGGCTGCATTATGGGCCACAATATCAAAAAAGTAAATAAATTAATAAATAAAAAAAAAGCTGAACAATTCTCAATGCTTTGGTGCATCTATCTGAATGACTGCTTAAAAAAAAAGTTACATCTATCTGAAATAAGTCTTTCCTAAAAATAATGTTTTTTCTGATCCTAACTGTTCACAAACAAACATTTTTTTAGGTAATTTCAGCAGAGTGTGCACTGTCATCTACAATAATATTTTTCTCTCTCAAGTACAATGGACCTAAAATTTTCAATATTTTCCCACTCAGATTCTTTAGAAATACGGAAACTGAGAATTTTTACCATTTTTCAACCTGGGTTACCTGAATGAATCAGATTTGGTAACACTACTTCTCCTGAAACTCCTTGCTGATGTTGATCTTTTGTGTCACCAAGAATCTATTTTTTGTGTAAGAGGTGCAATTCAGTATTATTATTCTGCTAGCAGCAATAATGGTTGCCAGCACAATAAATCACAAGCACTAACTGTTTCTTTTAATTTGTTAGCACTAATATACTTTGACAAGTACCTACAGCTCCAGAAAATTTAGTATAATGTAGGATCAGCTTTCTAGGGGAGCAGCAACAGGTCATGTATAAACAGAAGTGAGGCCAACTGTCAGCCAGTGAGGGAGGAATTAAGAGCCCCCAACCCTTGCACAGCGAGTCACCTGTTCGAAATCGTCGCAAAAAGAAACTATGTTTTCTATTAAACGTAAGAAGCACTTCATCAGGGATCACAGCTACTTTTCTAACTGACAATGGCACCAAAGCATTAAGTATTTGGTGGAGCAGTGCATTTCAAATAGCAAAATGCTGGAAGTAACCTCTGAGCTGCTGTGGTAGTAAGAGGAACTGTAGCTGTTAACAGGGGCACATGCAGAGAGTGTTTCTGGGGGGTGGGCTGCAACAGCAATAACTGAAACACACAAAGTCGGTCATATCTTCATTCCATAGTTACTTTTATGGAGCTATCCATGTGAGGGGGATACCAACTGATCACTGAACAGGATTTGATGGGTTAGCATGACAAACAACTTTTGAAGTAGCTATTTATAAGATTAAAGGCAAACAGGAGTACATAGAAACTAAACTCCCAGCCAGGACTCATACTCAGGTTAGGTTACTCTTACAGATATTGTAAAGAATTAAATTTTAAGTTATTCAGGTGAGTTAACAATTCATGAAGACCCACTCACTTCACTACAACTACAGGAGAAGCTCTGAAACCATGTAGTATCAGCTACCTTTGACTAAACATCTGAGAATAGTAAAATGAGCAGTCAGTTGTTTAATGCTGCCAACCAAGGTATGGAATGATAATTCTCCAAAAGTACAAGTTAAATTTCACCATCCTTCAATAGTTACCTCTGTTTTAAGGTATATAATATTTACCTGTTTACTAACAGGTATACTAAACTTGTATCTACAATTACAGAAAACAAAAAGGCACTGCAGTGTTTCAGTATTATGGTTTAAGATATCTAGGAAAGGGGGTAATGGTCCTTAACTCCCTCTGCGTATGCCCCTGGTTGTAAAAGATAAATTGCTACCACCACAAACAAGAAAACCTCACAGATATCATTGCATCATCACCATCCATGGTCTGGACATCCGTTAACTCATCCTCTGGTATGGCACAAAAGTAGCAGACTTCTTTTTTGGGGGCAATGCCAGCCTGAGACAGATGAAGCTGTTATTCAATGTGGGAGTAAGACACTAGGGAATCCTTAAACCTAATGGAATCTAACTAACACAGACCCAGTAATTAGAACCTGGGACCCCAAGAATAACAGCCAGATATGCTCATCACAAAGCCACAAGGCTGACATTAAAAAAAAAAAAAAAAAAAAAAAAAAGATGTGTGAACACACATTTAAAATATATCAGAAGAAATACCTGATTTTATAAGATGCAATTTAAACAAGACTGGTAGAATTTTACATTAAGATGTCACTATGTTGTGTTGCTTCTCTGGAATTTATAGAAAGCTGTTGGGTGGTATGTGAACCTTTGGCCCCAAAAACAATTACACCATAAAAGACCTACTAAACTCCAAACTAAAAGATGACATCCCACAGGAGAACAAACCAGGAATATACCAGATCAGCTGTAATGACTGCGAAAAAATATACATTGGGCAAACCAAAAGAAATATAAAAACAAGAACAAAACAACACTTCAGTTACATAAAGCAAAAACAGGAAGATAAATCAGCAGTAGTTTGGCACTTTTGGAGAGTCAAACACACCATAAACAGAAACCCAAAAATACTAAAAACATCTCAGGAAAAGCAGAACTTACAACTTGGGAAAACATTTATATTTGGAAGAACAGAAACCACACTTATAATTTTGAAACCCTGCCAGGAGACTTACTTTTGAAGATGTTCTTACAAACGCCACCAGAGATCAAGCTAACAACCAAGACGAAGGATGCGAGCAGTCAACAGGAAACTGAGGATGGGAGCAATTAGCTCCTGAAACATGTATTTGTTATAAAAACAAGTAAATGTATAATTACTAATTATACACACATCACTCTCACAAAGTCCACCAAAGCAATTTTATTGTGAATTAAATTCACATATAAAAAAAATTGCAGATGGTTTAAGGATCAATTACTTCTTAACATCCCATGTTATTGTTATGGACAATGCACCTACTAACAGTAACACTAAAGTACAAATGGTAGAGTGGCTCACTCGCATAATGTGGCATGTAACATTACATAAAATAAGGGGAGCTTATTAACTTCTGTTACACATATGTTAACAAAAATAAGCCCAGATGCAAATATGTTGTGGATTATTAACCAGTGCAGTCGACCATCAATTGCACTTTCATTTTGTATGTGTTTTTAGTCTATTAATCTCCTAAAGAAGGAGTAAACACAAAATATTGAACAGTTTTATTATGACTGCATATTTTATCTTTCACTCAGAACAATCTCGTTTCATCACACGTATCTCTTCCCGAATTTTATTATTGATTACCCCTGCAAATATATAATTCGAGTGAGAAAATGAATAGTCATGGAAGACTGACATTGCAGATTTTGAGTTTGAAATAGTTAGAATGTCATTTGTATACAAAATAAATAGCAAAGGCCCAGTACAGAACCTTGCTGAACCCCATATTGGACTATTTTCTCTTTAGCTTTGTATGCTTCAATTGTAAAATGGAATTATAGGTCTTTGTGCTTGATTCTACAGATGAAATTTATTTCTCTGTCAATCCCATTATTCCATAGGTGTTCAGTTTCCCATGTAATATTTTATGATCTACACAATCAAATGCTTTAGTTAGGTCCAAAAATATACCAATTGCCTTATCATTTTCAAATGTGGCTGTGAAACCCCTAAGGAAGTTAGAGGTAGCAGTTATGGTCGAATACAGTTTGCAAAAACCATGTTGTGTAGGCCTTATATATTACTAGCCGATAGGAACCTACCTTTTCTGGCAGGTATAACTATTTCAAAGAGCTTTGCTAATGTTGATTTGAAACCTGTTGTCAAATGTCATCTCCCTGGAAGTCTAGAGCAGCAAATTCATGCCTGACAGGTTTCATAAGTACAAAGAATTTCCACTTTAATAACTTCTCGTCAACTTGCAATGCAGTCTGAAATTGCCCTGACCTTAACACACACATATATATATATATACACATGTTGTACTCTCTCTGCTCTTCACCTATAATAGGTAAACAAGTACTGTACTGCACTTTATTTAAAAACTTTTATTCAAACTTACCTTGGAAAACATGCCGAAATCCACTGAATCCAAAAAGTGATTAAAATCCATTAGGGTGTATTTACAAATACTATAACTAAAAAACAAAGTCTGATGAGTACCAAATTTTAACCTGAAGTTCAGCATTCTTCAAGCATACAGAGCAAACGTGTTTATGACATTCGCCACACCTCAAAAAATCTTTTGCATAAAAAAAAAAAGATTCCTTCTTCTCGAATGATGAGAGAATGAGGGAGAGGGGGAGAGAGAATTAAAATAAACAACTTTTTCATAGCATTAACTTTTTCTTAAATATTTTGCTGTATAGTTTAAGTTTGAAACTTCATCTTGCCATCTAGTAACATCTGCAGATGAGCAATTCCCCTTTTGTTTTACTTGAAATCACAAACAAAATCCAATTTGTGATACTAACAACTGACTTATAGTCACATCTTGCAAGTGCATAATACTAAATCTGAAATCATTTCTAGGCCTTTTTGTGACTGTGAAAAATATACAAGTGGTATAATGTATGATAAGTATCTGTGAAAGTTTGTGTCCATGTACATCAGATTTTTATATTATTTTCCATACATTTTCTCATTTTAACAGCACAGGATGCTGGTGAAATAGCTGAAGGAATCAATGAACTGAAGGAGAAATATCTTCACTTAAAGACACATTCAAAAATGATAGAGAGGAAAACCAAAGATCTAGAGAGCAGAGCAGTGGTAAGTAACTTTACACTTGGACTGCTTTTAGACAAGCAGCTCTTTCAATGGCAACAAATAAATCATAAGTTTATACAGAGTGAGCCAAAAAACTACGAACTGCCTGTACTGTGTTTTTTCCTGTCCGTGTCCTAGGCGCTCGTTGCCGTCTGCCGCTATCATAGGAAGGCGCAGATGAAACCATATAACATTTTTAAAACTACTTTTAAAGGCTTCACTTACCAACTTTATGAAAGGAAATGCTGAAACTGGCCACCGTCGTTGTCCATACATTTTTGCCACCTCTTTAGGAAACTATCCAACATGGATAGTGAGGTTTCATCCACGCCTTTCTATGATAGCAGCAGATGGCAACGAGCGCTGAGGACACGGACAGGAAAAACACTGCGCTGGCAGTTCATAGTTTCTGGCTCACTCTGTATATTTGGTGAAGTGCCAAGAAAAAAATTACAATAGGTTTGCCTACTGAAATTTGGCCCTGGCCATTCATTTGGTAGACAACTACCACAATTCATGCAAATTTAATAACTAAATACTATTACTTACAATTATATTGTCTTTCTTTCTCTTCACAGCCCATTTCCAGTTGTTGTTTTCATTATATAAATATTGACCCACACTTTTGCTTTCTTTTCTAAATGTTCTATTTAAAACTGATCTGCTGTATTTTACAAACTACTTGTGATTAATAAGTTAATCCCTTCAGTTTTTAGTTGCTTTACAATGAAATATTATGTGCTCTAGGTCTTCCTCCCCTCCATATAATGGACACTCTCCTGTATAAAAAAATTTCACCAGTTCTTGCCCATACTATGCCCTCTCTTTCCTCCTTGTTTACTTTATAAATCCATTTCTCTCCCCATAGTTGAATACATCTCAAAAAACCCTTCAGCCCTTTATGGAGCCTACTTATAACTAATTATCTTGGTACTAGAACTACATGTCTCATTCATTCCATTTTCAATACCCTCATCATTGTACCATGACACTATAAGCAGAATATGCAAACTTATTCCAACCATTTTGTTACCTTAAATTCACAAAGTTTACATACAATGTTATCACTACATAATACATAATCTAAACACTCTGTCCACATGCACTTGTAACTGTAAATTCACAAGCTTCATATCCCCCCCAATGGCCATTTAGCATTACAAAACCAATTATTCTCATAAAACTGAATTAATTTTAACCCCCCTCCCTATCATTTAACTCCTTGTCTTTACAGTGTCTAAGCCATGTTTTGCTAAGTTCATGACTCCCTATATCTTCCCAAACATTTAATTCCTAGACTCTCCCACTCTCATGTTCAAATCTCTAGTATACACTCTATCAAGAGAAATTCAGGTTTTATATCCCATAATTCCTTTTCCATTTGTCGAAAGAGATCTGAGTTGTGAAACTTGGAATTTATGTGTGGATTGTACAATATCCCAATGCATAAATCCCACTCTCACATCAACATCCACATAACCTCTTTAATTTCTGACTTCCTCTCCTTCACTTGGTTGCCAAATTATTCTCCAACATCAAACCTATACTCCCAGAAACTCAACCTTTAATATTCCTCCTTAACCCATGACCATGGGTCATACAACCAACTTAGATCAAAGAGTGATGTGCTATTTGAGCATAAGCTTTTCACTGCTTCAGTGACTAAAGATGAACAAAAGAGGATCTCCAAATTCAACTACCTCAATCTTGATAAATGCCAAGTGAGGTGGGAATGTGGTGGTAACTCTGACTCCATGCATTTGTGATGCTACGGTCCTGGACTATTTGGAGTGAATTTGGAGCTATCAGCAGAGAGAGAAAGCAAATAAATAAAAATCATAATTAATGTACCCATTCACAAAATGTCCCCCAATCTTTGAAGGCATGGATTCACATGTTTAATTTTATCGTTAAACACTTTGATTAAACTTTCTTTTGTCACAAATTACTGTAATTTATTTCTGCTAATTTCAGTTCATCTATTGTTTTTGGAATATCTTTATGCACGCTAACTTTGTAGCACTGTAAAATAAATAATTGGGTCTGCCACTTCTTGTTGAACGGATCCAGTCTCACGAAATACATTCAACAAATTGTATACATATCCCAAAATGGTAATCTGGAGTTTGAAAACTGTTCTGCAAATTTTTGTTTCAATTTTTCTGTATATTTACCACCTTCTCTAAAAACATTTGAAAACAGACTTGCACACTGGCAGAGACAGTCCGACACTGGCCATCATTCACAACCTTTGTTACAATAGGAGTAGTGCTTTGGGTGTGGAATGCAACTACCATGTCCTTGGCAGGCACTAGACAATAGCTTGCTACCATTTTGGAAATAACTGGTAAACGTTAAGTGAAGGATGAAAACGTACTACAGAAAAAAATCTGATGTGTTACACTCACATGACTTTCTCTACTCTTGTACAAACTATTTTTACAAATGCTTATTCTCCATCTACTTCATGTTAATTGAGATAAACATTTGCAGACTCTATCTTATTGCTAATTTTCTTGTAGATGTAAAGGGAATATATATTTACAAGGGGAATATAGAAATACAGTAGCCTTTAAGCATAGACATTACTCTTAATAGCTGGTTGCTATGTGGAGCACCATTCTCTTTGCCACAGATTAATACGCTTTGCATATCCAAGACAAAAAAATTAATTATGAATTCCCATTTGAGAAAAAAGTATAAGTATTGCAAAATTTAAGGGAATAACAAGCAATATCTCGAAAATGGTTCACTCAACAAAACAAAAAAAAAAATTATTTTTTTGTGACATAAATTATGTATTTTAATGCGATCTAAATTTTCTGTGTAGTAAAATTTTGTCTATCTCTTATGGTTTACCAGTTATGCAAAAGCCGTTCACAATGAAGAATACTTTTGGAGACATTCCCAGAAAATTCAAGATATACATTCTATTTGTCATGAAAATATCTTAAACATATGACATTTTAATCAAAATCGTTAGCCATTTTTGAGAAAATTAAAATTTTTGAAAAATGTTTCATGTAAAGGGTAATCTGGGGTGGGGGGATTTTCTTGAAAACCTTCATGTTGCATCTCTGGAAGATACTGAACCTAAATACCAAGTTTGGTGTTTATCCGACTGTTCGTTTCTGAGTTATGCTGTTCACAGACACACACACGGACATGTTTCCAAAAATGCTTTTTTTGGATTCAGGGGGTCTCAAAACATATATTTCCGGTGAAATCTCAGTATCAAATTTTTGGGTGGAATACAATACTTCCCCTACTTACTATACGTAGTAGAGAAAGTAAAAATATAGATCTCTTTAAAACACAATTTATTTCAAATAACTTTCTTGAGGCATAATCAATTTGTGAGATATCCGTTATTAATGGTTTGAATTGTTTAGTACACTTTCTCATTCCCTCAAGGTCCCTTCGATATTCAGTTGGTTCTTGCGATTGCATGGAATTTCTAGGCCATTATATATCCATTTTTTTTAAACATTTGAGTATTGATTCAGTTTTCTCTACCTACCTTGTACCTTAATGAAATGTATAATGAAACAACTTCTGAAAAGGAGTATCTCAATTAACATGAAGTAGATTGAAAATAAACAAGAATAAACAAGAATAGTTTGTAGAAGCTAAGCAAAAATAAAGACATTAGACAGAGAAAGTCACATGAATTTAACACGATATATTTTTTCTTTCAAGCGAATCAGATTCTCAAAAAACATCATATGCAATAACTGTTTCTAACAGCATTCAGTATCAAGTTGCATATCACAAGTTTTTATACTCATATCTTAATATTTTGACTCTCTGCAGAAACTGTACTGTGACAAGGCAGCAACAAAATGGTCTCAACTACTGGCCACACTCACTTTATCTTCAGAGCAAATACGCCTTGAGAAATACAGTTACTGCAATAAGAATAAAACAGGTAATTCATTGTGGATCTCTGCAGTATGCCTTAATGCGATAATGCATTTGTAAAAGATTTGACATACCTTGGATACACAAAATGTTGCTTATAGATATACACATGCAGAAACTTAATAAAGTCAAGTGAGAAGTAATAATGTTGCGCTGAGTTGGATTTAAATACACAAACCACTGAAAACTACAGGTAACAAGAAACATGCCAGCTTCAGACTGTCATATCACCATCTCCTGTTGGAAGAATCAATTAATTAGGTCCCTCTCTTTAGGGATTTCAAAGTTTATTACTGGGTGGCTATTTTTCATTATGAAAATCTTTTCCTTGGGAATCCAAACAATCCACCACTTTAGATGGGATTAAAGAAGACAAATCCTTCAAAAAAATCACATACCACCGGTGGACTGACAGGAAATTTCAAAACTCAAAAATGAAATGTCAGATAAATACCAAACTTGGTTTTGAAGTTCAGTAATCTTATAAAGATGTGACAAAGAGTTTTTCAAGAAAATCTCCTTACCCAAAACTACCCCTTATTTGGAAAAGTTTTCTTTATTTTTGATCTTCTCAAAAATACCTATAACGATTTTGATTACAGTGCCATAATTTAAGATACTTACATCAAAAATAAAATATATATCTTGGATTTTTTGGACATAACCTATGAAGTTCTCTTCATTTGGAAGGCATTTTGTAACTGGTAAACCATAAGAGATGAACAAAAACGTAATACACAAAATATGCATATCTCTTTAATACACACAATTTATTTTAAATAACGTTTTTGTGGCATCAGCCATTTCCGAGATTGGTTCAAATTTGTTAATACTTTTGTCATTTTAGTTGTCAACCTTCAGTTGTTTCTCGCAATGTTATGGAAAGAGCATGGAATTTTAGACCAACATATAGCATCCTGCTTTTAAACATTTTACTACCTCTATTCCCTTTGTACCTATAATAAAATGTGTAATGAGACTATTTATGCAAACATTTATTTCAATTAACTTGAAGTAGATAGAAGAATAAACATTGCAGGAATAGTTTGTAAAAGCTATATAAAAATAAATTATATTGGATAAATAAAGTCATATGAACATTGACTAATTTTGAAGATTTAGAAGCTAGTAACAGTGATGTGTCATAATTTAAAATAAAGAGTTGAGGGTTGTTACACTACATCACTATAATATTCTTACTTGAAGAATTCTTACATCTACAAGTAAGAATGTTATAGTGATGTAGTGTAACAACCCTCAACTCTCTATTTTAAATCATATGAACATGTTTCCTTCTGTATTCCACCATGTCTTTTATGTATTCTGCAGCTGTTGCTGGTCACAAGGACTCTGAAGCGGAAATCTTGATGACAGGAGAATATACATTTAACAGAGTAAAGGAAATAAAAAATGAAATTTTAAAGAAAAGAAAAGAAATTGAAAACAACAAGGAACAAGAACAGCAGCTTCAAAAGGAAATTATGTTAACTGAGGTAATTTCTGTCAACATTTCTTGGTATGATTTGCTGTCTTTTAGTCATTCCTTACGACACTCCATTCTTTGACACTATAAAATGCTATTTCTCGGTGGGCCACTCCTTTGAGGTTCTGATAATGCATAGTATGGCAATATTTTGAGAATTATTATCTATGTATTTTGCATTGGCAAGGAATTGTCACTAATGTCTCTCTCTTCAACTGACATTGTGATTCAATCTTTAAATATGTGTCAGTGAATTGTGCTTGCACATAACAGTGAACCAGTACTTGATCTTGATTATGCTCTGCAGTGTGCCCTACATTATTTCCCATTGGCATGGTTTAATTGGTAGGAAAATGAGTACACACAAGTATGAATCAAATGTTTTTCTCCAAATTGGTACTTTGCTTTGGTTAAAAAATTGTTTCTCTGTTTGGAAGTGCACTCCAGCAGCATTTTCAATGAACAACTTTTAAGAAAACTTATGAGGTACAATGATATGGACTTCAGTTTTCAAACATATTTGTCCACTTAACAAAGCTGAAGTGACAGCACATGAAAGTAAATGTTAGCTGTGAAAACAGCATGTGCTTATTGATACTCTTCACTGAACATAATTCCAAGTGATTTGACAAAGTTAAAAGCATTACTCCAAAATTTCAACTCAACATGAATAATGGAGTGCCAAATAATTCCACTTCACTAACATTCTGTCATGGATCATAATTTAAGAGCTCCAAATAATGTTCACATTGAAACCTTGGTTGTAATTTAATTTGCACAACCGCTACCTTATTTGGTGACTTCACATCAAAATTCAGGTGCCACTTTGAATATGTCTACAAAGGAAAACTTAAACTTCATTAAAGCAGCATGCAAATAAATAGTTTCCCCCTCTGCTATGAGTGCCCTTTCTGCTTCATGTTCCTGCCAGGCTAAATAAAATAAATGTGTTGTTGGTACTGTTGTGATTTCCCACTTTATGACTGCTGTTCAACAACCTAGGGCTGTTTGCTGTGTCTGAAACACAGGAAAATCTTAACACCTTCTTATTATAAGAGACAGCTGAATTTTGGTATCTAGCAGCTTAACAAGATACCTTTTCTACCATTTGCATATGGTTTCAATGTGAGCATTATGCATTCTCATATGAGAGTGTTTAAGACCTCAACAAATGGTATTAGCAATCAACGCTGAAAAGTTAATAGGTATATGAGACAAGCTAAACATATGCTAAGTTATTTAGAAGTGATCATTAACAGTGAAACTTTTTAACATAATTGAAATTGTGAGTGGATTGGCGACACTGTAGTTTGACTTGCTAAGTTTTTACTCAGAACATGTTTCAAGGATGTTCATCTCCTGGTGTCTGGAAGGGGATCCCCTAATTTACTGCCAGCAGTACTTTAATTGCAGTATTAATTTCTATACTCCCCAACTTAGTTTATAGATTTTGTTTGAAATGTTTTTGCAACGCTTATATAGCGAGTAGCACAAATGTTTCAAGTCCATTAAGGAATCTTTGCTAGAGGTGAGACGTGCAGAGGGGAATGCTTCAATTATGTGCGAGGGGTGCAGAGAGGTAATAGTAACTTGGCAGAGTCTGAAGCACTTCACTATTGATTCTTTCTCTATGCAGTTTTTTCCAAGTGGAGTCATTCAGTTTCATTGTCGTCACCATATGAAAAAAAATGTATTTAGTCCTATTTAAAATGTAGTTCTGTCATAAAAATTTATTTAAAGTTTAATCAAATTCTTAAGTTGTACTGCAATTTAAAGTATAGTACTGTAGAGTTAAAATGATTCAGAGCAGAAAATAAATAATCCCCTTTGTACTGCAATCTATGTTGGTCACTTCTGTTTGTGAGTCACATAATCACAGTGCACGCGCTCACACGCAGTGCTGTGATTCACACATGTGTGTGTTAATTGAGTACAGGGTTCAGAAGCACGTGTTGTGTAAAATACCTAACTTAACCATAAATTCAGTGCAAGTGGTATGCTGTTGGTGGAGACTGATAAAAATATATTAAGTGTGCATTTAAAGTTAATTAATTAGTTAAGGAATCATAATGAACAGTAAATAGCAACACATCATTTGCATGATTCCCATAACTACATCAAAGAGTGAAAAGTGTTTTCCAATTCTCAAAAGGATAAAAACGTTTGCTAATGCTTTATTCATATGTTATATTGAGAAGGCTCTGATTTTAACCATTTTGCTGAACAAAAGGAAAGGAGAATGGACTTAATCTACAACAATATTAATTACTTTTTAGTTATAGTCAAGTATTATGTTTTTTGAAAGGCATGTAGATACATAATCATTTCCTACAGTTCATTTTAAACTCTTGAACTCTTTCCAATGCATGTTGTTGATTGCTTGGTATCATCACATACCTGTTTAGACACGAGATAAGGTTGGGAATTGAGCAAAAATAAACTATGTTTCCGTTTAAGAAATTATGTTCTTACCCCAACATCTGAATAAATTCTATTATAGAAGAGAAGAACTAAAACTTAGAAGAAATATGTTCCAGAAACACAGATTTATTGAGACGTGTGATTAAGATTTGTAAATTATTTATTTTGTGAAAACAAAACACAGAATATCCATTTGTAATAAAAGCTGTGTTCTCCACTGAAATTTTAACCATACTCATTAGCGTACAGGTGCATCATATAATATGACAAGAGGCTTCCTGCCATGAAAGGAATAATACAATAATTACTAATATAGCTTAATTTACGCTCACTTTGGCAGATGCATTTTATTTCTAAATTGCATTAATGATAGGATTTTGTATGTGCTGAAAAATATATGCAGAATATTTTGGGTTATGCGATTCGTTTTTGTTTACATATGCTGTCCGCTAACTGTAGAATAAAGCCTGCCATGTAAAGCGTACTTAATATGAAAACCTCACTTGCTGCCATCCCAAACTTGCAAATCATGAGCTGCCACTGCGACACTGAATCAGGGGATCTCCTTCCAGACACCAATGGGCATACAGCTGATGAAGACAAGCACCTTCAAAAGATGTTCTGAGTGAAAACTTAGTAAGTCAAACTAAAGTGTTGCCAATCCCCTCATAATATCAATTAAGCTAAACATGGTTTTAACATGATAAAGTAAATTTACAACTCCATGTACAATATTTCTGGCTAAAAAAGGTATGGGAGTCATTTTTAAATTGTTTCCCAATTCCTTTATGTAATTATGGACTGATCTTTGTCATACTTGGATTTGTTACTAATAGGCAAAATACTCATTGGGACTCTCTCCTACTGAAGTACTCTCTTATAGGGCTTGTTCATTTATAGATTTTTACATTCTGTATTTCTGCAAAGATGCATTATAAATAACTTTTGTAAGAATCTATAACACTAGCCAACAAAATTTAACTTTTTTACTGTAATGGTGATGAGAACAGTTGATCTTCATGTTTTGAGAGTGCTGAACACAAAAGTGATAATGAAAATGAAAGTTTAGATCTAGTTGTTTCAACTTTTCAGAATTTCCCTTAAAAGTTTGTGCATTTATGTTCGGCTTACTGTGGAACATGTAAATGAAATTTCTAAGAAAAAAACTAAAGGATGTACAAGATTAGATCAAATAAACAATAATATTATAAGAAACAAGCTTGGTGTAAATTGCATAAATAAATAAATATAACACTATAGAAAAAATCTGATGTGTTTCACATGACTTTCTCTACTCTTGTACAAACTATTTTTATAAACGCTTATTCTCCATATGCTTCATGTCAATTGAGATATCGAGATGTTAATCTTATTGCTAATTTTCTTGTAGATGCAAGGGGAATATGGTAGGCTTTAAGCTATAGTCAAATATTTTAAGAGCTGGTTGCCATGTGGAGTATTCCATTCTCTTTGCATTACCAGGACAAAAAAAAATGAATAACAAATTTGAGAAAAAGTATAAGTATTGAAAAATTTAAGGGAATAACAAGTAATATCTCGAAAATGGTTCACTCAACAAAAAAAAGTATATGACATAAATTGTATATTTTAACGCGATCTACATTTTTTGTGTAGTAAAATTTTGTCTCTCTCTTATGGTTTACCAGTTATGCAAAAGTTGTTCACAATGAAGAATACTTTTAGAGACATTCCCAGAAAATTCGAGACATACATTTCATTTGTCATGAAAATATCTTAAACATATGATATTTTAATCAAAATCGTAAGAAACATTTTTGAGAAAATTAAAATTTTCGAAAAATGTTCCATGTAAAGGGTAGTCTGGGGTGGGGGGATTTTCTTGAAAATTTGTGTCGCATCTCTGGAAGATACTGAACCTAAATACCAAGTTTGGTGTTTATCCAACTGTTCGTTTCTGAGTTATGCTGTTCACACACACACACACACACACACACACACACACACACACACACACACACACACACACACACACACACACACACACACACACACACACACACACACACACACACACACACACACACACACACACACACACACACACACACACACACACACACACACACACACACACACACACACACACACACACACACACACACACACACACACACACACACACACACACACACACACACACACACACACACACACACACACACACACACACACACACACACACACACACACACACACACACACACACACACACACACACACACACACACACACACACACACACACACACACACACACACACACACACACACACACACACACACACACACACACACACACACACACACACACACACACACACACACACACACACACACACACACACACACACACACACACACACACACACACACACACACACACACACACACACACACACACACACACACACACACACACACACACACACACACACACACACACACACACACACACACACACACACACACACACACACACACACACACACACACACACACACACACACACACACACACACACACACACACACACACACACACACACACACACACACACACACACACACACACACACACACACACACACACACACACACACACACACACACACACACACACACACACACACACACACACACACACACACACACACACACACACACACACACACACACACACACACACACACACACACACACACACACACACACACACACACACACACACACACACACACACACACACACACACACACACACACACACACACACACACACACACACACACACACACACACACACACACACACACACACACACACACACACACACACACACACACACACACACACACACACACACACACACACACACACACACACACACACACACACACACACACACACACACACACACACACACACACACACACACACACACACACACACACACACACACACACACACACACACACACACACACACACACACACACACACACACACACACACACACACACACACACACACACACACACACACACACACACACACACACACACACACACACACACACACACACACACACACACACGGACATGTTTCCAAAAATGCTTTTTTTAGATTCAGGGGGTCTCAAAACATATATTTCCGGTAAAATCTCGGTATCGAATTTTTGGGTGGAATAGAATACTTCTCCTACTTACTATACGTAGCAGAGAAAGTAAAAAGTGATTTTCACATGTAGAGAGAAGAATGAGAGACTTCCAGAACTAGCATTGAATTATAGACCTATAGGAAAACGAGATATAGACAGGCTGCAAAAGAGAAGAAAAGACTTACCATAAAGACAGAACAGACCGATGGCCTAAACCATAAAGAAGAAGCTTATGTAAGTATTTACCTTGATGTTCTCCCTCGGAGGGAGATCACTGATGTTGCAATCACTTTGCCTGCCATTTGTAGCCTGTTGCTGGTAATTCTCTGATGAGTGTCCAGCAGTAATCAGCTAACATTCATTCACTTCACTTTCACTGGGATCTTTCTTCCACTTCTGAAATTTGTTGGAAGTATTCTCCATGTTTATCGCTTACAGCACCACAGTTCTTGGAGAAAAAGTCCAAGTAGGAATGTAACTTCTATTGTATCTTCAAAGACATATTACACCCCAGTCTCTCATAGCACTGCAGAAGACTTTTCACTAGATCTTTATAGTTTGTTGCCTTCTTATTTCCAAGGAGGCTGCTGGCCACTTGAACAAAACTATCCCAGGCTAACTTCTCATCACCTATAAGAATATTATTGAAATGTTCATCTTTGAAGAGTTTACATATCTGTGAAACGATAAAAACCCCCCTCCTTTATTTGGCTGCACTGAGACATGGAAATTTCTGACCCAAATAAGAAATGCTTCCCCAGCCTTAACAAAATTTTCATAAGGCCCAGTTTTACAGGGAGTATTACTCTCCCAGATTCGACAAGGGCATTGTACATAACATTATATGCTCCAGGTTCAACCGATTGATGCATAGGCCAATGTTTCTGTTGGTAGTGAAGTGCCTTGGCATGACTGTCCTACAGAAACAAGTAGTGTAATCCTGTTGTAGCCCAAGTAATATGATAATGACTGTAAGATCCCCGGAAATCTGCCATTTAAAGTTGTCATACTTTACTCTGTATAACAGCTGCTTCATGTTGTGATGTTTTCTTCATGTAAACTGCATAACCATTCAGAACCGATGGAAACAAATTGCAGAAGTAAAGCCTTTAGACTTAATTTGGAAGAGTCTATAAAGAATCACCAATCATCAGTTTTGTAGTCAATTTTCAGAGCTGCCATGAGACCCCTCTATATTAGTGCAAAATACCAAGTTATTTTCAGTTTTGAAAAAAGAAAGGAGTATGGCAACTACAGAATGCAGTCACATTTACCGTGTGGTCAAGACAATTCCACTACTGCAATCTAGATGCCAACAGTTCTGCTTTACCTTTAGGCAGTTGCAGATCTCGTACTAGACTATCCAGCTCACACTGTGTGATTTTATGTTGCTATATAGACTCCTCATTACACCAAAATTCAGGATCTTTCAATGTACTCTGTTTTAAAAGTGATGGAGCAGCAACAATAGATTCACTACCTGCCTCATCGCTGAGGTGGGACCAGAACAGGCAGTCCGACTCTGTGAAGTATTGGTCACATGCTGAAGTTACAGAGAGAGCCAAAAAACTACCAACTGGCTGCGCAGTGTTTTTCTTGTCCGTGTCCTCGGCACTCATTGCCGATTGTCACTATCATAGAAAGGTGCGGATGAAACCATACATTTTTAAAACTACTTTTAAAGGCTTTACTTACCAATTTTACGAAAGGAGTTGCTGAAACTGGCCACCGTCTTGTCCATACATTTTTGGCACCTCTTTAGGAAACTTTCCATTACTCGCCGTAGTTCACGTTGAGAAAAGCTGGCAAATATTTTGTTTTAATTCTTCCAGGGTATGTGGGTTTGTCTTGTACACTTTGTTTTAAGTTACACTGGAGATATAAATCACAGGGGGTTAGACCTGGGGACTGAGAGAGCCACAAATCTCTACTAATAATTCTGTCCTCAAACGCACTTTAAATTGTTCTCATCAAAATATTGGCCGTATAAACTGTTGTAGAGTCTTGCTCAAAAAAAGGCAAAATCACGCTCCCTGGCCAATTTTTTTTGAGTCAATAGTCCATGAATACAATTTTGCCCTGTTTTTAGAGAATTAACAGAAGGAAAGTGCTTGTGATTGTGTTCTGGGATATGCATGGTGTTGCATTGGTGGACTTTGCTGAACACAGGACCACTGTGAATGCTGCAGCTTACATGAAAACTTTGGTGAAATTGCGTAGTGCCCTTCGTGACAAACGCCACAACATGAATGCCAACGATGTCAACATTCTTCATGACAATGCTCGCCCCCATGTTGCTGCTGCTGTTCGTCAGAAAATCATCAAATTTGGTTGGGAGGCGCTCCAGCATCCACCATACAGTCCAGATCTTGCACTGCTGGACTTTCATTTGTTTGGTCCCATGAAGAAATTCCTGGACGCCCAATGCTTTGCAAAAGTGAAATCAGCAGTCCGCAGATGGCTATACTGCAAGGAAACAGACTTCTACGAACAGGGCATATTGAAACTGGTATCACGATGGGAGAAATGTGTTGAGAAACTTGGTGACTATGTCAAAAAGTAGGTAAAAGGTGTAAGTTCATTTGTGATTTTTGTTGTTGTTTTAACTATTAAACTGGGACATAGGAAGGCCAGTTAAAAGATGGAATTGAGACCGGAACAGGTCGATAGGCCTAATCCTTGAAAGACAGAAGAAGAACTATTAAACTTTTTTGCAAAAAAATTATTGTGCGTTACTTTTCGATCCACCCTTGTAGATAGAAGAATAAACCTTTGTATGCATAGCTTCTAGAAGAGTAGGTAGAGAAAGTCAAATGAGTGCAAAATACATTAATTTCTTTCGAACCATCTTAAGCAACTTAAGTGTTAAGAAAACACTTTTAAATTATATATATATACCTTTAAGACTCTTTATATCTATTGAATCCTATATTTGTCTTTTAATTTGAAAATGTTCTGTTTGCAGAAACGAAATAATGCATTACTTATCAGACTAGGGAGACAACTACAACAAGCAGAATGTTTGTATCAACAGACCAAGGCAGATCATGACAACTTAGATGCCGTTTTATTACACAAATCTGTGATGCTAAAGCAACATGAATGATCACCACTTCACTAACTCTCTGAATATTATTTGATTACAAGAATTATTGCTGTTTCAAACATACATAAAGTAAAATAAGCACGTCATATTACATTTACTGCACACATTAAGTTGTTGAATAGGAGCCAAGCCAACAGTTGCAAAAAGATGTACATAATGAGTGTTCCAAAATATATCCCTGAAGTAATTATCAATCTCAGTAATCCTATTAACAATAACTAAAGTCACAGCAGCTAAGACAAAGTTGGTAGTTTTATTTCAAATGTGGCTTTCTTTAAATATGGAAATGAAAAAGAAATAGCCCCCAAAGTAATTAAACAAAAAGATGTATTACGTTCTCCTTAACTTCAAAAATAACACGCAATTAATGCAAATAAGCTCTACAGCCACTACTATCACAGTAAATACTTTTTGATCATACTTCCTTGCTTATTTTGAATAAAGCAGCTTGCTATTAAAACTTATTCTCTTCCAATGAAATGTTTTATGGAAACACAGGAACTCTGAGAGAACACAATTTCTTCAGTAGAGGCCTCTTTCTTCCCATTATGTTCACCACAGATGAATTCATTTAACTATCAACAGTAATCTCATTACAGCTTTTTAATTTATCTAGAGAAAACCAAATCTCATGTGGTATTTATTCACTATTTCACACTTAGAAGTATACAAACATTACCAGGAATAAATATAATAAAATATTAACTGTGGTGGTCAACATAAAAAGGACACCTAGGTCTTATTTTTATGCAGACTTCATGGCTATATCCGTCATTCTGTCTGGTTTATTTTGGAGAAAGTTTCAGTGCGATACATTGAAAACTGACGATGGTACATCTGTTTAAAAATGACAGTACAAACTGTTGCTCTTTAAGCTTTCTGTATTTGGAAATTTCCTTTCACAACACAAAACCTCACAATTGAAAAAACTGGATGCCCACATATAATCCGAAAGAAAGTAGATAACGTAACAAGTTTGTATAAATTTTTGAGTGCAAATGACGTAGTGTTCATTGATGGAATGATAAACCAAAACTGATGTTATTCTGTAACAGTTTCTTTATAAAGTTATGATGCAATTTCTCCACAAAGCCTATTTTTTTTTATTAAGATTATAAGGATTAAATTTAATTTTCATTCCATTTTTATTTTTTAAATTTAATTACCAAATAAAGTGTCTGCTTAAAAAGGGCTCATAACAAGGGGCTATACTTTGTTTTCTTTAATGAAATATACCAGTATAATTTTATCTGAATAATTCAGTTCCAAATAAAGTAATGTAGCATAATGTGTTCTTATCGTTTTGTTGGTTAGTATGCTTTGTTTATGGCAGTCTCCACTTGGGCGAAGCTGAACTTGTTAATAAATTCTCTCTCTACCACATCATGCCAAATAAATACATACCAGAGAAATAATACAAACAAATATTCATTTTCATCAAAACGTTGGTTTTTGTTATATGCCCTTTTTACTTCAACCACCTCAATTGACATAGGTGCTAAACACCATTTTCAGTTGGCTATGTGGGGAACAGTGTGTGTTTTAAACCAGCAAATGGAAAACAGACACAAATGATAGGGGGGTGATAAAAAAATTGTGAGAATAAGCAGTCATCATTGGTTGAAACACATTGTTCCATGTTGTTTCATTGACCGAAAGTGGTATGACATAGTAAAAGTGTCATTAACATATAGTTTTTAAGTTTTTTGTCACTTTTATTATTGTTGTTGTTAATTTCATCTGAACATCTTTAAAATATTAGCTGTTTGTTTCTTCAATTAAGTAAATCTGTTGCTTTTAGTTATTGCAAGTAACTAGACTTTTTTCAAGAAGCATGTATTAATATATTAGTCATAAAGATCAACATAAATGTAACTTATTTTGTACCTCCAACAGTTAGTGTAAGTTTTGTAAAATACTAATTAAATAAAGCTTTTCGGTTTGAAATTGTTGCTTTCTTTATTTATACACCTGTTGACAGTAACGATCCGTATTATGCCAAATACAAATTCTCTAATTTTGAAGGCTTAAATCTTGAAAATAATTTTCATTTGTCATACAATTCCATTTGGGATATGCAAAGTTAAGATTTGTGACTTTTAGTTTTGAAATGTCTCCCATAGGTTAGATGCAGTTAATATTTGGTGTCTCCTTTAAAATGTTGCTTTTTGGACTTAATACAGGCAATGATACTCCTCAAATACTCCTTGACCTCAATTAAATCAATTAACTTCCTTGGCATACTCCTTGATCATCTCATTCTAGGCCATTGTAACCCTTCACAAAGATCTTAAAGGAGGAATGAACTAAATTTTTGAAAATTTCTAACAAAATATAAACAATTCTGAGCACATTGTTGAAAACGACGTCTTTCTATGACCTCTCATTTTTATTCTAGAAACGCTTTTATGTTTACTGCTCACCTTGTGATGTCATGAGGCTAGGATGGCGCTATGCTACTGAATGTCACTTGCATTCATTAGCCTTGTGTTGCATGTAATTCCTGTTATTGTTATGTTGCGATTGTAGGACACTTTTTCTTTATCGGTGTTCTGTGAGGCATTAGGTGAGGAATGTCTGCGGGCAGTGCTTATGGTTGTGTGAATAATTCCGGCATAAGCAGAAATGTTGGTTATTACTCATTCCCTGATAGAGATAAGACTCAACGTATATGCAACAAATGCGTTGCTGCTATGAAGTGCAAAAGATTTGTGCCAACCAAAACTGCTACAGTATGTGAAACTCATTTCAAAGAAAGTGATTTTATGAGTCGGATGTTATAAAAATAAGAATGAAAAATCTGATGTGTTACACTCACATGACTTTCTCTACTCTTGTACAAACTATTTTTACAAACTCTTATTCTCCATCTATTTCATATTAATCGAGATAAACATTTGCAGAAACGATCTTTTGACATGCAAAGAGAATTACATTTTACACATATCGACCAGTTCTAAAAATATTTGACTATCGCTTAAGGCGTACTATTTTCCCCTTGTTTTGTATTTGCAAGGGCAATATAGAAATACAGTAGCCTTTAAGCATCGACATATCTCTTAATAGCTGGTTGCTAGGTGCAGCACCATTCTCTTTGTCACATATTAATGCTCTTTGCATATCCAAGACAAAAAAAATGAATAACGAATTCCCATTTGAGAAAATAAGTATTGAAAAATTTAAGGGAATAACAAGCAATATCTCGAAAATGGTTCACTCAACAACAAAAATGTATATGACATAAATTGTGTATTTTAATGCGATCTACATTTTTGGTGTAGTAAAATTTTGTCTATCTCTTATGGTTTACCAGTTATGCAAAAGTCGTTCACAATGAAGAATACTTTTGGAGACATTCCCAGAAAATTCAAGATATACATTTTATTTGTCATGAAAATATCTTAAACATATGATACTTTAATAAAAATTGTTGGTCATTTTTGAGAAAATTAAAATTTTCGAAAAATGTTCCTTGTAAAGCGTGATCTAGGGTGGGGTAATTTCTTGAAAACCTTCGTGTTGCATCTCTGGAAGATACTGAACCTAAATACCAAGTTTGGTGTTTATCAAACAGTTCGTTTCTGAGTTATGCTGTTCACAGACACACACACACGGACATGTTTCCAAAAATGTTTTTTTTTGGATTCAGGGGCTCTCAAAACATGTATTTCCGGTGAAATCTCGGTATCAAATTTTTGGGTGGAATACAATACTTCCCCTACTTACTATACATAGTAGAGAAAGTAAAAATTCAAAGCCCTAGACTGAAAGATAATGTGGTGCCTTTGAAATGTTTAGCAGGACTAGAAGAAAAACCTCCCAAAAAAGAAACTCAAATCTTAAAAGAAAGCAAGTGCTGCAGCTAGTTGATAATTCAGTAATTCTTAACAAGAAAGAGAAGCTACACTAGTTTCTGAGTCATGGAGTTGGAGATGATGTTGAAATACAGTGCAAGTTGAGAACTGAAACTTTTACTGATATAAATGGCGCTATTGTGAACCAAAGTTTGACTGAAGAGGAAGACAAATTTTCAGCTGTAAATGAAGATTATAAACCAAATGAATATTTTAGGGAATCCAGTGAAGATGGACAGGAAGCTATAGTAACTATGTCCATAAAATATTCTTTTGTGTTTGTATGTGTAAATGCACTCTTCAGTATTTGTTCCACATGTGGCATGCCTGTCACTGAAAGAAAATCTAACATACAAGGGGCATTAAGCCAAATTATAATTCATTGTGTGAATGGGCACATTTATGAGTGGTGCTCTGGAGATGAAAGTGGAAGTCTGAAAAGTAGTGTGTACATAGCTTCACGCATGTATCTTTGCGGAATGACATTTAACTGTTTCTTGTCACTTTCAAAAGCAATAAAACAATTATTTTTTTTCTGAATCATATTTTTATAGCCTTGTTAAAAATTTGTTTTCCCTTCTGTACACAAAGCTTGGTTAAAACAAAAGTAAGGTAATTTTTCAATTGCCATGAGTGATTCAAATTTATGTTTATGCGGGGATGGAACAGTGCGACTCCCCAGGATTTTCTGCTAAATATGTGATATGTTTTATAATGAATTTGGCAACAAAATAAAAAGTTAGATTTCATAATACAATTGCACAGAGAGAAACTGTAAGTGGTAATATTGAGAAATCTGCTTGTGAAAATATATTGACTTCTATGAATAACCCCTCCCCCCCCACACACAGAGGTATTACAGCTTTGATGAAAAAGAAATTTTCGCATATACACCATGAATTTGATGCATGGCATCTTGCCAAATCACCTATAAAAATGTCAATACGATTCCAGAATCTTCAGTCCTTCATGAATCGAAGCATTCTATTTATAATCTGTTATGGACATCTACTACTTGTGAAGTGATAGTGTACTCCTGATGGAAAAGTTCATGTCAATTCTAAATCACATTACTAATGTCCATAATTGGGTAGGTTTTGAGGAATTTTATTCAGACGTTCAAGATGTGTTGAGTGAAGAAAAAGTTAAAAACAAACTGTCTAGAAAGTCCATAGAAACAATGACTTGTGCAGTATCATACAGAAGGGAAGATTTTAAAGTAGTGACACATCATTTTCATCATAGAGGAAGCCTTGAATCCTATCACAATGAGCACTTGAAACGTGTCCCAAAATGAACACATTTCTAGGCATGTGAGTCAGATCAATGATAGATCATAATTTTCACCAAGGGAAAAGTAGTGGGTTGTTCCGTGGAATATTCTAAATCCACTGGAGAATGGGTGTATAAAGAGAAAAGTGGAGACAAAACATTATAACACAAATAGTCTGTGAAGTATATGAACACAAGTTTAAATACAAATGAGTAGTGACATTTCAAAGCGCAATAAGTGTACTCGCGGACATAAATTAGTTTGAAGCTGATTCCTACTCTTAAAGATGAGCTGCATCGAGCTAGGTATTGTTTTGATTCAAAACACAATTTTTAACCCTCTAAATCAAGTACAAATTATAGGCTTTGTTTCCAAATGCGATCAGCCCAGCACTGAAATTGGTTCAAACAGTGATAAGTCCAGTTTGTTATGATTGCTAATGTATGTTGCACCTTAAGTTGAATAAGAAGTGGTAAACCTGAGAAAGCAAACATTCCAAACTCTCACAACAGTGTTGTTTGTTTATCAGTTATTGTTGTGGAAGAATTGAGATTTATGTATGGACGCTCTTTAACCGCTGTGGCCCTTAGCGTCCCATTCTATATTGGGCGTGAAAGACCGGACTTCTGCTCAGAGTCCTCATCAGGCTCGAGATTCTTTTACGTGCCATAAATCTATGACACTGTACCACCAGTTTTACTTCAATTCTGAAGGAAGCCATGCTAAGGGTTTTTACATCCGAAAAAATGTATGTAACTGATGAACATGGGAGAAAGTGTACGTATAGGGATAATTCTTCTGGTTCTAGGAAGTGGCAGAAGGGCATGGTGAAAAGAAAAGTGGAGCAGATGGAAAGGTAACCACTTTAAAACACAATTTTGTGATGAAATTTCTTAAATTGCCTTTTATTACAATTCTTACTAGTGGCATATCCCTGCTTTAATCTGTGGATCAAACTCCACTTGGCGATTACATTGTTTAGATATTGTGATAGGGACCCTGAAATTTTGAAGTTTGAACCACCTTGTGCACACAAGGAGGGAAGATTTAAATGCTCTACCATCTTATCAGGAATAGGAAAGTCTACAGCCATGTAAACAAACAGCAACAGGACAGGATTCATCACTTATGACTGTGTCCAGCCCAAAACACTGGCGTCCTCGGGAAAAAAAAAGCGGAAAACTGAATGCATTAGTTACAAAGATTCACGTGAGATTAAACAATGAGCAAGTTCCTGTATGGTCCAAGTTTTTCAAAGTTTGAGGCAGTATTTTATATCACAACACTGTAAATGCCAGAGTGATTGTAGTGTAAATTAGCATTATTGTATGACAATGATTTGAGATGTTTGTTAATTATAAGCATTGTTAGGAAATAAGTTTACACGGCCTCACTGAAACTGGCAATAGGAGCGGATAACAATGAAACGAGCGGGTGAGTTGTTTATCAATTAGAAGAGAAAACATATGACGTCAGAGTAGCGCGCTTTTCTGTAGAAATGGAGGGAATATCTTCCCTAGAGCATATGTGTTCGTAATTTTGATTGGATAAAAAATAGACACTAATGTTGGCGGGCTTTATTAACCAATAGCAGTTCGATTATAATGTTTAGGCATATCGGGGTGAGGGAGTATAAAAAGCTAAAGCCAGAGACAAGTATCGCTCAGTTCTACAGAATCATTCACAAGGCAAACGTCGCACAGTTCAACAGAATCATCCACGGGTTACACGTCGCGCAATTCTACAGAATCTCTCGTGTCGTAAAGCTAGTTACAAAAATGTGAAATAGTCAAATTAATAATGTGCGGCAAATAAGTGATTATAGTTACATTCGAAAATATAAAAGTTTCAGTCAGGCGTGTATCAAAAGTAAATCTGTGAAATTAATGAAGTGTGACGGCAATAAAACTGTAAAAACAAATTCTTTTATCAGCGTTATATTTTAGTAACAACTCCTTTCCGTTTACACACCCTGTTCAAGAGATTTGCTCGACTGAGTAATAATAGCTAGCCGGAGGACAAAGAACCCAAAATTCAAAAATAGTAAAACAATAACAGGCGCTCAGCACATAAGATAACACGAACGATACCGCGACAAGTTCTGTCTTGCATAGGAACAACCAGACTTAATAGTATTGCTGCCTCACTAATTGCTGGTAGTGCCATTCTTGAAAAAGAGGGGACCATAAAACAAAACAAAACATTCCAAAGAAAGATAACATGATTAAGTTCATTTTGAATTTGAGGGCTAGAGAAAGCCATTACAACAGAGAAAAAAAGGAAAAGGCTATATCTTTCTTTGGACATGAACATCACAAAGCTCTTTAAAATGTATGAGAGCATTGCTGATTCATTAAAGGTTAAAAAGTGGTTCTTCAGTAACGTCTTCTCTAAAAATTTTAATTTGGGATTTGGTGATCCTGCAGTAGATGTCTGTAGCTATTGCTGTAGAATGAAACATGAAATGAAGCTCACTAAAAACTCTAGTAAAACGCAGAGAGCGCAAACAGAGCTTGCTGCCCATAAAATGAGCAAAACAATTTTATAAAGTTATGAAGGAGAAACTGCCCAACAGCTTGTCTTTATGCTTTGATTTACAGCAAGTTCAACCCTTGTTAAAACTTGCCGTTGGTGAGGCATATTATGCTTGACGACTGTTATATTATGCTCTCTGCGTTATAGGCTAGAAAATAAATCTCCAAACTTCTATTGCTGGACTGAAGACCAGGCTGGCCATGGACCAAATGAAGTAGTTTCAGCTTTGATAGATATTGTAAGTATGTGCAGATATGAAGAACACACTTCAGCCATAAGATTATTTTCTGCTCAGCACAGCTCAGAAATGCCCATGTAGTTCATTCTCTGCATTGGTGGCTTCTAAAGAAATCTACAAAGAGATGCGCATTACATTCCCCCATGTGTGGTCATTCCTACTTGCCTGCAGACCGCCTTTATGGCACAGTGGGGAAGAGTCTTCAGAAACAATCTGAAATATTAACTTCTGAACAGTATCATAAGATTTATGAGAAAGGGGGAAACGTTTAAAAGTTAGGGATAGAATGGAATATTTTAAACTTCAAGGATTTCTGACGCGATTCAAAGAAGCCGGTAATACTGAAAAAGAAATCCTATGGGAAGAAAACCTCCATCATTTTTAAAATGGAGCCCTTATACAGACTGGACAATGCATCAAAAAGTTATTATCTGACCCAGATGTTGTCAGTTTGATATGCCTTATAAAATCAGAAAAAAAAAAAAAAAAAAAGACTTACTATTCTGAAAGAACGCTTTGGTGATAGCTGGGATGAAGATGAAACCCTGAAATTTTATGTTGATGTACTTGAGAGATGATGTTGCAACAAATGATGTAAAAGAGCAAGTTGAGAATGAAGAGTGTGATTGCTTGGAGGAGGAACCTGGATATCAAAAGCTCTGAAGTTAAGTTAAGAGACATACTATCCATTCAGATTTCAAAATTTTGATCCAAATTCAACAAGTCAATGAAACTACTTTTGACGATATTCGCATGATTTGTTTTTCCAATTTGTGCAATAGAACAGATTTTTACAATTTATTTACGAAAAGGATAATTTTTTAATTTGTTTAATGAATATCTAGATTTTTCTAAATTATTAATATTGATTTTATTCCTCAGATAAAGTTTGAAGCCAAAATAAAAACTTTGTGGATTATTTAGGAACAAATTAATTTAGAATTTGTTATTTATTATAAGGTGTGAAAAGAATTTGCTTAATTATTAATGATTTTGATTGAATTGTTTAATATATTGTTTCAAAAATTTTAAGAAAAAGAAAAGTAAGTAAGAATTTTGACTGTATTCTTTAAATAATATTTGAAAATCCTCTCCTTAATTAGAATTTTGATTGGATTGCTTAAATAATGTTAGAACATTTTTCATAGAAGAAGTATGCAATCATTAAAACAAGTGATGATTCTGATTGTATTGTTCAAATAATTGGCTGGGAACATCTTCAATTACTGATTTCATTATATCAGTTATTTAGATAAAAATAACAAAGAATAGATTATATAGAAAATTTAAGTCGGAGTTGAAACACTTAACATCACTTACATGTTTTACAATTTGAACAGTTTCAGGAGCTAATTGCTCCCATCATCGGAAGTGGTCAACTGGTTCCTCATGGTGTTGTCCCGTATGCATCTGTGTGTGGCAGAATCTAGTGTAGTGATGAAACTCCATAGTGGGTTTGGTGGCAGCAATTGAAAATTCATCACATGGTGTTTATGTTTTGTGATTGATAACTTTTCCCAAGTATCCAACTCTGCAGTGTGTTTTGTTGGTTATATTTGGTGTGATGTGATTTGTTGTCCAAAAGTAATGTGCAACTGTAGATTTGCCAATATTTTGTATTTGATGTGTCTCATATGCTCATTTAATCTGGTCTCTGGTCAAGTTATAAAACATGTAAGTGTTAAGTATTTCAACCCAGGTTCAAATTTTCTATATAATTTCAAATTCACATCACTGTTACTAGCTATTTTATACTAAAGAATATATACTTGCATTATTTCTGTATAAATTTGCTTCGAAACACAATTTGTCCCTTTGGTTGGTGCAAAACGCAACAAGTATACAGATTTTCAAAATTCATTTAGCAACTGTGCCTTTAAATAAAGAGCGAGATTTTTCCCACTTATACTATTTCACTGCATTTAGAATTCTTAATAAATCCCTGTACTTAAATAATCAATTATTAATTATAAAACTTTACTGGCTTCTCCTGTACAATCTGTATTTGTGGACTTATCGCATTCTGAAAAGCTACTCAAATATGTTGTATCAGGAGTTACTGACCATAGTACCTTCCTTGTAACATTGGCTCACTCCAGAAAATTAAACCTAATAAACAGGAAATGGAAGGCCGGCACTCGGTTTGGATTACCTTTACGAGAAAATGGTTAAAAAAACTAATAAAATATGTAAACAATCAGATGAGTTCAAAGAAGAGACATTTTAAAGCATGGATATTCAAGCTACTACTGTGACTAACACCATGATTGATCAGCTGCTCTGGCATGAGATACTTTCTTTAAGAATGCATGATGTCACCGTAGTGTGCTGCAGCTCCTGAACAGTAAGTTGTACACTGTTTCGGTTTTCAACATTATTGTGCACAACCCAACATCTTGTAGAATATTAAATAAAACAGGCACGTGAACTTTTACTTCAGTTCTCCTTTAAGCTAACTATCACCATGCTTCAACAATTCCCGAGGTCGTGGATTCAAACCCGGCGGAGGGCAATGGATTTTTTCAGGCGTAAAAATCCTTAGCATGGCTTCCTTCGGAAGAGAAGTAAAGCCGGTGGTCCCATGTCATAGATTTACGGCACGTAAAAGAACCTCAAGCCTCATAAACAGGCCTCTGAGCAAAATTCCTGGTCTTTCACGCCCAATATAGAATGGGACGTTAAGGACCACAGCAGTTAAAGAGTGTCCATAAATGAAACTCCTCAATTTAATGCTTCAACAATGCTTATTTATTTTACAATAAATAGAAATATATGCACCTGCCTCTTATGATTTAATATATTTTCCTATATTCTTTTCGTGATCCTAGTGGTTCATTAACCTCATAACGAACTGTATTACTGCCACAAAAATGATCTAACCTCTTATACCACTTTTTCTCTCTTCCGCTGCATACATCAAACTACATGGAGTTTAGAACTTGTGCTAGATGTGTAATCTTGTTGCTTCATAGTTTCTAAAGACTTATTGATTACATTAATACATCAGTTTAGCATTTAATAAATTAATTTTGAGTCCAAGATACACCCACTACTCTATGATGTTTTGGTATCTTACCTAGTACATGTTTCATGAACTGTTGTTCGCATTGTAACGGTATTACTTACAAATGTTTGTGTATTTATGTGAAGCCATCTTGTGACGTCATTCATTTGTTCGGTTTGTAGCTCCATCTGGTGTTAGCAATTTGCAGTAGTGTTAGTGTTCGAAAGAATGCGACTGTTATTTGATTTAATTTTTGTTTACTGTCCTCCGGCTAGCTATTATTTCTCGGTCGAACATGTCTCTTGATCAGGGTGTGTAAACGGAAAGGAATCTTTTATCCAAATATAACACTGATGAAGAAATTTGTTTTACACATTTATTGTCGAACACGTTAACTATCACATTTATACATTGATCTTAACACTCGCCAAACTGAAACTGTTATAATAACTTCTTACTGATCACTTTTAATCCACGTACTTCAACTTTTTGTATAATTAACCTTACAACACTTTAGATCATTCATAATTCTGCTGCGTGTAACTTGTGAATCGATATCCGACGTTTGCCGTACAAATACTTTCGACGAACTGACTGACTGAAGACGATGTGTAGTGTACACAGATTTTTGATGAACTGAACGACTGAAGGCGACGTATAATGTATTGAGATTTTCGATGAACTGACGGGGTCTACCTCTAACCTACTCTTTTTATACTCATACACTCCGATATGCCTAAAGATTATAACTGAACTGCAATTGGCTAATAAAACGCGCCAACATTAGCGTCTATTTTAATATCCAATAAAAATTATGAATACATATGCTCTAGGGAAACGTTCCAGAAGATTCTCAACGAAAAAACGCGCCAACATTACGTAACTTCCTCATTCCCAATAATGATAAACAGCTCACCCCCTCGCTGCATTATTGCACGCTATTATTGTCAGTTTCAGTAAGGCAGTATAAACTTACTTCTCAACAATAATTACAATCAATAAACATCTTAAATCAATGTCACATAAAAATGTATATTCATATTATAATCATTATTTACATTTAAGTAATTTATGATACAAATTACTGCATCAGCATTATCATTAGCATGCAGCAATTTTATGCTCTAATAATCCCTTTAATATGTATGTATTTATGCACTGAAAACTTCCTTAATATGCATATAAATATGCCCATATAAAAGGTATTAAGATATCACATTGACATAAAATAAACATTAAAGGCAAATTTATGTAATCTCCCTATAAAAAAAAACTATTGTGGAAACAATATGAATCATTTAACTTGTCAAAATTTTTCCTTAATATTGAACAGTTAGGTTATATCCCTGAACCTAGCTTTGTTGTCCACTTTTACTTTTGGCATGATTGCATAAAATCAAGGCCTTCACCATATGCAAGCATCATAGCACTGAATTGAATGACATGAAGTTTCATCTGGAGAACGATTGCAAACCTGCAGGAATATTTTTGGAATTAAATTTTCTAAAACTATTTATTAATGGTTGAATATTTTGAAATGCTTTTGAGATATTAAACAAAAACATTAAACTAAATTTAACATTACATGTAAGAATAACCACCACACTTGAACTCAATTCTGAGAACTCTTAACAGCCACCTTTGTACCTGAGGGAACGGCTACGGCCAGATAAGATGGGGATTCACCGATGTAGCATGAGCTATTTATTGTGTTGCATGTGAGCTACCATCAGTGTTGCTAAGTTTCAAGACTGACTCAATGGCACATATCAATTGGAAATCAAATATGAAGATAAAATGAATTAAATACAAATATATTAATAAAGTATACATGTAAAACAAAGAAATATGCAGCATAATTTGCAAACTGCTGAAATATGTTATTAATAAAACAGGCAAAGTATGTATTATATGCAATATAAAATATTATTTAAATTGTTGGAAATATTGTAATTAACTCACATACCAAATGAGCATACTTTCCGACAGCAGAGAAGAAACATCCATATGCAGTGAAATCCGGTCCCTAATCTTTAGCATCTTGGAGATTTACAGTATCTCACATAAGTGTTAATTGAGGTGCATTTTGCAGCAGTTTAACACATTTATATCAAAGTTCATGAGTCTACCCTCATATTTCTCACATGTAAGTAATTCTGTGGCAGGGAGTGGTTAGACTGCTCATCTCTCACAAAGGCGGCTTGGGTTCAATCCAAGGGAACCACATGAGGGATTTGTAATGGACGAAGCAGCATCTCAGTTCTCCAGTTTCTCCCACCAATTATTCCCTCATCACCTTTCCTTCCACTCATCTCACTGCCATTTCATATCATCTCCTTCCTCACTCTCATACCAGGCTTTGGGCTGATCACTCATCCTGGCTGTTGTCTCTGATACATAGTCTGTGCTCGCCCACAGGCGTCTTTCCCCAGGCACCCATTTATAAGTCCTGGGGGAGGGGGATGTAAGACCTAACAAAGGAAGTGTAAATAGAGAAAGAAGTAGTAAGCAATTCTCTGGGTGCCTGAACACTTTTAAGTAAGCTGATTCTATTCATTCATTCATTCATTATCTGTTTACCCTCCTCTTATGTAGGACTTACACCCCCCAGGACTTACAAGCGGGTGCCTGGGGTCAGAGGCCCGTCGAGGAGCAGACACTCATGGATCAGACAGAGCATCCAGGATGGGTGATCAGCCTGATGCCTGGTATGGGATGAAGGAAGTAGATGAAACGAAATGTTGGTGAAATGGATGAAAGGAAAGGTGATGATGGAGCAGTTGGTGGAATGAATGGCGGGGGAAACCGGAGAACCCGGAGAAAACCCGCCCAGACGCCGCTTCGTCCACCACAAATCCCACATGCAGGTCCCTGGGATTGAACCCGGGCCGCCTAGATGGGAGGCGAGCGGTCTAACCGCTCAGCCACGGCGCCGCCTAAGCTGATTCTACCTTCTATATAATGTTTTACCTCCCAAAAATGATAAGCCACATTTGATTTATCAATTTCCTTGTTTCTATTCTATCGCATTCCTTGCTATTGATAGATCAAGTGCCTGATTTTTTACCACTGGACTTATTTGTCTATTTAATGGAATTTCAATACTTTTTAATGCTGAATTTATTCTGTGACTCCAATAATATATTACATTCTTTGACTTTTCAAAATGGTGTGCAATTTTGGTATGTTAAGTAATTTTTTGTATATTCTGTTTTTATCCACAGAATGTGTAGTTATATGTCTGCACATTTGCATCTTTGGAAGCTCATTTTCTTGCTAACCAATTCTTCACTGAAACCATTGTGAACAACAGTTTATGAAACATCTAACATTATTGGAGCGTTGCGCATATTCCACTGAAAATTAATTTGTTTTGTGCTTCACTATGTTACATCCCAATTAACATCGTAAGCATAATTCCTTATAAATTTAAATATGCTCTAAAACTACTAAACTTGCAAGATAAATATGTGAAATTTACATGTGAAACGGGGAATTACATTTGTTTACCATTTTTAGATTTAAAGATTACGAGAAACATAATTTGGAAAATGTAGAAAATTCACTCATGTAAACAATTATGTTACGAACTGTAACCTAACGTCACATCAGTATGCTGCTTTTAGAAGCTTGAGCAACTGAAGTCTGAGCAACTTATTGAATAAACCACTCAAGAGCACTATATCGTACAAACTGAAGTCAGGTGTCTATCAAATAAATTGAGAAACTTGTGATAAATTTTATATAGGAAAGGCAAAAACAAATTTATATATTAGATTAAAAGAACACCAAAAAAACATAAAAGTTTAAACAAATACATGTCACTATAGCATTACATTTCTAGATAGACAATCATAAAAAAGGACATAATATCAAAGTGTTAAAAACCTGCCACATCTGCACTTAAACTAGCCATTTGAGAAAAGATCTTATTTTTAAAAGTTGTAAAGAAGTTTTAAATTTTGAGATCTTGCCAGTCAATGAATATCAAATCTACCACCAAATGTCAGCAGGGTTGCTCCCAACTGAATGAAGAAAATACAAGAGAGAACGACCTTTGGTCATCAGGATAGCTAAAGATGGGGGCGAACGGCTCCAAAAATGTTCCTATTTTAACATCAATGAGCGAAGTAAGTTTTTATAAAAGTGACTAAACACAGTTATACCTTAGCATTTACTTTTTTTGAACACTTCCTGCAGGGTAATTCATTGCATAAAGGATTTTATATTCTTTGTTATAAAGTTCCTACACTTAAGCCTGTAATTTATGTAGAGGTCAAGTAATACAATTTATGCATATGTATCAAGTTTATTTTTTTGTGTCTTGTCATAAGCTGTATGTTACAATAAGAGGCATGTTTAGAAGACAGGTGAGATTTGATTCAACATAATGTATTCAATATAATGTCATTTGTTTAAGTAAATGCTTTAAATATGCATCTTTATAGTACTTACTTAAAATACTCAGGGTCTATTTTATAATTTAAATATCGACATGTGCTGTGTTTCATATTTTTTAAATAAAATTTCAATGCCCTAAAAATGTACAAAACATCTTAAACGATAAATAAGATATATAGTGCCATCAGTTCATACATCCCGCCCCTCGCAGCACCGTGATGACGGGGCACACAGCACCCATCCGCCAACACTCCACTCCCTGTATGGCCGCAGAAGGCTAACGTAGTAACATTATTCATTATTACGAACATTGCTTACCTGTTTCAAAGGAGAAGTTGAAAATGTTTTCCTTGTGCTGCGAGACAGGCATTACAGTGTCTCAACAGGTTTGCATTCACACGAACTCTTTTTGTGAGATGTTGGTAATTTCTTCCCGTATATTATGTTGCAGTTCATCTAATGTTTGGGAATTTGTTTTATATACCCTGTCTTTCAAAGTGACCCTAGAATAATAATCACAGGGCTTTAGATCTGGGTGACCTAGGGGGCACTTCCCCACACTAATTATTCTCACCAAACACGTCAGCAATAGCACGAAATGAAGTCCAAGCTGTATGGGACGTAGTCCTATCTTGTTGAAGCACTCCATGTGTTCATTCTTCATCAGTCAATTGAGTGAAAAACGGTTCCAAAATTACGGTTCGGTATCGTTCTGCATTAATGGTTTTGCAAAAGAAAATAGGGCCAATGATTGTCTTTGCACTCATGGCAAACCAAAGGCTGACCATAGGATCATGTAGCGATTTTCCCACATGAGTCTTGATTTACTGTTGCCCAGTAGCAATATTTTGCGTGTTAACGTGTCCATTGAGATGAAACCATGACTCGTCACTGAATAACACTACTTGCGCGTTTATAATACCGACTCAAGAAACCAAGTGCAAAACCTTATACTAGCCTGGAGATCCCTGTCCTTTAAGGCTTACACCTCTGTTGTTTTTGTGGTCGCAATTTTAGCATTTGTATAGCCTTCTGTGTTGATCCATAGCCATCATCTGCTTGCTGTGCTAACTTAGAGAGATTTTCAGGGCAATCGTTCTAATCAAGCACCGATATAAAGTTTTTCTTCTGTAAGCATGTGGCATCTTCGCTGTTTTCCTGGTCTAATACCGATCCTGTAGTATTCAATTTGTGGAATATTTTATGCACTGTATGTCTATTCAGCAGATCAATGTCAGGAAATCTTTCCCTAAATGCTCTGTGACTCTGAGCAGGTGATGCACAATTTATAAAATGACCACAAATGAATATCTGTTGTTCGGTACTAAATCGCACCACGACTCAAGCTAATACACTGTAACACAACCTATTGGCAAAGTGACCATTGCTCCACTGCCTTGGCCGATCTCGCACATGGCACGAAATAGTTGTACTGCCGACTGCATGGGGAGTGTAGTGCTGGTGGATGGGTGCTGTGAGGCCTGCCGACACGGTGCCACGAGGGGCAGTCCCATTTTAAACTGGTGGCACTGTACAATATAATGCAACACTTGCCTCAAACACGTGCAGCCAAAACCTCAGGATCTTGTAAACAACCGCACTCTAGCTCTTATATTTATTCCATTAACAAAACTTCAAAATAAGATTTGATACTTCACATGGATAACTCTGTTGCCTACATTCCTTTCATCATCCTGGAAAGCTATACCTCTGAAGTAAATTAATTAAATTATAATGCAGAATAAGAATAAAGAGTTCAGGTAAGCTTTTTAAAATAGTCCTTCTGTTTGAGTTCAATTTGTGAAAATCTGTCATGGTCAGATTCTAAATTATGTACAAGTTGTTGGATCTCACCGTCAAGATCCTGAACCTTTGCACGACCAACCAAAATTTCATTTTCAAGTTCCATTACTTCTAATTCTTTGTTGTTCACAAATTCTTCAAGCTCTTTGTGCTTTTTTAATTTTTCCTGCATTCTGTGAGCTCTAAAATCTTCCTCTGGAATGCCAATGGGTCGCCTGTAATAAATTACAGCAGGTTTAGCAATTACTTTATCACATTACATTTTTATGTCCAAATAAATATAAGGTACTATCAGCATACACAGAAACCTAAATATACTGCTGCAATGAATATATTTGTTGACCAATGCTGTTAAGTTTGAAATATTGCTTAAGCAGCTATTTATTAAATCAATAAAAACTTCCAAGTGAAGTCAAGTGAAACTTTCAGCCTTGGCCTCCATTTTTGTACTTAATGCTCAGTTCTGCACCTAAGAGAATGGATGAATGGAAAGCATGGGTACTGATTACTGCATTTTTATTGTATTAGGTTACTTAATTTCATCTTTTAGGATAGGGGGAAAAAAAACTGATGTGTTACACTCACAAGACTTTCTCTACTCTTGTACAAACTAGTTTTACAAACGCTTATTCTCCATATGCTTGATGTTAATCTTATTGCTAATTTTCTTGTAGGTGCAAGGGGAATATGGTAGACTTTAAGCGATAGTCAAATCTTTTAAGACCTGGTTGCTAAGTGGTGCATTCCATTCTCTTTGCATGTCCAGTACATAAAAAAAATGAATAACAAATTCCCATTTGAGAAAAAGTATTGGAAAATTTAAGGGAATAACAAACAATATCTCGAAAATGGTTCACTCAACAACAAAAATGTATAGAACATAAATTGTGTATTTTAATGCGATCTACAGTTTTTGTGTAGTAAAATTTTGTCTATCTCTTATGGTTTACCACTTATGCAAAAGTCGTTCACAATGAAGAATACTTTTGGAGACATTCCCAGAAAATTCGAGATATACATTTCATTTGTCATGAAAATATCTTAAACATATGATATTGTAATCAAAATCGTAGAGCCATTTTTGAGAAAATTAAAATTTTCGAAAAATGTTCCATGTAAAGGGTAATCTGGGGTGGTGGGGATTTTCTTGAAAACCTTTGTGTCGCATCTCTGGAAGATACTGAACCTAAATACCAAGTTTGGTGTTTATCCGACTGTTCGTTTCTGAGTTATGCTGTTCACACACACGCGCACACACAGACATGTTTCCAAAAATGCTTTTTTTGGATTCAGGAGGTCTCAAAACATATATTTCCGGTGAAATCTCGGTATTGAATTTTTGGGTGGAATACAATACTTCCCCTACTTGCTATATGTAGTAGAGAAAGTAAAAAAGCCAACCCTAATCTCAGAGAGCTGTCTCTATAAGGAATCAAACCTGGGCCTACAGATCGAAAGCTATGCATGTTAATCCACATTGCTACAACAGTCTCTTCCATTTTTACAAATGGATGACAGATTATCCTATAAAATGCTAATTATAAGTGAGGTGCTCAGCTATAAACAATTATAATGCTCTAACTTTCGCTTAGTATTTTCATCTCAGCAGATGACACAAAACAGTTTTACTTTCTCTACCCCTTACCAAATACCTTATTACAATACCGGACTCTCCTCGGAAATTTTGACAACACAGAACATCTAGTGATACGGCCTGGGAAGTAATATGGTGACAAAATAAGCAATCAGTATGTGAAAGGGTTGCATCATTTACAAAGGATTTGGGGAACAAATATGCTTCTAGACTATAGGGGAGCATTGCTGGATGATGAAGCTGGGAAAGTGTGCTGTATTTAGCTGTCATAACTATGAGTGGAAGTGTGATTCAGTCTCATTCTTTCAATTCCCAAGACACCAGCACGCAATTTTGAGAATTTTGTTTCCAACTTGGTCAATAACCATAAAATATGTATCAGGACACAGGATCTGTGTTTCAAAATATTTTTACAAAACTACTTCATGTCTGTGTGTATTAGAGGTTGACATTAGCTGTTGGATTTACTTTACTCATTATTTGCTCACTGCCGGACCTCATGAACAAGTCGATTACAGTTTAGTCATTTTTAATTTTTTTTATTATTATTATTATTATATAAATTAATTATACTTTTAATAGACCTCAGCCTGGTCTTGGCAAGTTTTTAATATAGAGTCAACTGAAAAATTCAATGTCACAGCCAGGATTTGAACACGGTTCTCCTGCTCTCCGTGTTCAAATCCCGGCTGTAGCGTTGAATTTTTCAGTTGACTCTATATTAAAACACTTTAGTAAGTTTATATAGGCACTGTTGGCAGACTATGTACCTATTTTAACTGTCGGTGTGACTTACACAAAAGTATATTGTGTACACACATTTTTAATCCTTTTATGCTCACTTGTTGCTTCTTTGCCAAAAACATAATCACTTCTACAGATATGTGCTTTATTCATAATTTGTTAGTGCATAATGAGCTTGACTCTTGCAAGTGTTGTGCACCTAGTGAAGTATAGGTTAGGTGGTGAAAGTTTGTTTTCCTTTTGCATCACAGAAAGTTTCAACTACATCATTTTTGGTAGAGTTAACACACCATTTTTAGCTTTTCCATGAAATGAATCTCTTGCAATAACATTTAAACTAAACTTACTCCTTCAGTGGCATTATTGTATGAAAGCTACAAACTAAGAAATAGAATTAATTGTACCATTATGCAATAGGCATATGTGATGTAGCAAAACTACACAAACAGCACCAACAGTTTTTCAATATGCAGCATGTACAATTTCCTCTACAGCCATTTTTAGATGTGGAAGGAAATTAACTTTCATTGTAGTAACTTGGGTGTACAAAGACAAACATGGATCAAGTAAATACTAAGATGAGCTCTCCACAGAACTGAAAGCTATCATGACTAGTGTATCCATGACTAGTGGAATATTTCCAGACATGTTAAAAATATCTAAGGTTATATACCCTTGCACAAAAAAGGGAAAAAGACTGAGGTAGCTAACTACCGTCCTATTTCCATACCCTCCGTATTTTCAAAGATATTGGAAAAAATAATGTATAGAAGACTTGTATCGTTTATTGGAAAAAATAATATAATTACTAACTCACAGCATGGATTCCGACAAGAAAAATCAACAGAGACTGCGATATATTCTTTCTTAAATAGTGTTATAACTGCTTTAGATAATAAAGATAAAGCAATTGGCATATTTCTAGATTTAACTAAAGCTTTCGATACTATTAACCATAAAATTTTGCTAACAAAATTATTTGACTTTGGTATAAGAGGATCAGCATATTCTTGGTTTGAATCTTACCTTACAAACCGTAAGCAAATAACAGAGATTACAGATGAAAATGCTAACACTAATGCATTTTTGGCAGTTAGATCTAATGCACTTGATATAACTTATGGAGTACCACAAGGCTCTATACTAGGACCATTTTTATTTATCTTGTATATAAACGACTTAACAAATAACATACAAGCTCATAACATTGTTCTATTTGCAGATGATACTAATTTACTAATAACAGAAAAGAGTAATGAAATGTTAAATAATTCACTAAACCAGGCCAGTAAAGATCTGGTATATTGGTTAGATAATAACAACCTGGTTTTAAATACTGTCAAAACTGTTTGTCTTAAATTTCATATTACTGATAGTGTAAACAATAATTATAACATCCCTGAAGTAAAATTAAATAATAAATTAATCTCATATAAAAACGAGACAAACTTTTTGGGCTTGTGGATACAGAATAACTTGAAATGGAAAACTCATATAAAACATCTAATAACCAAACTAAGCAGGAATATATATGCCTTAAGAATTTTAAGTCAAAATGTCAGTCTCCATGTGCTGTTAACAACTTATTATGCACATATACATTCAATAATTAAATATGGTATCATATTTTGGGGAAACTCACCAGAAACTAAGGATGTATTTATCAAACAAAAACAAGCCATACGAATTATATGTGGTGAAAAAATGTTATGCTCATGTAAACCACTATTCAGAAAGCTTGGCATACTTACTTTGGCATGTTCTTATATATTGGAAACAGTCTTATTTGTAAAATGAAATAAATTTAATGTTCAAAATAATGACAATGTCCATAGTCATTACACTAGACATAATAAGGATATACACTTAACCTCTGTCAGAACTACAATATGTAAGAATGCACTCCAGTATAAGGAATTATAATTCCCTACCTAATGCCATTAAAGATATAAATAATTATACTGTGTTTAAAACTAGAACAAAGGCTTTCTTGCAGGAACACTGCTTCTACACCGTAAAGGAATATTTACAGTTTAATAAATCTTTGTTTGCATAAGACATTGTACTAATCCGTTAAGTTATCTAGTAGTATGTCATTCAATTTATAAATATATCTATTGTATATCATAGTTGAACTCAAATTATATATATAACTTTATTGTAATGTAATATATAAATTTAACTATTGACGTATCCTGTATCAATGTACTATGTACTGAATTGATGTTAAAGGATTAATAAAATTGAATTGAATTGAATTGTCACAAGATAAGTAAAACTGTTGTTATTCACCAATGGCACTGGGGATTAATTGATCTGTATCATTTTCCTTCTGGCTTCCCAATACAGTCTGCAAGTTATCACTTTTAAGGCCTTTGCATTTGGCGAGATGTTGTTTGTTCAGGATGACATCATCTCCACAGAGAGTGCACTTGGGTGTAGGTAGGAATCGTATCTTGTAGAGATGTTCTGCGAAGCAATCGTGGCCAGTTGCCATCCTAAATAAGGCCACTGCAGTCTTCCTTGGCATTTTTTGCATATCAACTCTATCTTTAATATTCTTATAATCTTTATCTTTTAATTTATCTTCATCAAGTCTCTGCTGTCTTTTGAAATGTTATTTAATTGTTTATTTATTTCTATTTGTCCTACAGGTTTTATTTGTTGTATTGCACCTTTCTTTGCTAATTGATCTGCATGTACATTGCCCAAAAGTCCGACATGAGCTGGGATCCATTGTAGAGGAACATGATTTCTAGTTTCAACTGCTTTAATTAGGCTTCTTATTTCTTTAATATTTCTTCTTGTTTTATTATTGTAATTTACTATTCCATCTATGGCTGATTTTGAGTCTGATAAGATGACTATTTTTTGTTTTATGTATGGTCTATATAAAATGTTCTGTAATGCTGCTTTTATAACTATTAATTCTCCATCATAGTGGTTTGACGTTTCATCTAACGTTAGATACTGTGCAAAACAGTATACTCCTGCACTGGCATTTTTTTATTGATGAGCGATCCATCTGTATGTATTAGGAGACATTCTTTTTCTGGGTGTCTTTCATTTTCCGTAGCTATTGCTATGGCTCTCATTTCATCTGGTATATTGTTTTGTTTGTGTATTGTATGTATCAGGTCATTCTGATATTGTATATCAATGTATTCTATTGGACAACATTACCTCTGTTGCAATTATATTGGCTTGGGAAGCATACCGTGTAAAACTGAAAAGCAATTTTTCAGGCAGTTTACCCTGCATTTCAAACTCTGATGTAACAACTGCGATATTACATACATTACTATTCGTGTGCTGTATTAGCAATGAATTAAATACTGTTTTGATACACTAGTTGGAAGCGTGTGGCACTCATAATCCATTTTGCAATAAGCTTAAATGGGAATGCTTTTAATGTATTTCAAACAAATTCAAACACTTTTACTATTGATAGTATTTTAAACATTAAAGCACTAATTATGAGATTTTTTGATAGAAGTGCTTTGCAACTCCCATTTACCACTATTCTAGTTTCAAACTGATACAGCTTCTGCAGGCCCAAACTGCTAGGAGCACTAGTTGCCAGTTTTGTACATCTAAAACAGGGCGAGTTTCCTATATTGTCATAGTTAGGTACCATTGTTTTTCATTTATAGCTAGGCCATAGATTGTGTGTATGTGTAAGTTACCTTGATGAAGATAGGTTTTGGGGAAATTTGGAGAGCTAAAGAATTGCTACAAATAGGTTTCTGGAATGAAATTAGGACAAGAAAAGAGGATATGGAAATACAAGATTTATTAGCGAGTTTTACTTTTAAGAGCTCACTGAGATTATACAGAGAAATGAAAGTAGCATGGAGCAGGGAACAGTATGTTGATATATGTGCTAAAACAGCAAGAGCAGGATTTGCATGGGCTAGGACAGGGGTGGTGAATTTGAAAGGTTTGAGAAAAGAGATTGATTTGGAGAAATGCCCACTATGCCACCAGAAAGTTAAAGAGTGGCATATAGCTTTAGAGTGTGAAGAAATGAAGTTGCTTAGAAAGAGGATAGAGAAGAGAGAATGGTTAAATTTACCAACAGAAATTCAAGCTAAAAAGTTAGTAAATGTAAAATCTAGAAAAATATAATAGAAGTATACCCCCGCCGCTATAACGTTGCACTTGACAGTTCGTGTGGCTTCGCGTAAGGTTGGCTACATCGTGGTTGCGACGTTGCCAGAGTGGCTAGTAAACAACAGCTGATTGTTCTCATTTCTATCGTGTCTAAGCCGCATACAGAAAGTGTACGTAAGTAGCGAACGTCACTGAATAATAACTATTTCGTATTATTATTGTTAATTGAAAATAAGCGATATAAGCAGCTTTGGTATGGTCGGATACTCCTTTCTATGATAACAGGCATAAATGTGTCTACGTATGGCGTCTAATTGGAAAGCATCAATATTTGTGACTGGACGAGGCTTCTTTTTTTTTTCTTCCCTGGAGTTGATAGAAATACCTGTTGTGTTCCAGATGATTCAGGAATTTTGTCCTCTTTCTCTTGTAGTTTCACTCCTTTGTGAACAACAGTTCTCGTGCTTAAATCAAGAGCTGCTGCAGTTCGTTGTACGGCTTTATCAGCAGGAATAGAGGGATTTCCGTGAAGCTTCACGTACTCCTTTTCCTGTTCAAAGTACTCCCGGGTTCTCCATAATAGTTCCAATGCCTGACTATTAAGTGGCACACCTCGGCGCAAAGGATTTTCACTTCGTGAATCATCACTCGGCGATCGGTGTCGTTTTTCCGACATTGTCGCACTTAAGTTTTGTTTAAATAAATAATATGAATGAAATATATATAAAATAGACAAATATAAATAAATAAATGTATAAACGAACAATAACAAAACTATCAAACAATAACCACAAATCTAAATAACAAATAACAATGAACAATATGTAGCCTGCAAAGAACAACTCGACGCTCTGCTAGAGATTCACAAACTGAAGCACATGGTTGGGAATAGTTACATCCGGCAACAGAGCCGATTCTAGATCCGGTTCCGCTTTGTCATCGACCATCCGGAATGCTGCCTTGTGATTGGCTTAGGAAGTCAAAACGGTTGAAGCTTTTCATCTGTTTTTTCGCGAGTGTACCAACTTAAACGCTAGCTGTCAAGTGCAACGTTATAGCGGCGGGGGTATAGGAAACTTTTTGGGCAGAGTAAGAGCAAAATGGATGAGGAAAATGAGTATTAAATTACCGTAGTTTTTATTTAATATGTTGCAAGTAGGACGCAACAACTCGACAACCTCAAGGTTTGAGTTTGTTGGGATCAAGGAAAGCAACTCAAGTTGGAGTTAGTATTGGAGATTAAATAAAGTGATAATTGTACTTTTAGATTAGGAGAAATGCTGGCTACCAGTATTCCATACTGCTGGATACCAGTAGTTAAGAGGTTAGTTTTCTTTATATTTTATTTTATTGTTGTTTTTAGAAACTGGGTTAAGAATAAATTTGTAAAATTGTTGTTGTAAATTTGTACAATTAATTGGGTTAACAATAAAATTACTTAAGTATGTGTAGTTCACTTATGTGACCTTGGTAAGTATCAGATAACTCACTACCACAAGCAATTCACTCAACATGGCTGGGGTGATCATCTGTGAATGTTCAACTGTCAGTTGCTGCCTACCTTTTGTTCTGTAAAGATGAAGTTGTTCATTGTGCATCTCAAAAGTGAAAGTTTATTCAATACATCTGTGTTGTGTGTGATTTACATTATTCTTATTAGTCCATTGCAATACCTACCAAAAACAATTTATGCTTGAACAAGTAATGTTTATGTATGACACATATGTAAAAACATAATGTTTATAGGGACAATCCCCGCACCATAACAAACTTAAGGACAATATAAAATCAGAAATTATGAAAATTATGTAAGAAGAACTTATGTGTGTAAATGGAAATTTCATCCGAAGATGCCAGGTATGTCTTCACACAAGACGCCACTTATAACAAGATTAGTGTTGAAGAAGTTATTTTTTTATTAGCCCCACGTTTTGGGAGCCAATTTGAAGAAGGTTTGTTGCTGCTACGTATGGTAAGCCAGTTTGAAGATGATGTATTATATTTCAACTGTTGGGGAGCCAAACACTTGAAGTAGTTGCAACCGCACGTATGGTAAAACGTTTCCGGTAGCCTTCGTCCCAAGTTTAAAAATATTAACTTTGTAATTTGACTGTTTCTTTAAATATTATATATTTATGTTTGCCTCGGCTCCATCAGTATTTATATTTTTTAGAGACATGAATGTCTTAGCAGGGAGTGGTGTGACTGAAGAATGTAGGCTTACACAGATTATAATTTTACTTCACTCCTTTTATTAATGCTTGATATGATTTAAATAACACTTCACTGATATAGAAAGAGAGCTGTGAGATTCTTTTATTAATTACTTGCACTTTTTAACACGTACAATATTTTTGTCTCACACAAAATACGTATTAAATTTCTTGAGCACGGATCTCGCGTCCAGTTAGGAACACTGTCTACAAGCAACACGTCAGGTTAGGGGCGCTGTCTACAAGCAACTGACTTCTGAATTTGTAAATTTTGCTCCATTTTAGTTTCTGATTGGCTAATCCTACTCCAATAGAATACCTTCATTTAACTAAAGCTTTTTCTGGTTGTTGATTGGCTATTTTATAAACTGTCACTAAAATTACATTATTGCTTCAAAGAATTACAAGTAGCATTAAACTTTCAAATTCATTATTGCCTCAAGGTTACCTCATTGTTAGCAACTTTTAACCTATTATTCTCACAGCTCCTACATTATTAGATTATGTAATACATTCACATAACATTATTACACATGTACAATAATACAAACATATATAATGACTAATATACACTTTGTATATCTTGTTACATACGCATATTGCTTAAGGCGGGCTGTTATTGAAATCATATATTATATAATTAGACTGAAATCATTTAAATGTTAAAAATACTGCCTCAGTGTTCATTATAGTGCACATCACTATCACTCATGAGTAAGTAATGCAGGAGTTGCGGAACAAAAAATCCCCAGTGTAATAGACAGTGCGTAGAGCATGCATACACATGATATGTAGCCTGGCAATATAAGGAGCACATGCATTTGCCCTTACCTCAAGGAAGTACAGCATGCATTTCAAAAATTAAAATATCAATATTTCACTTGAAATATATGCTTGGAAGTACCTAAATCCAAAAAACTAATTACATTTTATTTTCAGATACAGGAGGTAAGATAGAGAGCGAGGGGAGGGAGAAAATATCAAACATTTATTTTACTTTAAGTCAGATGCCTTCTAAGGTTACCAAGTAACAATGTGCATAAATTTGCCCCACTCCAAACAAATCTTTACATGGAAAAAGTATTTTGTTAGTTCTGTTTATCTCAAAATGACACTACTGCTTTTGATTAATGTTTGAGATAATGGCATGCAAATGATACATATAACTTGAATTTTCTGAAATAGCTTCGGAAGTTATTTTCCATATAAATACAAAATCATGAGAAGATCAAAAAGCACTGCAGGAAAAATGCAGTGCTCATTAAAATATGCAGTTTAAGTCAAGCAATTATTTTGTAACATCAGCTTTATTTATTTTGAAGTCTAAGCTTTTTCTTAAAATGTTTTCTTAAAATCTTTTTCTTCACATGAACTAATGATAAAACAAAAACTGGCTTATGATATAAAGAAGTGTGTTGTTTTGTTTCTACTTCTAGCAAATAACTGTGCTTGTATGGCTTAATTTGGAATTAATTCTAGGCAAAATTTTATGCTGTGATCCACATGAAGTGGACAGAAATAATTTTTTATATGCTATGACATATATTTATGGAGAATGTTTAATTTACATGTTATATTATTCAAATATCTTTGATGTTATCATTGAGATTATTGTATTTATTGTTTAATTGTGAATGTAACTTTGTTTAGCATATATATCCGACATTAAAATTATTTATTAATAAAATAGCAATATGAAGGATTTTTTTTTTTAAAAACAGATAAGAGTCAACTGAAAACTCCAATGCCACAGCCAGGACTTACACACGGTTCTCCCACCCTCCGTGCGGTTTCTCTAACCATTGAGCTATTGTGACAACATGCCGGTGGGACATTGAATTCCCCATTTGACTCAAGTTGTTTCCCAGATAGACCACTAGACTCGCTAGAGATGACAATATCATGGCGACCTGCCATCGCAAGTACTTTTAACACTGGGAACTTCTGGGTTTCTTTTTAAATTAAAGAGATTGTCATCTCGCTTTGTTCACAATAATTCAAGAATGGAAACTAGAATGGGAAGCAAAACAGCATAAATCATTTTGGTTCACAATACCCTAAGAACGAGAACAGGAATGTATATCGATAGCAAAACTGGAAATTTCATTTTGTGCATTGGGAAGCCATTTGTTTGTAACTGACCAATGATATTTTTAAGCCTGCTTCAAATTCAGACAACATAATGCAGGTTAGTCAACATCAGAATGCTTGAGTAAACGTTTTCTAAATGTAGATCCATTACTATTTCCAATTCCTTTTGTCAAACCAAGCATCATTCCTTTATTAAAGTTATTTGTTATTCTTAATTGTTCTCTGTTAATTTCTATCAGTTTTTGCTGTTCTTTGTAGTTTTTGTTATTGTTACTTTTTGAGGCAACTTCCTGTTTTGAGTTGCATGTTTAACAAACTACAGGTGAAGCTTTTGCTAGAAGAACCAACATTCAATGAATATGAGACGTCAGGATGCACATTTTCTGGAATTTCTTCCAGTTTCATTTTCTCAGCTTGCAACTAAAGAGGACTCTAGCATCTGTTTCATGTTGCAGTCGCCTTGAATAATTTCAAGTGAAGAGTCTACTGTGAGTGACTCATGAGATTGGCTTTGTCCTTGAACTGCAAGCGTGCAGTGGACTAGGGAGCTTCTTGCCTGCGATGCAAATAGCTTAACACCAGCAGTTCAAAACAATTGTCAACAGGTGCAGTCCAAATAATGTTTCACATGTACATGGTCATAAATATAGTGGTTTACATGTATGCAGGTTTTACAGGTTTACTTATTGGAAGTATGATCATAATTGTATTGTTTGATGCAGTAATATAATGTACTACTGATGCTACTTCGCGTAATATTTATTGTTCCGAGAAAGAAAGGATATAAGTACCTTTGGAACAGGCTGTGAGATAATAGAGCGAGAGGGAAGAACAATACAGCGCTGGCTCAGGTTCGCTTACATCAACCACAAGGACAAAGATAAACTCCCGAGTCACTGACAGTAATATGTCATTCCCAGGAACAAGAAAGTTAAATTTTGACCACATTTTTCTTTCCCGCTCCCTTCCTGTTAATTATGAAGGCTCACATTATAATACATGTATTTTAACTTTGTCATTCTCATTTGTTTCTGTTATTATTAACCAGCCTTTAGGACTAACTGCGCTATTACAAAACTAATTCTTACAAAAATGTTATGGGATCAAGGCAAATGTAATAACATGGTTTTTACGATCAGTTAAAAAAAATGCAACTTACCATGCTAATGTCTTTCTGTCTGTTTCACATTTGCCTACAATATCTGCTAATTTGCCCAACTTCTCGTTAACTTTGGCTTCCTGTATGAAAAAATCCAAATCTTTCATAACACCATCATGCACAGTTTTAATCCATACATTGTACAGCCGATCAGCACGAGACCAATTTTGCTTGAAGTGCTTTCCATATATATCCTTGAACTCATCAGCACTAAAACAAAAAACATTATAGTACAAAAAATTGCAGATGAAGTTGAAGAACCACACAAAAACTTTATTTCCGCTTCTTCAAACAAACAGATATGCCTGAGAGCATGCTTAGCTATGCAACCTACAGCTTAATCAAAATCTTTCAGAATGAAAATGTTCAGTATAAACATTTGTTGTTTTTGTCCTAACTGGATCCTCCTACAAGCATGTTCTAACTACATGGTTCATTACCAGAACACTACAAAATGACAATACAGGGAGAGCAAAAAAACTATGAACGTCTGCGCTGTGTTTATCCTGTCCATGTCCTTGGCACTCATTGCCGTCTGCCACTATCATAGAAAGGCGCAGATGAAATTGCAACATTCTTATAACTACTTTTAAAGGCTTTACTTACCAACTTTATGAAAGGAGATGCTGAAACTGGCCACCGTCGTTGTCCATACATTTTTCGCACCTCTTTAGGAAACTATCCATCACTCGCTGTAGTTCACATTGAGAAATGCTGGCAATTTCTTGATGGATATTTTGTTTTAATTCTTCCAGGGTATGTGGGTTTGTCTTGTACAAATTTGTTTTAAGTTACCCCAAAGATAGAAATCGCAGAGATAGAAAAAAGGCAACAGTTGACACCCATACATATGTGAATACAATTTTGCCCCCCCCCTCTTTTTTTATAATTAACAGCCAGGGAATGTGATTTTGCCTTTTTTCAACAAGACTCTACAACAGCTTATACAGCCAGTATTTCGATGAGAACAATTGAAAGTGGGTTTAGGACAGAATTATTAGTAGAGATTTGTGGCCCCCATTTTTTCCCTCCAACCTAAGCCCCTGTGATTTCTATCTCTGAGGTAACTTAAAACAAAGTGTACAAGACAAAACCACATAACCTGGAAGAATTAAGACAAAATATCCGCCAGGAAATTGCCAGCATTTCTGTGAACTACGGCAAATGATGGATAGTTTCCTAAAGAGGTGCCAAAAATGTATGGACGACGGTGGCCAGTTTCAGCATCTCCTTTCATAAAGTTGGTAAGTAAAGCCTTTAAAAGTAGTTTTAAAAATGTTGTATGATTTCATCCGCGCCTTTCTATGATAGCGGCAGATGGCGCTGAGGACGTGGGCAGGCAAAACACTGTGCAGCCAGTTCATAGTTTTTTGACTCTCTCTGTATAACACAGAAAGACACTAATAAAGACTAAAAAATCATCAGCGTTAAACTATTAATAAAACTATGCTTGAACTAATGTATAATCATACTTGCCAACTGAAATTAAAACTCATAAAAATTTCCCTCATTCAGAAAAGTGTAGTAATTTTGCGATGACATTTGCCGTAAAGCACAATTACATGTAAAATAAATGGGAAATCCAGTTTATAAGAATCCTTGAAGACCTGGTAGTACTGCTACTTTCTGTCACACATGCTGAAATTCTTCTTGGCACCACAATAAACAAGTGCTAAAGCAAAGACCACCACTTCCTAGGCTAAATACTCAGATTTCTAGTCCATATTTTATTGATCACGATGGACAGACACACAGATAAATTCTGGTCTATCATAGTACTATGTACCAATTAATGAAGTGCACTCAATCTATAATTTTAAGTTAAAGTATAACAGAATAGAATTTAATGCTTTACCATGTCCGTAGTGAAAAACTTTAACACTTTGAATCTGCCCATAAAGAAGTAAAACTGCCTCTTTTGCCAGAGAGACATAAAAAGACCTGTACATTTTATGGGCAAGCTGTAAAAGTTGGCAAGTATGGATTATGATTACAGTATGTTAATAACATTTACATTAACTAGTGCTTGTGAGAACTAAATTTCCAATAATCTGTTATGTTTCAGTTTATAAACATGTGAATACCTGCTCAAGACTTTAGGCACTATGTAACAGCAATACTGTGAGATAAGTTTGATTTCCTAGCAGAGCAATGATATCGTAATTCACAACAAAAGTGAAATACTCAGAGCCTGAGATATGACGTGAAGAAGGTTCCTGATGTGAGGTTAATTTGCTTTTAATGGCATATATCTTACCTTAAAACTTAATTTTTCCTCCTCACTATTCTGATAATATCACAAGAACTATCAGGCCGGGACAAGTGCAATTTGATTTCAGATACAAATTTGCCCAAGTCACGACCTGACAGTACCTTGCTACACTTCATGCCATGAAGTTCTTTGCTGCTGCATACAACATTTCTGCTAAATGTGGCTTAGAGTGCAAGTGTGAAAGTTCAACTCCAGCTTTTGGAATTGATTCAACTGCTTCCTTGATAAATATATTTATCTTTATACCTCCACATAAACCATGTTTTATGTTATGCATTCATATATATATATATATATATAGACACCCATTTCTGATATGAGTACTGTACAAGGATTGGCTGATAAGTCCCGGGCCTCTCAATGAAAACAAACATTTAAAAAAAATTTTTTTTTATTTCTCAACATAATCTCCAGAATAATTAATACATTTGTCATACCAGTGTTCTAATTTAATGAAACCATCTCTGTAGTGCGATTTATCAAGGTCTTCAAAATAGCTGTTTACTGCATCAATGAACCTCCTGCTGTAAAATCTTCGTCCTCCAAGAAATTTTTTTGAGATTAGGGAACAGTTAGTAGTCACTGGGTGCTAGATCTGGCAAATAGGGTGGATGTTCAAGCAATTCAAACTTTAATTCGCAAATTTTCCCCATTGCAATGACTGAACGATGGGCCGCAGCATTGTCGTGATGAAACAAGATTTTTTTTTTTTTTTTTTTGCCAAATGAGGTGTTTGTCTTTTCACCTCATCACTCAAACGTTGCAGTAGCTTGCGTAGTAGTCACCAGTGATACTTTTACCCTTTTCCAAGTAATCAATAAAAATAATTCCCTGTGCATCCCAGAAAACACTCACCATAACCTTGTTAGCTGACAAAATTGACTTTGCCTTTTGTGGAGTTGGTTCACCTGGTGCAATCCACTGTTTTGACTGTGATTTACTTTCTGGAGTGTAGTGATGTATCCAAGTTTCATCCATGGTAATAAGCAGTCTCAAAAATTCATTGGAATTTTTACAGTAGAGCTCCACATTCTTAATAGAAACAGTTTTTCTATGCAACTTTTGATCAGGTGTCAACAAATGCGGCATCCACTTCGCACAGACCTTGTGAAAGCCCAAAACATTACTTAAAATATTACCTGCACATTCTTTTGATACATTTACAGCCTCTGCTATCTCAAACAACTTTAATCTGCGGTCTTCCAGTACTAAACGATGAATTTTTTTCAATCATCTCTGGAGTTGTGACTTCTGCAGGGCATCCAAAGCGAGGCACATCACTAGTGCTCATACGTCCCATTTTAAACTCTGCAACCCAACTTTTAATAATTGAATATGAAGGGGCAGTCTTTCAATGTACTGTACATTTCCTCCTTGATTTCTTTAGGCGTTAAGCCTTTCAAATGGAAGTATTTAATCACTGCTCATTTTTCCAAATCCTCCATTTTCGTGAAAACTTGTCTTGTTTAAAATGCTGTCATTCAAAAACGGAACAAGCTATTGACCTGTAACTATGGATACAAGCTAATCTAGAATAAAACTATATGATACTACCATTTAACTGACCTAGTGGCGCCATCTCTGTGTGAGACCCGGGACTTATTAGCCAATCCTCATATATTGGTTCCCCAAAAGATTTAACTATTAACCATTTTCCTTTATTGCAACTCCATATGCTATCTGTATGGTAGCTTTTATTACATATTTGAGATATACCTATTCATTTAAACACACACATTCTCAAAAGAGTGTTATGTCGAGTTATATTAAATCTAATGCTGTAGTATTAAAATACTTTTCATGAGTTTGTTCATGCCACAATCTTTTAGAAAAAGCTTTTAATAAAAGAATAAATAAATAATTAAATCTTTCCTATTGTTATTTTATTCTAAAGCTGCATTCCAGGCAATCAGTTCAAATACGTCCCTTAAAATGGAAAAAATAAAAGAAATACAACAAATGATAATAGTAGATGATACAAAGGATAAAAGTAGGGATTTATTTTGTGAGTAGGAATGTTTGCAAAATGAAGGCAATCCTATGAGTAAAATAAAAACACTTTTAACACATGTGGTATATATTATTTTTAAGACAGTGCTCAAATTTGTAAAATATTAATAAAATAATACTGTATCAATATCGTGATCTCTGAAACTAACAGAGATCATGTTTAAAATGTATTCTTGAAATAAGAGAAATTACATTAGAAAAACAAGAATTCAGATGTTTTGTTGATTTGTTAGCAGTCATTTTAGTGAAATTATTTTTACCATGTTTTGCCTTACACCAGACAATGAAGCAATTAAATGCTATATCATATTGCTTTCTGCACTTTTTGGGTAGGTACTTCTAGTGTTATTGTTTCTGCTGCTTTGTATTTTCACCTCCATTTCAGTTTCTTCTGAATTTGTAATTTCTGTCATTCAACCCTTATGTATGTTAGTTAAAAGAATAGCGTTTTAGATCAAAGAAAGCTGCCAATATAACGTATAGGTGAACTCTACAACGAATTGCGATAAATTGAAGTATGATTATTTGTTTTGTGAACAGATAATGCGAGTGCCATGACAAACTAATCATGTAAAAAGACATAATGGAAAGTAAAACCTAATAAAACCAAGTCGAGTTATTAAACATGTGCAAATACAAAAGGTAATTGCCATGTGATTGGACTTGAATCCAAAGTTAGCCACAATGCAGGTTATCCCACTAGTGTGCGAAAATTTAAAGCTTTTAACTTGTGTGCACTGTGTTAGAAGCTCTACTTTTAAGCCTTGCTGTCTAAAACATAAATTTAAAAAAAGAATACATGGTTCCAATGGATTCCAGCCCACTCAGGACTAAATGGTAATGAAAAAGCTCATATGCTGACCACGAAAGGAACAAAATTAGCACAAAAACATACTACAAATTCTTATATGAATCTATAAAACGGGTTATTAAAAGAAAAATGAATTCAATGTCACAACAAATTCCAAAATAGAAAGATTCAAATTTAACTCCCATGTCCCTAAGAAAACAGCTGTTAACTACTTGCCATGACTATCTTGGTAAACACCTTATCCAAATATTGGGAAGCAAGAAGGAAGATGATAACATTGTTAAATCCTGAGCATCAATGTCCCTCCCTCTTACACATGCACAACGGAAGTTAATAAATAGCATTATACAATAAAAGTGATCTTAAGCTTATCTTACAAACTTTTCTTTAATTAGGATGCCAACTGTAACAAAAAATGGATTAATTCTGATAAAGCTAAATTAATGCTACAAGCTACTTGTTACACTGCTCCATTGTATCTTTATAAACAACCATGTGCTAATATTGCTTGTATTTGAATACCATGCTCTTATAATAAAAGTTGCTTATAACCAAAACAGAAATAAAAACAGGTATTCTATGCAGTACTGTAAGTACTTCCAGTTCCTGATGTAAATAATCAACCAGAGATTTTCATTTCCTGGTGTAGACATCACTTACATATTACATTGCGAGTTCTGATAAAAAATGCAATGTAGTACCGCTGGTATGGTAATTGTTTTATGAAAGATGCAGTTTCAGCAGCTTTCATTTTGTACATATCCCGCCACATAAGTAAAAAAAGATAACTAAAAAAAAATAATGATTTCCAGGTAATTCCACACTCTTATATTAATATGATATATGGCTATTCATTACTGAAATGATGAGACAGCACAATTGTATAGTTTCACGGAACTCAGAGGGAACTTCCTTTATGTCCATGTCCCATTCAGTCACAGGAAAATTTTATTTTCACTTTTATGCTTTTTGTGTTAACTTTAGGATTAAAATTCTCTGTTATGAATAAAATTAACATTCACAATTTGTTTTTAAGTTATTTTTAGAATAAAAACAAACCTTCCAATTTTCCTATTCAGTCACGTGGAATGGCCCTAAATGCACTCCTATGCCCTTTAATTTAGCAAACATACATTTTAATTATATTACTTTTAAACTTAGCTATCTTATTTCACTGCTACAACAAATTGTGTTAAAATGCCAGCCTACCATTTACATTTAAGGGCCAAGAGAAGATAGCAAGTGCAATATTCAAAATTATGCAGTATTGGGGCACTGTAACGTTTCAAATCTACGATAAGGCATTGTGAACACCAAGGATGTATATAATCACTTTAGAGAAACTCCTTTACAATTTACAGTATATGTTACCAGACCTTATGTTTCTAGTAGGCCAGTATAATCCATAAATTTGGTTTCCTTTACCAGTTAGATTACTTGGTTTACCTAACACAATAAAGATTAATTATTCATAAGTTTTAATCACATTTTCAAATGGACCCTAGTAATTTAGAATAGCCATACCCTTCATATAAATACCAACAGAGAAAAAAATAGTGTCATTACACAATAGGAAATCTGAGTTTTTATTAACACCAGTATACATAAATGCAACATGAAGCCCAGGATAAAAACGAAGTCCAACATCTACAATACTACTAAATCAGATACTTCACATATCTTTATATCCATTCATAAGGTAAATATAAAACAATATTTCTGATAAAATAGATAGCTAAAACGGCTTGCAAATTACTGGACATCACTTCTAACTAAAATTTCCGGAAAAAAAAGAAGACACAAACACGTTACTAATCAAACGCCTTATATAATGCATTTTATGGCCTCAAAAATATGTATAACAGTATTTATTCAAACCTTTAGGTCACATGATATACATTTATCGCATTATAGCAATTATTCTATCACACATCTGACCAAAACCCATGTCCTTGACAGTTAATAAAATTGAATTGTGCCCACTTGTCACTGTCGCCACCATGAGACAAACGCCGCTTAAGCATAACCTGTCTCACCTTAAGTAACTGAAAATTTCGTCAAATACCCTCCTGACTCCCACGCGAAAAAGTTGCACATGTTTTCCTTCGGCACATATATTTTCATTTTCCGACATTTTGAGTGTTAATTCTTCATAGAATCAGTATTTTATAGTTCTAATTAATGCGGCTAAAACATTCCACAAACAAAAGCCTCCATTCGCCTTCGCACATGCCTTTTGTCAAGTCGGAAATCAGACTTGCCAACACCGCAGAAAAGCCTACAACGACCTGCGTAAATTTGACCTCACAAACTCCTTGAAGAAAGAAAAATGTTAAGGTCTCCCGCAAGGGGTAGGATCCCTCCTCAAACAAGTTCCTCTTGCAACAAGAAGGTTACTTGATCCAGAGATCCAAACTTTAATCCATGCCAAAATTAATTTCACACATGTAGCGCAGGCATTGCTCTATGCAGAATTTACCTATCTTCTACCCTAGCAATGTATAAATGTAAAGGAACGGACAGGCAGTTGACGGTTTCCACCACCCTCGACCATATAATATTAAATACACATTCTGGAAGTTCACCGCAAACTATGCTTGCGGAGGGTGTTCATGAGATGTTCCGATGAGCGGTGTGCGTGTGCGTGTGCGGGCGGGAACACAAAATTATTCTTTTTATTCATTTTATGTACTCTGAATCTTTATGGTAATCTGTACTGCCAGGCAGATGTTTTAAATAAAAAAAGGAAAATATCAAATATTAATATATACGAAACCATCCAAATCACTTATCGCACATAGGAATAGGGGTGATACTTGAAAATAGGCATTACTCGCATAACGTTGTACATTTTTCACTTTATTCAAATTTACCAGTTAATCAGTGAACACCATAGATAATTCTAGGATGTTAGGGAAAAGACGGATAAGCCACAAAACATTTAACCAAACCAAAATGAAATAAATAAATATACCATTGAGTAAAAGGCTGCGAGGTCTTCTATTTGGTAAAACTCAAACAAGTCAATCCCCATTCAAAAGACTTCCCGAGGACTTGAGTAAAACCGAATAAGTAAATAATCGTTCCTATGTCATAGAGAAAAGGCATACAAGTCAACTTGTTAATTTTTATGTTCGATTTATTGCCACCCACAGCCAGTTTTTCAAATGCGTTTGTATACAAATACTATTAATTTTTTAATATCAACTGTTAAATAGACCTAATTTCGGAGATTAACAATAACGCAACAATATTTTACCCGTTTTATTTCTGCAATAATGGTATTGAGTTCTCTTTACGTGGTTCAAGCACTTACGTTTTTAACCTGAAACACTCTTGGTTATAATACTCCATAATACATAAATATTACACAGCTCTTATGGACGCTTTCCCAAATTGATATATAAATTAAATTGAGTTTTATTTATGGACTTTCTTTAACTGCTGTGGTTTTTAGCGTCCCATTCTAACTGGGCGTGAAAGACCAATAATTTTGCTCAGAGGCCCTTATCAGGCTTGAGGTTCCTTTACGTGCCGTAAATCTAAGACACGGGACCACCGCCTTTACTTCCCTTCCGAAGGAAGCCATGCTAAGGATTTTTACGCCTGAAAAACTCCACCGCCCTCCGCTGGGTTTGAACCCACGATCTCGGGAACTAGATGTAACATGGTAACCACTACACCACGGAGGACGATTCTTTTGAGAGAATAAGCAAGATATGAACAATTCGAACCTTTAGTAACGGATATTTGAAATAAATTGTGTTTTAAAGAGATCCACATTTCTTGTGTAGTATATTTTTGTTTATCGCTTAACGTTTACTAGTTATACAAGATTATACAAAATTCCTTCCTAATGAAGAGGTCTTGAAAGGAGTGGGAGTATGAAATGGAAACGTGTAGTTAATAATAGCGTCTGATTCGCTGGATAAAAAATCTTTCCATTTGAAAGCTACTGTAGTCGTAATGCTAATGACTCGTTACTGTATTACACAGCTGAAATTGCCATAATAGATTGGTCAGAGTGTTGCAATATGTAGTGATGTTGTAGTGTCTAATGCATGTTACGAAACCTATAGCCAGTCTTATTGCTAAGAAGACTAATTTTGCAAATGAGTGAAAATGACGGTTTGGTTGTTTACTTCTAAAACTTTCCTTGAACAAGCCAAAGGTAAAAACAGTATATTGTGTCTTGTATATTCCTAGGCTCTCCAAAATATTTATCAGCTTTCATAATCTAAAAAAAAAAAAAAAAAAAGAAGTTGCCAAAGATACGAAATTCCAGGGGAAAAAAAGCAAGAAGAAAACAGATCGGTAATACAGGCTTGAATAGCTGCATCATACTGTTATGCAGTGTAAGGAGGCATTCTGTCTCCCTTTCAGATGTGTCTACCGCATGTCCTTCGCTAACAGCTTGTCGGGTCCTTGTCCTGGATTGTTGCATCATGTGTTGTAAGCATATCTTTTATTAGAGCCACTCCTGTGCGGGTATCTTCTTAGGTTTTCTTGTTTTCTGCATCTTGAATGCACTCTGCTTAAGATTTGGACAAAGCTTCTGTCAGCGGCTGATCCGTGACATCTACCTCAATCTACCAGAACCACAACACAGGCACATGTGTGCAAGATGATATCGAGACAACTATAACCACCCCGGGAGCGGTCCTAAGTTATATGCCATCTCTATCAACTTCTCTGAAGCTTTTGACACTATCAGTAGAAAGATTCTCATAGAAAAACTAAACAACGTAATGGGAAGAAACCTACATGAAATAACTCATCTAGAATACGCATAGGAATTAAATATGGAATCGCAGTATACAGTCCAATCCAACAAACCATAGGTGTTTTGCAAGAAGATCATGAAGGGCATGATTATTTATAATGCTATGACTATAACGTAGATGATTCCCGAAAGAACAAGCATATATAGGTGTGCTACGATATTGTGTTGTTCTCGAGATCCAAAGAGGAGCTGCAGCCTACCTTTGACTTGCTGAGAAATGGGTAAAAGATATCAAACTTCCTAAATGAAGGCAAGAGGCTCTCAATGACATTCAGGAGTGGAAAACTAAGTGTTCCATATATACGAAGGGCCTTCGGAAAACATATTGACCTTCAAGTATGTGGGCATCACAATACAAACTATGGGTAATGCCTTCTCTACTCACATCAGTGACAGACTCAATGCAGCACTAGAGCTATAAACATAATTAAAAATAGAATAAACTGTCAGAACAGCTTTTCGAGCTGAAGGTTTCGCCTGTTGCCGCACATGGTTTGGAAAATGTAGGGTTATATCTAAAATACCTAGAGCAACTCAAAAAATAGAAAGCAATGTTTTTGAAAAAGCTATGTTTCAAAATACTCTTCGTCACTGTCAAGGCTTTTATGAATTAACACGTAAAACATTCTATGTAGAGGAACTTCGGACTAGATTGTTATTGTTAACTACGCGAGTTATGTGTATTTTGCGCAGAAGTTACAGGGAAAGAGGGACATCTGGAGTGATTTTTACTCACCGTGCAGTGCTCTACGACTGGCAGGGAGGAGGCTACGAGTTGAGGCACCCGTTACAAGTTTCGTCATACCTATTTTCCAATATAAGCTGTGTAAAATTTAAAAATTCCATCACTCAGACTTGGATTGTGTTTATAACGTAGGAAGATTTACGAATTATAGCATGCTTGAACTGTACACTCAGGCACGAGTCTACCAGCTTTCTGTAGTGACGATTAATGGTATTTATTTTCTGTTTAGTATGCACATTGTGAGCTATTCGTTTTTAATTACACAGGCTTGAATTTCAAGCTACTAGGCGCGTATGCTGTACTTCTGGTTTCCAAAAAGAACATAAACCAAAAATAACAATCTTTTAATGCTCAATTCATAGTGCAGCTACGCTGGCGATGCGATACGATATTGCTTCTCAAAATCTAAGTGTTCACAATGAGGCGACACAATTTACACGTGAAACTTGGACGAAAGCACACGTCTTTTCGTATCATTTGTATATTCATTTTAACTCATTTCATACCACTGGTGGTAGTTAGTATTTCTTCGGAAAGAGAACGCATTTCCATGGATGTTGATGCCATCTTAAACTAATTCTGTGGATGTAGCCACAAACCGCGGTAAAAGTTAACTCCAATACAACTATAGTGGCGTTCATGCTTAATTCCTATTGGTCAAACTTCTTGTCGCTCCATGGTGAACTGGGCATCAGAAAGCAGATTTAAAATCAAAAGGAAATTTGTTGATCAGGCAACGGTGAAGAAACGAGAGCAAACAGTTGCAGTGATAAGCTACTTGTAACGAGTGCTATTATATTTATAAGGACCGTGCATTTCAAAATTTGCGAGCTATTATTGGACAAGAAGCAACCTGAATTTTATATCGTGTTATACATTTATTTTTTATGCAAATACAAACATATTTTACACTACTGCTCCAAAGCAAACATGCAAGGTACATATTGTATGGGAGTAATTGTAGGGTGTTAGTGAAAAGGCGAATAAGTAAAACACTATTTATTTCTTCAATAAGGTTGCATCATAAATGTCGAACCATTAAGTTCTCTTTATACAGTGCGAGTTTTAATTCCACCGACAAAATTCAGGGCGCGATTCCTGCCTGGAAATGGAGCACAAAAGTTCATTTCACCTCGTGTCCGGAAATGCACAGTTTCCAAGGTAGATGACACTGACGACATTCTCTCATAACTTGCACTGTGAGTTTTGTGTTGCAGATGGTGTGATTGAAGCAACGTAGAAGCACAATGGTCCGATACTCATTGCAGGAACAAGCCGAGATGACGTTCGTTTATGGACAAGCAGGTGGAAACGATCGAGAGGCAGCACGGATGTACCGAGTCACGTAACCTGACAGATAGCACCACCCATATCACACAACATTTGGAGCCATTTTTCGGCGTTTGTGTGAGCATGGGTCCTTTTGAGACAGACGAACGTTCAGGGCAGCCGCGGACTGTGCGTACACTAGATGTAGAGGAACATGTTCTCCATGATATTGAGAACCCTGGTGCAAGCTCCAGGAAATTGTCCCGCCTACGTGGTGTAAGCCAAAATACGGTTTTGTGTATCCTACACGACAACCGCTATCATCTCTTGTCACCTCTAACGTGTGCAGGGATTTTCACCGGCGGATTTTCCTTCAGGGGAAAGAATCCATTGTGGGGTTTCTGTCTGTAGTCCTCTTTACCGTAAAAGTACCTTTGGTAGAGCTGCCATCATTAACCAGCATAATTACCATCTGTGGGGAAGAGGAAATCCGCACGGAATTGTTGAAGTATCTCGTCAGCAGCGGTTCAGCATCAATATTTGGGCAGGGATTATTGGCGACCGCCTACTTGGACAGTTCTTCTTCCACGCCTAAACGGAGAGACATATCTGGACCTCCTGCAAGACACTCTGCCTCCATTGCTGAAGAATGTGCCTTTGGCAATACGACAGGCAATGTGACTGCGGCACAATGCCCACTTCCGCATTAATGTTCACCGACACCTCAACATCTTCCTCACACGTTGGATAGGACGTGGAGGTCCTGTTGCATGGCCTGCTCGATCACCGGACCCCCTGGAATTTTCCTAGTGGGGGCACTGTGTACGGTGAGCCTGTCGATATTCGGACACAGCCCGGAAGGAACAAATGAGGCAACCCATGATGCGACGTGTGAACGCGTGTACCGCATCCCATGGAGGCCATTTTGAACATCTGTTGTGACATAGATGGGATTCAGGTCATTTACTGTGTGCCAGGGCTCCTCTTTGTTTGATGTCGTTCTTCAGTGCCGTCTACCATGGAAACTGCATTTCCGGACACAAGGTGATTTGAAATTTTTTGCTCCATTTCCAGTCAGGAATCCTCCTGTGAAGTTTGTCGATGGACTTCAAATTCACCTTGTATATTGCCTATAGGCATACTAGGAGTCTTAACAATGACATTTTGTTTTTTACTTTTTCTACCATGTACATAGTAGGCAGAGAAGGTATTGCATTCCACCGAAAAGTTCGATACAGAGATTTCACTAGAAATACATGTTTCGAGACCCCTGAATAAAAAAATAATCATTTTTAGAAAAAGATCCATGTGTATTTGACTGTGAACAGTATAACTCAAAAACGAAAAGTGGATAAATGAATCATTCCACATCAAGTCACACAAAGTCGGAATAATAGCCAATCAGTTTGTGCTGCTGTGGTATGAAGCTTTCAGTCAGCAAGCAGTCTGTACGTTGTAAAATCCTAGACGCTAACACTGATAAACTGTTTGAAAGAACACTTCTATAGAAGGTCCCATCCTGATATTAACAGCTTTAAAACAAAATATATCACACATTCCTTGTGTATTTTTTCCAGATTTTATCATCCTTTGATAAATAAAAAATTCAACATAAAAAAATTTGCTAGGTTTCTCTAAAAAAGATAACATTTCTAAAAATAAAAAACCTGTGTGTGTGTTTGATTTCATGTGGAATGACTTAAATACCTTGCAAACATGCGACACAAAGATTGTAAAGAAAATTCCCCACCCTAAACTATTTTTTTATGTGGAACATTTTACGAAAATTTTGATTCTGTAAAACATGGTTCTAATGATTTTGATTAAAATACTGCATATTAAAGATATTTACATGACAAAATGTATATCTTGAATTTTTTGAGAATAGCCTTCATTCAGAAGGAATTTTGTATAAGATACATCCTAGTTCAGTATGCTTTTCTGGATTTCTATAGCAAGAGCAGCACAATGCTACTCCAGAATCTTTTTGAAAGGTATAAGCAATTTGAGCATCTCAAAACAATTGCCAGTAAACAGAACAGTTAAGGACTTTGCTGAGAGGTTGTTGATCTTAGAATTCTGAGAGCATTTCATACACAGGATCTTTGAAGAATGCTTTTTGGTATATTTGCTGCATCTGCAACCTTGAGCTAAAACTAATGCGTTGCCATGCCATATCACAGAAAATGACAATGGTATCAAATTCTGGTCTCAGCAGTAGAGGTAACCTTGGCAGGAGCATGACTGTTTCCATGCAGTATCAAATGCATACAGCATGAAACAAGCTGAAACCAGCAGCATGAGTGCATAATGCTCCTTTACAAATGGATAAAGAATTGTAACCGTTAAAAGAACCACAACAAGTTTACAAATACTGAAAATTATTATAAACACGGCTATGACAATAAAAGTCTATACCTCCGAGATGCCCTTTCTTCAGGTTTTCTTCTTCTTTTTGAATAATTATTGTTCATATATTGCATTATCTGAGCAATGGTGAGCCTCAGTGATGTTTCTGAGTTTTCATGTTCACATGGCTTGTATATCTTTATCAAAAACATGCATTGAACCAAGAATGCATGTTATGTGGTGCTGCAGTTTGAAAATGTGACTGGATTATATTGTCTATTGCCATACTTTTCATTTAGCTCAAAATCATTTTGCAACTCAATTAATTCTAACAGAAGCACAGAGCAATGTGTTTGATCTCCTATGAAAACAATACTGTATACAATTAAAATTATGTTTCTAGATCTGAAATATACTGATGTCTATTTTCAAAGGTTTCATTAAATTGTTGCATATTTCCGCATACTTAGTGATTATATACTTTGCATGACTTAACAATGGATGAAAGATTAGAAACATTGTTTTAAATGCTTTAATACTTTCAAACAACTGCAATATTATATGATTTCTTACCTTGAAAGCATGTGCATTCAGACTGCTAAGATATCTGATCAATTTGAAGTCCACTTCTCATCTAGAACTTCCATACAATTATTAGGCAAAATGAAAACCAATCGAGCTTCGTCTGATCAAGTGATTACATGGTATAGTAAGAAAATGCTTCATACACATTGCAAGAAATGGCTAAAATTATCTGAGATTGAAGTCTGAAGCTCAAATAAATCCTTTATTTATTTTATTTTACCACTATCTGTTACATGAGTGAAGTTAATTGTCTTTGTACACAGATACCTTTGGTAAACAATAGTGCATTGGTGGCATTTTTATGAGTAATCTTCATCTGTGTCATTTTGCACTGAATGTGTCATCCAAGTCCCACATTATTGTTGCATATGATTGCTCCCAAGATATGTTTTATTATTCATTTACAAACAAAGTCCCAATGAACATATTGCTCTAGGTAGGAAGTGCCCTTTACTAGTGAGACAGTAGCAAAATAGAAAGAATAAACACATACAGAAAAAAATGCACATATACCGCATTTATGCGAATCTAATGTGCACCCCATATTTGAAACTTAAAATTATGAAAAAAAAAAAAAAAAAAGGGTTTGTATCGAATGTAAAGCGCATCAATGACAGAAAATAGGTGATAGATATTTTATTTAAATTTATTTAATAAAACAATGGATTTATCGTATATATAAACCATCAGATTATAGAACTGAAAGTGCCGTATTGTTAGGTGACACATTGTTAAAGAACAAAATTAGTGTTGCGCACTGTTTTTTGCACCCTGTTGTTTTGATGATAACTTCCTTTGTCCCCTTCTCAGTAATAGTGTAGTTCCATGGCATATCAAACCAAATTGGCATCTCATCAGCGCTGCCTATTTGTCCCATGGAAAAATGTTTTATCTTCCGAAGTGAAATGACATACAGGCTGAAACGTTTATAGTTTGTCCTCAAAATCTGCAGGAAGCTTCTGGCACATTATGTATGGCATCTTAGAGATAAACCCGTCTGCTGCATGAAATGATCCACACATTCACAGCTAGCCCTTAAACTCTTGTTTTGGAATACCAAGAACTTCAGCCTCCTCTTTAGCTTTCTTTCTTATAGTGTCACTAGTCACAGGTTGCACATTCTTCCTCCTTTCACGCACAAAGCCCAATACTTTTTCTTCAACTTCAGGATGTCTTCCTTTGTGAGGACCCGTAAATTTCTTCCTACTAGCTTTAGTAGCAAATAATGCCAATTTCTGTTTTCGCCACAAGCAAACATTGCTTTCTGATACATTGAACTTCCTTCCTGCCTTTCCATTACCCTTTTTTTTCAGCATAAAGGATTACTTTACACTTTAAAGAAGCATCATAAGGCGTTCTTCTCTGTTTGCCCTCGCCCTCCATATCATAACTAAAAACGCTCATAATAGGCCAATGATAAATGAGCGGCTAGCTTGTCGCAAGTTTCCAGATGCATGTTAACTCCAGCAATCTGTTGTGACGTAATAAATGAAAAATTTGAATGAAGTTACTGGCGTTCTACGGAACGGATTTGCACTCGAATCTAATGTGCACCAATGACTTAGAGTACTACATTTGGTCAAGAAAGGTGCGCACTAGATTTGTGAAAATACGGTATTTTCTTTTAACATGTGTGCATGTGCGCACGTACGCGTGTGTGAGAGAGATTAACATTTATTAAATATTTCAACAAGCACCATAAACACCAATTCAACAAGATTTTCTGTTGTCCAATTATTAGCAATTACAGTATTGCTCAAGTAGGTATCTGAAGAGTTTGTTTTTCAACTGAGATAAATTACATGATGCTTTGATGTCAAAGGAAAGACTGTTGTATGTTTTGGCAGCACTATGTAATACGCCTTTTATTCCATATTTGGTAGAGTTTATTGATTCTATGGAGATGTGATTTGCTGATCTTGTTTTTTAGGAGTGAATATCTTTTTTGTGTTTGATAATTGAGTTGGTACATAGGAGAATATTTTCAGTTTTACACATGAGTAAAATTCAAGAAAATGGCAGGATGTTTGTTTCCTTAAATACTTCTGTGGAGGGCTTGCCCAAAGAAGATTGAATGTTTTCATCGTCTATGCTAAAGCAAAAAAAAAAAAAAAATATCTTCACCTGATGTAGTCTGTATAAGGGGAACACCTACCTAACATTAAATATAAACAAATGTCATAGTAGGAAATGACAGAATAAAAGAGAGGCTAATTAAGAGAATATAATTCTGTGGTGGGGTACCAAAAGCTGGTAAGTACATTTTTGTGATGTTTGGGTTTTACTGATATGTGTTGGTTTAATGGTAATCTTCAACCTGTCATAAGTTGATAAAATGTATTATTTGAAATAAGGAAACAGAGCCACAAAGTTACCTGGACACACCTTGATATCTTATGTGTGAACATAACAGCCAAAAGCTGATATGTGACACATCATATTTTTCTATGGCTCCTCTCCACAGAATTAATATAATATAATATAAATAATTAACATTATATAAGAAAGTTATGTATGCATGCAGAACTGAATATGGCTAGTTGGTTGGTTGCTAATGCTCAGCATATTGGAGTTCTTCCATTTGTTTTCCAGTAGCAATAATGAAAGATCTGCAGCTGTTAAATTTTTACATTTCTGGAGATGTGTCTTATTCATTGTAGTAGAATCCTCCTCTCTACAAAGTACAATTTGGAGTAGCAAAGATGTTTAATTTATGCAGAATGGTAGAGCTGAATATTGTAAAGGGTATTTGTGCAGGAAGCTGGCTAACACACAAAGGTAATTAGCAACCCGACTACACAGAGTAGCTGGGAATAGGCTTAATAAGTGACTGAAGAGCACAAGGGTGAGGAGAAATAGTGACTGGAGCAAGTGAGACAGGTAATATTAGAAAGAGACACAGATAACTTAGAATTCCCAAAGTAGTCAAGTTTTGACAGAAACATGAACTTGGTAGGTAATATCAGACGATGAATGAAATGGGCAAAATGATGCTCAATTGAGCCCAGGATCCCTAGAGCTAAAAGTTAACTGACATTCATCTTCTCAGGAATAAGGAAACAACCCGGAAAAAAAAAAACCTTATCTGGATAACTCATCCTAACTGAGATTCGAACTTGGGACCTCTTGAATGTGAGGCAGACATGCTACCCCCACACCTCAGAGGCGGCCATGAAAGATTTTATGTTCATGAATTGCCAAATACAACAGCCAATGGGAAAACACATTATATATTACAGAGAAAAAATTAGTGTGTATCTGGCAGTATATATAAAAAAAAAGCAATTCAAAGAAATGTTCTTCCAATTCTGATTTTCAAAAGGTCTGCTTTACATTGGTCAGGGCGGGGGGAAGGGTGTGAACTCAAATATAGGTTCAACTTAGATATTGACATAGTAACGGGGAATTTCAAAGCAGTCCAGACAAGTATAATACATAACTGGCTAGCAACTTCATTATTGTTGTTTATTCAACTGGAACAAATCTAGATGACAAGCAGTAACACATGGTAAATAAAACGAATATATGAAGCTATTGACAGTGAAGTAAATGCAAATATATAATATAACAATAACTATTTCACTTATCTTGATAAACATTAACTCAATTGGACATGTTTCGAAATACATTGTTTTTCCACACTTTTATTTACGTTGTTACATTTACTGCCACTAAGTGATGGATTGTTAGCTATAGTAATGCCATCTACTGGAAGTAAAATAAATTTGTTAATAGAATCAATCAGTAGAATTTCAAAATTCATTAACAATCTTTATTCTTCAAAATAAGTATTTTCTCCAACACCTTTAAATCTATGGGTCCATTTAAATGTTTTAATAATTTAACTTCGGGATTTATTTCATGATTAAATGACCAAAAATGCTGTGCTACAGCTGATTTATCAGTTTGTTTGTATTTAATATTCCTGAATTGTTTTATGTTGGTTTCCAAATGAAATTTAGTTTTTCCAATATAAACCTGGTCACAATCCAAACTGCTTAATTGATAAATACCAGGTTTTTTATTTTTAGAAATGTTATCTTTTTTAGAGAAACCTAGCAAATTTTTTTATGTTGTATTTATTTTGAGGCACTAAGTATATACCATGTTCTTTAAACATTTTTGTGAATTTTTTATTTGTCAAAGGATGATAAAATTTAAATTTCTCAATCTTTTTGTTCATAAAATCAATATTAAAAACCATTAACTAAAGCAGATTAATAATATGTCTAATTCAAATGAAACTGATGAATCATTAATTAAAACATAATGCAGTAAAACTTTACAGAATTTGAATAAAAACCACGCTAAAGGAAATAATAATAAATAGATCATTAAATCTTTGAATGAAAAAGATGTAATTTATACTAAACCTGATAAATGTAATAGGATTATAATTTTTGATGAAACTGATTTTATTAATAGAGTAGAACTCTTACTTCAAGGTAAAGATTACAACAACATTAATAAGATCATTAAGGTCATGCATTTCAATAAAACTCTTAATGAAGTTAGAATTACACCAAATAAAGAAAAACAATTTGTAAAAGTCAGTATTCTAGTTTTGCCTAGAATGTATCCTTCCCAAAATTTATAAACCTGCCAATAAAATGAGACCTACTGTAAATGCATAAATTCTCCTACCTACAATTTGGCTAAATGGTTAAATAGAAAATTCAACAGTTTTGACAAATTTGAGAGTTTAAGTATTAAGAAATCTTTTGAGTTGGTTAAAAAGATCAGCAATATAGTATTATCTGCTAATGCTAAATTAATTTCCTTGGATGTAACTGCTTTATTTCCAAGCATTCCTAGAGAAAAGCTGTTGATGATTTTGAAAAAAATGGTTAAGATCTAGAATTATACTCGGCGCCAATCAAGAAGGTGATTGACAGTTACTAACCACGTGGCGGAAAGCTTTAAATGAATGGGAGGGGATGAATACGTCACAACGGTCGTCATAGCAACCATTAGAAGGACCAATTAGAACTAAGACGTTTCTATAGCAACGATAGACGCAAATTTGTTGTTGCGATATCGTAACACGTGATTGGCATGACGTGCCGGGCGAACGACCGTTGCAGTAAACAAGAACCGAAGCAACCTGAAGTCTTATCTTCTGCTGTCGCTGCAGTTATAAACAATTCCTCCTTTTAGCCCCAGCTTGCTTGTGTGTTTGTATCAGTTTAGAGATTGCCTGCGTACTGTAAAGTTCTTTTGCGTCATTGTATTTGTATGGTGTTACGTGTATTTGAGTTCGTGTATTTGTGCGTGTGTGTGTGTGTGTTGTGTGAGCATTTATAATTGTGTTTAATGGATATCAACAATGTCCAAAAATAGTGACAAAGATAGCGTAGCCAAACGAAAAACTGGGCGCACTTGGGAACCGAATAAAACTATTTGGTAAAGGTATCCCAATTAAAGGACAGGCGCGGGAAATAGTATGCTCTGTGAGAGAATATTTCGAAGAGGAAAAATTGTGCAGGGGGCGTCTTATTCCATTCTCTAATGTACTTGACAGTTCCTCGCGTGCTGTAGGAATCAATAAGAATACTGTGGTTAAGATTCGGAAATGAGTGGCATTTTTCCATTAGAATAAGCATCAATATATCACAGGTATGTTTCTTCTGTTAATGCAGATCTTTACACTGATATATTCTTGCATGATCTATCCTCTGCTGTAGATTCATTATTTTACAATTGTCTTCGTATACGAATATAAATAGTATCGCTCTACAATGGAGGTGCAACCCAGTCTCCTTCGACACGCTCTCTACGTGGTTGCGATGAGCGGCAACGTCGCCTCTCTCGCTCCGCGAAATGTCAATCACCTTCTTGATTGGCGCCAGGTATAAATAATGAATTAAATTTTGTTTTAAATTTAATTTATTGTACTAAGCCATATATAAAACATAAAAAGAAAATAAGACCAGCATTCAGTCCTGGCTCTTTACTGGTCATATTCATAAATTACAATATTTTCCTTAAGTCAATTTCCTTTAATTCTTAATTTCTTACTTTATTTATCTCTATTCACTGTCCAAATCCATTTATTTTTAACTTTACTTAAAAATTGCCCTAATCTTTTACTGTCCTTATAAAACATTTCAGTAATAACAAAATTTCTATATATTTTAAACCAATTCTTTCTGATACACTCAGATACCGATGCTCAAGAGTTAATAATGAAATCATTCTCCTAACTTCCCAATATTTTGATGTTAGATTTTCAAAAGCCACAAGGGAGTCACAATTTAAAATGTTTTTTAAAGAAAGTGAAAATTATCAATGTCAGCATTCAACAATGAGTTGATGCAGACAACAGCCTGTGAACCATGCCCTCAAAAATATGAGTAAGTGAAGCAGTAGGAGTATGTTAAGTCATCCCATCTATCTTCTGTTAACATGTTAGACTTCTGTGTTTAGTTTCTTCATCTAATGTGAATTTATAAATTAGTTAGACAAATTATTAATTAATTTTGAAGATTGAGAAGCTAGTAACAGTGATGTGTCATAATTTAAAATAGAGAGAGTTGAAGGTTGTTACGCTACATCACTAAAATGTTCTTACTTGAACGCATTTCGGGAGAACGGTTTGCTCTCATTGTCAGCATGTTTTCAACTGATTTTTCTGGTTATTGTCTAGGGAATGTGTGTGGCTAGTGGTGTTCTCTGGTGCTGGGCTGATGAACCTCCAAAGGCTGCTGGGTGACGGTGGTTCGAAATTCATTAGGTGATTCCAGTGTTTGATGATATGTATTTTTTCTCAGATATCCAATTCATTGCTGCTGTTGATTGGTTTTAAGAGTTATGTTTGGAGTGATATCATGGTTTGAAGACCAGAAATGATGTGCTACTGCTGATTTATCCGTCTGTTTTTGGTAAATCCATCTCATATGCTGTTTAAGTCTTATTTCAAGATTTCTTTTGGTTCTTCTATATATAGCAGGTTACAGTCATTACACACTGTTTGATATATACCAGCTGATTTATCGTTGGGGATAGGGTCTTTTGTTCTCTAGTATAGTAGTTTCTGTATATTGTGGTTATTCTTGGAGACAGGGCGATGTTGTATTTCTTGAAAATCCTTTGAAATTTATGATGTGTCATTTGGGAAAAAATACATATTATCAAACACAGGAATCACCTAATGAATTTCTAACTACCGCCACCCAGCAGCCTTTGGAGGTTCACCAGAGAACACCACTAATCACACACATTCCCCAGGCAATAACCAGCAAAATCAGTTGAAAACATGCCAACGATGAGAGCAAACCGTTCTTCCGAAACGTGTTCAAGTAAGAACATTTTAGTGATGTAGTGTAACAACCTTCAACTCTCTCTATTTTAAATTAGTTAGACAAAGATTTAAAATCTAAGGGAGTGTCACAATGCTGCAATAGGTGCATCACTGATTTCTAGTGATGTGGCATAGTCATTTATTACTGACATGTGTCAACATATCCTGAGTTTGGACCAAATGTCCTTTTGCCTTTTATGGTAAAAATCGCTCACAACTTCTGCTTAAGGGCCTGGGTTTAGCATACACAATTTCTAATAGCAACTTGTGGTTGTTCTCCTGTCTTCTGATACTGTCAATGTTAGCGAGTCGTCACTGAAGCGGTGCATCGATGCCTGGATACTTCATTTACGGAATAGGGCCTGCCAAGTACTTCTCACTGAGTCCCAAACTTGGCTTGGATAGTATAGTTCTTCTTGCCAATTATATAATTAATTATTATTGTTTTTAAATGCTTACATGTTATTCTTATGCTGCAAACAGTTTTCCCTTTTTAGTGCTCCTTTCGCTTGTTTCATCCTCACAACCTCTGTGTTACATTTCCCAAACCTAAAATGCTACATCAACCTCAGATTAGAATTGTGACAGCGCAAAAGAGACTGTCACTCTGAGGGGAAGTGACAGAGGCAGTCAAATGTCATTGCGAGTCATTTTCATCACCACGGTTATACAGAATACTGACAAATCACATCACTGCAACATGTTTGTAAGAAACAGTAGTGGATAGCAAAAAGAACTAAAGTTTAAATGTTAATAGTATATTATCATCAACTAGTTAATACACAGACATTTGTAAATGTCCTGCTTTTTCATCTGGCCACATTTTAGCATGGCATAAACCTTTCTCTTAGAAAAGGAACTTAAAAACTGCTTACATTTTTTATGACCACAGTACAAACTTTCACTCTTTACCTTGCAATCTCTTTTTCATTGCCCGGAATTGTATAGTTCTTGTAATATTGGCATTGACGTTTGGTAAGGTATCACTTGTTCTTGCAGCCAACTGAAAAATAAGATCAAATGAAAATGAAAGCACTTTGATGATTACTTGCTTTAATCTAATTACTTTCTTGCATACAAAGCCCTAAATAAGGTCAAACAAAACCATGGGAGAAATTTATCTTACAAAACCAAAAATGGAAATTGCTAATTATAAGCTCTTATATAAGATTTAAATTCAGTATTTGCAATGGTTCACCTGAAAATCTCCATATTAAATTATTCTTAATTTTGAAGGCATTTTAACTAAATATGGAATGTTTTAACCCTTCAGAATAGGAATGCCGGCATAACTGCCAAGCATCTGGAGATGAGGTAAACTTGGTTACTACTTAACATTTCTGGCTGGATCTCTGTAATGGTTTGCACAATCATTGTTAGATGTCAGCAGAATGCAAGGATGCCACTTGTAGCCAGTTAAAACATGTTTAAGGGGGATTCCCAGTCGCAAGTTTATGAGGTTGTATATGTGTGTGCGTGAATAGTTCTACCTTTTTAGAGATTTTTCAATACGTAAAGATGGCACCAAAACGACCACTGACAAATAGTGAAATAATGTCAATGTTCAATGAATTCAGTGACAACTCTTCTTACTTCAATTTATTTGGCTCAGAAGAAGAAAGCAATATAGAAGCTCCTTCACAGCAAGCTGGGTGCAACAATCGTTCAAGTGACTCAAATGTTTACAGTGATGAGTGCCCAGATTTGCCGCCGCCGCCACCACCACCAATAATAATAATAATAATAATAATAATAATAATAATAATAATAATAATAATAATAATAATAATAATAATAATAATAATAATAATAATAATAATAATAGCTGGCACCGCAGCTCAGTCGGTAGAGCACCTGTCTATTGTGCAAGGGGTTCTGAATTCCATTTCTGGCTGGTAGGTGGGAATTTTTCTCTGGCCAAGATTATCCCGTTTCCTCCCCAGAGTTTGGAAGTATGAATAAGAGAGTGTGTGTGTGTATTAAATAATATTAAATTATTAAATTATTCTTAATTTTGAAGGCATTTTAACTAAATATGGAATGTTTTAACCCTTCAGAATAGGAATGCCGGCATAACTGCCAAGCATCTGGAGATGAGGTAAACTTGGTTACTACTTAACATTTCTGGCTGGATCTCTGTAATGGTTTGCACAATCATTGTTAGATGTCAGCAGAATGCAACGATGCCACTTGTAGCCAGTTAAAACATGTTTAAGGGGGATTCCCAGTCACAAGTTTATGAGGTTGTATATGTGTGTGCGTGAATAGTTCTACCTTTTTAGAGATTTTTCAATACGTAAAGATGGCACCAAAACGACCACTGACAAATAGTGAAATAATGTCAATGTTCAATGAATTCAGTGACAACTCTTCTTACTTCAATTTATTTGGCTCAGAAGAAGAAAGCAATATAGAAGCTCCTTCACAGCAAGCTGGGTGCAACAATCGTTCAAGTGACTCAAATGTTTACAGTGATGAGTGCCCAGATTTGCCGCCGCCGCCACCACCAATAATAATAATAATAATAATAATAATAATAGCTGGCACCGCAGCTCAGTCGGTAGAGCACCTGTCTATTGTGCAAGGGGTTCTGAATTCCATTTCTGGCTGGTAGGTGGGAATTTTTCTCTGGCCAAGATTATCCCGTTTCCTCCCCAGAGTTTGGAAGTATGAATGAGAGAGAGAGTGTGTGGGTGTGGGTGTGTGGGTGGGTGGGTGTGGGTGTGGGTGTGCGTGTGGGTGTGTGTGTGTGGGTGGGTGGGTGGGTGCGTGTGCCTGTGGGGAGGGGTCTAGTGCACAAAATCCAAAGAAAAACCAGAAATACGATGACAATAGCTGTATACAAGTTAACATCATTGCTGATGATGTGGCATGTGGTGTGGTAATACATTTGTTATATTTGTGGCTGGCATCATTGTATTGCTATATGTTAGAACTAGCAACACAGACCAGTAATGACGTCATGGTAATGGGGAAAAAGCTGGTTCTCAGTAGTAGCGTCTGACGCTAAGTAAGAGTCTCTTGGAATGCAGTGAACACTGAAAATGGCAGGGTGGGACGCTCCGTCGAACGGAAGGTAACAATGTATCCATTTTAATTCAATATATCATTTTGTAACCTAAATTCCTGTTATGTAAATTAATAATGTAGCTAGTTCCTTCTATCCTTCCACACCACGATCTAGATATATTTTTAGGAATTTCAGGTATTTAAGAACTTAGTTGAGCTCGCCCCTGTCGGACCTCGCGTAGTTCCGTGAGTTAAAGAAAATGTAGAGATTACGACAATATGAGGCCTTTAGAATAACAGAGGCGTATGCTTTTTTTGTTTTTTCTTGCAACATATAGCATGAAGAGTACTCTTTCATGCCTGTTAGTGTTAATTTGAATACAGTATGTACTCGACCATATGTGCTGCAGCCGAATCTCGACAATAGCAAAGGCGTATGAGCCAGCCGGCCACTATGCTGCGACAGCAGCTCTTTAGCAGAACGTAGTAATAAATAACTTAACAGAAGGTGCTCTTTATTTTCAGTCCTTTAATCCTCATAAATTGTTATTCCTTAACCATTTTAAAGGATTTTGTGGTCTTGTAAATAGTTTTTGTCTGGATGTATTCCTTCCTGTATGGGGTATCTGTTCAGTTTAATCTGTTGCTCTTAAAGAAAGTGTTGTAACGTGTCCTCTGGTGGCTTGCAGCTCTCGGATTAAATTTTATTTAGTATATTTAGAAATTAAATTAAATTGAGTTTTATTTATGGACGCTCTTTAACTGCTATGGTCTTAGCTTTCCATTCTATATTGAGCATAAAAGATCGGAAATTTTGCTCAGAGGACTCTTTATCAGGCTTGAGGTTCTTTTACGAGCCGTAAATCTACGACATGGGATCAACGGCTTTACTTCCCTTCCAAAGGAAGCCATGCTAAGGATTTTTACGGCTGAAAAAAATCTATTGCACTCCGCCGGGTTTGAACCCGTGACCACAGGAACTAGAGGCTAGCATGGTATTAGTACATTTAGTGTTGTGTATTTAAAGAGTGTTGTTTATTAACGACCATTGAACAAGTCTTTAGTGCATTTAGTGTAATTTACTTTTATTAAGCACAATGAGTGATACAGACAGTGACTCTACTTCTTGTCACGTAAGCCATCATAGAAAACGCTGCGTGCAGAAAAACCAATGGAAATAGAAGTACAGGTGAATAATATGTAAGATTGAAAACAAAAAAATGTTGTAAATGCCAAAGAAGTTGGGCATCTGAACACTTCTTTATGTCTTTATCAATTATTCTAATATATAATGCTTAGTAAAACTTTAATCACATTTTTCTCAAAACTAGCTTTTTGCGCATACGTCTTTGCTATTCTAAGCACCTCATACATGTTCCAAAGGTAAAAGGCTGCCGATATGATCATTGCAGTTAAAGGCAGGATATAAGTGGAATAATAAAAAATAAAATAACATAATAATAATTTACATAATTATTAATAATAACATTAAAATAAATATAAATAAATAGTAATAATTATAACTGCAACATAATTTTATTTAGAACAAAATTAAACAATTTGGCCTGGGTGGTATGGTATAACCTATTTTTGGACTTGGGCTCAGTTCTGATTGGACAAGGCCTAAAAATTTGAGACGGTAATTTGTATCACAAATTACTCAGATGTCATTAATGATAATAATATGAATATGTATTTTTATGTGACATTGATTTCAGAGGTTTATTAATTGTAAATATTATTGGTAAATAATAATATACGGCTCTACTGAAACTGTTAACAATAACGCAATAATGCAGCAATGGGTGAGTTGTTTATCGTTACCGAGAACCAGGAAGTTACGTAATGTTTCGCGCCTTTTCGATAAAAGCTTCCAGAATGTTCCTTAAAAGAAATATGTATTAGTGGTTTTCATTGGATGTTAAAATAGACGCTAATGTTGGCGCGTTTTATTAGCCAATAGCAGTTCATTTATAATCTTTAGGCGTATCTTGATGCAAGCCTATAAATAAGCCAGGCCGAGGTAGCGTGTCCCCCAGTGCAACAAGATTCTCAAAACATTACACATCGTCCCCAGTGCAACAAGATTCTCAAAACATTACACATCGTCCCCAGTGCAACAAGATTCTCAAAACATTACACATCGTCCCCAGTGCAACAAGATTCTCAACACATTACACATCGTCCCCAGTTCAGCAAGATTCTCAACACATTACACGTCAGCCCACCAGTTCTACAAAATTCTCCGTTCATTTATTTCGTCAAGTTACGCGCAACAGAATTACAAGGACTATTATAAAGTATTATACAGTTAAATATATAAAGTTGAAGTACGTGAGTTAAAAGTGAGAAGTTATTACAAACAGTTTCAGTATGGCGATTATCAAGATAAATCTGTGAAAGTGTTCGTGAACGTGTTCTGCAATAAAGATTATAAAACCAATTTCTTCGTCAATATCATTTCTAGACAAAAGATTCCTTTCCGCTTCACACCCTGCAAGAGATACTTGTTCTACTAAGATAATATGATAGCTAGCCGGAGGACAATATACAAAAACTTAAAATTCTTTCGAACCCTAATTGATGCAAATTGCTACGCCAGGTGGAGTTAAACGAACCAAATAAGGAGTGACGTCACACAAGATGGCATCGCGTAAAGAAAAACATATATTTGCTCTCGTAAATTGGCTTCCAAACGTGGTGCTATATTAATGTTAAACACATAAGTAACATTAAAACCGTCGCAAATTGGCGCCCAACGTGGGGCTAGACGACTAGGAAAGGAACAAGAATAACCAGGAAGAGGCGAACGCAGCAGTGAAACGATCTACAAGACGCAGATTCCGAGACAACAGGGTAATTCAACTACAAAAACATTGAGACAACGTAGATTCATCATCATACAACGCAGAAGCGACATACAAACCTAGGAGAATGGGGCAGAACGCTGGACATCAAAGTAACAGCAACATACAGCATCACAAAGGTATCGTAATTTTTTTTTAGAAAACAAAAACAATGGCTGCTAGCAATACAGAAGAAACAATGATGGAAGGGGATAGTGTAACAGTTAGCTGTAATTCAATACAGGTTACAAAAAAAAGCTCAAACAATGTAATATTGGAGGGAGGAAATGTTAGTGCAGAAAGTAAGAATAGAATAACAGGAAATATTAATTCTGATACTAGAATGATTATGGATATGATAAAAAAGATTCATAAGGAATTAAGGGAAGATATGCAAAAGAATAATGAGAAATTAAGGGAAGATATGGAAAAGAATAAGAAAGAATTGAAGAAAGATATTGGTAAGAGTATTGTAGACCAATTTAGAGAAGATATGCAAAAGAGTAGTGAGAAATTAGAACAAAAACTAACTCAGAATATGGATAAGAGTTATAGGGAATTGAGGGAAGATATTGGTAAAAGCTTTGAACAAAACAGGAAATCAATTGAAAATATTGGTAGGAGTAATGATATATTAGAGCAAAAAGTAGATCAAAGCAGTGGAGAAATTGAAAAGAAAATTACGAAGCTAGATAGTTGTATGCCAGAAATGAAAGATGAAAAGGAAGTAATAGCAAGTGAGATAGGAGAAATTTCAAAGAAAATGCTAGACATGAGCAGGGAAATATGTAACAAAAAAAGTGAGGTTAATGTAGAATGTACCGAGTCAGGTAGTAGATTGAGTAACATTTCAAGTGAGATAAGAGAGATAAATGAGGTTAGGAATGTAGATGTAAATGAGGCACAAGTTAATTTCAGAGGGGAGATATCAAATATACAGAAAGAATCAGAAATGCAAAGAAATAAATTGTACCAAGATGTTCAAAATGAAAACTCCAGTCCAGTACAGTTTAGTACAGATTTGTCAGAGTACTTTCAAAGTAAAAAGATAGCAGATGAATTGAAAATGAATGTTGTTAAAAGATGTCTCGTTCAAGAAACTGTAGATTGTTTTCAAATGTTATCATGTGAGGAAATTTCAAATGAATACAAGAGGTTATTCATAAACAAAAATTTGAAGGTTAGGTTACGGCTATGAGTAATGTTTAGCCACACACAATTTGATCCAGGAGGGTAAATAGCAATGTGATGTAAAGTAAATGCTGGATAGTTAAAGACGACTTGCAGAGAAATGTATTGGAACGTAAGAGGGTTAATTATTTATGTGTCATTTGAAAAGAGAAATAAATTATAAAAAAAAAGAAAGAAAGAAATGTTTAAAAAAAAAAACTAAATAAATAAATAAATAAAATTTTTAGTAACTGTAACAACATTTGAAAATTAAGAATGCAAAGATTAAAACTTAATATGATATGAAATTAAAAGTACGTAAACATAATTCCAAGATTTAAAAAAAAAAAAAAAAAAAAAAAAAAAAAAAAAAAATTAAGAATGCAATGATTGAAATTTAATATGATATTAAAGTAAAGGTACGTAAATACAATTCCAAGAATATTGTTAAAATAAAGTACAAAATAACAAAAATGGGTAAAAATAATTCAAAACAAATACTTATGTTGCAAACAGAAAAGGTGAAACATTGTCTAGATTTAAGATATGTAAATATTTGTGTAGAGGGTGAATATTTTGGTAAAAATGTTAAACAATTACAAAAATCTTAAATGTATAAATTTTTGTCAACAATTTAAGAAAGTGCACAATTTGGTAACAGTGATTAAATAACTTAGGGTAAAGTATTTGCTATAAAAAAAAAATTTTTTGTTGTAATGTCAGATTAATATCTAAATTAATTAAACCAGAGCCAGTAAGTAGTGGCGAGATAAAACATATGTCGTGTGTTAAATGCGTGTGAAGTGTTAAGTGAAAGTGATAACGTGTGTTCCAAGATCTAGGAGACTAAAAACACAATTTTAAAATTTCTAAACAAGTTATAAATATTTATAATTATGTTTCTAGTGGGGCATATGAGACGGTAATTTGTATCACAAATTACTCAGATGTCATTAATGATAATAATATGAATATGTATTTTTATGTGACATTGATTTCAGAGGTTTATTAATTGTAAATATTATTGGTAAATAATAATATACGGCTCTACTGAAACTGTTAACAATAACGCAATAATGCAGCAATGGGTGAGTTGTTTATCGTTACCGAGAGCCAGGAAGTTACGTAATGTTTCGCGCCTTTTCGATAAAAGCTTCCAGAATGTTCCTTAAAAGAAATATGTATTAGTGGTTTTCATTGGATGTTAAAATAGACGCTAATGTTGGCGCGTTTTATTAGCCAATAGCAGTTCATTTATAATCTTTAGGCGTATCTTGATGCAAGCCTATAAATAAGCCAGGCCGAGGTAGCGTGTCCCCCAGTGCAACAAGATTCTCAAAACATTACACATCGTCCCCAGTGCAACAAGATTCTCAAAACATTACACATCGTCCCCAGTGCAACAAGATTCTCAAAACATTACACATCGTCCCCAGTGCAACAAGATTCTCAACACATTACACATCGTCCCCAGTTCAGCAAGATTCTCAACACATTACACGTCAGCCCACCAGTTCTACAAAATTCTCCGTTCATTTATTTCGTCAAGTTACGCGCAACAGAATTACAAGGACTATTATAAAGTATTATACAGTTAAATATATAAAGTTGAAATACGTGAGTTAAAAGTGAGAAGTTATTACAAACAGTTTCAGTATGGCGATTATCAAGATAAATCTGTGAAAGTGTTCGTGAACGTGTTCTGCAATAAAGATTATAAAACCAATTTCTTCGTCAATATCATTTCTAGACAAAAGATTCCTTTCCGCTTCACACCCTGCAAGAGATACTTGTTCTACTAAGATAATATGATAGCTAGCCGGAGGACAATATACAAAAACTTAAAATTCTTTCGAACCCTAATTGATGCAAATTGCTACGCCAGGTGGAGTTAAACGAACCAAATAAGGAGTGACGTCACACAAGATGGCATCGCGTAAAGAAAAACATATATTTGCTCTCGTAAATTGGCTTCCAAACGTGGTGCTATATTAATGTTAAACACATAAGTAACATTAAAACCGTCGCAAATTTCAGCCTGTGCAGACCTCAATACAACACAGTAGAGTTACAGTCATCTGACTTCCTGGTCGGTAGAAGAAATGAAAAAAAAAAAATCACAAATTGTTGCATGTACACACGTAAGCAATGTTTATGCTTCTGGGGCTACCCAAATGATTGTACATTGCCGCCCACTGGGCCATTATAGATGCAATTGGCCACCAATCAAAAATGAAACAGCATAACATTTTTTTTTTTAAGATAAAGAGACTCTCTTTATCTTAAATTATGACATATCACTGTTACTAGCTTCTAAATCTTTAAAATTAGCATAAGATTGTTTGGTTTACAGTACGTTGAGTATAGTACATATGTAATTTTGAATAATAAATGCATTTTGTTAGTTTTAAATGCTGTATTTCTTAATTTCTGCATCATCCGACCTTCCTGATCATTTGACCAAGCCATGGCACTCTTAAATCAGATAACTGAGACTCTATTGTACATCAAAAACCAATTTTTCTAACATTTCCTGCTACTGTTGTACTGAAGTTATTTTCTATCTATATATCTTCACAAAGTAGAGTAAAATAATATGTCTAATATTCATATCAATTCAAGTAAATTACAGCTACATACCTCAACTTTCTGCACAAGTTCCACTTCACGTGGACCAGCAATAAAATTTGTCACATGACATTCATCACTACTACCAACTCTACCTGTTCTCCCACAGCGGTGAATGTAATCAGCCATGTACATTGGGAAGTCATAATTAATTATATGCTTTGCCTGGAAAAATGCAATTTATTAAAAATGAGGCATTTCTTTCTTTTCAACTGTACACCGAGACAAGTAATATGTTAGCATGTAGATAATGTTACAGCAGCAGCAGTAATTTATTAATCTCAGTTTTGTTTCTGTGTTTTATTGCACAATGTATACTTGAATCCCAATAATCTGAACGCTATTAAAGTACTGTAACTCACTCAAAAACTTCACCATTTGGCTATTTACCTCAAACATGTTATGGAAGCATCTTGCTTCCTTCATCAGCTATAGCTGACTCAATGATCCACTGAGTTACACTACTAATTCACTTCACTATGTTCTTCCCAAAAAGTTATTTATGATAATCTGAACACTTTGGCCCAACATTTTGAATAATCTCAAATATACCTCAGTGAACACAGAATCTCTGACTTTTATAAATAAACAAATAAGCCATTAAGCTGAGATGTTGCAATATTTTGTGCAGATAACATTTAAACATACTCTATAGCTGCATATTTTTTATTTTAATTAAAATAATGCAAGTTTAAAGCCTCTTGTACACAATCAAACTTTTTTTTTCAATTCAATAGTTTACAAGAAAAATTGTGAAATGTTTTTCAATATGTGACAAGATTGGAAAAGACTTGGCAAGACCTGGCAAGACTTGACAATGTCAAAAATGTATATTTACAAGCTCTCTCTTCGCCAAACTCAAATCCTTCAGAACACATTGATAATTTATCACGCACAAAGCAATTTAGTTTTGGCGTCACAGTATAACAATTTGCAATGAAATACTGTTCTTTACTAATATTATGTAGCACTTTCACGAATTATATCCAATGAAATCACTTACGGTTATGGAATACAATGGAAACAGGTTAACCACATTATATAACATTGCATTATATACTTAGTTTGGAAAACTGCCTGGCAAATATTTCTTCATAATCGTCTTCATCTGCTTCATCTTGTGCTAATCCACGGATCCCTTGACGTACAGACACGGCTAGCTTGTGTATAACCTAATCAGTTTGAATATGACATGCCTTGGCCGGGTAGCCATTTTTGTTTACTTTTCACTTTCAGCCATGTTGCAGATTTCGTGACGCACTATGAATACTCGCATTTCATTGGCCAAAGCCATCAAATCATTGTAACATCTTTGACCGTTTAGAGCATGTCCTTATTTGCTTTCAACACTTTCAAAGAGTTTAAAAGTATTGGAAGCAATCTGACAAGAAACGTTGTGAAGTTGTGACAACTCTTGAAAAGTTTAAAATAGAGAACATGTCGACGAGTTAACCTTCTGAGGATGGGAACAACGGTTTCCCGAAACATGTTAAGTGAGTAAACTTAAGTGATGTTAGTGTAACAATTTCGACTCACCTTTAAATAAATTCAATACACATCACTGTTTCTAGCTTCTTTTCATTACAATACATACGTTAAAATAGAGAGTTGAGGGTTGTTACACTACATCACTATAATATTCTTACTTGAACGCGTTTCGGGAGACGGCTTGTTCCCATCGTCAGCATTTTCTCTCAACTGATTTTTGCCGGTCATCGTCTGGGGGATGTGTGTGGTTTGTGGTGTTCTCTGGTGCTGGGCTGATGAACCTCCAAAGGCTGTTGGGTGGTGGCAGTTCGAAATTCATTAGGTGATTCCTGTGTTTGACAATATGTATTTTTTCCCAGATGTCCAATTCATTGCTGCTGTTGATCGGTTTTAAGAGTTTTAGGTTCGGAGTGATATCATGGTTTGAAGACCAGAAATGATGTGCTACTGCTGATTTATCTTGCTGCTTTTGGTAAATGCATCTCATATGCTCTTTAAGACTTATTTCAAGATTTCTTTTGGTTCTTCCTATGTATACCAGGTTACATTCATTACAATCAATTTGATATATACCAGCTGATTTATCGTTGGGGATAGGATCTTTTGTTCTGTTGCATAGTAGTTTCTGTATATTGTGGTTATTCTGTGGAGACAGGGTGATGTATTTTTTGAAAATCCTTTGAAATTTATGATGTGTCCAAGGGTGATAAGTGAATTTTCTATATGCTTGTGGTTTTTGTTGTCTGAGTAACGTAGTCATTTGTTGGATGTATTTCTGTCTTTCAAACCTTTTTATCTTCTTATCTATTGTTTTTTTCTGGTATCCATTCATAGTGGCTATGTTGATAATGTGTTGGTATTCTTTCTGGTATTCCTCTTTCTCCATTGGTATATGTACTAACCTGTTTGTAATACTATTTAAAATTGCATGTTTGTGGCTTGTAGGATTGTAGCTATTGTTTTTAATATAGTTTTCTGTGTGCGTTGGTTTTCTGTAAATGCCGAACGTTAGTTTGTTGTGTGCATTATTTCTGATGATCCTGATGTCTAGGTAAGGTAATTGACCATTTTCTTCTTTTTCCATTGTGAATTTTATAGATCTTTTTTGTAAATTTAATAATTTCAAAGCATCTTCTGAAAGTTTTTTTGGAACAATAGCAAAAATATACTTGACTTGAAAAGTCTTGTAAAGTATTGAATTTGACAAAAATTTGATTGTGTACAAGCGGCTTAAGACATTTTCACGACAAATAAAATGTCTATCTTGAATTTTTGATAAATAGCCTGGAAATCCTCTTCATTTGGGATGAATTATGTATAATTTTGTATAACTGGTAAACCATAAGAGATACAGAACTCTTACTAAACAAAAGGTGTAGATCTCTTTAAAACACACAATTGATTCCAAATATTCTTTTTGTGGCATTAGCCATTTCCAGGACATTTGTTGTTATTGGTCAGAATTTTTTACTAATGTCATTTTTTAGTTGTGTTTTGCAATACCAAGGATAAAGTGTGCAATTTCAATGCCAGCATAATTATAAATATTTCACTATGCTTCAGTCTACTTATTCCCTTTGTATCTATAATGAAATGTGTAATCAAACTGTTTCTGCAACTGTTTATCTCAATTAACATGAAGTAGATAGAAAAAATAAGCTTTTGTATGAATACTTTGTATAATTTATACAAAAATAAACTATATTAACTAGAGAAAGTCATGTGAATGTAACTGAAGTATTTTTATAAAAGAGTCAATGTAACATTGTGGAGTTAATTGAATATATACAGAGTGAGCCAAAAGACTCTGAACCGCCTACGCGGTGTTTTTCCTGTCCAAGTCCTCGGCACTTGCTGCCTGCCGCATCATAGAAAGGCGCGGATGAAACCACACATTTTTAAAACTACTTTTAAAGGCTTTACTTACCAACTTTATGAAAGGAAATGCTGAAACTGGCTACTTTTGTTGTCCATACATTTTTGGCACCTCTTTAGGAAACTATCCATCATGGAATTTTTGGGGGGAATTTTACAAACGATGACCGATGTCTAATGTTTCTTTGGTAAGAACCGTACACCATCTTTTAGATTTCTTAGCCTGAACACTTCCTGTGGCCTGAAATTTACTGTAAAGTTCATGGATTGTGTACGGTCTGGAACTTTTACACCTGGAAATCTTTCTGCAAATCGTACTCTCACTTGACGAGATGACCGAGTTAACACATACGAATCATAAATAAGTACACGCTGTGCAGTAGAAAACATATACTGAGCCATAATATACTTTGTGACTAAGTACAGGACAAAATAATAAATAACTCGTAATAACTGAACTACATCACATCACCGTCAACTCAAAACTGCACTTCACACTGCAAAGCAAAACCACAACAGCGTGGCTTTGTTTATAGCAGCAGTGCGTTATGTTTTTATCATATTTCCACACGCCCAGTGGAAAAACACAGCGCAGCTGGTAATATTGTTCATAAAATACCCCTCCGGGGTAACTTAAAACATAAAGTGTACAAGACAAACTCACACATCCTGGAAGAATTAAAACAAAATATCCGCCAGGAAATTTCTCAACGTGAACTACGGCGAGTGATGGATAGTTTCCTAAAGAGATGCCAAAAATGTATGGACAACGGTGGCCAGTTTCAGCATCTCCTTTCGTAAAGATGGTAAGTAAAGCCTTTAAAAGTAGTTTTAAAAATGTTGTGTGGTTTCATCCGCGCCTTTCTATGATAGCGGCAGATGGCAACAAGCGCCGAGGATGTGGACAGGAGAAACACCGTGCAGCCGGTTTGGAGTCTTTTGGCTCACTCTGTACAACTCTATGCTCCAACAAAACTGTTGTAGCTATGAACCTCATGGTCATGGTATCAAGAGAACAAACTAGATTCAACAACATTCAACACCACCTTTATTAATGCTGATTATAAGTTGTGCTAATATGTCTACACTAGCTTGATGCCTTAAGATGTCTATTAAGACAATCTGCCTTTGTTCCAAGAATTAAGTGAAGTGTTTAAAATTTTCTCTCTTCGTAATTTTTCATTTGTTGCTATGACAAAGTAATTGAATCAACAGCTTGTTTAATAAGAGCTGAAGCTTTCCTGGTAATAAACATACTCTAGATGTTTGTGGGCTTAAAGCCAGGAGAGGTGATGTTGAGACATTGACGTTTTGGGAGTGTGCAGCTTTCCCATCTTCAGGATGCTGAATGACAGATTGGGTGAAATGGGCTGTATATATACTGTCCTATATGGTGGCTAGCATGGACCTCATGGAAAACGCGAGGTTACCTGCTGGGTTGGACCTCGTAGAGAACTCACTCACTCTGACAGCTGCTTAGGTTGTCTATTTTTGTGTTTCCTGAGCCGTTCAATTTCAATTTTGATGGCCAGTTTCCATGTGGAACTGAACTGTAGCCCAGCATCCCAGTTCAGACTGGCCCTCTGAATATGGACCTATGCCTCCTTGACTCTGCGCTCCCAGTAGTCGTCACATTTGGCCAAGATGGTTGTGTCATGGAAGATGGCTCTATGGTTCATTTCAAAGCAGTGTTCTCCAGTCCAGACTTCTCAGGCTGCATCAAACAGATGGTCCTCTCATGTTCCTTGATCCTGGTGGTTAAGTTCCTGCCAGTTTGTCCTATATATGAGGCCCTGCACTCACAGGGAATGTGGTACACCCCCGGGACATTGAGGCCTAGCTGGTTCTTCACTGTTCTCACTAGGTTCTTTATCCTCGGAGGCGGTTTGTGAATGATCCTGATATTGTGTTTGGATAGTATTCTGCTGATTCTGCTAGATAGGTTGCCAGGGTATGAGATGCAGACTGTGGCGGTAGGCTTTTCTGATGATTGCTGTGTGAGAGGCTTCCGTTTTTGGCTCTGGTGAGTGCTGCTGTGATGTCATATTCAGAGTAGCCATTTGGCAGAAGGTGCATTTCAGGTGTTGCAGTTCTAGTGTCCGGTGACTTGGAGTAAACATAGAGACTGCTCTGTGAGCCAGAGCACTGAGGACACTGATGATTCATTGTGATTTGTGGTGGAAGCTGTGCGCATTCAAGTAGAGGTCGGTATTTGTTGGTTTCCGGTAGACTGCACGTCCGAGGGTACCATTAGTTTTTTTTTAAATCAGAATGTCTGTCCTTCTCCACTTCTATAGCGAACTGGATCTGAGGTCGGAAGCTGTTAAGGTGCATAAAGAAGCTTGGCAGTGTGTCTAGGCCATATGGTGAATGTGTCGTCAACGTATCTGAAGAAATGAGAAGGCTTAAGTGGAGCAGTGGCAAGGATTTCATGCTCCAGGTGTTCCATGTAGAAATTTGCTATTGCAATGGACATTCTGATTTCAAAAAACAGTAATGCAACACCTGAGTGAAGGACTAGCTAGGCCTCAATGTCCTGGGGGTGTACCACATTCCCTGTGAGTGCGGGGTCTCACATATAGGACAAACCGGCAGGAACTTAACCACCAGGGTCAAGGAACATGAGAGGACCATCCGTTTGATGCAGCCTGAGAAGTCTGGACTGGCAGAACACTACTTTGAAATGAACCATAGAGCCATCTTCCATGACACAACCAAATGTAACGGCTACTGGGAGCGCAGAGTCAAGGAGGCATTAGCCATATCCTCCAAGAGGGCTACGCTGGGCTACAGTTTAATCCCGCATGGAAGCTGGCCATCAAAATTGAATGGATCAGAAAACACAGAAATAGACAACCTAAGCAGCTGTCAGAGTGGGTGAGTTTTCTACGAGGTCCAACCTAGCCACTGCGTCGGACTGTATATATACAGGCCATTTCACCCGATCAGTCATTCAGCATCCTGAAGATGGGAGAGATGCACGCTCCCAAAACATCTCAATATCATTTCACCTGGCTTGAAGCCCAAGAACGTCTAGAGCATAACAGCTTGTTTATTCTTCATGGACATAATGGTAGGTGCACTTATGTTTATACAGCCCATGATAACTTATTTAATTTAAATTAAGCATGATTTAAAACAAAGGTAATTCCTAATTTAAAATGCCAACACAGGAGCAATTCATAATATAATCACCTAATAACAATAATATCAATTAATAAATAATTATAAACAATAATATAAAAATATCATAGTTATTCACAATTAAATGTAGCTTATATATTAACACTGAAATGCCCAACAGTCACATACATAACACATTAGATCTTTTGTGTACGTAACTTTTTTATTATTAGCATTATTTTGGAGCTTCACTGAAGAACATGCATTTAAAATGTTTCAAAACATTTAAGTGCAAACATACATTAATTGCTTTATGAATACATAATTATAATGGAGAAAATGACAATTATCATGGCTATTATAGAAAAGTTCTTCAGCAAGTCATGTTTTGTGTCATTTTCATCCTTTCTTAAGCTTTGTTATGTTTAGGAATACATACCCGAAGAGTGTTTATTCCTCTAGAGCTAATATCAGTGCAGGATATGGCATTTACTTCGCCTTCCTGAAACTGCCTCAACTTCTCCAATCTAATTTCACGTGGCACCCCTCCATTCAAATTTACACATGGAACCTTATTTTCATTTAAAAACAGAGAGATCCAATCACAAGTAGGGCTCTTGTTGCTGCAAGTAGAAAATAAAACAACTATGCTAATTTGATGGTTTAAGGAATTTAAATGACAATGTGTTAACACTGCTTTGGGCTAAATATTGATAAAATAGTATTTAATCTATGTGTAAATGTTAAAGCCTTCAATAGAATATTCTTGCAAACTCTGAAGGTTTTCAACTTGTATAAGACAGTGTAACAACTTGTTATTTATCATTAGCTTTAAGTAAAACTATGGCCCTCTGTGAGTGCTAATTGTTCCAGCCTTCAGAATGACTATGACTATGCCTAGGGACCCCGACTTTTCGCGAGTAGTTAATTCGCGAAATTGGCCGAAAATTAACAATAAGGAAAACCTTTAATCAATTATTTTTAAATTCCACATATATATCCATTCTGAGTTGCGAAATAATGCGACATTAGTTCTATATCGCGAAAAAACACCGTTATGAAAAAAAATGTGCAAAATAACCCGAAATTTTTCTCTCTCTCTCTCCTTTTTTTTGGGCGTTCGTCTCTCCTTTTCACATAAACAATCAGATATTTGGCTTATCAATCATTTACGGATACGTGTATTGTCATTCGCTACGGCCATGCTGTACGGTATTGTGTGCTGCACGGCACAGAACACCAAACTGCACTGTGATTTAACCAGAGCTTCGGCAAACATCGGTACTGCTCTGACTACCCCGTCCCCTTCACTCTTCACCTATCACATGCACAACAAAAGGAATGCCATGTTTATCGGAAGTCGGCAACACCGCAGTGACGGATTTCTCATTTCAGTCAAATTATTCTTTGGATTTAAATGACAATACTACCTGCAATTCTTCTCTAATGCCGTATTTTAACGATTTGTGCTTGCATCACCCCATTTCATGCTGGCTGGAAAAGACTCGCAAAAGTATCGTTAAATAATGCATGAATTTCTAAGTCTGGTTCAAGTCAATTCTGACAGTAGATGGCCTCTTCTACCAATCACTGTCTCCGTTTCCTGTACCCCTCGCACGAAAATTGTTGCTGTCTCGCGACGTTGCCGTAATGTGAACGCATGTCTAGGTATATTTTGTGTCCACTATACTGAAAGATTCGTTTGGAGTCAAGTTATATTCTTTAAATTACGTTACAATTTAGTGCAAGGAGTCTGTTTACCTTCTGCTCTGAAAAAGAAAAGGAATTATGCCGATGGAGCCACGTTTCAAATTAAGCTAGCGCATGCACAATTCAGCTGACGGTGGAGTTGGCAACGTGCCGTTCGCACGCCGTACAGACAGCATGTGCAAGACGTTGCCAGGTCAGTTTAGTTTTGCGGCACGCGGGAATTCAAACTGATTCCACAGTAGTATTTCAATGCGGTCTCAAAATATAATAAACTGCCAGGCATCTTTCCTTCTTGAACACTGCAAAGACACCATTTGCCTTATTGAAGTGCTTGAGGGATCTAAATATCCATTTGTTCATAAACTATATAGCAAACTTAAAAATATATCAAATGGCTTCACAATAGTAGCTGAGGGCTCGTTTGGAGAGAAAACTTCAAGTCTTCTTCAGAGACTGCCAACCCTCAAGAAGTCTTATGTTATCAGTCAGTTCAAGCAACTGGGCATAAAGTCAGTTACCACACTGAATTCCTTAATGTCAGCTGATCCAGCTGATGATGATATTCATTCTTCAGGTAAATTGTTTGATGTACGAAAAATAGTATCAAATGAGGATCTACTGATATAACTATAGAAAAAGCAAGAAGAATATTACCTTTTCTGCGAGACTTGCCAGAGAAGACATTCGAGGCGGGATATGCTGCTCTGAAGAACATAGTGTGTGAGAAATTAGATGATGCTGCTGAAGTGAACATACTGGATTTACTTTCTGGACTTCAATGTGATCACTTGTGTTTCAGTGAGAAGTGTATGAAACTATTGTGGATACCCATGTCCAATGTGGACAGTGAAAGACTTTTCTCTGCAAATGGGAACATCATGACAAACTTAAGAACAAATCTTAAGCCAGAGAACACCGAACTTATGGTGGCTTTGTCTCTAACAAAGTAAATCAGTGAAATGTATACTATGTAAATATTTTCATGCTCCTCTTTTTTAAGTGACATGTAAGGTGCCCTTTGTTCCACAGTAAAATAGTTTAAACTATGTTTTTGTTTTTTCCCTTTTTTTTGCACGAGGTAACACCGTTAAGCAGTTTTATTTACCGCCCAAAACACCGCTCACTATAATAGTTTTACACCGATATTACATTATTTTATTTACCGACAATCTGGGGTCTCTAACTATACCTGCTTGAATCCCCCATAGTATCAACTTATGTTGGCATGTCCTCAGCTTTTCCAATTAAGTTTCTATATTTAAACAATAAATATTTTCAAAGCGTATAATAGCACAAAAAATACTGCACAATATTTTACAATATATGTTTGTGAATTATTTTACAGATTCTCAAAAATGAAAAGCTTGCTTTGCTCATTATTTTAAAACTTTTTATCAATGCTACTCATTTCCTAAACCCTTAAGGTACTAAGTGAGTACCAAGAATTACTGAATCATTTAAGTGTTGATATGACTGATTGTGATTAATAATGTTAATTGCACTTCACTGTTTATCACTTTCAGTTCTTATGATACTATTTTCTTAAGGCTGGTTTATAATAACCTGACAATGGAAATTGGAAGCAAAACAACATTCAACATTTTGGTTTACAGTACCCTGGGCACAAGAATGGGAATTAAAATTAAATTGTGTTTTATTTATGGACGCTCTCTAACTGCTGTGGTCTTTAGTGTTCCATTCTATACTGGGCATGAAAGACCGATAATTTTGCTCAGAGGCCTCTTTCAGGCTTGAGGTTCTTTTACGTGCTGTAAATCTATGGCACGGGACCACCGGCTTTACTTCCCTACTGAAGGAAGCAGCGCTAAGGATTTTTATGCTCGGAAACATCCATCGCCCTCCACGGTTTTAAACCCCAATGCATATTGATGACTATATGAATCGCAAAGTGGAAAGTAAATTTTGTGCATTGGGATATCATTTGGTTGTAACCGGGCAATGATATTTTTTTCACCTGCTTCCAATTCACACAGAGCTAACATTTTCTAAATGCAGAGCCATTACTGCATCCAATTCTTCTAGCAAAAGTGTTGTAATAAGTGTCATTCCTCTATTAATAGTATACACTAAAGATACTTTTATTGCTCGTTACTTTTGAGGCAGTATTTTAATACCTGAATAATTTAAATTGTATTTTACAATAAGTAAATTCAATAACAGCCCGCCTTGAAACAATAAGTATGTAATAATTATTTGAATTGTATGTAACAGTCATTGCAAATGCTTATTTTTATTGTAAACATATTTTATTCATGTTATGTGAATACATTATATACTTTAAGTATGCAAGAGCTGTGAGAATAATAAGTTTTAAGTTGCTAACAATCAGGTAATAATGAGGTAACCTTGTAGCAATAATGAGTTAAGTGTTTGAAAAGTTACCAGTCATGATTATATCAAAGATAAGGTAAAATCAGTTTAAAATTAGCCAATCAATAGCAAGAAAAAAGTTTAAGTAAAATGCAGATATTCTATTGGACTAGAATTAGCCAATCAGAGACTTGAAATACCGAAGTTTACAGGTTTAACAGTAGAAATAATACTCGGCAAGCCTTGGTAGTGAGCAGATGTAAGATGTGTTCTCTACGAGTGAATCGTAAAATATGTATATGCACTAAGTGAAAGTATTGAAGATTCTCACAGTTCCTAAAAAGTGTAGTGCTTTATAAAAATGTGCAAGAACTAATAAAAGAAGTGAGTTTAAAAAGTTAAATTCTGTGATGTCTACATTCTTGTTGCACCGCACCCTGAATAAGAGAAACATGTTCTAAAGTAAGACTGACGCAGCCGAGGCAAAATTCAAACATAAATAATATATAGAAGCAGTTTCGATAACAAAGTTAAATATTATAGTCTAAAACTTGGAGTGTAATAACAAAAACACATCTTGAAATCAGCTTCGCATATGTAGCAGCATATTGCATAATAACAGTAACTATTACGTAATCAACAAATTCAAACAGACACCCAAAGCGTGTTTTAGGAACTCCTTAAATGCAACTAAATAAAATATTTATGTAAATAAATATTACGTAAAATACAATTACGTAAGCATACCAACTTCTTCAAGTCTAAATATATATATTATGAGAAGCAAAACAACTTCAAGTTTACGTAAAAACAAAAAGCAGCACAACATAAACATAACCTTTTTCAAGTTTAAAAATAAATTATGTAAACATCAACCTACTTCACTTTCTACCAGTTTTTGCTATTGTGTTTTGAGGCAATAGCCAGCTCATTTATACAAACTACAAGTGCCACTTTTGCTAGAAGAACCAATGCTCAATGAATCTAAGTTAGGACAACATATTTGTCACAACTTCTTCCAGTTTCATTTATCTAGCTTGCAAATGAAGATAGCTCTAACACTTTTTCATGTCAGGGTGACCTTGAACAATTTCTTAGCAAAGAGACATGCGTAGCATGAATCTAATACGCTATTGCCAGGAATGGGAGCAAAAACGAAAACCTTAAAACTTAACCCAGTCTTCTTTCCCATTGTAATTTCCCAGTTATTGTGAACCAGCCTTTGTTACCTACTCTTCGGTTATGGAACCAATGATCATCACCTCTGCTGCTGACTCACCTGAATATCATTACAGGCGTTTTCCTAGCCACATCATGCTTCACTATATTCAACAGTTGAGCTGGCTTTTCAGAACGTGAAATGCGAAGAAATTTCTGGGGTACATGAGGTAGAATACGATGTACTTCACCGCATGTCACTCGTGTAAGAGAATCCATCTGAAACATACAGAGTTCAACCAGCAGCTTGAGTCAATTCTTGTAGATGTAATATGGAGGAATTCTTAAATCTTAACTCCAGGCATGAGAACCTAAGGTGAGCCAAGGCTAGCTGCATGACTGCTGAATCCTTGAGGCAGTATTTTTAACACTTAAATGATATCAGTCTGATTATATAATATGAAAAAATAATAACAGCCCGCCTTAAAGCAATATGTGTATAATATAATATATAAAATCTATGTAACAGTCATTGTATTATGTTTATATTATTATGTACATGTATAATAATGTTATGTGAATGTATTACATAGTTTTAACAATGTAGGAGCTGTGAGAATAGAAGCAAGCTGCTTTCCATAGCAAACAGAATTACAATGTAGAAGCCAAAAGTTGCTAACAATGAGGTAACCATGAGACAACAATAGATTAAAAAGTTAATAAAGGCTACTAATAATTCTTGGAACAATAATGTAATTTTAAAACAGTTTATAAATATCCAATCAAAAACTAGAGAAAGTTAAATAGAAGTATTCTATTGGAGTAGGCTTAGCCAATCAGAGACTTGAAATAGAGGAAATGTGTTTAAAAGTGCACCCAAAAAAAAAAAAAAATAAATCTCACAACTCTACATAGGATACATCAGTGAAGTGTTATTTAATCGTGTGAAGGATTAATAAACAAAGTACAATACAATTATAATTTGTGTAAGCCTTGTTCTTTAGACACACCAGCCCTGCTAAGAGATACGTACTGATGCAGCCAAGGCATACATATGTAATATTTAAATAAACATTAAAATCAAAAGTTAAATTTTAAACCTGAGGCGAATGCCACCGGTAAAGTAACTGTGGGGTGAAGACCACCGGAAACTTTGTACCATACGTGGGGCGAACACTCCTAGAAACAATCTCCCGCAAAATTGGCATCCATTACATACATGGCATAAAACAACTTCAAGTTTGTATACCATACGTGGTGTAACTGCAACAACGATTAAACTTCATCAAGTTTGTATCGTACGTGGGTCAGCAACTACTTCAAGTTTGGCTCTCCAACAGTGGGGCTACAACCCTCTCATCCTCTGCCTCCATTCACAGAGAACAGTAGTGAGGGCGGTGGCAAGTGGCTAATCAGAAGTGCCCCTGGCCTCTTATATGGTATTGGGAGTTGTTACTTCTAAATCAAGTAGCTCCTCGGTTGGTCCCCAAGGACCTCATGATTGCTTTATGTTCCAGATCTCTCCAAATGTGAAAAATTTGTTTGTACCAGAGATCAAAATATTTAAAAGAATGTAGAGCATCAAATTTTCTTTAAATATTACCGCTTAAGATCACCTGATTTCTCAGATAACTCACAAATTTAAGCATACTTCAGAATCAAGCTACCATATATCCTTGCACCATTATAATATTATATTTGTGTTCAGTATGGTATTCTCTAATAACCATGCTGCTGTAACACCGGTGTATTCTATATCCATTTTTCTCATCTGTGTTTACTTTCTCTAGTATTTACCTTCAGTAACTAGAGGAAGTTTTGCATTCCAACCAAAAATTCTATATTAAGATTTGATTTGAAATACAAGTTTTGAGGTACCCTGAATTCATAAAAAGCATCTTTGGAAAAATGTTTGTGTGCATGTGTGTGAGAGAGAGAAGCATAATTAAAAAACGAAAGCTTGTTTAAATATCAAACTTTATATATATATATTTAACTCATCATCTTTCAAGAATACAACACAAAGATTTTTAAGGAAACCCGTTGTAGCGGGAAAGCGTTGTTCCTCTGGTTGATACCGTCTGCTGCAGAGTTCTTGTCTACGGCTATTGCTGCTTATCGGCTGCTGTATTCTCCATTCTTAATCAATTACCTATCTAGCTAATTTCATGGGTCTCAGGGTTTTCGTAGTGAGGCAAATTAAAATACACCGCATTTCTCTTTAAAAAAAAGTGGTTTATTATCAAATAAATCTTATGGGCAGCCAGCTTTTCCCATTATAATAAATTAGGAGCCTAATATAACTGCACACGCTTCCCACCCAATGTACACATGTGCATTTGTCGTCCAGAAAGTGTGTCGACAAGATTCTATAAGAGGCTTTCTTCCCCTTTTTATACCTAAGCCTAGTGACGCTTACCTCCGTGCCTCAAAATGTAACAACATTTCTGATTGGTCCTCAGACGACGGTACCTTATTCTCTATGAAAATATTCTGCTGCAAAGTTTTGCACCTATGCGTTCTAGTGATGCGTCTGGAAGCAGATTCAATATCTCTGTCTCTTTATATTTCTCCTTACTGTTACCAGTTCCCTGCTCATTAGCTTGGTGAAAGGTGGGCTTTACCTAGAATTATCTTTTACCTGGAATTAGCTAGCTCGCCCGTCCCTTACTTATCTAAGTTACAATCTATGTTTGTACAATTCTTGGCTGTTAAATATTGTAACATCTTGCTTGGTGAATTATGTTATTATATACAATTCTTGTTTAATATTGATTTATATGTCTATGTGCATAAATATGTGGTATATCCTCTTTCACCATCCACCTCAAACTACTCTTCACATGGAATATGTTTCTTTACTTTTTATTTTCTCAAAAATTCTATATTAAGATTTGATTTGAAATACAAGTTTTGATTAACGATTCCTATAAAAATACAATATGTTTAAGACATTTGCATGGCAAATAAAATATTATATCTTGAATTTTCTGTGAATAGCCCCTGAAGTCCTACAGAACAAATTTAGCATAGAGAAATTACTTTGCAAGAGGTTAAAAGACCCCTAACAAAACAAAACAGCTGGAATCTACAAAATTAACTGTTTCGATTGCAATAAGGTATAATAAGCAAGACAAAAAGAAATCTGGAAACTAGGCTAAAGGAGCATATGAGATGCATAAAATACAAACAAAAGAACAATTTCTGCAGTCTCACACTATTTCTGGACAACGAACCATATCATCAAACTGAACATTACACTAATCAAACTTGGCCAAATATTCAACAGAATTAGACATATGGGAGAAGATCTTCATTTTAAAATATAATCCACAGCTAATGAACTTTGATCTGCCGCCACCAAGTCGCCTCTGGAAGTAAATTTCACCACCACAATAGACAGTCAACACAGGCCAGTTGGACACCTTCTGAGGATGGGAACAAACCATTTCTCAAAACATGTTAACTGTGATGTTAGTGTAAATAATTTTGACTCACCTTAAGTAAGTTACAAACTTGGTATTTGAGCCCAGTATCTACCAAGGATGAAACACAAAGATTTTCGAGAAAATTCCCCTACCCCCAACTACCCTTTTGGAACACGTGGAACATTTTTTTTGAAAATTCTGATTTTCTAAAAAATGGCTCCAACGATTGATTAAAATACCACATTTGAAAGATATTTACATCGCAAATAAAATGTATATCTTAAATTTTCTGTGAATAGCCTACGAAGTCTCCTTCATTCAGAAGGAATTTTGTATAATATTGCATAACTGATAAACGTTAAGTGACAGACGAAAAAGTACCACACAAAAAATGAAGATCTCTTTAAAACGCACAATTTATTTAAAATAAGTTTTTTTGTGGTATAAGCCGTTTCTGAGATCTCCATTATTAAAGGTTTGAATTATTAATTTCTCTGTGATTCTCTTAAAGTCCTTTCAAAATTCAGCTGTTTCTCGCAATTGTATGGAAACAGTATGGAATTTTAAGGCCAGCATATAGTGTCCAGTTGTTAAACATTTGACTATCATTCTTCTCTTTGCATCTATAAAGAAATCTGAAATGCAGCTATTTCTGCAAGGTTTATTTGGATTAAAATGTGATAGGTAGAAAAATAAGCTTTACTAAGAATAGTTTGTATACCCACTAATAAAGACAGAGGATAGAGAAAGTCATGTAAATATATCACATAGATTTTTAAACAACTCACTATCGCTTTAGCCTAATGTATCCTTTTTGTACCTGTTTAGCGCCCTTAACCCCATACCATCATCATCATCATCATCATCATCATCATCACTTTTTGTACCTACAATGAAATGTGCACATGTGTAAAGAAAGTTTATGTCAATTAACAAGAAGTAGATAGAAGAATAAGCTTTTATAAGAACAGTGAGTGGAGAAAGTCATGTGAAGCAACACATTAGGTTTTTTCTTGTACAAATCTTAAAACAAAATTTATTTTCAGCAAAATTAGGGCTTTATTTAAGCACACTAGAACTGAATACTGGAGGTGAAAACACCTTCTAAATGAACTGAAAACTGTATTTTCTGTGTTCCTAAAGACTGATTACAAAATGAGTGAATGTTTAGCTGCTTAGAGAAAAAGAAAAAACAAATGTTGCCTCTAAATTTACTAGGCTCACATTTCTGTTTTAAATAATATGCAGCAAACAAAAGTCAGCCTTCAGAGGAATGATAATGAAAATAGAAGAGAGGAGGTAAAAATTATCAAATAAAGGATTTCAAACTCATTATAAAATGTGTATTTAAACTCAAGCATATTTGGACATTCAGGGCTCATGATGCATTGCATAGTGTACAGATTTTTTTCTTCACGTTAAGTTACTCAATAAATGCTTCATATATTTATTAAGCAGGCATGTTATGTTGCACTTAGTTAAATCCTTACCTCAATAACATTTCCTAGGATGTCTGGCAGACTTGTAGGCATCGTAGCACTGACCATGGTCATTTGTACTCCTGTAGGTATCTCATTTAGCATTTCTGGACCACTGTACTGAAACTAAAGATTGAAAAAGCATTAAACACAAACACGGAAGAAGGAATAATTCAAACAGGCAGCAATCCTATTACACTGACTTTAATTAATTTAATTATAATTTCACACGTTCAAACCTAATGATGATTGTTGTATGTTTTACATACACCAAACAAATTTAGATCCCAAATGTATAAGATGTTTATAGACAAGAAAAAAATAGCACAGTCAGTCCAGAGCTGAGGATGGAAGCCAGTGCTTTAGAAAAATGTTCGAAGTTACCATATTTACTTGTGCAATCTATGCACCCATTTGCTTTTGTAACTTGGAGGGAGTACTGGTTTTACTGTTACTATGAAGTAATGTATTGTTCTACCCTGCACGTGCCTGTTGTGATGCAGTGGCTGTGGCCCAAGGTTATAGGGAGGCCGGTGCCTAGCAGTCGGTATGAATGATAACGGCTGCTTGCCAGTGTACACACCGGGCGTGCTATCGGCAGATAACTAGAACCTTCTGGAAGCTATTCCCCTCCTCCAGAAAGTAAGCCAAAATAGTTCTAGAACATTTGAGAACCTTGTGGAAGGATTCCACTGACCACATAAGCAAGTACTCTCACAGGAGTTAAGTTGCATTGATCAGTCAGTGAGCGAGTGAGTGTGGTGTGACATCAAGAGCAACTCTCCAAGTTGGTGTGTAGCAAGTGCTACTGCAGAGCAACGGGTTGTGGAGGCCTTGTGTTCGACTCCTGAGTGAAGTGAATTGTCTGCTGTGAAGAGGCTACGTCACAAAGGAAGTGAAGGGACAGAGAATTCAACTAGTTCACCTTAGTTAAGTGATACTGTGAACAAAGTGAACCCCCAGTGAAGCTGAACTAGATAAGAACTAAGAGAAGTGACAGTTGAGAAAGTGGACAGAGTCACAGTATGTTCTGGTGAGCTGGTAAAGGTTGTGCTTAGAGGTGACTGATGAGGAACACAGCTACTGTTATCATTTAAACATCTAAGATGATGCAAAACTCTTTATCATATGAAGTAGTTGTGGGTTTGCTTCCGGAGTTGGCTCACGTATAATTTTTAGCTGCTTTTTTGTTTATCTACCCCATATATGTGCACTAACTTGAAGATGATCTGCTACTGTTATGTAATATATTTACGTAAAACTTAAAGAAGGTTATGTTGTTCAACAGTTGTTCTATGTATTTGTAACACTCTTTCAGTGTCGGTTTGAATTTAATGCTTACGTAATATAACTGTTAGAATATGCCTCGGCTGCATCAGTCTTACTTTAGAGTCAGGATTCTTATGCAGGGCGCGGTATGACAATAATTGTAGACATCACAGAATTAAACTTTTAAATTTCACTTCTTTTATTTAAATTCTTGCACATATTTATACAGCACTACACTTTTTAAGGAACTGTGAGAAACTTTTATACATTCACTTAACATGTATATCTGTTTTGACTAACCACCCGTAGAGAACACATTTTTCCATCTACACACTACCATGTCTCGTCAGGAACTGAATAACCTCAACGGTCAAAACCCATAGCTTCAGTATTGCAAGTCTCTGATTGGCTAATTCTAGTCCAATAGAATTTCTGCATTTAATTTAAAGCTTTTCTTTGCTGTTGATTGGCTAATTTTAAAACTGTCACTGAAACTACGTCATCGCCGCTCTAATCATGACCAGTACATTTCAAATTCTAAACACATTATTGCTACAATTACCTCATTATTACTCATTGTTAGCAACCTAAAACTTATTATTCTCACAGTTCTTGCATTATCAGAGTATATAATGTATTCACATAACGTTAATAAAATATGAAATAAGCATTTGCAATGACTGTTACATACAATTTAAATAATTATTACATTACATTGTTTCAAGGTGGGCTGTTATTGAATTTACCTATTTTAAATTACAATTGAAATTATTCAGGTGTTAAAATACTGCCTCACATAAAACTACTTACACAACTCCATTACTCAGATAATCTCCACAGTTTAAAAGTTGCCTTTTCTATGACCTGCTTTTGCTAAGATGCACTCTTCTTCTTGTCATGCTATTAACACTCATAAACAATGGACTGTTGGCCATGCTGCAGCAAAACAGAGGCTGTGCAGGGAATTGCTAACTCTAATTCACTTTTCATCAATCCTAATTCATAGGGCGGCATGCACCATGTTGGAGTAAATTGCTTCAGAAGTAACATTGGAGAGCTCAATTACAATTTACTCTTTTAGTTACAACTACGGAAGTAACAGCTCATTACTCCTGGAGGTGTTGTTTTGTTTGCGCGATTTACTTGATGCGATCGTGAATAACGTTATGTGCAATAGGAAAAGGGGAGAAACGTCAGCGAAAGAGATAAATGTTTGTTGGGAGAAATAAAGAAAATCCATTTAAACAATACGAGTGTAAAAAATGTGCTATAACCTGCATTACGTTGGTCTTCAAAGCCAATGAGATACCGCCAACGCTCACAGCATGCATTTCTAATTACTTTTTATTTTAGGCTTATTAGTTTTTATGTTTCTGATTTACAGGAGGTTAGGTTAGGGTTAGTTTTTTTTTTTTTTTAAATATAAGCTTAGGTTCCTGATTCACGGAAGGCTACTTTTTATTAACATTTTCAATGAAGACCGAGATAATGCAGAAAAGCCAAAATGTGTTATAAAGATGCTGGAAAGTCATGCTTGACGAGTTTAATTATTTGAGCGACGGAAAACGTACTGAAGAGCAGCTTAAAATTCTGGAAACAATGCTTCTAATCTTCATTTTGCATCGCAGATCACTTACATGTTGATAGAGAAATACCCTGATCACTTACATGTTGATAGAGAAATACCCTTTCTCATTTCGGAAAAGTTGACTATATTCACGGATGTATACAAAATAGTAACATGCGTGCAGTCAATTCCACACACAATGCGTGGGAAATCTGTAAAAGTGAAGAAGAATTGCCTTTTATTTTCTGAACACCCGTGTATATTTATATGAATAGGTACCTTGCTCTTAACCTCATAAGCGCTCTAACAACCCAGTGAAATATCCGGCCAGCAGACGCGTGGTGAACGTTTATTTATAACGTCGCCTGTAATACTGGGATTATGATGAACTTTACTTAACGTGACATGAAAATGCTGGTAAACTAAAGGTATAGCTGGCATGCACTTAACGTAATGGGAATGACTCTTGATTGATACTGACATTGCCAAACTTTTAAGTTACATCGCGTTAAGTCAATCCCAAAATATCTCCATTTAATACAGTGTAAGACTGCCACATTAAATTCATCGTAACGTTGGCTGAAGCTTCTGAAATATTCTGGTACGAAACACTCATAGGATGCATAACAATAATTGCAGTTTGGATTATAGAGCTGAATTTGTTCAAAAGCTCTCCAAGCAGGTTCAAAAGGCGTGTATATGATTCTTTCCTAAAACCGAAATGTCCATTGTACTTTCTCTCTCTCTCTAAGTATCATATGGTCCTCGCATACCACTATCGCATTCCCGTTGTTTTTTATCCATCGAGATCATCAGTGTAACCTAAGTAATCGCTGTTTTCATCATCGAGATCAATGTAATCTAAGTAATCCATGAACACGTCAAAAATATCCTCCTCCAAATACGATACAGTATTCTAGTTCAATCGAAAAGTTAGTTACTCCAACCAAGTCGCAAGGGTAAATTCTAACCTATATTTGTGCTCTATTTAATTCCGTAGTAACATACTACATGATGGTGCTCTGCGGTAATTTAATATGGGAGTATCTGAAAGGAGTAAAATTCTTCGGAAGTAGTTCACTCTCACATGGAAGTCGCCGAGTGTTGATTTGAATAAGTAGTTTACTACGAAAGTAGAGCTTACTCCAGGTTGGTGCATGCCGCCCATATTCTTTAGTAGTGTTTGGATTACCTATCTAATGGCTAAAAGTTGCATATATGTTGTAGGAGTAGTGGTTTTGCTTTTCTGTTCTGTGGCATTAATATGAAGGTGGGCAAAGTCACCTAGTTAAACTTTAAGTACATGGAGTACCTCCCACCCACAAATAGTTTCCTACCTTTGCCCTTGTTAACTTGCACAAGACTTATCTTGGGAAGATAAGATGAGGGGAAGAGGAAATGTGGGAAGGCAAGGGTGATGTTATGGATTTAAAAATTTACACATTTCTTGAATTAATTCTATTTTCCCTGTGTATTACAATATTCGCTTATTCATATGCTGACGTTACATTTAAGCAATTACACACATATAATTCCTCAGCTGGTAGCGAGGATTACACAGAATACATGTTATATGTCTTGAGCATAGTGACACTATATTAAGAATGATAGGTCAAAATACCAGAGCATTTACAAGATTAGCTGTGATTGGCTTTAGGGGCTTTGCTAATTGCCATTATTGGTCAGTCAGTCATCCTCCATGGTCTAGGGGTACTGTGCTAGCCTCTAGTTACCAAGGTCGTGGACTCAAACCCGGCAGAGGGCGATAAGATTTTTTCGGGCATAAAAATCCTTAGCATGACTTCCTTCAGAAGGGAAGTAAAGCTGGTGGTGTCATAGATTTACAGCACGTAAAAGAACCTCAAGCCTGATAAAGTGGCCTCTGAGCAAAATTTCCCGTCTTTCATAACTAATATAGAATGGGATGCTAAGTCATAGTAGTTAAAGAGCATCCATAAATAAAGCACAATTTCATTTACCTATTGGGCAGTCATCAAACAGCCAATAATGGCATACAATACAAATGATGTAGCCATACGAAAAGGTTATAAATAAATACGAATTAATGAACCATGGTAAATAAAGATGTGAACATAAGAGAAGTTACAAATAAACAATATTAACATGCGGAAAAATCAAAGCAGGCTTACAATTCCTAGCTGTTGAATCTGATTGACCTGCAATTTGGCGTGAAATAGAAGAAATATATTCTCCATGTATTCACTATGAATCAACAGAGTAATTTCGGTTTCAATGTACACAAAGTATTTCTGTGGCACAATAGACAAGGATGCTAACACTTGATGTGCATACTTAGCTTTGTTTTGGTTAACTTCAGCCTAACAATAAAAGCATATTATTGTCTCATTGTCTCACTATACACTGGAGGGATGGCAGGATCAAGAACTCAAAGCTCCCCATAATGTATGATTGCAGTCTTTCTTCATGGAGATCTATTTCATTATGACATTGTAATTAGGTTATTAATTAAAATTATTGTTGGCCATCCCAGCAGTGACAAGGAGAGTGAGATAAAAGTAATTAAATTTCATGCACTGAAACTTGGAACTGCAATTTTTATTCCTTGTATAATCTACACATCCCTATTTTAGTATCCAATATTTCACGGAAAAATGCATAATAAAAAGTAAGTTAAGTGCAATGTGCTACAACAGTCTCTCTCAACCTAAATTAATATTTTATCTTAAAAATATTTTTGGAAAACCACAGTGAAGTTTTTATAACATTCTATGCACAAATTGAGATTTTTATTATTCTAGCTTCACTTTTACACCATGACTTACTGGCTTCATTAAAGAGATAGCAGGCAAGAACATAAAGGAATTTCTAAAGAAAAAACAAATAAAGGAAATCATCACACTAAGCAACATTAAAGAAACTAAAAAGTTCAACAAATTCACTTTCCACCCTTAGGCCTTCCAAAAGATTCATAAAAATATTAAAAGAATATGGTATAACCATAGCCCCAGTTAGCAAACACTCCTTAAAAAACATACTCAGGACCAATACAAAGGACAAAATTTCAGTGGAAAAAGCTTCTGGTATTTTTACTTTCTCTACTACGTATAGTAAGTAGGGGAAGTATTGTATTCCACCCAAAAATTTGATACAGAGATTTCACCGGAAATACATGTTTTGAGACCCCCTGAATCCAAAAAAAAGCATTTTTGGAAACCTGTCTGTGTGTGTGTCTGTCTGTGAACAGCATAACTCAGAAACGAACAGTCGGATAAACACCAAACTTGGTATTTAGGTTCAGTATCTTCCATGGATGTGACATGAAGGTTTTCAAGAAAATCCCCCCACCCCAGAGTACCCTTTACATGGAAGATTTTTCAAAAAATTTAATTTTCTCAAAAATGGCTCTAACGATTTTGATTAAAATATCATATGTTTAAGATATTTTTATGGCAAATAAAATGTATATCTTGAATTTCCTGGGAATGTCTCCAAAAGTATTCTTTATTGTGAACGACTTTTGCATAACTGGTAAACCATAAGAGATAGACAAAATTTTACTACAGAAAAAATGTAGATCGCGTTACAATACACAATTTATGTCATAAACATTTTTTTTGTTGAGTGCACCATTTTCGAGATATTACTTGTTATTCCCTTAAATTTTTCAATACTTATTTTCTCAAATGGGAATTCGTTATTCATTTTTTTGTCTTGGATATGCAAATAATTATAATCTGTGCCAAAGGGAATGGTGCTGCACCTAGCAACCAGCTATTAAGAGATATGTATGTGCTTAAAGGCTACTGTTTCTCTATATTGCCCTTGTAAATATATTTTCCCCTTACATCTACAAGAAAATTAGCAATAAGATAGTGTCTGCAAATGTTTATCTCGATTAACATAAAGTAGATGGAGAATAAGCAGCATTTGTAAAAATAATTTGTACAAGAGTAGAGAAAGTCATGTGAGTGTAACACATCAGATTTTTTAAATTGGATATCAGATTGCAAGGAAAAGTACATAGGGAACACAAAGAGAAATATAGACACAAAGTTTAAAAAACAAATGTGAAATGTGAAATATAAACAAATGGAAAAATTGACAGTTGCAGAGCATTTTTGGTCCACAGATCATCAGCTAGAGGAGAAACCGAAGCTCTTAAAGGTCCTTAGAAATGCAACTGAACTCTCCATTTGGGAGAAATTATTCATACATAAGAAGAATTATAATACAGGAGACCCTCACTAATTCGAAATTGAATAAACCAAAAACTTGGTTAATCCGTAATAGCTGCTCGGTCCCTGCCGAATTACATAGAAAACTCTACCGCTTAAACCAAATTTCGGATAATTCATACTACAAACTAAAATTTGGTCCCCTCATTACATATTCCATACGTTTACATATTCTTCGTTTAAGCCGAATGTACACAACGTGATCAAAAGTGTCCGGACACCTGGCTGAAAATGATGTACAGGTTTGTGGCGCCCTCCATTGGTAATGCTAGAAGTCAATATGGTGTTGGCCCACCCTTAGCCTTGATGACAGCGTTCACTCTCGCAGGCATACTTTCAATCAGGTGCTGGAAGGTTTCTTGGAGAATGGCAGCCCATTCTTCACGGAGTACGGAACTGAGGAGAGGTATCGATGTAGGTCAGTGAGGCCTGGCATGAAATCGGTGTTCCAAAACATCCCAAAGGTGTTCTATAGGATTCAAGTCAGGACTCTGTGCAGGCCAGTCCATTACAGGGATGTTATTGTCATTAACCACTCCGCCACAGCCCGTGCAGTATGAACAGGTGCTCGATCGTGTTGAAAGATGTAATCACCTCCCCGAATTGCTCTTCAACAGTGGGAAGCAAGAAGGTGCTTAAAATATCAATGTATGTAGGTCTGCGCTGTGATTGTGCCATGAAAAACAACAAGGGGCGCAAGCCCCCTCCAGGAAAAACATGACCACACAATAACACCACCACCTCCGAATTTCACTGTTGGCAAATGACGTTCACCGGGCATTCGCCATACCCACATCCTGCCATTGGATCGTCACATGATTAGTCACTCCACGCAACGTTTTGCCACTGTTCAATTATGTAATGTTGACACTCCTTACACCAAGCGAGGCGTCGTTTGGCATTTTCCTGCGTGATGTGTGGCTTATGAGCAGCTGCTCGATATGGAATCCAAGGTTTCTCACCTCACGCCTAACTGTCATAGCACTTGGAGTGGATCCTGATGCAGTTTGGAATTCCTGTGTGATGGTCTGGACAGATGTCTGCCTATTACTCTTTACGACCCTCTTCAAATGTCGGTGGTCTCTGTTAGTCAACAGACGAGGTTAGCCTGTACACTTTTGTGCTGTACATGTCCCTTCACGTTTCCACTTCACTATCACATCAGAAACAGTGGACCTCGGGATGTTTATGAGTGTGGAAATCTTGTGTACAGACTTCTGACACAAGTGACACCCACTCACCTGACCATGTTCGAAGTCCGTGAGTTCCACGGAGCGTCCCATTCTGGTGTTTCATGATGTCTAATGACTACTGAGGTCATGGATAATGAGTACCAGGCAGTAGGTGGCAGCACAATGCACCTAAGATGAAAAACGTATGTTTGTGGGGTGTCTGGATACTTTTGATCACATAGTGTTGCGCTGTGCACTACGGTATTTTCTGTTACGCATTTCACACATTTTTTCTCAATACTGTACTGTAATTTCTAAACAATGTTCCGATGTATCATTTCCACAACATATGATGCAAGGGCGGGGAAAGAGAGGGTTGATCAGCAGACCGCACATGGCGCGCGACTTGCAACAACCCAGAGAGCTGTTTGTCTCTGCTTGTGAACAGTGATTTTTTTCCCCCCTTTTTACTCTATCACTCCCTATGCTGCCGAAAGAGAAACGTGCTCATAATGCTCTCACACTGGAACAAAAACAGCAAATTTTACATATGGTCGATAGTGGAGAGAAGACCAAAACGCAGGTTGCAGAATACTTTCAGATTCTGAAGTCACGTTACTATATTTGATTTAAAAGGAATAATGCTTATTGGTAAAATTAAAGCAATTTCTACATCGAAAATTAAAAAGATCTAATCTACTCTCTCATTGATTGTAAGTTTAAAACAGAAAATAGAGGCAAGTCTGACTAGCTATTTATTTAGTGGCAATAACAAGCACATGATACCAGTGAAACATGAAGAGTTGGAAGATTTGTTGTTAGAATGGTTCCAACTCTGTGTTCTCAGCAAATTCCCACCGTGACCCCTCGCTGAAGTTGCCGCTGCAATTTCTGTTCTCGAGAGATTTGTTGCCACTTCTGATGTCTCCATGGCATTTCAGGCTGCCCTGGATGTGGTATCTTCAGAGAGTGCCATAATATTATGAGCAACGGTCTGCCAAACAACAATTAATGATTTTTTTCAAATTATAGATGTGTAATGGATAAGAGTTGTAACTAAAACATGTGTTCCGTTTAAAACTCAGTGTTAAAAGAACGGTATATTTAAAGTGTTTCTTAAGGTTATTGTTTGTTGTATTATACGACTCACTAATTCAAAGAGTACAATATTGTTCCAAATAGTACTGTTTTAAAAACATTTATGACAAGTATTTGACAGTATACTTTCTCAATTAAACAAATGCCAGATATATCATATACAGTAGTTATTTTTACTTTCTCTTGGAGGTCATGAAAGTGGAACACCCTCATTCATTGGCACGCAAGACAAGAGAGAATGAGAACTCAACAGACGAATTTTACCATTTCAAAAAATACGGGACTATTTTTACAAAACCTCGTTAATTCAAACTTCGTTAAACCTAATTGACTATTTTTCGGTCCCTTGGAATTCGGTTAAACGAGGGTCTACTATATATCAAACTTTGGTGTTCCACGTGAAAAGGATCTGATTAAACTGTATGTCCAGCCAGATAACACCATCTACAAGTCACAAGAGGAACCATGGCAGTAAATCCAGGCTGATGATGGAAACATGTCCAGCAAGTTCTGGTGTAAAAGTGAAGCTAGAATAATAAACATCTCAATTGTGCATACAAGTGTTAATATTTGATCGTTTCACTGTACACAACAACTTATGTTGTATGCAGGTAATACTTTGTTTAGCAGTTGTACACGTAACTGTTATGTGTGCATTATATTACATTTACATTTTTTAAACAAGCATACTCACTGGAAAACGTTTCAGAAAGTGGCATAACTTTCCATTGAAACTATCATCCAGCAACGTGTCCGCCTCATCTAGTACCACGTGATGGACATTATTCATTCTGTAGATACCTGAAATGATCAATAACATTAAGTTATTTGAAATCATTATATAAACTGGGAATTAATGGACCTAATAGTGGTCGGAAGTATGAAGCCCGGCACTTAAAGTACTTACAACATTGTAAGTCGCCATTGGGGTATGTCATCTCAATACAATTTGAGAGCTACTTGTGGTTTACCGGGATAAATATGAATCAGCTGGGGAATTTAATGTCATACCGCCATTTTGCCATGGTAGCTCAGTGGTTAGAGCAACTGGACGGACACTGGGAGATTTGTGGTTCAAATCCTGGCTATGGCATTGAATTTTTCAGTCGTCTGATTCTACCTTTCCAAACATTATGTATAACCTCAGTTATAGCTGTGGTTGTTGATCACTAGTCTGCATTTTCAAACTTTTTGTCAGATGATTTGTTAAAAGTAGGTGTTCTTGAATCAAGTTTTTATGCTGATTCCAGAAATAACTTCCATTTTTTTCTATCACATCAGGTTTTTACACAAAATAAGTAATGTTTTGACAATTTTACTAATGAGCATAGAAAAGTATTTAAATACCATTTCACACAAGGTAAGCTTTTATTCAAGAAACATTTTAAGAATACTCTCAAGAACTCCCCTAATTTATTTCATGACATCTTAACGAAACAAGAAGCCAATGTGTTTCATTTAATTTTTTTCAAACTTTCTCTTCTTTAACTTCCTTGCAGATCCTTGAAGATGACAGTCCCTCCTCAACATCCAACAGTAGTCGGCCATCATAGTTTCATTCCATCTTCCCTGGTACCTCCTCTCCATTTCCGTAATATCTTGGTGAAAATGTTCACCCTGCTCTTCACTATAATGTCCCAGATTTTCTGGAAAGTAGTCGATATGCGAATGCAGAAAATGCACCTTTACACTCACGTTACAACCCATCTTCTTGAAATTTTCCAACATTGTTTCGACAATGGCCTTGTAATTAGGATCTTTGTTATTGCTTAAGAAGTTTTCAGTAACTGATTGGAAGGCGGTCCATGCTTCTATTTCTCTCTCATTCATTGTCTTCTCAAAATCTTCATCCTTCATCAGTTTCTTTATTTGAGGACCAACAAAAATTCCAGCCCTTAATTTGTCTTGTGTAATGAAGGGAAATTTCTTGGAAAGGTACTTGAAGCAGGGTCCATCCTGTGGTAGAGCCCTTACAAATTGCTTCATCAAGCCCAATTTTATGTGTAATGGTGGAAGCAATATCTTTATATCTCTATATTTTTGAAGTGAAATTGTGAAAAAACTGTACATGATAGAAAAAAACTAAAAGCAGTTCTGAAATCAGCATAAAAAAATGAGTCAGAATCACTTATTAGTTTTCAGTCATCCAATATCATGCAGACTAAATCCGTTATGGAAGGCCATGTTGATAGTTTTTAATACACGCCTGGATTCAAAAAAACCTAAGAGCCTTTTATATATCATCTTTTCAAACAGCTTAGCAATTACACAAGCTAATGCTATCGGTCTCTGAATTTGCAATTTTTCCCTCTTTTCCTTTTTTACAATATTAATCAAACAATACTACTTTTTAGTAAATCAGAAAAAGTTACATTTTCCATTGATTAGTTTATTAAGTACACTAGAATACTAAAAGCATTTTTTTTAAGAGCTTTAAGAATTTTTGGTGTAATATCATCCCAGTCAAATAAATCATTTTTGAATTGGGTTATTATATTATCTACTTCTGTTTCATCAGTTTTAAAGAGACCAATAGTTTCAGTTACCTTGACACCACCTATACTTGGACTATTATTTACAATACTACCATTTGCAGTATTACAATTTCCCCTCAAGTTTATAAAATACTGATTAAACACATTTTAAATTTCATTAGGATTCACATTTGCTGTCCATTTACCATTATGTTAATATTTTTTATTTTGTCATTAGTTGGTTTCACAGTTTTATTTACTGCAGTCCACATTTCGCTAGTAATATTATACAAATTTTCTATTCTCCTTCTGTTATTTTGTGTTTCTATGTTTTTTTAATGGCTGCTTGTATTGCATTTTGTACTTGATATAGAGGGTCTTGTAAATATCTAATTTAGTCACTTTTAGAAATTCATAGTTATCCCTCTTTTATCCTTGTTTCTTTTGTATCCTTGTTTGCTGAGACTATGCTCTTGGGGTTTTCCTGTAGTCCAATGAGATGAGCAATAAAATAATTTGTGGAAAGGTTTATCTTGATTAACATGAAATATACAGAAACATTTGTAAGAATAGTTTAAAATAAAGAGAGTTGAAGGTTGTTACACTACATCACTAAAATGTTCTTACTTGAACGCGTTTCGGGAGACGGTTTGCTCCCATCGTCAGCATGTTTTCAACTGATTTTGCCGGTTATTGTCTGGGGAATGTGTGTGGTGAGTGGTGTTCTCTGGTGCTGGGTTGACGAACCTCCAAAGGCTGCTGGGTGGCGGTAGTTCGAAATTTATTATGTGATTCCTGTGTTTGACGATATGTATTTTTTCCCAATGTCCAATTCATTGCTGCTGTTGATCAGTTTTAAGAGTTTTATGTTTGGAATGATTTTATGGTTTGAAGACCAGAAATGATGTGCTACTGCTGATTTATCCATTTGTTCTTGGTAAATGCATCTCATATGCTCTTTAAGTCTTATTTCAAGATTTCTTTTGTTCTTCCTATGTATGCCAGGTTACAGTCATTACAAACAATTTGCTATACACCAGCTGATTTATCGTTAGAGATAGGATCTTTTGTTCTGTTGCATAGTAGTTTCTGTATATTGTGGTTATTCTGTGGAGACAGGGTGATGATGTATTTCTTGAAAATCCTTTGAAATTTATGATGTGTCCAAGGGTGGTAAGCGAACTTCCTATATGCTTGTGGTTTTGTGGTCTGAGTAAAGTAGTCGTTTGTATTTCTGTCTTTCAAACTTTTTTATCTTCTTATTTATTGTTTTTTTCTGGTATCCATAGTGGCTATATGGATAATGTGTTGGTATTCTTTCTGGTATTCCTCTTTCTCCAATGGTATATGTACTAACCTGTTTGTAATACTATTTAAAATTGCATGTTTGTGGCTTGTAGGATTGTAGTTATTGTTTTTAATATAATTTTCTGTGCGAGTTGGTTTTCTGTAAATGCTGAACGTTAGTTTGTTGTGTGCATTATTTTTGATGATCCTGATGTCTAGGTAAGGTAATTGGCCATTTTCTTCTTTTTCTATTGTGAATTTAATAGACCTTTTTTGTAAATTCAATAATTTCAAAGCATCTTCTGAAAGTTTTTTGGAACAATTGCAAAAATATCATCTACGTACCTATACCAGGTTTTGAATAGATGTGGCAAGGATTTAGTAATATGGAATTCAAAATGGCTCGTATATAGTTCTGCTAAAAATGGTGAAAGGGGTTTCCCATAGTTCCCTGTGGTTTGTTTAAAGATTTTGTTATGGAATGAAAAGAAATTCTGGTCCAAGCATAGTTTTGTTAGTTTTAAGTAATCTTCTGTTTGTGCTCTAGGTGTGCCATTGTATAATATCCAAGTTTCTAGGAGTGGTAATAATTCTTTTTTTGGTATGCTTGGGAAGAGTGCAGTGACATCAAATGATACCATCATGTCTGTGGGTGATATATTTATGTCTGAAACGTGACTGATTAATTCCAATGAATTTTTTATACTTAGACCTTTGAACACAGGCATGGAGTTGAAGGTATTTGAAAGCCATTTTGCTAGTTTATATGTGGGAGAGTTTATGTTATTCACTATGGGCCTCATTTTATTGCCGAGTTTGTGTATTTTTGGTAGTGCATATAACCTAGGTATGGTGGGAAAATCTGGTTTAATTCTGGATTTTTCAGCTTTTGTTAATGTTTTGATTTCTATCAATGTGTTTTGGAGTGACTTGGTGCATTCTTTTAATGGATTTTTGTTGATTTCTATGTACTCTGGGCTGTAGTAATTGCATAACCCTAGATTCATAATCTTCTTGGTCTAATATCACTAATGTGTTTTCTTTGTCAATAACCATTATTGATTGTTATTCTCCAAGACTACAAACAAAAACTCGGTTCCTTCTTTAGACATTCTATGTACATGATACAGTTAGCCATGCACACCTATTTTTTTCTTCAAATTAAATTAATTTTTCATTAACTTAACCTATCTCATTTCCCACTCAACAAATATGTACATTAAAGAATACATCATCCATAATGAGCAAGAAAATATAAGAAATTACATTAATTAACAAAAATCCACGATAAACATAGACAATGATATACAATATTTGGTGAGCACATAAAATCAAATGTAATACAACTGATTCAGTTTTAAGTGTAAAACATAAACATTTAATTAACATAACCGTTTCTATTTTCCAGCCAAGAGAGGTGTCATGCGTTTCCATGTAAACTCATAAATGAGGTTGTTTACTTCATTTATAGGCAACCTTGTTAACTTGCCTCTCACAGCAAGTCTCTCAATGCTTGGCTCGTGCTTCAATAAAACAAAGTAGTTAGATTTTGCAATACCAATCGCTTATTTTTAGATGAAAACTTAAGAGATACAGGAAGGATATGTTCCTCTGTTCTCTTAGCTGTTTAAAGGTGAATATTCATAGCCCTTCAATCCTTAGCCACATCAACTCAACAAAATATGATTTAAAGAATAGCCTTCTATAACATATTGAGACTTTCAAGAATCTGTGCAGTAACCTGCATTACGTTGGTGTTCAAAAGTGATGAAAGTGATGTCCTAAATCTCCTACAGATGCACCCTATGTCATCCTCGAGCTCCAACACAATGCTGGCAACATATGAATAACAAATACCACCAAAACCAGTGAGATAATGGCAATGCTCGCAGCATGTGTTCCTAATTACCTTTTATTTTAGGTTTATTAGTTTTTTACGTTTCTGATTTACGGGGGTTAGGTTAGGGCTAGTTTTTTTTATATAAGCTTAGGTTCCTGATTCATGGGAGGTTAGGTTAGAGTAGGGTAGGTTTTTTATATAAGCTTGCTTTATCTAGTTACCAGTGGTTACACCGAAGCATGTGAGCGAAGCGAGTGTGCATTCCTAAGCTTAGGTTTACTTTTTTTTATATAAGCTTAGATTACTGATTCACAGATTAGATTAGGGTTAGTTTTTTTATATATAAGCTTAGGTTACTAAAGTAGCTGTAAGTTATCCATACCTAATTGCTCTCTCACTATCATATATATTGTATTTTCACATCCTCTGCAAGCCATTTTGTTTCCTGTAATCCATTGTTAATAACAATGCATTGCGTTTATACACTACGTGATCAAAAGTATCTGGACACCTGGCTGAAAATGACGTAAAAGTTTGTGGCGCCCTCCATCGGTAATGCTGAAAGTCAATGTGGTGCTGGCCCACCCTTAGCCTTGATGACAGCGTTCAATCTCGCAGGCATACTTTCAATCAGGTGCTGGAAGGTTTCTTGGGGAATGGCAGCCCATTCTTCACGGAGTGAGGAACTGAGGAGAGGTATCGATGTAGGTCGGTGAGGCCTGGCATGAAGTCGGCGTTCCAAAACATCCCAAAGGTGTTCTATAGGATTCAAGTCAGGACTATGTGCAGGCCAGTCCATTACAGGGATGTTATTGTCGTATAACCACTCCGCCACAGCCCGTGCAGTATGAACAGGTGCTCGATCGTGTTGAAAGATGCAATCGCCATCCCCAAATTGCTCTTCAAAAGTGGCAAGCAAGAAGGTGCCTAAAATATCAATGTAGGTCTGTGCCATGATCGTGTCACGCAAAAAAAAACAAGGGGTGCAAGCCCCCTCCAGGAAAAACACGACCACACCATAACACCACCACCTCCGAATTTCACTGTTGGCACTACACATGCTGGCAGATGACGTTCAGCGGACATTCGCCATACCCACACCCTGCCATCGGATCGCCAGATTGTGTACCGTGATTCGTCACTCACACAATGTTATGCCACCATTCAATCCTGTAATGTTGACGCTCCTTACACCAAACGAGGTGTCGTTTGGCATTTTCCTGCGTGAGGTGTGGCTTATGAACAGCCGCTGAAAGTTTCTCACCTCACGTCAAACTGTCATAGTACTTGGAGTGGATCCTGATGCAGTTTGGAATTCTTGTGTGATGGTCTGGATAGATGTCTGCCGATTACTCTTTACGACCCTCTTAAAATTTCGGCGGTCTCTGTCAGTCAACAGACGAAGTCGGCCTGTACACATTTGTGCTGTACATGTTCCTTCACGTTTCCAGTTCACTATTGCATCAGAAAAAGTGGACCTAGGGATGTTCAGGAGTGTGGAAATCTCGCATACAGACTTCTGACACAAGTGACACCCAATCACCTGACCACCTTCGAAGTCTGTGAGTTCCACGGAGCATCCCATTCTGCTGTTTCACAATGTCTAATAACTACTAAGGTTGTGGATAATGAGTACCAGGCAGTAGGTGGCAGCACAATGCACCTAAGATGAAAACCGTATGTTTGTGGGGGTGTTCGAATACTTTTGATCACATAGTGTATCAGGGCAAAAGAAAATAAAGAAGTAAGAATACATCACTTATTCTGCAGATTTCACTTCTCATTTAGGTTGGCAGTTCCCTCTGCGCATGTTCAATAGTGACAAGATGGCCACATTTGTTGTCTTCACACCATAATTTTGCTATAAAAGTAAAACACCTAAAACGGGCAGGTAGGTGGACACCAGCTAAAGAACACACAACACCTACTTCTAAAACCCACTCCTAAGGTAATTTATTGACTTACTTTTAGTTTTTATTAACGTTTTCAATGAAGATCAAAGTAATGCAGAAAAACCAAACTGTGTAGTTTCAAAAAGAAATTAAGGTTCTCTGTAGATCAACATTTAAATATGTATTAGCTATTTTGCTTCCTTCCTATAATTTTATTTTATGTAACCTACTTTAATGGTATACACTTGCTATTTATAAAGGAAAACCCCTTCTGCTGCCAGTAATTCAATGGGACATTCTAATGATAAATAAATAAACGTTATCTGAACAAATGCTTTCTAAATATGTTAAACTTCAACAAAAATTAATTTTAAATAGTCTTTCAGTGCCTAGGCGTTTTCTGAATAAATGCATGGCACTTACTGTTAATACTGAGACTTGAAGAAAGGCATTCCAATTGAATTTGTAATGCACAAGGAAATTGTATTTAGTACCCCAATCTTTGGAGTATATCAAAACTAGAAGGGGGGTATTCCATATTACAGGAAGTGCAAAGCAATTACATTTTATTGAATAAGCTACTGCTACATAAATTTAGCTCTTACCTGTTGTAGTTAGTTTGCTCAATGCACCTAAAGTTGCAATAAGCAAGTCCATATTTTCATAGGTAGGATTAAATATTTTCCTTTTTGTCCGCCCTCCAATCAGAACACTTGTAGAAAATGGCAACACATCAGAAAATGTCTCTGCTACATCCTGAAAACAATCAATGATATTAAATACATTCATCTGACATTCAAGGGAATAAATTGCATACTCTGGATTTTTACTTTCTCTACTACGTACAGTAAGTACAGGAAGTATTGTATTCCACCCAAAAATTCAATACCGAGATTTCACCGTATATATGTTCTGTGGCCCCCTGAATCCAAAAAAAAAAAAAGCATTTTTGGAAACATGTCCGTGTGTGCGCCTGAGTGTCTGTCTGTCTGTGAACAGCATAACTCAGAAACGAACAGTCGGATAAACACCAAACTTGGTATTTAGGTTCAGTATCTTCCAGAGATGCGACACAAAGGTTTTCAAGAAAATCCCCCTACCCCAGATTAGCCTTCACATGGAACATTTTTCGAAAATTTTAATTTTCTCAAAAATGGTTCTAATGATTTTGATTAAAATATCATATGTTTAAGATATTTTCATGACAAATGAAATGTATATCTCGAATTTTCTGGGAATTTCTCCAAAAATATTCTTCATTGTGAACGACTTTTGCATAACTGGTAAACCATAAGAAATAGACAAAATTTTACAACACAAAAAATGTAGATCACGTTAAAATACACAATTTATGTCATATACATTTTTTTTTGTTGGGTGAACCATTTTCGAGATATTGCTTGTTATTCCCTTAAATTTTCCAACACTTACACCTTTTCTCAAATTCGTTATAAATTTTTTTTTGTCCTGGTAATGCAAAGAGAATGGAATACTCCACATAGCAACCAGCTCTTAAAATATTTGACTATCGCTTAAAGCCTACCATATTCCCCTTGCATCTACAAGAAAATTAGCAAGAAAATTAACATCTCGATTAACATGAAGCATATGGAGAATAAGTGTTTGTAAAAATAGTTTGTACAAGAGTAGAGAAAGTCATGTGAGTGCAACATATCAGAGTTTTTAACACTGTCAATGCAATTAATGCAAATCTATATAATTTCAACATACCTCAATAATTTTGCTTATTTCACGCAGTATTTACATTTCAGAGAATATAAGTAAAATATAGTTTATACAACTGTTTACAGTTGCTTTACGTAGGTGCAAATACCAACGTTTTTTTATGGAAAAAATTGAGTCAGAGTTGAAACAGTTGCATGCTTATGGGGTGTGCAGTTGTTGTTTGTGGTGACGTCTAGAGGTGGAGAAATGTATTTCTATAGTGGATTTGGTATCGGCAAATTAAAATTCATTAATTGTCGTTTGTGCCTTATAATTAAAATCTTTACCAGGTATCCAATTTTGTTGTGTGTTTTGTAGGTTTTAGGAGTGTTATGTTTGGTGTGATTAGTTGTCCAAAAATGGTGTGAAACTGCAGATTATCAATCTGTTTAAGTATCTCATGTGTTCTTTTAATCTAGAAAATACATCAAACATAAATATACTGATAAATCTGCAGTTTCACACCATTTTTGGACAACTAAAACATAACACTCCGAAAACCTACAAAAAACACAACACAATAGGATACTTGGGAAAAGATATTAATTATAAAACACAAACACCATTTAATAAATTTTGATTTGCCATCACCAAATCCACTAAAGAAGTACATTTCTTCACCTTTAGATGCCACTACAAACAACTGCACATAGGACACTATCACCATGAGTCAGTGTCACCTCTGATGAGAGAAAATAACTCTTGAAACCGGTAAGGGCAAAAAAATGTAAGTGATGTAAGTATTTCAACTCCAACTTGATTTTTTCCATACATTTAAATTCACATTTCTGTTAGTAGCTTATTCAAATATCATACAACTAAAGTTATGGCTTATGCTGGGTGATTATAATTAAACTGACAGTGTTAGCTTGCAAATTATGCTAACAAATAATTGGTACGATATCTTTATTTTAAATGTTCTATATTCTGTGTAATATTTATATGTAATTTTTGTACATTTCCTTGACATGTTGTATGTTCACAAGCCTTTATGGCTGCTAGTGAACTCGCAGAATGCAATCCAATCTAATCTAATCTTGCCAACAGGTGAACATATGACGTTGTAAGCAGTTAGAACATGAAATTTTATTATTGCATTGTTTTGGTTACTTATGCTATGATGCGGTATTAATGTTGTAATTATTTAACATTAATTGTAGCTCCATGTTTGGAAGCCAATTTGCGAGAGCAAATATGTGTTTTTACTTCACGCGTATTTGCGAGAGAACTTGCTTTACGTAATGTCTTTTTGTTGTCGAGCCCCACGTTGTGGAGCCAATTATGCGACGGTAATTATGTTACATGTTTTGCCATTATTATAGCACCACGTTTGGAAGCCAATATGATGCGGTATTAATGTTACATATATGTAATGCATTATTATAGCACCACGTTTGGAAGCCAATTTTGCAACGGTATTACAAATAATGTTGATGCTTGTGATGTTTATGTATGTGTGTTTACTTTACGCGTTGCCATCTTGTGACGTCACTCCTTGTTTTGGTTCGTAGCTCCCTCTGGCGTAGCAATTTGTATCAATTAGTTTCTGAAAGAATTTAAGGTTATGTATATTGTCCTCCGGCTAGCTATCATCTTATCTTGGTAGAACTTGTATCTCTTGCAGGGTGTGAATCGGAAAGGAATCTTTTATCCAGAAATGATACTGATGAGGAAATTGGTTTTATAACTTTTATTGTCGAACACGTTCACTAACACTTTTTACATATGAATCAGGATACTCGCCAAACTGAAACTGTTTATAATAACTTCTTACTTATCACTTTTAACTCGAGTACTCAACTTTGTGTATTTTTTTTTAACTGTATAATACTTTATAAGAATTCTTGTAATTCTGCTGCGTGTAACTTGGCGAAATGAATGAACTGAGAGACCGACGTGTATAGTACTGAGAATTCTGTTGAACTGGGGGAACGCTCCCTTGAACCTGGCTTATTTATAGGCCTGCCTCAAGATACGCCTAAAGATTATAAATGAACTGCTATTGGCTAATAAAACGCGCCAACATTAGCGTCTATTTTAATATCCAATGAAAACCACGAATACATATGCTTTAGGAAATGTTCTAGAAGCTTCTATCGAAACCGCGCGAAACATTACGTAACTTCCTTGTTCCCGGTAATGATAAACAACTCACCCCATTGCTGCATTATTGCGTTATTGTTGACAGTTTCAGTAAAGCCGTATATTATTATTTACCAATAATAATTACAATTAATAAACATCAGAAATCAATGTCACATAAAAATACATATTCATATTACAATCATTAATTATATTTAAGTAATTTGTGATACAAATTACCGTATCAGCTACCTTAAGACACATGCATATACAGTATTTACACGAATCTAATGCGCACTTTTTTTACCAAATGTAGCACTCAAAATTGTGGTGTGCATTAAATTTGAGTCCATTCCATAGAACGCTAGTAACTTCATTTAAACTTTTCGTTTATTACGTCACAATGGATTGCTGGAGTTAATGTGGAAACTTGCGACAAGCTAGCTGCTCATTTATCATTGGCCTATTATTGAGCGTTTTAGTTATGACATGGAGGGCAAGGGCAAACAGAGAAGAACGTCTTATGATGCTCCTTTAAAGTATAAAGTAATCCTTTATGGTGGAAAAAAAGGTAATAGAAAGGCAGGAAGGAAGTTCAATGTATCAGACAGCAATGTTAACTTGCTGGAATTTGTGTGTGAAAGGAGGAAGAATGGGCAACCTGTGACTAGTGACACTATACGAAAGAAAACGAAAGAGGAGGCTGAAGTTCTTGGTATTCTGAAACAAGAGTTTAAGGCTAGCCATGGATGCATGGATCGTTTCATGCAGTGGACGGGTTTATCTCTAAGACACCACACAACAATGTGCGAGAAGCTTCCTGCAGATTCTGAAGACAAACTACAAACATTTCAGTGGTATGTCATTTCACTTCGGAAGAAAAAAAACTTTTTCAATAGGGCAAATTGGCAATGCTGATGAGATGCCAATTTGGTTTGATATGCCATGGAACTACACTATTACTGAGAAGGGGACAAAGGAAGTTATCAAAAAACGGGGTGAGAAAAACACTAATTTTGTTCTTTAACAATGTGTCACCTAACAATACGGCACTTTCAATTCTATAATCTGATGGTTTATATATACGACAAATCCATTGTTGTATTAAATAAATTTAAATAAAATATCTATCACCTATTTTCTGTCATTGATGCGCTTTACATTTGATACAAACTCTTTGTCTCCTAATTGTAAGTTTCAAATATGGGGTGCACATTAGTTTCGCATAAATACGGTAAACAGTTTTGGCTGTGCAACATTAGCTTCTACAAGTCAAAATCACATGTTGTAACTGAAACTTTGAATGGATTGGTGACACTATGTTATCTACTGTGAAGTTTTCCACTAGAGACTAGATGGCTGTACAACCAACAATGAATTAGGGGATCATCTTCCAGATGTCAGTGGACATATAGCTGATGATGGATTTTTTTTTTTTTTTTTTTTATTTATTTATGGACGCTCTTTAACTACTATGGTTCTTAGCGTCCCATTCTATATTGGGCGTGAAACACCTGTAATTTTGCTCAGAGGACTCTTTATCAGGCTTGAGGTTCTTTTACGTGCCGTAAATCTACGACACGGGACCACCGGCTTTACTTCCCTTCCGAAGGAAGCCGTGCTAACGATTTTTACGCCCGAAAAAATCCATGATGAATTCCTGAAACATGTTCTGAGTGAAAACTTTATAAGGGTCGGTTTCACTGACCAATGCTAAACTTTAACACAATGTTAAACTGATTTAACACTGAAGTTAACGCAAATTCTGTTTCATCGAAAAATGTTATTGTTAACAATATGTTAAACTCACTGTTAAGTTAACGTTGCTGTACCCCTGTGTTAAAGCATTTAACAAATGTTAGAGGCTGCAAAATGGCTACCCCAAGCCAAGCTGTTGATACGAGTTCGCTGCATTTGCCAATTTTGAATGCCATTCCTAACGGAAGAGCATTCGTGTGTCATAATAAATTTGAAAACCTGCAAAGGGAGGAATTTTTATAGCAATAGAGACTGTCCCAAGGGGTAACGAGCATGGTTTTACGGGAAATACGAGAAGTTAGAATACTACGAACAGATTCATGTCTCTTTCTTACAATCAGATTTTATGTTACTGGCACTTTTCATTTAATGATAGTGATAATGTTGGCAATTCCAAAGTTATCATTCGTGAGTTTATCCGGAAGTTTTCTGAAGCAATTGCTTCAAGAAGCAAAAAGTATTTTTGTTCGGGTGTCATAACATTTTTAGAGCTGCATTTTATGCCAGCATAAAATTGCTGCAGTTACTTATTGGACCTGGGAGAAATGCATTCATTTAAATCAAATTACTCGCAGATTTTCTCCCTGTATTCTTATCCTTTAATGTAAGACTGTTGGCTTTTTCGCTTTTGATAATACCTATATACTTAATAAGCAGTTCTGTAATTAGCGCTTTTCAAATGGTGAAACACTTAGTTCCTCTGCATCTAGATTTTACAGTTGACGTGATTATATCCTCAAACGATTCCACTGGTACTTGGTAACTAATAATGCTTAAGGCGGTTGTTGGAAGAACCTAAATTAATGGTGGTGTAACAGTCCAAGGGAGAATGTTTACATTCTTGGGGTAATGCAGGAGTTCTATTATTTCAAATGTGATGTCCAGAATGAACTAACGCATTGCAGGAATGGATGGTATAGGAGAAAATTTTCCTGATCATGAATCTAAAACTTCTTTCTGGAAAAAAAATACTAAGGCAGTACCAGGAAGGCCCAGTCCAAAGAAAGATCCAAGAGGTAGCAGGCAGCGAAATTCCAGCTCAACATCTTTTCAAGATTTTCAAGAAAGTGTTAGTGATGCATGGGATATGGGTGATGATGAATTTTGTATAATTTCAGGTATTTCAGACATAAAAATTTCAAAGAAAGTGGCACATTCAGCAGCTCTGAGTGTTATCAATAGTCATCGATGTCCACCAGCCTCAGACTTGAATATGCCTATCTCTGGCTCTCAACCTTCAGACTTCACCATTTCAGAAAAGAAGAAAACAGAAGCCATGCAACGTTTAGCAACACAAAGAGGAGTCGCAAGCCAGCAGCGAGAGGGGAAGGACGTGTAACGGAGCAGGAGGAGTAGAGCAAAACCCGGGACCAACAGAGATGAACGAAATAATGGAAGAAATAAGAGAGATGGGAACGCAACTAGGAAAAAGGATGGATAACAATACAAGAGAGCTGAAAGAAGCAATGAAAATACAAAGAGAGGAAATGGAGAAACAAATATCAGAACGTAAAGAAAGAATAGTTGGGATGGAAAAAAGACTCGAAATGGATAAGAGAAGAAAAAACTGCGTAATATTTGGGGTGGCAGAGGACAGAAGAAATCTGGAAGACATGGTGTATGAAATTATAGAAGATGTGATGGGAATACAGATGTTCGGCTGGGAAATTGAAGAAACGTTTAGGATAGGAAAGAAAGGAAGGAAGCCGAGACCCATTATTGTGAAACTGACAACAATGAGAAAAAAGTGGGAGATTTTAAGACAAACAAGAAGACTAAGGGGGACAAAAATATTCATAGAACAGGACTATACAAAAGAACAAGACCAACGGAAGGAATTAATTAAAAGAATGAATGAAGCAAGAGCAGTAGGGAAAAAAGCATATTTAAGAGGGCTACAATTAATAGTGGAAGGTGAAAATTGGAACATGAGCATCAAAAGAAACGAAGCTAGAGGAACATATGCACTGCAGCAAATTATAGACCGACCGGAAAACACAGGACAAAGACCTGAACAGAGAATGAAACCATCAGCAGAATTTCAGCAAAGTCAAACATGGGTGAGAAGAGGTCAACAAAATGAAAGAGCGACAGCTGAGCAAGAGGACAGAAGAAGCAACTTTGAAGAGAGAAGAGAGGAGGTGACAAGGGAGATACATCAACAAGAGACAAGGGGAAGGCAGGAAGAAGAGTTGGTAGTGGTGGGAGAAAGCGCAGAGGCAACATTGGTGAACAAAATAATCGAGAGGGAGGAGCTAGAAGAAGGAGGGGCGGCAGCAGGAATTGTGCTGAGTGAGGGTAGGGAGGCAGGGAAAAGTGAGAGTGCAAGGAGGGGAAAATCACAAAGTGGAGAAGTGTTACCGGTAGGGTTCATAAGTGAAGCAGATGAAACAAAAAAAAAGAAAGGTTCAAAATTTTTAGCCAAGGATTATAATCAGCTTAAGGATGTAAGAGAAGAAAAGGAAATGGAACCGCGAACTACAAGATACGGGAAAATGTTGGAGAGTTTTAAATTCAAAGAACAGACAAAGAATAAATAGGGAAAGGGGCTAAAATTAATGTTTTGGAATGTGGAAGGGCTAAGAAATAAGATAGGTGGCGGGGAAATGAAAAATTTTATGTGTTCTATGGATTTTGTAGGAGTAGCAGAGACATGGTTGGGAAAGGATGAGGTAGTAGAAATTGCAGGTTTCAAGTTTCTAGAGAAAAAGGCAAGGAAAAGATGCGGGAGGGGAAGAGCATCAGGAGGAGTAGGTCTGTTTGTAAAGAATGATTCGGAAAAAATTATTGAAATAGAAAAAATGGAGAATAGAGGCACCAATGTGCTATGGTCAATAATTAAGCAAAATAATGGGGTAAGATTAGGAATAGGGGTGGCATATAACCCACCAGAAACATCATTTTTTTACGATAGTAACTTTTATAGTAAATTAGAAGAAGAGATGGAAGAAATACAAGAAAAGATGCCAGAGATAGAATTTATTGTGATGGGAGATTTGAATGCGAGAATAGGAGAAGAGAATGGTAGGTTATTAGGTAAAGAGCAGATACAAGAAGATAGGGATGTGATAAGGCCAAGGAAAAGCAGGGACGTAGCTATAAATAAGGAGGGAAAAAAATTACTAGAATTTTGCGAGACAAATAATATGCTAATATGTAATGGATCAATGAAAGGAGATGAGGAGGGGGAGTTTACATTCGTAAACGCAAATGGTCAAAGTGTAGTAGATTACATGATATGTAGTGAGGAACTGGAGGATAGAATCACCACATTTAAAATAATAAACGAAGTAGTAGGTAGTAGTCATTTCCCACTAATGATGGAAATGAATGTTCTGGAACAGAGAGTAAAGAATAAAGAAACAGTTAAAATAAAAACAATAAAGGTGTATAAATGGAGAGAAGTATTAAAAGAGAAAAAAAAAGGAGGTATTTAAAGAGCTTATTAGTTGGAGGTCAGAGAAAGAAAGGAATAGACAAAATCTGGTGAAACTTAAGGGGGAATATAAAGGTTTGCTTGAGGCCAAGAGGAAAGAATGGCAGAGAAGTATAGAAAAGAATCTAAAGGCAGCAATAGAGAGTAAGGATAGTAAAAAAATATGGGAAATAGTGAGGATGATGAATAAGAAGAGAGAGGACAAAAACGAAATTACACCGAATGAATGGATAGGGTACTTTAGAAGGCTAATTGGAGATGGGAAGAGAATAAAGTTAGACATGAAAGAGGTAGGACAAGGAGGAATATTTAATGAGAAATTAGACAGTAAAATCACAGAGCTGGAAGTTATCCAGCAAACAAGGAATATAAAAAAAGGTAAGGCAGTAGGAATAGATGGAATACCAGGGGAATTCTGGAAAATATATGGGGAAATGCAAAGTGGGCTAACAATGATGACAAAATTATTAAATAAAATTAAAGAAAAGAATGATGTACCAGAATGTTGGAAAATAAGTTTATTATCAATATTAGGAAAAATATACACAGGTATACTGGCCGATAGATTAAGAAGCTGGGTTGATGAGGAAGGAATACTGTCAGAATATCAAGCTGGGTTTAGGAAAGGTAAACAAACAATAGACAATATATTTATAATAAAGACTATAATAGATAAATACTTGAGCAGGAAAAGAGGAAGGATATATATGTTTTTTGCAGATTTTGAAAAAGCATTTGATACAATAAATAGGGAAGCATTAGCATATATGGTCATCGCAGCCTTCGGATCCCCAAGCGGCGACCTTTGTGCAGTAGCCAAACACTTGTTCCCTACCCTCCCTAACCGCAAGCACCATAAAATCTTAACAACGCTTTGCTTTGGTGGAGCTGGAGAAAGGACCACGTGTTGTGTTTAAGGGATGGGAAGACCCTACTAATCGTTTACTGATGGGTTTATGGTCAGGCTTCAAAGCTTTCCGTTCGCTTTGAAGCCGGTTGGGGAAAGGATGCCCGCGACTAGTTTAAATTAAGCAAGAAAGGGGTAAGCAAAAACTTTATAAAAGAAATCAGAAAGATTTATAAAGATGTAAGATTCTGTATAAGATGTAAAAATAATGGAGTTACAGAAATGACGGAGCAAAAAATAGGATTAAGACAAGGGTGCAAATTGAGTCCTATACTATTTAATATATTCATAGATGACATATTAGAAAGAGTGAAAGGAAAAAATCTGCACTGCCCCATAATAGCAAATACAGAGATACCAGGTTTACTATATGCGGATGATCTTATGGTCGGGGCTATAACGGTAATTGGGTTACAGAAAGCAGTTAACGGAATACAAGAATACTGTGAAGAATGGGGAATAAAAGTAAATATAAATAAATCAAAAGTTATGGTATTTAAAAGAGGAAATAAACTAAAAAGAGAAGAGAAATGGCAGATGGTGGGTTTAAAATTAGAAGTTGTCAAGGAGATGGATTATTTGGGGGTGAGGTTGAGTAGTAATGGTGAATGGGGGGGGCGCATAGCAGGAAGGTTGTGGCTAAAGGAAAGGCAGCAATGACAGGAGTAAGGATGTGCAAATATAAATTGGAAATGCCAACTAAGTGGCTAGAAAGAATGTATGAAACACTGGTGGAAACAAGAATGTTATATGCAGTAGAAATTTGGGGAGGATCTGAATTAAGCAGGAAAATAGACCAGCGCTACGGAATGTTCTGTAGAGAGCTATTGGGGCTAACAAGATCAGCACCAGGGGAAGTAGCATTAATGGAATTAGGAAGAACAAGAAGAAAGGGAGTGATACTGGAAAGGATATTAAAATTTTGGTTTAGGTGTCTGAGAAAAGATAAAGAGGAAATTTTAAAGATATGCATGGAACAACAAAAGAGTATGAAAAATAAAAATAGCTGGTGGACAGGGGTAGAAAAAATTATGGAGAAGATAGGAATGGGAGATATCTGGAGAATAGGAGAAAGAAATAGCGATGGTTTCTGGGTAGCAGTAAGAAACAGAGTGGAGGATATAGAAAGACAAGAGATTTGGGGAAGCTTAGAAAATAAAAAGTCACTAGGGTTCTATAGATTAGTAAAAAGGAAATGGGGAAGAGAAGGGTATGTAGATTATTGTAATAGAGCAGGAAAAGAAGCGTTTGCATGGATGAGAACAGGAGCAATGTATTTGAGAGGGTTAAGAGGAAAAAAAAATGGAATTTGTGAATTATGCGACGATAGCGAAAGCACAGAGCATTATATGTCAGAATGCAAAGAATTAGCAGAATGGAGACAAGAAGTATGGGAAGAAAAATGGGAAAAAATGGATAGGAAAATAGTAGCAATTAAAATGCTAACGAGAAAAGAAGAAAAGCAAATTAAGAATATGGGGGAGTTTTTAAAGAAAGTAAAAGAGAAATGGAGTAGAAAAGTAAGAGAGATAAGAAAGGTAGAAAGGCAAATGGAGGAAGGAGAAGATGGGCAAATAGGGATAAAAGGTAGTAAGGAATGTTTAGAGGAGCCAGAAGGCCAGGGTGCCAGGCAAAAAGAGCAGTATAGCTGGCAAGGAAATTTGTACATATGTTAAGTTAGTTTATAAGTGGAACATTGTAAAAAGAAGTATGTAGGAAAACGTACAAATAAATTATATTATCTTATCTATCTATCTAATATCCTCAAACAATCAGGAACATCACATGGCAATTGTCCATGAATGTAACTAGTTGTCTGCTACTGATACAGAGAGCACTACGATACGTAGACAAAGGTGCATCAGAGCGCACCCAGAAGCCATGTGGTTCGGTCACCGCCTTCTCGAAAGCTATTGTTTGCTGTTGTCTTTGAGGTTAGCAAGATGTTAGCAAACAATTTGCTGTAAAATTTTGATAAAACACATGAGTTTTAACATTATGTTAAACTTTGAACATATTAATGTTAACAAACAAATGTTAGAGTACTTTGAACATCGGTGAAACCGGCCATAAGTGTCACCAATCCACTCACAGCTTCAGTTCCAAAGTTTATGATCACTTCTAATAATTTAGCGTATTACATGTTGTGCTTTTAATTATTACAGATTACAACAACTACTAGGAAAAATATTTTAATGAAAGCAAAAATGAGGAAATGATTTTAAATAATCACATGACTATCTCAATTATGCTCTATATATATTCTCAAGAAATTCAGGTTACTAATTTGTACTTAAATTTCAAAATAATTATATGAAGAAAGTTCTAAAAAAAATGATGCTTTAAATCATAATTTTAACATAAATTACACATTTACTACAAGAATTAGGGAGTATCAATTTTAAGAAATGCTGTTATATTTTGCTGCTAAGCTTTGCTCAATAAACAATTATTCAAACTGGACAGAGCAATGTTATGTTGTAACAGCAGTCATACCCCTATTTGGTGTGCTAGCTCTCTACTTGGTAGTATTATTACTCCAAGTGGACTGTTGAAGGGTCGCTCTTCCATCCGTTTCTTCCAACAGAGAATCTGATGTATAAGGGGAAGTAAGTATGCAAGTGTTTTTCCACACCCAGTTTGTGCAGTAAGAAGTGTATTTCTTCCTTTGAGTATCTTTGGAATGCCTTCAATCTGAAACATTAAAATCAACTATCTTAAACTGATGATTCAATGACGACTGACTCATCAAAACAACTCAATAATCATATGAACACAAGCTCTGAATGCAGCACAAGGTCCCTTTCCACTGCGAAGGATTCCACTAAGAAAGCCTAGACAAAGATCCAAATAATTAGTATGTAAAGTAACATAGTATTTTCTTAGCAATGCTTTAAAACAGAACAGCAGTTTCTTTCTTACATGCAAGATGCAGAAATAGCAGTCATCTGTTTATACAGAGAGAGCCAAAAAACTACGAACTGGCTGCACAGTGCTTTTCCTGTCCGTGGTCTTGGCGCTCGTCATCTACCGCTATCATAGAAAGGCACAGATGAAACCATACAACATTTTAAAAACTACTTTTAAAGGCTTTACTTGCCAACTTTATGAAAGGAGATGCTGAAACATGCCACTGTCGTGTTCCATACATTTTTGGACTATCCATCACTCGCCATAGTTCACGCTGAGAAATGCTGGCAATTTCCTGGCGGATATTTTGTTTCAATTCTTCCAGGGTGTGTGGGTTTGTCTTGTACACTTTGTTTTAAGTTACCCCAGAGACAGAAATTGCACGGGGTTAGATCGGGGGACCACAAATCTCTACTAATAATTCTGTCCTCAAACGCACTTTCAATTGTTCTCATCGAAATATTGGCCATATAAGCTGTGCAGAGTCTTATTGAAAAATGCAAATCACACCCCCTGCCTGTTAATTCTCTAAAAAAAAAGAGGGGCAAAATTGTATTCACATATGTACGGGCGTCAACTGTAGACTCGAAAAAAATTAGCGAGTGATGGCCAGTTTCAGCATCTCCTTTCATAAAGGAGGTAAGTAAAGCCTTTAAAAGTAGTTTTAAAAATATTGTATGGTTTCATCCGTGCTTTTCTATGATAGCGGCAGACAATAACAAGCACCAAGGATGTGGACAGGAAAAACACTGTGCAGCCGGTTTGTAGTTTTTTGGTTCTCCCTGTATATCATGGTTTTGTTATTAATGAGATCAAATAGAAAAAACAAAAGAATCACATATATTTAAATATGTTAACAATAAGTAACTTTCAACCTGGAGCAATTTTATTCGTGCAACAGCAAATATTTGGGATATGGGAATGCTACAAGAGTTTTTTGTTATACATGAATTCCACATTTTCCTGCAGTAAATTATCCTCCCTTGTGGTTTCCCAGTTATATAGTATTAAAGGATAGTGAAGATCTAGTTGAAGATGGGGCTCTTCAATAAGCAGAAAGATCTTATTGAAGCACACAATTTATGTCATATGAAATTTATTGTAGTGTTCATAATTTTTCTTCGTTATTAGTTTGAATTTTCAAATACTTTCTCACATAGTGACTGGCTTTGAAAAGATTTGACTACTGCTTTAACTTAACGTACTCTTCTTATCGTACAACGGAATGTGTAAATTAGTAATGGAGGTCAAGAGTAGACAATATCATCTGAATGCAGCACATCAGAATTTTTTTAGGGGAGAGAATACATTTTAGAATAAATATTAAAAACAGAAGCAGTATTAACTGTGAAGTTATTTTAATTTTTTAACATTAAAATATTTTAGAATGTTTATAAAAATTTTGAAAACTTCATTACAGTATCCAATTTATTTTAGAATGTGTTCCAAAAAATATTCTACTTATAATTTAAACATATTCAGAGTTTGGACTAAAACAAATGCAGTTTTTATTTACGGATGCTGTTTAACTATTAAGGTTCTTAGTGTCCCATTCTATATTAGGCGTGAAAGATTGGACATTTTGCTCAGGGGTCTCTTTTATCAGGCTCGAGGATCTTTTACGTGCTGTAAATCTACAAACGAACCACCTCCTTTACTTCCCTTCCAAAGGACGCCATGCTAAGGATTTTTATGCCAGAAAAATAAATCCATTGCCCTCCGCTGGGTTTGAACCTGTGACCTGAGGCAGTATTTTAATACATAAATAATTTCAATTGTATTTTATAATAAGTAAATTCAATAACAGCCCGCCTTGAAACAATATGTATGTAATAATTATTTAAATTGTATGTAACAGTCATTGTAAATGCTTATTTTTATTTAATATTATGTGAATACATTATATACTTTAATAATGCAAGAGCTGTGAGAATAAAAAAATTTGAGTTGTTAACAATGAGGTAATAATGAGTTAGTGTGTTTGAAAAGTTACCAGCCATGATTATATCAAAGATAAGGTAAATTCAGTAACAGTTTAAAATTAGCCGATGAATAGCAAGGAAAAAGTTTAAGTAAAATGCAGATATTCCATTGGACTAGAATTAGCCAATCAGAGACTTGAAATACTGAAGCCTACGAGTTTTACCGTTGAAAGTTACTCAGTTGCTGGCAACCCATGGTAGTGAACATATGGAAGATGTGTTCTCTACGAGTGAATCGTAAAATATGTATATGCGCAAAGTGAAAGTATTGAAGATTCTCACAGTTCTTAAAAAGTGTAGTGCTTTATAAAAATGTGCAAGAATTAATAAAAGAAGTGAATTTTAAAAAGTTAAATTCTGTGATGTCTACAATCATTGTCACACTGCATCCTATTTTAGAGATACGTGACTACAAACAAGACGCAGCCGAGGCAAATTCAAACATAAATAATATATAGAAGCAGTGTTAATAACAAAGTTAAATATTATAGTGTAAAAACAAAAACACATCTTGAAATCAGCTTCTCATACGTAGCAGCATATTGCATAATAACAGTAACTATTATGTAATCAACAAATTCAAACTGACGCCCAAAGCATGTTCCAGGAACTGCTTAAATGCAACTTGCAACTAAATAAAAATTACGTAACAAATTAATATCTTCAAGATTACGTAAAACATTACGCAACAATTCTACTTCAGACCTCAAGAACTAGATGGTACACCTAGATCACAGAGGTTGACAGAGTTTCAACTGATGAGCTTGTCTGTTCTTTTCCCTCCACTGAGAAAAAGACAAAAAGCTGTATAGTTAACACATACCTGAATACTTGTAGGTTCTGTAATGTTGTGTTTCTCCTCTAACACCTTTAAAATGTCTTCACTAAGGCCTGTATCAACAAAACTACATTTTTCTTCAGTTGTTCTGGATATAGCAGGATTCTGTAGCAGAGAACATTTAATACAACAGCTGTAAAAACCAAAAAGATCTACAAACACAGAGCAGACTTGCATCTTTGCAAGATGTCATTCTAACATTAATTTGCATGTGTCAACTTATTTTTTATATATGGGGAAGTTTTATGACCAAATTGATAGAGTGGCAATGGGTTCTCCTGTCACTGGCAATAGCAAACTTTTACTTTCTCTACCACATAAAAGGCAGGTAGAGGAGGTATTGCATTCCACCCAAAAATTTGATTCCGAGATTTCACCAAAAATACATGCTTTGAGGCTCCCTGAATCCAAAGCATTTTGGAAACATGTCTGGAGTGTGTATGTGTGTCTGTGAACAGCATAACTCAAAAACAAAAAGTCGGATAAATACCAAACTTGGTATTTAAGTTCAGTATCTTCCAACGATGCGACACGAAGATTTTCAAGAAAATCCCCCAACCCAACTACCCTTTACATGGAACATTTTTAAAAAATTTTGATTTTCTAAAAAATGGCTCTAATGGTTTTGATTAAAATACCTCACATTAAAGATATTTACATGACAAATAAAATGTATATCTTGAATTTTCTGGGAACAGCCTACGAAGTCCTCTTCATTCAGAAGGAATTTTGTACAATCTTGTATAACTGGTAAATGTTAAGTGATAGACGAAAATATACCACACAAAAAATGTAGTCTCTTTAAAACACACAAATTACTTTAAAATAATTTTTTTTTGTGGCATAAGCTGTTTCTGAGATATTATTATTAAAGGTTCAAATTGTTCAATACTTGTTACTCTTTTTAAGTCCCATCAATTTTCAGTTGTTTCTCGCAATTGCATGGCAACAATATAGGATTTTAAAGCCAGCATAAGGCGTCCAGTTCTTAAACACTTGACTATTGCTATTCTGTTTGTATCTATAACAAAATGTGTAATGTAGCTATTTTTGAAAGGTTTACTTGGATTAAAATGTAGTAGATAGAAAAATAAGCTTTAGTAAGAATAGTTTGTATATCAACTAATAAAGATAGACGTAGAGAAAGTCGTGTGAATGTGTCACATCAGATTTTTATATGGAGGACTTTGAATATCATGCATTAGAGGGTTTAGCCAAGAGGCTCAAGTATTTTCTGAGATATGTAAACAATGTCATGGTTTGATCACATGTTTTAGAGGAGCTTAATAACTTTCTGAATCAGCTAAATTATATTCACCCCAATATTAGATTCACTATGGAAATAGAAAGAAATGGTACATTGCCATTTTTAGATGTTCTGGTTTATAATAAGAGTGATGGAACCTTAGGGCATAGTGTGTGTAGGAAGTTGACACATATCATAAGAAAAGCTTGGGTCTCAGTGAAAAATAAAAGCAATGGGGAAGCATGCCTTGCCAGGAACAGAATACACAAAACAGATAGGATTAAGAGGCTACTTAGATGTTATGAAATAGGGGCAATGATGTATATATGCCACTGTGATCAGTATAGGATGATCTTGGACTCAAACCTCAGGAATTTATCAAATTTCTTGCCAGTGCTAGGGACAATAGAGGAAAGGTGCAGAGAACAATATCATATAAGGTTGCTCCAACTGGACAAGCCGACTGTAGCCAAACACTGCATTCAGCTGGAACATAAGATTTTATTCAACGAGGCAGTGTCCTTAAGAATAAAAGCAGCTATTGGGAGCATTTGATTCAAGAGGCTATAGATACCAAGATCAGAGATAATATTTTTAATAGCGATAATTATAAAGCATGGAAAACAAAAGCTATTTTAAAAAATAGAGAGGGGACTCCAGGGATTTAGTTAACATAGCCCCAGTGAAGCAAACTGCAACATATGAGTTGTGAGCCAGCATGGACTTGCAAGAAAGTAAAGTTGTTCGGAAATACAGCAGACCGGTCGTAACAATTTTTAGCCTATTTCACAAATTATATCTCTGATTTGTGAATGTAAGACCAATCCCAACATTTTAACTGATTTTAGAAATTAGATGCATAACTGGAGGCTTTAGAGCAGGTAGATTACCTATTGATCATATATATTGTTTACAACAGACAAAAGAGAAGAAAACAGCTAGAACACAACCGCTTCATTTGGTGTTCAATGATATAGAAAAAGGCCATGATAATGTGTCATTATCATAATTATGGTTAGGTTTAAATTTGACAGAAATTAGACCTATTTTGATAAGGGCAATTCAAAATTTATACAAAAATGCACATGCAAAAGTAAAAATGGGAAACTATTTGTCAAGCGCAATCATGTTAATAACAGATTAACTGTTTAAGGATACAAGAAAAAACAAGATGGCAAAGAAGTTGGTTATCCCAATTAAAGGAAACTGTGAGGGAAGTAGGATTGAGCGAGCCAGCCAATATTCAGACGAGGGGACAAAATGTATGGAATAAAGTGAAATTCAGGGTTGATGATATTGAGAAACAGGAAATATATGGTAGTTTAAGGGATAAGAGAACCCTGATATATTATCTGAACTTGAAAAAAGATTGGGGAAGAGAAACATATATTGATGTCTGTGATAAAATGGAAAGAGAGGGCCTGGCGTGGGCGAGAACAGGAACCATGTTGTTAAGGGGTTTAAAAGTTGACAAAGAACTGTGCCCACTATGTGGAAGGGTAGATAAAAATTTACACTGTATAATAGAATGTGCAGAAACCAAAGTTTGGAGAGAGGAAATATGGAATAGGAAGTGGGATAAATTACAGAAATATTATTTTTAAAACTCTTTGGAAATAATAAGAAAGAATTTTTGAAACAATTAGGTAAATATCCAGGGAAGGCAAGAGAGTAATGGTGAAGGAAAATTATTAAAGAAAAAGAGGAATATAATAATAGGAGTGATGATATAGGTAAAATATAGATGAGGAGAAAAATTTAAATTGCTAGTTTTGGAAAATGTATATAGTAAAATGAAGGGTACATATACACAAACAACCAGGGTGTTAAGTGTATATGATCCTATCTCAAGAAACTCCAAGAATAGCAATTAATGATATACTTTTGTGAAATAAAATTATAAATAAATGTTACTACGGTACTATGTTGCTCTATTACTAAGCCAAGCAATCTAAGTGGCTCAATAAGTAGACTAGCACCAGACAAATTGTACATAAGATGTAGGGGTACGAGATATATATTGTATAAAAATTGTAAAACAAGTTGTACAATAAATTCATTCATTCATTCAATAACAGATTACTACAAGGATGCCGTGTATCTCCTACGTTAAATAAAGTTTACACAGAAAAAGCTATAGAAGGTTGGACAAATAAGTGTAAAAATATGGGAATTCCATTAGATGATGACTCAACAACATACTCCCTAAAATTTGCGGATAATTAGTTAATTTTGGCCCAAGAATATCAAGATGTAGAATATCTTACAAGGAAATCGATTCAAAAATACAACAAATAGGACCTAAAAGTAAATATGGATAAATCAAAATATACGGCCATTGGAGATGTTCATCAAGAAGACGAAATGGGGATAATTAAACACTCAGGGGAATATGAATACCTGGGGGTAAAAATTACACAAGATGGGGAACAAGAAAAGGAAATAAGATCAAAGATAAACTCAGGGAAGTATGCTATATCTACTTTGAATGGTATATTATTAGGATAAACAGCTCTCAAAAGAAACTAAATCTACAGCTTTTAAAACAATAGTCAGAAGTATTATAACCTATGGCTCCAACTATCAGTTAAAAAGAAAATTATTGGCAACAAAAATAGATTGTTGGAGGAGATCTGCTAGGATATCTAAAAGAGGAAACATTAGAAATGAGATTATAGGAGAAAATATGAATATTCAAAACTGAATTTTAGATTTTATTCAACAGAAACACTTAGAACGGTATGGGCATACTAAAAGAATAGAAGATGAAAGATTACCGAAAAGAAAAATGGAGTGGATGCCACCAGGAAGGAGGATAAAGGAAGACCGCATAGCATGTAGATTGAAGGAATTAGAGGGGCAATGATGGATTGGGAAACTAAGGAAGATCTATGGTCCAACAGGCAAGAATGGAGAAAAGTAGTAAGACAATGTTTAAACTGTAGTTGGAAAAATGTTGGTACATTGTAAAACCGGGGAAAAAAAAATATATATACGAGGGTGGTCTGAAAAGTTTCCGACCTCAACATTAAGATGGCAGCACTCGTAAATAAAAGCTAGTGAATTTCATTGCTCATCTGTTGAGTTACTCAGCAAAGTTTCAGCCATTTTGGATGCTCAGTTGTTATGTAACAGTCGTTTGAGTGAGGTGATGTGAGTATTTTTATGAAAATGGACAAAATCGAGTATCGAGCTGTCATTAAATATTTGTTTTTGAAAGGCAATATGCCTATACAAATCAAAAATGAGCTGGATTCTGTGTATGGGGACTCTGCACCATCATTTACCACCGTGAAATTTTGGGCAGCTGAATTTAAACGTGGCCGTAAGAGCTTGGGAGACGATGAACGTTCGGTACATCCAAAAACTGCAACTATCAACGAAAACATTGCCACAGTTCACCAAATGGTGCTAGATGACCGCCGAATTAAAGTGAGAGAGACAAAAGAGGCTATGAGAATGTTAAAAGAACGTGTTTGTCACATATTAAATCAACATTTAGACACGATACAGCTGTCCGCGCATTGGGTACCGCGTTTGCTCACGTTTGACCAAAAACGTGTTCGAATGAACATTTCCAACCCCCTGTTGGTGCAGTTCAGGTGCAATAAATCCGAGTTTTGGCGCCTATTAATTACTGTAGATGAAACTTGGATACACCATTATATGCCCGAAACAAAAATACAGTCCAAACAGTGGACTGCAAAGGGGAACCGGCTGCAAAAAAAAAAGCAAAAACTGTTTTTTTCGGCTGGGAAAGTGATGGCGACTGTTTTTTGGGATACTCATGGAGTTATTTTAATCGATTATCTTCAAAAAGGAAAAACCATTACAGGAGCATACTACGCATCATTACTTGACAAGCTGAAGGAAGAACTTGCGGAAAAAGGCCAAATTTGCAGAAAAAAAAAATCCTGTTTCACCAAGACAACGCATCGTGTCACACCTCAGCGGTTGCAATGGCAAAAATCCACGAATTACGGTTTGAACTGCTTGACCATCCGCCTTACTCACCAGATCTAGCCCCAAGCGACTTCTTTTTGTTCCCTCAACTGAAAATTGCGCTCGGGGACAGATTTTCGTCAAATGAAGAGGCAATCACCTTCATGAACAATTATTTTGCAGAGAAAAACACAGAGTACTATTTGGACGGGTTACAGAGATGGGAGCATCGCTGGGAGAAGTGTGTGGAGTTACAAGGAGACTACGTTGAAAAATAAAAAAGAATTCTGAAAAAATGTGTTGTATCTTTATTAGGTCGGAAACTTTTCAGACCACCCTCGTATATGCATAACTGGATGTAGCTATACCAATCACAAGAATGCTATAAAAGATGACATGAATGTCCAATTATATCATTACCCTGAATAAGATCTCAGGGTGTAAAGGGCCGAAAGCTTGGTTGTGGAACAATTTATCACTTGGCAGCAATCCTGTGATATCATAGTAAACAACCAACACTGAGAAAGCTTCAAATCATCAAACATGCTATACTTTGTTTCCACACTGGTGATACAAGGATTGGTGCATATCTCATGTAGAATACATTGACAGTAAAAGAAATTTAGTGCTTAAACAATATCATGATAACCAAAAAGATTTTTCTAAAAAATGTCTACTTACCTCTCTATATTTTTCTAATATGAAAAAGTCTCCTATAGATTTCCTATTGGTCCACCCTTTAGATGCCAATGGAATGGTATCAAACTTTCCATATGTTTGACCATCATAATGATCATACTCCGACCTTTTGCAGCGAATTAAAACAGCCTAAAATTAAAATGTATGCAAGTTACTTGAAATGTCTTAACTCCTTTCCTTATATCCCCCATTTACATTTCAATGACACATTGCATCAAAAGCAAATATGATGTGCCAAATATCAATGCTGGATTTTCAAATTCAAAGATACAACTTAGACTTGTGTCTATATACGAGGTACGTCCAGAAAGTAAGTTCCGTTTCAATTTCTCTCCACTGCAGCGCTGCGATCGCAGTTCCGCACATTCGCGGTAGATGCTCTGTATCAAGGAGAAGAAACGTGCGCCATTTTGAGATCGCTGTCAGCTACGTACGCTTTGTTGTGCTTGTTTACAATGTCGGTGTTGATTGAAAATCCCGCCGCTTGTGAAATCAGATCTGTGATTCGTTTTCTGAATGCTAGCAAAGCAAAACCAATTGAAATTTATCGGCAAATTTGCGAAGTTTACGGACAAAATGCGATGAGTGATTCAATGGTGAGAAGATGGGTCCGACAGTTCAATGAAGGACGTAGTGAAGTGCACGATGAAGAACGAAGTGGGCGTCCATCTTTGGTTACAGAAGAACTGGTTCACATGATTGATGACAAGATCCAGGAAAACCGCAAGTTTACAATTAGTGCTCTCGCTATGGAAGTTCCCCAAATCTCACGATCACTAATTCATGAAATTGTTACCAAAAAACGGAAATTTCGTAAACTTTGCTCTCGTTGGGTACCAAAGATTCTTACTGAGCAACACAAAACAAACCGGATGGGTAATGCACTTCAGTTTTTGACCCGTTATGATGAAGGCGGTGAAGAATTTCTGACACAGATAGTCACAGGAGATGAAACTTGTGTTTCTTACGACACCCCTGAAAGTAAGCGGCAATCAATGGAATGGAGGCACACTTCATCCCCAGCAAAGATTAAGCCGAAACAAATCTTGACACCTCGAAAAATGATGTGTACAGTGTTCTGGGACTGGAAAGGCATCTTACTCATTGATTTCTTACTGCGTGGTCAAACAATCAAAGCAGATGTTTATTGCGAGACACTTAGGAAATTGCGCCACGCAATACAGAATAAGCGCTGAGGATTGCTGTCAAAAGGTGTTATTTTTCTTCACGACAACGCACGACCGCACACTGCAAATGTGACGCAAAACTTCCTACAGGGATTTGGCATCCTCCGTACAGCCCTGACCTCGCTCCTAGCGACTTTCATCTGTTCTTACATCTCAAGTCTTTCCTTGGCGGTCAATACTTCAACAATGACGAAGAGCTGAAAGAAAATGTTTCCAACTGGTTGAAGACACAGACGGGAAACTTCTATAAGAAGGTATACAAAAACTTGTGTCACGCTAGACAAATGCCTACAGAATTTCGGCAGTTATGTGGAAAAGTAGTTTAAGAGTTGTAGAATTTTGTGCAATAAATAATTTTTCTGTATCTGTACACAATTTAATTTTATTACCAAACGGAACTTACTTTCTGGACGTACCTCGTATAATTTGAAGCTGTACACGAATTTACATGTTACTCTTGAAAGTCTTGTTTAAGAGTAGCATACCAATCAAAACTGCTCAATGTCTACAATGTCGCAAAAATATTAAATTCTAAAATTACTTTGTTAATTGTCCAAATATTTGCAAAATATGCATCAATTTCACAGTAATTCATTGTTTTAAGTTCATAGCCACCCATATGTGTTGCAGTCAAATGGAAGAAAGGTACAGTGGTACACTGATCACAGTGTTGGTAACCATGATACTAAATTTTTATCTGCCCCCCCCCCAAAAAAAAAATTGGGAATCTAATGTGCACCTTTTTTGTCCAAATGCATTATTCAAAATTGTGGTGCATATTAGATTCAAAGGAGTGTTAAATTTGAGTGCAAAATTGTTCCATAATTCACCGGTAACTGCCAAATTTATCATTCCCATCTTACATCACAATGCATAGCTGTCATTCTCTACTTTGTTACATTTATCGTTGGCCTATTATTGCAAGGGGCATTGGAATTAGTGGGTAGTCAGTAGTTTGGTGTTCTGTGGTAGTCAGGAAATAGAGGGCAAACAAAACATCTTATGATGCTACTTTCAAGTGCTGCAAAGTGATTCTTTATGCTGAAGAAATGGTAACAAAAGGCATGAAGAGTTGAATGTGGCAGAGAGCTTAAGGTGGCAACAAAAATTGGCATTTTTTGCAACTAAACTTTACCTGATGACTGAACCAATAACCAACTGCAGGTATTTAAAAGAACTGTTAAATGACCATTTATCACATTCCTGAAGCTCAGCATTTATAAATGAGTGTGCATTATATGAAGTATGATCAGTAAATGTTACATTTGATACAGACATCTTGACTACACTAAGGCCCAGTTTCACAGTATAAGCTTAAACTTTGAATCGGGTTTAACCGGAGAGTTAAGCTACAGCTGAGTTTTACAGTGCGTAGTTCAAGCGCTAAGCCGAGATTATACGGGACTCGACTTAAACCGTACTGAACTGCGGTTTAAGTTAAGGAGTCGCCATGTTATCTGAGGACGATTTTAGTGACGAGGAAATGCAAATTATTTTAAACCATATCCACAACAGAAGACGGCCTAAAGTGTTTAGAATGCATCCAAATCATTTCCACATATTGAATGACCAAGAATTCTACAAGAGGTTTCGGTTAAGTAAACAGTCTGCGATGATGGTACTAGAGATAATTGATGATGCAATTAAACATAAAACAGACTGGTAAGTAAAACTTAATATTAAATTTATTCTTATACCTTTATAATATACTTTATTGCTCATAAGGTATTATTACTTTATATTTCAGGAACAAAGCCCTCTCGTCAGAAGCGATGCTTCTTTTGACATTGAGGTTATATGCAAGTGGAAGCATGCTAATTGCAGATGGAGATTTTTCCGGTGTCTCAAAATCTACAGCATGCAGGGTTGTGAAAATTGTTTCACATCCATCATTTTGGACACCAATTAGTTCCTTTATTTCCTCATCGATTGGCGTAATTAACAATGCACAGTCAGACCTCCACCTGTACCCCAAATAGCACATTTCTCGTCGGCGTATTTCTTTTTTTAACTTTCTTCAAATTATCATATTTCTTCTTCAACACGGTAGCATCTTTGTATATTATTCCGCTCTTTGCATTAAATAACTCCGCAATTTTCCCCCACGTTTGGTTCTTCCTGCTCCACAGTACCTTATCAGATTCCTTGCAGTCTATTATGTGTTTATACTGCTTTACAATTTCTAACAGAATGCTAACTTCTTGAGAAGTGAAGTTAGCAGTACGTTTTGGCTCTGATTTTTCTGTCATTTTAATGTATGTATCTGAATAACCTATAAAACCTTACTTTCAGGAACAGCGCTGCCATAAACAAATGATGTGAATTTGCTCAATGCGCATGTGCAAGCATTACCAACTTTAAAGTTTCGAGGAGTTGTTCCGCTCAGTAAAGTCAAACGTGGTTGCCCTACTGTAAAACTCGCAAAGCTTTAACCAAAGCTTAAGTTTTGTTTAAGCTGCATCCGTAGCTTAGTAAAGGTTCGCTTAAGCCTGAACTGTGAAACCGGCCCTTAGTGTCAAGCTTGGATCCTTAAGGTTTAAGCTACAGGAGGGAAGATTTTTTATCAACATTATTCAGATATGTAAATTTTTCTATAGCAAATTTTATATTCAATACATTATAAAGTCTCCCTGTCCTAATAAGTATGCTTTATTATACTTATCAAGAAAATAATGTTAATATTTTTTCCGAAAACATCACTGCTTTGCACTGACGGCTTCTCATTAGTTATGAATCTAGCTTTCCAAAACAACAGGTTATCACTTTGTTACCATTAAACAAGAGTTTCATTTGTCACTCACTTTGAAGCTAAGCCATACCTTTTGTTGCTTCTTGTATGATTCTTGTGGAATTTTCTCTTTCCTACGTACATGTGGCCTTGCAAATAGAGCCTAGAAGAATATAAATACATTAAAAACCTTTCTTATTTTCTCTATAGCTTTAAGTGTGTGTGTGAGAGAGAATAGCATAACTAAAACATTTAATATGTTGCATTCACATGATTTTCTCTACCCACTCTTCAATAAACTATTCCTACAAAAGCTTATTTGTATCTATTTCTTGTTAATCGAGATAAACTTTCATTACACATTTGCACATTTTGTTGTAAGTATGAGAAGAATATTGTGATAATTTTATTTTAAGACTGATAGATGTGATTTTATAAAGTGCGAGCTTTTCAGGACAAACTTTAAGTAAATCCAGGAAATTGGCTTTAGATTTCTTGCAAGGCATTTTCTGGATGCTGAAGTAAGCAGGGTTTAGGTGGAATGCTGTTTAGGGTAAAGATCACTTCCCATCTGACACATGGGTGAGTTATGTAATTCCTGCTGACATACGCTTACGTCAGTTACTAGCCAGGCACTAATCAGCATTTTGTCGGGTATTTAAACTTAGGGGTTTTTATGACATTTTCTCGACTGATCACGTGCCTAGCAGGACCCTGTGTTGGTCAGCTCCTTAAAATTTACTTAGTGCTAATTTGCAACCTCAACATAGGCACAGGCATGATGAAAATGGACCATGGGACTTCCTCCATCACTCAGGTATATCCACAAGCTGTCTAATTATTTCCCTCTGAAATGTAATTTGGTTTATATTAGAAAGATTGGGAACAGAAACTACATGTATGATAATTAAACCTCTCGATATCATCCTGCTATGCCCCATCCTTTACGTGACATCTGGTGAAGACACTGATAGTGTTGTTGTCATCATTACGTCACAACTGGTTGAGGTACCAACCATTATGTTACATCTCGTAAAGCCGCCAAGGGCTTATGTCACTATATAGTAGGCTAAAACAACAGTTAGAATTTTAAAATGCAGATTACTATATGATGGCTTTGAAATTCCATCTCTTCGCATGACCATGAGAAAAAAACTAATAGTGACTTGAAAAAAAGTATACGTATTTGAAAATTTAAACCAAAAAAAAATTAAAAATTTGACTAGTATTATTATCGTATTCTTTTTATACTTACAATGAAATGAGTATATTTGTAGTAAAGATTTATCTGTATTAATAAGAAGATAGAAGAATAATATTTGGTATGAATAGTTTGTACAAGAGTGGATAGAGAAGGTCATGTAAGTGGAACACATCAGATTTTTCAATGTGTATCTACTGAATCAGCGGTTCTCAAACTGTGGGATGTCCTCCCTTGTCGGGTGCCAAAGCTTGACATAGAGAGCATCGAATAAATGAACTGGACCACACATCAGAAAGTTTATTACTAAAATAGTTTACATTCCCTGTAGTGGGTTATCTTCCTCTATCTTATATTAAGTATCCAGAGGAGTAAAAAGAAAAAAGTGGAGGTCACAAAATATAAAAGTTTGAGAACCACTGCACTAAATGATCAAACAAACATTTGAAGGGAAAGCAAGAGGAAGAGGAGAAAGCAGAGGAGCCAAAGCTCGGATCATACATGGTCTTCTCCGCTGATGTCCAGGTTACTACATCTGAATCAACATTATCTGAGTATGACCACCAAATCTAAAGGCCACAGGAATATAGGGTGTCCGGGACAAAAACTACCAATAAGAAAGTTTAATAACTCGCTCAATAATGAACCTAGGAACATGCTATTTGCGGCATATGACAAAGAAAGATTTAAAGTTGATAATATTTGGTTGACGTTTGTGTTTTGTTTCAGAACGTAACCTCAAGCTGGTGTATACAATGCAGCAGAAAGTAGAGTGCTATTATTGACTTGTGGTATTGAAGGCCCCAGGTGTGTGCAGCATCAATTACGATGAAAATACTCCAAACAAATGATTTGATTATGCTGTCAAAATATCAAAGATCGTTCATGACAACAAATTGCTGAAGAAGGTAGTTTTCAGCGATGAGTTCATCTTTCATGTGTGTGAGGTTGTCAAGAAGCACAATTCCTGCATATGGGGTTCAGAAAACCCTTGTGCTGTAAGGGAGTTTGAAAGGGACAGCCCTAAGATCAATGTTTGGTGCTGCCTTACATGGGAAATGGTGATTGGTTGATTCTTCTTCATAGAGCAGAGTATTGATGGTAATGTGTATCATGATATGCTAGAGAATTATGCCACAAGATGGTGCTCCTCCACATTACGCAGGACAAGTGCATGATCATTTGGACATCTGCTTCCCTCAGCATTGGATTCACCAGGGTGGTCCCATAGCATGGCCTTCAAAATTCCCAGATCTAACTCCTCTGGATTTCTCGTACTGGGGATGCATATAGGAAATTGTTTACAGCACTCCTGCCATGGATTTGGATGATTTACGTAGTAGAAATTGCAGCTGCTTCTACAACCATAACTCCAGATGCTAGCAAATACCTGGGTAGAAATGAGTACCATCTCGACGTCTGTCGTGCTACAAGGGCTGTACACATAGAGAGTTATATATAATTAAAAACCTGATGTTCATGTGTTACAAACAGCGTGCTCCTAGGTTCATCACTGAGTGAGATATTAAGGCTGGTTCACAACCAACAAGAACGGTAACCAGAACGAGAAAGTTGAAATACATGTATTCAAATGGGAGTGTTCACAATCAATGGGAAGCCTTCCCGGGAATGGGAAAGAAGAGTTGCCCAACTTTTAACTATCTCGTTCTCGTTCCTGGGCACAGCATATTAGATCCATATTGTGCATATTGGACTCTTCACTCTAGAGATTATTCTAGGTGACCGTGACATGAAACAGCCATTAGTGCTCTCTATAGTCACAAGCTGGAAACATGACACTGGAAGGAATTAGTAGTAAATGTGCTTCCTAACCTAATCCCAACACCTGCAAATCTAATTAGCGTTGGTTCCTCTGGTGAAGGGGTCATTTGTAATTTGTTTATATGTAACTCAAAACTGGCTATTCCTAAAAAACAATGGCAAAAGCTACAAAGAACAGCTAAAACCAGTGGAAATGAAAAAAGAACAATAAACAATTTTAATGTATGCCATTAAATAAAGGAATGAAAGCTTGGCATAAGTAGAGGGATCGGAAATGTAATGGATATGTATTTAGATAATGTTTACTCTATCGAATTTTGATGTTGGCTTGGCTAAATTGGAAGTAGGTGAAAAAATATCATTGGTCAGTTAAAAACAAATGAAATCCCAATGCACAAAATTGACTTTCACTTTGTGATCAATATGCATTCCTGTTCTCGTTACCGGGCTGTTGTGAACCAATATCTTGCATGGTGCATTGCTTCCCATTCTCGTTTCCATTCTGGTTACTGTTCTTGGGCGGTTGTGAACCAGCCTTTAAATTTTCTTATTGGTAGTTTTTGCCCGGGATACCCCGTATTTATTTTTAAAGCAAAATCCTACCATGCTAAATGGCATAGCAAACACTAAGATGACAGCGATTTTCCTCCATTCATACATATAAAAGTGGAATGTGACATTCAGAGCATTCGATGGGATTCTGTACAATAGTTAAGGACATGCTTGCATACGTACCGCACAACTATGTATGTTTTGTGTTGAAACCTTCACTGGACTTAATATTCTTTGCAGCTGCTGGCATAATTCACATAAATGTCCGCTTATTTTCAAGATCATGTTGCTATCCTGCATAAAAAAGAAAAGAAAAAAAGTCATGAAAATCAATTACAAGAATGGTATACAGCTAAGCTTTCTCACAAGAAGAGCTAAGTGTTTATAGTTTCACTTTCTCATGACATACTTGCCTTTGCTCACATTTGAAGACACTTAAACCCGAGAGAGCAAGGTGTACACTGATTGTGGCTCAAAAAATTAAATTGAATACCAAATGCTGGTCTTCACTCAACCAAGATGAGCAAAGCTACCATGGAAAGGTACTTTTAGATCTCATACCAAATTGTAAAATATGTTTGGGTAATAACCTAATGTATGTACTCTCAGTTAGCTGTATTGGTTGTATGAAATAAAATGTACACATTTCACTGCAGGCTTTGTAACCTTAGTTTCTGATCACCCTTCGTATATACACACAAGGAACATATTATCCTATGGTTGCTAATTAACCTAAGCTTATATATATATATGTGTAAAAAAAAATCTAAACCTAACCTGTGAATCAGAAACCTAAGCTTACATAAATAGTGAATCATAAACATTGTTAAGGAATGCACACTTGATGCTTAGCTGTAACCACTAGTTGCTAATTACTAACCTCCCAAATCAGAAACCCAAGCTTATATAAATAGTAAATCATAAACATCATTAACCACTGGTTGCTAATTAACCTAAGCTTTTATAATATAAAAAAATTTAAAAAAACCAAACCTAACCTCCTGTGAATCAGAAACCTAAGATAATGACATGACAACAACAATAATAATAATAAACTAACCTCCTGTGAATCATTAACCCAAGTTTATATAAATCGTGAATCACAAACATCGTTAAGAAATGCATACAAGTGAAGCGAGCATGCTCTGATGTAACCAGTTTCCTAATTAAACTACGCTTTGTGCGCTCTGATATGACATTTGTCATTTGTCAGTAGGAGGTATTTGTTACTCATATGTTGCCAGCATTTTATTTGTGCAGTGACATCTGTAATAAAAGTAAGACTTTTTCTGACACAAGTATTGAAGGTTCTCCTATATTTTAATTAATTTGTTTATTTTAAAAGCTCCAAAAATGAGGCATTTGTGATTTGTGCCCAAGAATAGATGCATGGTACGCTGGGAAAGTATCATACTGAAATCTTAAAACATACTCCTAGTCATGTAAATAGGTATAAACAGATACGTGACTTTGGGAATAATAACATAGCTAATTTTTGTGATTATATGAATTCAACAGACTGGTATTATGTAATTACAGCTGCTGTTCTTAACACATCTTTTCAAAACTTTGTAGCTTATTTTTTTTAATGTTTTGAAAATTGTTTTCCAGCAAAACACAAAAAGGTAGTAAATCTTAACAATAAAATCTTAACTATAGTATAACAATGAACTCAAAATGTTAAAAAATCAGGTTCTGGCTCATCATACTGTTTACTGAAATTCAATGCTGGTCTTAGCCATGTGGTGGGGAATCTTGCAGACATGTCAAAGGATCTCAATAAAGAAGATCATGTGGTAATAGTGGGGAGACCTGGAAATAGTTTGGATAGGAATCTCAATTATTCAATTGAGATGGATATAAACCACATTGCTGATGCCAGTAGCCACACAAATGTGAGCTTTGTGAATCTCTTCTGGAGGCATGACAAGCTTTGGATTAACAAGAAGGTGAGGGTGGTTAATCGAAGACTTGATCAGTGTCTTGGTAGAGAGGGAACAAGCCACATAAGAATTATAGATGTATCATCCATTGAGAGGAATGGTTATACTACACATGGATTGCATTTATGCACTCATGGCAAGGATATGCTGACGCACCTCATTGCTGACAGCATTTCATGTACATCCATGGGTAATACCAGTAATAGTCCTGCAATTGTTAACAGTAGAGTCTCCCCCTTTTTAGGCTAAATAAGAGATATGGAAGGACATTACAAGTAATTGAAACAGAGAAATTAGAAGCAAATATTGCACACAATCAACAAAAAGACATTACTCATTAACAGTATTTCATCAAAACATTCAAAGTTTAAGAAATAAAATCTCTGAGTTATTAATTAGTTTCAAAAATGAAAGTAAAAACCCAGATATCTTATGCATAACGGAACATCACATGGACAAACAGGAAATATTACATATCTCAATGGAAGGCTACAACAGAGCAGCATATTACTGTAGAAAAAAACTCTCTAAAGGAGGTGTGAATATCTTGGTTAAGAAAAACATACAGTTTGACAATATTGATCTGGATAAATACTGTATAGAACAAACATTTGAGTGTTGCGCAGTTCATATAAAAATGCCAGACAATGAACTAATTATATTAACAGTATACAGAGCCCTAGCTGCCAATTTTGAAAACTTCATATGCAATCTGGATGCTGCTCTAAAATATCTATTCAAGCCTAAAATTGAATTTATACTTTGTGGTGACTTAAATATAGACTTGATTAAAGACAGCAACCAAAAGGAACAAATTTGTTCATTATTAAGAACATACAACCTTATGCATACAGTCAACTTTCCAACTAGAATTCAAAAAAATTCCAGAACAGCTATTGATAATATTTTCATAGATATGTCTAAAAATGAGTACCATAAAATCCAACCCTTAACTAATGGACTTTCAGACCATGATGGACAGTTGCTTAAAATCAATTATAACATTCCCCATTCCAAAATAATGAATCATGTATCGAACTACTGAGTCATTAACAGTGACAACATAAAACTATTTAATCACCAGCTTTCAGAACAATCCTGGGAAGAAATATACAAAAAGAACAATATGAATGACAAGTTTAACTCCTTTCTAAATACTTTCATAAGGATTCATAACTCAAGTTTTCCATCTCATGTAAAGAAAATTATTAACACACCTAGAAATGGCTGGTTAACACAAGGTATAAGATATCCTGCAAACACAAAAGAGAACTCTACTAGGTTACTAGAGAAAGCAACTATGAGAAACATAGACAACACTATAAAAAATATTGTAAAATTTTAAAAAAGGTTATAAATGTAGCTAAAAAACTCTGCTATGAAAAGCAGATAGAGTCCTCAAATAACAAGCCTAATACAATATGGAAAATTATAAAAAAAGAGACTGGTAAACATCACACAAAAAATGAAATAAAAGAAATTAGAGTAAATCATATCACCACAAAAGAACACAAGAAATAGCAACATTATTTAATGAGTATTATATTCAGTTAGCAGAAAATTTACTGTTACAGTCCAAACAACAAGTGGAGGACCCTATTTCATATTTGAAAAAAAGCAACCTTAGAACAGCCTATTTGTACAGAAATAATACCCACGAACACAATAGAAGTAAATAAAACGATAAAATCCCTCAAAAGCAAGAATTCATCGGGTTATGCCGAAATAACTACTAAGATATTAAAACTATGCGCTGATAAAATTAGCAAACCTTTAAGTCATATATGTAACTTCTCCTATTTAACAGGGACTTTTCCTGACAGGCTAAAGTATTCTATAGTTAAACCACTATACCAGAAAGGGCAAAAGTCACAACTGTCAAACTATAGACCAGTATCATTACTAACTGCTTTCTCTAAAGTATTTGAAAAACTTATGTTAAAACGAATATGTCACCACCTAATTAAAAATAATATTTTAGCAAAGGAGCAGTTTGGATTTAGGAAAAACATGTCAAACAATGGTGCCACTTTCAACTTAACAAATGAAATTATGAAATCACTTGATAATAAATGTAATACACTAGGAATATTCTGTGACCTATCAAAAGCATTTGACTGTGTAAATCATAATATACTCTTATCAAAATTATCATATTATGGCATTAAGAATAAAACATATCAATGGATTGCATCTTACCTATCAAACAGACATCAAAAGGTCATAATAAATACAGCAGATAATTCCAAAATATATTTCAAATGGTCAGAAATAAAGCATGGTGTTCCACAAGGTTCAATTTTGGGTCCATTATTGTTTCTAATATATGTCAATGACCTCCCCAGAGTAATAAATGAACATGCTCACTCAGTTCTTTTTGCTGATGATACAAGTATTATAATTAAAGAACACAACATCAACCGCCCCTCAGAGTTATCCAACGGTATTTTCAGTGTGTTAAAAAATTGGTTCAATAGTAACAAAATTCATATAAACTTTGAAAAAACTAAGTATATCAATTTTCGCACAAAAAATAAAAGTATTGCAGACATAAGAATTAAAGATGAAGGCAATGAAATTACTGAAACTTGTAGCATAAAATTTCTTGGTCTTATTATAGATCATAATATGAATTGGAAAGACCATATTGACTACATCCTACCAAAACTAAGCTCTGCATGTTTTGCAATTAGATCATTAATTCATTTCACAAATAAAAGCATCCTAAAAGCAGTATATTATGCTTATTTTCATTCAATTATGACTTATGGAATAACATTTTGGGGAAATTCAGTAGACGCAAAAAAAATATTTCTTTTACAAAAAAAGGTAATAAGAATAATGGCAGGTGTAAAGAAATCAACTCATTGTAAACCACTATTCAAAACATTTGGAATTCTACCATTAGCCTGTGAGTATATTTTAGCTGTACTTTTAACCATGGTTGACCACCCAGAAGTGTTCATAAAAAGTTCAGACATACACAGCAAACAAACCAGAAATGGGCAGGACTTACACAGGCCAAGCAATAACCTACAAGTATTCCAAAAAGGAGCTTACTAGAATGGTATAGTATTATTTAATTCACTTCCATCATATATTAAGGAACTGAAAACAAATAAAAATAAATTCAAGTTAGCATTAAAAAGATATTTCATCACTCACACCTTCTATACAGAGAAGGATTTCTTTCATTCAAAAAATAACTGACTATAAAATGTTACCAAATTTTATAATTACATTAAGTATAAATAATATTGTTTTAAAATTTTTGCCCTAACGTACTCTACATAAGAACTACAATTTATTTACATACAAGTACACAATGTAATTATGTATTTATGACGTAATCTACATCCTAGAGTAGACTAGCTTTCTTTAAGCTGGTCTAGCTCACAATAGGGTCTATAGATTGAGATCGTATGTTATGTTATGTCAAGAGCAGAACAGACTAAAGAGAAATATCTCCTTCTTAAAAGAAAATACAAAAAGATATTGAATGAAACTAAATGAACCATGCATGACAATCTCATCACTGTTTCATTTAACAGAAGTAAAAGAGTTTGGAATGTGATCAAGGAAGAGGCAGACATTAACAAGGATAATACAGGGTGAGCCAACAGACTCCGAAACACCTGCGCAGTTTTTTTCCTGTCCGCATCCTCTGCGCTCGTTGCCATCTGCCGCTATCATAGAAAAGTGTGGATGAAACGATACAGCATTTTTAAAACTACTTTTAAAGGCTTTACTTACCAACTTTATGAAAGGAGATGCTGAAACTGGCCACCGTCGTTCTCCATACGTTGTTGGCACCTCTTTACGAAACTATCCATCATGGAATTTTCAAACGATGACTAATGTCATCTAATGTTTCTTTGATAAGAACCGAATGCCGTCTTTTAGATTTCTCAGCCTGCACACTTCCTGTGGCCTGAAATTTACTGTAAAGTTCATGGATTGTCGTATGGCCTGGAACTTTTACACCTGGAAATCTTTCTGCAAATTGTACTTTCACTTGGCGAACTGACCAACTTAACACATACGAAGCATAAATAAATACATGCTGTGCAGTAGAAAACATATACTGAGCCATAATTTACTTTGTGATTAAGTACAGGACAAAATAATAAATAACTCGTAATAACTGAATTACATCACATCACCGTCAACTCAAAACTGCACTTCACACTGCACAGCAAAACCACAACAGCGTGACTTTGTTTATAGTAGCAGTGCGTTATGTTGTTATCATATTTCCACATGCCCAGTGGAAAAACACCGTGCAGCGATAATATTGTTCATAAAATACCCGTCTGGGGTAACTTAAAACATACAGTGTACAAGACAAACCCACACATCCTGGAAAAATTAAAACAAAATATCCGCCAGGAGATTTCTTAACGTGAACTACAGCGAGGATAGTTTCCTAAAGAGGTGCCAACAACGTATGGACAACGACGGTGGCCAGTTTCAGCATCTCATTTCGTAAAGTTGGTAAGTAAAATCTTTAAAAGTAGTTTTAAAAATGTTATATGGTTTCATCCGTACCTTTCTACGATAGCGGTAGACGGCAATGAGCACTGAGGATGCAGACAGGAAAAACACTGCGCCGGCAGTTCAGAGTCTTTTGGCTCACTCTGTAGTACAACAACAGACACAAATGCCTTTAATGATTATTGTGTTAGTCAGTAGATGACATTATTCTCATGACATGGACTCTGATTTATCTGAAGCAGTAAAATATTGTAGAAAAACAGCCTTTCCTGATTGTGATTTTGAATGGCATAATGTAGCTGTAGAACAAGTATTATGTGAGGTCTGATCTTTCTTGTTCACATAGTAAACATATTTTTAGTCTCTCCAACTTTTTTGTGAAGAAAATCATAGAAACGATATTGACACTACTGACTTTTTTACTTTCTCTACTACATATAGTAAGTAGGGGAAGTATTGTATTCCACCCAAAAATTCCATACCGAGATTTCACCAGAAATATATTTTTGAGGCCCCCTGAATCCAAAAAAAAGCATTTTTGGAAACATGTCCGTGTGTGTGTCTGTGAACAGCATAACCCAGAAACGAACAGTCGGATAAACACCAAACTTGGTATTTAGATTCAGTATCTTCCAGATACGACACGAAGGTTTTCAAGAAAATCCCCCCACCCCAGATTACCCTTTACATGGAACATTTTTCGGAAATTTTAAAATACACAATTTATGTCTTATACATTTTTTTTATTGAGTGAACCATTTTCGAGATATTGCTTGTTATTCCCTTAAATTTTCCAATACTTATACTTTTTCTCAAATGGGAATTCGTTATTCACTTTTTTTATGTCCTGGACATGCAAAGAGAATGGAATGCGCCACATGGCAACCAGCTCTTAAAAGATTTGACTAATCCTTAAAGCCTACCATATTCCCTTTGCACTTACAAGAAAATTAGCAATAAGATTAACATCTCAATTAACATGAAGCATATGAAGAATAATTCCATTCATTCATTCATTCATTATCTGTTTACCCTCCTCTTATGTAGGACTTACACCCCCCAGGACTTACAAGCGGGTGCCTGGGGTCAGAGGCCCGTCGAGGAGCAGACACTCACGGATCAGACAGAGCATCCAGGATGGGTGATCAGCCCGATGCCTGGTATGGGATGAAGGAAGTAGATGAAACGAAATGTTGGTGAAATGGATGAAAGGAAAGGTGATGATGGAGTAGTTGGTGGAATGAATGGCGGAGGAAACCGGAGAACCCGGAGAAAACCCGCCCAGACGCCGCTTCGTCCACCATAAATCCCACATACAGGTCCCTGGATTGAACCCGGGCCGCCTCGGTGGGAGGCAAGCAGTCTAACCACTCGGCCACGGCGCCGCCCTCATATGAAGAATAAGCATTTGTAAAAACAGTTTGTACATGAGTAGAGAAAGTCATGTGTGTAACACATCAGATTTTTTTATTATTGGATACATCTTGGATAAGCTATTCCCTGAATGCCTAAAACTATCTAAAGTTATACCTGAATTAATTGTTCTTCCACACTGGCATGTGTGTAGGTCAAGGTTGGAAAGATAGAATCAGAGGAGTGAAAAATTCAATGCCATAGCCAGGATTTGAACCACAGATCTCCTATACACATTGTGATTGTCCTACATACATGTCAGTGTGGAAGAACAATTAATTCTTAATTGACCTGATAAAGGCTAAACTAATGAAGTTCAGAATTTAAAGTACTTATGGCATTGTAAGTCGCCATTGGGGTATGTAATCTCAAAACAATTTGAGATCTCCTTGTGGTTTACTGGGAAAAATGTGAGTCAGTTGGAGAATTTACTGCCCTACCAGCATGTTGTCATTGTAGCTCAGTGGTTAGAGCAACCACCCGGATACCAGGAAATCCATGGTTCAAATTCTGGCTGTGGCATTGAATTTTTCAGACCTCTGATAATACCTATCTATAAAAGAGGGAATAAAAACACAGTGGACAGATATCAACTGATCAGTCTACTCCCAATTTTTTCCTCAAATTATTGAGTCACTCATGTATAAACAAATGCTAAGCAGGTTTGATCAACACACTATTATTACTATTAAGCAATTTTGTTTCCAGAAAAATAAATCAACAACATTGGCAATATAGTGTATCTAATGAAAGAAATAATAACTGATGATTTGGAAAATAAAGAAAATGTGTCCGTAGTATTGTGTGATGTCGCTAAAGCTTTTGACTGTATATCACATGAATAGCTCATACATAAACTTGAATACTATGGGTTTAGGGGTGAAAGCACAAAGCTTATAAAGTTTTACTTAAGTAATAGACGGCAAATAGTTACCACTGTGAACAAATGTTCTAAGGTGCGGAATGGAGTCCCTCAAGGATCTATCTTAGATCCTTTTCTTTTTATTTTACTAATTAACGACTTAGCATATAATCTGCCACAAGATCTTATGTATGCCGATGATACAACTTTAATAACATCACACTCAGATCATAATCAGTTAAAACATTTAGAACTACATCATTTTAATACTGCAAAGAACTGGTTTGCTGCTTACAAGTTAACGTTAAATGAACAGAAAACTCAGCATTTTACATTTAGTTTGTTGGGCATAAGGGTAAGTGAACTACCATTTGTTAAACTCTTGGGATTCTGTCTTGACTCAAAACTTGGATAGAAAAAGCAGGTGGAAAATGTAAGCACTAAACAGTAATCTTTCTCTTTAGAAAAATGAAGTCACTTGAGTCACTGGATACTCTTGGATATGCACTACTTAATACACACAAACTACGTAACACATTTATGGGGCATTCACTGAGGTCCATAAGATCCTTTTATTACAGAAAACGGCACTACGAATACTTTTAAAGAACGCTGTAAACCACTCTTTATTAAATTAAAGGCTATGGCTGTATACAATCTATCTATATACAGATCACTAATTTACTCAGAATGAATATTAATCAGTATTCTTTCAGGACTGATCTCCATAATTTTAACACAAGAAGTAAGCATAAATTAGACTATCCGAGATGCAGACTAACTCTTAGTTCAAACTGTTTTTATAATGGTATTAATATGTTCAACAAACTACCAGATGCAGCAAGAGTTGTCCCAATTAATAGACTATATATGCATTCACAACTATATAGCTACTAAATAGGCCACTTTACTCAGTTAATGAATTTATGGATAGTGCTGTTGACATTATTCTGTAGCCCAAAGTTACGATATGGCTAGTAAATAGGCCATTTTACTCATTTAATGAATTTATGGACAGTGCTGCTGGCATTATTCTGTAAACCAAATTGTAATAACTCTGATCATATGTAACTATTTGTTTTTGTGATAATTTCAGGGCATATCTTGGTCTCTGACAGACCAAGATATGCCCTTCGTTGGTGATGAAAATGATGTGTTATATGTGCAACAGACGAATATTTAATGCCGCCAAAGCGCTAAGATACTCAGCCTCAAGGCGTAGCCGAGGGACGTTTTTTTAGAAGGAAAGGAGTGTAGCAGTTGCGGCCAAGAATAAAAAATGGCTACGTTTGTTGTGTTCATAACGCAATTTGCCTATCAAAGTAAAGCACCTAAAAGGGGCGGGCAAGTGGGCACCAGCTGTTTAATAGATCACAACCACTTCTAAACTCACTCTTAAGGTATTTTATTCACTTCCCTATTGCTTTTATAAAGTAAGGCAATTTTGCCACCATTTTCAACAAAGAGAATTAAGAGCAGATTCGCCGATTATTATTACTGATGGGGCAATCACGTGGTCTTAGAGAAAATATTTGCGGGTGCAATCACGTGGTGAGGCTCAAACGTGTTCGGAGCATTTAGAACTTCTAAATCAGATACTGAAAATGGAGGATAAGTAACGGGTCCCAGAAAGTACACTACGTTTAGTACTTAAGATGTATGAGTACTTTAAATGGACAATATCATCTTACAGTGTGCCCCACGGTGATGAATATGATGTGTTATATTGTCCAACAGATGTCACACTATGCCATGCACTAGCTCAACACATGTCACGTATGTCATATGTTTATGCTGCCAACATATAACAAATTAATGCCGCCAAAACGAAAATTAATGCCGCGAATGCGGAAACGACCACAGAGTGTAGCCCAGGGATCTTAGACAACCTGTGCTTTATGAATTAACGGAAGGTTACGCTTACGTTAGATTTTTTGTTTATGTAAGCTTTCGAAAGGTTAGGTTTAGGTTAGTTTTTTTATATAAGCTTACGTTTCTGAATTCACGAAAGGTTAGGTTTAGGTTAGTTTTTTTATATAAGCTTACGTTTCTGAATTCATGAAAAGTTAGGTTTAGGTTAGTTTTTTTTATATAAGCTTACATTTATGGATTCACGGAAGGTTAGGTTTAGGTTAGTTTTTTTTATATAAGCTTACGTTTCTGAATTCACGAAAGGTTAGATTTAGGTTAGTTTTTTTATATAAGCTTGCGTTTCTCAATTCACGAAAAGTTAGGTTTAGGTTAGTTTTTTTATATAAGCATAGCACGTGTTGAGTTAGAATGCTAAAGACAGTATTCTCACATCCCGTGCAAACCATTTTGCTTTATATTAAATACGCACTGTTAATTTGCACGCGTTGCGTTTCAACAAAATCGCAGAACAACAACAACAAATAGCGGTAACAACGGCGCATCGCATTTTTAGCCGATTTCACATTTTTATTTACGTTGGCAGTACCCAATTTGCATGTAATTTTTTGCAAAATGGCTACGTTTGTTTACTTCCTGACGCGATTTTCCTATATAACTAAAATACCTTAAACGGGCGGGCAGCTAGGCACCAGCCATAGATGAGACCACATCGTGTTCTAAGCTCACTCTTAAGGTAATTTATTCGCTTTCCTTTTGATTTTATAAGCATTTTCTACGGGCACACTATAAGATAATATTAGCCCTTTAAATACTAAACAAATGACAAATTCACGAATAAGCTCGCTACTTGCTGATTTCTAACCTCAATACCAATTTACCTTATTCGATGCAGTGCTTCGATGACGTGTTTTATTTTTTGACGTATCTATCCCATATCAGCATTACATTTTTAATACATTCAGCCTACAGGACACGTTACCTTATTACACACTTTTTTATATTAGTCAGTACTGTTTACAACTTCTGACTGCTCAGAAATTCACGCAGCATTTGTTCAAATTCACCAATAAACAATGTAGCCAATACAATATCAAACTCCGTCCTACTTGTACATTGCAGCACTTTGTTCTTCTCCGTGCTGTGTATCTGTTTAATTTGTATTACGGAAGGAAAGTGAATTGGAATAAATTATGTTCACATTTTGATAAGAAAATTTGCGATATAGTTTGATTATGAGTAATACAGTCAGGTATTAGTTTGATTGAGAAACGCTACTGGTAGTACTGATTAGTGTGGTAAGTAGTTGACTGTCGTATCGCAAAGCCTATTTGGATATCGTGCACGAGTTATAGAAATCTAGGTTATGTGAGTTCTCAAATCAAATTGGACGGTACTGCAGCCAATTAAATAGTTGGGATTGAATCGGAAGGACGGAGCACCGAAAAATGGGAAGTTCAGATGCAGAAGAAACCGCTCCTGTTCCTCCAAAAGTTGTTGAAAATGCATGGTCTATGAAAATTCCAGAATTCAAGCCTGAGGATAACCCACACAGGCTTTTGGAGGAAAGTTCATTCGCAACTTTATTTCCCAGGTACAGAGAACATTATTTAAGGGAGTGTTGGCCCCTTGTAAAAAATGCATTAGATGAGCATGGGGTCAAAGCTGAACTTGACGTCGTGGAAGGTAGCATGACTGTTAGAACAACGCGACGTACTTGGGATCCCTATATAATAGTTAAGGCAAGAGACGTTATTAAGTTGCTGTCTCGCAGTGTACCCTATGAACAGGCCGTGAGAGTTCTCCAGGACGACATAGGCTCTGATATAGTTAAAATTGGTTCCTTGGTTCGAAACAGAGAGAAGTTTGTTAAAAGGCGACAGCGACTGATTGGCCCCAATGGTTGCACGTTGAAATCAATCGAACTTCTAACAGACTGTTACGTTCTTGTTCAAGGTCAAACTGTTGCAGCACTTGGGCCCTATAAAGGATTGCAGCAAGTAAGACGAATAGTTGAGGATACAATGCGAAATATTCATCCCATTTATAACATAAAAGCATTGATGATCAAACGCGAGCTAGCAAAGGATCCAAAACTCAGGAATGAAAATTGGGAGAGATTTATTCCCAAGTTCAACAGCAAAAATCTCAGCAAAAGAATACAGCCAAAGAAAAAGAAGCAGAAAAAAGAATATACGCCTTTCCCTCCACCTCAGCCAGAGTCGAAGGTAGACAAACAGTTAGCAACTGGAGAATATTTCCTCAAAGAGGAGCAGCGTCAAGCAAGAAAGAGGAAGATGAAGGAAGAGAAGCAAGCAGTAGCTGCTAAAGTAAGGGAAGAGAAAAGAAAGAAGGCATTTGTTCCACCAGAAGAAACTGTTCATAAACCTTCAGAAAAGTCTTCAAATTTGGAGATTGACATTGAAAAACTAAAGAAAAAAGTAAAAAATGCACAGAAAAAAAGAGAAAAACATAGACACTAAAGAACTGTAAAGTATGTAAACTGTTGTGGAAGTTCTGTACAAAATAAAATTGTATAACTTCATTTGTGCTTCTTCACTGAAAAATCTAGTTTGGTTCAGAAAGTGCTAATGTTTTAAACAAGCATATTTTAATCCTTGAGTAGGCACATTGTTTCTCTGTAGTTTGTACCCTTGTGACTATTTGGTAATTCTGTGCCTGCAAGAAACAAGTTTCAGTGTAGCAGCTCACAGAAATAAAACAGATGTCAATTGTGATGTTTGATCTCCAGTTTTCAATTTTGAATGTTTTGAACAATTATATTGGTAAAGAATATTTCAGCTTGTATTAAATGGAAAACAGCATCTTACTTGTTCTGCTACAGGGAAACTTTATCAATAGATTGTCTTTTACTTGCTCATTTTTTTAAAAAATGCTTACTCTAAATTATTCTTATTAAGGAAAAATTACTTTTTACATGATAAGGCTTGTACTAATACCACTCAATATCAACTAAATGTTACAGTGGTAGGTTAACCATCAGATTGAAGTTATTGCGTGTTGATTGGTAGCATCAGAATTTCAATCTCTTTTTGTTTTTAAATAGCTCACAAGCAAAGTGTCACACCCTCATTAGAATCTAACTTAAAGTTTTAGTTAAATGCAGCTATTTCACACATTAAAAAAAATTACTTTAGACATCAAGGAAGCAATATTTGTACTCATTGACTTGTATAAGGGTTTTGTTGGGGACAAGCAGGTGGGCAATAAGGTTCCACCACTTAAAAAAGGGACGTCCTCTGTATCAAATGCACTGTTTATGTTGCAGCATTCTGGCTTTGACACTCTACCTTTGTAGTTGAAATTCAGCTAAATCTTTTTATATGGCCCCACATTCCCCATCTCTTCTTTTGGGAATCTTGGATTGAAGGGTTTGATACTTTGATTGAGACATCATACATGTATTTAGAAAAAATACAGGGAGAGCCAAAAAACCAAGAACCGGCTGTGCAGTGTTTTTCCTGTCTGCATTATCGGTGCTCGTTGCTGTCTGCCGCTGTCATAGAAAGGCGCGGATAAAACCACACAACATTTTTAAAAATTTTAAAGGCTTTACTTACCAACTTTATGAAAGGAGATGCTGAAACTGGTCACTGTCGTCCAATTTTTTTTTTTCTGAGTCAACATTTGACGTCTGTACATATGTGAATACAATTTTGCTCCCCCCCCTTTTTTTTATAGAGAACTAACAACCAGGGAGCGTGATGTTGCCTTTTTTCAACAAGACTCTGCAACAGCTTATACGGCCAATATTTTGATAGAACAATTGAAAGTGCGCTTGAGGACAGAATTATTAGTAAAGATTTGTGACCCCCTCGGTCCCCCAATCTAACCCCCTGCAATTTCTATCTCTGGGGTAACTTAAAGCAAAGTGTACAAGACAAACCTACACACTCTGGAACAATTAAAACAAAATATCCGCCAGGAAATTGCCAGTATTTCTCAATGGAACTACGGCGAGTGATGGATAGTTTTCTAAAAAGGTGCCAAAAATGTATGGACAACGGTAGCCAGTTTCAGCATTTCCTTTCATAAAGTTGGTAAGTAAAGCCTTTAAAAATAGTTTTAAAAATGTTGTATGGTTTCATCCACGCATTTCTATGATAGCGGCAGATGACGAGCGCCAAGGACGCAGACAGGAAAAACACAGTGCAGCCGGTTCGTAGTTTTTGGGCTCTCTCTGTAAATGGCCACAGTAAGTGGAACATGACCACTGTTGAAGTATGTATCCACCACCAACAATTCTTCTGTATGCATGAGGAATTAGGCGAACACAGAACTTGATGCAGGGGAGCTGGTCTGAGCAAAACAATAAGTATACTGTGCTTCGTGCCATTGTACATTTAAGGTGCAGTAAATTTGCACTGTAAAACTATTGATTCAAATAACATTTTGCCCGTAAAATTTCCTGGCAGTCCAGGAAAGGAAATAATCTTCATAAATAGCATTTTATTTTGAAGTTCAAACACCAGCTACCTACATTAACTGCTTGCCGAGATAATGTGCATTTGGATTTGTCTTTCAACAAAGTTAAACTGCCTGTCCAACTCTTGGCTATTGCATCCATGCGATACGAAACAGATGTCACATTCAACTAAGCAATAAGAAACTTTTAGTTGATAAGTTTTACTTTAAGTAGAAGTTGTAGGTTTAGCATTAGCGTAAGAAGATTCAGTGAGTGCTTGTAGATCATTTACGGTATTTTTTGTTGTATTATATTGCTTCCCCCCTAATTTTCTCTTATATTTGGTTATTTTGTAATTTCCTTTGTTGGTCTTATTCTCTTATATTATCATTTCCACAGCCTGAATATTTGAAATCTTTTACTTCTTCTATTATTGTCAACTACTATTTTATACCACACATGTTTTCCCTGAACTTTTTTTTAATTTTATTTTAAGGGACTCTCAAACAAAACATGGAAAGGTACTGTTTTTAAGTTTTATAAGATTTTAGCAGTACTCTCTCTTCTTTATGATTCAGAAAGCTGAAGAATCGCCAAAAGAAATAGAATAAGGTTCTTGAGAGCAGCCCCTAGATATAGGACAGACCAAAAACAAATCTGATGTGTTACACTCACATGACTTTCTCTACTCTTGTACAAACTATTTTTACAAACTCTTATTCTCCATCTATTTCATATTAATCGAGATAAACATTTGCAGAAACGTTCTTTTGACATGCAAAGAGAATTACATTTTACACATAGCGACCAGTTCTAAAAATACTTGACTATCGCTTAAGGTGTGCTATGTTCCCCTTGTTTTGTATTTGCAAGGGCAATATAGAAATACAGTATCCTTTAAACATAGACATATCTCTTAATAGCTGGTTGCTAGGTCCAGCACCATTCTCTTTGCCACAGATTAATACTCTTTGCATATCCAAGACCAAAAAATGAATAACGAATTCTCATTTGAGAAAATGAATATTGAAAAATTTAAGGGAATAACAAGCAATATCTCGAAAATGGTTCACTCAATAAAAAAAATGTATGACATAAATTGTATATTTTAATGCGATCTACATTTTTTGTGTAGTAAAATTTTGTCTATCTCTTATGGTTTACCAGTTATGCAAAAGTCGTTCACAATGAATACTTTTGGAGACATTCCCAGAAAATTCAAGATATACATTTTGTCATGAAAATATCTTAAACATATGATATTTTAATTAAAATCGTTAGAACCATTTTCGAAAAATGTTCAATGTAAAGGGTAATCTGGGGTGGGGGGATTTTCTTGAAAACCTTCATGTTGCATCTCTGGAAGATAACTTAAATACCAAGTTTGGTGTTTATCCGACTGTTCGTTTCTGAATTATGTTGTTCACAGACAGACTTTTTTTTGGATTCAGGGGTCTCAAAACATATATTTTCGGTGAAATCTCGGTATTGAATTTTTGGGTGGAATACAATACTTCCCCTGCTTACTATACATAGTAGAGAAAGTAAAAATGATGCAATAAGCAAAGAACTGAACATATTTAATCTGAATCATAAAACGGTATAAAGAAATATATTATGGTCATGTGCTACAGATGCTAGAATCCTGCATTCCCAAGAAGATCCTAGAATAAACCCAAAGGAAGGAGATGGATCAGTTACTTTGAGAAGACAGGCCAAGTTGGAAGGCTTAATCTCTGACGCTGACAATATTGGCTTTTTGCCAAGTTATTATCAAGGTCTTGAAAGCGCTCCTACTGTAACAACTAGCACCTTATGTGATGTGAATTAACGTATACCAACTCAAAGGTTACCTTATTTGGTCAACCACTGCGATGTTCATCTTTGCAGCTCCTACGTCCTCGGTTAAACTCTGCCACCCAATATTTTACTGTTGTAAACGAAGGAGCAGACTCCCCCAAGAGTAGAATCTAGCTCAGCTTTAACGTTAGTTGGACTAAGACCTTTCAAATGAAAGTATTGTATCACATAATGATGGCCAGTTTTATCAATGTTTACAAATTTTCTGAGCGCGTTCACTATTAATGGCTGCCAAACAATTACTAAACGACGTAGCATCATCAAACTTAAGCTTTATAAGGTTGGTACTTTCTACCAAAGTCATTTGCTTGAATCAGCCACCACTATCTATACATCAGGTTGGGTACTTCTGGGACAGCCCTCGTATGTAGTTTTATTGGTCAGCACAGTAAGATCTTTCAAATGAAAGTATTGTATCACATAACGAAGACCAGTTTTATCCATGTTTACAAATTTTCTGAGTGTGTTCACTATTGATGGCTGCCAAACAATTACGAAACGACGTACCATCATCAAACTTAAGCTTTATAAGGTTGGTACTTTCTGCTAAAGTCATATGTTTTAAACAGCCACCACTGTCTATACATCAGGTTGGGTACTTCTGGGATAGCCCTCGTATGTAGTTTTATTGGTCAGGACCTAAGACCTTTCAAATGAAAGTATTGTATCACATAACGAAGACCAGTTTTATCCATGTTTACAAATTTTCTGAGCGTGTTCACTATTGATGACTGCCAAACAATTGCTAAACGACATAGCATCATCAAACTTAAGCTTTATAAGGTTGGTAATTTCTACCAAAGTCATTTGTTTGAAACAGCCATCACTATCTATACATCAGGTTAGGTACTTCTGGGACAGCCCTCGTATGTAGTTTTATTGGTCAGCACACACTTGTGAGCTGTGCTTGTCATGTGATTTAAATGCCATTACTAACTTATGCAAGTACAGCTTGTCATGTGATGCCAATGAGTTAAACCAAGTAAAAAATAGTACTCTCTGTGCAGATTGTAAGAGATGATTAGACGTGTCCATGAACTAAGGGTAACACTCACGGGCACGCCATAAGCTATTTATTACATGCCAAGAAAAACAGCTTCCTCCTTTTAACTTTCTAAAAAGTAACACAAAATTATTTAACATCAAAGAAAACAATATATAACTTCAAAATGCCTTTATTTCTGAGAATGTCATTACTAAAACATTTAACATAGAAAACAGTGTACAAAACATTGACTTCAATTGTAATGAGCACTGAGAATAAATTCATTGTTTTAGCATGTAATGCAATCACTTCAATTTCTACACATGCTTATATAATAAAACAAATATTAAGTTTGTAATTTTCTTTTGTTCTGAAACATGAATTCTGCTTTTCTAACTTGGTGTACATTCTAAAATACGATATATGTACAATAGAAACAAAAATAGGAGAGGGGTGGTCAGTGTAAACATTCAGACTTGGTATAAGCTACATTTAAAGACTAGTATCAAGCCTGTAACATTAATTAGGCTTGAAAACCTTGTACTGTTAATATCATGAGATTCAAAATATATTAAAAATTGACTTTTGCAGGCAGGTAAACTATATTCAAACTTTTAAATGACTTAAATTAATCCTAATTTATGTATTCAAGGAGAATGGTTAAAATTACTAAACAGGAGGTATGCTATTTCAAACATCCTAAGGTAATCATTTCAAAATGTTGCCTCATTCTATTGAGAACAGGAAAATTCTGAAATAGGGGGAAAAAATGCACTATGATACATTAGAAGTAAAAGATCATATTATTCTGTATACAGCATTTAAAGGCAGCCATTCCAGTTATCAGGGAAGTTACATTTTTACACCCTGTATATTGTAACTTTTCAATGTATAAGATTACCATCTTCAGGCAAGCAAACATTTTATTGAACAAAATTTATAGGTATTGCAAAAAATTTAAAGATTCTGTGTCAGTGTTTGTGCTCATATTTTAATGGGAATTATGGACCTCTAGTCTCTGCTTTAGGAAAAAAGAGATTTACGTGCATATTTGACCTATAGCACAAAGTGCCATTAGTACATATAAAAAGCTCTTTTGTTGATGTCACTGATGTTTCAACCGAAATATTTTCCTTTATTTTTCCCAACTTCCAAGTAGTCTTCTGTTAGCAATGTGAATGGGCACCACAGTTTTGCCTGTTATAGAAGGGGTTGCACAGACAGCATTAGGAAGAGTACGGTGCAAAGGAAAAACAATGGTGTCAATTCTAAAATATTGGTTTAGATTAGAGAGTTTGGATAAATTAATTATTTTGAAACAATTTCCGATTTCCCAGGAGAACATTATCCAGCGTAGCATCTGGATTAACACAATTAAAATTGTTTTGAAAAAAGTTGAAGGGATGATTTGAACAGATAGGCATTACAAGAAAGAGGCCTTTAGAAAGAAATTAAATTAAGAATTGATGATATTGAAATTCAGGAAAGACTAGGGAGTTTTAACAACAAATAGTTGCTGAACATTTACAGGGAGTTAAACTTAGAATGGGAAGGGAAAATTATATAGGAAAAAGGGAGATAAAGTTGCCAGTGAAGCAATTATATGGTCTAGAATAGGAGCAGTAAAACTGAAAGTTTTAACACGGAGAAGAGATTTAGATGAATGTCCAATATGCAATATTACGGATAATTATTGGCATGCAATTCTTGAATGTGAAGTAACTTAAGTAATGAGAGATAAATCAATGTTGGAGAAATGGGCTAACTTACCAGTAGATATTAGGGGAGAAAAGTTGTTAAAATTAACATCAGATAACAATATTAAGGAGAATGGTAGTTATTTAGGGAAGGTAAAAAGGAAATGGGTGAAAAAATGAATCAAGGAAGATGAGTTAGATTCTATGGAAATAGATTGTGGGTAAATACTTTGTATAGAGTGGCCCCAGTAGTAACATAACCAGTGTTAAAGCTTACTGCGACCAATAAAGTAGTCAGCAACTCGCAGGGGTGGGTTATAATGTATTCAGTTAATAATAATTAATTACACTAATGTGTAATAATAAGTATGCATTATATTACTACGAATATACGTTTAAGAAATAAGTTTATATTATCTTGAAGTTATAGGATTACTCCCTTTGCTGACAGTTCGTATACCAAGTTTGTGGCTGGAAGCCACCCAATTTGACTTATGCTAATTTATAACAGACATTCAAAATATTAATCTTCTGTTCACATGCACAATTCATTCCTTCAGGGTGCATTACTCGAAAAACAGAGATGGTCTTACAATTTTGTTTTTAATTTCTTACCAGATATTTTTCTTAAACTCAAAGTATAAGGTTTATTTTTGTACACTATCTTGTAATTCTCCCTGCAGTTAAAAATTTGTTGTTTTAAACTACATATCATGCTTTATGGGGTTATGAGTGCGCTTCACTCCAGCCAGAGTTAACAATAGTGGCACTCACAGCAGCTCACTTATAGACAGCACAAAATTTCCACTGTCACATTATTATTGGGAAACCCCAATAACTTTTAAATGCTTTCTTAAACTATAAAACAAAGCATTTACTGACCTAAATAAGACTATTTAACACATTATTAAAAATAAAAACAGAAGAAATTATATTTTACTGACCAATATGTGTGCAGTTTATACCAAAATGGTGTCTAGCAGTACAATTAAAAATAAAAAACAAGCGATAGTGCCAAATTTATAGAAATGAAATATGACCAATTACACAGCAAATACAATTTAGATTCAATGTATGAAAATATACATTTTCTTTTTGAAAATAAAACATCAGAATATTTCAGCTTCAAATCTAATTTGCCTTTTACACTAATAATGAAAAAACTTATGCTGAACAGAACTGAATGAAACAGAATCTTTATTGTCTCATAATATTTGCAGTAGAGCAAATGCTTATAAACTAGTGATTCATCAAGTTTGCTGGAATTCCCTGTTTTCCTGGAATGGCTGAAGGACATTGTAGTTCAAGCTTTAACACATAAATGTCTGCACAATAGAAACGCTTCCTAATATGTATTCATTTTCTTTTTCTCCACATTCATCCCTTTTCTCCAAAAATATTCCATTATTTTTACTTTGGATCTCTGTAAACTCTGGTCTCAGTGCAAAATTAGTTTTTAAAAGCTGCATTTGAAACAACTTTATTGGATACAATTATAAAATTCAGAAATATGTAGGACAAATTCCATCTATAAGCTACCTACAAATATAAAATTACCAGTACTTTGGAATCAATTTAAGTATTCAGATGCCATCTTGTTTAATGATTTACACAGAATAGATTTTCGTTTCAGCTTATTTATTAGAATTAAAAACCTAAATGCATTTCCAATCCAGCAAATTCTACAATATATTGAATCTTATCATGTATCACATAAAGGAGGAAGAAGGGAGAAGATGAATAAAAGATGTTGACGTTCGTGTGTTTCAAGTTCTCTCTCTGAAACTTTTAGAACCTTCATCTTCCAAATGAAATCACTGTCACTCAATGTTTGCTTCATCATTTAACAGTAATCAGAACTTTGCTGTAAGAATAAATACTTAAAAAAATTGAGGATACTTTATCTTTTCCTTCGCTTTCAAGTCTGCAAACATCAGAAAGAGCAGCATATCATTCTTCTTTTATTATCGTGGATAAAGGATATCATAATGACCAGGTCGATACAGAAGATGCACTGCTGGACGACTTCCTTCTGGAAAATCGTGCGCTATCACCTCCGATGCCTCCCCTCTGTCCATATATCGTACTCTAATTCCAACTTTCAGTGCTGTGCTTAATGCTATGATGTGGATGTGATCACTTTCCTTGTACATTGGTTCCACTTCCTGCAAACAAAGTTGCATTTATTTATTATTAACTTTTTTTATCCTTTGTCAAGAAAGGTTGGTTCATAATATCCGAGAATGTAAACCAGAATGAGATAATATGCTTTATTGTCACATAAGCTTACATACAGTGAGTAAAAACTCCGTAAACAGGTGACTTGTCAAGTGTACAAGAATTAAGTTAGCAATAATTATATTAAATATCAATAACAATAATAATATAATTACAAATTTACATATGTGATATAGTATATACAAGTATTTAGAAATTGCAAAATTCTGTATGGAATGGGGCTAAAGGTGAATACAAAAAATTCCAAGATAATAGTGTTCAAGGAAGGATCAAAATTAAAAAGAGAGGAGAGATGGTATATAAATGGAGAGCAAATAGAGGTGGTAAAAGAATTTGATTACTTGGGGATTAGATTCTCAAGCAACAGGAAATGGGAAGCACAATCTAAATATGCACAACTGAAAGGAAAGCTAGCTATGAAAGCTGTTAGAGTTTGCTTGTGCAAAACACCCACGCTAACAATGAACTGGTTGGAAAGGCTATATGAAGCTGTAGTGGAGTAAAAAATGTTATATGGAATAGAAATATGGGGGGTGGCAAAGGGATGGATTAAGATTGATATAGTCCATAGAATGTTTTGTAGAGAAGTTCTGGGTTTACCCAAGAGTTCACCAAGGGGCATGGCACTGGCAGAGCTAGGAAGGGTAGGGAGAAAAGGTATAATAGTGGAAAGAATTTTGAAGTATTGGTATAGATGTTTAAATTTAGAAGATAGTAACATATTAAAAGAATGTATACAGTTTCAAAAAGCTGTCCTAGGAGAAGAGTGTTGGTTAGGGGAGATGGGAAATGTCCTAAAAGAAATTGGCATGAGGAATATTTTCCTATTAGATAAACATAATAACAGTGGGTTTTGGAAAGAAGTGAGATTGAGGGTGGAAGATATCAGAGAAACAAGAGATATGGGCTAGTTTTGAAGATAAAAGATCATTGATCTTGTATAAATCAGTTAATATGCAATCAATTTGGTAGAATAGGTCTTGCGTGGATGCGCACAGGAGTAACATTTTAAAAAAGGAATGGATATAATTGTTCGGGGAGATGTATTATGTGTGATTAATCGGGTAGTACTTTTCATTGTCTAATAGAATAAGATAAGGTTAAAAGGTGGAGAGAGGTTATATGGAATAAAAAATGGGACAAGCTAAACAAAGAAGCAGTAGCATTAAGAATGTTGGGAAGCACAAAAGTAGAAACAATTAAAATGATGGGGATATTTTTAGGCAACACAAGGGATAAGTGGATAAGGAGCTTAAGAAAGGTACAGCTGAACGGGCATAGTTTGTAAAGTGGAGAGATGGTATAGTAGCTTTATCCCATATATACAGCCTAGGGGCTAAATATGGGGGAGCTAGAAAACTGGTGCACTAGACATAAGTTTTAAATGTAAGCTTTATTTGTATTATTGTAATAATGATGAAATAAATATTACATTACAAGTATTGATATAATTATGGTACTGCCTTTGTAATGTCAGTTTTGGTTTATAGTCTAACTAATTACAGAATGACAAAACGTTATTATAATTCAATTTCATCATTCATATATTCAGTAACTGAGTAATGGGCTTTGTCCATTAATAGGGTTTTTATTGCTTTATTAAAGTTTTATAGGGAGTTTGTTATAGATTTTTATTCCTGCATATAATGGACTTTTTTCATACTGTGCTAACCTGTGCATAGGTGGTTTCAGATTATTTTTATTTCTCGTTCCATGATTATGTTGCATTTGTGAATTATAGATTGTATCAAAGTTTGAGTGGATGTATTTGTTTATTTCATACAGGAATTGGGATGGTAAAGTTAATATTTTCAGGTTTTTGAACAAATTTCTGCATGAATCTTTTGGTCTGGAGTGAGTCATTATACGTAATACTTTTTTTTTTACTTTTAAAAATCATTTCCCATCCAGTATAGTTCCCCCATAGTATTATTCCATAAGTCATCAAAGAATGAAAGTAATTGAAGTAAACTACTTTCCTTGTTTCAAGGTTCGTTATTTTAGCTATGCAGCTCATATTGAAACATACACTATTTAATCTTTTAGCCAAGAAGCGGATGTGATCGTCCCATTTTAATAGTTGATTTAAGTAAATACCCAAAATTTTTGAGTTTTCTGTATGATTTATAGCATCAGTTGTGATAAAACTCTCACAATTCTTATCTTGAGTGCTGAGCTGCATAACGGATGTTTTGGAAGTGTTAAGTTTGAGGCCATTACTAGTAAACCACTTCTGTAATTGAGTTATAGTTTCACTTACGTTATATTTTAACTCCTCAATGTTTTGCCCATTTAATAAGATGGAAGTGTCATCAGCATACATAACGGTTTTCCCTTTTATGGAGTTAGGTAGGTCATTTGTGTAGATTATATACAGTAGAGGTCCCAAGACACTTCCTTGTGGGACTCCTGTTTTTATTTGTTCCCAATTTGATTCCATTGTTCCCTTTTGATTCTTAATGATTGTTTTTTGTTTACGACAATTAAGATAATTTTTGAACCACCTTAAAGCAGTGCCCCTAATGCCATAGAAATCTAATTTTTTTAGTAGTATATCATGGCTGACACAATCAAATGCTTTAGAATTATCATAACTAATAATAATAAAGTTAGAATTACAGAATATATACAGATGGATCCCTCATCAATAAAAAAAAATGCCGGTGCAGGAGTATACTGTAAACATTTTGCACAGTATCTAACATTAGTTGAAACATCAAACCACTATGATGGAGAATTAACAGCTATAAAAGCAGCATTACAGAACATTTTATATAGACCATACATATAACAAAAAAATAGTCATCTTATCAGACTCAAAATCAGCCATATATGGAATAGTAAATTACAATAATAAAACAACAAGAAATATTTAAGAAATAAGAAGCCTAATTAAAGCAGTTGAACCTAGAAATCATGTCACTCTACAATGGATCCCAGCTCATATTGGACTTTTGGGCAATGAACATGTGGATCAATTAGGAAAGAAAGGTGCAATACAACAAATGAAACCTGTAGGACAAATAGAAATAAATAAACAATTAAATAACATTAAACAACATTTCAAAAGACAGCAGAGACTTGATGAAGAAGATAAATTAAAGGACAAAGATTATAAGACTATTAAAGATAGAGTTGATATACAAAAAATGACAAGGAAGACTGCAGTGGCCTTATTTAGGATGGCAACTGGCCACGATTGCCTCGCAGAACATCTCTACAAGATACGATGCCTACCTACACCCAAGTGCACTCTCTGTGAAGAAGATGTCATCCTGAACAAACAGCATCTTGCCAAATGCAAAGCCCTTAAAAGTGATAACTTACAGACTTTATTGGAAAGGTAGAATCAGATGACTGAAAAATTCAATGCCATAGCCGGGATTTGAACCACGGATCTCCCGGTCTCCGTCCGGTTGCTCTAACCACTGAGCTACCATGGCAACATGCCGACACGACATTAAATTCTCCAGCTGATTCGCATTTTTCCCGGTAAACCACAAGGAGATCTCAAATTCTATTGAGATGTCATACCCCAATGGCGACTTACAAACATGTAAGTACTTAAGTCCCGGGCTTTATAGTTGCAACCACTATTAGGTCAATTAATGGAATTGATTGTTCTTTCACACAAGCCGTGTGTTGGACAGGGTTGGAAAGGTAGAATCAGATGACTGAAAAATTCAATGCCATAGCCGGGATTTGAACCACGGATCTCCCGGTCTCCGTCCGGTTGCTCTAACCACTGAGCTACCATGGCAACATGCCGACACGACATTAAATTCTCCAGCTGATTCGCATTTTTCCCGGTAAACCACAAGGAGATCTCAAATTCTATTGAGATGTCATACCCCAATGGCGACTTACAAACATGTAAGTACTTAAGTCCCGGGCTTTATAGTTGCAACCACTCTTAGGTCAATTAATGGAATTGATTGTTCTTTCACACAAGCCGTGTGTTGGACAGGGTTGGAAAGGTAGAATCAGATGACTGAAAAATTCAATGCCATAGCCGGGATTTGAACCACAGATCTCCCGGTCTCCGTCCGGTTGCTCTAACCACTGAGCTACCATGGCAACATGCCGACACGACATTAAATTCTCCAGCTGATTCGCATTTTTCCCGGTAAACCACAAGGAGATCTCAAATTCTATTGAGATGTCATACCCCAATGGCGACTTACAAACATGTAAGTACTTAAGTCCCGGGCTTTATAGTTGCAACCACTATTAGGTCAATTAATGGAATTGATTGTTCTTTCACACAAGCCGTGTGTTGGACAGGGTTGGAAAGGTAGAATCAGATGACTGAAAAATTCAATGCCATAGCCGGGATTTGAACCACGGATCTCCCGGTCTCCGTCCGGTTGCTCTAACCACTGAGCTACCATGGCAACATGCCGACACGACATTAAATTCTCCAGCTGATTCGCATTTTTCCCGGTAAACCACAAGGAGATCTCAAATTCTATTGAGATGTCATACCCCAATGGCGACTTACAAACATGTAAGTACTTAAGTCCCGGGCTTTATAGTTGCAACCACTATTAGGTCAATTAATGGAATTGATTGTTCTTTCACACAAGCCGTGTGTTGGACAGGGTTGGAAAGGTAGAATCAGATGACTGAAAAATTCATTCCATTACAGACTTTATATTGGGAAGCCAGAGGGAAAATGATGCAGATCAATTAATCCCCAGTGCCATTGGTGAACAACAACAAGTTAGAATTACAATGTGAGTGTTTAAATTAATGGAAAGCTTTTCCAAGTCCCAGGAATGAGAAAGGCTTAATCAAATGTTAACTTTTTTGTTCTGCCAAGAATGGCATATAACGTTTCACTGTTGAAATTGTAATTGTAATTGTTCAAGGCAGCCATGAAATGAAGCAGCTGCTAAAGCTATTCTGGGAAAATGTGTACTGACTCCCTCAGATTCATTAAGCATTTGTTCTTATAGTGAAAGCGTCATGTGTAGTTTGTTCACATGCCTATAAAAACATAGCAGAGAACAATAATGAACAACAAATAACTTTAATGTATGCAATTAATAAAACAATGATGCTTGGTATAACACTTTCGCTAGGGGAATCAGAAATAGTAATGGATCTACATTTAGAAAATGCTTACTCTATTGAGTTTTGACATTGGCTAACCTGCATTATGTTGGCTGAATTGCAATAGGTGAAAAAATATCATTGGTCAGTTATATAGGTAAACAAATTACATTCCAGCACAAATTTTTTTTTTTTCCACTTTGTATCAATTTCTGTTCTCATTCCCAGTGTATCATCAACCAAAATGTTGCATGATCGCCAAAAAAAAAACAAAAAAAACACACACATGAAAAAATTTTAACCATTACACTTCCTAAACCAATCACAAGGCAGAATTTCTGATGGTCTATGACAGTGGAAGTGAAACTGGAAGTGGCTCTGTTGCCGGATGTAGCTATTTCCAACCATGTGTTTTAGTCTGTCAATCTCTAGCACGTGCGTCGAATTGTTCTTTGCAAGCTAATACTGTTTATTGTTATTTATATTTGTGGCTATTGTTGGCATTCGTTTATATCTACATATATATATCCTTTTTATACATATTTCATTCATATTATTTATACAAGATTTGAAGTGCGGCAATGTCTCAAAAACGACACCGATCACCGAGTGATGATTCACGAAGTGAAAATCCTTTGCGTCAAGATGTGCCACTTAATAGTCAGGCATTGGAACTGTTAAGAAGGATCCAGGAATTCTTTGAAGAGGAGGAGTACATAAAGGTTCACGGGCATTCCTGTATTCCTGCTGATAAAGCTGTACAACAAACTGCAGCAGCTCTTGAACTTATCACAAGAACTGTTATTTACAAGGGAGTGAAACTCTTAAGAGAAAGAGGACAAAATTCCTGAACCATCTGTAACACATCGTGAGTGAAAATAACTTCGTTATCACAGTTTATAATTTTTTTTATTTCTCCTCATTGTAGCAGGCACGTTTGCATTATCTTGTTTCTATATTGTCAAAAGTGCTAATTTATTCTACATATGTTGCAATGTTTATGCTGAGATATTTTCTATTAACAATAATAATAATACTAATACTACAAAATAGTTATTATTCAATGACGTTCGCTACTTACGTACACTTTTTGTATGCGGTTTAGACACGATAGAAAGAAGAACAATCAGCTGTTGTTATTTACTAGCCACTCTGGTAACGTCGCAACCACAATATAGCCAACCTTACGCAAAGCCACACGAACTGTCAAGTGCAAAAGTTCAACAGCAGGGGTTCAGAGTACTACATAATTTCAAAATCTGATGTGATGCACTTACATGACTTTCTTTACCAAGAAAACATATTCGCATATATCCATTATACTATTCATATAAAAAGGATTCTTGCTACATTACAATATATTTTTACCTAAGAATAATTTCAAATTAAGCAAGAAGGTTCCAACATGCGAAAATAGCATTAAAATGTTGATTTGTGGTAACAGCTCTTGCAATGAAAGGAAAAGAAGGGAGTATGTCTGTTAGGTGATACTTAGGTATAAACTTGCAAGATGGAATATTTTACAATGCCTAATGGTAGGAAAACAATTTGTCACAAATTGTGCATTTTTCCTGTAAGTTTTTGTCTATATTTTTTAGGGTTTTCTTCTTATTCAAAATTGTGAAAAATTCACTCAAACAAAACCAAGTTATTTACAGAAATTTCAAGGTATACATTTTATTTCTCATATCAATATAACATTTTAATCATAACTGTTAGAAAGAAAAGATGTGTTGGCCATAGTAAGACATTTAAAGAATGTGTACATTATCTTTTGACATCTGGTTTAGTATTCATATTTTAACAATCTAAAGCCAATTAGATTTGGTAACTAGTAAAGTATATATACCTGAAGCAATTACTTATACACATAGACAATGCAAGATTCCGCATAATAAATTATATGTCAATCAGGAACACAAGTAGCATAGATAGATACTTTATTCGTCACATTTACATAATTTGGGCAAAATGTCAGTAAACTTGTGGCTCAACAATTTAACAGAATTTTGTCTAACTAAAATATTACAGAAAATATGATAAAAAATTATATACAAAGTATGATAAAATTTTAATTTTAAAAGCATTTATATATATCAACTTATTTACAGAAATATTTACATTATTAATCTATACCCCCGCCGTTGAAGTGTTGCATTTGACAGCTATTAAGTTGGTAAACTCACAAAAGACAGATGAAAAGCGGAAGTGGAACTGGAAGTGGCTCTATTGCCAGATGTAGCTATTTCCAACCACATGTTTCAGTTTGTGAATCTCTAGCATGTGCGTTGAGTTCGTCTTTGCAAGCTAGTATTGTCCATTGTTATTTATATTTGTGGTTATTGTTTGATAATTTTGTTATTGTTGGTGTTCTCACACATGCTCGCACGCACGCGCGCACACACACACACACATATATATATATTTTTCATTCATATTATTTATACAAGATTTGAAGTGCGACAATGTCTCACGCCGATCACTGAGTGATATTCATGAAGTGGAATTCCTTTGTGTCGAGATGTGCCATTTAATAGTCAGGCATTGGAACTAATATGGACCCAGGAATTCTTTGAACAGGAGGAGTACGTGAAGGTTCATGGGCATCCCTCAATTCCTGCTGATAAAGCTGTACAACGAACTGCAGCAGCTCTTGGACTAAACACGAGAACTGTTATTTACAAGGTAGTGAAACTCCAAGAGAAAGAGGACAAAATTCCTGAACCATCTGGAACGCAGTGTGAGTAAAAATAACTTTGTTATCGCAGCTTATAATTTGTTTTATTATTTCTGCTCATTGTAGCAGGCACGTTTGCATTATTCTGTTTCTATATTGTCAAAAGTGCGTAGTTTATTCTACACGCGTTGCAATGTTTATGCTCAGTTATTTTCAATTAAGAATAATAATACGAAATAGTTATTATTCATTGAAGTTCGCTACTTACGTACACTTTTTGTAGTATGCGGCTTAGACATTATAGAAAAGAGAACAATCAGCTGTTGTTGTTTACTAGCCACTCTGGCAACGTTGCAGCCACAATATAACCAATGTAAGGCAAAGCCACATCAACTGTCAAGTGCAAAGATTCAACGGCAAAGGTATATGTTTAACTGGTTGAATTATAGCTTGTCTCAACCTTAAAAGGCAGTGTGGAGGTAAATGGGATATCTCTGTCTCTATCTAATGCATACATGTTGCCATTAAGTTCGTACTTTTCTCTCTTGTGCTGTTGCCAAGCTGTTAATAAGTAATAACATGGTGTAAATATTCAGTCATAAATTTTAGCTTTGAACACATCCTATGCAGAATATTTTTCTGTATTACATTTATATCATTCTTAAAGCTTTTATTGATTTCTATGGGCACAAATTCCTAAATAAAACAAGTTTTTCAGTAGATATACAATAGTTTGTTTCTATGCTTATCACACGGTAGACTAATAAACTAAAAGGTAGAATGCAACAATAATTTTTTTCTTAGCTAAAGTAAAGTAGTGTGCCCAGTTTGAGTTCTTTATGTTTAATAAGATGAGTGTTATACTTTTTTTTAAAATTATGTATTTTTGTAAAATTCTATATCTATGCAAGAAATGTTTTTGCTATTGGGTTACAATGGGGACCAAGCGAGAAAAAATGCTAGAGGGTTGGAGACAGTTTTTTTAAAAACACTGGAATCCTATAACTTCTTGCATTCATTGTGTATGACAAACAAAAGTCATCTATCTCTTCAGCTAGCAGAAGGGTTAACATCAGTTGTAAGGCAGTGTCTATGTTTATAGCGAGTGGAACACTGTGAAGTAATATGTACGTTATAATATTTTTCATAAATATTTATGGTTATGGAGGGAGAAGCTAGGAAAAGATGAAATTCATAAGCTAAGAAGAAACACACAGTAGTACTCAATGTGCTGAATTATTGTTCAAGTAAAATGAGTGTCAGGCAGTAAAAGAAACAGCTAAGACTATCTGGGTGTCAGAAACAGTAGTGTATACGATAAAAAAGGAATGAATGAAAGGACTTCTAAGGACCCATCAAAAAGAATGCAAAAAAGGATGGGGGAACAAAAATATACTAGGTTAACGCAATATAATGGAATAGCACAAAGCGGAGTGTAGCGCATCATTCACTATTTGCTGTTTGAAAACATTCCACCCACATTGAATGTGATTTTGTCAAAGGTATTGATGATACTCTACCAAATTATAGCTTTTATCATTTTATATCTCCAAATTTCTTTGGTAACATATATTTTGATGCCTGTAAAATTGTATTTTGAAGTACTAAAAAATATAAAGAGGAGACAAAAAGTGCAGTTGAAAATTAAATGTCTTACAATTGCCTTAAATAGCAGTGCAGATATTTCACTGTTTGGTGATGTATCATTCACAAGATAACCTTAAATTGTTAGACCCATCACAGCTGGGCACCAAAGTTACAAGCATATGTAGAGTACATGTGACAACAGTGCACCCCATTTAACCTGTACTGTCTTTTAAGCATGAGAGACAACATATAACTAGATTTCATTTATGTTTGAATGGTTTATATGATCCTACAGACTGTCTTGCTTACATTCTTTTACTGAATAGTATGCTTTTCTGTAAGGATCCTTTTTAATGTATTGAGAAATACATGTTTGTTTTTTCTTTCTCTATATTTTGTGGCAATTTATTGCAAATTTTTACTCCAGAAAGGACTCTTTTCAAATAATGTGAGTCTGTGGGCAGGTATTTTAGGCAATTTTGAGTTCTAGTTTCATGGCTATGCATATTCTGTTCATTATAGTATTTATCAAAGTTTTTATAGATATGTATGTTTGTCTAATTCATAGAGGTTTTTATTTATTTATTTAAGTTCCATTTATAGTTATAGTTTTTTAAGTTCCCTTTAACTACAATGGTTGTATTAGCGGCCTTTCCTTGAGACATATTACAGCCTATAGTGACGCAGTAATTTGTATCACAAAAATGTAAATATCAGTGTGATTGTAGTGTGAATATGCATTGTTGTGTGACATTGATTTGAGATGTTTGTTGATTGTAATCATTGTTGAGAAGTGGGTTTATATGGCCTTACTGAAACTGACAATAATAGCGTGTAACAATGTAGCGAGGGGGTGAGCTGTTTATCATTATTAGAGACGAGCAAATGACGTCAGAGTGGCGTGTTTTTCTTAGAATTTGCGGGAACATTTTTCCTAGAGCATATGTTTTCGTAATTTTCATTGGATATAAATATAGACGCTAATGTTGGCGCATTTTATTAACCAATAGCAGCTCGGTTATAAATCTTTAGGCATATCGGGCGAAGGAGTATAAATTCATGTCAGAGTAAAGTTTCACGGAGTCCAACAGAAGCATTCACGTATAAGACATCGATGAGTTCAACAGAAGCAGTCATGGTGAATACATCGCACAGTTTTTCGATTTGCAGGTTATGCGTAGCAAATTTATGAAAAATCTCTCGTGTCGTAAAGTTAATTACACAAAAAGTTGAAGTATGCGAATTAATAATGGGCAGTAAAGAAGTTATTATAACAGTTTCAGTTTGGCGAGTGTCAAGATTAATAGGTGAAAGTGAATAATGTGTTACGACAATAAAAGTGTAAAACAAATTCTTTCATCAGTGTTATCTTTGGATAAAAACTCCTTTCCGTTTACACACCCTGTACAAGAGAAGTGCTTGACCGAGAAATCATAGCTAGCCGGAGGACAGTGAACCCAAAATTAAATACAATAACAGGCGCTCAGTAAAAGATAACACGAAGTGACCGCGACAAATTGTATTCCATACGTGCGGCAGATAAACAGTAGCATCTTTCGAACACAAACATTAATACCGCCGCAAATTGGCTCCACAACGTGGGGCTAACAAACAATTAATACCACCGCAAATTGGCACCCAGAACGTGGGGCGAATTAACCAGGAAGGGGCGAAATAACCAGGAAGGGGCGAAATAACCAGGAAGGGGCGAAATAACCAGGAAGGGGCGAAAGAACCAGGATGTGGAGCGAATGGAGCAGTGAACTGAACTACAAGATGCAGATTCCAGAAACAACTACAGGAACGACAGACGACGCGGATGAGTGGACATCGTAATTCCGAGATTAAAAGGCAACAGGGGAATTCAACTACAGGACACAAAAACATCGAGACGACGTAGATTCATCATAATACGACGCAGAAGCGACATATACATCTAGGAGAGAGGGGCAGGAAGCTGGACATCAAAGCAACATCAACAGACAGCATCACAAAGGTCAGAGTATAGTAATTTTTTTTTATCCTAAAAAAAAAATTGTGAAAATTTAAATGTACTTGAGGAGTGGCAGGATTAAGAAAACAATGTCTACTAATAATACTAAAGAAACAATTATGGAAGGTGATAATGTAACAGTTAGCTGTAATTCAATACAGGTTACAGAAAATAGCTCAAACAATGTAGGATTTGAGGGAGGAAATGTTAGTGAAGAAAGTCAGAATAGAACAGCAGGAAATGTTAATTTTGATGCTAGTATGATGATGGAAATGCTGACAGATATTGTTAAGAGTAATGAGAAATTAAGGGAAGATATAGAAAAGAAAATAGATCAAAACAGGGAAGACATGGAAAAGAATAATGAGAAATTACAACAAAAACTAACTCAGAATATGGAAAAGAATAATAGGGAATTGGGGGAAAATATTGGTAAGAGTATTACAGATCAATTAAGGGAAGAAATTGGTAAAAGTAATGAGAAATTAGAGCATAAATTAGATCAAAACAAGGAAGAAATTGAAAAGAAATTTATGGAGCTAAATAGCAGTATAATAAAAATGAGAAATGAAAATCAGGAAATGTTAACAAATGAGATAGGGGAAGTTTCAAAGAAAATGTCAGACATGAGCAGGGAAATATCTAACCAAAAAAGTGAGGTTAATAATAAAATAGAACATGTTGATGTAAAATGTACAGAGTTAGGTAGCCGAATGAGTAGCATTTCAAGTGAGTTAAGAGAGATGATGGAGGCTACGAATGCAGATTTAATTCAGGTGCAAGTTAATTTCAGAGGGGAGATATCTGAAATACAGAAGGAGTCAGAAACACAAAGAAATAAATTGTCTGAAGAAGTTAAAGTTTTGTCTATAGATTTGAATCAAAAGCTAACTTATGAAATTAGCAAACACCAAGCTGTTCAAAATGAGAACAATAAAAAATTGGAACAGACAATAGAAAATTTGCAAGGTACTGTAAATAGGTTAGAATTGAATTCAAGGGTAAATATATGTGATGTTAATGTATCTGATGTACAAAATAATGATAGAGGTAGTTCCTCAGGTATGACTAATAATGTGAGTGATGCGGCGGCTTCATCTATAGCTCATGCTGAAACTCAGAGTGCACAAGTAACACTAGAGAATTTAAATGTGGGAGTAAGGGACATTCAAAACTGTAATCATATCTTAAGTGATTTTCCACTTCCAAAATTTAATAAAAACTCCAGTCCAGTACACTTTATTACAGATTTGTCAGAGTACTCTCAAATTAAAAAGATAGCAGAAGAATTGAAAATGACAGTTGTTAAAAGATGTGTTGCTCAGAAAACTTTAGATTGGTTTCAAATGTTATCAGGGGATGAAATTTCATATGAATCCTTTAAGAGGCTATTCATGAACATGTTTTGGAAGGTTATGATACAGCTACGAGTAATGCTTAGCTATAGACAATTTGATCCAGGAAAGGGAATAGCAATGACCGCAAAAAAAAAAAAAAAAAAAAAAAAAAAAAAAAAAAAAAAAAAAAAGGAAAAGAAAAGTAAATTCAGGATAAGTAAAGCTGAACTGCAAAACAAAGTATTGGAATGTAAGAGGGTTAACTATGTATGTATGTCAAGAGAAAGGAGAAATAAATTCAGGACAAAAGTAAATGTTAAAAAAAAAAAAAAAAAAAAAAAATTCTCAGTAAACTGTTACAGCATTTGAAATGAAACATGTAATAATGAAAAACTTAATGTCATATTAAAGTAAAAGTATGTAGATATAATTCAAATAGTATTTTGAATATAAAGTACAAAACAATAAACAAAAAAAAAGGGTAAAGATAATTAAAACAAATACTTATGTAGCACACAGATATGTGAAATTGTGTCTGGAATTAAGTGTTGTAAATATATTTGTGTAGAGGATAAATATTTTGGTAAATGTGTTCAATAATTACAAAATGAACCAGATAAAAAATTCTTGAATGTATAAATTTTTGTCAACAACCTAAGACAGTAAACCAATTTGTAACAGTAACTAAATAATTCAGGGTACAGTATTTGCTATAAAAAAATTGTTATGTCAGATGTATGTATATAAACACATTAGACCAGAGCCATTAAATAGTGGCGAGATAAAGGCAAAACATATGTCGTTTGTTAAATACCTGTGAAGTGTTAAGTGAACGTGGTAAATAGCGTGTGTTCCAAGATTTAGGAGACTAAAAACCCAATTATAAAATTTCCAAACAAGTTGTAAATATTTATAATTATGTTTCTAGTGGGGCATATGACGCAGTAATTTGTATCACAAAAATGTAAATGTCAGAGTGATTGTAGTGTGAATATGCATTGTTGTGTGACATTGATTTGAGATGTTTGTTGATTGTAATCATTGTTGAGAAGTGGGTTTATACGGCCTTACTGAAACTGACAATAATAGCGTGTAACAATGTAGCGAGGGGGTGAGCTGTTTATCATTATTAGAGACGAGCAAATGACGTCAGAGTGGCGTGTTTTTCTTAGAATTTGCGGGAACATTTTTCCTAGAGCATATGTTTTCGTAATTTTCATTGGATATAAATATAGACGCTAATGTTGGCGTGTTTTATTAACCAATAGCAGCTCGGTTATAAATCTTTAGGTATATCGGGCGAAGGAGTATAAATTCGTGTCAGAGTCAAGTTTCACGGAGTCCAACAGAAGCAGTCATGGTGAATACATCGCACAGTTTATCGATTTACAGGTTAAGCGTAGCAAATTTATGAAAAATCTCTCGTGTCATAAAGTTAATTACACAAAAAGTTGAAGTACGCGAATTAATAATGGGCAGTAAAGAAGTTATTATAACAGTTTCAGTTTGGCGAGTGTCAAGATTAATAGGTGAAAGCGAATAATGTGTTACGACAATAAAAGTGTAAAACAAATTCTTTCATCAGTGTTATCTTTGGATAAAAACTCCTTTCCATTTACACACCCTGTACAAGAGAAGTGCTTGACCGAGAAATCATAGCTAGCCGGAGGACAGTGAACCCAAAATTAAATACAATAACAGGCGCTCAGTAAAAGATAACACAAAGTGACTGTGACAAATTGTATTCCATACGTGGTGCAGATAAACATGAAGCATCTTCCAACAAATACAAATATACTACTTCAATAGGCAATGGTGTTAACTTGTCGGATTTCTGGGAAACTTTGAGTTTTATTCATTAGATCACATTCTCATTCATACTTCCAGACTCTGGGGAGGGCAGGAAAAACCTTGGCTAGAGAAAAACTCCCACCTCCCGAGAATCAAATGTGAGACCCCTTGCACAGCAGGCAGGTGCTCTACGAACTGATCTAGGCCAGCCCCACATAAACATATTGTGAAGGCAGTGTAAGTATGTTTAGTTTTCCAAATACATTTTTGCATGAATTTTTGGGACTGATATGTGTCATTATACTAATGGTTTTTATCTGTATCTTAAATATTTTTCTCTTAACCTGTCGCTGCTCCCCATAATATAACACCATATGCCATGATATAACTATAATTACAAAAGTTTGTAGCTAAGTATGTGGTAAGGAACTAAAGGTACGAAAATACGTACATGAAGTGTTAGTTAAACACAAAAGTGTGTACTTATTTACTATTGCTTAAGAACTTTCTTCTCTGCAAGCCACAACCCTGAGAACTGAAGAATCTCATCACTCAACAAACATGCTTTGTTAAATTTAACAGTTATTACTATTATTATTAATAATCTTTATTATCATACCAAATGAACTTCAGAGCATGTGCAAAGTCATCATAATACACTGTTATTAAATCCAATACACAAAGAACTAGTTATTATATATCAGGTAAATCTGAAAGAACACACTTTGTTTCATTAAATTAAATTGAGTTTTATTTATGGATACTCTTTAACACTAGTGTGGTCATTAGTGTCCCATTCTACATTGGGCATGAAAGACTGGAAACTCAAGAGGCCTCTGTATCCATGCAATCGCAAGAAACAACTGAATGTAGAAAGAATGATCAAGAAATTAACCATTTGAACCATTAATAACGGATATCTCAGAAATGGCTTATGCCACAAAAAAAAAAACTTATTTGAAATAAATTGTATGTTTTAAAGAGATCTATTATGCAGTCCAAATCTATTGATGTTTGAGGCGTATCCGCTAATATGGCACTAGCAAATAGCAGCAGTGTGGCGTTGCCCCATTCGAACAGTACACCTCGCCGTTGGTAAAACCCTAATCGCAATATCGTGTGTGCGCATGCAGATTTTGTATTTCAGAAAAGCACAAGTACAAAAAAGAATCATATTTGTACACCCAATTGTTTGCCATTACTTTACAGTTACTTTTTGTGATGTTTAAATGGGGGCTTTTAGTTATAGTTATGCTTGTAATAATAATAAATCAACTGCTGTCGTAGTTATTATATACTGTTATGCCATAAGACATAATTATCACTTAATAATTTGCAATTCTCCAAATTCTAAATAAATTTAGAAATAGCTATCATATGAGGTTTTCTAATACAGCTACAAACTTGTCATGAAAATACTTTCAAAGCCCTCTGACGCAGCTCTAGAAAAACATACATGACGTTTTTTAATAAACAAAGTCATGTATGGCTTTGTTCCATAGAATAATACCATTGGAAAACCAATGTGCATAATGCCGAGTCTTAGAGCCAAGCGCGTAATTGTTGCATGAGCAGAGTGTTCTGCTTTTTACAACATTCAACACCTTATTACTTAGAATGCACTGTAACAACAGCTGTATAAAGAATAAGCCAACTGAGAACTTTAAGCAAAGAATCACCAACTGTCATCACATTCTCGAGGAAGCATCTACAGTGAATTCATTGCACCATTGATGTGATAGCTCAAGGTTAAAACATTGTTAAAACTTTGACAAAGCAAAAATGTGTTGGTGTACGTTTTACAATGTGCTTAATGGAAAGTCAAGTGATTCAGTTGTGAATTCAACTGCGGTGTAGCTACTCAGTTCTTACAGTGATAGGCTTTGTCCTAGCATTTATAAAGTTAACTCTTTCATGAAAATGTTGCTTAGTAAGCCCAGTAATACCAGTGGATATAGTAGTAAGGTTAGGGTTGTTGTCTTCGTCTGTATAATTTATTTAAAAAGTATGCCAATGAAAAAAAAATTGCAAAAATTCTAACTTCACGAAATGTTAAGAACTTAGGCTGAGGCGAGCTTATTAAGTACACCAACAGTTTCACGTGTGTATAGGGAAGCAAGAAAAAAGATATGCAGTCAGCTGTGCCACTTCAATAACAAAGGACTCATAGAAAGGTATGGTTTTTATTTCTCTATTTGTGTATTACATTTCCATTATTGTGTCTCTTCTTGTTTCCTTGTAGTCTTTAAGTGATGGCATTTATAACAAACACATAACGTTCTGACGAAGCGAAGTGATGTATGTGAAGTTCGGCAACCGCACGGTGACTCCGTATTGGTTGTCACGAAACGCCAAGAGATTTGGACCGCACAGTACATTTTTTTGTGTAGTACATTTTCATCTATCGCTTAATGTTTACCGGTTATACAAGGTTATACAAAATTTCCTTCAAATGAAAAGGACTTCAAAGGCTATTCCCAGAAAATTCATATAAATATCTTTAATATATGGTATTTTAATCAAAATTTTAAAAAAATGTTCCTTGTAAAGGGTAGTTGGGGTGGGGATTTTCTTGAAAATCTTTGTCACATCCTTGGAAGATACTGAATTTAAATACCAAGTTTGGTACTTACCCAACTTTTCGTTTTTGAGTTATGCTGTTCACAGACACACGGACATGTTTCCAAAACTGCTTTATTTGGATTCAGGGGGTCTCAAGACATGTATTTCCGGTGAAATCTCTGTATCGAATTTTTGGATGGTGTGCAATACTTCCTCTACTTACTAAACTAGTAGAGCAAGTAAAAATACAACAAATATAACTTATTAATATCTTGATAATATTTATACATAACATTTAATTTGAAATTGCATTATAGACCTCTGAGCATACACAGATTTCAATTCTATTTCAATTATTTTAAGATTACGTGTTTTACTGCAAACCTACCTGATGGCAGAAGTCTGCAACAGACCGATCCCCTTCTATAAAATGTTGGTAAAATTCCGAGTCACGTTGAAGCTGTCCTGATGTGATCAGGCGAAGATACACCACTACATAATCTGAGTAACTCTGCTCGTTAAATAATTGATGAAGATCAATCTGTGAGAAAGTGGAAGGACCTTGACCCACTCTTTCAATAACCTCCATAAACTGTAACATGAATGAACTTGTTAACATCTTAAAACAATATATCCACAAATATGAAATGTTTGAATTGATACAACAAAATAAGAAAACTTCCTCAGGATTTTGCTTATTAAAAACATATAGTAATATCTTTTTAATCATGCTAGTGTATTTTTGCAGGAATTGAAATGAGAATCTCAAAGCATAACAACATGGTGAATACATTATTTACTTAGTATTAAACTAACAAATTAGTTGTAAATGAATATAAGCTTGTAGCAATCAAATTCTAGAACCTATAATAATTATATTATTACACTTAGATCTTGAGGAATGAGTCCCAAAACAGTTTTTAAGGTTATGGATTGACAACAGCTTAAGTTTTTAATAAAAATCTGGTGGCAACACACTGTAACTTCACTCTTTCAAGATAATTACTTTGTACGCGTTTCGAGGACAGGTTATCTTGAAAGAGTGAAGTTAGTGTGTGTTGCCACTATATATTTATTAATATTTTATCTACTTCACTGTGTTTCCCATCAAGTGTTATGTTAAGTTAGCTTAATTAAGCTTAATTATAAAACAATCACATATGCTGACAACATGTCTGTAATATTTTGGAATAAATTAGAAGATCAACTAAAACAAAATTTAGTAAACCAAACTTCTATAATACTGAATTACATAAAACTTAATAATTTGAATGTTAATATAAACAAAAGTAAATTAATTATTTTGAATACCAAACAAGTTTAAAATTAGACAATATAGTATTAGATGGTAAAGATATTGTTCAGGATGTATCTACAAATTTTCTGGGTATTGAATTGGATAAAAGTTTAAAATATCACAAACAGATTGATTGTGTGCACAATAAAATTAGTAGTGGAATATATTTGTTAAGAAATTTGTCTAAATATATGAATAAGTACTGAAAACAGTTTATTATGCAATAATACATAGCCATATTAGCTATGGAATTGAGAATTTTAAAATTACAAAAGATGTGTTTAAGAACAATGTTTAAGTTAGGAAATAGAACATCATGTAGACCTACTTTTATAAAGGAAAGGATTTTAACTGTAATTTCATTGAATATATATAAATTGATAGTACTTGTACATAAAAATGAACTCAATATAATTAATGTAAATAGAAATAGTAAATTTTATGAATATAACACTAGAGGATGTGCTAACTTTCATAGAAACTCAATAAGGAGTAGGTCAACTGAAAAAGATCCATTTTTGAAAGGAATTATATTTTATAATAAATTGCCAAACTACTTAAAAACTTTACAAGGAAATACATTTAAGAATAAACTAAAAAGTATTTAATAGATAAATGTTTATATAGAACAGATTAATTGTAATTAGTTGTTACAACAGTATAGTATACAATATTTCTTGTGTGTTTATTTTTGGTTTTGTAAAATATTAGATTGTGATGCTTGAAACTACTGAATGTATTTTAAAATAAAGAGAGTTGAGGGATGTTACACTACATCACTAAAATATTATAGTGATATTTTATGATGTAGTGTAACAACCCTCAACTCTCTTTATTTTAAATTATGACACATCACTGTTACTAGCTTCTCAATCTTCAAAATTACTGAATGTATGTCTATATTGAAATAAAATATCACTATTATTATTATTATTATTATTATTATTATTATTATTATTATTATTATTATTATTGTAGTCTAATCATATATTTAAAATCATTGGAACTTTCACATAGTGAAGCAAATAATTAAATTATGGAAAATTAATCAATGTTAAGAATTCATATTGCTCCAATTACCAAATTACTGACAGGACATGTTTCAAGGACCTACAGTTCCCATTCTTGGTGCTGGTTACCTCTTAAAAATGCTCTCACCTCATAAATATCCATTTTCTTGAAAAGCTTATGTTATGAATCATAGGTTTTTTTCCTTCCTATAGACCTGAAGTTTTCAATTTGCATTAAAATCACACACAATGAAGCAAATAATTAAATAATTTCAGTCAACCAGCAGCCAAGAATGGGGAAAATAGGTCCTCGAGACGTATGCTACCAGTAATTTGATGAGCAATGTGAGTGCTTAACGTTGTTGTAGTCTTCCATAACTTATAATGTAAAATAATGTTCTGAATTGTATATCTGTTTAAAGCCCAGAATATCTCTATCAGACCATGTTTCATTTTTCCACATAGTTGCCGCATATATGCACCAATGATGAATAAGCTTTTGCATCCCAAAGGGAAAGAAAGAGACTGCTGCTAACACCAAATGAAACACTACTGATCACTGTGTAGTCATGACCCTTCAGATGTTCTTTAAGGGGGATGATGGGTGAAATTTCTATTTTGCACAATTTTCAACCTACACACTTAATTTTCTGTACACATATTTGGGGTGTTACATGGAATTATTTGTCACAGTTTCATTTTTGTAAAAAATTTTGAAGTTTTTTTTACAAAACCAGAAACTCATTTAGCAAAACTTGTCACATAGGTTATGTAATATCTTAACTGTAAGGAAAATTAAAAAAAAGATATATGACCTGCATAGCAAACATTTCAAAATTTTTGCAATCACTACACACATTTTATTTTTTATCTTAAAAAGTATTAAGTTAATCCTGAATTCCATACATCTGTTTGTTTTGCTATGTTTTATATAATATACAGAAAAAATTTTAGTCCTCTAACATCTAATTTGTGGATGTAATTTTTTTTTTAATGAATGAAAGTGCAGCAAAAATTAAAGTGATGAGTTTAAAAGTTTGCGTGCAGTTAACCAGAAATGACAACTTGCAGACCTTCCTAGAAGTGTCCAGCTTAGATGTGTAATTTGTACTCTTGCTTCATTACAAGCACTACAAATCAGTTCTAATTTATGACATAAGCCAAGCTTTTCAGTGCCGAGTCCTATGTGCAAACACTTTTGATTGTGGTCATTACACTTCAGGTCCTTCACCTTACTGATGACAGTAAAACTGGTGTCCACTGTTATATACTTACAGTCTTCATTATTTACAGCAAGTATATGTTCCTAATTATCCTCCAGCCTTAAATTTTTCTTTCATACTCCACATTCTTGCTCATCTAACCTTTCATTATGGTATTACTTACACTGACTAATTTTGAAGATTGAGAAGCTAGTGACAGTGATGTGTAATAATTTAAAATAAAGAGAGTTGAGGGTTGTTACACTACATCACTAAAATATTCTTACTTGAACGCGTTTCGGGAGACGGTTTGTTCCCATCGTCAGCATGTCCTCATCTGATTTTGCCGGTCATCGTCTGGGGGATGTGTGTGGTTAGTGGTGTTCTCTGGTGCTGGGCTGATGAACCTCCAAAGGCTGTTGGGTGGCGGCAGTTCAAAATTCATTAGGTGATTCCTGTGTTTGACAATATGTATTTTTTCCCAGATGTCCAATTCATTACTGCTGTTGATCGGTTTTAAGAGTTTTATGTTTGGAGTGATATCATGGTTTGAAGACCAGAAATGATGTGCTAATGCTGATTTATCTGGCTGCTTTTGGTAAATGCATCTCATATGCTCTTTAAGTCTTTATTTCAAGATTTCTTTTTGTTCTTCCTATATATACCAGGTTACATTCATTACAATCAATTTGATATATACCAGCTGATTTATCGTTGGGGATAGGATCTTTTGTTCTGTTGCATAGTAGTTTCTGTATGTTGTGGTTATTCTGTGGAGACAGGGTGATGATGTATTTCTTGAAAATCCTCTGAAATTTATGATGTGTCCAAGGGTGATAAGTGAATTTTCTATATGCTTGTGGTTTTTGTTGTCTGAGTAACGTAGTCATTTGTTGGATGTATTTCTGTCTTTCAAACCTTTTTATCTTCTTATCTATTGTTTTTTTTCTGGTATCCATTCATAGTGGCTATGTTGATAATGTGTTGGTATTCTTTCTGGTATTCCTCTTTCTCCATTGGTATATGTACTAACCTGTTTGTAATACTATTTAAAATTGCATGTTTATGGTTTGTAGGATTGTAGCTATTGTTTTTAATATAATTTTCTGTGTGCGTTGGTTTTCTGTAAATGCCGAACGTTAGTTTGTTGTGTGCATTATTTCTGATGATCCTGATGTCTAGGTAAGGTAATTGGCCATTTTCTTCTTTTTCTATTGTGAATTTAATAGATCTTTTTTGTAAATTTAATAATTTCAAAGCATCTTCTGAAAGTTTTTTTGGAACAATAGCAAAAATATCATCTACATACCTATACCAGGTTTTGAATAGATGTGGGAAAGATTTAGTAATATGGCATTCAAAATGGCTCATATATAGTTCTGCTAAAAATGGTGAAAGGGGCTTTCCCATAGTTAGGCCTGAGGTTTGTTTAAAGATTTTGTGATGGAATGAAAAGAAATTTTGGTCCAGACATAATTTTGTTAGTTTTAGGTAATCTTCTGTTTGTGCTCTAGGTGTGCCATTGTTTAATATCCAATTTTCTAGGAGTGGTAATAATTCTTCTTTTGGTATGCTTGGGAAGAGTGCAGTGACATCAAATGATACCATCAAGTCTGTGGGTGATATATTTATATTTGAAAGGTGACTGGTTAATTCTAATGAATTTTTCATACTAAGACTTTTGAACATAGGCATGGAGTTGAAGGTATTTGAAAGCCATTTTTCTAGTTTATATGTGGGAGAGTTTATGTTATTCACTATGGGCCTCATTTTGTTGTCGAGTTTGTGTATTTTTGGTAATGCATATAACCTAGGTATGGTGGGAAAATCTGGTTTAATTCTGGAGTTGAAGGTTGTTACACTACATCACTTAAATGTTCTTACTTGAATGCATTTCGGGAGATGGTTTGCTCCCATTGTCAGCATGTCCTCAACTGATTGTCTGGGGAATGTGTGTGGCTAGTGGTGTTCTCTGGTGCTGGGCTGATGAACCTCCAAAGGCTGCTGGGTGGCGGCAGTTCAAAATTCATTAGATGATTCCTGTGTTTGACGATATGTATTTTTTCCCAGATGTCAATTCATTGCTGCTGTTAATCGGTTTTAAGAGTTTTATGTTCGGAGTGATATCATGGTTTGAAGACCAGAAATGATGTGCTTCAACTCTCTTTATTTATAAATTATTTACACTTGTTTCTGGCTCATGTATATGAAACAACATATAATTTTATGTTACACGGCATCTACAGGCAGAGCTGCTGTTACTTTGTCATACCAATCATGGTGGTTCAGTGACAAATGAAACTAACCTTTACGGAAAAAATCCTACAAAAATCAGCGGAAAAAAAAAGCATATTTTTTGCTTCATGCAGCAAATTTCATCACCTGCCATGCCTTCTCAGGGACATTTAAGGAGCGCAGATCTTTAAATGTGATATAATTAGAGCAACTTCCAGGCACTGTAGCGTTTTAAAACTTTGCATATATGCACTTCAAACCACCTAGCATTTTTTGGTGCACACACTCACCAAAAAAAAAAAGTGAAATTTTGTCATTTTTTATTACATTTTCACCCGTTTCCCCCCTTAAGCTTTGGAAAGAGGAAGAAATCACAAGGTGTGAGGCCCAGTCATTACAGAGGATGGGGTAAAATCTCATGAAACTTGAGACTCCATAATGCAGCCTGAGTTTGTGGCAGAGCACAGTTGTTGGAGAATTGCATCTTTTCCAGGGTGGACTTGCGACAGTCAGGCATAGAGTTTCCAGATAAGGGCACTATTGATAGCATTGCCACGTTCTTAAAATTCAATGTGCACTATGTCATGCATGCAAAAATGGAGGCTGAACTTTTTGGGATTTGGCAAGCCCTTGTATCTGTACTGCATTGATTTCACCTATTCTTTGGATCGTAATGGTGAGTCCATGACTCATCACCAGTCCTCCTTTCCAAAGCATATAATCAGAGGTTTGTAGCATCATGTGATTCAGCCACAAGTACGAAAGAGTAAAGCTGTATAAGTAGGGTTTTCCTCCCTTTTTGGTGACATCATGGTAGGGCTGCAGGAAAGCAGTTGCCTTTTTGAAGAGATGCAGAAGGCAACAGGACTTGTCTGCCAGCCACGGCTGAGACATGACACAGCGACTGACTTTTGTTGACAGGTATGACATGGGACGTGGACATTCAATCCGGCAATCCATTGTGATGTAATAAACGAACAATTTGAATGAAATTACTGGCGTTCTATGGAACAGATTTGCACTTGAATCTAATGTGCACCACAATTTTGAGTACTACATTTGGTCAAAAAAGGTGTGCAATAGATTCACGTAAATACGGTATATTAAAGCAGAGCTTAAATTAAAACATCTTGTCACTTCATCCTTATTTGACTTCTTTTGAGAAACCAAACTGATCCTTTCTTTTGTTAATTGTTAAGTTAAAAGATTTCTACTCACACAACTATTATGCAAGGAGAGTGTAGGTTGGATATAGTAATTGTAGCAGCATGTTTACATTATGAATTATTAATGCACGATGCAAGGTCTTGGTATCTGTTTCGTTTCTGGGATCCATGTGCACAGAGTTTCCAAATAAACCATGATTGATGTGATGAACTTGCTCAAGTCAAGCTCCAATTGCATGGAGAAATACTCTACTTGACACATCAATTGGCACGAGTCAACATGAGCTTGATATTGCAGATCTGTGGCTGTTACAGCTCATCTGCTGCAAGGCCGATCATGCACACTTGTGCTTGGATTAGTATCTCTCAGAGTTCTTACCCATCTTCATATACACACATACATTGTTATAAATAATGCTTATTCTTGGATGAATATCCTCGAATGTATAACTTTCCACTCTAAGGAACTGAACAATAGCATGCTGTTCCAATAGCAACTCCATAAGTCACCATTTTGTTCTTGATTGGCGTAGTCACTTTGTGATACACTTGTACCACCAGGTGTACTAGACAGAAAATGAGTCAACTATAACTTTCATGCTGGTATGTCCATATCTCCTTTTTTGTTGTAGTTGTCGCTTAAGAGGCAAAGCTTTTCTTCTTCTTCTTTCACTTTCCCTGCTGCCATTAAGCGTCGGGTTCCTTCAGCTACTTTCTGTATTCGATCCTATCCTGCGCCAACCTGTATATTCCTCTCAATGTCGTCCCATGTCCAACTGCCACTCTTTCCATATATTGTCTCCATTCCATCCTAGGTCTTCCCATTCTTCTCTTCCCCTCCGCTCTTGCTTCAAATATTCTTTTAGGTGATCTTTCTTAGTTGGTTTCTTTCCATTGCCTTCAGTATACATTCCTGTTTTAGCTTTTCTCTTATTTTCACATTTCTAACTTGATCCCTCTTTGTATATCCGACTACTCTCCTTAGCTATTTCATCTGTGTTGCTGTTAATCTACTTGCATGTCTATCCAGCTTTCACTCCCATATAATAGAACTGACTGGTATATCACCTTATATATTCTCATTTTAGTGATTTGACTTACTTCTCTTTTACCAAATATAGTGTTGACTAATTTTGAAGATTTAGAAGCTAGTAACAGTGATGTGTCATAATTTAAAATAGAGAGTTGAGGGTTGTTACACTACATCACTATAACATTCTTACTTGAACTCAACTCTCTATTTTAAAATATAGTGTTATTAATTTGATAATATATATTTATTGCCTTCCTGATTCTATTGTTTATTTTTTGATCTATTCTTCCATTTTTAGTTAGACTCACCCCTAAATATTCAATACTTGTCACTTTTTCTAATTTTTCGCCTTTCCAGAAAATTTGCATTTCTTTCTCAGTTTCCTCTTTACCAATTATCATTACTTTACTCTTTTTTGCATTTAGATTCATACCTTTCTCTTCCAATGTACTAGCCCATTCTGTTATTGATTGTTGCCGATTCTCTTGGTTTTCTGCCATTAAGACTATGTCATCTGCATAAATCAGAGCTTGCACATATACCGGTCTCATTTTCCAGTAACCTACTCTCATTTTGTTTCTTCTTCTCTTACAATGTGTAATTATTTGATTCATAAAGATATTAAACAACAGAGGGCTCAAACTATCCCCCTGTTTAACTCCACTTCTCATTTCGAATTCCTCCGAAAATCTTCCTGACATTCTACCTGTCCCTATTACTTTTCCATATAAACTGTTTATGACTTTAATCATTATGTCTTTAACTTTTAGTTCCCCTCAGGCTTTCCATATCTCCTTACGTGGTACTGTATCAAAAGCTGCTTTTATGTCTAAAAAAGCTGCATATATCTTCTTTCCCCTACTCAACCTTAAATCCACAGCTTGTCTTATTGTATAAATGCGATATTGAGTTTGCCTTTCTTCTCTAAAGGCAGTTTGTTTCTGGCAAAGCTTTTCAAAGATTGTAAGTCACCACTGGGGTACGTTATCTCAAAATGAACTTGAGAATGCCTTGTGGTTTACTGGGAACAATGTGGGTCAATTGGGGAATTTAAATGTTATGATGGCATGGTGCCATGTTAGTGAACCAAAGATCCATGGCTCAAATCCTGGCTATGGCACTGAATTTTTCAATCTGATCCTACCTTTCCAACTTTAGCCTATACACAGCATGTGTGAAACAACAAATAATTTACTGATTAACCTAAAAGCTTTCTCGGGGCCGAAGTTCTTACCAGTCTCATGGGACACCAGTTAAGTGCTGTCCACATTGCAAACCAAGCTTTCAGCCATTCTTAATCTGTGGCCTTCTTCGAGGTAATGAATTGCCACGCTTCCCTTTATACATATATACACACACACACATACACTATGCAGCCTGCAACATCAACCAGGTGGCCACCATCATCCAAAATTTGTTTGGCTCTTGTGATTAGTCCACAGATGAATGGAAATAAAGTCATGAGCCGTTTGCTTTGAAGTCCCAGACCTCAACTGTCGTCCTCCATGGTGTAGTGGTTACCATGCTAGCTCTGGTTCCTGAGGTTGCAGGTTCAAACCTGGTGGAGGCCAATGGATTTTTTTTGGGCGTAAATATTCTTAGCATGGCTTCTTTGGAAGGGAAGTAAAGCCGGTGGTCCCATATCGTAGATTTACGGCACATAAAAGAACCTCAAGCCTGATAAAGAGGCCTCTGAGCAAAATTTCTGGTCTTTCACGTCCAATATAGAATGGGACGCTAAGGACCATAGCAGTTAAAGAGCGTCCATAAATAAAACTCGATTTAATTTTTCTGACCTCAACTGTCTGTTGAGAGTCGTGTTCATGACCTGAAGATCTGCAGTCACAGACCATCTCCTGTTTGTCTCTGGTTGATAGTAGAATTACTTTTCCCATTTTATTAGGGCGATGGCATGATTCTAAGCTTTACTCAACTATAGGCCAAGATCTCTCTTTTAAGTGTTACCTTGTATTTGTATTTAAAGTGCTTTCAGATTATATGATCCCAAAACTTGGTTTTATTTAAAATCATTGTCTCTTCAAATAAATTCTGTGAAATGATTCAATTGCAGATTTTTCTAGTAAAGTAAGCTGAAATTCTTCCTGGTATCGTAATAAACATGTGTTACAGCAAATACCACCACTTTCTAGGCTATAATACACAGATTTCTAATCATATTTTATGTTTCATAAGATGAACTATAAACAAAACTGTCACAAAAAATGGGAAACATATCCTGCAGCCATAGAATCCAAAAAAGATAATTTACATGAGAGTGTTGCCTTTACAATTCATTGTCCATTACTGAATGTTCACACACATTTACTGCTGGTTACCAAAGGTAATTGGTGCAATCAGATTTTAAATCTGCATGCTCTACATTTTGTTGCAGTCCAGTGAAGGGGGATCATGATGAAGGATAGACACACAGATAAGCTCTGGCCTATCATAGCACTGTATACCAATTAGCACGGTACATTCAGTCTGTAAGCTTAAGTTACAATATAATGTAACAGAGAGTAATGCTTTGTCATGTCCATGGTAAAAATCTAACACTTTGAAACTGCCCACAAAGTTGTAAAAATGCCTCCTTTGCCATAATGTTGTAAAAAGGCCCTGTTCCCATACATTTTACAGAGAAAGCATAGATGTTAAAAGCGTGAACAAGTATTGTTATAGCTGGCGCAAAACTTCTGGAACTGTGACCTTGATTGCTACCCCAGCTGCCGAGCCTAGGAATGGTTTATGTTTAGCTTAATCAACGAAAGCAATATAATACCTTTGCTTACTCACAGTGCATGATACATACAGTATGCATAGAAAGTGTCCGCATCTGGTTGTAATTTCAAAGAGAGCAGCACCTTTCAAATTCCTTGAAAGAAGAAATGAGGGCTTGGTTACTTAGGCATAATACAGCTTTAGATGAAAGCATGAGTAAACCAAGCTATATAACTTAATTAAAGCCAACAAACTGCTTCAGAAGTCATACATGCTTGACCAGATATGGCCATAATGTACTTAAGACTGCCACCGTATCACCCAGATCTAAACCCAATCGAATTAATCTGGGCTGTTGTCAAAAAATAGGTTGCCTGCAGAAATATCACTTTTAAATTAAAAGATGTGGAGCAGTTACGTCGCCAACGATTTACAGAAATTGGAAGGCCAGAATGGGAAAATGTATGTCGACATGTTGAATACATTGAGAATCATTATTTCGAAAAAAGATCCAGGATAGTGGTGCAGAAATAAGCAACAGCAGTGATGACGGCGATGATGTGAAATTCCGCTGAAGAGGAAGGGCTGTCAGGTGTGAAAGAATTGGAGGCAAATGATTGACAGGTTTTCATATTAAGAGCTTTTTATAGCAGTGGATTTAAATATACTGTATATAACTATAAGTTTATCAGCGCAGTGTACTGTGGTGCACTGCATAACCAGTGTGCGGATATTTGACAATGACTGTCCCATGCACTCCTGCAGCATGCAGACAACGGTTACCTCCTGATCTGGTAAGCAACTCGCTTCATAGCTGTCATTAAGATTTTCACATGTCTAGAACTGTTGCGCCAATTATATACAATACTGCTAACATCTGTGGTTTTCTAGAAAAACTAAGTATTATGAAAAAACACTCTAAATTTCTCTATCAGTACCTGTTTTATGTAAAGGGTGGGCAAGAAGTCCCTGTACCTCCTAGTATCAAATGCTAATCGATTTGAAGTACTTATGTATTAAGTGTCCAACATATCTTATGTTCCCCATCACGCTGTAAACACAATTCCACACACCTCCATGTTCTTGTTGACATATTCTTGAGCATGTTCGGTGTTATAGTGCGAAACGCATCCTCAACACATTGCACAGTTCTTCGTTTGTAGCATAATAACATGCAGATACATGCGCCTTAATGACTCACCATGACAAATTGTCAGGTGCGGCGAGGTCAGGACTTTTTGGTGGCCATTTCAAAGGACCCGGTGTTGCTGATGAACCACGACCTATCCACCATCCTGGAAAGTGTTCATTTAGGAACTTGTGGACTGCAAGAGCGTAGTGAGGAGGTGCTCCATCTTACTACAACCGTATGCACTCTGTGAGGGCCATGTTCGTAACGTGTGTAAATAATATGCACCATTCACAGTTCCTTCAAAAAAGTATGGTCCAAGCAGATGCTGTGATGTCATTGCTGCCCCTTTCTAACTCGACTGTGTAATGAGGATTCTCTTTGGCACGTGAGCTGCGATAAATTGCACATTCATCTGAAAATATAACCTTGGCACAGTTCACTGCATTTGGAAACTGAGTTAACAAAGCATGGCATGCCTAAACACGTTCATTCTGGTATCTATCCAATAACTCGTTTATGAACGTTGGTATAAAAGATTTGAGCTTAAGGTCTTTTTTCATGTGATCTAGCATTGTTGTCCTCAGTATACTGAGTTCTGAAGCACGTTTACGTGTCGACTTAGACTTCATAGGAGATTGTTCAATTGAAGCAGAGACTCTGGCACATGTTTCTTCTCGTGTCTTCTTCCATCCACTCCGCGGCCTGTCTTCAACACCGCCAATAGCACAAGCATGTCTTTCCCAATCCAGAAGTGTTGTTTTTCACAGTGGAGCCTTATTAAATCTTTGCTGGAATGCTCCCATAATCTGCCCTGTGTGTGCACCCACACACTTGTCACTAAGCGCTCCTCAATAGTGTAACTATAACACTCACATCTGCCATGGCTACAAACTAAAACTCGACTGCAAAAACATGTAAATATGAATTCCAACAATCGATAAGAAGTAACATTACTACATCATCTGATACAGGGACGCAGACTTCATATATATGAGTTTAAATTTTAACAGAATGTTAAACTGATTTAACACTGAAGTTAACACAAATTCTGTTTCATCAAACAATATTAACTTTAACAATTAGTTAAAGTCAGTGTTAACTTAACATCCCCATACCCCTGTGTTAAGGCATTTAACAAATGTTAGAAGTTGGAAAATGGCTGCCGCAAACCAAGCTGTTGATGATGATGCATTTTTTAATGTCATTCCTAATAGAAGAGCAGTTGTACATCATAATAAATGTGAAACTCTGCAAAAGGAGGAGTTTTTAAAGCAATATAGACTGTCCAAGGGGTCATGAGCATGGTTTTATGGGAAATACGAGAGGTTAGAATACTACCAACAGAAACATGCCTCTTTCTTCTATGCAACAAGTATTAATTAGATACTTAGATTTTATGCTACTAACATTTTTCATTTACTTGGTGAAATGATAATGATGGTATTTCCAAAGCTACCATTTGTGGGTTTATCGGAAGGTTTTCAAAGCAATTGCTTCAAGAAGCAAACAGTATTTTTTTTTTTCTCTGGGCCTGCTTGATTAATCATAGATAACACAATTTTGTCCACTTTAGTTTTAATGCAGTGTCCACCACCAGTTTCAAACCGTCTTACACACTCTTCGCAGCTAACATTTCTGGTAGTGCACTTTATGTTAGCAAAAATTGCTGTAGCTGCTTACTGGACTTAAGAGAAACTCATTCTTTCCAATTAAATTACTTGTGGATTTTGTTCCAGGCTGCAAACTTATCCTTTACCGTAAGACCGTCAGCTTTGTCATACTTGATAATACATCTATACTTATTGACCACATGTTAATGAACATGTTTCAAACGATGAAACATCATGATTCTAATCTCAAACAATCATGAACATCAGATGGCAATTGCCATGAATGTAAATAGTTCTTGGCTATTGACATAGAGAGCACAGCGATATGTAGACAAAAGTGCATCAGAGTACGTTCAGAAGCAGTGTAGCTCGCCACCACCTTCTGAAAGCTAGCGTTCGCAGTTGTGTTTGACATTAACAAAATGTTAGTTAACAATTTGCTGTAAAAGCTTGATGAAACACAAAAGTTTTAACCTTATGTTAAACTTTGAACACCTTGTTAACAAACAAGATGTTAGAGTATTTTTAACATCAGTTGGTGAAACCAGCCCAAGTGTGCTAAACACCTGAAAGATGATTAGGGAACCTAGAGTGGCAATCATATGAACAAGTATTGTGCTGTAGGGATGTATATAGTTCACCTCCTTTCAAACACCATCCCATCCCAAGAAATCATTATACTCTGTCATGCGATGGTCTGCTATTTCATGGTTTCTATGTAGCTGATGCTTTGCTAAATAAAACCTCTTTTAAGGTTTTACAAATTATTACACACATTATCTGCAAGAACAAGTAGATGAGTTACTGACTGTGTCATGAAAATCTTCCACTGTGAACTCCTGGAATCCAAGCTCCACTAGTCCATCTTTACTTTTGGCAGCCAAATCACGAAACCTATAAAGACAAATGCATACACTAAGCACAAATGAATTTACAGCAGCCTTTAAGCATTATTTTGTTAGTGGAGACCATTAGGATAGTACTGCATTACTATTATTTCATATATATTCACAGCTGATGTGTTACATTTATATGACTTTCTCTATTCACTCTTCTAGAAACTATTCCTACAAAATCTTATTCTTCTACTTCTCATTGATTGAGTAACTTTTTGCAGAAATTCATTACACATTTTGTTGTAGTTAAAAGGGATACAAAAAGCTCAAGTCAGATTTTTAAAAAGTAGGTTGCTATATGAAGACTTTCAAATTCCACTCTTTATATGACCATGAGAAAAAATGAAATGGCAACTTAGCACTTAAAAAAAGTATAAACATTTGAAACTTCAAACCAATAACAGTGTCACAGAAATGGTTTATATCATAAAAAAGAAGAACTTACTTTAACAAAATCTAAGTTTTTTGTGTAGTAAGATTTTGACCCTCTCTTATAGTTTACTAATTATACTAAGTTATACTAGTCATTCAGAATAGGGACTTCACTGGCTATTTGCAGAAAATTCACGATTTAAGTTTTATTTGTTATTCAAATACCTTTAACGTATGGTGCTTTAATCAAAATCATCAAGAGCCATTTTGAGAAAATCAAATACGAGGGCTGATCAATAAAGACTGAGACTGATTTTTTTTCACAGATATTTATTACTCCATTTCAATGTTGACATGATCTTTTTCAAAGTAGTCCCCTCCTAACTGAATGCACTTTTTATAGCATCTCTGCCAGTCCTCGAACACATGGTGCAGGCCATTCTTTGTCAGGTCTTTGAGAATCACCTCACTTTTCTTTAGCATTGCTTCAGTGCTCTCAAATCGAATGTCCCGGAGCTTTGCCTTTAGTAATGGGAATAAAAAGAAATCTCTGGGGGTAAGACCGGGGCTTTAAGGTGGATGCGGCACACAGGTAATGTTGAATTTAGCCAAAAATTCCTGGACTTGATTTGCGACGTGAGGCCGCACGTTGTCGTGATGAAGTCGCCACACATTCTGATGATGTTCTGGACGTTTCCTTGTAATGTGCTTCCTCAGTGTAGCCAATACTGACGTGTAGTAGCTGATGTAACAGTAGTTTGAGGGGGGAACTGCATGCTGGTAAATCATTTCATTCCGAAACACCAGGCCCAACTTGCTTAGCACAGAGGACTCGCCCTTCTTTGAAGTCCTTGAACCACCTAAACACTGTTGCACGAGGTAGTGCATCTTCACTGTATGCTTGCTTCAGCTTTTCAAAAGTTTCAAGGCTGTATGATTTAAACGAAAATAAAATTTTATTGCGCTGTATTGCTCCTCTCGTGTCACCTCCATTTTGTGGTATGCGAAATTCAAGTAGGGTCAACAATATACAGCATTACTACCAACCTACCGTTACGAGAGTGCTGTCTCTTATGGACATTATACATGAAACCCTGCTCTTTTCAAGTATTCATGGTAGAGACATAAAACTATCAAGGAAACTACAGAAAAAAAATCAGTCTCAGTCTTTATTGATCAGCCCTCATATAAGCAAAATTTTTCCATGTAAAGGGTAGTCTGGGGTGGAGAGATTTTCTTGGTAATCTTTGTGTTGCATCTTTGGAAGATACTGAACTTAAATACCAAGTTTGGCATTTATCCACATTTTTGTATTTAAGTCATGCTGTTCTGTCTCACACAGAACACAGAGACCAGGAATCTCAAGGAACATGTGCATTTCTGGTGAAATCTTAATATCAAATTTTTTGGGTGTATTGCAATAATACTAAATATTACAGACAAGTAGTAGAGAGAGTAAAAACAGAAATATCAAATCAATTGTTCAGAAAGTAGCAAAGATTGACACAGTAGTTAAGTTGTGGCTTTAAAGTTTTTTGACGCTGTCTTCATTCTGTTATGACTTAAGTAGAAAACAGTATCATTTTATAAAGTTAATGAAAAATTTTTGGATTGAACATTTATATAAACTGAACATTTTTCTACCAAAATGTTGGAAATATTTTCAGTTTACAACCTTTTAAGGAAATGTTCTTTGCAGTTACCATACACCTTTGGTAAAAGTTTGAAATTGTGCTTGTTGTTTAATAGTTATTTACATAACTGCATAGGAAGCTTTTCCAGATGAGTAAAATGTTTACGGCTGAAGCAAAGCTGAGGCTGGAATATTGTAATGAGCCCTGAAAAAAATCACTTTCCTGCAATAAGGTACAATAATTTGTTTCATACTACAACGAAATCTTTATATATTGGTTAAATATTATACTGCATGTTATGTTGGACATGGATGCAATTATATGTTTCAGTTAAGTTGTTGATTAAAAAGTTGAAGGGAATACTAAAAGGTTGGTGTTGGAGTACGGAAAAGTTCAATTTCCTGTACTGATTTGGGGACAGAAAAGCATGAAATTCCAGATAGTATGAAACAACATGTTTTCTTGGCATGCAGCGCCTCAGTACAAATCGGTTATTGATACTGGCACAATGGAACAGCAATCAGTATTCGGCTTGTGACATGAAGATAAGTACATTGCATATTTAATCATCTATCGTTAATAACTTTCAGAATTTATCATCATATTTATTAGCTTGATTGTATACATTTAAAGTGTAGTTAATTTAATAAAACAGTAAAACTGAGTGAATATGAATAATGAAATTTTAGTTTTGCTATTTTTGTTTGTTTATTAAAACATTTAACTGACAATCAGGATCAAAATCAACTTGGAATGCCATAACCAACCAATGCATTTCCTGTTTAATATCTAGATAAAACCAAGTAGTATATGAGGAGCATCGTTTCAAATCGTACTACGTGCACCAATGGACAAAACTGAATTTAACACATTTTCATATAGTTTCCGAAGCAATTTTTCATGCTGTGAAGTCAGATTTTAACAAATCATACCCACTAACCGTGTAAACAGCTGCTAAAAACTAGGTGTCATTTCAAATCATATTCAATCCTCTATAGTGTGTGTTTCAAATCGTATTGTGTCCAACATTAATACTACATGAAATTGATTAGTTACTTTCTTTAGTTGGTTATACTGACACCAGCACACTTTTCTCGACAATGCTGTGTTCAGTAATGACAATTATCTTTTACTTGCGAGTTGTATGTGAAGGAACAGCTGTTTCGATTGTTGTAGGTAATAATCCAAGAGGAGGCTGAAAAAAATGAAAACCACACATTCCCATCAACTTAAATCTGAGGCAAGGTATGGTACATAAAAATAAACTTTAATACCGGGATTGTAAGTCTTGCTACAAACGTTAATCAGACGCTGATAAAATTTTTCTTGAACATCAAAATTCTATAATTTAATAAAGTACTATTCAGGTTTATGACTCTCTTCCAATTTTTTTTTCTTATAGGAACTCCGATATAGATCCTGATATGACCATGTTAACTTTAGTCTTATAACTTATATAATAACTTATTTATAAGTTTGATTTAAATCTTACTAAAGTCAATTGGCAGCAAGAAGGACGTTATGAACACCCTATACATCAGAATGTTTATTGTGAAAAATTTAATTTTGTATTAACAGATAATGTTCCTCTATAATAATAACAAAAATAATTGGTTAATTATGTATTTACCTTATTGATCATTATAAGATAAATGGATCAAAGCATATTAAATCCAACACATTTTCCTTAAATTTGAAGAACAAAATTGCAAATTGATTTCACTTTTTCATGTTTCTAGAAGTAAGCCTCAAACGTAATAACATCACACTTTACAATTTGTGAAAAATTGCCCAGGTTAAGAGTAATCAGTCTTTTGCTTCTGTAAACTTTTGTTTTTTTGGGTACAATAGGATTTGAAACGATGCTCCTCATGTTAAGATTGTAGTGTAAGCTTTAATTTCCTTATGTATGTTAAATAAACTTAGTAGCTTGAGCTAGAAGCTCACATTTAATAATAACACTTTCAGTCTATTTGTTGATTAGCATCAACATATCTACGAGGGAGTCCCAGAAGTACCTGACCTGACGTATATATAGCAGTTGTTGTTTCAAACAAATGACTATGGTAGAAAGTACCAATCTTATAAAGCTGAAGTTTGAAGATGCTACGCTGTTTAGTAATTGTTTGGCAGTCATTAATAGTGAACTCTCTCAGCAAATTTGTAAACATGGATAAAACTGGCCATCGTTATGTGATACAATACTTTCATTTGAAAGGTCTTAGTCCAACTAATATTAAAGCTGAGCTAGATTCTACTCTAGGGGAGTCTGCTCCTTCGTTTACAACAGTAAAGTATTGGGTGGTAGAGTTTAAGCTGCCAAGACGAGCATGGCAGTGGTCGACCAAATGAGGTGACCATGCCAGAAATTGTGAAGAAAATCCACAAAATGCTGTACATCGCATACTGATTGAAAATTTAGACATGAGAAAGCTGTATGCAAGATGGGTGCTGCATTTACTCACAATGGAACAAAAGCAGCTCATGAGGATGTTTCAGTTGAGTGTTTGGCAATGTTTCGCTGCAATAAAGCCAAGTTTTTGTGTCGATTCATAATCATGGATGAAACATGGGTCCATCCCTTCACAGCTGAGATGAAGGAACAGTCAAAATAGTGAAAGGGGAGAATCGGCTCCAAAGAAGGCGAAGACAGTTCCATCTGCAGGCAAGGTCATGGCATCAGTTTTTTGGGATGCATGAGGGATAGTTTTCATTGATTATCTTCAAAAAGGAAAAGCAACCAATGGTGAGTATTATGCAAACTTATTGCAGCATTTGAATGATGAAATCAAGCAATAACAGCCGCATATAGCGAAAAAGAAAGTTCTGTTTCATCAAGACAATGCACCAGTTCACACATCCATTATCGCCATGGCCAAAATCAATGATTTAAACTTTGAATTGCTTCCTCATGCACCCTCTGATTATTTTCTGTTTACAAAGTTGAAGAAATGGCTTGGTGGTAAAAGATTTGCCAACAATGAAGAGCTGGAGTCTGCAGTTGATGGCTATTTTGCAGAACTCGACGGTTCTCACTATATTGAACATCGTTGGGAAAAGTGTATCAAGCTGAAAGAAGACTATGTAGAGAAATAAAGATGTTTTTTTCCTAAATTTTTTGTGTTTTCTTTGTTAGATCGGGTATTTCTGGGACAGCCCTCTTAAGTTACCAGTGTCTATAAGTAGTTCATGTAAGGACATTATAATGCACACATACATATTTGTTATACTTTCATTCTTTTTGTTAAATAAAACTTATTTCAATTTTCAAGTAAACAGAGCAGAGTTCCTTGAAAGCACTTGTCGTGCTCTGTGGACTAGGGTACCATGCTAGCCTCTAGTTCCCGAGGTCGCGGGTTCAAACCCGGTAAAGGGCGATGGATTTTTTTCAGGTATAAAAATCCTTAGCATGGCTTCCTTCTGAAAGGAAGTAAAGCCGGTGGTCCCGTGTCCTAGATTTACGAATGTAAAAGAACCTCAAGCCTGATAAAGAGGCCTCTGAGCAAAATTTCCAGTCTTTCACGCCCAATATAGAATGGGACGCTAAGGACCATAGTAGCTAAAGAGCGTCCATAAATATTAATTTTGAAAGCACTTAGCACTGCAGAAGAGCATTCCTGTTTTTGTAATGTAAGTTACCAGCAACGAAAACTGTTTTGTTTCAAAACTATGCAATACTTCTAGGCAGTCTTAGTCACAACTTGAACGTGATCTTTTCTCCAGCCTGTAAGTCATATAGCTGTTTATTCCCATTCCACAGGAATAGAAATCAATCAACCGATTTTTTTCTTCTTTAAAATGTAACCTAAGTTACCTTGGAATAACCCGTATAAAATATTGCTTCACAATGACCCAGGAAAGAGTATGGGAATAGATATTGATAGCAAAGTGGAAAGTTGATTTTTTTCGTTGAGACCTCATTTGTTTATAACTGACCAATGATATTTTATTCAGACAACATAATGCAAGTTAACCAATGTCAAAATTCAATAATTCTAAATGCCGATCCATTACCAGTTCTGATTCCTCTAGTTGTGCAAAACATCATTCCTTTATTAATTGAATACATTACAGTTTTTGTTGTCTTTTGTCCACTTGCACTGGATTTTGCTGTTCTTTGTAGTTCTTGCTATTGTTTTGAGGCAACAGTTAATTTTGAGCTGCATATAAACTACAGATAATGTTTTTGTATAAGAGCCAATGGTCAATAAAGGAATCAGGATGCACTTTGCTGGAATTTCTTCTGCTTCATTTTCTCCACTTGTGACTGTTTCATATCATAGACCACCTTGAACATTTTCTAGTGAAGGGCATATACACAATATATATCTATACCCCCGACGCTGAATCTTTGCACTTGACAGTTCGTGTGGCTTCGCTTAAAGCTGGCTATATTGCGGTTGCGACGTTGCCAGAGTGGCTAGTAAACAACAACAGCTGATAGTTCTTTCTATCGTGTCTAAGCCGCATACAAAAGTGTACGTAGTAGCGAACGTCAAAGTATAATAACCATTTTGTATTCTTATTGTTAACTGAAAATAACTCTGCATAAACATTGCAGCATATGTAGAATAAATTACGCACTTTTGACAATATAGAAACAGAACAATGCAAACTTGCCTGACACATTAAGGAGAAATAAAACAAATTATAAGCATGCGATAACAAAGTTATTTTCATTAACCGATTTAAAACTGCAATGGCTCAATTCCATCCAAATCCCTGTCATTATTTTCACCAAGGCATATCATTAATGGTTGACAGTCACTAATAATTCCATCTATTTCTTGTGTTTTTCGTATTAGCTTATTCACGTGATTACTTTCTTCTTCCACGAAGCCGCGTCCACCGTCGCCACACCTTCCCACAAAAGGCTTTCCACCTCGGTAATGGTAAATTACTTATTGTTCTCCCTCACATAAGCCTTAATGTCGCACCACACTAATTCGATATGGTTGGAGTGACAGTGTACGGCTTTATCAGCAGGAATAGAAGGATGCCCGTGAAGCTTCACGTACTCCTTTTCCTGTTCAAAGAATTCTCGGGTCCTCCTTAAAAGTTCCAATGCCTGACTATTAAGTGGCGCAAAGGATTTTCACTTTGTGAATCATCACTTGATGATCGACGTAGTTTTTCAGACATTGTCGCACTTAAATCTTGTATAAATAAATAATGACTTAAATGTGTATATATATATATATGTATAAACGAGCAATAACAAAACTATAAAACAATAACCACAAATACAAATAACAATGAACAATATGTAGCTTGCAAAGAACAACTCGACGCTCGTGCTAGAGATTCACAAACTGAAGCACGTGGTTGGGAATAGCTACATCCGGCAACAGAGCTGCTTCCAGCTCCCGTTCCGCTTCCGCTTTGTCATCGACCATCTGGAAGGCTGCCTTGTGATTGGCTTAGAAAGTCAAACGGTGAAAGCTTTTCATCTGTTTTTTTGCGATTGTACCAACGCGAGCTGTCAAGTGCAGCGTTACAGCGGCGGGAGTATAATATGCTGTGCCAGGGAATGAGAATGTCTTCTTTCCTGGGATCTGGGAAAGCTTTCCATTAATTGTGAATGCTCACATTATAATAAATGTATTTTAATTTATTGTTCTTATTTTGGTTTCTGTTCTCGGTTGTTTTGAACAACTGAACACAAAATTGGGAAAGTATACAGTCCTGTCCTCCTGCTCCCTACATTTACCCTACAACAGCGTAAATGTTAACAGTAAGCCTTGTTCAGCTCCTATTTCTCTTTCCCAAGATAAGCCTGAGCTCAGCTTCACCACCCGGTCCATCTTGGGTTTTATATTTAGCAGGATACTTAGTGATAGGGTGCAGTTCTTCAGAATGATTTCCAATGTATTAAATCTATCTTGATGGTGAAACAAAGAAATGTATAAGACAACTTTAAATGCTTGAGAGTATTTATACGTGCAGTACAAAAATGTTTCCATTTTTCAAATCAAACATGTATTTTATCTCAAGAGTATATCACATTTCTTATTTAAATCTCAGAAAAATGGCAGATGGGAGGTTTAAGGCTCGTTAACAACCACCCGGTAGCGGTAACCAGAACGGAAATGAGAACGGGAAGCAAGAAATTTTGATTCACAACAGCCCGGAAACGAGAACGGGAATGCATATCGATCACTGAAAGTTGATTTTGCGCATTGGTATTTCATTTGTTTTTAACTGACCAATGACATTTTTTCACCTACTTCCAATTTAGCCAAGCCAACGTCAAAATTCGATAGAGCAAACATTATCTAAATGCATATTCATTACATTTCCGATCCCTCTACTTATGCCAAACTTTCATTCCTTTGTTTAATGGCATACATTAAAATTGTTTATTCTTTTTTCATTTCCACCGGTTTTAGTTGTTCTTTGTAGCTTTTGCCATTGTTTTTTAGGTAATAGCCAGTTTTGAGTTGCATATAAACAAACTACAAATGATACCTTCACCAGTGGAACCAACGCTGATTAGATTTGCGGGTGTCGGGATGAGGTTAGGAAGCACATTTAATACTAATTCCTTCCAGTTTCATGTTTCCAGCTTGCGACTATAGAGAGTACTAGTGGCTGTTTCATGTCACGGCCGCTTAGAATAACCTCTAAAGTGAAGAGTCTAATATGCACAAAAGGGATCTAATATGCCGTGCCCAGGAACGAGAACGAGAAAGTTAAAAGTTGGGCAACTCTTCTTTCCCGTTCCCAGGGCCCGGGAAGCTTCCCATCAGTTGTGAACATTCCCATTTGAATACATGTATTTCAACTTTCTCGTTCTCGTTCTGGTTACCGTTCTCGTTGGTTGTGAACCACCCTTTAAAGTTAGAAGTGGTCAAGGAGTTTGATTATGGGCAGTAATGGTGAATGGGGAGCACATAGTAGGAAAGTTAGGGCTAAAGGAAAGGCGGCAGTGATTGGAGTAAGGATGTACAATTTACAAATTAGAAATGCCAACTAACTGGATAGAAAGAATGTATGAGGCATTGGTAGAAGCAAGAATGTTAAATGCAGTAGAAATTTGGGGGGGGGGGGGGATCCGAATTAAACAAAAAAATAGGTCAGAGCTATAGAATGTTTTGTAAAGAGCTATTGGGGTTATCAAGATCAGCACCAGGGGAAGTAGCATTAGTGGAATTAGGAGGAGGAGGAAGAAGAAGAAGAAGAAGAAGAAGAAGAAGAAGAAGAAGAAGAAGAAGAAGAAGAAGAAGAAGAAGAAGAAGAAGAAGAAGAAGGGAGTGATACTAGAAAGGATATTGAAAGACAAGAGATTTGGGGAAGCTTGGAGAATAAAAAGTCACTAGGGTTTTATAGATTAGTAAAAAGGAAATGGGGAAGAGAAGCGTATGTGGATTATTGCAATAGTCGGAAAAAGAAGCGTTTGCATGGATGAGAACAGGATCATTGTATCTGAGAGGGCTAAGAGGTAGAAAAAACGGAATTTGTGAATTTTGCAGAGGTAGTGAAAGCACAGAGCATTATATGATAGAATGCAAAGAATTGGCAGAATGGAGAAGAGAAGTATGGAAGGATAAATGGGAAAAAATGGATGGAAAAATAGTAGCAATTGAAATGTTAACAAGAAAAGAAGAAAAGAAAAATAAAGAGTATGGGGGAGTTTCTAAAGAAAGTAAAAGAGAAATGGATTAGAAAAGTAAGAGAGATAAGAAAGGCAGAAGGGCAAACGGAGGTGCAAGTGGATAGGCAATAGGGATAAAAGGCAGCAAGGGATGGTTAAATGAGCCATAAGGCCAGGGTGCCAGGTAAAAGGAGTAGTATAGCTGGCAAGAAAATTTGTACATAGGATATACAGTTCATTTGTCATGAAAATATCTTGAACATACGATACTTTAATCCAAATCGTTAGAGCCATTTCTGCGAAAATTAAAATTTTCGAAAAATGCTCCATGTAAAGGATAGTCTGGGGTGGGGGGATTTTCTTGAAAACCTTCGTGTCGCATCTCTGGAAGATACTGAACCTAAATACCAAGTTATGTGTTTATCCAACTGTACGTTTCTGAGTTATGCTGTTCACAGACACACACATGGACATGTTTCCAAAAATGCTTTTTTTGGATTCAGGGGGTCTCAAAACATGTATTTCCGGTGAAATCTCGGTATCAAATTTTTGGGTGGAATACAATACTTCCCCTACTTACTATACGTAGTAGAGAAAGTAAAAATCTGATGTGTTACAATGACCTCATATTTTTCTATCTACTTCATTATAATTGAGGTAAATCTCTGCAGAAATAGTTTCACTGTACATTTCATGTAACATTTTAAGTAACATGTGGGATAGAGGAAACTGAATCAATAGTCAAATGTTTAAAAGTGGATAGCCATAAGCTGGTTTTAAAATTCCATTTTCTTTCTAGGTCATTGCGAGAAACAACTGAATAGTAACAACACTTTATAAAAAATAGGGAAAGTATTGAAAAAATCAAAACATAATAATGGCTATCACAGAATGGCAGATGCCACAAAAAAAAAAAAAGCTGCATTTTTTAGAGAACTACATTTTTTGTGGGCAGTATGTTTGTTTTCGTTTGTCTCTTAAGATTTGCCAGCTATACAAAGTTCCCTCCAAGTGAAGAGAGCTTCACAGCCTATTACCAGAAAATTCAGATATACATTTTATTTGTCATGAAAATATATTAAAACATATGATATTTTAATCAAAATCGTTAGAGCCATTTTTGAGAAAATTAAAATTTTCGAAAAATTTTCCATGTAAAGGGTAATCTGGGGTGGGGGATTTTCTTGAAAACCTTCGTGTCGCATCTCTGGAAGATATTGAACCTAAATACCAAGTTTGGTGTTTATCCGACTGTTCGTTTCTGAGTTATGCTGCTCACAGACACACACACGGACATTTTCCAAAAATGCTTTTTTTGGATTCAGGGGGTCTCAAAACATATATTTCTGGTGAAATCTCAGTATCAAATTTTTCGGTGGAATACAATACTTCCCCTACTTACTATACGTAGTAGAGAAAGTAACAAAAAAAATGTGGGCAGAGGCATTTTCGTGGTGCAAGAAAATTACATGCAGACCAGTCTTAGGACCTTTGTTCTCAGTTCACTGAAGATTTGTGGCAGCGATTTTGTGGTGTACCATCTGGCAGTGATAGTCTTCTGTCCCTCAGGTGGAGCTGTCACAATATGGCCATACTTGAGAAGAACGAACAGATTATTTTCTTGGCAACACTTTTGTTGGAGGATCCTCTCCTGGGAAGACTCAGATCAATGACTATTGCTTAGTTTCTGTATCATTACTGGTATATCCAACTTTCGTCACCTGTTACACCCATCAAATTTTTCTATCATTTCCTGGCACCATTGCTTCGGCTCATTTGTAAGGTGGTGGGGATCCAACAACTGCAGAGCTTCCTGACTTGAAGTTTTTCTTTAAGAAAAATATTGTGGATCCAATATACAGAGGTTCTTGAATCTCATATGTGCAATGATCTTCTCGCAACATGTGCTCTGCTTTGATCACATTTTCATCCATTGTTGCTGTAGCCCACTGTCCTGCATGGTCTTCATCTTTAAGGGGATCCACTCTTTTCTAAACTGTACAAACCACTGATTGCAAAGGCTAAAGATCCCCAAATCCCTATGCAATCTTTCAAACCATTCTCTCTGCCCTAAAGTGACTTTAAACTCAAAGATCATAGCACGGAAATGATCTCCCTTGAGATCCATCCTACACTATTTCACTCTTAGGTTGATCCGCGGCAAAACAAACCCACGTGGTCAGTGCACCGTGGTGCAACACGGTAGCAATGCCCTCAGGAAAGTAGTCCCATGCTAATCTCTGAATTTTAGAATGAATTTATCCTTAAATAGTATAATAATGTATATAAATACCCAAGGTTTTATTTAACGCTGATTTATACCGTAAAACAGAGCTACAACTCCCATGACGCAATTTGTATGAGTCACCTGACATCCGGGTAGGCGCAGAATATTGTTTACAGCCAGAAACCAGCAGTTGTGTTCAGTATCATGGCGGACGGTGAATTTGCTCTTGTGTTTTCGTCGAATTACGTAAAGCATTAGCCGCGCAAACCATTGACTAGTGGTGAAAAAACAATAGTGTTGAATCTTTATTATAAGTTATGTGAGAAATATCCAACACTTTCCGGTGTTTCGAGTACAAGTATAAACAGTGCTTGTGCAGAAAAATCTGAAATGAGAAAAGTGGTTACACCCGGAAAAAAAAGAAAGCATATGAAATACGTGATGCAAGAATGTAGTGATTTTAAGAAGAATGCAATTCGCGTAACAGTGCACAATTTCTTTTTTTAAAATGAGCCGCCAACAGTTAATAAAGTGCCACTTCCAGAGAGCAAATAAATTAGGTTATCGCATACCTGTTACTTTATTTTTTGCTCATTTATTTTAGAATTAACTATTATTATATGTGCAAACGTTTATTTTGTTGCAACTATCAACCTTATCATCTTTAGCCCTTAGCAGAATATGCTAGTCACCGTTTCAGTTGTCGAAATAAGCACTCTGTTCTTTTTTGCACTACGTGCTGCTTGTACTCGCCATATGGTCTGAAAGTGTGACTATTTCTAGTGCGAATGGCGGAAGGATACATTATAACGGTGCACTGGTCACCTGGGGTTTGTTTTGACGCGGATCAACCTAAGAGTGAATACAAAGTAGCATATGGCATAGCAATACTTGCATGCACATACACAGTTGCTCCACATTGTTGGAATACATCCGTTTCCACACATTACTATCTGAACTTGAATCCAAAGCTACAAAGACCTGCTTTAGCTTTCCACAGCTCATTGTTGCTGATTTTCAAAACTTTCAGAGGAACCCTATGTATTAAAGCAAGGAACACCACCTCCTAGGCTATACAAACATTTCAAGTTCATATTTTATACTTCATATCATAAACTATAGCCAAAACCTGTCACAAAATAGGTAAAACATATCCTGTATAAATAGAATGCAAATCAGATAAAACGATTTACGAGGGAGATTGACTTCACAGCTCATATCATGCATTACAGCACCTTACTGCTCACTGATTACTGCTGGTTATTACTAGAGATTACTAATGATGCAATCAAACTTTAATCTCATAAAACGAAGAACACATGGGGCCGGTTTCACCAAATGATATTAAAAATATTCTATCGTCTTGTTTGTTAATAAGGTGTTCAAAGTTTAACATAAAGTTAAAACTTTTACATTTCATCAAGTTTTTACAGCAAATTGTTAGCTAACATTTTGTTAACGTCAAAGACAACTGTGAATGCTAGCTTTCGAGAAGGCTGTAGCCAAACTACACTGCTTCTACACGTACTCTGATGCACTTTTGTCTACATATTGCCATGCTCTGTGTCAACAGCCAACAACTATTTACATTCATGGCAATGGCCATGTGATGTTCCCGGTTGTTTGAGGTTACAATCATGTCAACTGAAATAAATGTTTCGCCATTTGAAATGCGTTAATTAACATCTGGTTAATAAGTATAGACGTATTGTCAAGTGCGAAAAAGCTGACATTCTTACATTAAAGGATAAGGTTGCAGCCTGGGACAAAATCCACAAGTAATTTAATTGGAACAAATGCGTTTCTCTTAAGTCCAGTAAGCAACTACGGCAATTTTATGCTAACATAAAGTGCAGCACCCAAAACGTTAGGTGCGAAGAGCAGTTAAGATGGTTTAAAACTAGTGGTGAAACTGCAATGAAACTAAAGTGGACAAAAAGGTGTTATCATCGATTAATCAAACAACCCAAAAAAAACACTGTTTGCTTCTTGAAGGCAATTGCTTTGGAAACCTTCTGATAAACCCACAAACGGTAGCTTTGGAAATACTAACATTATCACTCACCAAGTAAATGAAAAATGTTAGTAGCATAAAATCTAAGTACCTAATTAATACTTAGCATAGGAGAAAGAGGCAAGCTTCTCTTGGTAGTATTGTAACCTCTTGTATTTCCCATAAAACCATACTCATGACCCCTTGCACAGTCTATATTGCTTTAAAAATTTCTCTTTTTGCAGGGTTTCAAATTTATTATGATGTACGACTACTCTTCTATTAGGAATGACATTCAAAAATGCCAATTGTAGCAAACTTGCATCAACAGCTTGGTTTGTGGTAGCCATTTTCCAATTTCTAACATTTGTTCAACGTCTTAACACAGGGGATGTTAACTTAACACGGACTTTAACACATTGTGTTAAAATTTAGCATCTGTTGGTGAAACCGGCTCATAGCGTGGGGAGCATCATGAAGGATAGGCACATAGATAAGCTTACATTACTATCATAAAAAATTACAATATAATACATGTTTTGCGTCTGTGAAAATCTGTAACACTTTGAATCAGCCCCCCCCCCAAAAAAAATCACACACACAAAAAAAGGCATCCATTGTCGTAAAATAACTTTGTGGGCAAACTGTACAAATTAGCAATTATGCATTTAATATAAATCCTGGATACTGAATGCTCTTCACCGCATGTCCTTGTGGCTAGCCTTACATGGTAGAGGAGGAAAGAACTGTGTTGCCAATTGCCTATACCCCTGCCCCCGCCGCTGTAACGTTGCACTTGACAGCTAGCATTTAAGTTGGTACACTCGCAAAAAAACAGATGAAAAGCTTCAACCGTTTGACTTCCTAAGCCAATCACAAGGCAGCATTCCGGATGGTCGATGACAAAGCGGAACCAGAACTAGAATTGGATCTGTTGCCGGATGTAACTATTCCCAACCACGTGCTCCAGTTTGTGAATCTCTAGCACGAGCGTCGAGTTGTTCTTTGCAAGCTACATATTGTTCATTGTTATTTATATTAGTGGTTATTGTTTGATAGTTTTGTTTTGTTCGTTTACACACACACACACATATATATATATATATATATATATATATATATATATATATATACATATTTATCTGTTTTATATATATATATTTCATTCATATTATTTATTTAAACAAAACTTAAGTGCAACAATGTTTGAAAAACGACGTCGAATTGCCGAGTGATGATTCACGAAGAGAAAATCCTTTGCGCCGAGGTGTGCCACTTAATAGTCAGGCATTGGAACTATTAAGGAGAACCCGTGAATTCTTTGAACAGGAAAAGGAGGACGTGAAGCTTCATGGCAATCCCTCTATTCCTGCTGATAAAGCCGTCCAAGAGCTGCAGTTCTGTGCAGCTCTTGGACTAAGCACGAGAACTGTTATTCACAAGGCTACGGTGGATGTGGCTTTGTGGAAGAAGAAATGTGAATAAGCTAATACGAAAATCACAATAGACGGAATTATTAGTGACTGTGAACCATTGATGATATGCCTTGGTGAAGATGATGATGACGACGATAGCAACAGGGATTTGGATGGAATTGAGCCATTGCAGTTTTAAATGGGCGAGTGAAAATAACTTTGTTATGGCATGCTTATAATTTGTTTTATTTCTCCTCATTGTAGCAGTCAAGTTTGTATTATTTTATTTCTATATTGTCAAAAGTGTGTAATTTATTCTATATACGTTGCAATGTTTATGCTGAGTTATTTTCAATTAACAATAATAATACGAAATAGGTATTATTCATTGATGTTCGCTACTTACATACACTTTTTGCATGCAGCTTAGACATGATAGAAAGGAGAACAATCAGCTGTTGTTGTTTACCTGCCACTCTGGAAACGTCGCTACCACAATGTAGCCAACCTTACGCGAAGCCACACGAACTGTCAAGTGCAAAGATACAGCAGCGGGGGTATAGTAACAGAAGATTGGCAGAAAAGTCTGAGCTGTTCTTATGCAATTTCACAAACAAGAACAAAAGATACAAAAATGCTCCTACCTTTCATATTCTTCGCGATTCCCCAGAAGTTTTTCTAAGTATGCATAACTGAAGGCACGGAAAAAGCAGTTTCCATCAGGTCTAGTCCGACGCATGCTCTTGTATTTTATAGCCAGATCCCTTACTTTTTGGATGTACACTTCATCTTCTGCATATTCTTCTTCTAAGGAGGCGAAGCCTTCTGTATCTCCAATAAGTGGAGTAGTTTCTGATATCTGGTAAGAAATATACATTTTCAAACATCTCTGAACATCAGTGTTATAATGTAGCACATTACTGATATATACAATATTTTCTTTCAACATGTTTTAAATCTATTTTAAAATAAAGAGAGTCGGAGGTACTTACTTTGAACGCGTTTCAGGAGAACGGTTTACTCCCATCGCCAGCTTATTTCCAACTGATTTTGCTGGTTACTACCTGGGGTATGTGTGTGGTTAGTGGTGTTCTCTGGTGCCAGGTTGATGAACCTCCAAAGGCTGCTGGGTGGCGGTAGTTTGAAATTCATTAGGTGATTCCTGTGTTTGACAATATGTATTTTTTCCCAGATGTCCAATTCATAGCTGTTCTTGATCGGTTTTAAGAGTTTTATGTTTGGAGTGATTCATGGTTTGAAGACCAGAAATGATGTGCTACTGCTGATTTATCCATCTGTTGTTGGAAAATGCATCTCATATGCTCTTTAAAGCTTATTTCCAGATTTCTTTTGGTTCTTCCTATGTATACCAGATTACAGTCATTTACAAACTATTTGGTATACACCAGCTGGCTTATCATTGGGGATAGGGTCTCCACAGAATGATCACAATATACGAAACTACTATGCAACAGAACAAAAGATACTATCCTAACGATAAGCCAGCTGGTATATACTAAATAGTTTGTAATTACTGTAATCTGGTATACATATGAAGAACCAAAAGAAATCTGGAAATAAGATTTAAAGAGCATATGAGATGCATTTTCCAACAACAGACGGATCAGCATTAGCACATCATTTCTGGTCTTCAAACCATGAAATCACTCCAAACATAAAACTCTTAAAACCGATCAAGAACAGCTGGACATCTGGGAAAAAATACATATTGTCAAACACAGGAATCACCCAATGAATTTCGAACTACCGCCACCCAGCAGCCTTTGGAGGTTCATCAACCCAGCACTAGAGAACACCACTAACCACACACATCCCCCAGACAGTAACCGGCAAAATCAGTTGGAAACAAGCTGACAATGGGAGCATTCGGGGGTTCTCCCGAAACACGTTCAAAGTAAGTACCTTAATGGTAGTGTAACAACCTCTGACTCTCTCTATTTTAAATTATGACACATCACTGTTACTTAGCTTCTCAATCTTCAAATTAATGTTTTAAATCATTCTAAAGTAAAATTAATGTTTCAAGACAATCAGCAGTGCACACATATTTCATAATAGCGGAGTCAGAAAAAGAAAATAGTTAAATATAACAGCGCGATATTAAATTTTAATGTGAGTCCTCACTGAAGTAATAATTTCATTACAAAAAATCTAACATGTTGCATACATTACTTTCTCTACCCACTCTTCTACAAACTATTTTTACAAAATCTTATTGTGTTTTACTTCTTATTAACTGAGATAAACTTTCATTGCATATTTACACATTCATTGTAGGTTAAGAGGAATACAGTAGGCTAGAGCAATAGATTTTTTTTAAAAAAAAGTGTCACTGGCTTTGAAATTCCATCCTCTTTGCATGTCTATGACAAAAAACTAAATAGCTCTTACAACTTCAAAAAAGTATATCTCTTTGAGAAGTCAAAGCAATAACAAAGAATATCTTGGAAATTAACTGACAAAAATTGTATTTGACATAAATTGTATGCTTTAATAAGACTGACATTTATTCTATAGTAAGATTTTGTCTATCTCTTACAGTTTACTAATTATATAAATGTCATTCAGAATGAAGAGGGACTTCACAGGCTATTCCTAGAAAATTCAAGATATACATCTTATTTATCATGTAAATACCTTTAATGTATGATATTGTAATTAAAATCATTAAGAGCCATTTCTGAGAAAATAACAAATTTTAAAAAAATTTTCATGTGTAGCGCAGTTTGGGGTAGGCAGATTTTCTGGAAAATTTTCATGTCACATCTTTAGAAGCTACTAAACTTAAATACCAAGTTTGATATTCATCTGACTTTTCATTATTCCAAAAATGCTTTTTTTATTCAAGGGACCTCAAAACATGTATTTTTAGTGAAATCTCAAAATCAAATCTTTAAGTGGAATACAATATCTTCTCCAGTTACTGTTAAGTACAATGTAATACAAAATAAATGAGCAACAGCCAGAGAGGGAGTTCAATTCAGAAAACATCGGAAGCATTTGCTGACGCTGCATTCACAATACACAATTTAATACCATCCTGCGCTCATTTCTAAGCTATGCAATAAGTAGGAAGATGTCTTTCAGTTTGTTTGCATGGTAGCTGAGTGGTGAAACGTATGTGCCTTGTAACTGGAACAACCTGGGTTTGAATCCTTATTGTATAAGCTTCTTTTTATCATTTTAAATTTAATTTGTTAAATGTATGGCAATGCTGTACATTTTCCATGTATAAGATATCTATTAATTTTAAGGTATTCATGAATAAAAACACAAAGAAATTATTCTTTTTGCTTTCAAAATAAATGCCATATTAGTAAGAACTCTTAGGTGAAAAACTAAACCAAATATTTCATTGATTTTATATGGATGTATAAATTTCTGTTTCATTCTTCAGTTATGAATGGCGCTGGAGTGATCATGCTCGCATGCCTCACAGCCTTGGGGTTATGCATAATATGTTAGGAATCATACTAAGTTTTGCTGTGGCTAAGCGCACACATAAAGGTGAAGCTACAAGTAGATACCACCTTATGTTAGTGGCTCTTTGCTTGATCCACAGCAAAGTAGCAGCACCTTACAGATGATCACAGATTATGTCGCCTCGCATTCGCAGAAGAAAATGTCAACCTTAACTGGAATAGGGTTATATTCACAGAAGAGGTGACTTTTCATCTACAAAGGGGGGAAAGTACTTGTCTACCACCTCAGAGGAAAACTTACGACGCAAAATATTGGCACAAATGGATCACCAAAGCCGCATATGTGTATCATGTTGGGATTGGAAGTCACGAGATGGCCTAGGTGTGTTGTGGCAGCTTAACGGCACATTAAATAGCCACCAATATAAAGACATCCTTTAAAACGTCATGGTTCCCTCCCAATGGAATGACTGAATTCCTGCAGGATAACCACCCTATCCACAAAAGTCAGCAGGTTTCAAATTGGTTCTTGCAAAGGCAAGAAACCACAGCGATTGGTTGGCCTCCTTGCTCACCAGACTTGAATCCTATTGAAAATGAGTGAGCAGAGGTGAAGAAAATTTTGGAGTTAAATTGGCCTGCAAGACAAAAGAGATTTTATGAGTTCAAATACAGGATGTTTTGAAGGAAGTACACACTCGTGAAAATTTTACTAGGCATTTGACATCATCCATGCCCCATAGAATGAGGGCAGTAACATAAGTAGAAGGTTTACACACCCAATATTATGCTGATTGCTATTTTTATTTACTTTTTCAATTAGGAATATAATATTTACTTATTTCATATTTAGTTTGAAAATGAAAAGGAGAGTGTTCCAATTTTTTATGTTTAAGCATAAATGCCTTGAAATCAAATAAGCCTTAGCAATTGAAAATTATATTATAATATGCATAATAAACATTCCATTTTTCTGTACAAAATGATGCTCGGGATATGAATCTCGGTAGGTCTCATCGCTATGTACCTGCTTTTAACCACTCGCCTATCAGTGCATATTCAGCATCTCTCAGTGACCATAGAACAAAGCTAAAGGCATGCATCCTGAGACACCACTGTGAACCAGCCACAGAAACAATTGGGACTTTGACAAACATATGCTTCAAGAATCTGCTCATTTTTCTTTTGTCTTAAGGTATACATAGTAGAGAAAATAAAAAAACATGCATTTCATGAGAAAAAGTAACATATTGAGAAGATTTTTAGAAATGCAGTTTACAATAAAAAATATGATGCATCACATTCACATGACTTTTGCTACCCATTGTTCAACAAACTATTCTTATAAAAGCTTATTCCATCTACTTAGTGTTAATGGAGGTAAACATTTGCAGAAAAGCTTTTATTACACATTTCCGTATAGATACAATGAATAGGGGAATGTGTAAGCTTAAGCAATAGTCAAATCTTCAAAGTGTTGGTTGCTATGTGATGCTTTGAAATTCTGTTTTCTCCTTGCATGACCTAACGGGATCTACTTTTTTAGTGTATTAAGATTTTGTCTATCCCCTACGGTTAACCAATTAGACAAAAGTCACATCATTCAGAATGAAAAGGTCTTCACAGGCTAATCTCAGAAATTTCAAGATATACATTTCATTTGTCATGAAAATATCTTAAACATATGGTATTTTAATCAAAATTGATAAACATTTTTGAGAAAATAAAAATTTTGGAAAAATGTTTCCTGTAAAGGGTAGTTTGGGTGGAGAGAGATTTTCTTGAAAATCTTTGCGTCGCTTTGTGATGCTTAAGTTTGGTATTTAAGCAATTTTTACTTTCTCTACTACATATATAAGTAGGAGAAGTATTGTATTCAACCCAAAAATTTGATACCGAGATTTCACCGGAAATATATGTTTTGAGACACCCTGAATCCAAAAAAAGCATTTTAGGAAACATGTCCGTGTGTGTGTCTGTGTTTGTGAACAGCATAAGTCAGAAACGAACAGTCGGATAAACACCAAACTTGGTATTTAGGTTCAGTATCTTCCAGAGATGCAACACGAAGGTTTTCAAGAAAATCTCCCCACCCAACATTACCCTTTACATGGAACATTTTTCGAAAAATTTTAATTTTTCAAAAATGGCTCTAACGATTTTAATTAAAATATCATATGTTTAAGATATTTTCATGACAAATAAAATGTATATCTTGAATTTTCTGGGAATGTCTCCAAAAGTATTCTTCATTGTGAACGACTTTTGCATAATTGGTAAACCATAAGAGATAGACAAAATTTTACTACACACAAAATGTAGATCAACGTTAAAATACACAATTTATGTCATATACATTTTTGTTGTTGAGTGAACCATTTTCGAGATATTGCTTGTTATTCTCTTAAACTTTTCAATACTTATTTTCTCAAATGGGAATTCGTTATTCATTTTTTTGTCTTGGACATGCAAAGAGTATTAATCTGTGGCAAAGAGAATGGTGCTGCACATAGCAACCAGCTATTAAGAGATATGTCGATGCTTAAAGGCTACTGTATTTCTATATTGCCCTTGCAAATACAAAACAAGGGGAACATAGTACGCCTTAAGCGATAGTCAAATATTTTTAGAATTGGTCGCTTTGTGTAAAACGTAATTCTCTTTGCATGTCAAAAGAGCGTTTCTGCAAATGTTTATCTCGATTAATATGAAATAGATGGAGAATAAGAGTTTGTAAAAATAGTTTGTACAAGAGTAGAGAAAGTCATTTGAGTGTAACACATCAGATTTTTTTCATTTTTGAGTTATGCTGTTCTCTCCACACACACGTGCATGCGTGCACACACATTTTTCTTAAAGTGCATTTTTTGGATAAAGGGACTCTCAAAACATATATTACTAGTAAAATCTCTGTATCAAATTTTTGGGTGGAATACAATTCTTCCTCTATTTACTATAGGTAAGCAGTAGAGAGAGTAAAAATTATCATGAAGACACTGTTTTCCAGATTATAAATTCATGTTGAATAAAAGTAACTTGCACGAGTAACTACTATGTTCAAGCACTTTCTCTTTGTATTTATAACCACTACATTCAGTTAAAACACAAGAGTCTATTTTCTATTCCTACAAAGCTACGTGGAGAATATGCTATACAAGTATTACAAAATCCACAAAGAGGACAAGTATCTTCTGAGTTCATTTTCTTCACAAGTTCCGTCCTATGGAAGTTGAACATTAATGGGGAAATCTCGGCCTACAATGAACCTGTGTTTTGTATATGTTTTAATCATGTTTATAATTAGACAATATAAGTTTGAAATAAATGACATTCTCTTTCAGCCTCTGCAGTAAATTATGAAACATCTGAGTTTGTTCATTACTGAGAAAATTAAATACTCTATTTCATGCTATTCTGTTTTACATGTTTATATACATTTAAGGACAGTAATGCATATGTTGCTGCTACTGTCACTGAAACAGTCAAGGCGGGGAACAGAAGGACCAAAGATGTCCTCCACGGTGTAGTGGTTACCAAGCTAGACTCTAGTTCCTGAGGTCGCGGGTTCAAACCTGGCAGAGGGCGATGGATTTTTTTGGGCGTAAAAATCCTTAGCATGGCTTCTTTTGGAAGGGAAGTAAGGCTGGTTCACAACCAACGAGAATGGTAACCAAAATGAGAACGACAAAGTTGAAATACATGTATTCAAATAGGAATGTTCACAACCGACGGGAAAGAAGAGTTGCCCAACTTTTAACTTTCTCATTCTCGGGCACGGCATATTAGATCCCTATTGTGCATATTAGACTCTTCACTCTAGAGGTTATTCTAAGCGGCCGTGACATGAAACAGCCACTTGTGCTCTCTATAGCTGCAAGCTGGAAACATGAAACTGGAAGGCATTAGTAGTAAATGTGCTTCCTAACCTCATCCCGACACCCGCAAATCTAATCAGCGTTGGTTCCTCTTGTGAAGGGATCATTTGTAGTTTGTTTATATGCAACTCAAAACTGGCTATTACCTAAGAAACAATGGCAAAAGCTACAAAGAACAGCTAAAACTGGTGGAAATGAAAAAAGAACAATAAACAATTTTAATGTATACCATTAAATAAAGGAATGAAAGCTAGGTATAAGTAGAGGGATCGGAAATGTAATCGATATGCATTTGTGTAATGTTTATCTATCTAATTTTGACATTGGCTTGGCTAAATTGGAAGTAGATGAAAAAATGTAATTGGTCAGTTAAAACAAATGAAATCCCAATGCGCAAAGTCGACTTTCACTTTGTGATCGATATGCATTCCCGTTCTTGTTAGCGGGCTGTTGTGAACCAATATCTTGCATGGTGCATAGCTTCCCGTTCTTGGGCGGTTGTGAACCAGCCTGTAAAGCCAGTGGTCTCATGTCATAGATTTATGGCACATAAAAGAACCTCAAGGCTGATAAAGAGACCTCTGAGCAAAATTACTGGTCTTTCACACCCAGTATAGAATGGGATGCTAAGGTCCACAGCAGTTAAAGAGCGTCCATAAATAAAACTCAATTTAATCCATAAGGGCCAAGACAATACAATTTCATAAAAGTGAGTACATCATCTCATTCTATGCTATTCTTCCATACAATATACTACAATATGCGGCAAAACAGTCATTGAAATTATTAATCATTTGCTGTCCAAGTTTCCACAGCAATGAGGTATTTGTTTATTTATTGTATATAATAGTTTGGCACATTATTAATCCAGTTTTGTGTTGATTTCTGAAATTATGGTTCTCGCAACAGAAGAGGTGTTTATACGAACCATTATTCCTCATCATATGAAGTAAGACATCAGAATGAACAGAGTTTGCTTCATGTTAAACAACATGAGGGGATTTTAACAGGGAGACACCAAATAACAAAAAAAATTACCTGATTTTGGCAAATTGTATCATGCAGGATCAGTCCTATGTCAATGTAAGGGGGCAATAGGTCACCCAAGAACCTCACCACAAACGAAAATGACACTACTTCTCCAACAGGTGTTAAGAGTTGTCAAAGCGCAGTATACGATGAATGCTGCTGAAACTTGGCTTGAGCGATAGGTCTGTTTGACGGATGTTTAAAGAAGTAGTGAACTCATCAAATTCAAGTTGCTCAACAGCAGTGACTTACTTGTATGATATAGTCTGCACAAACAAGATGGAACAGCATACTGCATCCATATGTTGCAAGTAAGTTTGTGCAAGCCTCAGCAGGTTGGTCATTGGAAGAGGTGGCTGTTGAGATCAAAACAATGTGGCCTCAAGATTTATTCTTATTACGCAGCTCTATTCTGTTTATTAGTGAAAAGAAAGTGTACCAAATGCCCCCAAACACTGCTAATTGAAATGGTGCAAAAAGTGGCTTCTGAAAAGAAAGGTACACTCACATATAATTTAATGGAAGACTTAAGAGAAGATTCAGATGACTAATTACTTGAGAATGGACGAAAGTGCATTCAGAGAATTACTATGCTTGGTGACTCCTGTAAGTGAATGACAGAACACTATCTATCTCTTCTCATGAAAGAATGAGTTGTACTTTAGGACTTTTAGCTACTGGAACATCATACAGAGATTTAAGATTTACTTTCTATGTATGCAATCGAACCACATTTATTAAAAACATGGAAATTCATGAGATAAACACCAGACAAAAGGGTAACATCTATCATCCCAGTGCAAAGCTTTCTTGCTTCCAGAAAGGTGTATATTACGAGATCATAAAAATATTTAATACCCTCCCTAATGATCTTAAGAGAAAAGTTGACAATTTCAATGTCTTTAAAACGCTGTTAAAGAGTATCTATGCTCAAAAGCATATTATTCTGTACAAGATTATCTGAATTACAAATTATCCTGATGATAATACATATATAGCTCTGTAAGTAGTATTAGTAAATATTAATGACAATTGCCAGTTATATTTGATGCCTGCTCTAGAATTAATGAAGCTATTTAAATGTATGTATATTAAGAACTGACAGTAAATGCTATGCATTACAAATCAAATAGAACAAAATGATGAGACGAACAAAGGTACAAGCCTAGAGAATGTTAAAATAACTGTTCTTGTCTATACATATGTTAACCTTATAACGGTAAGGAGGTATTCGACTCTGTACAAAATTACACTTGATTTGTTTCATTTTGTATATAATATGTCTTTATTTTATTTTAAATGTTCTGTATACTATGTAATATTTATGTATATATGTAACTATATCGTACATTTCCTTGATACGCATATAGTATGTGTATTTTATTTTAAATGTTTTATATTCTGTGTAATATTTATGTTTATATGTAATTTTTGTACATTTCCTTGACATGTTCTATGTTCACAAGCCTTTATTGGCTGCTAGTGAACTCACAGAATACAATCTAATCTAATCTTTCTGTATCATCTTTTGAAAAGATACATTCTTCTTATTTCCATAGGAATATTCCTTAGGCCTTATCTTCCAAAGGCATGGCAACGATTTATATAATTTGATAAACTTGGCGATAAATTGCTTGAAATGGGTGCATAAATCGCACATCTTGCACAAGTTCCCTTCCAGATGAAGATATGGTTTGTACACTCTTCACACATATACGCTTAAGAGTTTGTGCAAACAAAATCTTCAGCACTGTTAAGTTCATGCAAACCGAGCTTTTGGTTTGTGTGAGCTACACCTTACCATTCACATGCACATTGTTCCCAATACAAACAAGTATGTGGTAAAGCCTGCACATAACAGGAAGGGCTGAGCAAGCGTGATCGCACTATTGTGGTTCCATATTTCCTCTTTTCAGATGAAAGCCATATTCATCTTGAGGCAACATTAATATACAAACAAAGCGCACAGGGGTAGCTCCAGTGGCTTTGTTTGATGCTGAGGGTCCACAGTTTCATTCCTGGCTAAGGGGTGACAATTTTAAGCTGACCCTATTCAAGTCTTCACCTCTGACTAGCTCATGTGAAGTATCCCCAAGACCCAAGGTGGTAAAAGTTATGTCCTATCCTTCCATCACCATTTTCCATTATCACTCCTCGATGGAAGCAACAGAATCCACCCTTTGGGTGCCTCCAGTTAATAAATGTGGGTCCATAATCAATTGGTGCAACTAGGTTTCCCCGGAGGTCATTGACTGTATGGGGAGAGCATTGTAAACCAACCAACATACAAAAAGCTTATTTTTTAGGGTTTCAATGGCCTGATATAATTCCTAAACTACGCAAGAAGATATTATAGTTTTTTGTGTCCTTACAGCAACTACTGTTCATCAATATGTACAAAAATCTTCACAAACATTATGAACAATGTGTGGCATATGATGGTATACATTTTGAACACATTCTGAACCAACATCATTAACCAAAATTTCAGTGTGTTTGTTTTGCAGCATACTGTATTACTGTACTTGCTGGCGTACAAGACACTTTTTTTCTCCGAAAAAACATCCAAAACAGATTGAGTCTTATACACCAATAGCAAATTATTAATATCTCCATTTCTTCATGTTTTCAATTTGAAGCAATTCCTTGTGGGGGTGAGAGCATTCTAATTGTATAGAGTTCATGGATGCACATGCACTGTCGTTAACAATTTTCATATTGTTTGTGCAAACTTCAATTGTGATGATTAGTGTGAAGCTCTGTTTGTGTCTTTAATATGGTAATTTGCAGACCATGGCTGAAAAATGACAGTGCTATATAATTGCATTTAAGCTGCAAGTGATTGCATATGCTAAAGAACATGGAAACAGGGCTGTAGGAAGGCATTTTGGGGCACCCCCAACTGAGAAAATAAGAACTTGGTGGAACCAAGGAGAGGCTTTGAGAAAACAATTCACAGTAAATGTAATCTAAGAAGTGGAACTGCTAAATGACCAGAACTTGAGCAGCTATACTTGGATTTTAGAAAAGCAGAAATTTCAGTTTATACACATATTTGTTACAATTGTTTGAATTACAGTAGATTCATTATATTTTCCATAAAATGTGTCTTAAAAATGGGGTGCATCTTACATGCCGGAAAATATGGTATGTGCAAATTTGCAACTAACAGGTTGCCCACCTGCACTTGCTATTTTATGAAGAATGGGAGACGCCACTACCATAACTTATTAAGGGGCTAGAAAATATTTGGGCACCCTGAATGTGAAAGCATCAATAAAAAGGATCAGTAACAAAAAAAACTGGAAGAAAGCAAAGTGAATTACTCTCATTATTAATTTTTCTGCTTACCTGTTGCTACAGAATTTGTAAGCATAAAACACTTCATTTTAAACTCACTTCTTCCAACCAAGCTTACCTCTTTTTCAATTCTTCGCTGTTGCTGCATAATTAATTCATCTTGATTGACACCTGAAAAAGAGTGCAAATTTTAATCAGTGCTTAAAAAAAAATCATTACATTCACATGCTTTTCTCTATCCATTCTTTAACAAACTCTTACAAAAGCTTATTCTTCTATCTACTTAATGTTAATTGAGATAAACATTTGTAGAAGTGGTTTTGTCATATTTCCTTGTAGGTACAGCAGAATAGGGCATTACAGTAGGCTTAAGCGAGTCAAATCTTTTAAGAGCTGGTTGCTATGTGATGGCTTTGAAATTCCATTCTCTTTGCACAACCAGAAGAAAAAAATTTATGACTTCCTATTTCAGAAGAGTCTAAATATTTAAAAATTTAAACCAACAACAAGGTATATCCCGGAAATGATTAACTCCACAAAAATAATTTGATGTATATTGTGTGCTTTAATGAGATCCACATTTTTTGTGTAGGAAGATTCTATCTATTTTTACAGTTTACCAGTTATGCAAGCCATTCAGAATGAAGAGGACTTCAGAGGCTATTTTCAGAATTTTCAAAATATACCCTTCATTTATTTTTATGAAAATATCTTAAACATATGGTACTTTAATCAAAACCATAGGAACTATTTTTGCGAAAATAAAATTTTTTGAAAATTTTCCCAAGTAAAGCGTAGTTTGAAGAGGAGAATTTTCTTAAAAATCTGTGTGTTGCATCTTTGAAAGATAGTGAACTTAAATACCCAGTTTGGTATTTAACCAACTTTTCATTTCTGAGTTGTGCACACACACGCCCTCACACAATCTTTATCTAAAAATCTGATGTGTTACACTCACATGACTTTCTTTACTCTTGTACAAACTATTTTTACAAATGCTTATTCTCCATCTACTTCATGTTATTCCAGATAAACATTTGCAGACTCTATCTTATTGCTAATTTTCTTGTAGATTAAGGGGAATATATATTTACAAGGGCAATATAGAAATACAGTGGCCTTTAAGCACATACATATCTCTTAATAGCTGGTTGCTAGGTGCAGCACCATTCTCTTTCCCACAGATTAATACTCTTTGCATATCCAAGACAAAAAAATGAATAACGAATTCCCATTTGAGAAAATAAGTATTGAAAAATTTAAGGGAATAGCAAGCAATATCTCGAAAACGGTTCACTCAACAAAAAAAATGTATATGACATAAATTGTGTATTTTAACGCGGTCTACATTTTTTGTGTAGTAAAATTTTGTCTATCTCTTATGGTTTACCAGTTATGCAAAAGTCGTTCACAATGAAGAATACTTTTGGAGACATTCCCAGAAAATACATTTTATTTGTCATGAAAATATCTTAAACATATGATATTTTAATCAAAATCATTAGAGCCATTTTTGAGAAAATTAAAATTTTCAAAAAATGTTCCATGTAAAGGGTAATCTGGGGTGGGGGGATTTTCTTGAAAGCCTTCGTGTCGCATCTCTGGAAGATACTGAACCTAAATACCAAGTTTGGTGTTTATCCGACTGTTCGTTTCTGAGTTATGCTGTTCACAGACACACACACACACGGACATGTTTCCAAAAATGCTTTTTTTGGATTCAGGGGATCTCAAAACATATATTTCCGGTGAAATCTCGGTATCGAATTTTTCGGTGGAATACAATACTTCCCCTGCTTACTATACGTAGTAGAGAAAGTATAAATGCATTTTTTTTCAGGAAGTCTCAAAACGTGTATTTTCAGTGAAATCTAGTATCAAATTTTCGGGTGAATGCAATACTTCCCCTACTTATTATAGGTAAGTAGTAGAGAAAGTAATACACATTAAGAATAAATTATTTGCTTTTATATTTTAAACTTTAAGTGAAAATGTGGTCATATGCAGGTTCTGAAAATTTCAAGTGTATTTTAAGTAACTTTTTTTTAGTAGTATTTAATGCTTGTTCTTAACACACATGGCACCACAGGTGGTGGACATTGATACACGAAATGATAATCTGGGAAGGAAATGTTTGAGACCTAAATTTATGATACCATTTGTCAATTATGGGGACTAAAGAAAACCTGGAAGAAAAACCTCAGTCCAGGAGGATGTTGCTGGTGGGATTTGAACCGCAGGCCTGTTAACAAGTCTCATTCATGCCTTAATGACCCCAGCTACCAATGTCAACAAATTGATAACATTATAGTTGATGTTAGTGTTTCCTTAATTAGGAAAATTATTCCTGAATAGTATTCTTTGAAAACATTCACACAGCACACCTGCGAGACATTTATTATATTTTGATTTGCTTGAAGAGTTTGACACATCTGAATGAAAACTTAAAATTGCTGCAACACAATGGAGAGACAAAGTAATAGAAAACATGCATGACTTCTCAACAGGAGGTTAAATACAAAATATGGAAATGGGGCCAACTGCAGGCTTAAAAGATAGTGGCACAATGATTCAAATTCTAACTGTTGAGTTACTTTTTTGCTGTGCCTGATTTGCAAAGATAGTTTTATGCTTGCTGTTCAGTATATATTCATGCATATTTAAATGCCAATCAGTTCAATATAGTAAGTAATTAAGTAATTTTATTATTAAACCAGTTAATTGTACAAATTTACAACAATTTTACAAATTTATTCTTAACCCAGTTTCTAAAAATAACAATAAAATAAAATATAAAGAAAGCTAACCTCTTAACTACAGGTATCCAGCATTCCTCCTAATCTAAAAGTACAATTATCACTTTATTTAATCTCCAATACCAACTGTAACTCTACCGTGAGGTTGCCGAGTTGTTGGGTTCTATTTGCAACATATCAAATAAAAACTACTGTAATTTAATACTCATTTACCTCTTCCTTGCTAATTTTCCTCATCCATTTTGCTCTTACTCTCCCATAAAGTTTCCTAATTCTATTATATTTTTCCTAGATTTTACATTTACTAACGTTTTAGCTTGAATTTCTATCGGTAAATTTAACCATTCTCTCTTCTCTATCATCTTTCTAAGCAACTTCGTTTCTTCACACTATAAAACTATATGCCACTCTTTAACTTTCCGGTGGCATAGTGGGCATTTCTCCAAATCAATCTCTTTTCTCAAACCTTTCAAATTCACCACCCCTGTCCTAGCCCAAACAAATCCTGCTCTTGCTGTTTTATCACATATATCAACATACTGTTCCCTGCTCCATACTACTTTCATTTTTCTGTATAATCTCAGTGAGCTCTTAAAAGTAAAACTCGCTAATAAAATCAGCTCAATATTTGAACCTTGCAATTCACAATTTGGCAGATGAACGATTCAATTTATAAGGTCCTCTTTGATGCCCAAAGGGTAAACACATTTAAGCTATATAACAGACAGGTCATTTAGTGACAAATATTTGCTGATTCATAGAAATTATTACTTTATCTACAACTTAGGTACCTCAGGTAGAGGAGAGGCGTTCCTCCAACAAGTTTGATATCTAGAATTTAAGTCAGTCACAAATTTTGAACTCTCCAAATAAATACACTTTTACAAGTTTCAAAAATTAAGAATTTGTGTGAATGGCATGAACTTAAATGAAAAGTCAATAAATACGAAATGAGTCTTCAGTTAAATACTATTTAACATTTTCAAAAAAATTCCCCAACCCCAAGCAACCTCTACATATAAAAAAAATGAGCTACATTCACATGACTTTCTTTAGCATTTATTGTTTATTAGTAGGTATACAAACTGTTCTTACAAAAGTATTTTTCTATCTACTTCATTTTAATTGAGATAAACCTTTGCAGAAATAACTGCATTACATGTTTTGTTATAAATACAAAGGGAACAGTGATAGTCAAATGTTGGATGCTACCTGCTGGCCTTAATATTCTGTACTCTTTCCATGGAATTGCAAGAAACAACTGAATATAGAAGGGATTTGAAAGGAGTGATAAAGTATTGAACAATTTGAACCATTGACTCTAAACCATGAATCAGCTCGAGATAAGGTGTCTTCTGTTATTATTTGCATGATTTCAATGAAAATTTTCTTTTCTCTGCCGTTCAGATAGTAGACTCACTTGGTATGCGAGTTAATTTTATGTTGCATATAATGCATATTTACTTGTTTTATATATATATTTCATAAATATATTTTGATTTTATCTTCATATTTGATTTTCAAATAATATGTGCCATTGAGCAAGTCTTGAAACTTAAGACTGATGGTAGCTCACACACCATCAATAGCTCACATCACATCGTTTGTATATCTCCCTTTAACTCCTATAGTCATTAAAGATTAAAAACAGAAGCACTATTAACAGTGAAGTATTCTTCATGATGGTAGATTGAGTCTCACTTTTTGATACCCACCTTCACTAATTAAATATTGTATACAACAGGAACGTTTTCGAGGGCATCCGTCCTCATTGCCAGCGACTGGATGACTAAAGGTCTCTTTCTCCTGTATGCTCTTCTTCCTCTTCCTGCGGATTCTGAACCTGTTGCCATCTGGTGTTAAGGGGAACAAAGTTTTAGCACATTGTTCACAAGCGGGATTTCCAAATTAATGACGTTGCCGTTTTTGATGAAGTGTATTTTTTCCAAAATATTCAATTCTATTGATCTGGTGAGGGGTTTTAACAATTTTATACTTTGACCAATGTTGTGGTTTTCTGTCCAAAAATGGTGTGATACAGCAGGTTTCTCTATTTGTTTAGTTTTATGTTCCTTTGGTGTTCTTTAAGTCTGGTTTCCAAGTTTCTTTTTGTTTTTCCTATGTAGTATTTCTCACACTCATCACAAATAATCTGGTAAATTCCAGATTTTAATGCGTTTGAGATGGTATTTTTAAGAGGTGTGTTTAGCAGGTTCTTCAGGCTGAATTTATTTTGTGGAGATAGTCTTATGTTAAATTTGTTGAAGATTCATTCAAATTTTCTACAGGCCTATATTTTCAGTTTGTGTTTGAGAGAGATGTTAGAGTGATAGTTTGTGAAATTGCCTTGAGTTTCTTCTTTTCGCTTATCATGTTCCTTATGAGGTCTGAGTTGAACCCTTTAGTTACTGCTATTTTTTTAAGTGTTGTTGTTCTTTTAAAAATTCTTCATTGTTCAAGGGGATGCTATGTAACCAGTGGATCAAACTTCTAAAGACGGCTAGTTGGTGTGAAGTTGGGTTGCGACCATTTTTCTTTATATAATAGTCATATCGGCAACTTTGACTTGAGAAACAACTGCTGTATCTTGAAATGTTCATTCATAGTTAACATACTTGCATTCACTTCCACATTCATAATTCAGACTATGCGGAGGTAGAAAACTATTGAAGTGAAGCTTCTTTGGCCTGGATCTGATGAAAATGAAATGCATGATTTGGCCTGATCAAGAGACTCCAACTGGCAGTTGAGAAGAAAGAGAAGGAGAATCATTTCTACCCTCTCTGTCACATACGTCATAGACAGCCTACACGCATGATTTGTGTGTACTGTGTTAATAGTGAACCAGTAGACACTTGCATATTATACTGTATGTTAGCTGAACATGTAATATTATTATTGTATTAGTGAGCTTCCTGTTTTAAATAAAGTAAAGTTTTAAAGTGATTGGAAAATGGTCAGATGATTATGATGGTGGCCATCTACCTATCAAACAATGCAAGGGTTAATGATATCATTAACTCATTCATAAAGTCTTATTGCCTACGCTATTGAAGATGCATTGTTGGGAAAAGATTTGGACAAAATGTCAATGATTATGAGTGGTGATTTCAACATCAACTTCAACTTAGACGAAGCTCAACCACTGATGAGATTTTTGGATGAAAAATTGAATACTGACAAAGCTCAGTCCACAACCAGATCAGGCACTAGCATCGACACAACATCCTATTGTTATTTAGAAAATTTACAGTCTAAATTATTTGTATTATGCTTCAGCTATCATAAACCCTAATTTCTTCCTTAGAGTATGGATTAATGGAAATTGATGAATAAAAGAAATATTTCATTTAATTAAGAGAGAGATTTTCTTCAATCAAATTCCATATAACCATTTCCTAATCCTAAAATAATAAAATAAACAAATGTTAGAACTAAGAAGTTTCACTTCAAACACACGAGTGTCTCATGCATTTTTTCCAAGCCCCAGCTGAAAATTGAAACAAGGACCTCTGGATTGAGAAGGCAGAATGTCACAACTCAATCAGATGGACAATATTTTTTGCTGCATGATAACTTGTACAGTGTTAGCTGTGCAATATAAAGCGTGATCAGTTTGGGTATGAATATCATAAAAGCTAATATAATAGGGGACATTTCTTGTTGGTAATATTTTACCTAAAAGATGGCAATTTCCAAACATGACAAGAATGAAAACAACACTGCATGTAAAATGAAAATTGTAGTGACTGAAATGGCTACTACACATCAACAGCGAGTGCAATACATTCTTTGGTATGCTAAATTTGAATGTTTTAACATGTTCAAACAAATTTTGACGTATGGCATATGTAATGTACCTATATATGATTCCATAATGTTGTAGTTGGGATATTTGTAGAAACAGGTTCTGTGATAAAAAAAAAAGTGTAGGGTTGCACGCAAACCCACTATGAGAAGCATATATCTCTGAAGCCATGACCTGGGCACTAATGACCACAACAGTTGTGCACCCTAAAGCCTCCGACTACTACTTAAGCTATGACAAGGAATCCGATGACAGTCCGTAGAGATGGTGAAATTTATGTCCTGTCAGCATACAATATGAAAGTACTGGAAACTGTAACCATATCAATTACGTCTATAAGCTTTATGCAATGAGCATCATGAACATTTGTTTCAATTTTGCATCCAGGATGTGCCAATAGATTCAAGATGGCGACGGCTTCTTAAACGATGGCTATTAAGAGATGAAGCAGCTTTTCATGTCAGTGAGAAAGTAAACATTACTTGGGCAACAGAAAATCCACATACCTCCTACAAGATTAAATTAAGTCCAAATGTTAACATATGGTATGGAGTGAATGGACCATTCTTCTTAGCAGAAAACTTGCATCCTAATTATTGATTATACATGTTATTGAGATATGTTGCCACAACTTGAGGAAGACAACAATTTGAACATTGTATTCCAGCAAGATGGTGCACCCCCTCACTGAGCATAAGAAATTTGTCATTTTCTAAATACCACTTTTGAAACTATGCAGTGTGGTTGTAAAATTAAGTTTTATTTATGGACGCTCTTTAACTGCTGTGGTTCTTAGCGTCACATTCTATATTGGGCACGAAAGATCGGTAATTTTGCTCAGAGGCCTCTTTATGAGGCTTGAGGTTCTTTTACGTGCCGTAAATCTCTACGACACGGTACCACCGGCTTTACTTCCCTTCCAAAGGAAGCCATGCTAAGGATTTTTACGCCTGAAAAAAAATTCATCGCCCTCAGCTGGTTTTGAACCCACAACCTTCGGAACTAGAGGCTAACATGGTAACACTATACTACGGAGGGCGACACAGAGTGGTTGTAACGGTCCAACTTCTTGGTCCCTAAACTCCCACAAATTAAGTCCTCCTGACTTATTCATTTGGGGTTTGTTAAAGACACTGTCTGTTCACAAAAGTCAGTCATGATCTGAAATTAAAAAATCTGATGTGTTACACTCACATGACTTTCTCTACTCTTGCACACGCACACACACACACACAGACATGTTTCCAAAAATGCTCTTTTTGGATTCAGGGGGTCTCAAAACATGTATTTCCGGTGAAATCTCTGTATTGAATTTTTGGGTGGAATGCAATACTTCCCCTACTTACTGTACGTAGTTGAGAAAGTAATTAGAAATTTGCCATTTGAAAAAGAAACACGTGTGTATTTGAAAGTTCAAACAAATAACAAAGAATATCTTGGACCAAAAAAAAAAAAACCAGAATGACAGAAACTGTGTGATAATGATATCAACATTTTTTGTTTAGTAAGACATTGTCTCTCTCTTATGGTTTACGAATTATACAAAAATCATTCCAGAATGAAGACTTCACAAGACTATTCCAGACTACACTGACACACAGAAACTTTTTCTACAAAATGTTCTTCTTTTTGTTTTTGGATTCAATTAGCTTCTAAACATATATTTCCAATATCGAATTTTTGGGTGGAATATAATACCTTCTCTACTTACTAGGTGCACAGTAAATAACTAAAAATGAAACATACTGTAAAAAAGGCTAAACCTAAAACAACCTAACTTTACACCTGAATTTGTATCCTGTATAAATGTTTATATACTTCACAACATTCTCACTGCAAGCATGCACTTCATCACCTGTGGATTTTAAATTGGCATCTGTAGATTATGTTTATTTTGACAGTTGGATTTGTGAATTTTCTAAAGTCAAATCCATAAAATCATATATTTTCATTGCCTATAGTTGTATTCCTCTTAAGAAGCGCTCACAGGCTTGGAGCACTGATGCACGTAAAATATTAAAGTTAAGAGTAAATTTTTAAATTGCATTTGTTAAGACTGGCAAAAATTAGTTTAAAGCCTTACCATGCTGACATCTCCATACCAAGTACCTTTATACCTTACAAACAAATATAGTCACATTTCCAAATATTAAATACAGAATACTTCCTAAGTGCAAAGACCCCTAGAAGTAATTTTGACATTTCTATAACCACCTCAAGATTTTGTGTATTTTACAATTATGTATTCAGTTCTTTGGAACATGATATTTTGATATTTGTTATTTTTGGACTTTGTTCCCCATCCAGTTGGCAAGATTTACTTTGCACTTTGTGTCTGTGTTGTTTATACGGGAGAGCCGCCAACATCTGAACGAAAGACATAGCAGTGGTTACACCAAAGCATTTCTTAACGATGTTTATGATTCACTATTTATATAGGCTTAGGTTTCTGATTCATGGGAGATTAGATTTAGTGTTAGATTAATTAACATCCCGCAAATTTTCACTTATAGTGTGTTTTGGAAGAAGAAAAAAATCGCTATTTTCACTAATACTCATGGGTTGGTGCTTTCTTCCGTGCATGCAACTAGTAACAAAATGGAGCACTTTGTTGACAATTTAGCAACTTATTCCGTATATAAGAAAGCGTCTTAAAAAAGAAGAGTGGTTAGGTCACTGGCTTCCAAACTGCTCACATCTCATTTTAAATTGTGTAATATGTACATTTTCATTCCCTAAATCCTTTTCATTGCTGATTATTTACAGAACTGTTACCCTATTTTTAACAAATACTTGTAATTAATATTTAATTGCCAAGCAACGCCTGGTTTTTCATGTTTGGGATGTGATGGGTTTCATGACCATCGCTAAATAATAATATTTATAAATGATGTTACTGGAGAATAGCAAGGATTCAGGGGTAGAAGCCATTATTCAGCCAATCACAGCTTAGCTTCTCTCCTTGGTTCCCTTACTTGGCTTCGTTACAGCTCTCATTTACTTTCTACCTTTCACAGAGAGAAGACAAGTTACTAGTCCTATATAAATTTATTTGTATCTGCTAATATTGGTGAGAAATGTTGGTAAATGCATAATAGTTTAATATTTATTAGTGAGAGCAATTGGTATTTTATAAAGTTTTTACTGTATTGCATGAAATAAATGTAAGATTCAGTGAAGAAACATTAAAAGATTGTTATAGTTTATTAGCATCATTTCCTGAGCTACATTAAGTATATTATGCAAGCTTTCTTCTTCTATTGCGATGTGATCCAGAGAAAATGTCTCACATCCAAATCTTCAACATAACATGTTTGTGGAGCGAGAAAATAATTACTTTGCAGTTATCTATATTATATCTTGAGGAACTGCATTGCCTCTGGCCCAGTTCAGAGAATGCCAGGGCAGGAAATTTCTGCCCTGGGCAAAATTGCTTCTTGAGGCGAGGCTCATTGAAGCCTAAGTTCAACAAGGGGAATCTGCCCCACAGCACATTACAACATTGTATCCTCTTGGCTAAAGCAATAAAGCATTCCATATATTAAGGCAAGGGGAGTACAGACAAACCAAATATTTACAGAGGTATAGCTCTATTATCAAATGTTGGAAAAATCTTCATAGGAATTTTAACAAATAGGCTACAAATGTGGGTAGAAGAATGTAACATTCTCTCAGATTTTCAAATGGGTTTTCGTGACGGGAGAACTGTAGATAACCTATTCATAATTAAAATGTGGAAAAGTATCTAAAAGAAAAGAAAAGAAAAAAAAAAAAAAAAAAAAAGGAAAATTCCACATGGCTTTTATAGTTCTAGAGAAAGCATATGACCATATTAATTTAAAACTGCGATGGTTTAAACTCTTGAGCACATGGTAAATATGCTTAAAGCTTTGTACAAGGAGAATACATTTTGTGTGAGAACAGGAGCAGGAATGGTAACAAAAGAAATAAATCAAAGGGGTTAAGACAAGGGTGTAAATTAAGTCCTGTGCTTTTTAATCTGTTCATAGATGAATATACTTACTGAGATAGAAAAAAATAATAATTGTCTGCCAGCAATTAATAATTTAACAATCCCAGGGCTACTATTTGCAGATGATTTAGTAGTAGAATCCATCTTGATAATTGGGCTAAAGCAATCTTTGCTGCAAATAAATAAGTACTCTGAAAAATGGAACCTGAGAGTTAACCAGGAGAAGACTCAAATTATAGTTTTTAAAAAAGGGGCAAAATTGAGCAAGTATGAAAAGTGGAGGAAAGAAGATAAAGAATACAAGGTGGTTAGAGAATGTGTATATCTAGAGGTTAAAATTGATGGGGGAAACAGAAGAAATTGGCTTTAGCAAAAGGGAAGGGAGCATTGGCAGCAGTTAGAGGGTGTAAATGCAAGTTACCAGACATAAATGTAAATTGGCTGGAAAAAATACATATGGTAGTTGAAGCAAAAATGTTATATGGAGCTGAAATATGGGGACTGGATGGTGGAAAGTACACAGGATGTTTTGTAGGGAAGTGCTACGTTTACCAAATGCAACAGTAAAGGAAGTTGCTCAAACTGAATTAGGAAGAGTGGAAAGGAAAGGTATGATTATGGAGAGAGTCTTTAAATACTGGCATAGAATACTAAATCTAGATGAAAGGAATTTGTTAAGACAATGCCTGGATTTCCAGGAAAAGAATCTAAGGAATAGTGGATGAAGTTACAGTATACAAACTATATTAAAGAAAAATGGGATGGGTGATATCTGGAGAATGAGAGAAAATAATGTAAATGGGTTTTGGAAAGAAGTTAGGAGATTCGAAGATATAGAAATACAAGAGTTGTTTAGGAATATAGGGGATAAAAGATCACTAGAATATGTACAATACATGGGAAAGAGAAGGATATGTGGACAAACTGAATAAAGAACAAAGAGAGAGTATTGCTTGGGTTCGAGCGGGCTTGTGGAGGTTAAAAGGGATGAGAAAAGGTTTCCAACAGAACTTGTGTCCAATATGCGAAGGGAAGGGAGATTTGGAACACAATGTTTGAATGTAAAGGGACAGAGTTTTGGAGGAAAGTGTGTTTAAGTGAGAAATTGTTTAAATTAGACAGAAAAGTAGCTTTAATTAAGCTTTTTAGCAAAGATAGCAAGAAGACAAGTGAGTATTTAACTAAAGTTAGGATCAAATGGTTGCGGTCCTTGAGAAGAAAATGTGACTTAAGATTGTGATGTGGATGAAAATAAAAGTTTTACAGCACTAATTCGAACATTGCACACGTTTAAACCCTCATCATTATTGTTACTATTATCATGAGCAATGTTACGAAGATTGCTATACAAATAACATTAGTAACATTGTATCATTGTTAATATTATAAATATTACTATTATAATTTTTGTAGTGGAGTAGTAGTAGTGTAGTACTAGATATAAGGAAAATTGGATTCGGAGTATGTCTATAACAGCCTGGGCTGATGTTAGTCATATTCTGTGTATGATGGCTTAGTACAAATAAATAAATACAAATCCTCTTGGCACCTCAACAGGCTACCATATCTTTTATGGCACACAATGTGGCCCCACCATCTACTTCATATTTATGATACTCATTGTTCTAGCTTCAATATGACTCACACACTTCAACTTAAAAAATTTAATTTTACATGCATTCTGCAACAACAGAAACAAGTAAGGAATATCACCACTAACAGAAAGCTGCTATTCCTGCAACAGTGTGCAATTTAACAGCTAGTTTAGTTCACACATTTATTTTATCTGTGAGAATGCGCAGTCATATTAAATTTTACCTGGGAAACAAATTAGCTTAGACATAATGGATTTTCAAGTTGCTTGAAACTGTTAGATAATCTATATTTATTTGTAACAAACTCTTTTAAGGGTTTATGTGGCCTGGAGCTAACCTATGCTCTATCCCAGGCCATACAAAATAATAAATAACACTAGCTTCTAGAACGGTTGATAGCTCATACAGTACCGATACCAAATTATGATAATACTTTATAATTTTACAAACTAGTTTGTGATGCAAAGTTTAAACTTAATTTACCAACTTGAACAATTTTTTCTTAATTCTAAATTCTAAGATCTCAGCTAAATTAATGATTGTTTACAATTTTTTTAATGATTACTACTTTTGCAATCATCAACCATTTATTTTTTTTTAAAAAAAAAAAGAAACCTTCTCTCCTCCAGTTTTATAGTCTAATAAAATCTTCTTTATTCCTGCAAATAGGGCAAATTCCTTTTTCTATCCCTTCCCTGTAACAGTTTAATCTCCCAAATCATGATTTAAACCATCCTATATCTTCTCTTTTATCCTTATTACACCTCTTGAAATACATCTCTTTCCAATCATTACTTCCAAATTCCTTATAAAATTTTAAAAAACGTTTTTTCCAAAACTTCCCATAAATTCTGGCTGCCACATCTTCCAACTGGCATCTAACTAATTCCCAGAATCCTGTCAACATACCCTCTCTTTCTAGCCATATATATCACCCATACCATTTATTGTGGGTTGGTGCCGATTTCACTTATGCAATTCTTTGAATGAGTACACTTTTCTTATACATTTAAGTAATCTTTCAAAACAAACCCCAGTGATAAGTGATAAATTCTAAACCAGTATTTCATTACTCTGTGCATAATCATCTCTCATACACTTGCTTTGCCTAATTCTAATGTAACTTCTTCCCCGCAGAATTATATGAAACTCTTAAAATCAATTTATAAACCATTTTTAGTCTCATGTCCATCTTTTCCCATCATTCCTCTGCACTTCAGACCTCTATTCCATACAGCCATCTTGACTAGAGAATCTATATATGAACAAAGCTTTCAAAACACAATTATTCATTCTCAGGTACATTCCATAAACAATGGAAGAATATTTGGCAAATCTGCTCTACTTGTATCTCTGTTGAAAATGCTTATAAAAGCAAATAAATTACCTTAGGAGTGAGTTTAGTACATGATGTGGTCTCGTCTATATCTGGTGCCCACCTGCCCGCCCGTTTTAGGTGTTTTACTTATATAGGCAAATCGCATCAGAAACATAACAAACGTAGCCATTTTTCCGATAATTCACATGCAAAGTGGGTACTGCCAACCTAAATAAAAAGTGAAATGCACTAAATATGCGATGTGCTGTTGTTTCTGCGAACGTGAATCATTCGAGTTTTAGACGCACAGATCCCTCGGCTACACCCTGTCGACACTTTGCAGTTGCGGCCTATTGGCCGCAACTTGCTACACTTCTCTCCTAAAAAACATCCCTCAGCTACGCTTTGAGGCTGAGGGCCCTCAATCTCTCGGCTACGCCTTGAGGCTGAGTATCTTACTGGCTTCGGTGGCATTATTCATATGTTGGCAGCATTATGTTAGAGCAAGTGTATGACAGAGTGACATCTGTTGGAAATATACAACATCATTGTCATCGCTGTGGAAGATGCAAGTAGAACAAAATGTCGGAATATTTCAATACCACATTACATATTATGTAAAAGTTTAATTTACTCATAACTGTAACTTGAAAATGTGCTTTTTTGTATGTTATGCTCCACATTATTTGTAACCATATTGCTTTATGACAAGGATAGTTTTGTTTCTTTCTTTCTTTATTCACTTAAAGAGTTGGTGATGACTATATGCGATGTTCCTCAGCATTGGTGACAGTGCGAGCCTATACACAAAATAAAGATCAAGTTCCCTTTTCTAAAACAAAACATGGGCATATTTTTTATGCTCTTACTTCAATTTCATCCTGCATTTTATGCTGTCACCAAGCTTAAGTTTGTTTTAAGCCTGTGCTGCACAATTGTTGTTGAAGCAATAAAACTTATCTGCTCATCAACTCTGAGACTACATGTGAACTCTTCTCTATATATCACTTCCCTCTGAAACTTCCTTTAATGCTGCCTGGCATGGCAGAGGGAACTTCCTATCAGTGGCTTAGGCCTTCCTTACATTTATTCTGAAGCTATCTACACATAAATTGTCATTCAGCTAATATGTAAGAGTTGCAAAAAACAAAAAAAAAAGTTTCATGGATTATAATAGCTCACAAAATGGGAGATGCTCAATATTCTATTTCAGTACCCATGATTGTGCAATAGTCTTCAAATAGAGAAAATCAATCACAAGGCTTTTTTAAGGCTTTCTTCATTATGTGGAAATTAAAAACGTAATTGCACCTGTTCAAGTTCAAAGCTGGCTCAAAAGTTTTAATTTCTGAAAGTATGCTTCTTAACATAATAATTTTGGTTATAGAAACCTTAATATATAGTCAGCTATTACTTATGATGCAGTAAAGGAAAAGAGGCTCAGTCTAAATGGGGATAGGCATCTGAATATATGTTCTCAGCAGACACTGCAGTTAGATTTCATGGCAAATCTGCTCTTAGTTCTCTTTGCTACACGGCTTTCCTTCTAAAAAAATCCCTCGGCTACGCTTTGAGGCTGAGGGCCCTCAATCTCTCGGCTACGCCTTGAGCTGAGTATCTTACCGGCTTTAGCGGCATTAAATATTCGTCTGTTGGACATTTAACACATTTTCATCACCAAGGAGGAGAACTAAGAGCAGATTGTCGGATTTCATTTGCTGCAATATATAATGCCGTTGTCTCTAAGTTCTACAGTACGTATAGAATGAGCGACTTTTAACAAATAAAAATTCCAACACAAATCCACTGCTTACAGATAACGCTTTGTTTTCCGACATTTTATAGCTATAATTTCCATCTACCATTGTCATTTGCTTCTGTTTCTATGAACTGAAGTGAACATGGGTGCTTAAAAATAAAACATGGCATTAAGCTAAAATGCTGCACATTAAGTGTTTCGCACCTGGTTCATATTTGCTGTTTGAGTCCTTTTTTTCTTCTTCCATGGCTTTAAATTTAAATAGACTCTATTGAGACGACCTGAAAGGAAATCTTAGATTAATAAGCAGATCTTTTATCCGCCTTTCTTGTACTTTATTAGCATTATACTGCAGATAAAATTTCAAGTTAACCTTATTTATATTACACCCGGTAGAAACATATACCAACAGCCTCAAAATTCGACTAAGCGCTGTTCCATATAAACAAATGGCACACGCTCTTTAGTAACTTATTTGTCTTCCGCAAAACTTGTATTCCAAAATTTAGGGAACCTCATAAATCTTGAAGCTTTGATTTGGTATTGTTGTTCTTCACAGAGTTTGCATCACAGAACACCAAAGGTTTGCATTTCGTACAGAACAACAAACTAAACGTATGGCAGAATTTACAGATCAGAGAATATACAGATTTAAAGTTAGGTACTCTCTGGTACAGCTAATAACAGTCTCCAAATATTGCTTACTATAGGTATTGATAGGTATTGAAAGCTAGCCTGGTTCCTGATCGGTAGACATCAGCTTTATATGCAAATGCATATTTAGTTGCAATATGGTTTAGGTTTTGCAGTGTTTCATGTCTTTTGTGTTTTATGGTAAATTTCATTGCATACTTCCAATGTTATTGCACTTTGATCAGTTTTCCATGCATCGAGCATATAATACACGTGTTTTTAAATATTTTGTTTTTAATATTAATATTTAAACACATTATCAAAATATTAAACTTCCAATGGAGAAACACATCATTTTCAATGATGTTCACAGTAAACTTGAGAGTGCTCCTTTAAAGTATGCAAGAAATTAATCGGTAAATTGTATAGTGTGTAAGAGAGAAATCCTGACATTAAAACCTTGTGTTCTGTGGATAAACATTTTCTAAATGAAAATGTAGTGCTTCTTGCGGAAATTTTACCAGAGTTAGTTAGTCTTCCTAGTTTTTTTTTCCAATAACATCTGTAGACATGAAAATAACATTCTCAGAATACAAATTTATGTTAAACGATAGCAGTTATAAACCTGAGCATTTAGAGAAAAAGATCATTGTATACTGTAAATCAATTACAGATACCGGGGTGTTGTATAAGGAAGAATGTACATTAGAAGTACCAAAAAGTATTAGCTTAAGATTAACAATAATTTTAGTATATGATAAGTGCATATTTTTGAAATTATAGAGCATATTTTCAATATTTTGAGAGCATAAAGCTTAAATATTTAAGAAATCTTTATTGTATAGCAGGCGCGACGCTTCCTATATGATCAATGGTTCAGTGAACCCACGGAAAAATATTTGCATTTTAAAATATATAAACTTATTATTTACATAATCATTCTTCGTTTATTTCTCGTATTAGCTCATTTAATTTGCATTTTTAAATTATTCTATTGTATAAAAAACATTCAAGTTTTTGAGATAGCGTGCATACGTTCCAACACGCTGCCCAGGTTCAATCTCTCTTCTGAACCTCCGAGAATAAGTTTATACTCGTTGGTGTTTCTTGCGGCAGGGAGGGGTAAGGGGAGACGTCACTTGTGACAATAGTCATATCGACAACTATGACTTGAGAAACAACTGCTAGTATTTTGAAATGTTCATTCAAAGTTAACATACTTGCATTCACTTCCACATTCATAATTCAAACTGTGCAGAGGTAGAAAACTATTGAAGTGAAGCTTCTTTAGGCGTGGTAGAGCAAATTGGCCTGGATCAGATGAAAATGAAATGCATGGTTGGCCTGATCAAGAGACGTACCTGCTGAAGATACCGTGAGTAGATTGTAAATATCACTTCAACTCCGTTAGGCGAATACTCTATTTCCAAATCAAAACTGGCTCGCCTTAAAACGTACTGGCGACAATGTGAATTTGAGCTGGTGGGAGAACCAGCTCCGCTACGAGTCGGACTCGAGCGGAAACGTACGAATTAATCCGAACTGAAAGGGCTACAGATCCGGAGCATTAGCACGTGTTTTCATTGTAACAGAATGATTTTCTTACAATCGTTTAACCATTGTTTACTGAATAATACATTTAAAAGTGTATTCGGTTATATACGTGTGCTTTATTGTTCCTGTGTATATTCATCTGTTCGAGTTTCTCAAAGAAGAATGAACAACGTTCAATATCCTTTAAAAACAAACCTCACAGCTTTAAGCTTGGAAGAGAAGAGTAAAATTAAGAAGCTTGGCAGGCCAATACCTCAGCTCGAAATAAAACAAGCGCAAAGCAGCCGAGGTGAGACATTCTGTAGGTCTTTTACTGTAAATATATACAAAAGAAATAGTTGGATTTGCGGTTGCATTTCTACAAATAAGCTATTTTGTTTTCCGTGCTTACTGTTTGCTAAGAGTAAAGATACAAACTGGACATGCCATGGCGTATCAGAGCTAAGTCATCTAACACAGAAAATTAAGAAGCATGGGGAATCTATTGCACATAAGAATGCTTATTTAGAATTATCAGTCTTTGGAAAAATGGAAATAAGGCAACAGCTTAGCTCAGTTTTCAGACAGAACATAGAAATGCACAATGACAACGTAAGGAAAAATCGCTATGTTCTTTCGAAAATAATTAATTGTATTAAGTTTTGCGGTGAATTTGAACATGCCTTATATGGACATGATGAAACAGCAGAATCTAACAATCCTGGAATATTCAGAGGGCTAATAAATTTTACTTCAGCTTTAGATGCAGTTGTAAAAGAGCACATGAACAATGCCAGTCTTTAAGGGCACATCCAAAGATATACAAACTGATTTGCTAGAGTGTATGTTATATGTGTGTCATGAAGAAATTAATGCTGAAATAGCCAAGGCAGATTTCGTGTCTGTGATAGCATATGAAACTTCTGTTGTATCTTCTAAATTTCAATTGGTTTTAGTATTTCGTTATCTATTATATACTGGAGAGCCTGTTGAAAGATTTTGGACATTTTTAAATCCACCTGGTAGTGACGCTTCCTCCTTAGCAGCTTGCATTAAAAATGTCCTCGCCGATGTTGTACAAGAACAGAAAGAAAAAGTAACATCTCAAAGTTATGATGGCGTGTCATGCGCGGCCAACACGCAGGAGTACAAACAATCGTTAAGAGTATCGTTTCGCGTATTATGTGCATTGTTAGGCTCACCAATTGAACTTGATTCTTGACCAAGCCACCAGTCAAAATAAACAAGTAAAGCTGTTTTTCAATACTATTGCAGAGATTCCAATATTCTTCTCTCATTCACCTCAAAGAGTGGCTGTTTTAGATGCAATTGTGAAGCGAAAAGCCCTCAGGGATCAGCCACAAGATGGAACTTTAAATCCAGAACGCTTCTTACAGTTCATGAAAATAAAGAGGCAATTCTGGAATGTCTCCAACAAATTGAAGACACCAGCAACCAGACAACAATTGAGAATCAAGCTTATGGACTAAGGCTGAAACTGCAACAGCGAAAGCTTCCTTTTGGTTAGAGGTATTTTATAAAACAATGCCCCAAGTGGATATATTCACAGTCAATTACACAAGCGTACCACTGATTCTGTATAAATAAAGCAAGCACTAGCATCAATCGAATGTAAAATTTTGAAAATTAGAGGCAACGTTGATAACATCATAATTGAGGAAGAACCAAATGTAACAAAAAGAAGATGCGAAGATGTGTATATAAAACAAGGAATGTTAGCAGCAAAAGAAGTATGTGACATAATAGTTCAAAAGAGCAAACAAAGGTTTGAATTCTCCAGCCACCTATTGGCCTCTAATTTACTTGACCAGCAATTCTTCCCTTCAGTGAAGAATAAATTTCCTGAAAAAATGTTTTCTGCTGTTGTGCAGCCTTATCCATTTTTAAATAAATTAAAGTTAAAAACAGAACTGCAGATCATTTATTCTCGAGATGATTTTCAAGAAATGAAAAGTTCAATAGCACTTCTCAAGTTTTTAATTCAAAGTAACCTTCAAGGACCCTTTGGAGAGGTTATGAAATTGTTGAAATTGGTAGCTACTATCCCAATGACAATGTGTGAAGCAGAGAGGTGTTCCTCCACAAAATATTTCTTAGAAGCACCATGGATGAAGATATGCTGTCTGCTCTTGCCATGCTATCCATTAAAAACGAAATGATCCACAAGCTTCCAGATTTCAACGAGAGAGTCATATGTAGATTTGCCAGGAAAAAGGAAAGGAGGATGGACTTTGTCTATAAACATACCTCTACAGGAAATTCAGCCCCATCAACGTCTTCAGGACCATTTAAAGTAAGTTTAGAACTACAACATATTTGAAATAATTTAGAAAATAAAATCATTTGGAAAGGTAAATATCATAATGCAGTTAAAGTGGTGAACCCCTGTCTTTTTAGGCACCAGCCGCCATTGGTGTATACAAATCCGATGTCTACTTATCGGGCCCCTGAACGTATTTACACTTACTACTACTTGTGACAATGACCACAACAATATTCCGGGTAAAAAGCCGAATTGGAACAGTGAGGGAGGTAGTCAAATGTTTCCCGGAAAGTCCACTTCGAAGAAAATTGATTCAAAATATACCTCTATTGCGTGAAACTACCTAAGTAGATGGACTACAAAATATAAAAATCATTTACATATTTCCAGAGAATTTGGCTTCCATTATTCTCCAGACATTGTCAGATGGTGGAAACAACAAAATACGAGAACGTGTGTATATGCTGTTTCCTCAGCCGACTTCTGTATTATTGATGTCATTAACATTATTGTAAATACTGTTTTCAGTGGAGCCCGTTGCAAACATGCTTCGGGGAATTTTATTTGTAACCGCACTGAGAATTTAACTTTCTGAATTTATTCAAATTATGGTCGTAATTTCACGATTATTTTATAGATTTTAGTAATGAAATAATAATTAATATGCTGCGTTTCTAGCCTAATGATTCGCCTATCATATGCAGGGTTATCAGGTTCGATTCCGGTTGTTGAAGGAATTTTGATTATATTTTATTTCCCTGGAAAAGAATCCGTAGCATAATATATATTATGTGAGCGCGTGTGTACACCCGCGCACTGGTGCATTTTTAACCCACAATAATAAACCTTAACGTTAAACTGAACAATTAAGTTAAGAACACCAGTATGGTTTTTATTTCATGCAAGTATACATTACAAATGTAAAATACAAAATTATGAATGTAAGAAAAGAAACTGTATTCCGTGGAATCCATGTCCTATAAAATGTAAACAAATGCGATTTTATAAAATAATATCTGTTACAATGATACACACATATAGTTTGTGAAATATATTCATTTGTTGTTTTGAGTTAAAGGCATTGTTACGTAATTTTGTTAATATGTATTAGGTGAAATAGGCCCTAGTCGTTTCAAAGGTAAAAGTGCGACAAAATTAATTGAATTGAGTTTTATTTATGGACGCTCTTCAACTACTATGGTCTTTAGCGCCCCATTCTATATTAAGCGTGAATGTCTGGAAATTTTTACGCTCGGAAAAAATCCATCACCCCCCGCCGGGTTTGAATCCGCGAAGTCGGAAATCGATATGACTGTAGTAGTGAAAGGAATAGTAATAACAGGTCAGTAAATGAATGCCCTGCCTTACATTTTGGATGCATCTGCAACACATGCTCTTGCATTCTGGCAATCAGCGTACTTTTTTTGAAGCAGTCCTAAAAAGAATAGACATAGTTTTAGGAAGCTAATAACCTGCACAGTCCTTAATCTTGCACCGACTTTAACCATATTTGAAACATATAAAAATTGCTTAAAACTCTGAGTAAAAGCTCAACTCCTCATGTGCGTTTGTACGCAGAAGAGTTGAAATATTATAGGACTCATTCCATGCAAACTAAGCTTAATGTTGTACTGTATTAACCAAATTGAAATGCGTCGATAAATTTTCTCTAAACTTCTATATAAACAATCTCAACATTCTTGAGTTGTTTGATGCCCACAGACAGCATGGACAAAGTGACACTAATAGGTGCTCCACAGTAGTTAACGCATCTAAAAACCAAGGTTAGCAAGTGTGCTAATGTTGCGTAAAGTTGGAGAATAAGAAATCGCGTGTTTTGAATTATGTGCTTATAGCTTGACTGTAAATTAAAGTACATCCTTCATCCAGAATATTAGCACCACTACATGCAGAGTAATTATTTTCCTCGTTCACTGAATTTGACGAACATGCTGCTCCTTCTTCTGGTAACGTGCTAACATATACAGGTGCGATGCGGTGGCTTTAGCACTTAACATCTGCAAAGAATCCTCTTCACCCATCTTCTTTCTCTTAAAAAATATCCTAATATCCATGATGATGATCACAAGGTATAGATATAAATAAAGCACTTACACCAATTACTGTCAATACCGCAACTCAATTCCTGATCACTCGCACAAGGATAAGCGTGTTTTAGAACTGAACTGAACGTACCACAAGAAATCGAAGTAACTCAGGTCTTAGCAAATATAAACTACTAAGTCATGATTATGTGAGTGTTGTTGCTATGTTCTTTACGAGTTAGCCAGAAAGCATTAAATTTCCTTCGACTGTACAAGAAATTGCTGTTCTTGTGCATGGCTTTTGTTTCAAATTGTCTACAGTCAACAACATAAAACTGGCACGCAGAATGCTATGTGAGACTTTGTTAAACTTATTTCATGAAAGGGAATATCTTGAACCACTATTCTGCAAAACACGAAGTCAATTTTCAAATAATCACAGACCTAAAAAAAAGGAGCTGCTGTTACAAATTATAAAATAGTCTAAATATAAGACGATAGTAAGAACATAATAATAATACTAATAATAATATCAAATAAAAGTGTTTGGTAGTTCCAGGGAGGGACTTTTGCCCCCCCCCCCCATGCCGACACCTTATCAAAGAGTGCCACCAGAGCTAAGATTAGTTCATAATGCTTAAAGTTAAAGAAAAGAAACTGGAATACCTTGGCGTTGTAATCCCTTAGAATTTGAAAGACATTCTAATAAAGTGGGTAAGAGAAAAGTAACAGAAGATACGCGTAAAAATGTTTCGCATTCAATAATAGGTGATGCTATTTGCATAACTTGCAGTGATTTCGAACATGAAAATCAAATCAGATGAGATGGACTGGAAGTTGCTAAATATTCTACTGAAGAAGGGTGTGCTAGTACTAGCATGAGGAGGTCCAGTAAAAAGGAATACGTACCTGCTGAAGATACCCTGAGTACATTAAATACCATTTCAACTCCGTTAGGCGAATCCTCCATTTCCAAATCAAAACTGGCTCGCCTTAAAAGGTACTGGCGAAGGAAATATGCTTCTGTGGCCAGGACATTGAACAGAAGTATTGTCAAAACTCCTGTTGAAAAACAATGATGGGGATGAAATGATTTTTCAGTTTAAAGATAAATTTGTAAGCGCAAACACAGCACCTGAAAAATACATGACATTAACCTGCCTCCCCAATAGTTGGAGTGGACACAAAATGTTTTCGGATTTAGATGTATCTAGGTTGAGAGAAGTTATTTTGTTTACGTAATTTATTTACATAATTTATTGTTACGTAAATTATTAGCCTCACGCTTGGGAATCCAATTTGAGAAAGTTATTGCCTTGGAGTTTATTTATTTAATCAGCTCCATGTATGAACGTCAATTTTGAAGTGGATTGTTTATTACGTAATATGCTGCTACGTATGAGAAGCATTTTTTGATTATGTATTTTTGTTGTTACGCTCCAAGTTTTTTTAAAATAATATTAACTTAACTTTGTTATTAAACTGCTTCTATAGGTATTATTTACGTTTGTTTTTGCCTCGGCTGCGTCAGTATTGTTTTAGAGTTATGTATCTTAGACAGGGCGTGGTACGATAAGAACGACGCAAATTAAATAGCACTACACTGATATTAAGAGCTGTGAGATTCTTTAATTCAAAACTTGTGCTTTGTTAACGCGTATATTTAATTTTACGATTCACACGAATACGTAATATTTCTTTAGAGAACACATCTTCCATCCGGTCACTACCAAGGTCTGCAGGCAACTGAACATATTTCAACCGTCCAAACCCGTAAGCTTCTGTATTTCAAGTATCTGATTGGCTAATCTTAGTCCAATAGAATATCGGCATATAATTAAAGTTTTTTCTGGCTGTTGATTGGCTATTTTAAAAAACTGTGCCAATATTTACGTTATTGCTGCCCTAATCATGACTAGTAGTATTCAAACTCTCAAACTCATTATTGCCTCAAGGTTACCTCATTGCTAGCAACTTTAAACTTATTATTCTCACAGCTCTTACACTATTAAATTACATAATGCATTCACATAACGGTTTTGAACATATTTAGAATAATAAAAGCATTTGCAATGACTGTTACACACATTTTTATAAATTATTACATACATATTGCTTTAAGGCGGGCTGTTATTGAATTTACATATTATATAATTTAATTAAAATTATTCAAGTATTAAAAATACTGCCTCTAGGTATGTGGCACATACTGTAAAACAAACGCATACTCAAAAGGGCTTTAGTCTACACCAGGCAGGAGCTACCAACATAAGCTACCGGATGATGATGTTAAAACAGTAAAAAAAGGCTTTATGAAGAAGACATCGGCAGAATGATACTAGGCATTAAGGATGTAAAAATCTATATAGGAGAGAAGAAAAAAGAAAGGAAGGAAAAAGTAGAAACGGTTACTTTTGACCAATGTGAAAAAACTCATTAGGGAGTTAAAATCAGGAATCCGGGAACAAAAATAGGATTTTCGTGATCTACATCCCTGAGACCTAAATACTCCGTCATGATAGAAGCAGTAGAAGCATACAATGCGCGCATGTGCATGATTTGTGAAAACACAAAATTAATATTTATATGCATCAAGAATTTCAAACATAAGAGTGACAATTCCTTTACAGAACTTAGTGATTTGGTGCATAAATTAATGTGTTTTGATCCGTCGCCAGATGGTTATTTAAACAAATGTGAAAGGTGCCCTAGATTCAGTTCTGATATAAACAATGACAAATGTATTCCAGGCAAGTCTAATAGAACAAATTATGTACAGGAAGTGGAAAGCGACGAACAGAGCACAGATGACTTATCCTGCAATAAAAGCACCTCCAAATTTCTTGCATAATTTCATAATAAATTTTAAAACATTGAAATCGCACAATTTCTTTGCAAAATCGCGATAGTTATATGGGTGCAAAGCTTTACAATGCACTGCAACACACAAAATCTTGTGTAAAGTATAATGAATTTAAGAACTGTCTGAAGAACTATTTAATAAATGAAGCTTTTTATAGCGTGGATGAAGACTTAAATCCTACTTTCTTAATATAATTTCCACATACCTACATAGTATCATCAAATCTGTAAATACGACATTTCGTATTGAAATATCAATTTGTACATGACTTGTAATTTATTATGTAAAATTTGTATATATTCATGTGTTTTTATTCTATGTGTAATTAAAATGGTTTACACTAAATTTAGTTTTGATATGTGACGCTGTATATCCACTAGTTTAAGGCATACATTGTATCTATACTCTATATAATTTATTATCTGTATTTGATGTATATTGATGTAATGCACGACACGGTACAATATATGGTACATATATTACTTTGTGTATTAGTAATATATAATGTATGTATGACATGGTTCAATTATGTATCACACTGTATTGACCAACAATAAATTCAAATTCAAATATAATTACTAAGGCATCTGAAAAGCCAAACAGAACTTGCAATTATTGGGGATTACTTAGAAAATCACAGATTAATCATACAGAATGCTATACAAGTCACTATTGGAATTGGAGTCATTCTCAAGCAACAATATACCCCTTTGTCATTTAGTACAGAACATCAATAACAATTCCGCAATAGTCTCGGAATATTTAGTTCAAGACACTGCAGGATTTGTGGTTTTCCAAGTAAAATTAATTGCCCATCTGAAACAAAAATTCCAGCAGCTCAAAAAACATTTTACTTTAGTGATAGAGTTGCCGCATAATACAAAACAAATTGAAAACTTGCTTCATCATGAAGAAGATTTCAACGTGCAAGCCGAGTGAAACTTCTCCGCCGCAAGCCATGGCAAAGGTCCGTGTGATGGTGTGGTGGGGGACTATAAAACGATTAGCTGCACGTGAAAATATTCAGGAAACAATTATTAACACTCCCCAAGAACTCTATGTATGGATAAATTTCAACGTAACTGGAATTATGTGTTCATTTACGACAAATGAAGAACACAAACATGAAAGCTTTTTTTTAATTCTGCGGATTCCATACGTCTAAAGGCTGGTCCGAAATAGAAACATTCAATGTGTTTTGTCTACGACTGGAGAACTACACGTGATAATGTACTGAAGCTCTTTGGAAATGACAAGAGAAGTGGAAGTGCGACGTATGACGTTACCCGCATGCAGCAAGTGCAGGCATACAACCACAGCACCATGCAACAGGGAGGGGAATAACTGTGTGTTGCTCGCCAGGCGAATTATTTAAATTTATTTAACTAAATTATTGAAACATCAACTGAAATTTTGTTAGCTTATAGAAAGATGCCAGTTATAATCAGCAGCAAAATAACTATTATCAAAAAATTGTAATTTTAGATATAAATATTTATAAGAAGATTAATTATTTTTCTGTTATATTAATATTGAGGGTAAAAAAAACAACACGGTGAGGTTAAAAGCATTGACATTCTTCTACTTAAAATTACCTTCAGAATTTATACTCACTATTTATTATGATCATTAAAAGACATTTATTATAAACATGTCAGGGGTAACCTTGAAATTTCAACCCCCTATAATACGAAAACGGTGGGGTTTAGGGGCTTCATTTTGCATATGGTATTCGTGCGTCATCTGAGCTCTAACATGCATAAGAATAAATACTTTTCGAGACGTTGAGGTTTTCGATGGAATTACCCATTTTAGTTTGTTGAAAATATAAACAAAACAAACAAAAGAAAGGAACCTAGATATTCAGTGTTCACATGCTTGCACCCATTCACTGACTGACTCTTCATCTAAAACTTTTACGTTGTAACCTACAAGCTGCTACTTGAGGGCGCAAAAGGAACACTTCAGTGTCGAGATAGAAGTTCTTCACTTCCAATCTAGGCAAGCAATACTGACCTAACATTACCATGGCAGCCTTCCCAAACAAGAGAAATACTGAACCCGAAGTGCCAAAATATTTCTTTTGCTCTTGCTGGAGGGTTCAGCTTTTGTGGCATCACTTCCCACCGGGAATTAGGTCCCCGGCTTGCCTTCGAAGTCAGAATAGAACTTTAATGTCTACGTTACCTGGCTAAACATTTCACAACTGTTGACAAGTTTAATTTTGATATTAAATACTGCAATTAAGAAATGATGCAAGCAGGAAATATTAAGTGAAAATTCTTCACCTGTGGGGAAGCCTCTGGTGAAAAAATAAACAAGAGAACTGAAAAATAATAATTCTGGCGTCCCAGAATACTTAAAGGCAGCACATCGGCTTCTAAATGAGACATAGACTAATCTTTTTTAACGAGTGCATAAGTGTATAAGACAAGATGTCCCGCAATATTGGCGCAGGGCCATTCTAAAGGTACTCTATAAGAGAAAATGCAACATTAGCAAACCAAATTCTGATACAGGAATAGCATCAGAATACACGACTGACTTGTTTCCTTATCAAGCGACTGTACAAACAAGCCAAAGACTTCATACTGGATGAACAGTTTGTCTTCCGCAAAAAGAGATAGACGACGCAAGCAATGAATTATCTTCAGAACGACGTGTATGACGCCCTACTATGCCTGAGAGAATAATTATGTCTTATTCGTAAATTATACAAAGACCTTTGACCACATTAGTAGAGATGTGCTCATTAGGAAATTAGAAGGATTATTTGTAAGAACTTAACTATGAGATTTGTTAGAATCATACTGAAGGACAGTTCATTCCAGATAAACTACGGCATCACCAGGCCGGATTCAATCATCCAGACAAATGGGGTCCTACAGGGAGTTCCTCTGAGCCTACTGTGTTCATAATAATGACTACAAACGTCCAACATAAGATCTCCACAAAATATGCTAATATTTATCCATACGCTTATGACATTATCCTAGTATTACAAAAGATAGCGTATTTACAAATTCCCTTTGATCAGTTGATATCGGGTGGAAGAAAATTATCCCAAAATAAACATTAAAAAGACCGAAAGGAAGAGGGAGAAGACAAGCAGTTAACGATGGAATTATAAACATAAATATCATCTCCAAATCCAAGCGCCAAATACCAAGGAATCACGCACACAAGAAACGTTTCCTCATTACATATTATGCTGAATTCACCGCTGTTATCATACCCATTAATATAGCTTAGGCAACCTCAGTCAGCTATACCTACGGCTTTTCGATATTAAAGTTTTAACCGTAATCGGATATGGTCTGGAAATAGCATGGAAACACCGCAGCAAGAGACATTTAGAGATACAGAGAGAAACAGAAATTCACATTCTTAAAAAGATGTATCTGCCTGTTAAAATAGGCCATCCGGACTGACATATATACTGCCAAGAGAACAGATGTTTATAGAAGCCGTAATACATACTGCAATGGCGCAATTACTGTTATCTTTTACCAGCCTGTAGTGGAGACCGATGAGACGAGAGGTAAAACGTATGTCCAAAGTTTTATTCTAGTGATGTCATGATAAAAATGGAATAATTGCTCGTCGGCTGTAAGCTGAGGCATTTAATGATCTTACAACCATAGTTCTCATCATCGTATGTGCAAAATGGAGGTCTTCCACCAAGTAAATCACGACACTGCCCCGGCTTTATGAAAACTACTGTGACAGATTAACAAAATAGGCTCTCTTACATAATTTTGTATAAGGGATAAAATTGCCTTAGAATAACAAATAAACAAACAACTTGCACATTGTGGATTTGTTGTTGTTGGTGGTGGTGGACCTCATTTACTGTAGTACCATTCAATTCCTTCTGGTACACTAGCGCTAGCAGTTGTTGTAGTCATCACAAGTAAAAATAAATTCCCTACCCTGTTTCTTGGATGATCCAATACTCAATTTTTATTTTTCAGATGATTAAACGAAAATTTAATTTGCTCTATTCTCTCTCTCTCTTATACCTCGTATTTTGAAGAAGTATACGAATCTACAGGTTAAATTGTTCATGAGGGAAACTTCGTTCTCATATGTCATGTTGTCAAAGACTCGTTTCAATAAAAACTTGTTCTTCTCAACACTAGGCACAGAACAGCAAACTATTAGAAGTGCAACTCTCGTGTTAAACGTTGGAAACACGAGGGCGATCGCAGCGTGAGTAGTGATCTGGGGTTGAACTAAACTATGAAAAATCGTGCTCTCGGATGATGACGTCACTCGTAGCTACTACAGCTGTATTTTTCATACCTGCCTAGCTGTCTGCTCAGCTGATCATATGTTCCAATATTGTATCGCTACTGACGACGTACAAAGTTAATTACGTGAGCTTCAATAATCGTGATTGCACTTGGAGTTATTCATATTTCTTTTTAAAGGAGTCGATTAAAGCTCACATAAAATAACTTGTCACTGTCATCTGTAGCAATACAATATTAGAACACAATTATGATCAGTTGAACACTCACAGCTAGGCTAGTATGAAAAACACAACTGTTTATTCCTGTGTAACTTATTAAATTATCCAATAGTCGGCACATACATTGCTTTTTATATAATATTATTGGGGTTAATAGTGGTTGCTGAATGTTTCTATGTCATAATACATAATGGTCACATTTAAATTTTTGAGAGTGAATGAGATCCAGCACCTTGCAATAATTTCTTCTGCATGCTTCATAGTAAAATCTTTTGCACTTAAACTGCCTCCATGGTTTGTTTGAACTTCCAACCAACAGTAGGATGTGGAATTTGACAGGAAAATTGGAAGAATAACACAGGTTTGACACTTGTTATTTTATTCTACTCTAGATAGCGCAATAAAATTTGACATGAATAACTTAATTCCATTTCCTACAAAGAAACTTCTGCACACATTATATGCAATAGTGTAGCTATTGTTTGTCATTCACTAAATTGCTATTAGCAGTGCAATAAATGTCATTAGCAAGTTTCACCACACCATTTAACACTATTAATGTCATTGTCACTCTCTGTGCTCTGACTTGAAGCACCATCACTGGACACAAATAGCCACAACTTAACTCCAACTTTCCATTGTGTATATCCTAGAATTAAATAGAACACACATGTTTAAACTACCCTTAAAAGTAGGTTTCTGAAAAGAGAAATTACTTACATTAAGGAAAAATTTGTGGTTACAAACACCTTGTGATTATATTACACACTATCCACTGTAAACCAGAGTTCTCTCTGATGTAAACAAAGCATATGCTTCCTCTTGTCTTCAAACTAAGCACTACGCTTATGCCAATGTAAATAATTCCTTAAACGTATTGTGTCATGAAACATTGGAGTAGGAAAGGTATAGAACTACACATTTTATTGTGATTATCGTAAGAACTCATTGTGAAAGGTTATGGATATATAGTAACTGTTAAGAGATTACAAAATATGATTTTCTTAATTCTACCTGCTATTGCATTAACAATCAAAGAGTATCTTTTTGTTAATTATCAACTGTATGGATGACTGCTATTCTCTTGCCTATATGAGAAATACAGCAATGAATTCTCAGCATTGCTATCTGAGTACCAAATAAACTCTTTGCATAACACAGGAAATATGATAAGCAAACAGTCATTCATAATACGCTAGCACTCATATGCTCAGCTCAAGTCAAATCTTCGACTTTATCAGTTAGTGTTTGAGTTGCCATGACAAAGGAAGAAGTGCATAGTGTGAATAAGCTGTTTTAACACAAAACTGGGAAACCGTTAAAAAGTGGCAAAAAAGTTTGGTTGATAAAGTGCTAAATGAGAAGGAAACAACACTTTTTATTGTAAAACCACCACCACTTTGTGTTACTTGAACAAAATAAAATTCAGTATATGCAAAGGATCCATGGATCTTTTCATTGAAGGTTCAATGAATCAGATCTTTTGAAGGATCCTTCGAACTGTTATTTATAGTGAAATTTTAAATACTTTTCATTAAAAAAATTACTAACCTTCTGTGAATTCAGAAAACTAAGCTTATATATATAAATAAACAAACCTAATGCTAACCTTCCATAAATTCAGAAACCTAAGCTTATATAAAAAAAACCTAACCTCCCATAGTAACTTGGATGCAATGTGCTGTATATGAAAAGTGTTTAAAATACGTAGTGTGTTAAAATGTTCACTATAAATAACAGATCAAAGGACCATTCAGAAGATCCAATTCATTGAAGAGATTCATGAAACCTTCACTGAAAAGAGCCATGGGTTGTTTGCATATACACAATAGTGGATGAGTATATACAATCAGACAAAAAGTTCAATGCCATGCCTGGGATTCAAACCAGCAATCTTTAACTTGCCATACCACTGCTCTGCCATCTAAGACTTTCTCTACTCACAGTAAGCTATTTTCATAAGTATTCTACAAATGATTCATCATATATCGTGATCAACTTCATGTTTATCATGTGTGTTAACTTAAAAGGCTTCAATACATTTAAAAAATATTAAACGCCCATTACTTCAAAACCTTTGATTTTTGCACAAAAACAACACGATCATTTAAATGCCTATACATTTCTTATAATATCCTGCAACTTAATTACTACTGCACAATGTATCTTTAAGGGAAGGATTTTGTATCATCAAAATTGCTACAAAGTTTAAATGGTAGAAAACAGACACGAAAGATTGGAACCACTTTGGAATTTCAAAGCCTCAGAACACATACTGAAGCCGCTAATTTCACTCAAAACAAACACTTCAGTTATTCTTGGAAACAAATGCTTTTGAGCATCTGTAATAACAGATTACAAGGACATTAATTGTCAAAAAAGCTACCAGAATTTCTATTTTCATACACCATGCCCAGTTCAAAAAAGGACATAGTGGCAGTTAGATAAAAATGCCCAAAAGAGGGTGAATTACTAAAATATATGTGAATGATATCAAATATCTTTCTTCCTTCTGTATTAGAAAATTTCATTTGGGCACTGTCTTAAAAGAATTATAGTATCATTGGCATGCTATCTTTGACAGTTAGTGTGTCAGTCCACCAATAATCCTACATTTTTTAATTATACAAGAGTATCACTCGCATGATCTGCATCTATGTGTTTGAATATTAGCACAGTAACATGCTAATTAATTTGCATTAAAGGTTGATTTTACCTTACCTACTTTTGGCTGTGATCTCCACCCATCAATTATGAAGTGCAAACACGAAAATTAATCGTATATTCCACTGTCTGGATGACTCACAATATCTGAAAATTAAATCAGGACAATATAAAATTCAGCAACACTAAGAAGCTCTTAAAAACTTAACCTTTCATCTAGCACTCTCATGCTGGAAACTTAATAACATACCTTCAGATTCTATGTCACCAATCGGGACTCGAACCACAACACTGGAAGGAATGTAAATCGTAGGCGTATCCCCTCTGTCTGGACGGCTCAATGTATCTGAAAATTTATTCGTTATATAAAAATGTTGCAACATACAGTAACCTATCAGTTTTCTACCTCATTCTACGAATATCACTGAAGTTAATAGAAAATACCAATATTACAACAAATATACATTCAATCAGAAATAGCGTAAATGTATGATTACCGTCTCGGCTTTGTTCCTGATGAAAAAACTTCGGGCGAAAACTTCCAGCTATAAAAATCCAAGATGGTCCCTTTCGTCGTGCCTCTGCCATTTAGTTCGTTACGAACGTCCAAACTTGAAACAGCCAATCAGAAAATTCGCATTTCCCGCAAAAGTACAACTAGTGACACACCGTGTCCATGTGGGGAGTTAGTGCCTGTGTTTCCACTTAGCCAATCCCACAATCACCCCTGTGACACTAGGGCAAGCCACAGGGGTGATTGTGGGATTGGCTAAGTGGAAACACAGGCACTAACTCCCCACATGGACACGGTGTGTCACTAGTTGTACTTTTGCGGGAAATGCGAATTTTCTGATTGGCTGTTTCAAGTTTGGACGTTCGTAACGAACTAAATGGCAGAGGCACGACGAAAGGGACCATCTTGGATTTTTATAGCTGGAAGTTTTCGCCCGAAGTTTTTTCATCAGGAACAAAGCCGAGACGGTAATCATACATTTACGCTATTTCTGATTGAATGTATATTTGTTGTAATATTGGTATTTTCTATTAACTTCAGTGATATTCGTAGAAAACTGATACGTTACTGTATGTTGCAACATTTTTATATAACGAATTAATTTTCAGATACATTGAGCCGTCCAGACAGAGGGGATACGCCTACGATTTACATTCCTTCCAGTGTTGTGGTTCGAGTCCCGATTGGTGACATAGAATCTGAAGGTATGTTATTAAGTTTCCAGCATGAGAGTGCTGGATGAAAGGTTAAGTTTTTAAGAGCTTCTTAGTGTTGCTGAATTTTATATTGTCCTGATTTACTTTTCAGATATTGTGAGTCATCCAGACAGTGGAATATACGATTAATTTTCGTGTTTGCACTTCATAATTGGTGGGTGGAGATCACAGCCAAAAGTAGGTAAGGTAAAATCAACCTTTAATGCAAATTAATTAGCATGTTACTGTGCTAATATTTAAACACAAAGATGCAGATCATGCGAGTGATACTCTTGTATAATTAAAAAATGTAGGATTATTGGTGGACTGACACACTAACTGTCAAGGATAGCATGCCAATGATACTATAATTCTTTTAAGACAGTGCCCAAATGAAATTTTCTAATACAGAAGGAAGAAAGATATTTGATATCATTCACATATATTTTAGTAATTCACCCTCTTTTGAGCATTTTTATCTAACTGCCACTATGTCCTTTTTTGAACTGGGCATGGTGTATGAAAATAGAAATTCTGGTAGCTTTTTTGACAATTAATGTCCTTGTAATCTGTTATTACAGATGCTCAAAAGCATTTGTTTCCAAGAATAACTGAAGTGTTTGTTTTGAGTGAAATTAGCAGCTTCAGTATGTGTTCTGAGGCTTTGAAATTCCAAAGTGGTTCCAATCTTTCGTGTCTGTTTTCTACCATTTAAACTTTGTAGCAATTTTGATGATACAAAATCCTTCCCTTAAAGATACATTGTGCAGTAGTAATTAAGTTGCAGGATATTATAAGAAATGTATAGGCATTTAAATGATCGTGTTGTTTTTGTGCAAAAATCAAAGGTTTTGAAGTAATGGGCATTTAATATTTTTTAAATGTATTGAAGCCTTTTAAGTTAACACACATGATAAACATGAAGTTGATCACGATATATGATGAATCATTTGTAGAATACTTATGAAAATAGCTTACTGTGAGTAGAGAAAGTCTTAGATGGCAGAGCAGTGGTATGGCAAGTTAAAGATTGCTGGTTTGAATCCCAGGCATGGCATTGAATTTTTTGTCTGATTGTATATACTCATCCACTATTGTGTATATGCAAACAACCCATGGCTCTTTTCAGTGAAGGTTTCATGAATCTTTTCAATGAATTGGATCTTCTGAATGATCCTTTGATCTGTTATTTATAGTGAACATTTTAACACACTACGTATTTTAAACACTTTTCATATACAGCACATTGCATCCAAGTTACTATGGGAGGTTAGGTTTTTTTTATATAAGCTTAGGTTTCTGAATTTATGGAAGGTTAGCATTAGGTTTGTTTATTTATATATATAAGCTTAGTTTTCTGAATTCACAGAAGGTTAGTAATTTTTTTAATGAAAAGTGTTTAAAATTTCACTATAAATAACAGTTCGAAGGATCCTTCAAAAGATCTGATTCATTGAACCTTCAATGAAAAGATCCATGGATCCTTTGCATATACTGAATTTTATTTTGTTCAAGTAACACAAAGTGGTGGTGGTTTTACAATAAAAGGTGTTGTTTCCTTCTCATTTAGCACTTTATCAACCAAACTTTTTTGCCACTTTTTAACGGTTTCCCAGTTTTGTGTTAAAACAGCTTATTCACACTATGCACTTCTTCCTTTGTCATGGCAACTCAAACATTAACTGATAAAGTCAAAGATTTGACTTGAGCTGAGCATATGAGTGCTAGCGTATTATGAATGACTGTTTGCTTATCATATTTCCTGTGTTATGCAAAGAGTTTATTTGGTACTCAGATAGCAATGCTGAGAATTCATTGCTGTATTTCTCATATAGGCAAGAGAATAGCAGTCATCCATACAGTTGATAATTAACAAAAAGATACTCTTTGATTGTTAATGCAATAGCAGGTAGAATTAAGAAAATCATATTTTGTAATCTCTTAACAGTTACTATATATCCATAACCTTTCACAATGAGTTCTTACGATAATCACAATAAAATGTGTAGTTCTATACCTTTCCTACTCCAATGTTTCATGACACAATACGTTTAAGGAATTATTTACATTGGCATAAGCGTAGTGCTTAGTTTGAAGACAAGAGGAAGCATATGCTTTGTTTACATCAGAGAGAACTCTGGTTTACAGTGGATAGTGTGTAATATAATCACAAGGTGTTTGTAACCACAAATTTTTCCTTAATGTAAGTAATTTCTCTTTTCAGAAACCTACTTTTAAGGGTAGTTTAAACATGTGTGTTCTATTTAATTCTAGGATATACACAATGGAAAGTTGGAGTTAAGTTGTGGCTATTTGTGTCCAGTGATGGTGCTTCAAGTCAGAGCACAGAGAGTGACAATGACATTAATAGTGTTAAATGGTGTGGTGAAACTTGCTAATGACATTTATTGCACTGCTAATAGCAATTTAGTGAATGACAAACAATAGCTACACTATTGCATATAATGTGTGCAGAAGTTTCTTTGTAGGAAATGGAATTAAGTTATTCATGTCAAATTGTATTGCGCTATCTAGAGTAGAATAAAATAACAAGTATCAAACCTGTGTTATTCTTCCAATTTTCCTGTCAAATTCCACATCCTACTGTTGGTTGGAAGTTCAAACAAACCATGGAGGCAGTTTAAGTGCAAAAGATTTTACTATGAAGCATGCAGAAGAAATTATTGCAAGGTGCTGGATCTCATTCACTCTCAAAAATTTAAATGTGACCATTATGTATTATGACATAGAAACATTCAGCAACCACTATTAACCCCAATAATATTATATAAAAAGCAATGTATGTGCCGACTATTGGATAATTTAATAAGTTACACAGGAATAAACAGTTGTGTTTTTCATACTAGCCTAGCTGTGAGTGTTCAACTGATCATAATTGTGTTCTAATATTGTATTGCTACAGATGACAGTGACAAGTTATTTTATGTGAGCTTTAATCGACTCCTTTAAAAAGAAATGTGAATAACTCCAAGTGCAATCACGATTATTGAAGCTCACGTAATTAACTTTGTACGTCGTCAGTAGCGATACAATATTGGAACATATGATCAGCTGAGCAGACAGCTAGGCAGGTATGAAAAATACAGCTGTAGTAGCTACGAGTGACGTGATCATCCGAGAGCACGATTTTTCATAGTTTAGTTCAACCCCAGATCACTACTCACGCTGCGATCGCCCTCGTGTTTCCAACATTTAACACGGGAGTTGCACTTCTAATAGTTTGCTGTTCTGTGGGGCAAGCCAGGCTGGCGTAGTCGATAAACATATTTTTTATGTTGCTTTGGGGTTAAGCAATCACAAATAGTTTTGCTGTTTAATCGATAAAACATATTTTTTAGAAAACCAAAACAATTCAAAAACTATATGTAAGCCTGTTTTAATGCAGCACACATCGTAGCTATCGTGTGCTGATAGTTTGCCACATTTAAAGCCCGCCATGTTATGTTGAATCACGTGACTGCTGTAGACTAAGGTGAATGTGCCGGGCAAAATTTTCAACATTATTTGGCTTTCTTCTTAATATTTAGTTTCGCTTTATTAAATAATTACAAAATGGATACGCGTAAGCTGACAGATGTATTGCGAGCAACAATAGACCCTAATCAACGGCAGCAGGCTGAAGAACAACTGAGCCAGGTACGGAAAGACATGTGGCTGATTATGACCTTCGTAAAGAAATATGCGATTATGGTTAAGAATGAGGAAAATAGTATTCTACGTTCTGAAGCATCAACGATCATGCTGAATGAAGCTGGTAAATGCTAAAATGCAGCAAATCCAAATTAAGCATAAGATCGGCGTGGTGAAGGGTGTGCATTAAATGGTTATAAAATGCACGCGCGTGTACCAAAATGCCACATCTTGTACTTAATTTAACCCGCCCTTTTAAAGACTTCGGACTTTCTTAGAAAGAAGAGAGTATCCTATTTTTAAATTAGAAATGACTAATATTGAACTAATGCAATAAGAAGGAGCATATCTCTTGCACACTGCACATTTTCTTTGCATTAGTAATGTTTATATTCAGCAAGAGCTGAGGAGGTTAGCAGAACTGCAATGCCGTATTTTCACAATTAAGACATTACTAGAATACTCGAAGTCTCTATTTGTGACATCTGAACTTTTTGTCAAATCATATACATGTTTATGTTAAGATAACATTGCTGTTTGACTCCTTGTCATTGACATTGTTGTATACCAAGTTGAGAAAGATACACTATATTTAACAAAGAAGTTTTAGGTATTAACTGTTTGATTTATTGATGTTGCAAAACATTCAGTTTTGCCCATGTTTCATTAAATGTCATTCTCTGAAAACTGGGCATTTTTAACAAATTAAGGAGGCTTTTTGTTAAGATGTCGGCAGTCTTTCAGGTGAAGTTGAGATAAATGTTGACATGATTAAGTGTTTTACAAACTTAGCCCATGATAATCAATATTTCAATTTTATAAGCCTTTGGGAACAATTGCTCATGGTTTGCAGCTAGGAGTAGGTACTTCACTACAAACCCAGCTTTTTCCATTCTTCGCACCTCTTCTCATATCTGTTTATTCATTTATTTTTATTGTGTATAATCTGATATCCCTTGCTGCTTCATCATTTTCCTGCTCACATTTGTTTTGTGCACATTTTAGCAAGCAGTTTCTATTCATCTAATGTCCTAGATAACTTAGGTTTATGTGGATCAGTTTCAGCATTTTCTTCCTTTACCCATCCTTTCTGAAATAGCTTCACTACTTATTTTATCTTTGTTTCACACATTTAATTTTTATCAATATCAACATTTCAAATACTTTTGGTGACTTTCCCTACTTCATCACATGCTGCACAAAACAAATTCCTAGTCTTTCATTTGTTTCTTCAAGGTTCTACAGAAAAATTATTGTTTTTATATTGAAAGCCAGCTTCCTTTGCAATTGCTATTCTCCATTTGACTTCATGACAACCATTCATGTCGCTCCCGTAGACCCCGTCATTCATAGGCCCCTTATTCAAAACCCAAGAAATTCTTACTGTTACTGGTGAATACATATATTCTCACTTGAGTTACCTTACAGATAATTGTAATAACTTCACAAACCTTGCTGTACATGACAATACAAGGCATTCGCATGATTTTCATAGACCAGCAAATAGCTTAAAACTGTTGCAAAAAGGATGTTACTATTCTACAATAACAATTTATAATAACCTTCCATGTTCCTAAAGCTATTAGGCAATGCTAATCAATAAAATCTTCAAGAAAGATTTAAAGTTTTTCTTATATGCTCATCCCCATATACTATGGAGGAATTTGTTAGTATGTCGTTCAACAGGTGAATATTTAATACATAGGGCAATTGCATGTAATGGTGATTTACACTTATTTGTTACTGTTCTCCTATTATAATGCATGTTGAGAAGTTTACTCTTAAAATGATGGTGGTTTACAAAAAAGGAAAAAATGTTCTAGGTGTTGGGTATGTTATTAGTTATGCTGCATATCTCATAATTTTTTGATATGCACTTTCAAAAAGTTGAATAGAATAAAATTATGGTGAGATGAGCACAGTCCATCTTAAGCTATTTACTACCCACATTTGCAAGCAGTGGGAAAATTGCAGGAAGAAAACATTTCACAGTAATGTGATGAAACCAGGTATTTGATCTGCAGGACAAGCAAAACGTTTTGATAAAACATGGCGGTATGTTTTTAATGGTTGGTCTCATAGTGAAAGGCAATGTGTCAATTGTTAAGCATAAAGGAATAGGTCAGCTTAAACCTGTTGTACACACAATATCAGTCACATGTTAACTTCAAATTATTTACTTTAGAATAAGTTAAAGTTTCAAAAGCAATAATTGCCAGTGTCTTTCCATGTAAAGTGAATAAATATTATTATTGCTTTTCATCTCCAGGCTTACATACAGAGGAGGGAGAATTTTAGTTTGGTTCTGTATAACCCATTTCATAAATTATTGATAACTCTTCCTTCATTATCCACTTGTAATTCAGATTTATAAGAGCATTATTTGCAACTACTTCCATATGTTGCTTTGGTTGAAGTAGTGTACTATTGAGATATTTGTAAAAGTGATCAATAGTCCCATTTTATTCCACTTCTAGTAAGGTTAACATCAATACACAAACAAAACAATATACCAAATGAAATGAGAGTCATAGCAATAGCTCCGGAAAATGAAAGATACCCAGAAAAGGAATGGCTCCGAATATATACAGATGGATCCCTCATCAATAAAAAAACCGCCGGTGCAGGAGTATACCGTAAACATTTTGCACAGTAACATTAGATGAAACGTCAAACTACTATGATGGAGAATTAACAGCTATAAAAGCAGCAATACAGAACATTTTATATAGACCATACATAAAATAAAAAATAGTCAGCTTATCAGATTCAAAATCAGACATAGATGGAATAGTAAATTAAAATAATAAAACAAGAAATATTAAAGAAATAAGCCTAATTAAAGAGTTGGAACTAGAAATCATGTCACTCTACAATGGATCCCAGCTCATGTCAGACTTTTGGGCAATGAACATGCGGATCAATTAGCAAGGAAAGGTGCAATACAACAAATAAAACCTGTAGGACAAATAGAAATAAACAATTAAATAATGTTAAACAACATTTCAAAAGACAGCAGAGACTTGATGAAGATAAAGTTTATAAGAATATTAAAGATAGAGTTGATATACAAAAAATGCCAAGGAAGACTGCAGTGGCCTTATTTAGGATGGCAACTGGCCACAATTGCCTCGCAGAACACCTCTATAAGATAGGATGCCTACCTACACCCAAGTGCACTCTCTGTGAAGAAGATGTCATCCTGAACAAACAACATCTCGCCAAATGCAAAGGCCTTAAAAGTGATAACTTACAGACTTTATATTGGGAAGCCAGAGGGAAAATGATGCAGATCAATTAAACCCCAGTGCCACTGGTGAACATCATCATCTAAGGAGACATCAGCTCTAAACAGTTGCTCATCGGTGTGATCTTGCCTTGTTGAATTTTATTTTCATTGATCAAGGCAAGTGCATCTACGGAAAGAATGTGAATAGCAAGGTCTGGTTAACTGTGTCTTTACAACATGTTTGTCACCAGAGGTGTTATTTTATGCAGGATTGTTTACCTGGAGTGGCAAATACTTTTAGTTTTAAATAATAATTCACATATTTATTCACACTCTAATATATCCATGCTCTGGGGAATAATACTGATTAAAGAAAAATTCCTCTCTCCATCAGGGAAGTGTACCTGCCACCTCTTAGATTTAGAGGTTAGTACACTAACCACTAGACTGCTTAGATTTGCATTTGTTTGTGCTGATTATAAAAGGGCAATTTGATGTAATTGGGGTAAAAAGAAATGTGTGGCACATATACATTCTGCAAGACAACAAATAACTAAAATAATTATAATAGAAGTAAAAAATCTGGCGTGCATCACTTGTACAACTTTCTCTACACTTACAAATCTGCATATTATATTACTCTTATTAAAACAATTCATCTATCCACATCACATTATTCACAATAAATGTTACAATTAACTAATTTAAAGTTAATATGTTTCAACAAGCAGAAACAACATTCAAATGGTAACAAGCTCATAGCATTACCCATTTCTGAAATATTTCATATTATATGTTTACATTTTCTGCATTACATAGTCTGAAGTTTGAAAGTCTACAATTCCTCTTATTCCCTTTGCATAGAAATTTGACACAAAATTTTTATTTAATTGAGCTGTATAGTTTTCTTACAGTAACTTTTTATCTCTCATATGGTTTCCCGGGTAAAAAAATTCAGTCAAAGTGAAGAGGAGATATAGAAAATTTGAGGTATGCATTCTATTCATGTTAGTTGTTCATCTAATGTGCAGGATTTTGATCCATCAACTTTTCCCTAGCTAACCAATATAAATTGTGTATCTTCACATCTGGTACAGCTTTCCTCAATTCTGGGCATTCTAGTAGGTGTTCTCCATTTAAAATCTTGTCAGCATTGCTCTTGTTAATGTCTCAAAAATATATTTAAATCAAAATAATTAAAGATTTTCTACGTAAAGGGAGTTGGGGATTGGCAGATTTGTGAAAATCTATGTTATATCCTTGAAGTCTGAACTTCTGAAGTCTCTCCCCCTCCCTCTGTCATTATATGCACACCCATACATATATGGGGGAAAACAATTTTTCTGTGCAGTTTGTTTGTTTGTTCATTTGTTACTTTGTTCCCACTGTGAGCAACACTCAGGGACATTGAACACATCATACAATTATGAAATATGCAACATAACTAATAAACATACCCAGCACCAAGAACTTGTTTAACTAATAAACATACCCAACACCAAGAACATTTCTCCCTCTCCACACCATGCATTATTTAAGAATTGAAAATTTACAAACCATCACCATTCTTCTTCTTCTTCTTCTTCTTCTTCTTCTTCTTCTTCTTCTTCTTCTTCTTCTTCTTCTTCTTCTTCTTCTTCTTCTTCTTCTTCTTCTTCTTCTTCTTCTTCTTCTTCTTCCCCCCCAAGAGTAAACATCTCAACATGCATTACAGTCGGACAATAACAAATAAGTGTAGGTCACTATGATATGCCATCTGCCTATGTATTGTATATTTATATATTGCATGACATATTAAAAATTCCGCCATAGTATATGGGGAGTGAGTATATAAGAAAGACTTTTGGTCTTTCTTTAAGATGTTATGTTGATTAGGCTTGCCTAATAGTTTTAAGTAGCATGGAAGGTTATTGTAAATTGTTAGTTATTGCAGAATAGTAACATCCTCTTTGGAACAGTTTTAAGCTATTTGCTGGTCTATGCAAATCGCCTGCATGGCTTGTATTTTGGTCATGCACAGCAAGGTTCAGTGTGAAGTTATCATAATTATCTGTAATGTAGCTCAAGAGAGAATATATGTATTCACCGGTGAGAGTAAGAATTTTTTGGGTTCTGAACAAGGGTCTACAGGAATGACGGGGCCCAACACCACAGATAATACACATGGCCTTTTTTTGTAATATAAATACTTGCTTGCTATGTGCTGAATTACCCCAGAACATTATTCCATATTGCAACAGGGAGAGAAAGTAGGCAAAATATGCTGTTCTTAAGGCATTTTGGTGGAGCAAATTTTTTAAGTTTCTTAAGGCAAAGCAAGCTGGGCTGAGTTTTGGCAGCATGAATTTTATTTGTTTTCTCCAGTTGAGCTCTCCATCTATTTGAAGCCCAAGAAATTTTGTATCAGATACCTTATTTATGGTGTAATTGTTGTACCTGATTGTTAATTCACTCACTTGTTTATGCTTTGTTTAAAATTGAATAAAATTGGTTTTATCATAGTTTAATGAAAGCTTATTAGCTTCAAACCAAAAGTTGAGCTGTTTGAACACTTTATTGACAGAATTTCTTAATTGCTGATTTGACTTTTCAGATATAAGTACACTGGTATCATCTGCAAAAAGCACAGCTATTGAATCTTTGCTAAGATAGTATGGCAGATCGTTTATAAATATTAAAAATAACAAAGGACCAAGTATAGAACCTTGTGGGACACCTCTAGTAATAATACGTGGTTCTGAATTACAACCATTGATTCTGGTTTTCTGGATCCTATTTGTTAAGTAAGATCTGTACCATTTTATAGTGATATCATTAAAGCCATAAACTTTTAATTTTTGCAGCAAGAGGTTATGATCTATGCTGTAAAATATCTTAGCTAAGTTAATACTTCCTCTACCCACCATGGATAAGTGGTAGAGAAAGTAAAAAGGTAGAAAATAAGCTTTTGGACTGGGTTGTGTTTCAGCATTTTAACCAGTAGCATAGTCGGAAAAATATTAAAGTGGGGGTTATGTATAGGGATCCATTTTTTAAACAATTTGTATCAATTCAAATGAGAATATGAATTAATCCTGAGTTGAAATACTTAAATAAATCAATTTTATATTCAAAGATTGAGGTGCAGCAGTTGAAATTAAAATTTGTATATTATGTTTTGCATATTCTAAGTGGCAAATGTGTTGTGACTTGAGAATTAATGAGCAGTATGAAATATTTTATATTACCGCTGTAGGCTATTTTATTTCACTACAAAATAGGGTTTAACTATGTACTAAACTGGGAGATACTGCAATCAAATTTAGCATCGGAATGAAAATATGCCTCCAATATCTTAACGTGGTTGTATTCACGCCATCTATTGTACAGTTTCTGTTGCTGTCATCTTTGGCAATATGATCTAAGACATACAGTGTATATATAGTGTTACCAGTGTTACAATTTGGAAGTGTCTTGTTTCCACCAACCTAGAAGGATGCTATTATTTTAATGGAGCAAGCTATTTTTGCTATTAATTTGTTTAGCAAGGGGAGGTTTAACCCCCAAAACCCGTCTGTAGCTATGCCTCTGATTTTTAACAGTTCACAGCTACTCCCGAAAGCATATGTAGTGCTGTCAAACTTGCTATTCAAGATTAACATTGTGTTACATCTTTTTCCAAGAAAATCCCTCCTCCCCAAATTACCTTTACATAGAAATTTTTTGTTACTTTTATTTTCCTAAAAATTCTGTTAATGATTTGGATTAAAATACATATGTTTAGGATATTTGCACAGTAAATAAAGTGTATATCTTGAATTTTCTATGAATAGTTTGTAATGTCCTCATTTTGAATGACTTTTGTATAATTGATAAACCATAAGAGATACAGTCTTACTACACCTAAAATGTAGCAAACAATTTATGTTCAAATAAAAATTGTTGTAGTGCTAATCATTTCCAAGATGTTCTTTCCAATACTTAATACCTTTTGCAACACTTGTGCAATTCATTTGTTTTAGTGAAATAAAGAATTTAGAATTTCAGTCATTGCATAGTAACCTACTTTTTAAGGATTTGACCATCGCTTAAGCGTACTGTATTTTCCTTACAGTATCCAACAAAATGTGCATATAAAAAATTTCTGCAAATGTTTATCTCGATTAACATGAGGCAGCTAGAAGAATAAACTTTTGTACGACTAGTGGGTAGAGAAAGGCAAATGAATGTAACACAGATTTTTGTTGTTAGTAATTATAGAATTTTTGCCTTGTTAATGTGTATCATTTGTTTGTTTTGCAGATACACAAAATAATTGGTTTTGCGCCATCGCTGCTGCAGGTTGTTATGCTAACAGATGTGGATATGCCAGTGAAGCAAGCTGGTAAGTTACTGAAACCAATAGCTGATAGGAAGTTTCCCATAAGCTAGCTTAACCTAGTGCAGATGAAGATATAGTGCTTCTCCCCAGTTACATGAGGATTAGTAACAACCCTCAAAATAGTAACCTTTTATTTATGATGGATAGTTTTACCATCTGTCAGTGTAAGCATCGACTTCATTTATAATCTGCTGCAAGCAATGTGATGCCATTAGCAGCACCTGTCCTTTTTTCATAATTTGAATGCAGTTTGCTCCCAGATGAATGTTGCAACAGTTCTAAAGCAAATGCCTGTATCTTAGGAATTGAGTTGAAGTCACAGGGCTTATAGCAAACATTAGTCTTCTTGAAATTATTTTTTACAGTTTTGTCTATAGGATATCTCATTGTTTCCTTAACGTCATGTTTGGCTAGCCGTAAATTGCTATACTTGACTTAACGTAACTTCTCAATTCTGACAGCTAGCTCAGCGTGCTTTCCGCATGTGTATGTGGGTCTGTTGTCATGACAACCAGGATTGGCCTTGAAGTAGCCAATCGCCGTTTAGGCCCCCTCCACACCCTTCACCAGAGCTCAGAGGAAGTGTTGCCACATGGCAAACGTTGTTTTGTTTGATTTATCAGATACTTGTGTGATTTGTATATCATTGTAGTGTAGCGAGATATTTTAAAGTTTAAGCATACAACTATTTCAAATCGGTGAACTGTGCAGTTGCATATTAACGTTATTTTTCATGTCCTAAACGTGTAGCTGTAGTATAGCAAATGACCAGTATTATGGTGATTATAATATTTTAAAATATATAACCTGTGCTGTGATTTCTGTGTGATTGACAATGTCTGATCCCGGGCAAAAGCGTAGGGGAAGACCACGAACTTGTTCCCCAAAGAAAAAATACGCTAAGCTTGGACAAGGTACTGCAATTCGCGGCCAAGCTCGTGAGAGAGTATGTGCTTTAAGGGCATATTTCGAACTGAAAGAGAAAACGGTGGACCAATAATTGATGTAAGTAAAGTCAGATAGGACAGCTGCTGCATTTAAAATAAGTAAATGGACTGTTGTCAATATAGGGAAAGAACAAGAAAGAAAAGAGTAATAAGCTGAGAAATCGCAGTCTCGGTCTTCAAAAGTAATATTAGAAACCCCAGGAAAAACCCAACATCGTGAAAAATTATTACAGATCTAGGTGCCTTCCAAGTAGATGATATACGTCACCATATGTATAGTTATTATGAAAGAACACAATTACTTCACACTTATAAATGCAAAGTTTGTCTTAACTAATTGAGAGTTAAAATAAACATAACATTAAAAATAAGAACTTCAGAGTAAATATGGTACTAACTTGAATAATCTGCTATCTGAAAGTTTCGCAATAGTATTACAAACGTTTGTCAAGTAGCGCATTTTGACATTTTAGAAATATAATGAAAAGTGAAAGCGGAAAAATCAGCTTTAAAGCTTTGTTCTATATAGGTAATATAATATTACGTATGGACATTTAAAGCATCACACAAAGGAATTTAAAAGATACAAAATGGAAGATAAACACTAGAATAAAATAATACAGGGTGAAAAGGTATTAAAACTATTAATATTTAATATGCGCTTATTCTCACATAGCACGAAAATGAACATGAATATAATGCAATAGTTGACAGGCGTGTTGTACACTGTATCCTTAGAAGTGTTTAGAGATGTTTAGTGTAGTATATTATTTCAAAATTACGTTAGGCACAACGAAGAACTTTATCTTCATTTAGCTCTCCTCTCCTCTTCCACTCTACATGAACGACTGGTGGACGGACGGGCCGACAACACTGCATGTTTTACGCGTAGCTGAAAAGCACACGGCAGGAGAGCAACTGTCAGAATTGAGAAGTTACGTTAATTCAAGTATAGCTTGCTACATAATGTTCTCATGACAACTGCCAGTCACAGCACTTAATCTGAGTAAGGGGCCAAGCTTGTTTCATGTTATCATAATGCATGCATTCACATTTACTGAGGTTGACAATAAACACAGCCATAAACTTTTGACATAAACCGTTTGCAAACTCCAAGCTTTCAAGTTTATATCTACGTTCAAAAAAAGAAACTAGCCAATCAGAGAGTGATTCTCTTTACACCTCATTATGTGATCATTCTGCCATCTCCCATCAGATATTCTGTTACCATGCTAAATACTTGCTGTCTTTCTGTATAAGATCATTGACCAGGAATCACTGGAATATTTTTTTGTGAGTAGCAAGTTCTTCTTTTTTTTAAAAATTTTTATTTAGGGTCGTTTTAACCTTCCTAGGTCTTATCATGACCTTCGATGCACAGTTGCTTATAATATTAGATTACAATGATAATACTTGTACATTATGTATACATATACAGGTTACAATTTGGTTAAATATATTGATTTATATTAATTCGTTTAAGAAAACTAATTACTTTCTGGATGAAAGCTGCATCGTTGAATGCTGCAGAAATATTTCTGGGGATACCTGACTATGTTGATTTTCAAATTTTGTGCATGTCAGTATGATATGTATGCTGCTAATGTTGTTTTACATATTTCACATATTGGTGGAGAGCTTCTATTTAACAAATAAGAGAGTGTCAGTTTGGTATGCCCAATTTGCAGTCGGGGTATTACAATTTGGTTTTGCTGCTGTAGCTGTTTTATTGGATATTCTTGAATTGAAGTTCCACATACATCATGAAGTTTACTTGTAGAGTTTTCCGCCGGTTGGTCAGCCATTCTTTGTGTGTTTTCTTCTTAAAGTGTGTGACTGCATCTTGGAGAGGTATTTTGATATCAGTAGTCTCCTTGGTGTTCCTCATACTTCTCCCAGAGCTCCCTCCATTGTTGGAAACTCTTCTGAAACGCAATTTTTGGAATGGTGAGCAGTCGGGCTGTTACATTCTGCACGATGTCTTCTCTTGACTCAAACCGGGTTCCTTTCAGCAGCATTTTCAGTTTGGGAAATAGTCAAAGGTCACACGGAGCCATGTTGGGTGAATTGGGAGCCTGGCAAACCGTAGGAATTTGTGTTTGGCAAAGAATAGCTGAATCAAATATGCAGAATAGGCAGGTGTGTTATGATGGAGCTGCCATGTTTTTGCTGCCCACAGATCTGGTCATTTGTGCCTCACAGCATCATGAAGGTGATGAAGGACCTCCTGGTAGTAATCCTTTGTGATAGTTTGGCGTTGTGGTGTATACTTATGATGCACCACACCATGGGAGTCAAAGAAAACAGTCTTCACTGCAGACCTTCCTTGCTCTTTTTGGCCTCGGGGATGGTGGATGTTGCCACTGTAACAACTGCATCTTGGTTTCTGGGTTGTAGCCATAAACCCATGTCTCATTGCCTGTGATCACAGTTTTCAGAAAATTGGGGTCACTGTTTGCATTGGGCAGCATGTCCTATGCAATCTCCAGATGCTGTTACTTCTGCTCCATTATTAGCAGCTTTAGTACGAATGTCGCAGACACTCTCTTCATGCCCAAATCCTCAGTTAAAATTGAGTGTACCGATCCATTGCTTACTCCTGTCTCGTTTGCAAGTTCTCGGACTGTGATACAATGGTCTTACAAGACCAGAGTCTGCACTTGCTCAATGACATTGTTATTTCAGTTTGTTGAGGACCTTGCTGAATGTGGTTTGCTGTCCACTAATCTTCGAAATGGTTGTATCACTCCGTTATCTCTGAGGTGCTTATGACATCGTCCCCAGAAGCCTGTTGAATCATGCAAATGGTTTCCACTTGGGTATTGCTAAGCTTTTGGCAAAATTTAATGCAATATCGCTGCTCAAATTGTTCTGTCATTTTACAAAACCTGAAATCCAATGACCACACACTACACTACACTACACTACACTAACACTTTGTGCGTGTGGGAAAAAATTCATGATTATCCCCTCCACATCTCCACCGAAGGAAGTCTCCTGCGCTTCATTGATTTACGCAGGCAAAAATAAGGCTTGATACTTTTTGAACACACCTCTTATGCTTAACTTTTACATCGTTATGTTAATGCTTAATTCAGGGGCGGCTGGGGACTTTGAACTTTGGTGGTTCACAACATGATCCTTGCAATTTGAAATGTTTTAAGTAATAAATACGGAATAAGTTTCTCACTATAGGCTGATTAATTTACGCAAATAAACAAGAAATAGGAATTCACAATATATAACACACGCACATTTCATGAAGATGCTACAGATCATTCATGCCATGCTTTGTCCATGTATCTTCACCACCAAACAAACGCAAGGAAAGCAAAACAGGGCGTTTTTAATATCACAACCACTTATCCAATCATATTTTTCATATACATCGCTGTTAAAATTCCTGTTAAAACTTCTTGTTTTTGTTTGAACTACCTGAGTGATTTTTAGGTATGGTGTGGGCCTGCCAATGCGTTTAATTTCATTCTTTTCCTCCAAGTTTAGCGTTGAAAACGTTTGCATTAAAAGAGACTGAATGGAATTCATTGTTTCTCCTTATAGCAACGTTTACCTATATTTAGCTAAATAAACCACTTTGATTCATAAATAAAAACCCTATACAACAACACGGCACAAACCACGTGGCATACAGGCAACGTAATTATCAGAGATGCAAGGTAACTGGAGTATAGTCAGAGATGCAGTTCAGTAGATAGAAGACTGGAAGTGAGGTAAACTTTTACTGTGAATTCAATAGATGGCTCTGTGTATGGGACGAAACGAAAAGTATTGTTCCTGTTGATCATCCTATTCTGTGCTCTCTGACTACTAGGTTAACCAACAACATGCAGCTTATGCTCCTCACTTCCCCCCCCCCCCATACACCTCTGCACTCCGTTGGTTCGTCATTCCCTATACTTCACCATTATACCAATGTGGGTTGCAGCCAGGAGTGCACTACTTGGCACCTGTAAACAATACAATGCTTGCCAAAGTCCACTCCACAAGATCATGTCAGAATGATAACCGAAATGTATGAATCGTATACGTTATTTACATAAAAGGGAGAGCCAGGACTTTGGTTGTAGCGCAAACGTGCTACCATATTAAGAAGCTGCCCCTTGCTTAATTTTCATCGTGAGTGGCCGTAATGGAAGTATGATGCTACACATTAGACAGCTTCTTCATATTGTTTCATTGTGTAAAGTTTTTGTTTGAAACTGCAGTTAGCTCTATTATTAGTTTTGTTCTAGTCTGTAATCATTCTACAGCAGCATTTCTTAATAGTGCATTTTTTGCAGCAATTTCTTGATTATGTCTGCATATGCTTCTAAATGGTCTGTGTAGAATTTAATCTGGCAACACAGAACCTCACCACATTGAAAGGTCAGTCTTGTAGTTAAGGAACACAGGCAACTCGTGCATCCTGATTATATTATATGTGACCTTTTAAGATTAAATTGAGATGAGGTGCAAAGTAAGTATTTCATATTTTCATTCAAGGAATAATACTGTGTAACTGATGAAATTTGAATTATTCAGGAGAAGGAAAATACAAAACTCTATGTGAAAGTTGCATTCTGTTTCAGAAAATCTAAAAGTTAGCTTTAAAATACAACAGGGGGAATGTTTTTCACATTTTGGTATGAAATACTTCAGAAGTATACCTCTTTCTCCTGTGTTAAGTGTTAATTAGGTACTTAGATTTTATGCCCCTAACATTTTTCATTTACTTATGATATTTTTGGAAATTTCCAAAGCTACCATTTGTGGGTTTATCGGGAAGGTTTCCAAAGCAATTGCTTCAAGAAGCAAACCATATTATTTTCAGGTCTGCTTGATTAATCTGCGATAACACATTTTTGTCCACTTTAGTTTCAATGCAGTATCCACCATCAGTTTTAAACCGTCTTAAACCCTCTCTGCACCTAACGTTTCTGGTGCTGCACTTTATGTTAGCATAAAATTGCCATAGTTGCTTACTCAACTTTAGAGAAATGCATTCATTCCAATTAAATTACTCGTGATTTTGTCCCAGGCTGCAATCTTATCCTGTAATGTAAGAATGTCAGCTTTTTCGCACTTGACAATACGGTTATACTTATTAACCAGATGTTAACGTGTTTCAAATGGAAACATTTATTTCAATTGACATCATGATTCTAACCTCAACTGGGAACATCACATGGCCAATTGCCATTGCCATGAATGTAAATAGTTGTTGGCTACTGACACAGAGAGCGCGGCAATACGTAGACAAAAGTGCATCAGAGTATGTTCAGAAGCAGTGTAGTTCGGCCACTGCCTTCTCGAAAGCTAGCGTTTGCAGTTGTCTTTGATGTTAACAAAATGTTAGCTAACAGTTTGCTGTAAAAGCTTGATGAAACAAAAGTTTTAACGTTATGTTAAACTTTGAACATCTTGTTAATAAACAAGATGTTAGATTATTTTTAACATTGGTTGTTGAAACCGGCCCTTACTCTTCTATGATTGCTTCACCACTTACTGTCTCCTTAATCATTCTTATCCATTTCCTTTTAACTTGACTTGAATAGTTAGCTAGAATTTTTATTTTTTTTTCTCTCCTTTTACAGCTAAATTTTTCTAATTAATATTTCCCCATCTAAATGTTTCATTTTATGTTGCCATGGCTGTTCTTGCTATAATTTTGTTTTTAGTATTGTAAGCAATGGAAGTCTGGGCATTTTGCTAAATCCCTGTCTTAAGCATTTTAAATTCATAACTCCAGTTCTAGCCCATACAAATCCTTCTAGACCCATTTTATCAATACGAGGTCTGTTCAAAAAGTATCGCGGATTTTGAATTTCTGCAGGCTACGTATATTCAATTGTTTTGTGGTGTTTGTTGGTACTCATGTCCCTCACTTGTGCTGACAATCTCGGCCATTTTGAATGTTCAGTTAATTGTTGACAGCTATTTTGCTTGGAGGTGTTTTGGCTCGTCTTCGATTTTTGCCTATTCCAAAAAATGGAACAAAGAATCTGTATAAAATTTTGTGTCAAAATCAAAAGTGCGCGGATGCATTCCGAATGTTGACTGTGGCATATGGTGAAGCTATCTTGGACCAAAGCAACATATCGGTGGTACAAAATGTTCTCAGAGGGTCGAGAAGATGTGAACGACGAAGAGCGTCCTGGACACCCAAGCTCGTCAACAACAGACGAAAACATTGAAGAAGTGAAGAAAATAGTATTGGCCAATTGTCGAATCACCGTTAGAGAAGTTGCTGAGGACCTAAACATATCGATTGGCTTGTGCCATTCAATTTTACCAATGATTTGGGCATGAGACGGGTCGCCGCAAAATTCGTACCAAAGTTGCTCAATCTCGACCAAATTGGCTTTTGCACCAAGATAATGCCTCTGCTCACACATTGTTACTTGTGCGCGAATTTTTGGCCAAAAACAACACACTTATGATGCCGCAGCCACCGTACTCCCCAGACCTGGCCCCCTGTGACACTTTTTGTTCCCAAAACTGAAAAGGCCCTTGAAAGGACGACACTACGCCACAATTGAGGAGATAAAGATGGCATTGAAGGAGGAGCTGAACAAGATCACAAAAAACGATTTTTTAAAGTGCTTCGAGGATTGGAAAAAACGGCACAAGTGTATAATATCTGTTGGGGATTACTTTGAAGGGAACAAAATAGATATTGATGAATAAATACATACTTTTTGAAAAAACACAAAATTTGCGATACTTTTTGAACAGACCTCATATATCTATGTATCTTTCTCTGCCCCATTCTGTTTTTATTTCTCCGTACAGCCTTAGAGAACTCTTCTCTCTCATACCAAATACTTCTTCTCTTTCAATATCCTCCAGTCATAAGTTTACTTTTTTCAAGAAACTTCTGTTGTGATACTCCCCTTAATCCACGAGTTTCTCATGCCTGTCTGCACTTTAGTAGAACATGATCCTTTCCACTTGCATTTCTCCTGAATACGAAGCATTCATCCTCTTTCAGTGTGGTAATTATAAATATGTACTTTATAATTCTTGTGATAACTTTGTCTTATCTTATTGTAACTGTGGAGCACCATTTGGCAATGCTGTCTGTAAACCTAAAACCTATTTATCAACATTGCCAATTTCCAGGCATCAATTACATGCCATATTTCCACTCCATATAACATTTCGGCTTCTGCTGTAGCAGTGTAACTTCTTTTTAACCAACTGACTATTATATCTGTATTTTGTTTAGTCATGATCTTATAACACTCATAGCTGTTTTTACTTCTGCTATTGTCATTTTTCTCTGTTCATTCCAACTTCCATTAGAACTTTTCTTGTCCCCAAATAATCAAAGTTCTATTTTTCTTCCATTCAGCTTCCATTTATTCTCCTGTGTCGGTTTGTATCCCCTTTTGAAAACCATGATCTTGGAGTTATTTTCATTTTAGTTCCCATTTTTGCAAAAGTTATCAGCTATTTCAATTGTCATTCTCAATCCTCCTCTTAAATATAGATCCCATTACTAAATCATCTGCAAGAAGTAATCCTGGTATTTCTTCATTGTTAATTACTGGCAGATATGTATTTTCTCTTTGAATCTCCTCTAGAATTGTGTCTAGTGTGTAATTTCCGAGAATGCAATTGAAAATGTTAGAATTTGACCAAGTCTTCTTTCCCTTTCCCAGGACCCAGGAAAGCTTCTAGTTAATAATGGTAAATGCTCACATTGTAACATGTATATTTTAATTAAAATATAGTCGCCCAGTTGCTGACGATGAGGATGAATGCCCTCGAAAACATTTGTTTTATATAGCATTTAATTTAGTGAAGGTGAGTGTCAATAAGTGTGACTCAATCTACCATCATGTATATTTTAGCTTTGTCTTTCTTGTTTGTTATCCTAATTATTGTGAACCAACTTATTGGATAAAAGCTAGACAACTAACCAAATTGTTCAAAAGTGTATAAAAAAATCTGAAGTTTACACTCGCATGACTTTCTCTACTCTTGTACAAACTTTTTTACAAACACTTATTCTCCATCTACTTCATGTTAATCGAGACAGACATTTGCGAAACTATCTTATTGCTAATTTTCGATAGACACTGATGTGAAGAATTTGGTGAGACTAACTTCCACAGCTTCATTGTTTTTGAAATTTGTACCATGTAAGAAATGGGCCATGGATTGACACAGTTGGTAATCAGGGCTGTATGATGGGTGTGGTAGCAGCTCGACTCCTTGAATTTTTGTCATGGTTGTTCATGCGGTATGGGGTGTTGCTTTGTCATGCTGCAAGAGAACTCTATTTTGGTTAACTAATGCTGTATGTCCGTCTCAAAATTTCATGAACTCTTTCCAGTTGTTGAGAATAAAGATTTGCATTGACTGCATGCCCATTTGGAAGAAACTCCCAGTGAATCGCTCCTTCAAAATTCTACCAGACACAATATTACTTTGGGGCTGAACTGATTTTTTTTAAACAATGATTTGGCAGGTTGACTGGGACTGAGCGAGTATCGAGGCATCAGGGTTGCGGTAATAGACCCATTTTTCATCGTATATGAGAATTCTCCTGATAAATCTATGATCCATGGGATTATCGATAAGGTGATGACAGATATCAAATCTATGTTGAGGTACAGATCTACAGCTTCTGTTTGATTTTCTGGTATCTTTTGATGATCAAGTTCTTCTGACAGCTACGAGTAATTGTTTGCAGATTTTCTTCCAAAACTCTGTGTGTGTTCTCAATATCCTATAATTTAGGTCTTCTAGAACATGGTAAATCTTTAGTGTTTTCTTCTCCGGTGTTGAAACGTTGAAACCATTGTGCCACACGCTCACTAACGACACCTTCTCCTTCCATTGCACATATTTTTCGAGTTGCAGCAGCAGCTTTATAATCTTGTTTCAGTAGTGCTTTAGAAGGACTCTCAAACTTTGTAACTTCCATTTTGTGATTGTGTATTAACAACTGACAACTGGCACACTCTCGCAATATACACAGTACTAGCCATGGCATCCTGTAAATAGCATTGGCGAACCAAAGAAAACCAAGTTAAAACAGCAAACTTAAAAACCAACATTACTTATGAGACAACCTAATAATAAAAGCAGCAGTTGGGTGTAAGCTGTTTCCTTGTCAACCAAACTCCTGAACCTGTGTTGTCAGTATGCAGTTTTCTAAGCATTAAACAAGCTATGTTAGGTTTAAATGTTTAAGAGTGGTTTCTTAATAACTGAGCAGAAACCAGAATGAGAGTTTAAATAAGTGTATTATAATGTGAGTGTTACAATTATACTTGAATTAACGTAACTTCTCAATTCTGACAGCTAGCTCAGTGTGCTTTCCGCACATGTATGTGGGTCTGTTGTCATGGCAACCAGGGGTTGACCTTAAAGTAGCCAATTGCGTTTAAGCCCCCTCCACACCCTTCACCAGAGCTCAGAGGAAGTGTTGCCATATGGCAAACGTTGTTTTGTTTGATTTATCAGATACTTGCGTTATTTGTGTATCATTGTAGTGTAGTGCGATATTTTAAAGTTTAAGCATACAACTATTTAAATCAGTGAAGTGTGCAATTGCATATTAACGTTATTTTTCAAGTGCTAAACGTGTAGCTGTAGTATAGCGAATGACCATTATTGTGGTGATTATAATATTTTAAAATATGTAACCTGTGCTGAAATTTCTGTGTGATTGACAATGTCTGATCCCGAGCAAAAGCGTAGGGGAAGAACCACGAACTCGTTCCCCAAAGAAAAAATACACTAAGCTTAGACAAGGTACTGCAATTTGCAGCCAAGCTCGTGAGATAGTATGTGCTTTAAGGGCATATTTAGAACTGGGAAGAGAAAACGATGGACCAATGATTGATGTAAATGAAGTCATAGATAGGACAGCTGTTACCAATATAGGGAAAGAACAAGAAAGAAAAAAGAATAAGCTGAGAAATCACAGTCTGGATCTTCAAAAGTAATATTAAAAACCCCAGGAAAAACCCGACATCATCAAAAATTATTATAGATCTAGGTACCTTCCAAGTAGATGCTATTCGTCGCCATATGTATAGTTATTATGAAAGAACACAATTACTTCACACTTTCAAATGCAAAGTTTGTCTTATCTAATTGAGAGTTAAAATAAACATAACAGTAAAAATAAGAACTTCAGAGTAAATATGGTACTAACTTGAATAATCTGCTATCTGAAAGTTTCACAATAGTACTAAAAACATTTGTCGTGTAGCGCATTTTGGAATTTTAGAAATATAATGAAAAGTGAAAAGATCAGCTTTAAAGCTTTGTTCCATATAGTAGTATAATATTGCATACGGACATTTAAAGCATCACGCAAAGGAATTTAAAAGATGCAAAATGGAAGACAAGCACTAGAATAAAATAATACAGGGTGAAAACGTATTAAAACTATTAATATTCAATATGCTCTTATTATCACATAGCACGAACATGAACATAATGGAATAGTTGACAGATGTGTTGTACACTGTATCCTTAGAAGTGTATAGAAATGTATAGTGTAGTATATTATTTCATAATTACGTTAGGCACAACGAAGAACTTTATCTTTGTTTAGCTCCTCTCCTCTTTCACTCGACACGACTGGCGGGCGGACAGACGAGCCGACAACACTGCATGGCGACTCGGAAGGAAACTAAAGCAAATAAATGGTAGAGCAAATTAGAAATCTTCAAATTATTATTATAGATATCCAAATATTTCAGTCTTATTAGTTGTGCCACACATGCTGATCACTTGACAGTGATAACTAAGTTCCAAATGCTGAACATAATGACATGTTTATTCACAGGCTACCATAAAGCAAATGTGGCAATTAGCAAAACCCTACAAGTAAATCTGAAATTAGAACGAGTTTAAGAAACTATAGCCAATCGCCTTAAGGAGAGAATATTGCCATGTATTGCTTACTCTCTGATGATTTCTTCATATGTCTAATAAAATTAGTTTACTTTGATCTTTAATATATTTCAGCTTTTTAAAATATTTGTCTTGTTTTCTTTTAAGGTGTGATTTACCTGAAGAATTTAATAACACAATATTGGGCAGACAGAGAAGCAGAACGAGGTCAGCCTCTCCCATTCAGCATCCATGAACAAGATCGGGCTATGATACGAGATGCAATTGTAGATGCTGTTGTTCATGCACCAGATTTAATTAGGTATGATTACAACATTGTGTGTTTCTTAATGTGAATTTTTTAGCTTGACTATTTCACTCTTACTTTGTAATACTACCATTGACCAGCAATACAGTACAGAATACGTTTCAATCAGTCTTGGCTGCTTATCCCCATTTTTTTATTTAGGTTATACAATAGCTTCTATGATCTGAAATTATGGACATTCAAGTATGGAATGCCACTGTTTTAATAAAAATTGAACTCCAACAAGAGTCTTCTTCAGTAATAATCGTCCGTGAAATTATTAATAGTTCCATATGGAATGCAATATAAAATTGAAACTTCTTCCACAAAGTCTTCTTGACTAGTAACATCCTGAGAATATTAATAGTTCCATATGGAATGCAATATAAAATTGAAACTCCTTCCACAAAGTCTTTTTGACTTGTAACTGTCCCTAGAGTTGAGTTAACATTGTATAGTTGGCACAACTTGTAACAAGAGAAGATCAAAGTCTTGAATTATGAAGGTAAGAAGTTAATAGATTTTTGTGAGGAGTTCAACTTATGATGTGTAATGGGGTGAAGGGGAAAGATGACATGGGGAAATTTACCTTTGGGAACGAGAATGGCCAGAGTGTGATAGACCATATGATATATTTAGCAGATTTGGATTCATATATCATGGAATTTGAAGTGTTGAATTTAGTTACTTCAAGTAATCATTTTCCAATAAGGGTAAAATTCCTAAGTACATATAAGGGAAGCTTCAAAGCAAGGCATAATTCTAAAATGTGAAGGAATCAAGGGAAAAATGGCAAAAGAAGAAATGGTCCAGTTTACCAATTGAAATTATAGGTAGAAAGATGCTGGGTGTCAATGTAAGGGAAACATATTAGAAGTAGGAAAATAGTTAGGTTTACTCAGAAAGAGATGACTGAGGAAATATAGGAATAAGGAGTAAGACGAAACGTAGATACCGAAAAGAAAATTAGCAAAAGGTCGCAATAGCTCGATAACCACGGTGTTTGAGCTATGAACCCTTGGAAGCGCAGCAACTCAGGGAAGGACAGAAAAGGTTCTGTTAAGAGTAGATGTAGGTTTACGTATTTAAGCAAGTACTGAATGTAACAAATTTATATAAATGACAAATGTTAATAAATATTCATTTATTCAGTCGAATAGGGCCCATTGACTCGGTAACCACAGTGTTCAAGGATATGGGCCCTAGGAAACCAACTCTGTGAAGTTTGTAAATTGAAATATGTACTTATTATGTATTCAAAGTAAATAAATATCTATCCATCTAAACAAGAGAAGAGATGATCATAAAGGCACCTGAAAATGTATAATTTGTGCAATTATTTTGATTGTTCGAGTGGCTTGAAGATTGGTTGAATTTCATCTGTATGCTTGACAAGTTTGCACTTGCAAAAGTAAAACTTAACATGTGTATGAACAAGCTTCTGCAAGCTGCGATTCAGTTCTTAATAGAAGTGAAAAATATATGAGTGCCTGTTCAGTTATCAACATGACGAGCTGCGAAAAGGGAGTCGTGAATTAGTCGAAGAGTTCATTAAGTTACAGAACTCAGCCTTGTCTCTGGTGTGCAAATCCAACAGATACCATGATAATGCATAGAAGATACAGCTTATAATATTTTCAATTCACTCAGTAGGTTAATAGGAGAACAATTTTCTTTTCATTAGCCATTGTTTACACCAAATGCAGTATGTCTTTTTTTTTTCTTGTTTTCATTCTTTTTAAAATAAGGAAAAGGCAGCCAAAGTGAGCACAGTGTCATCTGAGCTTGATGTGTTCCAAGCTCAAACTGGCGCTGTTGTGCCATGTGATGACGAGACAAATTGTGCATGCTTGACGTATGCTTGTTTAGCATGCAGTCGCATGTTTAGCTGACTTTATACACACTGCTATCTAGCAGAATATTTGTAATAATGAAATGGTACAGTAATACCATTGTAAGACAGTAGTTTAGTGTTTTAATAAGTGAATATTTTATTAATAATTATATTACACTAATCCTGAAATATTCAGTAAATCCTACTGAGTATTGACTTACTCTAGATAAATCAAAATCTCTGTTGATAAACATTTTGTCCACAGTCTGTTATTTACTTTATTACCTAGTTGAATCAATCCTTCAGAATACAAGATATATTTCTCAGTTCCTTTTTTAATAGAGTTGTTTTCCGTTTAGGGTTCAACTGGCAGTTTGTGTCAGTAATATTGTGAAACATGATTTCCCTGGAAGATGGACGCAGATAGTGGACAAAATCAGCATCTACTTGCAGAATCCTGATGCAGCGAGATGGCCAGGAGCCCTTCTCTGTCTCTACCAGCTAGTGAAAAATTTTGAGTAAGTAAAGTGCGAAGAGTAATTATAAAGTTATTGCTTCCACAAATTGTGACTTCAGAGGATTACAAGTGAAACTAACCACTTTTATTATAATAATAATAATAATAATAATAATAATAATAATAATAATAATAATAATAATAATAATAATAATAATAATAATAATAATGGTGGACTTGGATAACAGTGCTGTGAATACAGTGGGAGTCATTCTGTTGTTGATCTAATGTGCAAGATTTTGATCCATCAATTTTTCCCTTGCTAACCAATATAAATTGTGTATCTTCCCATCTGGTACAGCTTTCCTCAACTCTGGGCATTCTAGTAGGTGTTCTCCATTTAAAATCTTGTCAGCATTGCAAATTCTACATGCTTTGTCATTTATAAAACCAAATCTATGTAGACAGTCATGTCTAGTGGCTAATCTGAAGTGAGCAACGGCTTCTTTCCTTGGGACTGCATGATGTTGTAGCCTATTTAGCGTTACCCAGGGGACACTATGAGGAGGCAGGTACTTTATCCCCTGTGGGAGTCATTCTTAACACTTTTATATGTATATAACTTGATGAACGTTTTGAGGAGCTAATTATTCCCATACTCAGTTTCAGGTGAACCGCCAGTGTTCCTCTCTGGTGGCAGTCAATTAACTTTCGCATCAGAATGTTACAGGGATGGATTTCAAAGTTGAAAATTCAGTCCATATCTAAATGTTCTCTCATAGTTTTGTTTGAGTATTGGGTGTATATTTGCTTTTCTATGATTACCTCACTTTCCCCTTGATCATTCTTATGCAGTTTCACTATTTTCCCTAAATAGTTCCCTACAATGTTTGTTTTTCTCTCCCCTTATAATTAAAATCATTCTTGTAATTAATATTTCCCCAACTAAATTATTAGATTTGTGTTGCCATGCCTGATCTCACCATTATTTTGTTTGCAGTTTAATAAACAAACAAACAAAATTAACTGTTTCAAAACACATTGGACATTTTGCTAAATCCCTGTCATGTCTTAAACATTTTAAATTCATAACTCCAGTTCTAGCCCATGCAAACTCTTCTAGACCCATTTTAACACATATATCTATGTATTTTTCTCTGCCCCATTCTGTTATCATCTCCCGCTACAACCTTAGAGAACTCTTCTCTCTTGCACTACTAAATACTTCTTGTATTTCAGTATCCTCCAGTCTTAAGTTTACTTTTTTCTATCTGTTGCAGAATATAACTGCACTTTAGGAAACCATAATCCTTTCCACTTGCATTTCTCCTGGATAGTGAACCATTCCTTAATATCACTCTCTTCCAATGTGGTAATCTAAATATGAACTTCATAATTTTCGTAAAACCCCTTTAATACTGAATAGTGTTTACATCTTATGTTCCAAAATATGACAGGACTATTGATTTTTAAATAATAGGGACAAGTAACAGCTTTGCTATTCATATGGTTCTGGTTTCAAGGCAGTAACTGATAGTTACATCATAAAATACCAGTAAAGTTTTGCTGTAATTGTCATCTGAGAGAGTTTTCCAGTTCTGAGTGCAAGTAACCACATGTGACACTGGATAAATATTATTACTAGGAATTATGTGGGTTTATTTACTTTCTCTACTATGTATTATAAGTAGGGAAAGTATTGTGTTCCACCCAAAACTTCAATGTTGAGATTTCATCAGAAATATATGTTTAAAGCCTCCTGAACCCAAAAAAAAGCATTTTTAGAAAAGTCAGTCTCTCTCTCTCTCTCTCTCTCTCTCTCTCTCTCTCTCTCTCTCTCTCTCTCTGTGCTTGCATGCGAGAGAGGGAGAGACCAAACATTGGTATTTAAGTTTTAGTATCTTCAGATGCGTCACAAAGACTTTCAAGAAAATCTGTCACCCCCAACTACCCTGTACATGGAACATTTACAAAATTTTTTATTTTCTCGAAAATGGCTTTAACAATTTTGATTAAAATACCATATATTAAAGATAAAGGGTAGTTAAATTATATTCAAACCCACTCGCGCCTCTCTCTACTGCGCGAGACAGCCAGCACTCACCAGGGAAATTACGCTGGCAGAGACGAACTAAAATCCTTACCTTATAATAGATGCTGGAAATGTTCACCTTCTGCTCTTCAAACACTGTACACATATCTCGTGTAAATATTCTCGCTCGCTCTCCGAACCTCAGCAGCTGGAATTCTTGTGATTTCTTGCACAATGTTTTCTCTAAGTTCCTGTAGTGTATGAGGATTGGAACGATACACTTTGTCTTTTAAAGAACTCCATAAATAAAACTCACAGCTCGTTAGGTCAGGAGAACGAGGGGTCACAAATAACACTAATTATTCTGTCATCAAACACCTCTCTTATTGCATGTAATGATTTGGCAGCCATATGTGCTATTGCAGAATCTTGCTGGAACCAACCATACGATTTCTCTTCTTCTGTCAAGTGATTGCAAAATGGCCTCAGAATTAACCTCTGATGTTGCTCTGCGTTTATTGTTTCATCAAAGAATATGGGTGTTCTTCTAGCACTTATCTCACACCACACTCCAATTTTCTGATTATAATGAGGGTTACATCACAAGAATTCCTGCTGCTGAGCTTCGGAGAGTATGAGTGAGAATATTTACACGAGATATCTGCCTGTTTAAGAGCAGAAGGGCAACATTTCCAGCATCTATTATAAGGTAAGGATTTTAGTCTGCCTCTGCCGGCTTAATTACCCTGGTGACTGCTGGCTGTCTTGCGCAGCAGAAAGAGGCTGCGAGTGAGTTTGAATATAATTTAACTACCCTATATTTACATGACAAAATGTGTATCTTGAATTTTTTGGGAATAGCTTGTGAAGTCGTCTTTATTTTGAAGGAATTTTATATAATCTTATATTACTGGTAAACTATAAGTGATAGATGAAAATGTACTACACAAAAAATGTATATTTCTTTAAAATGTACACTTTATTCCAAATAACTTCTTTTTTGTGGTATAAGCCATTTAGACTATCTTTGTTCTCTTTGTATCTGTAATGAAATGGGTAATGTAGCTATTTCTGCAAAGGTTTAACTCGATTATAATGAAGTAGACAGAGAAATAAAATTTTTTAAGAATAATTTGTGTACCCACTAATAAACAATAAAAGGTAGAGAAGGTTATGTGAATGTAACAGAATTTTTTTTTCTTTCATTTTATGGGTCAACAAAGATAACCTTTTTCATTTGCAGATACAAGAAACCAGAAGAACGTGGACCATTAAATGAAGCAATGAATCTTCTGTTACCAATGATGTATCAGCTATGCTGCCGTTTGCTTCCAGACCAGTCAGAGCAGTCTGTTTTGCTTCAGAAGCAAATTTTAAAAATTTATTTTGCTCTAACACAGGTTGGTATTTAGTAATCTTTTTTAATTCAAACTGTGAAATGAATTTTCTTCTTTTATAATCATAAGTTTTCAGACAGCTCTTAGCACGCTGGAAGTGTAGTGCATCAGGAAAGTTTAAGGTGGCTCTGTCCAGGGGAGAGCTCTGGCAACAATAGTTATGTTGGTTGCACAAACTCGTGTTGTAACAAAACAAAATGTACAATAATAACATATGTAGAAAGTATTTATCTCAAAGTTGAAGGAATAGTTCGTTTACCACATTGTTTTGATATTACTTTTAAGTTAATCAGTTATCTTATTTTTAGTACACTATGATGGAATCAAATCAGGGGATCGTAGTGACAAGAATCCTACAGTAATTATTCCCTCCCACAAAAATTCCAAGAAATTATGTGACCTATGTACTAAAGCATTTTCCTGCTGAAAGTATTGGTGCTGAGTCTTGCCAACATTCATAGAACTGTGTTGGAACTTTAATAGTGACAACATTGCTGTGTAAGTCAAATGAGACAATTCTGTTTACCATATGTTTATCTATGTCTTACCCGCATCACAGTAAAAGATGGGCAGTGTCATGCAAGGTCACCCAAGTATCAGTGAAAAGCAAATTTAGACCGTAGCTGCACTGTTGGACAAATCGACGTCAAACCATACATGAGCTAGGCCAACAGATGGGATTATCGTATAATTGTGGTGCATATTTGTAAGAATTGATTGAAAATGAGGATAACTGCATCAGGGTGGGTTCCCTGTGATGATTCCCAAGCTCTCTTGTAGAACAATAAGCTAAAATAAGCTTTTGGCGGGAAAATCAGAGTCATCTGCAAACTTTACTTCTCGAGAAGTTAAACCTCTCCTAGAAATTGTAAAGCAGCACAAGGCTATAGTACAGAGCAAGCAATTGCACAAATTACTATGGAGTAAGAAAAACCAAACAGGGGAAAAATTGTGATATGAAGAATGGATTAGAATGGTATTAAACAGTTTTGACAGCTCTGTATGCTGTAGATTTTGAGATGCCAGAAAAATGTCCAGCTGGAATTAGCATGCTTCAACTTAAATGTAACCTCAATTTATCAAGAGAAGCGTTGTTTTGACGGAGAGGGCTTTGTTACTGAAATACGTTATCAGTGCGACAAAGTAAAGTATAAAGCATAAATTTAAAATTGTTTTGCTTATTACTTATGTTTAATTTTATCATCAATAAATTCTGGTACCGTCATTGTTGACTGTTTACCTAATCAAAATCTCTCATAGAATTTTTGTCATTACACACATGAGAATGGTTTGGACGCATTCTGAACATTCTAGATCATCTTCTGTTGTGCAGATGGGTTAACATAATGTGCATTTCTTCATCACTAATATCATTGTCTTCTGATAACATGGTGACTCCTTAGCGTAAACCACATTTCAAAGCCAAGCCACATATAAGCACAGCTCATTTGCAATGCACACTGTAAAACTCCACTGTAGCTTAAGCCTGATTTAAACTGAAGCCAAGCCTTAAGGCTGGTTCACAACCAATGAGAACGGTAACGAGAACGAGAAAGTTGAAATACATGTATTCAAATGGGAGTGTTCACAATCGACGGGAAGCCTTCCCGGGACCTGGAACGGGAAAGAAGAGTTACCCAACTTTTAACTTTCTCGTTCTCGGACATGGCATACTAGATCCATATTGTGCATATTAAACTCTTCACTCTAGAGATTATTCTAGGCAGCCGTGACATGAAACAGCCACTATACCCCCGCCGCTATAACGTTGCACTTGACAGTTCGTGTGGCTTCGTGTAAGGTTGGCTACATCGTGGTTGCGACGTTGCCAGAGTGGCTAGTAAACAACAACAGCTGATTGTTCTCGTTTCTATCGTGTCTAAGCCGCATACAAAAAGTGTACGTAAGTAGCGAACGTCACTGAATAATAACTATTTCGTATTATTATTGTTAATTGAAAATAAGCGATATAAGCAGCTTTGGTATGGTCGGATACTCCTTTCTATGATAATAGGCATAAATGTGTCTACGTATGGCGTCTAATTGGAAAGCATCAATATTTGTGACTGGACGAGGCTTCTTTTTTTTCTTCCCTGGAGTTGATAGAAATACCTGTTGTGTTCCAGATGGTTCAGGAATTTTGTCCTCTTTCTCTTGTAGTTTCACTCCTTTGTGAACAACAGTTCTCGTGCTTAAACCAAGAGCTGCTGCAGTTCGTTGTACGGCTTTATCAGCAGGAATAGAGGGATTTCCGTGAAGCTTCACGTACTCCTTTTCCTGTTCAAAGAACTCCCGGGTTCTCCTTAATAGTTCCAATGCCTGACTATTAAGTGGCACACCTCAGCGCAAAGGATTTTCACTTCGTGAAGCATCACTTGGCGATCGGCGTCGTTTTTCCGACATTGTCGCACTTAAGTTTTGTTTAAATAAATAATATGAATGAAATATATATAAAATAGATAAATATAAATAAATAAATGTATAAACGAACAATAACAAAACTATCAAACAATAACCACAAATCTAAATAACAAATAACAATGAACAATATTTAGCTTGCAAAGAACAACTCGACGCTCTGCTAGAGATTCACAAACTGAAGCACGTGGTTGGGAATAGTTACATCCGGCAACAGAGGCGATTCTAGATCCGGTTCCGCTTTGTCATCAACCATCCAGAATGCTGCCGTGTGATTGGCTTAGGAAGTCAAACGGTTGAAGCTTTTCATCTGTTTTTTCGCGAGTGTACCAACTTAAACGCTAGCTGTCAAGTGCAACGTTATAGCGGCGGGGGTATAGTGCTCTTTGTAGTCGCAAGCTGGAAACATGAAAATGGAAGGAATTTGTAGTAAATGTGCTTCCTAACCTTATCCCGACATCCGCAAATCTAATCAGCATTGGTTTTTCTGGAGAGGGGGTCATTTGTAGTTTGTTTATATGCAACTCAAAACTTGCTATTACCTAAAAAAACAATGGCAAAAGCTACAAAGAACAGCTAAAACCGGTGGAAATGAAAAAAGAACAATATCCAAGTTTAATGTATGGCATTAAATAAAGGAATGAAACCTTGGCATAAGTAGAGGGATCGGAAATGTAATGGATATGCATTTAGATAATGTTTACTCTATCGAATTTTGATGTTGGCTTGGCTAAATTGGAAGTAGGTAAAAAAATATCATTGGTCAGTTAAAAACAAATGAAATCCCATTGCACAAAATCGACTTTCACTTTGTGATCGATATGCATTCCCGTTCTCGTTACCGGGTTGTTGTGAACCAATATCTTGCATAGTGCATTGCTTCCCGTTCTCGTTTCCGTTCTGGTTACCGTTCTCGGGTGGTTGTGAACCAATGTTCCTCGTCAATAATGTCCAATTCTGAGTTTCTGAGATCAGCCAGTGTGACTAAGCTTTGTACAATGTGCCTGGGAAACTATACCACGTTTCCAAGATAGTTTTTATTATTTTTTGTCCTATCAGTTTGAAACCTTTTAAAGAAATTTTTACCTATTTGAAGCTAAATGTTTTCTAGTATATTTATCAAACGTTGTTTATGTCTTATTCATTACCGGAAAAGTTGGTGTTGACATCTGGCATGCTTTTTTGAATGAGTATATTATTTGGAAAAAGTTTTTAGTATCAGCCTCATGGCAGCAGTGCATTATTGGACCATAAATAATGTAATAAATTAACTTATATCATTAAAAGACAATTTTGATCTTAGTGAGCATTTTTGCTGTATTGAAAATGTTCAAGTGGCATGTTACAGGGTTTGTTGGACTGCCATTTACACATATCAGTAAATCCCTTTGCATCTATTGGTGATTAAGAAACAGCAACTTTGTTTTATATAGCTGCTAAGTATTTCCATTTTCATTTTAAGTGCAGACTGTTTTTATGAATAACTGCTTTATTTAAATTAATATCCTTTGGATTGCATTGAAGTAAAAATCTTATATATTAAAATTGTGATTGGATTGATGACGTTTTAGTTTCATTTACTAAGTTTTCACTTGGAGCAGTTCTCAAAGATGTTGTCTACAATTGAGTGCACATATATCTGCCGATGGAGACGAATTTCTCTTTGAAACATGCTCTTGAGTGAATACTTAATAAGTGAAAGTAAAGAGCTAACCATTTCTCTCTCAGTTTCAAATACATTAAAAAGTTTCACTGTGTATGTTCAGTTCCAATAACTTAATGTGTGACAATCTTTGTTTTTGAATTTCAGTATTCTCTTCCATTGAACCTAATATCAAGGGAAGTGTTTTCACAATGGATGACCATAGTAAATGCAGTAGCTGATAGACCAGTTCCAGAACAAACAAATGCTGTAGATGAGGAAGACAGGGTAGATCTGCCATGGTGGAAGTGCAAAAAATGGGCTCTTCATATTTTGCATAGAATGTTTGAGAGGTATGTATTGTTGCAATCTCAAACAGATTCAGATGATAGAAAAGGGCGAGGACTGCGTGCTGGTCACCCTCCCATGTTGACTGCCATGCTTCTTGCGCATAAAGAGAGAGAACGCTATATACATATTAGTGAAATACCTATTAACTTCACCCCCTCACACCCTACATCATTACCATCCCATGCTGCCAACCCCTGAATATATAATCCCCCCCCCAAATACGTTAGAATAATCCCTAAAACCTTGATAAAGGTCACAGCATCAATAATCTTATAAATATTTTTATTATGAAGTGAGTAAAAGTGAAATGGAAGGATCAGATAGCAAACTAATTTGATTTTCATGACACTAATTCACTCAGGAATGTTTTGAAGGTCATTGGGTGAAGTGGATAAAAATAAGTTTTTGCTAAAACTAGGATATTTTAAGTTAATACATACAACTTAGTGAATAACAATTAAGTTTGTACTTCAATTACTAATTTTAGCTCCAAGCAAACACAATGGAATTAAGATAAAACTAGTACATAAAGATGTTACTTGAATTTTCCAGCTTAAACTACAAAATGTGTGAATAAACACAAGTATCAGTCTGTTCCATTATTGGCTAGAAGATGGCAGCTTCTATGAACATTCACAAATGTAAATCTTACAGAGAATGGATGACAACTAGAGGACTATCATGGTCTTTTTAGGTTCTCAGAAGAGAATGTTGAATGGCTGGCTGAATATTTTTTGGGAAACGCTACTGAAATAAGAGGTGGTGCTCTGAGTGACAAACAACACATGGAAATGTATCTGAGGTTTTTAGCAGAACCAGAAGACATAGGAGTTCATCGCACAATGGTATGTAAAACATTGAAATCCATGAATGAAAAGATTATCGTAAAAGAGCACTTGTGGGTTAAGTTTCCTGAGACAGATCAAGATAAAAATGAAGCGAAAGTGCAGTGGAATGAACGTTACAGTTTCCCTTGTGCAGTGGGAGCTAATAGATTGTACACACATTCGTATTCCAAAGCCTCCAAATCATGGTGACGATTATGTAAATTGAAAAGGCTTCTGTAGCTTAAATGTGCATTTTACATGCAATTCAAAAGAGGAAATAAGTGTTGATGTGCAGTGGCTGGACCAGTCCATGACAATCGAGTCCTTCAAAGATCTGCTGTTTATCAAGTTATGAATCAGGGACGCACTGATGCACTACTAGTTGGCGATAGCAGATTTGGAATTATGACATGCTTACTTCTTATTTAAATCCACACCCTCCCGAAGAAACAATCTCCTGAAGAAAGAACAAGTTATCATTGAAAGATGTTTTGGTCAGCTGAAGAAAAGGTTCCCTATTCTCAATTTTATACATGTGAAGCTTGATAAGGTGCCATCTGCGCTGTGCTAAGTATTTGAATGGTCCTGTGGAAGAGGAGCAAGAAGATACAGCTGAAGATGTTGAAGAGGAATTGGAAGTTGATATTGAAGATCGAGATATGCGACAAAGAACTTAGAAATAATGTATAAAAATCATTAACATTTATTTTATTTGAAGAAATTGAATACAAACACTACTAATTAAACATATACGCATGTCAATGTGAATGGATTGCCTTCGCCATCCTCTTTTTCCACCCCTTGAATGTTAGGATTGGATTGTGATCACTGAAGCAGCAGTTCTCTCCTCACCTGAAGCGTAGTGAGATTTAGTTGCTCCAGGATGAGCAGTCTCTGCAATTCAGAAATGGAGAGATTACATGTTTCCGGCAAAGAAAACATTTTTCTTTTTAAAGGTGGAGGCATTGGTGATTTTGACTCCGTAAGAACTGCATCTGAAGCAGTCTTGCTGGTACCAGCATCACATGCTCCTGTAATAATAAGAAATAGGTACGTGTTAAGAGAAAATTAAATTATATCAGTGGTGAATATATAAATATGTTCAACACAACTAATTACGACAATGCTAACTGATTACAGTATAAATGAATATGTGTAGTAATAATAACATAACTTACCGGGTATTGTATTAAAAATGGGATTTTGCTCATATGACAGCAGCTTTTTTTTCCAGACTTTTAAAATCATTCATTCATTTCATTCATTATGTGTTTACCCTCCTCTTATGTAGGACTTACACCCCCCAGGACTTACAAGCGGGTGCTGTTGTCAGAGGCCCGTCGAGGAGCAGACACTCGTGGATCTGACAGAGCATCCAGGATGGGTGATCAGCCCAATTCCTGGTATGGGATGAAGGAAGTAGATGAAACGAAATGTTGGTGAAATCGATGAAAGGAAAGGTGATGATGGAGCAGTTGGTGGAATGAATGGCGGGGGAAACCACAGAACCCGGAGAAAACCCGCCCAGACGCCGCTTTGTCCACCACAAATCCCACATGCAGGTCCCTGGGATTGAACCCGGGCCACCTCGGTGGGAGGCGAGCGGTCTAACCACTCGGCCACGACGCCGTCTTTTAAAATCACCTTTTTATTTCCTGTGCTCTAGACGTTCTTGGGCTTCAAGCCAGGTGAAGTGATGTGGAGACATCGACGTTTCAGGAGCGTACATCTCTCCCATCTTCAGGATGCTGAATGATTGGATCGGTATTTGGGCCCGCTTATATTCTCTTTGTCATGGCGGCGGACACGGACTGCATAGAAAACGCAAGCCTGCCTTCGCTGTGTTCAAAGTGGTGGTGTTCTGTGTTTTCTGTGCCTGTCAATTTCAATATTGGTGGCCGGTTTCCAGGAGAAACTGAGCTTAGACTGGCATCCCGGTTGAGCGTGCCCTTCTCTGAGGCGATGGCCAGCGCCTCCTTGACCCTGCGCTCCCAGTAGCCATCACACCTGGCAATGATGGTTGTCTCGCAGAAGCTGGCTCTGTGGTTCATGCCAAAGCAGTGTTCAGTTAGCCCAGATTTTTCTGGCTGCATTAGCCGGATAGACCTCTCATGCTCCTTGACCCTGGTAGTTATGGTCCTGCCTGTTTGTCCTATATACGGGGCACCACATTCACAAGGAATGCGATAGACTCCGGGCACTTGGAGGCCTAGCTGGTCTTTCACTGGCCTGATTAGGTTTTTTATCTTCGGAGGAGGTTTGTGTATGGTCCTGATGTTGTGTTTGGCCAGGAAGGCCGGCTCGCGTTTTCTACGCAGTCTGTGCCCGCCACCATGACAAAGAGCATATAAACAGGCCCAAATACCAATCCAATCATTCAGCATCCTGAAGATGGGAGAGATGTACGCTCCCGAAATGTTGGTCTCCACATCACTTCACTTCACCTGGCTTGAAGCCCGAGAATGTCTAGAGCATATTCGTCGCCAGGAAAGCTTCAACTCTTATTTTTATTTCCTGTTATACTTTTATCTGTCTTCTTTTTGAGCTCATCCTTCATTTTCTTTTTCAGTTGTTTTTCAGAAGTGTCTTTAGAAAATACTTTCAAATGCTCATCTTTAAGGTTTGAAATTGCTTTATCTTTAGCTTCTCTCACTTTAGGTTCTTGTGACTTTTTAAACTGAACGGTGTGATCCACAAGCAACATTAAACTTAACCTGGGAGTCATTTGGCTCTTCTGGAATTTCAGAAAAGTCCTCTCTATCTGAATCGCACATCATGGAGTAATAAGTTTGTGGATTCGAAACAAAAGTTTGGCTGCAGCTTATGTTGGTTAGTTTCTTGAATGACAATCACGTTTCCTTTCCCAATAATAGAACCTATGTTTTAAGAATGTAGTCACATGACCCTCTGAGAAAGCCTAGCTAAAGTTAAAAATTTCAGCCTAAATTTAGAAGCATTATGCCAGGTTTATTCATATATTTTAAAGTTAAAGCTACAGCTATAACTTAATGCATGAAAGCTATAGCTAGTGCTAAAACTTAACAGGTATATCTTTATTCACCATTAGAAATATTTTACAATTTCATGGTTTCATCCAAAATTTATATATATGTATATAATAGGAAATATGGTAAAACTTGCCAAGACCAGGCTAAGGTCTATTAAAAGTGTAATTAATTTATACAATAACAATAAAAAATTATGGTAACATAGTCTTAAACACAAAGTACTAACATAGTAAAAATGAAGTTAAAATAGAATACAATAAGAATCTATATATCATATACAAAGTAACACTTAAAGTCAAAGCTTACTTTTTATTCACTGAACCCATTGTGCTCATCTTCAGTTGTAGACCAACTGGCTAGATATTGAAGTCACATGAATGATTTTGCAAAAAGCTGAATAGGGCAGAATATTCTGTAGATAGGAACAATACATCTGGAGTGTTTATTGTGTGTCTGGAGATATATGACCTTGTGTGTGTCTGTATATCACTGACCTGCCAATTTGAGGTACCAGGTTAAAATCTTAAGTTACAGTATACATCTCCCCTCCCACTCAGAGAGAGGGAGAGGGGGAGGGAGGGAGAGAGAGGGAGAGGGAGAGAGATTAAAATTTTTTCATCTGCTATTGTTACATTATATATCTCCATAAGTCTTAGTTTCTATTTTATTAATATAAGTTGGAAAGTTCATTAACAGACATAGCTTTTTTGCTGCCAAGAAATTATTTTTCTGCTCTCACTGATGGGATTCAAATTCTGTTTCCATGTTTAATCAAAGGCCAATAATGCTTCAGTTATTTATCAAGTCTGCTTAAATCTCAGTGAAAATAATTTATTAATGCATGTTTCCTTGATGATGAATAGTACATTGTTGAAACAAAAGTATTTTTATGCCACCTTTAAAGCATTGTAGCATTGCATATTTTTAAAGAAGTTTAATGAAACTAGCTACAAATCCACAAATTGAAATTTTACTCATTACATTTGTACTTTTCAGGTATGGAAGTCCAGGAAATGTGACCAAAGAATACAAAGAATTTGCAGAATGGTACCTAAAAACATTTTCAGAAGGCATAATAACAGTATTGTTGAAAATTTTGGACCAGTACAGAAGAAAGATTTACGTGTCGCCAAGAGTGCTTCAACAGACATTAAATTATTTAAATCAAGGGTATGTAATATCACATATTATGTAAGTTTCCAAAAAATAAAGTTTATATTTTGGTTATGTAGTAAGTCATATACAGGGCATTGGACAAGTACCTGTACAAACTCCTTAGGAGTAACATAGAGGTAAAACATCAGACTAAAATTGCCTGTAAGGATTTTTCTGACATTGATTTTATTTCTGAGCTGTGCATCATGGTAGAAGTCACAAGTGCACCATCAACTAGTGATGAAAATATATTGCTGATGTAAACCATAATGAAAGATAAAACAGTATGTCAGGTATTGCATAGACAAGCAAGAGAGGTGTATTGTGTGTGCAATTATTTCAGAAAACAGTTGGAGGTATGTGAAGTACTACATGGTTCTGCATCAGGAGAAAACAGCAAGTGCCTGTGGAGTTAGGCTACGAACAGTGCAATGAATTTGTAAAGAAGCTAATAATATAGTTAAAGGTAATGGGGCCACAAGTGAAATGATATGGCAACGCCAACTGCAATATATATGTGCCTCTTTCTTTGTGCAAAACCTTAACTTCTGCCTATCCACTTATCTGAATTGTAGTCTAGCTATGTTCATGGACAGTGGCTATGTGACTTTCCTGATTGAGGTTAGAATTGTGTTTTCAACTGAAAAATCTAGGCACAGAGGGACTAATGTTTCACCATTCGAAAAGGAGTGGATTTTTATATGACTGGTTACTAAGTATAAAGAGGAATTATTGAAGATAAAGAAAAACTGACTGCCTTAAAAGGAGAAGGATGTAGCTTTGGAGAAAATCCACAAGGAATTTAATTGCAATGTATGCATTTCTCCCAGTCCAACAAAGTAACTGCTGCAATTTTATGCTAACATGAAATGTAGCACCTAAAAGTTCAGATGCACAGAACATTTAAATAGTTTAAAACAGGTGGTGGATGCTACATTGTAACTAAACTGGATGAAAGCATGTTATCTGTCGCTGATCTAGTGAACCCAAGCAAAAGTACTGTTTGCTTCTTGAAGTAGTTGCTTCAGAAACCTTCGGATAAACCCACAAACTGTAGCTTTGGAAATTCCAATACTATCGCCTATCATTAAATGAAAAGTGCAAGGGGCATAAAATCTTAAATAGCCATGTGTCATAATGATTTTGAAAATGTGCATAGGAAGGAATTTTCAAAGTGATATAGACTGCTCAAAGTGATGATGCCTAAAGAGGTGTATGATATATTGGTAATATTTTAACCTCTCGTATTTCTTCTACAATCCTGCTTGTGACCACTTCGAACAGCCCAGTATTATTTTAAAAATTCCTACTTTTGCAGGTTCTCAAAATCATTATGACACATGGCTCTCTTCAGTTAGGAACGGCATTAAAAAACCCAAATACAGCCAGTAAGTCAACAGCTTGGTTAGAGGCAGCCATTTTCCAACTTCTAATATTTGTTAATCTCCTTAAGGGTAAGATGATGTTAACACAAAATTTAACATAATGTTAAAGCTAACATTGTTGGATGAAACAAAATCGACATTGACTTCAATATTAAATCAATTTAACATTGTGTTAAAATTGAACATGGTTGGTAAAAGTGGCCCCTAGTGAGGGAGCACATTATGCATCATAACTCAGAAAATAAGAATTGGAAACCTGCACAAGTGCTTAAAATATTTTTAATGAAAAGTTCATTCTCAAATTAACAGAAAATTATTTTGCATTTTAATGTTACATTGTTTTGAAAGCAATGAAAATATAATTTAAGGTACCATTTTGCAAGGCTCTTGAAAATGCTTCTGACGTAAGCAATTGAGTTGTGACATCACCATCTATAATGGGTGCATCCTAAGTTGGGATTGACAGAGTTGAAAGAGTGGGGATTCCAATGTTGCTGCTTTAGCACCCTGCCCCATATGATATGCAGCAAAGATAGCAGGGAGCATATTAATTGTGTATTCGCGTTATGATCTGAACATTGTTGTTGTTATCGATATTGTATCTGGTAATTCCCAGGATATCCATGTCTTACCTCATAGAGAATGAGAAAGGTACAAAAAGTGGTATTGTATCTCTGAGGATGCAAATTCTACTTGGGGGTTACATAGTTTGTTTACATTTTTGGAATAATGTAAGGAGATATGGTGCTGTATGCTGGATGTCTGAATATTGTTAAATGCGTGGGAACGTGTGTTTACTGTTATGAACCTCTTGGAAGTCTCCACTCCACCCTACTAAGGTTCTCACTTTGAAGTTGGCGATAATGGATATGCACATACAGACAGACATTCCTCAAAAGTTTATTAACAAGAAGAGCCATACCTGTACATTTTTTGTGGTCTTCACAGATAATTTCTTTTGTCTGCTTCTGTAACATGAGTATTATCGCAGCCATGAGTGATGAAAAAATTTGCTTACGTGTAAAAGTTATACATCACAAATGCACATGTGCATATGAACACCCCGAAATGCATGAATTTTGTTGTGATGTGCTATTTGAAATATTGTAAATGTTTTTAAGTCAGATATGAATAATTGTCGATAAACAACACAAACTGTCACACAATTCACTACTACATATTATAGAGAACAATAAACAAATGACATTCCGCTACCACTGAATCATAAGCAAAGCATAATAACAGTCATATCTGTTTACAACAGATGTCAGCATGCAGATAGCAGAGGTATTAGCATGCCCAGTTGCTGTGACAACAGTTTACTTTTGATTGGTGGATTCCTGATTGCTAGGCGACCATAATGATGTGTCAGTCATGTGTTTATCCCTTCTCTTGATTTCCACAGCTCATTACCATGTGGTTGAGAAATGTCAATCACCAACTAAGGATGTGCCCACTATAATACGAACTGAAGTTGCACTCTATGCTTGTCTAGCCAGTGTATGCAAATATATTGTTGGTTAGAGTTTTATTTTCACATTTCTTTTATCAAAATGTCTGATGAAGGTTTTAAAAAGGGCACAGCTGGATAATGTGTCAAGCATGGGTACAATAATGGCAACATAATTTTTCAGAAATAACAACTGTTTTGTGGCTGCCGAAATTCTGGATCAAAAGCATATTGTTAAGCAGCATACCCAACTATTATTTGTCTGATCAGTCAAGTTAGCTGATTTGCAACAAGTCTAATGTCTATATTGAAAAACTAAAATGTATTGTTAATTAGTTTTGAAAAGTTAACGATGAGGCATAGTAATTGTATTTCTATTCACAACAAAGTTTTAACTCAAACATCTGGCTTAAAACAGTTTTTCTTAGACCTGCAGATTTTTGGCCTATTAATTTGTATTACATAAGCATAGAATGCCACAGAGGTAATGGGGAGGAATGAAAATAGCTGCCACTTGTTGACACTGAAACATAAGCATATAAAAGCTGTAAGGCACCTTTAATTATGGTGTCAGGATAACATGAAATGAGTAAATAAATCAGTAAGGCTTTATTTTGTTACATGAAGATAATCATAATTATAGTAATGATAACAAAAAATTTAAATTGCTTACCATAGAAAGATCAGATGTTTTGATTTTTACCCAATGGTTTACTACCTTTTATTAAATACATATCGAAGTCACCTAAGTTGTTCTCAAAGAGGTTAAAAGTACAAATGTATGGTTTTGACTTGACATTAGAAAGCATTAAGCATAAAAACATAGAAAAATGTTACAATATATTAACTTACATCAAAATGATCCTTGCGCAATACATTGTAGATCTCTTTGAGATATCGTGGACATTTTTTCACCATGGCAGAATCCTTTTCTTCTTGATTTCAGGTTTTTTTTGGCACACGAATAAACAATTTGTTGAAGGAATGCAATATAACGGTGCACAGAGAAACTATACACAATTTGTAGCCTTTCTGTTTAAACATGTGCTGGAAATTCATGTTGATCTTGAATCCAAAATATTCTGGGTCATATGCTACTCAAACACTGCAATTAACTGTACCACACATTAAAATAAAAGGGAAATAAACACAGTGTATCTTCATTTTACATAGCACAGCTTAATTCTTTCTGCTTAGAAGCATGAACATAGACGGCGACATCAGATCAATAATGATCCTTTATTGCCTCATTTGAGCTCTTTGCAGATCATTGAATGATATTATTTTCGGATTCTATGTCAAATTTTCAATCCTAATAGCTCATTTGTGAGCATAATTACATTGTTGTGCATGTTCCCAATCTGTGGAAAAAGTTGTATAGAACATTTTTGTCTCACTTGTATCTCAACATTACACCTACAACTATTGCACAGGTACCTATAAATCACTGGTTATAAGAAAGGTGACAAAGCTTTTCTATGACTCGGCATTTATTTATTGAATGTGCATACTATTTTGTTCTTGACGTAACATTTTGCACAATTGAATATTGCAAAGGACTATGATGCTGCGTTAAGCAGTCAGCTAACCCACAGAGAGGCCCTGTGCTGTGGTGCAGTGGGGTAGAGCACAAAGCTCTGGTTCCTGGCCAGGGAATGTTCTCAGGTTCGATCGCACTCAGGGGTGCAGACTTTTAAGTCCTGGGTATAGGACCAGTGCCTACTCAGCATTGTGAGGAAATTGAGGAGCTGCAATAGGCAGTGATCCCAGCCACAGAAGCTGGGGGTTGTGTGATGCTGGCCACATCTGCTCTTCATATCAGTTGGATGAGTGTCCATCTCTGCCATGTGTATGTGGGTGTGAGGTTGGCAGTTGGATTGATAGGCCCAATAGCCTGTGGTGCTATGGTATTAATTTAACCCACAGAGAGTGTGTCACTTGATTGTAAACTCTTATCAACTTATGTGTTACAGAAGTGAAGTAGATACAGTGAAGGTGTTTTTGTAGTTTTATACTCATTAGTTTTCAGATTGTAAATAATTGTAAAATGTGAACTGATATCCTAAGCCCTTTTTTTTTTTTTTTTTTTTTTTTTTTTTTGTGTGTGTGTGCATGTAAATTAAATACTTGCATTTATTCATTAATACTTGTGTAGAAATGCCAGTTCAGAATGTGGGAGTTACTAATTTCCTCTGCACCAAAAGCATCCTTATTTGAAGGTTAGATTCTCATGAGAATAACATTTATTGCAGAGTGAGTCATGCATTCTCTTGGAAGTTCCTGAAGCCCCACATGTTTGAGATAATTCATGACGTACTCTTTCCAATACTTTCATACTCTCAAGCAGATGAAGAACTTTGGAATACAGATCCTTATGAGTACATAAGGGTGAAGTTTGGTAAGTTGACTTTATTCAACACTTTTTATGTTATATTAAGTCTTTCTTCCTTGCAGCCAGGACATTAAATAAAACTGTTGAGCAACATTAATGCTGGGTTTCACCAACCATCGTCAAGGCATTTGAAGTTCACCAAACCGTTGACAGTGTGTCAAAAGCGGAAGTTCTCATCAACTTTCCTTCAACATTGGCAGTCCGTTAATTCTAGTTTAGGCGGCGCCGTGGCCGAGTGGTTAGACCACTCGCCTCCCACCGAGGCGGCCTGGGTTCCATCCCAGGGACCTGCATGTGGGATTTGTGGTGGACGAAGCAGCGTCTGGGCGGGTTTTCTCCAGGTTCTCCGGTTTCCCCCGCCATTCATTCCACCAACTGCTCCATCATCACCTTTCCTTTCATCCATTTCACCAACATTTCGTTTCATCTACTTCCTTCATCCCATGCCAGGCATCGGGCTGATCACCCATCCTGGATGTTCTGCCTGATCCATGAGTGTCTGCTCCTCGACGGGCGTCTGACTCCAGGCACCCGCTTGTAAGTCCTGGGGGGTGTAAGTCCTACATAAGAGGAGGGTAAACAGATAATGAATGAATGAATGAAATAATTCTAGTTTAAAGGTTATGTACATACTCAAGCTCTTGAGAAATGCTGGCCTTCTTATTCCAAGGCCGCAGGTTTAAACCAGGCCCAGACTGATCATTTTTAAGTGTGCTTACTCCATGTCAATAGATTTACTAGCATGTAAAAGAACTCCAGTAGGACGAAATTCTGGCAGCAATGATATGATCCTGTGAATTGACAGTGTTGTTAACAAACAAAATATTTTCTCTCTATAAAATATGGATAAGCTAATAACAGTGCTGTGAATTTGAAATTATTTAGAAAATTTGAGTCAGAGTTGAAACACTTATTAATCACAAAACATAAACACCGTGTATTGAATTTTGAATTGCTGCCACCGAACCCACTATGGAAATTCATCACTGCACCACCAGATGCCACCACACACAAACTCACACTGAACTCGCCACAAGGGACCAGTCGGCCACTTCCTAGGATGGGAGCAATTACCTCTTGAAACCGGTCAAGACAAAAAACATGTAAGTGATGTTAAGTGTTTCAAATTTTCTAAACAATTTCAAGAGTGTTTCTTTTTTCCTTGAGAAACAACATATTTACTTTCATTTCAGTAACTGAACAATAGATATTTTTGATATTGAAATGTTGTTCAAAAATTTATTGAAAATATGGGTCCAAAAAGTGTTATTTGAGCTAGTAATAACCATTGCTACAAAATGAATGATGTAAAATTTGTGATTATCAAAACAAATTGAAAATATTAAAAGAAACTGAACCAAGATTGAAATACCTTACATACAGAAATCGATCACTTTTACCGATTCAACAGTTATTGGTAACATTCAGATATTTCTCCATGGGGTATTTGATAATGTTAATGGTGACTGTAACGTAGTTTTAAAATCCACAGTGTGCAGATAGGTCGAGAAAGTATAGGAAGCAATTGTTTTCTTACAGCCACAGTGTTGCAAGAAATTTATGGAATTGCAAATTTTCCTGGCGTTGTAGACACCACTAACTGTACTTATGTGTCCATTTTGTCACCCAGTGGGAATAGTATAGAAGTATATAGTATACTAGATGGTTTGCAATGCAAGTTTACTAATCACCAATATTGTGACATGCTAGGCAGGTTCTGTCCATACAGCTTTATATTTTACAACAGTCTGTTGAATGCTGTTCAAGATGGGGAAATGGCATTTTGTACTATACCCCCGCTGTTGAATCTTTGCACTTGACAGTTCGTGTGGCTTTGCGTAACGTTGGCTATATTGTGGTTGCTGCATTGCCAGAGGGTTAGTAAACAACAACAGCTGATTGTTCTCCTTTCTATCGTGTCGAAGCCGCATACAAAAAGTGTATGTAAGAGCAAACGTCTTTGAGTAATAACTATTTCATATTATTATTATTATTGTTAATTGAAAATAACTCAGCATAAACATTGCAACGTATGTAGAATAAATTAACAATATAGACAATATAGAGTGCTTTTGACAATATAGAAACAAAACAATGCAAACGTGCCTGCTACAATGAGGAGAAATAAAACAAATTATAAGCTATGATAACAAAGTTATTTTCACTCATATTGCGTTCCAGATGGTTCAGGAATTTTGTCCTCTTTCACTTGGAGTTTCACTCCCTTGTAAATAACAGTTCTCGTGTTGTCCAAGAGCTGCTGCAGTTCGTTGTATGGCTTTATCAGCAGGAATAGAGGGATGCCCATGAACCTTCACGTACTCCTGCTTTTCAAAGAATTCCCGGGTCCTGCTTAACAGTTCCAATGCCTGACTATTAAGTGGCACATCTCGACGCAAAAGATTTTTACTTTGTGAAACATCACTCGGTGATTGGCGTCGTTTTTGAGATGATGTCGCTTTTTATATCTTGTATAAATAATATAAATGAAATATATGTAAAAGATAAATATTATATATAAACAAACACCAACAATAACAACGAACAATATTAGTTGCAAAGAATTTCTTGACGTACGTGCTAGAGATTCACAAACTGAAATACATGATTGGAAATAGCTACATCTGGCAACAGAGCTGTTTCCAGTTCCGCTTTCGCTTTGTCATAGACCACTCGAAATGCTGCCTTGTGATTGGTTTAGGAAGTCTAATGGTTAAAGCTTTTCATCTGTTTATTTGCAAGTGTAACAACTTAATCGCTAGCTGTCAAGTGCAGCGTTTCAATGGTGGGGATATAAGTAGCAGTGGCTATCGAGGGGCAAGGTGTGTTTTAAACATAAGTGTTGCACATATGTTTTGTTTTCGAAGCCACAATCTCAGCCAATGTAAAGAGACCTAGCAAACATTACTGTTATCAATCTTCACAGACTGAAGGTTTTCAGAGTTAACGAACCATCCTTTTGATGTGATTCTCGTTAATGATACAGCAAAAACTGATAAAGCATTAGTTTGATGTCCCTCAAACTAAATTTACTGATGTTTGGTGAAACCTGGCATGAGTGTTATAAATGTAGCTATGGAAGAGTGTTCCTCTTTTCTGGGCATGTCTGGACAAGCACTAACATCACTCATCAGTTACGGTATTCTTCCCATGTTTCCAAGAGATAAAAATTTGTGAAGCTCGTCCACATTAGTTTACATTGTGTAACCAACATTTGGAATGGCACAAAAGAAAATCATATTTTAGGCAAGAGTATTAAAAGATGAATGCACAAAATGAAGAAATAAAAATAAAGTGCAGAGTTCCACAAAACGCTAAGATTCACTACCCAAAACATATAATATTGTAATAAAGGGTGGTCTAAAAGTTTTGATCCAGTTTGTCGAAAGCATTGACCATTGTTAATAATTGTTAACGTCAGAAGCGTACGTACACATAGTTCAGTTTGCACCTCATGCATTTCAAAGCACTGCACCCATCATTGCAGTCATTCTAAAAAACATTACAATGGTGGCATTGTGTAACAGTTGTTACTGCTTCATAATTGAAGAAACATCACAAATCTTGGCTTGTGCATATGGGATTTAATAAAACCCAAAGCAAAAAAATCAAGTGGGCTTAAGTTTAGTTAGTTGCAGTATTTTTAATACTTAAATAATATCAGTCTAATTATATAATATATAAATTCAATAACAGCCCGCCTTAAAGTAATATGTGTATAAATAATATACAAAGTGTATGTAACAGTCATTGTATTATGTTTATATTATTATGTACATGCATAATGATGTTATGTGAATGTATTAAGGAATTTAACAATGTAGGAGCTGTGAGAATAGAAGCCAAAAATTGCTAACAATGAGGTAACCTTAAGGCAATAATGAATTACAAAGTTTAATAAAGGCTACTAGTAATTCTTGGAACAATAATGTAATATTTAAAACAGTTTATAAATAGCCAATCAACAACCAGAAAAAGCTTAAGTTAAATAAAAGTATTCTATTGGAGTAGGCTTAGCCAATCAGAGACTTGAAATATAGTAAAATGTACAAATTTAGCAAATTCAGGCGGCAGATGCTAGAAAGCAGCGTTCTCGAGCAGTTCGCTCGATACGTATTCAGTGTGGACATAAAATTCATTACAGTGTGAATAATATAAAGTTTATGTGTTAAAAAGTACAAGTAACAAAAATCTCACAGCTCTACAGTAGGATATATCAGTGAAGTGTTATTTAATCGTGTGAAGGATTAATAAAAGAGTGAAGTAAACAATTATAATTTACGTAAGCCTTATTCTTTAGTCGTACCACCCCCTGCTAAGAGATACCTGTTTCTGCAAATTAATACTGACGCAGCCGAGGCAAACATAAATATATAATTTAAAATAGAGAGTTGAGGGTTGTTACACTACATCACTATGATGTGCATAGTGATGTAGTGTAACAACCCTCAACTCTCTATTTTAAATTATGACACATCACTGTTACCAGCTTCTAAATCTTCAAAAGTAGTCAATAAATATATAATATTTAAAGAAACATTAAAATACGAAGTTGATTTTTTAAATGTTGGGGCAAAGGCCACCGGAAAGTGAACGTGGGACAAAGGCCACTGGAAACTTTGTATCGTACATGGGGCTGCAACTACCTCAAGTTTGGTGCACAAAGCGTGGTGCAAATAATAACGTAAAGATAATCTACTTCAAGTTTGGCTCTCCAACAATAGCAATACTTTTACTTCTATTTCATAGTGTGGCGCCCAAGCCTAGGTGCAGCCCTGTCAATCCATCATCCAGAAAGGTTTCATTTTCATGGTGCTCCACTTCATGGCGAAGTAGGTAGAGCACCATCTTGCTGAAAGACAACAAACAGAGCTTAAAACACCATCTTCAATGAGCTGTGCTGCTAAGAATTGTAACATGTCCAAGTAGTTGATTCCATTGACTGTTGGTTCTTCAAACATGAATGAACCATACAGTTCTGGTGTTGTCATTACACCTAGCCATACATGATTTTGGGTGCATCTGTTTGTCATTTATAAGTAGCATTAGGTAGCTTGTCAATTCATATTCAACACAAGTATGGAAAGTAGCCTCATCACTGAAAAGAATATGTTTCATTAGATACTCATTAGCAACAGCCTCAAGCAGATCATAGCACATCAATTATCAAGATTATGCTGTGATTATGCTGCGATGGGCAGCATAATCTTCCTCTTGCAAATGATGTAGCACTTGTATATGTTACACACATTTGTGGAATGTAAACCTCAGAATTCTCCAGACTGTTGTTCTGGAGATGTCCATTTCATTACTGAGGAATTGGGTTGATGCACCTGGTCTATGTTCATTTGCAGAGGTCACTGGTCTGGCTGAATGCTTCTCATCTGTTCATCAGAATTTGTCACTATCTTCCAGATGTTGGCTCAAGTAGGTGCTGGTTTATAGATTTTTCACTCCTGACAGTTGATCATAGGTTAATAATCATAATTGTGCTGAAATAATGGCTACACGTTCTTCAATAGCAAGCATACTTCTTGATTAATCTGAAACAAAAAGAAAATGTTGCCGATTTAATGGAAACGGATTGAGACTTTTGGACCACTCTGTATAGTAAAAGTAGCTTATATAAGTAAGGCAAACTCTCCTATCAGGGAAGTTATTAGCTTCTCCAAGCCTTAAGCCTTGAACTTCCACTAATTTAATTTCATAATGATTCTGTTGATTTTATTTCAGACATATTCGAAGACTTTGTTTCACCAGTAACAGCAGCCCAAACACTGCTACATTCTTGCTGTAAGAAAAGGAAAAACATGCTGCCTAAAACAATGCAATTCATAGAGCAAGTACTCACATCACCAAATGCAGATCCTAGGCAGAAAGATGGTGCCTTGCACATGGTAAGATGCTGGTTATTAACAGTCCTTTAACCTGTAAAATGTTTAGTGTTTAAAAACTAGAAACTAATGTGCTCACATATATCCTGAATAATAAAATATGTAACTTATAGGAGAATATGCCCTGAGGGTTATGTTTGTATAAAAGAGTGAGCCTGAGTTGAAATGCTCACATTTTATTTGTCTTGATTGGTTTCAAGAGCTACATCTCGTCATCAGAAGTGGTAGACTGGCTCATAGTGGTGGTGTTCGCTAGTGGAGAAATGTGGAGTAAAATCATAATTCATTAAATAGTGTTTGTGTTATAAAATTAAAATCTTTCCCGAAGTATCCAATTCCCTGGTGTGTTTTCTAGGCTTTAGGAATTGAATCTGTTTCTAATGAAATGACATTGGAAAATTTTGTGTGCCTTAGGGGGCATTCATAATGAAAATAGGACATAAACATGACATAAGTATAGAAGCTTGTTTCATGTTATCTTAATGTATGCATTCACATTGCCTGATGTTAACATCAGCATCAATTTAAAACTCAAACACACAAAGATTAAAAACAGAAGCATTATTAACAATGAAGTATTCTTCATGCTGATAGTTTTGTTGAGTCTCACTTATTTACACTCACTTTCACGTAGAAGTTGTAAAACATAGAAACGTTTTCGAGGACTTTGTTCCTATCATCAGCTGTTGAGTACTTGAAGCTCTCTTTTTGTCTCCTCTTCCTCCTCCTGTAACTGATCCTTTTGCCATGTGGTGTCAGGGGCACAAAGCTTTAACACTTCATTTAAAGGTGGTATTTCAAAGTTAATGACGTTGCAGTTTGTAATGATATATATATATATCTTTTCCCAGATATTCAACTCTATTGGTATGCTAAGTTTGCAAGCTCCAAGCCGTCGTCCTCCATGGACTAGTGGTAACATGCTAGCCTCTAGTTCCTAAAGTCGCGGGTTCAAACCCAGTGGTGGGTGATGGATTTTTTCGGGCATAAAAATCCTTAGCATGGCTTCCTTCGGAAGGGAAGTAAAGCAGGTGGTCCTGTGTTGTAGGTTTATGGCACGTAAAAGAACCTCAAGCCTGAAAAAGAGGCCTCTGAGCAAAATTATTGGTCTTTCACACCCAATATAGAATGGGACGCTAAGGACCATAGTAGTTAAAGAGCGTCCATAAATAAAACTCAATTTAATTTAAGCTCCAAGCCTCCATGTTTATGTCCATGTCAAACATAAGCAACTAACCAATCTGAGAGTGATCCTCCATACCCTTATCTTGTGATCATTTTGCCATTTTACATCAGATTTTATGTCATATGTTGACTCACTAACAGTCTTTCTGTGCAAGATCATGGGTCAGGAATCACTGGGTATCTACAAAAATTGCAGCAAAATAAATTGTGATCATAGTGCTTATTTTTGTTAGTTTGAAGTCCTTTAACTGGGTAGCAAGCTCTTGCATTTTGATACATGCACATAACCTCTTTTGTCATGTGTACTGTCTCTCTCTTCACAGAGAGCCACATTAGCTCAGCTGTTTAATGCTCTCTTTCGATTGGCCGCTGTTTGCATTTCTGTTTGTCATTGAGAATGACAACATATGTTAAGTTTATGTTTAAGTTTTACATTGTTATGTTAACACTTAATTTTCATTGTGAATGGTCCAATACATAGGGTTAATATATTGCATACTAAGTTGTGTTTTGTTCACTATGCTTCCATTTGCCTTTTAGGACAGTCATTGTAAATAGGTTTGATATTCAAAACTGAGCAATTTAATTGTATGTTTACAGGTTGGCACCCTAGCAGATGTTTTGCTAAAGAAAAAGATGTATAAAGAACATATGGACAACATGTTATGTCAGTATGTATTTCCTGAATTCTCCAGTCCACGTGGTCACATGAGAGCTAGGGTAAGTAAATATTCATTACTACTTCATGTAACTTAAACCGGAAGAAATGCATGAAGAATAAAATAAATGATTTGTTTTTCAGGCGTGCTGGGTACTACACTATTTTAGTGAAATAAAATTTAAGCAAGAAGCCATTCTTGCTGAAGCAATAAGACTGACTACAAATGCTCTCCTGACTGATAGAGATATGCCCGTGAAGGTGGAAGCAGCTATTGCTCTTCAGATGTTACTGAATGCACAAGAGAAGGCACAGAAATATGTAGAGCCACAGGTAAGGATGCAAATATCAGCATGGCTATTAGAGATCGAAGGTTTAAGGTTTCCTGATTACAGAGTATAAACTGTACGAGTACAAGGAGGGAACTCCGCTGTGTGATGTAAACAGTAGATACATTACAGTCAGAAATGTACAATTTTCATGTTGCTTTTGTCATGAGTGAAGACAGGAATATTTTCCTCCACAATAAGCAATTTTATGAGGTTTTACCAAGATCTGCAGCGGTCCATTTATACGAGTTGGGAGAGAACAACATAAAAGTTCTCAGTATGAAGCTTCTGAAGTTTGTGTCCACCTCTTAGGCTGCGTGCACCATGTTTGAGTAAATTGCTTCGGAAGCATCGTTTACTAAAGAAGTCCCCACTACGAAAGTAGGTTACTATGGGAGCAGTTTACCCCAGAAGTAATGTTGGAGAGGTTAATTACAATTTACTCTTTTATTTAAGACTACGGAAGTAACAGCTCATTACTCCCGGAGGTATTGTTTTGTTTGCGTGATTTACTTGATGCCATCATGAATAAGGTTATGTGCAATAGGAAAAGGGGGGAAACATCAGCAAAAGAGATAAATGTTTGATGATAGAAATAAAGAAAATCCATTTAAACAATATGAGTGTAAAAAACGTGTGGTAACCTGCATTACGTTGGTCTTCAAAGCCAGTGAGATACTGCCAACACTCGCAGCATGCGTTCCTAATTACTTTTTACTTTCTCTACTATGTATAGTAAGTAGGGGAAGTATTGTATTCCACCCAAAAATTTGATACCGAGATTTCACTGGAAATATATGTTTTGAGACCCCCTGAATCCAAAAAAAGCATTTTTGGAAACATGTCCATGTCTGTCTGTGAACAGCATAACTCAGAAACGAACAGTCTGATAAGCACCAAACTTGGTATTTAGGTTCAGTATCTTCCAGAGATGCGACACAAAGGTTTTCAAGAAAATCCCCCCATCCCAGATTACCCTTTACATGGAACATTTGTCGAAAATTTTAATTTTCTCAAAAATGGTTCTAACGATTTTGATTAAAATATCATATGTTTAAGATATTTTCATGAAAAATGAAATGTAGGTATATCTCAAATTTTCTGGGAATGTCTCCAAAAGTATTCTCCATTGTGAACGACTTTTGCATAACTGGTAAACCATAAGAGATAGACAAAATTTTACTACACAAAAAATGTAGATCGCATTAAAATACACAATTTATGTCATATACATTTTTTTTGTTGAGTGAACCATTTTTGAGATATTGCTTGTTATTCCCTTAAATTTTTCAATACTTATTTTCTCAAATGGGAATTCGTTATTCATTTATTTTGTCTTGTATATGCAAAGAGTATTAATCTGTGGCAAAGAGAATGGTGCTGCACCTAGCAATCAGCTATTAAGAGATATGTATATGCTTAAAGGCTACTGTATTTCTATATTGCCCTTGTAAATATATATTCCCCTTACATCTACAGGAAACTTAGCAATAAGATAGAGTCTGCAAATGTTTATCTCGATTAACATGAAATAGATGGAGAATAAGTGTTTGTAAAAATAGTTTGTACAAGAGTAGAGAAAGTCATGTGAGTGTAACACATCAGATTTTTATTTTAGGTTTATTAGTTTTTACGTTTCTGATTTATGGGAAGTTAGGTTAGGGTTAGTTTTATATATATAAGCTTAGGTTCCTGATTCACGGGAGGTTACTTTTATTAACGTTTTCAATGAAGACTAAAGTAATGCAGCAAAGCCAAAACGTGTTGATGCTAGAAAGTCGTGATTGGCGAGTTCAGTAATTCGAGCAATGGGAAACGTACTGAAGAGCAGCATAAAATTCTGGAAACAGTATTTCTAATCTTCATTTTGCATCGCAGATCACTTGCGTGTTGAGAAATACCCTTTCTGATTTCGGAAAAGTTCACCATATTCACGGATGGGTACAAAATAGTTACATGCGTGCAGTCAATTCCACACACAATGTGTGGGAAATCTGCAAAAGTGAAGAAGAATTTCCTTTTATTTTCTGAACCGTCGTGTATATTTATGTGTAGGTACCTTGCTCTTAACCTCAAAAACGCTTTAACAACGCAATGAAATATATGGCCAGCAGACACGTGGTGAATGTTTATTTATAAGATCACCTGTAATACCAGGATTACGATGAACTTTACTTAAAGTGACATGAAAATGCTGGTAAACTAAAGGTATAATTGGCATGCACTTAACGTAATGGGAATGACTCTTGATTGATTGTTCTTTTATTACTTCGAGGTAATGCTGATTGGTTTTAATTACCATGTGAAATCAAACTTGACATAACGGGAAGGAAGTTTTTGACATTGCCAAATTTTTAAGTTACATCGCGTTAAGTCAATTTTAAATATCTCCATTTAATACAGTGTAAGACTGTCAGATTACGTTAAATTCATCATAATGCGGGCTCAAGCTTCTGAAATATTCCGGTACGAAACACTCATAGGATGCATAACAATAATAATTGCAGTTTGGATTATAGAGCTGAATTTGTGTCTTGAGTTTTGTTGAAATGTTCTCCAAGCAGGTTCAAAAGGCGTGTATATGATTCTTTCCTAATACTGAAATGTTCATTGAACTTACTTTCTCTCTCTCTCTGTATAAGTATCATATGGCTCTCGCATACCACTATCACATTCCCATTGTTTTTTTTTTTCCATCGAGATCATCAATGTAACCTAAGTAATCGCTGTTTTCTTCATCAAGATCATTAATGTAATTTAAGTAATCCATGAACACGTCAAAAATATCTTCCTCCAAATACGATGCAGTATTCTATAGTTCGATCGACAGGTTAGTTACTCCAACCAGGTTGCAAGGGTAAATTCTAACCTATATTTGTGCTCTATTTAATTCTGCAGTAACATACTACATGAAGGTGTTCTCTGACATTTACTTCTGCGGTAATTTAATCTTGGAGTTTCTGAAAGAAGTAAAATTCTTTGGAAGTAGTTTACTCTCGCATGGAAGTCATCGAATGTTGACTTGAATAGTAGTTTACTACGAAAGTAGAGCTTACTCCAGGTTGGTGCACGCCACCCTTAGTGTATGCATATTTATAAATTCTCAAGAAGCATTTGACAGCTGGTTGATTTTATGAAAACTAGTCATAACTTTAATAGAAATAGAGCTGTTTACAAAGAACCTAATTGGTGGGGGTATAAGAAAGTTTTGTTTAAATGATAAAAAAAAATAGTAAGAATAAAATAAAATATATTACATGTTCAAAATATACATAATGTTTCATTGATTTTAAATTATAAAATTAGTAAACAATTAGGATTTTCATGTTAAATATTGTATTTGAGCAATATTATTGGAAATTAGGAAGAATTTGGGAAAAAGAAGAAAAGGAAAGAAAAGAAATCATGGCTCATTTAACTTCTGTTTAAGTTTGATTCTGCACAGATGTACAGATTTGCTGACAGGAAACTCAATGCATGTCTTTCGTTGCTGGTTGGATTGATGGAGTCAATGTATATGGAACTGTATCATTTTTTTGGCTATATTAAAAAAATGTTCATTGAGAAAGACATTACAGATAGTGTACAGGTATGAAGTTTGTTCTCCATCTGTAGATAGCGTAATTTGTTTTATGTTATTTGGACTTGTTTATCTCCTCTCTGACCACATTCCAAAGAATCTTGCCTTTATTAGCATTATTTAGTTTAAACTCTTAGTTACTCATCTTTTTTGCCTCCTGATAACTTTTTTGAGAATGCTGCAATATTGTTTAAAATAAGCTTTAAAGAGAGTACTGGTTTTCTGAAGCACATGAAGAAATCTTTTCCTCTTACAAGATACAATAATTCCTTATGTTATCCACCTTTGTTATCTGTGATCTTTGGGGATAACCTATGTCTTTTAAATGGTAATGCAATTAATTAATTTTGAAGATTGAGGAGCTAGTAACAGTGATGTGTCATAATTTAAAATAAAGAGAGTTGAAGGTTGTTACACTACATCACTAAAATGCTCTTACTTAAACGTGTTTCGGGAGACGGTTTGCTCCCATCATCAGCGTGTTTTCAACTGAGTTGAAGGCTTCCCGTCGATTGTGAACACTCCCATTTGAACACATGTATTTCAACTTTCTCGTTCTTGTTCTGGTTACCGTTCTCGTTGGTTGTGAACCAGCCTCTACTGGAATTGTTTGTCTGAATAATCAGATGTTTACAATGGTACACAAAAATTTGGTTGAATTCAATTTTATAACATTAACATTATTAAACCGAAATCAGCTGAAGACTAAAATTAAGTTTTTTTCATGGTTTGCCTCACTTTCTGGGATATTTGATGATGTGAGATAAAATTTCAAAGTGACCAGCAGCTATCAAAAGCTTTGATCATGATGCAGTAGCCTGAAACCAATAATTTTCAGACAGTACTTTTGCATCTAATAATTTGGGACCTTAAACATTTTTTTTCCTTTTGTTTAAAGTTATGACCACTATTGCAGTCACTGATAAGGTTTTCTTATATTGTGTCCAATACTGAAAAAATGTGCATGTTTACAAGGATCAAGCAAGAGCAAGTAATGAAATGATATCACTAACTTGGCAATCCATCAGAGTATAGTAATAATTTTCTTTCATAGTTCCTGTCCTCAGATTTTATGTGATCGTTATCTTCTGCCCTAAACCATTTTGCCATTCGCTATTCCTTTCAGCACATCTCTCAGCAAAGTTTCTTCTTATCCAGTGTCCTACCCAGTTTCTTCCCTCCTATGATCGCTCTTTGCTTATTCTTTTCTAAAACAGGCTCATTCACATGTTGCTTCTCCTCCATATTCACAATTCAAATGCATTTAATTAGTTTTTCTTCACTTCGTCATAGCTCAAAGTTTCTGCCTTATACAGTGCCATACTACACAAAGTCCTTCAGAATATTTTCATGATTGTTGCTTCAAAAGGCGCACAGATGACTTTTTGTTTTTCTGTTAGTCTTCCCTTTGACCCCTTGACAACAGCTGATGTTAATATTTAAGATTATTTGGTTAAGTACAGTGTTGACAGAAGATTTTCATTGTTAGCCTGGTGATTCACTTTGGAGTATTGACAGAGGAGATTAGGTATAGATATGCATCATTTCTTCAGCCTTACTAGAACAGTGTTGAGACATGAAAACAATAAAGAATAATGTTAGATTTGGAAACTCTTTTGTCATCTTTCTCTGTGAAAGACAGGAATGTAAGTTTTACAGCAGTGGAATAAAAAAAAATGGGGGGATTGTATCTTTCTTTTTACAATGTGCTGTAATAATACTAATTTACCTGTTTGTTTTGCTTTCTTCATATAGATTAAACAAATTACTCTTGAGCTGCTCAGAATCATCAGGGAGACAGAAAATGATGATTTAACAAGTGTAATGCAGAAAATTGTGTGTACCTATACAGATCATTTGATGCCTATTGCAGTGGAAATATGTCAGCACCTGGTAAGCAATCATGTCACTTTCATGAGGGAATCTACAGTAAGAGAAAATTTATAAGATCATTTGTGTATTTTAAATTTGAATTTGGTTCTGTTAACTCACATTCAAGGAGTATTCCAGTCTAAATTTCCTAGTCATCATAATGATCTAGAAAAACAATAGTAAAATTTGCAACATTGCTCAGTGCAAATATAAGTAACCAGTAAAATGCAAGTGATTTTTGAAATTGTTATGTATTTACCTTTCTAAATGAAGAGCAACGACTTAGGCTGGAAGAATATCCTTACTGCCCTAAATCAGTCCACTAGGTTCAGGGAAATAGTTTCATGTGCAGGATGATATACAACAAGTTTTATAACCATGGATTGAACCCAACATAAACTGTTCATGCAATTTGATTGATATTTGAAAAAGCTAGTAACGGTGATGTAACATTATTTAATGAGTATTATATTCAGTTAGCATTAAATTTACTGTTACAGTCCAAATATGTGGAAGACTCTATTTCATATTTAAAGAAAACAAGCATAGAAAAGTTTACTTGCATAGAAATACAACCCATGAGCACAATGGAAATAAACAAAACAATAAAATCTGTCAAAAGGAGGAATTCATTGGGTTATGATGAAATAGCTACGAACATATTAAAACTAAGTGCTGACAACATTAGCAAATCCTTAAGTCATATATGTAGCCTCTCCTTTTTAACAGGGGCATTTCCGGATAGGTTAAAATATTCTTTTGTTAAACCACTCTACAAGAAAGGGCAAAAGTGACAGATGTCAAACTATAGACAGTATTGTTATTAACCGCTTTCTCCAAAGTATTTGAAAAACTAATGTTCAAATGAATATTCCACCATCTAATTAAAAATTATATTTTAACAAAGGAACAGTTTGGATTTGGGAAAAACCTGTCAATCAATGATGCCAATTCCAACTTAACTATTGAAACTCTGAAATCCCTTGATAATGAATGTAAACACTAGGAATATTCTGCATTCTATCCAAAGTGTTTGACTGTGTAAATCATAACATACTCTTATCAAAATTATTCTATTATAGTATTAATGGCAAAGCATATCAATGGATTGCATCATACTTCTCAAACAGACAACAAAAGTCATAGCAAATTCTGCAGATAATTGTAAAACATGCTCCGAATGGTCTGAAATAAAGCATGGTGTTCCACAAGATTTGATTTTGGATCCATTATTGTTTCTAGTATATACCAATGTTCTCCTCAGAGTAATAAATAAACATGCTCATTCAGTTCTCTTTGCAGATGCTATAAGTATTACAATTAAAGGACATAAAATCAGTCACCTCTCAGAGTTATCCAGTAGTATTTTCATTATGCTAAATAATTGGTTTTGCAATAACAAAATTCATATACATTTTGAAAAAACAAAGTATGTTCATTTTCACACAAAAAATAAAAGCATTGCAGACATAAGGATTAAACATGAAGGCAATGAAATCACTGAAGCTTGTAACATAAAATTTCTTGGTCTTATTACAGATGATAATATGAATTGGAAAGACATATTGACAACATCCTACTGAAACTAAGCTCTGCATGTTTTGAGATCAGATCATTAATTCATTTTATAAATAAAAGAATTCTAAAAACAGTACATTATGCTTATTTTCATTTAATTATGCCTTATGGAATAACATTCTGGGGAAATTCAGTAGATGCTAAAAAAATATTTCTTTTGCAAAAAGGAGTAATAAGAGTAATGGCAGGTATAAAACAATCAACTCATTGTAAACCACTATTCAAATAAGATGTTAAACATGTGTTTTTAATCTGCTGACCAGTGTTTTAACATCTTATTGACATGCTCCACTGTTTTAAACACTTCATTTTAATTATTAGTTTTATATTGTTTCGGCCGGCTTGCTGAGGATGAAGAGCACGTCTCTTCGAAACATGTTCGAATAAGAATTTTAAGTAAGTGGAGCAACACGTGTTTTTAATCTCCTGACCAGTGTTCTAACATCTTATTGACATGCTCCACTGTTTTAAACACTTCATTTTAATTATTAGTTTTACACTATTCAAATGTTTGGAATTTTACCATTAGCCTGTGAGCATATTCTAGCTGTACTTTTAAACAAACTCTTTGTATTATCCGCACGAAAGTAGTTCATAATCCCTGCCCCTAATGGCAGCTTGTTCTTTCATGTGCTTGTTGAACATTGTTTCAAACTATAAAAAGGCGCCCTCCGTGAGAATCATAGTTCAAAATGCAACCTGAGGTAACAATCGATTTTATAAGTATGCGGAAATGAACATTTTACTTATGTTAATCACAATCCTTGGGCAAAAGTGCAACACCCAAATCTGAATCCTCCAAAGATGACTCAGCTGCCATATCGGAATCAGAACTACTCTCCAAAATAATGACAAGCTTATCCACAATTCCACAGCACTGTCGCACACAAAACAAGTTCCCACATTTGATTCTCCTCTTCTATTATGTCTGTTTATATTCTCTGCGTGCTTTGGTTACACTTCCCACTGAAATGCCTGTAAAATCTAATATTAGTTACGTAATATGCACTAATGTGTCGGGTATTTTTCTAATAGTGAGTTGAATATATGAAGTATTGTTTGTTTTTCGCCATTTTTTAACTGTTTCCCGCTTTGTGATTGAACAGTTTATTCGCACTACACGCACCTTCCTCTACCATGTGAACTCAAATACCAACTGACCAAATCACAAGATTTGGCCTGAGCCGAGCATACGTGTGCTAGCGTATTATGAATGCCTGTATACTTATCATATTTCCTGTGTTATGCCAAGTAATTATTCGGAACTCAGATAGCACCTCTGGGAATTCATTGCTGCATTTCCCGTATATGTAAGAGAGTGGCAGCCATGTATATGGTTGGTATTAACAAGCAAGATGCTCTTGGCGTTAGCGCAACAGCAGACGAAAATCATATTTTGTAATCTCATAACAGCTATTACCTTTAACAATGAGTGCTTATGATAACTGCAATAAAATGTGCAGTTCTATACCTTTCTTGCTTTAATATTTCATAATACAATACATGTATTAAGGAACTATTTACGTTTGATAAGAGTGTGTTCTTGGGTTCTTGACAAGTAGAAACACATGCTTTTGTTTACATCAGAGGGAACTCTGGTTTGGAATGGACAGTAGATGTACATGCTTTTGTTTACATGCAGAGCAAAGCAAGGGGAAAGCGGTTATAGTGATTAGTGTAAGTGGTGTATAATGGTATGTAAAGATATGTATTTTTAGCAGCAATATCTAACAGTAGTAAATTAGCAGTTTAAGCTGTGGCGGAGTGTGATGACAATGGGGCGAAGTTGTCTTGTGCTGTCCCAAGAACTGGTGTAGGATTCATCTCTTTATGCATGTTGCCACCTGCTGTTGTTTCAATGTAAAAGAATCTGGTGAATGTAGAAAGCTTTTCAATGCCTCTGTAATGTTGTTGGAAAAAGTTGTTTCATGATGTTGATTATTGGACCAAGTGTGTCCATAGCACCATCATCCAAAGTTTAGCGTACACTCTTTGCCTTTGAATATGTAATGCATAACTTTGGTAGTGGAAGTATGATGTTACTGCTACAGTCACAAACAAAAAACTCCTGTAGTTTCCGATGAAAATACTTTTGACATTTAATTCTTCAAATCCAAATTTACACTCGCATATGTATCAATTATATAGTCACATAATGTTATGCAGAATTATACTGGTTGTTCATTTTTTATCCATAATTTCCTCTATGCAGATAGAATAAGAATAACATCATAGTTGGCTGGTGAGTCTACATTGAACCATTCATGGCCAACTTGATACATAATCACTGCTTTGTTTTGCTGAAACTTGTATAGAATTTTGCATTGTTTTCACAATCAGCTGCTCTTAAACCAATATTTCTTATTTTAACTGTTTACAGTACTGTAAAATAATTGAGAATGCTCACAAGCATGTTCAGATGCAAAATTATGATTTTAAAATGCTTTATATAAATACGTGCACAAGTGATGTTGCTAGTTGCGGTAGGGTAAGAGTGTAGGAGTGTATAACCTTACTTATAACTTAAGCTGATATTATAGGAGCTTATGCTCAAATCAGCTAATGCACTTAACCTGACTTCTCTCATTTTATTCCTTAAAATACTTTTTTTATTAACCTGAGTTAAGAAAATTACATTTTAACTGTTGCAAACATCACTGTCAACTTAAGATGTAATTGAATCGCTGCACTGAGATCAATTACCTAAAAGATTTGCTAAACAGGTATTATTAACCAACAGAAATATTAGAATGCTTCATATGAGTAGGATATTAGGAAAACATTCCCATTACAAGTCGCATTTTGCTGATGGCAATACTTAAATGCAACAGCTCGAAATGCTCAATCAAAGCAATGACAAGAGCATTATGTTTTACTGGCTGTCTTCTCAATTTGACCAAAACTTGTTTATAATGTCATCCAGCTGCTTTGCGTCATACCCAGACAAATAATGGTGATAAAAGTGAGTTTATCTCTGCATTCTTTTGGAGTAAATCCACATTGTAAACACTCAAATAATTTAAACTTAACCTTAGATTAGATATGGGAACTCTGAAGGCCTCTACTAATGTCATCACCGGCACCTCCTCCCCACATTGTGAAGCTTGTGGTGTCATTACCTTCACTGTTGTTTAACTTACATATAACTTCCAATTACTGAATATTGCACAAAGTGTCACCAATGTTCACACTTATGGCTATGTTACATTTTGAATTATGTATGGGCTCAACTTTACAACATGTGATGCGAGTGTTTTCTAAGTCCGTCTGTGACACATTTTTTTGAAATGCAGCTTCACATTTTTTGGTGTAATATGTATTTAGAATTATTTATTCGGATGATTTCTTGTTGGAAAACATTCTATTAACATAATTTAAGCCTTACAGTTACTTATTTACTTACTGTGCATGTAGCCATATAGAAGAATGCAGGGCAGCCAAATTATCCATCTTTCATCACTCAAAGTAATGCAGCCAACACTCTTTGTCATTAAATTATGCTAACTATATAATTATATACATTGTTCCTAAATTATGTGAATAGCTATGCACATTAACCCTTTCATAACCAGCTGGACATATATATCCCAACTTTGCCGAGTGCTGCAATCTTCTGGAAGCCTACTTAACTGTTTGAAGTAGTTGTAGCTCTGTTCACACTTTTTCCCGCCGAGCATATGTTGATTGTTTGATGTTAAGTAGTTTGCGTCGTGTGAGTTATTGGTTTTTAGCAGTTTTTTCGACATATTTCCCAATCTTTCTATGAGATAAGCAATGTAAGTGTATTAATTGCATAAATGGTAGATTTTCACATATATCCCTTAGGTTTCTGCAACCTTCTTGTGTATAAATGTCTTCTTACAACAAATAATTAGTTTTTAACCCTAAGAGTTGCATGATGAATCATGTCATGGCCAATGGGACTTAATTGTTCCACTTAAATTGATATTATTCGGACTGTGAAAAATTAATTTTATATTCTCAAATTTAGTTTAAAAAGTTAATTTGCTAACACAATAAGCCAACAATAAGAATAAAGTCTCTAAGTTTATTACCTGTGGAACACAAATCCCCTACATTATGTTTCTTGCTATTATGAATATTTGATTTCCTGTATGCAAGTGTTGAGTACAGCATTTTGTGCGTGCTTACCTAAACGTGTTCGTGTAACGTAATGGGTAAAGTGGCTGACAGTTAAACTCAAGGTCCTAGGATTTAATCTTCTTGTTATACCAGATTTTTTTCTCTCATTTTTATAATGCTGGTTTAGGTGCAGTGCTATATTTTTATTTTCATTGTTTTAGCCCGTGATTTTACTCCGCTTTAGAAGAGTATCAGCATGTAACAGTCTGGGTGATGACTTGTTTGCAAGGTACATGTTATTTTAGGATTTTGTCGTGTTTTCAGAATTTTTTAAAAATTGCATCGCAAGTAGACCACCACTTTCAACAGCAACCCCCCACCACCTCCACTGTTGCATTTTGTATTAAAAATAGCTTAAGATAAAGCAATATTTTTTTTACAAAAAGCAGTGTAATCTTTACTTAAACATCCTCATCCCAAGTCCAAAAATGCCCCTTAGAAGTCCAGTGAGACACATATGTCCCACTTAATATATTTCAAAAAGCAAAACAAGAAAAATAAAAATAAAATCATATCCTGATTTAGAAGCTACTCCCTTACCAAAAAGCTGAAAAGATTTTAAAAATAACCAAGGAAAGATAATTGGGTCATGAAAGGGTTAAACACTAACTGGTTAATTTTAACTACGTCTAGCCTAAACTTTAAGTAAACCTAATTGCTACACCAACAGGTTAGACCTGCCTAATGTCTTCTGTTAGTTCTTGGTGTCAGGATGCCACAAATACTGACAAATGTGAGCCTCCAGGTGTTCTCTGCATCACTGAGGTAAACCAACAGATCTGTCTTATTAACTGGACGAGTTATTTCTAAAAGTTTTATTATTTGCAAGAATATCTCCAAGAACACACAAACTTTGCTTCTCGCACTACAATAAATTCTACTTTAGTGCATGACCTGATTGTAAAGCAACAAAACCCAATAGAAAGCATGGTCAGGACTTTGTGACCAGTTGCTAATCGCTTCCAGATTGTTGTGCACATTTATGGGAATTTTTTCAGAGGTTGGCTGCAGTTGTTATAAGTGAAGCCCATGTTGGCTGCTATGCGAGAAGCAATAAAACTAATAGCCATTGGTCGTTTCAGTCTGCTTGCGCATGTGCATAGGAGAACCTTCAAATTTAGAACATTTCTCGTGCCTCTCGCCTCATATGTTCGGAAGTATCTCCTTATGTGCATGCCTTGTGAAGTAAACAACATTGAGATATCTTTTTTCAACTTGAATCTCTTTGCCATCATATTCATTTATCAGACCACCTCCCCCCCCCCCCCGATTGGAGGAGAAAATGAATTAATCACTAACCCCAGACCCGATGGGAGTCAGAACTGGGAGTATGGGACTCACCAATGAATTGGCATACCCACTAAAAACTCCTCCACCGGAGTGGAAAGAAAAGGTTTGCTGCGGTACTGCCTGAAGCACCTGCACATTCCATGGAGGGAATATGAACTGGCTCGCAGTGCGGTAACCAGTGGAGTTAGCTATTGGGAGCTGGGAGACAGGCTTGGACTTCTAGGCCCAGCCTGCCCCCTAGCAGATTCCAGGAGAGGATTGTTGTTGGATTTCGTGTATTGTGTGAGGATATTCCAGGAGTAGTGTCTTATTCTAGTAGTAATAGGTGTACCTTATTCATGCCGTAGCGCTGCGTCCTCTAGTGGTAGCTCTGTCGTGCATCACAAGTAAATGGCTTGTATGCAAGTCAGTGGTTGGCTGAGCCGGCGGCTGCGTCTCTATGTTGAACTTATTCTGTAAATGGATTCATACATATTTATGATATACATGTGTATTGCATGACATTGGTATATGATGGTGATACATTATACTATGTATACATTCTAATGTTAATTAATGCCCTGTGGGGACATTGTCATATAATGTAGTTTTCCGCCATGTGGCGTCGTCTTGCGTTGACTTTATATGTATTAAGTAGTGTTGTTGGTATAGTAAATGGTGGTTCTCCCTGATAGGGGATGTCATTATGTGTTTCATTGAGCGTGTCCTTTTAGTAAGCTGGGTCACATAGAGTGCGCATCCGGCAGGCTGTCTGCCTGAAAATGCAGGTGCGATCCGGTGCCACTTGCGGGGGGGGGGGGGGGCCTCGACCCCTGGATCCGCCTTGGCTTGGTGTAAGTGCAAGGACTTGAGGGCTGCTGTAGCCAGTGGAATATATTGGTGTGTGTGTGTGGGGGTGGGTGTGTGGGTGTGTTGTTTTTTTTTTCAAAGTTCAGTTATGTATAACATCGGGATAATTAACTAAATTGTCTAGGTACTGCTGCATGTCAATTGCCGGCTCCCTGAGACCTATGGTTCTCTCAAATAGAGATAGTGGCCTTGGGTGCTTGTCATGAGCTATGTCGTAGTCACCTAGTGCCTGTATTAATTCGTTGTGATTTTTGTTCTTTTTCTTGTGCAAATTAAAGCTGAGTCTTTTAATGAATTCCTCTATGGAGTGTATTTTCAGTTCCTCATGAAGTTGTAGCTCTGGGACCACTTCTGGCAGTCTGGCAACAATGCGCACTACTCTGTTTTGCATTGTTTGGAGCCTTTTAATATGCGTTTTGTCTGTGTGTCCCCATACGGGTGCAGCGTATGTTAGGATGGGTCTGATTAGTGTTTTGTACAGTGTAGTTTGATAGTGGTGTTTTACTTAATTTGTTGATGTTTGTGTATTTGTGATTACTTCATGCGTGGAAGCCATCTTGTGACGTGATTCATTTGTTAGGTTTGTTAGCTCCATCTGGTGTTAGCAATTTGCGGTAGTATTAATGTTTGTTTGAAAGAATGCGACTGTTATTTTATTCAATTTTGGTTTACTGTCCTCCGGCTAGCTTTTGGTTCGAGCACTTCTCTTTATACAGGTTGTGTAAACGGAAAGGAATCTTTTATCCAAATATAACACTGATGAAGAAATTTGTTTTACACATTTATTGTCGAACACGTTAACTATCACATTTATACATTGATCTTAACACTCGCCAAACTGAAACTGTTGTAATAACTTCATTACTGATATTTCTTAATTCGCGTACTTCAATTTTCTGTATAATTAACTTTACCATACTGGAGATTCTTCATAACTCTTATACGCGTAACTTGTGAATCTATAGCCGACGTATAATATTTCTGCTGGACTGAAGGTGACGTGTATCATACAAAATATTTTCGACGAACTGACAGGAATGCGACGTGTAGTGTACAAAGAATTTTGATGAACTGACCGACTGACGGACTTTACCTCTAACCTAGCTCTATTTATACTCCCACTCCCCGATATGCCTAAAGATTATAACTGAGCTGCAATTGGCTAATAAAACGCGCCAACATTAGCGTCTATTTTAATATCCAATGAAAATTATGAATACATATGCTCTAGGGAAACGTTCCAGAAGATTCTCAAGGAAAAACGCGCCAACATTACGTAACTTCCTCGTTCCCAATAATGATAAACAGCTCACCCCTCGCTGCATTATTGCGCGCTATTATTGTCAGTTTCAGTAAGGCATTAAAAACTTACTTCTCAACAATAATTACAATAAACAAATATCTCAAATCAATGTCACATAAAAATGCATATTCATATTACAATCATTATTTACATTTAAGTAATTTATGATACAAATTACTGCATCAAGTTCCCATCTCTAGCTTTAGTGTGCTATTAGTATTAATTATTGGGTAGAGTCTGTTTAGTTGCGCATTCGCTTTGGCTCTGACTGTGTTGATGTGCTGTTTCCATGACCACCTCTACAACGTAAAGTGTTAAGCAAAAACAAAATTCTCAAAAACATAAAAAAATTCATTGTTTATACTGGACAAAATGTGTCCAGTGCCCAAGTGATTTCCTTTTTATTCTCTATTCTCTAACAGTGCATAAATTTGCTTCAACAGCGATGGCAACGATGACAACATTTCCTGCACAGGAAAACACAATTAAAATGAACACCCAGTATAAAGGTAGTATGAATACTGAAGAAACTAATAATATTTTTGAGATGAGTCATATAAGACTACATCTTGCTCATGCAAGAAATCAATGAGAGAGAGAGAGAGTAGCGTTTGTGATGCTATTCCAGTGAGATGAATATGACCTGTGATTGGCTTTCCATACATCAAACACTATCCCCTGTGTCATGATGTTAAAATCTTACCTAATACAACCTGGGAAATTGCAGTTAACATACATACAGTCGCAAAACTAACATTAAACCAATTATGTATTGTAGAAACAATTGCATGAACAAATTAAAGTAATGCATCAAAATAAATATCACAAAAGTAAAATGGACTGCCTCTGTATTCGAGTGGTCAGCAATCTGGCTTCTCAACCCAGAGGTCCCGGGGTTGATTCCCAGCTGGGGTGTTTAATTTTTCTTTATTCAGCATGTAGATTCATTCCCAGCCTCCCTAGAGTCTGATAGTATGAATGTGGGGATTGAATTTAATTGAGTTTTATTTATGGGCGCTCTTTAACTACTATGGTCCTTAGTGCCCCATTCTATATAGGGTGTGAAAGGCTGGAAATTTTGCTCAGAGGCCTGTATTAGGCTTGAAGTTCTTTTACATGCTGTAAATTTACAACACGGTACCACCGGTTTTACTTCCCTTCCAAAGAAAGCCATTCTAAGGATTTTTACGCCTGAAAAAATCCATTGCCCTCTGCCGGGTTTGAACCTGTGACCTCAGGAACTAGAGGCTAGCATGGTACTCCTAGACCACGAGGACAACTGTGAATGTGTGTTATATGTAAAGGTTAATTTTAAATTAGCCAACATTAAAAAACCACAGTTTAGAGAAAGGGTGGCGAGAACGACTTCCTTCCGCGAATCACCAAATATGCAACACGCACTACATCACTCAGCAGCATGTGAAAATCAAACGGATGGTTGCAGAGAGTCACATTTTCGCCACCTCTGGTTTAGAGAGTAAAAACACCATTAGTAGGCCGTTTCTCGAGTCAAAGCACCTGATATAACCACAGAGGTTAAAGGGCCTATGGAAATATAAATAAACATAAGGGCTCTTTATAAATCAGAAGAAATTTATAATATTAAGTAATCACTATGGAACACATAAAAGTATTAAACTGAAGCTAAAGGTAGAGTAATAGGACCAGTAGCATGACACTTAAATAAAAGTAATCTTGTGACTTCACCCCAACTTTGAAGAATGTGCTCAGTTCCAATGTACACAACTTGCAAGATGTATTATTTCACTCTCAGGAGTACTGTGCTTTTGTTTAAGGCAACTACGTTTAGTCAAGTGCTGGAGACCGATGAAGGTTCAGATGAAAAGGCCATAACGGCAATGGGCTTGCTGAACACTATAGAAACTCTTCTAACAGTGATGGAAGATCAGCCAGAAATAATGGCGCAGTTACAACCAACTGTGTTACAAGTTGTTGGTCACATTTTCTCACAGAGTGTTATGGGTAAGTAATCACTAGTTTTGAATGATTTGGGATTATATGGTAGAGCATTTTTCTTCACCAGTTTCAATTTGTATAAAACTACCTTTGAATACTTATATTTTGGATGAATTTAATATTGATCAAAGTGTTTTGGAATCCTTAATGTCGTTTAGAGCTATCTATGATCGTAATTTTTTTGTTACAGAATTTTATGAAGAAGCTCTTTCCCTTGTGTATGACCTGACTAGTAAATCAATTTCGCCAGACATGTGGAAAGTCTTGGAACTTATGTACCAAGTAAGTGCTTTGTTTTCAGTTTGTTTAATACCAGAGGAATTGAAATATGCTAGGAATTTATTTGTAATGTACTATTGAGTATAAGGAAAAGTACAACAGCACATAGTCTGTCCATAATCTAATAAATTTGTCTGCTTGTCGGTTCACCGTACACTATTATGGTGGAATCTCAGTATAAAGTACTTTAGAAAATCATAAGATTTATGCTTTACTCTGAAAAGTATGTTATACTGAAAAAAAGATTTAGCAAATACAAAAATTCATTAGAATCCAGTGACATAATTGACAGGTTTATTAAATGCAAGAAAAATTAGAACATTATAATGCATAGGTTACATACCTTTAATTCTATCATTGCAGCCCTATTGAAGTTCTTGTATGTACAAATAAATATCCACACACACACAAAATCCATATATTTACGCAAAATACATCACCAAATCAGATGACATATTCCACTTTACACACAGGTTCTTGAAGAAGTCATTGATTGTGCTTTGCTTTGACTTTTTCAACAAGTTCTTTTCCACAAACTATTCAAGCTCACTAAGCGAGTTCAGAATGTTTTCTGGCAGCTTGCCAGTTTTCTCCACATATCACCGTAACTACTGTATGTGCTTCATTGCATCAACAGAAGACACACTTTCAGCTGCAGTTTCAACTTCTTACTTTTCATCTTGAGGGGCTGCTACAGTCAAAGACTCCATATTTCCTTCTCTTTGAAGTAATGTATTGTCTCTGCCTTAGCATCCATAGCGACATACTCTTCAAAGGTTAACAAGGATGGCAGGTCCTGTTCCTTTGCAACTTCTTCCCACAACTTGAAAGAGACTTCAGTGTCATCTGGTACTGTAACTGGCTGAAAATTCAGAATGCTAGCTTTTCCCCAACCATTCACAACTATAGTTGCTTTTACATTCCACCAGGCTCCTGCTATCATCTGGATCTGCAAAACATTGATGTTGGTAAGCACCTTAAGTTTTATGTTGATAAGCACACGTTGCACCAGATGTTTGCAAAAGTGCACTTTGATGTTCTGGATGATTTCTTGGTCTAGTGGCCGTAACATCGATGTGCAATTAGCAGGTAGGAATTCAAGCCTGATATTTTCTAACCTGCATTCACTTTATGCGCAGAGCAGTTGTCTATGATGAGAATTTTCTTCTTGTCTCTGCTCGCCTCTTGATCCACCTCAGTGAGCCAGTCTATGAACAGACTTTTTGTCATCCATGCTTTGCTGTTGGCCATATATTTCACAGGAAGAGATGCAACACCTTTAGGACACCTTGGCATAGCAAAGTGCCCTATTATGAATGGCTTCAGCTTCCTTGTACCTGTGGCATTGCAATAGAACAATGCTGTCAGTCTTTGTTTTGACTGCTTACCAATAGTACAGGTCTCACCATTGTTTTGTTTGGCAACATGTTATAGAAAAATGCAGTTTCATCTGGGTTGAAAATGTCTTGTGCTTGTAATTTACGATGACATCCTTAAAATATGTTTCCTTCCATTGCCGAGCTCTATGTCTATATCTCTTGCTTCTCCACTGATGGTTTTCCAGGAAATGCTGTACCTTTCCTGAAAAAGAAAAAGCCAACCAGCATTTGCTTGGAAGTCTTTGACATCCAATAACATTGCAAACTCCTTTGCTTTTGCTTGGAGCATTGGTCCGGAAACTGTTACACCTTTGGCCCTAACATCTTTGAATGACGTGTCCACTGCTGCTTCCACAGGATGGAAATCATGAACTCAAATCTTCTTTCTGTTGAGGCAGATCGTGACCTTTCATACGCCTGAAGTATTTTCTCTTTGTCACGAAGTATTGTGGGTTTGATGTTATGCACATGTGCTACTTCAATCTGCTTCATTCCGTTTTCTGCCTTCTTTATCAGCTCAACTTTCTGTTCTATTGAAAACTGCTTCCTTTTCCTCGCCTCTATTATGTTGTCAAAGCTAAAACAGCTCTTTTTTCAGTGATCAACAAAAAATGCAAGACACAAACTTTAACAAAAATGGAAGACACACACTTTAACAAACAACTCTTTAATGATTAACGGATATGCAATACACAAACTTTAACAAACAACTCTTTAAAAACTAACAAAAATGCAAGACGTAGATTTTAATAGCTTTAACTACAATATCTTCCTGTGTTTAACAATGTAACCATCGGATTCAAACGTAATCAGAAATGGAAATGCATTTGGGTTTAACTACAGCCTTCTTTATAAAGAAGACTTATGGTTTAACCAATACCGTATCATTGCATGAAAACATGAGGTTGCCAGCCTTGGAAAATGGCTACGCATTTGTTGGTACTCCTAATAGATTTGCTCGGAGAACAAAGAACTTAATGCAGCAGATACTGTGCAGTTCGTTTCCAGACAACAGTTTGAGATTGAAGCAAAAATGTACTAATACACCATATGTAATGACATTTTTGTTCAAGAATAGATGAAATAACACAATCAAAGAGAACGTATTTAATAAAAAATTTATGCATCATTTTGAAATGTTCATAATTAACACATACATAAAAATGAAAGTTCTTTGCATTGTATTGTTCGGGATTTAAGCGGGTGATTTAAAACCTATACCTCGTATGTAAAAGTGAAATATATCCTATAGTGAGGTACGTTATTTGGAGATTTCACTGTATATGAATGAACCTATCCCATTTAAAATTTGTACACATGGATAAACTTAATGGGGAACTTATTGCTGAATGCTCCTAAATAACTGAAAAGACTGCAAAGGACCCGGATATTCATTTGCATGTCAAAATGAAATTTAACTCAACATGACAAGTGTGTACGTGCTCTCAACTAAGGAGTATTGGTACACCATGAGAAACTAACCATTATATGCACATACCGTATGAACAAGAGTTACGATATCATCCGGTATGCTTCATATCAGACATACCTATACTGTGTGATGGTAGATTGAGTCACCTTTCTGACACTTACCTTTACTAATTAAAAGTTGTATAAAACAGAAACGTTTTCGAGGGCATTCGTTCTCATCGTCAGCGACTGGGTGACTCAGTATATACCTATACTGTTTTATCCTAAGGCTGAAGTAAACCAAAACAAACCTAAACACAGTCATCAGGGCTCTTATGCGATTGAATTTAAATTGAGTTTTTTTGTTTATGGACGCTCTTTAACTACTATGGTTCTTAGCGTCCCATTCTATACTGGGCGTGAAAGACCGGTAATTTTGCTCAGAGGCCTCTTTATCAGTCTTGAGGTTCTTTTATGTGCCGTAAATCTACGACATGGGACCACTGGCTTTACTTCCCTTCAGAAGGAAGGCCCTCCGCCTGGGTTTTAACCCATGACCTCAGGAACTAGAGGCTAGCATGGTAACCACTACACCACGGAGAACGACGCTCTTATGCGAGTAGAAATAGTTCACATGCATGTACGCGATTTGTAGCAATTATAGGTGAAATATTAGCACAATATTAAAGACACTAACTGGAAAAGAATTATGGTTAGCAGTTCCCTGCGCATGCCATCTATTATGCTGCAGTATGTCCAATGTTACACTTCAATCAGTCCATTGCTTCTGAGTGCTAATGTGTGACGAGCAGAATGCATCTTCTGTAATAACAAAACATAGAAAAAGCAAACCTTTAACAGTGGGTAGGAAACATTTGTTCTTAACATGTTTTATAAGTTTTGCAAGGTATATCTAATCTCTTCAATAAATGACTGTAACATAATCTCAGAATTACTGGTGCGCCCAAGACAAGTATATATAGTGCAAGTAAAAAATGCACTGCACTCAGATCATGAGGGAGTGGAACACCTTCCAGAATCTGTTTAATGTAACGCCTAAGTAGCTTTATGCTAAAACGTTTTGCATCACCCATATGTTTAAATGAAAACAGTACTAACAACAATAAGTCTGCTGCTTCTCAGTCACCTATAATGAAAGGTTGGCACAATTTTTTTTTTAAAGTAATTTTATTAACCCAATTAATTGTACAAATTTATAACAACAATTTTACAAATTTATTCTTCACCCAGTTTCTAAAAATAACAAAGTAAAATATAAAGAAAACTAACCTCATAACTACTGGTATCCAGCAGTATGGAATACTGATAGCCAGCATTCCTCATAATCTAAAAGTACAATTATCAATTTATTTAATCTCCAATACTAACTCTACCTTGAGTTGCTTTCCTTGGACCACAACAAACTCAAACCTTGAGGTTGTTGAGTTGTTGGGTCCTACTTACAACATATCAAATAAACACTACTGTAATTTAATTTAATACTCATTTATCTCTTCCTTGCTAATTTTCCTAATCCATTTTGCTCTTACTCTGCCCAGAAAGTTCCCTACTTCTATTATATTTTTCCTAGATGTTACATTTACTATCTTTTTAGCTTGAATTTCTATTGGTAAATTTAACCATTCTCTCTTCTCTATCCTCTTTCTAAGCAACTTCATTTCTTCACACTCTAAAACTATATGTCACTCTTTAACTTTCCGGTGGCATAGTGGGCGTTTCTCCAAATCAGTCTCTCTTCTCAAACCTTTCAAATTCACCACCCCTGTCCTAGCCCATGCAAATCCTACCCTTGCTGTTTTATCACATATATCAACATACTGTTCCCTGCTCCATACTACTTTCATTTCTCTGTATAATCTCGGTGAGCTCTTGAAAGTAAAACTTGCTAATAAATCTTGTTTTTCCATATCCTCTATTCTTGTCTTAATTTCATTCCAGAAAACTATTTGTAATAATTCTTTAGCTCTCCAAATCTCCCCAAAACCTATCTTCATCAAGGTTTCCTTTATCTTACCCAGCCAAGACTCTTTATAATTAAGCATTTTCTGCACTATCAAACATTGATGTAAAATGTTCTGATCATCAAAATTTCTAATTCTATTCCAATATTTTAGCGCTCTTTCCACAATTTTTCCTTTAATTCCTATTCTTCCTAATTCGGCTTGCCCCACTCCATTGGGTGATGATCTTGGTAAGCCCAATATTTGTTTACAAAAGCTCCTATGGATCATGTCTATATTTACCCACCCTTCTTCCAGGCCCCAAATCTCTCCTCCATATAACATTTTTGCTTCTACTACAGTAGTATAAATTCTCTCTAACCATTTTAATGCATTTCTGGTAATTTATCTATACAAGTTTTGATGGCTTTCATTGCCATTTTTCCTTTGGCTAATACTATTCTCTTTTGTTCGCTCCATCCACCATTGCTGCTTAATCGTATCCCTAAATAATCAAATTTTTTAACTACCTCAATTTCTCTTCCATGCCAATACCATTTCTCATCTTTTCGTAATTTATTGCCCTTCTTAAATACCATAATTTTTGTTTTATTTACATTAATTCTTACACTCCATTTTTTGCAAAATTTATCTATCACTTCAATTGTTCTCGCCAATCCCACATTACTTATAGATCCCGCGACTAAATCATCTGCAAATAACAAACCTGGTATTTCCTTATTATTAATTATTGGCACATGTCTGTTTTCTACTCTAATTGATTGCAGAATTACGTCTATGAACAGATTAAATAATACAGGACTTAATTTACAACCTTGTCTTAGAGCAATATCATTCGGAATACTTCTCGTTAATTTATTATTAGCAATTTTAATACAAAACTGATTGTCAGCATATATTCTTTGAAGTACTCTTATAAAGGTAGTACTCATCCCTTTCTTGCTCAGTTTAAACCATAGTGCTTATCTATCGTGTCAAAGGTCTTTTCAAAATCTACAAATAACATATATAATCTCCCTCCCTTGTTGGTTAAATATTTCTTTACCATTGTATTTATAACAAAAATATTATCTAATGTACTCTTATTACTTCTAAAACCAGCTTGAAGGACTGATAATTTTTTCTCATCTTCCACCCACTTTTGAACCCTTTCTGCCAAACCCCCCCCCCCCATATATCTTGCCTAAAACAGATAGTAGATAATTCCCCTATAATTTGCTGGGTTATTTATCTCTCCCTTATTTTTAAATATCGGTACTACTATTGATAATCTCCAACTGTTCGGTACCTTTCCTCCTTCAAATACATTGTTTAAAAGTCTAAATAAGAATCCTAATCTAGTTTTGTTCATACTCCAAACCTTCCAAAATTCCCCGGGAATTCCATCTATGCCACTTGCTTTATTTCTTTTTAATCTATATATTTGTTATAACTAATATAATTTTCAGGGCTGTTATGCCGTGGTCTGCTGAAGAAAGATTTCCCAGACGTTTCGTCCACAACTGCGGTGGACATCTTCAGTGGCGCGGACGAAGTCTTCTCGGTGAAAGTATCGCAGCGTCTGATGCGTTGGCCGTTAGTGCCGCTCTCTTTATAGTGTGGACGCTCTCTGCTGATTGGCCCGCTGGTATGAGGGGGCTGGCGCCGGCTGTGTTGTTGCTCTCTTCTGATTGGCTCGCAGTGTTTTTCGGTTTTGTATGACCTTTCTTGTTTTTGATGACTAGATGCCAGTTACTGTTGAGTTTCAATGCTTCTTCTTTCCTATTGAAATTATTGGGATGTTTGTAAATCTCTATTGCTTCGCGTTGTAGCCGGGTATGGTAATGTTTTATGGAGGAAAGAATGTTGGTGTCCTGAAATCTAATAATGTGTTCGCCCTCGGCTTCAATGGCATGTTCGGCGACTGCCGATTTTTCTGTATGGCCCAGGCGGCAGTTTCTTTTGTGTTCGCTGAGTCTGGTGTTAGCGCTCCGCTGTGTGGTACCAATGTACACTGAACCACAGGAACAAGGAATACGGTAAACACCGGCCGATGACAGGGGATCTCGGGGGTCTTTGGAAGAGCGCAGTAGGCTATTTAATTGTCTTGTAGGTTTGAATACTGTTTTGACGTTATGACGAAGTATATGTTCAATACGGTCAGTGACATTTCTGAAATATGGCAGAAAGACAATGGACTTGCTTTTGGGTTGGTCCTGAGCCCCGACCGGTTACTAATATTATTTTCTCTAACTCTGGCCTTGTAAGTTCTTTTTATTAATGTCCATATTGTTTTTGAATTATTTACTCTTGTTGCCTCATAAATTTCCTGGCTCATTTCCCCCCCCCCCCACTCCCATAAGAAATTTGTATCCCCATCTTTCAATCATGAAGTTCTCTTTTTCCTGATCATCCCCTGTTTGCCTCCATTTCTTTAATTCCCTTAATACTCTCTGTTTTGCCATCCTACATTCCTCATCATACCACCCTCTCCTTATATATATTTCCTTTTCCCCCTCATTTTTGATCCTGCTTGTTTCACTAAATCCTCTAGATTTACAACTGCATCTTCAGTGGCACAACCTACTATCTGCACACTGGACCATATGCAATACTTGGTGGAACAATACATTACCTCATAGTAACAGTTAAACCAGAGTGGCGATGGTGGCTATTACTGTACAGTGTATGTTTTGTTTACATCTGACATGCCACAAACAGGTTTCACAACCAGAACTCCTAACATGACAGATTCAATATTAACGCATGGAGCGCAGTACAAAAGCTTCTGTGACTCCTTGTTCCTACCCTCAAAATGTTTATTTTGATACAGCTGTTATGCTATACAGTTTTTGCACTTTTTTTTTAAAGCCAGTTAAGATGTTGAAGTTGTATTGTTTGTTCATGATTTATCATTTTCAAGCTTTTGTTTATCAGCAGAAGTACTCCATCTGCAGATTTCTTCCTTGTTGCTAATTTTCCCAAGTGCAATGGTCAGTTTTGGTTGACATCCCTTTTGCATGTTTCCCACTATTGCCGTGATCAGTTTGCACTGGTCATGTATCCTGTAGATATATCCCCTTAGTTATCCTGAACTGTGAACACACTGTGCTGGAGTCCTTTACAACCACCATATTTTGTGCACCTTTAATCTCGACAATTTCAGGCTATTTTCCAAATATTAATATCAAACTAATCTGTACTAGGCATAATTTAAAGCATGAAAGTAATACTACTGTAAATAAGTTCCTGTCTGGCATTGAATGTGGTAGTAATGAGATCTATCTTCAGATTAAAATGTTTTGAATATTTTTTTTTTTACTTCTAAATTAATTTTGTATATTGTGAGGACAGCTTATTAATTCAAAAATTTACTTTACTCCATATTCTTTTCTGTTAGGAAAAAAAAAGCAAAAACTTATTTGTCCCTAAATATGAGGTGCATTCCAGTTATAACACCTTCGATTTTTTTTCTCACTAACTAATCACACGGAAATTATGAAACTTCTGTCACTTCCCGACGTAATCTCCCTGCAGACCTACACATTTTTCACAACGTTGACACCATGATTCCATGGCCGCTGCAAACATTTCTTTAGGAGTCTGGTTTGACCACTGGAAAATCGCTGATGCAACAGCGCAATGTCTGGTGAATGTGTGGCCGCGGAGAGTGTCTTTCATTGTTGGAAACAGCCAAAAGTTGCTATGAGCCAGGTCGGGTGAGTAGGGAGCATGAGGAATGACTTCAAAGTTGTTTGCACGGAGAAACTGCTGTGTAATGTTCGCCCAATGCGCTGGTGCATTGTCTTGGTGAAAGAGCACACATGCAGCCTTTTCCGGCTGTTTTTCGCACAATGCCAGAAGGAGTTACTTCTTCAAAACATCTTCGTGGGATGGACCTGTCGCCGCGGTTCCCTTTGGATGAGTAAGGATTATGCCATCGCTGTTCCAGAACATGGCATCATTTTTTCAGCACTGTTGCTTACCCGAATTTTTTTTGGTGGCGTGAATCTGTGTGCTTCCATTCAACAGACTGGATTCGTTTCTGGATTGAAAAACGGCATCCACGTCTCATCCATTGTCACAATTGACGAAAAGAAAGTGCCATTCATGCCTTCATCTCTTGTCAACATTGCCTGGCAACATGCCATGCGTGCAGCCTTGTGATCATCTGTCAGCATTTGTGGCACCCACCTGGAGGACACTTTTCACATTTTCAGGTCGTCATGCAGGATTGTGTGCTTAGATCCCACGGAAATGCCAACTGTGTAGGTGATCTGTTCCACAGTCATTCAGCGATCCTCCAAAACACGTTTCTCCACTCGCTTGATCATGTCATCAAACCGGCTTGTCTGAGGCCGAGATTCTGTTTGTTTGTTGTCGCACGACGTTCTGTCTTCTTTGAACTGGTGCACCAACAAATGCACATTAGACACATCCATGACACCATCACCACATGTGTCACTTAACTGGCGATGAATTTCAATTCGGTGTCTCATCATGCAAATGCAGATAACGGATGACTACATGCTGATCATGTAATGAAAACATTACCATTTTAAGTATTCAAAACAATCCTCACTCTCGCCGTTGCCACGGGAGGTTCTGCATGGCATACAGTGCTGCCATCTCTGTCACCCATTAGCAAAGAGTTCCCACTTACTTTAAAACAAACTGCATGCTTCTATCTGTTTCCAGTTCTGGGAAAATAAATTGGGAGGTGTTATAACTTGAATGCACCTTGTAATTTAAGTTGAAACTAGTGTGTATCCAAAGTACTGTTCTGGAATATTCAAAGGAAGCTATAAATTTGGAATTAAAAGGGATATATATGTTATTTGAAATTCATTTTTGTTGTCTGTTTCAGGTGTTCCAAAAAGATGGCTTTGATTATTTCACGGACATGATGCCTGCCCTACATAATTATGTCACAGTTGATACACATGCCTTCTTGTCAGATCAGAATTATATATTTGCAATGTTTAACATGTGCAAGTCAGTAAGTATCGTTACAGATTTTTATATATATTTTCCCCTGTATGTATGAAATATAAAATTATGCTCATTTAATTCTTTTTAAGGTGTTAACTGGAGATGCAGGAGAGGATCCCGAATGTCATGCAGCAAAACTATTAGAAGTTATCATTTTACAGTGTAAGGGACACATTGATCAGGTAATACACTGAGATGCATGCACTTGTGAAATAAAATTGTTCCCAGTTTGTAAATATTCCTGTATTAAGCAATTCTATCACAATTCTTTATCTGTAGTGATTGTTACGTTCCACAAAGCGTCTAATTGTAAAGCTGACACATTGATCAAAAGTGGGCCCTTAGGGATTAAGCGCTTTTAGGCAGAATGTTCTTTTCAAAAATACACTGCTACAAAATGTTTAATTTTAATCAGCCTATAACTAGGGATTGCAGAAGTTTGTAAAATAGCCATGTGGGTAAAAAGGTGTGGAGCAAAAAGAATGAACGGTAAACACAGGAAAATAGTCGGGGCTATTCTGTAAGATTTTGTTAAGGCTTAACAAATTGCTTAAGCTGCTAACCAAATGTTATGTGCTATTCGGCATTCTGTAAGTTCATAACAAACAAAATTTTGTTAAGAATAAGGATTTGGTTTTTGGATGCAACAAACTCTGAGACACTCTTGCTAATTCGTTGTTACACAAGATTCGCATAGACATTGTTTTAATGTTGCTGTAAGAGCAAAAGCGTGATAAAAATTATGACATTTTAATTATAAATGTTTATTTATTTGGTGTATTGTAATATATAGATGTTTTGGATTATGCTTGAGTAAGCAATCTTCTGTGAGATAGCATTAGTAAATGATGCTCCCAACATAACTTTTAAGAGATGAATTGTAATAGCAAAATAAATGTTGTGTAATCTTGTATTGTAACAAAAAGTAAGTTTTTTATTTTAGAATTTTTAGGTTCAAATAGTGCCTCATTTTTAGGATAAGATTAAGAAGTTGATTTGAAAGCTGTAGGATACTGCAATGAATCAAATCATTTTCATTCCCGAATCATTTTAAGGTAATTTCCAATCTTCTAAAAGAAGTGGCTAGCAGAAAGCTATTTACCAGCTTCTCGTAACCATAGAAAATTGAATTATGCTGATGCTGCTGGAAAAGAACATAATAGAAGGCAGTCACTTGGTCTATAGTGATAATTTCTAGTTAATAAATTTGTGTATGAAAAATAATCCAAAATAAAACACTAATGCCCGGTTGCAGGAAAGTAAATCAAATCACCTACTGATCGCCAATCAGTTAATCTCTAATCAGTTTGATTTTTCCTTAGGTTGCACAAACGTTAATCACCAATTGCAGAGTGTACATCAACTGATAGACAAAATGCATTTGGCAACAGTGCACTTTAGAGACCACAGCCAGCAGACAATGCTCATTTCTTTGTTTGTGTAAAGCTTGTGAGCAGAAGACCTGTTGATTGCGACTTTAAAATAGGTGAAAATGAATTGCTCAAGAAGCATTAGGGGCCTCTGTCTGAGGCTGGGGGCTTTATAAGGTCTCCCAATAACAGATCAGCAATTTCAGGGGTTATACTTCTAATAAAATGACAAGCCATTGACTTGTGGGCCCCAATAAGATCAACTAACACGGTCTGAAAGCTCCCAACTGCATAAAAATTTCAGTGTGATAAGTAGGTGGTTCATTATAGAAAGTAAAAGTACACAAGAATGCTTACTTAACCTAAATCTTTGTTCAAATTCCCTATCATATGTAAAGAAGAATTTCTCTCTCTCTCTCCCTCTCCCTCTCTCCCTCTCCCCCTCCCCCTCTCTGAAGCACCTTCATCTTAATATCAGATCTTCATGATGTTTGAAGATTTCTTCATTAGAAGACCCCATTAATTTGGCTTTAGAACAGTGGAGCAACCAAAAGCTGTTGAGAGCCTTGCTTCATTGTTAGCTGAAGAGCCGCTACTAACTACTTTTTAAGAACATATTTTTAATGCTAAGAAAGAAGTTTCCTCTTTTATTCATTCTATTTTAGGTTAGTTTATTAGTATATGTTCTCTACTTCTAAAATCCTAAAATAAAGGCACTTACGAAAGGGTTTTTAATTACCTACAACAAACATAGGCAAGGGCCTTTTATACATTTTTTTCACTCCAAAATAATTTTATAACATAATGTTTTGAAAACTTTCACCACATCTTTTAGGCAGAAAGGTATATATTGCAATCTCAATATTTTTACTATAGCATTGAGGAAAACAAGAGTCTGGTAGTAGAACTACAATAAATATTACTTTAGCAATCATTCCACCTGCCACGCTTTAGCAAAAGTAAATGCAATTATAGGTTAGTTTTTGGCCATTTCGATCCTGAATACACTCTTGATTGGCAATCAAGCCATTAACCAGCAAAAATCTGCTGGTCAAATCTGATGAGAGAATAATCTCTAATCAAACACTGATTGGCCTTTCTGCAACAGCAATTTTACTGTTGCCAATCAAAGTCGCCTTAATTGCCGATCAATTTTGATTTGCTTTCCTACAATCCATGCATTATAGTTGCAAAATCCCCCCAGATAACACAAATACTGAAACTAACCTTCCTCTTCACTACAACCTTCCACTTAACAAATACCTAAAATAATATGGATATTATCAGATACCATAATTGGTACCAATTACGATTTTCATTCAAAGATTGTTAAGATGCAATAACATTTTCACAGAACTGAACTAAAGCTGAACTTACCAAATCGTGAATAAAAAAAAAATAAACACCTACTTATGCTTGAGGTATATATTAAATTTTCGATAATGACTGGTATCTTTAAGAAGTATAATTAAAAGCCAGAAAGAAAATGAAGCAATCATTGTGGGTTGATATGAATTAATGAAACTTGCATTAAAAAATATGGAACTGCGCTATTTCTTTTGTCTCTTTCCTTTCCTAACCTAAAAGTAAAGTCATTTTACAGGGTCAATGCTATAGCTGGGAGTTTTCTCAATAAAAAAGATTTTAATTCTTTGGGGCACAAGAAGGTGTAAATCTGGACATTCTAAGCAATGAGTGCAAATTTTAAAAATCCGCATATAATTTATATTTTTCATGTGACATTTTTACAGTATGCTTTGTCTCCATTTCGATAAGGAAAAATAACAAAAGCTCTCGGTAGTCAGTATTCCAGTGCTGGTGGCACTGTGAAGAAAAGAAAAAGCCACAATTGTAGAGTACACAAATTTTCAATTAGTCACTCCAGGTGGCTAACAAATTGCAAAGAAACAAATTTTAGGATAACAAACGAGTTGCAGAATGCCAAATAGTGGCACTTTTATTAAGAGCGGTTGTGTAAGCTTAACAAATAATTGTAGTCGCCCTCTTAACAATGAAGTTACAGAATAGCTCTGAGTAATAGAAACAAGAGTTCCAGTGCAACTGACCTTTTAATTGTCATTACAGTGTATTCCATCATTTGTTGAACTTGTTCTACAACGATTGACACGTGAAGTAAAAACATCAGAGCTTCGCACAATGTGCCTACAAGTGGTAATAGCTGCTCTGTACTACAATCCTCAGCTGCTGTTTGAGACCTTAGAAAAACTTCAAATGGCAGTTTCACCTACAGAAAACATTGCATCACATTTTATAAAACACTGGATTGATGATACAGACTGCTTTTTAGGGTAAGTAGGACTAAGTGCATTATTAAAAAGTAAAAAATTAGACCACAAATAATAAATACAGTAGAATCTCGTTAGCATATTTTTACAGGGACCTAAGGATTTGGACGTCATAGGCGGGAAAACGTGTTAACGAAAATGCAAAATATGCAATTTAAAACTTAGTTATGTAATAAAATCTAATAACTACTATGTCTCCATGGGTAATTGAAATCGATTTTGAGTACAATCCGTGTTGAATTCAATATGTGTTCAAATGGATTTGGATACACAAAGCCTGAGAATAAATAATTCAAGCTTTTATGTTGATCAACTTGGATTTTTGAGGTTATGAATGTTTTTGAGAAAATAAATTGTGAATTATGGAAGCAACAAGAGTGGCCTTGCTGTACATTATATTACACATGTGATAACAATTTCCGCTAAAAAATAAAAAAAAATTATGCGCGTGCATCGTGTTACGAGTACAATAGGCGAATGTATCTTTGGTGTATTCAATACAATTTGAATACGGTAATTGTTTCCATGCAACAGATTTCGTTCTGATCCTCTTCTCCAAGAGGAAAGCTTTGTTTTTGCATTTTTCCATTCTTTAAAAGCAGTTTTAATCAATTTAGGTTTGCTAACATTTGCATTTACGGTTGACGGAGGAATGTTTAACTTCCGCACTATATCCGCATGTTTCATATTTGGATTGTGATCTATTTCAAGGATTTTCAGTTTTTCACTATTGGTTATTTACTACACTTTCTTTTTTTTCATTGCAAATGAAAAATTAAAATACAGTCTACGTATGTTTGGTCAACACTCAACAGTAGAAACTGTCACCGTTTACCACACCAAGGTAAAGCATTCTCTATCCCGCCCACACAAATCGTGTCACACAAATATTTACATACATGCATGTGATTGGCTGCCGGTATCCACCCCGTGACCGAGGATTGACCAAAGTAGCCAATGAGGACGTCAAACTTTGAACATGTTAAGCGCCTTCTCCCACTGGACCGATCAAGGATTGGCCAAAATAGTGAATGAGGACTTCAAACATAGTAAGTGGGACCGGGAAAATGCACTAAGCAAATGTTATTTATTACATTTGGTGATTTGGTACCGGGACTTTTATAATTGAACGTAATACACGGGAAAACGTGTTAATGAGGAAAGTGCTAACGAGATTCCACTGTATATGAATATGAGAAAGGATCAAAAACTTTGTTTTTATTTACTCTACACTATACCCCCGCCGCTGTAACGTTGCACTTGACAGCTACCATTTAAGTTGGTACACTCGCAAAACAACAGATGTAAAACTTTAACCGTTTGACTTCCTAAACCAATCACAAGGCAGCATTCTGGATGATCGATGACAAAGCAGAACAGGAGCTGGAAGCGGCTCCCAACCATGTGCTTCAATTTGTGAATCTCTAGCACGAGCGTCGAGTTTTTCTTTGCAAGCTACATATTGTTCATTGTTATTTGTATTTGTGGTTATTATATTATAGTTTTGTTATTGTTCGTTTATACATGTATATTTGTTTATTTATATTTATCTATTTTATATACATTTCAAATTCATATTATTTATTTATACAAGATTTAAGTGCGACAATGTCTGAAAAATGACGTCAATTGCCAAGTGATGATTCATGAATTGAAAATCCTTTGCGCTGAGGTGTGCCACTTAAACAGGCATTGAAACTATTAAGAAGGATCCGAGAATTCTTTGAACAGGAAAAGGAGTACATAAAGTTTCACTGCCATCCCTCTATTCCTGCTGATAAAGCCGTACACTGTCACTTCAACGCTATCGAATTAGTGTGGAGTGACATTAAGGATTATGTGAGGGAGAACAATAAGTCATTTACCATTACCGAAGTGGAAAGGCTTTTGTGGGAAGGTGTGGCGACATTGCGCACAGCTTCGTGAAGAAGAAAGTAGATCATGTGAATAAGTAATACGAAAAGCACAAGAAAAATAAGGAATTATTAGCAAGTGTGAACCATTAATGATATGCCTTGGTGAAGAAAATGACGGGGATTTGGATGGAATTGAGCCATTGCAGTTTTAAATTGGTGAATGAAAATAACTTTGTTATTGCATGCTTATAATTTGTTTTATTTCTCCTCATTGTAGCAGGCAAGTATGCATTGTTCTGTTTCTATATTGTCAAAAGTGGTAATTTATTCTACATATGCTGCAGAGTTATTTTCAATGAACAATAATAATACAAAATAGTTATTATTCATTGATGTTCGCTACTTACGTACACTTTTTGTATGCAGCTTAGACACGATAGAAAAAACTATCAGCTGCTGTTGTTTACTAGCCACTCTGGCAATGTTGCAACCACAATATAGCCAATTTTATGCGAAGCCACACGAACTGTCAAGTGCAAAGATTCAGCGACGGGGGTATAATTAGTGTAAATACTTCTGCCAAAAAAAAAGAGCTACGAGGGCAATCCAATAAGTAAGTTTCCCTATTTTATAAAAAAATACACACAATTGATCATGTTGAATTAATTTTATTTATATTGTACAATCCTGTTACTTTTCTACATAGTCAACATAATTTTCCAAGCATTTTTGGGGATGTGATGTAAGTTTTTCCAAGTCAGTGTTGTACCAGGTCGGGTCCTGTGCTCGCAACCAGCTGTTCACTCATCAGTGTTAAAAGTGCTTACATTTGAGTTGGAGGAACATGTGAAAATCACTTTGGGCAAGCTCCGGTAAATACGGAGGATACGAGAAAACTTCCAAGTTGAATCTTGACCCAGGTGGAGCTCCGAGGATTCAACTGGAAAGTTTTCTCGTATCCTCCATATTCACCAGATCTTTTACCAAGTGATTTTTACATGTTCCCCTGACATAAAGATTTCAGCATTCACTCCACCTAGAGTATGCCCATGCATGTCTCAGAATATTGTCATTAATTTAAAATAAAGAGAGTTGAAGGTTGTTAACTACATCACTCATTTTAGTGATGTAGTGTAACAAACTTCAACTCTCTTTATTTTAAATTATGACACATCACTGTTACTAGCTTCTAAATCTTCAAAATAAATTGTCATTAAATCTCCCCAGGGAATCTTCACCATGTTGCAACCTTGAGAATTTCACTTGTTTTCTGTTTTGCCTATTAAACATATACTTAGCTGATCAAAGCTGTGTGTTATCTTTCTAGTTGCTCCACCAGGGTAACACACTGCTTGTGTTGGCAGCACAAGATTCAAAGTTACTATCAGTACCCAGTTCATAAAATATAATTTTGTGCACTACTTTTCAATCCTCACTTGTACCAAATATCCTAACATTTTAAACTACTACTTTTTTATCATCAAAGTTGTCATGTTTTGCCAACATTTAACTGTTTTTAGTTCTCATTTTATATCTTATGTTCAACAGAGTTAACACCTAATTTAGAGAAAAAATAGTTTGCATGTTGGATTAAACATAATTTCTTTTAAAGCATGGAAAATGAATTGACCTGGTATTAATATTGCTCCATGTACCAATTTACTGGCAGGACATGTATCAAGGACCTCTTATTCCCATATTCTAATGTTTGTAACTTTTGACATTTGTTCTTTCCCATAAGCTCAGTTCTACAGGGTTATGCACTGATTTTAGCAGCGTGACTTTTTTTTCTATATTATGATTTTTCTTCCCAGAAGTGATTGGCCTTATCTGATTTATAACATATATTTATTTTCATCCTTTGGAAACAATTGTACATTGTTATTGGACATCTCATCGTATGGAATATTTATAATAGCTTATACACATGTATACATTGACAATGGTTTAGATAAATAAATATGTATAAGATCTTTAAAAAGCTCAACATAGCCCCAGCACTCCAAAATAAATACAACTTAAAAACCTGCTGAAATCAATCACATGGGCAGAATCCCATCAGAAAAGAAACCAGGTACGTATATAATAGATTGGCAAATTTATACATGACTTTGTTGAGAATACATATAACAGAAGCTTTTCCTCACATATATAAACTCTGGTGCAGATATGTAGATGAGAAGTTTGTGAAGGATGCAACATTTCTATTGAGCTTACAAGATACATCAGTAAAATTTACAATAGAAACATGCTCTGCTTTTTGGACATAAAAATCATGAGGAATCAGAATAAAACTTTTGGCATACAAGAAAAGACACATGCATTAAAAATGACAGCTACGCAGGCAACACAAATATGCAATAATAAATAGCCTTACCTTCATACTGGTAAACATTTGAATGAATACACAAGAGTAAAAAAAAAAGGATACAAGATCCTGGAAATTGTACATAAAAATGGCTTCACCAAAGAGATAGTAGACAGGAAGATAAAGAAATTCCAAAAGAAGAAAAAATAAAGAAAACCACCACACTAAGCAACAGTAAAGAAACTAAAAAGTTAAAACAATTCACCTTCCATCTGTGGGCCTCCTAAAGTTCAAAAATATTCAAAGGATATGGTATAATTTGGCTTGAGTTAACAAACACTCCTTAAGAAAACATGCTCAGGACCAATATAAAGGACAAAATTTCAGTGGGAAAAACTTCAGGTATTTTTTAAATTGGATGTCAGGATTGCAATAAAGTGTGCATAGGGAAGACAAAGAAGAATATAGACACAAGGTTTAAACAACACATGAGAAATGTGAAAAATAAAAATCTGATGTGTTACACTCACATGACTTTCTCTACTCTTGTACAATCTAATTTTACAAACGCCTATTCTCCATATGCTTCATGTTAATCGAGATATCGAGATGTCAATCTTATTGGTAATTTTCTTGTAGATGCAAGGGAAATATGGTAGCCTTTAAGCGATAGTCAAATATTTTAACGCTGGTTGCTATGTGGCGCATTCCATTCTCTTTGCATGTCCAGGACATAAAAAAACTGAATAACGAATTTGAGAAAAAGTATAAGTATTGGAAAATTTAAAGAAATAACAAGCAATATCTCAAAAACGGTTCCCTCAACAAAAGAAATGTATATGACATAAGTTGTGTATTTTAACACGATCTACATTTTTGTGTAGTAAAATTTTGTCTATCTCTTATGGTTTACCAGTTATGCAAAAGTCGTTCACAATGAAGAATACTTTTGGAGACATTCCCAGAAAATTGGAGATATACATTTATTTCTCATGACATTATCTTAAACATATGATATTTTCATCAAAATCGTTAGCCATTTTTGAGAAAATTAAAATTTTCGAAAAATCTTCCATGTAAAGGGTAGTCCGGGGTGGGCGGATTTTCTTGAAAACCTTCGTGTCGCATCTCTGGAAGATACTGAACCTAAATACCAAGTTTGGTGCGTATCCGACTTCGTTTTTGAGTTATGCTGTTCACAGACACACACATGGACATGTTTCCAAAAATGCTTTTTTTGGATTCAGGAGGTCTCAAAACATGTATCTAATTTTTGGGTGGAATGCAATACTTCCCCTACTTACTATACGTAGTAGAGAAAGTAAAAAAAACAGAAAAATCAGCAGTTGCAGAGCATTTTCAGTCCACAGATCATCAGCTAGAGGAGAAACCGAAGCTCTTGAAGGTCCTTAGAAAAGCAGCAGAAGTCTCCATACAGAAGACAAAACACAATGTATCAAACTTTGATGTCCCATGTGAAAAGGATCTGATTACACAGTACGTCCAGCAGATAATGCCATCTACAAGTCACAAGAGGAAGCATGGCAACGAATCCAGGCTGATGATGGAGACAACAGTCTCTGAAACATGTCCCAGTAAGTTCTGATAAAAGTGAAGCTAGAATAATAAAAATATCAATTTGTTCTCAAAAGTGATGTAATAGACTGTTTAGATTTCAACAAAACATACATTGGGGAAACCAAGAGAAACATCGGATATAAACAGATAAATCAGCCATAGGCAATCACTCCTGGCAGGGAAATCATAATATAGAACGAAAAGTCAAGCTGATGTAGAACTGAACTTGTTTCAAAAATTGAATTATGAACTTCGAAATTCCAGCAGACAGTAGTTTAATCTCTAAATTCACCAATCCCACACCAGATGACACTATAGAGATCTGGGAAAGAAGAAAGAGATTGTGGGAGTCTCTATTTAGTTAACCAGTAACCGAAAATGGGGACGATGAGTCCTCAAAACATGTCCTGCCAGTAATTTGGTAAGTGGAGCAATATGATGCTTAAAATTGGTTCATTTTCCATAATTTAATTATTTGCTTCACTGTGTGCAACTTCCAGTGATTTCAAATTTCAAATGTTTTCTTTTGTTATTAGGCTCCATGACAGGAAACTGTGTGTACTTGGTCTATGTATACTTATAAACACATCAGCTGCACGACCTACTGCAGTTACCGAGTGTTCTGGTCAAATCATACCTTCTTTGATTCTTCTGTTTGATGGCCTAAAGAGGGCCTATGCAGGTACAATAAGGGTTCTATTTTAATTGATGCATGTTCAATGATTGCTATTAAAAGTTGTCAACCAATTTTTATGACACACACACACACACACACACACACACACACACACACACACACACACACACACACACACACACACACACACACACACACACACACACACACACACACACACACACACACACACACACACACACACACACACACACACACACACACACACACACACACACACACACACACACACACACACACACACACACACACACACACACACACACACACACACACACACACACACACACACACACACACACACACACACACACACACACACACACACACACACACACACACACACACACACACACACACACACACACACACACACACACACACACACACACACACACACACACACACACACACACACACACACACACACACACACACACACACACACACACACACACACACACACACACACACACACACACACACACACACACACACACACACACACACACACACACACACACACACACACACACACACACACACACACACACACACACACACACACACACACACACACACACACACACACACACACACACACACACACACACACACACACACACACACACACACACACACACACACACACACACACACACACACACACACACACACACACACACACACACACACACACACACACACACACACACACACACACACACACACACACACACACACACACACACACACACACACACACACACACACACACACACACACACACACACACACACACACACACACACACACACACACACACACACACACACACACACACACACACACACACACACACACACACACACACACACACACACACACACACACACACACACACACACACACACACACACACACACACACACACACACACACACACACACACACACACACACACACACACACACACACACACACACACACACACACACACACACACACACACACACACACACACACACACACACACACACACACACACACACACACACACACACACACACACACACACACACACACACACACACACACACACACACACACACACACACACACACACACACACACACACACACACACACACACACACACACACACACACACACACACACACACACACACACACACACACACACACACACACACACACACACACACACACACACACACACACACACACACACACACACACACACACACACACACACACACACACACACACACACACACACACACACACACACACACACACACACACACACACACACACACACACACACACACACACACACACACACACACACACACACACACACACACACACACACACACACACACACACACACACACACACACACACACACACACACACACACACACACACACACACACACACACACACACACACACACACACACACACACACACACACACACACACACACACACACACACACACACACACACACACACACACACACACACACACACACACACACACACACACACACACACACACACACACACACACACACACACACACACACACACACACACACACACACACACACACACACACACACACACACACACACACACACACACACACACACACACACACACACACACACACACACACACACACACACACACACACACACACACACACACACACACACACACACACACACACACACACACACACACACACACACACACACACACACACACACACACACACACACACACACACACACACACACACACACACACACACACACACACACACACACACACACACACACACACACACACACACACACACACACACACACACACACACACACACACACACACACACACACACACACACACACACACACACACACACACACACACACACACACACACACACACACACACACACACACACACACACACACACACACACACACACACACACACACACACACACACACACACACACACACACACACACACACACACACACACACACACACACACACACACACACACACACACACACACACACACACACACACACACACACACACACACACACACACACACACACACACACACACACACACACACACACACACACACACACACACACACACACACACACACACACACACACACACACACACACACACACACACACACACACACACACACACACACACACACACACACACACACACACACACACACACACACACACACACACACACACACACACACACACACACACACACACACACACACACACACACACACACACACACACACACACACACACACACACACACACACACACACACACACACACACACACACACACACACACACACACACACACACACACACACACACACACACACACACACACACACACACACACACACACACACACACACACACACACACACACACACACACACACACACACACACACACACACACACACACACACACACACACACACACACACACACACACACACACACACACACACACACACACACACACACACACACAGAGGAATGAGTGGTAAATTAAAACATGATTAACTAAAGCTCAGCATGAGAATTCAACTAGCACTGTACAAAGAAGTGGATTGTTCAATATAGTCATATAAATTATCTGCATGGGATAGCAACAGATTACAATTGGAGAGCTAAATGTTTTGTTTGAGACAATTTATCAGCCATGTAATCACAACTATAGCCAGTAATAAGTAAGGCTGAAAAGCACACAGTAGAAAATGTTAGTTTCAAAATCAGAAATAAAGATTATTAAAATACATATTGTAGATTTCACACAAATATATAAAACTTGCAAGTTGATGTGAATTTCACAAATTTTTGCAAGCTCAAATTTAGCATAAAAACAGCTTAAGATGTATAATATACGTAATGATGTGTTGATTGGTAAAAATTGGTGAAATTCACAGCAGGAAATTCCATTCCCTGCTCATTACTTTAGTATAATTTAACAGGGATTAGTGTTTGTCCAATAAGTATTGGGATTGATTTTTTTCCAGCCAATGCAAACAGGTGGAGGGAAGTCTCTTTGGGTCAGATCAATGGTGGGGTTGTCATGTAATCTAGGATATCCGGCTCAGTTGCCTCCGAGCCTTTGGGTTCCCAAGGTCATGGGTTCAAACCCGGCGGAGGGCGATGGATTTTTTCGGGCATAAAAATCCTTAGCATGGCTTCCTTTGGGAGGGAAGTAAAGGCGGTGGTCCCGTGTCGTAGATTTATGGCACGTAAAAGAACCTCAAGCCTGATAGAGGCCTTTGAGCAAAATTACCAGTCTTTCATGCCCAATATAGAATGGGATGCTAAGGACCACAGCAGTTAAAGAGCATCTGTAAAGAAAATTTAATTTAATATCCGAGCCTTTGGAGTGTGTAGATCGCGTGTTTAGATGCAGCAAACCATCAAACAGCATTGTGCCTTCAAATTTCATTTTAAACTGAACAAATCTGCTGTGGAGACTTTTGATATGATTCATGAGGGTAACAAGAATGACAGCGTGCCCAGAATGCATGTTTTTAAGTGACATAAAAAATTCAAAACATTTTGGGAAAACTTCAAAGATGAACAACCCTCCCCAACCACCCTGCAGTCCAGATATGCCTCCTGCAGGCTTCTTTTTGTTCCCTCAGATCAAAAGGAACCTGAAAGGATATCATTTCAAAATGATTGAGGCAGTCCAAGTGGCTTCGATGCACTACCTGAATAGTGTGTTGTTGCCAACTTCCAGGGTGCTCAAGAAGACTGAAAAAAGCACTTGCAGTGGTGTATTGATACAGGAGGGTCATATTTTGAAGAATATTAACTTGCTGTACATAATATCTTTATTGAATTTATTTTTATGACTTCAGTTCCCTATACTAATTGGACAAACCCTGTAAATTATTTAAGTTAATCATGGAAAAATGTGCAAGTGGAGATCAGGTTAATTCAGGGAGATGAGTATAAAAAAGTAGGCTGTTTATGTAGAAATATTTTACATAAAAATGACATTAAAATACAATTGAACTTTGCTTATTTGTTATTCTCCTCTACATTTTTCACAGATATACAGTAAATGTTTTAGGCATCAAACTTTGTCCATTAATATTTAGCTCAGTTACACATTTTTTGTTTATATGTTCTCTCATTAGTACCTCACATTTTTCTGGTCTCCATGTACAAAATATATTAATTTAGTTATTTATACATTATGTTTATGCTTTATTAAGATATATTATTAAGGTTTCTGCACTTTGTATTCTTGCTGTCACAGCAGGAAAGAATAGCCATGTTGGTCGAAGCATCAGTATTTTCAGAACGCACATATTAACAATATGGTTGGGCAAGTTCATTCTTCCCCAAGTTGTATCTGATGATACTGATGATGATGATCATCATCATCATGATGGTGGTGGTGGTGGTGATGATGAAGAAGTAGAACTATGTTACCGCTGCATGAGGCAATTCAAGCTCTAGAAATTACACAACTATTTCTGTCATCCTAAAGCCTAAAATTAAGATAGCATTTTTGTGATTAGTGCATATAATTGACTATTATGTGACTGTATGAACAAATCTAGGCAAAGAAAAATTGACATTTCTTTTAAAACAGGTGTAAAGCACCATGCTCAAAATTTTTCCTTTTGTTTGTTTTTTTTTTCTTTCTTTCCTTTTTCCAAATTTTTAGTTTGAATTATGAATAACAGTACTGGCATGGATGTAAGTACTTTAAATGTTGTATTATGTTTACCATTAACCTGTCTATTTTGTTTATTGCTTTCTTATATTAAATAATGCCTAATTAGTTAGTAATAACACTAGTCTGCATGATATTGGATGACTGAAAACTAATAAGTGATTCTGACTCACTTTTTTATGCTGATTTCACAACTGCTTTTAGTTCTTTTCTATCACACACAATTTCACTTCAAAAATATAGAGATATAAAGATATTGCTTCCACCATTACACATAAAATTGGACTTGATGAAGCAATTTGTAAGGCCTCTACCACAGGATGGACCCTGCTTCAAGTACCTTTCCAAGAAATTTCCCTTCATTACACAAGACAAATTAAAGGCTGGAATTTTTGTTGGTCCTCAAATAAAGAAATTGATGAAGGATGAAGATTTTGAGAAGACAATGAATGAGAGAGAAATAGAAGCATGAACCACCTTCCGATCAGTTACTGAAAACTTCTTAGACAATAACAAAGATCCTAATTACAAGGCCATTGTCAAAACAATGTTGGAAAATTTCAAGAAGATGGGTTGTAACATGAGTGTAATGATGCATTTTCTGCATTTGCATATCAACTACTTTCCAGAAAATCTGGGACATTATAGTGAAGAGCAGGGTGAACGTTTTCACCAAGATATTAAGGAAATGGAGAGGAGGTACCAGAGGAGATGGAATGAAACTATGATGGCCAACTACTGTTGGATGTTGAGGAGGGACAGTCATCTTCAAGGATCTGCAAGGAAGTCAAAGAAGAGAAAGTTTAAAAAAAATTAAATGAAAACTTTGGCTTCTTGTTTTGTTAAAATGTAGTCATGAAATAAATTAGGGGAGTTCTTGAGAGTATTCTTAAAATGTTTCTTGAATAAAAACTTACCTTGTGTGAAATGGTATTTGAATACTTTTCTACACTCATTAGTAAAATTGTCAAAACATGACTTATTTTGTGTAAAAACCTGACATAATGGAAAAAAAAAATGGAAGTTATTTCTGGAATCAGCATAAAGACTTGATTCAAGAATACCTACTTTTAAAAAATCATCTGACAAAAAGTTTGAAAATGCAGACTAGTGTAATCTAATAAAACAGTTTCATAAGAAAATTCACTCTACATTTTCCTATACATTATTTTAACCATCTCTCTTTGAAAATGTATTACTAAGGTTATACTGTGCGCTTGTTTCAGCAAAGGCCCAAGAAGGAGAAGAAGAGGAGGAGGAGGAAGAAGAATCCGATATTGATCAAGGTATGTTTACCAGTCTGTTAATGCACACTCTTTTGTATCGTCATTGCCCTTGTAACATGAAATAATACTCAGTTTTTAGGAGCAAGCAAAACCTTCTTTAGTGAATTTTTCTTGTTTCCATAGAATACTGTTGAATTTTATATAAATAATTAATATACATAAATATAAATAAATGACATCCCAGTGTCCATTTAGGGGATGCAGCCTAACTCAGGTTAACTAAAAAACAAAGATGGCAGATGCCGCATATCAGGGCAGTCAACATTCTAACTGGAGTCCTTAATACTGGAGTCCTGGTATATAACCAGAGAAATCACCAGATTCAGATTTGTGCTTATGATCATTACACTGATGTGGAAACGTCAATCAAAATAACACGAAAAATTATATACACATTTACACATGCACTATGTACAATTTTGTATATACCCATCTATTGAGTTAAAGGTGTGGAATAGCAGGAAGGATTTTAGCTGCTTATTAAACTGGCAAATGTTATCTATTTCTTTAATGTTCACAGGCAAGTTGTTATATAATTTTATCCCAATTCTTCACATTATTTTAGCAATATTTGTTCTGCAAAAATGTATATAAAGATTCTTCCTTTGTCGTGTATTATGCTTATGGAGATTTTGATTCACTTCGAGCTCTTTATAAATGCTTTTAATGTGAACTAGTGTGTCTAAGATAAATATGCATGTAAGAGGTAGTGTTTTTAACTCTTTAAAGAGCATTTTACAACATGACCATCTTTTTTTGCTACACATTATTTTAATTGCTTTTTTCTGTAATTTAAATATTTGTACACTTTCACTACAAGCACCTCAAAACATAATGCCATATCGCAAGAGACTATGAAAATTTGCATAATAAACACTTCTTTGCATTTGTGGATTTATTTTATTATGAATAGATCTTAATAAATAGCAGGCAGAACTCAGTTTGGAGGATGATTCTTCCATTTCAAGTTTTCATTTATGATGATTCCTAAAAATGTTGTGTTTGTGTTGTACATAATGCTCAGAGTATTGTAATGAATTAGCGATTTAGGATATGCCTTATTCTGACAAGTGTGAAAAAATATAGCTGTAGTTTTCCCATCATTAATTATTAGCTTATTTGCCGGCACCCAAGAATTTACCTCAGTCATTACCTGATTTGTCTTTGCCTTTAGGCTCTGTGGGTTTGTCCCTTTTATTAGCACATTTGTGTATCATGCAAAAAGAATGTTGTCTGCCTGTTTAATCGATAACGGCAGATCATTTATGTATAACAGAAATAACAATGGACCAAGGATACATCCTTGTGGCACTCCTTTATTAATTTCCTTTTCTATTGAACTTATATATAGACATCTTATTTTTTTCTAGAAACCCCATTTCTACTATTTGTCGTCTCTTTGTTAAATATGATTTTATCTAGTCATTAATTTTCCCTTGAAGTCCATATTTTTTAATTTAGAAAGCAGAATATAATGATCCAAGACATCATATGATTTTGCTAAATCAAGGAAAATACGTATACTTGGAAATTTCTGATCAACTGCTTCTTCTATTAAGTTTAATATTTTGCATATAACTAATACTGTTGATCTATTCTGCGATATATTCTTTCTTAAATAGTGTCATAACTGCTTTAGATAATAAAGATAAAGCAATTGGCATATTTCTAGATTTAACTAAAGCTTTCGATACTATTAACCACAAAATTTTGCTAACAAAATTATTTGACTTTGGTATAAGAGGATTAGCATATTCTTGGTTTGAATCTTACCTTACAAACCGTAAGCAAATAACAGAGATTACAGATTATAATGCTAACACTAATGCACTTTTGGCAGTTAGATCTAATGCACTTGATATAACTTATGGAGTACCACAAGGCTCTATACTTGGACCATTTTTATTTATCTTGTATATAAACGACTTAACAAATAACATACAAGCTCATAACATTGTTCTATTTGCAGATGATACTAATTTACTAATAACAGAAAAGAGTAATGAAATGTTAAATAATTCACTAAACCAGGCCAGTAAAGATCTGGTATATTGGTTAGATAATAACAACCTGGTTTTAAATACGGTCAAAACTGTTTGTCTTAAATTTCATATTACTGATAGTGCAAACAATAATTATAACATCCCTGAAGTAAAATTAAATAATAAATTAATCTCATATAAAAACGAGACAAACTTTTTGGGCTTGTGGATACAGAATAACTTGAAATGGAATACTCATATAAAACATTTAATAACCAAATTAAGCAGGAATGTATATGCCTTAAGAATTTTAAGTCAAAATGTCAGTCTCCATGTGCTGTTAACAACTTATTATGCACATATACATTCAATAATTAAATATGGTATCATATTTTGGGGAAACTCACCAGAAACTAAGGATGTATTTATCAAACAAAAACAAGCCATACGAATTATATGTGGTAAAAAAAGGTTATGCTCATGTAAACCACTATTCAGAAAACTTGGCATACTTACTTTGGCATGTTCTTATATATTGGAAACAGTCTTACTTGTAAAAAGAAATAAATTTAATATTCAAAATAATGACAATGTCCATAGTCATTACACTAGACATAATAAGGATATACACTTAACCTCTGTCAGAACTACAATATGTAAGAATGCAGTACTGCACTCCAGTATAAGGAATTATAATTCCCTACCTAATGCCATTAAAGATATAAATAATTATAATGTGTTTAAAACTAGAACAAAGGCTTTCTTGCAGGAACACTGCTTCTACACCGTAAAGGAATATTTACAGTTTAATAAATCCTTGTTTGCATAAGACATTGTACTAATCCGTTAAGTTATCTAGTAGTATGTCATTTAATTTATAAATATATCTATTGTATATCATAGTTAACTCAAATTATATATAACTTTATTGTAATGTAAATATATAAATTTAACTATTGACATATCCTGTATCAATGTACTATGTACTGAATTGATGTTAAAGGATTAATAAATAAATAATAATCTGTTTTGTTTAAAATCATACCGCTCATTTGTAAATGTGTTATGTTTAGATAGAAAAGAAAGTAAACACTAGGTTTTCAAAAATCTTTGAGAATGCAGCTAATAATGATATCGAATGATAATTTTCCATATCTTGTTTATCCCCTTTCTTGTGCAGTGGTCTTACTTTTGCAATTTTTAATTTTTGCAGGAAAAGTCCTGTTTCTAACAATGCATTATAAGGCTTTTCTGGTGGGTTTTTTTAATATGTTCTATGCACCATTTAATAACCCAATTGGGAATCTCGTCCACTCCTGCTGAGTGTTTATTTTTCATTCCTCTCACCACATTTAGTATTTCCATTTTGGTTACTGGGTCAGTGAACATAGTACTATTTGTGTGTTCTATATTTCCAACCATATTTGTACGAAAGGGAGGAGAAATGCTATCTCTGCTTAACTTACTTGCTATTTGTAAGAAATGTAAGTTGCGGTAGTTTTGTTCTTCATCTTTGCAGATAGTAGTTTGCGTAATTATTTTGAGGAGTTTGCCCCACAGTTGTACACTAATTTGAAGAAGTTATTTAGGTTACGTAAATATTATTAAGGTTATGTAATGAAGATACACTTTGATGTTGTTTGAATTTTAGGACGCCAAACTTTATAGTGAAGATGATGCTTGTTTTTACGTAATATTATTAAAGTTATTTGCCTTGGCTGCTTTCAGTCGCACTATAGAAACACTAGTTCTTGCAGGATTGTGATAAGACTCAAATTATAAGACGCCACATAATTTACTTTTTAATTTTTTTTACTTCTTTTATTTCACTTTATATATGCACAACACTTTATAAAATAAAACTGTGAGCACTTAATACATTTTTGGCAGAGAACACAAATTTTATCATTTATACTTTACAACATTTTTTTTAACCATGACTTTCACGTCTACTCTTCACAACTTCATGTCCGCGACTCTTACGTCTGCTGTCTACTACATCTTGCCCGAGACTGACTAGATTCAACGGTAAAAACCTTTAGCGTCGGTAATGCTATTCTCTCATTGGCTAAATCTAGTCCAATAGAATTTAAGTATTCAAACTAAAAATCTTTCTTTACTTTTGATTGGCTAATTCCAAACTGTAAGCAAAATTACATTATTAGCGATCTTTTTATAACCAGTATTTTTTTAAAACTCCAGACACATTGCCACCAAAATTACATTATTGCCTGATTATTAACATTCTAAAACATATTATTCTCACAGTTTTTACACTATTAGAGTATATAAACATTTACTTGATATTAACAAATACGTTTACAATAAAAATAAGTATTTACAATGACTTTACATACAATATAAATAATAATTATATACAATCTGTTTTCAAGGTGGGCTGTTATTGAATTTAATTAATAAAAAATACAATTAATATCATTTAGGCATTAAAATACTCAAAGTTAAAGGATTCCATGATTGATTGAGATTGCTTCAATTTCCCTTGTTTACAATTTATTTATTGTATTAGGTCTTCATTTATGGATTTTCCTGTTTCTTTGTTAACTATTTGCCATGCTGCTTTGACTTTATTATTTGATCTTGCTATGAATGTTTCATTATCTATTCTTTTCCCTTCTCTTACAACCTGTTGATATATTCCTTTTGTATTGATATAAATATATATTCCTGTTGTTCCTGATTGACTTGATCTTTCCTATTAAGAGCGTTTAGCAATCTTAATTTCCTACTTGATATAGTTATCCCTTTGGTTATCCAACTCTTTTTATTTTGTTTAAAATACTTAGTCCTTAAGGGAAACACCATATTAAACCAATATAACAAAATATTTTCAAATGTATTAAACTTATTATCAACATAATTTCCTTGTTCGACATCTTCCCATTGTTCAGTTTGTAATAGGTAAACAAATTTATTCATATCTCTCTCTCTGAATTCTCTTCTTTGGACTTGAAGGCTCCTATTTTGGATAGAATTTAATACTTTTAGTTTTAATATTTGTGCATAATGGTCTGAGAAGCCTGTATCTACAGTACCTTCATTCTATACCAAGTCCCTGGATCGCACGAGTGCGTGCTGTGCGCACACAGTCTACTACACTGGGGGTTTTCTGTTCCATAATTCCTGCATTACTCACGAGTGTTAGTAACATATAGGTAATGAGTACTAACCTTGCTATAAGTGTTGTTGAAAGTGTGTCCATCTGCGTGAAGACATTCTTGACATTGACTAATTTTGAAGATTTAAAAGCTAGTAACAGTGATGTGTCATAATTTAAAATAAAACTAACAAAATTATGTCTGGACCAGATTTTATTTCATTCCATAACAAAATCTTTAAACAAACCACAGGCCTAACTTTGGGAAACACCCTTTCACCATTTTTAGCACAACTATATATGAGCCATTTTGAATGCCATATTACTAAATCTTTCCCACATCTATTCAAAACCTGGTATAGGTACGTAGATGATATTTTTGCTATTGTTTCAAAAAAACTTTCAGAAGATGCTTTGAAATTATTGAATTTACAAAAAAGATCTATTACATTCACAATAGAAAAAGAAGAAAATGGCCAATTACCTTACCTAGACTTCAGGATCATCAGAAATAATGCACACAACAAACTAACATTTGGCATTTACAGAAAACCAACTCACACAGAAAATTATATTAAAAACAATAGCTACAATCCTACAAGCCACAAACATGCAATTTTAAATAGTATTACAAACAGGTTAGTACATATACCAATGGAGAAAGAGGAATATCAGAAAGAATACCATCACATTATCAACATAGCCACTATGAATGGATAAGAAGATAAACAAGTTTGAAAGACAGAAATACATCCAACAAACAACAAAAACCACAAGCATATAGGAAATTCACTTATCACCCTTGGACACATCATAAATTTCAAAGGATTTTCAAGAAATACAACATCACCCTGTCTCCACAGAATAACCACAATATACAGAAACTACTATGCAACAGAACAAAAGATCCTATCCCCAACGATAAATCAGCTGGTATATATCAAATTGTTTGTAATGACTGTAACCTGATATACATAGGAAGAACCAAAAGAAATCTTGAAATAAGACTTAAAGAGCATATGAGATGCATTTACCAAAAGCAGCCAGATAAATCAGTCGTAGCACATCATTTCTGGTCTTCAAACCATGATATCACTCCGAACATAAAACTCTTAAAACCGATCAACAGCAGCAATGAATTGGACATCTGGAAAAAAATACATATCGTCAAACACAGAAATCACCTAATGAACTTCGAACTGCCGCCACCCAACAGCCTTTGGAGGTTCATCAGCCCAGCACCAGAGAACACCACTAGCCACACACATTCCCCGGACAATGACTGGCAAAATCAGTTGAGGACATGCTGACGATGGGAGCAAACCGTCTCCCGAAACGCATCAAGTTAGAACATTTTAGTGATGTAGTGTAACAACCTTCAACTCTCTTTATTTTAAATTCTTGACATTGTCGGATGAAATTACCATTCACATGCATAAGTTGTTCTTGTGTAATGTTCATAATTTCTGTTTTTATATTGTCCTTAAGTTCGTGTATGGTGTTGGGATTGTTCCTATAAACTTTATTTTTTAGTGATCTCGTTCTCAGTTTATTGACCAAACATCTCACAGTGTCCATCTGGAACTGGATAACCAGGAAATTGTGCTGAAATTGTCTACATGATTCATTTTCACATATGTATCATACATAAAATATGCTGTTCAAGCGTGAATTTGTTGGCAGGTATTTCGTGGACTAATAAGAGAATAATATTCCTAAGGAAATCATACACAACACACGTATTGTCGAAACACTACACAACACGGAGACAAAGCAACGACTGAGACAGCTCTCAGCTGATAAATGTAACCTTGACATGTCCTGCGCCGCTTCTGTGCTGTGGTGTAATACTGAGGTCACTGCCATCTCGGCCAATACGCATATAAGGCGGTTGTGGCCTTGGCATAAAATGAAGGCACTGTACAACTATTGCTAGTTCAAATTCTTTCTCCCATATTACTGTTACATTTAATAATGAAGATTTTCTCTCAGTAATTCTAGTAGTTCTGTTTACTGTATTTATTAACCCATATGAGGTTAACAAGATTTCCATTCTAGCTAGCTTTTCATTATTTACTAAAACGTCATTGTTCCAATCCCTGCACATCAGTACTTTCTTTTTTGTTGCATAATAATCAATTAACGTTTCTAATCTCTCTGGAAATGCATCAAAATCTCCATCTGGTGACCTATAAGCGCATGAAATTATAACATCTTTCTCATATATTTCTGTAATTGACAATTCAAAAAATGTTTCCCCTTTTAATGAATCAAAAGCATTAATGTTATTCGTTTCGATATGTGACTGCACAAGTATATTTGATCCTCCAAACTGGTACATTTCCCTACAGAATACACTTCCTAATTTGAATTGATTAATTGTGCATAAAGGAATTTGTAAATCTGTCAACCAGTGTTCAGTAATACACAACATATCAACACTCGATACCTGCATTTACTACTACTTCGAGCTCTAACAATTTATTACACAAACTTTGAACATTTTGATGGAATATACTTAAGTTACCTGCATTTTTATCCTTCCCGCTACTGCTCACCTTGGATTTTACGCTATTTCAATAATCTCTGTTCATAAAAAATGTTCATACCTTGTTGGCAGTCTATGGCTTCTCTTCCCTATACTATTTTTCTTGGAATCATGTGCTGGTCCTCTTCTTTCTAGTTCCCATGATCGATCTGGATTTCCTTCTTGATATTGTTATTTCCAGTTTAATGTTATCGGTACCTGTTGATACACATCTTCACTTAATGTTTCCCAGATTATCTTCACAATTTCCTTGTTTATCTTCTCTTTTTCACTATAGTTCATGTGGAACCCATGTGTTGTAAAGTTATTTCTTTCCAAAGCTATTACTCTCACATGGCTGTGGTTTTTCATTATTCTTTAGTTGTCTGTTAAACACCTGAATCTCCTTACTTACACAAGAACATTCATGCAAATGTTTCATTTTGGAACTGCCATGATAGTGATGTTTGTGTTTTCGTTTTGTTTTATGAAATTTGTAATGTGCTTCAGTCCTTCCTTTGAATTATTCTTTGCTACATCATTCATCTCCCACCATACTGCGATGGTGTCAGTTTTCTTAATTTCTTTGATTTCTTCTTTTGCCGTTTTGACAATCTGTTTACAAAGGACACACTATTTTGGTCTTCTGCTAGTATTATGAGTCATTATCATATGTATATTGCTCTGTAATATTCGTTTCTTCGGTGCAAAGGTTTGGTGATCACCTTCCTTCTCCATCATAATTGCTGATTACCTAAACCTGGTCGCACCTTAAGTGTTAAATTAAGCACTGAGTCATACTATGGAACTTAATTTATATAGCATGCGTGTGCTATTAAACGTTGCAAATTAGTGTACTGTAATAGTTTTCAGAACAGCTTATAGTTGCATTTTAAGTAATTTCGGCGTATTTACAAACACAAAATGATTAAATGTCTTGGTTTTCTTTTACGCAGATCTCTTTCCTCTAAAAATAAAACCGCGCACAGACAGACAATGCTTACACCAAAAATTGCAAAAACAATTCATTTCTAGTTAACTACAAAAGTAAGACATAATAATTAATAATAACCTAACCTAGTAATAATTAATAATTTGATGTGGTCATGCTTATTATTTTTCAAGGTACAGTGACATGTCTTGCCTGAAAATAGAAACTGATGGAAGCGACTGCAAGTTGCAATATTATTATATTACTGTTCTATGAATCCATGCCACTTCTTCCCGGACAGAGATTCATAGCCTTCAGTTTAGACTCTAAACGGGGACTGGAGGGGCAAGAAGATAGCCCACATTTGTGACAGTATCTGTCACAGCTTATCATTGATGATTATGATTTATGTTTAAGGGCATTCAACTACAAGGTCATTAGTGCCTTTAGAAAGCAGATCATGTTAAAGGCCAGAAATAAACGTCATAAAAATCAAAGCAAAAGCCGGATATAAAGGTGAATATACAAAACTAAGCCTAAGAGATGCAAAAAACTTAATATCAATAAATTCTCATTTGAAAGCTTACCTTTGACAAAAACTTAAAAATTCTTTTGGCCGCTTGGTTATTGTCTATCCACTAAGACCTCTGCAAGACTGACCAGTAATTGAAGAGGGTCCTGAATATATGCTATAAAAATACACTCCAGATAGACCAACAGACCTTCGCTACACAGCGGACAAAAAAGGAGCAGGTAACCGTGCATAAAATTGCAGAGACCAATACACAATGGAGCCAAAATCACATCCTCACGGCGAGTTACATGAGAAGTTGCCAGTTTATCTGAATGTGCTTCACTACTCTAAGCTTATTTCCACGGAGAGCTAACCACTCCTTGCACTAGCATGAGAGCACCGCTCTCCACACAACAAGCCTAAAGTCTTCTAACATTACACAAGATATTGCAACATTGGGTTCTGTAGTCGCCGCCTTAGCTGCCAATTCATTCCCTGGCAAGCCAGCATGACCAGGAATCCAAGCACATTCCACATTAACGCCAAAGACATGTAAAACATGGAGGCCATCCTGGATGCACTGCACAATGGAATGGTAGTTATACAGCTCATGAAGGCTCTGAAGTGCACTAAAGGAATCACCCAAAATCAATAGCATGTCATTGGCAACACACATGAATCATGGATACCAGCATCATCATATATCTTAGACAAAGTATGCTATACTGAGAAGTGAGAAATAAGGACTAATCGATACTTTGCAGTGTAAAAATTAGCAGAAAAGCATGTTTTGTTATTCATTATCCATTTTCCATACTTAAAATTAAATTAATCATTATTTTCTAAGCAGACAGTTGCAGACAATTGCAGACAATTGAAAGAGAAGGTGAATGTACAAGAAATAGCAAAAACTGTTGAGTGCAGAGTGCTCATGTATACAATATGCCATTTTCTTTAAGTAACATGAATAAAGTGAATTCTCTACTAAGTAGGCCATTTTCTAAATTATCATTAGAAGGTAAGGTGAAAGTGAAATGATGGTAAAATCTGCTCCTAATTTGTATATAAGTGCAAAGGTTAACCACTTAGGAAATCCAATAGGTACATTTACATGAAAAACGAATGGATCTGTGGATGTAAAGACAAAAAAGCTTTATTGTGCTTTCCATGGTGGTAGTGAATGTGTGGTGGAGTTAGTTCATGTATGTGAAAAAATGAAGGTACGTGAATGCCTTAATGACATTCAGACTACGACCACCGCAGACACTGAATCACTTCGCCCTGAAGATGCCAAGCGCTGTATTTGGCGAAACGTCGGTATCCACGATGCCTTCTAGACCACGGCCTACAAGCTCGGATAGTTGTAATTCATTTATTAGTTATGACGCCGGCCGTGAAAGCCTCAGTATGTACATTAATTGAATTGCCCTTACTGCAGAGACAGTTGCAATTTCGCTTTTCTTTTAGACATTTAATAACAGGTAGATAACCACTTCGTGTACTGCATTTAACATCTTAGAAATGCTAAGATAATCATCCTTGAAATACAAGAGTCCAAAATTAATATGCAGGTAATCTTTCATAATAGTAGATTACGATACAAGGGATAAAAATAAGGTTTTATCTTGCAAGTAGGAAATAGGCCTCTGTTTCGCAATCCTATGAGCAAAATAAAACCACTTTAAACATGTGTGGCATATACTATTTATTAGGCAGCGCTCGAATTTATAAAATATCAGTAATATTATATTGATTCCTGAAACTAACGGAGATCACATTTATAACACAGTTCTTGAAACAAGAGAAATGACTTTAAAATTATATTGATTCCTGAAACTAACGGAGATCACATTTATAACACAGTTCTTGAAACAAGAGAAATGACTTTAAAACAGCGTGATGTCAGATGTTTTGTTGATTCGCTAGCAATCATTTTCAGTGAAATTATTTTCAATATGTTTTGCCTTTCACCAACCAATTAAGTGATTAAATGCTGTATTATATTGCTTTCTGGATTTTTTGGATAAGTACTTCTAGTGTTGCTGTTTCTGCTGCTCCTGCTGCTGTAATTTCACCTGGCTCTTCCATTTCAGCTCTTCGGAATTCATAATTTTTGCCCTTTAATCTGTATATAAGTTATACTAGATAAAAGAATAACGTTTTAGATCAAAGAAAGCAGAAGGCTGCAAATATAACGTGTAGGTTAACTACAATGAATTGTGATAAATTGAAGTATGACGATTTGCACTGTGAACAGATAATGCGAGATCATGAGAAATTAATCGAATAAAAAGACATAAAAAGTAAAGCCTAATTAAACCAAGTCGTGTTATTAAACATGTGCAAATATAAAGGGTAATTGCCATGTGATTGGACTTGAAACCAAAGCTGATCATACTGAAGATTATCACACTAGCATGAAAAAACTGTGTTAGAATTTCTACTTTTAGGCCATGCCACCTAAAAAAATATTTTAATATAGAATACTCTTTACCTGATATTTAAATGAAGCCATTTAGGGAAAGGAGAAAAAAAATTGACATTTGTTTATGTTGACTGCTCTCAGTATAGCCACCTAAAACAAAACAAAAACGTTAAAATCTGATGTGTTGCATTCACATAGCTTTCACTTCTGCAAACTATTCTCACAAAAGCTTATTTTTGTATCTACTTGTTAATTGAAATAAAACTTTCATTATATGGGTCATTGTAGATATAAGAAGAGTACAGTAGACTAAAGTGATAGTCAGATTTTTAAACAGCAGATCGCTATGTGATGGCTTTGAAATTCCATGTTCTTTGCATGACCATGAGAAAAAATGAATATTAACTTCCCACTCGTAAAGAGTTAGGTTTTTGAAAACTCAAACCAATAACAAAGAATATCCTGGAAATGGTTAATGTCGCAGAAAATGTTACTTGGCATAAATTGTATGATTTAAGGAGATCCACATTTTTTTATCAAGTAAGATTTTGTCTTTCCCTTATGTTTTACCTATCATACAAAATTCATTCAGAAGAAAGAGGAACTTCACAGGCTGTTTGCAAAAAAATTTTGATATACTTTGTCATGCAGACATCATAAACATAATGGTATTTTAATCATAATCATTCAGAGCCATTTCTGAGAAAATAAAAATATATAAAAAATTGTTTTCTATGTAAAGGGCAGTTCTTGGTAGGGGATTTTATTAAAAATCTGAGTGTCATCCCTGGAAAATGCTGAACCTAAATATCAAGTTTGGTATTTATCCGAGATTTCGTTTTTGAATTATGCTTTTTGCAGGCATATATGATCCTTTTTCTAAAAATATCTCAATGGACTCGGGGGAAGGGACTCAAAACATGTACTTCGGTGAAATATCAGTATCAAATTTTTTGATGGAGGGGGAAAAAAAAAAATCCAGGCAGATGGAAAATGAAAATTGGTATATGGATGGATGTGTGTATGTAATATTTTAATATTGAACTTTCTATTTAAATAAAATATATTACAATATAATAGCTTATGTATGTTGTAAATTTAAGCTATATACCATTGAAGAACTGGTTCAAATCAAATGAGCATTTTCCAAGATACCTTCAAACAAAAACTGCAATTACATTTTTTATATATTAGTATAGGTAATCTAAGTCCACATTATGTTTCAGAAGTACTCTCCAGTGATGAAGACGAAATAGACGAATCGGATCAAGAATATTTGGAGAAACTTGCAGAGAAAGTCAGTAAAGGCAGTGAAAACAGTTCATATAGAATATCAGCGGACATTTTGGTAAGTAAATTATTATTATTATTATTATTATTATTATTATTATTATTATTATTATTATTATTATTATTATTTGTAGCAGAATATATATTAAAAGACAGAAGGAGAAGTGAAGTAAAGAATTAAGAATTTTCAAATTACTAGAAAGAATTAAGAAAATCAAAACAACTGGAAACAACATGTGGAGAGGGTGGATGATAACCACTATACGAGGCTGGTTTTAAGATATACACCAAAAGGGCCAAAGAAACATTGGCCGACCTAAAAGAAGATGGACGGAACAGTTTAAATGATGAGACCGGAACAAGCCAAAGGGCTTAAACCATGAAAGAAGATGATGATTATTATTATTGTTGTAGTATTAACCCTTCCCGACCAGACATGTTTTACAGCTCTAAGCAGAGGTAATTTTATAAAAATATTAAGCTGTAAAATACCACTAAAAGTACACAGTCATGTTCAGATGTATTAAAAAACATATTATACTTTGATTTTTGTTGAATTGCACCATTGCTGTCTACCAGGACTGAAGTTTTGTTAATCGCATAAAAATGTTGCTCGAAAACGGCATAAGTAGCACTTTTCTATTTTGTATCAAATAGTTTGTACATATACTCGTATTCACAAATAAACCAGGAGCTGTTCAGAACTAAATACTGTCACATAATGATACGTAACACTTATATTTGTAAAAATAATGGTAATGATGATTATAAAAATAATTTTGATAGAAATGTGAGGTTATACATAGCTAGGGTATATTATCTAATATATATATTATTTTGAAACTGATTCTTTCATCTCAATATCACTTACATCAGGAAGTATATGAATAAAACATTATAATGTTCAACGGTGTGCGCCTGTTTCCTAGAAATGTTCTTTTGTGTGATATATTTTGTAACATACATCTGCATGAAGGGGAAGCTTGGAAATGCAAGTCTCAAAAAGTATATTGTTTTGTTTGCTTTTAGGCCCTATGGCAAGAGTATTCTCATCCAAATGAGATGGAAGTATTGGTCCCTGTGGGATATTATGTACTGATATAGTAGATGTGGGGCCAGGGTCAAAATTACTCACCTCTGTCCAGCTAGATGCACTGTTGTCGGCAGTATCACTTGTGCCACTCTCGCTTATACTTGGACTTACACAAGAATTCTCGCATATATCTCTTTCATCATCACTGAACACAAAATATGACAACTCACTATCACTTCTGTTCAACAAAGTTACAATTTCTTTGTCCGTCAATCCTTTCTTTCTTGCCATTATGTCGAAAAAATAAAATCTGGCTTACTAGTTGCAAACACTGCACTGTTTATTGTTTCACTGGTGAGAACTACGAGAGAAATTCCTGACAAAGCAAACTTGGGGATTTACCTAAACATCTAAAAGAACATTTCCTGCCATCTGTTGGCAGCATATTTGAATTATTTGATAGAGAAGATCCAACCACAACAGCTCTATAACTGCACACCCATATATGGGTTTTCGTCGCAAATGGTTAATCCATTATGTAAAATATACATTGATTTTGGACAGATCAGAATTAAAAAAAAACTTCATATATAATTATTTACATAAAACAATATGTGCTTATTGTTTTAGAATTCATGTAGACTATATGTACATTTACTGAACAAAAATTGTTTTAATTTGTGTTTGAATGTTTTCGAAATGGTTGTCAAGGCTTTAATTGAGTTTAACAGCCTTGTACAGCTCACTCCCTCTGATATTGATATCCTTGCCACATATACATTTACTATGAGGGTCATTTAAATGAAACCCAGTCACTTGTGTAAAGTAACAGTAATGATTTTATTAACTCAAAAATAGTCACCAAAACTGTTGGCACATTTATCCCATTGCGACACTAGCCGGTCGATTCCATCTTTGAAGAAGCTAGTAGGCTGCTGTTGGATCCAGGCCTGGACCGATTCACGCACTTCATCATCCATTGTGAATTGATGTCCGCGAATAGCTTGTTTTAGAGGGCCATAAACATGAAAGTCACACGGTGAAAGGTCTGGATTGTATGGTGGATGTTCCAGTGTTTTCCATCGAAACTGCTGCAATGTCGTCTTCACCGCATTGGCAGTGTGTGGGCAGGCATTATCATGCAGGAGAATAACACCATTGGACAACATGCCTGGGCGTTCCGACTTGATGGCTCGTCTAAGGTTCTGTAAAGTGGCTTGATAACGGTGAGCATTGATGGTGGTTCCCCGTCCCAGGAACTCGACAAGCAGTGGGCCCTTGTAGTCAAAAAAGGACATCATGACCTTACTAGAACTGGTGTGCACGGCCTTTGATTTCTTTGGAGGTGGTGAAGTTGCATGTTTCCATTGCTTGCTCTGACGCTTGCTTTCCGGTCCAAAATGGTGACAGCATGTTTCGTCACCAGTGACAATATGTGACAGAAAGCTGTATTCCTCCTCATGATAACGTTGCTGATGACTCAAGACAGCGCCATTTGAGTGTTGCACTGTTTGGCGGTCAGTTGGTGGGGAACCGACTGCGCACAAACTTTTCGAAATTTCAAGTGGATCTCGTCCATGGTGATTCTGTGGTTGCCCAAGACTAAAGCATTCACTTCCGCAATCATTTCAGGTGTGATGACACGATGAGCCTTTCCAAGACGAGCATTGTCTTCCAGTAACTCGCGCCCCTCAAGGAATCTTTTGTGCCATTTCACCACACTTGAACAACACTGACTGTACTCACCATACACAGCCTTCATCCATCGATACATTTCATGGCCTCCAACTCCCTTCGCTGTTAAAAATTGAATCACTCCTCGTTCCTGCTTACTCGCCTTCATGTTTAGTAGTGGACAATAACTTGTGAGACCACCCTCTCTTCGGCGTGAAACCACACTGTCGCTATGCAACGTCAAATGTTGCGCACGCTGCAGTCGCTCTACCAATAGATGCTGCCACCATATACACAGTTATGTGGTGCCACCTTACGTGTAGCGCAAAGTTAGATGCACTGACCAGGTTTCATTTGAATGCCCCTTATAGTATTATATGTATGATAATCACCATTGTTCCTAGTGTTATAACTATGAATTTAGTTGTATCTTACCAACAGCAATTTATCCGTTATGAAAGTATAGTTTTATAGATAGTAAAATAAATGATAAACATCTCCAGCAATGCTGTTTATCCTCTGTTTATATTGTAACAGCCTTTAGGGGCGGGGATCCAACCCCTTTTACTACTTTGGAGCAGGCACTGTGTACCCCAGCACTCATTGTACTCCTGATGTTATTAGAGGTACATCAGGGAGCTATTCAGATTGGTTTGGACTCAGCAGGGCAGTGGTTTCCGATACCCATGGGAGAGTCCTCTTTGGGGTATCCACTTCCATTCTTGCACAAGCAGGAAGGCAAGATATCAGGTGTTGGTCTAATGGTTAGCACCTTTCCCTGGGCAAAGAGGTGGAGCTTTGGCTCTGGTTATACTCTCACTCTTAACTGTATATATTTAACTATAAAATATTTTTTTAGGATGATGATGACACTGATGATGAATATGAAGCAAACGAAGAAACTGCTTTGGAGAGTTACACGACACCATTAGATGAGGAAAACTGTGATGTTGATGAGTATGTGGTATTCAAAGAAGTTTTACAAAGTAAGTATATTTGTATGTGATGCATATGCATTTGTAACCCTTTTAAAAGGTGTATTTTTAGAAATGTTTCCCAAACACAACCACAGAGTTGTGTAACACGCATAGGATTACATAAAAGCATGTTATGTTTCAAAACAAACACTTATGTTATTACTGTTATACAGTTCCGTGCAAATTAATTGGAACAAGGTAAATTTTAAAGATTAAAAAGAGAAGCATTATTAACAGTGAAGTATTCATCATGATGTAGATTGAGTCACACTTTTTTACACTCACCTTCACTAATTAAAAGTTATATAAAACAGGAAACATTTTCAAGGGCATTCGTCCTCATCGTCAGCGACTGGGTGACTAAGGGTCGCTTTCTCCCGTGTCCTCTTCTTCCTCATCCTGCAGATTCTGACCCTGTTGCCATCTGGTGTTGGGTGCACAAAGTTTTAACACATTGCTTACAGGCGGGATTTCAAAATTAATGACATTGCTGTTTTTGATGATGTGTATTTTTTCCCAGATGTTCAATTCTATTGGTGTGGTGAGGGGTTTTAACAACTTTATACTTGGCCAATGTTGTGGTTTTCTGTCCAAAAATGCTGTGATACAGCGGATTTCTCTGTTTGTTTTAGTTTTATGTTTCTTTGGTGTTACTTAAGTTTGGTTTCCAAGTTTCTTTTAGTTTTTCCTATGTAGTATTTCTCACATTCATCACAACTAATCTGGTAAATTCCGGATTTTAATGTGTTTGGGATGGTATTTTTGAGAGGTGTGTTTAGTAAGTTCTTCAAGCTGAATTTGTTCTGTGGAGCTAGTCTAATGTTAAATTTGTTGAAGATTCGTTCAAATTTTTTAAAGGGTGGTATGTGAATTTCTTGTATTTCCAATTTGTGTTTGAGAGAGGTGTTAGAGTGGTGGAATGTGAAATTGCCGAGTTTTTTCTTCTTGTTTATCATGTTGCTTATGAGAACTGAGTTGAATCCATTAGTTATTGCTATTTTTTCTATATGTTGTTCTTTTAAAACTTCTTCTTTGCTCAAGGAGATGCAAGGTAAATTTTGCTGCATTTTCCCAAACAATTTCAGCACTGTGCTTATAATGAAATCAAATGCTCTCCGGCCATTGTTGCTTGTTGTTTCACATGTCAATTGTGTGGCACTTGGTTTTCAGTTCAGATGTGCATTTATTTGGATGTGGTCGAGTTTTATAGTTCTCTTGTAATGTTTGTAAATTTCGATTTTCAATGGATACAACTCCCAGGAAGCGAAGTGCAATTCTGACATTAGCACAAAATACTTCTATGATACAAAGAAAGATACCTACAAAGTTCGGTGTTGGTGTACCACTGTACATGGAATTATTCATCAGTACAGAGACACTGGCTCCATTACACCAAAGAATAAGGGGAAATGTGGTCGGAAAAAGAAAACTTCACCAATTGATAATTGCTTTCTCCTTAGGAAAAGCAAAACAAAGCCTAGGCTCACTGCTGTAGACTTGGCTTGTGACCTGAGGGACAGGGGAGTGAACCTAGATGCATCTAATCACACAAGCAATGCATAAAAAACGCTTCTTATGGGCGTATGCTCATCGGAATTGAACATCCATGGGTATTGGGTATGACTGTATGGTTTTCCATGCAGCCGGGGTTGTGAGACGCTTCAAGGTCCTCTAGTACCAACCTGGAGAGCCGGTAGACGGCTTGCTAGAGTGCTGTCGACCCTACCGAGGTTATCAGTAGTCGCCGTTCAGGGTTGATGCGCGTAAGTGGCATATCCACTTCCATCTCCTGCATGATCACGGGGGGCCTTTTTAGACTCAAGGTCTTATGGGAAATCCCCACGGATGGAGAGCCACTCGGCTGGCGCTATCCCTGAGTTCTAAGGGGGGTATGGGTTTTGGCTCTTACCCGGGTAGCCCTTGCTTTGTATCATCGGAATTGAACATTGCAAGACTGGAAAAAAGTTCTTTTCTCTGACGAGACTCACTTCAAAGTGCAAGGTCAGAGGGTTCAGTATGTGCGCCAAGCAAATAATGAACCTGCAAACTCGGCACATTTTCAACAGACTGTAAAACAGCCTGAGAAGAAAATGGGGCTGTTTCAACTATGAAGGACTAGGACCTTTAATTCCAGTTGAAGGCATGATGAAAATTGATCAGTACATCACAGTACTGGTGAGAGTTGTTCGTGAACTCCAGGAAAGGTTTCCGGAAGGTGACAGAATTTTTAGCAAGATTAGCTACCTGCCATACTTCTAAGAAAGTGAAGAATTTCTTCAAAGATGATAATATTTGTGCACTTGACTGGCCAGGGAATTCATTGGACATTAACTCCATAGAAAATTTGTGGGTTATTTGCAAAAAGAGATTTGCAAACTTTGACTGTTCCACAAAAGAACATTTGATATTAGCTTTAATTCAAGTGTGGTTTCATGATGATCTCAAAAATGTGTGTTCCAATCTTATGGAGTCAATGCTAATCGTGTAATGGAACTTATAAAACAGAAAGGACATATTAAGTATTAAGAAATATAAAATGGGAGTGATTATGATTAAATTCATGAAAGCATGTAAAATGTTGTGTTATTGTTCTGTTCTATTAATTTACATAGGACTGTGGTTTCTTCAGTCTTCATTTGTGCTCTATTTAATCCCATAGTAACTACTACATGACGGTGCTCTCTGACATTTACTTCTGTGGTAATTTACTCTGTGAGTATCTGAAAGGAGTAAAAAACTTCAAAAATAGTTTACTCTCATATGGAAGTTGCAGAGTGTTGACTTGAATAGTAATTTACTACAAAAGTAGAGCTTACTCTAGGCTGGTGTATGCATGTACCCTAAGGGTCAATTTCACCTACTGGTGTTAAATTTTAACACAGTGTTAAACTGATTTAGCACATAAGTTAATGCAAATTCTATTTCATTGAACAATGTTAACTTTAACATTCTGTTAAACTCCATGTTAGGTTAACATTGTCATACCTTTGTGTTAAGGCATTTAACAAATGCTAGAAATTGGAAAATGGTTGCCGCAAACCAAAATGTTAATGCAAGTTTGTTGTATTTGCAATCGTGAATGTCATTCTTAATGGAAGAGGAGCTGTGTGTCATAATAAATTTAAGAACCTGCAAAAGGAGGAATTTTTAAAAAGACAGTATTTTCATGTTTAAAAATCGGAGAACAGGATAAGCCAATTCAGGTTAATTTTACTTGGAAATGTTAACAGAAATTCAGAATAACTTTGAATGGTTAAACAAAATCTTCTAGACAGGAAAGGCTCATTTGGAATTAAATTGAGTTGTAAACACTCATAATTGCAGGATAGGCATGAAAATAACCCAGACACAATTGTACAGCAAGGACAGCATGCTGAGAGGTTGCTGTATGGTTTGGTTTTGTCACATTTCATAATATGAATATGAATGAATATTTATTTGTGCTAAACATCATTACAGAAGAATACAAAAGAATATGGCTAAGCATTCAGCCCAGGCTGTTAACTTGCCATATTCATATCCAAAATTTTGTTATTATCTAAAACATTCTGTTTTAACATCCCTCAAGTTTGATTTAATTCTTTTTTTTATTGACCAATTCCATTTCTTTTTTACTTTAGTTAGCTACTCACCTACCTTTTTGCTGTCTTTACTAAAAAGTTTAAGATTCAGATTTTATTTACCATTTGCAAAAGATTACAAAGCTTTTCAGAACAAAATATAAAAACTGTTTATGCATACATTTTAAGTGCATTAATACAAATTGTTATATATATATTTTATACTGACTAGCTACTATTGGCATTTGCTACTTTAGGTGTATACATTTTGCATGCATTAATACTTAGTTATACAGGGTGAGCCAAAAAACTACGAACTGCCTGTGCAGTTATACAGGGTGAGCCAAAAAACTACGAACTGCCTGTGCAGTGTTTTTCCTGTCTGCGTCCTCAGCACTCGTTACCGTCTGCCGCTATCATAGAAAGCTGCGGATGAAACCATGCACCATTTTTAAAACTACTTTTTAAGCTTTACTTACCGACTTTATAAAAGGAGATACTGAAACTGGCCACTGTCGTCCATACATTTTTGGCATCTCTTTAGGAAACTATCCATCATTCGCCGTTGTTCACATTGAGAAATGCTGGCAATTTCCTGGTGGATATTTTGTTTTAATTCTTCCAGGGTGTTTGGGTTTGTCTTGTACACTTTGTTTTAAGTTACCCCAGAGATTGAAATTGCAGGGGGTTAGGTCGGGGGACCGAGGGGGCCACAAATCCCTGCTAATAATTCTGTCCTCAAACACACTTTCATAAAGTTGTTAAGCAAAGCCTTTAAAAGTAGTTTTAAAAATGTTGTATGGTTTCATCTGTGCCTTTCTATGATAGTGCTGAGGATGCGGACAGGAAAAACACTGTGCAGCCGGTTTGTAGCTTTTGGCTCTCTCTGTATATGATTAATGCTACCTTTCTGTGTAAATTGAAATTGAGTTTTTATTTATGGACACACTTTAACTACATGGCTCTTAGTGTGGCATTCTATATTTAGCGTGAAAGATTGGAAATTTTAAGCCATTTCCCATTTATACAATCTTTTCTCCAAATCTCTGTCCCTTTACATTAAAAATTTATACGCTCCATATCTTTTTTTTACTCCACGTAGTGGGCACTATTTTGGGGGAAACCTTTTCTCATCCCTTCAGTCTCTCCACACCTGTTTGTACCCTCACAATACTCTGTGTTCTTTAATTTACTAACATGTGCCTTTCTTTCCTATGTACTTTTTATTATATATACGATTCTAACAATCTTTCCAAGTATGTTACTAAACAGTATTTGTATTTCTATATCTTCAGATCTTCTCCTTGCTCCTTTGCAAAAACTATTTTTCCTCCAAATTTCCCCCAGTCCATTATTCTCCAAGATAGTTTGCATACTGTAGCACTCTTGATATTCTAAGCATTGTGTGAACGGACCTTTCATCTAGATTTAATATTCTAAACAATATTTAAGAGCTCTCTCCATAATCATACCTTTCCTTCACATTTCAGTTTGAACAAATTCCTTTACTGTTGCACTTGGCAGGCCTGATATTTCCCTACAAAATATCCTGTTCACAGCATCCTCTAATCCCCATTAGTCAATGCCATTTAACACTTTTGCCTCAACTACCATATTATATATTTTCTCTCTAACCAGTTGACACATTTCATAACAGGACCCTATCAGTATTAAAGCTTACCATGACCAATAGAGTAGTCAAGCAACTCACAAAGTGGGTTACAATATATTCAGTTTAGGGTTGCCTTATTTAATAATAATTGGATTAATATTAATAAGGATATCCAACTGAACATGAATATGTATATTTGTCCTTCATGGTGTAGTGGTTACCATGCTAGCCTATAGTTCCCAAGGTCGCAGGTTCAAATCCAGCAGATGGCGATGGACTTTTTTCGGGCATAAAAATCCTTAGCATGGCTTCCTTTGGAAGGGAAGTAAAGCCGGTGGTCCCGTGTCGTAGATTTACAGCATATAAAAGAACCTCAAGCCTGATAAAGAGGCCTCTGAGCAAAATTACCGGTCTTCCATGCCCAATATAGATTGGGCCGCTAAGGACCACAGCAGTTAAAGAGTGCCCATAAATAAAACTCAATTTAATTTAATTAATATGTATGTATATGTGCATATTGAAGAAAAGAAAAGTTGTCAGACGAAAGAAATAACAGTAAATAGTAAATACCTTGAGTGTTGCAAAACTTTGTAGTATCAGCATCACAAAATTGAAAATACTGTTTTCTTGCAAGATGGCAAACCACTTCACATACACAATCCTGTAAAAACCGTATTATGCAATGCATAATACTTGGCCCCCAATTAACCAGAAATAAATTTGCTGATTATTGGTTACGACATTATCTGAAAGGGTTTTTCTCAGTAAACCTGCCACATGTAAAGAGGTCAAACAATTGATATTGTCATGACATTAAAATGAAGTCATTATTAACAGTAGAGGTATATATATATGATAAGTATTAACACAATTTATTAAAAACACGTGAACTCCAAGTCGACAAACTGATGGTTAGCATGCTTCTTGAAACACATTTTTACTTTCTCTACTACGTATAGTAAGTAGGGGAAGTATTGTATTCCACCCAAAAATTCGATACCGAGATTTTACTGGAAATATATGTTTTGAGGCCCCCTGAATCCAAAAAAAGCATTTTTGTAAACATGTCCGTGTGTGTGTCTGCGAACAGTATAACTAAGAAACGAACAGTCGGATAAACACCAAACTTGGTATTTAGGTTGAATATCTTCCAGAGATGCGATACGAAGGTTTTCAAGAAAATCCCCCCCACCCCAAATTACCCTTTACATGGAACATTTTTCGAAAATTTTAATTTTCTCAAAAATGGCTAACGATTTTGATTAAAATGCCATGTGTTTAAGATATTTTCATGACAAATGAAATGTATATCTCTAATTTTCTGGGAATGTCTCCAAAAGTATTCTTCATTGTGAATGACTTTTGCATAACTGGTAAACCATAAGAGATAGACAAAATTTTACTACACAAAAAATTTAGATCACGTTAAAATACACAATGTATGTCATATACATTTTTTTTCGAAATATTGCTTGTTATTACCTTAAATTTTCCAATACTTATAGTTTTTCTCAAATGGATTTTTTTTGGGGGGGGGGTCCTGGTAATGCAAAGAGAATGGAATGCTCCACATAGCAACCAGCTCTTAAAATATTTGACTATCACTTAAAGCCTACCAATTCCCCTTGTATCTACAAGAAAATTAGCAATAAGATTAACATCTCAATTAACATGAAGCATATGGAGAATAAGCGTTCGTAAAAATAGTTTGTACAAGAGTAGAGAAAGTCATGTGAGTGTAACACATCAGATTTTTAACTACTTGATGTATGTGGAGTTAATGTGTTCTTAATAAATTATGTTAACAGTTAATTGATATTGTATACTACTGAGAACATTCTGAGGAATGCACTAGTGCTGTTTATTGCATAGAAGAAAGGTTAATCCGTATTGGAGAACAATATGGTCATTTTAAAATCATTCCCGTTATAGTAAAATCCTATTTCTTTAGGAATAAATCTGGTGTTTTTTTAACTTTTTGCAGAATGTAAAAAATTGCAATGTTATGCCCAATAATATGTGAAAGGAACATTGCTTTCAAAATCAACTTTTAATCTCCCTTAAATGCAATATTTGTAGGAGTGTTGCCGTTATTAACACAATGTATCATGAATCCACAGATATTCAAGCCAGCGATGCTGCATGGTATCAGGCTCTAACAGCTAGCTTGACACCAGAGCAGCAGAAGGCACTCCAGGAGGTGCTGGTGCTGGCAGATCAGAGGAAGGCAGCTGCAGAAAGCAAGAGGATAGAACAGAGTGGAGGTAAATGCATTTCCCAGCCAAAGAAGGGAAAATGTTGGAAGTAATTATTAACAAGCTGAATTGTTCAATATTAAGTATCGATTTAGAGGTACATTTTGTCAAAAGTCCCCTAAATCCCCCCCCGCCCTTAAACTCCTCCTTGCTAGCCTGTAAGGGATCACTCTTATCTCCATTACAGTACATCATGGCTGTTAAAATTTTTTTGTTTTATTTCTGAGATTATGTTGTGCAAAAAGGGTCCAGTATTTGTAAAATATTTTGCTTCTGGAATTTCACAAATTACTTTATATAAAAGTTGTAGAATGGAATGATGAAGTGGTAAATTATATCCTTTTTCTGTTCAGTTTGCCTGAGTATTTACAAATTTATTAAACCTTAGTGCTAAGCAGAGGATTTAAACAATATGAATTTAGTACTTGTCCTTGGCACTCAATAAGTGTAAAGAAGGCTTTAAAGAAAAGAGTTGGTAGTTTTGAAAAACTTTTGGGTTCCTCAGAAGTGAAAATTTTTAGTGAACCATGATTGGCTCATATTTAACGCCTTTGTACGTGTGATTGTTCCATGTTGGATGACTAAAGTTGTGTGTGATATAGTGATTAAAACAGTGTAGAGATGCCATTCTGGTGTCAGAATCTATACAGGCTGCTAGGGAATAAAGCAATACTAATTAGGTTTATCTTTATTTGTATTGTTTTGCTATTGATTAAACTGGTAATTTGAATTCTGCTTGTTTCTGGTTTCCTGGAAGTATGCATGTTTTTCTTCTTTGTCTTTCTTTCAGCTGGGAAGTAAAGTTTATAACAATTTACTTTGGCATCTCTAACGTATTACTAATTAATGACACAAAACATCAACTACTGTTACTCAGTTGCCTTGCAGGTTATTGCATTCAGTTTTGTATGTTGATGTTATATGCACATGCTTTTTGCCATGTTTTTCTCTTGTAACCTGCATGTGGCACTAAATACAAGGGGCATTTTAAAAGTTCTCGGCCTGACCAAGAAAACACAGCTTACATACCCACCTTGTAAATCAATACATTTAGTTGGACTTTCCAACTTTTAATGCCCTCAGTAAAATGATTTGTCAAACTGTGCAAAACAAGTATCTGTCTCAACTTCAAACACGTTTGATGTGAATTTTCATCCACCTCTTCACGTTTGGGAGCAAAAAGTAATCGCTGGGAGCCAAATACAGCAAATATGGCAGATGTGGTAGCACTTGGAATTGAAAGTTTTGCAGCAACAATCCCAGGCATATGTGAAGATGCAATACCATGATAAAAGAGAACTTTCTTTTTTGGAGAGTGTGGACATTTAGCCTGAATAGGATCCTTCAATAATTCATCCAGTAGTGTAGTGTAATACTCCCCGCTGATGATTCCACACTTTTACCTGAATAGCATCCTTCAATAATTCATCCAGTAGAGTAGCGTAGTGTAATACTCCCCGCTGATGATTCTATACTTTTAAAGGTAGTCTGTGAACACCAAACTATGAGAATCCATGAAAACAAAGCCATGACTTCCTGCAGATGGTTGGCACACATTCAGTTGTTGCCAATCACTCTGTGGACTGCTCCTTCATCTCTGGCATGCAGCGAATAATCCATGTTTCATTTTTTTGTCACAAAAGGTTATAGTAACTCACTGGAATTGAATTTTAACAAGTCAAAACACACTCTTGAGGAATATTCATTTGAATGCATTTTTGGTCCGTTGTTAACAAATGCAGCACCCATTGAGTAGAAAACTTTGATTCAGTGATCATTAAGCACAACAATAAATTTTTTTTAGCAATTTTGGGATATCCTAACACTCATCGTGAATGCATGTACAACCATTCTTTAAACATTGGGAAAAAGAGAGAAGAATCCTTTAATGTTGAATCTAACTCCTTTTTTATTTCTGTTGGGCTTAAACCCTTCAAAACAAGTACTTATCACAGTTCATATTTCAGTCCATTTTGTAGAAAATGTTAACACTAATTTGCTTACGTGATCATCACAAACAAGTAACTACACTTATGCATCTGAAACTTTATAGCATACCATCTAAAGGATGAGCTTAACCATCATAGTAATTTGGCCATCAACATCTCTGAGTGGCCAAGAACTTTTAGAATGCCCCTCATATAAACTTTTAAGTGTTAAGTTTGGCTGTCAGGGTTCATTTAAGAATGGGAGTAGCCAGTAACATCAGGGGATCAATGGACCAGCACAAAGTCATTCTCTAAAAACTTGCTCAAAAATGGCACTGAAGATCTCTTTGAGCCAATATCATTCCAATTTCTGAGAAGCGGACCATTTCAGCCAGCTAACCTTACAATCTGAATAAAACTATTGTATTGAACTATAATGTTTTCATTTCCACCACGCACATCAAGGACACACCGCCTCATCTCCACTTTTACACACGCTCCCTCCTATGCAAGTGCAGTCAACTGGTCACAGCTGATATGTGAATGTATGCACTAACAATGAGTTACCAACAATAATAAGCTTGGTCAGCTTTTTTTAGAACTAATTTTTTATTATGCCTTAATGAATTTAGTTTTGCATGTTTGAATATGTGTATACTGATCCTAGATATCTATTCATTAAAATAATTATATTTTGAAAGGGAAGGAAAAGCAGAAAATGTGAAAAATGATTCACTGAACAGAAATTTTGTAGTGGACAGACATCCCCTTTGCTGTATTCTTCATCACTGGAGCTGGAATTGTCAGTATTTTCATGTATGTTTATCACAATGTTCTGAATGTGTTCATCTCGCAATTCTTTCTTCATGAAGGCTTCCTCTTGCAGTTACTATGCGTGGACAATCCATTTCTGCCAATCCTCTATTGTCATATGTTTAATGGTGTCTTCCAGTAATTTTCTGTTGTTGTTCACCAATGGCATTGGAGGTTAATTGAACTGCTTCATTTTCCTTCTGGCTTCCCAATATAAAGTCTGTAAGTTATCACTTTTAAGGCCTTTGCATTTGACGAGATGATGTTTATAGGATGACATCTTCACAGAGAGTGCACTTGGGTGTAGGTAAGCATCGTATCTTGTAGAGGTGTTCTGCGAGGCAATCGTGGCCAGTTGCCATCCTAAATAAGGCCACTGCAGTCTTCCTTGGCATTTTTTGTATATCAACTCTATCTTTAATATTCTTATAATCTTTATCTTTTAATTTATCTTCTTCATCAAGTCTCAGCTGTCTTTTGAAATGTTGTTTAATGTTATTTAATTGTTTATTTATTTATATTTGTCTTACAGATTTTATTTGTTGTATTGCAGCTTTGCTAATTGATGTTCATTGCCCAAAAGTCCGAAATGAGCTGGGATCCATTGTAGAGTGACATGATTTCTAGTTTGTTGCTTTAATTAGGCTTCTTATTTCTTTAATATTTCTTGTTGTTTTATTATTGTAATTTACTATTCCATCTATGGCTGATTTTGAGTCTGATAAGATGACTATTTTTTGTTTTATGTATGGTCTATATAAAATGTTCTGTAATGCTGCTTTTATAGCTGTTGATTCTCCATCATAATGGTTTGACGTTTCATCTAATGTTAGATACTTGCAAAATGTTTACAGTATACTCCTGCACCGGCATTTTTTTTATTGATGAGGGATCCATCTGTATATATTCGGAACCATTCTTTTTCTGGGTATCTTTCATTTTCCATAGCTATTGCTATGGCTCTCATTTCATCTGGTATATTGTTTTGTTTGTGTATTGTATATATCAGGTCATCCTGATATTCTATTGGACTTGTAACCTCTGTTGCAATTATATTGTTATATTTTAAGTTATTAATATATGTTCTGAAGCTTATTTGAGTTTTTAAATTACTTATAGTATCTGCTGTATGGTACCACTTGTATCTGTTTCTATTGACTTGCAGTTTTTATGCTAGAGTAATTGCTTTCAACTCATGTTCCAATTCTATAGCCATGTTTTTACTTTCTCTACTACGTATAGTAAGTAGGGGAAGTATTGTATTCCACCCAAAATTTCGATACCGAGATTTCACCAGAAATACATGTTTTGAGACCCCCTGAATCCAAAAAAAGCATTTTTGGAAACATGTCCGTGTATGTGTCTGTGTGTGTGTCTGTGAACAGCATAACTCAGAAACGAACAGTCGGATAAACACCAAACTTGGTATTTAGGTTCAGTATCTTCCAGAGATGCGACACGAAGGTTTTCAAGAAAATCCCCCCACCCCAGAGTACCCTTTACATGGAAGATTTTTCGAAAATTTTAATTTTCTCAAAAATGGCTCTAACGATTTTGATTAAAATATCATATGTTTAAGATATTTTTATGACAAATAAAATGTATATCTTGAATTTCCTGGGAATGTCTCCAAAAGTATTCTTTATTGTGAACGACTTTTGCATAAGTGGTAAACCATAAGAGATAGACAAAATTTTACTACACAAACAATGTAGATCGCGTTAAAATACACAATTTATGTCATATACATTTTTTTAGTTGAGTGAACCATTTACGAGATATTGCTTGTTATTTCCTTAAATTTTCCAATACTTATACTTCTTCTCAAATTCGTTATTCAATTTTTTATGTCCTGGGTATGCAAACGGAATAGAATGCGCCACATAGCAACCAGCGCTTAAAAGATTTGACTATCGCTCATAACCTACCATGTTCCCCTTGCATCTACAAGAAAATTAGCAATAAGACTGACATCTCGATATCTCGAGTAACATGAAGCATATGGAGAATAAACGTTTGTAAAAATAGTTTGTATAAGAGTAGAGAAAGTCATGTGAGTGTAACACATCAGATTTTTTGTGAAGCTTTGTAGTACTGTGATTGGTGTTGTTTTTACAGCTCCTGTTATTATTCTTAGTGAATTATTTTGTGAAATTTCTAGTTTACTTTTAAGTCTCTTGTTTTCTGTTGCTAGTAGTTCTCCTCCATACAATAGGTTAGGTTTTATGTATGTTTTATATGTATTATTAAGGAGGTCCATGTTTTCACCCCATTTTATTCCTGCTAAATGTTTTAAAATGTTGTACTTTTTGTTGATTTTTTTCGTTACATTGTTTACATGTTCTTTCATTGATAGTTTTTTATCTAATTCTATCCTCAGATACGTTTTTGTAGTTGCTTCTTGTAGTTTTTTGTTGTTGATTTGCAGGCATATATTTTCTGTTTTATGCTGCATTGTGAAAAGTTGATATTGAGTTTTTCTTGTATTTATTTCCATATTGTTATTATTAGTCCACTGTTCTAGGGTTATGATTGTATTCTCCATTGTTGTTTGTAGTTTTTTTGTAATGTTTCCCAGATCTTATGTTCTTTTCTGAAGTCCATATTACCATGTCATAAGCAAACATTCCTACTTGTATGTTACCTATTTTCTTTAGTACATCTACTAGGTAATTTTTATATATTGAACAGAATAGCACTTGTAACAGACCTTTGAAGTATTCCAACTCTCGTTTATTTCCATTTAGATGTGGCTGTTTTGTATTGTACTGCAAATTTTCTTACATCTTTAATTTTCAATATAGAATTCTTGTTCGCTACCTCTCTTTTTATTTGAGCTCAATAGGATTATATTGAAGCTGTACTAATTCATGTCCCATTTCTGCAACCAGATCATCAAGCTCATCTCACATAGTTGCTGCTGTATTAGCCCTGGGGCCTCTACATTTTCAATTACACTTTTATGGGCTTCCTCTCATATATGTTGCACTGTTTTGACAGTTCATGTTTTTACAGCTATTTTTTGTGTATCTCTAAAAAATTGCACTTTTTCTTGGCAGTTTTCCAGAATTTAGAAAAAAAGATCTACAATTTATACACGTCTTTTGATTGTCTAATACCATTCAAATTTGATGCTATTATGCACAACTGAAATACATACAAATTTGCACACAATTACAGAAAATTCTAATTTTACCCACTACAGAATGGATGACTGTTGCACTGGGAAAGGCATTGGATAGGGATTGGTCAAGTGAGGTGCGGGACAATGTCCTTGACTCATTTGGTCAAAGTGAAAAGCATTTGTCCTTTCACATTTATTTTTTCTTAGAATTTCGTACATGTTAGCACTGAATGGACTCTCTACAAAATTCCTTCACCTTGTACAAAGTTGGTAAAGTTCATTTGCAGGTCATCTAAAGTGTCAAGAGCTTCATAAAATCTGGTACATTATTTGTTTCTTCTTGTTTTTATACATACTTTTGTTTGAGGCTGGCATCAACATTGTAGTAGATCATGACTTGAAGGATGTACTCTTTAAAATCTTTGTTAAATTTCCATTTTGAACATGCAGCTGATATGGCTTATTACTTGCTACTTCCTTCAATCTTCATCTCTAAAATGAAGCATTTGGTGATGGTATCTAAGTTTATTTTGTGCTGCTAAGTGAATGCATTGTTCACAGCAACTGCTTTTGCTTGCATTTGAGAATTACGGCATGCAGAACAAGTCTTCTGTAATGACTTTTCAGTATGTATTTTTGGGTGGAATACAATACTTCCCCTACTTACTATACGTAGTAGAGAAAGTAACAAAATGTGGTTAAATACCAAAGTTGTATTTAAGTGCATTATCTTGCAAGGATGTGAAACAAAGATTTTCAAGAAAATCTCCACACCACAAACTACCCTTTACATGAAAAATGTTTCATAAAAGTTGATTTTCTCAAACGTGGCTCTAACAATTTTGATTAGAATACCATATGTTTACAATATTTTCATGTCAAATGAAATGTATATCTTGAATTATCTGGAAATCTGAATGACTTTTGCATAACTGGTAAATCGTAAGAGATAGACAGAATCCTACCATACAGAATAATGTAGTTCTCGTTAAGGTACACAGTTTGTCAAATTTTTTTGTGAGTTACCATTTCAGAGATATTCCTTGTTATTGGTTTGAGTTGTCAAATACTTGCACTCTTCTCAAATGGGAAGTTGTCATTCATTTTTGCCTCCTGGTCATGCAAAGAGAATGGAATTTCAAACCCACTACATAGTGACCAGCTCTTAAAAGCTTTGACTATTGCTTAAAGCCTACTGTATTCCCCTAAATATGCAATAAGACAATTTCTGCAAATGCTCTCTTAACATGAAGTAGAAGAAAAGGTTTTGTAAGGATAGTTCAGTGGGTAGAGAAAGTCATGTGAATGTAACACATCGTGATTTTTCCCTAAGTCAGCAGGACAGTAGAATTTAAACAGCCTTATTGGTGTGTGACACAGTAGTAGCCTGTCAGATATGCATGTTTATATAAAGAAAGAGAGATAAAACTTAAAACAATATATAAACTTTAATGGCCTATATTTACAGTTTAAGCATCCCCCCCACAAAAAAAATGGTTTCCATTTCTATATTGAACTGTTTCCATAATTATTCATGAATATGATTTTCTAAAGACTGAAAATCTGTCTGATTTGTTCAGATTTTACTGTCTTATTTTTAATTTCTCTACTGTGTATAGTAAGTAGGGGAAGTATTGTATTCCACCCAAAAATTTGATACCGAGATTTCACCGGAAATATATGTTTTGAGGCCCCTGAATCCAAAAAAAATATTTTTGGAAACATGTCTGTGAACAGCATAAGTCGGATAAACACTAAACTTGGTATTTAGGTTCAGTATCTTCCAGAGATGCGACACAAAGGCTTTCAAGAAAATCCCCCACCCCAGATTACCCTTTACATGGAACATTTTTCGAAAATTTTAATTTTCTCAAAAATAGCTCTAACGACTTTGATTAAAATATCATATTTAAGATACTTTCATGACAAATGAAATTTATATCTTGAATTTTCTGGGAATGTCTTCAAAAGTATTCTTCATTATGAACGACTTTTGCATAATTGGTAAACCATAAGAGAGAGACAAAATTTTACTACACAAAAAATGTAGATCGCGTTAAAATACACAATTTATGTCATATACATTTTTATTGTTGAGTGAACCATTTTCGAGATATTGCTTGTTATTCCCTTAAATTTTCCAATACTTTTACTTTTTTTCAAATGGGAAATCACTCTTAAAATATTTGACTATCGTTTAAAGCTTACCAATTCCCCTTGCATCTACAAGAAAATTAGCAATAAGATTAACATCTCGATTAACATGAAGCATATGGAGAATAAGCGTTTGTAAAAATAGTTTGTACAAGAGATCAGATTTTTTAACTTCTCTTCAGTCCCATATGCAACAAATATTTTATAAACTAAACGTTACAAGTAAGCTTATAAAATTACTTATAAATGAGGGGGTGAAAACTAAGGGATACAATGAAATATTTGAAGGAAAAAAAGTTAAGTGCATAAATGGGCATCTAATATATGTAAAATTATTGTGGCCAAGAGATACGAGTGCACCTCCATCTGGTGCTGCAACCTAGCAAATGAAAGAAAAGCTGCTTACTATATTCTGTTTTGTTTGGAGGCTAAGAATTATCGTGTTACTTGGTCATCAATGCCGGCTTGTTTATTTATGTATTGTTACTGTTAGGAAATTTGGAAACAACTAGTAGATGTATGAAAGCTGGATGAAAAGATCCTACATACATGGCTGTGTATTTTGACTTGCAGAAGATGCTCCCAACAATTGTAGACTTATAATTTGTATGTTCATGATTGGGAACAGGAAATGTTTTTATCTATTTGTGGCATGAGGGCGAGGCTTTTCGGGATATCAAGAGATCATGTTCTGTCTGTTGAAATTTATTAACTGTTGCCACCTATCATCACACATCTGACTGCATTTAGTTACAATGCAGGACAAAACAAAAGTCGCTACATAGTGATTTTGGCTCTATGAAGTTAACAGAACTTGCATGCATACTGTTGACTACAACTTTCTGCTTTCTGGTCATTCGTATAACAATTGTGACAAAACTTTTCTCATTATTGAACACACTGTGAAAAGTTCAGAGAGGGACATTTACATTCCTCAAGACTATATTGATATAATTGCCAAACCATCAAAAATACCTATATTAATAGAAATTGATGGCAAGCATTTTATCAGTTTAGAAGCAATTGAACCATTGTAAAGGGAATTCAAAAAAATGCCATGGCTATACTTAAAAAAAGGGTGAACCATGGACATTATTTTATAAATGCACATTCATTGAAGATATGGAATTCATAAAATGCAACATGAAATCTAAAACAGTTGAAAGAGATATTCAGACATTGCCACAACTTACTCACAGGACAACTTTGCCAAAAATTAAAAGAACTTTCTATCATTCATGTAAATCACAGATTTTACAGATAACCAGTGGCCACGCCAGTCTACAAGAGGATAGAGACCAAACTTATGGAGGAAAAACAACAGAAACAAATCAGCCATAGGTCTCGGCATCAGGGAGCAATTGCTCAGAAATGAAAGTGAAAATATTTTTGACAGTAATTGAGATTGTTTAAATGAAATGCATCAAGATTTAAAATGTTAAAAATTTGAAGGGACAATTTTCCTGTATTTAATTATGGTTCATGTCATACTAGTAAACTTCCAGATTCTTAGATTTCTTAGCATTTCAAGTCTCACTTGGAAGCCAAGTGGTACAAGTGATACCTATTAAACAATATCAATGATAACTGCTGAGTGATGAAAATTTTTGATGCAGTAATATTAGCTACAGACGCACAAAAAGCTATCTTAAAATTATATACACTCAATATTTCTATATGTATGTCCAGAAATTAATTATCCATTCTTAACTTTAAACTTGATTTTCTCAAAACTAATTCGTCATTTGTACCCTTTAGCTTCTCACCCCCTTCATATAATAGTGAGGACACTTAATGTTATCCTTTTAAATAAAATTCAGAAGGACATGTTTCTCATTTACTTGATCACACATCAGCTTCCTTGTTTAATGTCTGTTGATTTACATTGTTAAAGTTGCTGCCATCTACTGGAAGTAAAACAAATTTCTTGATAGAATCAATTGACAGTGTTTCAAAATTAATTACCCTATTTAAAATAAATATTTTCGACCAAATCATTAAACCCATAGGTCCATTTAATTGCTTTAATTATTTAACTTCTGTGTATTTCATGATCAAATAATAAAGAATGATTTACTACAGCTGATTTATCGTTTTGTTTGTATTTAATATTTCTAAAATTACTCCATCCAGTTTACAAATTATGTTTAGTTTTCCCATTGTAAACTTGGTCACAATAAACCGTTTGATAAATCCAGATTTTTTTTTTTTTTGAAATCTTATCTTTTTTACAGAAAATTGTAACAGATGTTTTATACTGTATACATTTTGAAGAACTAATACTATGCAGCTGTAACCTTAGGACATAAATTACAACCAGTAAAGCAAGGAAACAGATGAAGCAATCAAGTGATTGCAATACATGTTCTGAATTTTATTTAAAAAGATAAGTGAAGCATTGTCACTAATACATAAGTAGGGACAGAAAATTTTCGTTTTATTTTTTAACATATTTTGGTGGTGTTATTGTTAATAATTTTCAGCTTGTTTGGTGACATTTTTATAATGCATCATTCTAAAAGTTTGGTTGTATTGAAGATAGAATTTACCCTGAAGTTGCATTACTTCATTAAGAAATTAATTTTAAACACAGACATTTTGTGCATATAAAGTCATGAAAACAAGCACTTCATTTATTTTTATACAAGCACAATGTATGAAGAATCATAATACATGTTTACTTACATATTAAATTCACAGTTCTATCAGTCACTTAAATACTATAAAATGTATTCTTCATGTGTACATTATAATAGTTTAATAACTGCATTCACTGACACCTCAAACTTCAAGTGATAGCATGATCATAAATTCCAATTTTCTTTGCTTAGGTTGTGTCTTCAGTCAGTTATAATCTCGCTGTCTATACTGAAACAAGGTATCCATACTGCTTGTAGAACTGCAGCTGGAAATTCAAGCTGATCTGCTTTTGTTAACTGTAGACATTTTCCTGGTTGAAAGTTGCAAGTCAACTGTATCTTGCAGTTTGTAGGTTTAAAAATGTTGGATGCACTGAGTGCTTGCATTCTAGAAGCAGCATTTGACACAGTCTTCGCAAGTTCTTCATTCACAGCATTTATCAAATGCTCTTGAGATTAAAAAATCTGATGTGTTACACTCACATGACTTTCTCTACTCTTGTACAAACTATTTTTACAAACGCTTATTCTCCATATGCTTCATGTTAATCGAGATGTTAATCTTATTGCTAATTTTCTTGTAGATGCAAGGGGGAATTGCTAGGCTTTAAGCGATAGTCAAATCTTTTAAGAGCTGGTTGCTATGTGGTGCATTCCATTCTCTTTGTATGTCCAGGACATAAAAAAATGAATAACGAATTCCCATTTGAGAAAAAGTATTGGAAAATTTAAGGGAATAACAAGCAATATCTCGAAAAATGGTTCTCAACAAAAAGAAATGTATGACATAAATTGTGTATTGTGTAGTAAAATTTTGTATATCTCTTATGGTTTACCAGTTATGCAAAAGTCGTTCACAATGAGGAATACTTTTGGAGACATTCCGAGAAAATATCTTAAACATATGATATTTTAATCAAAATCGTTAAGAGCCATTTTTGAGAAAATTCAAATTTTCGAAAAATGTTCCATGTAAAGGGTAATCTGGGTGGGGGGATTTTCTTGAAAACCTTCGTGTCGCATCTCTGGAAGATACTGAACCTAAATACCAAGTTTGGTTTTATTTAAAGGTGAGTTGGAATAAATAAATTCAATACACATCACTGTTTCTAGCTTCTTTTCATTACAATATCAACCAAGTTTGGTGTTTATCCGACTGTTTGTTTCTGAGTTATGCTGTTCACAGACACACACACACAGACATGTTTCCAAAAATGCTTTTTTTGGATTCAGGGGGTCTCAAAACATGTATTTTGGTGAAATCTCGGTATCAAATTTTTGGGTGGAATACAATACTTCCCCTACTTACTATACGTAGTAGAGAAAGTAAAAATATGAGCACTGTAACACAAGCTTTGAGGGATCAGAACTACAAAGTTCTAGAGTCTATTTTGATGCCTACAAACATCAGAGAATGTTTGAAGAAGCTGGTTTCCAAAAAATTGCCTTGTTTCGCCTTTAGAAATGCTCTGGCCAATCAACTTAAAACTTTGTTCCAAGTTTTTTATCGAGTATAAATCATGGCCAGCAGGAAACTTAGATCCCTAAAATGCCGTACAACCACTAAGAGGTCGCAAGCACACTGCTTCAACTTTAAAGTGTTGATATTAGAATTTGAAAGTGAATTTATGCGCCAATTCCAACACTTGCCATCATTTCATTACTTCAGAAGAATTTGACCATGATCATCTATATAATCTGTAACATAATCTATTGGACTGAAACCATGAATTCCAACAAGTCTGAATAGGAAGAGGAAATAGGCTGTTTTTGGTTGTCCTAGTGTTAATTTGCACAATTAATGGCAATTAACATCTCCAAAGTTTGCATAGAAGTATTAAAGAATAAAGAAATATGCAAAAGCAACAATAATGATGTACTATTCCATTGCCACATCACATGCACATAAAATCACAGAACAAAGAGTAAAACAAAAATTATGCTACCTGGGAAGAGGTCATGTGGGGTGGAAGGTATATACTGAGGGTGATGACTTGGATTGAGTGTCACAGTAAAGCCATCCTGGAGAACAAAGTACGTCGAAAGTCAGCTACAGCTAGTACTTGTCATGTGGCAAAGTTTCACTGCTGCGCTCGTGGCATTTGAAGCAATAGCAGTGAGAGAGAGAAATATCCTGGTACATGTAGATAGTGAGTAAAGCTCGTGAACTGCCTTAGTTAACAAGAATCGAAAGGATGTATGTTTCCAACACTGGTCGAGGTGATATGTTTTCAGCCCAAGCCTATCACCCATTGCACGACACTTGAGCTCTACCAGTTCAGGAAATGACACTTAGAAAGCACAGAGTTGTAATCACATCCATATGTGTGGAAATTACTTTGATGAGGTCAGGGAAAACCAACCAGAGCAGATCCGGGCGAATGCTCTCCATACACTGCCATTGTTTGCAGTTGGCAAGGTCAGACTCAGATCACACTGCAGAATTCCATGAAAATAACAATGAATATATAGTTTGTTCACGACAATTTTGGCTCACACGTGTGTACTCAACTTAGCAATCCTAATCTGTGAGAATTATTGACTCAGCATCTTTCATATATAAATCATTAGACTACTGGGTCATAAACTGGAATCTCCAAGCCTCTTCAGTCAAATTTAAATGAGTCTAAAAATTGGTAGAAGAGGCATTAATTGTATTTTACAAAATTTGTCAGCAAAACTGGTTCAAAATATCATAGCATCACATTGTTAAATATGGTAATACTGATTCCATTTGCAAAATACCCACCAAAGAAAAATGGGTACTTGGTTACCAACAATTGAGTATGTTGCAGGATAGCAAACTTAAATATGTATGCAAATCTGCTGGAAGCTATTTGTAGCACTCTGTCAGCTCCAAACTTGAATTGATCATGTTGTTAGACCAACTAATACGTCAACATTGTATTGTATTTTTTTCTGGAATAAATCTCGTCATTAGAAAATAGCAAAAAAGATAATACTTTGCATAAAAACCCAAATTTAATGTCATATCATGGTTTAAAATCTGTAAATTATGCGTTTTTGGATGCGTAAAACATATTGTGACATTTTTTTTTCAGTGTTAAACAAAATTTTCCCATCTCCATATATATTGATTCAGTTTATATTAACATTACAAGTAATATTACTAATAATATGAAGAAATACACGATTATAGAATCAGAAAGTTGTCACATCACTGTGTGCTTATGCAAGAGATGACACGACAGGACTGCTTATCTCTTTGTATTGTGGCCCTGTTCTATCACAAACATCTAAAATGATACTACTTCAATGGAGTAAGACCAGGTGAAAGAAGGCGATCTACTCCTCAGCTTATCATGTCCCAGTACTTAATGAACAGACTAATTCAAGTTGAATCAAATAAACTAGCATGATTATTGTAACACTAATTTTGCTTGTTAAATAATTGTACTTTCACACATTCCATTTGTAGACTAAAGTTAAAAAGGTAACCAGACTGAAAAAATGCAATGCCATAGTCAGGATTTGAACCACGGGCCTTATGCTTAGTGACATGCTCAGTTGGTTAGAACAGCAGCATGGTAAACTGAAGATCTCTGGTTCAAATTCCACTATGTCATTGAATTTTTCAGTTTGATGGCTTTGTCCATGAACATCCATTGTATTAACCGCTGATCATCCGCTTTTTGCCCTTTACACATCATGACAGCATGCTTGAGACTAGCTTCATAATTATGCTGCATCAAAGCATTTCATGTGAGTGGCCGAGTCAACAAGCATAACTGTTTAAAATAAAGAGAGTTGAAGGTTGTTACACTACATCACTAAAATGTTCTTACTTGAACGCATTTCGGGAGACTGTTTGCTGCCATCGTCAGCATGTTAGAGTAGAAAACATGCTGACAATGGGAGCAAACCGTCTCCCGAAACGCATTCAAGTAAGAACATTTTAGTGATGTAGTGTAACAACCTTCAACTCTCTTTATTTTAAATTATGACACATCACTGTTACTAGCTTCTAAATCTTCAAAATTAGTTAAGCATAACTGTATTATTTAGAAAACCCACACATCTCATATGACGCATGAGCACTATTTTGTCTCCTATGCATGATAGTACTGCCATGCCATGTGGATGAATTCTGAAACGTCCTTGTTGTTAACATCCAGTCTTTCCTGCTTATATTGCAGCAAATTTCTCAGATTAACCTCTTATAATAATGTTTAACTTTTCTGACATCTCAAACAGATCATCCTGAACAAGGGTAAGAAGCATTTTTGGAGCTTAATAAAATCAAAATAATATGAAATATCTGATGTAAATACAAACATGACTTCCTCTACTCTTAACAAATATCCTTTATGTATTTCAGTATCCATGTAAAAAGCGACTCATCTTTTAATGTTGCATTAGTACATATTTTTTCATAGTTACATACATTAGGGAACAGCATTCAAATGTTATCCGTGATGAGGTTCTCTTGTAATAAAAAAAGAATCTTGCACTTTCAAGCATGTTCATCAGATTGCATAAGTGTAAGCATGCAACAAAGAATATTTTATTAGCAGCTAATGTTATGAAAAATTTTGTTGTACACAAACTATGTATTGTAATGAGCCCTACTTTTTGCTGTGTTAAGTTTTTGTCTATCTCCTGTGATATCCCAGTTATACAAAATTTAGACAGTATGAGGACTTCACAGAAAATTCAACCTATACATGCAAATGTCTTCAAACACATGGTCTTTTAATCAGAATCAGAGCCATTTTTTGAGAAAATGAAAAAAATAATAAAAAACAGTAATGTGTTACATTCACATGACTTTCTCTATCCACTATTGCTTATTAATTTTCCTATCAACTTCATTAGAGATACAAAGAAATAGCAAGTCAAATGTTTTAGAACTGGATGTTACAAGCTGGCCTTAAGATTCCATAAAATCACAAGAAACAACTGAGTGTTAACAGGACTTTAAAAGAATGGCTAAGTATTGAACAATTAATAATGGATATCTCGGAAATGGCTGATGCTACAAAAAAGTAATTTTAAATTTGCTTGCCATTATTGCAATTGGGAACATTAAATGATTTCAAAATTTCAAGTATACTGAAATAAAAAGTTTGTTTTTCATTTTTTAATAACAATTTGAAGTCTATATTTAATTGTTATAACATTACTTCTTCTTTCTTTTTTTTACCATATTAAACTAATTTTTTCACCATAACATTAGTTCATTTATTTTATAGAAAATCATTAGATTATGCTAAAATGGCTGAATTCCCCTTCATAAATGTATATTTCACTAATTAGCCCTAGTTCAATTACTTTATTTTTAACCGAGCATAATAAGGCATCAGAAAGTACAAACATTATAATACATACAAGAAATTCATTAATTTTGAAGATTTAGAAGCCAGTAACAGTGATGTGTCATAACTTAAACATCTAAGAAAATTTATTTGTGTTGTCCTTGGGAACATTGGCAGTTCAAATATGCTATTTATACAGGATGCTGGAAATAACTAGTATAATGAAACTAGAAAGGAATGTACGTTTCCCAATGTTGAGAGGCAGCATTTTCTATTATTTAACTCGACAATGGTTATAAATTTCATGCAATCAGTTGGCTTTAACAGATGTTAGCTTCCATTATTAGTTTTGGATATCTTTGAACTGACAGGATGACATCGAAAAGTTTTCTCACATTAGAACAAGCTTTTGAATATCTCAATTAAGTTTTGGATGGTGATAAGTCAGAAAATGAAGTTGATAGTTGTCAGTTGCCCCCAGAAGACACAAGAGATATTACTGATAATGTTTTGGAAGGAGTTGTTCCTTCAGATGTGTGCTATAGCAACAAAAATGATATAGCTCAACCATACCAAAAGAAGATATTTATTGGCCAACAGCTGAAGATGTTGCTATTTAAATTTTCCAACAAGTGAGATTGACGAGTTGATGGTTCTCTACTATGGCCATCATTCTTGCAAATGGTTCTAAAAGGAAACCCCATTTGTTTCAGGTTCAAAATCTGGGCACTTTGTTCAAGTGACAGATACCCTTATTTTATGAAAACATATCGAGGAAAGAAACTGATGAACACAATGCTCCACTTGGGAAGCAGAGTGGTAACTACTCTGTTGAACGTGGTCACCAATCCTCTGCAAGTCGAGATGTTGTTCGATAATTTCTTTACCTCATACTCATTGTTGATAGAGTTGAAGATCAAGGGATTCAAACCAATCAGCACAGTAAGAGGAGGAAGAACAGTTAGATGTCTCTTGTTTCCTGCAAAGGAGAGAGGAGAGTTCGACTACTGGTGATTGATATCTACATGTGTAGATGGAACGACAATTCTTGCCCATCTTAGCTTCCAACTACCAAACACACCTACCATTAGGAATAACAAAAAGGTACTCTCGCCAAGTAAAGGATAGGATTGATGTCCCTGAACCTCACATAAATACAACCAAGGAATGAGTGTTGATATCTTCGACAGGTTGTTATCCAGCTATAGACTTCAACTTCAAAGGGAAAATTGGGTGTTGGAATTTATTCTCCAATCCTCTGAACGTAGCAGTAATTGCCTGGAAAATTCACAGAGAACTTCATGGAAAGAATCACTTAGATTTCCAAAGAGAAGTAGCTACCGCCCTTATTTGCAAAAATCCATGAGCAACTTCGAGGCGAGATCCCAAAGACATTGAGGAAAGCTAATGGTTTTTTTCTGGTTGAGGCTGAACAAGGAAGGTGTGCTCTCTGCAAAAAGAATTCACGACTGAAATGTCATGAATGTATAAGGAATATGCATTTACAGTTTTCCATGGCTTATCAACAGTTTAGTTCATGGGTAATTTTGGAAGCGAGCTTTTTTCTTGTGAGATTGATTATTTTGAGATGAAAAATGTGTTTTAATCATGCTATTTACAATGAAAAATTTGTGTGTTCAGTGTCTGTAATAAAGCTTCAAATGAAACGACAATGTTTTCAATCGGAAACACACTAATTTCTATAGAGAAAAAATAAAAAATGTCAAAACGCTTCCATAATTCTCATGATTGAACACCAAACAGACAAAAACTGCCCTATGTTCTTAATTTTTAAATCCAAAGACAATTAGGTGTATAAAAGGTTAAAAGGATCTCAATTTTTTTGTGTTGTACACTTTCTTCTATTGCTTGTTTGTCAGGTATATAAGATTCTACAAAATTCTTTCTGAGTGAAGAGGATTTCACGGTTATTTCCAGAAAATTCAAGATATACATTTTGTCATATAAATATCTGTAATATATGGTATTTTAACAAAAATTGTTCCATGTAAAGTGTAGTTTGGGGCGGGGGAAATTTCTTGAAAATCTTTGTGTTGCATCTGAGTTATGCAGACAACAGACAAGGGCATTTTTCTATTTAAAAAAAAAATCCACCACCCCATTTCAAGGTGTCTCAAAACATATTTCTGGTGAAATTTTGGTTCATCTTACCTGACCACAATGTACATGGTAGAGAAAGTAAAAATCAGCCTTGGTGATGCAGTCATTAGGTAAAATTGAAAGCAAAATAATTAGCACCCCCTTTCAAAACCAGGCAGAACTTTCCATTTCAGAGAAATTTGATATTCGGGTATTAAGTTTCCTCAGGAAATAACTGAAGCTCTTGCTGCAGTTGGTCTACAGATAAAAATTGAGAGCCAATTAATTAAATTGTTTTATTTATGGACATTCTTAAACTGCTGTGGTCTTTAGCATCCCATTCTATATTGGGCATGAAAGACTGGTAATTTTGCTCAGAGATCTCTTTATTAGGCTTGAGGTTCTTTTACACGTCATAAATCTACGACACGGGACCACCGGCTTTACTTTCCTTCCGAAGGAAGCCATGCTATGAATTTTTTATGCCCAAAAAAAACCCATCGTCCACCGGAAACTAGAGGCCAGCACTAGTGAGCCATATTCTGAATGTTTTAAAAGAGAAGTTAGTGTTACAAAAGTCAAGTTGGTTTTTTGCTTTCTACCACTTACTTATTAGGTAGAGAAGGCATTGTATTCCACCCAGAAATACATGTTTTGAGGCCCCCTGAATTTAAAAAAAAGCGTCTTATGTCTGTGAATAGCATAACTCAAAAACAAAAAGCTGGATCAAGAACAAACTTGATATTTAAGCAGTACCTTCCAAAGATATGACAGGAATATATTTTAAATTCTTGATTTTCTAAAAAATGGCTAACGATTTTGATTTAAATACCATATATTAAAAATATTTACATGAACCCTCTTCATTTGGAAGGAATCTTGTATAACTGGTAAATGCACTACACAAGAAATGTAGACCTGTTTAAAACACACAATTTACTTTAAATAACTTGTTTGTGGCATAAGCCATTTCCAAGATATCTGTTATTAATGATTCGATTTGTTCAGTACTTAACCATTCTTTTAAAGTCCTGTCAATATTCAGTTGTTTCTTGCAATTCCAGTGAAACACTATGGAATTTTAAGGTCAGCATCTAGTTCTTAAACATTTTACCATTGCTGTTCTCTTTGCACCTATAAAGAAATGGTAAGGTAACTATTTCTGCAAAAGTTTATTTGAATTAAAATGTAGTAGATATAAAAATAAATAAATGAGAGGGTACAGAAAGTTATGTTAATGTACTTGAACTATGTACATGAGAATGAAGTAGTTCACATAAATAAACTGTTTACTTGATGGTGCTAAATACAAACATGGTTGTAGTCTGGCTTTAGCCCTTGTTAGTTGGCCAAAGCTATAACTTAATATACAAAGGTCAAATTACTACATGGATAATCTCTACCATCTAAGTCACATGTTTTCAACTGACCATTTCCATTTCATCCTTTCCTTCCATAAAAACCCCACCAATTTATATATCTTGTAAGAACGTAGGTTTTCACGGCCGGTGTCACAATTATAACTAATATGATTTTCCGGGCTGTTATGCCGTGGTCTGCTGAAGAAAGATTTCCCAGACGTTTCGTCCACAACTGCGGTGGACATCGTCAGTGGCGCGGACGAAGTCTTCTCGGTGAAAGTATCGCAGCGTCTGATGCGTTGGCCGTTAGTGCCGCTCTCTTTATAGTGTGGGCGCTCTCTGCTGATTATAAACATCCCAATAATTTCAATAGGAAAGAAGAAGCATTGAAACTCAACAGTAACTGGCATCTAGTCATCAAAAACAAGAAAGGTCATACAAAACCGAAAAACACTGCGAGCCAATCAGAAGAGAGCAACAACACAGCCGGCGCCAGCCCCCTCATACCAGCGGGCCAATCAGCAGAGAGCGCCCACACTATAAAGAGAGCGGCACTAACGGCCAACGCATCAGACGCTGCGATACTTTCACCGAGAAGACTTCGTCCGCGCCACTGAAGATGTCCACCGCAGTTGTGGACGAAACGTCTGGGAAATCTTTCTTCAGCAGACCACGGCATAACAGCCCGGAAAATCATATTAGTTATAATTTATATATCTGCTTATGATCTTCAAAATCTTTTTCAATGCAATTTTTTTTATTCCTCAATAAACATTTCGTACTTATTAAGCTTTCCATTGGAAGATATGGGGCACCTTCCCCTTAATTTCCAAACAACTATCAAAACCAGGCTATCCCTTCTCCATTTTCCTTACAAATTAAAATGTACTTCTTCTCTGGGTTTTTCTTTTAATTCCTTGTAATATACCAATGAGACCTTCTCCCTAATTTGGTCAAATAAAGTTTGTGTATCCATGTCTTCCATTCATGATCTCACTTCCCTCCAGAAACCTCTTCTAAATTATCTAATTTTAACCCAAAACTCTCCTAGCCCATATTTAAAAGATGACTAAACTAATTTAACCCATCACTAGTTTTAATCTCCCCAGTACCTTAATTGGATTGAAATGTATTGATTTTGTATTTCAGGCTATGTATTCAGTCAACAGACAGTGCCTACATCTTTCAACTTTGGTGGAACGCCTCTCGGACGATAAGATTTCCTCAACACTTTAGTGATCTTTTCCAAGTTTATTGCATCATTGTCTGTGACTAAAGCATTTCTTGCAAATTTTTTATTGTCGGTCGGAGTGTAAATCTCCTTTTTGTTATTGCTTTATGCTGACTGAATGTGTGATGTTCACGTTTGAATGAAAGAGGCTGTAAATTAATAGTGTGCTTAACAGCACTGAAATATAGACAAGAAAGAATATTCTTTTCAAATCCAAAGAGCATATTCTGCACTATATTAACAGAAAATTTTCAAACTGAGTATGAAGATTAAAATAAAGAAATACAAATCTTTAATGTGATTGAATTTATATAGCTCAATTATTATTTCTTAATTTACTAGTAAGGAATTGGTACAAGAAGTCCATATTATTATTATTGTAATAAATACTCAATGTCACACTCTTTAACACTTATTTCACATTTTCTCTGTTTTGAATAGACATAACTGATGTTAACCTTCCCAGCAATACTTCAGTAACTAATTTGTTTCGGATCCGAGCTTAATGGTGTGAAAGTGTATTTGTGAATGAATGGCGAGTGTGTGTGCATGTATTTGTGTAAATGTGCCGCACTTAACAGTTTGGGTTCCTATGTTATCAGTGCTTTCTCACATCTCTATCAGAGCCCAATACGATATAAGTGTACAAACATGATGTGATTCAAGTGCTCAACTTGTGGCATTATGTGCCTTGGATGTATACAGTTAGAATTTGGGACCTTAATCTGAAATACAGTTACAAACAGAGCTGTAGGTCGGAAAGGATGAGTACTTGAAGACACATCTCCTTTGGGATACAATCTCCTTTATAACTGGAGAAACTATTCCATAGTATGTAACCAAGTATATAGGATTATTAAATAAGGATAAATTTACAGGTATAAGGTGCTTCTAAATCACCTCTTGTCAAGTTACTTGAAGCTCCAACTAGCTTTATTCTCAAAGCTTTGGTTTTTACATTATTCAATAAAATCTTTTGTACCAATCACTTGCAACAGACTTTTGACAAACTAGTTGCATAGTCAGGCCTTGCCATTGGGCTAGAGTTCAAGAATGTTTTTGTCTCTCAAGTTCTTGCTTAGTTTAGATTTTAAATTCCAAAGATGAAACATATCCCAGTTAGCATGTTTTAAGATTGCTAATGGGGAATAATTATTATATTTAAAAGTCTATTTTTAGTACTGTGAAATATTGCTGCTTATGTATACAATTTGTCACAACTTAGTGTTAGAAAAAGTACATAGTGCAGCATAAGAATGTACTCCAGCTTACAGAGTACCAAAAGACATTGAAGCTAAACATTGCTCGGCTTATGTAAAAAGATTGTATTTATTAGGCACCGTGCTCATTGCAGCTTACTAGATTGCATATTCAGTGTTGGGGTACAGGCTTATGCTGCGTGAAATATTATATAATTATATATATGCTAATTCTTAAACATGTCAGGATCATTCTGGCAAGGAAGCAATATTTTGGGACTGTTATCAAAATTAAAATCACCTTAAAAGAAATAAAATTGTTTCATCAACTTTCTGTGAGTATTAGCAATAATTTATTGGCAAAATTGCTTCAAGAAATTACCTACAATTCATTCCAAGCCAAGTTGTCTTTGCATTGGCTATAGAAAAGTCTTTATAGCTTCAAGCTAAAATTATACATTCTGATAACAAAATCCTAAAATTTATTATAATAAAACAAATTTAGGTACAACATTGGAAATTTTGAGGATTAAATGACTGTATATCATAAACCCATTATTAATAAGATAAAGGGAAAGGAAAAAAAATATTTTAAAAAAGTTAATTCTGATGTACAGGTTTAAAAATATCAATAAGGGATGCAATGTTAACTAAAAATTGCTTTCTTTTCTGTGCAGTTTACATTCATCAATTAAAAGTTGTACAACAATTGTGTTGGTCAGAACTCAGTAAAGAAATTGCTAGTATATTTTAGATGTTATTTATAAAGCCGATATATTCAAATCCTGCATATAACAGCATCCCACACATATGCAGATATAATGGGATGATTTTTTCCATTGCCATTTATCAATTCTTTAGGAAAACAAAAAGGAGAAAAAAATTAAAAGTCTTGTTCAACAATGCTCATCACTTTAAACACCTCTCGAAGTACACAGAACCAACGTAACCACCTTTCATGGCTTTCATAACATTTTGTTCAAAGAGCCTTCTGTTATTCTGAAGCACTTCAGCAGCCTCCTTGTTCAGAGGATCTTCTGGATTTGGTTCCTGCAAAAACATTAATGAATAAGATTCTCTTCATCAAGCAGTATAACATGGCACCCTGAAACAAATACAACATTCACAAGACTCTCACATGAAATACCATAAAACATCTGGAAACCATGGACAAGTTAGCAGTTAAAGCACACTTACAAATTCAAATTAACGTGTTCAAAAACAAGCAACACCTAAATTCAGCATCCCTTACCAGATTGCCTTTGCAGATTCATCCAGTACCCATTGCAGTTGCCGATGAAGGTACATGCTCTTGAAAGCAGTTCCAGTAAATAAGTGAATATAATTACCAGTTGGTAAACATGCTGCCCTCAATTTCTCTGTTGTGGTTGATTACTATGAAGTGTTGCCAAACAAGTTCTTTGAGAAAATGTTAATAGCCAACAAAAGTTGCCAGTCCACATGCACTAGCAGAAAAATCTGATGTGCTGCATTCAGTGACTATTGTTCATCTTGATATAGCTTCTAGAAACTACTCTCATAAAAGCTTATTTTTCTATCCACTTCATGTTAATTGAGAAACAGTTTCATTACACATTTTGTTGAAGGTATACAGGGGATTGAAGCAATGACATCACAAGAAACAACTTAGTGGTGGTAGCACTTTAAAAAAATGGCAAAGTATTAAAAATTAAAACCAAAAATAACATGCTCAGAAACAACTGAGATGCAAAAATTAATTTAAAATAAATGGCGTGTTTTAAATAGACCTACATTTTCTGGTAGTAGGTTTTTGCCTAACTCTTATAGTTTAACTGTAATACATAAGTCCTTCTGAATGAAGAAGACTTAAACGCTACTCCCAGAAAATTCAAGATGTAAACTGTGGTTTGGAGTGGGGGACTTTCCTGAAAATCTTTGGAAAATAAATATCAAAAAATTTTCCATGTAAAATGTAGTTTGGGATGGGAGGAATTCTCTTGAAATTCTTCCTGTCACATCCCTGGAAGATACTGAACTTAAATACAAATTAAGTATTAAATTAAAACATTGTCCTTAATCTCCTAAAAAGTAGTAGTACCACCAAATTTGGTATTTATGCAAGATTTCATTTTTGGGTTATGGTAACCTTTTTCTAAAAATGCCCTTCATTTATTCAGGGTGCCTCAAAATATGTATTTCTGGGTGTGGAAAACCAGAAATTTTGCTCAGAGGCCCATTTATCAGGCTTGAAGTTCTTTTAGTGCCATAAATCTATGACATGGGACCGCCAGCTTTACTTCCCTTCCAAAGAAAGCCATGCTAAGGATTTTTATACCCCTCAAAAAAAATCCATTGCCCTCCGCCAGGTTTGAACCCACGACCTCAAGAACTAAAATTTTTGGATGGAATACAATAATTATTCTACTTAACTATAGGTAAGTAGTAGGGAAATTAACAATCCCCTTTATGGATTCAGCAGCCTCAAAACATATAGAGCATTTCATGGGATTTTTACGTAACTAGCCAGCATGCAGTCCCTGCATCAGTGCTCTCATTCGCTGGTGAATGGGATCTGATGTCCATCTACTGCAACACATTCTTGACATCTATAAGGGAAATTGGTATTTACACGTGCAAGTTTGTCTACTGTAATTCTCCCGATTTCTCATAAAATACTGTCTTTGCATACCCTATTTTTTTTAGATTTCCCTATAAATAGAATCAAAGGTCAACAAATCAAGAGATCTAAAGGACCATAATCCTCTATTAATAACCCTGTCCTCTTAATTTCCTTTATGAAATGCAATGTTTAGACTGATGTATGGGTAGTTGTGAATCATGCTGAAAATAGGCACTCTGATATCTTAACTGTTCAAAAAATGGATTGAATATTTATGTTCTGTATCTCTCACAATTGACTGTGTCATCAAAAAATATAGGGTAGGGGCAGAGAGATAGAGACTTGTGTGCAACTCTAACACACTCCGTGAATGACAACACTAACGTGGGGACAGCATGCTGCCTAGTACTGTAAAGATTCCCAAGGAACGCTCTGTATTTCTGGTGAAACCTCAACATCACGTTTTTGGGAGGAATGCAATACTTCCTCTGCCTATTAGATACATGGCAGAGGAAGTAAAAACCGGAATATCTGCAAGTAATTATCAACATTCCTGCTACCAACTGTAAAGGAAATTTTTTAATATTTTGTCTACTGCATTAACCTGACATACACAGATAAGGAGAAAAACAAAAATCGTGTGGAAGTCATATTTGTTATCAAAACCTAAATGTTTGCTTATTATAGGTTGCCTGTTGCTCCCTGCTCCTTCCTTCCCAAAAAATAGTAGCAGCACACCTCTTCTTTTGAGTAAACCTGCTAATTTTATGCAATAATTACAACTGGTAGTCTTCTGTCAGCACTTCATTTCATCAGTCTATACAAAAGCGTATGCATTTTTGAGAATTGAAAGAATGGAAATTGTGGTCACATGTTTGAGAACAGTTTTAGGAAATGAATGGCTAGTTTTCAGGCAGAGGTCAACCAGCAAATAGAGTTTATAAGGCTTTGTTAAAAAAAAAAGTTGAGCACTATGGTATCTATGCCTAATACCAAAAAATATTGTGTGTTACATTCACATAACTTTCTGTACCCCCATTGTTTATTACTGAGTATACAAATATTTTATATACTTTGTTTTAATTGAGATAAACCTCTGCAGAAATAGCTAAGAACTGGACACTATATGCTGGCCTTAAAATTCCATACTCTTTCCATGCAATCGCAAGAAACAACTGCAAATCGACGGGGCTTGAAAAGTATTGAACAAATCAAACTATTAATAAGTGATATCTTGGAAATGGTTCATGCAATAAAAAGAAGTTATTTTAAATTGTGTGATTTAAAGAGCTCTACTCTTTTTGTGTAGTATATTTCGTCCACTTAACGTTTACATTTTATTTGCCATATAAATATCTTTAATATATGGTATTTTGATCAAAATCATAATAGCCATTTCTTAGAAAATCTAATGTTTCAAAAAATGTTCCATATAAAGAGTAGTTTGGGATGGGGGTGATTTTCTTGAAAGTCTTTTGTTGCATCTTTGGAAAGTGCTGAACCTAAATACCAAGTTTGGTATTTATACAACTTTTCATTTTTGAGCTATCTGTTCAGACACACACACAAATCTTTTTCTAAAAATGGATTATGGGGGGCCTCAAAACATGTATTTATGGTGAAATCTCAACACCAAATTTTTGGGTGGAATGCAATAAATACCTTCTCTACCTACTAAATATGTGGTAGGAAAATAAACACAAAGCACCTCTTTATTTTGCAAACTGGAAGTTACTGAAGACATTCACAAAAATTTGTGGCCAGCCTGTGATTATTTATTTTCTGCAGAAATACTTGAAGAGCAAGGCGTAGGAAACAAATGCACACAAAATTCATGAATGGAAGGACATCATCAGCTATGAAGTAGTCCCCATAAATATGATTTAAACGTACACAACTGGGAGTCACTTTCAACTTATCCCATAATTGGCAAGTCATTTCAGCACTTTGTATTATTATTCTGCATTTACCCAATAACAATACAGGCATGTTTTCATGGCCTCCAGTGTATCATAGTGAACTCATATTTATTTGGATGCTAGTTGCACACCATGTTTGAAAGTTGTTTGTCCAATAACTAAAAATGCAATATGTGGTACTGTTCCTCAGTTTCTTTTGATGGATGCACTCAGTAAAGGAAACTTTGTTTCCTAAAATGAACAGCTTTTTATGTTTATCAACATTTTGGGGAAACAATTATACTTAGCAGCATTGATTTATGGGAAAGTGCTACTTGTGCACATATGAATTTAAAGAAAATTTGTTGTCATTTCTAATGCTCCCCATATGGTCTGTGATTTGGGGGGGATACCTCATTGTACCATGCGATGACCAGACCCAGCGGGTAGAATTCATTGCCTCTGATATAAGGTGATGACTAGGTCCCAGATTTTTAGGTGGAATAAACCTTCATTTTAGGTTTCTTATATCATTAAAAAGTTAAGTTTTTTTTTAATGTTTTTGGCTAAAATAGTGTTTTCTGTTACGTTTTGCTTTGTGGATCATTAGAGGTATTAGTAATTTTGCTTTTCTGGTACTTAATTGTAACATTTATCTTTTAGCTTGCAGTAGTATATTCATTCTCAAATTCTGGTGTAAACGATTTCCTATTATCACGGAACACATTTTTGTATGAAGAAAACATTCTTTCAATGGAACATAGATGCCAGTGCAGCAAGTTCTAAGGGTAGTTTTTCTCTATACTTTCCTCCTTGCAATACTGAATTGATGGTTTTCATATCTTCAAAACCAAGATTTCGTTAAAGAATCTTCTGCAACTTCGAAGAACATGCAACTCCCACTGGTCCAGGTATTTCTTTACTGGAAACATTACCATGATATCTAGAGCAACTTTCAGTGGCAAAGTTGTACTTTCCAACCGGAGAATAGCTTCTGGTATAAAACAAAAATATGTCTTAATATATGCAAGGGAAGTGGCAAAAGTGGGCCACTCGAGTGATTTTTAAGCCTTTGCAATGCAGGAAGCTTCTGTTTCATCCAATTCATTGACAACACTTTTTATATCTTTTTAAGTGCTCGGCATAGTAAATGGCAGCAGACAGCCAGGTGGAAGAGGGGTTGCTGGTACTTTGTCTTTGAACACTTTTATATGTGTTGGGGCTTTTAAGCAAACCTTCTTGATCGAATATATCAGACTTCACATCATTGAAGTGGCTTCAAACCTCCTCAGCAAGGGGGTGCAGGCTGCGGGCCAAGCATGTAACATTAGCACAGTTGGGTGTAAAGACTGTAGATCCCCCCCTGGCCTTCAACATGTAGGCAGCACTGTCTGTCACTAACAAAATTGAAGTGTGGATCTGCAACAATCCACTTTCTCAATAAATGTGATTTAGGCATTGTTTCACTATACAACAATTACATTAGAAAGTAATCTCGGTGAACGATTGGAAGCGATCTCATTATGCAGGTTACGCTCCTCCTGATCTTCTATCAGTTGCATCCAGGTGTCACCATGTCACATGTGCTGTGTAACTGTAGTAACTTGATCTACTGGCTATAAGTGCTGGAAATAATTTTACAAGGAGTTTCAATCCAAAAATAGCATTCTTCATTTCGAAAAAGGAAAACCGACTCTTTAGGTTATTTTAGGTGACAAACCCTCATTTAGGTTTTTTTTAGGTGTAATGAAATTTGCATATTCTGCTCCAAGAAGTGTGAAATAAATATATATTGTGAAATGTGTTAATTAAATAGTGAGGAAAAATATAGGTTAAAACCTAAAAATCCAGGCCCTAGTGATGACGTACAGCTTCTACCATGGACCCTGAACCACATTGGCCCTTGGGGATACTTCACATTAGCAAATCAGAGGTGAAGATGTGGATAGGACAGACTTAAAATCGCCACCCCAGATCCTCAATATGAGAGCTGGAAACAAAACCACTGCACTACCCCTTCACCTATTAAAAGAAAATTCAGATCCATTACATTCAAGAATAAGATCATAACTGCTTCTGTGATCAGCATGCTGGTTTTGATTCCGGCAGCGCAAAAAAATTTTGTCTTTTTTTCCTATGCACTCTAGACACTCGAAAATATGGATGGTATGCATGAAACAGTGCTCTCTCAGCCAGGTATTATGATACAAGCTATCACAATATCCATTTTCTTGTAATTTCTAAAATGGGCATACTGAATTTATTTTGGAGATAAAAGGCTTTAATGCATAAAACAAAAAAGCAGTGCGATTAACAGAATAAGCAGTAAAATGTTCTCAACTCTTGCTACAAGATTGCATATACCATAGAAAACATGTACATTTTTGGGAGAATTTCTGTTTTAATGAACCTTGCAATGTAATGTGACACACCTAAAATAAGTTGCAAAATTATTAAGTTAAATGCTGTTTTAGAATTATACAACATATCCTGAAATATGTAGCTAAATATACTGAAAAAGATGAAATAGGTAAACCAAATGTACTGAATATATTTAACTTGCAACATTTAGAATGTGGAAAAGAAAATAATTGGAAGGAACATGTTAGAGGAATAATAAAATAGCTATACAGTACAGCGTGGGTAAAAGAGACGTTAGCCATCCAAGCATAAAATAGAGGGGTGACTTAGGGTTCTGAATGAGTGAAATCATGATTACAGTACAATTCATACAAACATAACAAGCAACCAACATTTATTCAAAATCTCATCCCAGTAAGGCAGTCTTTTATAATATTTGAAAGGCTAAAAAACACATTTATAGGCACAAGCATAGATTTGCTGCATATTCTCCACGTGCCTAGACATTTTATTAGCTAAACAAAGAACTTTCAAAGTTACAGATGGGAGGGGGGGTGGTTAAGGTTATTTTGGAGAGCTAAAAAAAAAAAAAGTATTGGTAGCTTTTTCACTTTCTTTTGCCATTCCTCCTTAATTCACGAAGTCCCAATATATTGTAAATATAATAAGAAACCTTAATTCTTGCCCACAATTTTCCATCTTGAAATAATTATAATACTGACTTCTGCAGCATTATTTTACATTGCCTAGAAAATCCACAAATTTTGATGGTGAAGTTGTTGCAATACGAGCATTAGAACAGATATACTACAGGACTGATATAAAAGAAAATAAAGTAGTTTTTCTCACAGACTCAGTTTCTGCCATTCAAGCAATAGAACGGTATAATAGTCCAGGTAATCTTATAATATTAAGGATGTGAGATCTTATTATAGATTACTACAAACAAAATTTCAACAGATAATATTACTGTGGATACCAGAACACGTGGGAGTGAATGGTAACGAGACAGCAGACTTTCTGGACAAAAAGGGTGCAGTGTTATATTCAAAACCTATAAAGTCTTGTGGACTAGATATAAAACTAAAAAATGTCAAAATTAATATAGAACAAAAATACCAATATAATATTCAAAAGGGAATTACTAACAAAAATTACTCCAACATAAAAGAAATAGTACAAAAAATAAAAAATGTCACAAGGAAAGAAGCCATTGCTTACTTCAGATTAGCTACTAGACATGACTGCCTGGCGCAACATCTACATAGATTTGGTTTTATGAATGACAAAGCATGTAAAATTTGCAATGCTGACAAGATTTTAAATGGAGAACACCTACTTACTAGAATGCCCAGAATTGAGGAAAGCTGTACCAGATGTGAAGATACACAATTTATATTGGCTAGCTAGGGAAAAATTGATGGATCAAAATCCTGCACATTAGATCAACAACATAATTATAATGCACATAATACAATAACTGATGAGAAAACAAGTAAAATTAAAAATCGCTATGTTGTGGCATTCAAATGACCAGAAATGTGTTAATTCTACTGCTTATGTCTTATATCATTGCTCACTTTTGTAGCTTCCAAACCTTTCTGCAGTGATGCAAATTTAAAACTAAATAATGCTTTTCAAGAAGCTCTCCTTTCAGACATTTCAAAACAGGCATTAGCTACCTTTAGGGGATTTTGTGCACAATAAAGTGCATTGTAGTAGACTTGGTTTTTCATGTAAGTGAAATATCGGATACAAAATTTCTTGGGCTTCAAATAGATGAATCATGTACCAAAACTTAGCCCAGCTTGCTTTGCCTTAAGAAACTTAACCAAAATTCCTTAAAAAGAGCGATTTGCGATTTGGAATGATTTGGGGAAATCTGGCGCACAGAAAGCAGGTGTTTTTATTAAAAAGACCATACTCATTATTTGTGGGTTGGACCCCATCATTTCTGTAGGTCCTTAATTAAAACCAAAAAATGCTTACTCTTACTGGTGAATGCATATATTCTCTCTTGAGCTATCTTACAGATAATTATGACAACTTCACAACAAACCTTGTTGTGCATGACCACAATACAAGGCATGCACGCAACTTACATAGACCAGCAAATGGCCTAAAACTATTCCAAAATGGAGTTACTATTTTGCAATAAAAATTTATAAACCTCTAGTCTACCTAAAACTATTAGGCAATTCCAATCAAGAAAGATTTAAAATAATTCTTATACACTCACTGCCAATATATTATAGAGGAATTTTTCAATGTCATGCAACAGGTGAATATTCAATACATGGGGCAGATTGCATGTGATGGTAATTTACACTTATTCCTTATTGCTGTCCTGCAGTAATGCATATTGAGAAGTTTACTCTTGAAATGGTGGTGGCTTACATTTATCCTCAATTTTCATCTTCTCTCATAATGCATGATGGAAAGTAAATTGGTCTAAATTGCTGCTTCTCTATTAAAAATAAAAAAAGTTATTTTGGTGATGGGTATGTTATTAGTTATGCTGCATATTTCATAATTATATGACGTGTTCAATGACCCTGAGTGCTGCTCATTACAGGAACAAACACAAACATTATCATAAACATCAGCAATTATTTTCCACAACACCATAAAGAAACTAAATAGACATTTGCCTAAAATTCCAAGATCGGCTAAAGTTCATTACTTGCATCCATATTGAAAAGCAAACCATTCAAGTAGTGCAGATCCTATGGCTATGCCCTTTTGTTGCTCTGTATTGAGTCTTTTCCTCAAGATCTAATAAACTATTTCACAATGAACACAATTAAATGCTGTTGTTTCTGAGAGAAAGATTCTACAACCATGGCATTTTATGCCGGAAACTATAGTACAAGAGAATATGCCTTCATTTGCATATTTATCTTACACTTCGCTCTTTCGTAGATGTAAGCTGCAAAGAAATGCAAGATTTCAAGTAAAATGAGATAGAGAACAAATAAAGTATCTTACCAGAAATAAATATTGTAACCCATATACTATCGAGTTGATCGTAAGAACTGGCTTCCAATCTTCTCTTAAAATGTTGAGACAAACATTGCCTTCCAAATCAATGTTTGGATGATAAACTGGTGTTTCGCACTTTACTTTTGGTGGTTCATGTGGATAATTAGGCCCAACTTTGAAACTAAAAACAAAGCGTCCTCCTCTGTAAAATCCCTGCAAAATAACAAACTACTGTTAGCCAGGAATATTCTCCTAAAGCCGGTAGCAATACAGAACAACTATATTAAATGTCTAGTAATTGTTTCCATACGATTGTTACACACCAAAATTGGAAAGCAGAATAGCACACTCACTCTTCTACAAATTATTCATACAAAAGCTTATTCCGCTATCTACTTCTTGTTAATAGAGTTTAATCTTCATTACACATTTTGGAGAAACTTTCGAACATGTAATGCAAGACTCCAGCAAGAATTTGTATAAGTCCTTGTTGTGTGCAGCCACAATAAGACGTAATGGACATGGCATAGTGCAGCCAACAATTAGTGACTTTGGAAAAGTCGTAGCCAACGGCTGTAGAAATTACCCAAACACATGCATAACAGATTTGTGAAAGCAGATCACTTCATTGTAGATATAAGAATACAGTAAACTAAAGTGAGTCAAATCTTTTAAAAGAGGGTTGCTAATGTGATTGCTTTAAAATTCTGTTCTCTTTGCATGACCACAAAAAAATGGGAAAAAATTCAATAGCAATTTACAGTTGAAAAAATATTTTAAAATTCAAACCAATAATAAAGAATATCTGGAAAGGGTTAATGCCACAAAAAACTTTGACATAAATTGTGATCTTTATTGAGATCTACATCTTTTGTGTAGCAAGATTTTGTCTTCTTACTACAGTTTACCAATTATAAAAAAGTCATCCAGAATAAAGACGACTTCACATGTAGCTTGCAAAAACTTCAATGTATATATTATTTCTTATGAAAATATCTTAAGCATATATTTTAATAAAAATCTTTACAGCCATTTTTGAGAAAATGAAAATAATGACAAATTTTCCATGTAAAGGGTAGTTTGAAGTGAGGGAATTGTCTTGAAAATCATTGTGCTGAATTCTTTGAAGATGCTGAAGTTAAATACCACATTTGGTATCTAACCAACTTTTCATTATTTAGTTATGCTGTTCACAGAGACCTTTTTCTAAAAATGCTTTGTTTTTGGATTCAGTGAAATGCAATTACTTACTGTAGGTAAGCAGTGGAGAAATTAAAAATGCTATAGCCTGGTGTAGAACCAGGTTTTTCATAATGGTAGCTCAGAAGTAATGTGCCAGTATGGTCAGCCAAAAAATCGGTGGTTCTAGTCCTGATCACGGCAATTAGTTTTTCAAATCTGATTCAGCTTTCCATATTTCAATGGATAACCATTATGAAAATCCATTCCTTTCTTCACAATCTATAATAAATATGTGTTATAGCAGGTAACCAGCTTTTGCAAAACCTGATACAGGATGGGGCCAGGTAGCTGGCCAGGTTTTCTGAGAGGACCCCCCCCCCCCCATTCTGTTACTTGCCTCATTTAAATTTGCTGTTAAGCTCATCTTGGCTTTCTGTGAATCCAAGTTGGGACAAGCTGGCAATGCTAATATTCAGCGAGGTAAACAACACAATACACACAAATGAAGTTGTAAAAATCCAGGAATAATTTAATCTTTTATGTGGTGGGGAATGATTCATTTAGACTTAAAAATATTATGAATAAATGATAAACACAACATAAACTGGAGGCTATAAAAGATATATTAGTGTTATATTGCATGAAAATTAGAGAAGCATACAAATAGCTTGCATATATGAAGGAGTTACAACAGTATTACTTGACTTTTTTTTCTTTCTTTCTTCCAATTCTGGTGTGATAATTTAACACAGGGGTATCAAACATACTTTATATGTGCTCACTGCAACTATCAAATCATTCTTAGTTCATTATACAGTGTGAAATATATAGTTCAAACTTGTTTGATAGTATGCACAAATGGCTCTTGACAGTTGATTCTACACAATGTGACATAGTATCCTTAAGGGAAACACATGGAAAATGAATAGAAAATATGAAAAATGCTCATTCTTGTACCTGTCTGTTAATACTGGAAAGCTGTACTATATGGCAGACCAGACAACACTATTCAAATTTAACATGACAGAGCTCAGTATAGTGAACATATTTGTTGATATATTTACTTATATAAATATATAAGCAACATATCTCAAATTCCTTAATCATAAATTTCAAAATGTACATTCTGTATAGACCCTTAAAACGGAAATGGTTGAATATAGATTTTTGGCACATTTCCCTTTAACTTATTTTTCCTTTTGACAGTTATATTAGTGAGGAATGTGTGTTGAGAATTACTGCAAAACAATCCACTGCATAAAAAGCTGTTAATATTAAGAAAATTAAACATAGCACCTACATGACTACATTTATAATTGTCCACATATAGTGACTGCAGCATTTTGCACTAGTTCAAGCAACAAAAACTTTCAGTTTAAAAGAATTCTGGTTGTGTTTATATTTATAATTGCTATGCACCACTTTCACTGTTCTACGTTAATACAAAGTACTACGTACTGTAGTAAAAATATCTGTTAAAATGTTAAGAAATTACCTCATCTGGGCAAATAATTAGCTTGAAGGTTAACAGATCATCTGGGTCTGGAAACTCCGTGTTGCACGTTTTGGGCAAATTTAGTTCATTTATATCTGAAACAGAATGAATTCTATCAGCTTAAATACTATCATATCAACGTAAACAGTTCCACAATTTACGCAGAAAGTTACCTTTTGTGATTCGCAGCTGGGCAGCAGAAGCTTTCTTCTGATTTCCAGTTTTTGGAGCTGCTTCTCCATCTTTTTTCTGCTGTTTCAATGAGAACAATTTTATCATGGTCAAGATTTGTACTGATAAATAATAGCACTACTTTTGAGGCATACGAGATGTAATTTCTTAAGTCCTACACGTATGCCTCTTTCAATGTTCACTCGATTATTTTCTTCTGACAAGCGAATTCTTGCTTCCTGAATAGATCTAAACGAAAAACAAAACACTGCTCTATCACCTGCACTGCTTTAGCGTTGGTGGCGAAAACCTGCAACACATGAAATTTTTACACTACAACCAACAAAATTTATATTTTCATATGCCTAAATTCTGGGGTCTACCACTAACCTTTGTAGGTATTCGAAGAAACGTATTTAAAACCATAATAAAACAGCCTAATAATTGTTTTCCTTCCTAATACAACCGCTTTCAGTTTGTATTTTAATCGTATTTTTGCCGCAGCGTTGGGTATATGACGATCAGCTGTTTTGTGTTTGAGCATGTCCCATTTGTCTTAATGTGTTTGGGAGTGTTTCGTCAGGATAAAGAACATAAATTTCATTGCTGTTGTTGTGACGAGCATGAATGACAATGCGAAGAAAAGAGAAAGAAAGTGATGTTCCAGTATCTAAAGATCAAATATTTGAATCAACTGAAATCAACGGTAAACAAGACTGGAAGAAAACTGATTTAAGCCCTGCAGAACATAAATTTTCTGATGATGGAACTCTTACATACTTTTGGTAATTATTCAAAGCGTAATTGTTGCGTTTTATTTAGGCATAGTCAGAGGTGTATATATTATTTCCTGCAACAATGTGGTATGATTTAAATGCATATCTTCAAAAGCATGCCGTCCGTAAGTACGTTACATCATATTGACTCGCTAATTTTTATTAATAGTATGTAGCTGTGATTGTGTCCTCAACATACTGCGAAAATCTAAACTTGATTACAATTCTTTAAATTAATTTATACCGAACTTTTAATCAAAATATTTAAAAGTCTGCCCCACACCAATCTCAGCAATGAAAAGCCAACATAAAAGCAGAACTTTGAACACTTGCTTACTGTTATACTTTCCCCATGTTTAGTCAATGCTAACTAAATAAGTTAAAGTTTAAGAAGTATCAGAAGGCATCCAGTAAAATACTGATATTTTTAGGTGTAGTTCAAGGATTTCATTAATCAGGCTAGTCACCGAATGGGTAGTCAAGGTCGTTAAGGCACCTTTGAACGGGAGATGTGCTCCTTGGCTGATGTGTTTTCCGGGTTTTTCTCAGTCCACAACTGGCAAAAGCTTAGGAGGTACCTTAAATTTAAACCTGGAACGTTTTCTTCAAATTTGTATCCCAATTATCATTTCATGTATCATCAGTGTGCACTGCACATGGTGCAGAAAGGGCATTAAACACTAAAAAAAAATTAGGCTAGTCAGTTTGTTCCGAGTTGTCAATGCATAAACCTTTTTGGAATTATATTTTCACTGACAACCCAAAAAATAAAAAAGGATGTACCACGTTGATATAGAAATTTACTTTGCTTTTAAGTGCTTTCTCCAGAGGCATTATTTACGTATGCTTAAATGCAGCAGTGTCATGTCAGTGAGTTTATTAGCATGTGAAAGAGCCCTTGCACACCAGTGACTGTGGTATAACTTGCATGTTCTAGTTTTTAGATGTCCCTGGATTTGCCTCTGGCATTGCTGTCAATTGGGGGAAATTGTCTACAAACACAGCAATTTTCAATGAATTTGCTGGAGAAAAGTGGACATTGTTTTCAGAAAGGCTATTTAATAACCTATAAACTAGATTGATTGCATGTGGACCATTGTTTTTTTTGGGGGGGGGGGGCTATTTTGCTTTTCTGGGCTCCCCGTTGAAAATGCTGAAAAAGCAAGAAGGAATGGAATAAATTACCTTAAGAGTGAGGAAATAAGTAGATGTGATCTCGCCAATACCTGGTGCCCGCCTGCCCGCCCCTTTTAGGTGTTTTACTTTTATAGGAAAATTGCGATATAAACACAGCAAACGTAGCCATCTTCCCGCTAAAACAGACACTGAATGGGAAGTGCCAACCTAAATAAGTGAAATCTGCAAAATAAGGAATTTCTGCAAACATGAATCATTTGCGTTTTAGACATGCAGATCCCTCGGCTACGCCTTGAGGCTGAGCATCTTACCGGCATTAGTTATTCATATGTTGCCAGCATTACGTTAGAGCTAGAAAACAACACAGAGTGGCATCTGTAGGACATATAAGACATTGCTTCCATCACTGTCGGGGACCCCGTAAGAGCAATTTGACCTTTTTTTTTTGCTATGATTGTACTGAAAAGATGTTTATCGATTATAATACACTTAGGGTGGATTGCAGAAACTATATTTAGACAATGGCGAAAGTTAGATATTATGTATGACTTCTATGTTGCAAAGATGATGTATAGTGTTAAACTTTGTTTAAAATCAGTGTTTAGGAGCCAATATTTAAACACTGTCAAAAACACTGTTTAACCTCAAAATTCATACTGCAATGTGGAGTTAGTGCCTGCATGCAATGGATCAATATCACTATATATCAGAGACAGTATCAGAGATGAGCAACTCTTAAAACAAAAATGTGATGCTGACCACAAAAACGATTAATTATAATTTGTAGAAATCACTAAAAACCTTAATCTCTTTCACAGCTAATGTTTGAATCTAAATACAATTTAAACCTTGTTTAGTTAGTGTCCAAGGGTTTAAACCAGTTACTATTTCTGCAACTGGCCTTAAGTTTCTGAACTGCAGTGTTTAGCTAAACCCGAGATTGAATGCCACATGTATTGAGTTTTGTAAGCTATAATCTTTTAATTTCTGCGGAACTTTAAGGTTGTATAGTTTTTGTATGTAACTACAATCATAAAAGTTTTTTATGCATGTTTTCTGCCCATGCTGTCCGTAATAAAAACTGTCAATGGCTTCTTCAGTTAAGGTTTTTAAGCAATTGCAGCCATGAACAGACTTCCAATACTTGCTGCTGTTTTCTGCTCAAGTTGTCTATGACAAAGATTCATTGTTAGTGGCTTATTCAAAGAAGGTAATTAAGAATCTGAAGACATGAATGGACTTCCGGTACTTGCTATTTTCTGCTCATGCATTCCAAGACCAGAATTCATATCACTGAAGGCTTTTAAGCACAGGTTATCTACAGAAACACTCTGTGATTATAAACAGGTATAGCATTGCTGTCAGAGATCACATATGCATCCATGCTCTGCAAAATCTCTACCACTTCACAATCGCTCTGTCATTAGATGTCTCGTGTTGAAAATTCTGTCTGAAAGCACACTAAATCCTTATTACATTCCATGTGCCTAGCTAGGTATTCCAATACAATCAACTACACTCCTGTGGCTTTGTCATAACCCCTAAATATTGCAGAATTCACAACAACTTAAAATTTTACATTCATACCACTTAACACAATTTTTTTTCTCTCCAACAATGCCTTAATGACAAGTAAAATAGCATCTTTTTATTTCCCTACCATATACATAGTAGATAGAGAAGGTATTGCATTACACCCTAAAATTTGATACCAAGATTTCACCAGAAATATATGATTTTGAGGCTCCTTGAATCCAAAAAAAGCATTTTTAGGAAAAGATGTGTGTGTTTGTTTGTTTCAAAGAGTAATACTACATACATGGTTTGCTTTTCTATACTATAGAAGCTTTTACATTCTAATTTTATCAAATATGTAATTTACATTTTACAATTCCTAAATTAAATAGCATTTAGCTAGGTCAATAGCATTTACATACTGAACAAATTCCTTGAAGTATTGTTGTACTATTTCTGTTTTACGTGGTGACCATGCTCCTCCTCTTAGAATTATTTTTCTTGTAAATATTTTCCTTTCTTCCTCCAGTTTGTCGCAGTTGTATATGATGTGGTCGGTTGTTTGTTCACCTCCATTGCAGGGACAGTTTGGATATTCTGTGATGTGAAATCTGTAATAGTATGCCTTAATTCTTCCGTACTTGTTGTTAGTTCCATTCTTAGTTTCAATCTTTCTGTGATGTTAGTAAAGTTTTTTTTTTTTTTGTCTATTAGCCATTGGTAGTATTATGCTATTGCTTTTCCCAATTTATTAGACTTTTATTTCTTAGTATTTTTCTAATGGTGCTCTTTGGAATTCTATTACAATGCTTTATTCCTTCATTTATATTAATCACTTTTTTTGTCGGTTGGTCTGTGGTTTCATTGTCTTGTATTTCTAAGTGTGCTTGACCCATCTTATTTCTATGGTCCAGTCTTGTTTTTCTAACATTATTAATTTTCTTCTAATTGCTTCTATTAGATGACTGTGATGTTTGTAATTATTGAAAGAATGTATTGTAACTTTACTATCTGTGTACATAGGTTGGAACTTTAATAGTGTTAACTATTTATTTATTACTGTGTTACTTGTATGAAACTTCTACAATCCTTCAATGTAATCACCAGCATTTTCAATAACCCGTTGCCAGTGATGTGAAAGTCATAGGGTCCCTGTTGCAGTCCTGTTTTGTTGATGTTCCTGATGGAGTGATCTAATGCATGCAGATTTTCAAGAACAGTCTTGAATCAGATTCAATGAAGTGGTTTCTTCATCTTCAGGATTAGGTAATAATCAGAGGTTTAGGTCTGGTGAATATGGTGGATGGAAAAGCACTTCCTAACCCCACCGATGATACAGATCAGTTACATGTTGTGTCGCATTGTGTTGCAAAATGATGGGAGCATTCTGTAAAAAGTGTTGCCACTTTCTTCACAATGCCATCTGAGATAATGCTTCAAAATGGACAGAAATACTGTGCAATAACATTTTTCTTTGCGATAGGGTATGTGTTAGGAACGTCATCGCAGTCATACACAAGAAGCACCATAACTTGCACATTTCTAATAATCCTCGCTGTTTTTCTGTATGGTAACAAAGTTCCCCACATGCTTCGAGACGTGCATGACATCGTGTTACTCTACAACCATGAGCACATTCTATCTTCAACCAAGTTCATTATTTCTGTTTTGTGTGAACATGACAAAATCACAACTTTCAACAGTTTAGATCTGTAACTTATAGAGATCTATCTTCTACTCGCCACTGCATTTATTGGGTGGGGGTAAGGCATAGGCAAATACATGGTAAATGTGAGAGTAATTACTTCCTTCTTGTTTGGCTTCCACAGCAGCGTTGTCACTGTTAAAGTGCTGCGCTTTCATTGCTAGCTTCCATGATTTCAATATTTTCAATTTTTTCCAGTGTCTTCAAAACTGCAAATTGTTCAGCTTGATTATCTAGTTTGTACTGTAGCTGATACTCAAGTTTAGTCCTATGATAGATTGCTACTCCCCATGCTATACCTGGTTCGGTGAGAGTTGATACATACATATCCTTCCATGTGTAAGCAGAAAGGGATGCAGGAGTGGGGGAAGGAAAGGAGCATTTTGTTTGGTTCACACTATTGTTGCAGATTCAGACTGCATCACAGCCGTTTCTTAATGTGCAGGACTTGCAGATTATTTGCTTACTGAATATTTATTCCCTTTGTAATAAGCTACTTTCTAGATCATGACTAATACATTACTGGAGGCAAACAATAATACATTTTTGCTTAGTGCTCATTTTTATTCAGATTCTGGTAGCAGCACTATTCCTTCCAGATGAGATTCGGAATCCTCTGAATCACTGTAGGAGGTATTGATATCCAGACAATCCATTACACTGTCTATTAAACCGTCCAGTTTACACATTTTGCTTCCTAAATATTTACCATGCCACACAACATAGTCACTTTTCTGTTTTGCCTGTTCACAGAATCAAAGCCGATCTGCTTCAGTATTAAATAAAAGGTTGTATTCGGTAATTTCTTGCCACTATTTTACCATTGTGGGCAGCTCATTGAAAACAAGATATGCACCTTTTTTGCGTATAGCAGTTTCTAAAAGGCTGTCTACAACTTTTTCTCTTGTCTTTTCTTCTTAGGTGAAGTCAGTACATCTTTTCCAATCTTTCTTTTCTTACCCTATATACACCCTCCACTGATACTCCTGTTAATTCAGATGTGGATTTAGCAACATCATTCAAAGTCGACTGGGGCTTTTTCTCCCATAATTTGTCGAAAATGTTTAATACAATTGTTTTTTCACCACTTTTTAAAGGTCTGCGTTTTTTAAACTTGCCACAACTTGAACCACCACTATCACTGTCCATACCGTAACTGAACGGCAATAACTTTTGGTATATGAAAATGGGCCTGTTCTTACCGAAAATGACCCAGGTAATGCCTGTCCCACCTGGAGAGAGAGACAGGGAAGTAAGGCACATGCATAATACAATGGAAGGGACTTCTTCCCTCTTGCGCGTCAACTGTAGTATTTCTCAGAAATAAGAGATATTTTTACTACTAAATAAAATCTTTATGGAATAGCTCTAATCCAGCTTTGTGCAACCATTTTATAGGTATATAAATAACATTAACTCCCCAAAAAACCTTAAACTGAGCTAATGTTTTGGGAACTAGTTGTAGAAGAGAAAGAATACAATATGCATGTTATGGACAAGAATACATGCATTTGTTTATGTTGCAATTATGTTCAATTCTCACTGATCAAGGTATAGCCCCTAGTTCCCGAGATTGCGAGTTCAAACCTGGTGGAGGGTGATGGACTTTTTCAGGCATAAAAATCCTTAGCTTGGCTTCCTTCGGAAGGGAAGTAAAGCTGGTGGTCCTGTGCCATAGACTTACAGTACGTAAAAGAACCTCAAGCCTGATAAAGAGGCCCCTGAGCAAAATTACTGGTCTTTCACACCCAATATAGAATGCGACGTTAAGGTGAACTGGTTCTCTACCTGTGGATTTTTACTTTAATTTCCTCTGCTGACATGTGAACTCTATTCCTATATCATGCAACACAGTTTGTCGCTTTTGTTTATTTCTGTGATCCGCAGTGCCTACTCTCCACAAGCAATCTTTGGTCTCAGTCAGTTCAATCAACTTCTTTGTCATTTCCCTCGTCCATTTATTGTTATGGACCATTGTTACCTATGAAGAAATAAATTGTCATCGTGCTACAATAAATTATTCATATCGTTAAGGGAATAAAATGCATGTATCTGTCTTAATTCTGTATTTGATTAACACAAATTATGATCCTTGTATCTACCTCTCAAACAGCTATTTACTACCACAGCAGACGACGTAACAAAGTTGCATGGAATATGCCACAAAAAATTTCTAAACTGTTCAAGCCACTTTCAGATGGCACAACTTTCTTTTTTTCGCTGCTTACACGAAGCAACTTCCGAAGTTGAATGCCACTTAGAAGTTGCGCATGCAATTGTTCTACTTGCTTGACAGTTTACACGGTGAAACTCCACTTTTCTTGCGCAGTTTGAAGTTGCAAGCCATTTAAGTTGCATCGTGGACGAGTACCTTTAGCATGGCTTCTTTTGGAAGGAAAGTGAAGCCGGTGGTCCTGTGTTGTAGATTTACGACACATAAAAGAACCTCAAGCCTGATAAAGAGGCCTCTGAGCAAAATTACTGGTCTTTCATGCCCAATATAGAATGGGACACTAATAAGGACCACAGTGGTTAATGAACATCCATAATTAAAACTTGATTAATTTTTTATTTTAATATACAATTAATTGAAATTATATTTTTTAGAAACCTTAGCCTGGGCTTGGCAAAAACATATTAAAAACATGCACCTGATTTTATGTGGTTTAACATGTTTACTTCAAATGATAGAGCATACCTGCATGCGATACAATATTATCAAGTGTGCTGCAAAACATTAATTATTTAACAATATTGTATTCGGACTCATTACTTTCCTCTCATTGTCCTATGCCACTGTGCTAGTGTAAAATGGCGCATAGTGGGAGGAACCCACTCCAGCCAGCTAAGATATCCTGTAACTTTTTACGTTAATTTTTCTCCTTTATATTTGGATTAAAATACTTTCATAGCTGACAAACATGTGCAATGTTGACCTTGCTTCCAAAGGTTCACCTCACTGAAATATGTGTTGGAAATTTTCATTAAATGTGCATTTTCTATATTAAATGAGAACACGCATGTATCCCAAATCTTAAATACTTTCCCATTATATCATTCCTGTCTATCTGTAAGAAGTCAGATGATTTCATTTGGACAGCATTTAGCTTTCCTGATTTAGAACTCTTGATGATTATTTCTGCCCATTTAGCAGATGAGTCAATATTTTGATAGTGTCCTCTTATATTATTCTCAGTCATAGTAAAATTCCTATCTGATGGCAGCATCGTATACCCTACTCGAGGAAAGATATGGTCAATTGTTTCAAACGTTTTGTTTGGAATACGAGGATCAGCTGATAAGTCCCGAGCCTCACACAGAGATGGCACCACTAGGCCAGTTAGACGGTAGCATCGTATAGTTTTACTCTAGACTGGCTTTGTATCCATAGTTACAGGTCAATAGCTTGTTTAGTTTCTGAATGACAGCATTTTAAACAAGACAACTATAGAGTTTTCACGAAAATGGAGGATTTGGAAAAACGAGCAGTGATTAAATACTTCCATTTGAAAGGCTTAACGCCTAAAGAAATCAAGGAGGAAATGAATAGTACATTGAAAGACTCTGCCCCTTCATATTCAGGTGGGTTGCAGAGTTTAAAATGGGACGTACGAGCACTAGTGATGAGCCTCGCTCTGGACGCCCTGTGGAAGTCACAGCTCCAGAGATGATTGAAAAAATTCATCGTTTAGTACTGGAAGACCGCCGATCAAAGTTGTTTGAGACAGCAGAGGCTGTAAACGTATCAAAAGAACTTGCAGGTAATATTTTAAGTAATGTTTTGGGCTTTCACAAGGTTTGTGCAAGGTGGGTGCCACGTTTGTTGACACCTGATCAAAAGTTGCATAGAAAAACTGTTACTGTTAAGAATGTGGAGCTCTACCGTAAAAATCCCAATGGATTTTGAGACGGCTTATTACCATGGATGAAACTTGGATACATCACAGAAAGTAAATCACAGTCAAAACAGTGGATTGCGCCAGGTGAACCAACTCCAAAAAAAGCGAAGTCAATTTTGTCAGCTAACAAGGTTATGGCGAGTGTTTTCTGGGATGCACAGGGAATTATTTTTATTGATTACTTGTAAAAGGGTAAAAGTATCACTGGTGACTACTACGCAAGCTTACTGCAACGTTTGAGTGATGGGTGAAAAGACAAAGACCTCATTTGGCAACAAAAAAAAAATCTTGTTTCATCACGACAATGCTCCGGCCCATCGTTCAGTCATTGCAATGGGGAAAATTTGCAAATTAAAGTTTGAAGTGCTTGAACATCCACCCTATTTGCCTGATCTAGCACCCAGTGACTACCACCTGTTCCCTAATCTCAAAAAAGTTCTTGGAGGACGAAGATTTCACAGCAACGAGATGGCCATTGATGTGGTAAACAGCTATTTTGAAGACCTTGATAAATCACACTACAGAGATGGTTTAATTAAATTAGAACACCGATCTGACAAATGTATTAACCTTTCTGGAGATTATGTTGAGAAATAAAAAAAAATTATTGTACATGTTGTTTTCATTGAAAGGCCCGGGACGTATCAGCCGACCCTCGTAGTTACAACCAAAAAGACTTAATCCAGTTTTTATTTTGGCCACAACAGTTGTCACTAATGGCCACTGTTTTTTTCCCTTTAGTATTAACTTCTGGAAAATAACTTTTTAGGCAGCTCAAAATTTCGTCAGATCCTCTGCTGGCAGTTGATTCATCCCAAAGAAAACATATCCCAGTGTTGGGATGCAGTCATAGACATTAGGATTGTATGTGAAAAAGAATGCAGAACCAGCTGACAACTTTGGTGTGGATAACGCTTGTTGAAAATCAAACATCACAAGAAGAAGATCTTCATTGCTACAAGCTGTCAAATTCAGACTTTCTCTGATGTAGTTAAAGATCTTGGAGAAGCAGAAGGCTTATTATATGCTCCTCAGTAATATATAATTTTCAATTCAGTAAATCAAGAAGTTGGTAGGTATTAGTTTTTGGTGGCATGAAGCTAATATTAAAGTTCTGTGTGAAAATTCTTCTATACTTATCACTGAAAACTGGAAGGATATTTTTACTTTTTCTACTACGTATAGTAAGTAGGGGAAGTATTGTATTCCACCCAAAATTTCGATACCGAGATTTCACCGGAAATACATGTTTTGAGACTCACTGAATCCAAAAAAAAGCATTTTTGGAAACATGTCCGTGTGTGTGTCTGTCTGTGTGTCTGTGAACAGCATAACTCAAAAACGAAGAGTCGGATAAACACCAAACTTGGTATTTAGGTTCGGTGTCTTTCAGAGATGCGACACGAAGGTTTTCAAGAAAATACCCCCACCCCAGACTACCCTTTACATGGAACATTTTTCGAAAATTTTAATTTTCTCAAAAACAGCTCTAACAATTTTGATTAAAATATCATATGTTTAAGATATTGTCATGACAAATAAAATGTATATCTCGAATTTTCTGGGAATGTCTCCAAAAGTATTCTTCGTTATGAACGACTTTTTCATAACTGGTAAACCATAAGAGATAGACAAAATTTTACTACACAAAAAATGTAGATCGCGTTAAAATACACAATTTATGTCATATACATTTCTTTTGTTGAGTGAACCGTTTGCGAGATATTGCTTGTTATTCCCTTAAATTTTCCAATACTTATACTTTTTCTCAAATTCGTTATTCATTTTTTTTATGTCCTGGACATGCAAAGAGAATGGAATGCGCCATATAGCAACCAGCGTTAAAATATTTGACTATCACTTAAAACCTACCATATTCCCCTTGCATGTGCAAGAAAATTATCAATAAGATTGACATCTCGATATCTCCATTAACATGAAGCATATGGAGAATAAGCGTTTGTAAAAATAGTTTGTACAAGAGTAGAGAAAGTCATGTGAGTGTAACACATCAGATTTTTCTCTTTGCAAAATACATTCCTATAATATTCATAGCAGGCAACTATGCAATACTCATGCACTCTCTGGATTGTCTTTACGATTATGATTCTTGTGCCTGGGTAGCTTATTAATATGTTCACAAACTGCTGCAACTGCTGAATGGTTATACTTCTTTGGATGATGACCATGTTTTCTTCTGTTTTAAGATGTCAATATTAAAGTTAAAAAAATAATCTGTGGAATCGATGGGTTATCAGGTGAATTCTGGAAAGTATGGTGCAAAAATAATAATAGGCTGAGGCTAATAGTGAAATTGTGCAACTTAATACATGAAAGGGTAGAGTCCCAAAGACCTGGAAAAAGGGAATTGTAGTACCAACATATAAAGGAAAAGCAGATATCAAGGATCCTACAAATTACACAGGTATTACCCTCCTAGCAATGATAGGTAAAGTACAGAGTGAGCCAAAAGACTCCGAACCGTCTGCGCAATGTTTTTCCTGTCTGCATCCTTGGTGCTCGTTGCCATCTGCCGCTATCATAGAAAGGCGCGGATGAAACCATACAACATTTTTAAAACTACTTTTAAAGGCTTTACTTACCAACTTTACAAAAGGAAATGCTGAAACTGGCCACCGTCGTTGTCCATACATTTTTGGCACCTCTTTAGGAAACTATCCATCACTCTCCGTAGTTACGTTGAGAAGTTTCCTAGAGGATATTTTGTTTTAATTCTTCCAGAGTGTGTGGGTTTGTCTTATACACATTGTTTTAAGTTACCCCTGAGGGGTATTTTATGAACAATATTACCGGCTGCGCTATGTTTTTCCACTGGGCGTGTGGAAATGTGATAAAAACATGATAACGCACTGCTGCTATAAACAAAGCCACTGTTGTGGTTTTGTTGTGCAGTTTTGAGTTGACGGTGATGTGATGTAGTTCAGTTATTACAAGTTATTTATTATTTTGTCCTGTACTTAGTCACAAAGTATATTATGGCTCAGTATATGTTTTCTACTGCACAGCGTGTATTTATTTATGATTCGTATGTGTTAACTTGGTCAGCTCACCAAGTGAAAGTACAATTAGCAGAAAGATTTCCAGGTGTAAAAGTTCCAGGCCGTACAACAATCCATGAACTTTACAGTAAATTTCAAGCCACAAGAAGTGTTCAAGCTAAGAAATCTAAAATACATCATTCGTTCTTACCGAAGAAACATTAGACGACATCGGTCATCGTTTGGAAAATTCCCCCCAAAAATTCCATGATGGATAGTTTCCTAAAGAGGTGCCAGAAATGTGTGGACGACGACGGTGGCCAGTTTCAGCATCTCCTTTCATAACGTTGGTAAGTAAAGCCTTTAAAATTAGTTTTAAAAATGTTGTATGGTTTCATCCGTGCCTTTCTGTGATAGCATTATCTTTAAGAAAGGATATGACCTAAGAAAGCCTGAAAATTAGCATTGGGAAGGAACGGAGTTGGAAGTAGTGAGGCTCAATAGTGCAGGGGATTGGTGAGAACAGAAGAAAAAAGTTCTAACAAAGGGAAACAAGCAATACAGATAATCAAGCATGTGTGAACAAAATACCAGAAATGCAAACTACGTGGCTAGAAAGGTTATATAGCACGGTGGTGGAAGCAAGGATGTAATATGCAGCAGAGATATGGGGCTGGAAAAAGGATGGGAAAATGTAGATGCTATAAATAGGAATTTATCCTAAATAAGCCTAGGATTACCAAGAAGTTCACTGATGGTGGGAGCAAAAGGCAAAATGGCAGAAAGGGCAATAAAATAATGGTTTAGAATAAAGCTACTAGAGGAAAATAATATACTAAAGCAATACTTGGTTGTACAGGAGAAAACAGGGAAAAAAGAAACTTGGATGCACAAGATACAGACAGCATTGGAAGAAATAGGAATGGAGTAAATATGGGCAGAAAGAAACAACAAAAGTAAAAGTTTTGGAAAGAAATTAGAACAAGAGTGGAGGATATTGAAAAGCAAGAAATTATAAGTAGTTTCAAGCAACCAAGGCCATTAATAGATTATGCATATTTTAAAATGGAATGGGGAAAAGAAAGATACATAGAAGTATGCAACAAAGAGGCCAAAATGGGGTGTGCATGGGCGAGGACAGGTGTAATGAATTTAAGTGGTCTAACAAGGAGAAGAAGGGGAGCGAGAAGTACTAAATGTAATGGACTACAACCGTTGGCATTATATTCTGGAATGTGAGAATACAGATAAAGGAAGAGGCAATTTAATACTAGAGAAATGGAAAAATTTACCAAGAGCTAAAAGTTAGGAAGATTTTTAATACAAAATCAAATGAATATATGGAGAAAGCAGGAAAATATTTAGGAAAAAATCTGTGTTACACTCACATGACTTTCTCTACTTTTGTACAAACTCTTATTCTCCATCTATTTCATATTAATTGACATAAACATTTGCAGAAAAGATCTTTTGACATGCAAAGAAAATTACATTTTACACATAGTGACCAGTTCTAAAAATATTTGACAATTGCTTAAGGCGTACTATGTTCCCCTTGTTTTGTATTTGCAAGGGCAATATAGAAATACAGTAGCCTTTAAACATAGACATATCTCTTAATAGCTGGTTGCTATGTGCAGCACCATTCTCTTTGCCACAAATTAATACTCTGCATATCCAAGACAAAAAAATGAATAACGAATTCCCATTTGAGAAAATAAGTATTGAAAAATTTAAGGGAATAACAAGCAATATCTCGAAAATGGTTCACTCAACAACAAAAAAAAATGTATATGACATAAATTGTGTATTTTAACGCGATCTACATTTTTTGTGTAGTAAAATTTTGTCTATCTCTATTGGTTTACCAGTTTTGCAAAAGGCGTTCACAATGAAGAATACTTTTGGAGACATTCCCAGAAAATTCAAGATATATATTTTATTTGTCATGAAAATATCTTAAACATATGATATTTTAATCAAAATCATTAGAGCCATTTTTGAGAAAATTAAAATTTTCGAAAAATGTTCCATGTAAAGGGTAAATTGGGGTGAGGGGATTTTCTTGAAAACCTTCGTGTCGCATCTCTGGAAGATACTGAACCTAAATGCCAAGTTTGGTGTTTATCCGACTGTTCATTTCTGACTTATGCTGTTCACAGTCACACACACACACAGACATGTTTCCAAAAATGCTTTTTTTGGATTTAGGGGTCTGAAAACATATATTTCCGATGAAATCTCGGTATCAAATTTTTGGGTGGAATACAATACTTTCCCTACTTACTATACGTAGTAGAGAAAGTAAAATAAGGTCAAAATGGTTAAAAGAAATGTGAAGCAAATTGGAGAAAATGCGGAAAAAGGATAACAAGGCCAAAAAAAGTAAATAGTGGATACATTATACTTCCCCATTATATATACAACAGAATGTTAAATATAAGGGGAAGAAAAATAATAAGCAACTCCATTGTACTGTATACATTGCATGTAAGCTCAAAGCAGAGAATAAATCATTCATCATTCCTAGGAGATGGTGAGATGATGCCTTGCCTCAATTTCTTCTCAAGTTGCTCAAGTCTACCTCTCTTATTCTACAGCCCATGAATTGCCATAAACGCTTTGTTACAAACAATTACCTTAAATTAAATTGAGTTTTATTTATGGATGCTCTTTAACTACTATGGTCCTTAGCGTCCCATTCTATATTGGGCGTGAAAGACCAGAAATTTTGCTCAAAGGCCTCTTTATCAGGCTTGAGGTTTTTTTATGTGCCGTAAATCTATGACACGGGACCACCGGCTTTACTTCCCTTCCGAGGGCAGCCATGTTAAGGATCTTTACACATGAAAAATCCATCGCCCTCCACCGGGTTTGAACCCGCGACCTTGGGAACTAGAGTCCAGCATGGTACCACTAAACAATTTTCTTACCCCTTATTTCAAACAAAATACTTAAGAGCTGTGATCTTCCACTATTCAAATTCTTTGTATATATACATGCAACAGGATTAGCTTTCATACATCCAAATAAATACGCATTTTGTGTGTTATAAGAACCTAACATATTTAACAGCGTATAAGATGCACCGCATTTTTAAGAACCATTTTATGGAAACATTAATGAATCTACTGTAATTCAAACAATTGTAACAAATATGTGTAGAAGCTGGAATTCCCGTTTATCTGTTGTCTAAAATCCAAGTATAGCCATTCAAGTTGTGGCCATTTAGCAGTTCCACGTCTTAGATTACATTTACTGCAAGTTACTTTCTTTAAAACCTCTCCCTTATTCCGCCAAGCTCTTAGAATTTTCTCAGTTGGAGTGGCCCGAAAGGCCTTTCTGCAGTTTCCATGTTCTTTAGCATATGCAATCACTTGTAGCCTAAGGCAGCCTGGAATCGCTTATCTCAATGTTAAATTATGTATTTGGCATTTTTCTTTTTCTCTGAAACTACATAGCCATAGATTTTACGGTGCATTCATATATTCCTTGTGTTCATGCTGAAACAACATTTTTTGCTAAGGGTTATTAGTTACTGAGAAATAATTTTTTCCTGTAATGGGATTTTTTAAAAATGTTTTCAACATTTTGTAATGCTTTGTCACTTATAAGCCTTCCAAAACCTTGCTGATTATAAAAATATTGTTTCGGTATACAACAAATTCATACAAACAAGTCCTGACAATTTCATCAAGTTAGGTTCAGTAGGAGTTTTGGAATTGAAATTTATACATGAAGAAAAATAAACTTTTGGAAAATGAGGTTTAAAGTTAAGACAATGCATGCCTTACGATAATCCTCTTCCTGTTCAAAATTTGACGTGGTTGAACATTTTTTACATTTATGTGTTCTAGACCATTTAAAAGAGGAAATTCCAAAGAATAAAAATAAGTTGACTTTAAAAATGTACTTTTTCAATGAAAATCAATTTGAGGTTGCTGTAAATGCAATTGTATAGCAATGTCATTTTCCTGCCATAGTCTGCAAATTACTGTAATTAAAGAAACAAGCAGATCTTTACACTAATCACAACAATTGAAGAAGTCCACTTGTGTGGTGTGGGGGTAGCGTGTCTGCCTCACATTCAAGAGGTCCCGAGTTCAAATCTCGGTTAAGGTAAGTTACGCATATAAGGTTTTTTCCGAGGTTTTCCCTTATCCTGAGAAGGCAAATGTTGGGTAACTTTAACCTCTATAGACCCCATTCTCTATTTGAGCATCATTTAACCCATTTCATTCATTCATCATCCGATATGACCTACTAGGTCCATCAATAACAGCCATCTTCCTTTCATATAAAACATGGTAACCCTCAGTATACGTCACACTCACTTTTTCAGCTGTAATTTCACGAGGATCATCTATATCTTCTATCAGATGTAGAGTGAGATATCTCGTATTCACTTCCACTGTCATTAATTCCTCATCCTCACTTCTATTGGATAAACCATTTTTACTTTTAGGAAAAGGTTCCCACAGTGTTCTTTGAGCAGCCATGTTTTGATGGTTTTTACATTAAAGTAATGTTGGTTACCATTATCTGTCTGAACTTGCATGCCATCTATGGATGACAGGTTTAACTATTTAGTTAATTCATTGGTTTCATTACAGATGGCAAAAACCTTTTATGTGGTAATATCATTTTGTCAATAATACTAAAAATCATACATGTTTAGTGGGCTTTTCCTATAAAGTGCCCTAAATTTTGTACCGATTTAAACCAAATTTGAAATGAACTCATAAACGTTTGTTTATCTCTTAATATATAAAATTTTGATTCTACACGCAACAGCTCATTAATTGAATTAAAACCAATTTTTAAAGACAATTCTCTTATCCCTTTTGTACATTTTTAGAAGGCTCTCTATAAATTATGCTAGATTTATTCCAATTTCAGCCAAATTTGAAAGATATCAATAATATGTTGACTCCTTGCATATAACAGTCGTGAGTTGTTTCCTACTTACAATTGGTGCTCTGCAGTAGCAAATGCATCTAAAAATGTTAAAACCATCTCAGAGCTGAATCCTCGCTGGACCACTTGATGTAAATTCTCAGAAATCTGTGCCAGTAATTGGATGGTTTGCAGGAACAGCCTATTATTCTGCAAGTTTGATAAAGTATCGTTTTAATTATAGGTAAAATATACCTATATGCCTATATTAGAAATAGGCTTCACAAAGGTCCATTTAAAGCAGAGCTTCAAGTAAAAATTAATTTTATTATGGCATGTAAACACTTCTCTGCTGTACTCAGTGATACAGAAATTATAGCTGCACAAGAAGTAACAAGAGGTACAACTTTAAACAGAAATAATGAAATTCAGACTTATGTACTTCCAGAAATAAATCCATAGGCCAGCAAATTACCAGTGTTGATCTTTGTAATTTTTACTGTAGAAACAATGTTCAGTGTTGTAGCATGTGTGGCACTAATTTTTGTATTTATTGTAGTAATCTTATTACAATGTGTTATTCTTGGTGCGTTCTAATTTGATAATGCATTATAAAGCTGTGTAATAAAACAAACTTGCTGATTTATAAAAGGTGAAAGACCGCTGATTTTTCCATTATGTTGTGCCCCTCTTATTAGCACTCCTGTCCCTCTCCTCTCTTATGGAGATGGTCACCCTTTAAAAGCTGTTCTATTCACTAATTTATGTTGCCACATCTAAGCAATTCTGTGAATGTTTTATCATTAGATGTGTATAGCAAGAATGTTATCCGTTGCCTTGTTTATTGCAATGAACTTGAAATAATTAGGCACTCCCATAGCTCTTTGATTTTATGATTTGGGTAGAACTATTGCATCTATGGCCTCGTTAAATAGTGTTAAAAAGCATAAAGTAATTAGAAAGATTACCTTAGAATTATGTTTTGGTGGACAACACTTCCACAGCCTGTGACCCAACCCCCCACCCACCCTTTTAAGAATCTTTTCTTTTATAGTAAGATTCTTGGTTGACCACAACAAACTTCCCCATTTTGTCGATAGTGCGTATGTGTGTAGGGAATTACCAACCTATCATAGTTAGGCAAATTCACTAGATTGCCAATGTTATGATTTTATTGTTCTTCTTATTGTTTGCTTCCCACTCACACAAACATAAATGCTAAGGCAGTGTATTGTTGATAATGCATTACACCAAAGAAAATTGTTTGTGGAGTTGAGGAACGCATGCGAGCAAAGCAAGCATCTTTGAGATAACCACTGGTTGCTAATTAGCCTAAGTTTATTTATATATATAAAAAAAACTAAACCTAACCTCCCATGAATCACTGGTTGCTAATTAGCCAAAGTTTATATAAAAGCAAAAAATCTAAACCTAACCTCCCATAAATCACTGGTTGCTAATTAACCTAAGTTTATATAAAAGAAAAAAAAACTAATACTAACTTCCCATGAATCACTGGTTGCTAATTAGCCTAAGTTTATATAAAAGAAAAAAAAAACTAAACCTAACCTCCCATGAATCACTGGTTACTAATTAGCCTAAGTTTATATAAAAGAAAGAAAAAAAAAACTAAACCTAACCTCCCATGAATCACTGGTTGCTAATTAGCCTAAGTTTATATAAAAGAAAAAAAAAACTATACCTAACCTAACCTCCCATAAATCACTGGTTGCTAATTAACCTAAGTTTATATAAAAGAAAAAAATGAATACTAGCCTCCCATGAATCACTGGTTGCTAATTAGCCAAAGTTTATATAAAAGCAAAAAATCTAAACCTAACCTCCCATAAATCACTGCTTGCTAATTAGCCTAAGTTTATATAAAAGAAAAAACAAACTAAACCTAACCTCCCATGAATCACTGGCTGCTAATTAGCCTAAGTTTACATAATAGAAAAAAAACTAAACCTAACCTAACCTCCCATGAATCACTGGTTGCTAATTAACCTAAGTTTATATAAGAAAAACTAAACCTAATCTAACCTCCCATAAATCAGAAACCTAAGCTTATAAAGTGAATCCTACACATTGTTAAGGAATGTACCCTCGGGTGTAACCACTGGTTGCTAATTAACCTAAGCAAGGAGTAGTAATATTAAGATTGCTACTGCAAATAAGGAGGTGCAGGAGTATTTGTTATTATTCAGGATGGCACTGTTGGTTAATCTCATGTTTGCAACTCTGCAGTTCTGAAGAAATATGAAGGAAGCTCAGCAAGAGGAAGGAAGTGGTACCAAATACTACTGGCGCCATAGATGTAATAGTTTGTGTTAAATATGATGCATAGTGAATAATAATAAAGTACAAATAATAAAAGCGTCTACTAGTTCAGAATTTATTTCTATAGATTTTAATCTAGACATCACAAATTAAGAAAGGCACAATTTTTAAGAATACACTTATGTACCTGGACTTAATAGTAAGAATTATGAAAGTAGGTGTGAAATGTTTAGCTTTACTTTTTAAACCCTAAAACTATGATGTTTTGTCATAAAACTCATAACTTAATATTTGAACAATTTTGTTTTTAAATTACCATCAGTCTTCACTGCATAACATTTATGCAATAGCATGATAACTTGGCATGAAATAAAATTTTCACTAATAAACTTTAAATCACAGATATCAAAACTTAAGTTTCATCTACCACATTTGTTTGATACGCCAGATGTAGTTCTAAGTTTGGGTAGCCTTGACATGTCATGAAAACAAGCAAAAGTACAGCAAAAGAATTGAAACTATAATGAAAATGAAATCTTTCAGAATTAATGTTAGAGAAAGTTTATTTTTTAAACTCGCAAAAGTTTGATACATGTTTTAAAAGAAAAGTTGCACAATCTCTGATCTGTTGCCAGGGTTACATTTTCACTTTAGAACAAAATGAAAAAGCTAACAGTTTTATCAAAGCCACTGGAAGCATAGAGAAAAAATATAGTAGCAAAGACTAAAGTAAAAGAATGGGAAAAGATAGATTGCTAACCTCAAAATTGTTCCTGCTACCTTCCATCAAATTGGTGTGTCACCAATCACCTTGGTGACTCTGTAAGTCTGTGAAGAATGAAGCTGTCAGTCTGGTTATGTATGTGTTCCTATTCCTCACATTGTTTTGTATCATAGGCAGATGTCAACATAAACATAAAGTATAAAGTGCTTAGGTGATATTGGTCAGGATATGGCATTTTCTTCCTTTTGACAGTATATAAATTTTGGAGTTTACTTCTTGTTTTAATAAATATTTCATACATAATTATTTAAATGGACAGTAGTGGAAGTAGACAGGAAGAAGAGAGAAATCTATGAACCAACCACCAACAAACATAATCTGGAGGAGACAGAAGTAATAGGGCTGACGGTAGGAGCTTGAGGAACCATTCCTCATTTTTTAGTTTCAAATTTTAAATAGTTATCATTCATAATGATACCGTGGATCATCTTAAAATATCTATCTGCCAGTTGGTATTATTACAAAAAGAGAATGTAGTATTTTGCAGATGCTATTTCTTCACAGAAGGGATTCAGTAAATTTAAAAATGTTGCATTTATGTGCTGTAAAGGTTTCAAAGGAATACCTAGGATATTTAGGAAGTAACTGCAAATTGTGAAATTAAAGCAAATAATGAAATCATGAAAAGAGTTGAAAACGTAGGATTAATAAAACTGGAATGAACATCTTAATATCAAATATTTAAATGGAGGTTTGGCAATTGGATATGCAGATGACATGACAATAATAATTAGAGGTAAGTCAGCAACAGGGGTGGAAACTAAAGCTAATGAATTAATTAAAATAATAAAACAGCACTACTTAAATTTAAACATAATATTAAATGCCAAAAAAACAGCTTGGATAAATTTTGAACTAGGAAATTGGAGTAAAAATGAAATAAACATTGCAATAGATGGAGAAATAATACCGGAAATGCAGCATGCTAATATCTTAGGGGTAATAATAGACAAACAACTAAAATGGAAGCCAATATATCTCACATAATCAAAAGGATAAATAAAGGTCTGTTTATAATCAGGCAATTAAGAAAGAATATGGATTATGAAACATTAAAACAAGTGTACTATGCGTTCATTTACTCGCGCATAAAATATGGGATAACTCTACGGGGAAACATTACTGCAACAGAAGTAGAAAAGTTTTTCAAGTTTCAAAAAAAAAGCTATTTGAATAATTGGGAAAAGAAATAATAGGCATACATGCAGATTAAAGTTTAAAGCATTCAGTATTTTAATTGTTCCATCCATATATATATGAAACAAAAATTATATTACAAGAAAAAGAACCAAAAAATCAGTGTATACATAAGTAGTTTAAGAAATAATGAGGATTATTTTAGATCAGTATATAGGGGAACAGTAAACAATCGTTGCAGTATAAGCATGGGTAAAGAGCTTTATAACAAGTTACCCATTGAAATAAAAAAATCAATAAAACAGAATATAAACTAAAAAGAAATAAAAAGTTCTTAATAATGAGTGCATTTTATAGTCTAGTAGAATTTAAGTATTGGGATATGTAAAACCTGTATATATGTATATAAAATTGTTTTTGACGTGTCCTTGAAATCTTTTATTTAAAGGATGAATAAAAGTAGCTTATCTTATCAAGGGAAAAACATTATCATTGGTATCTTGTTTAGTCTAAAACGGCTATTAAAAAGAAAGAGGATCGTTTTATGGCCTGGATTGCATGTATGTATACTCCACGTGCTGTCTGCTACACTGGTGGTGTTTATCCATTCTAAAACTCCTGTGTTATATACAGGGTTATTCAAAAAGAAGGAACAGACTTTAAATATTTATTTCTAATGAACAACAATAGATGGAGACACATGCTATACATCACTGAATAGAGAAAAGCTCAAAATTTTATTTTATGTGTTCAAAATGAGCACCATTTGTTATGCAAGGACGACCAGTGCTTTTCCGTTTGCATATGCAACCATCTTTTATGAATTTATTGTATCAATTGTACATTTTTTATGATGAGGCAGCTTGTTGTTGAACTTACAATGAAATGCATACTGCAATGAGACAATGGATTTACTCTTGCATAATGCAGCACACAAAACGACTTTTCCTGTGGCATCGCCACTTTCTCGTAAACAAACACAGCTGTAGGCACTGAATGGAACTAATAGGTGGGGTTTAAAACTTTGAACTTTGCTCTATTCAATGATGTGTTGTATGTGCCGCTATCTATTGTCATTCATTAAAAATGAATATTTAAAATCTGTTCCTTCTTTTTGAATAACCCTGTATTATGACTCATGAGTAATAGTAACATGCACTATAATGAGTACTAATCTTGTTATAAGTGGTGTCCATCTGCATTGAGACATTCCTGGTATTCCTCGTCGTCACAAGATTGTAATTCATCAACAACAGTCACTCCGTAGGATTTCAATTTTAAAAGTTTAGCAGCTGTATGAGCAGAGGTTTTTGAAACACCCACTTGCTGTGCAACACATCTTTGAGACTTCTTTGGAGAGAGCATTTGAATGTTGCACCAATTTTGTCAATTTTTTCCTCCTTTAGAGCATGACGTTTTTGCTTCCTATGTTTAGTGATCTTGTGTCCTAAACTTATTAACCAGACATGTGGCAGTATCTCTATTTGGAACTGGAATATCAGGGGAATGTCTTCTGAAATTGTCCACACACCTGTCTACATGATTTGGTTTTTATATATGTATCAAGTGTGTTCAAGGTGAATTTTTCAGGAGGTATTTTAGTGAACTAATAAGACCAGAACAGCAATAACAATAAGAATACTCTAAAGTAATTCACACACAACACAGATGTTTGAATAAACCTTCACTTTTGAGATGCACAATGAACAAACTCTAGTCTTTATAGCACAAACAGAAAGCAGCAATTATCAGCTGGCATTCACAGCAGATAAAGCATAGCCTTGAGCAGGTCATTCACTGCTAGTTAGCTAGCAGAACAATACTGAGGTCGCTGTAGTGCAAGTGATTCATGCATACACATCATGGCTGGGCCACTAAAGAACCGCTCAGTACTACAGAGGAGGGCAATAAGAATATTGCATAGAATGTCATATGAAACCTTAAATAGAGAGCTGCATTTAATCATTAAAATCCCGCCTTAAATGTCTGAATGAAACTTAGGCTAACAGTTTGTATGTATAGTTATAAATAAAATCATAAATTAAACTTGAATATTAAAGTAAACGCTGAAATCTATAAGAAAAATTAATGTTAAATGAATGCCAAATTCCACTAAATACGGCACTCATCAGTATTATGTACAGCTTCCAAACATTATAAAAGCAATATTTAGGTTATCTTTAGACAAAATTTATTTACTGCAGATTAAAAGCATGAATTTCTAATAAAACTCCACTACTAGAATAGAACTTGCACGAGTCAAAATTGTAGTTATACAAATGTATTCTTTATTATGTTACCACCATTCACAAAAACTTGTATGTACTGCCCTGGGTAGAACACTAGCTATTTACGGGCAATGCGAAATAATTAAATAAATAGAGTAAATTTAAAATATCTTTAGAAGTTTGTAAGTTAATAGGTCACAAACTTGGCAAGTACTGTTCCAATTGTACAGGGCTTTTGATATTCCTTTTAGAATGTTGATTTGTTTTTGTCATAAAGTTAAATATTTCTACACTCATTATAAAAAGAAAGTAGTTTCATCAGTAAAATGAATATAAAATCACAGTATTATTTTAATGCAGAACTGCTTTTGTCATAGATGTTTACCAAAACCAAATTTCAAAGCAAATGCTATTGAAGTAGTGGCCTGATTGTTTTTCCTAGCAGACAAAGTGCTTTAGTTTGTAAATGTTTGGTAAGAAAATAGTATTCACCAATAATAGAGTTGATGGTGTACACTGCGTCTAAGTAATTTTGCTTTTAAACCTTGTTTCAAACCCTTGTGCAGCAAAACGCAAATATTAAATGTTAAAAAAGCATGGCAAAGCAAGTGGCATGCTTGATGAAGTAGACTGTAAATGCATGTTACCAAGAAAGCTCATTTGACTTAGTCATAAGACATATTGATTGGTATTCATTGTCGCTAACAGGACTGGCAGATACGTTTACATTATGCTGTTATCTGCAGAGTCTTATTATTTTTTGTTTCTCCCTTTTTTTCTGTCTTTTATACTGAGGCTGAAAAAATTGATCATGAAAATTGGTAATATTAGTGATCTGTTTTCTGGCATACTGTAAAATGAAAATTAAAATAATTATATACCTATATTTAAATGCTCAGTAAACATAGAGAAAGAAAACAAATAGTATGAACCACAGAAAAGTGATTTGACATTTATTGTGCAAGAGATGTGTAAGTTTTGCTTGGGTAAACAGCCTTCTTAAATTAAAGCCTTTTTAAATGTTCACAACTGTAAAATTCCATTTTATTCAACACAAATTTCTGATAATGCCTTTTCTTTTTTATTACTTTCTCTACTACATATAGTAAATAGGGGAAGTATTGCATTCCACCCAAAAATTTGATATCAAGATTTCACCAGAAATACATGTGTTGAGGCCCCCTGAATAAATTATTAAAAAAAAAAAAAACATTTTTAGAAAAAGCTGTGTCTGTGAACAGCATAAGTCAAAAATGAAAAGTTGGATAAATACCAAACTTGGTATTTAGGCTCAGTATCTAGATGCGACACGAAGATTTTCAAGAAAATCCCCGCACCCCAGGCTACCCTTTAAATGGAACATTTTTCGATAATGTTGATTTTCTCAAAAATGGCTCTTAACAATTTTGATTAAAATATCATATGTTTAAGATACTTTCATGGCAAATGAAATGTATGTCTTGAATTCTTTTTGGGAATATCCCCAAAAGTCCTCTTCATTCTGAATTAATTTTGCATAACTGGTAAACCATTAAGAAAGAGAAAAATTTTATTACACAAAAAATGTGGATTTCTTTAAAAACTCACAATTTATTTGATTAGCTTTTTACTTTCTCTACTATGTATAGTAAGTAGGGGAAGTATTGTATTCTACCCAAAAGTTCGATACCGAGATTTCACTGGAAATATATGTTTTGAGACCCTCTGAATCCAAAAAAAGCATTTTTGGAAACATGTCCGTATGTGTGTCTGTCTGTGAACTGCATAACTCAGAAACGAACAGTCGGATAAACACTAAACTTGGTATTTAGGTTCAGTATCTTCCAGAGATGCGACACAAAGGTTTTCAAGAAAATCCCCCACCCCAGATTACCCTTTACATGGAACATTTTTCGAAAATTTTAATTTTCTCAAAAATGGCTATAACGATTTTGATTAAAATATCATATGTTTAAGATATTTTCATGACAAATGAAATGTATATCTCGAATTTTATGTCCTGGACATGCAAAGAGATTGGAATTTTCCACATAGCAACCACCTCTTAAAACATTTCACTCGCTTAAATCCTACCATATTCCCCTTGCATCTACAAGAAAATTTAGCAATAAGATTAACATGTCGATTAACATGAAAATACTTAAAGTGCTATTTGGTTGTTTCTTGCAATGTTATGGGAAGAGCATATAGCACCCCACTTTTAAACATCTGCCTGTCAATTCAGTTTCCTCTATCCCCCTTGTGTCACCAATGAAATGTGTAACAAAAGTATTTCTGCAAACATTCATCTTGATTAACATGAAATGGGTTGAAAAATAAGCTTTCTTAATATTTTGCAGAAGCTATACATAATTAAACAATAGTGGGTAGAGAAAGCATGTGAATGTCACATCAGTTTTTTAATTGATGAAACTATGCATCAGAGAGGGCATCTCTACCAGACTTTCAGGTTCAGTTTTAATATGAAAGAAGCTAATATAAACTGGCCACTCATGCCTCTAGCACCTTATATTTAATCATAGTTGATGCAACCCTCGAAAATTGTTTTTCCCACTTGTCATATGCACTCTGAGTACAATCTTTGTAGTTGAAAAATAATTAACAAGAAGCATCAATAATTACAGTCAAGTGTTATAATGAACTTCTGGGGACTTCGAAATTCATTTCATTGTACTGAAATTTTGTTAAATTGATTATTTATTATTTTCATCTTAATGTGCCAAAATTGCAACTTTTAAATCCAACATGATACTGTATCTATTGTATATATTAGGACTGGATATGGAAGGAAACAGTACAATTTGAAATTTGCTATTAAAGTAATTTCGTATTTAAAACATTAATCTTGGCAACATTACATAATTAACTGATATGTAGTAAGCTTGTATACTACTTATAATTCCTAACAACTGTTTTCATTTTGAGAAAAAGTCTGTAATGTTTTTCTAGACAGAGAACTTTGCAATTGATTCTTCCAAGTAGTTTATAATGTAACTTGCAGTTTTTGTCACATTGTCAGCTTCTAAGATTTTTAACTTTTCTTTTAGAGAAAGCTGCTTTTCTTTTTGCCACTCCAATGGTTGACATTGTTTAAACTAGACTTGCTCTGAGCACATTGAAACCCATCTTACATAGGTTAAACCACATGAGACAACAATAAATAAATGAAATAAGAGTTTATCATTTAACGCTACTTTTTAAGCAAACTGTCAGACTACAGAATTCAATTAGACAAAAGATACTTTTTATGACAAAAGGTGGGGCAAAACATTATATGGTCAGGAATGAACAAACCACTCCCTCAGTCTGGAAACAGCACTAATTTTATTGTTCAGTGATTCAAGAAAATGTTTTAAAAATTTGGGATTTCTTATTTTCGCTATACTGAGATTTTCGTTGTACAACATTTGTACATTTGAAATAATGTAACATACACTTATGGAGATATAGAAGTGGATTTGAGTTTTTTATGTTAAACTGAAATATTCATTAACCCATTAATGCCCACCATGTATTTCATACACAAATCACATTGTGAGTAAATGCATAATTAAACTTCATTGTTGCTTAGTGTTCCATTGTTGATGGTTCCATTTGTTGCTTTTAAGGAAGTTATTGTTGGTTTCTTATCATTTGTTGTCATAGTGAGGTAATGAGTGGATGTTGAACGTAGTGCATATGACAAAAGAGAAAATAATGAAGCGCTGGCAAGTGTTTTATTTATTTATAAAGGCTTAGATTTATGCAGTAGACTGAAATATGGTACAACATTACTTCAAGGACTATTATGTTATAGCTAAATCCACATAAAAGGTTATCTCTATGATGTTTACATATTTGAACATTTTGTGTATGAAATTTCATAAGCTGGGAACTCACAGCTGGAAACTTTTTTCAGGTATGATGTTGAAAGCAATGCAGAGGCTATTCTCAATCTTTTAGAGATCCTTGAAGTTGATGATAATTGTTACATATTTCAAGCAGATGAACTTGAAGTAGTGTTAGCAGGTACAGTAGATGGTAATGGTAGTTATCTAGAGGATGCATCTAGCGATAATGAACTCGCAACTGCATGGTATATAGAAAAGGTGTATTGGCAGTGAAAAAAAATTATGCTCCTGTGGATATTTTCTGACAGTTTTTAATGACAGATTTCTTGAAATAATTTGCAGAGAAACTGTTACTTAGGCTATGCAGAAAGGCTATTATATTGAGTCCTCACCTAATGATACAATGAAATATAGCAATTTTACTTTTGTATGGCTAGGTATCTTCCTGTCAAGCACAGGAGTATGTTTTGGGAAATGTGTGCAGATTCTCACAATGCTCTCATTTCATCTACCATGATAAGAAACAGATTTGAACAAATAAGTGATAATTCCAAGTACAATCCTGCTGATAGGATCAACAAGGTATGCCCTTTTATTGAACACCTAATACAAAATTTCAAAAATTTGGTTCATGCATAGGTAACAAATTCTCGCTTGATGAGGCCATAGAACCATATTATGGTCACCACTACACTAAGAGTTTATTCAAGGGAAATCTGTGCATTATGGGTTGAAGTTCTGATGCTTAGCAACTACAGAAGGGTTCTTACTAAAAATTGAACCATATACAGGAACTGTAGACAAGCAACGTCACTCAAGTTTTGTGTTCGAAATCTGCCAGATGGGAGTACTGTGTTTATTGATATTTATTTCAATTTGTTGCCATTGCTAGAATATTTTACAGGGAAAGGACTGAAATATGTTGGTACAATTAGAAATGATTGAGCGGAAAAAAGCCAGCTGAGAAAGGAAATATAAGAACGGCCAACAGCCAACTGTGATTCAAAAATACAACCACTATATGGGTGGTGGCTATTGGGGTTAACAAGATCAGCACCAGGGGAAGTAGCATTAGTGGAATTAGGAAGAACAAGAAGAAAGGGAGTGATACGGAAAGGATATTAAAATTCTGGTTTAGATGCCTGAGAAAAGATAGAGGAAATTTTAAAGATAGCATGGAACAACAAAAGAGTATGAAAAATAAAAATAGCTGGTAGACAGGGGTAGAAAAAATTATGGAGAAGATAGGAATGGGAGATATTTGGAGAACAGGAGAAAGAAATAGCAATGGTTTCTGGATAACAGTAAGAAACAGAGTGGAGGACATAGAAAGACAAGAGATTTGGGGAAGCTTAGAGAATAAAAAGTCACTAGGGTTCTATAGATTAGTAAAAAGGAAATGGGGAAGAGAAGGGTATGTGGATTATTGCAATAGAGCAGAAAAAGAAGCGTTTGCATGGATGAGAACAGGATCAATGTATCTGAGAGGGCTAAGAGGTAAAAAAACACGGAATTTGTGAATTATGCGGAGGCAGTGAAAGCACAGAGCATTATATGACAGAATGCAAAGAATTAGCAGAATGGAGACAAGAAGTATGGGAAGAAAAATGGGAAAAAATGGATAGAAAAATAGTAGCAATTAAAATGTTAACGAGAGAAAAGAAGAAAAGCAAAATAAGAATATGGGGGAGTTCTTAAAGAAAGTAAAAGAGAAATGGATTAGAAAAGTAAGAGAGATAACAAAGGTAGAAAGGCAAATGGAAGAAGGAGAAGATGGGCAATAGGGATTAAAGGTAGCAAGGGATGCTTAGATGAGCCAGAAGGCCAGGGTGCCAGGCAAAAAGGAGTAGTATAGCTGGCAAGGAAATTTGTACATAGGTTAAGTTAGTTTATAAGTGGAATATTGTAAAAAGAATTGTGTAGAAAAATGTACAAATAAAGTATCTATCTGTCTGTCTGTCTGTCTCATATGGGTGGTGTTGATCTGTTTGACAAGCTGCCAGGAGCACATAGACTGAAAATCAAAAGTAAGAAATGGTACTATCCTCACATGCAGTTGTCAACGCTTGGCTATTATATCAATGTATTGACAAGGACATCCCTGTATTGGAATTCACAAGAAGAATAGTACTGGCTGTACTCACAGGACCTCAGGCCATCAGTCGAGGAAGAGTGCATCCTACCAAGATATCAAAGATAAGGCCTTCATTCAATGACAAAATTTATATTTTCATGAATTGCCAGCTTTGTTTATTGTTTGATATGATGGGAACAGTAATTTAATCGATTCTACTGATGGTGCTCAAGTCACTGTGCTATGTGTGGGAAATGTGGCAAATTTCAGTGCATCAAGCACAGCATTGGTCTTCATCCTAAGAGGCGTTGTTCAACACTGCTTGAAGAAATGAAGCTAGTTGGCTAAAATGTGAAAGTGATTTTTTTCTTACATAATATTATACACTTCTGCTGCCATTTCATTTAAAATTTCCAATTATTAATGTTAATTTAAAATAGTATTTCACAAATTAGGACAGCAAATAATAATTATCAGTACCACATTTCGTACTTTTTACTTGTTACTATCCAGCATATGAAACGATTTTGGCACTTAAAATTGGTGAAATACTAACATTTGTCCTTACTTGTCATTATATTCACTTATTGATAATAAAACCTAAAAATTATGAAAAAATGTTTAAAAAAATAATCTGGGCATTAATGGGTTAAAGTGGCATATTCATTAAAATGGTATTTGAGTATATACTGAATGTAGCAGATACCAAAGGTTTGGTTGTGGCATGACATAGCTCCAATAAGAGATGCTATCTAACTACAGCTATACATTAGGATCAGAGTCCACTAAGTGATTTAATAGTGATTAAAGTGTTTTATTCTGATACAGTAAAATTAATAGGATTACAGAGTTAGGGCTAATAATAATAAGAAAGTCATAGCACTATTACCCTCGCATGATTTTTGACACATGCTAGGGATCTGCAGCAAGGAAATTTATTGGTGACTGATTTTTGGCTAGAACATAGATTTCGCCGCCAAACTCAATTTTTGACTTCTCTACCACTTACGTAGAGGGAGTATTGCATTCCACCCAAAAATTCATATCCGACATTTTACCAGAAAGAAATGTTTTAAGGCCCCCTGAACCTGAAAAAAGCAATTTTAGAAAAAAGGTCTGTGTGCACGTGCATGCGTAACTCAAACAAGAAGTCAGTTAAATACCAAATGTTGAGTTAGGCATCTTCCCAGGATGCAACATGAAGATTTTTTTTAAAAAAAAAAACGCTCCACCTCAACATGCGAAATTTGTTGAGTATTTCTTATTTTCCCAAAAATGGTGGTAACAATTTTGATTAAAATACTATATGTTTAAGATATTTGCATGAAGTGTGTACAAAATGTATGTCTTGAACTTTCTGGAAATAGCCTGTGAAGCCTTCTTCATTCAGAATGAACTTTGTATAATTGGTAAACTATAAGAGATAGACAAAATCTTACTATTAAAAAAAGTAGCTCATTATAGCACAGGGTTTATGTCAAATAAAACTTTTTGTGGCATTAACCATTTCCGAGAGGTATTCTTTGTTGTTGATTTTAATTTTTAAATACTTATACTTCTTTCAAATACTAAGTCGCTATTCATTTTTACTTGTCATGCATAGAGATGGAATTTCAAAGAGAAAGTGATATGAATGCACACATCAGACTGTTTACTCGTCTTCCCCTCCAAGCCCCAAAGTCTTACAGCTGTGAAATACACACATTAGAGCTTCATTCCTGTAGTGTAATGATACCATGCATTCTATTTTGTTTCTTGTAATTCCATGTTATTTATTTGGTCTTTCGTTTTCCTCCCCTAATGAATGATCAAAACCTACTCGCCACTGAAGAGTGAGCAAGTACAATTTTTGAGGGTTGATTGATAATAAAGGTTTCCTTTTTGAGATACCTTTTCCCTGATTTCCAATACATTTATGCAATTTGTGGCCTTCCCTGGTTACTTATTTGTATTTGGTCTTACTCGCAGGAAGAAGGATTTCATCATGGTTGCGGTGAGTGCATGTATAACTACGGGTGACTGAAATTCACTGCAACCTAATGAATGTTAGATGGTATAGGTAAGCAAGGAATCATGGGAAACATAGAAGTTGTGCATGTGAATGTTTTGTATTGTGTGGCAGAAGAAGCCTGCATGGTCATAGCTGTGTGGCTTTGGGAACCCCTCAAGTGTAGTAGGGCTACAAGAAATGTGCTGATAGTAATTTGTTATGAGTAGACCTCGGATTTTAGGCTAAATATATGTTTCTTAATCTGTATGAATAAGCTAAAACTTGTTAAATATCTTCACATTTTACATAAAATATAAATGCATGGGAGGGATTTTGTGATGCCTAAAATGCCTATTTTTCCATTACTGTTGTTTCATTACTTTTACTTTCTCTACCATGTACATAATAGGTAGAGAAGGTATTACATTCCATCCAAAAATTTAATACTGAGATTTCTCCAGAAATAGTGTTTTGAGGTCCCCTGAATCCAAAACAAGCATTTTTAGAAAAAGGTCTGTGTGTGTATGAACAGCATAACTCAAAAACGAAAGTCAAATAAACACCAAACTTGGTATTTAAAGTCAGTACCTTCCAAAAATGCGACACAAAGATTTTCAAGAAAATCCTCCCCACCCCAAACTACCCTTTACATGGAGGATTTTTTGAAATTTGTTACTTTATAAAAAACGGCACTAACGATTTTGATTAAAATACCATACATTAAAGATATTTACATGACAAATAAAACATATATCTTGAATTTTCTGAGAATAGCCTATGAAGTTCTCTTCATTCTGAAGGAATGTGTAATTCTGTATAACTGGTAAACATTATGCAATAGACAAAAATGTACTACGCAAGAAACGTAGAGCTCTTTAAAACACACAGTTTATTTCAGATAACTTTTTTGTGTGATCAGCCATTTTTGAGATATCCGTTATTAATGGTTTGAATTGTTCAATACTTAGCTATTCTTTTGAGGTCCTGTCAACATTCAGTTGTTTCTCACAATTCCATTGAAACAGTATAGAATTTTAAGACCAGTGTATAGCATCCAGTTGTTAAACATTTGACTATTGCTGTTTCCCTTTGTATCTGTAGCGAAATGTGTAATGTAGCTATTTCTGCAAAACTTTATATGGATTAGAATGAAGTAGATCTAAAAAATAAGCTTCAGTAAGACTAGTTTGTATACCCACAAATAAATGAAGAGGGTAGAGAAAGTCATGTGAATGTATCACATGAGACAATTTTTTTCCCCTGCTGCAAAGAGAGAGAAAGTCTTGATATCATGGTTTGATTCAAAGACTGTAATAGTTTAGTTGTAGGAATGATACATTCCGGGAAAAAGGCTAGGCTGGTTAATTTTAGCACTTTAGCAGGTAGGATAACTCATTTTGTAGAAAGAGAAACAATGCTTTCCCCTCTAGGTTTCTTTATTATCCTTTAGTATTGGTCAGTGACTGCAGTACAGCAGAAATCCCATTCTAAAGAGCAAAAAGTGGCATATTTCCTATAAAACCTTGTTTCCTTCATTAATTGTTGATGTGCGCACATTGGCAAGATTTCTCCACATTTCCTCCATTGTTTTTCAAATGTATTTCAGTTCTTCCACATTGCAAACAATAGTTTGCACGATGGCTCCACATTAGCTCTGGAGCGATCAGATCAAAATGATATCTCAGTAGTGTACGGTGCATTTCTAATTTAATCTATTCAATAAGTTTTGAGAGTGTATTTTTTTTTCAACTTATGAAAGTTATTATATTATTATGCATTAGCAACCATAATACATGACTTAGGACATAATATGTTTCTAGCTATAATAATTTAGTATATTTTTGGTTTTTGTTACTCTACAATTTTTAATGCTCACTAATTAATTATATTTTTAAACTATTAGAAAATTAAATACATTTTAAATGCATAAAATTGAATATTTAGCTTGTGGAAACTGTATTTTAGGTGCTTAAAAATCCGAGGTCTAGTTATGAGAGATAAGGATTCAAGCTACAATACCTTAACCTCATCTTGCATGTAGCATGGTTGCATCTTACAGGGGTTTCGCTTCAGAATCTTCAATTACAATTTACAATATTCATTAAACCTAAAATATAATTGGTATCAATTGAAGGGAATCGATGGAAGAAGCTTAACATTATTAATGATAGTTAATGTCCCACTTTTTTCCATTTTCTCAACTATGTCAGACTAAAACTTGACTGTTACTTTGAAGGAACGATAACGTGTAAAATGACCAAATTTCATGTTGTGTGATCAAATAAATTATTGCTTATGCAGTATATGTACAATATGTGGCAAAACAAATGATACTGAAATCATTGCTAGTTTGCTGTCCATATATCCATAGCAATGAAGTATTTATTTATTGTATATAATAGACACATTGTGAATTAATTTTTTGTTGATTTCTACAATTATGGTTCTCGCAATAGAAGAGAAGGTTGGGGAATTTAAGGTCATGTTGCCATGGTAGCTCTGTTGGTTACAGCAATGGCACGGAAAGCTGAAGATCCATGATTCAAATCTCAGCTATGGCATTGAATGTTTCAGTTTGATTCTACCTTTCCAACCATAGCCTACACATAGCATGTGTGACTGAGCGATTAATTAGCAGTGATTCACCTAATGGTAGTTAACTATGAAGCCCAAGACTACAAGTATTTATGAGGCTGTAAGTCACCATTGAGGTATGGAATCTCAAAATAATTTGAGGTCTCCTTGTGGTTTAACGGGCAAAATGGGAGTCAGTTGGATAATTTAATGTTGTCATGGTAGCTCAATTGGTTAGAGCAACTGGATGGAAATGGAAGAGCTGTGGTTCAAATCCCGGTTATGGTATTGAATTTTTCAGCCATCTGATTCTACGTTTCCATCACTGAAACTTGCTTTGAGCGGTAGGTCTGTTCGACAAATGTTTAAAAAATCTGATGTGTTACACTCACATGACTTTCTCTAATCTTATACAAACTATTTTTACAAATGCTTATTCTCCATATGCTTCATGTTAATCGAGATATCGAGATGTTAATCTTATTGCTAATTTTCTTGTAGATGCAAGGGGAATAGCTAGGCTTTAAGCGATAGTCAAATATTTTAAGAGCTGGCTGCTATGTGGGGTATTCCATTCTCTTTGCATTACCAAGACAAAAAAAAAATGAATAACGAATTTGAGAAAAAGTATAAGTATTGGAAAATTTAAGGGAATAACAAGCAATATCTCAAAAATGGTTCACTCAACAACAAAAATGTATATGACATAAATTGTGTATTTTAACGTGATCTACATTTTTTGTGTAGTAAAATTTTGTCTATCTCTTATGGTTTACCAGTTATGCAAAAGTCGTTCACAATGAAGAATACTTTTGGAGACATTCCCAGAAAATTCGAGATATACATTTCATTTGTCATGAAAATATCTTAAACATATGATATTTTAATCAAAATCGTTAGAGCCATTTTTGAGAAAATTAAAATTTTCGAAAAATGTTGCATGTAAAGGGTAATCTGGGGTGGGGGGATTTTCTTGAAAACCTTCGTGTTACATCTCTGGAAGATACTGAACCTAAATAGCAAGTTTGGTGTTTATCCGACTGTTCATTTCTGAGTTATGCTGTTCACAGACACACACATGGACATGTTTCCAAAAATGCTTTTTTTGGATTCAGGAGGTCTCAAAACATATATTTCCGGTGAAATCTCGGTATCGAATTTTTGGGTGGAATACAATACTTCCCCTACCTTCTATACGTAGTAGAGAAAGTAAAAAAGTGTATGTTTTGTGTACCATATTTCAAATTGCTCAGCATCTAACACAAAGTGATGAGCGAGTGTGGCTGCTGCAGTTATGTAGCAAGTGTTGTCTGTGATGTATGAGAATTCAGATTTCTTCTGCAACGCACGGTTTTCAGATGAAAGCCTTATTCATCTTGATGGCAACATCAACAAACAACTTGTTACTTTCTTGTACATAGTAGGTAGAGAAGGTATTGCATTCCACCAAAAAATGCGATACCAAGATTTCACCAGAAATATATGTTTTGAGACCCCTTAAAAATGATATTTAGAAAAAAGTTCTGTGTGCACGTGCGTGCGTGATTTTAAAAAAAAAAACACCCCAACTATGCTTTCCAGGAAACATTTTTCAAAAATTTTGATTTTTTAAAAAAATGGCTTTAACGATTCTGATTAAAATACCATATATTAAGGATATTTACATGACAAATAAAATGCATATCTTGAATTTTCTGTGAATAACCTGTGAAGTCCTCTTCATTCAGAAGGTATTTTGTATAATCTTGTATAACTTATAAACGTTAAGCGATAGACGAAAATGTACCATACAAAAAATATAAATCTTTTTAAAACACACAATATATTTAAAATAAGTTTTTCTGTGCCATAAACCATTTCTGAGATATCTGTTTTAAAGGTTCGAATTGTGCAATACTTGTCATTCTTTTAAAGTCTCATAGATTTTCAGTTGTTTCTCGCAATTGCATGAAAACAGTATGGAATTTTAAGGCTGTCATATAGCGTTCAGTTCTTAAATATTTGACTATTGCTGTTCCCTTTGTATCTATAATGACCTATGTAATGTAGCTATTTCTGCAAAGGTTTATTTGGATCAAAATGTAGTAGATAGAAAAATAAGCTTTAGTAAGAATAGTTTGCATACTCACTAATAAAATTAGGGGGTAGAGAAAGTCATGTGAATGTATCACTTCAAATTTTCTTTTTAGAGTTTCAATGGCTTGTGAACAATGTGTGGCAAATGATGGTACACATTCTGTACCAGTGCCACTAATTAACACTTTAGTGTTGTTTGTTTTGCGGTATACTGTATATATAGGTGGAACGACGTATAGATGTCACAAATAAAAAGCTTCAATACCATTTTACACTTTGAACAATTATTTCAGCAAAAAAATAAATGTTGTGCCCATTTGGTGGCACTATAATTTATTTATGAAACCATTACGGGAATTCATATTGAAGTACATGATAGAGCAATAGCTGATTCACATTTTTTGCTACCTTCACTTTCTTACCTGAGTGACTTGTTTTGCCACGATTTAGCATTTTTGTTTTGTCTAAATCATGATTTATGCTCGAGTTGAGAGATTGCAACAGCAGGCAAAGAGACTGATATCTTACACACCTTACATGATGAGTGTTACCAGCATAGTGTACCATTTTAATTTCCTTTGTTGAATGTTCAACAAAAAAATAATTTAGTTACTCTGATTTGTTAAATGTAGGCATTCATTTTGCTTTATTGCATTTCCTTAAATTGTTAGATAAAATTACCCAATTTGCTTTTGTTGTCATTGAATTTATAAGTAAAAATATGGAATGGTTTGTATGTTGTTACTTTCTCTACCTAGTAGGTAGAGAAGGTATTGCATGCTACCCAAAAATTTTATATCAAGAGTTCAGCAGAAATATATGTTTTGGGGTCCCCTGAATCAAAAAAAAAAAAAAAAAAAGCACTTTTAGTAAAAGGTCTGTGTGTGCGGGCACATGCGTGCGAGTGAGAGAGAGAACAGCATAACTTGAAAACAAAAAGTCTGATAAATACCAAATTTGGAATATAGGCTCAGTACCTTCCAAGATGCAACACAAAGACTTTCAAGAAAATTCCCCCACCTCAATGACTCTTTATGAAACATTTTTCAAAATTTATTTTCTAAAAAATGGCTAACAATTTTGATTAAAATACCACACATTAAAATTATTTACATGACAAATAAAATGTATATCTTGAATTTTCTGGGAATAGCCTGTGAAGTCCTCTTCGTTCAGAAGGAATTTTGTATAATCTTGCATAACTGGTAAACATTGAGTGACACGAAAATGTAGATCTCTTTGAAACACACAGTGTATTTAAAATACCTTCTTTGTGACATCAACCATTGGTGATGACATCAACGGTCATCCAATACCATTTTGTGGATTTTCTTCACAATTTCTGGCGTGGTCACCTCATTTGGTCGACCACTGCGATGTTCATCTTGGCAGCTTGTACGGCCTGATTTAAACTGCCACCCAATATTTTACTATTGCAAACGAAGGAGCAGACTCCCTCAGAGTAGAATCTAGCTCAGCTTTAATATTAGTTGGACTAAGACCTTTCAAATGAAAGTATTGTATCACATAATGATGGCCAGTTTTATCCATGTTTACAAATTTGCTGAGAGTGTTCACTATTAATGGCTGCCAAACAATTACTAAACAACATAGCATCGTCAAACTTAAGCTTTATAATGGTGGTAGTTTCTACCACAGTCATCTGTTTGAAATAACACAGCTATATATACATCAGGTCAGGTACTTCTGGGACTGCCCTTGTAGAAGCAAGTGAATGCATTTTGAGATTATAAACCACCGTAGAAGTGTTGACACAGAGAACTTCTTTTTAGTTTGTATCAAATAATACAGGAAGTCTGTATCCACATTCATATTGAAATGTAGTTACAGTCTAATTGTTACTGATAGTTATTAATGTAATGTAACTGCAAATGTGATGACCTTGAAAACAAATAACTGGTAAAGATTACATGTAACTGTGACAGCTATAACTGTTACCCAAAAATAACTTTCACATCCCTAGTCTGAAATAAAGTAAATAAGGGATAGTACTCTTTAGAATTCTCAGCAGAAATGAAACACACAGAACAGAACCTTAGCTGAGTAGAGTGCTTGTCATCCAGCTTTGGCAACAACAAATCAGTAACTTTCTTGAAGTTTGTTTTCTCACTTTGAATCCAATGGTTTTTACACTTCCAAACCATGAGGCCATAGTAGGCTTTCTGAGGATAGGTATTTACAGATTAGAATGTGATTCCTGTTACAAAGCTACTACCAAACATTGTTTTATTTTCATTTTTATACTCCATTATCTTTTCTTCCCCATCAAAACCCACTTGACAGTTCTTTGACACAACTTGTACGTTTTAATGTGCTCTCCATTTTTTGTGTAGTAAGTTTTCTTGCTTATATCTTATGGTTTCCCGGTTGTACAAAATTTGGTTCAAATAAAGAGACTATAAAGGAATTAAAAGTTATACATTTTATACTTCCTATCAGTATCTCAATATACATTGTAATTAAAATTTTTAAGAGGCATTTTTGGGAAAATTGACACAATTTAGAATATCTTAATGTATAGCGTAAATCCCAACTCTGTCTTCATGCAATTTCTAAGAAAAAGCCCTAAAGATGACAGTGTTTCTGCCATTTTCCCAATATTTTAATCATAATATATATTGGGTTTGGGAAAATGAAACTTCTGGGAAAATAGTTACATATACTGGAAGGGATAGAAATGCCATCCCTGTTAAGAGAGAAGTCTGTACTCACAAGCTTGGCAGAACAGAATGGAGTTCAACTCATCTGGGTGCCGGGTCATAATGGCATAGAGGGAAAAGAAAAAGCTGATGAACTTGCAAGACAAGGAGCAGCTTCACAATTTATTGGACTAGAGTCGGCTCTAGGAACATCTCAATGTTTAGTAAGAGGCTATTAAGAACTGGTCTAAAGTAGATCATAAAACTTGGCTTAAAAGTCCAGGAAACAAACATGGTAAACTATTTATTAGAAAGCCATGTAAGAGCTGAAAGCTTACTTATATGTAACAGACTTCAGCTGAGAACAATTATTGCATTTCTCATTGGACATGCTCCTGTGAGAAAGCATCTTAACACGAGGGGAGTGTTTCAAGCTAACTTAGATTGCTGGTTGTGCAAGAAAGAAACTGAAACGGTCCAGCACATTATATGCTCCTGTGAGGCCTTGGCTCCCAGGATGCATATTGCTTTTGGCAAAATGTTTTTAAAATCAGAAGAATCCAAAAATGGTGTGAAACTGCAAATTTGTCCATTTGTTTGTATTTGATACATCTCATGTGCTCCTTTAGCCTAGTTTCTTTTGTCTTACCTCTATATACTTTATTGCAATCTGAACAATTGATTTTGTAGATTCCAGCTTTTTTGTCTTGTGTAATGGGGTCTTTTAACTTGTTACAAAGTAACAATCATCAAACATCTCAAATCAATGTCACACAATAATGCATATTCACACTATAATCACTCTTGACATTTACATAATTTGTGATACAAATTACTGCGTCAATTTACACCTTTTATATATCAATTTCAAATTATCATACAGAAATTATATTGATAAATAAGAAAACTATTTTTTTTATTTATTTCACATTTATTCAAATTTTAACACTTAGAATTTTTGTAAGTTCTTCTTTGTACCAGTCCCTTTGGAAACCTTAAAGACATTGAACTGGACTGTTTTACTCGGGGGTCAGCATTCACCTACAGTCACCACATCTCCAATCTCTACATCCCTAAAACATGGTGACAGATGAACAGACATATTCCTATGTCATTTTTCAAAACAATTGTACATGCGAATGTAATGCAGATGATCGCGTCTTATAACTATTGTACATTGCATCTTCATTTTTTGCACAACTCCAGTAAGAATACGCCCTCTGATTGATACATTTCCAGTAAACGAACATTTTTAATCTATGTATGTGCCATCAGTTGCCTCTCTTGGTGTCTTAAAACCCAAGCCAATATTACGAATGTAATGAAGAGATTTCCTTTTTTTGGCCCCCAAGCCCTTCTTACGATTTAGAAAAGTGTTAGGCTGCTTTTGAAATGAGCGCTCATTCTGATCCGCCATCTTCTACAGGAGCAAGAAAGACACCTTCATCACAATCATGGTCCCCCTTCATTGGGCCAAGACAAAATGCATAGCATGCAGATTTAAAATTTGATTGCACCACTAGTGACCTCTAGTAACCAGCAACAAATGGGTGTGAACATTCAGTAATGCATGACGTGAATTATAAAGTCAACTCCCTCACATAAATTGTTTACCTTATTTGCATTCCTGTGGCTGCAGGATATGTTTCCCATTTCTGTGAAAGTTTATGTTTATAGTTAATGTTATTAAACGTAAAATGTGAACTAGAAATCTGTGTACTTAGCCTAGGAAGTAGTGTTCTTTGCTTTAGTATATGTTTATTGTGGTACCAGGAAGAATTTCAGTATGTGTGACAGAAAGGCAGTACTATCAGATCTTCAGGCTCTCTTATAAAATGAAATTCACATTTATTTTACATGGAATTTTTGTACATTTACTGCACTGAATATTTTACACAGTCTAAATTTCGTGACATGACAAAATTATTTCGCTTTGCTGGACAAGGGATAGTTTTACGGGTGTCAGTTTCTGGAAGTTAGCAAGTATGTGTTTTATATGAACTATAATTTATGCTGAGAATCAGGTATTGCTGAGAAATGGCTATGGTACTCATTTACTTGTATTGGCAGCATTTAATGTTTATTTTATTTCCTTTTATTGCATGTTTATTAAATGTTTAAATCAAGTCATTTATTTTGTTTTATTACCTTTCCTTAAACTGTTAAATAAAATACCCATCATGCTTATATTTTCAGTGAATGCTTGATAACAACATGAAACATTTTTTATTTAATGGCTGTAAACTACTATATGTATTTTTATTTTTTTTTTATTTTAAGTGTATATTAATATTTTAATTAAAACATTTATTTTCTTTTGTTATTTCATTCAGTGTTAAAATGACTGTGTTTTGATTTCAGTTGCTTTCATTAAAAATTTTGCTGCATAAACCTTGTTCGAAATTAAATTCCATAAGCAGGCATTAACATGTTTGGGATCATCTTTGGAAATTGAGCATGCATTCTACTCTGGGACAGCTATAACTTTACTTAAATACAATCTCTATCTCTCTCTCCCTCTCTCTCTCTCCCTCTCTCTCTCTCTCCCCCTCCAACTGACTTTCCCTATCCATTACCATTTCATATAAAAATTATTTTTTCTACTCACTATTCTTAATCATGATAGTGTCTATAAAACTGATAATTTGAGTTTTATTGTGGTAATAGTTATTTTTATGAAGGAAGCTGAGCAATAACTGCTCATGAAGGTCAATCAAGGTATGTTTTATGTACTCATGAGAAACAAAAGAATAGACATTTAGAATTTTAAAGTACACAGATTAAAACCTAGCAAGGCTTAAAATCATAACAATAAGTATTTTAGAAAAAGCTTAATACTAAAAAAAGATATTTGGCTTAAAATGTACATTATAATAAGCTCTACCTTTTCTTGAAGGAAGGTTGATTTATCATTTATGGCTTTCCATTAATATAACATTCACTGAGAGAAACAGGACTGTTCCAGCTACTTACAGAAAATTCAGGATAAAGTTTGATTCATCATACAAATATTTAAAACATATTTTAATCAAAATCAAAGAGCCATTTTTACTTTCTCTACTACGTATAGTAGGTAGGGGAAGTATTGCATTCCACCCAAAAATTTGATACCGAGATTCACAGGAAATGCATGTTTTGTATGTGTGTCTGTGAACAGCATAACTCAGAAACAAACAGTCTGATAAACACCAAACTTGCTATTTTGGTTCAGTATCTTCCAGAGATGCGACACGAAGGTTTTCAAGAAAATCCCCCCACCCCAGATTACCCTTTACATGGAACATTTTTCGAACATTTTAATTTTCTCAAAAATGGCTCTAACGAGTTTGATTAAAATATCATATGTTTAAGATATTTTCATGACAAATGAAATGTATATCTCGAATTCTCTGGGAATGTCTCCAAAAGTATTCTTCATTGTGAACTACTTTTGCATAACTGGTAACCATAAGAGATAGACAAAATTTTACTACACAAAAAATGTAGATCGCATTAAAATACACAATTTATGTCATATACATTTTTTTTGTTGAATGGACCATTTTCGAGACATTCCTTGTCATTCTCTTAAATTTTCCAATACTTATACTTTTTCTCAAATGGGAATTTGTTATTTATTATTAATTTTTTTTGTCCTGATAATGCAAAGAGAATGGAATACTCCACATAGCAACCAGCTCTTAAAATGTTTGACTATCGCTTAAAGCCTACCAATTCCCCTTGCACCTACAAGAAAATTAGCAGTAAGATTAACATCTTGATATCTCGATTAACATGAAGCATATGGTGAATAAGCGTTGGTAAAAATAGTTTGTACAAGAGTAGAGAAAGTCATGTGAGTGTAACACATCAGATTTTTTAAAATATAACACATTTTTCCATGTAAATATATTTTAGGGGTAAGCAAATTGTTTGAAGAATCACGCACATTGAGATAGTTGTTGAGCTCCACACGTGGTGGATAATGTTTCTCACGTAATGTTGCTTACCTCACGCGTGCAACCATATTGTGTGACGTCATTCGTCGGTCGCCTGCTAACCCATCTGGCGTAGCCATCTATATGAATTAGTTTTAAGGTTATGTATATTGTCTTCCGGCCAGCTATTTAGGTAGGCATTTAATTCTTGCAGGGTGTGAAGCGGAAAAGGAATCTTTTATCCAAAAAAATTACTAGTGAAGAAATGTGTTTTATAATGTTTTATTGTCGAACACGTGCACTAACACTTTCACAAATTTATCTTGATAATCGCCATACTGAAACTGTTTATAATAACTTCTCACTTTTAACTCACGTACTTCAATTTTTGTATATAAGTGACTTTGTAATATTTTAGATCTTTAATGATTTTCACTGCGTGTAATTTGGCGAACTGAACGGCCAACGTGTAATGTGCGGACGAAGTGTAATGCTTCGTAAGTTCTGCCGAACTGGAGGACGATGTGTACTGTGTCGAGAATCTTGTTGCACACTGGAGACGATGTGTAATGTATCGGGAATCTTGTTGCACACTGGGGGACCCGCTAACTCGACCTGACTTATTTATAGGCTTGCCTCGAGATACACCTAAAGATTATAACTGAATTACCATTGGCTAATAAAACGCGCCAACATTAGCGTCTATTTTACTATCCAATGAAAACCATTAATACATATTACTTTTATAGAATCTTCTGGAAGCTTTTTTTTTACTGAAAAGGCGCGAAACATGACGTAACTTCCTGGTTCCCGGTAACGATAAACAACTCACCCCCTTGCTAAAGTATTATGTTATTGTTAACAGTTTCAGTAGAGCCGAAAATTATTATTTACCATTAATAATTACAATTATTAAACCTCTGAAATCAATGTTACATAAAAATACATATTCATATTATTATCGTTAACCACATCTGAGTAATTTGTGATACAAATTACCGTCACATATGCCCCACTAGAAATATAATTATAAATATTTATAACCTGTTTAGAAATTTTATAATTTTGTTTTTAGTCTCCTAAATCTTGTAACACACGCTATTCACTTTCACTTAACACTTCACACGTATTTAACACACGACATATGTTTTATCTCGCCACTACTTACTGGCTTTGGTTTAATTTGTTTTGATATTAATCTGTCATTACAATAAATTTTTTTTTTTTTATAGCAAATACTTTACCCTAAATTATTTAACTAGTGTTACAAAAAATGGTTTACTTTCTTATATTGTTACCAAAAATCTATCATTCAAGAATTTTTGTAATTTTAAACATTTACCAAAAATATTTACCCTGTACACAAATATTTACATCTCAATGTTTCACATTCTGTTTGCTACATAAATATTGGTTTTAATTATGTTTACCATTTTTGTTATTTTGAATTTCACTTTAACAATACTCTTTGAATTGTATTTCCGTACTTTTAATTTAATATCATATTAAATTTTAATCTTTGCATTTTTAAATTTTAATTCTTGGAATTGTGTTTACATACTTTTAATTTAATATCATCTTAAGTTTCAATCTTTGCATTCTTATTTTTCAAATGTTGTTACAGTTACTAAAAATTTTACTTATTTATTTATTTATTTATTTTTTTTTAAACATTTCTTTCCTTTTTTTTTTTTTTTTTTTATAATTTATTTCTCTTTTCAAATAACACATAAATAATTAATTAACCCTCTTACGTTCCAATACATTTCTCTGCGAGTCGTCTTTAACTATCCAGCATTTACTTTACATCTCATTGCTATTTACCCTCCTGGATCAAATTGTGTGTGGCTAAATATTACTCGTAGCCGTAACCTAACCTTCAAATTGTTCATGAATAACCTCTCGTATTCATATGAAATTTCGTTCCCTGATAACATTTGAAAACAATCTACAGTTTCTTTAACTACACATCTTTTAACAACATTCATTTTCAATTCTTCTGCAATCATTTTAATCTGAGAATACTCTGAAAAATCTGTACTAAACTGTACTGGACTGGAGTTTTCATTTTGAACATCTTGGTACAATTTACTTCTTTGCATTTCTGATTCTTTTTGCATTTCTGATATCTCCGCTCTGAAATTGACTTGCGCCTGATTTACATCTACATTCCTAACCTCTTTTATCTCTCTTAGCTCACTTGTCATATTACTCACTTGACTTCCTAACTCTGCGCCTTCTACATTAACCTCACTTTCTTTGTTATCTCTTTCCCTGCTCATGTCTAGCATTTTCTTTGAAATTTCTCCTGTCTCACTTACTATTACTTCCTCATTTTCATCTTTCATTTCTGGCCTACTACTATCTAGCTTCGTAACTTTCTCTTCAATTTCTTCACTGCTTTGATCTACTGTTTGCTCTACTTTCTCATTCCTCCTACCAAGCCTTTCCATAAATTCCCTATGATCTTTGTTTATATCTTCCCTTAATTTCTCAAAACTCTTTTGCATATCTTCCCTTAATTCCTTATGAATCTTTTTTATCATATCCATAATCATTCTAGTATCAGAATTAATATTTCCTGCTATTCTATTCTTACTTTCTGCACTAACATTTCCTCCCTCCAATATTACATTGTTTGAGCTTTTTTTTGTAACCTGTATTGACTTACAGCTAACTGTTACACTATCTCCCTCCATAATTATTTCTTCAGTATTCCTAGCAGCCATTGTTTTTGTTTTCTAAAAAAAAATTACAATCACCTGACTTTATGATGCTGTCTGTTGATGTATCCTTGATGTCCAGCGTTCTGCCCCTTTCTCCTAGATTTGTATGTCGCTTCTGCGTTGTTTCGTGATGAATCTACGTTGTCTCGATGTTTTTGTAGTTGATTTACCCTGCTGTCTTGGAATCTGCATCTTGTAGATCGTTTCACTGCTGCTTTCGCCTCTCTGGTTATTCTTGTTCCTTTCCTAGTTGTCTAGCCTTCCTTTCCTAGTTGTCGCTCCACGTTGATGCGCCATATTTGCGAGAGAACATTGCAAATTTTGTGTTTACTTCACTTTAACTGCCCCACGTATGGGAGCCACCATCTATATGAATTAGTTTTAAGGTTATGTATATTGTCTTCCGGCCAGCTATTTAGGTAGGCATTTAATTCTTGCAGGGTGTGAAGCGGAAAAGGAATCTTTTATCCAAAAAAATTACTAGTGAAGAAATGTGTTTTATAATGTTTTATTGTCGAACACGTGCACTAACACTTTCACAAATTTATCTTGATAATCGCCATACTGAAACTGTTTATAATAACTTCTCACTTTTAACTCACGTACTTCAATTTTTGTATATAAGTGACTTTGTAATATTTTAGATCTTTAATGATTTTCACTGCGTGTAATTTGGCGAACTGAACGGCCAACGTGTAATGTGCGGACGAAGTGTAATGCTTCGTAAGTTCTGCCGAACTGGAGGACGATGTGTACTGTGTCGAGAATCTTGTTGCACACTGGAGACGATGTGTAATGTATCGGGAATCTTGTTGCACACTGGGGGACCCGCTAACTCGACCTGACTTATTTATAGGCTTGCCTCGAGATACACCTAAAGATTATAACTGAATTACCATTGGCTAATAAAACGCGCCAACATTAGCGTCTATTTTACTATCCAATGAAAACCATTAATACATATTACTTTTATAGAATCTTCTGGAAGCTTTTTTTTTTACTGAAAAGGCGCGAAACATGACGTAACTTCCTGGTTCCCGGTAACGATAAACAACTCACCCCCTTGCTAAAGTATTATGTTATTGTTAACAGTTTCAGTAGAGCCGAAAATTATTATTTACCATTAATAATTACAATTATTAAACCTCTGAAATCAATGTTACATAAAAATACATATTCATATTATTATCGTTAACCACATCTGAGTAATTTGTGATACAAATTACCGTCACAACATGCACACACACACACACACACACACACACACACACACACACACACACACACACACATAAATAAGGCTATACAAAATAATCTAATCACTCATATTGCGTAATATTGAATGAAATCTAGTTTAATTAGGTTTCGTAAAGTATTGCAGCAGATAATGCAGTTCACCAGATCATTTATCATTTGCTCTTACAGTGCAATGTGGGAATTATTAAACTTGACTTCCTTTCTTTCCATTTACTGAGAGGACAGTATTGTTACCAATTTATATCTTATTTATGTTCTGTTTCAGGCGTGCGCACACACTCTCTGTTCTATTCGTCCTTATTGGTGTACTTATTTATGTTGCCATCTTTGAACCAGTTAGAGAGGATACATCATACAACACTAAAAGGTAATTATGTTAAAATTGACAATACATTGCACATTTGTATAAAGTAATTTGGGGATTCAGTAAGGATCTTCAGCTGCTTTTTCTCTAAAATGAGTTATTTAAATATACGTGAACTTTAGTATACTGTGAGTTTGTCCAATGTTTACTGTCACTTCTCCAAGTTCTCACTGTCACTGTTTTAATCTAATTCAACTTCACGAGACTTTATTTAGTTTGCACTGTCACTTCACTTTCTTTATGGCAGAATGGCGTATTAAAATATGCATGATGCAGCCTCTTCTCCGGATGATTCATTTCACTCACTGGGGAGTTGAACACAGGACGTCTCCAATCTCTCCTGCAGTAGCAGTATTCACGCATGTCATGGCAGTCATCACAAACTCACTCGGAGAACAGCACTTTTCATTGCACCAGAATCGCACTCACTAACTTAACTAACTGCTCTTGGAGAACGCTTGCTTATGTAATCAATGGACATTTCTACAGGGTTCTCGAATGTTTGAGAAGGAGAAACATTCAGAAGATTCTGGTTATCTAGTGACAGTGCTTCCAGTGTGTACATTAGCAGGCGCTACTTATTGTTGTTTACCTCCAACTGCCTGGTGCTGACCTGATAACCTTGGTCCATAGCTGCTGCATTACACTATAGAGATGGATTGTAACACACAACTTTACTACATAGTATGAATCGGTGCCAGCTGATGTTGAAGAGAAGACCCTTTGAAACATGTTTAGTATAATAAAAACTCAGATAGTGAAGTTGCGTGTTAAAATGCAACTACTTGGAACAACAAACGTTAAATTACAATTACACTATTTAAATCAATAAACGCTTCCACAGCCAGAATGTATATTTGTACAGGTCACTGATGCATCGCAAATGAAATGGCAGACCTCCTACATTAAACAAACAGTTTCAAAGTCACAGTTCTTATGTACAGAGTTAAATTATATAAATACACTATACATTTTGTTCCATCTTGTATAAATGACACAGGCAGCTGAGGTCGTTAAGGTATGGACTTGTGAATGAGAATTCTGCTGTTCAAAACCCTCCAGGACTGTCCTCTCTGAACTGAGGTTTCTCCTAGGTTTACCTCAGTCATTCATAATTGTAAAATGCCAGGGACGTACCCTAAACTTAGTCTGGAATGTTTCCTTCCCAAATTTCCTTTCCCAATTATTTCATTTCATGTATCATCACTGTCACCAGTGGTGCTGTATGTAGTAGAAATGGGCATTAATCACTATTAAAAAAAATTCCACCCGACTACTCTCTTGAAAGAAAAATGCTTGGGTTGAGTTGGTTTTGTTTGAGATTGGCTGATTGATGCTAATGCTCAGCATATTCGAATTCTTCCATTTGCCTTCTTGCTTCCCAGTAGCGTACTGGGGAAGGGAGAAGTATGTGGATGTAGGTAATAGGTTAGTGAGAGAAGGCTGGGCCTGGTGTAGTTTAAGTGCACATAGGCTAAGGGGAGATAGGAAGGGAGCGAATTTGAATAGGTGTCCTCTTTGTGGAGAGGCAGATAATGATTTGCATTATATAATTGAATGTGAAGAAACTAAGTTGTGGAGAGATCAGTTCTTACCTAAAGAATGGGAGAATGTTAACAAAGAAGTATTAAAAGTTAGAATAATGAAAATACAAAAGGAGAGGGATATAAAAAGAATAGGAGAATATATGGGGAGAGTAAGAGAAAAATGGTTTAGAAAAATAAAGCAATATGAATTTGTTATGACCGACCGTGCATAAATAACCACGGTGTTAAAATGCATGATAGACTAAAGAAACAAAAAATAGCAACTCAACTCCCAGTAGCATAGTGAAGATCTGCAGTTGTTGAATTTTCACACTACTAGAGATGAGTCTCATTCATTGTAGAATCCTCCTCTCTCAAAGTACACAATTTGGAGTAGGAAGGGTGTTTAATTCATATAGATGGGCAGCCAAACAACCATGTCCTATATATAATCAGAAGAGAGCAACAGTTTTTAATCGTGGACATTCTGGAATTATTGTTTGGTGGATGGTTTTCTGAATTATTAGTTTTGATGAGTGAAATGATAAAGATGGAATAAGTTTGAGGTGGAGAGAAAGATTCTCCACCAAGCTAGCAGTTTTAAAGCTGTATACTTTCAATGAATTTCCAGTGCTCTAGTTTAAATCTTAAGCTTCCTTTTGGGGTACTGCAAAAGATAACAGCCACTGCATAGTCTAATAAGATGGAGAAGGTATACTCATAGTTGCCAGCTTTCATGGTTTGCCCGTAAAATGTACCGGAGCGGGGAGGCCTTGTTACAATGTTATGGCAAAGGAGGTGTTTGGTGCTTTTATGGCTTTGTAGGCAGAATCAAAGTGGTACAGATTTTCACCACATACATGACAAAATATTAAATTCTATTGTAACTCAAAATTATAGACTGAATGTACCTCAGTAATTGTTATACAGTGCTTACCTTATGTGTATCCTTCATCATGATCATTATCTGGTGCCCCTTCACTGGGCTGCAACTGTAAGTGTGCAGATTTAAAATTTGATTGACCTCTAGTAACCAGCAGTAAATGGCCACAAACATTCAGTAATGGACAACGTGAATTGTAAAGTCAACTCTCGTAAGTAAATCCTTTTACCTTATTGCAGTATGTGACTGCAACATATGAGGGTCATTCAAATGAAACCCAGTCACTTGTGTAAAGTAACAGTAACGATTTTATTAACTCGAAAATAGTCGCCAAAACTGTTAGCACATTTATCCCATTGCGACACTAGCCGGTCGATTCCATCTTTGAAGAAGCTAGTAGGCTGCTGTTAGATCCAGGCCTGGGCCCATTCACACACTTCATCGTCTGTTGTGAATCAATGTCCACAAATAACTTGTTTCAGAGGTCCATAAACATGAAAGTCACACGGTGAAAGGTCGGAATTGTACGGTGAATATTCCAGCGTTTCCCATTGAAACTGCTGCAATGTCATCTTCACCGCATTGGCAGTGTGTGGGCGGGCATTATCATGCAGGAGAATAATGCCCTTCGCCCTTGGACAACATGCCTGGGCATTTCGACTTGATGGCTTGTCTAAGGTTCTGTAAAGTGGCTTGATAACGCTGGGCATTGATGGTGGTTCCTCGTTCCAGGAACTCGACAAGCAGTGGCCCTTGTGGTCAAAAAAGGACATCATGACCTTACCAGAACTGGTGTGCACGGTCTTTGATTTCTTTGGAGGTGGTGAAGTTGCATGTTTTCACTGCTTGCTCTGACGCTTGCTTTCCGGTCCAAAATGGTGACACCATGTTTCATCACCAGTGACAATATGTGACAGAAAGCCATATTCCTCCTCATGATAATGTTGCAGATGACTCAAAGACAGCGCCATTCGAGCATTGCGCTGTTCGGCAGTCAGTTGGTGGAGAACCCACTGCACACAAACTTTTCGAAATTTCAAGTGTTGATGCATTATGGTGTGAATGGTGCCCACGCTAATACCCAGTAACTGATGGATCTCGTCCAAGGTGATTCTGTGGTTGCCCAAGACTAAAGCATTCACTTCCGCAATCATTTCAGATGTGATGACACGATGAGCCTGTCTAGAACGAGCATCATCTTCCAGTAACTCGCGCCCCTCAAGGAATCTTTTACGCCATTTCACCACACTTGAACGACACAGACTGTACTCCCCGTACACAGCCTTCATTCGTCAATACATTTCACAGCCTCCAACTCCCTCCGCTGTTAAAAATCGAATCACTCGTTGTTGTTCCTGCTTACTCGCCTTCATGTTCAGTAGTGGACGATAACTTGTGTGACCACCCTCTCTTCGGCGTAAAACCACACTGTCGCTATGCAACGTCAAACATTGCGCACGCTGCAGTCGCTCTACCAATAGATGGTGCCACCATACATGCAGTTATGTGGCGCCACCTTACGTGTAATGCAAAGTTAGACGCACTGACCTGGTTTCATTTGAATGCCCCTTATACAAGTTTCCTATTTGTTGTAACAGTTTTTGTTTATAGTTTATATAATGATGTAAAATATGAATTAGAAATCTGTGTGTAGCCTAGGAAGTGCATTCTTTGCTTTAATTCATGTTTATTGTGGTACCAGAAATAATTTCAGAATGTGTGACATAAAGAAGCAGTTCTACCAGGTCTTAAAGTATTCTTATAAAACCGAATTCAATTTATTTTACATGGAATTTTTGTGCATTTACTGCATTGAACATTTTATGCATTCTAAATTTTGTGAAATCACAGTTTTACGCTTTGCTGGACAGGGGAAAGTTTTACAGGTTTCACTTTCTGGAAGTTGGCAGGTATGTACCTATATTGAGAGAGAGTTGGAGTGAAGGAAGGCAAAGGAGACCAGTTTTAGTGCTGAAGATGGAAAAAGTCCAAGTACATATGACAACAGTTATTAAATGTTAAACTTTGTTCCATACTGAAAGATGTACATGAATGTCTCACTCAAAATGATGCATAATGAGAATGTGTTTTATGTTTCCAGAGGTTTGGTAGCATGTGTGCTAGTCTTCATCCTTTTGGGTGTAACGGTGACACCAGATGGAGTGTTCAAGAGGCCACATCCAGCAGTCTGGAGGTTTACCTTTTGTTGCAGCATAGTGTATGAATTAGGGCTAATCTTCGTGTTATTTCAAGTAAGTGCATGCTGATTTCATTAGAGGCATGAAAAAAAAATAACAGTTCAAAAAAGATAACATAGTTTAGTGTCCCTTATGCAGGGCCTCAGAATGCTTCTAACGTAAGTGACTGAGTTGTGATGTCACCTTCTATTCTCACTGCCAAAGAAGAAAGGGATTGATATTTTGTGGGGAGAGAGAGGCGGGAGACGTTGCCGCTTATCGTGACCACATGAAGAGCGCATTAGAATTATGTGTACGAAGGCAATTGGGTTGCACTTGCATTGTAGGGCAGTTATTATTTATAGACAATTACAAAATAATGAATCTACATGCAAAGGATAGAACATGCAAAAATATATCAATGTAAAGATCTACGTTAACAAAAGAGACATATCTGTGAAATATTGATACTTATTCTCATGGGAAAATTTTGCTGATTCTCTCACAGAGCATAGTATTTCCCGCGCTTGTCCTTTAATTGAGATACGTTTACCAAAATACAGTTTTATTTGGTTACTGAATACACCCAGTTTTTTGTCTGGCTCACTGTCTTTGTCAGTGTTTTTGGATATTGTTAAATATCCATTAAAAGTGTTAACGCAATTGCAAATGCTCACAACACATGCACAGATACACAGACTCAAACAGGCGTAAACACAAAGCAAATAACCGTACAAATAGGATGATGCAAAATAATTTGTCAGTACACAGGCAATCTCTAAACTGATGCAAATACATTGCAAGCTGTGGCTAAAGGAAGGCACTGTTTATAACTGTAGCGACAGCAGAAGTTAAGACATGCAGTTCATGTTACTGCAATGGTCACTTGCCAGGACATTGTGCTAATCACGTGTTACATTATCAGCAACAAGGTTTTTGCATCTATCGTTGCTATGGTAACATCTTAGTTCTAACATCTAATCATTGCTATGACGACCGCTATGATGTATTCATCCCCTCCCATTCATTTAAAGCTTTTCGTCATGTGGTTAGTAGTAACTGCCAATCCCTTTGTTGATTGGAACTATAGTACCATGTAAAGTCGCACCATGCTGGATGTATATTGTTGGTTAGAGCTTTATTTTCATTTTTTTTCTCAAAATGCCATGAAGGTTTCAAAAAGCCACAACTGGATAATCTGCCATGCATGGATGCATCAATGGTAACATCATTTTTCAAAAAATGACAGTTTTATGGCTGTCTAAAGTTGTGGATCAAAAGATATTGTTAAGTAGCATACTTGAATATGCAAGTTTGCTAAGTTGTAACAAATCTAATGCTTATGTTGAAAAATTAAGATGTGTTATTTATTAGCTTTCAGAAGCTAATAGTGAAACATGGCAATCTTATTTCTCATTCACAATCAAATATTTGCTCAGACATCTGACTTAAAACTGTTTTTCATTAGGTACCTAACAGATTTGTTGCCTATTAATTTGTATTACGACATACATAAACATTATGATAATGCAGGAGAATGAAAATGGCTGCAACTTGTTGGCACTATGAAATACAAATGTAATGCTTAAAAACCTCCAAGACTCCTCTAATTATGATGTAAGGATAGCATGAAGAAACAGCAAATATCACTAAGGTTTTATTTTGTTACATGAAGATGATGATAATGATAGTAATGGTAATGAGAAACATTAATTGCATAGCTTAGAATGATTACATGTTTTGATTTTTACCCAGCAGTTTCTTAATACAAGGCATACTCCAAAACTAAGGTCCTGTAAACAATATTTAACAAATGGTAGGGCTGAATGACATTTCACGCCTACAGAGCTGTCTACTGACTCCTGAGGAACCTACTGCAGTGTTGGTGTGACACAGTAGGCGTTTGCCAGTTGGTGGGAGCAGATTGCAATGGCCACAACAATCGTAAATCTCGTCAGTTGTGAAGTGCGTGTTGTGATTAGATTTTTGCTGGCAAAAGGGTAGTCAGTTGCAGACATCCATCATGAGTTGTGCCTTGTGTATGGACCAGACATAATGAGTGACAAACAGGTTCGATACTGATGTCGAGAATTTCGAAATGGCCACATAAATGTGCATGATGAACAGCGAAGTGGTAGGCCCAGTATTCGGACCAATGACGTCGTTGAGCAAGTGAAGCAAAAACTTCGAAGTGATTGGCATTTGACGATTAGTGGTCTGGCTGATGAATTCCCAAATGTTGTCCTGTCACTTTACAGGATTGTCACTGAACAACTTGGATATCGGAAACTTTGTGCAAGGTGGGTGTCAAAACTGCTCACTGGTCAACACAAAGAGCAACAAATGCGTAGTGCACGACAGTTTTGGAGAGCTATAGACAAGATGGAGATGGTTTGTTTTCCCACATTGTTACGGGCGACGAGTTATGGATAACATACACCAATGCAGTGGTCCCATTCCTGTTCACCCAAACCAAAAAAGTGTAAGCAATCGCCGTACATGAATCACAAAATGATGACTACCATGTATTGGGACGAAAAGGGCATCCTTTTGATTGATTTCATGGACTGTGGGTCAACAATTACAGCTGATGTGTACTGTGCAACACTTTCCAAACTGAGACGTGTATGCAAAATCAACACCGCAGGAAACTGTCGTCTGGCATCATTTTCTTATACAACAGCACACATCCGCGCATTGTTGCCAAAATCAAAGAGGATTCAAGAGTTTCGTTGGGAACTCTTTGATCACCGTCTGTACAGTCGCAACCTGGCACCAAGCGATTATTTCTTCTTCTTGCATTTGAAACGGTGGCTGGGTGGATAACCATTTCAAACCGACGAACTCAAGACGAGCGTTACCAACTGGTTCAAGTCCCAGGTGGCAGACTTTTATGCTGAGGGGTTAAAGAAGCAAGCTGGTGCAGTATTACAGTAAGTGTATGGATGTGAACAGCAATTATGTGGAAAAGTAAAGTATATATTACTGTCAATAAAAAGCTTGCCTCATGAGCAATGTTGTTGTTATGACCAAACGGACCTTAGTTTTGCAATACGCCTTGTATTACATGAGAAAATATATTTGACTAATATTGTATTTATTAATATCTTTTATTAAATGCATATCAAAGTCATCTGAAATGGTAAATGCAATTTTTAAAGAGGTTAAAAGTGGTAAATGTATGGTTTCAATAGGTTGACAGAAAAAAATTAAGCATGGAAAAATGTTACAATATGTTTAACTTGTAACAGTACATTGTGTATTTCTTCGAGATATTGTTGACATTTCTTTGCCATGGCAAAATACTTTTCTTCCTATAGATTTAAACAGTATTTTTTGACTAGTAAATAAACAGTTTCCTGGAGGTATGCAAGGTATTGGTGTCTACTGTCCATTCCAAACCAGAGTTCCCTCTGATGTAAACAGAAGCATGTGCTTCTGCTTGTCACGAACTCAAGAACACACTGTTACGCGAACGTAAATAGTTCCTTAATACATGTATTGTATCCTGAAATATTAGGGCAGGAAAAATATATAACTGCACATTTTATTGTGGTTATCATAAGGACTATCGCTAAAGGTAATGGATATATACTAACTGTTAAGAGATTACAAAATATGATTTTCGTCTGTTGTTGCACTAACGCCGAGAGTATCTTGCTTGTTGATACCAACCGTATGCATGACTGCCATTCTCTTACATATACAAGAAATGCAGCAATGAATTCCCAGAGGTGCTATCTGAGTATTGAATAAACACTTTGCGTAACACAGGAAATATGATTAGTGAACAGTCATTCATAATACGCAGTCACACACGTTCAGCTCAGGTCAAATTTTGTGATTTAGTCAGTTGGTAGTTGAGTTCACATGGCAGAGGAAGGTGCGTGCAGTGCAAATAAACTGTTCAAACACAGAAGCGGCAAACAGTTAAAATGTGGCGAAAAACAAACAATACTTAATATATTCAACTCACTATTAGAAAAAATACCCGACACTTGCATTAGTGCATATTACGAAACTAATATCCGATTTTACAGGCGTTTCAGTGAGAAGTGTAACCAAAGCGTGCAGGGAATATAAACAGACATAATAGAAATAGAAGATGAGAATAAAATGTGGGAACTTGTTCTGTGTCGACAATGTTGTGGAATTGTGGATAAGCTGGTCATTATTTTGGAGAGTAGTTCTGATTCCGTTGTGGCAGCTGAGTCATCTTCGGAGGATTTAGATTTCGGTGTTGCACTTTTGCTCGAGGATTGTGATTAATGTAAGTAAAATATTCATTACCACATACTTATAAAATCGATTGTTACCTCAGGTTGCATTTTGAACTATGATTCTCACACAGGGCGTGTTTTTATAGATTTAAACAGTGTTCAACAAGTACGTGAGAGGGGAACAAGCAGCCATTACGGGCGGGGATTGCGAACTACTTTCGCGCAGATAATACAAAGAGTTTGTTTACTGTGAGAGGCACTCTGGTTTGGAATGGACAGTAGAGGAACTCAATTTTTGAAGATTTAGAAGCTTGAGCTCATTTGAGAGAGAAAATGCTGACGATGGGAACAAGCCGTCTCCCGAAACGCGTTCAAGTAAGAATATCATAGTGATGTAGTGTAACAACCCTCAACTCTCTATTTTAAAAAAAGTAGAGGAACTATACACAATTTGTAGCCTTTATGATTCAACATCGGCCAGAATTCATGTTGATCCCGAAACAAAGATGTTCTGCTACAAATGCTACACAAAAACTGCACTTAATTACATCATGCACTAAAATAAAAGGGAAACAAACATTTGTATGTATATTTATTTGCCATAATACTGTACATATAATCTTACAATTTTGTTATTCATTCTGTGAGTTGCTATCTTATTCCTTAGGCCACCACACATTTCAACCCATGGTTATTTATGTATGGTGGTCCATAGCTTAGTTCATGTTCTTTTTATTTATTTTCCTGAACCATTTTTTGCTTGCTATTTTAAGATGAGGCAGGACAAGTTGTGACAGAAACCAATACCGTGCGATGATAAAGTTTTTGTGGCCTCGTTTCAATGAAATGGGCAATCAAGAGTTGTGGTTTCAGCAGGATGGTGCCACCTGCCATGCTTCCCATGAAACAATTCAGCTGCTCCATGAGCGGTTCCCGGATCGCCTCATTTTGCGTAATGCTGACCATCAACGGCCACCAAGGTCATGTGACTCAACTCCTTGTGACTTTTTTCTTTGGGGTACTCTTAAATCATTGGTGTATGTCAATAAACCCCAAAACATTCGTGACTTAAAGGAGGATATTTGACGAGTTGTCAGAGAAATCCAAGTAGAAACTTGTCAGGCAGTCATAGCAAATTTCATGGATAGTTTTCTTGCATGCCAGCATAGTAGAGGAGGTCATAAGCCTAACATTATTTTCCATACCTGAAACGAGAAGGTGTGATGAACATGTTTATGTATTTTCTTAATGTGTTTTGAAAAAATAAAGTTCATAAATTGATATATCAAAACTTGTGCACTTTTTGAATGACATATTATTTTTGGATTGTACGTGAAAATTTCATCACAGTAGTTCATAACTGAGCATAATTATATTTTCCTACATGTTCCCAATAGTTTGAGTATTTGTATAACTAGTTCCTAAAATAACTCACTGATCATAGAGAGTATGTTGTGTTATAATACAACAGTTGCAGTTATGTATATGATGTGAGACATTGGAATCCTGACTAGAGATCGTCTGGCCAATCAAACCTTGCAGTACTCAGACAAAAGGCGCTACCCAAGTCTTACAAATGCAGGAGTATACTGTAAACATTTTGCACATTATCTAACATTAGATGAAACGTCAAACCACTATGATGGAGAATTAACAGCTATAAAAGCAGCATTACAGAACATTCTATAATGACCATACATAAAACAAAAAATAGTCATCTTATCAGACTCAAACTCAGCCATAGATAGGATAGTAAATTACAATAATAAAACAACAAGAAATATTAAAGAAATAAGAAGCCTAATTAAAGCAGTTGAAACTAGAAATCATGACACTCTACAATGGATCCCAGCTCATGTTGGACTTTTGGGCAATGAACATGCGGATCACTTAGCAAAGAAAGGTGCAATACAACAAATAAAACCTGTAGGACAAATAGAAATAAATAAACAATTAAATAACATTAAACAACATTTCAAAAGACAGCAGACTGGCTGAAGAAGATAAATTAAAAGATAAAGATTATAAGAATATTAAAGATAAAGTTGATATACAAAAAATGCCAAGGAAGACTGCAGTGGCCTTATTTAGGATGACAACTGGCCACGATTGCCTCATAGAACACCTCTACAAGATACGATGCTTACCTACACCCAAGTGAAGAAGATGTCATACTGAACAAACAGCATCTCGTCAAATGCAAAGGCCTTAAAAGTGATAACTTACAGACTTTATATTGGAAGCCAGAGGGAAAATGATACAGATCAATTAATCCCCAGTGCCATTGGTGAGCAACAACAGTCTTGCAATACTCAGCAAAAGGCAATTACTCAAGATGCTGTTTTGGAACATGTAATCATTAGCACAATGGAAACTGATAGTCATGATGGTTACTGCAATAATGATGCTGGATGTGAATACCTTTAATATTAGTTAAGTGAGCAGTAATTATAATAAGTAGTATATAGATGTATTGTTGTTAACATACAATGTAAATTTGCATGTGCATAGTGGAAGGGAGCAGCACCTTTTATTGCCAGAATGAAGAATTACGATAATCTGAAAGAACCTGAGTCACACAAAACCTTACACTGAAACAAGAACATACTGTATCTTGCTGTTTGGTTATACATAATACTCGTGGATGTACTTTACTGGTATTTTGGAACGTTACTTAAAAAAAAATCTGATGTGTTACACTCACATGACTTTCTCTACTCTTGTACAATCTAATTTTACAAACGCCTATTCTCCATATGCTTCATGTTAATCGAGATATCGAGATGTCAATCTTATTGGTAATTTTCTTGTAGATGCAAGGAAAATATGGTAGCTTTTAAGTGATGGTCAAACATTTTAACGCTGGTTGCTATGCGGCGCATTCCATTCTCTTTGCAAGTCCAGGACATAAAAAAATGAATAACGAATTTGAGAAGAAGTATAAGTATTGGAAAATTTAAGGAAATAACAAGCAATATCTCGAAAACGGTTCACTCAACAAAAGAAATGTATATGACATAAGTTGTGTATTTTAATGCGATCTACATTTTTTGTGTAGTAAAATTTTGTCTATCTCTTATGGTTTACCAGTTATGCAAAAGTCGTTCACAATGAAGAACACTTTTGGAGACATTCCCAGAAAATTCGAGATATACATTTCATTACGCATAACATTATCTTAAACATATGATATTTTAATCAAAATCGTTAGAGCCATTTTTGAGAAAATTAAAATTTTCGAAAAATGTTCTATGTAAAGGGTAGTCTGGGGTGGGGGGATTTTCTTGAAAACCTTCGTGTCGCATCTCTGGAAGATACTGAACCTAAATACCAAGTTTGGTGTTTATCCGACTGTTCGTTTTTGAGTTATGCTGTTCACAGACACACACACACACACACAGACACACACACACACAGACACACACACACACACACAGACACACACACACACACACACAGACACACACACACACAGACACACACACACACACACACAGACACACACACGGACATGTTTCCAAAAATGCTTTTTTTGGATTCAGGAGGTCTCAAAACATGTATTTCCGGTGAAATCTCGGTATCGAATTTTTGGGTGGAATGCAATACTTCTCCTACTTACTAATAGTAATAGTAATAGTAATATTTATTTTCATCATTATTACAATAATACAAATAAAGCTTACATCTAAAACTTATGTCTAGTGCACCAGTTTTCTAGCTCCCCCATATTTAGCCCCTAGGCTGTATATATGGGATAAAGCTACTATACCATCTCTCCACTTTACAAACTATGCTCGTTCAGCTGTACCTTTCTTAAGCTCCTTATCCACTTATCCCTTGTGTTGCCTAAAAATGTCCCCATCATTTTAATTATTTCTACTTTTGTGCTTCCCAACATTCTTAATGCTACTGCTTCTTTGTTTAACTTGTCCCATTTTTTATTCCATATAACCTCTCTCCACCTTTTAACCTTATCACATTCTATTAGACAATGAAAAGTACTACCCGATTCCTCACACATAATACATCTCCCCAAGCCATTATATCCATTCCTTTTTAAAAATATTACTCCTGTGCGCATCCACGCAAGACCTATTCTACCAAATTGATTACATATATCTACATACTTCTCCCTTCCCCAATCTCTTTTAACTGATTTATACAAAATCAATGACCTTTTATCCTCAAAACTAGCCCATATCTCTTGTTTCTCGATATCTTCCACCCTCAATCTCACTTCTTTCCAAAACCCACTATTATTATATTTATCTAATAGGAAAATATTCCTCATGCCAATTTCTTTTAGGACATTTCCCATCTCCCCTAACCAGCACTCTTCTCCTAGGACAGCTTTTTGAAACTGTATACATTCTTTTAATATATTATTATCTTCTAAATTTAAACATCTATACCAATACTTCAATATTCTTTCCACTATTATACCTTTTCTCCCTACCCTTCCTTGCTCTGCCAGTGCCACGCCCCTTGGTGAACTCTTGGGTAAACCCAAAACTTCTCTACAAAACATTTTATGGACTATATCAATCTTAATCCATCCCTTTGCCACCCCCATATTTCTATTCCATATAACATTTTTGACTCTACTACAGCTTCATATAGCCTTTCCAACCAGTTCATTGTTAGCGTGGGTGTTTTGCACAAGCAAACTCTAACAGCTTTCATCGCTAGCTTTCCTTTCAATTGTGCATATTTAGATTGTGCTTCCCACTTCCCGTTGCTTGAGAATCTAATGCCCAAGTAATCAAATTCTTTTACCACCTCTATTTGCTCTCCATTTATATACCATCTTTCCTCTCTTTTCAATTTTGATCCTTTCTTGAACACTATTATCTTGGACTTTTTTGTATTCACCTTTAGCCCCCATTCCATACTAAATTTTGCAATTTCATTAATAGCATGTTGCAACCCTATCACTGTTACTGCCCCAGCTACTAGATCATCTGCAAATAGTAACCCTGGTATTTCCTTTTTCCCTATGACTGGGCAGTGTTTATTACTTTTCATTATTCTATCTAAAATATCATCTATAAATAAGTTAAATAATATTGGACTAAGTTTACAACCTTGCCTCAGACCTAAATTTTGCTGTATATAATCAATAGTACTATTTCTTCCACATTTTACACAAAATTTAATTCCTTCATACAATTTTTGTACCCCCTCGATGAATGCAGTGCTGACTCCTTTATTCCTCAATTTATATGCCAAAGCCTCTCTGTTTATAGTATCAAAAGCCTTCTCGAAGTCTGCAAAAAATATGTATACCCTACCCCTTTTATTTCTTAAATATTTGTTTACTATAGTTTGAATTATCATTATGTTATCTATTGTTCTTTTTCCTCTCCTAAAACCTGTTTGGTATTCTGATAACTTATCTTCCCTCTCTACCCACTCGTATAATCTTCTAGCTAATATACCAGTGTATATCTTGCCTAATATAGATAATAAACTAATTCCTCTGTAGTTGCTTGGATTATTTGTATCTCCCTTTCCTTTATACAATGGTGCAATAATGCTCACTTTCCAGCTTTCCGGTATCACTTTCTTCTCTTTGATTCTGTTAAATAGCTGTGTCAACAACTTTGTACCCTCACCTAACTCCCCAAAATTTTTCCAAAATTCCCCCGGAATTCCATCGGCCCCTGTAGCCTTCTTCTGTTTTAATTTTTTTATTTCATACTCTACCTCTATGGTTGTAATCTCTTTGTCTAAGTGCTCCACTCTGTTCTCAAAATTTCCCCAATATACTTCACTTTTTTGAACTCTTCCTCCCCCCAATAAACCTTCGAAATGATATTTCCATTCCCTTGGTGTTATCTTATTAACTACCTGTTTCTTTCTGTACATTTCCTTAACAACTGACCATATATATTTATTTTCTTTCCCTCTGACTGCCTCCTTAATCTTTTCTCCCATTCTTTGCTGCCAATCCTGCTTTTTCTCATCTAGTAGACATTTATAACCCCTTTTATTTGCTAAAAAAATTTGCCTATCTTCCTCCTCTTCTGACCTTCTCCATCTATCCATTTCTTTCATCACTTCTTTCTTTGCCTTTCCACACTCTTCATCATACCACCCACACTGATTTACATTCACTTTAGGCTTCACTTCCATCCTACTACCTGCCCACTTAACCATTGATTCTAGCCTTTCCAGTGCTCCCTTTATCCTCCCACCCTGTAATGCTTCTCTAATACCAAGTTTCCTTAATTCACCACACTTGGAAGTTAAATTACACCTAAATTGTTCTGCATTCTCCTCTTTCCATTTGTAACTTCTGATTTGTTTTAATGCTAATTTTTCATCTTCCTTGTAACATAACCCTAGTCTTATTTTCATCTTTAATGGAAAATGACTACTATTTGTTATTATGTTCATAATCTTGAATTCTTCCATCACCTCTTCGATTCCTATACTACATATCATATAGTCTATTACACTTTGTCCGATTACACTTACAAATGTAAACTCTCCCCACTGGTCCTCTCCTTTGTTTCCATTACATATTATTAAATTATTCTGTTCGCAAAATTCTATTAACTTTCTACCTTCTGCATTTATCACTTTATCTCTACTTCTCCTCTCCTTTTCCTCATTTTTTTCCCAGATACATTCACTTTCTATATTTAAACTTCTTGGATTATATTCCCCTACTCTTGCATTAAAATCCCCTACTACAATGATCTCTATGTTAGGATTTTTGCTTCTTAAATCTTCCATACTATCATTCAGTCTTATATATAAATTGTCCTTATAAAATTCCGAGACTTCTGGTGGGTTTATACACTATGCCTAATCCTATACAAACTTCCATCCCCTTCGCCCTATTTATCTTTATCCACATTATTTGGCCTTTCTCTATACTCAACACTTCACACACATTTATTCCACTACTCTTGTTAATGAACGCTCCAATACCACCGGAGGCCCTCCCTCTTTTGCTTTTCCTTTTACCATGATCCCCTATATAGTCATATCCTACCACATCTATCTTCTCACTTTCATTCAACCAAGTTTCCACCATTACTATTATTTCACCTAATTTTAGCACTTCAAATACTTCGCCATTTATCACTTTCGCTTTTAGCCCTTCCACATTAAATGACACCACCTTCAAATCTAGACCCTATCTTGAATCCCTTCTTCCCTCTCTGAATTTTTCTAACTTTGCCCTATATCTAGTTATCCTCTCCTGCGCCGCCGGATCTTCTCTCTCCTCCTCTAATTCCAGGATACTTCCTTCTGGGGTTGACACCACTTTGAGGCCGCTTCCACTCGCGATCATCTGTTTTTCTCGATCAGCTGCCACCAGGGTCATCGCCTCTTGCTTCTCTCGTTCACTGGGTATGACGCATCTCCTTGGTGACGTCACGCCAGCTATTTCCTCCCTTCCACTTGCACCTCTACGCACGTGTCCCTCTCGTTCTTGGATTACGTCGGCCGGCTTCACTGCATTCGCTTCCTCTGCTGAATTTGCTCTGCTTGTTGTTCGATCTGAAATCAAACGCTGACTCATATCCTGCTTCCTGCCGTCTATCCACAGTTCTAGTCCTCTTACAAATGATTTTTTTCCTTCTTGCCTGGCTTGATTCATTTTCGCTAATAATAATCTTCTTATCTCTCTCTCTTCTTTTCCATAGTCTCGTTCAACAAAAATTCTCGTTCCTTTCAATTTTCTTCCGTTATTCAAAACTGTCCATTTGATTTTACTAGTTGCAAATTTTACTACTATAGGTCTGGCTCTGTTGCCCCTTCTTCCGATTCTAAAACACGTTATAATTTCCCAGCCTGCCAGCTTTATATCCATTCGTCTTTCTAATATTTCCTCCACTGCTTGCTCTAGGCTTTTCTCTCTGTTTTCCTCCACCCCGAATATCACTATATTGTGTCTTCTTGTCTCCATTTCCATATTCCGTTCCATCTTGTTCAATCTTTCTTTACAGATGCGAAGTTCTTCATGCACTTCCTTCGTTGTAGTGAACAACATTCCTTTCAATTCTTCTATCTTTCTATCGATATTTAATTCTATTCTCTTTTCTATTTTCTTCAGATCCACTATATCCTCTGAAATGATTTTTAACATTGTCATTATCTGTGTCATTCCTTCAGGTCCTGGGTTTAATTCTACTCCTCCAATAACCAATAATACTGCCAGGATCACAAACAGCCATAGGTATTCCTTTGATAGTTGATTCCTTTTCTCTTTCTTATTCTTTTTACCGTTTGTAAAGCACCCAATTCTGGCCCTATACACTTCCAAATCTACCCCCATTTTTCTTTTTTCCGATCTTTCCAGGAGTGCTACGTATATGCGACCGCTCGCTTCCGCTGCTCGCGCTAGACTCTCCTACTTACTATACGTAGTAGAGAAAGTAAAAATCTGATGTGTTACATTTATGTGACTTTCTCTACCTGCTATTGCTTTTTAGTGGGTAAACAAATTATTCTTAAGAAACTTTATTTTTCTATCTACTTCATTATAATCAAGATAAACCTTTCCAGAAATAGCTACATTACACATTTCGTTAGCACGTGACAATAGTTACAAAGGGAACAGCGATAGTCAAATGTTTAAGAACTGGGCACTATATGCTGACCTTAAAATTTCATTCTCTTTCCATGACATCACAAGAAACAGCTGATAATCAACAGAACCTCAAAAGAATCACTTAGTATTGAAGAATACAAACCATTAATAATGGATATCTCAGAAATGGTGGATGTTATAAAAATAGTTATGCAAAATAAACTGCGTTTTAAAGAGGTCTACATTTTTGTGTAGTACATTCTCGTCTATCGCTGAACGTTTACCACTTATACAAGATTATACAAAACTCCTTCCAAATGAAGAGGACTTCACAGGCTATTCCTAGTAACTTCAAGATATACATTTTATTTGTTATGTAAATATCTTTAACATTGGTGTTTTAATCAAAATCATTAGCCATTTTTCAGAAAGCCAAAAAATTGAAAACTATTTCATGCAAAAGGTAGTTTGGAGTGGCAGGACTTTTTTGAAACTCTTTGTGTCGCATCTTTGGAAGATGCTGAACTTAAATACCAAGTTTGGTGTTTATCAAACAGCTCTTTCTTGAGTTACGCTGTTGACACACACAGTGTGGACATTTTTCTAAAATTTACTTTTTTGGATTCAGATGGCCTCAAAACATGTATTTCCGATGAAATCTCTGTATCAAATGCCTTCTCTGCCTACTATGTATATGGTAAAAAAAGAAAAGGACCAATTTTCCCACCTTTAGCTTCATTACTGTTTACTGTCATTCTATGACAGCAGTTTCCAGTCATAAGATAAATTGAATATGATATGTGATTAGTAGGTCCCGGATTTTATGTAATATCAATTTCAGAAATATGTATATAACTATGTAAGTAAAGTTGACTAAATATGTAAATAAGTAAGTAATGAAGCAAGTATATATAAAAATCAAACATTTTATTTCTTTGCTATAAAATAAAAGTTTACAGATAGTCAAATTGAGATTACTATATTAATCATAATCACTTCACTTCTGCTACAAACTACTGAAAGACAAGCGTCCCCCATTCAAGCTTTTGGGTTGCTTTGAAACTGCACAATTAATTGTAATGTACTTTTCCAAATTCTCTGTTGTCATGGACAGTCTTCTGTCTGACACATGCTTTTATATTATATAGAGAAGAGTCATTCAACTTCACGAGAAGTCAACAGTGCATATTAAAACAAGTCACTGTTTTTCGCATTAAACTCGTGAAATTTTATAAAATACAGCTTTGAATATAATGAAAATGTATAGGATGAACAACAATGAATGAGTAGCACAATAATGGAAAATGTTCAATGCAAATGCATAAGATTGATGACAATGTATTCAGTGAGGTAGTATTTTAATACCTGAATAATTTCAATTGTTATTTATAATAAGTAAATTTGATTACAGCCCGCCTTGAAACAATATGTATGTAATAATTATTTAAATTGTATGTAACAGTCATTGCAAATGCTTATTTTTATTGTAAACATATTTTATTAATGTTATGTGAATACATTACATACTCTAATAATGCAAGAACTGTGAGAATAATAAGTTTTAGGTTGCTAACAATGAGTAATAATGAGGTAATTGTAGCAATAATGTGTTTAGAGTTTGAAATGTACTGGTCATGATTAGAGCAACAATGACATAAATTCTGTAACAGTTTTAAATTAGCAAATCAACAGCAAAGAAAAGTTTTAAGTTAAATGCAGAAATTCTATTGGACTAGAATTAGCCAATCAGAGACTTGCAATACCGAAGCTTACGGGTTTTAACCGTTGAGGGTTACTCAGTTGCTGGCGCAACTTGATAGAGTATAGATGGGAAAATGTGTTCTCTATGGGTGATTAGTAAAACAGATATATGCGCTAGTTGAATGTATAAAAGTTTCTCACAGTTCTTTAAAAAGTGTAGTGCTGTATAAATATGTGCAAGAATTTAAATAAAAAGTTAATTTAAAAGTTTAATTCTGTGATGTCTACAATAATTGTCATACCACGTCCTACCTAAGATACATGACTCTAAAGTAAGACTGATGCAGCCGAGGCAAATTCAAACAGTAATATTACGTAAGCATTAAATTCAAACCAACGCCCAAAGCGTGTTACAAACTACATAAAGCAAATATTATTACATAAAACAATTCTTCAAGTTTACGTAAATATATATTATGCAACAACAACAACAATAATCTACTTCAGGTTTGGCGTCCCAAGCGAGGAGCTAAATCAACTACTTCAAGTTGACTCCCAACTGCGGGGCAGATAAAGTAATTTACGTAATTTATTACGCACAAAAATACCTACTTCAACAGTAATAAAACATTAAAATTATTTTTCTCTTTTTACTATTTTAATGGATAATAACAATTCAATGGAAGTGAAAAATAAACTGAAAAATGTACAATAATTCTGTAATAAATTTAAAATATGTGAAATTATGTAATATGGTGTGAAATATATAATATACCAAATATGGGAGAAAAAAATATATATAGTAAAATTTGTGTGCAACATTCCTACATGTGTATCTCATCAACATTTGCCTTTTATTTGTGCATAAACATGTAGTATTAAGATGATGTGTAATTGCATATAATCCAGACTGCAGTCGCTAGCTATAAATTACGCTTCATTTCTTATTTCCTTCCTCCAGACCAAAGCTGATGCAATACGGCTTCTGAAACATATTGATCCAGAATTAGGAGTCCCATTGAAGGAGAAAAGCTATGGTGGAAATTGCCGTATTTATGACCACGAGAGGCCAGATGATCCTTTTCACAACATATGGGTAAGCTTAGTTAATTTACTTGTTCATTCTCGAACAGCTGTATGTTTATGAATACTCTTTTTGTGTGTACCTTTTGACTTTACAAGCTGTTAGCTTACTCTGTGGTGTTGAAAAGAACTAAGTCCTGGAGATAATACATTTAAAATGCAACAAACGTTAACCAAAAACTTGTCATTTTCTTATTTGATGTAATTGCATCTAGATGTCAACACAGATTTTATCCAGAAGGAATGAAGTATAGCTGTGATATATTTATGCTATTCTCCTCTGCCTATGTACCATCACTTTTTTATAATTTTACAAATTATATGGATCTTGTGAATAGTAGGGAAGCCTGCCTTGAACTTGTTAATAAATGTGGGGCACACAAATGTAAATCTGATGAGCAGGCCCAGAATTTCTATGTATTGGCAATCATGCTTGTTAATTTAGTAGATTAGTTAGTTAAATGACCAATAAGTAGTTATTCAATGTTGTCATTATTGTGATAACTGAGGTTGAAGCAAAAGCAAATTTTATACTAAAGAAAACATCTGTGTTACACTCACATGACTTTCTCTACTCTTGTACAAAGTATTTTTTACCAACGCTTATTCTCTATATGCTTCATGTTAATCGAGATGTTAATCTTATTGCTAATTTTCTTGTAGATGCAAGGGGAATTGGTAGGCTTTAAGCGATAGTCAAATATTTTAAGAGCTGGTTGCTATGTGGAGTATTTCATTTTCTTTGCATTACCAGGACAAAAAAAATTGAATAACGAATTTGAGAAAAAGTATAAGTATTGGAAAATTTAAGGGAATAACAAGCAATATCTCTGAAATGGTTCACTCAACAAAAAAAATGTATATAACATAAATTGTGTATTTTAATGCGATCTACATTTTTTGTGTAGTAAAGTTTTGTCTATCTCTTATGGTTTACCAGTTATGCAAAAGTCGTTCACAATGAAGAATACTTTTGGAGACATTCCCAGAAAATTCGAGATATACATTTCGTTTGTCGTGAAAATATCTTAAACATATGGTATTTTAATCAAAATCGTTAGAGCCATTTTTGAGAAAATTAAAATTTTCGAAAAATGTTCCATCTAAAGGGTAATCTGGAGTGGGGGGGGGGGTTCCTTGAAAACCTTGCGTCGCATCTCTGGAAGATACTGAACCTAAATACCAGTTTGGTGTTTATCCAACTGTTCGTTTCTGAGTTCGTTTTAATTTTTTTTGTCCTGGTAATGCAAAGAGAATGGAATACTCGACATAGCAACCAGCTCTTAAAATATTTGACTATCGCTAAAAGCCTACCAATTCCCCTTGCATCTAGAAGAAAATTATCAATAAGATTAACATCTCAATATCTCGATTAAATGAAGCATATGGAGAATAAGCGTTTGTAAAAATAGTTTGTACAAGAGTAGAGAAAGTCATGTGAGTGTAATACATCAGTTTTTGTTTTTGTTTTTTTTGGCGATCTGTCTTTATATGTTAAAAAAGTTTTGAAAATATTAATTTAGATTCTTCTGTAATTAAAATTTCACTTTAGAATTGCATTTTCACTTACTAATAAAGTTTTACCACTAATATGTATATATTTACTAAATTATTTGTTCTTGATTTTCAAAATTTGATCAATTTTACCAGAAATTGAGGGCTTTTTTTTTTTTTTTTTTTTTTTTTGGACGAATGCCATTGTACTGCTTGCATCTTGCCAATTTGTATTCAGATCCTCATTTTCACTATCATTGATAGCAGCTGAGGAGAAGTTACACCACACTTTCCTGATTCACTGTCAGTATCACTACTTTCATCTCCTTCACGAATCATTTTCTAGCAGTGCAGCTTCAGTTTCCTCATCAGTTGTAGACTCTCTGTTCCATTGTACCATATTATGATACACTAGACTGCAATGAAAACTAATCCAAGACACAAAGCCCAGCAACAAACCTACCACATGCTGCTGGTTCACCTGCAATTGTTTGATGTAATAACCTCACAAAGGAAAAGAACATATGATGTATTACATTCACATAACTTCCTCTACTCACTGCTCTACAAACTATTCTTATGAAAGCTTACTCTTCTATCTACTTCTTGTTAATATAGCTAAACCTTACTCATTTCATTGTAACTACGATGTGTAATAAAAAAATAACAGGAATTTTTAATTTCACGAGCTTTATAGATCCGATATTCAAAACTTTTATTTTATCTTGTTGGTACACATGTTCCTGATGTATGTTTGCATTTTCAGCTGTTTTGAATAGTTAGTTTATTGTTGACAGTTGAAAAAGTTTTATGTATTTTCCAGTGCTCGGTGAATTTTTACTTTAAAAAAAAGATGGATAGAAGAATTTGCATTAAATTTTGCTTGAAAAATGGAATAACATGCAGCACTGCATTCAAAATGTTGACTGTGGCTTTTGGCGAATCTACTATGAGTAAGACAAGAGTTTACGAGTGGTATAAATGTTTCAAAGAGGGTTGAGAAGACGAAGACGATGACTGCCCTGGATGCCCTAGCACTTCAATTACTGATGACAATGTGGAAGAAGTAAAGAAAATGGTTCTGTAAAATCGCTGAAACACCATCAGAAAGGTTGCTGATGATGTGGACATATCCTTCGGCTCGTGCCAAACAATTTTTTGGATGTTTTGGCCATGAAACATGTAGCAGCAAAGTTTGTTCCGAAATTGTTGAATTTCGACCAAAAATGTTGCATAGATATCACTCAGGAATTGCTAAATGAAGTCAAAAATGATCCAGAACTTCTAAAGAAGGTTATAACAGGTGACAAAACATGAGTATATGGGTATGATGTTGAAGCTAAGGTCCAGGAAACTGCCTGAAGAGCCAAGACTGAAAAAAGATTGACAAGTTCGATCACATGTGAAGGTTCTTCTCACTGTTTTTTTCGATTACAATGGGATAGTACATCAGGAGTTCCTGCTTTATGGTCATACGGTCAATAAGGAATACTACCTGGAAGTTATGCGTCATTTGTGTGAAGCAATCCGAAGAAAACAACCAGAATTGTGGCAAAACCACTCGTAGAAATTGCATCACAATAATGCACCCGCTCACATCTCAATGCTTGTTCGTGACTTTTTGGTAAAAAACAAAACAGTTATGCTGCCTCTGCCACCATATTCGCTGGACATGGCTCCCTGCGACTTCTTTCTATTTCCGAGGCTGAAGAGAACCACGAAAGGACAACGTTTTGCCATCATTGATGAGATAAAAACAGAATCGCTGAAGGACTTGAACACTATAACGAAAAGTGAGTTCCAGAATTGCTTCCAAGATTGGAAAAAGCACTGGCACAAGTGTATTATATCTGAGGAGGATTACTTTGAAGGAGACAAAGTTGATGTTGATGATTAAATAAAAATTCTTTAAGAAAAACAAAAATTCCCGTTACTTTTTGATCTCACCTCGTATAAGAAAGATACAGTACAATCACTAAAGCAGTAAGCAAATCTTTTCAAAACCAGTCCCTATGTGATAGCCTTGAAATTCTGTTTTCTTTGCATGAAAATGAAAAAGGAGGAAAAAGAGAATAGTGATTTGCAGCTGAGAAAAGTATTCACTATATAAAAACTCAAACCAATAACAAAGAATATCTTGGAAATAGTTAATACCATAAAAATGCTTGACATAAATTGTATACTTTGATGAGATTTACAATTTTTGTGTAGTAAGATTTTGTGTATCTCTTACGGTTTACCAATTATACAAAAGTGATTCAGAATAAAGAGGACTTCAGAGACTATTCCCAGAAAATTCAAGATATACACTTTGTTGAAAGTAGCTTAAATATACGCTATTTTAATCAAAATCGTTTAAGCATTTTTGAGAAAATAAAAAATAATGAAAAACTTTCCATGTAAAGTGGGTAGGGGATTTTCTTCAAAATCTTCATGTTGCATCCTTGGTAGGTTCCAAACTTAAATACCAAGTTTCATATTTAACTGACTATTTGTTTTTGAGTTATGCTCATCACAGCTACACACACATACTCATAAACCTTTTTCAGGTCCAGGGTGCCTCAAAACATGTCTTTCAAGTGAAATCTCAACATCAATTTTTTGGGTGGAGTATGATATTTTACTTATTGTAAGTATGTATTAAAGAAAGTAATTGAATTATAGGAAATTAAATAGGCTTTTTGAGAGAGAAAACTTTACCAACATGCAGTTTAGATGCTGATAATCACCCAGAAGTCAGTTCTTCTGTTGCAAATTCAGTAACTTAATTGTGTAGGAAAACCAGCTAATGTGGATCAGATTTGATAAGATCTTGGCATTTTATGTGTGCATAGTGCATCAGATTTCTTTGATCTTGGCAGTTTAAGGGTTAAGGCTGGTTCACAACCACCCGAGAACGGTAACCAGAATGGAAACGGGAACGGGAAGTAATGCACCATGCAAGATATTGGTTCACAACAGCCCGGTAATGAGAACAAAGTGAAAGCCGGATTTGCGCATTGGGATTTCATTTGTTTTTTAACTGACCAATGATATTTTTTCACCTACTTCCAATTTAGCCAAGCCAATGTCAAAATTCGATAGAGTAAACATTATCTAAATGCATATCCATTACATTTGCGATCCCTCTACTTATGCCAAGCTTTCATTCCTTTATTTAATGGCATACATCAAAATTGTTTATTGTTCTTTTTTCATTTCCACCGGTTTTAGCTGTTCTTTGTACCTTTTGCCATTGTTTTTTAGGTAATAGTCAGTTTTGAGTTGCATATAAACAAACTACAAATGACCCTTTCACCAGAGGAACCAGCGCTAATTAGATTTGTGGGTGTCGGGATGAGGTTAGGAAGCACATTTACTACTAATTCCTTCTAGTTTCATATTTCCAGCTTGCGACTATAGAGAGCACTAGTGGCTGTTTCATGTCACGGCCGCCTAGAATAACCTCTAGAGTGAAGAGTCTAATATGCACAATAGGGATCTAATATGCCGTGCCTGGGAACGAGAACGAGAAAGTTAAAAGTTGGGCAACTCTTGTTTCCCGTTCCCGGGAAGGCTTCCCGTCGATTGTGAACACCCCTATTTAAATACACGTATTTCAACTTTCTCGTACTCATTCTGGTTACCGTTCTTGTTGGTTGTTAACCAGCCTTTAATATGCAGACATTTTCCAGGTACCACAAAGGGATCATTAACAAAGATATTCCATTTTATCTTGAAATGTGCATGCTATAAGTGAAAGTGAATGGGATGTGTGGTATCTGATGTAGTACCTAGTTGAAAAAAGGCATGCATTTGTTTATTTGATGGTTGTATCTGTTTAAAGGATAAACTGGACTTGTTTGTACCGACACACTTCTTGGGCTGGTGGTTAAAAACCTTGGTACTTCGTGACTGGTGGCTATGCACAGTACTGTCTGTGATGTTTGAAGTCCTAGAGTATACACTGGAGCATCAGCTGCCCAATTTCAGTGAATGCTGGTGGGATCATGTAAGTGTTATCAGTGCGCACACATAAGGTATTGAAGAAAATGTTAGGAACACTAACGTACAGGGTGAACACAAATGATTATAGGGGTTGTAAGCTTATCTACTATTTTCTCTGCTGTATGCAATATAATTTTTAATCACAATTAAAAATTGAAGAGAAAGTGTTACCATAACACCAATTACAAGTGTTTAATATGGGATCTGTTTGTGACATGCCACAATCCAGCCAGTAGTGCATGTCTGCTGTAACTGATTCTGTTGCTGCAATAATCTCTCGTCTCAACTCAGGTAGGTCTGCAGGTAGCGATAGTACATTTTCTTAACACCTTCCACACTGTCATTGTTGGAGCTGCTAGTTCTTACCTCACTACCACACAGAGCTTACGATTGTGTGTGAAAGCCATTCTGATTCTCTCCACATTCTCTCTGATGTCTATGGTCGCCCAGTACTCTTTCCTTTAGAGAAACACCTCGTCATTTGAATTCACTTGTACCATTTTTTAATGTTCTTACTAGTGATAGGACGATACAATTATTTCTTGATACCGATACTATTTGTTAGCACCAATACTGAATACTTACTTTATAAAAAACTGTAAAGGCTTTTGCACTGAATTATGTTCTTATTAGTAGTTTTCTGTGTATAAATGCACGTAACCAATTTTGTATTGTATGCTAATTCCAAAATTGTTCCTCTTTCATTCTCCAATTGGCAATATTTTTTATATTTTGATAATGCCACAGGTTATATATCCCCTATTGTTAGTAAAGGCTGCTGCTAATAATAATTTCTTTGCTTCCCTTTTTATGTAACTGTATTTTATGCTGAAAAGTTTCTCTTAAAGGATTTTCTATACATATGGAAATAAGTATGATGGTATACCTGTAAGCTATGCTCATAACCCGAGTTTGTCTTGCAGAAACACAACCTAACAGGTGGAAGGAAAGAACAAATATTTCCATGCACTTATCATCTTTTGTCTTAAGTTCTGATTTGTTTCTGCTGGATTCACAAATTTTGGTCACCAGAGAAGGAAAATGTAAAGGTTGAGAATAAGTAACTAAGCCAGGCTATAGCGGAAATGTGATTTATTATGTCAATTAAATCAGCTTCCATTCCAACACAGTTAACGCTCCCCCTTGTTTTGCATGTTTTCGACACAAGAGACTATGGAATGTTGCATTGATTCACCCACAGAAAACGCAGTCAAGGTTTATCAAGAGCTATAGCCCAGCAACTCTTTGGAGACACATGCAAGGCAATAACGTAAAGTCTCAACTCCTTTAATTTCTTATGTAGCATAAAGTTAAATGCAAAAACTTTCAATAATACAAAACTTAAAAATTTAAAAGTATCAAGGTATCGACGGTATCAAGGTCCCATCCTTAATTCTTACCAGAAGGAATGTTAAGACGAAATATCTGTGATGTTTGTTTTTTTTCTTTCATTAATATGGCTACAAAACAAAACGTGCACATGTAGAATTCAATCTTTCACAGTTTCTCTTCAATTTAAGTTACAATTAAAAATTATATTCTATACTGCAGAGAAAAAATATATGTTAAAAATTCCTATAATCATTTGTGCACATGTATTTTAATGTTGGTGTTCACATAGTCTTGTTTAAACTTTAATATGACAGTCAGGAATTCATTACAGCTACATATATTTATTGTTAAAATAAATAACCATATAATTTTCCTTAAATTCCATTTTGTTTGAAAATATCAAACAACTCCCATTTCTAGTCATCTTGAATAACCAGGACTGTAACAGTCTAAACATTATTGATCACTGCTACCCGAATACTATTCAGTATTATGAATTTATCATCTATACTTTTAACTGTTTAGCGGACATAAGTATATAGAGCACAAGAAAAATGTAATAAGTTGCAATGTTGCAAGGAGAACATTGTTTATCTATGGTAACACAAAAACTGAAATTGGAATTATGAAGCTGACGTAAGGAGAATGGTTTATTGAAAAAAGTTACATTGCTTCTTCCCTTGCATTTCTTGTATTCATCAACTGTAGTAGAAAGCTATTCAAAGCTTTAGCAAATGTCCTAGATAACTCTGTTTTCATAATTTTGTTATATTCATATTTGCCCTGTGCTTTTTATATAAAATTTAAATTTTTTATAGCAGGCAGAAGCGGAATTAACATGGTTCCTCAGTAAAATATTGTGGGACAATCACTAGAAAATAATGAAATAGGTAGTTTAACATGGAAAAGTAATTAATAAACATGTTTAAATCTACTTGAAGTATTACCACAGAAAGAGAGTTACAGAAAAGAAGTTTACGTCTTATACAGGGTCAAAAATGCTCATTTACAGCACTTCAGAAAGACTAGGAGATAACAAACCTTTTTTTTATGTAACAAAACTTAGGCAGATACACCAATTTTCCACTAGGTGGCCTCAAAAGGGTAGGTCACTCGACTTCAATGTGTTATAAAATACTGTTTACAATGTTTCAGGGATGAGAGAGTAATAAACTAATATGTTATCATACAAGGTGGGATCAAAAAATAACGGGAGCTTTTAATTTTGCGAGCTTTATATATCCTATGTTCAAAATTTTGTTTTATCTTGTTGGTACACATGTTCCTGATGTATGTTTGCATTTTTAGCTGTTTTGAATATTTAATTTATTGTTGACAGTCAAAAAAGTTATGCATGTTTTCAAGTGCTCGGCAAATTTTTACTTTCGAAAAAGATGGATTAAAGAATTTACATTAAATTTTGCTTGAAAAACAGAATAAACTGCAGCACCACATTCGAAATGTTGACTGTGGCTTTTGGCAAATCTACTATGAGTAAGAAGAGTTTACAAGTGGTATAAACGTTTCAAAGAGGGTCGAGAAGACATTGAAGACAGTGAATGCCCTGGACACCCTAGCACATCAATTACTGACGACAATGTGGAAGAAGTAAAGAAAATGGTTCTGGAAAATCGCCAAATCACCATCAGAGAGGTTGCTGATGATGTCAGCATATCCTTTGCCTCATGCCAAGCAATTTTTTTCAGATATTTTGGGATGAAACATGTAACAGCAAAGTTTGTTCTGAAACTGTTGAATTTCGACCAAAAATGACGCCTAGACATCGTTCAGGAATTGCTGAATGAAGTCAAAAACGATCCAGAACTTCTAAAGAAGGTTATAACAGGAGACAAAACATGGGTATATGGGTATGATGTTGAAACTAAGGCCCAATGGAAACTGCCTGAAGAGCCAAGACCCAAAAAAAATTGACAAGTTCGGTCACATGTAAAGGTTCTTCTCATGTTTTCTTCGATTACAGTGGGATAGTGCATTAGAAGTTCCTGCCTTATGGCCGTATGGTCAATAAGGAATACTACCTGGAAGTTATGCACTGTTTGCATGAAGCAATCCAAAGAAAACGACCAGAATTGTGGCAAAACCACTCATGGAAATTGCATCACGATAATCTACTCGCTCACCTCTCAATGCTTGTTCATGACTTTTTGGCAAAAAACAAAACCGCTATGCTGCCTCAGCCACCGTATTTGCTGGACATGGCCCCCTGCGACTTTTCTATTCCCGGGGCTGAAGAGAACCATGAAAGGACGATGTTTTGCGACCATTGATGAGCTAAAAACAAAATCGCTGAAGGAGCGGAACACCATAACAAAAAGTGAGTTCCAGAAGTGCTTCCAAGATTGGAAAAGGTGCTGGCACAAGTCTATTATATCTGAGGGGGATTACTTTGAAGGGGACAAAGTTGATGTTGATGATTAAATAAAAATTCTTTAAGAAAAACAAAAATTCCCGTTACTTTTTCATCACACCTTGTATGTGACAAAATTTTCTCAGATTTGTAATTTAGATGCTTCATGTTTGCAAATGTTGTTATGAATTGGTTTTCAAACCTCATGTTGCTTGAGTGCATACCAGAAGTAAACAAAAGTTGTTCAAAGATGTTGTTCAAGTTATCTGCATTTGCCAAAGTTTTGTTATATAAAAAAGATGTTTCTTGTACCATTATTGAAATGCAAACAAACTTCTTTTGGCATCCCGTATATATGTAATATTATAGTAATGCTTTTGAGGCTTAATAATTCACCTTGTACTTGGTCTATTAGACATTCACTAACACTTGCTTTATACATTTACTTCAGTAAACTTAGTAGAGTAACAGTCACTTCCCTGCTTTATTTCTCACTGCAATACAGGGTGACTCAAAATAACACTGGCAATGCTTGATATGTGTAAAGGAGGGACTCTTTGTACAGAAATTTGCAATTTATGCTCTGGGGAGGCATCAGAGTTTCACGTTTCAAAATGGTGATAGGCATGCATCCATACTTTGTTACGAAATCACCAATCAAATAAGATTATTGTGCATTAAATTACAAAAGGGGTTTGAACTGCCAACCTCTGACTTGGTTATTATAGGGCGCATGTTAATGATGCAGATATTGTGGTCATAGATGTGTGATTGTGCAGTATTTTAGTCACCGCATGGGTTTGTATGATAAGGTCCTCGTCTGATGCTGAAGGAGTCCTGTGTAGCACACACTTGATGGTAACCCAAAACAGATTAATCGAGTTCAGTGTTGCCAGGTCATACAATAATGATTGTTTTGTATGATAATTTTGCACCTAAACTGATATGCCGTTATAGCATACTAAAATCTTCAAAATGTACAGTGATACTTGGTGCTATACCTTTTTCACTATAAGCTCAAAGGAGAAGTAAACAAAACTTGAATGTATCACTCCGCCGAGCACATGGCAGCAGCACGTGGAGGGTGACGTACCCATGAGAGGAAATTGCTTCAGACAGAATGCAAATACAGTATATTGCACAGCTTGGGGGTCATTAGCTTTTATACATTGTTTGTCTTATTCCTATATTTTGCCTTACATTCTAAACTTCTAACACATAATACTAAGAGTAGACAAATAAAAGTTGTACCTGATCAGTTCAGCATCTGTGATTAAAGGTGCTGGATTAAACTGTTCTTAACTTCAGGCTTTAGAAATCATTCATTTAATGACTAATATCAGTATACCACTTTTGCTTTAACCTTTTATGAGTCAACAAGTTAAAAAAAATGATTGGCACTATAGGTTTAAAGACACCAGAAAACAAACACGACCCAAGCTATCCAAGCAACAATTCTGCATTACTAACAAAGAAGTTCAATTATTGCTAAACAATGGCCAACTCATAGAAAGTAGGATCGGATCGAAATTTGTTGCATGGAAACACCTACCGTATTCAAATCGTTTTGAATACGCCAAGGATACTATACTCATAACACGCTGCACGCTTGTCATTTTGTTTTTATTAGCAGAAATCGTTAATCATGTGTGTAATAAAACACACAAGAAAGCCACTTTTATCGCTTCCATAATTCACAATTTATTCTTCTCAAAAACATTCACTAATCTCAAAACCCACTTAAAATATACAGAAAAACAAATTAACATATGTTTAACAGGTTCGGCAACCTAAATCCAAGTTGACCAACATAAAAGCTTGAATTATTTTATTCTCAAACTTTGTCTATCCAAATCGATCTCAATACTATTGAATTTAACATGGAAATGTGGATCGCATTCGTATGGAATTGGACTCAAATCGATTTCAATTCCCCATGGAAATGTAATGATTTTTTCAGCACGTTGCAGAAGTACACTAGCGGCTCATCCGGAAACGAACTCCAGCGCCTGCGCATAGCCTCTTAAACCCTCTGCTATAACGGTTCATTTAGTTATAGGTGAATCTGAACAAACACATTTAGTTTCATATATTAAACTGTTACAATAATGGATTTTTTAAATTTCTCTGCATGAGAATAACCACAAAATGTTACAATCTGAACCGAGCTGTTTTTCTTGTAGAGGAAGAGACGACATGCTAAGCAGGAAAGGTTGTAGTTTACCCACTAGCCAATGGAGTGCTCTCTTGTCACATGGTTTTGTTTACTTCTTTCAGCTTATAGTGAAAAAGGTATAGGTACTGAATTTCTTAAGAATGAAATTCTCTCTGACTGGAGGTGACCTTTAATGTATATTTTTTTATGTTCTTGCACATCACACTGTCACTGGACCATCTTCATAACTAGGCTATCTGCTGTTGTGAATGACTACATGAAACCGCTATGAAATGCTTGTTGAGTTTGTTGACATCAGTATCATCCTTTTTTTTTCTTGTGAATCTGCATGTTTATTTTTAGTTCTTACACTAAACTACTGATAAAGTAATAAACTGTTTTCAAATCAAAGGCTAAATTACATCACTTGGTTCCTTCCTGAAATCCCACTTCTGATAAAGCAGAAACTCGAGTTATTGCATTTATTCCCCTGTGTGATTAATCTGTTCCCTGAACCAATATTCACTGTACTGAATGGTCACATCTAGTTACAAATAGCATGCTTGCTTGGAATAATTCTTTTGTTAATTTTGTAAAAACAAGCGTACTGTATTGTGATAGTGTCAGGGAAATAGAGTACTTCTCCCTCCACCATTTCCATCATGTAATCATTGTTTTACTCATGTGCTTCTGAATTAGGCAACATTCTGTAAGACTTACAGTAATTTGTGATAAAAAACATTATTTTGCTTATACAATGTCATAATTTTATGGGGTAGACTTGGCAACACTCTTTGGGAATTAAGTTCTAAAGTGGTTTCACCTTAAGTTTAAAGAAGTTGTAAACAAAACCAAATGACAAGAGAGCACCTCATTGTCTGGTGGGTAAACTATAACTTTTCCTGCTTAGCTCTTCCTGTATGTAAAACAGTTTGGTTCACATCATAACATTTTGTGGTTATTCTTGTGCAGAGAGATTTAAAAAAATATTATTGTATCAATTTATTTAAAGGTGAGTCGGAATTGTTACACTAACATCACTTAAGTTTACTCACTTAACATGTTTCGGGAAACCGTTGTTCCCATCCTCAGAAGGTTAATTCGACTGAATTCAGTCGAATTAACCTTCTGAGGATGGGAACAACGGTTTCCCGAAACATGTTAAGTGAGTAAACTTAAGTGATGTTAGTGTAACAATTCCGACTCACCTTTAAATAAATTCAATACACATCACTGTTTCTAGCTTCTTTTCATTACAATATCAACGTAATTATTGTATCAGTTCAATTTATGAAAGAAAATGTGGTTGTTGAGATTCTCCTATAACTAAATGAACCATTATAGTAGAGGGTTTTAAAAGGCTATGCGCAGGGCTGCAGTTTGTTTCCGGTTCCCAGATGAGTTGCCAGTGTACGTTTGTAACGTGTTGAGAAAAATATTACTTTCGAGAGAGTCATAGCTGAGAATCCTCTGCCACTGTGGGAAACATAAATGTGGAAAATGGAAAGAATGTTTTTAACAAATTCTGTGAAAAGAACTCGCCTTTAATCGACAATGAATAGAGTTGATGTTTAGCAATAATTGAACTTCTTTGTTAGTGATGCAGAATTGTTGCTCGAATTGCTTGGCTCATGTTTGTTTCCTGTTGTGATTTCTAACCTATAGTGCTAATCAATTTCTTAACTCGTCGACTCATAAAAGGTTAAAGCAAAAGTGGTATATTGATATTACTCATTAAATGAATAATTTCTAAAGCCTGAAGTTAAGAACAGTTTAATCCAGTACCTTTACTCACATATGCCGAACTGTTCAGGTACCACTTTTATTTGCTTACTTATACCCCCGCCACTGAATCTTTGCACTTGACAGTTCGTGTGGCTTTGCGTAACATTGGCTATATTGTGGTTGCGACATTGCCAGAGTGGTTAGTAAACAACAACAGCTGATTGTTCTCCTTTCTATCGTGTCAAAGCTGCATAGAAAAAATGTACGTAAGTAGCGAACGTCATTGAATGATAACTATTTTATTATTATTATTATTATTATTGCTAATTGAAAATAACTCAGCATAAACATTGCAACCTATGTAGAATAAATTAGCACTTTTGACAATATAGAAACAGAATAATGCAAACTTGCCTGCTCCAATGAGGAGAAATGAAACAAATTATAAGCTGCGATAACAAAGTTATTTTCACTCACCTGCATTCCAGATGGTTCAGGAATTTTGTCCTCTTTCTCTTGGACTTCCACTCCCTTGTAAATAACAGTTCTCATGCTTAGTTCAAGAGCTGCTGCAGTTCGTTTTACGTCTTTATCAGCAGGAATAGAGGGATGCCCATGAACCTTCATGTACTCCTATTCAAAGAATTCCTGGGTCCTTCTTAACGGTTCCAATGCCTGAGTATTAAGTGGCACATCTCGATGCAAAGGATTTTCACTTTGTGAATCCTCACTTGGTGATCGGCATCATTTTTGAGACATTGTCGCACTTCAAATCTTGTATAAATAATATCAATGAAATGTGCATAAAAAGGATAAATATATATGTATAAACGAACACCAACAATAAGCACAAATATAAATAACAATCAACAATATTAGCTTGCAAAGAACAACTCGACGTACGTGATAGAAATTCACAAACTGAAACATGCGGTTGGAAATAGCTACATTCGGCAACAGTGCTGCTTCCAGTTCTGCTTCCGCTTTGTCATAAACCACCCGAAATGCTGCCTTGTGATTGGTTTAAGAAGTCTAACGGTTAAAGCTTTTCATCTGTTTTTTTTTTGCGAGTGTACCAACTTAATTGCTAGTTGTCAAGTGCAACATTTCAACAGTGGAGGTATAGTATTATGTTTTAGAAGTTTAGGATGTAAGGGAAAATATAGGAATAAGCTAATAATCCCCAAGTTGTGCGATGTACCATATTCACATTCTGTCTGAAGCAATTTCCTCTTGCCAGTACTTAGGGTCCATCATCCTCTGCATGGTGCTGTCATGTGCTCGGCGGAGTGCCACATTAAGTTTTGTTTACTTCTGCTTTAAACTTAGAGTAAAAAGGTATAGTGGCCTTGGAGCAGGTGACAAGTAGGATGTGAACCATTGACCTACTCAATTGCTTAGTGATGCATCTTGCACTAATGACCAAATATAAGCATTAGGTTGCCAAAAACAATCTGAACAAACTTAAATGCTCCACAGTGTCCAAATAAAGCATTTCTGGACATGGACCTCTTGAAAAATGACCAATACAAAAAGCATTGCCACTGTTATTTTCAATCATCTTATCAAGTAACTGGTATTGCATAGTATCTCTCTGCTATGGGTTTTTTTTATTTTTTCTGATTGCAGTGGATTATGGATGCATTGGTTTGTAATGGTCTGGGAATATACCTTGGTATGAAAACTCTTCAGTATTTCTCATTGAAGACATATCACTGGAGGGGCCTTTGGGCCATTCCAACATACAAGTAAGAAATGCTTTACGTTAACATTGTATATATGGTTTAAATACTACAAAGCATTTCCAAAGAGCAAGGGAAAAAGAGACAAGTTTGCATGAATACCAGAGTGATAATGAGATTCCCTCAACTTCTGCTGCAGCACTTTGTCTATATGTTCTTGTCAATATGGCCACATAAACAAAGCTGGATGCCTTATGTTACTGTGACTGTAGATTGTCGTAATCCAGTAGAATTTATCATGTCCATTTTTCATTCATTCAAAAATAATTTTTAGGCAATTTTATATATATCAATATTTACACAGCCCTTGTTGATTTTGAAATGAAAGCTCCACTCAAGTGCTTCAGTAAATTTATGAAATTTCTGGCATGGTTCTAAAAATGTTCATTTCACAGGAAGTAAACAGGTAACAGAGGCTCAGTGCAGAAAGTTTTAGAAAGTTATATATGTACAGTAGAAACTCGATTGTCCATCACTCAATCAACTGTTTAACTCATTAACCTCCCCCCCTTTTTTGTTTATTTTATTATTATTAGGCTTCTGCGCTGGAAATTCCCTGTACATGATGTTACGGAGCAAAAGTCTATGTTACATCGTTTCTCGTGCAACCATAGTAACGATTACTACGTTTCAGTGAGGAATTGAAATCAATTTGAGTACAGATTCTGTACTGAATATGATCGACATTTCCATGTTAAATTCACTATGCCTTGAAATCGATTTGAATACACAAACTGGACTAACTTTGGTGAAGGACAAACCTGTTAAACATAAGCATTAGGTGAAGGTTTTGAGTTTACCTGTACCATGGCTTTGTAAAGAATATACAGGGAGAGCCAAAAGACTACGAACCAGCTGCGTCCTTTGCACTCGTTGCCGTCTACCGCTATCATAGAAAGGCACGGACGAAACCATACAACATTTTTAAAACTACTTTTAAAGGTTTTACTTATCAACCTTATGAAAATGTGTTTGAGGACAGAATTATTAATAGAGATTTGTGGCCCCCTCGGTCCCCTGACCTAACCCCCTGCAATTTCTACCTCTGCAGTAACTTAAAACAAAGTTTACAAGACAAACCCACACACCCTGGAGGAATTAAAGGAAAATATCCACCAGGAAATGGCCAGCATTTCTCAACGTGAACTACGGCGAGTGATAGATAGTTTCCTAAAGAGGTGCCAAAAATATATGGACAAAGACGGTGGCCAGTTTCAGCGCCTCCTTTCATAAAGTTGGTAAGTAAAGCCTTTAAAAATAGTTTTAAAAATGTTGTATGGTTTCATCCGCACCTTTCTATGATAGCGGCAGACGGCAATGAGCGCCGAGGATGCAGACGGGAAAAACACTGCACAGCCGGTTCGTAGTCTTTTGGCTCTGTCTGTACTACATTAACACAAAAATGGAAAAGGGGTCCTGTTATGTCTATTATTGCACCAGTTTCTGACAGGTTTATTGTTCCTTCACGAAAAATTGTAGCATGAACAACGGTCATTTGATTGCAAAAATTACAGACACAAAACTTGTATTTCACAACACTGTCAGAAGAAATGGGGAAATGCAGGTGTGTATGTTAGATCAAACAAAGAAGCAAAGATTGGTGTGAACGTATTGTTTGCTTTCTTTTTAAGGAGGAAGGTTGGCTAGAATATATCCAGATGAGCTATGCCACCTTTAAATTTGTATTCCAGTGGCTTTGACCATATTCATAGCACAGCAAAAGGTTTTTAGGAGTTTCAATGACTTTAGAGAAAAAAGACAAGCAATCAGCATATTACAACTAGTACAGTCTATTCCATATGGTTTCAACATGTAGGTGTTTCCGTGTAACAAAAATTCAATCTGATCCTACTTTCTAAGTGGATCAATGCTAAGATTCAGTTCAATGTGATTCCGCATTTCCATACAGTATTGAATATGGAAAGTGTACTCAATCAATTTCAATTCCCCATGGAAACATGGTATATGAATTGAATACAGAATGAATTTATATGTACTCTAGTCAGCAGCTTGTTCTGATGCCTTCAGCTGTGTATTAGCAGCTACTTTCAAATCACAAAGTGGTCATGCAGTCAGACAATAGTACATATTGCTCATAATGTACTGTTGTCACCTAGCAATATACTTACAAAATTGTTCAAAATTGGATGCGAGCAAGTGCACACACTTAGGGTCGAATTCATAGTCGTCACTTATTTCAAGGAAGTCCTTAAGCAGTGATTTTCAATACACAGACATTACTCTTTCAGGCGAATAAGGAAATGCTTATTCATATAAGGAAGCTTCGACCTTTGCTTATATACAATAAGGAGAGCCGATGCCATCTTGCCTACAACAGAGGTTAACGATAATAGCAATTAGTAATTATTGAGTCAATTGTTACACTACATCACTTACTTGTTTTTATAACGAATACATGTTTCAGGAGCTAATTGCTCCTATCCTCAGTTCCCTGTCGACTGGTTGCATCCTTCGTCTTGGTTGTTAGCTTGATCTCTGGTGGCATTTGGAAGAACTTCTTCAAAGGTAAATCTCCTGGCGGGGTTTCAAAATTATAGGTGCGGTTTCTGTTTTTCCAAATATAAATGTTTTCCTAAGTTGTAAGTTCTGCTTTTATGAGGTGTTTTTTTTAGTATTTTTGGGTTTCTGTCTATGGTATGTTTGTCTCCCTAAAAGTGCCAAGCTACTGCTGATTTATCTTTCTGTTTTTGCTTTATGTAACTGAAGTTTGTTTTGTTCTTGTTTTTATATTTCTTTTGGTTTGCCAAATGTAGACTTTTTCGCAGTCATTGCATCTGATCTGGTATATTCCAGTTTGCTGTTCTGTGGGATGTCATCTTTTAGTTTGGAGTTTAGTAGGTTTTTGATGGTGTAATTGTTTTTTGGGGCCAAAGAGATGTTGTGTTGCTTGAAGATTCTCTGGAATTTGTAGAATGCTGTTGGGTGGTATGTGAATTTTTTGAAGATCATCTTTTCTTTTTAGTAGGGATGAGTGTGGTAACTTCATTTATTTTCTTTTTGCTCACGGCACATTCAGCATCTACAGCAAACCCACACACACACACATAGCTACATAAAACAAAACAGTTTCAACCCCGTTCCCCACCAGCATGCAGCACTCAACAGTCTGACACACCGACTGGTCAACATCCCTATGAACAAAGAGGAATACACATTTGAGCTAAACAACATATTGGACATAGCTACAGAAAACGGATTCCGGCCAGAAACAATACATAAGAAAATAAACAAGAATATACCATTGACTAATTTTGAAGATTTAGAAGCTAGTAGCAGTGATGTGTCATAATTTAAAATAGAGAGTTGAGGGTTGTTACACTACATCACTATGATATTCTTACTTGAACGCGTTTCGGGAGATGGCTTGTTCCCATCGTCAGCATTTTCTCTCAACTCAAAAAAAAAAAAGAATATACCAGATCAGCTGCAATGACTGCGAAAAAATCTACATTGTGCAAACCAAAATAAATATAAAAACAAGAACAAAAGAACACTTCAGTTACATAAAGCAAAAACAGGAAGATAAATCAGCAGTAGCTTGGCACTTTTGGAGAGAGAAAAATACACCATAGACAAAAACCCAAAAATACTAAAAAACATCTCAGGAAAAGCAGAACTTACAACTTGGGAAAACATTTATATTTGGAAAAACAGAAACCGCATTTATAATTTTGAAACCCCACCAGGATACTTACTTTTGAAGAAGTTCTTCCAACTGCCACCAGAGATCAAGCTAACAACCAAGACAAAGGATGCGGGCAGTCGACAGGGAACTTAGGATGGGAGCAATTAGCTCCTGAAACATGTATTCGTTATAAAAACAAGTAAGTGATGTAGTGTTACAATCGACCCAATAATTACTAATTATAGACACATCACTGTCACAAAGTCCACCAAGGCAATAGCTATTTCGTGAAGTAAATGAAATTTCATAACAAAATTGTACTGCGATTAATAAACGAATTCGCGTGATTTGCAGAATTCACTTGAAATGCATAGGGATGCTGAATTTAAGAAGTGATATTAGTTTATACCAAAGCAGCTGTTGTAATAATCTAATGCCTCTGCTGAACAACGTAACCTTAACAAACAGAGATTATGAAGTCGCAAGGTGAGACAGGCTTACTTGAAAAAAATAATGTATATAATCGCAGTGCTATAACACTATCCATATGTTTTATGTACAGACATTTTCCCATTTATGTTGTCCAAAGTCCTTAGGTCCCTAGAAAACAAGATACTGCTGCACTTATTCAGATTCATTTAATAAAGTCCTAAAAATAAAATGCAGAAATATTTCTGCAATAAATAAAGTACATCTTGCAGTACTTTTCTTGATCAAATTGCCTATTTTGTATAATTACCACCACTGCAATGGATCACTTAACAAGTCACATGCCTTTACCATTAATTTGCAAATATACATTGGGTTATCCAAATCTTGAACAGAGGTTTACCGATTTCATGAGTAAAACCGCTGTTAAAGCCAAACATTGTAAGTTATTGGGTACTTTTGCTTTTCTGATTACTGCTAGATGGTGTAGTAATTGCATTTGTGATTTGCTTCCATGCATGCATATACACAGTGTGCATATTGTAAATACCTCCAGCTACTAACACTTTACGCTAGAAAGTCAGGTTTGCATTTTAAAACAGTCCACGAGTAAATACCACTTAAGGCCAGTACATCAACAGCATGCAATTGCCTGCATTGTACGATGTCTTTGTATCTCAGTACCAACTCTAGTTGGTTTCTTTCCTGGTCGCTAAAATGTTTTCTTTTTGGCATGCTTTCAACCTAACTAATGTAACTGTATAACTGTTACTACAAATCCTTAACTAAATTTACAATCTACTTGGCTTTAAACAAAAGTTAACTAATTAATAAATTTAATCATTTAAAACTCGCAAACTTCTACCACGTGCTCAACAGCTGTTGTGAACAAAACAACAACAAAAATGAAAATGGTGGCTGGCTGTGTGGTGACCTGCATGTTCATTTACACATTCCTTCATGCATCCTAGTGGCTGTGAAATATCAACCATGTTGCTACATGTGCTTCGGAAATAAGTAAGCATTTAGCGCTGAACATGTAAGTACCATCTATGTATAACAAATGGTAATAAGCGTTTCCTTATCAGAAGGAAATACTTATTGCTTAAGCATCTCCTTTTCACACAAGCAACAACTATGAATTCGACCCTTAATGGTTGTACAGAACAAAAGTCTGTAGCTCTTACCGCGCAACCCTGATCCACAGGAACAATAAGCTTTTATTGTCATTTTTCTAAATATTCAAAAAATGTAACATAGGGCTCCTGTGTTTAATGAGGTTTTTGTGTAACTGTGTATTAAACTGACTGTTTATATTGTATTGTATTTTATTGTGCTAAGAGTTTTACAAATTTGATTGTCTACTGCACTTTGACCCTGGTCACTCATTCAGTAGACAATCACTACAGTTTATTTACATTTTACAATTTCTTGTCAATAAATTATCTTGCTCTTTTTTTTCAGTTTTTTTTTTTTCATATCCCATTTCCACTTGTTTTTCACTTTTCATTTATTGATTACTTAACCATCACACATTCACTATAGTTTTCCATTCAAAGTAAGATGCACTACCTCTTACTTTTTTCTTTCCACTGTCCAAAGCCATTTATTTTTTACTTTACACAAAAATTGTCCAATGCTTCTAGCGTCCTTGCATATCATTTCAATCATAAGTGTATTTCTATCCCCCTTCAACCACTTCTTATTAAAAAATTCTTTTCTCCAATTTTCTGTTCCTTGGCACTTAAATACTATGTGTTCAATGTCTTCATTACCACCATATATCGCACATTGGTTCTGAGGAATACCCTGTCTTAGCCCTTTTAGCCTCCATGCTCCGGTTCTTACCCATGCAATAGATTCTCTCTCTTCTTTATTTACTATGTCTATATATTTTTCCCTACCCCGTGTATTTTTCATTGGCCTATAATAAACTAATGAGCTCTTTTCGACAATCTCACTGAACATGATTTTATTTCTATATCTTCCAGTCTTTTCCTCGCCTTTTTTCAAAAATTTTTCACGTTATTTTCTCTCCTTCTCCATATATCTCCTAACCCATTTTTCTCCAAAATGTTCCGTAATTTACTTACCCATCCATCATTCATTAAGCTATTCTCTTGGTATTCAATACATTGTCTTAACACATTACGTTTTCCTAGATTTAAAGTTCTGAACCAAAATTTCAAAGCTCTTTCCATTATCTTCCCCTTAGTTGGCACCCTGCCCATCTCTAATTGTGCTACCTGTCTTACAATTGACTTCGGTAGCCCTAGTATTTCTCTACAAAACATCCTGTGCACCACATCTATACTTTCCCATCCTCTATCTAATCCCCATATTTCTATGCCATACATCATTTTTGCCTCCACAACCATCTCATAAACTTTTTCCAGCCATTCAACATTTATATTAGGTACTTTATATTTGCAGCTTCTAATTGCTGCCATCGCCCCTTTACCTTTTGCCAATGCAAACTTCTTTTGTTTCTCCCATTTATTACCTCCATCTATTTTTACTCCTAAATAGATACAGTCATGCACTACCCTGTAATCTTTATTCTCTCCCTTCCACTTTTCATATTTGCTTAATTTTCCCCCTTTTTGAAAACCACAATCTGTGTTTTCTCTTGATTCACTTTTAACCTCCATTCTTTACAATATACATCAATTGCTTGTAATGATTGTTTTAAACCACTTACTGTAATAGATCCTGTTTATATTAAGTAAGATGAATTATATAATCTGTCATTTTCAGTTAACCATTAACCCTACCCCTCTATTATAATGGATAATCGATATTCTACTGTAGTAGTTAGTATGAACTTTTATTTATTAACATGAACTATGTTTTCTACTTAAATAAGTACAGGGTGAGCCAGAAGACTCCAAACCATCTGTGCAGTGTTTTTCCTGTCCGCATCCTCGGCGCTCGTTGCCGTCTGCTGCTATCATAGAAAGGTGCGGATGAAACCATACAACATTTTTAAAACTACTTTTAAAGGCTTTACTTACCAACTTTATGAAAGGAAATGCTGAAACTGACCACCGTCGTTGTCCATACATTTTTGGCACCTCTTTAGGAAATTAACCATCATGGAATTTGGGGGGGGGGATTTTCCAAACGATGTCGCATAATGTTTCTTCGGTAAGAACCGAGCGCCATCTTTTAGATTTCTTAGCCTGAACGCTTCCTGTGGCCTGAAATTTACTGTTAAGTTCATGGATTGTTGTACGGCCTGGAACTTTTACACCTGGAAATCTTTCTGCAAATCGTACTTTCACTTGGCAAGCTGACTGAGTTAACACATACGAATCATAAATAGATATACGCTGTTGCAGTAGAAAACATATACTGAGCCATAATATACTTTGTGACTAAGTACAGGACAAAATAATAAATAACTCGTAATAACTGAACTACATCACATCACCATCTACTCAAAACTGCACTTCACACTGCACAGCAAAACCACAACAGCAAGACTTTGTTTATAGCAGCAGTGCATTATCATGTTTTTATCATATTTCCACACGCCCAGTAGAAAAACACCATGCAGTTAGTAATATTGTTCATAAAATACCCTCTGGGGTAACTTAAAACATAAAGTATACAAGACAAACCCACACACCCTGGAGGAATTAAAACAAAATATCCGCCAGGAAATTTCTCAACGTGAACTACGGCGAGTGATGGATAGTTTCCTAAAGAGGTGCCAAAAATGTATGGACGACGGTGGCCAGTTTCAGCATTTCCTTTCATAAAGTTGGTAAGTAAAGCCTTTAAAAGTAGTTTTAAAAATGTTGTATGGTTTCATCCGTGCCTTTCTATGATAGCGGCAGATGGCAATGAGTGCCGAGGATGCGGACAGGAAAAACACTGCAAACTGGTTCGGAGTCTTTTGGCTCAGTCTGTACATTTGTGTTTCTAATAATATTTAGATTGCATGTTTTGGCTTGTCTGCCTTAATGTTTCTTTTCTCTTCCTTGTAACTGCCAAGATTAATATATCATTCAACTTTCTAGCCTTTGTATACTAACCTTTTGAAATCAATATTTTGCTAATACATATTGGAATTGAAATATCCCAGAATTAAGGAATTAGGGCTCTAGAATAGAGTCAGCTTGCATAATTATGGATGACATATTATGGACGTGTGATGTAACACTTTCTGGGATTTGTAGGCAAGGTATCCAGAGGGAAAGGAAGACAGCATAACATGGCTAACAAAACAGAGTATTTCATAAATCAGAGATAATAATGGCACCATAATAACAAAGAACAAAGTATAGCAGAGCTTTTAAACTTATATGATGCCCAAAAATCAAGCAGTTTTCATCCTGGTCAAAATATTTGACAAAAGAGTAACAGTATTTCACATGCAATTATGTAGTTATTTTCCATCATAATGGTATAGCAGACTCTCCTATCAATATTGAAACACAATTGGCACTATTTCAGTTACGTGTGCTAGAGGCCAAGATGAAATCCATAATAGTATGCTAAAGTCCATTCCAAACCAGAGTGCCTTTCACTGAAAACAAACTCTTTGTATTATCCGCGCGAAAGTAGTTCGCAATCCCCGCCCATAATGTCTGCTTGTTCCCCTCCCACGTGCTTGTTGAACACTATTTAATCTATAAAAAGGCGCCCTGCGTGAGAATCATAGTTCAAAATGCAACCTGAGGTAACAATCGATTTTATAAGTATGCGGCAATGAACATTTTACTTACGTTAATCACAATCCTCGGGCAAAAGTGCAACACCCAAATCCGAATCCTCCGAAGATGACTCAGTTGCCGTATCAGAATCAGAACTACTCTCCAAAATAATGACAAGCTTATCCACAATTCCACAGCACTGTCGCACTTAAAACAAGTTCCCACATTTTATCCTCTTCTATGTTGTATTATGTCTGTTTATATTCCCTGCTTGCTTTCGTTACACTTATCACTGAAATGCCTGTAAAATCCGATATTAGTTTCGTAATATGCAATAATGCAAGTGTCGGGTATTTTTGTAATACTGAGTTGAATAGATGAAGTATTGTTTGTTTTTAGCCACTTTTTAAATGTTTCCCGCTTCTGTGTTTGAACAGTTTATTCACACTGCGTTCGCAGTACACGCATCTTCCTCTGCCATGTGAGCTCAAATACCAACTGACTAAATCATAAGATTTGACCTGAGCTGAGCATATGTGTGTTAGTGTATTATGAATGACTTTGCTTATCATATATCCTGTGTTACGCAAAGTGTTTATTCGGTACTCAGATAGCACCTCTGGGAATTCATTGCTTTTATATAGAGAAGTTTATATAGTTGGGGATTTATCATTAAATCGATTTATTTTTTTGGTTTTAATGTTTGCATTGTCAATAATGTTTTTAATTATTCATTTCTTGTGTAAGTAAGAGATTGGCAGTCGTGCATGTCGGTTGGTATTAACAAGCAAGATGCTCTCTGCATTAGCGCAACAGCAGGCGAAAATCATATTTTGTAATGTGTTAACAGCTGATATATATCCATTACCTTTAACGATGAGTTCTTATGATAACAGCAATAAAATGTGCAGTTCTATACCTTTGCTACTCTAATATTTCATAATACAATACATGTATTAAGGAACTACTTACGTTGGCATAAGAGTATATTCTTGGGTTCGTGACAAGCCGAAGCACGTGCTTCTGTTTACATCAGAGGGAACTCTGGTTTGGAACGGATAATAGTAAACACTTCACCCAGCTTCTTAGAACGGATTCTACAACTACTTAATGATATTTGGAAAACAGGTTTTTAATTTCTAATAGCTGGAAAAACACCATCATAATTCAATCCTCAAACCTTGTAAAGATAAACTGGACCCCAAATCGTTTAGACGAATCTGAATAACCTCTTGTCCCTCAAAATCACTAGAACATATTCTGCATAGAAGATTAACTTGGAGAATAAAAAATTTCAACCTATTCAGTCAATTTCAATTTGGTTATGACCATCAAGTGGCACAGCTGTAGTTTTGTTATATATAGCTCCAAATACATACTCTGGTTTCATTGAAGGTAAAACCACTATAGTTATTATCTTAGATTTTGAAAGCTCTTTTAACACTGTTTCTCACAAATCCATTGTGTTGCAATGCATGAAGCTTGGATTAAAAGGCAGAATGTCACAATAACTGGTATCCAGCTATCCCTAATTGCTAGTAAACAGTAAGTTAAATGTAAATGTACATTTATTTGTCTACAACATACAACATGTTTCAAGTATCGTCACAATCTAATATACATCAATCATACAAAATTATTTATTCTACATTTATTATTCAAATTATAAATCAATGATTTAACATATAAAAAATTTAAATTCTATGTTATACATTACTATTCTGTATTCACTCTTAGGTTGATCCGTGGCAAAACAAACCCATGTGGTCAGTGAACCGTGGTGCAACATGGTAGCAATGCACGCTGGAAAGTAGTCCCATGCTAATAATCTGAATTTTAGAATGAATTTATCCTTAAATAGTATAATATTCTATACAAATACCTAAGGTTTTATTTAACGCTGATTTATACCGTAAAACAGAGCTACAAGTCCCATGATGGAAATCGTATTAGTCACCTGACATCCGGGTAGGCGCAGAATATTGTTTACAGCCAGAAACTAGCAGTTTTGTTTAGTATCATGGAGGACGGTGAATTTGCTCTTGTGTTTTCGTCGAATTACGTAAAACATAAGCCGGGCAAACCATTGACTGGTGGTGAAAAATCAATAGTGTTGAATCTTTGTTATAAGTTATGTGAGAAATATCCGACACTTTCCGCAAAAGAAATGCTGAAATTAACTTCTGAGTTAACCGGTGTTTCGAGTACAAGTATAAACAGTGCTTGTGAAGAAAAATCTGAAACAAGGAAAGTGGTTACACTCAGGAAAAAAAATAAAAGAAAGCATATGAAATATGCGATGCAAGAATGTGGTGATTTTGAGAAGAATGCAATTCCCGTAACAGTGCACAATTTATTTATTAAAATGAGCCGCTAACAGTTAATAAAGTGCCGCATATATATCGCATATCTGTTACTTTATTTTTCACTCATTTATTTTACAATTAACTATTATTATATGTGAAAACGTTTATTTTGTTGCAACTATCAATCTTATTACCTTTAACCCTTAACAGAATATGCTAGTCATCGTTTCAGTTGTCGAAATAAGGACTCTCTTCTTTTTTGTACTACATGCTGCTTGTACTGGCCACATGGTCTGAAAGTGTGACAGTATTTCTAGTGCAAATGGCGGAAGGATACATTATAGCGGTGCACTGGTCACCTGGGGTTTGTTTTGACGCGGATCAACCTAAGAGTGAATACAGTTTATAACTCATGTATTCTATAAATGCATTTTTCTGTTAAGTACTTTATTAGTTGATTTTTAAATGTATTTCCATTTCATATCCTTAAATAATTGGGTAATTTATTATAAAAATAATTCCTTTTAATAAAGGATCTTTTTCTACTGACTTGTTCCTTACAGTATTTCTATGAAAGTTATTGCAGCCTCTAGTATTGTATTCATAATGTTTGTTGTTTCTGTTTATACTATCAATGTTATATTCATTTTTATGTACAATCAAGATAAAATGTAACAAAATATTCTATATTAATCTAAACTGCTCTCTAACCACTGGTTTCCACTGGTACTGGTATCTAGTAACCAAACCACATTTAATGTACAAGGTGTCCATAAATTATCTTTACAACTTTAATAACTATACTATATCATAACATGGTTTTCAAATGTGATAAGATAACTCATAAAGTTTTGTTTCCTCATTCTACACATCGGTGTGGCAACCATTAGTGACACGCATCGGGTCATCCTCCGTGATGTAGTGGTTACCATGCTAGCCTCTAGTTCCCTAGATTGCGGGTTCAAACCTAGTAGGGGGTGATGGATTTTTTCAGGCGTAAAAATTCTTAGCATGGCTTCCTTCAGAAGGGAAGTAAAACTGGTGGTCCCGTGTTTTAGATTTATGGCACGTAAAAGAACCTCAAGCCTGATAAAGAGGCCTCTAAACAAAATTACTGGTCTTTCACACCTAATATATAGAATGGGACGCTAAGGACCACAGCGCTTAAAGAGCACCCAGAAATAAATGAATTAAAAAAAAAATTAGTGGCACGGCTAATGTCTAGTCAGTATTCCATTTCTCTCCATGTACAATTCAATATCTCCACAGTGACATGTTCAAATGCATTACGAATGTGTGTCTTCAAGCCCTGTAGATCTCTAAACCTTGGTTTGGTACTCTTTGCAAAACCCCACAGGAAGAAGTCTAGTAGTGTGAGGTCAGGGTACATGGCAGCCATCAAATTGGACCATCTTGTCCAATCCATCTATCTGAAAACTTTTCATCTGCAAATTGACAAACATTTAGGGACCAATGCAGTGGTGCCCGCCCTGCTGGAAGTGACAGGTTCCAATTGTGGCACAGCAAACTCTTGTAAATGTCCAGGTTAATACACCATTGATGGCAGACTCGAAAAAGAATGGACACTGATGCAATTGTGCGTAAGTCGGCATCACACATTGACCTTGGAACTGTCTCTTTCCATTTCACGTGTAACATGATACTCTAACCCCATATACAAACATTATGACGATTCAGTTTACCAGGTATATAAAATGTTGCCTCATTATAGAAACAAATCTTATCCAAAAAGTCATTGTTTGCGCTGAGGTTTGTCCATAGGTTTTAATGCCTGAAGCAGCTGTGCCTTGTAGGGATATAGCCGTAATCTCTTATGCAAGACATTGTGCTTTGTTGATCGTCACATTTCCAACTCTCTGGCCGCTGTACACACTGATTTTGTTGGACTCCTTGCAAACGCCTGCTGTACCTTGTCCAGTTTGGCGTTTGAAGCAGATGGGCACCCTGTCCCCTTTTTATGGAGAACACTATCTGTTTTCATAAATGACATATGCCAAACCCGAATAATTGGTCAGGACAGTGGTTGCCTTTCATACCGTGTCAGAAAGTTTCGTAGCACTTGGGTATGGTATTTTAATCAAACTTGTTATAGCCATTCTTTGAGAAAATAAAAAATTTCAAAAACTGTTTCCTGTAAAGGATAGTTTATGTTGGAATTTCTTGAAAGTTTTTGTGTTGTAACTTTGGAAAATGCTGAACTCGGATACCAAATTTGGTATCTCAGACTTCTGTTTTGACTATGCTGCGCTCGCACACACACACACACACTCTCTCTCTCTCTCTCTCTCTCTCTGTTTTCTAAAAATGCCTCTTTTGGGTTTAGGGGTCCTCAGAACATGTATTTCTGATGAAATCTTGAATCCACTTTATAATACTTCCTCTACTTTATGTATGTAGTAGAGAAGGTAAAAATTAAACATATTCTTTATAGTAGAACCTTTTTCATTTGCTGTTGTTTTTCAGCTGTATAAAAACTGAACCATTATTTAGTCTAGTAATAATATTTGATTGATGATGGCACAACCAAAATTGAATAGAATAATCTGCAGAGTGGTTAAAGGAGTAATATTACTGTATCTGTTGAGTTACTCTCTCATTTACACTTCAGCTTAAATTAGCATTCAAGCTGAAAATTGATATAAGAAATACAGTAGCTCTATATCGATGTATTTTGCGACGGATGTTGCTGTTTACGTGATATGTTTTTGTATTTGTTAGCCCCACGTTGTGGAGCCAATTTGCGAGAGAAATTGCTTTACGTAATGTTGTTTACATCAGTGTTGAAGCCATCTTGTGACGTCATTCATTTGTTTGGTTTGTAGCTCCATCTGGCGTAGCAATTTGCATCAGTTTTGAAATAATTCACTTTAAATGTCCTCCAGCTAGCTTTTTGGGTCTAACATGTATTTCTTTGCAGGGTGTGAAGCGGAAAGGAATCTTTTATCCAGAAATTATACTGATGAAGAAAATTTGTCTTATAATTTTTATTGCCGAACACGTTCACGAACACTTTTACATATTGATTTAGATACTCGCCAAACTGAAACTGTTTGTAATAACTTCTTACTTATCACTTTTAACTCACGTACTTCAACTTTGTGTATATTTAACTGTATAATACTTTAGATTCTCGTAATTCTGCTGCGCGTAACTTATGACGAACTGACTGGCTGAAGATAACGTGTAACGTGCTAGAAATTTTGATGAACTGGGCGACCGACGTGTAAGGTATTGAGAATTTTGTTGAACTGTGGGGCGATCTACCACGGACTCGACTTTATATACTCCCACTCCTCGACATGCCTAAAGATTATAAATGAACTGCTATTGGCTAATAAAACGCGCCAACATTAGCGTCTATTTTAATATCCAATGAAAACCACGAATACATATTGCTTTTAGGGAAACATTCCAGAATGTTCTACCGAAAACGCGCGAAACATTACGTAACTTCCTTGTTCCCAGTACTGATAAACAACTCACCCCATCGCTGCATTATTGCTATTATTGACAGTTTCAGTAAAGCCGTAAATTATTATTTACCAATAATAATTACAATTAATAAACATCTGAAATCATTGTCACATATAAATGCATATTCATATTACAATCATTATTTACATTTAAATAATTTGTGATACAAATTACCGTATCAATTTTTCAGGGGAAAGTTAAAAAGGCTGATTGCCCAGTTTGGCCCATACTCGTGGATAGACTACGATTGGAGATCAACATCAAGCTTGGGACGTTGGCTTGCCACTTTGGGTATCATATTTGTGGTAAGTTATGTTGTCAAAACATTAATTTTATTATTTGCACACATTTCAAACAGTGAGGATGATAAAGTTGCCAGATAAAGTTGCCAGTGAGATGATAAAGCATCATAGCTCATGTGTAGACCATTAATGTAGAAGAGAGGGCAGCTGTATGGCATTGGATGTACAGATTATACAAGCTTATTTATAAAATAATCAATCTCGTACAAAGAAGGTATTACAAGAAAACTGTCTTCAATAGTTTGTGAGAAAACAGGTTGTTTACACCAGAACATATCCTTCACACAAGTTTTTCAAAGCAAAAATGGAGAAAACAAACTCGCAAATATTTGCAAAGAAAGAAACTGCATGGCTTGAACCACATGGCCATACTTGAGCACACATCTTCTGTACTTAACAATGGTACCAATGTGTAGGGTAGAACTTCCCCTAAAAAGTGGTTTAAAGTTTACCTTTCTGCTCCGAAGTGTGTAGGAGTTTTGTGAAGTGTTGCAAAATTCACAGTACAAAATGGAAAATACTATACCATTTTTTTAAAATATATTTTAAATACAGGGTGAGTCAGAATAACACCAAACAATTTTAAGGCACGATTCAGGGATTCTATATGAGTATTTTCTTTTAGGGAATGTACACCCATAAACATCTTGTTATTGAGCTAGAGGGCATTAACATTTTTTAAACACTGTGTAGCATTAGATGAAATTCTGCCGAACAGGTTGCTATGCATCTTTTGCTACAAGGCATTAGGAGAGTTTTGAAATAAGAGTACTGGTATCTTTAATTTTAAACAATGCAAAACACTATTAAATTGACTGTAATTTGAAAATCTTTGTTTAATTATATGCCACTAAATTCATGTGCTAAGAAGTAGGTTAAAACTTTTTTTAACTGATCTGCAGCTGTGAATACAATTATTGTCAACAACATATGCAAATAATACTATTGTTGATCAGATTTTCTCTACCATTATACAAATTACTTGAGAAAAGTTAAAACAGTGTTAAAGATGTGTTTAAAAGGCTTTTGTGTTTAGCTTTAAGCTAAAAATAAAATAAGAATTGAACAAGTGCATACGTTTTTATAAAAGATGTTCAAAATGCTGACCTTTGACTTTGGAGCATAGTTGATAGCATCATTGTAATGATTACGAATAGCATCATCAGCTCCTCTTCACTATTAACTCATGTCTCATACAGTGTCTGAACATGTCCCCAAAGGAAAAAATCCAAAGGAGTTGGATCTGGTGAACATGCTGGTCATGATTTCAGTTCTCCTCTACCAATCCAGTTATCAGGATACATTATACTTAGGAAATCCCTTACGTCACCGAATAATGTGTAGGTGCCCCATCGCCTTGAAACCACATTAACCGGTGTATTCCTAAAGGAACATCTTCCAGAAGGTCTGACAAAGTATGTTGTAAAAACTGTAGGTAAATGTGGAGGTAATAAATAGGGCCCTATGAGTGTGTCATTCACAATGCCAGCCCAAATGTTCACTGAAAACTAGTGTTGGTAATTTATAGCTCCAATAACTTAAGGTTTTCCTGTGCCCAAATTTTATTTTTATGTGTATTAAACATGCCCTCTCATGTAAGAACGTTGTAGGTTGTAGGAAATCTTGGTTGATCAATGTATTCATGAAGAAACCACTGGACAAACTGTAGTCAAGGTGGAAAGTCAACTGGCCCCAGTGCTTAAACTCAGGTGAGATGATACGGATGTAATTGCTGTTCGCAGTAACCGAAGACTGGCTTGTATGCATGACATGCGCTGTTGTTCCTGTACTTAAGGATGGACCCAGTGAAGAACCTCCTCTTCTAGAGCCACTTTTCTTGCATTTCTTTGTATTTCCAAATGATGCACTTATTTTTGGAAAGTTCCTGTTTTCTGCAGTCAATGTGAAGTAGGAGTATTGTTCTTTACGTTGAAGTTACTGTTGTTTTTGGAGTTAATGTTTGCACCACGTATGGACGTCAATTTGAAGAAGATTGTTACGTAATATGCTGCTACGTATTAAAGCTGATTTGAAGATGTATTTTTGTTGTTACGCTCCAAGTTTTTAAAAAAATATTAACTTTGTTATTAAACTGCTTCTATAGATATTATTTATGTTTATATTTGCCTCAGCTGCTTCAGTATTACTTTAGAGACACGTTTCTCTTAATCAGGGCGTGGTGCGACAAGAATGTAGGCTTACATAGATTTTAAGTTTAAATTCACTTCTTTTTATTAATCCTTGACACAAATTATATAGCACTACACTGATGTTAAGAGCTGTGAGATTCTTTTATTTAATACTTGCACTTAGTTAACGCATCCAAACCCGTAAACTTCGGGTATTTCAAGTCTCTGATTGGCCAATCCCAGTCCAACAGAATACCTGCATTTAATTAAAGCTTCCTCTGGCTGTTGATTGGCTATTTTTAAACTGTCACAAAATTTACATTATTGCTGCCCTAATCATGACTGGTAGTATTTAAACTCTCAAACTCATTATTGCCTCAAGGCTACCTCATTGTTAGCAATGTTAAACTTATTATTCTCGCAGCTCTTACATTATTAAATTACGTAATGCATTCCCATAACATTATTGAACATGTAAGTGTTAAAAATACTGCCTCAAATGTATGGCAGTAAAGGTGCTATGATTGAGCCAAATGTTTCCTGGGTAAAACTCGGCATAAAGAGCTCTTGCTTTCACATTTTCCCAAGCAGGACCATAAATGTAATGTATGTCTGTTAGTTCTGCATAAGTAAAGTGGATCATTTTTGCAATGGGCTGTAAAACTGAAAGCCCTTCCAGTAAACAGAGTACTTTAGTATACCCTGATAGCTGAGATTGATAACCTACACCTCTTGTAGGAACCACAAAGTCATAAAGTGCTGAATAATATGCTACGGAATCCCTTACCACTTAAAATAACAAAATGCAAGTTTTTAGTTTAATGGTGATATGCGTAAACAATGTTAAAAACAGAACACAAGTGATACTCCAAAATACAAAGAAAACAAAACATAAGCAATATTCTAATGCCATGGGGGAACAGTGATCTGTTTGACAGAATTTTATGATTTTATGTAGCCCAACATGGCATATGAAAAAGTTATTGTCCTCTAGCTCAATAACAAGATATTTACGGACATACATTCTCCATAAAAAAAAAATGCTGGAATATAATCCCTGAATCACGCCTTAAAATTAGTCGGTGTTATTGTGACTCGCCCAATATATGTATTGTGCTAACAATGTTAAAATTTAATAAAATTAAAGAGGAAATTCCAATGTAAAAAACTCCACAGAAAACTAGAAATATCACTTCTTTGCAGTTTGCCACTAGTCTCCTCTTAAGTGATATTAATTTTTCCCTTTTGGGGAAAAAAAATGAAGTTTTTTTGACATACTACATACCACTTAAACTGAGTTTTTAACCACACTAGCTTCACTTTCTATACCAAAACTTACTGAAACACGTTTTAAGGAAGTGCAACAGGGAGTCTGGGCTGATAATATAGACAACAGTCTCCAAAACATGTTCCAGCGTAATTTAGTTTAGGTTAGTCCATTAGTTACTAATGCACAAGTTCTTTTACATTTATTATAGCAATATTCACTGTTGTGTTATGTGTAAGTCTGCCCAGGTAGAAGTTTGATGAGCCATTTACATTGATGTTTGAAAATGTATGTTTCTTAGAAGAATAAGTTTTTAAATGAATAATGTACAAAGTTTACCTATGAATTAGCATAATAGATAAAGTCATGTGGATGTTATATGTAAGTTTTTGATAATTACTCTGACATTAAATTTACAAAGGATATTGTGTTTTTCAAGAATCGTGAGTTTTCTGTGTGTACTGTAATTCTTTAGCTTTATTGTGCTAGTTCATCTCTATGTTATTCCACATCCTGTGAATTCTTCATAGGACAGAGCTCTTTTAAAGAAACACTTGACAGAAATTAATATTACCTTTATCTACCACTGTAGTGAATATGCATTGGAAGGAATCTTGAAGAAAACAATAGAAAGCCAGAGGGAATAATTCTGTTGCCATGCCAGAAACAGGTGACAAGAGAAGATAGGTACATGTGAGTGAGAATGAGATGTGTGTTGCTCTGGGCATGTAGCAAATATAACATACTTTTTCACAACTAAACAAACTACATTATGCTAATGAGTGATTTTAATTAACCCTTTTAATGTATTTGGAATACATAACTGTCACCAATGAATGGTACATTAATTTCAGAAATGCAACTGGTCTCACCTTTCTGTAATAATCTTACAGCCACTATTGGTCCTTTTTTTATTATTATTAGAATCTCAATTTCTTGAACTAATAAGCACTGCTGATGTGGATCCTGAATGCATATTTTTCATACATTACCCACAGTAATTTTTTTACTGGTTGGAAAGGCTTCTTTGTAATAAAATGTAACACAATGCATGTTATGGGGTCATTCAGAATGAAATTATACATAAGCATAGAAGCTTGTTTCATGTTATTTTAATGCATGCATTGACATAAACGTGGTCATAAGCTTATAGCATAAACATGCAAATTTGCAAGCTCCAAGCTTTCATGTTTATGTCTAAGTCAAGCATAAGAAACTAGCCAATCAGAGAGTGATTCTCCATACACCTCTTCACATGATTATTCTGCCATCGCACATCAGATTTTTTGTCACCATCTGTTGACTTGCTAACTGTCTTTCTGTGTAAGACCATGGGCCAGGAATATCTATAGAAATCATAGCAAAATAAATTTTGATGGTAAATGGTGCTTTTTTTAATTTGTCATTTAACTCGGTAGCTAGCTCTAGTTCATTTTGATACATGTACATCTGTGGACAAAAAAAAAATGAGTCATGCCTTGAATGCCAAATTTTTCTAACTCCTACACAGTGAAGTAGTTTATAGGTTACGTAGTTGTTTGGAGGAGTTTGCCCCACAGTTGTATGCCACTTTGAAGAAGTATTTAGGTTACGTAATATTATTACGTATATTTGAAAAAGTGTGCTGTTATGTAATTATTTAGATCCACATTGAGGTGCCACTTTGAGATTGTATTTAGCCTCGTTGTATTTTTGTTGCCAACTTTGAAGAAGTTATTTAGCTGGATGCTGGATGTGAGAAGCCCCCACGTATGTGCGTCACATTGAAGAAAGTAGTTTTCTCAATCTGAAGTTTGTAACAGTATTTGCCCCACGTAATGAAGATACACTTTGAAGTTGGTTGATGCTTGGTACGCCAAAGTTTGTAGTAGTGAAGATGATGCTTGTTTTGCATAATATTATTTAAATCTGCCTCAACTACTTCAGTCGAACTATAGAAACAAAAGTTCTTGTTCAGGTCGTGATATGACAAAAATTAAAGACGTCACAGAATTTACTTCTAAATTTCACTTCTTTTTATTTGTTTATACTTGCACATTTATAAAACACAACACTTGTAAAAGAAAACTGTGAGAAAAACTTTGTACATTCTTAATATATTTACTAGCGGAGAACACAATTTTTGCCATCTGCATGCTATCACATCATGTCCGCGACTGACTAATTCCAACGGTAAAAACCTTAAAGCTTCGATAATGCCAGTCTCTTATTGCTAATTCTAGTCCAATAGAATTTAAGCATTCAAACTAAAACTTTTCTTTGCTGTTGATTGGCTAATTCCAAACTGTAAGCGAAAATTACGTCACTACCGATCTTTTCATGACCAGTATTTTTCAAAATTCCAGATACATTATTGTCACAAAAATTACATTATTACCACATTATTAACAACCTAAAACATATTATTCTCACAGTTTTTGCACCATTAGAGTATATAAACATTTATATGACATTAATAAATATGTTTACAATAAAAAATTATTTGCAATGACTTACACACAATTTAAATAATAATTATATACATATTGTTTTCAAGGTGGGCTGTTATTGAATTTAATTATAATAAAAATACAATTAATATTATTTAGGCATTAAAATACTGCCTCAACAACACAGTGCCTTGTTTACACCATATGCAATACAGTTATGTAGCCACTACAGCAAATTCTTGTGTGACACCATTAAACATGCTATCTTCCATGTGTTTTCTCTGTAGCGTTACAGCAAAGTGTACAGTACAGTGTGGTTAAGACGCAGGTTCACTTCTCACATGTAGCAAACACTTTTTTTCTTCTGTGAGTAATGTTTAATCAACACACAGTGACTGCTATTTTCAATATATTCCATTTCATACACAGCATTTGCTAAAGTTCATAATAGAATACTTAAAACAATGTAAAATACGTGGCCTCACAATTTCATCATGGTCGCATATCTGTATCTTGTTGGATATCAAGGGACGTTCTAGGTGTGTTGTGGCAGCTTGATACACTGAACAGTGCACAGTACACGGTAATACTTGAGAATATTTTTATTCTCTCTGTGAGGATGAGATATCCTGGTGGAATTGTTGAATTTGACAGGATTCTGGGCACAAATTGAAGAAGCCTGGGATGTTGTAGCTTCTCGTCCACGTTACTACAGGGATTTAATTTCATCTATAACCTGAAAATGAGGGCAGTTATACGTGCTCAGGGTTTATACACCTGATATTAATTTTGTTTATTTTTTGTCTTTTAGTTTTAGAAGATAATAATTTATTTGCATTTATTTCTTTAGTTATTTAAAACTAGAATTGTGTTTTTGTGTGCATAGAGATGCCTAAAACTTAAAATGCTAAAGTTGCATTAATGCAATATTATGTTCTACAGATCCAGTCATAAAATTAACAATATAAAAAATAACATTGTAAGATTTGGACTGAGGAGCTTATGAGCGCAAGCAGTACCTTCTTAACCTCTCAGCCTATGAAATGTTTTTCCATGCTCTGTTTTCAGTATCTCATAAGCATCACCACCAAGAAACATTTACGAGGTCTATTCAAAAAAATTCTGGAACTTTGTCCACAACATTTTTCTACGCTTAGCTTTTACTTATTGTGCATGGTCTCCTTCGAAATGTCGTCCTCCACAATTGATACATCACTCCACTTCTGGAAGCAGTCTTGGTACATCTCTTTCTGGATCGAGCGAAGCACCGTCTATTTCAACTTTAGAAATAAAAAAAGTCCGCAGGGGCCACGTCTGGATAGTACAGAAGATGAGGCAGCACAGTGATATCATTTTTTTGTGCAATAGTCACACACCAACAGGGCTGAATTTGCGAGTGCGTTATCGTGATACATGAGCCATGAATTGTATTGCCACATTTCAGGCCATTTACTTCTCACATTTTCTCGCAGGCATCACAATACCGCACAATAGTCAGTCTTCGATTCTCACGCACAATTTCGTTGATGTTCCTGACATGAGCATCGTCGGTAGACATCGAAGGGCACCCTGAACGATGGATATCTTTAACTTCCTTCCAGCCATTTTTAAACCGCATGAACCATTTGTAACACCGAGTATGCCTTAAGCACTCATCACTGTAGGCTTCCTGCATCATTTGATGTGTATCTGTAAAGGCTTGCTTGAGTTTCACGCAAAATTTAATGCAGATGTGTTGCTCCTGTAACTCTGTCATCTCAAAATTCGCAAACTGTGCGACACAACGTTCTACTCAATACAGCACTGAACAATAACTAACAGACATAGAATAATGCAACTTCTGGCAGTTATACATTAAACACAGGCAGGGATGCCAACTGCATTTTGCCCCCCATTTCCATTGATGTGAAATTACAAATGTTCCGGAATTTTTTTTGAACAGACCTCGTATAAGGTGACCGTTGTGCTCACAGGGCAGAGACCATTCTACAGTTTTCCTGCATGTGCGTTATGAACACAGCTGTTATGAAGGTACACAAAGCTCTCCAAGGGTCACATGGAATCTGGAGATGACTCATTTTTTATGTCCATGGATGTACATACATAACCGCTTTTGTTGTGTACTGTCGGTCACTTTGCAGGCTGTTTCACTCTCTCTTGCAATTGGCTACTGTATGTGTTTGTTTGTCATTGTGAATGACAGCATATCACATTAGGTTTATGCTTAAGTTTTACCTTGTTATGTTAATGCTTAATTTTCATTGTGAATGACCCCTTAAGCCATCTGAATTTATTGTGCACTTTTTAACATTTGCAGGGAATGTAAACAATGGCACACCTAGTTCTTCTATTGGCCTTTTGTTCTCCATAAGGCACAAAATGTATAATGCTGCAAGTTTGCATAATTAACTTCGAAAAACAACGATGCACTTACATCCTTGAAAAAAGGAATTTTAATGAATCTGCACCAATTTCCTCATGTGAGGTGTTTAGTATATCTACCTTTTATATAATTATTTGTTCAGATCTTTATGGTGATATCATCTAGGTACTTGACTTCAGAAAAAATCTGATGTGTTACACTCACAGGACTTTCTCTACTCTTGTACAAACTATTTTTACAAATGCTTATTCTCCATCTACTTCATGTTCATTGAGATAAACATTTTCAGACTCTATCTTATTACTAATTTTCTTGTAGATATAAGGGGAATATATATTTACAAGGGCAATATAGAAATACAGTAGCCTTTAAGTGCATACATATCTCTTAATAGCTGGTTGCTAGGTGCAGCGCCATTCGCTTTGCCACAGATTATAACTCTTTGCATATATAAGACAAAAAAATGAATAACGAATTCCCATTTAAGAAAATAAGTATTGAAAAATTTAAGGGAATAACAAGCAATATCTCAAAAATGGTTCACTCAACAACAAAAAAGTATGACATAAATTGTTTATATTAACGCGATCTACATTTTGTGTGTAGTAAAATTTTGTCTATTTCTTATGGTTTACCAGTTATGCAAAAGTCGTTCACAATGAAGAATACTTTTGGAGACATTCCCAGAAAATTCAAGATATACATTTTATTTCTCATGAAAATATCTTAAACATATGGTATTTTAATCAAAATCGTTAGAGCCATTTTTGAGAAATTTACAATTTTCGAAAAATGTTCCATGTAAAGGGTAATCTGGGGTGGGGGGGATTTTCTTGAAAACCTTCGTGTCGCATCTTTGGAAGATACTGAACCTAAATACCAAGTTTGGTGTTTATCCAACTGTTCGTTTCTGAGTTATGCTGTTCACAGACAGACACAGACATACACACACGGACATGTTTCCAAAAGTGCTTTTTTTGGATTCAGGGGGTCTCAAAACATGTATTTCCGGTGAAATCTCGGTACTACGTATAGTAAGTAGGGGAAGTATTGCATTCCACCCAAAAATCCAATACCGAGATATATGTCCATTTGTGTGTGTCTGTGAACAGCATAACTCAGAAACGAACAGTCGGATAAACACCAAACTTGGTATTTAGGTTCAGTATTTTCCAGAGATGCGTCACAAAGGTTTTCAAGAGAATCCCCCACCCCAGATTACCCTTTACATGGAACATTTTTCAAAAATTTTAATTTTCTCAAAAATGGCTCTAACGATTTTGATTAAAATATCATATGTTTAAGATATTTTCATGACAAATGAAATGTATATCTTGAATTTTCTGGGAATGTCTCCCAAAACTATTGTTCATTGTGTACAACTTTTGCATAACTGGTAAACCATAAGAGATTGACAAAATGTTACTACACAAAAAATGTAGATTGCATTAAAATACACAATTTATGTCATATACATTTTTTTTGTTGAGTGAACCATTTTCGAGATATTGCTTGTTATTCCCTTAAATTTTCCAATACTTATACTTTTTCTCAAATTCGTTATTCAATTTTTTTAGTCCTGGTAATGCAAAGAAAATGGAATACTCCACATAGCAACCAGCTCTTAAAATATTTGACTATTGCTTAAAGCCTACCAATTCCCCTTGCACCTACAAGAAAATTAGCAATAAGATTAACATCTCGATATCTCGATTAACATGAAGCATATGGAGAATAAGCGTGTGTAAAAATAGTTTGTACAAGAGTAGAGAAAGTCATGTGAGTGTAACACATCAGAATTTTTCAATAATTTCAAATTCACATCACTGTTACTAACTTATCCAAATATTACATAGACTTAAAAAGTTGTTTGTTGGTCATTTTAACCCATCAGATCTTTTTTTAGTCAATATACACCCTCTTCAGTGATCTAGTTGGTATTCCCTTCACATGAATAAATTTCTAAAAGTGACCACGGAATGAAGGTATGACTGACGTTTCAGTTATTCCTGTTTCAGCACCTCCCAGATGCCCTCCGTGTATATCCTTGTTTGTGATGAGGTGGTGCACTGTCTTGTTAGAATAGATAGTAATTGGAGTAATGGTATCTACAGTTCAACAATTGTTTTCTCCACATTGCTCAGCATTTTGTCAGTTTGCAACACTAAAACAATTTAGCATAACGTTGCATGTACACTGGAGCTCATGGAAACATGCTGATGTAAGAAAAAATTGTTTATGTGCAATGAAATGTTCAGTTACCTATATCCCCACCCTTATCTAATTATAGCAAATGTAGCTATTTCTTTAAGGGTTTATTTAATGTAAAATGAAGTAGACAGAAAAATAAACTTTAGTAAGAATAGATTGTATACCCACTAATAAACGATAAGAGGATTGAGAAAGTTCTGAGGTATATCACATCAGATTTTTTAATGCAAGAAATGTTACGCCAGCAAACATTAATTGTCAAATGTGTGAAGTTTATGGGTAAACAAGAATGCCTGACCACACACAGCCAAACAAACTCGAGACCTAATCGCATCATTTGGTTGGGAATAATTCAACCACCTTTCCTACAGTCTGGATTGGGCACCAAACGATTTTCACGTTTCCTCATCTTGATACGGTAATTTGTATCACAAATTACTCAGATGTAAATAATGATAGTAATATGAATATGTATTTTTATGTGACATTGATTTCAGAGGTTTATTAATTGTAATTATTATTGGTAAATAATAATATACGGCTTTACTGAAACTGTCAACAATAACGCAATAATGCAGCAAGGGGGTGAGTTGTTTATCATTACCGGGAACCAGGAAGTTACGTAATGTTTCGCGCCTTTTCGGTAGAAGCTTCTGGAATGTTTTTTCCCTAAAGAATATGTATTAGTGGTTTTCATTGGATATTAAAATAGACGCTAATGTTGGCGCGTTTTATTAGCCAATAGCAGTTCATTTATAATCTTTAGGCGTATCTTAAGGCAAGCGTATAAATAAGCCAGGCCGAGGTAGAGTGTCCCCCAGTTCAACAGAATTCTCAGTACACTACATATCGCCAGTCAGTCCTTCATTTCGTCATAAGTTACGCGCAGCAGAATTACGAGAATCTAAAATATTATACAGTTAAATATACACAAAGTCGAAGTACGTGAGTTAAAAGTGAGAAGTTATTACAAACAGTTTCAGTTTGGCGAGTATCCAGATTAATTTGTAAAAGTGTTTGTGAATGTGTTCAGCAATAAAAGTTATAAAACCAATTTCTTCGTCAGTATAATTTCTGGATAAAAGATTCCTTTCCGATTCACACCCTGCAAGAGTCAAATGTCGACCTAAATAGCTAGCCGGAGGACAATATACAAAACTTTAAATTCTTTCGGAAACTAATTGATACAAATTGCTACGCCAGAGGGAGCTACGAACCAAACAAGGAGTGACGTCACAAGATGGCAACGCGTTAAGTAAAGCAGCACAACATATGATCTACAATTTCTCATAACTTACGCTATAAATATTACGTAAGAAACATTATACCGTCGCACAATTGGCTTCCACAACGTGGGGCTCGACAACAAAAAAAGACATTATGTAAAGCAAGTTCCCTCGCAAATATGCGTAAAGTAAACACACAACATTATTTGTAATACCGCATCAAATTGGCTTCCAAACGAGAGGCTACAATTAATGTTAAATAATTACAACATTATACTGTCGCAATCTGAAGAAATTCCTTGGTGGAAAACATTTCAAGGACAATGATGTGAGACAGGGAGTGAAAGCAGACTTGGCTTTCATCACAGGTGGCATCATTCTTTGATGAAGGCATACAAAAACTGCTTTCCCATTGGAACATGTGCCTGAATAATGGTGATGTGTATGTAGAGAAATGTAGAGTGTAAGGTAATGAATGATTTTTTAAAAACTTATCATCTTAATTTAAAAACATGCCTTGTATATTACTCAGCAGTGCTGTAACCTTCACTAGGTGCAATAATGTTTGGTGTACTGCCCACATTCACTTGATATAACCCATATTTTATAAAGTGCTTTGTTCAGTGACAGTAGAAGAATGAATACACTACAATTATCAGAGTGCCTAATTCACTTTCTTTCCATAGTGCAAACCCTTCTTGTCCTGATAATTTCATACCATGTATTATTAAATTTAGCATTTTCCACTTTTTCACTGCACTTTTATTAAGACTTGCTGCAGAAGTTGGGAGAATTGAACATTTAAATCATCTTAATTTACTATCACTCTCTCCTTTGTAAAGCTCTGCAGACTGTTATTGGAAACAACTTCGCAGTTTTAATTTTAAACACAATTCATGAGACAGGAGCATACTTGTCAAAATGTTAAATAAAACGTGATTTAGAAAGATAGAATCAATTTTATAGGTAGGATTTGAACCTCACATATGCAGGTTACCATGCCACTGCTATAACCAACTTAATTACCATGGCAACATGTTGATACAAAATTAAATTCCCCAACTAACCCTCATTTTTCCTGGCAAACAGTGATTCTCAAATTCATTTTGAGATAACATGCCCCAATGGCGACTTACAGTCATATAAGCACTTCAAGTCCCAGGCCGGATAGTTAACTATTAAGTAGATGTTAATAGTTCTTTTACATATTTGAGCCAGTTGGAGAATTTAATGCTGTGCTGGCATGTTGCCATGGTAGCTCAGTTAGGGCAGCAGCATGGTAAGCTGAAAATTCATGGTTCAAATCCTGGCTATGACATTGAATTTTTCAGGTTGATTCTACCTTTCCAACTTTAGCCTGCACATGGCATGTGTGAAAGAACAGTTATCAAAATATGATTTACCACTGACTGTTACAATGCAAAATATCAATGAATGCCTTAAATCACTTTGCACCATCTCTTTTTGTAAAACAATGTTGGCAGCTCTACTTGTATGTGTTATACTCTTAGACCTCGACCTCCACTTAAGTTCAGGAGTGGACGCATGGACTCTTCTGCACATGTCCCTGCTACTCGGTTTGTATAGTTGCTATTGCCGTTCATATCATTGCATTCTGCATTGTGAATTGTTACTGTATTCTTGATGTATATGATATACAGGGTGAATCCAAACTCTACCGACAAACTTTCACAGGTTGTTCAAGGATGTTTTCTGATGTAAGGAACCCTTGGTCCCCAGTGGCTCATTGTTGAGTAATTTCATTGTTTTCGTTTTGCAATAACTCAACCAACTTTGTATCTGTTTAATCGGAATATTGTTTCCAAACAAAACACAACCTTTGAGTGCCATAGAGCGTGTTTACATTACGGTTCATCATCAATTAATCCACTGCTCATCACCTCCTGACAATAGCAATTATTTATTTTTAAGGATAGATAACTTAAATATTACAAAAACTGACATGAAACAACCCAAATTACATTGTTGTTTAAAATAATTTTTCAAAATGTTGAACACAATGATCACGACAAGCTTCACAGCAACACCTCATGGACTATCGCATAAGCTCTAGCATTCCAGAAGATTGGTGCACATCGCCAGCAGCTAATACAAGCAACCAGGTCCATATTAGTATCGACAGGAATCATGTAAACTAGCTTCTTCATGCTAACCCTGAAGAAAAAGTCCACGGGTGTCAGATCTGGTGACCATGCTGGCCATGGAACAGGACCACCATGACCAACTTCTTTGCCTGAACTGTTCATCAAGGTATTCCCTAACATTCACTGCGAAACTTACTGTAGCACATAAGTTATCAGATTTCCAAGCAGGCTTTAGAAGAAATAAGAGAGTAATAGACAACATTTTTGTGATATCCACAATGGTCAGTAAATATTTAGCTAACAAAAGGGGAAGGTTGTATATGTTATTTGTGGACTTTGAAAAAGCGTTTGATACAATTAATAGGGAAGCCTTATGGGCTAAATTGAGCAAGATAGGAATGAGTATCAGGTTCATAGAAACATTACAAAGAATATATGCAGAGAATGACTTTTGTATAAGGGTCTCAAATAATATAATGACAAATGTTATTTCAAATAATATAGGGTTAAGGCAAGGATGTAAGTTAAGTCCTATTTTATTTAACTTATTCATTGACGATATCTTAGAGGCAATTAAGTTAGAAAATGGACATCTGCCAGTAATTGGAAATAAAGAAATACGGGTTTGTTATTTGCGGATGATTTAGTTGTAGGAGCAATAACCAATATCGGGTTAACTAAAGCAATTGGAGCAATAGAAAAGTTTTGTAATAAGTGGAGTCTCAGAATAAATACAAGGAAAACAAAAATGGTGTTTAAAAAGGGGAATAAGTTAAGAAAGAATGAAATATGGTGGTGGCAAGGAAATGAAATCGAGGTGGTGAGGAAATTTGACTATCTAGGAGTACGACTAAATAGTAATGGGAGTTGGAATGAGCAAAAGAAAATGATACTAACAAAAGGAAAACTGCAATGAAAGCTATTAGAGCTTGCCTAGATAAAATACCAGAGATACAAATAAAATGGTTGGGGAGAATATACGGAGCAGTAGTAGAGGCTAAAATGCTTTATGGAACCGAGATTTGGGGTTTAGAGAGAGGGTGGGAAAATGTAAACAAGGTGCACAGAAATTTCTGTAAATTAATTTTAGGTCTACCAAGGGCTTCACCCAATGGTGTTGCCCAAATAGAGCTAGGGAGGTTTGGTAGCAAAGCAAAAATTGTGGAAAGGGTATTAAAATATTGGTATAGAATTAAGGAACTGGAAAATAATAATATGTTCAAACAGTGCCTAGAAGTGCAGTTAAAACTCAACAAAGAGGATACTTGGTGTAAGTATATAGAAGGAACCCTGAATGAAATAGGTCATGGAGATATTTGGAGAGAGGGGCAGTTACTGGAGAAAGGGTTCTGGAGAAGGGTAAAATTGAGAATTGAAGATATTGAAAGACAAGAAATTCTAGGTAGTTTTAATTTTAAATCTTCTTTATGTATATATGCTGATTTAAAAATGGTGTGGGAAAGAGAAAAATATGTCGATATATGTGACAGATCAGCACGAGAAGGTTTTGCATGGGCGAGGACAGGAGTGATGATGTTAAAAGGCTTAGGGGAAAGAGAGAATCAAGGAAAGTGTCCGCTATGTAATAGAAAGTATAATAACTTTTGGCATTTAATTCTATAATGTGAAGGAACTAAGGAATCGAGGGAAAGATGGCAGAAAAAGAAATGGGACAATTTACCAATTGAGATTATAGGTAGAAAGATGTTGGGTGTTAAATGCAAGGGGAACATATTAGAAGTAGGAAAATATTTAAGTTTAATTAGAAAGAGATGGCTGAAGAATTATAGGAATAAGAAGAAAAGGAGTTATTGATAAGTAGATTAATAGCATATTTATTTATTCAGTCAAGTAGGGCCCATTGGCTCGGTAACCACAGTGTTGGAGGATAGGGGCCCTAGGAAACCAGCAACTCGGTAAAGTTTGTAAAGTGGAATATGTATACACTATGTATTTAAAGAAATAAATATCTATCTATCTACTGTAGTACATCATGTCGAAACCACATACACCTGCGAATTGTCAGTGCTACATCTTCCAGGAAATGTTGAAGGAACGTTTTGTAGACTATTCTATAATCTGTCGGGTAGTACATAAGGCCCAATCAGCTGCAAATGTTGTGTGATAACACTGGCTTCACTGCAGGAACAGCTCTGCATAACGTTGTTGTGCCATTCTTCCATTGCATTGAGTGAAACTGCAGACAGGGTGCCTATCGGCTAATTCTGCATAAGTAAACTTATCCATACCGTATCACTAATACCGTACTGCAGGAAACAAAAGTTGAGACAGAGCTGAGTAGGAGTACAAGCCTGGTGTCGGACCACACTGAAAACACGCTTTACTAGAGCGTGAAAGGTTACGTTTTGTTTGGAAAACAAAAAACATATTCTGAGTAAACAGATACAAAGGCAGTTGAGTTATTACAAAACAAAAACAATGAAATTACTGGGGACCATAAGTTCCTTATATCAAAACACTCAGAAAACATCACTGAAAAACTTGTGAAAATTTGTTGGTAGAGTTTGGATTCACCCTATGTATGAAAGGACAAGGTACTATGCCGTATTATTATTATTATTATTATTATTATTATTATTATTATTATTATTATTATTATTATTATTATTATTATTATTTATTATTTATCATATAATTCAGCTTGCGTATGTCTTCAAAATCTATTAATAAAGTACAGTAGGGATTGGTTAATTAGACTTTGGATAATTCAAATTTTTGGATAATTCAAATAAAAGTACATTCTCCTTGAAATTCCTATTTAAAATAATGTTAAATTTCATGTTTAATTCAATGTTTTGAAGCCAACATTTGGATAATTTGAAGTCACAATTTAATTTATTCTTAATGAAAAACTTATTCTGAATTCTAGAAAAGTTGAAATGTGGTTCATGTACATCTCGGTTATTGAGCTTTGTTAAAAATTCCAAGAATTTCATCTTTGATTTTCTGCATTCCTAGTTGCTTATTGTTAAGAAATCATAACGCAAGGCAGCCACATTGCCAAGCGACCGCATTGTCCGGTGCTTTGTGTTTTCAGTCAACAACTTCAGCCAGTACATAACTGTAGGCTATTTAATAGCTCCTTTTGCAATGTTGAAATGCAGAGTGTATATCAGTTTAACATTGACAAAAAAAGTTGAAGTGCTCAAGGAATAGAAAAGGGTGTAAAGAAGAAGAGCATTATTGCCAAGGAATACGGAATATTGCCCAACACTTTATCTACCTACATAAAGAATAAAGAAAAAATAGTGGAGAGTTGGAACCTAAAAGCAGTGGAAGCAGCAAACACATGCGAGGGGGTGAATTACCTCAAATCAATGACTACACATTTCATGGATAAAATATGGAAATTAACAGGATGAGTTGTACTGCATGTTATTTATTTGCATGAAATGAATTTATTTCAAGATTACTTTCTATAATAAAGAACATATTTGTTAATTCAAAGTTTGGATAATTCAGATTTTTTTAAATTCCCCTTTAAGTTCAGATTATATACATCAGAAGTGACAGGCAGACGTATCTTAGGAATGTGGGAAGGAGGCATTCCAATAAATAATATAGCAAATATCGTTCAGAGAGATATGAACTTGTAAAACACTGGATCAGTCTTTTCCAAGAGGGAAGAACACCTTAAAACGACACTGAAAACAAAACATCTGAAGAAAAGCACAACTATGGGAGAATAATATGAAGAATTTAAAATCAGATCACATTAAGTAATTAAGATAACATATTTTCAAGAATTTATCTTAAAAAAGCTTTACAGTTCACCATGTTTGCTTACATCCTTGGAAAATTATATCATATCAGTCTTTCTTCCGCAGCCCAATGTACTATTCTTGAAGTCATCTTTGAGATTTTTCATATATTAATGTTTTGTGTTATGGTATTTACAATAAACCAATAAGAGACTTGTTTATCTAGGAGACTGTTTGGACACCAACTAATAAGGCAGTTCTGTTAACATTAGATAGGGAGACTAGATGCATCAGCATGTTTCCATCCACTCAAGTGTACAAATGCAGTAACTGACATAAACTTGGAAAGTTTAGCGATCTTTGAGGCCTTGCATATTTTTCTGTAATAATTTGTTTACAAGTATGCAAACCAGTCTCATTAATTTAGAATTTCTCCATTCTAGTGTACAGGGCTACTCATCAGAGTGTTGGGGATTGAGCTGGGAAACTAGGGAGCCTTGAAATTTAATGAATGATTATACCAGGAGAGCCAGAGAACTACAAACTGGCTGCTCTGTGTTTTTTCTGTTTGCGTTACTGGCGCTCATTGCCATCTGTAGTTATCATAGAATGGCGCAGATGCAACCATACAACATTTTTAAAACTACTTTTAAAGGCTATACTTACCAACTTTATGAAAGAGGTGCTAAAACTGGCCACTGTCGTCGTCCATACATTTTTGGCACCTCTTTAGGAAACTATCCATCACTTGCCATAGTTCACATTGAGAAATGCTGACAATTTCCTGGTGGATATTTTGTTTTAATTCTTCCAGGGTGTGTTGGTTTGTCATGTACACTTTGTTTTAATTTATCTCATCACAGTGGCCTAGCTCAGAGAACTGAGGGAACCACAAATATCTAGTAATAATTTTGTCCTCAAACACATTTTCAATTGTTCTCATTGAAATATTGGCCATATGAGCTGTCTGTTAATTCTCTAAAGAAAGGGGGCAAAATTGTATGTGCATATGTAGGGGCGTCAACTGTTGACTCGAAAAAAATTGACCCTGTAACTCTTTCTCTGCTCATGGCGCACAATACACCTAACACACTTCAAGCAAACTCAATGTACTTAATAAATGAAGCATTACAAAGGAACGAGAGGCCCACCATCGCTGCGAGAAGCACATCTCTAACTAATATTGTGTGTTTACCCACTGCAGTGCACGGAGCTAGCCTGCTTGCTCTAGCACAAAATCAAGCGAGTTGGTGACTTATGAGATGCCCAGAATTTATGTAGACAATCCTGCTAGTGGGGTCAAATAAATAAGAATTAAGTTTTTGGAGAGGTTGTTACTCAGGTGCATTTATCAGCAGCATAAGGTAGCATGATAATCACTTTGGTATGTTTCCATCATTACTATCTTGTATTGTAGAGCACCAAACAGAACAATGCAGAACCCAGTACATTATACTAACAAAACTATTACATTTCTTTTTCAGTTTTCAATGGCAGAATTAAACACATTTTACTTAAAGTTTGTTATGTGGGTGCCTCCAGAGCACTACTTGAATCTTGTACGCTTGTTCTTGATTTTGTTTTGGGGAGCAGTTTCAATGAGAGAAGTCTTTCAATATCTGGATGATCCGTAAGTAAACTTCCATTTTAATTACCTATTTTAACTTTTGCTTTTCAGTTTGCTCATTGGTAAGTGTTTTTGGTTCTTTATCCTTTAGTAACTTTTCTAAAACGCAAGAGTAATTTTCATAAAATTGTTTATTTGTATCATTTATAATTTTCAGTGATGAATCATAAGATAAGATAAAATTATAACAGTGATACCAGAAATAATGCACAGGTTTACTTGGTTCTGTATACTGTAGTGAATGTTGTCACTGTTTAATTCTGTTTTGAGATTTAATCCACTGCTGTCTCATAACACTGCTATTATCAGGTCATTAACTCTTCCTGTGTGAAATTAGTTTGGACCAGATTTAACAAAGTTTAAAACTTGCTATAAAATTGTAAATGTAAATGATCATACCTGACTTAACAGTGGCTTAGCCAGAAAAATATTAAGGGGGCGGGTTATGATAGACATTCGTTTTTTAACAATTTGTACCAATTCAAATGATTAATATGAATTAATCCTGAGTTAAAATATTTAAATAAATCAAATTTATTTTCACAGATTAAGGTGCAGTAATTGGAATTAGAATAGAATGTTTTGCATATTCTAAGAGGCAAATGTGTTGTTATATGACAATTAATGACTGCTGCAATCTGCTGTTGCAGGCCATTTTGTTTCAAAAATAGGGCTTCTAGTTACGTTCTAAACTGTGAGATATTGCACTCAAATTTAGCACTGGAACGAAACATGTCCCCAATATCTTAACATGGTTGTACCCATGCCATCTAAAGTAAAGTTCTGTCACTGTCACCTTTGGCAATATTATCTAAGACATGCAGTGTAAATATAGTGCTACTAGTGACATGATTAGGAAGTAGCTCATTCCCGCCAACTTAGAAAGATGCTATTACTTTAATAAAGCTATTTTTGCTATTGATTTTTACATTTTTTTTAGCAATGGGGGGTTCCAACCCCCAAAACTCCTCCCTAGCTACGCCTCTATGACTTAATTTGAAAAAATTCACTAAAATGCTGGGTGCTGAAAGCTATATGCATATACACATTGGCATTACACACTCGCAGGTTCACTGAAGTAGGTTTTCTTTGTGTGATAAGTTTGAAACATTCATCTGGATGGAAATGGACTTGTCAATTAAAGTACTAGTATTGGTGACAGCAGGCAACATCTGCAAATCTCGGCACTCATCATTTTCGTCTCTTGAACAGTTGTTGCACCCAGCTTACTGCGGAATAACTGCAACATTACTATCTTCCCCTGAGCTAAATAGCTCAAAGTAAGAACAATTATCACTGAATTCATTGCCAAGTTATTGGAAACAACTTTGCAAGTCATGGGTTCAAACCCAATGGAGGACAATGGATTTTTTTGGGCTAAAAATCTTTAGCATGGCTTCCTTCAGAAGGGAAGTAAAGTCAGTGGTCCAGTGTCGTAGATTTACGGCACATAAAAGAACCTCAAGCCTGATAAAGAGACCTCTGAGCAAAATTACCAGTCTTTCATGCCCAATATAGAATGGGACACTAAGGACCACAGCAGTTAAAGAGCGTCCATAAATAAAACCCAATATATTTTGAAACAGCTTTGCTGTCTTAATTTTAAACATTCATGAGACAGGAGCATACTTGTCAAAATTAAATAAAATATGATTTGGAAAGGTCAAATCAATGCTATAGGGATTTGAACGACACATCTGCAGGTTACTGTGCCACTGCTCTAACCAACTGAGTTACCATGGCAATGTGCTGATGTAACATAAAATTCCCCAACTGACTTACATTTTTCCCAATAAACCACAAGGGATTCTCAAATTCATGGCATCTTACAATCTTGTAAGTACTTTTAAGTCTAGGCTTCATAGTTAACCACCGTTAGGTCAGTCAATGATAATTAATTGTTCTTTCACATATGCCATGTATAGCTAAAATTGGAAAGGTACAATCAGACAGGAAAAGATAGTTTGGATTTGAAGCACAGATCTTTGGCTTACCGTGCAGCTACTCTAACCATTGACCTACCATGGCAGCATTTCAGCACAACATTAAATTCCCCAACTGACTCACATTTTTCCAGTAAACCACAAGGTGTTCTCAAATTCATGTAGTGAGAATTTTTCTGTCTGATTCTAGGTTTCTAAATTGTGGTTCACTTTTATTGAGCCTGGTTAATACCAAACATGGTATATATGTTCAGTATCTTTCAAAGATGTGATACAATGATTTTCAGGAAAATTCTCATACCCCAAACCATTCTTTGCATGGAAAAGTTTTCCTTATTTTTTATTTTCTCAAAAATAGTCGAAGAATTTATTAAAATGCCTTATATTTAAGATTATACATGCCCAATAAAATGTATATCTTGAATAACCTGAAGTCCTCTTCATTCATAACCAATGTATAATTTTATATAATGGATAAACTATTAGAGATAGACAAAAACTTACCACTTAAAAAATGTAGATGTCTCTAAAACACATAATTTACTTCAAATAACCTTTTTTGTGCCATAGACCATTTCTGAGTTATCCGTTCTTATTGGTTTGAATTTTACAATACCTTGTCATTTTTACTTTCTCTACCACGTACCGAGCATGTAGAGAAGGTATTGCATTCTACCCAAAAATATGATAGAGGTTCACTGAAAATACATGTTTTGAGACCCCCTGAATACAAAAAAGTCTGATGTGATACGTTTACATGACTTTCTCTACCCTCTATCTTTATTAGCGAGTATACAAACTATTCTTATTAAAGCTTATTTTTCTATCTGCTACATTTAATCCAAATAAAACTTTGCAAAACTAGCCACATTACACACTTCATTATAAATACAAAGAACAGTGATAGTCGAATGTTTAAGAACTGGATGCTATATGCTGGACTTAAAATGGAGTAGATATAAAAATAAGCTTAGGAAGACTAGTTTGTATACCCATGAATAAATGATAGAGGCTAGAGAAAGTAATGTAAATGTATTACATCAGATTTTTTAGAGTACTGTCGCACTTCAGTTTTTTTCTCGTGATGTCATGAAAAGAGTATGGAATTTCAAAGCCAGCTTATAGCAACCTGTAATGATTCAGTTATTTCTATCCCTCTTGTACCTACAATGGAATGTCTAATTAAACTATTTATGCAAGGGTTTGTTTTGATTAACATGAAGTACGAGGATGGTCTAAAAAGTTTCCGACCTCAACATGAAGATGGCAGCACTCATAAATAAAAGCTAGTGAATTTCGTTGTTCATCTGTTGACATTACTCAAAGTTTCAGCCATTTTGGACGCTCAGTTGTTATGTAACAGTCGTTTGAGTGAGGTGATGTGAGTGTTTTTATGAAAATGGACAAAATCGAGTATCGAGCTGTCATTAAATATTTCTTTTTGAAGGGCAATATGCCTACGCAAATCAAAGATGAGTTGGATTCTGTGTATGGGGACTCTGCACCATCATTTACCACAGTGAAATTTTGGGCAGCTGAATTTAAACGTGGCCATAAGAGCTTGGGAGATGAACGTTCGGGACATCCAAAAATTGCAACTACCGACGAAAACATCACCAAGTTCACCAAATGGTGCTAGACAACCACCGAATTAAAGTGAGAGAGATAGCAGAGGCTATGAACATGTCAAAAGAACGTGTTTGTTACATATTAAATCAACATTTAAACATGAGAAAGCTTCCGCGCGTTGGGTGCTGCGTTTGCTTACGTTTGACCAAAAACATGTTCGAATGAACATTTCCAACACTCTGTTGGCACAGTTTGGCACCGATTAATTACTGTATATGAAACTTGGATACACCATTATACACCCGAAACAAAAATACAGTCCAAACAGTGCACTGCAAAGGGGGAACCGGCTCCAAAAAAAGCAAAAACTGTTTTTTCGGCTGGGAAAGTGATGGCGACTGTTTTTTGGGATAGTCGTGGAGTTATTTTAATTGATTATCTTCAAAAAGGAAAAACCATTACAGGAGCATACTACGCATCATTATTTGACAAGCTGAAGGCAGAACTTGCGGAAAAATGGCCACATTTGCAGAAAAGGAAAATCCTGTTTCACCAAGACAACGCACCGCCTCATACCTCAGCGGTTGCAATGGCGAAAATCCACGAATTACAGTTTGAACTGCTTGACCATCCACCTTACTCACCAGATCTAGCCCCAAGCGACTTCTTTTTGTTCCCTCATCTGAAAATTGCACTCGCAGGACAGAGATTTTCGTCAAATGAAGAGGCAATCACCTTCGTGAACAATTATTTTGCAGAGAAAAACGCCAAGTACTATTTGGACGGGTTACAGAGATGGGGGCATTGCTGGGAGAAGTGCGTAGAGTTACAAGGAGACTATGTTGAAAAATTTTAAAAAAAAAAAAAAAAAAAATCTGAAAAAAGTCTTGTATCTTTATTAGGACGGAAGCTTTTCAGACCACCCTCGTATATAGAAAAATAGTTTTCAGAATAGTTTGTAGAAGTTATATAAAAATAAATGACTGTGGGTAGGAAAGTTATTTGAATGTAACACATTAATTTTTTTTTAATGCATTGAGGTACTAATTTATTTTAGTTGCCAACAATAATCATTGCATACAGAAGGAGCTGAACTTCAAATCAAAAACAGTCCAAGGATATTTAATGTTCAAAGAAACCTTTTTATCTGCCCAGATCAAATTTTGAATTGTTAAGAAAATATCCTTAGTATACACATATATGTATATTATACATGGTATCCTTGCCCTGTGTTATAGAAAAGATGATAGTCGAGTATGTCTTATATGCACAATTGAGGCAGTTGACTTAAAAAGAGTACCTAGGCCCATGTGCCCTTTTTATGCAGAATGCATGATTTTATCTGCCATTTTGTCTGGTTTATTGTCATGAAAGTTCCAGTGAGATACACTGAAAACTGGTAATAGTACACCTATTTAAAGATGGCAATAGAAACTGTTGTTCTTGTTTAGGCTCTTTGTTGGTAAGAATTTTTAAATTTTCCGTATTTGGAAATTTCCTTTCAAGACACACAACTTCATTGTTGAAAAAACTGCACAACCAGATATAATTGATGGGTTCATTGATGGAATGATACACCACAACTGAGTGTGGACTTTGATGTTATGTTGTAATAGTTTCTTTATAAAGTTATGACGTAATTCCCCCACAAAGTTTTCTATTAGGATAGGATTAAGTTTAATTTCAAATAATGCATTCCACTCGTATTTCTTAAATTTGATTACCAAAAATAGCCTTTGCATAAAGAGGGTTCATAACAAGGGGCTAAACTATTTTTATTTGTTTTATGTTTAATAATAAATTTGGTTCCAAATAAAATAATGCAGCTAATAATTAACGTTTGACTAATACACACCAGAGAAGTAATAGTAACAAAATATATTCATTTCAATTTTTCTCAAAGCATTGTTACTTTCTCTACCACAAACATAGTAAGTAGAGAAAGTATTGCATTCCAACCAAAAATGTGATACCAAAATTTTGCTAGAAACACATGTTTTGAAGCCCCCTGAATAAAAAAAAAAGCATTTTTAGAAAAAGGTGTGTGCGTGCGTGTGTGAGAAAGAGAACAGCATAAATAAAAAACGAAAAGTAAAATAAATACCAAGCTTGGTACTTAGGTTCAGTACCTTCCAAAGATGCGACACAATGATTTTAAAGAAAATTCCCCCCACCCCAAACTACCCTTTACATGGAACGTTTTTTCAAAATTATTGATTTTCTAAAAAAATGACTGTAACAAATAAAATGTATACGTTAAATTTTGTGGGAATAGCTTTTGAAGACGTCTTTATTCAGAAGGAAATTATACTCTTACATAATTGGTAAACTTTAAGCGATATACAAAAATATCTACACAAAAAATTAGGTTTGTTTTAATCAAATTTATTTCAAATAACTTTTTTTGCAGCATTAGCCATTTCCAAGATATCCATTATTAATGCTTCAAATTGTTCAGTATTTAGCCATTCTTTAAAGTCCTGTTGATTTTCAAATGTATCTCGGAATGTCATGGAAAGAGTATGGAATTTTAAGGTCAGCATATAGCATCCAGCTCTTAAACATTTGACTATCACTGTTCTCTTTGTATATATAATGAAATGTGTAATGTAGCTATTTCTGGAAAGGTATCTCAATTAAAATGAAGTAGATAGGAAAATAAACTTTTGTAAGATTAATTTGTATACTACTATTGTTCTTTCATTATATTTATGATATTAAGCAAGTGTAATTGTTGGCTATTATTTCAGAGATTGCACCAAAATCGGGAGACAGTCATGGACAACTTTAGCAATAATTTCAACAGAGTTCCTAATTGTTGCAAAGTTTGATTGGAATACAATCACGAAACCAATACCCAGGTAGGTTGCACACTGCTTAGGTAAAATGTACTGGCAGCTAATAAAAATAAAAGTAGCATTTAAAATAAAGAGAGTTGAAGGTTGTTACACTATCAGTAATATGTTCTTACTTGAACACGTTTTGGGAGAACGGTTTGCTCCCATCGTCAGCATGTTTTCAACTGATTTTGCCGGTTATTATCTGGGGAATGTGTGTGGCTAGTGGTGTTCTCTGGTGCTGGGCTGATGAACCTCCAAAGGCTGCTGGGTGGCATTTATTCGAAATTCATTAGGTGATTCCTGTGTTTGATGATTTGTATTTTTTCCCAGATGTCCAATTCATTGCTGCTGTTGATCGGTTTTAAGAGTTTTATGTTTGGAGTAATTTCATGGTTTGAAGACCAGAAATGATGTGATGATTTATCCATCTATTTTTGGTAAATGCTGTAGCATTATTTGTTAAAATTGTGCACTTTCCTTTTCAGGCACATTGTGTTTTTGTGGTTGATTTTCCTTCTTTCATTGGTGGGTTGGACGATTTGGAGGTACTTCGTGTCTTCTGCATCCCAGAAACTGTGAGTACACTCTGGCATTTATTGTAATTTAAATGAAGATGAAAAGAAAAAGAAAGAAAAAAGCTGTGATTTTAGCAACTCAGATAGTTACAGTGAGAATACACAGATTAATGCTGTCTTCATTTGGCCGTGAACAAACCTATGTCCCTTCAATAAATTTACAAATTTCATCCATTTTTCGCTTTCTCCTAAGGGCTCACATTCAGAGTGAGTTTCTGAAAACAGGAGTTAACATCTAATTTTCAGGCAGCGGCGAACAAATAATAATAATTTTTAAAAACTGTTAGAAGTAATGGTAACTTTCTTAAATGTATTGTTTGGAAAAGTAACAATTAACACTTGTAGTGCTTTCTTTTTAGCAGAAGAATGTGCTTATGCACTTGAAATATATGTACATACTTTTGCTTCAAACCCAACATTATACCACAGGGTGGGTGGAAAGTCCCTTTTATATGTACTGAACCTGGTTCAGTAAGCAAGAAAGGACGGAAATGTGTAATACGAATACAAAAATCAAATGTCTGTCTTTTAACGCACATGCTGATAGTGATAGCATTATTTCCTGCTCAAAATGGTTGCTAAAGTGATATGACAGATACAAGTGCGTTTAATGTGAAAGAGCATTTGGTGACTTCTGCATGGGTCCACAATTATTAAATTACCAGACAAACAACACAGGATATCTAGAGTGACTTTGTGGTGCATTTTGGCAACCCTCACTTTTTTTGAGGAAATTCAGAACAGTCTGCCTCACTTTTGGGCAGGGATGACAGCCTTTCACCTGCTGGAGCCTTATTTCTTCCATGCCAATCAGCACACTTATCTGAAAATGATCAGAATGTGGTGGTTACTTCCAGAATTGAGAAAATTAAGAATCACCAACATCACTTTCTTACAACGGAACAGGGCACCAGTGCATTTCACTTTGAACTTCTGTAGATGGTTGGACGAAATGTTTCCAAATCGCTGGATTGGAAATGGAACACAACAATCTCTGGCTCCATTGCTTTGACCTGCAAGAAGCCATGACCACACCACACCTGACAGTGCACTGTGGAGTATGTGCAGAAAAACTAATACACCAACCCCAATTAACTAAAAAATGCAGTTCATGCAGCATTGCAAAGTATTAGAGTTAATATGCTGTTGCAGATGCTTAATTGGACATGGAAGTGTATTAGGTTATGTACAAACTTGTAAGAACCCACACAGATGTTTTGGATCCATAGGAGGTAAGCTGTACACAGGAGTGCCATCCCTCCAAAATAATTATCCCCCCCCCCCAATTTTTCTGAGAGCTCAATGTCAACTATTTAGTTCCTTTTTTATGCCGCTGGAAAGCTTTGCAAAGGGGCTGTTTTATAGTAACTATTATGATACCAGTAAACATAAAAGTTTAAACAAATAATTGAAACATAAAAATCAATAAAAAATCATAATATTTGCATCAAAAAATTACAAATAGTATTTGGCAGGTACTGTAATTCAGTACTTGGTATTTCAATGTATCCTATTGAAATCTATCTAAATAGACCAATATGTAAGTGTAATAATGCTATATGTTCCTAACAACTACATACATATTATGTTACAATTCATTTTATACATTTCCAAAAATTATGATTTGATACGTCATAGTATACCATACAGTATGAATTGTACTTAACATTACTTTGGGGAGGGGATACAGCACATTTAGATTAGCAAACCTAAAGATATAAACTGAGTTAACAATTACAGTACTGGATTAAAGATTGTAATAAACGTTTCTAATATAGAGTCAATTGAAAAATTCAACGCCAGAGCCGGGATTTGAACACGGTTCTGTTGCTCTCCATGCGGTTGCTCTAACCATTGAGCTACTGTGACAGCATGCTGGTGGGACATTGAATTCCCCAATTGACTCAAGTTGTTTCCCAGACAGACCACTCAGGCATCTCACTCGAGATGACAATCTTAGCGAAGACTTGCACCAGGCTAAGGTCTATTAGAAAGTATAATTAATTTATACAATAATAAAAAAATTTAAAAAAAAATGTAACGTATTTATATTACCTACGTTAATTTACTTCAGTATTTTTTTTAATTTCCCCCAAAAGTGTTTTTGATGATGCAACTTGCACCATGAGCGACCCTGTCTGTACATAACTATGTACATAGTTTCAAAGTCAATGTAAAGGAACTTTCCGCCCAACCTGTATAGGTGATTTTTTTTGTCCTGAACCTACTTATCTGTATGCGCAGTAGCTGAACAAGTCCATTTATCTTCTGGGAGTGGTATTGGGTCAGTAGTAATAGAGTAGCAGGCGCGTACACAATGTGAGATAAAGTGACATCCCCACAGGTTCCAAGTGACTGTAGTACAGTCGCGTGCATAATTATTGTGTTTCTATGTGTGTAGCTAAAAGTAAATTGTGTGGAAGTAAAGTTCTGTATTCTCAGATATGGGAAATGGTATACAGTGTGTATAATTACTTTAAGAAGAATATAGATCAAGGGCAGTCACTTTACAAAGCAGATGAGCAATCAACCAATGTATCTGTGAGCAGTGTAAAAAGAATTGTCAAAGAAGCCGTAGAATGCAAAGCTGCCTCTTCATTTTTTTACCCTGAATAAGGAAAAGCCTTGTAGTTCACCTAATCATCTTTAGATGGCTTTAACAATGAAGTGGTATGCAGAACAATAAATAACTTCTACATAGAAGAAAAACAAAGACCCACTTTTAAAAAGTTGCACTCCAAACTAAAGCACACAATAGATTTCCAAGGCAGCATCTCCACTCTTAGAAAAATTGTGTTGTGGGTGGGATTTCGTTGGAGAAAAACAAGGAACAATAGAAAAATTCTGGTAAAAAAGTAACAAATTAAATCATTACGGCGTTCCTATCCGAGATCTGTTTCGAAGTATAGAGATAAAGGACATCTAATAATATACATGTTCCTAAAATATAGGGCATAATTTCAGGTATATACACTACGTGATCAAAAGTATCCGGACACCTGGCTGAAAATGATGTACAAGTTCGTAGTCCCCTCCATCAGTAATGCTGGAAGTCAATATGGAGTTGGCCCACCCTTAGCTTTGATGACAGCATTCACTCTCCCAGGCATACTTTCAATCAGGTGCTGGAAGATTTCTTGGGGAATAGCAGCCCATTCTTCATGGATTGTGGAACTGAGGAGAGGTATCGATGCAGGTCGGTGAGGCCTGGCACAAAGTTGGCATTCCAAAACATCCCAGAGGTGTTCTATAGGATTCAAGGCAGGAATCGGTGCAGGCCAGTCCATTACAAGGATGTTATTGTCGTGTAACCACTCCGCCACAGCCCGTGCAGTATGAACAGGTGCTCAATCGTGTTGAAAGATGCAATCGCCATCCCCGAATTGCTCTTCAACAGTGGGGAGCAAGAAGGTGCTTAAAATATTAATGCAGGTCTGAGCTGTGATCGTGCAACGCAAAACAACAAGGGGTGCAAGCCCCCTCCAGGAAAAACACGACCATACCATAACACCACCATCTCCAAATTTCACTGTTGGCACTACACACGCTGGCAGATGACGTTCACCGGGCGTTCACCATACTCGCACTCTGCCATCGGATCGTCACATTGTTTGCCATGATTCGTCACTCCACACAATGTTTTGCCACTGTTCAATCGTGTAATGTTGATGCTCCTTATACCAAGCGAGGCGTCGTTTGGTATTTTCCTGCGTGATGTGTAGCTTATGAGCAGCCGCTCGACCATGGAATCAAAGGTGTCTCACCTCATGCCTAACTGTCATAGTACTTGGAGTGGATCCTGATGCAGTTTGGAATTCCTGTGTGATGGTCTGGATAGATGTCTGCCTATTACTCTTTACGTTCCTCTTCAAATGTCGGCAGTCTCTGCCAGTCAACAGACGAGGTCATGCTGTACGTGTCCCTTCACATTTCCACTTCACTATCACATCAGAAACAGTGGACCTAGGGATGTATAGGAGTGTGGAAATCTCGCGTACAGACTTCTGACACAAGTGACACCCAATCACCTGACCATGTTCGAAGTTCGTGAGTTCCACGGAACGTCCCATTCTGCTGTTTCATGATGCCTAATGACTACTGAGGTCGCGGATGAGTACCAGGCAGTAGGTGGCAGCACAATGCACCTAAGATAAAAAATGTATGTTTGTGGGTGTGTCCGGATACTTTTGATCACATAGTGTATTCCCCATATGTAGATAATACAAAAAGGCTATTATAATATGTATCCAGAAATGCTTGGTTTCTGAGTTATGGCCTTCTAAACAATGATATTCACCAGAACGTTTTTCTTCACACTGACGTCTCTTATTATGCAAGTGGGCTGGTCAGTGCTATTGTGCATCTTTGTTTCAGGAGTGGGGGACTGTCACGACATTTTACACAAGCTGCATCCTTATACTGTGCTGTTAGTCTGTTGTGATGAGTAAGATAAGTAATATAATCAATAAAGGGGGTTAGGGCTGGTTCACAATAGCCGAAAATGGGAAGTAAAACAGTATGCAATATTTTGTTTCACAATTTCTGTGGAACAAGAATATTGATGATCATCGATTGCAAAGTGAAAAGTCAGTTTGGCGCATTGGGATGTCATTTGTTTGTAACTGATCAATGATATTGTTCCACCTGCTTCCTTCAGCCAATACAATGCAGGTCAGCAACATAACAATTTCATACAATAAACATTTTCTGAATGCAGATCCTTTACTATTTCCAGCTCTTCTAGTCATACCACAGTTTAATATGTTGTACCAAGAGCCATTCCTTGATTAATAGCATACATTAAAGTTATTTGTTATTCTTTATTAATTTCTACTGGTTTTGCCGAGTTTTGTTGTTTTTGCTATATTTTTTTTTATTTTTTGAGGCAATAGTCAATTTTGAGTTGCATATAAACAAACTACAATTAGAAGGATCGACACTCAGTGAATACAGGGTATTCATGATACGTATTTGCTTTAATTTCTTCTGGTTTCATTTTCCCATCTTGCAACTAGAGAGAGTTCTAGCAGCTGGTTCATGTCATAACTTCTATAGTGAAGAGTCTAATGTACACAATATGGGTCTATGAACAGGAGTCAAATAAAAACCTTAAAAATGTAATTAAAAATCAACATTTTGCACCATTGTTCTGTAAGTTGGCAGTACTGTTACCAGTGATGTAAAGAATGCCCAACAGGTAGCAGAATACTGCAGACCAACAAAACACGGCCACAATGCCAGTTTAAAAGGCTAACCCGCTTGTGACATGCACCAAGGAAGAAAACGTTCTGTTGTACGTTTTCTGAGCAGTGAAGGTACGAAACCTATTGAAATCCATCAGCAAATGAAGGTCCAGTATGGTGATACATGTCTTATCACTGTAGCAAGTGTATGAGTGGAGTGGAAAGTTTGGAAATGGCATGACTTCTGTGATAGATGCCCTGCGCCCAGGTCAGGCACACTGCATTGTGACGCCAGAGTCTACTGCAGCAATTGAAGCCACTGTGATGGTGAATGAAATAACCGCACATTACATCATCCATGACGTGCTTAAGTATCACAAAGTGTCTGAAAGACAAGTGCCACAGCAGCTCACTCCAGAACTGAAAGAGCGGCGCGTTGACATCTGTGAAGAACTTTTGCGGCGCTTTGAAGCAGAAGGTGATGGCTTCTTTGCAAGAATAAGTTACAGGAAACGAAACATGGGTACACTACTACCAATCCAAAACATTCCTCATCACCGAAACCTAAGAAGTTCTGGATGCAGCCATCTGCAGGGAAGCTTATACTGACTCTTTTGGGATGAGCGAGGCATTGTCTTGGAACACTGCACGACTAGGGGAAACACGAGTGCATCATACTCCAATATGTTAAAAAAAGTCATCTTTGGCCTGCAATCCGATCAAAGCGACGTGGACTTCTGACTACAGGTGTTATTTTGCAACATGACAATGCTTGGCCTCATATTGCCCGTGCAACAGTTGCAACCATTGATGACCTTTACTTTGATACTCTTCCACATCCACCATACTCACCATGTGATTACCACATGTTTGGACCACTCAGAGAGGCAATGAGAGGAAAGAAATTTCACACAACCAAAAGATTTTTTTTTTTCCAAAGGAATCTGTGCACTTCCTACATGCTGGAGGAAGTGTGTTGAATGTCATGGTGACTATGTCAAAAATTGAACACACTTGTGTTCCAGTTTTGTTCAATAAATTAAATTAAGAAAATATTTAAAGTTTTCATTTGACACCCCCTCATAATATGTCGTCACTGGGAACAAAAACGAGAAAGTTAAAATTTGACCAAGAGTTTTTTCCTGTTCCCGGACCCCAGGACAGCTTCCCATTAATTGTGAGCTTCTCGTTATTGTGAACCATCATTTATTGAAAGCCAAGATGAAGGGAATGAGATTGGTAGTATTAAGAGAGGGGATGTTTTGACATTTCACTACCAACTGAAACTCCTATAGTCTTGTGTTACCAAACTCTAATATCTGTGAGAATAAAAGAGTATATTTACTGATCTTCAGCATTTTATGTCTAACTTTAATTCTTAATCTGCATTAAGTAGGATTTACAAGGATAAACCCATATGTAGAATGTACAGATATGATGAGGAAACTGCCTTGCATATCCTGGCAAGAAAGAGACTTAGGGTTGAATTCATAGTCGTCACTTATTTCAAGGAAGTCCTTAAGCTGCAATTTTCAGTACACAGACACTACTCTTTCAGGTCAATAAGGAAATGCTTATTCATATAAGGAAGCTCCAATCTCCACTTATATGCAATAAAGAGAGCTGACGCCATCTTGCATCAACTGCCTACAACAGAGGTTAATGATAATAGCAATTTCGTGGAGGATGTGGAATTTCACAACGAAATTGTACTGCGCATTAATAAGCATATTTGCATGATTTGCAGAATTCACTTGAAATGTATAGTGATGCTGAATTTAAAAAGCAATCGGTTTACCAAAGCCGCTGTTGTAATAATCTAATATCTGTGCTAAACAACTTAACCTAAACAGAGGTTATGAAGTCGCAACGTGACACAAGTTTATTTGAAAATATAATATATAGATCTTAGTGCTATAACACAATCCATATGTTTTCTGTTCAGACATTTTCCCATTTATGTTGTCCAAAATCCTTAGGTCCGTAGAAAACGAGATTCTGCTGTATTTATTCAGAATCATTTAATAAAATCCTAAAAATAAAATGCGGAAATATTTCTGTAATAAATAAAATACATCTCTGCAGTGCTTTTCTTGATCAAATTGCCTACTTTGCATAATCACTTTGACCGCAATGGATCACTTAACAAGTCAATGCCTTTACTATTAATTTGCAAATCTCGTATATGTTGGGTTATCCAAATCTTGAACAGAGGTTTACCAATTTTGCATGTAAAACCGTTGTTCAAGCCAAACATTGTAAGTTATTGGCTACTTTGCTTTTCTGCTTACTGCTAGATGGTGTAGTAATGGCATTTGTGGTTTGCTTCCAAGCATACATATGCAAATTGTTGTAAATACCTCTATCTACTAACACTTTACGCTAGAAAGCCGAGTTTTCAGTTTTAAAACAGTCCACAAATGAATACCACTGGTTAGTACATCACACAGCATCCGATTGCCTGCATTCAATGATGTCTTTGTATCTCAGCACCAACTCTCTTAGTTGGCTTCTTTCCTGCTTGCTGAAATGTTTTCCTTTTGGCATGTTTTCGACCTAACTAATACTACAAACCCTTAACTAAATTTACAATCTACTTGATTGTAAACTAAAGTTAACTACGTTGATATTGTAATGAAAAGAAGCTAGAAACAGTGATGTGTATTGAATTTATTTAAAGGTGAGTCGGAATTGTTACATTAACATCACTTAAGTTTACTCACTTAACATGTTTCGGGAAACCGTTGTTCCCATCCTCAGAAGGTTAATTCGACTGGCCCGTGTTGTTGGTGTTTCCGTTTTTTGGACTGGATCCTGTGGTGGCATCTTGTGGTGGAGAAATGTACTTCCAGAGAGGATTTGGTGGCGGCAAATCAAAATTCATTAGATGTGTATTGTGTTTTAGAATGGTGATCTTCTCCCATGCATCTAATTCGGCTGCAAATTTGGCTGGTTTGACTAATGTAATATTGGGTTTGATGTTGTGATTAGTGATCCAAAAATGGTGTGAAACTGCAGATTTGTCCATTTGTTTGTATTTAATACATCTCATGTGCTCCTTTACCCTAGTTTCTAGGTTTCTTTTTGTCTTACCTATGTATACTTTATTGCAATCTGAACAATTGATTTTATAGATTCCAGCTTTTTTGTCTTGTGGAATGGGGTCTTTTAACTTGTTACAAAGTAATTTCTCTATGTTAAATTTGTTCTGTGGAGCTAGGCTGATGTTATGTTTCATGAAAATCTTCTTAAATTTGTGAAATGTTCCTGGGTGGTATGTGAATTTCTTGAACTTTAGCTCTTTATCTTGCTGGCTGAGATTTGTTGTGTTTCTGATGTGCATCTGTCGTTTGAATTTTGCAATTTTGCAATTTTAAACGACAGATGCACATCAGAAACACAACAAATCTCAGCCAGCAAGATAAAGAGCTAAAGTTCAAGAAATTCACATACCACCCAGGAACTTTTCACAAATTTAAGAAGATTTTCATGAAACATAACATCAGCCTAGCTCCACAGAACAAATTTAACATAGAGAAATTACTTTGTAACAAGTTAAAAGACCCCATTCCACAAGACAAAAAAGCTGGAATCTATAAAATCAATTGTTCAGATTGCAATAAAGTATACATAGGTAAGACAAAAAGAAACCTAGAAACTAGGCTAAAGGAGCACATGAGATGTATTAAATACAAACAAATGGACAAATCTGCAGTTTCACACCATTTTTGGATCACTAATCACAACATCAAACCCAATATTACATTAGTCAAACCAGCCAAATTTGCAGCCGAATTAGATGCATGGGAGAAGATCACCATTCTAAAACACAATACACATCTAATGAATTTTGATTTGCCGCCACCAAATCCTCTCTGGAAGTACATTTCTCCACCACAAGATGCCACCACAGGATCCAGTCCAAAAAACAGAAACACCAACAACACGGGCCAGTCGAATTAACCTTCTGAGGATGGGAACAACGGTTTCCCGAAACATGTTAAGTGAGTAAACTTAAGTGATGTTAGTGTAACAATTCCGACTCACCTTTAAATAAATAAAGTTAACTAATTAATAAATGTACCATTTAAAACTCGCAAACTTCTACCACGTGCTCAACAGCTGTTGTGAACAAAACAACAACAAACATGGAAATGGCGGCTGGCTGTGTAATCACGTGCATGTTCATTTATACATTCCTTTGTGTATCCGAGTGTTTGTGATACAGCTGAACCATGTTGCCACATGTGCTTCGGAAATAAGTAAGCGTTAGGCACTGAGCATATAAGTACCCTCTACGTATACCAAATGGTAATAAGCATTTCTTTATCCGAAGGAAATACTTATTGCTTAAGCATCTCCTTTTCACATAAGCGATGACTATGAATACGACCCTTACTCTTTCTATAACCAGGGAAGATCTAGGAAAGGGAACCAAGATACTGCAACTTGTTCAGGGAACAGATTTTGGGAAACAATGAAAGCATCCTTTCCAATGGGGATGCACAATAAGCCTTTTAGGCTGATGTGTGTGAAGCCATCAAAAAACTCTGTTATCTAATCTAATCTTAATTCTTAATGTGTTTTAGGCCTGGATTACCAGATGTCGATCTGCGCCGTCAAAGATGGGCATTAGTTCGTTCCTGTGAAGTTGGAAATTTTGGTCTCAAAAGCGACTGATAGTTAAATATTTATTGTCTTGTGTTAGTCATTTACTTTTTTGTTATCCTGATTTTGTGTGTTATAGCTCTTTTGTAATAAGTAATTTCAGTCAGTTGTTTTTTCATTAAATCAAAATATACTAAGCACATGTACTATTTTCATGACAGTTTTGATACTTTGCTTTATATGAAACTGCACTGAATAGCAGTCAGATCTGATGTATACGTCCAGCAGAAATGGCTTATGCCATGTTCATATCTCTTAAAGCCTTTTTTTTTATTATTATTATTATTATTATTAATCATTTTACAGATTTTTATAAACCGGTCCACATTACTTTCTGTATCACATTCAGCATATTTTCACAAGAATGTACATTTCTAACATTTGCAGTCCAAGTGTATTTAAAACTGTGTGTGTACTTCTTTGGAAGCTTTAGACCCTAATGTCTGGTGTGTAAATTTCTGTACTCATTATGCTTACCTGCATAATGTTTTTAAGATCTATATTGATTCTAATGTCATTTATTTGTATCTAGTTTTATTTAAAATAAAAAAAGAAATGAAAATTAATATATATATTTAACTTTATAAGAAATAGGTCCCAAAAACATGAATTAGTATATTTTGTGAAATACTTAGCTACACATTCATATCATTCTTACTATTGCATAAAAGTGATAAAGATGTTGTTTTAAAAAAAATTACTGTGTAGAAGAAAATAAGGAAAGCTTCAGAGGAAATGGAAATTGATTTTATGAGACTAAAGGCTGTAGTAGAAAAGCACTGGTTTGTTATAAAACACTAATTGCTTGATTTAAATGAAGTTCTAAAGGTATATAAACATACACAAGATAGAATGAATGCTATCTTTTAAGGTTTGCCATAGTTGCAATGGTCAGAACTCATTGTGGACCATCAAAGTACTGCATAATGAAATATGGGAGTTGGTAAGTGAGAGAGGCTTGATGAACACACTGGTTTCCCTGTGTTGCAAGCAAAAATGTCACGCTAGCTTCTCTCAGTATGGATATGATATGGTTAAGTTCACTTGTCAGTGTATGTTTTGCTCTCTATTAAATCAGTAATGGAATTATGGCTAAGTATATGTTTTCTATTACTAAGTGTCTATTTATCATTCATATTTATTAGCAGTGTCCTAACACAAGTGTTTAATTAAATGTGCAAACTTGCCAACTTTTATGGTTTGCCTGTAAAATGTATGGGAGCAAAGGCCTTTCTACAACTTTAAGGCAAAGGAGGTATTTTTACGGCATTGTGGGCAGATTCAAAGTGTTACAGATTTTCACCACTGACATGACAAAGCATTAAATTCTATTGCGTTATATTGTAGCTTAAGATTACAGACTGAATGTACCATGCTAATGGGTATACAGTGCTCTGATATACCAAAGCTTTTGTGTGTGTCTATCCTTCATCACAATCATGGTCCTCTTCACTGGGCTGCAACAAAATGCAAAGCATGCAGTGACCTCTAATATCCAGTATAAATGAGGGAGTTGACTTTACTTATCTTATTGACATTCTATGGTTGCGGGATATAAGTTTCCCATTTTTGTTACAGTTTTTGTTTATAGTTCATGTTATGAAGCATAAAATATGGACTAGAAATCTGTGTACAGCTTAAAAGCTAGTGTTCTTTGCTTTAATACTTATGTGTTTTGATGGTAGGAAGGATTTCAACATGTGTAACAAAGAAGCAGTACTACTACTGTCCATTCCAAACCAGAGTTCCCTCTGATGTAAACAGAAGCACGTGCTTCAGCTTGTCACGAATCCAACAACACATTCTTACGCCAATGTAAATAGTTCCTTAATACATGTATTGTATCACAAAATATTAGAGCAGGAAAGGTTTAGAAGTGCACATTTTATTGCAGTTATCATAAGAACTCGTCATTAAAGGTAATGGATATATACTTGCTGTTAAGAGATTACAAAATATGATTTTCGTCTGCTTTTGCGCTAACGTCAAGAGCATCTTGTTTGTTAATACCAACCGTATGCATGACTGCCACTCTTACATATACAAGAAATGCAGCAATGAATTCTCGGAGGTGCTATCTGAGTACCGAATAAACACTTTGCGTAACACAGGAAATATGATAAGCGAACAGTCATTCATAATACACTAGCACACGTATGCTCAGGTCAAATCTTGTGATTTAGTCAGTTGGTATTAGAGTTCTCATGGCAGAGGAAGGTGCGTGTAGTGCGAATAAACTGTTCAAACACAAAAGCGGGAAACAGTTAAAAAGTGGGGAAAACCAAACAATACTTCATATATTCAACTCACTATTAGAAAAATACCGACACTTGCATATTATGAAACTAATATCGAATTTTACAGGCGTTTCAGTGAGAAGTGTAACCAAAGTGAGCAGGGAATATAAACAGACATAATAGAACATAGAAGAGGATAAAATATGGGTTGTTCTGTGCGACAGTGCTATGGAATTGTGGATAAGCTTGTCATTATTTTGGAGACAATATGTAAGTAAAATATGCATTGCCGCATATTATAAAATCGATTGTTACCTCAGGTTGTATTTTGAACTATGATTCTCACGCAGAACGCCTTTTTATAGATTTAAACAGTATTCAACAAGCACGTGAGAGGGGAACAAGCAGCCATTAGGGGCGGGGATTGCAAACTACATTCACACAGATAATACAGAGGGTTTGTTTTCAGTAAAAGGCACACTGGTTTGGAATGGACAGTAGGTAGTACATTTTACTCATTCTAAATTTCATGTCATTGCAAAATTAAATTATTACATTTTGCTGGACAAGAGAAAGTTTTACGGGTTTCAATTTCAGGAAGTTGGCAAGTATGAATGTGCTTCCAAAATATTTTCAATTAAGGAACCATCTCTAATCTTATAATTGTATCCTGCCTGTCAAGTTCAAAGATGATTTTAAGAAAGACTGTTGGGTAGAAAAGTTTCAATAATATCTTTATTGTAAATTTAGGTCATGGGTAGTGTTCAATCTAGCATTTAACATTGGAGAATTTCCTCAAAAAACCACCTACGTCTTTCAAAACAGCAAACATTTTTGGCTGTGTGCAAAGAACTACTCTTTTACTAAGGTTAGAACTATGTAACAGACTGGGATAGCTTGGGTTGTAATGTCTGTGGCCTGCATTCAGGAGGTCCCGGGTTCAAATTTGCAGAGTCGACCAATCTGACCGAAGGTTTTTTTTGCAGTTTTCCTCAGTCGCTAGGGGAATTTTCCTGTCATCCCTTTCATCACTACATTTAATTTCCTTTTTGTTCACCACCATACCAGACATTGGTCTGATCACCCATTCTGGATATGGTATGATCCCGAGTTTGCTGGCTCCTCGACAGGCTACTGACCCAAGGCATTGGCATGTAAGTCCTAAAATGAGGAGGGTAATCCATTAAAGAAGAAGAAGAAGTAGTTGTGGCACTGCCCTGTACATAGATGCACAATTTGTGAATGGTGTCTGAATGTATATACAGCACAGAAATAAAGTCATATTTGATATCTTTTTCAGACAACGTCCAGGTTTTCACTTTCATGTTTAAAGTATATGAATCAAATTGAAGTAATAACATTACACTGAGTTGTGTTTAAATAAACAAGCTGCATTAAAAATTACACATTTACCTTGTGTAACTAGTAACATGTTTTCAGGGTAGTTGCCCCATCCTTAGCTAGGTTCCGAGTGCATTGCATTCATATACTAATGCGTAATTGCTATCATCCTCTCCTGCTGCTTGGCTACTCTCTGGTGACGGTTGGAAGAAGCACCTAATTAGGTCCCTCTCTTTAGGTATTTCAAAATTCATTACTTGGCGACTATATTTTTTTAATAAAAATCTCCTCCCAAACATTTAATTCACAGGATTGGTCTATCGCTTTGAGTAAAATTATACTACTTTGAATGTTTAAGGCCACTGTTTGAAAAATGTATGCAATTGCAGATTTATCCAGTTGTTCTGGGGTGTTCTTTTAGTTTGGTTTTAGATTCTGTTTTGTTTTTCCTAAATAAACTTTATTGCAATCTTCACAATCCACTTGATAAATGCCTGAGGTGTTTTCTGAAGAAATGCTTTCTTGGTTTGATTTCAGCATGCTCTTAATGGAGAATGTATTATATGGTGCTAGTGTGTTGACTTCATGTTGGAATTTCCTGATGGTCCATGGATGATATATGACTTTTTTAAGGTCTTGACATCTTAAGTCCTACCTAAAGTGCAGGTTTGCTTGGATTCTTTTTGCCTACAGAATTTAACTATTTTCTTGTCCAAGTCTCTCTTAAACCCATTGCTCATTTGTGTTCCATGATGTTTTGGTACTCTTTATTATACTTGGCTAGTGGGACATTTACAAAGCTATTATTATTTGGAGTTTGATTATAGCTGTTTGCCTCGAAGTTGTCCATCTGTGTATGCCAGTTGTATATTTAAACCTGACCCAGTGTAATAATTTTGCTAATAACGTCACTTTATTAAGTTTCTGTATATATATACACATTATTGAAGTGTTGATAAACTTGATATTGTTCATGAAGTCCCCCTACGTGACAAAACTTTTGTGCATAGTGTGCCATGAGCAAAGAAAGAATTATAAAATTTTGTTTTAGACATCAGTTGATGGCTTCACATATATGTTTTTAGAAAAATAACAGAGAGAGCATGATTTCACTATTTTTCGACAAGACTGTGCCACAGCTCAAACAGCCAATATTTTGATGGGAAAAATTGAAGTATTTCAGAATGACAATGCTATTAGTAAGAAACTATGGCCTCTGGAGGTAATTAAAAACACGTTGCTGTAACATAGAGGTATGTACGTATTATAAAATTGCTATCATACAACATTTCATATACATCTTGCATCGATCATTTAAGGGTGCCAGTGTAACTCAGTGGTTTCATTCACAACTCCCATGCTAGTGATCCATGGTTTGATTCTCAGCTCTGGGGTAGGGATTAAAGTTAGCTTTATCCAAGCCTTCACCTCTAAGCATCCTCAAGTCCCGGTAAAATCTGTAGGTCCTCTTATTCTACCACTGTCATCGGAGGTAATGGACACTGCCTGCAGTGTGCCTTTAGCTAATAAATGGGTGGAATGAGGTTTCCCCAAAGGCCGTAACAGACCTTCGTTACAACAAACATTTAACCAAATTTAAGGGTAAAATTGTCCACAACATCATTCTTTTTATAGTAGTAAGTTGACTCAAATTGCCAAATTATTATTCCGCATTACTGTTTCAAAAGTTTTTTTTTTATTATTATAAAAGTTGAAAGATTTGCAAATGGCACTTAAGTGCAGAGGTCTAGAAACTTACATAGCGTAAAGAATACAAATGATGCAAATGTAAACACCATTTTAAAAAGAAAGAAGAAAAAAAAACCTATCTTCAAGCATTTAGTTAAACGTAGAGGTAAATAAATTTTGACAATTAGAGATGTAACAAGACATGCTGTTCATGGCAAAACAAAATAAGCCAAATTGTGAGCACTACACATTTGTGCCAAAAACAAGAGTATATGAATGTGCCTAAGTAAGCATTATTGTGCTTAAAGTTGTTTATTAGATTCCATTCCTGCAAGTAAGAGAGTGCCTAAAGTAGAAATGCTCATTAAAACCCTGCAGTGTGGTTTTCTTGGTAAGCTGGTTAAATACCTACCGCTGTTGTTATGCTAATCTCTGGGACCAACTTCCTATGTCTTTCTGTAGCAAGTTGCATGTGTTCATTTCTTTTGATATATCTCTACATATAGCCCCTACTTAAAAATATAGATGGCTCCATATGCCTGTCTAGTCATTGTTTTACCATAATTCAGATTGAAGCAATGAGCAGTAGGCCAGGTTCTTCAAAGCCAAAGGAGATGTGAAAACAGAGAGCTTTTGATCCAGCAGATCTTTATTACTCCATTTCTTCTATTTGGAATTTTTCATGGCATTTTCTTTCCTATGAACTTAATATTGAAAATGAAATGGATTGCTCTGACTGATTTAAAATTGATAGGCTCTTCTATCAAGCACTCTTGCATACATTTTTAGATTTACTGCATATAAACTACAGTTTGCCCCAAAAACCATGCATTTTGTGTCATTTGGTTGCAAGAGCTGTCAAAAGTTTTGCTATTTATTCACGTTTATTCCATAAATAATGTAGTATAACACTTTTTAGGTATTACATGACTTTATAACCTATAACTTTTGTAATTTCAGAAAGATTCTCGTTATTTTTGCACATAATTACACATATCAAAATTATCTAAGGAACACAGTATTCCTAGGCCTGCTAAATTGCACATCAGCTTATCAGTTTTAACTGTTTCAACCACTGTAAACATTTCCCATAGATGATGCAATTCAACATTTATTACCATTGTCCAGTGTTTGTATCCAGCAGGTAACAGCTTTTTGGATAAACTGAGTTTGATGCTTGTTTTCACTGTAACATCATGGAATATATTACATAGGAGGAGAAACTGACGTCACTGCCATCTATTAGAACATGCTGAACCACAGATTTGTGGCTAGCTTCTAGTTCCCAAGGTCGCGGGTTAAAACCCAGCAGAGGGCAATGGATTTTTTGGACATAAAAATCCTTAGCATGGCTTCCTTTGGAAGAGAAGTAAAGCAGTGGTACCGTGTCTTAGATTTACACCATGTAAAAGAACCTCAAGCCTGATAAAGAGGCCTCTGAGCAAAATTTCCAGTCTTTCATGCCCAATATAGAATGGGATGCTAAGGACCACAGCAGTTAAACAGAGTCCATAAATAAAACTTAAAATATTTTTTTTTTTTATATAGATTTGTGTGCTACCTGGTGATAAACATAACATTGTCCCTGTTAAGTAGTAATAATGTTCAAGTCATTGATAACAGCTATAAAAAAGCAAAACTTTTTACCTTGCTGGTTTCTTTGGAAATGCAAAAAAAGCTTTCTTCGCACCCTAGCATGTATACATTTGACATCCAGGGAGACTACAATTAAATTTGATTAATTAAAGGTGAGGGGAGCATTATTTGTCACCTTCATTCTACAGTTCTACACTCCATTCACTCCTAAAAAAATGGCCAATCTTGTTCATATTTAACAAAGTCTTGTCATCATCATTGGTCTTTGGCCAGCATTGCTTTAAGTACAGCCATCTATTGGGATTGGGAATGTGTAATACATCTTATTGTACTAGATGTCAATAGCTGCACGAGATATCCAGCAGTTTCTCCTCCTATAGTAATATATTCCTCCATGGTAAAACTAGTGCATAAGTGAACAAATTTCATGCATACTTTCCCATTGATTCTGACTTTTGGATGTATGAAAATTTGACTTCAAAATTTATATTGTTCCTTCGACAATACTGATGAGTGTATTACCCCCAATGTAGCAAATACTTCCTGCAATTATTAATATAGAAACTTACATAAATGCCCTTTTCAGTTTATTAAACCACTTGGCAAAATACCAGGATATAAATTTCAGTGCTAATTACTGGTGTGTTGTTATGCACTATAAAATATACTGCTTACATATTAGATGTATAAACTATTTGACCAAGCTACCTTAATATCAAAACCCAGTAGACAGTAAAAGGTAAGGAATCTACAAGAGCAGTGAATTTTAATGTTGATAACACTGTCTGGAGCTCAGATAAATCCAGCCCTTCTGCAACAGTCTTGTTGTTTATAAGAGATCTCAAGCATATTCATCTTTTAAATCTTGATTTTGCCATGTAGCATATTTATATATTAATAGTTTCAGGAGGTGAGAGAAACAGTATTTTCCTGATACATTTGCTGTACTAATTTAAATACAAGTAACTGAAGTGTAATGTGTCACATTTAATGACACTCTTCTAAATTTATACTTAACTTCATTATATACAACTTCTAATATCCACACAGAACTTTCAAATTATTTAACTTGCATATTTGCTGATCAAATTTATGCTTGAAAGCTTTTGGTTTATATTTTTCTTAAATTATTCTTTGTAAAGCTAATGTTCATATTATTGTAAGTTAACATTCAAATTTTTAAGCATACTGATTGACTGATTTTCTCCACTGGAACATATATATGTTTTAGACACTCAGTATAAAATATTAAAGATTCAAGTGAAGTATAAAAGTTATGCATAATAAATACATTTGTGGTTTTATATGCAAGTGTGTTTTGAAGGCTTTATACATAAAGTTTGCTGTAGGCCCAAAATTACCCTAGAGTGCACTTTTCTATAAGATAAATATTGCAGTTTTATATTTTCCCTGCCGTATCCCCAAGGACAGATATAGTAGAACCCTGCTTAACCGAACTAAAGGGGGGAGAGCGCTTTCAGGTTACGCATTTTTTCAGATAATTAATAGTAATGATTTTAAGCAGTGAAAGGAAGAAAATAATTGTATTTCAAATCCAGGTAATAATGTTTAATAAAAGACTACTACTGTATACAGTATTAAAATATGCATTGCAGTATTACTACTACTGTATACAGTATTAAAATATGCATTGCAGTATTTACAAGGACACTTTCATAAAATCAGCAATTTTAAGCATAAATAAACCACAATGACCAACACCAACAGTCATTGAATGCATGTGCAAGCAGGCAACACTTGCTATAATTGTACAATATTTCTTGGAATGTGGGATATTGGTGATGATTAGCTGCATACAAACAATATCGAGTACCTGTGTTGAAGTTCAGGTTGGGACAAAAGAACATTGCCAATTGTCGCAGCAATGGTACCAGCACAAATTTGAACATCTCGTAATTTTTTATTAATTTGTTTTTCCTTTTTGGTTAAGCTGGATTTTAAGCCGTTTTTTTCTGTATATTTCTCTGTAGTACACTGTCTTTGAAGTGTTTTTGTTTACAAGTTTAGCAAATATTTACTTAAATTAAGTTTTCATCTAATATTACTTCCAGAAAGTATGTATTACATACATATATCTCTTTGACCTCAAGATCTTATATTTGTGTAGTATTCATATTGTGTTGTATCTGAATTTCCATAGATTTTTTGGGGGGGTTAATAAAGAAGCTTTATATTGAGCTATATTTTCTAGATACTGTGCACTTCAACCAATGTTTATGATTGACATATCAGCAGAGGTAATGATTCTCATTTTTGAAGTGTTTGTAATAGTATTTATTCACTAGAGGTCTGCATGGGCCAAAATTCTTAGGCCCAAGAATAGGTTATACTACACCACCTCGCTTGGGTCTAATTGTCTAATTTTGTTCTAAATAAAATCATTTTTGCAGTTATTAACTATTATTAGACCACAAAGTACTGCTGGCTGCAGAATGAAGGCCTCAGGTTTGAATTCCTGCACCGACATGGGAATTTTTTTACCAATGCTGGGAGGCCTGTTAAGGGATACACTTGGGGACCAATTAAGGGGCCATTTACAGAAATACTGACAGTTAAGGTCCTGGAATCTGCATGTAGTTAAGCAACATGTTGACATACATATGCTGCCACCAATATTGCAGTCTATCCAGGATGTCCTAGGTATGGGTAGATAGGGAGGGAAAGGAGGTAGAGTTTGCAGCTGCTGTGCTGTTGTAATGTTAATTGCAATTGGCTGGTGAGCTTTATTATTGCTAGTATTACTACTGCTATGGATGTGTGTTACTCTGTGCATCGCAACATCATGGACCAAAGACCAATTTTTTTTCATCTATATTTTCCCTTTACATGTAAATGTGTAACTATTTAGCTTTTTTAAAAATTGCACTAATGATTTTTTATTAAAATAGTGTTCAAGATATTTACACAAATAAAATGCTATGTTGAATATGATAAATTAATTCTTCTTCGTCTTTATTTTCAAGACCAGGCCCAACAAACAATTTTCAAATTAAGCTCGGATGTGGGCCTGGACCCAAGCCTTACAGACCTCTGTTGTACACATAATAACCACTGACCTGAGCTATAAAAATAGAATTGTTAAATCAACAGAAATTAGCTTTATGATATACTGATGCTTGCTTAGTTATTGGAAAAATTGTTTAAAAGAAAGACAGACTAAACATTAAGTTGTTAAATACGATTGAAATAGAAATAACTATATGAAGTTAAAAGAAGCAGGTATTCTATTTCTGTAGTTGTGTGACATTGAACTCTAGTTACAAATTAGGTGGAGCCATCTATATTTTGAATAGCTTTTCTTACTAAAATGCAACAATGCTTAGTTCACTGAACAACCTGCATTTTCTAGTATTGTTTTTATTGTGATATTTATAAAGTAAACATTCCAGATGTGTGTGTTATATTTATTAAGTGTGCAGCTAATATATTGTAAATGTTGAATGATAGTCTTAACTGTACATAACTAGTTTTTAATAGATTTGTATAAATATATGTATGTTTCTACAGTTTTTGTATGCATTCTTTGCATAAAAGTGGTATATTGGATTGATAAATTTGCTGGGATAATCATTTCTGATTGCCATTATGTATTAGTAGCAAGTATGAAGTATAGACAATTATAAATTAAAGCAGTTTATGCCCTTCCTTTTTGAACTTTAATATTTCTACTTAGTGCCTTTTCACTGATAAATCAGCATGCAAAAAAATGTGCATTGCTACTGATGTCTAAGAGTGTGTTTGATTTTAATATTTATGGGTTCAAGGAAAAGTATATAAACCAAAAATTTGTGAAACAGATGTTTGTGCTTTTTAAGGATGTATTAAAGCACTTGGTGAAATGGGATACCTTTCTGTTCAACTCTGAAGCTGAGTGTCATTTGCTTTCATCCTGGTAAAACAGTATATACTTATTCTATCTTTTCCCTTTATTTTACTACTGGTTAATGTAGGCTTCTCAAACAATTTTTGGTGTAAACATTATTTAAAAGCACACTTGAAATACAGAATTGTTAAGGTTCATTGTATAAAAATACAAGTGTTTATCTTCTCTAGCATATCATGGAAAGTATAGGTAGTTTTAATAATCACTGGTATTACTTTGAATTTATTTTATTTTAACAGCAGTGTGGATTGCATTCTTTTTTTTTAATGTTTGGAATAAAATTGCCCAATTGATAGAAACCTCTAAAATGAAGAAAAGCATCTTCTTTAAGCAATTTAAGTATTAGTGCCAGTATTTTTGTGGCACAAGAAAAGTGATACAAACCTCTGCAGGTTTTTCTGGTTATTCTTTACATGAATTAGACGTGTGTTATTTGATGATAATTAAAGTTTTTGCTCTTTTGGCTTAACTCAAGATTCTCTCACCCCCTTTCTTTATTTAAATATTTAATGCAAAATGTCTGCATTCCTCTAAATGATGTAGTTAAATTTAATTAACTTAGGTTAAACACTAAGAAATTTACAAAATATAAAATAGCAAAATCAGATTGATTGTAAATATACAAATGTGTCCTACCTTAATTATTGAAAAGATACTGACATGAAAAAGAGTTATTTTTATTAAGTTTGAAAATATACAAATGCATTTTAAACACCAATAGAAGATAACTTTTTAAATGCGAGATCACCCAAAGTTACTAAAAGCTTGATAGCTGTTATGCTTCCGAGTATTCCAATGTTTCTATCTTAAAGATGTATTTCATTAAAAAAATTTGTTGCATTTTAAATTTCCCTTTGGTTATAAATAAGCTGGAAGAAATCTAGTTGGGACTGAAAGTAGAGTGTGTTGAATTAGTTTATTTATAACATAAGCATAAAATAAGTGTTTGTACAACAAATTCAAGCAGTGCAGCAAAGAAAAGGTGTGCATTTACAGATACATGCAGAGAATGCATGCAAAAACCCTGTGTGATCATGGTGTAAAATTTTGAACTTCCACTTTACCAAAGTTATCACTCCAGAAATTATACTGTCATGTTAATGTTCTTATTACATCAAATCATTCCTTTAACGATGAGTGTGGAACATTTTCTTAGATCTTCCAGACTGTTGCAAGTATTCGTGGAATGGATTTTACTAGATATAATCTGGGCGTATTAAAACTGAAATATGGGAAGATAGGTAAAGAATGATACTATCAAACTAACATTCCTGTTCTACATTCACGATTATTTTCTTTCTATACATCCATCTTTAGATAATGATGCTGTATTTTTTATGTGCTATAATAACTATGTGATATAAACGTAGACCATCATTAAAGATACGGGTGTGTCATTCTTCAGATCTTCCTTTTAATTCCAGTAAGTTATATTTTTACATTAGTTAATACGAGGGTTGGGGCAAAAGTCATGGCAACTATTTATTTTCTAGAAGATACCAGTCGGGTTGGAAAATGTGACATAAGATGAAAGGACAAGGTGTTAGCTACATGTGTGGACAACGAATAGCACTGAAATTTTGTAACACACTAATTTATTACGGTAGTAACAGGGCAATATGGCCTTCATGGTGCAAAAGAATGACTACACATGCAGTTGACACGACAAACCTGGGCGTAAAGATCCTCAAAGTAGTCCCATTGCCAACAATGTGGGAGGCGCTGAATACCATCTGCCTGAGCATTTGCTGCACCATGTGTAAATCGGGTCACCTGTTGGTACACAGCATTAGCAATATCCTCTCGTGTTGCAAACCGCCTACCACGTAGTGGTTCCTTAATCTTTCGAATGAAATCAAAGTCACAGGGCGAAATGTCGGGAGAGTACGGTGAGTGCTCCAATTCTTCCCATCCCCAACGTCGCAGTAGCTGCCCTACACACTCTACTTTATGTGGTTTTGCATTGTCGTGCAGGATTATTGCACTGTCCACAAGATCCGGACGTCTCTCCCTGTCCTGTTGCACCAGGAAGTCCCTGTAGTACTGTGTGATCACTGTTCTGCGATGTAGAACAAAGTGGCAAACAATGACAGCCCTGACCTCATACGCGACGATAACCATCAATTTGACTGGGGAAGGATTCTGACGGAACTTCTGCCTCCTTGGTGATCCAGCATGTCGCCACTCTGCGGACTGACGTTTCAGTTCTGGTTCGTATGCCCTAGCCCAAAATTCATCGATGGCAATTATTCGTGACAAGAATTGATCGCCGACCTGTTGCCAGCGTGCAAGGTGGTCGGAGCATATTGCATAGCGCACCCACCTTTGAACTTCCGTCACTGCTTGCGGTACCTACCAAGATGTGATTTTGCATAGTTGCAGCTCATTACACAATATCCTGTGGACGGTGCATTTCTCGATGCCACTTGCCATCTCTAACTCCAGTAGCGTCCATCGTCTGTCTTCATCCAGGAGCTGCTCGATGATGGCATGTGCCACGTCGGTCCGCACACTGACAGGTCATCCTGAATGTTTCTCATCACTGTTGACACACATCCTTGCTGAAACTTTCCTACCCACCGTGCTACTGTACAGTATGATAGGGCATTATTCCCAAGGGCTTCCACTAATTCACTGTGACATTCCATTGCATTTCTCCCTCGGAGAACGGCTATTTTGATGTAAGCGCACTGCTCAACACGGGTTACTTCCATCTCACACGACACTCACCAACTGACTAATTTCACAACACTCGCTGTCCTACTACCAGCTATCACAGAGCCATCCGTTGTTCTGCATACACACTAGGCCTGCAGAACTTCCACACAACACATATATGTTTGTGATCCGTTCACATATATACAAGTAAAAAAATAGTTGCCATGACTTTTGCCCCAACTCTTGTATATGCATCTGACAGTTCTAAAGTGTTTGATGAATTATGCGTCATGTCATAGATCATAATGAACACAAAGCCAGGAATAAAATTGCTGCAAAAACCTAAAACATTATGTTACCCTCAATGCTGAAGTATAACTTATTAAATTTGAGAGGCATGTCTGTATTATGCTTATCAAATTATGTGTAGTTGTCTGTCAAAGTTTAAACAACCGAAAACACTTCAAAAATATTTCCACATTCAGATTTCCAAGTTTATCAAATACTTCAGTCATTTATAAATAACCTCACTAATATTTAGATCTCAAAATACTGACAAACAAGCAGTATTAAATGTTTTACTGAAGTTTATAATGAACGGTTTAAGCTGGAATGTTTTAGGACAAAAACATAGCACCATGATAGTTAACAGGAAACATTGTTTAAATAGTGCCGCATTTCATATGAGCACTAACTGAATAAAACACCAAATAATTTGGATACAGCAGACACAGACATAACAACACATATGTCCAAGGCAGGATCCAAAACTGTTACAATGCTGTTAGTAATCACTTTGCCTTAAAATCTGCTCATGAACACAAAAGTTGTCTGTGGAATATAATGTCCTTTGATTGAGTGCTCAGTGCAAGTTCTGTTTTATCTGCCCTAAGATATATTCTGCTGTTAAGAAAAGAACTATGCAATCAGGATGTAAATAAAAGTTTTTATTCTTGCACATCAGCTACAGTGTTTCTGAATGTGTTTCTTGCACATAAGGATCACAGACGAGTGTAGAGAGTTATTTGCACTATTTATAAAATTAAAATGTTTTGTAGATGTGTTCATTTTTAAAATTTAATATAAGATTCTATGTTTACATGAACAAGCCATACATATTGAAACATAGAAAGTGTATGCATTCCATGTACTGTAATCTGTAAAATAAAATATAGTGTATAATTTCCTTAATATTGTTTTACACTGTATGTCTTTATCTAGGGTCGCCGACTATCCTATATTTCCAGGTCCCATATTTTGTAGCATTTATCCCGTATTTCTCATTTGAATTATTAGTTCTAACTTTTGTTTTTCATGTAAATATCTTTAATGTATAGTATTTTATAGAAAACAAGAAATTTCGAAAAATGTTCCATATAAAGAGTAGTCTGGGGCTAAATACTAAGTTTGGTATTTATCTGACTTTTTGTTTGTGAGTTATGCTGTTCACAGACACACACAGATCTTTTTCTAAAAATGCTTTGTTTTGATTCACTTGTTGTTTGTGTCTTTTTCCCATACATTCCTTTTCTCCCAAGACTACTTGCATAATTTGCATCTTAAAATGTTTGAATTGCTTATATAAAACTGTTCAATTTTATAGCTTTCTGCGCATTGTTTAATGTGATTTTGTCGCAGTCCGTCATTATGCAGTGCATGTACAACTTGCAAAACTGGAAGGACAGAGAAACAAGCAAGTTAATTACTTTCAAGTACATCAAGTTGAATTTCAATTTCTTCGGCAAATATGAGGAGGCAGTTTATTTTATAGAGAGTTAACTGAAACAAAGTGTGTATTAAGTTCAAGGAAAATGTAGAGACTAGCCAAAGTGCGTAAAAAAATTAATAAATAAAATTATAATTTTGCACTTATTCACAGAAATTCCCTCTCTAAGATATAATTACATAGCATTTGGACTTTTCCCATTTATTGCAACTACAAAAAGTCAACAACTGTACTATAATGATGTTAAAAGATTATTTTTATAAAATTTTTGTCTCCGATTGTCTCCTGCAAAACTAGTATACAGGTTTGTAATAATAACAAACTGAAATGGGTTGACGTAATTATAATAGAAGCAAAAAAGTCTCAGCAAACATGGGTCTACAAATCAGCTGTTTGCGAGATTGTAGTCTGTGTATGGTTTCAAGCCACTACTGACTTCATTATTTCTACACATGGATACATCCACTTAATTTCATTCCATTTTGACCACAGCTTGGAACAATGATGCTGCTCAGATAATTAAGAAGACAATTGAGACATTAATTTCATCAGATCTTCTGGTATTTCATAAGTAAAAACAATGAAAACTGCAGATTCTGTTCAAAGTCCATAATATTTGACAACCTCTGGCACAGATTGCAAAATACATAATCTCGGAGAATTATTTAATACATTTCATAAACACAATGATTTTCACTTACAACAATAAATATCATAGACATATAACGAAACACTCACACAGAGGTCCTGGCACTTGCACACACAGTTTATACAATACAGTTTTGGCACATTGCTGAGGATTCTGACTTAGAAATGCACGCGTTGCACTAATAGTGTCTTCATGCACTTTAATCATCTTCCTTTAAATAGATTTCTAAGGGATTAAGTCCTTTTCTTCTTGATGCTGATGTTGGATTCACTGTTACTGAAAAAGAAAATCACAACTCCATATAGGACATCCTGCACAATAAATGAAGTTATCAGATGCAAAGGAGATGTTAAAATGAGTGTCACATCGAAGGTAAGCAGAAACATTTATAAACTGCCCATTGACAAAAACTTAAATATAACATAATATAAACTTAAAAGCTAGATTATATGTATTGTAACGAAATTGTTCACAATGAATCATGTAAACATAAAAATAAACGTTGTTTTAAACATAAACTTAGAAGCCTGCAAGGTCAAAGTGTTTAAGTTTGTCTATTTCAAACCAAAGAAACTAGCAATCATAGAGTGATTCTCATCAGGGATTATTCTGCCATCGCCCTGTGCTGACTCCCTAATTGCCTGTAAGATATTCAGATATCTATAAAAATTGGAGCAAAACAAATTGTGATGATACATTGAGGATTTTTTAGTGAATACAACTTCCTTTAAACTGATAGCCAATTCTTGTTCATTTTGATACATGTACATAACCTCTTTCAATGCTCCTTTTGCAAACTGCCATATTAGCTCAGCTGTTTCATACTCTCTTGCAATTGGCTACTGTTTACATTCCATTTGTTGTTGTGAATGACAACATAATCATGTTCAGTTAATGTTTAAGTTTTAAATTGTTGTGTTAAACCTTAATTTTCATTGTGGATGTCCCCTTCCAGTCTGTGCTGCAGTAGAAAGCTGAGTAACTTGCAAAATAGCATGAGACCACCAGAGACAAATGACAGCATTAACATAATAACTGAGCAGTCATTGAAAACTTCCTACTTTGGGTTCAAAAGTTGGTATTGCTGATGTCAGGGGTGTGCTGACATTGACCAATGAACATGTTTTTATCACCAGGTCACGAAAGCAACAGCAGTGTAATAAGTGATGGTTGTGCAGTAGGGACAGGAATTTTATGCTCTAATAATGCCTTTAATGTGTTGCATTTATGCATTGTATTGACGTAAGAAAATTTTATGTAATTTTTCCAAGAATACTATTGTGGAGACCATATGAATGATTTAACTCATCAAAATTTATATTTAATATTGAAGAGTTACAATATACTCCTGTAACCTAGCTTTGTCACTCACTCTTATTTTTGGTGTGGAATTTCTTAAACTATTAACAGTTGAATATTTTGAACTGCTTTCTATTGTATAAATTAGTATGTTACTAGTCGGTTTACTCTCCCCTTATGTATGGCTTACACCCCCTAGGACTTACAACTGTGCTTAGGGTCAAAGGCCTATGGAGGAGCAGATGGACATTTAATCAGAGAATGAAGAACTTTGAATGGGGGACTGGCCCATAGCCCCAGGTATGAGATTGAGGAAGATGATATGAAATTAAGGTGAAATGGAAGAAAGGAAAGATGATGGAGCAGTTGGTGGAATGAGTGGCAGGGGAAGCTGGAGAACCCTGCCTAGATGCTACGCCATCTACCACAAATCCCACATGCAGGCCCCTGGGATTGAACCCAGACTGCCTTGGTGTAAGATTAACCACTCAGCCACGGTGCCGCCAAATTAGTATGTTACATTTTATAAACATTAAGAGATACTAAACAATAAAATTTAAACTAAATTTGATATTATGTATAACCACCACACTTAACTCATTTCTGAGAACTCCCATGTTCATACCATGAGGGAACAGCTACAACCAGATAAGGCAGGAATTCACTGGCATGACTTGAGGTATTTATTATGTTCTAAGTTTCAAGATGACTTGATGACACATATTATTTGGAAATGTTATATTTTTAAATAAAATATGAAGATAAAATGAATAAAATAAAAATATATTTATAAAATACGTATGGAATACAAGTAAATATGTAGCACAATTTGCAGACTGCTGAAGCATTATGCCTATTAACAAAACAGGGAAAATGTGCATTATATGCAACATAAAATATTGTTTAAATGGTTGGAAATTTAGCAATTACTTACATACCAAATGAGCATACTTTCTGACAGTGAAAAAATATGCATTTGCATTAAAATCCGGTCCCTAGTACCTAATCATTCATACCTTATTACAGGAACCTCATGGAACATTATCTGCAAAAAAGCCTGTAGAAGAGATTGGAGTGGTGACCTTCTCCAAACTGCTTTAATGGTTTTGTTGTTGGAGTGAGTTACACACTGACCTTGCTTTGAATAAATACCACAGTCTGATGTAATACAGTCGTGAACCTTAAGGTGGTGGTTTTACAGATGGTGTGATTACAGTAGTCCTAGTGGCCAGCTAGCGGAATGGTTTTAACCAACCAAACAGCTGTGTTAATTTGTTGTTTGAGAGAAAAAGACATGTTATGTGAAATGTTCCTTAAGAATAATAATACGGGACAAGGAGGAGACGTTTGAAGTAGTGCTATAAATTGTACTAACAGTAAGAAAGAAGATCAAACAAGTGCATAAGACATTAACTACATGTAAAAATATAAGTACAGTAAAACCTGGCTTCAGCGGAATTGAACAGGGCTCTTGAACATTTCCGTTAAAGATAGGTTTCTGTTGACGAAGTAGGCCTAGGCTATTAACAAAATTAAACCATAAACATACATGTATTCTCACCTTTTAAACAAAATGATTTATTCGGTAATGCGCAGAAGAATAGCCTGTCTCGTCACTGTTTGCTATGTTTTCAGGTTCGTATCCTTAGATTATTGAAGGTAGTTTTGCAATTCAATCAGCGATGGTTTCAATATTAACATCATTCGATTCACCACAAAGTTTGTTAAAAACTATCTGATTCTTATGCAGAAACTCTCCAACCATCCTTTAGATGCTCTGAATTCAGTCATCCATTTTTCAGCTACCTTTTTAGCATATTCCTGTAACATAGGCCCCGATATGCGATGATTTTTTGCCCTAACACTAATGAACCACTCCCACACTATTTCATTAATTTCCTGGTTTTCTTAAGTTCTCTCTTTATTTTTCCATTAGCACAATTTTCCCACCACTTCAGAATTTCTGTTTTCCTCTTTAGAATCTCATAAACTTGAGTTTTGCCTATGCCCTTCATGATCTGCTTTACACTCAATTTATCACGTTCACTAACATAAATCACCTTCACTCCCATGTTAAGATCTAGCACAACTCTTGTTTTCGAAGCCATGGTGACTACTGCTGAACTAAATCATCACCTATGTAAGTTGTATTCTATGCTGTCTCACAAGTCGTTAGAGCAGGAAATGGAAAAGGGAAGAGACAATCAGCCTTGCTTATTGTTAACTATGCAGTGAAGGATGAGTGTGACAGATTTCTCAATATTTGGACCATGATTAGTGCAGCCTGCTCCTAGACTGGTCAGGTAGCAGCAAAATGGTCATGTTTCAACTTAACATCACGTACTCAGAACAGACAACGCAGACTTTCACAAGGTGCCTGAAAATTTTCTAAACTCTGCATTCCGGAACTGGAAAGTTTCCGCTAAAAGGCGTACTTTGATTTCCGTTGTCCGTGTAAGACAGTTTCCGTTTAATAAAGGGAATTTAGCATGTTTTTCACCATGAAATATTTCTGTTTAAGACAGATATCCTTTAATAAGGGGTCCGTTGAAGGCAGGTTTTGCCGTATTAAACAATTAACATCTTATTTAAATACTCTCATAGCTACCTCAGAAATCTGATTTAAATCCCTATACAGCTGTGCAAGAGTGTGGTAAAGTTTAAAAATTCATATAAAATCAACCAATACAATTTCTTGTCTGAAATGTTGAATGCATGTTACTGGAAGCATTGACTCATCAATTTTGATGGCCTAATATGATTGTTGGGTATGGTAGATCTCAAAACAGTTCACCAAATAAAGGACAGCACTTTTTGTGTTGTCAAGCACTTTTGCTATTCACTCCCTATATCCTTTTGTTCCATTCCTTTTTCTTCTTTCTTCTCAGTGGGTGGAATATTCATTGGGGTGCATGTTTTAGTTGCAGTCTCAATGCAGTATCCCCAGCTTAAGGTCAACCTCCAGCATCAAACTCTGGTAGTATTACCTTTGAAGCAGATGTTGAGTGACATTGGTTCTAAAGTCTGTGTAGCTGGTCTTTTTTATGCCAGTCATCTTATGAAACACAATATAACAATTGAACTCGCATGTCTACCGAATGTGATAATATTTCCCTGTAATCTTTAGCTGTCATCTGATCTTATAAATTGACATTTCCCATTTGCTTCTGGTACTCAGGGATACACAATGGCATCTTGACCTTTCCTCACAGATTTCATGTTGCTGTAATGTCAGCAGCTTTGTGTATAATTGATAGGAAATAAACATCTTTGTTATCCCTCCATTTCATACACAGCACATTCATTGCAGACCGTGATTCATATTCGCCACGTTTCTCTTTATTATGAGATGTATCAGGTATCATATCCGTCTTATGATACCAACAGCATTAGTCGTTCTATTCATTAGTCTTCAAAGGATATATGGAGATCCTTTGAATGCCACATGTTAGTTAAAAATGCAAATACTGGGTGTTTCAGAAATACTTTTACAAACTTCGGGTATGGGTTCCTCACACCAAAAGGAAAAATCTGATGTGTTACACTCACATGACTTTCTCTACTCTTGTACAATCTAATTTTACAAACGCTTATTCTCCATATGCCTCATGTTAATCGAGATATCGAGATGTCAATCTTATTGGTAATTTTCTTGTAGATGCAAGTGGAATATGGTAGCTTTTAAGCGATAGTCAAATATTTTATCGCTGGTTGCTATGTGGCGCATTCCATTCTCTTTGCATGTCCAGGACATAAAAAAATGAATAACGAATTTGAGAAAAAGTATAAGTATTGTAAAATTTAAGGAAATAACAAGCAATATCTCGAAAACGGTTCACTCAACAAAAGAAATGTATATGACATAAGTTGTGTATTTTAACGCGATCTACATTTTTTGTGTAGTAAAATTTTGTCTATCTCTTATGGTTTACCTGTTATGTAAAAGTCGTTCACAATGAAGAATACTTTTGGAGACATTCCCAGAAAATTCAAGATATACATTTCATTTCTCATGACATTATCTTAAACATATGATATTTTCATCAAAATCGTTAGAGCCATTTTTGAGAAAATTAAAATTTTCGAAAAATCTTCCATGTAAAGGGTAGTCTGGGGTGGGGGGATTTTCTTGAAAACCTTCGTGTCGCATCTCTGGAAGATACTGAGCCTAAATACCAAGTTTGGTGCTTATCCGACTGTTCGTTTTTGAGTTATGCTGTTCACAGACACACAGACACACACACACACAGACACACACACACACAGACACACACACGGACATGTTTCCAAAAATGCTTTTTTTGGATTCAGGAGGTCTCAAAACATGTATTTCCTGTGAAATCTCGGTATCGAATTTTTGGGTGGAATGCAATACTTCCCCTACTTACTATACGTAGTAGAGAAAGTAAAAAAGTTCATATGAACATATGTCCCATAATCCTTGGTTTTCGCGTTATTCCTGTCACAAGGAAAGTGTGAGTTCAATGGCCTTCGGGTCCAACCTCAAAACTTCATTTCTCTATGCATTCATAGAAGGCGTACTACATATTGTACTACATATGGTAGATGGTGAAGTGTTGCCATGGAGACTTGTTTACGTTTGTCATTAGTCTGTCTTCAACGTTTCAATTGTGTAAATGTAGTGAGTTAACTGCACGTGTTTCGTTTCACCATGGCTGGATATTCATTTCGTGAATGACATGGATTGCATGACCAATGGATTGGCAGAGGAGGACCAATTCCATGGCCTGCACATTCTCTGGATCTCAATCCTGGATTTTTACCTCTGGAGGCATCTTAAATCATTGGTTTGTGGAGCAGCCATCCCGGATGCAGAAACGCTTCGACGTGTCATGGAAGCCTGCAAAACCATTCGACACCATCCCAGAGTTTTTGACAGGGTGCTACATTCCATGATTCGATGAGTACAGGCATGCATAGAAGCAAGAGGAGAACATTTCGAGCATTTTTATGAGTTCTGTGTGTTATAAGTGTACCACTGTGTTGAACACCTCCTAACAAGAAACCAAAGGATTATGGGACATATGTTCATATGAACTTTTTTCCTTCTTGTGGTGTAAGGAACCCATACCCGAAGTTTGTAAAAGTATTTCTGAAACATCCTGTATATGTAGTTTTATTGGTCAGCACACACTTGCAAGCTGTGTTCATCGTGCAATTTAAAAGTCATTACTAACATATGCAAGTGCAGCTCGTCATGTGACTTGAATGGGTTAATGACACAGTTGTGGTTGACAACCGTTCATGGTTACAGTAAATTTTATTGTACCTACAACCTGAAAATAATAATTACTGCTATTATTTCTGTCTTTGTGTTTTGGTGCAATTTATTATACTTTATTAAAATATCAAATTAAAAATGCTCTATAATGTTTAATGCGAGGAAAGTGTTTATTTTTCCAAAACGACACAATAATGAAAGTATATTTTGTGATCTGCTGAGATGAACCTAGTAGCTAGCCACCAGGAATGCAATACTGCCTCAACTGTCAAACCAATGCATATTCCCTACATTTTGAGCTTCATGACTGTATTATAATAGACTGTGGCGACACTGTCTTTAGTAGCTCTTGCCATTTGGTATGAGAGGTCCAAACACAGGTTGCTGTTTTGTATTCAGAGTGAAATGAGTTGCATGACAATGTTCTCTGCCACACAGCTGTTACTACTGCATTAGTAGAGTTTGGAGAAGTAATACATCTAACATATTCTTCAGGTACAAGGTGTGATCAAACACAAACAAGAATTTTTTAATTTTGCAAGCTTTATACATCCGATGTTCTCTTGTTGGCACACATGTTCCTGACGTATGTTTGCATTTTCAGCTGTTTTGAATATTTAGTTTACTATTGACAGTCAAAAAAGCTATAGGTGTTTTCAAGAGCTCGGCAAATTTTTACTTTCGAAAAAGATGAATCAAAGAATTTGCATTAAATTTTGCTTGAAAAATGGAATAAAGTGCAGCACTACATTAAAAATGTTGACTGTGGCTTTTGGCGACTCTGCTATGAGTAAGACAAGAGCTTACGAGTGGTATATATGTTTCAAAAAGGGTTTAGAAGATGTTGAAGATGACAACCGCCCTGGATGCCCTAGCACAACAATTACTGATGACAATGTGGAAGAAGTAAAGAAAATGGTTCTGGAAAATCGCCAGTTCACCATCAGAGAGGTTGCTGATGATGTCTGTATATCCTTTGGCTCATGCCAAGCAATTGTTTTGTTCTGAAATTGTTGAATTTCGACCAAAAACAACATGGCATAGGCATCATTCATGAATTGCTCAATGAAGTCGTAAGCAATCCAGGACTTCTAAAAAAAGTTATAACAGGTAACGAAACTTAGGTATATGGGTATGATGTCGAAACTAAGGCCCAATCGTCCCAATGGAAACTGCCTGAAGAGCCAAGACTGAAAAAAGTTCGAACAAGTTCGCTCACATGTAAAGATTCTTCTCACTATTTTCTTTGATTACAATGGGATAGTGCATCAGGAGTTCCTGCCTTATGGTCTTACGGTCAATAAGGAATAATACTACCTGGAAGTTATGCGCCATTTGCGTGAAGCAATCCAAAGAAAATGACTAGAATTGTGGTGGCAAAACCACTCATGGAAATTGCATCACAATAATGCACCCGCTCACACCTCAATGCTTGTTTGTGACTTTTTGGCAAAAAAACAAAACCACCATATTCGCTGGACATGGCCCTCAGCGACTTTTTTCTATTCCCAAGGCTGAAGAGAACCATGAAAGGAACAGAATCACTGAAGGTGCTGAACACCATAGCAAAAAGTGATTTCCAGAAGTGCTTCCAAAATTGGAAAAAGTGCTGGCAAGGTGTATTATATCTGAGGAGGATTACTTTGAATGGGACAAAGTTGATATTGATGATTAAATAAAAATTCTTTAAGAAAATCAAAAATTCCTGTTACTTTTTGATCACACCTCATATGTCCAAGTTGCAATTTTGACATGGTTAGGATAACAGAGTCCTTGCAAGGTAACAGTTTGCCATAAAGATAGGAAATCTTAGCAGCAGTATGAACAGTTATTGTGCTCCATCTGGGATAACAAAAGCTGCTGCTGATGGCTTCTGGTGCCTTTTCTATGTAAAACAGAGCATGACAGGTGTAGGGACAATGTAGGGAGGCTGCAGACAAGTCAGAAGGTAACTAAAGTTACTGATCAGGAATTATGACAAGTGCTTGTATATATGTAGTTGATATTTGTCCCCAAAAATTAATTAGACTGGTGCTGATGCTCCTTTTCACCATAAAACTATGTAAGGAGTGTAATATGATGAAAATGACTTCTTGGATTTGGTTTAAGAAATGAAGCAGACTTGTATTTGTTCCACCATTTTGAGAATTATTTATACAATGTAATGTTTTTAGTACAGTAGACTCTAAATTAACCAAGTCTCGATTAATGATGGGGTTGTTGCAAAATAAACATGCATATCTTTTGTATCACTGTGGTGCTAGATGGCAGTGCCAACAAAGCTGAATGGTAACATAGCTATGCACGTATATTTGATTGTTGTGGTGGAGTTTAAATCTGTATAGGCCTATTCTAGGCAAGTATTGTAGTATGTGTTGCAAACAGAAAAGGTGTGTGGTTTCTCTGGAAACAAAATTTAATGCAATAAAAGTGTTGGATAAAGGCAAGTCTATTAAAAACTTAGCTGCTAATTAGGGGGTCAGGAAATTGACTGTTTGGGACTACCTCTATATATCCTAGTTTTTCCATACCCTAGGTAATCTTGGTCCCAATCAGCTCAGATAGCCACGAGCAGGGGCGGCTTCTTAATATGGTAGCACATTTGCACTACAACCAAAGTCCTGGCTCTCCCTTTAATGTAAATAACGTATACGATTCATACATTTTGGTTATCATTCTGACATGATCTTGTGTAGTGGACTTTGGCAAGCGTTGTATTGTTTGCAGGTGCCAAGTAGTGCACTTCCGGCTGCAACCCACATTGGTATAATGGTGAAGTATAGGGAATGACGAACCAAGGGAGCGCAGAGGTGTATGGGGGGGAAGTGAGGGGCATAAGCTGCATGTTGTTGGTTAACCTAGTAGTCAGAGAGCATAGAATAGGATGATCAACAGGAGCAATACTTTTCGTTTCGTCCCATACACAGAGCCATCTATTGAATTCACAGTAAAAGTTTACCTCACTTCCGGTCTTCTATCTACTGAACTGCATCTCTGACTATACTCTAGTTACCTTGCATCTCTGATAATTACGTTGCCTGTATGCCATGTGGTTTGTGCCATGTTGTGTGTATCGGGTTTTAATTTATGAATCAAAGTGGTTTATTTAGCTAAATACAGGTAAACGTTGCTAAAAGGAGAAACAATGAATTCCAGTCTCTTTTAATGCAACCGTTTTCATCGCTAAATTTGGAGGAAAAGAATGAAATTAAACAGATTGGCAGGCCCACACCATATCTAAGAATCACTCAGTTCAAACAGAAACAAGAAGTTTTAATAGGAATTTTAACAGCGACGTATATGAAAAATATGATTGGATAAGTGGTTGTGATATTAAAAACGCCTTGCTTTGCTTTCCTTGCGTTTTGTTTGGTGGTGAAGATATATGGACAAAGCATGGCGTGAATGGTCTGTAGCATCTTCATGAAATGTGCATGTGTTATATATTGTGAATTCCCATTTCTTGTTTATTTGCGTAAATTAATCAGCCTATAGTGAGAAACTTATTCCGTATTTATTATTTAAAACATTTCAAATTGCAAGGATAATGTTGTGAGCCATGAAAGTTCAGAGTCACCAGCCGCCCCTGGTCACGAGTCTACTGTATTTAAACCAAAATTAATGTTTCTGAAAAATAATGTAATAAAACAATATTAAATACAATTAAGCATCTCTTAGCCCCTTAAAGTGATTAAGATTTATGTTATTTGGTTGAATTAATAGCACTAAACAAATATTTACTACAAGTACATACATTTTTTTTAATGCAAATTTTGTGATGTTTTAATATTTGGAAAGTGCAACACAACTCTTCTGTAGAAATTTCAAACAAATTATACACTAAAATTGGCGCTGAAAGCTCAATGGAATTTACAGAAGAAGCTAAATTAATCTTTCACTCACATATTCTCAAATGTAACTAAAATGCTCCTATAACCCTTTGCTTCTGACACCCTCAAATTACAAGTAAAAAAATGTAACCTTGAGTTAAAATCTTTCATTTCTGAAGCAAAGGTTGATAGGAAACTGTTGTGAATGAACAGATTTACAGTTGAAATAGAAACTAGTAATGAACTGACTGTACACAGAATAATATACTGCTATAACAAAGAATGCCAAAAATTAAATAATATATGCAAAAAGCAATTGTGCAAAATAAAAAATTCAACTTACAGGAATTTGCACGTTGAGCATCGAGGCAGTTAAGCCATTCAGTAATACTAATTTTGCGGTCATGATTTACATCACAATAGCGAGGCAACCTTTTTCCACAGCGACAGAGTTGTGGTTTTCCAGATACCAGCACTCGAAAATTTTTCCATTCTTTTCTTTCAAGTACCTGAAATCATATTCAGCAAGTTTGCTAAACAGTGTAATAATTTGCTCATTAAACAACAAAAATCAAGCTATACAGGGTGGAGAGGAACTTATTACATTTCTTCTAGTATTACTAGATAGAGGTATTAAAACAAAAGAGCATAACAACATTTTGTTCTGTGATCAGCCATTTTTAAACAAAAAAATTGTTGTTTTTCCAAATTAGTTGGTTTATTCCATGATAATGTATGATGATAATAGTTTGTTACTTGTAAGATGGGTAAAGTAACCTATTTCTGACCTAGTTTAGATAGTAACTGTGTGACATCGTCCACCGTTTTGAAATAATTAATCATTTTTCAAACACTGTATTGCAGATATAATATGGTCGGAGACATAGGCAAGGTTGCTAGATCAAGGTAGGCAAGTGTGAGAACCAGCTCCTAGTTATAACCAAAACAACAGACCTGAACTGGGAGGTGGGGGGGACTAGCGGTTTTCCACACAATCCTTAATCCAAACAAACACATGAAAGGGTGGTGTAATGTTTTGGCAAAAGGACAAGTACAACTTGGTAGCTTTTGGTCTACACTAACAGTATGGAAGTAATGGCTTCAGCTCCACTAGAATTTGAGTCATTATTAGAGTAACACTGTCTACACATTGAAACTCACAGGTTTAGTGATAAAATAACTCGAGGCATGTTTAATGGATAATCATGCAGCACAAGGTTTAGAGGTGCCAGCCTTTTCATCTGGCATCTCATAAACCTCAGGGAGTGTGCAGCCATAGAGGGCAAGCATGAAATACCATCACCGCAGAGAAAGCAATTTTAAATCTTGTAGATGAACAACCCAGCAGCAATAGTCAGGGAACAGCTCGCAAGATCGACATGCCCCATTGGTTTGTTCTCAGAATGCTGAAAGAACAGTAATTGCAATCATATCCAACAGGTACAGCGTCTCACATGGCAATTCCTAGGCTGGCTTTCAGCAATTGGTTCCTAGAACAGGGTGCAGATATGCCACGAAGTTATCTTTACAAAAATATGGCATTTTCAGTTTTCATAACACCCATACATGGTCAGAAGAAAATCCTCACCACATCATTTTCAATGGCAATTTGCTGTGAATGTATGGACAGGAATATGCAAAACATTTATCTACACTAATGAAACCTATTTACACACTGACCTGCTTTTAGTTTTGAAAAGGAGAATGCCACCCACACTCACAGCTACTGTTTTATGTTCTCGAAAAATCTAAAACATCTCCACAGAAAATGGTCATAGAAAAAATGAAAGTTACAAAATATATTGCAAATAATGAGATCTGTAGCTGGTTTAAATGAATGTAACAACTTCCCTTCCACCGGTATAAGATATTGTTTTCAGTTTCCTACTTTTGTATTCATGAGGAAAAAGCAACAGATGTAATGGAAACTGAAGATGACCATTCATATCTTTGTCATTATTTTCTTATTAAACTCCAGACTACTGAAACATGATTAACTGTTTCATCTGGCGAGGGCAGCTTTGCAGAAAGAAAGGGAATTTGAATCCAACTCTGGAGGCATAGTTAAGCCTTACATGCTCTGCCTCTGAAACCTATAGGGACAAGGCCATTATCTCCATTGCTGGAGATGAAGTTGGAGCTTGGGTTTTTTGCGTTTGAAATATAAACAAAGATCCTTCTGTAATGGGTTTATCATCATCATCATCTGGAAGTGACGTTTTTATGAATAGTATGATTTGTACTCCATTCCAGAGTTCTTTCATTTTGGCTGTGACTGTTTCTGTTTTGGACATTTGCACATTGTTTGCTTTTATTGTATATTTAATTGCTTTTGCCAATGTTTTGATTACAAGTACATTCTCTATTATGTATATGTCACTGTAAAACAAACTTATTTTGATCAAAATCAACTGCATAAACATTAATTATTATCTAAAAACCATAACTTGAACTTTTATTGTCATTTCCACGTATTGCATGTTTTACCACTTAAGATATCACTTTCATTTTGAGGGGAAACTCTGGAAAGTAATACGCACTCTACCGCCATGATTGTAACACACATACCTTATTTTTATTCTTGTCCAGCATCATGAAGTTCCATGTTGCTACATGTTCTTCAGGAGATTGCCATGTTTCTTTTAGAGGTATTGAACTGCTGAAAACAAAAACACTGTTTTACGTACCGCAAATGTTTTTAGTAAAGTTACAATAATTTGTGCATAGGGTATAGATATCTATAGCTTAAGGGGAAATTAGAAATCCTATCCCACCAATGTTAAATCTGCTAAATTCATGACCCATTATCTCAGAAACTGAAATTTAATTGCATTTTATTTTTGGATACTCTTTACCTGCTGTGGTCCTTAGCATCCCATTCTATACTGGGCATGAAAGACTGGTAATTTTGCTCAGAGGCCTCTTTATCAGGCTTGAGGTTCTTTTATGTGCTGTAAATCTACAACACAGGACCACTGGCTTGGCTTTACTTCCCTTCCAAAGGAAGCCATACTAAGGATTTTTACACCCGAAAAAATCCATTACTCTCCAGTGGGTTTGAACCTGCAACCTCGGAAACTAGAGGCTAGCATGTTAACCACTACACTACGGAGCACAACACTCTGAAACTAATTAACATATCAGACTGAAATGTTTACAGAATGTAGATGTATGCTTTCTAAGTTCACTGATCAACTTTTATATAATAAATTTATTTATTAAGGAAGATTGGCTTATTTTATTAGCTTTACCATCTTTTGATTAAAAGTTATCAATAATTTTTTTTAAAAAAAATAACCAACCATATTATTAACATCAAAGTAGATCCACGACATCACTTAAAGGTTGTTTTTATCACACTATAATTTAATTTAGTTATCTTCAATATTTTCTGAGAAAATGGGTCACTTATACCAGAAAATGTCATTTATAGAAAAGGCTCTTCAAAGCAAAAATAGAGAAAACAAACTTGCATATATTTGCAGAGAAAGAAACTGTATGCCTTGAGCACACAGAAGCTGCCATACTATTAACAGTAGTATCAATTTGTAGAGCAAAGGTTCCCCTAAAAAATGAGCTAGTTTCCCACTCTACTCCAAATTGTGTAGGAGTTATGACTTTTTTTTCTGTGAAGTGGTGCAGAATTCACGGTATAAAATGCCAGATGTGGTACCATTTTTAAAAAAAATTCTGATGTTTTATATTCACATGACCTCTACTCTTCTACAAGCTATTCCTACAAAATTTTATTCTTCTATCTACTTCTTGTTAATACAGATAAATATTCATTACACATTTCATTGTAGGTATAAGAAGAATATATTAAGCTAAAGTGATAGTCAGATCTTTTCAAAGCTGGTCACTATATGATGGCTTTGAAGTCATGTTATCTTTGCATAAACATGAAAAAGAAAGAAAGGGGGAAAAAAAAAGAACAGCAATTTACAGTTGAGAAAAATGTAAAGTATTTGAAAATTCAAACAAAGAATACCTTGGAAATGGCTAACAACACAAAAACTTTTATTTGACATGCATCGTGTGTTTCAACAAATCTACATTTTTTTTTTGTAGTAAGATTTTGTGTATCTCTTACAGTTTATCAATTATACAAAAGTGGTTCAAAGAGGACTTCAGAGTATTCCCAGAAAATTCAAGATATACATTTTATTAGTCATCAAACATATGGTATTTTATTGAAAATCGTTAGAACCATTTTTGAAAAAAATAAAAATAACAAAAAATTTTCTTTTTAAAGGGTAGTTTGGGGTGGGGGGAGTTTCTTCAAAAACTTTGTGTCGCATCCTTGGAAGGTCCTGAACTTAAATACCAGTTTTGTATGAGGGACGTTCCGAAAGTAAGTTTCATTATTTTTATCATACAGAAAATTTATTGCCAAAACAAATACACCATGGCATAATGAACTATACACCTTGCACTAATTTTTGATATAGTTGTCACTGACATTGAGACATTTGTAGCAGTGTGCATCAATTTGAAGAAAGTGCTCTGGTAAAACTCTGTGCCCTGCGATGCAAGAAATTGTCGCACAGCCTGCTCCACCTCAGTATTGCTTTGGAAGTGACATCCCAAGTGTGCAGCTTTCAATGCAGGGAACAGATGAAAGTCTGATGGGGCAAGATTGGGCCTGTAGGCCAAGTGATCCAATCTCTCCCATCCGAAGTGACAAATGTAATCTTGTTTGAGCCTTGCTGTGTGTGGTTTTGCATTGTCGTCCAAGAGCACAACACCTTCACTCAAGAGCCCTGGTCTCTTTCGTCGAATGGCAGACCTGAGTGTGGTGAGGGTGTTGCAGTACATGGCGCATTGATGGTCCCTTGATGGAGGAAATCAAGGAGAATCACATCTTTTGCATCCCAGAACTCTGTGGCCATAACCTTTCCTGTGGAGGATGACGCTATTGGTGAACTGGGATGCTTCCACATTATTTAGACGGCCTTGGTTTCTGGGGTAAAGTGGTGCACCCATATCTCATCGCCGTGATGATTCCAACCACATCAAGTTATCGAGACTGATTCCCATTCTTCCACTCTTGTGATCCGGGGTCAGGTTTCTCAGTACCCATCTTGCAGGCACTTTTCGACAACCCAGCACATCATGGAGCATGTGATGGGCCTGAGCACGACCAATACCGAGTGTAGACACCATGTCTGACACTGTTATGTACCTGTCTACTAACACCAGGTCCTGTACTCTAGCAATGTTGTTTTCATTTGTGGATGTGGAGGGACTCCCACTTTGACCTTCATCCTCCACACTCTGGCTTCCTTCACTGAACATGCAACACCAGCGACCAACCATTTGACAAGACATGACCTCTTCACCATACACGTCTGTAGGCGTTCATGGATGACGGACACACAGTCCCACGTGCCCATTCATACCAGACAACATCATGCACTTCCATTGGTGACCACGTTGTCAGTACACATCTGTCCGCCATCGTGATTTGTGCTCGAATAGCCTTGGGTATGCCGGTCTGCTGCTGCTCTTTCTTCTTCGATGCTCTGCGTATGCATCATTCCTCCTCCACTGATGAACCAGCAATGTGTGTGTGGTCCTTGTGTACCATCCGCTCATTCAAAAAAACAACAAAACTTACTTTTGGAACATCCCTCATATTTAAATGGCTTTGTTTTTATTTGCTGTTCACAGACACACACACACACACACACACCCACACACACACACACACACACACACACACACATGGACCTTTCTCTAAGAATGCTTTTTATGGGGTTCAGGGGCCTCAGAACATGTATTTCCAATGAACTCTCAACATGATATTTTTGGATGGAATACAATATTTCTTCTACTTACCGTAGGTAGCAGAGAAATTAAAATATAAATATTATACCTAAATAATAAAATATATACCGAATGAAAGAGGAAATTCCAATTATTAAGACTGCACAAAACGTAAAAATATAATTTTTTGCCAAGTTTTGCATTTAATCTCCCCTTAAATGATGAAGTGTTGATTCTACATGACACACTGTAATAACTTATTTTTTCCTGAGCATTAGATACAATAAGTTGCATGGAACATTCATTATGTCATGACTCTGTGATATGTTTCAGCACAAAACCACACAAAAACAGGCTTAATAAAACTGAATTGATTATTATTTTACATTCTTCTTGTAAAGCCAACATATTTTTTTCACAATTTGCCATTGAAGTTTACATAGAAGTGCAGTTTTTGTGGTGAACTACATCTGAACACTCCAGCGATTAGACTCATCATCCAATCATGACTTAAGTCATGCTAGTTATATGCCTAATGTCAATACAATCTGTATGGTGATGACACAAATTTATTTCTCAAAGGTAGTAGCATCAACAACCACAAACAAAACTTGCAAATTCACTCAGCAGGTTGTTGAATTGGTTTGAAAATAATAAACTGGTAGTTAACGAAGATAAAACAGAGTGTGTATGTTTTTTTTCCCTAAAAATTTGATGCATCCAATATCAGTGTAGTTTGATTAAATGAAATAAATAAATAAAGGATTCATTGGTATCTTATACTATGCTGAAATGTTCAGTGGGTTAAAGAAAAATATATTGATAATGTAAACAAGGAGGAAAGAGAAGGAATAACATTGGCAAGAACTGGAGAAATTGTTTTACAAAGGGGGCTGCCCGTTATGTGGAGGAAAAAGAAATTGAGTTTTTATATATGGATACTCTTTAACTACAATGGTTCTTAGCATCTCATCCTATATTGGGTGATGGTTCTTAGCGTCCCATTCTATATTGGGCATGAAAGATTGGAAATTTTGCTCAGAGGCCTCTTTATCAGCCTTGAAGTTCTCTTACATGCCATAAATCTACAACATGGGACCACTGGCTTTACTTCCCTTGCAAAGGATTTTTATGCCCAAAAAAATCCATTGCCCTCCATCAGGTTTGAACCTGAGACCTGAGGAACTAGAGGTACTCATGATACCCCTAGACACAGAAGACAACATTATGTGGAGGGGAGGAAGACCTAGATCACATAATGTTTGACTGTAAACGAACTAAAAATTAGAGGGATGAACTTATTAATCACAAGTAGTTTGTAAAAAACAGCAGATCAGTTTTAAACAGAATATTTAGAGAATAAAGCAAGAGTATGGGTCAGTATTTATATAATGCATAAAGTAAAAATCAGCAGTGAAGAGAAAGAAAGACAGCTTAGTTGTGGGTAATAATATTTGGTTATTAAATTTGCATGAATAATGAAGTAGTTTTCTTCTGAATGAGCGAGCAAGACCAAATTTCACTAGACAAACCATTTGTAATAAAACAAAATAATACATGCTACTCCTTCCTTGCTTTTGAATGAGAGCTGTGGCTGGCATAATGCTATCATTCACCTGACTGTGAACTTGTTTACTTCTTTCATAGCAGACCTTGACAGCCAGCCTGTCGTGACAAGCAGTGCAGCATATTTTAAAATAGAGAGTTGAGGGTTGTTACACTACATCACTATGATATTCTTACTTGAACGCATTTCGGGAGACGGCTTGTTCCCATCGTCAGCATTTTCTCTCAATGTAGTTGAGAGAAAATGCTGACGATGGGAACAAGCCGTCTCCCGAAACGCGTTCAAGTAAGAATATCATAGTGATGTAGTGTAACAACCCTCAACTCTCTATTTTAAATTATGACACATCACTGTTACAAGCTTCTAAATCTTCAAAAATTGAGTGCAGCATATGTTTCAGTGGTGCAATATTGCCAAATATTGTATTGCAAATAAGTTATTGTGGAGTATTTGGAGTTGGAACAATGGCTAATTTTGTTTGTTTTGTTGACTGCTGTTCATTGTTCCACAGCATTTAATGTAAAGCAAATTGGGGTTGAGTTTGCATACACTGTATTAGTCTTTAATAAATCACCAGAAAATTCCTTGTAAGAATTATGTTTCTAAGATTTTGACTTTCAGTTTTTATTTCCAATTATTTATTTAAAATTATCATACGTTTTAAATCAAATTTATTTGTTTTGGACCATCATAAATTATCAAAGTGGTTGCAATGATAAGCCATTTCTCAAGAGTATGAGAGGACAGTGCAACAAAGAAAAGCTGTGTAAGCTATAATAGCCCAGGATCACACAGAATATATTTGCAATTTTGAAAATATTTAACTCATTTCTTAGTTAGTAATTATTGAGTCGATTGTAACACTACATCACTTACTTGTTTTTATAACAAATACATGTTTCAGGAGCTAATTGCTCCCATCCTAAGTTCCCTGTCGACTGCCTGCATCCTTTGTCTTGGTTGTTAGCTTGATCTCTGGTGGCGGTTGGAAGAACTTCTTCAAAAGTAAGTCTCCTGGTGAGGTTTCAAAATTATAAGTGCAGTTTCTGTTCTTCCAAATATAAATGTTTTCCCAAGTTGTAAGTTCTGCTTTTCCTGAGATGTTTTTAAGTATTTTTGGGTTTCTGTCTATGGTGTGTTTGTCTCTGTCCAGAAACCGCACTTATAATTTTGAAACCCCGCCAGGAGACTTACTTTTGAAGAAGTTCTTCCAAACGCCACCATAGATTCAAGCTTACAACCAAGACGAAGGATGCGGGCAGTCGACAGGGAACTGAGGATGGGAGCAATTAGCTCCTGAAATGTATTCGTTATAAAAACAAGTAAGTAATGTAGTGTTACAATTGACTCAATAATTACTAATTATAGACACATCACTGTCACAAAGTCCACCAAAGCAATTTTATTGTGAATTAAATTCATTTCTTAGTGCCTGAAAATTACTAAATTCATCACCCTTACTTTGTACGAGGGCTGATCAACAAAGACTGAGACTGATTTTTTTTCACAGATATTTATTACTCCAATTCAATGTTTACATGATCTTTTTCAAAGTAGTCCCCTCCTACTTCAATGCACTTCTTATAGCGTCTCTGCCAGTCCTTGAACACGTGCTGCAGACCATTCTTTGTCAGGTCCTTGAGAATCGCCTCACTTTTCTTGAGCATTGCTTCAGAGTTCTCAAATCGAATGCCCCTAAGCTTTGCCTTTAGTGATGGGAATAAAAAAAGTCACAGGGTGCAAGATTGGGGCTATAAGGTGGATGTGATACACAGGTAATGTTGAATCGAGCCAGAAACTGCATGACTTGATTTGCGATGTGAGGCTGTGCATTGTCATGATGAAGTCACCACCCAGTCCAGAAAGCTCTGGTCGTTACTTTGCAATGTGCTTGCTCAGTGTAGCCAATACTGACGTGTAGTATGCTGCTGTAACAGTAGTGTGAGGGGGAACTGCATGCTGGTAAATCATTCCATTACAGTCAAAAAATGTGATCACCAACACTTTCCCTGCGGATGGAAAAACTTTTGCCTTTTTTGGTGTTGGAGAACCTGGCGATTTCCACACTGTGCTGGCTTGTTTTCCTTCAGGATCATAATGATGCAGCCATGACTCATCACCAGTGATAATCAATTTAAAAAATGCATTGTTAACATGGCGGCGGTTAGTATGGTGACGCGATCCAGCAAAATACAAATATCGTTAAAAAGTGGTAAATGCGGAACTTCAAGGGAATCAAATGGAGAAGGCATATCAAATATGACTCATAAAAGTGGAGGAAATAAAGTCAGCAAAGGGGAGGAAGCTGATCATGGAAATTCTACGGCAGAAACATCGCTTGAGAAGCAAGACGCGGGAAAAACAGGGACGCCATGCAACATACACAGACTATCATCAAAAAACTGCAAGGAAGGAACTGCAAGAACTTCAAATACTACAATTACAGAAAGCTCATCAAATATAAGTAAGGAAATCGACGGAAAAGACCAAATAATCAGGAGAGATGCAAACCATGAAAACTCAGACTCGGAAACAATGTATGCGACTCGGGACGCGGAAACAATTGCATCCCTGCATGTGGTGATAAATCTATTAACCAGAGACTTACAGAGTGCCCAAAGACAAATAAGTGCATTAAATCAAGAAAATGAAGAACTTAAGAAGATAAATGAAAATTATGAGAAAGTATCATTTGCAACTGTGACCAAAAATAGTAGAGCCGGAATAGGAGTGAAACCTAACCTCAATGGAAATTACGGAAATGGAAACATGTATAAGGTGCTCAAAATAGAAGAAGGTGAAGATAATATAGTGGAAAAGAAAAAGAAAAGTGCGCAACCAAGTAATTCAGAAGGGAATAACAACGAGAAACGAGTACTAGTGATCGGTGACTCACTGTTAAAATTTGCTGGGGAAGCTGCAGGGAAAAAGGGTATGAAGTGAAATGTTTTCCAGGAATAAAAATAGGGGAACTCCAACACAAAGTGAGTGAAATGAACCTGAAGGAAGAAATTCCTGAGGTAGTTCTAATACATGTGGGAACAAATAACATCAGAAGGGGATTGAGGGCGGAAGAATTAATGGGGGAAGCAATGGATCTGTTCAATTGCATCAGACACCAAACTCCAGAAAGCAAAATAGTAATAAGTGGTATATTAAGAAGGCGTGACACTGGGATAGGAAGAATTAATAGAATAAATCAAAAACTGGACTGGTTATGTGAAACGAAGATGTGTTTAATGGTGGATGGTAATTCTTGGTTAAATGATAATGATTTTGCTAGGGATGGAGTACACCTAAATCGAAGGGGATCCTCTATATTTGGAAATTTATTGTGTAATGTTGTGTCTTCCTTAATAAAGGAAAACTGATAGGCAAAGAGGTGGATGACAGGATGGTAAACAATACGCGAATAAACCCAGGAACGACACAGTGCCGAACAGAAGATACAGGTAACATGAACAGAACAATAGAAATAGGGGTGTTTAGTGCATGTAACAACTCAAACCTACTGTTAATGCATCAGAATGTTCAATACATTTCAAATAAACTAGTGGAAATCGAAGTAATGTTAAGAGAATGTAAACCTGATATTTTGGTGCTGACAGAACATGGTCTAAATGAAATGCAGATTGACGCAGTAATTTGTATCACAAATTATTTAAATGTCAAGAGTGATTATAGTGTGAATATGCATTATTGTGTGACATTAATTTGAGATGTTTGTTGATTGTAAGCATTGTCGAGAAGTGGGTTTATATGGCCTTACTGAAACTGACAATAATAGCGTGCAATAATGTAGCGAGGGGGTGAACTGTTTATCATTATTAGAGATGAGCAAATGACGTAATATTGGCGCATTTTTTTTAGAATTTGCGGGAACATTTTTCCCTAGAGCATATGTGTTCATAATTTTCATTGGATATAAATATAGACGCTAATGTTGGCGCGTTTTATTAACCAATACCAGCTCGGTTATAATCTTTAGGCATATCGGGGTGTAGGAGTATAAAAAGGGCTAGGTCAGAGTCAAATTCGTCCAGTCCATCGGAAACATGTGTACATTACACGTCGGCTCCAGTCCATCGGAAATATTTGTGCATTACACGTCGCTGAATACATCGCACAGTTTATCGCTTTGCAGGTTACGCGTAGCAGAGTTATGAAAAATCTCAAGTGTTGTAAAGTTAATTACACAAAAAGTTGAAGTACGCGAATTAAGAATGAGCAGTAAATAAGTTATTATAACAGTTTCAGTTTGGCGAGTGTCACAATTAATATGTGAAAGTGCGTAATATGTTACAACAATAAAAATGTAAAACAAATTCTTCATCAGTGTTATCTTTGGATAAAAACTCCTTTCCGTTTACACACCTTGTATAAGATAAGTGCTCGACCCAAAAAAAAAAAAAAAAAGATCATAGCTAGCCGGAGGACAGTGAACCCAAAATTAAATAAAATAACAGGCGCTCAGTAAATGATAACACAAAGTGACCGCGACAAATTGTCTTTTATACGTGCGGCAAATAAACAGTAGCATTCTTTCAAACAAACACTAATACCGCCACAAATTGGCTACCACAATATGGAGCTAACAAACTTAAATAAACAGAATACCGTCGCATAATTGGCTCCCAAACGTGGGGCAAAACACAAGTAAACAAATACATTAATACCACTGCAAGATTAAATATCTCAATATGCAAAGCTACAAACTAGCATCTAGTTTCTGTAGACAGAGTCACAAAGGTGGAGGAGTCGCAATATATATAAAGAATGGGATAAATTTTGCTTTGCAAAACTGGGTAGGGGGTCATGAAATGGAAATGGTTTTTGAAGTAGCAATTACAAAAATACAAACAAAAGCAGAAAATTACCTAATTATTGGCCTATATAGATCCCCAGGTTCTAAGGTAGAGGATTTTTTGAATAGACTCGAAAATCTTTTAAATCTAGTGCATAAAAAGAACAAAAATATCATACTTATGGGTGACCTAAATATAAATTCATTAGCAAATACAGGGGATTATAAAAGCCTGTCCGACCTACTTTGTAGCTTCAATTTACAAGACATTGTTAACAAACCAACAAGAATCACACTAAGTACATCATCTGCCATTGATCATGTGATAACTAATTTAGAATGCGGTAGGTACGATGTGACTGTACAGGAGTTTTTTATATCTGATCACTGCACTCAGGTAATGGATATAGTAAATGTTAGCAAACTAACTGAGCAATTAAACTATAAAACAATTAGACAAACAACAGTAAAGAATCTGAACCGGATGCTTGAAAGCCTAAAACAAGAAAAATGGGAAGTAGTTTATGAAACGAAAGATAGTAACCAAAAATGGGAACGTTTCTTCAAAATTCTAACAAAACATCTAAATACCATTGCCCCATAAAGAAAGTCAAGGATAAAGAGAAGGGAGACCAGTATATACAAATACCAATAGAAATTAAAAAATTGCGGGAAAAACTGAAAGACTATTACACATTTTATAAGTCTACAAAATTAGAGCTATTCAAATGCAAATATAAAAACCTGAAAAACCAATACTCAATAGCACTAACTAACCTAAAGAAGCAACAATATGGTAATAAAATAACAAGCTCAAGCAATAAAGTTAGGACCGTATGGGGAATTGTAAAACAAAGTAGTATTAACAAAAATAAGCACGAGAATATAAAATTAGTTGAAAAAGGACAAACTATAGATAATCCACAAGATGTATGCCAACATTTCAATACATATTTCCTAAACATAACAAGGGGGGAACAAAGCGTGATAGAAAGCATTCAAAGAGAACTACCAGTATGCATAAATTCAATATATTTGGAAGAAACTTCAGCCGAAGAAGTGGAAAAGATAATAAATAAATTAAGAAATAAGTCCTCTTCAGGATGGGATGAAATATCACCGATAATTTTAAAACATTGTAAGACGGCACTTATTACTATTCTGGTACATCTAATAAATTCTTTGCTATACAGTGAAAACTTTCCAGATTCCTTAAAACTCAGTATAGTTCGGCCAATCTTTAAAAAAGGGGATAAAGCACAAATAGGGAACTATAGGCCAATCAGTCCTACTTCTGTCTTTGCAAAAGTTTTTGAAAATATACTGAGCTGCAGACTGATACGATTCCTAAATAAATATAATCTGCTTAACTCATCACAACATGGATTCAGGAGCAAATTATCAACAACCACTGCTATTGCAGAACTTTATCAGGAAATTCTCGTAGCACTTGATAAAGATAACAAAGATGCAGGAATTTTCTTGGATCTATCCAAGGCGTTTGATAGTGTAACACATGATAAATTACTGGACAAGATTCAGAAAGTGGGCATCAGGGGAAAATTCTTAGAAATCATAAAATCATACTTGTTAAACCGTATGCAATGCACAGAAATTTATTACCAACAGCATCACATGACAAAATGTGCAAGATCAAATTATGAAACAATGAAGGTGGGTGTACCTCAAGGATCTGTACTTGGACCAATCCTATTCATATTGTATGTAAATGACATTCCTAAATCTTCAGAATATAAAATAATATCATACGCAGACGACACTTCAGTTATATTGACAAGTAAAAATATACATAGTCTAGAGAAGTTAGTAACCACAAAAACACAGGATATATTTGAGTACCTAAAATATAACAACTTAAAGGTAAATTTACAAAAAACAAATATGATCGTGTTCCAGCACCGAAATAAGGGATCCACTCAAAGATTACACGCAACACTAAACGATGAGTATATAGAGCAAATACAGAGAATAAAATTTTTAGGGGTAATGATAGATGAGAATATGACATTCAGAAATCACATTGACCTTGTGTGTAATAAAATTAGTACTGGTTTATATCTGTTAAGAAAGATGAAAAAATATTTAAACATTGATTATTTAAAGCTAGTATACTATGGTCTAATTCACCCCCATCTTCAATATGGGATTGAAGTCTGGGGCAGCACAGGTATTGTAAATATGAACAGAGTACTGTTAATGCAGAAAAAGTGTTTAAGATGTATCTATGGTCGAAATAGTAGAGAATCATGTAGACAAATCTATGTGGAGGCTAGTGTTTTAACAGTTGTATCACTATATGTGTATAAAGTAATTATGTATGTAGTAAGTAAGTCACATTCTGTAAAAATAAAGGATAGTCACATATATAAAACTAGAACACAAAATAATTACTACAGAGATAATGTAAATAAAAAGGCCACTGAAAAGGATCCAATTACGATGGGTAGGATACTCTATAACAAATTACCCAATGACATTAAAAGTTTAGAGGGCAAAGAATTTCAAAGGAGGTTAAAAACATTCTTAATTCAGAAATGCTTGTACAGGTTGAATGAATTGTAAATATTGTATATACATGTAAATTTTGTAATTCTTTATTGTTTGACGATGCTTGAAACTTGTAAAAGTCTATAAGCAAATAAAGATGATTATTATTATTATTATTATTATTATTATTATTATTATTATTATTATTATTATTATTATTATTATTATTACCTCCATTGTCTGGTATGCGAAATGCACGTAGGGTCTACAAAATAGAGCATTACTACCAACCTACCAATACGAGAGTGCTGCCGCCTACCAACATTATACATAAAAATCCGCTCTTTTCAAATATTTATGTTACAGATATGAAACTATCACGGAAGCTACAGGAAAAAATCAGTCTGTCTTTGTTGATCAGCCCTCATATATGAACCTAATTTCCCAGTTTTCAGAAATCTTCAAATGTCTAATAACCTTAACATTACATCAAAGTGAGAGTGGAAAACACCTTGCAGTAACCTACCGATCGATATCAGTATTGTTTGCAGCTGCCATCATTTTCTTTGTCATGAAGTCAAGAAGTTCCCTCAAAAAGGCCTGTTTTCGAGGTTCTGGACATCCTGTAAATTTTAAATACATTTTTAGTAGTTAATATTGTAATGAGTATTATAGTACAAATTCTAGTTGTGTATTTCTACTTTTGTCTGTTTCATTCTAATGCTTATCTAAGGAAGCAGAGGGAAGCATGAAATTGTGACAAGAGAACTCACAATTTCTAAGTATCTAATGGCCTCATGACTCAGTACAATATCCATTTTGTGGAAAACCTACAAAGAGTTTGTAATACACAGAAGGCAACACTGTGCCTCTGTAGTTTCTCACTGTAGTAAGCATTTGTTTTATTCTGAAATAAAAATTCAGCTCAAAACAAGGTAAAATATTAGTCAATCAGTGTTTGTTCTTTGTTTTTATTTTGTTGATTGTTCTTTCATGCCTGCTTGTGAAGGCTAGAGTTGGAAAGGCAGAATCAGACTGAGAAATTCAATGCCATAGCCATCACTTATGTAGTATATGTTGCCATGGTAGCTTAGATGGTTAGAGCAGCAGCACAGTAAGCTAAAGATCTGTGGTTAAAAGTCTGGCTATTGCATTGAATTCTTCAGTATGACCACTTTTCCAACTTTATACAACAAATGACATGTCTCCGTATAGTTGTGTCAAATATCATGAGAAATTAGAGAAAATACAAGTAACATGAACCAAATAACTAAGTAATAACTAGGTTTGCAATCTTTGGGGCCAAAAGAGTTGAATATAGGTTAACTACCCCCTTGACAAAGAGTACTGATGTACCTGTAACCCAGTAAGCAGGTGACATGGTCAAATCAATGGTTTATAATACCACATTGCTGTTAGCTTGTGTTATCTGTCTCCAGGGTTACAAACTAGTAATACCCAAATATTAGTAATAAACTAAATATTAATATACTGCAATGGCAGTTGCTCATGTTATGAAATATTTAAGTTTTGCTACTGTTGGATGCATATCTGTAACATGTCACAAATTCTTTGATATCACATCATTCATGTATGTGCCCATATGGCTCTGTGAATTATTGAGAAGTCAAAATAACGGCACTGATAAATGCAGAGTGTCAACAAATATATAACCTCATTTAATCTTCTGCTGTAATCAAATCATGTAGCTTGCTCAGATATGTCTGATGCTCAGGATATTAATTTATTAGGTATTGTTAGCGACCAGAAATTAACTTGGGATTCACAAATAAAGCATGTATGTAATAGATTGTCTAGAGCCTTGTATTTGCTCAAAAGTTTAAGCCTGAAAACTACATTCACAATGCATATTTTGCTTTCTTTCACACTATACTCTATTATGAACTGTTTTTATGGAGTAAGAATAAGAATAATTTTATTGTCATTGAACTATTACAGTAATAGACGTCGGATAATATAATGCTAGTACAGGCTATTTACAAAATTATATTTACATTATTATTGGTACTAAGAGGTACCTACTCATTATCAAAAAATTCTTGTAGTGAATAAAAAGGATTAGTAACAAGCCAGTCATACAATTTATTCTTAAAACTAGGTATGATAGTGCCATTATATGTTTTGTTGCTACAAAAGACAGCAATTCGAATTTTATCTAAATCACTATTTAAAGTATATTTTATACCTCTCTGTTTGTTAAATTGAAGCTTCTTATTGTTATAAATTTGTGTATTTTTCAGTGTTTACTTTGTATTAAAAAGCATGTAATTAGTTATGGTAGTAGAAATGAAATTCACAGTTATAATACAAGAGGCAACTCAGATTTATGTATACCCTATCACAGAGTAAGTCTAAAATAATTTTCATGTTATTGGTTTTTAACATTTTTTGACAGTTTGGATGATAGTGTGAAAACATTGACTAATATTCTGTTTTTAACACAAACTTTATACCTTGTTGTTTGGTCATCCTTTGTATATGGTAGATGAATTTTTTAAATTTAAAACTGACTTTATCATGTATTGCATATTCCATATTGCTTAATGACAAATATTGAACAATGTAGTAATTTCGTGGGCAGTTCACAAAACAAATACATAAGTTTTACATGAATAGTAGTAATTTATTAGAGATGATCTGTGCTGTACTACTGGAGATACTGTTAGCTTGATTTGCTTGAGACTCACATGGCCATAAAGGGTTGAGCAAATGCTCATCTATTGCTTATGTATTAAAAATGCAGTTTCTTGCAAATATCACTTCAAATTTAAGGCTTAATAAATCTAATAATATTGTAGTGGACCAGGTTGAGCACCGAGGATTACATTAGATGAGGTAACCAGGCAGAAAGTGTCAAAACGAGGTTACCTCAACACGACCGTGCTAAGGAACGCTGAGTCAGCTCTTCTGTATGTATTTATACTACGGGGGTTTGACTCGAGTCGACTGTCAGGGATTGATGGTCAGCAGTCGTCAGAAGGAAGTGTCGGAAGTGATTGTATGAATCATTGTGGGAATCAACGTAGTAATCAATTGAAGGGAGAGTTGTATCATCGACGACCTGAGTTCCACTTACCTTACACGAGTCGCCAACTCAACACCAGGTGAACAGGTAAGGATGTATCACCTCTAAGTTCTGCTTACTTACCGGGTTTCACCCCAATCTGAGTGGCCCACATACGGGCCCGAATGTACTCGCACTAACTCAATAATACAATTTATTGGATCAATGCATCCCCTGTGCATTATTTAAATACCCCCATCCTAGAACGCCACCCTAGCCTACCTACCACCCCAGTACCGACGCATCCCCTACCTCTGAGCTATCACCCCCCCCTAGTGTAACCAACTACTGCGGGGTAACCACCCCCATAGGTGTGTTACAATATTCTAGTAATGTTAAACCATAAGAACATCAGCTCAAAGCGATTATGTTTCTTTTTGTATGTAAGAGATATAATTGTTCTGCTCCGTGGCACTGTGGGCTAGAGCTTGGAGTTCTGGCACCCTGGTTCAATCCCACCCATGGAGGTGCAGATTTTAAGTCCCGAGATTAGGATCAGTGCCCACTCACCAGAAAGTGAGGAGCTGCAATAGGCAGCGATCCTGGCCACGGAGGCCAACATTCTGGCCACATCACCTCCTAATATCGGTTGGTTGATCAGCCACCTCTGCCATGCATATGTGGGCATAAGGCCGGCAGTCAGGTTTGCAGGTCTAGGCCGTTCATGGGCTGTAGCGCATCATCATCATTATTATTGTTGTTTATAACCTTTTCAACTAAAATTTATTTTGTTAATATTGCAACAAGAATTTTGAAGAATGCAAGCCAAGGCTCTAGCATTAAATTTGATGTTACATCCATTCCAATAATAATATTCTAAAGCCAAATGTTGGTAAAATTTATAGCATTTGCTCCATTAAAAGAATGCTCATGTTCCATTTTAAACCTCAGCCTTGGAAAAAATTGGCAATCTTGTCATCAGCAGACACATTCCATCAACCTTACTTCAGATTCTATAATCTTAATTATTCTAGCTTTTAGTTGCTGAATTGCATTACAAAATGAGTTTTTGGAGCCCATCCAATAATCCTACAATAACCAAATATTTGCACCAGCAAGAAAATCAGAAAATTGTATTAGCCTGGCTAAAAATTGCTATGCATAGGACCACAGAAAGAATGGTACTCCACTACGGATAGAAGCAATTTTCATATATTTCAGTGTTTTGTGAAAACTAAATCCCACTGTTTTGTCAACAAAGAGATGCTTTTGTTTATTCTCTGTTCCAAGTGTTAGAAACAGTATAACATTTCAAAGTTTAAAGCAACTTTTAATAGACCTTATGTACATGCATAAGCTTGATTTTCACTGGCTATAAATCAGAATTTGCAGCAGCAATGCAATCAGTCTGTCCATGAAGTAGCTTACATTATTTGCTACTTTTATGATCTCAGAATAATAATAATTAATGGTTACCATGCATGGGTCTTGATGGTGCTGGAATAGAATCACATTTTGGGGCCTGATCCTTAATGGATGTGCCGGGAATGGGTTTCCCATTGTCTTCATGTACACACCAGCAATAACCTAAAGAAGAAATATACATGTGCTAGAAAAACATTTGTATTTATGACTCTCATACTAGACTCATTTAACCCCTTATAGCCTGGTGTACCATATTTGATACAAAGGTATTTTTTTTAAGGTTTTAGGTTTTTTAATAGACTTTTTTTTTATGATTTCATATTATACTAACCGTCAACAGTAAAATAAAATAAAAAGAAAACTCCATGCAACTGCAGTCAAATGTAACCTCATCAGCATCCAAGTATGCCATCACACCGGTTATTTTACTTGGGCCCTCCCTGTCCTTTACCATAGGCACATTTGACTACAGTTGCTGGGACTCAAACTCGTAACATTTGGCTTTGAATGGATGGCCAGTACATTTTGTCTTGCTTTAACGTTCACAACTATTTGAATTGCTTCGGTGTTGGTGCTGGTGAAAGAGATATAAAAGCTGGTATAGGGATTAGAGGAAGAGCAGCATATGTAGCAAAATAATTTTGGCAATAAAGGGTTAATATAATTGTTTCAAATTATAATATTGTATTTCAAATATTATATTTAAGAACTGATTAAAATGACAGAGCTGTAATAAGTGCATCAAAAATTTCCAAATAATCTTGCTACAGGCTCCGTGGCATTTACTATAACTATGTTTTCATTGGGTTATGAAAATATAATCTAATAGGTGTTGAAGTACTAATACCTGTTGATTTATAGCATTGTATTTTTTGATATCTTCCATCTGGGGTGCACTCTGGTACATAGAATTCGCTGTTGCCCGCTTTCTGCTCATCCAATACCGCTTTTCTGTCAGAAAGACAATCTATTGCTGTAACACAAAGTAAAGTTACAATAAATAATTCTCTGCTGTTAATCAAATTATTCTTCAACTGGATGCAGTGTTTAATTAATTCAATACTGATGTAGTTTTCTAGACTTGACAGCATATTATAACTACTTTACCCTTAAAAACTACTAGAACCTGCTCACTAGGTAGGATCTTAATATAGGAGGGTTTGAGTGAACATTGAGTACTACCAAGTATGTGATACAGGACAGGGAGGGTGCAAGTAATATGAAAGGTGACTGGCATTATGGAATGCTTATGTCTGACTTCAACATTATGGTCAAAGATAAATTTTGCATTTAAAAAAGGTATGTGCAATGCACACCAACTTTCTCTACCCACTACAAATTCACATATATTGCTTTTTATATGAAAAGTGTTTCTCCTGTCCATGTTACATTAAATTATTTCAGTTTAAGTAGTGAGGCCTTAGTTGCATGCACAAGCAGAAAGCATTATCATAAGCAATCGCAACAAGCTCATACAAAGGAAAATAAAAAAGAACTGTTGAAGAATGCACTAAAGCTGTAATAGCAGATAAACAAGCTGAAAAGGGGATTTGAGAACTTAACTGCACAAACTATTCATGTAAAGAAGAAATCATAATATCAAACATATTCTGTAATATGATGTATATACATTTGGGAAAATTTAAACATACAACATGGAATATTTAAAAAATGGTTAACATTACGAAAAAAAATATTTATTACAAACTGTGTATTTTAATGAGTTCTACTTTATGTTCCTTTCTTACATTTCCAAGTTCAATGAACAGATAGAACTTCACAGGCTACTCAAGATACACATTTTATATCTCATAGCAAGATCTCTCTCCTCCCTTGATGACCATAAAACATATATTTACAACAAAATCTCAAAATAGAATTTAGGGTGAAAATAATAAATAATAATAATTGAAACTTGTGTAATCTGAATATGAGTGGCCTAAGAAAATATTCAAATTATCCAAGAATTCAAATTAAAAAAAATGGTATAGACAATATATATAACATGTATTCAGAAGTCAGCAGAGTATATTATATAGTATTATGAAAAAAATTCAGCACAATAGTACACAATGATAGGCCTAATGATGTCATGAATCATTCTAACATGGGTTCGCCATAATTACATCATGTATAAAATGTTACAGGCATGAGAGCACATGTTTTCTAACAGGTACGTAAGCCTTGTTGATATATCGGAGTCTAAACCATATTCAAGCTCTTCTATTGCTGTAGTTGCTGATTAGAAAATTCCTCTCACAGACATTCTTGTGAGTGGAGCACAGTACACAGTCACCCTGTCATGTTTCTCACTTCTCGATAGAAGAAAAAGTGCTAACTGTACAACATTTCAGTCTTAGAATTAGAAGTTTGCCCATTGTCATAGTAGAGTCCTCTCCTGCCCTGCCATGCTGCATAACTTGGCGACACTCCGGAGTTATTTTCTTCAAATTAAACAAAATTATGTTCAAATAAAACATGCTATATATGCACTCCTTACATAGCAAATTCATGGGGACAAAAAAGTTTGAATTAAAGAATAATTCAAATTAAAAACATTCAACTGTCCAAATTTCTGTAGTAGTAGCAGTAATAATAATAATAATAATAATAATAATAATAATAATAATAATAATAATAATAATGTCATTGCCACCATCATCCTTTGGCTGGACTGAACCTATCAGGTGATGCATTAAATAAAAGGCTGAAACGGATGCTCAAATGAGCCCAGAGTCCATACGAGCTTAATAGCTTTGTCTTCTCAAGATTAGCGAATGCCCCAGAAAAAAAATCTTATCCAGGGATCTCATCCAAGCTGAAATTTGATCCCATTGCTTCCACAATACGAGGGATACATGCTATCCCCACACCAAGGAGGTGGGCTAATCTTCTGTTTACTTAATTTTTTTTACCGTAATTTTACTAAAGATTTTCTTGCAGGCTGTTTTATGTTTAGCAGCAGACTCATTTATAAGTGATGAACAGTATAATGGATTTAAGTGACAAAAGGGTATGCCGAGAAGCAAATCCAATATCTATTTCCATTTCTTCCTACTATTCATTGTAAGTAATGCACACTTACCTTCAGGTTCATCATTTCCTTCGCTGGATTCATCAGAACCAGTAATTCCTGGGAGGGAAGGCACACTGCCCTGCAGTACTGCCAAACAGATATCAAAACAATCTCATGTCATACTGAATAAAACCTTTACATTTTTAAAACTGTATTCATTTATGCTGTAATAAATTCTGTACTCCGATTTTATAAGTATATCATAAAACTTCAAGAGAGAAATAGGACAGAATGTAATAATCATATCCATATCTATAATTTACATTATAGCAGAAATTAAAATAACAAAAATTTACTAGAGAGCTAGATAGCATTAAAGTGAACAATTATAGCACAGGTAATAAATTATTTCTTGGTTTCCATTATGTGAAGCAAGAATTTCTCTAAAAGATCAGTAAGCTGGAACATATTTAATAGATTAAATATTGTAAACAATTTTTTCCCTTTTGTTTAAATGCTTATAAGTTATCACTTTAACGTAGCATGCTTGTTATTGCTTATTAAATAAATATCCATTATTTTGAGAATTGAAATATTTTAAAAAATATTCCTGTTATTACATTCCACATGCACAATTTTATAACAAATTGTTTGTTTATTTATTGATCTCGAGCAGAGCATAAGCTTTCTGTTGATTTCTATCTATCGAGAAAATGTTTTAGTTAAAAAATGAAGTGCCAAATTAAATGTCCATTACAAATGCTGTAAATATAATATTTACTTTTATTTATTCATACTCAACACTTAGTGCAGATTACACTGAAACTTCAAGATTAAGCTTGGAACCATTAAGAATGAAGCCAGGTTGATAAGAATATGCCATATATGGTAAGCTATGGGGCAAAACCTTTATCAGAAAGCTGATCTATGCAGAATGTATTACCTTCTGATTTTAGACATTTAACCCAATTAAGTAAATGAAGAATGTGGTGAAATAAATACATGTATATGCATTTTACATCAGTATTATACTAAAACCAAATCATTGCTAAATTACAGATTTCTTTTGAGATTAATTGTATTAAACGATAAAGCTAAAGTTGTTAACACAATGTCATGTAGTGTTCAAAAGCTTTATATCATCATAATTTTAAATCATAGTTTTGTGAGTTCCTCTCTATAGATTGTTTCTGGTAAGTGTTGATATTAAATAGAAACCATGCCATTCCTTTAAAGTTTCTGAACTAAATAAATTAAAGGAAGATCAGCAGAACTTGAGAGTAAGTTGTTCCTTTAAGTAAGCTTTAAAATTTCTTCTGAACAAACAGGTAGAATCATAAACTGCCTTTTCATCACATTAAGTAAAAACCTAATTTCCAATGTTGCATAATGTTTATAAATGTATATATATAATTTAATGTTTTACTAAACAAAGTATTCTATAGAGAAATAAATACATAAATGAAAATACCTTTATTAAAACGAACAAAAATAATACATCTAAGTAGCATCTGTGATTTTTCAGGGGTATTTTTGTAATCTTGATAATGGACCCTACCTTGTTATATTGTAATATCAATTTTTCTTCTCTGTTCGTTTTTACACAATGATAATAACTAGGGCTCGGATGTTTAGGTTTTAACCTATATTTTTCCTCGCTATTTAATTAACACATTTCAACATATATATTCGTTTCACACTTCCTGGACCAGAATATGCGAATTTCATTACACCTAAAAAACCCTAAATGAGCAGTTGACACCTAAAATAACCTAAATAGCTGTTTTTCCTTTTTCAAAATGGAGAATGTTATTTTCAAATTGAAACTCATTGTAAAATTATTTCCACCACTTATAACCAGAAGATAGTTCAAGTTACTACAGTTAAACGCAGCACATGTGACGTGGATGCAGCTGATAGAAGCTAAGGAGAAGTGTAACCTGCATAATGGACGCCTCCAATCATTTGTAATTGTTGTATAGTGAAACAATGCCTAAATCACATTTATTGAAAAAGTGGATTGCTGCAGATCCACACTTCACTTTTGCTAGTGATAGATGGTGCTGCCTACATGTTGAAGGCCGGGGGGGTTTCTACAGTCCTTCCACCCAACCATGCTACATGTTACGTGCTTGGCCCACATCATGCACCGCCTTGGGAAGGAGTTTAGAAGCCACTTCAATGACGTGAACAGTCTGATATATTCGATCAAGAAGGTTTTTCTTAAAAGCCCCAACACGTTTACAGTTGTCCAAAGAGAAAGTACCAGCAATCCCTCTTCCACCTGAGCCGATACTTACCCACTGGGGAACTTGGCTGTCTGCTGCCATTTACTATGCCAAGCACCTAAAAAACATTAAAAATGTCGTCAATGAATTGGATGAAACAGAAGCTTCCTGCATTGCCAAGGCTAAGAAATCACTCGAGTGCCCCACTCTTGCCGCTTCCCTTGTGTATATTACAAAACATTTTTGTTTTATACCAGAAACTATTCTCCGGTTGGAAAGTACAACATTTCCACTGAAAAATGTTCTAGATATCATTGGCAATGTTTCCAGTAAAGAAATACCTGGACCAGTGGGAGTTGCATCTTCTTCGAAGTTGCAGAAGATTCAACAAAATCCTGGTTTTGAAGACATAAAATCGTAAATTCAGTATTGCAGGGAGAAAAGTATACAGGAGAACTACCCCTATAACCTGCTGCACTGGCCCTATGTTCTACGCTCCAATGACGTCATGTTCCGTTGAAAGAACCTTTTCTTCATACAAGAATGTGTTACGTGATAATAGAAAATAGTTTATGTCAGAAAATTTAGGAATGTATGTATCTACTGCCATGCCAAAAAATAAATCTCACAAATAAGTACCAGAAAAGCAAAATTATTGATGCCTGTATTGATTCACAAAGTAAAACATAAAAAAAAAACTATTTTAATCAACAAAAACCTATTTTAAGCATATAAGAAACCTAAAATGAAGATTTATTCCACCTAAAAATCCGGGCCCTAGTAATAACACATGTCCTTTGTATTATACAGATAAATACTACATAATATAAAACATTCCACAAGCATGTGAACTTGTCTACTACTTATTTTGCTTGGGAGACAATGTAGATCCATCAGCTTCAGTCTTTAATCATACTTGCCAACTTCCCGAAATTGAACCCATAAAACTTTACCTCATTCAGCAAAGCGTAATAATTTTGCAATTACTGAAATTTAGAGAAATGTTCAGTGCAGTAAATTTACAAAAATTCCATGTAAAATAAATGGGAATTCAGTTTTATAAGATTCCTTGAAGACTTGGTAGTACTGCTTCTTTCTGTCACACACGCTGAAATTCTTCCTGGTAGGTACTTACCACAATAAACAGTATTTAAGCAAAGAAAGCCACTTCCTGGGCTATACACAGATTCCTGTTCCAAACAATAACTGTCACAAAATATGGGAAACTTACATCCTTACAATGTGAATACGGTTTATCTGTGGGAGAGACTTTACACTCATGTTGTCGATTACTAAATGCTCATGTGCATTTTATTGCTGGTTATCAGTAGAGGTCATTAGTGGTGCAATAAAATTTTAAATCCACATGTTATGCATTTTGTTGCAGCCCAGTGAAGGGGGACCATGATCGTGATGAAGGATATACACACAGATAAGCTCTGGCCTATCACAGCACTGTATACCAATTAGCACTGTTACATTCAGTCTGTAATCTTAAGTTACAACATAATGCAATTGAATGTAATACTTTGTATTGTCCATTGTGGAAATCTTTAATATTTTGAATCTGCACAAACAGCCATAAAAACACCTTTGCCATGAAGTTGTAAAACTGCCTCCTCTCCTTACATTTTATGGGCAAACCGTTAAAAGTTGGCAAGTATGGTCTTTAATGCACATAATGTTTAATTTTATTGAAAATGTTAACAGAACTTGGCAAAACTGATAGCTGCAAAAAATGTTTTCCTAATCAACACTAAGAAATTTAGTTATTTTCATTAGAATATTTCATATATTCAAGCTTTAATGTAAGATATGCTCATGAAAATAAATACGGCTACAAAAATACAGCAGCATCTGAGCACTGCTGTGCTCCACCATAGCTTCAGTTTCTTCTAGCTCCTTGAAAGCTTTTCTCTGCTCTGTAATTTTTACCACATATCTAGCAATTTCAGACACAATTACGGTTTTAAAAGAAACTGGATTTTTACTGCTAAGGAATTGTAGCAGGTAAATTAATATGAACACAATTCCTTATTAAACTATTATGGCTGAAAAAAGGGTAAAAACTGTAGAATTCAAGCTTATACTGTTTGTTGTATATTAATTCTATGGCTTACTTATCATGTGAAATAAGACTAAAAATGCTGAAATGTTTACTGATATAAGCAAGACCCTGGTGGCAATAGTTGGTAATTTAGTGGAAACTCATGGTTAGTAGTACAGAACACATCTGAAGAGCTTGTATTCGTTGCACCAACAGTGGTTTAAGGAATTATTTTTTATTTGGATGCAGCTTCTTTTCTTATTTAAGTTTTTCTAATCATACTTATTGGAAAGCAGTTTTTGTGCAAATAATAGCCCAAAAAATTAAAAAAAAATGTTAGATATTGCTACATAAGCCATCCAAAGCAACAAGCGGGGGGATGCAGGTCTTAAATTTGGCAGGTTACGTTTAATTTAGCACAAAGTTGCATATATTTCGCACTTTCACAGCCATCGTATCTTAAAGGAGTCATTACCATTTGAAAGCCACAAAAGTAAAAGCAGTAAAACTTGGTACAATGTTTCCTTGCGTACATGCTGGGAAAGACTTTTCCAAAATCTCTTGGAGCTTCATTCTGAAAGCTGTAACAATTTGTGGTTTTTATGGTTTTCCTTCCTCCACATCTTTGTTTGCATATTAATAATTTCTGATGTTTCCTTAATATTGATTATTATCCTTGCTGTTCTGCCACTGTTGGTCTTAGATCATTAAGTGTCCGTCTTGCCCATTTCATACACTCGCAAGGAAACAGTAGAAGGAGAGCAAAGCTTTAAATTATTATTTGCAGAGCCGCATTGTTTAGTCCAGCGCATTAGAAGACCATCCATATTTATATCATTACTGACAGTAAACAGCTACCAGCAAAATGTAATTTTAATACCAGATATTCTTTATTCTTATACTTCGCAAACATGGTTAAAGTATGTGAAGTACCTACATTCCTATCATTGACTCTTTAAGAGAAACATCCCTTCCCCCTTTTGCTGAGCTTATCACTTTTCATGATCTAACATCTCTATCAGGTACATTCATAGAAACCTTAAATATACCAGAAACTAATTTACTTTACAGTAGGTACCTATTTAGACCACTTTGATGAGGTACAGATGGTCCCAGATTAGAATCCCAGGTGGGTCAACTTACTGGCTGAGATTTCATTCACATCCTCCCTAGTCCTTAACGTGAATATCAGATAGCTTTAGTGTTTTAGGTCCCTAAGCTCTTTTGTGCCTTTATTCATGTTTATGACATATGGGGTTAAAAGATGTTAAAACAAAAAATCTGTATTTCATTCATTTGTCCTTTTATTAATAACATTATTTTAGATTAACTGTTCATTGCATACCAAGTCTCTGTAAAAATTTGGGATATGCAAATATTCTCATTTAATAGTTAACTCATTTATTTATTCCAGAGTATTTTATCATTTTCAAACATTATAAATAATATAGGATCAAAGTGCAACGCAAGTGTCACCATGCGAGTTTCTAAATCCCAAAGAGTCTGTTTTTCGATAACTGAGACGTGGCAGCACTACAATTAGGGAAAACAGTTGAAATTCAGAGCAGTAGCATATCCAGAAAAATATTACAGGGGTTTAGGGATCCATTTTTAAAAGACTTTGTATCATTACAAACGATAAATATTTCATCCTGAGTTGAAATATTTAAATGAACCGATTTTATTATCACAGGTTAAGGTGCAGCAATTGTAATTAAAATTAGGATAGAATGTTTTGTGTATTCTAGGTGGCAAATGTGTTGAGAATTAATGACCACTGTGAAGTGTTCTATATTACCACCGCGGACCATTTTATTTCACCACAAAATAGGGTTTCTAGTTGTGTTCTAAACTGGGAGTTATTGCATTCATTTGGAAACCACTGAAATTTAACACCAGAATGAAAACATGCCCCCCAATATCTTAATGAGGTTGTATCCACAACATATCAAGTACAGTTTCTGTTGCTGTTATCTTTGGCAATTATGTCTAAGACAAGCGGCATAAATATAGTGCTACCAATGATGCGATTAGGTAGTGTCTCATTCCCACCATCCTAGAAAGATGCCATTATTTTAATGAAGCGTCTTTTGCCATTAATTTTTACATTTTCTTAGCAATGGAGGGGGTTCCAAATCCCAAAAACCTGACCTAGCTATGCCTCTGATTCAGAGGGCCCTTTCTAGCCAACAACGGCTCCAATCCAATCCAGTGTTGGCAAGCTGAGGGTATGGATTGCATGAAAGTTTACCTACCCTTGTTAGAGCTTAACCACTTGGAGATGGGATGAGGGTTGCAGCATGCAGCATGATGGGTGTAAATAAGGTTGTTGGAGTGAATAGAGGTAGCAAGATTTGCTCCCCCACCCTTACAGGTCAGGTGCAACGGCCATGTTGTCTGGTGCTTTCCTAAAGAGTTTTGTTTTATGGGGATACTACTGAAATTTTTATTTAGCCAAGCATTTCTTGGAGGATTGTACAGGAGCTCAGTTTTAGCTGCTGTTTGGAATTGCTCCTGTGTTACCGGATGTGCCCGCCGGAACCCGGTGACACCTCAAGCGGCGCGGTGCGGCGTTGTCTGGGGTTATAATCCCAAGAGAGCACTCCAATGACGTGGCAATGAGGCGTAAAATTTTGCTGTCCTGTGCCTAATTTCATCCTCCACGTGTAGAAAAGATGAGGTTTCGTGTTTCCTTTCACGGGAAAGGAACGGCATACAGAATAAATGGCTCGGAGGTCCTTATCCTGTACCCTCTGTAGTCGTGACAGACTGGAGTCTGGGGCTAAGCAGACGTATAGGACTGAGATTATAAGAGGTCGGAAAAGGCATAACTTTAAAGATGGCGGCTGGGTTGCTATAGTGCTTCTCAATACAACTATATCAGCTGCTGGTTGGTCGGTATATGTGTGTAAATCGTATACGCCAACCGATCAACCAGCAACTCGTGCATGAGAAGATCAAAGTTCTTGTGACGTTATCACCACGTGCTGAATTGTCGCCTCGCTTTTCTTGATTTTCACCGTATCTGCAAAGTTTTTGTAGTGATATATTTTAATTTATCTTAAGCAGGTTTATGTTGGGTCCGTAGTGACTGTATATTATATTTTATTATTAGACAATTGATATAGGTATGCAATTTATTAGATTAGGCACACGTTTTAATTACATGGTCATCGCTCCTCACTGTTTAGCAGAATAGGTATACTAAATATTCTCTGGTATTTAGCAACACAGCATTGTTTGTAGCTACCATTGCTTGGTCTGTACAATGTCGAACTCCGCTACCTGACTATCATGCCTCAACTTCCGAAAAACAGAGTATAAAATAAGGGTACTTGTAAGTACGTAATAGGGTTTTGTTAACATTTTTTTTATCCTTATATATGTTTGTGCCTTTTTCCCGAAGTACAATAAATGCTTACTACAATGAATCGAACCCTCCCATTAAAATGCAAGAGGAATTTAAAGCTACCACAATGGATAACGACGTCACTCTCCGGTTACTAGCGTCATTTGTTACTATGTAATCCGCAACAATGGACTTAAGCTAAAACTAAGCCTGTGTATTAATTAACATAAGCCAAAGAAACAACACACTACCTCGCGCTGGTGACATATGGCGAGAATTTCCAAATATCTCCTTGCCACACACTGCTTCATTTGATCTTATATCAATAGTAGTATTTTATGTTTACCGAATTCCTTTAGCTTTTCATCTAATGGCTATTGTCTATTTTAAGTTTGCTACTTTTGATTGTTTTATTTCTATTCTTTTTCAAAAAAAATGTTCAATTGTGTTAGTCTGTGGTTCACTTTACAAAATATGCTTGTGAGTAATGAGCATTTACCAAAATGCCACAAAAAATTACACAAACACTCCCTATACCCCTTAATGATGGCCGTTTATTGCGATTCACGCTAGCGCTGCCTAGACCTCTTACAAATTTTTTCTTAAATTAATGGCGCTAGAATCAGTTCCCGCTGGGGGTGGAATTTTTTTTTTAACTAGGATTATTCATCTTTCCTAGAGCCTAGAAAAAGTAGAGTACTAGTGAATGTGGTGTTCCAATATTAAAAACACACACTAAGTTAGGAACACCTGCAATTATTTCGAAAGTCATAGCCGCCGATATGAAAGTTGAAGGCGGCATGATGTAACAAAGTTACAAAGTTGTAAGAGTGGAATGGGGAAAAGGAGGGTGCAGTAGTGGATTTTAAAAGTGGCCGAATTTTAGGCGTGCGCTCGATTTTAAGACGCCAATTATTACAGCATAACTATTGGTGCTTTTGATTCTTCTGTGTACTTCGTGGTAGGCTAAGCTAAAGGCATAGTATTTACGAATGCTAAGGAAAGAACACGTTTTACTCCCCCCCCCCTTCATGCTGCCGCTTGCTTCATACATTAATGGTAAGTACCTAATTTCCTATTTTTCAGGTTGAAGTCCTAAAGCAGTTATTTTTATATTTCGACCGACATTAGCATATACTTAAATAATATATTGCTACTATAGAATTTTAAAAGTTAGTGAAAATTGAAACTTAAGCTGCACGTGAATTTTAACATTAAAATGTGAAGTGTTTTGCTCTCTGAGATGCAAAGCCAATATTACCGATGTTCACACTAAACATAAATAAATGCGCGCAAGTAGCCTAATCCTCACTGGGTCTAATACATACGCTCGCTTTACATTACTACTTACAGGCTTAATTTTTATTACATATGTACTCTCCTTTCTTTATTTATTTTCAGTAAGTGAATAATAAAAGTGAGAAATGGTATAAGTTGTACAAATACTTGATAACAATGAGCAAGGTTATGGTTAGCCCAAAAGCTTCTGTTGGCAAACAGCAGAGGCACTCCTGAACAGTGGTGTAACCCAAAAAATATTAAGGGGGGTTATGTATACGGGTTAAATTTTTTTGCTATTTTGCTTTTAGATGGTCTTCATTGAAAACGCTGAAAAAAGAAAGAAGGAATGGAGTAAATTACCTTAAGAGTTTATAAGTAGATGTGATCTCGTCAATACCTGGTGCCCGCCGGTTTTAGGTGTTTTACTTTTATAGGAAAATTGCGATATGAACACAACAAACGTAGCCATCTTCCCGCTAAAACAGACGCTGAATGGGAAGTGCCAACCTAAATAAGAAGTGAAATCCGCGAAATAAGGAATTTCTGCAAACATGAATCATTCGGGTTTTAGACGCACAGATCCCTCGGCTACGCCCTGTCGTCGCTTCGCAGTTGCGGCCAGCTACACTCCTCTCCTTTTAAAAATCATCACTCGACTACGCTTTGAGGCTGAGGGCCCTCAATCTCTCAGCTACGCCTTAAGGCTGAGTATCTTACCGGCTTTGGCGACATGTGTTATTCATATGTTGCCAGCATTGCGTTAGAGCTAGCGGATGACTTAGAGTGACATCTGTAGGACATATAAGACATCACTTCCATCGCTGTTGAAGACCAACTAAGAGTAGAAAGTCCAAAATATTAAAGGGGTGTATAGCGATTCATTTTTAAAACAATTTGCATCAATTCAAATGATAAATATGAATTAATCCTGAGCTGAAATATTTAAATAAATGGATTTTATATTCACATATTAAGGTGCACCAATTGGAATTCAAATTCAAATAGGATGTTTTGTGCATGGCAAATGTGTGGTGATATCAGAATTAATGGCCACTGTGAAGTATTTTATATTACTGCTGCAGGCCATTTTATTTCACTACAAAACAGGGTTTTTAGTTATGCTGTAAACTGAAAGATATTGCGTTCATTTGGAAACCCCTCAAATTTAGGATGAGAATGAAAACATGCCTCTGATCAGCTTAATATGGTTGTATCCATACCATCTAAAGTAGAGTTTCTGTCGCTGTCACCTTTGGTATAAATATACTGCCACCAGTGATACGGTTAGGAAGTATGTTGTTCCAACATAGAAAGGTGCTATTTTAACAAAGCTATTTTTGCTATTAATTTTTACATTTTTTTAGTAAGGGGCAGGTCCAATGTATATTGATATACATTTACTATAATGTTATATTTTAATTCTAAACTGCTATAGATAAGATTAAAGCATAATGTTGCACTGCTGATAGAAAAAGTACGCTTATCATTAAATAGTATTATACAAAACTGGGTTAATATAAGATTCATCCCAATGAACTGTCTTAAAATGCATATATAGAATATTACTTGCTTGGATCTCATATATGGAAATACAAATACATGTACACCAGGTCACAAAAGCATGAAGTAAACTGCCAAATATCTGTGCATTCAATATGTATATGTATTTTTGTCACTTTTAGAACTATGAAGCATTCCAGAACTTATCTTTATATTTCTTAAATTTATTGCCCCCTCCCAAAATGTCAAATCCATTACACTAATGTATAAAATGCCGTTTTATTTAGTAGTCCCCACATATGACACTGTAGCTCATGGAACAATATTTTAATTAATATTTAACAATATTTATAAAAAACATTCCTTTATTTTCTCTTTCATTTTATCAATACTCTATGGCTATAAAGCAAGTGACAATCTGTCCTTACATAAAAGTTTCTAAAGAAATCACTGGAATGCCAGATATTAGTTTTTTCTTAGATGTGCTTAATTTTTACTTTCTATACAACTCATCTAAGGTAGAGAAAATGTTCCATTTAACTCAGAAATTTCATACAGAGATTTTACTAGAAATTCACATTTTGAGGCTCCCTGCATCCAAAAGCTGCATTTTTAGGAAAAATTCAGTATCTGTCCTCTACGAACAGCAATGAAATGTTACATAAATAGCGAATTTTGTGTTTATATCCAGCATCCTTGTAAGGATTTTCATTTAATTTCCTTCACGACAAACAACAGCCATTTATACTGAAAAAAAAGTAGTATGTTTATTTTCTATAAATTGATGTAACATAATATGGCCGGAAAAATAAAATATATAGGAATTCTGAAGATTCTGTAGAATAGAATTGAATTTATTCACTGAATAATATATAATATGTATACATGGCTTCATCAATAAATTTAAATACTACTTACAAAATATACGTCAAGTTTCATTATAATGTAAGTCTGAGAAAATCAACTGCACTGTAAAATATGTATTTCAAAAACAGTTCTTTTGCTTTCCATTTGAACATTTTGTCTGTTAATGCCTTGAAAGAATTGAGTATCTTGTACAAAATTACTCTTTTGTGAGAAATACAATTCATTGTTCTAACAAGTCAGTGATCATGTAGATGTATCGATTCAGCTGCACATGTATTATGAGTGTTATAGTGTTTATTTTTCTGAAAAAATGCATATTATTATAAACAAAGGACACTGTTTCTAGGATATATATACATGGTGGCGGCAATATGTTAAGTTCATTGAAAATTGGTTTTACTTGGAGTAGAGGGTGGTAACTGTTTTATTTTTTAATTTTTTTATTTGTTTTTTTTAAATTAAAATACCACTGCAGGCTGATCAGAGGCCTCCCAGAAATGATATTCCATATGCGAAAATAGAACATACATAACCAAAATATATTATTCGCATAACCTCTGTGTTACAGATGTGGTTAACATTCTAATTGCATATTTTGTACAACTTAACTTTTTCAACAAAGGGTCAGTATGTGTTCATTCCATAACCTGTATCTATAGGAGACCTAAGAAATACAAATTTGATTCCATATTACTGAACTATCCATATTTATCTGATATTGTTCATTCAGGTTTGAGATTTCACTGAAGTCAAGGCCTTATCAGTATTTACAATCAGTCTGTTACATTTCAGCCAGAGAAGTTCTCCTCATTCTTAGTGATTTTTATATAATTGGGAAACATTGAAGATAGTCGAAACTTACCACAGGGAAATTGTTGATAAATTAAATTGAGTTTTATTTATGGATGCTCTTTAACTAATGTGGTCTTTAGCGTCCCATTCTATATTGGGCGTGAAAGACCAGTAGTTTTGCTCAGAGGCCTCTTTATCAGGCTTGAGGTTCTTTTACATGCCATAAATCTATGACATGGGACCACCGGATTTACATCCCTTCCGAAGGAAGCCATGCCAAGGATGGCATTAAACTATGTAATTTATGTCAAGTAACAATTTTGTAACATTAACCATTTAAAAATATTCATTGTTGTAAATTTAAAGTCTACTTGTTGCATCATTTAATTAACAGTCTTGAAAATATGCCTTTTTTTTTAATGTACTTATAATTAATAATTGACTTGTAATATAACAGTGTATTTACCTTTAAACCATTTCTGGGAAATGTGATTGTTATATTTTTTTTTTTTTTATGGGAACAAGTGAATTTTACTTTTAAGAATTTTAAGTAAGTTGTTTTTACTAATAGAGCAGAAATATTGTTGCGAAGTAAAAAATATTCTTTCCCCATTGTAACATGACTTTAATTTTCATACAGTCAATTGAATACTTTAATAATAAAACCAAATTAGTTCAATAAGACACAGCTCCGTGGTTTTCGGTTAGTGTGTATTCTTCACACTGAAGAAGTCCTGAGTTCGAATTTTGGTTGGATAAAGTTTTCTTCAGGATTTTCCCTTATCCTCAGAAGATATGTGGTGGACAACTCGGAGCTCTTTGGGCCCTGAGTTAGTTTGAGCATAATTTCAGACATTTCATTTATTAATTAATTCATTCATTAATTCGTTAATTCCCTCATTCACCATCTAATATGATTTATCAGGAAACTCATAAAACAGAAGAAAAAAGAGCTGCATACTTCCTGTAAATTACTAGAAAAAGTCTACTTAACATAATGAAAGCTAGTAAAATATTAATTGCTTTCTGATCTGAAAGCCTTAATTAACTATTTTGCATGTCCTCATTTTGGATCAAATTTATTCCATTCACTTAAATTTTAATGCAGGTTTTGTTAAGACTGACAGCACTCATGTTATTAGTCGAAACCCTTAGAGTGAAAAAGTCAGGTTTATTTAATCAATACATGTATATCTGTAATAGTGTAAAATAAGAATCTGCGTATAAAATAACAAGCCAGCAGCTACATCTGTCAGCAATTTGTGGATGGTCCTCCTGAATGAAGGCATGTAGGGGTCCCCAGTAAGCAAGCGAGAGCAAGTGTCCGCAAAATTTTTCAGAGCCTTACATTTGAATGTTTTCTCCATTGCTCTCCTGGACTCTTCCGCACGCACGCACAACAAATGTTCGCATTTTGTGCCTGCACTCACCTGCATCCTCCGTCTTCTGTTCCCCGTCCTCCTCCTGGCTCTCGTCTGAGTTCAGCGACAAGAAAAAATGGAAAGAGACTAAATAATAATGATGGAACTCTGGGCTGCCCTTCATATTAAGCAGCTTCCTTATATTTGCACATTATCGTCCCGGCCTTCCAATTTACTACTTCTATCATTTTCCTTCCATGTCAGGAGAAGCACAAAAGAGAAGGAGGAAAAGGAAACCATTTTTGTTTTGTTTTTAATTTTGGTATTCAGTGAAACACAGAATCATTTTGACACTTTCATTTGAAGTGTCTTAGGTTATATCCAATACTTATTTGTTAATCTGTAACACCTACCTCATAAGGTTGTTGTTGCTAAATTTATTCTTTCCCTCAAAGGAAAAGAATCAGTACCTTTAGTGGCTCATTAATAATCAATTAATTATTTCCAGCTTAAATTCCATACTGGTAGCTTTATACAGTATAGAATAAATGCTATGTTACAATACAAGCTCAGGAAGTGTGTTTTACAGAATCAAGGGAAAATTTGGATGTACAAATGTGCATAAACAAGCGAGCTTCTGTAAAACACTTCACCAACGTGTATTGTACAACATGTACTGCAAGAGCATATTTTTGAAAAAGTAAAATATATACAAACTAAACTAACCTGTCTCAATGCAAATAGCTAGTTAACAAAAACGTGTTAGCAATGAAAATGATTTAAGTGAGAGAATTCCAAAGGCCATGACAATTAGCATACAGAGAAGTCAGTGATTTACTTATAAATAGTTTAGAACACTATTTCTTACTGGATTTGTAAAATCCACTTCCAATGTGTGTGTGTGTACCGTAATACCAAGAAAATGTCATGCAAAACAATAATTACTAATTATTATATATTAAACATAACTATTTACAATCCCCTTTACTCACTTGTTCAACATTTTATTACGCATCAAGTTCTCACTCTGTATTTGTCGCACTTTTTTGCATGTCTGGTGTTTAGAATTAATCTCTTAACAATTTTCACATCTTGGTTACTTATCATCCCCAAACATTTTCTCCATTTTCTCCTTTGATGGTTTTCGTGTTTTTAATTTCAACATTTTTCACTCATTTATCTCCATTGGTAATTTTTTCTGTTTCCCAAAATATGATTCCTGTAGGAATGCCTGACTTGAGAAATTACTGCTTGATGCTCTATATTAACTCAGAACACAGAGGTCTCGTTCAATACCCCTGCACACTTTCTAACATTACTTCTTCAATGTTATCATAGCCAAGCACAACATTTCTGAAAGAGGGGTGGTAATTATACATTTACAGTATCAATAAAAAGAAGGTAATATTGGCATTTCAAACTTTTACACAATGTGATTGTGAAGATGTTTAAATAAACCTAATGATTTGTAATACATTTTCACTGTTAATGCTAATTTAGTCTTCAGTTTCATAAATTCTGTTTTTCTTTCGGTTAACACAACCATATTAGAAAATTCATAAATTACTGGATTATATATCTAAGTGCAATTACCCCACATTTCTCCCAGAGATTAAAATAAATATAAATTGAAGGTGAGGATGGTGACTACACAACTAAGACCATTTTCTAGTTTGTACTATGTATACCAAACAGAACAATGGTTATGAATCAATGCCAATTTTACAAAACTTCACAAAGCTAGAAAACAAAATGTTTCTTTGTTGATTTTTACTTTCTCTACGATGTACCTAATAGGTAAAGGGAGAATTGCATTTCGCACAAAAATGTTATATCAAGATTTCACGGAAATACATGTTTTGAGGTCCCCTGAGCCCAGGAAAAGTATTTTTGGAAAAAGGTCCAATATATCTGTGTTTGTGAACAAAATAATTCAAAAGCAAAATTTGGATAAATGCCAAACTTTGTGTAAGTTCAGTAGGTACCGTCTAAACATATGACATAATGATTTTCAAGAAAATCCCCCACCCAAAACTACTCTTTGCATGGAAAAATTTTTATTTTTTTATTCTCAAAAATAACTTTAATAACTTTTATTAAAATACCATATTTTAAGATATTTACATGATAAATAAAACATATCGTAGATGTTCTGGGAGTAGCCTGTGAAGAACTCTTCATTTGGAAAGAATTTTATATAATTTTGTATAACTGATAAACCATAGAGATAGACAAAACCTTACTACACAGAAACTGTATCTCTCTTTAAAACACAATAACTATTTTTTACATCATCAGCCATTTCCATTGTTAATAGTTTGAATTTTGCAACACTTTTGTCATTTTTTGAAGTGCTGTCACCATTCAGTTGTTTCCTGCAATGTCAAGGAAAGAGTATGAAATTTCAAGATTGGCATACAGCAACCCACTTTTAAGCATTTGACTATTGTTTCAGCCTTCTGTATTCCTCTTGTACTTACAATGAAATGTGTAATTAAACTGTTTCTTCAAACGTTTACCTCAATTAACGTGAAGTAGATAGAAAAAATAAGGTTTTGTAAGAAAGTTTGTAGAAGAGACAAAAATAAATGATAGTGGACAGAGAAAATCATGTGAATGCAATACAGCAGATTTCTTTTTCATTCTTCAATGTTGGTTATCAAAAACACAACTTTGTTTTGTTTCCCTTAAATTACTCTGACACTCTGGTTTTAATTTTCAAAGTTTTTGTGTTACATATTCTCTTGCAATATTTCATATTCAATGTATATAACTTAAGCTGAATACTACAGATACTACATGACCTTATTTTGGAAAGAAGTCCACTATTAAAAGCTAGCTGCAATAAATCAGAAGTATAGAGAACCGTCTTCTTTCAATGGTAGAGTTGGCTACACCATTTGCTGTTCCACATTTAAACCATCACTTTAAAAGAATCCCCCTCCCAAAACATTGTATAGAGTGTACATAGCTGAATAATCCTGTGAGTACATTTTCTTATTTTGTGAAGAAATCCATTTTTAAAATTTAAGCACAATATATGGAAAGGATAGAAAGTCTTTTCTTTGAATATTGTAGGCGTCACACCATTTGTGCTCCCCCCAAGCATGCCTTTGAATGTTATTAACCCAAGTCTCTGCTTATTTAGACTGGTCTTTTAAAATTTAAGACCTTCTCTTTGTCCTATACCACATTTGCAGTTTATAGGAAATGGCAGTGTCTCTCTTAAAATACGTTTATGTGGTATGTTACACAGCACTGTAATTTCCAAATGGCATGGAGAGAAATGTTACAAACGAATTGTTACAGAAATTAAATAGCTTGATGTAAGTGCTTACATAAATCACTCTTAGCATGAATTGTAGATATGAGCTGTATGTCTATGAAAGTTGTTTGATATGATCACCTCTAATATAAGTCTTTAAGAAAGTAAGTGGATCAAGCAAATTCCCAACATAAAGTCTGACTGTGGGGTTTCCTGAATTACAGTTTTAAATGTAATATTTGTTTGCCAAAGTGCGATGTGATCTAACGTTGGGAGTTTTGTTTATAAGTAAGCTTGAATGCAGATATTTCATTTCAAAATGAAGCACATAAAAGAGTTAGAGGATGCAGAAGAGCAATTACAGCAATGTAGGTTCTTGCATTCAAGAAGAAAGAGAAATAATTTATCAGTGATATTGAATTTCACAGATGAAGATGAACGTTTTGAAAGGAATCTGCAAATATCTAGTGGTCTTTGTAACAAATACTATGAGGAGACTTTGTATTGGAAATCTGCATTGGTTTGCATTAGCATGAATTACATTAAGACCAATTCTTTACATAGGTTATAAAGATAGAAATTAAGACAAATATAATTGTTTATCACTGGACCACTGAACTCAATTGATTAGATACCTGGGTCAGGAGATTGTAAACTGAAAGCTGAATATTTTTTAAAGCCTGTGATCCCTGTAAGTACTTAAACAGTCTATATAGCAATGTTGTGAGCGTTGCACTAGTTGAATTGGGAAGAGTTGGTAGGAAGGGATTATTGCTAAAATATATGGTGAAATAGAATTCAATCATTGGAGGAAGGAAATATTATCAAAGAATGTCTAAGGGCTCAAGAAATATCTAATTGGGAAAGAAGTTGGTTATGTTGTTTAAATGAAATTGTAAAAGAAATTGGATTAGGTGAGCTAATTAACCAGCAAGCAATAGGGGGACAAAGTTTATGGAATAAAGTAAATGCTAAGGCGGATGAACTATTTAGTAGCTTAAGCGACAAGAGTACTCTGATTTCATACAGGGGCATTAAGAAAGAATACATTGATGTTTGTAATAAAATAGAAAGAGAGGGGATGGCATGGGCAAGAACAGAAACAATGCTATTAAAAGGTTTAAGGGTTAATGAAGAGATATGCTCACTTTGCGGCATTGCAGATATTAACTTTCACAGTATAATGGAATGTTCGGAAACCAAAATGTGGAGAGAGGAGATATGGAACAAAAAGTGGGAAAAGTTACATGTAGAGATATTATACATAAAGCTTTTTGGGAACAAAAGAAAATAATTTATCAAACAGGTAGCTAAATACGTAGGGAAAGTAAGACAGAAATGGTGGAGAAAAATCATCAAAGAAAGTGAGGATCAAAAAAATGACAATTTATGGAAGAGGGAATCTAATTGAGGTTAGACTTGGAGGTAAACATACATGTAAAACGTAAGGTACATATATACAAATAACCAGGGGGTTAATTGTATATGTTACCAAGTTTTAGCAACTTCAGGGGAACAGATTATACATTATGTACAATACTTGTAATTGGAAGAGATGAAATAAATTACCTTACTTACTTACTAGCAATGTTGTATTTGTAAAATATACAGTTTTAACATGCTGCAGTAACACATTTATTAAGTAAATATAGTTCTATAGAAGCTATATACAGCTTCCATGCTTATAGTGTTATGCAATAAATGTACACATATAATAAAAATACATTAGCCATGCACAGTGATAGAATTAATGAAGACCCCAAACCTTTTTAGGGTCTTGAACCTAGTGACCGAGTTCTGAAATGTCCAACATAAGCCATGAAACAGAACAACAAATATACACTAAAACTGAACAGTGTGGAATATTGTTTGCAAGCTTATAATCTGAAAGCTTCTTAACATATTTAAATGCTGCATTTGTTACAATACATAGCATGCATGGTTTGTATACTCAGGAATACAGGATATGTCAAAAACTAGTTCTCATGAATTGCAATCCATACTTAGTTTGCCTTGTGCACAGTCACTGAAATTCTGATTCTCTGTTTTGGTTACAAAAAATATGTGTTTAATCAGATAGCAATTAAGAGTTCTGAAAAATAGTTGAAAAGTAAAGAAGAAACATGATTAAAATAAGCAAATCAATTGATTCACACACACAACGGAGAGAACATTTCAGATGTGTGAAAGTAGCTGTGGTACGTCATTTGGGAAATGCAATGATTCACCCTGTATAACTGAGGATGTACATTTTCCAAAGTGTGCATTAGATGCTGAGTGATGTACATTAAAAACATACAACATATAATATTTCTTTAAAAATTGCAGTGAGAAGGTTGTAAGCAACATTCCATACTTTCGTCCTTCCTGTAGGTATACGACAACTCGCCAGGTTTCCAGTAATACAGGCTGAGCCAAAAGACTCCGAACCGTCTGCGCGGTGTTTTTCCTGTCCGCGTCCTCGGCGCTCGTTGCCGTCTGCTGCTATCATAGAAAGGCGCGGATGCAACCATACAACATTTTTAAAGCTATTTTTAAAGGCTTTACTTGCCAACTGTATGGAAGGAGATGCTGAAACTGTCCACCGTTGTTGTCCATACATTTTTGGCACCTCTTTAAGAAACTATCCATCATGGAATTTTTTGGGGGGAATTTCCCAAACGATAACCGATGTCATCTAATGTTTCTTCGGTAAGAACCGAACACCGTCTTTTAGATTTCTTAGCCTGAACACTTCCTGTGGCCTGAAATTTACTGTAAAGTTCATGGATTGTTGTACGGCCTAAAACTTTTACACCTGGAAATCTTTCTGCAAATCGTACTTTCACTTGGCGAGCTGACCGAGTTAACATGCGAATTAAAAATAAACACACGCTGTGCGGTAGAAAACATACTGAGCCATAATATACTTTGTGACTAAGTACAGGACAAAATAATAAATAACTCGTAATAACTGGACTACATCACATCACCGTCAACTCAAAACTGCACTTCACACTGCACAGCAAAACCACAACAGCGTGACTTTGTTTAAAGCAGCAGTGCGTTATCATGTTTTTATCATATTTCCACACGCCCAGTGGAAAAACACCACGTAATATTGTTCATAAAATACCCCTCCGGCGTAACTTAAAATATAAAGTGTACAAGACAAACCCACACACCCTGGAAGAATTAAAACAAAATATCCGCCAGGAAATTTCTCAACGTGAACTACGGCGAGTGATGGATAGCTTCCTAAAGAGGTGCCAAAAATGTATGGACAACGACGGTGGCCAGTTTCAGCATCTCCTTTCGTAAAGTTGGTAAGTAAAGCCTTTAAAAGTAGTTTTAAAAATATTGTATGGTTTCATCCGCGCCTTTCTATGATAGCGGCAGACGACAACGAGCGCCGAGGACGCCAACAGGAAAAACAGCGCGCAGGCGGTTCTGAGTCTTTTGGCTCACTCTGTATATTAATTTTACAGAATGAGACATTTTCGTTCTTGTGTATTCCAAATAATGTCACATTACCTTCAATTATTAGGAAATCTGTAATGAGAAAGTTGGGATTTTGTCCAGCACGGCCGTAACAGTGGTGAGACGTAACTCATAACGTGGGTTCTTTTAGTTTGTATATGTAAATAAGAAGCCATCATTCACTATCGTGTTTGGGAATACGGATTCCATATTTTCGCGGAATTTTCTCAATATTTTTCAACTCCAGTTATGAAAACTGAAGGTTCCTGAAAAGCGCACTCCGTGGCCCGCTGAGTCATAGTTTTGAATGGGCGCGGGAAATCTTGGTATGAATTGAAAGGGGGAGGGGCAGTCTGTTGGGACCCAGTTGTAAAGAAGGGGACTGTACTCTCATCGTAATGTGACCCTTCCTGTTTGAGGGCGTACTGTATTACATAACACCTCCATCAGTGTACCGTACTGACATTTAGGTGCAAATCATTTCCCCGTCGTGCAACAGTAAAGGCAATTTTCCGCAATAACATTGGTATTAAAGCGACTTCGCGATATCTCGACCAGCCCTTTCGATAAAGACAAAGGAAATCGAGATAAACGCCTAATTGCAGCGGTCCTCAAAACAAAATGAATATTTTCGAATTTGTTCCCAGTTCACACACGTGAGTTAGAAGTTACTGCAACAAAAAGCAACATGTTATAAGCACGATCTCAGAAACGATTGCACGCTACAAAGATGCATGTATTGCGTTATTGGTGTGTCACGCTGAACACGTCTGTGCAGGTTTAAATTGCTTACAAACCTCTTTGTCTACAAGCTATTGAAATGGACAACGAAAATCAATCCGGCCACGTTAGTAGCTTGCATCAAAGAACTTTCATTAAGGAGGTAGGCACAATTTAAAAACGTTAAAAAACCAATTTTGTAAAATATTTATTATTGCATTAGCAATCATCTAAGTGTATTTTGCAGAAAGAATTATTTAAATATATGCATTAGTTTCAAATTTATGAATTAAAAGGTGAGACGCTACGTGTTGTAGCTACTGTCAATAACACCACACCCACCTTTTGGATATACCTATATGTTTAACACTTTCGTACTTCCAATTTATTTTATTATAAACTTGTTTGTAAGTGAAGATTCTCATATAAGAAGTGCGCAATATTTTGGAGGCGAAGTTTCTCATACCTCTGCCATATTGGCTTGGTTTCTTTGTTTCTTTAATTTGTAAACATAAAGCACATGCGTTGTTTCCTGTTGTGATGTCATAACTTTAAAACTCATTTACCATAAAATGTTTTTACAAAAGTTTTTCCTTCATCATTAAAAAACTAATCAATAGATTTTATAATTTTTTTGTTGTGATTGTGGTTGTTTACATAATCTTGAGAATTGACCAGAAGTGTGTTCCTGTTTGTTACTTTATCTGAAAAAAATTATAGCTAGAATAACTAGTAAAACGACTGTGTTAGTTTTAAAATAAAGTTATAATACTGTTTATGTACTTAAAAGTCTGATTTGGTACTTTCTCTAAAATTAAACGTAGGATTTCAAATGAAAAAAATAATTTAAATATATTTAAGACTACTACAGGGTCAGGAAAAATTATTTTAGCGCAGAGAGGAGCCTCTAAATAAATAAATAAATAAATCAGGCATTAAATTTAATTATGAGAAATTTAAATCTGACGTATTGTGCTTGAGAGAAATTATATTTCTGATGGCTTAAATAGGAAGTTTGTATCGTTGTGAATATTAAGGAAAAAAATTATTAAACATCACTAATTTTTTAGTCTCTTATATTGTATCTGACCCCTTAATCTGAAACTTTACGTGGACATTGAATTGCGGAAAATTACGAATGCTTCAAGCAATGTGTATAAACGTTTTGCTTAAGGTCGTATTAGGTACTGTATAGAAGACAATTAACAACCCTCAATACCGAAATCATCTCATGCTTCACTGAAGAGCGGTGATTAGACATGGCTCTTGTGGCCGGCTCGTCTAGATCTTTGTGTTTAGCGGAATGCTTAGCGACATAGCTTCCCATTGAGGCAGTATTTTAATACCTAAATAATTTCAATTGTATTTTATAATAAGTAAATTCAATAACAGCCCACTTGAAACAATATGTATGTAATAATTATTTTTAAATTGTATGTAAAAGTCATTGCATATGCTTATTTTATTGTAAACATGTTTAATAATGTTATGTGAATACATTACATACTTTAATAATGCAAGAGCTGTGAGAATAATAAGTTTTAGGTTGCTAACAATGAGGTAATAATGAGGTAACCTTGTAGCAATAATGAGTTTGAGAGTTTGAAAGTTACTAGTCATGATTAGAGCAACGATAAGGTAAATTCAGTAACAGTTTAAAATTAGCCAATCAACAGCAAAGAAAAGCTTTAAGTAAAATGCAGATATTCTATTGGACTAGAATTAGCCAATGAGAGACTTGAAATACCGATGCTTACGGGTTTAACGGTTGAAATTATGTTCAGTTGCTGGCAAACCTTGGTAGTGATCAGATGGAAGATGTGTTCTCTGCAGAAATATTACGTGTGAATTGTAAAATATGTATACGCGCTAAGTGAAAGTATTAAAGAATCTCACAGCTCTTAAAAAGTGTAGTGCTTTGTTAAATTGTGCAAAGGATAAATAAAAGAAGTGAGATTTAAAAACTTAAAAACCTGTGTAAGTCTACATTCTTGTTGCACCACGCCCTGCCTAAGAAATACATGACTCTACAAACATTACTGACGCAGCCGAGGCAAATTCAAACATAAATAATATATAGAAGCAGTTTTAATAACAAAGTTAAATATTATAGTGTAAAACTTGGAGTGTAACAACAAAAACACATCTTTAAATCAGCTTCTCGTACGTAGCAGAATATTGCGTAACAACAGTAACTATTACGTAATCAACAAATTCAAACCGACGCCCAACGCGTGTTGCAAACTTCTTAAACAAAGTAAACTCCAAGAATAATACTTCTTCAAGTTAGGCTTCCAATGCATGAAGCTTAATAAATTACGTAAACAACACATCTACTTCACCATACGCTAAAATTTAAGATTTCATTTGGCAATTTTATAGATGATCATAAAGGAATATGATTGATATTAACTAAATAGATGCTTGAGATTTTTAGTGAACCCATTGTATACTGGTTACAGCTGTTGAATCACCCCTGTGCACTAAAAGCATAGTTTATTGTGCTACCATTGTGGGAGCTTTTAAAGGAAAACCATAAAAATATACATAATTGTCAAATGAAAAAAAAAAACCACCACGACAAAGAGAAACAGACAAGGGGGCTTCACATACGGCCGAGAATATTTGCAGCTGCAGATAAAGCATTTCTACATTTCAAATCAAATATGAATGTATGCAAGGTTGTACGAACATACCTACATATTTGTTACCATGCTAGCCTCTAGTTCCCGAGGTCACGGGTTCAAACCCGGCGGAGGGCGATGCATTTTTTCGGGCGTAAATATTCTTAGCATGCCATCCTTCGGAAGGGAAGTAAAGCCGGTGGTCCCGTGTCGTAGATGGCACGTAAAAGAACCTCAAGCCTAAAAAAGAGGCCTCTGAGCAAAATTACCAGTCTTTCACGCCCAATATAGAATGGAACGCTAAGGACCACAGCAGTTAAAGAGCGTCCATAAATAAAACCAAAACAAAAACCCTACATATTTATGTTAAAATTCGACAACTTTCATGAAGTGTTGCCAAACAAACCTTAACAAAACCAACTTTTAATATTGCAATAGCTTTTCTATACACAAGCTGCATTTCATTTTGACATTCGAACAAAAAAAAATTTACTTTTCAAAGAACCAGTCTTCTACACATTTTTTCGGTAGGCTTTAAATATCAATTTGTCAGTCTAAAATAATATTTGAAACATTCTCAAATTTAATGGTACAGTGACTTTTCCTTCTATTACGAAAGTATCTGGAGGTATAAATATTACCATTTCAAAGGTACCGTACAAAAGTTTCATGTTTTAACAAACTTAAGGGTACATACTCTTGTGACAATATTTTAAGTTGTGATTTCACTCAATATTTGCCAAGTTCACCTCTGATGTCTGGGCTAGCATATCTCTCCTATATTCCGGAGATTTCGAGTCTCCGGTCTCGGTTAAGATGGATCGGGATTTGCGCTTATCCTAAGAAAATAAATATTCGTAATCCTGACTTCTATGGACCCAGGGCTCATTTAACTATCGTTTCAATCACTTCGGTTAAAGGACGTTCCTTAAACTTATAAACAAAACATTTTATTAAGCTTTAAAACACAACATATTTCTGATTTCTGTTGTCCAGTGGTCAGCTTTCTCGCGTAACCCAGAGATTCCGGGTTTGATTCCAGACCGGAGAAGAAAATTTTCCATAATTAGTATTATTCCACGTCCTCTCCGGAGTCTGCATGTGGGAGGATATGCCATTGTGATTCGTGACAAAAATTAATCAAATAAAACCGTCACAACAAATTGCGGAAATCTGATGTGTTACACTCACATGACTTTCTCTACCCTTGTACAAACTATTTTTACAAACGCTTATTCTCCATATGCTTCATGTTAATCGAGATAAACATTTGCAGACTCTATCTTATTGCTAAGTTTCTTGTAGATGTAAGGGGAAAATATATTTACAAGGGCAATATAGAAAAACAGTAGCCTTTAAGCACATACACATCTCTTAATAGCTGGTTGCTAGGTGCAGCACCATTCCCTTTGCCACAGATTAATACTCTTTGCATATCCAAGACAAAAAATGAATAACGAATTCCCATTTTAGAAAATAAGTATTGAAAAATTTAAGGGAATAACAAGCAACATCTCGAAAATGGTTCACTCAACAAAAAAAATGTATATGACATAAATTGTGTATTTTAACGCGATCTACATTTTTTGTGTAGTAAAATTTTGTCTATCTCTTATGGTTTACCAGTTATGCAAAAGTCGTTCACAATGAAGAATACTTTTGGAGACATTCCCAGGAAATTCGAGATATACATTTCATTTCTCATGAGAATATCTTCAACATATGATATTTTAATCAAAATCGTTAGAGCCATTTTTGAGAAAATTAAAATTTTCGAAAAATGTTCCATGTAAAGGGTAATCTGGGGTGGGGGGATTTTCTTGAAAAGTTTCGTGTCGCATCCTTGGAAGATACTGAACCTAAATACCAAGTTTGGTGTTTATGCAACTGTTCGTTTCTGAGTTATGCTGTTCACAGACACACAGACACACACGGACATGTTTCCAAAAATGCTTTTTTTGGATTCAGGGGGTCTCAAAACATGTATTTCCGGTGAAATCTCGGTATCGAATTTTTGGGTGGAATACAATACTTCCCCTACTTACTATACGTAGTAGAGAAAGTAATTAATAGCGTTATGAGCACAGCCAGTTGTTTCTCAAGTCATAAGCCCGCGATGTGCCATAGAAGTTAAAACGGGGCTATACAACTGAAACAAAAGCTAATTAAAGTTTTAATTATTACAGTGAAAAATCTGATGTGTTACACTCACATGACTTTCTCTACTATTGTACAAACTATTTTTACAAACGCTTATTCTCCATATGCTTCATGTTAATCGAGATATCGAGATGTCAATCTTATTGGTAATTTTCTTGTAGATGCAAGGGGAATATGGTAGGTTTTAAGCGATAGTCAAATATTTTAAGCGCTGGTTGCTATGTGGCGCATTCCATTCTATTTGTATGTCCAGGACATAAAAAAAATCTGATGTGTTACACTCACATGACTTTCTCTACTCTTGTACAAACTATTTTTACAAACGTTTATTCTCCATATGCTTCATGTTAATCGAGATGTCAATCTTATTGCTAATTTTCTTGTAGATGCAAGGGGAACATGGTAGGTTATAAGCGATAGTCAAATCTTTTAAGCGCTGGTAGCTATGTGGCGCATTCTATTCTGTTTGCATATCCAGGACATAAAAAATTGAATAACGAATTTGAGAAAAAGTATAAGTATTGGAAAATTTAAGGAAATAACAAGCAATATCTCGAAAATGGTTCACTCAACTAAAACAATGTATATGACATAAATTGTGTATTTTAACGCGATCTACAGTTTTTGTGTAGTAAAATTTTGTCTATCTCTTATGGTTTACCAGTTATGCAAAAGTCGTTCACAATAAAGAATACTTTTGGAGACATTCCCAGGAAATTCAAGATATACATTTTATTTGTCATAAAAATATCTTAAACATATGATATTTTAATCAAAATCGTTAGAGCCATTTTTGAGAAAATTAAAAGTTTCGAAAAATCTTCCATGTAAAGGGTACTCTGGGGTGGGGGGATTTTCTTGAAAACCTTCGTGTCGCATCCTTGGAAGATACTGAACCTAAATACCAATTTTGGTGTTTATCCGACTGTTCGTTTCTGAGTTATGCTGTTCACAGACACACACACACAGACACACAGACAGACACACACACGGACATGTTTCCAAAAATGCTTTTTTTGGATTCAGGGGGTCTCAAAACATGTATTTCAGGTGAAATCTCGGTATCGAAATTTTGGGTGGAATACAATACTTCCCCTACTTACTATACCTAGTAGAGAAAGTAAATATATGTATCACAATCTGGAAATACCGATAAACTTAACTTTGACGGAAAAAAATCTGATGTGTTACACTCTCATGACTTTTTCTACTCTTGTACAAACTATTTTTACAAACGCTTATTCTCCATCTACTTCATGTTAATCGAGATAAACATTTGCAGACTCTATCTTATTGCTAATTTTCTTGTAGATGTAAGGGGAATATATATTTACAAGGGCAATATAGAAAAACAGTAGCCTTTAAGCATATGCATATCTCTTAATAGCTGGTTGCTAGGTGCAGCACCATTCCCTTTGCCACAGATTAATACTCTTTGCATATCCAAGACAAAAAAATGAATAACAAACTCTATCCTTATAAAGCAGATTCATGGCAAAGGCCAGAGATAAAGACCAAGGTAAATTATTGCTGTAATAATCTTAACCAAATTCAACACTAAAATTGAGAATGCTGATTGTGAGCAAACTGCTAGCAATATTACTGATTAATTAATTAACGTTCATGTTTAAATTCGCTTTATGTTTAAGGGCGCTCAACTGCAAGATAAAGACCAATATAAAAAATCAGAACAAAAATCAGAGATAAAGATGAATGTACAAAACTAAGCCGAGAGGTACGAAAATCTTGATATCAACGTGACTAAATCAGGAGTTGAAGGTTTATGAGGTTTGATAACTTAAAAATGCCCGCTAAGATCTCTCTGCAAGACTGACCAGCAGCTGCAGAGAGACCCGAAAATGTGCTAGGGTAATACACTCTAGCAACACAGGACGGAGCGAGAAACCTTCGCCACACAGCGGACAGATGTTTAAAATGCACACAGACATTATGATAAGTCGTGAGTGAGATATTTCAGATGATTATATAATATCTAACATCACCATTGGTATTGCAGTGAGTCAACCAAAACTCTGGAAACGAGGATTCCGCTCTAGGATGCTGAAGAAAAAATCGTGAAATTTAGCCGTCGAAACCTAAGCTAAACTAATCTTCCTAAACCCCGGACAGGGTGTGAAGCAGATTTGCCGATTAAACAGAATTTCTAAATCTTGTTTCCTACGTGAAAGCTCCCTTCTTTCGGAAGAGTTAATCGTAACCCGGAGTGCTAATTCTTCACTATTCTTTAAGCGATAAATATCCACCACACTGCTGGTTGTGTTGAATTCTGTACATAATAAAACGTTCAATAAAAAGGTAAACAATGTCGTCTGCATTGTAGAGGTTCACATGCGCTAGTGTGAACGGCAGATTCGCAGATATTGACGGGGAGAGCCACACCCACCAGTTTCACCAGATCGTGAAATGAAGCCGTAGACGTGGCTCACTATCTTGAAAGCAAATTGGCGCATTCAGAAGGCATGGGCGGGTTCTAGCGAAAATGCTACCCCCTTCTTCACTCCCTTTCACTTCGCCACCACAACTACTGTTCAGTTCTACCCCTTCCAGCTCCTAACTCATACGTCCATTGGTGGTGTAAACCCCTTCATCAAGCTGTGCAGAAGACGTTTTCGGTTACTTCCGCTATTAAGATTCCAAAAATGAGGTATGACGTGAAAGGGATAAAAAAAACTAATGTCCTGCCACACGCATTCAACAATGTAGTTATATACTTCCTTTTCTACCGTCTCCCTCTAAACTGAGCTTTCTACAGGTTGGGCGAGAAGTCCTCGTTCCCCGCACCCCTGTGAGTATTAAGTGTTATGCTGTGTAGCAATGTTATTTCTTATCAATTGTTGGAATTGTTGGTACATGTTTTTGCAGTCGAGTTTTAGTTTGTAGCCATGGCAGATGTGAGTGTTATAGTTACACTATTGAGGAGCGCTTAGTGACAAGTGTGTGGGTGCACACACAGGGCAGATTATGGGAGCATTCCAGCAAAGATTTAATAAGGCTCCACTGTGAAAAGCAACACTTCTGGATTGGGAAAGACATGCTTGTGCTTTTGGCGGTGTTGAAGACAGGCCGCGGAGTGGATGGAAGAAGACACGAGAAGAAACATGTGCCGGAGTCTCTCCTATGAAGCGACACGTAAACGTGCTTCGGAACTCTGTATACCGAGGACAACAATGCGAAATCACATGAAAAAATCTGATGTGTTACACTCACATGACTTTCTCTACTCTTGTACAAACTATTTTTACAAGCGCTTACTCTCCACATTTTTCATGTTAATTGAGATATCGAGATGTTAATCTTATTGCTAATTTTCTTGTAGGTGCAAGGGGAATATGGTAGGCTTTAAGCGATAGTCAAATGTTTTAAGAGCTGGTTGCTATGCGGCGCATTCCATTCTCTTTGCATGTCCAGGACATAAAAAAAAATCTGATGTGTTACACTCACATGACTTTCTCTACTCTTGTAAAAATTATTTTTACAAACGCTTATTCTCCATCTACTTCATGTTAATCGAGATAAACATTTGCAGACTCTATCTTATTGCTAAGTTTCTTGTAGATGTAAGGGGAATGTATATTTACAAGGGCAATATAGAAATACAGTAGCCTTTAAGCACATACATATCTCTTAATAGCTGGTTGCTAGGTGCAGCACCATTCCCTTTCCCACAGATTAATACTCTTTGCATATACAAGACAGGAAAATGAATAACGAATTCCCATTTTAGAAAATAAGTATTGAAACATTTAAGGGAATAACAAGCAATATCTCGAAAATGGTTCACTCAACAAAAAAAATGTATATGACATAAATTGTGTATTTTAACGCGATCTACATTTTTTTGTGTAGTAAAATTTTGTCTATCTCTTATGGTTTACCAGTTATGCAAAAGTCGCTCACAATGAAGAATACTTTTGGAGACATTCCCAGAAAATTCAAGATACACGTTTTATTTGTTGAAAATATCGTAAACATATTATATTTTAATCAAAATCGTTAGAGCCATTTTTGAGAAAATTAAAATTTTCGAAAAATCTTCCTTGTAAAGGGTAATTTGGGGTGGGGGGAGATACTGAACCTAAATACCAAGTTTGGTGTTTATCCGACTGTTTGTTTCTGAGTTATGCTGTTCACAGGCACAGACACACACACGGACATGTTTTCAAAAATGCTTTTTTTGGATTCAGGGGATCTCAAAACATGTATTTCCAGTGAAATCTCGGTATCGAATTTTTGGGTGGAATACAATACTTCCCCTACTTACTATACGTAGTAGAGAAAGTAAAAAGACCTTAAGCTCAGATCTTTTCGACCGACGTTCGTAAACGAACTAGTTCTTAAATGAAGACTTTCCAGGACGGTGGATACGTCGTGGTTCATCAGCAACACCAGCTCCCTTGAAGTGGCCACAAGAAGTCCTGACTTCAGCACACCTGACAACTCTTTTTGGGCAGTCATTAAGGCGCATGCATCTGCACGTACGTCGTTATGCTACAAACGAAGCACTGAGCAATGCTGTTGTGGATGCATTTCGCACTATAACACCAGACATGCTTTAGTTCAAACCAGGCGGAGGGCGATAGATTTTTTTCGGGCGTAAAAATCTTAGCATGGCTTCCTTCGGAAAGGAAGTAAAGCCGGTGGTCCCGTGTCGTAAATTTACGGCACGTAAAAGAACCTCAAGCCTGATAAAGAGGCCTCTGAGCAAAATTACCGGTATTTCACGCCCAATATAGAATGGAACGCTAAGGACCACGTCCGTAAATAAAACTCAATTTAATTTAACCGGACATGCTAATGAATAAGCACGTTCATGTAGGTTCTCGTTCTAGCGGACTGTTCATGCCCGAACGGCACTTCAGTTGAGTTGACTTCTGTTAGAAGTGACGAAGTGAAAAGTGGACAGTGCAGTTTAATTGGGAGTTGTAACTCAACAGTCAGGTGTGAGTCGCGCAGTTCAGCACTTCACTTGTGATTTGATTCGAAGGATCGGTTGTGTTGTATGCCGAATGCGTGCCAAAGTGTCTCAAGTGTAATGTTTGTGTTGCGCTGAGTGACTAAGTGATAAATAAAGTGTGTTTTCGCAGTAATAGTGTTCTCATTTGTTACAATATTGTAACAAGGGATGTGAATGATGGTCTGTGTCAAACTGTTTTGCCAGTGTACAAGGTGTTTTTATTTAAGTTAAACTGAAAGTGTTTCCGATTGAACAGCGTGTTTTTTACTTTCTCTACTACGTATAGTAAGTAGGGAAAGTATTGTATTCCACCCAAAAATTCGATACCGAGATTTCACCGGAAATACATGTTTTGAGGCCCTCTGAATAAAAAAAAACATTTTTGGAAACATGCCCGTGTGTGTATCTGTCTGTGAACAGTATAACTCAGAAACGAACAGTCGGATAAACACCAAACTTGGTATTTAGGTTCAGTATCTTCCAGAGATGCGACACGAAGGTTTTCAAGAAAATCCCCCCACCCCAGATTACCCTTTACATGGAACATTTTTCGAAAAGTTTAGGTTTCTCAAAAATGGCTCTAACGCTTTTGAATAAAATACCATAAGTTTAAGACATTTTATGGCAAATGAATTGTATATCTTGAATTTTCTGGGAATGTCTCCAAAAGTATTCTTCATTGTGAACGACTTTTTCATAACTGGTAAACCATAAGAGATAGACAAACTTTTACTGCACAAAAAATGTAGATCGCTTAAAATACACAATTTATGTCATATACATTTTTTTTGAGTGAACCATTTTCGAGATATTATTATCTTAAATTTTCCAATAATTATACTTTTTCTCAAATGGAAATTCGTTATTTATTTTTTTTGTCCTGGTAATGCAAACCAGCTCTTAAGATATTTGACTATCGCTTAAAGCCTACCAATTTCCCTTGCATCTACAAGAAAATTAGCAACAAGATTAACATCTCGATTAACATGAAGCATATGGAGAATAAGCGTTTGTAAAAATAGTTTGTACAAGGGTAGAGAAAGTCATGTGAGTGTAACACATCAGATTTTTTCTAATGGAGAACGTTTTTAGAGTTGGTAAATATACAGAAAAGGCGAAAAAAAAAATTCAGAGCATTTTCCAAATTCCAGATAACCATTTCGAGATGCTGTTTACGGTTTAATAAATAAATTTGGTGAGACTGGTTCTGTCTAAGAGGCTTTAAGAAGTGATAAATCCCGCTTATTACTTTTGGGGTGCTGCAAAGTCAACAGTGTATAAAGATAAAATGAAAACAAAGGTGAACTGAAACTGGTGATAATAAATTGCACTAAATACGTCATAACTATGTTTAACCATAAAATTAAAGTGTGAATCTGAGCCTCCAATACAATGGGGGCATTTTCAACATCCTTCAATGGTTAAGTTAATAATTACCTATTTGTATTTATTCTTTCTTTATTTTTTCTTTTTATACTGCTTTCTCCAAATTCATTCCAACCAGTCCGACCACAGGAGCACCACAAATGCATGGTTTCAGTGTTACCACCATAAGTATTCCACCACTGTGGAGGGAGTTAATGATCGCCCTGTATTAACGTTGTTGTAACGCTTCATAATTCACTTCTAGTCGTGTGTCTGTACCATTGCTCTCTGATGCTAACAAATTTAGATGTATCCACGTCAAACGTTCTGAAAGATTAAACAAATGCCATGCATAGGACGTATGCACACGATCAAACACGACGTGTTCATCAACATTTCATGTGCAGTGGAGAAGAGTGCAGCGATCTGACACGCAATGACGTCACGAGGGGAAGTGTACTTACTTTAGTCTTTGAAAATTATAATTTCAACCAATCTAGTTGACATCCTTTGTCACGAATCTGTTCAACAGAATTATAATTAATTTTTGTTGTCCTTGTATTCAACTTTACAAGAAAACAGTTTTCATAAAATGAAAATCTAGTCATGCGAAATGCTCCCTATGGGGAAAACTAGGAAATTTTATACACTAACTGCTTTATGATCAAGGATTCAATTTTGTGTAATGTTAAAACCTTTTATGACAAAAAGTAGTAAAATATGCAATAATTTGAATATTGTAAAAATCAAATTATTAAATTATTAAAATCCTAAATCCAAAACAATGCTTGACATGAAGAAAAGGCTCTCTAAATCTATTCATCCACACTTAAGGAACGTAGTGAGAGAAATGGTCATGAGGGACATTCTAGAGTGGCAAAACGTAAGACAGTCAAATTGCAAAGCTTCACGCGCTATTTGCACATCCAATTGAGCGTTTAAGTGACCAAAGAGGTGAAACTGTGAAATTCTATCATGTTTGACTTCTTTCGTACCCAGTATTCCATCCAAAATATCAATATCAAGATTTCATCTCTCGCAGAATCCCCCAAAAAATCATTTTTACTTTCTCTATTACGTATAGTAAGTAAAATTCAATACCTAGATTTCACCGGAAAGAGGTGCCCTAAATCCAAATAAACCATTTTTGAAAACATGTCCGCGCGCGCGTCTGTCAGTCTGTGAACAGCATAACTCAAAAACGAAAAGTTGGATAAATACAAAATTTGGTATTTGAGTTTAGTATTTTCTAAGGATGCGACACGAAGATTTTCAAGAAAATTCCCCCACCCCAGACTACCCTTTACATGGAACATTCTTCGAACATTTTGATTTTCTCAAAAACGGCTCTAACGATTTTGATTAAAATATCATATGTTTAAGATATTTTCATGGCAACTAAAATGTATATCTTGAATTTTTTGGGAATGTCCCCAAAAGTCCTCTTCATTCCGAACGACTTTCGCATAACTGGTAAACCGTAAGAGATAGACAAAATTTTACTGCAGAAAAAAATGTAGATCTCGTTAAAACACACAATTTTTTTTAACGTCCCGGACATGCAAAGAGAATAGAATACTCCACATAGCAACCAGCTCTTAAAAAAGTTCACTATCGCTTAAAGCCTACATTATTCCCCTTGCACCTACAAGAAAATTAACAATAAGGTAGTTTCTGCAAATGTTTATCTCGATTAAGATGAAGTAGATGGAGAATAAGCGTTTGTAAAAATAGTTTGTACAAAAGTAGGTAAAGTCATGAGAGTGTAACATATCAGATTTTTAGAACAAAGTCCGTGTGTGCATATGAACAGCATAACTCAAAAATTAAGTATGTTAAACTGGTGACTTGGTATTTTCGTACAGTATCTTCCAAAAAATGTGATGCGAAGATTTTAAAGAAAATCCGCCATCCTAAACTATCCTTTCTATGATAAAGGTTTTGAAATGATTGATGTTTACAAAAATGGCCCCAAGGATTTTATTAAAACACCGCGTAATTAAGATATTTATGACAAATAAAATGTATATCTAACATTTTCTGGGAAATGACTGTGAAGTCCTCTTCCTTCGCTTAATTTTATACAACTAGTAATTCATAAGAAACAGGAAAACACGTACTACACAAAACCAGATCCCTTTAAAACACACTATGTATTTGAAATAACTTTTATTATAGCATCAGCCATTTCTGAGATATCCGTCATTAAATTTTTCAACACTTTCGTCATTTTTAAAGTGCTGTCACTATTTAGTTGTCTCTCATGGAAAGAGTATGGCATTTCAAGGACAGCATATACCGACTACCTTTTAAACATTTGACTATCGACTCGGTTTCCTCGATGCCCCTTGTACCTAAAATTAAATGTATAATGAAACAATTTCTGCAAAGGTTTATCTCGACTAACACGAGGTAAATAGAAAAATAAGTTTTTGTAAGAATTATAATTGTAGAAGCTATGTAGGACAGAAAAAATGTGTGAACGTAACACAAGATTTTTCTATGACGGTTTTTGGAAACTAATTCTCCTTCGAAATGTCGAATATTCAGTATCGAGTACCCTTAAAATTCACAACTCCAAAAAGTGATTAACAGAATCAAACTCTTGAAATTTAATCTTCCTAGTCAACCCTGATTCCACTCCAAAGAGATGAGTGAATGCGCCAACGTGTCGAAGTATGTATGGTGTGGGATATGGGAAGACTCGAGGACTAAGATTTCAACTCGGGACCTTCGGTGCTACGAGGGCTGTCCCAGAAGTACCCGACCTAACAAAGAAAACACAAATACTTTAGGAAAAAAAAATCTTTATTTCTCTACATAGTCTCCTTTCAGCTCGATACATCCCAGCGATGTTCAATAGCTTCGATACTCTGTTTATAGTGAGAACCGTCGAGTTCTGCAAAATAGCCATCAACTGCAAACTCCACCTCTTCACTGTTGGCAAATCTTTTAGCACCAAGCTATTTCTTCAACTTTGGAAATAGAAAATAATCAGAGGGGGCTAAATGTTGCGAATAGGGTGCATGAGGAAGCAATTCGAACTTTAACTCATTGATTTTGGCCATGGCGATAATGAATGTGTGAACTGGTGCATTGTCTTGATGAAACAAAAGTTTTTTTTCGCTATATACTTTTGTTTGATTTCATCATTCAAATGCTGCAATAAGTTTGCATAATACTCGCCATTGATTGCTTTTGCTTTCTGAAGATAATCAATGAAAATTATTCCACACACATTTCAAAAAACTGACGCCATGACCTTGCCTGTAAATGGAACTGTCTCACCGTCTTTAGAGCCGATTCTCCCCTTTCAATCCACTGTTTTGACTGTTCCTTCGTCTCAGGTGTGAAGTGATGGATCCATATTTCATCCATGGTGAATCGACACAAAAACCTGAGCTTTATTGCAGCGAAACATCGCCAAACACTCGACTGAAACATCCTCACGACGCTGTTTCTGTTCCATAGTAAGTAAACGCGGCACCTATTTTGCGCACAACTTTCTCATGTCTAAATTTTCAGTTAGTATGCAATGTACAGCACTTTTTGAAATGCCTACGATGTCTGCTAGCTCGCGCAGTTTCAGTCGACGGTCATCCAATACCATTTTGTGGATTTTCTTCATAATTTCTGGCGTGGTCACCTCATTTGGTCGACCACTGCGATGTTTATCTTGGCAGCTCGTACGGCCTCGCTTAAACCCTGCCACCCAATGTTTTACTATTGTAAACGAAGGAGCAGACTCCCCCAGAGTAGAATCTAGCTCAGCTTTAATATTAGTTGGACTAAGACCTTTCAAATGAAAGTATTGTATCACATAACGATGACCAGTTTTATCTATGTTTACAATTTCACTGAGAGAGTTCACTATTAATGGCTGCCAAACAATTACTAAACAACGCAGCATCGTCAAACTTCAAACTTAAGCTTTATAAGGGTGGTACTTTCTACCATAGTCATTTGTTTGAAACAACAACCGCTATCTATACGTGGCTACCCTTGTATGCTAAGACAGGCTGAACGAAAGCACATGATTGCATTCTTTGATGCATATTATCAATACTGATATGCTATTCTTAACGGACTCGCTTTCTTCCTTGGTGAATATATTTAGTGGATACATTTTTTATCGGTTTTTGTGCTTAATTTCGCTGTTTACAAATTTAGACAAACTGAGTGATGTGAAACGGATCTGAAATCTGTAAATATATTTGTAAATACTTTATAAACTCTTAAACCGATGTTGATGCTGTTCCATACAAATAAAATGAAAGTAGATCATACTGTTTAATGACAGGGTTTTACGTTTTGATGTAATCACTCCTGGAAATGTGAGTAAAGTAGACCTCCTTCTCTCTGCTTAACTGCCCGCATGCTCTACTCGTATCACGGATTGGCTTGGACGTAAACGGGTGGAGGTCGTTGTAACACCTCCAAAAACCGAGCGAGTTGACGCTGCGGTGAGGTGTGCGACTCGCTTTCGGGAGATCGGGGTGACCGCCCACTCTGTTTTCCCCGGGTCGGCAGGAGAATGCTGGGGTGGTTCATCTTCTATCACGAATAACCTGCTCTTCATTTCCTGTACCCGGGTTGCGGCTGGGCGGTGGATGTGCGCTCTGTAGAGGTTTTCTTCCCTGATGTCGTTACGGTACTGCTCAGTTCGTACCCTCCTGAGGGTGCTCTCTGGCGGGCGCCCCTTCAGGGGACCCTGGGACAAAGGGCTTGTGGGGGCCCGGGCGGCGGCGAATATATTCGATCTGGAAACGTTAGGGACTCCGTTCATGCTTGCTCCCTCTCCTCTCATCCCTCCCTTTCACGGGTCACGGTAGAAGCAAACAGGACCGTTGTGGCCTGCTTGTGTTGCTCTGCTCCAATTTCGGGGGCCCCTTTATTCGTCCATACCTTTACTTTTTCCTTTAACACCCCCAAAAGTAGTCCTGCCCAGACATGGTGTAATTCTCATTAATTTACTCAGATTAACAAGATCCACTTGCATTGCAAGAGCTTTACGAGATTGTCCGCCCATCATTACAACAGCAAAACTTGCTGGAAACCTCATTTGAACCTGCAGACGATGGCCTTAACGTACCCATGTGGATATACTTAATGAATATACCTTTAAGTTCAGCCGACTGTCTTGGAACTTCCCCCCTTCTTAGTAAAGCATGTCACAATTCGCTTAAGCGATGGTCTGTGCACAAACATATGTCCACTATGCCTCAGTTGATACCAATTTAAGTGTCTTTTATGCCCAATTGTTGTCGCCTAACGCCAGCCATCGTTTTTCTTCACGTTTTCTCCATCACGTTTTTTTAGAATCCCGGTTCATCCCATTTATCTCATTTTTTCGTTCTCTTCGTTCAGATTTCTCCTCTTCCATTTCATCTTTCTCATAACTAACGCCGAGTTCACCTTACTTTTCCCACTCCTCACACCAAGCGTAGCAAACAAATAGAAGAATTGTATTTTCGTTTACTTTTACCATAATAAAATCATGTACGTATTAGCGTTTTATAATCGTTTAGTTCATTTGTTTCCGCTTCTATGCGATATATCTTCTGTGACTTCTGGAACTCAACCTGTGTCTTATATCCCTCTTCTCGAAACAGTTGCTTCCTTACAGGAACAGATAGAGTCCTGAATCTAAGGGCTTCTAGTATACGCCGTGGCCGTCTCCTTTAACTTCCACGCGAAAACGGGAAAGAAAAAAGATGACAAGCGTTACGCGATACTGTTGTGTGCCCAAGTAACAAGGCAGATGCTAATATTTACATAAAGTAACCAATTTAAACTCATCCTCAACCTGAGTTCCTCAAAAACACAAATTCTGGACAATTCTGTTATAGATACAAATGGTGTACCTCAACATCACAGCAAGCTTGTAGTTGACATGGGACTTTGCCCACCGGGTGTTAACTAAAAGTTGCATTTGACAACATTAATCCTCGCAAACAAAGCCTTGTACTTCGGCACTGTTTGGTTATCTGAAACATGATACAAGTTTGCTGCATGCTTCTGCTTGGACTGTCACATACAGCATGTTGTTTTTATTAAGAACGTCTGTGGGATATCTAAAAGAAGTTGCAATTTTCCTTATCCCACTGTCTTTGATCTATTCCGATGGAACTTGATGCATCATCCGGGCAGTAGCATCGCTTTTGTCTGTACTTTTTGGCACCATATCTTGGTTCACAGCAGATCGAAGCATTTGCATTTGGGCATACAATGTTGAATTGACGTCTCTGGGCAGACTAACGGTTACAGAATCTGTCTTCTGATAGATTCTTCATTTTAATCTTGTTTTCATGGTTGTTCTATTGCACAAGAATTTTAAGAGACCTCTACTGAGAAAGTTATTAACTGAAACCGTGACATTTGTGACAATCACTGCTTGTACAAAAGAACAGTTTTACTTTCTCTACTACGTATAGTAAGTAGGGGAAGTATTGTATTCCACCCAATAATTCGATACCGAGATTTCACCGGAAATATGTTTTGAGGCCCCCTGAATCCAAAAAAAAGCATTTTTGGAAACATGTCCGTGTGTGTCAGTGTGTTTGTGAACAGTATAACTCAGAAACGAACAGTCGGATAAACACCAAACTTGGTATTTAGGTTCAGTATCTTCCAGAGTTGCGACACGAAGGTTTTCAAGAAAATCCCCTCACCCCAGATTACCCTTTACATGGAACACTTTTCGAAAATTTTAATTTTATCAAAAATGGCTCTAACGATTTTGATTAAAATATCGTATGTTTAAGATATTTTTATGACAAATAAAATGTATATCCTGAATTTTCTGGGAATGTCTCCAAAGTATTCTTCATTGTAAACGACTTTTGCATAACTGGTAAACCATAAGAGATAGACAAAATTTTACTACACAAAAAAATTAGATCCCTTTAAAATACACAATTTATTTCAAATAACCTTTTTTGTGGCATCAGTTATTTCCGAGATATCCATTATTAATGGCTCGAAATGATCAATGCTTAGACATTCTTTTGAAGTCCTGTATTGAGCTACTATAAATGAAATAATTAATATGAGAACAATGGAATGTTATAAATAGATAAATTTAACTTTATAAAAATTTTTAAATAAAATATAAATATAAATAAACTTATTAAAATGATAATAATTTAGTAGAGGGTTTGTGCTGGCTACCAGTACATTTTCACTGGTTTCCAATGAATATAATTAAATAGGAGTAGATAGTAGCTGGTTAGCAGTTGCTAAGTTTGTTGGTTCCCAGCAAGTGTAGATATATATAGAATTTAGAAAGTTGTAATTAATTTTTTTACGCCTTAGTTCTATTTCTATTTTTCGTTTTTCTTTCTTTTATTTGTATTTATTATTATGTTATTATTTTGTAGATATTGCGTAGTTTGTAGTTATTTTATCTGACGAATTTGATGTAATCTCAAATATAGATGTGTTTGTGAGAATAAATGTAAAGTTTGAATGCATGTCCCGGTGTAGTAACCAAGGTGCCAGGATAGTATATTCAGATTTTATTTATTTATTTTGTTTCTCTCGATGTCATAGAAGGAGTATGGAATTTTAAGGCCGGCATACAGCGTCCAGTTCTAAACATTTCACTATCGCTATTCCCTTTTTATCTATAACGAAATATGTAATGCAGCTATTCCCGGAAAGGTTTATGTGATTAAAATGTAGTAGATAGGAAAATAAACTTTCGTAAGAATAATTTGTATATTCCTAAAAAGCGATGGAGTGTAGATAGTCAGGTGAATTTAATATATATACCGCGTGAGTCTTCTCATCCGGCGGATTGGTAACTAGGCAATCCTGCATTTTACAGACGGTGCGAAATGCAGGTCCTGACACCGCATTCACCAGCCCTGTGGTACTTGTGATTAACGTGATCTAGTTGCGCAATGGTTAATATGCTGGGAAGTAATGGTGAGGGTAGGAAGTTCAAATCACACCTGCCAAAAATGAGTTTTTTTATTGATTTCTGTTCATGTTTCGAGAACGTTCTGGCAAATCATCATTTCTTTCCGAATGCTCTAGAAAGTGGATTTGCATACTCTAACAAGTAACAATCTGTGTTTTAATGAAATTCACATAATTAAACTAATTAAGTGAAACGACACTTTCATGCCACACTATCAGTTCTCGTTAAATTTACTAAATAAAAAAGTACCTTTAAGTTGCAGTATTTGAACCTGGAACCTTCACCACTAAAGGTCAACACACACACACACACACACACACACACACACACACACACACACACACACACACGCACAGAGGTGCAAAGCAGTTCATTTCGGCCGAAATTGATACGACGCGATGCGGTGGATAGTGTTTACGGCACAGTCTGTACATCGCCGGGACTGCATAACTTCTCAATCCGCAGGTTGAGAAGACTCGCCTGGTATGTATGTAATGCTAAGGACTCTGTCAGAAGAGATGCTATGTTTTGAATTCTACGTTAACCGCCAAATTCAGGTTCTCTCTTACCGTAAATGCGATATGTTGTTTTGTTCACAGTATTTTACATCCTACGTTAAGCGGATCAAATCTTAACATTATACTTAAATCTTGTCGTTGAACATGGATGTGTTATAGATTTTGGCTTCTAGATGTGTTTAGGATAATTTGCTTGATTTATTAATGTGCATTGTTTTGAGCAAGGGTAGAGGTTGAAGCTAAGCATAGGTATAAGATGTTTTAATAATAAGTAATTATTAAACACATAAAGTGTGCTCCATTATTAAATTAACTAGTTAAAATGTTATCAAAATGAATTGCGTCGTTTTGAAACTCCGTTCTAGGATTTTATACACAAGTCCATCACTCCTAGACTGTACAGAACCACAGAGGCTTCTGGAATGTGCAAACAACTACCAATCGAGATGACTTGGACAGCGGTCTGTGGCCCGCAATTAGAAGGTCACGTGTTCAAGTCTTATATACCAGCCAACCTGACTGGTGTTCCTTCGTGGTTTCCCTCAATCGCAAGATATATACCGATTGGATATTCAATGCCAGACCCAAAAGTTGCAACCACGGAACAAATAGACAGAAATGAAATAGAATATGGTACAGGAAGGCGATTACCCAACTAATGCTGTCTGTCCAGTAACACACTGACTACGTTGCACCCATAGAACAGCAATCACACCAACAACAACAAACTAGATGGCACAGGAAGGTTAATGTGCAACTAAGGCCACCTAGTAATAAATTACTCATCAGAATAGCAAATACATATACCAGCGGAAAAAGAACGTAGCTCTTTATGTTAATACTTAAATGTTTAAATATCAGACACTGTGCACATTGAATTCAAAAGGCAATTACATTTTATTTGCCATTCATCTTTATTTACAGACAAGGTGTCTCTCCCTTACTGCCCCTCTTCCCGAAGCCCATCTTGTACCTTCTTGTTAACAAGCTTTATTTATTTGACCTGTTCCTATTTCTTTAACCTGAACTTCACTTCTTTTAGCTATATTTAACTAGACATCCATTTGTTCCCTTATTCGGAGACGACAAATATCGATAAATTTAAACTCTGGGACCGTGGACTCATTTGAGCATCATTTCACCGAACCATGCAGGTTGAAGACGCTAAACCCATCTTGCATTTCTTTCCTTACAGTTCCATTTTCATATGGATTTAACTCCATTACTTCCCATATTGGGAGAGGGGTGTAATCAGTTTTGCATGCGTTACTATTAGACAACGCTATAGTGATATTTTTAGAAGTATTCTATTCAAATTTTTAATTATAAGCAAATAATGGACTTTTGTAAAAACTTGTTCACATAAATTAGAAAATGTTTATAATTCTAATACGTGTAAATCATAAACAGTGGTATTGGAACAACCTTTTGGGTTAAAACGGGATTTTCCACAAAGAGCAAAATAATTAAGCGCAGCTGTCCAAGGAGAAGAAAATATTTGGAATAAATGCGAAACAATCCCCAACGATAACAGAAAATGAGCTTGACTTCTTATACGCAAGCAATTAAGCAACTTTTGACTGCTTTACAAAGAGCTACACTCCTAAATATTTGAGATAAGGAGGTGCCATCCAAATGCTTGCTCCAAACCAGTTACATTCCCCGTAATATTAGTTCGTTTTGAGGCAGTATTTTTAACACTTAAACGATATCAGTTTAATTATATAATGTAAAATATAATAACAGCCCACCTTAAACCAATATGTATATAATATAATATATAAAGTGTATGGAACAGTCATTGTATTATGTTTATATTAATATGTACATGTATAATAATGTTATGTGAATGTATTATGTAATTTAACAATGTAGGAGCTGTGAGAATAGAAGCAAACTACCTTCCGTAGCAAACAGAATTACAAAGCAAAAGCCGAAAAGTTGCTAACAATGAGGTAACCTTGAGACAACAACTAATTATAAAGTTTAAAAAGGCTACTAATAATTCTTGGAACAATAATAATGTAATATTTAAAACAATTTATAAATAGCCAATCAGCAACTAGAAAAAGCTTAAGTTAAATAAAAGTATTCTATTGGAGTAGGCGTAGCCAATCAGAGACTTGAAATAGAGCAAATGTACAAATTTAGGCGGCAGGCGCTATAAGAAAGTGTACCTTATCGGTACGGTACAGGTTCAGTGTGAGACATAAAAAATTGATTGCGGTGAGATTAATATAAAGTTTACCTGTTAAAAGTGCAAATAACAATAATCTCACAGCTCTATATTAGTATATATCAGTGAAGTGTTATTTAAACGTGTGAAGGATTAATAAAAAAATAGTACAATACAATTGTAATTTGTATAAGCCTTGTTCTTTAGCCGTACCAACCCTACTAAGAGATACGTGTTCTGAAAATTACTACTGACGCAGCCGAGGCATACATATACATACATATATAATAAATAAACATGGAAATAAAAGTTAAATTTTAAACGTGGGGCAAAGGCCACCAGAAAAGTGAATGTGGGGCGAAGGCCACCGGAAATTTTGTACCGTACGTGGGGCGAATACTCCAAGAAACATATCTCCCGCAATACGTGGTGCAACAACGAACAATTAAACAACTTTGGCTACCATAGTGGTGCAACCGCAACAATAAAACTCCCGCAGTTTTCATGCCATATTTGAAGCTGTCTTACACAAAATAGCAACGAGTCATCACTGTAAGCAAGACGCTTAAACGGAGAAGATAATGTAACGATAATGTGAGACTCCCTTGATTGACCGTTACACTGCGGTGTGAAGTGGTTTTGCCTATTCCTGGGACTCGGGGAAGGAAGTCGTTTTCACTACGCCTGCGCTGCAGCGTTACGTTAACGTGAAGAACCTTGGGCACGATAGTTTAGCGTTTAACGTGTTTCCATGCGCTACTACATAAACACCATTTCCCATTGGGAATTTTAACAAACATAAAGTAGGTGTCAGAAGCTGTTGCAGGTACTCACGATTAAAGTCCAGACGGAGGCAAGCTGCCCATTCGTCCCTCGACACCCTCTGATCGTGGTCTAAGTCGCAGAGACGCGTGAAGGTCTTGGCGCACCTCTTCGGCTTCACCATCTTCTTGACCAGGCGCCGCAGGTCGCGGTATTCTGCCCGCACCAGGAACCCGTCGCCGTCGAGATCCATCTCCGTGAACTTCCAGTCCAAGAGGGCCCTCTCATCCATCTCCTCCCCTGAAAAATGTCAAATAACTGTGACTATTCGCATCTAGTGGTATTTCTCTATTCTCAGCTCTAGCATTTAATTGTTTCCTCTATCGCTTACGTGTAGTAGGTAGAGGAAGGTTTGAATTCCACCCAAAAGTTCCATATGGAGATTATATTGGCAATACACTCTCTGAGATATTTACATATACACATAGAGGGAGAGAGAGAGAGTTCAAGAGAATTTCCCATCTGAACTAAGCTTGCACGGAAAAGCTTTCGTTATTTTTAATTTTCTCAAAAATGATTCTAACGATTTGGAGATATTTGCATGACTGATAAAGTATATACCTTGAATTTTTTGTGACTACCCTGTGAAGTTCTCTTCATTTTGAATGCATTTTGTATAACTAGTAAACCATAAGACACAGACAAAAACTTAATTGCACAAAAAATTCAGAGCTCATTAATATATACAATTTAGTAAAATAACCCTTATTTTTGTATCGTATTTGCCGTTTTCGAAATATTCCACAGACCGAATTGTCATGCGTCATCTACAGAGCACCTTACACGATTATTCTTCTCTTCCCTTCTGGGTTCATTGGTATCGCTTAATTTTGGATTAACAGTAATAAAAAATGTATCATAACTTGAATAGAATGATTAATGAGTTATAAGGAATTGTGTTAAGTTGTAATTCGTGTAAAAAGCCGTGAGTGTGAGACAGGTCAGACCTTTTTACTTTCTCTACTACGTAGGGGAAGTATTGCATTCCACCCAAAAATTCGATACCGATATTTCATCGGAAATACATGTTTTGAGGTGCACTGAATGCATATAAAGCATTTTTGGAAACATGTCCGTGTGTGTGTTTGTGTGTGTGTGTGTGTGTGTGTGTGTGTGTGTGTGTGTGTTCTGTGTCTGTGAACAGCATAACTCAGAAACGAACAGTCAGATAAACACCAAACTTGGTATTTAGGTTCAGTATCTTCCAGAGATGCGACACGAAGGTTTTCAAGAAAATTTCCCCACCCCAGACTACCCTGTACATGGAACATTTTTCGAAAATTTTAATTTTCTCAAAAATGGCTCTAACGATTTTGATTAAAATATCATATGTTTAAGATATTTTCATGACAAATGAAATGTATATCTCGAATTTTCTGGGAATGTCTCCAAAAGTATTCTTCATTGTGAACGACTTTTGCATAACTGGTAAACCATAAGAGATAGACAAAAATTTACTACACAAAAAATGTAGATCGCGTTAAAATACACAATTTATGTCATGTACATTTTTTTTGTTGTTGAGTGAACCATTTTTCGAGATATTGCTTGTTATTCCCTTAAATTTTCCAATACTTTTTCTCAAATGGGAATTCGTTATTCATTTTTTGTATGTCCTCGACAAACAAAGAGAATGAAATGCGCCACATAGCAACCAGCTCTTAAAATATTTGACTATTCCTTATAGCCTACCAATTCCCCTTGCATCTACAAGAAAATTAGCAATAAGATTAACATCTCGATTAACATGAAGTAGATGGAGAATAAGCGTTTGTAAAAATAGTTTGTACAAGAGTAGAGAAAGTCATGTGAGTGTAACATATCAGATTTTTTAATGGAGATTACATGTAGTGGCCTGTTCAAATACCTGTCTTCATTTTCGTTTAGAAGCCTAAGACCTCGGCGACAATTCGTGAAAAAAAACTGGATGTAGGAAAAAGCAGTAATCTACTCATAATTTCCTGTCGTTCCAAGAATTTAGTAACTTATTTTCATAGAAAGAAGTTTTTGTACTCTGTTTAAGAGCTTAATAGAGTCCTTCTGAAACTAAGTTTGTCTATTCTTTGTCATTTAGGACGCTGAAAAGTTTCTCAAACATTTATTTAAATGGTCACACAAATCATTAGCAAATGGTTGAGCTTGAGCATACTGTAAGATTCATAGTTCATATAAAACATGCATTTCACTTAACTAGCTGGCTCGAGTTATCACTAACATGAAACAACTAATTACTGAATTCCAGATCACACTTGAATAACCTGATGTCGATAGTAAATGTATGCTAATTCTGTTGCATAATATTCAACCAAAACTTTAACCAAGCAGTTTGGAGTTCAGCTGAAGTCATAGGGAGCGGGAAGGGACACTTTCTAACTTCACTAATTTACAAAGCCAGGGGCATCAACTCCTAAAGGAGTCTGACACCCCCAACATTCCAATACACTCTCATTAAACAAAACAAAAAACAAACAAAGACAGAAAAATTGTTTAAATAGATCGAACGGAGTAGGAAAACATTACTTTCATTTCAAATGCACAGTTGAACTCTTAAACAGAAGCAATGGCGACGCAACCTAAACCCTGTGCGTCCGGAGCAATGACGGAATTATCTGTATCGAACAGGACAAGAAGCCACGTATCTTATAACCTTGCCCCGCAGACATGTCTTCTTCCGCGCTGCGTTTCCTTCCCCTTTGCCCTGTTGCTTAATGTACACATTCGAATGGTGACCACAAGCCGTGTGCGTGCAAGGATTGGCGAGAAAAGCGATATAAACACATTGTCATGATACGAGGGCAGTCTCAGAAGTATAGATAGCGGTTGTTGTTTCAAACAAATTACTATGGTAGAAAGTACCAACCTTATAAAGCTGAAGTTTGACAATGCTACATTGTTTAGTAATTGTTTGGAAGCCATCAGTAGTGAACTCTCTTAGCAAATTTGTAAACATGGATAAAACTGGTCATCGTTATGTGATACAATACTCTCATTTGAAAGGTTTTTGAGCCAGATTCTACTCTAGGGGAGTCTGCTCCTTCATTTGCAAAGGTAAGATATTGGGTGGCAGAGTTTAAGCGAGCTGCCAAGATGAACATAGCAGTGGTCGACCAAATGAAGTGACCACGCCAGAAATTGTGAAGAAAATCCAAAAATGGTATTGGATGACCGTCGACTGAGTGCGCGAACTAGCAGACATCGTAGGCATTTCAAAAAGTGCTGTACATCGCATACTAACTGAAAATTTAGACATGAGAAAGCTTCATAACCATGGATGAAACATGGGACCATCACTTCGCACCTGAGACGAAGGAACAGTCAAAACATTGGATTGAAATGGGAGAATCGACTCCAAAGAAGGCGAAGGTCATGGCGTTAGTTTTTTGGGATGCGCGTGGAATAAGTTTCATTGATTATCTTCAAAAAGGAAAAGCAAACAATGGCGAGTATTGCAGAGTTTGAATAATGAAATCAAGCAAAAACGGCCCCTTCTTTTTAACGAAAAAGAAACTTTTGTTTCATCAAGACAATGCACCAGTTCACGCATCCATTATCGCCATGGCCAAAATCAATGAGTAAAAGTTCGAATTACTTCCCCATGCACCCTATTCGCCAGACTTAGCCCCCTCTGATTATTTTCTGTTTCCAAAGTCAAGAAATGGCTTGGTGGTACAAGATTTGCCAACAATGAAGAGGTGGAGTTTGCAGTTGATGGCTATTTTGCAGAACTCGACGGTTCTCGCTTTAAACAGGGTATTGAAGCTATTGAACATCGCTGGGAAAAGTGTATCAAGCTGAAAGGAGACTATGTAGAGAATTAAAGATGTTTGTGTTTTCTTTGTTAGGTCGGGTACTTCTGGGGCAGCCCTCAGTTGCACGTGCTTTCATCATTCTGAGAGCCGGGTTTTAACAGAAGGATCCTCCATCCAGTTGTTGATAACAATTTGCGCGCATTTTTGTGCATTAAGTTTGTTACGTAATATATTTAGTTCATGCAGTTATGAAAATGTAAATTTGACAAATATCTTCGAATATATTAAGGTAAATGACCATGCTAAATAAGGAACTACTTTGTATCACATAACAACCTATTCCAAGACAGCAGCCAATGAAAGGTGACCACGCACGTGGCCGTTAAGAGATACGGGGCAAAGTTACATGGAACAAACCTTAGGTTTCAACGGGTTTCAGTTAACATCGGACTATACAAATACTGAATTGTTCTTTTGTTGACACGCCCGTAGTTTCATGCCGTATTGGATATAGAAAACCATTTTGTAGCTTTAATATCTGCGATCAGTTTTCGAAGTAAGATGTGATGCAAAATGACAGCAATTCAATTTGTATGCCTTGAGAAATCCACTTATAGGAATCGCTTGCATCCATTTCTCGGGTTGGTGACTATCCTTTTAAAATGACTTGTCATCTGTGTGGCCACGCAGTACTAGTGTTCGCCCAAACGCTGCTATTACCACGAACTTAGATCTTCATTCCGTGGCAGACACGTTTACAATTAGGAAATCTTTTTTACTTTCTCTACTACATACACTAAGTAGGGGAAGTATTGTATTCCATCCAAAAATTAGATACCGAGATTTCACCGGAAATATATGTTTTGAGACCCCTGAATCCAAAAAAAGCATTTTTTGGAAACATGTCCGTGTGTGTGTGTGTGTGTGTCTGTGAACAGCATAACTCAGAAACGAACAGTCGGATAAACACCAAACTTGGTATTTAGGTTCAGTATCTTCCAGAGATGCGACACGAAGCTTTTCAAGAAAATCCCCCCACCCCAGATTACCCTTTACATGGAACATTTTTCGAACATTTTAGTTTTCTCAAAAATGGCTCTAACGATTTTGATTAAAATATCATATGTTTAAGGCATTTTATGGCAAATGAATTGTATATCTTGAATTTTCTGGGAATGTCTCCAAAAGTATTCTTCATTGTGAACGACTTTTGCATAATTGGTAAACCATAAGAGATAGACAAAATTTTATACTTTTTTTTGTTGAGTGAACCATTTTCGAGATATTGCTTGTTATTCCCTTAAATTTTCCAATACTTTTTCTCAAATGGGAATTCGTTATTCATTTTTTTATGTCCTGGACATACAAAGAGAATGGAATGCGTCACATAGCAACCAGCTGTTAAAACATTTGACTATCGCTTAAAGCCTACCATATTCCCCTTGCATCTACAAGAAAATTAGCAATAAGATTAACATCTCGATTAACATGAAGCATATGGAGAATAAGCGTTTGTAAAAATAGTTTGTACAAGAGTAGAGAAAGTCATGTGAGTGAAACACATCAGATTATTTAAAGTGGTGTTTAACGCCCGTCGTTACTGCATACGGCACCACAGGCGGTGGACACTGATGATACATGAAATGATAATTGGGGAAGGAAACTTTCTAGATCCAAGTTTAGCGTACCTCCCCGGCATTTGCCAGTTAAGGGAACTGAGGAGAACCTGGAAAACCCTCAGTGAGGGAGGACGGTCCTGGCAGGATTTGAACCGCAGACCTCCCTTTCACGACTTCATGTCTTAATGACCTCGGCCATTTTAGGAATTAAATGAGATGCAACACTTTCGCCGAAAGACAGTAGGGCAAGACTCAACAGACCTAGCATTATTTTTCTTCACACTTTAAATTAATGAACTATTTATTTAAGTATCAGGTTATTGAAATCGATTGTAAATAAATAATTAAGTTCTATTTATGGACGCTCTTTAACTACTGTGGTCCTTAGCGTCCCATTCTATACTGGGCGTGAAAGATCGGTAATTTTGCTCAGAGGCTCTTTATCAGGCTTGAGGTTCTTTTACGTGCCGTAAATCTACGACACGGGACACCGGCTTTACTTCCCTTCCGAAGGAAGCCATGCTAAGGATTTTTACGCCTGAACCCGCGACCTCGGGAACTAGGGGCTAGCATGGTAACCACTGCACCACGGAGGACGACCAATTGAAATCAGTTGTACTATACTGTGATAAAATACCTTTTGCTTTAGTAATTGTTCTAAATATGTTATTAATACCCGACTTTATTGCTCAATCATCCCCCCTCCCAATGCATATCAAGCTGGCGCCTATGGCTGAAGTGTAAATATTCATTTGTTCCTCTTCATTTATTGAAGATCTCTTGTGTTTCTGTTCAACGTGTTCATATTTTCTAAAGACACATTTCTTGCCAGATGCGGGGGAGTCAATTATCCCCCCCTAAGTTATGAGAAATAGTTCGGTGATTGGTTATTATTGCTGTATCAAAAGAAAAATTACAACTCTACTTTTAATACAAATATTTCAATTTATTAAATTTTATTTTAGGCTAAATGTACGTTAAAATTGACATGAAAATTGGCGAAACTGCTTGAGGCAATGTTGCCCATCCCCAAGCAGAAAATGTGAGGCAGTATTTTTAACACTTAAATGATTTCAGTCAAATTATATAATATAAAATATAACAACAGCCCGCCTTAAAGCAATATGTGTATGTAACAAGATATAAAAAGTGTATGTTATAGTCATTGTATACGTTTATATTATTGTATACATGTAATAATGTTATCTGAATGTATTACGTAATTTAATAATGTATGAGCTGTGAGAAAAATAGGTTAAAAGTTGCTAACAATGAGGTAACCTTGAGGCAATAATGAGTAAGAAAGTTTAATAATGCTACTAGTCATTATTGGAGCAACAATAATGTAAATTTTGAGACAGTTTATGAAATAGCCAATCAACAAACAGAAAAAGCTTTAGTTAAATGAAGGTATTCTATGGAGTAGGATTAGCCAATCAGAAATTGAAATATAGCAAACTGTACAAATTTAGAAGTCAGTTGCTTGTAGACAGTGTTCCTAACCGGACACGAGATGTCCTCGAGAAATTTAATACGTATTCAGTGTGAGACGAAAAATAGTTTACGTGTTAAAAAGTGCAAGTAATTAATAAAAGAATCTCACAGCTCTCTATATCAGTGAAGTGTTATTTAAATTGTGTCAAGGATTAATAAATGTAGTGAAGTAAAAATTATAATCTGTGTAAGCCTACATTCTTAGCCGCACTCACTGCAAAGAAATCCATGTCTCTAACAATAATACTGATGCAGCCGAGCCAAACATAAATATATAATATTTAAAGAAACAGTCAAAATTACAAAGTTAATATTTTTTAAACATTTGGGGCGAAGGCTGCCGGAAAGCTGGTACCATACTTGCGGTTGCAACTATTTCATGTTCGGCTCCCCAACAGCTGAACTGCAATACAACTCCTACTTCAAATTGACTCCCAAAGCGCGGGGCAAATAACAATACAACACAAAAGCAAGTTCAAATGAAATGACGCTCCTGCCAGATGGTTCTGTGGGATGCGGCCAGCTGATGCTAACCTCTCAATGAAGCCAGTGTGTGATCTGGAAGCACTCCCAGCCCTCCGAGACACCTTGGCGGTGTAATGTAGGTCAGCGGTCAAGGTCATCCACCACCCTCACATTCCACAGCTGCTGCTTGGCTGGGAATGTTATCTTTATCCGTACTTCCGGAACATAATCCTCCAGGTAAACTCCCCCGGGAATATGGTCTCGATGATGCACGGCAGATATTTGAAAACAACAGTTCCCACGTTAAAAAGTGCAGGGATCGTAAACTTTGAAGCCGTACGATGGTCATCACTTTTGACGTCGTCTCCAATATCTGTTATTGATTCTGCTGCCGGCTGCTACAGTGGTTGGCTATGACATCTTTCTCTCAGGGTATGCGTGGGCGTATTTTGAAAGAATAACACCAGTTTAAATTGACTGAGAAGTTTAATGTGATCTAATATTTGAGCTATTGAAGCGAGTTGCCGACCGTTTGTACATAAACAATGAAACTAATTATGAATCGTAGCATTCGAACTACAACTGCTAATTCCTGCAATATCAATTTTATGGTTTGAAATAACTGTTTCCGCAATAAAAGAAACGAGAAGCTTAACTTGCCGCGAGTCGCTAAAATGCGGCAACGAGTCGGCAAAACTCGTGGCTACCGTTTAGTAGGTAACAACCCTATCTTAGGCGCTACGAACTGCCGATCACCGTAAAAGACTATAAGCCCCTAAGACTGTACACCAAAAAGAATCTGATGTGTTACACTCACATGACTTTCTCTACTCTTGTACAAACTATTTTTACAAACTCTTATTCTCCATCTATTTCATATTAATCGAGATAAACATTTGCAGAAACGATCTTTTGACATGCAAAGAGAATTACATTTTACACATAGCGACCAGTTCTAAAAATATTTGACTATCGCTTAAGGCCATGTTTTGTATTTGCAAGGGCAATATAGAAATACAGTAGCCTTTAAGCATCGACATTACTCTTAATAGTGGTTGCTATGTGCAGCACTATTCTCTTTGCCACAGATTAATACTCTTTGCATATCCAAGACAAAACAAAATGAATAACGAATTCCCATTTGAGAAAATAAGTATTGTAAAATTTAAGGGAATAACAAGCAATATCCCGAAAATGGTTCACTCAACAAAAAAAAATATATGACATAAACTGCGTATTTTAACGCGATCTACATTTTTTGTGTAGTAAAGTTTTGTCTATCTCTTATGGTTTACCAGTTATGCAAAAGTCGTTCACAATGAAGAATACTTTGGGAGACATTCCCAGAAAATTCAAGATATACATTTCATTTTTCATGAAAATATCTTAAACGTATGATATTTTAATCAAAATCGTTAGAGCCATCTTTGAGAAAATTAAAATTTTCGAAAAATGTTCCATGTAAAGGGTAATCTGGGGTGGGGGGATTTTCTTGAAAACCTTCGTGTCGCATCTCTGGAAGATACTGAACCTAAATATCAAGTTTGGTGTTTATCCGACTGTTCGTTTCTGAGTTATGCTGTTCACAGACACACACACACACACACACACACACACACACACACACACACACACGGACATGTTTCCAAAAATGCTTTTTTTTATTCAGGGGGTCTCAAAACATATATTTCCGGTGAAATCTCGGTATCGAATTTTTGGGTGGAATGCAATACTTCCCCTACTTACTATACGTAGTAGAGAAAGTAAAAAAGCGCGGCAAGACGCTAATTTTAGCAATACACGTTCCTTTGTTACTCAAGCTCCGCCTGCTTTAGAACTATCCCACCAGGTTCCTCCATATGCGCTCCAATCTCAAAACTCTTAAGTTTGCGTATGTGGCACTGTTACCAGGCAATACTTCCCCGAATCTCAGAATTGCATTCCCTTTTCTTTTACAGAATTTCTGTCTATGTGACTCTGCAAACGTACTGAACTTATAACCTTAACTGCATTCCTGGAATCTTTATACCAACTCGTTCGTTCCTCAGCTATTACTAATGACTTTGCTCGCTAATTATACATTGAGTATATACGGAAATTATTCATTGCAATTATTTCTCTATCTTACTATTATTTATTTAATTATTTATATCTACCTGTCAATAATTAGGGTATCACCGTTATATGACGCTCAGAATAGAACATTTCAACATGGAATATTTCGGAAAACGCTAACAATACAAAAAGGTTTGACATAAATTATGTGTTTTGATGATTTATACATTTTCCCAGTGTGTTTGGAACTCAAACTTATACACAATTCAATTAAATAAAGAGGAAAAACACGAACTATTATCAGAAAAATCAGGTTACACGTTTTTTTTCATGCAAATGATCTTAATCATATGGTATTTTAATCAAAATCATTATAACCATTTTTTAAAAAATAAGAAACATTTTTTCATGTCAAGGGTAGTTTGGGGTGGGGATTTTTCTTTAAAATCTTTGTATCGCATCCTTGGAAAACGCTGAACCTATTTTCGTTTTTGAGTTATGCCGTTCACACAGACACGCTAGCACACAGGACCTTTTTCTCTAACATATTCGGGGGGGGGAGCTTTCAAATTAGCCCTTTATACACAATAGTATAAAATATCCATCCATTCTGTTAGAGTTTTGATATATGTATAAATTAACACACTAATACTACTGTGGATACCAGCACATGTGGGAGTGAATGGTAACGAGACTGCAGACTTTCTGGCCAAAAAGGATGCAGTGTTATTCTCAAAATCTATAAAGTCTTGTAGGCTAGATATGAAACTAAAAACTGTCAAAATTAATATAGAACAAAAACACCAACATAATATTCAATGGGAAATTGCTAATAAAAATTACTCCAACATAAAAGAAATAGTATAAAAATAAAAAATGTCGCAAGGAAAGAAGCCGTTGCTCACTTCAGATTAGCCACTAGACATGACTGTCTGGCAGAACATCTACATAGGTTTGGTTTTATAAATGACAAAGCATGTAAGATTTGCAATGCTGACAAGATTTTAAATGGAGAACACCTACTAGAAGCCCAGAATTGAGGAAAGCTGTACCAGATGTGAAGATACACAAGTTATATTGGCTAGCAAGGGAAAAATTGATGGATCAAAATCCTGCACATTAGATCAACAACAACAATTAACACACGGAGATTACAGTTAGCTCGCATCACTACTTTTGATTATCGTGCACACAGAAGAGCGACACGATGCATGGCTCAAGACCGTTGCTCCAACTGAGCTACAGATAAACAAACCCACTGAATGTGATCGCATTCGCGAGTTTTTACTGCAGGCTCTGATGCGATTACTTTATCATAGGTGTATGCTTAGAGCGCGACACTTATAAACTAACCTAAGTTAAGATTGTGGACAATTAAACTTACCATTGTTGGCAGCCATTTGTCTGCTGTATTCGGCGTCGAAGATGTTGAGAAGGTTCTTGTTGAAGGCCGTTCTGTCCTCTCTTCCACATCCTACAACACCAACTGCACGCATTACAGTCATGAAGCATCAACATAGCTGTTGGTTCAGATATATGCAGAAATTCATTCACTGCTTACCTTTTTTCTGCTTCCGGCCACGAGCCGAGGACCTGCGTCGACCTGAAACACGCCAACTAGTTTAACACAACTGACCGTGGTTTTGTTCAGATGTCAGAAAATGCCAATTGCATGCTGAAGAGCCAAGCGTGCACAGTCATGCAAAAACATCACAAGCCATCATGTACACAAGACATGTTATATATGAGCATACCGCCAAAAGAAGCCCTGACTTTTCTGAAAGTGGTCGTTTTCTGTCAACGCTGCGGGCCGCGTGTATTTGTGCACGCGGTCCTTGGCCGGGCCAGAAAACGATCCCTTTACTTAACAGTTGTTTCGTAGAAAATTCGACGTTCAGAATATAATATTACTTTCTATATCACGTACCTAGTAGGTACACACATTTTCAGATCCTCTGAATAAATAAATAAATAAATAAATAAATAAATAAATAAATTCTGATGTAACATGACTTTCTCTACGCTCTATCTTTATTAATGGGTATACAAATATTCTTGCTAAAGCTTAGTTTTCTATCTATTGCATTTTAATCCAAATAAACCTTTACAGAAATAGCTACGTTACACATTTCGTTATAGATACAAAGAGAACAGCGATAGTCAAATGTTTAACAACTGGACGCTATATGCTGGCCTTAAAATTCCATACTGTTTCCATGTAATGGTGAGAAATAACTGAAAATCGATGGGACTTAAATCGTTAGCCATTTTTTAGAAAATCAAAGTTTTCGAAAAAGGCTTCCGCGTAAAGAGTAGTTTGGGGTAGGGGGATTTTCTTGAAAATTTTCTTGTCGCCTCCTTGGAAGATATTGAACTCAAATACCAAATTTGGTATTTATCCGACTTCTCGTTTTTGAATTATGCTATTCACAGACACACACGCGCGCGCGGACATGTTTCCAAAAATCTGATGTGTTAGAGCTGGTTGCTATGTGGAGCATTCCATTCTCTTTGTATGTCCAGGGCATAAAAAAACCGAATAACGAATTCCCGTTTGAGAAAAAGTATAAGTATTGGAAAATTGAAACAAATAACAAGGAATATCTCGGAAATGGTTCACTCAAAAAAATTGTATATGACACAAATTGTATGTTTTAACGAGATATACATTATTTGTAGAGTAAAATTATGTCTGTCTCTTACGGTTTACCAGTTATGAAAATCGTAGAGCCATTTTTGAGAAAATCTAAATTTTCGTAAAATGTTCCATCTAAAGGGTAGTCAGGGGTGGAGGGATTTTATTGAAAATCTTCGTGTCGCATCCTTGGAAGATAGTAAACTCAAGTACCAAGATTGGTATTTATCGCACTTTTCGTTTTTGAGTTATGCTGTTCACAGTCTGAGACAGACACATTGGACACATTATTTGGATTTAGGGCACCTCAAAACATGTATTTCCGGAGAAATCTCGGTATCGAATTTTTGGGTGGAATGCAATACTCCCCCTACTTACTATACGTAGTAGAGAAAGTAAAACTGCTTCATTTGGATTAGGGGGCCTCAAAACAAGTATTACCGGTGAAATCTCGGTATCGAATTTTTGGGTGGAATGCAATACTATACATACTATGTACGTGGTAGAGAAAGCAAAAACATTTTTTAGAAAAAGATCCGTGTATTTGCGAACAGAATAACTCCAAAACGAAAAGTCAGAACACCAACCTTGGTATTTAAGTTCAGCATCTTCCAAGCATTCGACACGAAGACTTTCAAGAAGATCCCCGACCGTAAACTATCCTTTACGCGGAAACATTTTGGATATTTATTTTCTAAAAAATGGCTCAAACGATTTTGATTATAATACAATGTGTTTAAGATATTTGCATGACAAATAAAATGCATATCGTGAATTTTCTGGAAATAACCTGTGAATTCTTCATTCATAATGAATTTTTTTATAAGTGATAAACCGTAAGAGAGAGACAAAATCTTACTATACAGAAAAAGGAGATTTCGTTAACACAGATTTTTCTGCCGTTAACCATTTCCAAAATATACTTTGTTATGGTTTGAATTTTCAGATACTTGCACTCTTTTTAAGTCCTTATTCACTTCTTTCTTTTTATGTTTGTAGTCATGCAAAGATCATGGAATTTCAAAGCCATTACATAGCGATGCACTTTTTAAAGATTTGACTTTCGAAATGTGAAATTAAATAATTTCTGCAAAGGTTTATCTCGATTGACATGAATTAAATACTGATGCAGTAATTTGTATCATAAATTATTTAAATGTAAAGAGTGATTATAGTATGAATATGCATTTTTATGTGACATTGATTTGAGATGTTTGTTGATTGTAATTATTGTTGAGAAGTAAGTTTATACTGCCTAACTGAAACTGACAATAATAGCGTGCAATAATGCAGCGAGGGGGTGGGCTGTTTATCATTATTAGAGACGAGGAAGTTACGTAATGTTGGCGCGTTTTTCCTTTAGAATCTTCTGGAACATTTCCCTAGAGCATATGTATTCATAATTTTCATTGGATATTAAAATAGACGCTAATGTTGGCGCGTTTTATTAGCCAATTGCAGCTCAGTTATAATCTTTAGGCATATCGGGGTGTAGGAGTATAAAAAGGGCTAGGTTAGAGATAGACCCCGTCAGTTCGTCGAAAATATTTGTACACTACACGCCTTCAGTCCAGCAGAAATATTAACCGTCGGCTATCGATTCGCAAGTTACGCGTATAAGAGTTATGAAAAATCTCAAGTATGGTAAAGTTAATTATACAAAAGGTTGAAGTACGTGAATTAAAAGTGATCAGGTAGAAGTTGTTATAACAGTTTCAGTTTGGCGAGTGTCTAGATCAATGTGTAAATGTGATAGTGAATGTGTTCGACAATAAAAGTGTAAAACAAATTCTTTCATCAGTGTAATCTTTGGATAAAAGATTCCTTTCCGTTTACACAACCTGTATAAAGAGATGTGCTCGACCAAAAAGATCATAGCTAGCCGGAGGACAGTAAACCAAAATTAAATAAAATAAGAGTAGCATTCTTTCAAACAAACACTAATACTACCGCAAATTGCTAACACCAGATGGAGCTACAAACTTAACAAAGAATCACGTCACAAAATGGCTTCACCACGTGAAGTAAACACACATACACAAACATTATAAGTATACCGCCGCAAATTGGCTCCCAAACGTGGGGCTCAACAAATTAAATATAACATTACAAGTATACCACTTCAATACAAGAATAAGGTTTCGTAAGAATAGTTTGTAGAATAGTGGGTAGAGAAATCATGTGAGTGTAACACATCGGATTCTTATAATTATTCTTTACTGTTGTAAGCAAAAAGTTCTGATTCTCAGAAAAAAAATTAAGAATGTTAAAATGTTTAAAATATTAAGAGTTAAATTTAAAACCACAAGCCGTTCCAGAATAACTGAGGGAAGTCATAAGTAATAGTCTTAAGAGAGTCGTAGCGACAACTCTGCATTCACATCGTGGCGCGGATACTAACGGGAGAGCCAAGAAATTACGAACCGGCTGCGCGGTTTTTCCACTGGGCGTGTGGAAACAACGCACTGCTGCTATAAACAAGGTCACGCTGTTGATGTGGTTTTGCTCTGCAGTATGAAGTGCAGTATTGAGTTGACGGAGATGTGATGCAGTTCAGTTATTACAGGTTATTTATTATTTTGTCCTGTACTTAGTCACAAAGTATATTATGGCTCAGTATATGTTGTCTACTCCAGAGCTTGTATTTATTTATGATTCGTATGTGTTAACTCGGTCAGCTCGCCAAGCAAAAGTACGATTTGCAGAAAGATTTCCAGGTGTAAAAGTTCCAGGCCGTACAACAATCCACGAACTTTACAATGAATTTCAGGCCACAGGAAGTGTTCAGGCTAAGAAATATAAAAGACGGCGTTCGGTTCTTACTGAAGAAACATTAGACGACATCGGTCATCGTTTGGAGAAATCCCCCCAAAAGTCACTTGCGTCTTCTCAACAGACAGGCATTTCTTATGGCTCTGCGCGAAGATCTACCAAACTGCTGAAGTTAAAGCCATATAGAATAACTGTGGCACATGCTCTTCAACCAGGTGATCCTGTAATCAGGCACACATTTTGTGAGTGGAATCTGATAGTGTACACAAAGGCGAAATAGATTCGTATTTAATATTTTTTCACGGATGAGGCTTGGCTCCACCTTTATGGATATGTGTGTACACAAAATAATCGTTATTGGAGCTCTGACAAACCTAATATTGTTCATGAAGTACCCCTTCATGACGAAAAAAATGTATGGTGCGCCACGAGCGGAGAAAGAGTTATAGGGCTTTTTTTTGAGTCAATAGTTGACGCCCGCACATCCATGAATATAATTTTGCCCCTTCTTTTAGAGAATTAACAGACAGGGAGCGTGATTTTCCCTTTTTTCAACAAGACTCTGCAACAGCTCATAGCCCAATATTTCGATGAGAACAACTGGAAGTGTGTTTGAGGACAGAATTATTAGTAGAGAATTGTGGCCCCCTCGTTGCCCCAACCTAACCCCCTGCGATTTCTGGGGTAGCTTAAAACAAAGTGTACAAGACAAACCCACATACCCTGGAAGAATTAAAACAAAATATCCGCCAGGAAATTGCCAATATTTCTTAACGTGAACTACGCCGAGTGATGGATAGTGTCCTAAAGAGGTGCCAAAAATGTATGGACAAGACGGTGGCCAGTTTCAGCATCTCCTTTCATAAAGTTGGTAAGTAAAGCCTTTAAGGGCCGGTTTCACCAACCGATGTTAAAAATACTCTAACATCTTGTTGTTAATAAGCTGTTCAAAGCTTAACATAAGGTTAAAACTTTTGCGTTTCATCAAGCTTTTACCGCAAATTGTTAGGTAACATTTTGTTAACCTCAAAGACAACTGCTTAGCTTTCGAGAAGGCGGTGGCCGAACTGCACTGCTTCTGAACGTACCCCGATGCACTTTTATGTACGTATAGCCGCGCTCTCTGTGTCAGTAACTGACAACTATTTACATTCATGGCAATGCGCATGTGATGTTCCCGGTTGTTTGAGGTTAGAATCACAATGTCAATTGAAATAAATGTTTCGCCGTTTAAAAGGCGTTAATTAACATCTGGTTAATAAGTATAGACGTATTGTCAAGTGCGAAAAAGCCGACGTTCTTACATTAAAGGATAAGATTGCAGCCTGGGACAAAATCCAGAGTAATTTCATTGGAAAAAATACTGTTTGCTTCTTGAAGCAATTGCTTTGGAAACCTTCCGGATAAACCCATAAACGGTAGCTTTGGAAATTCCAACATTATCACAAGTAAATGAAAAATGTTAGTAGCATAAAATCTAAGTACTTAATTTAGCATAGGAGAAAGAGGCATGCTTCTGTTGGTAGTATTCTAACCTCTCATATTTCCCATAAAGCCATGCTCATGACCCCTTGATCAGTCTATATTGCTTTAAAAATTCCTCGTTTTGTAGGGTTTCAAATTTATTATGACGTAGACTGCTCTTCTATTAGGAATGACATTCAAAAATGCCAATTGTAGCAAACTCGCATCAACAGCTTGGTTTGCTGTAGCCAATTTCCAATTTCTGACATTTGTTAAACGCCTTAACACAGGGGTATGGGGATGTTAACTTAACACGGACTTTAACACATTGTTAAAGTTAACATTGTTTGATGAAACAGAATTTGTGTTAAGTTCAGGTTAAATCAGTTTAACGTTGTGTTAAAATTTAGCATCTGTTGGTGAAACCGGCCCTAAAAGTAGTTTTAAAAATGTTGTATGGTTTCATCGGCGTCTTTCTATGATAGCAGCAGACGGGAACGAGCGCCGAGGATACGGACAGGAAAAATACCGCGCGGCGGTTCGTAGTTTTTTGGCTCTCTCTGTACATGAAGCCAGAGTTAAGTTGGGTTAGTCAGCTTGAAGTCGTGTTACTCCTCTGGCTATGTAGGTGACCAATAAGCGTACAAGACTATAGAATTTGTAATACTTATGCCAGGTACGCCTAAAAGTTTGTGTGTGTGTATGTGTATATGTGTGTGTGTGTGTGTGTGTGTGTGTGTGTGTGTGTGTGTGTGTGTGTGTGAGTGTGTGGGGGGGATATAAATTTGCTCCCTCACTCCAAGAACAAAGCCGCATCAGCTTGCTGTGTCAAAGTAGATGCTTAAGCCTAGTCTAAACACACAGGTACTTGCTTGTTAAGTTTGTGGTTTTCTAACCGTGTATGATATAACATGAAATGGAGCACTAAATAAAACGGTGGTTGAATGAATTAACCTCATAAACGACAGTGCAACTGAGTTCCGTGAACTTGCGTCACACGAGAAACGTGAACTAAATGTTACTATCAACCCCTTCCCGAGTGATTCTGTTGCAGAAGCTTCTAGTTCTGGAGATGTAGTTGTGCAACAAATATCTGAAGAGTCAACTCAACCTACACGTGGCTCCTTTCTATTCACTCTTTCAAATGAAGTGTTGAGCTGATGGATGAGCCACTTCGTTCTCTGTATCTAACAGAACAGGAAGCTAGACAGAAGTGCACTTCACGTTTAAATGGTGGTACAGCACTCCACGTGATCCGGCATGCAACTACGCCCCACAAGTTCGTATTCACAGATATTTTGTCCCGCTATCCCCGGAACCGAAATATATACACATGTTGGCGTCGCTGTGTGTGTGATGGATTCAGTGCACCTACACGATAAACACTGGCCGCCTTCAAATTTAGGTGCTCAGACAGTTATAACCAGTGTTAGGATTTTTAGGTGGAATAAAACTTCATTTTAGGTTTCTTATATGCTTAAAATAGGTTTTTTACTTTCTCTACTATGTATAGTAAGTAGGGGAAGTATTGTATTTCAGCCAAAAATTCGATACAGAGATTTCACCGGAAATATATGTTTTGAGGCCCCCTGAATCCAAAAAGATGCATTTTTGGAAACATGTCCGTGTGTGTGTCTGTCAGTCTGTGAACAGCATAACTCAGAAACGAACAGTGGAATAAACACCAAACTTGGTATTTGGGTTCAGTATCTTCCAGAGATACGATACGAATGTTTTCAAGAAAATCCCCCACCCCAGATTACCGTTTACATGGAACATTTTTCGAAAGTTTTAATTTTCTCAAAAATGGTCTAACGATTTTGATTAAAATATCACATGTTTAAGATATTTTCATGACAAATGAAATGTAGATCTCGAATTTTCTGGGAATGTCTCCAAAAGTATTCTTCATTGTGAACGTAAGATAAACCATAAGAGATAGACAAAATTTTACTACACAAAAAATGTAGATCGCGTTAAAATACACAATTTATGTCATATACATTTTATTTTGAGTGAACCATTTTCGATATATTGCTTATTATTCCCTTAAATTTTCCAATACTTATACTTTTTCTCAAATGGAAATTCGTTATCCATTTTTTTGTCCTGGTTATACAAAGAGAATGGAATACTCCACATAGCAACCAGCTCTTAAAATATTTGACCATCGCTTAAAGCCTACCATATTCCCCTTGCATCTACAAGAAAATTAGCAATAAGATTGACATCTCGATTAACATGAAGCATATGGAGAATAAGCGTTTGTAAAAATAGTTTGTACAAGAGTAGAGAAAGCCATGTGAGTGTAACACATCAGGATTTTTTTATGTTTTGCTTCGTGGTTCAATAGAGGTATCAATAATTTTGCTTTTCTGGTAGTTAGTTGTAAGATTTCTTTTTTGGCTTGCAGTAGATAGTTACGTACATTCTCAAATTTTCTGGCGTAAACGATTTCCTATTATCACGTAACACGTGTCTGTATGAAGAAAAAGCTCTTTCAACGGAACATGACTTCATTGAAGCGTAGAATATAGATGCCAGTGCAGCAGGCTCTAGGGGTAGTTTTCCTGTATACTTTTCTCCCTGCAGTAATGAATTGATTTTCATATCTTCAAAAGCAGGATTTCGTTGAAGAATCTTCTGCAACTTCGAAGAACATGCAACTCCCACTGGTCCAGGCATTTCTTTACTGTAAACATTGCCAATGATATCTAGAGCATCTTTCAGTGGCAAAGTTGTAGCTTCTGGTATAAAACAAAAATGTGTCTTAATGTATGCAAGGGAAGCGGCAAGAGTGGGGCACTCAAGTGATTTCTTAGCCTTGGTAATGCAGGAAGCTTCTGTTTCATCCAATTAATTGTCGACAATTTTAACGTCTTTTAAATGCTTAGCATAAAAATAGCAGACAGTCAAGTTCCTCAGCGGGTAAGTATCGGCTCAGGTGGAAGAGGGGTTGCCGGTACTTTCTCTTTGAACAATTGTATACTTGTTGGGGCTTTGACCAAAGATATCAGGCTGTTCACGTCATCGAAATGGCTTCTAATCTCTTCTGCAAGGTGGTGCAGGCCGTGGGCCACGCACGTATAACATGTAGCATAGTCGGGTGGAAGGACTGTAGACCCTCCTCCCGGCCTTCAACATGTCTGTCACTAACAAAAGTGAAATGTGGATCTGCAGCAATCCACTTTTTCAATAAATATGATTTAGGCATTGTTTCACTATACAATTGGATTAGAAAAGTACTCTCGGTGTACTCTGTTGTACCCTCAGTGAATGGCTGGAGGCGATCCCGTTACGCAGGTTACGCTCCTCCTGACCTTCTATCAGCTGCATCCAGGTGTCACCACGCCACATGTGCTGCGTTAAGAAGTTCAAGTAACTTGAACTATCTGCTGGCTATAAGTGGTAGAAATAATTTTACATGAGTTTCAATTTGAAAATAACATTCTTCATTTCGAAAAAGGAAAAACAGCTATTTAGGTTATTTTAGGTGTCAACCTAACCTCATTTAGTTTTTTTTAGGTGTAATTAAATTCGCATATTCTGCTCCAGGAAGTGTAAAACGAATATGTATCTTGAAATGTGTTAATTAAATAGAGGAAAAATATAGGTTAAAACCTAAACATCCGGGCTCTAGTTATAACATAAAGACGCTAACAATGGTTTAACGCGACTCAAAGAAGAATTGTGATGACTTAGATCTCTTTTACTATCTATAGACGCCTGGCAACCTAGCATAACCAGATGACCTCAGGCTAAAACGTAGGACATCGTGTTGGGCAATACTTATGTAATGCACGTCAGTAACTTTCGGCCTTATTCGTTTATTCTAACACCTGTAGCACTCACGTTACGCGCTTGTTCCCCTTCTGTGTAATTCTACAAGACTGAAACTTAAGTCCACGCTGCCTCGCTTCCGAAACACTTAAAACACCTGCTGATAGTTGGTTTGATTCGACTGCACCTTTAACTCAGGACTGGCCACACAACTGCTCCGTTATACAGATACGGGATATCAAGAGATGTCCTTTGATTGTGAAGGTTCTCCCCGCCTGACAGGGGCACAAAGACCTGCGGCTCAGCTTTGGCAATATCAGCACAGAGCATAGGTATGCGTGTATTGTGATACCAGCTAAATAACACATAATCTTACTGAAATACCAGGCAAGGAAAATTTTGGATATTTATACAAAATCTTGCAATGCAAGATGGTTTGGAATTTCTCCTGACATCGGTTCAGAGGTTTAACAGTAGGACATCTCTTACATTGACCTCAAAGTAAGGTCATTGCACTTTGCCTTATTTAGTCATCAAATCACAAATCCTTAGAGTTGCCAGTGGATGGATTTGCTTTAGAGTGATACACAAAGTAAGGTTTAAAAATCTGATCTAAAAGTAAATCATGACATGAGTTTGCAACATTGCTTTTATCTACTGGTGCTTTTAAAAATGTTACAAGAACAAGAAATTACTTTTCCCCAAGAAGTCGTTTCACATAATTCTGACATAAATACTTCTAAAAATATAAAAGTTACATATATATTAATTAAATTAAAGGTGAAACGCAATGTATGTTTTTGTTTTCCCTTTCTTTGTTTCATCTCTCTTTATAATGCGCAAATGTCTCAGTGTTTTATTTTCAAAATCAGGAGGCCAAATGAGTTTTTCATAGTAGCCTTGCTGATATTCAATACGTACAGTTCTCAGATGAAAAGAAGAATGCTACTCCGGGGTGAGAGGCCGGGAGAGTTTGCCTGTTCACTGCGTGCGAGCTGCAAACTGTAGAGGAATTCCGCTGGGCCTAACGAAATCGAAACGAGTTTATCAGCTCGCGTTGATAGTTTGCTTTCTACTGTGTAAATCAGCTCCCTTGGCTGGCAACCCTGCGTGTATGTGTTTGCAAAAGGGACTATACCTTTTTCACTATAAGCTGAAAGCAGAAGTAAACCACGTAACAAGACAGCACCTCATTGGCTGGTGGGCAAACTACAACCTTTCCTGCTTAGCATGTCGTCTCTTCCTCTACAAGAAAAATAGTTCGGTTCAGATCGTAACATTTTGTGGTTATTCTCGTGCAGAGAAATTTAAAAATTCTGATGTGTTACACTCACATGACTTTCCCTACTCTTGTACAAACTATTTTTACAAACGCTTATTCCTATTTGAGAAAAAGTATAAGTACTGGAAAATTTAAGGGAATAACAAGCAATATCTCGAAAATGGTTCACTCAACAAAAAAAATGTATATGACATAAATTGTGTATTTTAAAGCGATCTATATTTTTTGTTTAGTAAAATTTTGTCTATCACTTATGGTTTACCAGTTATGCAAAAGTCGTTCACAATGAAGAATACTTTTGGAGACATTCCCAGGAAATTCGAGATATGCATTTCATTTGTCATGAAAGTATCTTAAATACATGATATTTTAATCAAAATCGTTAGAGCCATTTTTGAGGAAATTAAAATTTTCGAAAAATGTTCCATGTAAAGGGTAATCTAGGGTGGGGGGATTTTCTTGAAAACCTTCGTGTCGCATCTCTGGAAGATACTGAACCTAAATACCAATTTTGGTGTTTATCCGACTGTTCATTTCTGAGTTATGCTGTTTACAGACACACACACACGGACATGTTTCCAAAATGCTTTTTTTGGATCATGGGGTCTCAAAACATACATTTCCGGTGAAATCTCGGTATCGAATTTTTGGGTGAAATACAATACTTTCCTTACTTACTATACGTAGTAGAGAAAGTAAAAACCCATATATGTAACATTTCAATTTATGAAACTAAATGTGCTTGTTCAGATTCATCTATAACCACAGGAACTGTTATAGCAGAGGATTTAAGAGGCTATGCGCAGGCGCTGCAGTTCGTTTCCCGTTTCCGCATGAGCCGCCAGTGTACTTTTGCTACGCGTTAAAATCACCAAGTTTCCATGAGAAATTGAAATCGATTCCAGTCCAATTCCATATTGAATGCGATCCGCATTTCCATGTTAAATTCAATACGTGTTGAGATGGATTTGGATAGGCAAAGTTCGAGAATAAAATAATTCAAGCTTATATGTATGTAAACTTGGATTTAAAGATATGTTAATTTGTTTTTATGTATATTTTAAGTGGGTTTTGAGGTTAGTGAATGTTTTTGAGAAGAATAAATTGCGAATTGTGGAAGCGATAAAAGTGGCTTTACTGTGTGTTTTGTTACACATGTGATTAGCGATTTTCGCTAATAAATACAAAATGACCAGCCTGCAGCGTGTTGCAACGAGTATAGTAGAGGACAGTATCTTTGGCGTATTCAAAATGATTTGAATATGGTAGATGTTTCCATGCTACAAATTTCGATACGATCCTGTTTTCTAAGAGTTGGCCATTGTTTAGCAATAATTGAACTTCTTTGTTAGTGATGCAGAATTGTTGCTCGGATAGCTTGGGTCGCGTTTCTGTTGTGTTTTAACCTATAGTGCTAAGCGTTTTTTTTTAATTTGTTTCCTCATAAAAGGTTAAAGCAAAAGTGGTATATTGATATTAGTCATTAAATGAATCATTTCTAAAGCCTGAAGTGAGGCAGTATTTTTAACACTTAAATAATATCAGTCTAATTATATAATATAAAATAATAAAACCCGCCCTAAAGCAATATGTGTATAATATCATATATAAAATATATGTAACAGTCATTGTATTATGTTTATAATGTTATGTGAATGTATTACGTAGTTTAACAATGTAAGAGCTGTGAGAATAGAAGCAAGCTGCCTTCCGTAGCAAACAGAATTATAAAGTAGAAGCCGAAAGTTGCTAACAATGAGGTAACAATGAAGTAACCTTGAGACAACAATAAATTAGAAAATTTAATAATGCTACTAATAATTCTAGGAACAATAATGTAATATTTAAAAGTTTATAAATAGCCAGTCAACAACTATAAAAGCTTTAAGTTAAATACAAGTATTCTATTGGAGTAGGATTAGCCAATCAGAGACCTGAAATAGATGAAATGTGCAAATTCAGGCGGCAGACGCTACAAGGCAGCGTTCCCAAGCAGTTCGATTTTATATGTATTTTGTGTGAGACAAAATTCATTACGGCGAGAATAAAATAAAGTTTACGCGTTTAAAAGTGCAATTAATAAAATAATCTCACATCTCTACAGTAGGATATATCAGTAAAGTGTTATTTAATCGTGTGAAGGAATAATAAAAGGAGTAGAATACAGATTATAATTTGTGTAAGCCTTCATTCTTTAGCCACACCAGTACTGCTAAGAGATACGTGCTTCTGCAAATTACTACTGACGAAGAGCCGAGGCATACATATATAATATTTAAATAAACATTAAAATACAAAGTTGATTTTTTTAAACGTGGGGGCGAAGGCCATCGAAAAAGTGAACGTGGGGGCGAAGGCCACCGGAATACGTGGTGTAACCACAACAAATTAACAACTTCAAGTTTGGCTTCCATAAGTGGGGTAGCAACAACTATCTCAAATTGGCTCTCCAGCAGTGAGGCTAAAACCACAGCAATAACTATCTCAGAAGTTAAGAACAGTTTAATCCAGTACCTTTAATCACAGATGCCGAACTGTTCAGGTACAACTTTTATTTCCCTACTCTTAGTATTATGTTTAGGAGTTTAGGATGTAACGCAAAATATAGCAATAAGACATAAAATGTTTAAAAGCTAATGATCCCCAAGCTGCGCAATATAATGTATTCGCATTCTGTCTGAAGCAATTTCCTCTCATGGGTACTTAGTTCGCGTCATCCTCCACGTGGTGCTGCCATGTGCTCGGCGGAGTGATACATTTAAGTTTTGTTTACTTCTCCTTTCAGCTTATACTGAAAAAGGTATAGGAAACGTTTACATAGTACTCTCCTGTTCCTAGCATTCTCGTTATCTGCGGACTGTAATCATTGCCAGTTGGCGATAACAAGGACGAACAATCTAATACATAGAGTATGAAAATTGCGAAGTTTTTGCGCTACCAGTTCATTAAAAATGAGTGGTTGGCCCGCAATTAACAAGAATGAAGCGTTCACTTCTCGGATTATTCGCATACTATACTTAATCCGGCATAAACAGAAGATTTGTCGGTTTGTTTTTGTGCCTAGTGTACAACCTGAGATTTGTTTTTAGTCCCGCTCGTGTTTGTCAGAGACAGGATCATGTTTTGGTGGAGGAAGCGATGTGGAATGTATACCTACAGCCAGATGTGGCGCGACAGAGCGTGTGCGTGGCGATGATGGTGCAACTCTCGGAATGAAGCAACCTTAAACCTCACGCATAAACAACCCTAACATGTGATTGACTTGATTACAAGTGATCAGCCAGAGCCGGGTATAGTCGGTGTTCCCCACATGAGCATACACTCGTGATCACAACTATATTAAAAATCTGATGTGTTACATTCACATGACTTTCTCTGCTCTTGTACAAACTATTTTACAAACCCTTATTCTCCATCTACTTCATGTTAATCGAGATAAACATTTGCAGAAACTACCTTATTGCTAATTTCTTGTGGGTGTAAGGGGAATATATATTTGCAAGGGAAATATAGAAATACAGAAGCCTTTAAGCATAGATATATCTCTTAATAGCTGGTTGCTATGTGCAGCACCATTCTCTTTGCCACTCTTTGCATATCCAAGACAAAAAAAAAAATGAATAATGAATTCCCATTTGAGAAAAAGTATAAGAATGGTAAATTTAAGGGAATAACAAGCAATATCTCGAAAATGGTTCACTCAACAACAAAAATGTATATGACATAAATTGCGTATTTTAATGCGATCTACATTTTTTGTCCAGTAACATTTTGTCTAGCTCTGTTTACCAGTTATGCAAAAGTCGTTCACAATGAAGAATATTTTGGAGACATTCCCAGAAAATTCGAGATACGCATTTTATTTGCCATAAAAATGTCTTAAACATATTATACTTTAATCAAAATCGTATAGCCGTTTTTGAGAAAAAAAAAACTTTTCGAAAAATGTCCCATATAAAGGGTAATCTGGGTTGGGGGGATTTTCTTGAAAACCTTTGTGTCGCATCTCTGGAAGATACTGAACCTAAATACCAAGTTTGGTATTTATCCGACTGTTCGTTTCTGAGTTATGCTGTTCACAGACACAGACATACACACGGACATGTTTTCAAAAATACTTTTTTTTTGGATTCAGGAGGCCTCAAAACATGTATTTCCTGTGAAATTTCGGTATCGAATTTTTGAGTGGAATGCAATATTTCCCCTACTTACTATACACACTATACTTACTATGCTCACTGTTACATAAAATATTCTTACAAAAGCTTATTCTTCTATATACTTCTTGTTAATCGAGATGAAATTGCATTACACATGTACACATTTAATTGGAGTATAAAAAAATACAGTAGTCTAATGTGAGACCTTTACTTTGTCTACCACGTACCTAATAGGTAGAGAAGGTAATGACATTCCACCCAAAATTCTATACCGAGATTTTACCGGACATACATGTTTTGGGGCACCTGAATAAAAAAAAACATTTTTAGGTACGCGTATGTGGTCTGAACAGAATAAACGTTGGTTCACAACCGTCAGAGAACGGTAACCAGAACGGAAACGAGAACGGGAAGCAATGCACCATACAAGATATTGGTTCACAACAGCCCGGTAACGAGAACGAGAATGCATATCGATCACAAAGTGAAAGTCGATTTTGCGCATTGGGATTTCATTTGGTTTTAACTGACCAATGATATTTTTTCACCTACTTCCAATTTAGCCAAGCCAACGTCAAAATTCGATAGAGTAAACATTATCTAAATGCACATCCATTACATTTCCGATCCTTCTAGTTGTGTCAAGCTTTCATTCCTTTATTTAATCGCATATATTAAAATTGTTTATTGTTCTTTTTTCATTTCCGCTGTTCTTTGTGACTTTTGCCATTGTTTTTTAGGTGATAGCCAGTTTTGAGTTACATATAAACAAACTACAAATGACCCCTTCACCAGAGGAACCAACGCTGATTAGATTTGCGGGTGTCAGGATGTGGTTAGGAAGCACATTTACTACTAATTCCTCCCAGTTTCATGTTTCCAGCTAATATGCACAATAGAAATCTAATATGCCGTGCCCGGGAATGAGAACGAGAAAGTTAAAAGTCGGGCAACTCTTCTATTCCGTTCCCGGGAAAGGCTTCCTGTCGATTGTGAACACTCCCATTTGAATACATGTATTTCAACTTTCTTGTTCTCGTTCTGTTTATCGTACTCGTTGGTTGTGAACCAGCTTTAACTCAAAAAACGAAAAGTCGAATAAATACCACACTTGTATTTAGGTTCAGTACCTTCCAAAAATGCGACACAAGACATGTGAATGTATCGCATCAGATTTTTTTAAATAATTTTCCTGAGGTCATCCGGTAGGTTTGGCATTTGAAGCCTTCTCTGCATATGTTCTCTGATTATACTCTTGATGAACTCAAATCTCGACCTCTTACCTTTATGGAGATACATAACATACGCATTTGCGCAGCTGACTGCTATTAGAAAGTAAAATACTGCCAGTGGCCATCTCCTTGTTCGCGGGTAGCCGAGTAGTTGCTCCACTTCATGTCTAGAATGTCAATGCCGTTATGGAAACTGATCATTTCAGGTGTGTTGCTTTTCTCAGGGTATACGCAGAGTGGTGCACTGTAGAAAGCAACATAACTGCTTAAGATTTTTTTGGAACTAAAGACAACAATACTTACTAAATACAAACATACTCATTTCGGTTGGAAGGAACTCATGTGGGATTTCTCTTTTACTGGAGAGTTCCAATGTAAGTGCAACTCTTTATACAATTCATTGGAGGAAAACCAGTTGTTTGTTGTGATTTCCTGTTTGTTCCATATACAGGATGGACCATTTAAGCTGAGACTGTACAATATCTCCAAAACTAAGTGTTGTAGAAAGAAATATATTTAATAAAAGGTGCTTGATATTATGGGGGAAAGTAAATGTCATTAGTCGTGTTTTATTTGGAGGACGTTGTGATGGTCATTTTAGGGTCAATTTATTTTTTTAAATGGGAACCTATTACTTTTTCTACTGCGTATAGTAAGTAGGGGAAGTATTGTATTCCACACAAAAATTCGATACCGAGATGATTTCACCGGAAATATATGTTTTGAGACCCCCTGAATCCAACACACACACAAAAAAAAAGCATTTTTGGAAACATGTCCTTGTGTGTGTCTGTGAACAGCATAACTCAGAAACGAACAGTCGGATAAACACCAAACTTGGTATTTAGGTCCAGTATCTTCCAGAGATGCGACATGAAGGTTTTCAAGAAAATCCCCCCACTCCAGATTACCCTCTACATGGAACATTTTTTGAAAATTTTAATTTTCTCAAAAATGGCCCTAACGATTTTGATTAAAATATCATATGTTTAAGATATTTTCATGACAAATGAAATGTATATCTCGAATTTTCTGGGAATGTCTCCAAAAGTATTCTTCATTGTGAACGACTTTTGCATAACTGGTAAACCATAAGAGATAGACAAAATTTTACTACACAAGAAATTTAGATCGCGTTAAAATACACAATTTATGTCATATACATTTTTTGTTGTTGAGTGAACCATTTTCGAGATATTGCTTGTTATTCCCTTAAATTTTTCAATACTTATTTTCTCAAATGGGAATTCGTTATTCTTTTTTTGTCTTGTATATCCAAAGAGTATTAATCTGTGGCAAAGAGAATGGTGTTGCACCTAGTAACCAGCTATTAAGATATATATATGCTTAAAGGCTACTGTATTTCTATATTGCCCTTGTAAATACATATTCCCCTTACATCTACAAGAAACTTATTTGGATTAACATGAAGTAGATGGAGAATAAGCGTTTGTAAAAATAATTTGTACAAGAGTAGAGAAAGTTATGTGAGTGTAACACATCAGATTTTTTTGTCCTGGACATACAAAGAGAATGGAATACTCCACATAGCAACCACCTCTTAAAATATTTGACTATCGCTTAAAGTCTACCACATTCCCCTTGCATCTACAAGAAAATTACCAATAAGATTAACATCTCGATTAACATGAAGCATATGGAGAATAAGCGTTTGTAAAAATAGTTTGTACAAGAGTAGAGAAAGTCATGTGAGTGAAACACATCAGATTTTCATTTTACGTTGTGTTCTCACTCCTCATAAAAAACTAAACAACATTTATGTAAAACACTTTGCAATTGTTCTTACAACAACGTAACAACGAAAATTCTGAATGGCTGTGTACGAAACGCAATGAATGGTTGGACCATCCATGGATAGTCATTTGATGGTCAAATTACGTTTCGTAATTGGGAACCAACATTTTTTATTTTGTTTCCTTATTCCTCATCACAAAATAAACAGTTTTCTATAAACCATTTTCCAATGAGAAAACCAACATACAAAACGTAGGTTCCCATTAAATAATTAAATTGACCCTAAAATGACCATCATAACGTTCTCCAAACAAAACACGACTAATGACATTTGCTTTCCTCCATAATATCAAGCAACGTTTATTCAAGACTTTGTTTCTACAACGCTTAGTTTTGGAGAGATCGTGCAGTCTTAACTTAAATGGTCCACCCTGTATACATTTGGAAAGGTGAATCATACAGTTGGTTTTTGGGACTTTTTCTCTTCCTGAGACAGTGTTGCTCCATCCCCACATACATGTAAGCACTACATAAATACGATGAATGTGCAACTGCGAGGCACATGACTTTTATGCAGGTTTCTTAGGCATAAACACTCTGAAACGGCATCGGTCTCTAAACGGGATTAGACTCTCATCAACGCATGCCTGAGTTTCATTGGAATATGCTTTCTGACAGAAATAAAGATGTTGAAAATGTTGGATACAGCAGCCGCAGGATCGTATCTGTTCCTTTGTTCCCGGATAGATGCACCATCAAAGCCAAGAGTCACCAGTAAAACTTTACATCATTTTAGAGACGTTGTTGCACGAAAAATGGGACGTCCAGTACAGTTCACAAAAAGTGACGCCATGTTTTCACCTCCAGACTTGAAAATCGAACCATCAAACCAATCAATGCCTCAATTTCAGTTTTGTCTGGATTTTTGTAATTGGAGGAGGAAGGATTCTGTGATTTATTCCTTGTGGCTTGTAGTTTTGATGTACGTTGGTATCTGTTTGTTTGTTGGTATCTTAATCAAAACTCAGTGCTGAAAAACAAACGCCATATTTCTTCTGGGTCTGGATCATTACCTATACCCCCGCCGCTGTAACGTTGCACTTGACAGCTAGCGTTTAAGTTGTTACACTCGCGAAAAAACAGATGAAAAGCTTCAACCGTTTGACTTCTTAAGCCAATCACAAGGCAGCATTCCGGATGGTCGATGGCAAAGCGGAACCGGAACTAGAATCGGCTCTGTTGCCGGATGTAACTATTCCCAACCACGTGCTTCAGTTTGTGAATCTCTAGCACGAGCGTCGAGTTGTTCTTTGCAAGCTACATATTCATTGTTATTTATATTTGTGATTATTGTTTGATAGTTTTGTTATTGTTCGTTTATACACACACACACATATATATATTTCATTCATATTGTTTATTACAACAAAACTGAAGTGCTACAATGTCTAAAAACCGACGCCGATCGCCGAGTGATGATTCACCAAGTGAAAATACTTCGCGCCGAGGTGTGCCACTTAATAGTCAGGCATTGCAACTATAAAGGAGAACCCGGGAATTCTTAGAACAGGAAAAGGAGTACGTGAAGCTTCCTGGCAATCCCTCTATTCCTGCTGATAAAGCCGTACAACGAACTGCAGCAGCCCTTGGACCTGTGCCTTGGACTAAGCACGAGAACTGTTATTTACAAGGGAGTGAAACTTCAAGAGAAAGAGAACAAAATTCCTGAACCATCTGGAACGCAACAGGTATTTCTATCAACTCCAGGGAAGAAAAGAAAGCAGCCTCATCCAGTCACAAATCTTGATGCTTTCCAATTAGACGCCATACGTAGACACATTTATGCGTTTTATCATAGAAAGGAGTATCCGACCATACCAAAGCTGCTTATATCGCTTATTTTCAATTAACAATAATAATACGAAATAGTTATTATTCATCGACATTCGCTACTTACGTACACTTTTGTATCCGGCTTAGAACGATAGAAAGGAGAACAATCAGCTGTTGTTGTTTACTGGCCACTCTGGCAACGTCGCAACCACAATGTAGCCAACCTTACGCGAAGCCGCACGAACAGTCAAGTGCAAAGATACAGCGGCGGGGGTATAAGTGGTTGGCAGGCCCTATCCACGAAGACGTAGAGGTTATTCAACGGAGGGAGACACTTCACCATTGCGACCAACTAGATCTATTGTGACTACACCCCCGGGAGGCAGGGGTGAAGTGAAGGAACCACAGGAGGTCGCAGGCAGCCAGGTCCGCAGAGACACACGGAAGTCCCTACGTTTTCCAGTTTGAAACATACTAGCAGAGACGAAGAATCCTGAGAGAGGGCGACGAAGCGATCTTATACGGTAGGCCAACGCATCCTGGCGTTTACGGGGAGAAATATGTTACAAAGCTATAAACGCGAATAACATAAACAATTTACGTAAGAGTTGACCATAGTTTACATCGCCCATTACTGAATGTGTGTGCCCATTTACTGCTGGTTACTAGAGGTGCAATTAAACTTTACATCAGCATGCAGCCCAGTGAAGGGGACCTGATCGTGATAAAGTATATGCACACAGATAAGCTCTGGTATATCACAGCACTGCATACCAATTCGCGCGTACATTCAGTCTGTGATCTTAACTTAAAATGTAATGCAATAGAATAAAATGCTTTGTCAAGTCTGTGGTGAACATCTTTAGCACTTGGAATCTGCCCACAAAACCGTAAAAAGCCTCCGCTCCCGTACATTTTACGAGCAAACCGTAAAAGCTGACAAGTATGAATGAGGATTGAAACACTTGGTTAAGTCGATTTTGAATTAATCTATTACCACATTCCGATACCCAAGTGGTCTCCGTGCCCAACATGCGGGATGTATTGTAAGACTTCTCTTTCTTTTGTTCTTAAAGACAAAAAATTGAGACATGTCGTACATAATTCAGCTTGCTACACGGTCAGAGGGAGACTCAAGGCCTGCAACTTTTACCTCCCCTCTCGACAGATTTTCGTGCTCACTTTCAGCTTCTGCACAGAGGGCTTGGACCCCTCCCACCAATTATTGAGGCCTGTTCAAATAAAGATAAGAAGATCTTAAATAAACAAAATAACTGCCGAAGGGAAAAGTATTTTTAAATCGAAGACAGGTATTACCGGTTATATAGAAAAAAAAGTAGGTTAGATATTTTAATATGAGCTTAAAAAAACCACTCAGATCTGCGATCGTTTGATCTCGTAGCTCAGAATGCAATCAATTGGTGTCTAACATGCCAATGGGCGTGAAATGCCTAGAACTGTGTACAAAAGTTTATTCTTTTTGCATCGGTTTGGGTGGTGGTTCCCAAACCTTCTCAGCTGGCGTCCCTGTTTGTAAGCCATGCCCCCCAAACAATTATTATTAGATCGCTAAAATACTTTAAAATAGGCACTAATAAAGCAACTATCAGATATCAGTAATAATGCGCATTGAAGCAGGCATTGCTTGTATTTATGCCTGAAAGTACGAGGGCAGTCCCAGAAGTACTCTACCTGAAGTATATATAACGGTTGTTGTTTCAAACAAATGACTATGGTAGAAAGTACCACCATTATAATTTGACGATGCTACGTTGTTTAGTAATTGTTTGGCAGTCATCAATGGTGAACTCTCTCAGTGAATTTGTAAACATAGATAAAACTGGTCATCGTTATGTGATACAATACTTTCATTTGAAAGGTCTTAGTACAACTAATATTAAAGCTGAACTAGAATCTACTCTGCTCCTTTGTTTACAACAGTAAAATATTGGTTGGCAGAGTTTAAGCGAGGCCGTACGAGCTGCCAAGACGAACATCGCGTGGTCGACCAAATGAGGTGACCACGCCAGAAATTGTGAAGAAAATCCACAAAACGGTATTGGATGACCATCGACTGAAAGTGCGTGAGCCAGTAGACATCGTAGGCATTTCAAAGTGTGCTGTTCATCGCATACTAACTGAAAATTTAGACATGAGAAAGCTGTGTGCAAGAGGGGTGCCGCGTTTACTCACAATGGAACAAAAACAGCGTCGTGAGGATGTTTCAGTCGAGTGTTTGGCGCTATTTCGCTGCAATAAAGCCGAGTTTTTGCGTCGATGAAACATGGATGAAACATGGGTCCATCACTTCACCCCTGAGACGAAGCAATTGTCAAAACAGTGGAGAATCGTCTCCAAAGAAGGTGAGACACTTCCATTTGCAGGCAAGGCCATGGCCTCAGTTTTTTGGGATGTGCGTTGGATAATTTTCATGACTATCTTCAAAAAGGAAAAGCAATCAATGGCGAGTATTATGCAAACTTATTGCAGCGTTTGAATGATGAAATCAAGCAAAAACGGCCGCATTTAGCGAAAAAGAAAGTTCTGCTTCATCAAGGCAATGCACCGTTCACACATCCATTATCGCCATGGCCAAAATCAATTAGTTAAAGTTCGAATTGCTTCCGCATGCACCCTATTCGCCAGACTTAGCCCCCTCTGATTCCTTTCTGTTTCCAAAGTTGAAGAAGTGGCTTGGTGGTAAAAGATTTGCCAAAAATGAAGAGGTGGAGTTTGCAATTGATGGCTGTTTTGTAGAACTCGACGGTTCTCACTATCAACAGGGTATCGAAGGTATTGAACATCGCTGGGAAAAGTGTATCGAGCTGAAAGGAGACTATGTAGAAAATAAAGATGTTTGTATTTTCTTTGTTAGATCGGGTACTTCTGGGACAGCCCTCGTATCACTTGAAAAACACATTTTGACATGACAGAACAGGATAAAAATATCAAACAGTCATGTCACATATATTAAATTTGCAAAATTAGCTGCTCTCTTAATGTAAATTATAAACATTATTTCTTTAAATTTGGACTCCTCAGTTACTATGCATTTTCTATGGCAAATGCTGCTCTCAGTTTTTAGAGGTAAGTAATTTCTTTATATAATACGTTTTACACTCCCACACTGGTTTGTAATTATTATCGAGTCTGTTAAACAGGCGATTTTACGTTTACAATGAAATACACTAGTGTTTTTAGGTCGGTACGTAATGTGTGGGAAATAGAAAACAATAAAATCATTGTAATAATGAACAAAGCAGCGATGAGTTAATATTGAAATGATCACTTCCCAGTCGTAAACTAATAGCTTTTCGTAGTTGACAAATTAGCGCACGCTTTATTGCACTAAGTAGTCACTATTTTATTATTACACGAAATAATGGAACCACTGACATTAGGAAAGGAATGCTGGTATTACAAACTTCCTCAGGCATGTTGTCAGCAATGGCTCATTGGCTCAGAGCGCGAAATATTAATTGAAATAAATAAGTTATAATAAGATGCTTATAAATAATTAAATAAGTTACTAATTGCAATAAATAAATAATATTAATAAATAATCCCAACAACAAAAATAACGAAATTAACTGTAATAAAAGCCTTTGATAAAAGTTCTGTTACAAAAAAAAAGAAAGAATAAGAACCCATAATGGGCCTTTAAGCTACAAAAAGGCACATACTATAAAAACATTATAGGCACTATCAAATTAGTGTATTTTACTCCACTAAGCATGAAACATATTTACGAGGCGTATTACTTTTGCTACTATGTATAGTAAAGTAGGAGAAGCATTGTAATTCCACCCAAAAATTCAATACCGAGATTTCACCGGAAATACATGTTTTGAGATCCCCTGAATCCAAAAAAAAGCATTTTTGGAAACATGTCCGTGTGTGTGTCTGTGAACAGTATAACTCAGAAACGAACAGTCGGATAAACACCAAACTTGGTATTTAGGTTCAGTATCTTCCAGAGATGCGACACGAAGGTTTTCAAGAAAATCCCCCAGCCCAGATTACCCTTTACATGGAACATTTTTCGAAAATTTTAATTTTCTCAAAAATGGCTGTAACGATTTTGATTCAAATATATCATATGTTTAAGATATTTTCATGGCAAATTCAATGTATATCTCGAATTTTCTGGGAATGTCTCCAAAAGTGTTCATTCTGAACGACTTTTGCATAACTGGTAAACCATAAGAGATAGACAAAATTTTACTACCCAAAAAATGTAGAACACGTTAAAATACACAATTTATGTCATATACATTTTTTTGGTTGGGTGAACCATTCTCGAGATATTGCTTGTTATTCCCTTAAATTTTCCAATACTTATATTTTTTCTCGAATTCGTTATTCATTTTTTTATGTCCTGGACATGCAAAGAGAATGGAATACGCCACATAGCAACCAGCGTTAAAATATTTGACTATCGCTTAAAACCCACCAATTTCCCTTGCATCTACAAGATAATTAGCAATAAGATTAACATCTCGATTACCATGAAGAATTTGGAGAATAATCGTTTGTAAGAATAGTTTATACAAGAGTAGAAAAAGTCATGTGAGTGTAACACATCAGATTTTTTTTAAAAAATAACAGGCATTATTTTTCGAATATTTTATTATCATTCATTACGTTACGCCTTTCGCTATTTCCCCACATAGTCATCGCCGTTATTCAGGCATTTGTCGCAACAGGAAACCAGTTTTTGTATGCGTTCGTCAAAAAATGATGCCGCCTACCCTAAAAGCCAAGTCTGCACTTCTTGTTTCACATCGTCGTCGTTGAAATCTCTTGGAATTTATTCAGCTGAAGTAACAGACGAAAATCGCATGGTGCCAAATCTGGACTGTAGGGAGGGTGGTCGAATTATTCCCAACCAAATAATACTATCAAATCTTCAGTTTGTTTGGATGTGTGTGCCCGGGCATTGTCACTCATTACTGTTTCCCCATAAATCTCTCATCATTGGCGATGAATGTTTGGTGACGTAACATTTCTGACACTCACTGATCTGACTTCACAATCGGGGGGTCGTTATACTTCAAGCTTATTTTTCTATATAATCCAAATAAACCTTTGCAGAAATAGCTACAATACACATTATGTTATAAATGCATAGAGAACAGTATAGTCAAATGTTTAAGAACTGGACGCTATATGCTGGCCTTAAAATCCCATACTGTTTCCATGACATCGCGAGAAACAACTCAAGGTTGTAAGGACTTTAAGAGAATGACAAAGAAATGAAGAATTCCAACCTTTAATAATGGATCTCAGAAACAGCTTATACCAAAAAAAACTTATTTTAAGTGTTTTAAAGAGATCTACATTTTTTGTGTAGTGCGTTTCCGTCTGTCGCTTAACGTTTACCAGTTATACATGATTATACAAATTTTCTTCCAAATGAAGTGGACTTCACATGCTATTCCCAAAAAATTCAACATAAACATTTTATTTTTCATGTAAGTATCTTTAATTTATATTTTAATCAAAGCCGTTAGACCATTTTCTAGAGAAATAATAATTTTCGAAAACTCTTCCATGTAAGGGCTAGAGTCTGGGGTGCGGGAAGTTTCTTGAAAATCTTCGTGTCGCATCTTTGGAAGGTACTTAAATACCAAGTTTGGTGTTGATCCGAATTTTCGTTTTTGAATTATGCTGTTCACACACACACACACACACACACACACACACACACACACACACACACAGGAGACAGATAGACACGCACGCGGAACGTTTTTTAAAAATCTGATGGTTGCACTCACATGACTTTACCTATTGTTGTACAAACTATTTTTACAAATGCTTATTCTCCATCTACTTCATTTTAATCGAAGATGTTAATCTTACTGCTAATTTTCTTGTAGGTGCAAGGGGAATATGGTAGGCTTTAAGCGATAGTCAAATCTTTTAAGCAATACGATTGATATCTCGATTAACATGAAGCACATGGAGAATAAGCGTTTGTAAAAATAGTTTGTACAAGAGTAGAGGAAGTCATGTGAGTGTAACACATCAGAAGTTTTTTTATTATGAAACATTGTTCAAAGGACTGCGAAATGTTTTTATTTGTTTTATTTTGTGTCCCTTTAGAAATCCCCTGGAAAGAAAATAAGAGACATATTGTGGCGTGTATGTGTGTGTACTGCCACGCCAGACACATTATTGCGTCGTAGGCGACAGCATTGTTGGGGTAATTCTTTCGGCTGGGGTTTTGAAGCTTCGTCTGACGTGGCGACTCGCCACCTTCTAGCTGGTGATCCTAGCTAGCGGTGGAAGAGGGGGAAGTGAGCGTTACTTCTTTGTTTGTGTGGTTAGCGTCACCTTGGTCTGAGTGTCTGGTATGGAAGATTGTACGTGAATCGTGTGAATGCAGCCTCGTGTGTGTAGCATCTCCCCTCAATTTGTTCCTTTTTATCTTTTGTGTGTGATGTAGAGGCACCGTGCTTATACTGAATAAACCACAGGTAATGTGATTTATGTGAAATGTGTATTTTGTTATAACTATCCCACGCCTGCTCTAGAATGTGTAGTTTAAGATCCTGGTCCTCTTGCTACTTCTGCAGCTATGCCTCCCAATGTATATGTTGGGGTAACTATAGTTTAATATCCAGCTGCAAACCTTTTGGTCTCACCCCAGTATATAACATTTTAGCCCACTTTCTAAGTGGAATAGTCTGTTTGGCCATTCCTTTGGGAAGGGTATCACACACTTGCGTATATAGTTATTTATTTTTAACATAAGAGGCATACGCCCAATTACAATCCTCATTTTAAAGTGCAGTCACCTACAATAATTAATATTACAGAAAAGACAAATAAAATATTTATGGATGGCAATGGAAGTAGTGTAGAAAAATAAAAGAATAAGCAACAGAAACAATTAAGAGAGAATGAGAAGGTGGCATGTATTCACGTAAATATCTTAAAAACACAATTTTTTGTTTCAGGGTAACTCACTATACATGTTGGTGTCAAACATTAAATAGAGAATTAATAAAAGAAAGGAAAAAAAAGAAAGGAAAATAATTAATACAGCTTTATTATGCTATTATAATAAATGCATATACCTATTTCCTATATAGTATCATAATTTATAATAGTATTGCTTATTTCCGCCCTCTTTTAAGCCCCTTGTACACGATCAAATATTTGTCACATTCAATACTTTACAAAACCTTTCAAGAGTTGTCACAACCTTACAAATTTCCTGTCAAATTGTTTCCAATACTTTTAAACTCTTTGAAAGTTTTGAAAGCAAATGAGCACATGCTCTAAACGATCAAAGATTTGACAATGATTTGATGACTTTAGCCAATGAAATGCGAGTATTTACAGTGCGTCACGAAATCTGCAACATGGCGGAAAGCGAAAAGTAAACAAAAATGGCTACCCAGCCAAGGTATGTTGTATGCGAACTGATTAGGTTATACATAAGCTGGTCATGTCTGTATGTCTAGGACTCTGTGGGTTACCACAAGATGAAGCAGATGAAGAAATAATTGCCAGGCAGATTTCCGAACTAAGTATACATTAATGCAATGTTATACAGTGTGGTTAAGCTATCATTTGGTGTTATTTCCATTGTGTTCCATAATCGTAATGTGATTTCATTGGATATAATACGTGAAAGTGCTACATAATATTGGTATAGAACAGTATTTCATTGCAAACTATTATACCATGACGCAAACAGTAAATTGCTTTGTGCGTGATTAATTATTTAATAATGTGTTTTGAAGGGTTTCAGTTTGAAAAAAGACAACTTGTAAATACACATTTATGATATTGTCAAGTTTTGTCCAATCTTGTCACATATTGAAAAAATGTTTGATAATCTTTCTTGTAAACTGTTGAATTGAAAAAAAAGTTTGATCGTGTACCTACAAGGGGCTTAAGGTTATGAAATGTGTCCCCCTCTCCTTTAAGACGATTTTAGGAACCAGACAATAAAGAGGGGCAATTATTGCATCTTTGAATGCAGATCACTACAATCTGCTCCGCTGCTGAAGTATGCCACTTCTTCATCAAATTTCGTAATTTTTGTTTTAACTGTAAACATGCAGGTTACATCCTGTAAAATGATATTTTTAAAACTTACACTAAAGCATCGGTTTGAACCGATTTCGCAATGCTTCATGCAGTGGAGCCAGCCCAAAAATACAACAGGTGGCTCTGAAGCCGGGCCCGGCTCCTTGTAACGAGGAAGTTTTAGGTTACAGATCACCGTTATGTTGCAAAACAAGAACGGCCTTCTCAAACAAATAATTATTATTGCAAGGTTGCAACAAACATGCGTCACAAAGCCATGCTTATTGTGTAAGGCAGTTCCTTCATTGCAAGCTTACTGAAAGATACCTGGGCTGCTGGAGACACCTCTTGACAGTCTGTTGTCCAGTTTAGGCATATACTGGGATCATCATCGATACTACTGTGCTAAAGCAATATATCGCGATCTACGCTTACTTACTCGATGCTCTGCGTGTCAAACACATCAAGAAAGTTAAATAATACTCTGAACTTTTACTGCCTACCTTTACGTATAATAGATATTATCGATCTTGTTTAAAGTGCAATCAAGGCCTACAATTACGTAATAATGATGATATTAATAAACTCGAGTTATGGCATGAAAAAGTGTATCTAAATATGGTAAACCCGGCTTAACCGAAACGGAGGAGAAGGAAAAAGAAAACATACGAGATGCTCAAATTCGCGTTGCCAACTTTGATGCGAATTAGAAGATTTTTGTTTTTTTTTTTTGTTTTTTCTACTACGTATAGTAAGTAGGGGAATTATTGTATTCCACCCGATACCCAGATTTCACTGGAAATACATGTTTTGAGACCCCCTGAATCAAAAAAAGCATTTTTGGAGACGTCCGTGTGTGTCTGTGAACAGCATAACTCAGAAACGAACAGTCGGATAAACACCAAACTTGGTATTTAGGTTCAGTATCTTCCAGAGATGCGACTGAAGGTTTTCAAAAAATCCCCCCACCCCAGATTACCCTTTACATGGAAAATTTTTCGAAAATTTTTATTTTCTCAAAAACGGCTATAACGATTTTGATTGAAGTATCATAGTTTAAGACATTTTTATGGCAAATAAAACGTATATCTTGAAATTTCTGGGAATGTCTCCAAAAGTATTCTTCATTGTGAACGACTTTTGCATAACTGGTAAACCATAAGAGATAGACAAAATTTTACTACACAAAAAATGTAGATCGCGTTAAAATACACAATTTATGTGATATACATTTTTTCTTGTTATTGCTTGTTATTCCCTTAAATTTTCCAATGCTTATACTTTTTCTCAAATTCGTTATTAGTTTTTTTTGTCCTGGTAATGCAAAGAGAATGGAATACTCCACATAGCAACCAGCGTTAAAATATTTGACTATCGCTTAAAGCCTACCAATTCCCCTTGCATCTACAAGAAAATTAGCAATAAGATCAACATCTCGATTAACATAAAGCATATGGAGAATAAGCGTTTGTAAAAATAGTTCGTACAAGAGTAGAGAAAGTCATGTGAGTGTATCACATCATATTTTATTTTAGTTCCATTTATACCCGCCTTTTAGCTACATTGGTCTTATCGGAGGCCTTTCCTTTGAAACTTATTGCCTACTGGCAATTGTGTTAACTCGTGTAACTCTTGTCGTTGGGTTTCTTGCACTTTTGGTTTCTAATCATTCGATCACACACACATTCACACTCTCATTTATACTTCCAGACTCTGGGGAGGATAGGGATTAATCTTGGCTAGAGAAAAATCCCCACCCCAGCCGGGAATCGAACCCGGGACCCATCGCACAGCAGGCAGTTGCTCTACCCACTGAGCTACGGGGCCAGCCAATATTTGGTATTGTATGCAATTAATCTTCGGCCCTACCCACATTCCACATTGTGCCGTTACAAGTGTTAACAACGTATTCAATGCGGAGGCTCAGTGTTATTTTATTGCTAGTGTTACTCAGTGTGGTTTATTTAAGACGTCGGTGAAAAGAACGCGTGTTGTAATAAGCATTGAACAAAAACTCGAAGCCGTGCCGGTCCTCGTAGCCGTGGTCGCTGGAGTGTATAGCTCCGGCGCTCCGCCAAGCTGAGGGTCGCGGGTGTTTGCTTGTGTGTGTATGTGTATTGTGTAGTGCGGTAATAAGCAGTAAAACACAGTATTATAAACCGGGTAAAACAAGGGAACTTTTAAAGAAAACAAAAAGCCGTTAGTGACAGCGGACGAGGGATTCAAAGCATCACAGGTAAGAAAGACTACAAATTCGTATTAAAATCTTAACGAAAATTTTTAATTAAGTCACTATCAATGACACAAAACTTTTTGTTTTTAGGTTGCCTTGCGCTTTGTTGAGCAAAGCAGTGAATCAACGCCAACAGATGTAATGGAAAGATAGAATGAAACGATTGAAAAATTCAATGCCATAGCCGGGATTTGAACTAGGGATCTTCGGTTTCCGTAACAAAGTGAGCTACCATGGCAAACTGCCAGTATGACATCAAATTCCCCAACTGTGCGAGTTGGGGAATATATGCGAGTCAGTCGTACCGGCATGTTGACACGGTAGGCAACTGGACGGAAACCGGAAGATCGCTGGTTCAAATCCCGGCGATGGCATTGAGTTTTACATTCGTCTGATTCGACGTTTCCAACGTTGCCCTATACACGGCTTGTGTGGAGGAACACCTAATGCTTATCAAACGGTGGCATGAAGCTGCTCGCAACTATTGCGAGAACAAAGTTCAGGAAATAGTTACTCATTTTATGAAATAGTATTTGTAAATACTGTAATGCATATTTTAACGCTGTGTGCAGGTGTAGTTTTTTATTACATGCATTTCGCGTACAATCATTTTCTTCCTTTCGCTGCTTAAAATCGTTACCATCGTTTATCCGAAAAAATGCGTTATTCACAACGGCTCTGTCCTTCGATTAAGTGGGGTTCTACTGTAGTAATACAAATAATTTCATATTATACATATCATGTCTGCGCATGTAGAAAACAGATGAATAGTACTGTCATGTTGAAACGCTGTTGCTATAAGGCCTGTATTATTTACTCAACGTTAGTGGCACGTTAATACTGCTTGTACCTTGCTATTTGGACCATACACTATGTGATCAAAAGTATCCGGGCACCCCCACAAACATACGTTTTTCATCTTAGGTGCATTTTGCTGCCACCTACTGCCTGGTACTCATTATCCGCGACCTCAGTAGTCATTAGACATCGTGAAACAGCAGAATGGGACGCTCCGTGGAACTCACGGACTTCGAACGTGGTCAGGTGATTGGGTGTCACTTGTGTCAGAAGTCTGTACGCGAGATTTCCACACTCCTAAACATCCCATTCTGATGTGATAGTGAAGTGGAAACGTGAAGGGACATGTGCAGCATAAAAGCGTACAGGCCGACCTCGTCTGTTGACTGACAGAGACCGCCGACATTTGAAGAGGGTCATAAAGAGTAATAGGCAGACATCTATCCAGACCATCACACAGGAAGTCCAAACTGCATCAGGAACCACTCCAAGTACTGTGACAGGCGTGCGGTGTGAAACCTTGCATTTCATAGTCGAGCGGGCGCTCATAAGCCACACATCACGCAGGAAAATCCCATACGACTCCTCGCTTGATGTAAGGAGCGTCAACATTACACGATTGAACAGTGGCAAAACGTTGTGTGGAGTGACGAATAACGGTACACAATGTGGCGATCCGATGGCAGTGTGTGGGTATGGCGAATCCCCGGTGAACGTCATCTGCCAGCATGTGTAGTGCCAACATTGAAATTGGGAGGTGGTGGTGTTATGGTGTGGTCGTGGTTTTCCTGGAGGGGGCTTGCACCCCTTGTTGTTTTGCGTGGCACGGTCACAGCGCAGACCTACATTGATATTTTAAGCACCTTATTGCTTCCCACTGTTGAAGAGCAATTCGGGGAGGGCCATTGCATCTTTCAACACGATCGAGCACCTGTTCATACTGCACGGGCTATGTTGGAGTGGTTACACGACAATAACATCCCTGTAATGGACTGGCCTGCACAGAGACCTGACTTGAATCCTATAGAACACCTTTGGAATGTTTTGGAACGCCGACTTCGTGCCAGACCTCACCAACCTACATCGATACCTCTCCTCAGTTCCGCACTCCGTGAAGAATGGGCTGCCATTCCCCAAGAAACCTTCCAGCACCTGATTAAAAGTATGCCTGTGAGAGTGAATGCTGTCATCAAGGCTAAGGGTGGGCCAACACCATATTGACTTCCAGCATTACCGATGGAGGGCGCCACGAACTTGTACGTCATTTTCAGCCAGGTATCCGGATACTTTTGATCACGTAGTGTATGTCCTCAGTTTCTAAATCATGTACATACGAGTAGTTTGTACCAATGTGCCATCTCCAAGTCGCTAAGTTATTCAGGAAGTGGGGGTGGAGAAAAACATGAAGGGGTTCAAGAAGCTCTAGTTTATTTTTGGGGTTAATTACGCTTGGATTTAGCACACTATGACTTTATGACTTAAAACTTGGAAGCATTCTATACTTTTCCTTCTATAAATTACACATTCAAGATTCAAATTATAAAATACCATTTTATCAATATTATTTTGTAGAAATACTCAGTCATCAGCGTGAATTCTAACATCAATATCTACATAAGTGTGTTTGCTGATTTGCATGAATCAAATTAATTTTTTCGTCAATTTTACTATTAAATTTCTCATTTAAATTCGTAACTGCTCAAGAATAGTTGCTGCATAATCCAAAATGCAAACTGAAAATCCCATTCTTTTACTCTATATTCCAGTGTATATTCTTTAAGTACCGAAATTCTGTTTGACAAGCAGACAAAATGTGTGTAAAGAACATTGCTGCTAAAATGGCATTAAGGTTGAGAATTTAATTTGTCTTCAGCTAAGTACTTATGACAGAAGGACCTTACACTCAATTTAATGACTTTTTCATTACTTTATTGTCCAGTACACACCCTGGGTATCCTCATTAGCACTACTTGTCTCTAACCGAACTTTGTGAAATAGGATTTTTTAACTTAACTGTGAAATCCTCCATGAATGAGTCTGGGTAATTTTTTTACAAAATAATTATAATTCCTAATCTTAAGGCAGAGCGAGTTTTCGAAATGTTTCGATTTTATACTTTTTGAATAGAAACTCCATATATGTAGCTATTTCACGTGTTGAACTCGTTTATTTGTAATGAATTACCACCACTGTTCTTTCAAAGGAGATGATCTAGGGAATTACAAAAGAAACAGCGAAAAGAAAGAAAGGAGAAAAGAACTACAGTTACAATATGCTCACTTAGTCTTTCTGAAACGTTTCAAATGTTTTTGGCTTACACAAAATAACTAGAATTTAAATTACACCGAAGGCGACATCTCAGTTACATAAATGTACTTGCTAACTTCCTGAAATTGAAACCCGTAACACCTTTCCTCGTCCAGCAAAGCCAATAATTTCGTGATTGCATGAAATTTAGAATGCGTAAAAAGTTCACTGCAGTAAATGTACAAAAGTTACGTGTAAAATAAATGGAAATTCCATTTTTATAAGAATCCTTTAAGACCTGGTAGTACTGCTTCTTTCTGTCACACATGCGAAATTCTTCCTGATACCACAATAAACTATTAAAGCAAAGAATACCATTTCCTAGATATACACTGATTTCTAGTCCATATTTTATGTTTAATAACATGAACTGTAAACAAAAACTGTCACAAAAAATGAGAAATTTATTATCTCGCAGCCATATAACGTGAATAAGATAAACAATACACATGAGGGAGTTGACTTCACAATTCATGTCGTGTATTTCCGAATGTTCGCGCCCATTTACTGCTGCTTAATAGAGATCACTAGTGGTGCAATCAAATTTTAAATCCGCACGCTATGCGTTTGTTACAGCCCAGTGAAGGGGGACTATGATCTTGATGAAGGATGGACAGACAGATAAGTTCTGGTCCATCGTAGTACTGTATACCAATTAGCACAGTACATTCAGTCTATAATCTTAAGTTACAATGTAGTGCAATAGAATTTAATGCTTTGTAATGCTCTTGGTGAAAATCTGTAACATTTTGAATCTGCCCACAAAGGTGTAAAAACGCCTCCTTTGCAGTAAAGTCGTGAAAAGACTTTCGCGCCCGTAAATTTTAGCAGGTATGCATAAAGCATTTTTATGGAAACAATTTTCAAGATATGATCAACAATGTTAAGGGCTCAGTTAGCTACATATAGCTGATAACAGAGCTGTATGAATATTACGGATAGTAAACATAACAAATATTTGTCCGATGCTAATATTGTCGTCCTCCGTGGTGTAGTGTTTGCCATGCTAGCCTCTAGTTCCGGAGGTCGCGGGTTCAAACCCGGCGTAGGGCGATGGATTTTTTCGGGCATAAAATCCCTAGCATGGCTTCCTTCGGAAGGGAAGTAAAGCCGGTGGTCCCATGTCGTAGATTTACGGCACGTAAAAGAACCTCAAGGTCTGATAAAGCGGCCCCAGAGCAAAATGTCCGGTCTTTCATGACCAATATAGAATGGGACGCTAAGGACCAGAGTAGTTAAAGAGCGTCCATAAATAAAACTCAATTTAATTTGATGCTAATGTCAGTTTAGGACGTGAAAGCCGTATTACTGCATTAACTCCAGAAACATTGAGAAGTGAGTCAATCAATAATGAAGCGTTCGCACTATTATAAGGCCATTTCTCTGAACGCTGCTTCTAAAGCTCCTGCCGTGACAAATGTGAATGACTGAGAAACTTTTTCCTCCAGGTTTTTTTTTTCCGTTACTTGAGGTTTAACAACATTTCCCTGGCAAAATTCTGCTCTATAACAGTTTAAACGTATAGTTCACATATCTTGGAAATTTAAAACTCATTCATGTCACGTTTGATGTAATTTAATTTTTAACCATCATTCAATACTTAGCAAAACATTTATTAAATAGGTTGAACACCTCTACCATATTGCTATGGTTACCCGTCAGTTCTTTTAGATACATAATTCAGCGTGATAGCCTTAGTTGCGTGGTGACATTCATGTATTATCTGTTTTATTTCTACTTCTCCCTCAAGTATTGTCTTCCTTTGTAATACATCTTGAGTTTGCATAATGTATTCGTAAGGCCAGCAGAGCATCTTACAAGCATTCTCTACATACTCTGCAGGTTGCAGATTTCTCTGCTATAGTCGGCGTTTGCCCATTCCTGGCTACGATCATGAAATGCTCTCACAGATGTTTCTACATTGTGAAAAAGTGGCACGTGATAGGAAAAAAAGCGTAAATGAAATCAAAGAACCTAATTGAAATAACTGTGCAAAGCTATGCTTATGAAGCATCCAGTAATCCAAATGGAAAATCCCTCTCTTTGAGAAAGCTTTCCCGAAAAGGAATAGCGCCAAGTATAAAAACTATTCCCCGACGTACAGGGCTGACATTTGCTGCATCGTGTACCAAGTGCGTAGTCTGTTTATGTTTGAAGTGGAACGGTCTAATCTCAAATCACTAAGGGAGTAACCTCCAGAGGCTATAGCTACTGATTACCTCTGATAAAGCAGTTGGAAAGCTGCGATATGCTTGAATTTCCTCCAGTATCTTTGAGGACAATCGTCAGGAACAGGGCTCTCCTTTGAAACACACAGAAATTAAATACACAACCGCATATAAGCACTTTCGCCTTCATGCTGATCACTCAAATATGCAACTCATGCAGTTTCCATGCATCTGACAACACAGTAGTGCACACACATTTTCCCAGCTCACTTTACAAACCAATAATGGATTTAAACTGCGGTTGGTTATGTCCAAATGTTGACCATAAAATACCAGGGCGTCCAATAAGTAAGCTTCCCTATTTTATAAAAAACATTTCACACAATTGATCATGTTGAATTAATTTTATTTATATTGTACAATTCCTTCTGTTACTTTTCTACATAGTCAACATGTTTTTCCAAGCATTTTTGGGGACGTGACACAAGTTTTTCCAAGCCATTATTGTACCAGGTCAGGTCCTGTGCTCGCAACCAGCTGTTCACTGATTTGACTTCATCATCGATGTTAAAAGTGCTTACCTTTGAGTTGGAGGAACATGTGAAAATCACTTGGGGCAAGCTCTGGTGAATATGGAGGATGCGAGAAAACTTCCAAGTTGAATCTTGACCCAGGCGGAGCTTAGAAGATTCAACTGGGAAGTTTTCTCGCATCCTCCATATTCACCAGATATTTTCCCAAGTGATTTTCACATGTTCCCCTGACTCAAAGGTCATCTTGGAGGTAAGCACTTTAACACCGTGACGAAGATCAATCAGAAGTGAACCAGAAGTCGGGTCCTGTGCTCGTAACCAGCTGTTCACTTCTGATTTATCTTCGTCACGGCGTTAAAGTGCTTACCTCCATGATGACCTTTGAGTCAGGGGAACATGTGAAAATCACTTGGGAAAACATCTGGTGAATACGGAGGATGCGAGAAAACTTCCCAGTTGAATCTTCTGAGCTCCACCTGGGTCAAGATTCAACTTGGAAGTTTTCTCATATCCTCCGTATTCACCGGAGCTTGCCCCAAGTGATTTTCACATGTTCCTCCAACTCAAAGGTAAGCACTTTTAACAGTGATGATGTTGTCAAATCAGTGAACAGCTGGTTGCGAGCACAGGACCCGACCTGGTACAACACTGGCCTGGAAAAACTTGTGTTACGTCCCCAAAAATGCTTGGAAAAACATGTTGACTACATAGAAAAGTAACAGAAGGATTGTACAATATAAATAAAATTAATTCAACATGATTAATTGTGTATAATGTTTTTTTTTATAAAATAAGGAAACTTACTTATAGGACGCGCCTCGTATGTTTGGTCCATAGTTATTCCGATGTAGTTAATATTGCTCAAAAGGTAGGAAAGTGCACAGAAAATATTCTTTCTCTGCAGTCATGAATAGTCTTTCTTCCAAGGAATGCATCCATTCAAAATAAAACAGTTCTGAATATTCCAGAAATTACTAACGTAAGCAGATGAATGGGAGTTGCTGAATTCAAAGCTTCATAAAGGCATTTTAACACGGAAATGTTAACTTGCTGTTTGACCGAAAAGTCGGGTTAAGTGAGATACTCTTCGGAATCTTCATTCATCCTGCAAAGGTTAATGCTAGCTGAAACTGTCTGTCATAAACTGTAAACTTAATCGAAAGGAGAACAAAGGAATGAAAGTTTAGATGTAAATTTTAAAATATGAAAAACTTATCGGATTACATGAACGAGAATGGGAGATTTGATGAAGTAACAATGTTTTACAAAAACAATTACAATTTTGATATTTTGACATAATTTCAGCTTGCTTACTCCCCTTTGTTGCTTTGTTTAGAGTGCAAACAAAATAAATAAATAAAGGAAACCTCAGGGAATTCTTGTGCATTGGTCATGTAACACGGTACATTGATGTAAATAATGAAATCACACCGCAGAATCTCCCTTTTGATCCTGAATTTTCAATTGCGGAGTTTAGATTAAGTACTGATCAAATTCTGAAATTACATATAAAAATCTGCTTATATAAAACTAATTCGTATATTTGTGAATAAAAGTTTATTTGGCGGTTCTGCTTTCATTCGACTTTTGTGAAGCTAACCCGAATTATTTCACCTGCTTCCATAAATTCAAAAACCATTTCCAAGTGCTAAGGCTCGTTTGACCGTCTTTGGGAACTCGTGGAGTTAAAAATTACACTCTATTATTCGCTTTATGTATTTGAAAAAGAAAATTTAATGCATCCCATAAAATAATAGAACACAAAGAAATAATCGAACAAAGTATTTTATAGCGCAACTGCATATTTATTTAAAGCATAGCTCAGAAATAACACAAATTGGTATCATCCAGGATTAGAATTGGTTATCTAGAGATTTGCACTAAGTAATTTAGTTTCATTACTATCCAATGCTTCGTCTTATTATACAGGGTGATTTATGAAGAACTGACACATTTATTTCTTTGTTTCAAAACGAGTTATGCTAGCGACAACTTATTATACCTGAAATGCAGAGGAATTTTGGGAGATTATTTATCTCTATAGCAAATGTTGAAAATGTCCTCCATCCTGCATAAGGCACAACTCAATAAACACGTCGTTCAATGTTACTGGCCACTCGTTGGAGGACTCTGTTGTCAATAGCTTGAATCTCTGTGTAATGTTGCACTTCAGATCGTCCATTGTGTGGGGACGTGTGGCATAAACCCTATCTTTTAAGTAACCCCATAGAAAGAAGTCGGCGACGTCAAATCCGGAGATCTCGGTGGCCACAGGTTCTTGGAAATTATCCGGTCGTCAAAGAAACTTGCAATTAGTGCCATGGATTCATTTGATGTATGGCATGAGCCCCGTCCTGCTGAAAATATCCTTGACTCAGTCCTACATCGTCTAGTTGCTCAGCAAACTCCATGAAAATCCGTCGGTACTCAGCAGTGTTCACATTGTTTTAAACAAAATTGGTCCTACTATTCTCTGTGCGGCTATTGCGCACCAAACTCCGATTTTAACCGGTGCATAGTTGCTTCATGAATAACACGTGGATTTTCGCTGGCCCAATAGCGTGAGTTATTTGAGTTAACATAGCCGGATAAATGGAACCATGCTTTATCTGTGAACCATGTGATGGACAATAGGGCAGGATTTTGTACAATGAACGCCTGTAACCAACGACAATAATTCAGTCGTCTATCCTTATCTGGTTCCTGTAACTGATGGACAACCGTAATCCTATACGGCTTTAGGCCTACACTTTTCACAGCTCTCTGACACATTGAGTAGCTGTACCCTGTCTCCTGCAATAAACGTCTTAATGATTGTTTGGGTGACTGATCCAGTCGTGCTCTTACGTGGGAAGCCTAGATGAACGAGTTTTGCGTTTTTCACTCACCAGAGATCCATTGTTTCCAATTTGTTTACCAGTCTCAGTATTGTGTTTCTTTGGGGAGGATTCCGAACACCAAATTCTCTCTGGTATGCCCTTTGAGTAGCTGTAATTGAATTCGTAATCCTGTATTGCTGTACAAGGAAGAGTCGTTCATTTAATGTGCACTCCATTTTCAGGTTGACTAAAATCTCAAAAACAGTTGCCGACAATAAAACTAGCAATTACGAATAAAACATGAACATCTGCGCATCTAGTCACAGGCAATCGAAACTCCAGAACATTATGCTTAATTTGGTGCTAAAATTGGGACAATGAGTGAATTTCGAACAGAATAATTAAAGAAATAAATGTGTCAGTTCTTCATAAATCAGCCTGTATAATTCAGTTCTTAAGTTATTCTAACAAATTGAAAAATGTATTACATAGCAAAGAACATTTTAAATAAATTAACATTAACAATACATTCGATTAAAAAAAGCTAATTTAATTCCATTTCCATCCACAGCTTTATTCGGAGATCCTGTTCATCATGAACCGGACACAGAATACAAATGTCAGATACTGTCCCGAGTGTGGCTAGTTGTTTAATTTAGTCCCCCAATTTCTGGTTGAATTTTAGATCTCTAATTTTAGACCCCTTGTTTTTCAGAAAACGCAAGAAATTACCATCTCAGAATCCTAGGTTGAGTAATTTATCACGATTATCTTAGCAGTTGAAGTGTAACCCTTGATTTCTGGAAGAAAGACTATTGTACAGTTCTACAAACATAAAGCAGTGACAGGAGTGTTTGTACTTGACCAGAGCTCGGAGATAGCTCACCTCGTCTGTTGCAGTTAGGACGGGCGTTGCGGACCGAGGAGTTAGGAATGGGTTTACCCGCGGGTGTAACACACCAGCAGTAACCCGTCTCCACGTGACACTGCACTGGGGCAAAACTGCCGTCTTCGAGGCAGGTGGGCTCGAAAAGTAGTGGACGCCGCACCAGGGCCAAACACGGGCTCGCTGCGGAACATGATGTAACAGTATTAACTTTGATCATCCCTGCTTGAGTGGCCAAATCAACGCAGAAACTCTACCAAACTTGTGTCCACCTGTGAAAAAGTAACAGTAATGCATCTTCCGTCTTTATCACTGAGTAAAACATTAGGAAATAACGAATAGTTGCTACGATATTGCGTGCATCCTGTTAATATTCATATGCTGTGGAAAAAACAGTCATGATATTCTAGAGTATGTAATGTGGAATCTCTGTTCAAAGCTTTTGCAGACAAGAGCACATTATTGAACATCTCGTAACTTGAAAGAATGTTTGCGGACAACAAAGCTTTAAAGAATAATTGTTTTACATGATACAATGTTCATCTTGTATGCGGTGTTAACCTCTTCATGGATGAAGGTATCATAATTCATGATTTAATTTGCTTTTATTTCACAAGTATGGCTTCATGAATGCATGAAGGTAACGTTTGGTACCAGAGCGTGTTGCTACAAGAGTGTGCAACACCTGATCGGAAGTACTAGTTTGCAGAAGTTTGGAACCATGTTTTACATAAAAATTCATATTATAAAAGGGTAAAAAATATTACTTGAAATGTACATATCTATTATTGGTTACTATGCATAAATAATTTGAAATTAATTAATGAAAGTATTAATAATATCGAAAAATAGTGATGTACACAAAGGATAACATTATGCATTTAGGTGTACTGAAGATTTTGAGGTTATGTAACCATTCGTAATTTTACACCATAGTTCTTCGATCTAATAATCTTGTATTCTTGCTTATGAGAATTATTTTAGTATTTCAGGTACGTTATTACAATTTTTTAATTTAGTAAAGGACAGAAATATCAATTATCAAAGGAGGAGATTGTGAAATTACTACCACCTTCAGATTCTGAAAGGAAGTATCTTCTGAGAGCTGTTATAAGGGAAATGGGAGAACATGCTTCCTGATGAACAAATAGTACCACCTACATTAGAAGCGGAAGAAAATAAAGTTAAAATGTGGAATAGAAAAGAAAAATCCATTGTTTCTGTTTCTGGTCCATTTAGTCAACATGTACATGGGTAGAGTGGACCTTCTGGATCCTATGGTTGATTGCCCATTGGCCCCAGTAGTTCAAAAGTAAGAAATGGTACTTGAAGAGTTTTCCACGTGGTTAATATCATACTAGTAAACGTATAAAACCTTATAGAGATATTAATGGCAATAAATGTTATTTTGTGAAATTCAGATTTATTGTGCTTGATAATGAATATGAAAAGAGAGGGCAACCTTGAAATGATGCTGTTGCCGATCCACCACCTAAGAAACACACAGCTGTTTTAAATACAGCAATTGCTAACTTAAGATTCCATGGAAGATGACAGAAAAGGCAATGCGTTGTCATTATGACACATGTAAATGAAGAACGAGATGTAAGTGCAAGAAATGTAATACGCCCTGAATGTATTGATAACTTCCACGAAATAACATACGTGCTGTTCAAATTTTTCAATTTTGTAAACCTTTTCCATGCTTGTATTAAAGCCTCAAATACATAATGGACACATATGATACCATATTCATAATTTGTTCAAAAAATAATAATATACATTGATGAGCCTGAAATCATATTATTTAATGTAGATTTAACAATTTTGAAGTATTAAATGTTTTTTTCTCATGTTCCTTGATAATTCGTTCATGAAGAGGTTAAACAGAATTTGTCGTTAGGAAACATTTAATGGAAGTACTAGCTGAACCTGCACCTCCGCTCGCCTTATTCCTCTGCGTGATGGCATTGGCTCTCTCTCTCTCTCTCTCTCTTGTTTGCTTGCAGCAATCAGTAACAAACCTAATTTTTCTGGAGGGGATGTTGGTAAAAATAAAACTACATGTAATTGTGTGTGTGTGTGTTTTATGGGAATTCAGCCCTCAGGGCCTCACCTTGGTGAGTATGGGAGTGGTGACCCCGAGGTACCTGAGCCACCCAGTGTCTGGGGATATAACTAGTCCACCCTGTCTCCTGGGGTCACAAATAAGGAGACCTGATCCTCCAGGTTGGGGGTTAAGCATGGGGCTCTCAACCCCACTTGTAAAAACCTTGTAAAGAAGGATGGCTTGTTGTTGGCTTGGAATGTTCAAACTATGTTATGACCTGGAAAAATGAAAGAAGTGGCAAATAACTATTAAGGTATTGGCTGGACAGTAGTGTTGCAAGAAAAAAGTTGGAGTGGAAAAGGAAGAATAGATAAACAGGATTACACATTATTGTATTGTGGATCAACCGAGCCTGGACTACACAACATAGGATTTATTATCGCAAAGGGAATAAAGAAGAGCCTAATAGAGTTGGACCCAGTTAATGAAGGATTGTGTAAAATAGACTTAAGGTCCAATTTCGAAATGTGACTATACTTTCGGTGTACGCATCTGTGGAGGAAAGGACGAGTTCACAGGGAAGAGTTTCGTGAGAGTTTGGAGAGTGTGGTGAAGGAGTTTAAGGATACGTTGATGTTCTTGGGTGATTTTGGTGCTGGAGTGGCGGGGAGGCAAGTGTTACAGGAACTAGGTGTTGAGGTTGGTGCCTTGCATGGACAGTTTGTGATTGGAATTAATTGGATTATTAAGCAAGGAAGTTTCTCTTATAACTGTGTAGAATTGCATTGTACGTTTATTTGCTCAGGGTTAGTTCTTATTTGCCATATTCTGTGAAATTTCTATTGCTTAAGTTTTGCATTTGTTGATTTCCTATTTCTATTTTTGTAATCCTGGTGTTTCTCTCTGTGAATGCTCTGACTGTATTGGTTTTGTGATTATCTGTATAACCAGAGCTGCTTCTGTAATCTGAGTTGCTTAACTTGTACTTGTTTTATTTTTATTGTATTGATGTACTGACTTGAATAAATTTATAGCCAGAGGGTGGCACTAATGACCGCCGCAGTTTTGCGCCACTCAAACCGCTATTACTACTATTATGGGATTCAGAGGGGTCTCAAGCAATACTGCAGACAGTAAAATGCATACAACCATCACCTGTGAAGTATTCGTTCCAGTATGCAAGCAATCGACTGATGATGTAACGTGGGTGTAAATGTTTTATTACGGTACGGGATATTGATCGTTGTTGACCGAAAGCAAGTAGTCACGGGATGAACGGTGTTCTCGTGATCGACATCATCGTCACGGTGTCCTGATGAGAACAGTAATCTGATCTCACGTGGCATTGGTTACTCGAGAGTGTCTCGTTCTGGGAAAGTGGAGTAACCTAGTTCACCAATGAATTACTGCACGAAGGGCGAGCGGCCAACCGCAAATCAACTCCTCCAATAAACATTTAAGCGTTTTCCCAAAACTCTGTTGATGCCAGAATCAAAATTTACATCTACCTGGAGAGTGATAGAATTTTGAATAAAACTGATCCAATTTTCAGTGTCATGTGATAGTTACAGAACATAAGTGGTGTAATGAGTCAATTTATGTATCTGCTTTGATCATGGCAAAATGCATTCCGGTAGACTATACGTTTTCACCTCCAGTAGATCCACTTTTGGCAGTCTTTGCCACAATATTGTTAAACGTTTTAAGCTGATTTCATTAAAAGCTTTATGAAATATAATTCAATACAGATTTCGCGTCGGATTACACTGCACGGAGATTAGGTTACCTTCCTCAGAAATCTTTTCGTCTCCTTTTGTGAGACTTTTTCAAAAGACATTCATCTAAAGGAGAGAAAAAAACTAGTATCTTCTTTACTAATTTTGTCCGTGCTTAAATTTATTGTAAAGTATGAACCAACACAATGAATATCTGATATGAGATTTTAAAGGAACACATTTTTATTTACTCGCTAAAAGGGCACGCATTAGTGGTTCAGTGTTTTCTTGCATATACCAGCTGAAATAATAACTTATGATCGTTTTTCTTTGCGTAAATGATTCAGTTAAAGGACTTGGAAGATTTAAAATATTGTATAGGTATGTTGTCTGAGGCAAACTCCACCAAAAAGAAAGTTCAATAACTCACTGAATAACACAAGTATTAAAATATCGTTTACGGCACATGATAGAGGAACCTTTGAAGCTTCTATGCTTTTGATAGTCAGTAAGGGCAATATAGAGTCCTGAAGGAGATAGTTCTTAGCTATATCATATCTCTGGGATCGGCAAAGCACATAATGACCGTATACGGGGATCGGAAATAGACCTCACCTACAGGAATACAAGCCACATTTGCATGATTTGCATTAGATGATAGCTCCATCTGCAACTGACACTCCAGAGATGTCAGAGAACTCTTACGGACAAGCTGTATATGGCCTAAGTCATTTACTACAAACACCATTTTCATAGTTTTATTATTCAGTGAGTTTATTAACTTTCAAACTATCTATGTGGAAAAAAGACTCATTTTGACGTGAAAAAATAATACAAAAAAACACATTTCCATTTAAATGATCAATTCACTTTTGTACTCTGCCATCTATTGGGTCCCGTGTCGTAGATTTATGGCACGTAAAAAAACCTCAAGCCTGATAAAGTGGCTTCTGAGCAAAATTACCAGTCTTTCACGCCCAATATAGAATGGGACGCTAAGAACCATAGTAGTTAAAGAGCATCCATAAACAAAACTGGTACCAGTTGAAAATGATCAGGAACCTCAATGTGTTGTATCTCTTGACTCTGAAATGCTGTGAAGTAATCCTCCAACAGTCCATAAATGTCTTGCATAGGAGTTGCATCATAAGCCGCTTTGATATCCCGTGGATTTAGTGTGTAGTCCTGCGATGCCATTCTCATAAATTGAAACGAGGGGGAAAAAACTTTATATTTCAAGAATAAAATTCATATAGCGTGTCATATATTGTATGACAGAGTCGCTCTACTGTGGACCGTCACAGCAAATTGTATACTGAAGCTATGCATTATTTACTAAATTATTTTAAATTTCTTGATATATAACCTAGTCAGTTCAAAAGCAAAAAGGGCGCTGTTTTCGTTATTAACTTCCTCAGTGCTAGTGCATGAAACGTAGGCGAAGTTCATCTAATCTTTGGACTAGCTATGGAAGGAAAGAATGAAGACGCTCAACACATTTTCTTGAATCCAGGAGAAATGAAGAGAGGAGAAAAAAGTTAATTACTGAAATAATGGTTGAAGATGAATAAGGTACTAGTGACGAAGAAAACTTTTGATGATGGGGTACATCTAAGCGGACTGAAAATTATAAGTTTTTTCCCCCTGCCCAAGAGAAGGTCCTTCACTGCAAAAACAGCTACCTCCGTTCTTTCTTGTTTGCATTCTTGTTTTTTCCAGTTCACCATTTCTTCCAGCGCATCTCTTTGCAAACAGTTCCTCCTTATCCATTGTCCCGGTCACCTTCCTTTCCTATTTCTATACGTATTTCAGTACAGCTCTTCCTTGCCTGTCCATTCTTCTGTGTACAACATTCCAATATTTCCAGTCGGAGCGTCTAAGTTTCTCCAGTATACTGTCACATTCCTCACAAAACACTGCCCAATTTCTTTCTTAGCTCTTTCTTCAAGGGTCCTTAGAAATGTGTTCTTTTTCTGCTAAAAGCTTTCTTTGACTTGTTGACAAGTGATCATGTAATTACTTATGATATATCTAAAAAATTTAAAGCTGCCTAGTTGTTCCTCGAAATTAAATTATGCGTAAATAATATGTCAGTGTCCATTATAGAGAATTTTGAACTAAATGTTTTGGATTGTTCGGCGAGGAATAAATTAATGCTTGATACTTCTTTATTTCGGTGTTCAGCAGGCAGCGTATTGACCATTCATTGTTACGTCAAGAGTAAAGGCCACGAGGATTCACTTTTAATAGAAGTACACCATAAGTTTTGTGAAAGCAATCTTCGTCCCAGTAATGGTCAGTTAAAGGCACGAAGAAACTACAAATAGAGAATAGGGTTTAAGGTTTTTGGTTGATCATTTGATGCCTTGATTGTATAAACAAAGATAAGCATCTTTGGCAACTGTACAGAGGGGAGGAATACCTCATTGGGTCTGAAACAAGGTACTAGACAAAGGGTGTTCCTTGCTTTTGTTGCGATTTTCAGTTTCTGAAGAAGATATCATTGGCACGTAATAAAAGCTTGGTTTAATTATTTACTTATATTGCTACACTAAGTTAAAGTTTATGATATTAAAAGTTGTATATATCAGTTTAACAGTTAGGTGCAATATATTTTGATTCGTATTCCTAAACAGTGTCTTGTGCTAAAAACAATCTCTCCTACCCGGTCACTTTATTAAATAAGTTGAAATACATAAATTACGAGGGCAGTCCCAGAAGCACCCGGCCTGATGTATAGATAGTGGTTTTTGTTTCAAACTAATGACTATGGTAGAAAGTACCACCCTAATAAAGCTTAAGTTTGAAGTTTGACGATGTTACGTTGTTTAATAATTGTTTGGCAGCCATCAACAGTGAATGCTCTCAGCAAATTTGTAAACATGGATAAAACTGGCCATCTTTATGTGATACAATACTTTCATTTGAAAGGTCTTAGTCCAACTAATATTAAAGCTGAGCTAGATTCTACTCTGGGGGAGTCTGCTCCTTCGTTTACAATAGTAAAATATTGGGTGGCAGGGTTTAAGCGAGGCCGTACGAGCTGCCAAGATAAACATCGCAGTGGTCGACCAAATGAGGTGACCACGCCAGAAATTATGAAGAAAATCCACAAAATGGTATTGGATGACCGTCGACTGAAAGTGCGCGAGCTAGCAGACATCGTAGGCATTTCAAAAAGTGCTGTGCAGACTGACTGAAAATTTAGACATGAGAAAGCTATGCACAAGATGGGTGCCGCGTTTACTCACAATGGAACAAAGGTAGCGTCGTGAGGATGTTTCAGTCGAGAGTTTAGCCATGTTTCGCTGCAATAAAGCCGATTTTTTGCTTCGATTCATTACCATGGATGAAACATGGGTCCATCATTTCACACCTGAGACGAAGGAACAGTCAAAACAGTGGATTGAAAGCGGAGTATCGGCTCCAAAGAAGGCGAAGACAGTTCCATCTGCAGGCAAGGTCATGGCATCAGTTTTTTGGGATGTGTGTGGAATAATTTTCATTGATTACACTAGTCTGCATGATATCGGATGACTGAAAACTAATAAGTGACTCTGTCTCACTTTTTATGCTGATTTCAGAACTGCTTTTAGTTTTTTTTCTAATACGTACAGTTTTTTTCACAATTTCACTTCAAAGATATAGAGATATAAAGATATTGCTTCCGCCACTACACATAAAATTGGGCTTGATGAAGCAATTTGTAAGGGCTCTACCACAGGATGGACCCTGCTTCAGGTACCTTTCCAAGAAATTTCCCTTCATTACACAAGACAAATTAAAGGCTGGAATTTTTGTTGGTCCTCAAATAAAGAAATTGATGAAGGATGAAGATTTTGAGAAGACAATGAATGAGAGAGAAATAGCAGCATGGACCGCCTTCCGACCAGTTACTGAAAACTTCTTAGGCAATAACAAAGATCCTAATTATAAGGCCATTGTCGAAACAATGTTGGAAAATTTCAAGAAGATGGGTTGTAACATGAGTGTAAAGGTGCATTTTCTGCATTCACATATCGACTATTTTACAGGAAATCTGGGACATTATAGTGAAGAGCAGGGTGAACGTTTTCACCAAGATATTAAGGAAATGGAGAGGAGGTACCAGGTGAGATAGAATGAAACTATGATGGCCGACTACTGTTGGATGTTGAGGAGGGACAGTCATCTTCAAGGATCTGCAAGGAAGTCAAAGAAGAGAAAGTTTGAAAAAAAAAATTGAATGAAACACTTTGGGCTTCTTGTTTTCTTAAAATGTAGTCATGAAATAAATTAGGGGAGTTCTTGAGAGCATTCTTAAAACGCTTCTTGAATAAAAACTTACCTTTTGTGAAATGGTATTTGAATACTTTTCTACGCTCATTAGTAAAATTGTCAAAGCATTACTTATTTTGTGTAAAAACCTGAAGTGATAAAAAAAAAAGAAGTTATTTTTGGAATCAGCAGAAAAACTTGATTCAAGAACACCTACTTTTAAGAAATCATCTGACAAAAAGTTTGAAAATGCAGACTAGTGTTATCTTCAGAAAGGAAAAGCAATCAATGGCGAGTATTATGCAAACTTATTGCAGCGTTTGAATGATGAAATCAAGCAAAAACAGGCACATTTAGTGAGAAAGAAAGTTCTGTTTCATCAAGACAATGCACCAGTTCACACATCCATTATCGCCATGGCCAAAATCAATTAATTAAAATTCGAACTGCTTCCTCATGCACCCTATTCGCCAGATTTAGCCCCCTCTGATTATTTTCTGTTTCCAAAGTTGAAGAAATGGCTTAGTGGTAAAAGATTCGCCAAAAATGAAGAGGTGGAGTTTGCAGTTGATGGCTATTTTGCAGAACTCTATGGTTCTCAATATAAACAGGATTGAAGCTATTGAATATCGCTGGGAAAAAGTGTATCGAGCTGAAAGGAGACTATGTAGAGAAATAAAGATGTTTTTTTCCAATTTTTTTGTGTTTTCTTTGTTAGGTCGGGTACTTCTGAGACAGCCATAGTACAGTGCGGGCGTTTTAAGTTAGGCCACGGATCGCGCTTATGCCGAGTACGAGGTCATTGCAGTACAGCATGCTACGCATATAGTCTGTCTGGCCTCGTCTTAAAACGCCCGCACTGTATAATATGTACAAGTGCCACACTGTGCGGTCGGAATGTAGTTGGTCGTCAGTGCTAATGGTCTTTCTTGACTACTTCACAAATAGTTGCTCACAAGGAGAATGTTTGCGAGATGTTCGAAATAATATCGGAAACTTTTTGGGAGAAACCACATTGAAAATGAGACACGTTACTGTTTTATAATGCTGGTATTTCATCTGAAGGTAGAGGCTTAATAGCGATATATCAATACTATCATTGTGTTGGAAGTATGGGGCAGGCACTATTATTCTGATATTCTTTGTCCAATGCTTTACACTTTTAGTCTTTCTTTCGTTTTAAACTCTTAGGTAAAAATATTATTAACTTTTCTTTTAATAGGCTATTAAAGAAACATTAGTGCTTATTGTTCATGGTTTTTTTAACAATATTAAACCCCAAACAATTATTTACAATGATACCAAATGAGAATGGGTGTCTCTGATAGCATTCTGTTGCATAAAACCTTGCACCTACTTTTTTCTGATGTATATAATCGAGCGCTTGAATGACGATTCTTGAGAGTCGGTGTTAAGAGCCCAGTTATGCCAGAATTAAAACTTGGATGTTTCTCTCAGATGGACTAGCAAGAACTAATTATATTTGTGATGACGTATTCATGTGAGAGACGTAGCGATTTAACTGAATACGTTAAGGCAGGAACGCGTAATTTGATGCCTAATATCATTTGTAGTTCTTTTTTAAATTTTATTTCACACAATGAAGTGTAAATGTCCAGCTGAAATTGTAAACGAAAAAAATAATAGTAAAACGTTTTTACTTGTGTCACCCTTTGAAAGAGGTCGAAGATATTTCTTTTTCCATATGCTTGTTCATAAAGAACCAATACTGCAGAGTTTCAGTTCGGTAGCTCAAAGAAATAAATCCAATTATTAATTTATAATTTAAATCAATGTTCTAAATGTTACAAATTTCGTGATGATAAAGCGAAAGAACAAAGTGTCCTTGGTATATAAGCCTATAGAATTCAGGTTCCTTTTATGACTGATGCTAAATCTTATATTAGATCAAATTTGTGAATTCTTATGAGCTCTCCAATATGAGAAACAGTATTTTCTTATCGGCAATAATTTGGTATATTGTACATTTTAAGTGCATATCACTCGTGTTACTGGGAAATCGGCTTAAAACAGATTGGAATCTTAACTAAATATTATACTTTGTATATAAAGTAACAATGCTGTAACATAGATCCCATGTTTCAGGGTAATTCATTATTAATTAGTCATTCAAATAAATTGTTCCACGTGCGCAAACTTCTTAATGAAAAGTTTGTAATGAAAATATGGGGGAAAAATTTGTAGCATAAATCTAGAACACAAACAGAAGTATTTTCGCTAATGCTTTATACTTTCGAGAATTAAATTATTGAAGAATTATTCTATATTGCGCTTTTTATCATTACTACAGTGTCTTTCTTTCACACTGTGACCATCGCACGGTGGCTCGCGCCGAACGCCGCAGCTTGGACTCCCACTGAAACTAATATTTGTTAACGTAACCGCCTCACAGTTAGTTACAATTACAATGATAATAAGCACATATATTATCATAAGAGATGTTTGGAAATATTGTCCTGCTCTACTCGTACATTTCTCGAATTAGGAAATTTTCATTCACACTGGAAAGTTGATGTTTTCTTTTAGTTTTTCCAATGTTTGAGGCATACACTTTATTTTTCAAGTTCCCCCATAGATGAAAATCGCATGTAGTTATATCAGGGGATTTTGAGGGCAATAGTCCTTTATTGATTACCCTATCTTCAAAAATGTCCCGAATTAAACCTAATTTGTCAGCTGTATGCGCGGTAGCAAAGTCTTGTTGGAAAAGCCTAGACTGACGTTCAACGTCGGTCAGCTGTTGAAATAGTGGTGTAGGTCATTCCTGGCCTCTCTGCATTTACTGTTTGTTGAGAATATATAGGTGCTATTATCCTGTGTGCATTTACAGCACACTACACACCAATTTTTGCGTATGCAAGGTAATCTCGTGTGTAAAATCGGGTTTCTCTGTGCTTCAGTATCTGTTATCTTACGTCGAAACATAACTGCTTCGTCAGAGAATATTAAGTGAGGGTCAATTACTCTATCACTGGCAATTCGCAAAAACTAAGTACAGAAATTTCCCGACTCTGATGCTCACGTGAAAAATAAAGTTTATGCAACAAACCCCATACATTGGGAGGACTAAAAGAAAACATAAGGCGAGAAATGCCTCAATTTCGGATAATGAACTCTGGAGTGTAAATGAAAATTTCCTAAGAAAATGCCAGAAATGTGAGGAGAACAACATTTCCAGCATCTCTTATGCTAAGGTATAAGCTTATTATCATTGTAATTGTAACTGTAACTATGATAAGCGAGTCAGTTGCGCGGATATTGTAATTGTTTCGGCGGAATTCCGAGCTGCAACGGCCGGCGCGCGAACCACCTTGCGTTGGTCAGAGTGTGAAAGAAAAACACTGAATAATTTTGAAAATTAATATAACTAGCTATAAGTGTGTGCATTTGTTTACTTTGCCAGTAAAATCCTCATATAAACATTTTAACATTTACATATACAGAAATACAAAGAAAATAATTGATGTAAAGCAATTTTAATACATAATGACGTAAATGTGTATGATTGATACAGTTTTTGAGAACAGTTTTTGCTCCAAAACTAGCCAGGTAGTTCTGTAGTTTTCACCGGAGGACTCCAATAGCTTGAAGATTTAGTTGAAACTAGGGTTTAGCCAGACTATTGACAATGGATTACTGATCAACAAACGTGACATGCATATCACAATGCTATATAAGGCGAGGTCTTACCTTTACATCGTCCCCGATGCTTTACCGAAACACGCACACCTTGACATTGAGCTCGCAACAGATGACAGCGACCAGAGTATGTCTGATTGTCGGAGCCACATATTGGCCTCCTTGCCTGAGGGTCACTCGCCGAGCAGGAGGCGAACCTCGCGCCGCAGTCTCCCAGCTCCTGCTGTACCAAACATAGTGTCTCAGTATGCTGATTGTAAACATTGCCAAAGCATGCCTTACAGTAGTTTACCACTAAAGCTTGAGGCAGTATTTTTAACACTTAAATGATTTCAGTCAAATTATATAATATATAAATTCAATAACAGCCCACCTTAAAGCAATATGTGTATGTAACAATATATAAAAAGTGTATATTACAGTCATTATATATGTTTATATTATTGTATACATGTTTAATAATGTTATGTGAATGTATTACGTAATTTAATAATGTAGGAGCTGTGAGAATAATAGGTTAAAAGTTGCTAACAATGTGGTAACCTTGAGGCAATAATGAGTAAGAAAGTTTAATAATGTACTAGTCATTATTGGAGCAACATTAATGTAAATTTTGAGACAGTTTAAAAATAGCCAATCAACAACCAGAAAAAACTTTAGTTAAATGAAGGTATTCTATTGGAGTAGGATTAGCCAATCAGAAACTGAAATATAGCAAAGTTTACAAATTTAGATTTCAGTTGCTTGTAGACAGCGCTCATAACTGGACGCGAGATGCGTCCTCGAGAAATGTAATACGTATTCGTGTGAGACGAAAATAGTTTACGTGTTAAAAAGTGCAAGTATTTAATAAAACAAATCTCACAGCTCTCTCTCTCTCTCTCTCTCTATCAGTGAAGTGTTATTTAAATCGTGTCAAGCATTAATAAATGGAGTGAAGAAAAACTTAAAATCTGTGTAAGCATACATTCTTTAGCCCACTACTCCCTGCAAAGAAATCCATGTCTCTAACAATAATACTGACGCAGCCGAGCCAAACATAAATATATAATATTTAAAGAAACAGTCAAATTACAAAGTTAATATTTTTAAGCTTGGGGCAAAGGCCATCGGAAAGTACATTTGGGGCGAAGGCTACCGGAAACTTTTTACCATACGTGCGGTTGCAACTACTTCAAGTTCGGCTCCCCAACATTTGAACTACAATACAACTCCTACTTCAAATTGACTTTCTTGGTGGATACCTACTTCAGGGACAGACAAGCGCTCGCAACATAGAACTCATAAACGAAAAGTCGGATAAATACCAAACTTAGTGTTTTAAGTTCAGCATCTTATACAGATACCACACGAAGATTTTCAGGTAAATGACCCACACCCCAAACCACCCTTTACATCAAATATTTTTCTTTACTTATGATTTTCTCAAAAACGGCGCTAACGATTTTGATTAAAATGCTATATGCTTAAGGTATTTGCATGACGAATAAAATGCATACCCATCCCGTCAGTGATTCATCGATCGCCTCTCCACACCAAGACTCATTAGTTTCATTAAACATATGTATATGCAAAAATGGAAATTAAAATGGTCATCAATCAACAGCAAACTTCATGAAGTTCGCTCACAACGTTTTCTGCATTCCCGAACTCTCAAAAGAAGAGATCAAGTTATCGTCACCCGGCTTAGAATTGGGCACTGCAAAATAACGCAGTTATCTTCTCACTAAGGACCAACCTCCAAACTGTACCAGCTGTAACATTCCTCTAACCATCCTACATGTCCTTATAGATTGTCCACAGTGCAGTAGATGTAGACAACAAGCCGGCATTTCCCAACGCAGTTAACAGACCCAACATGCTCAAGAAGACGCTACAGTTTCTAATGGATACAAAACTCTGATTTACTGTAACTGTTTACCTAATTCCATGTTTATGCAATTGTAAATTAATGTATATTATCATGTGTTATATATGTATATCATGTATCTTTGTGATAACAGGTCGTGATAAAACCAATGTAGTCAAAACGACCTTCTTTAATAAAAAGAATGCATACGTTCAATTTTTTTTTAATTTTTTTATTTTGCTATGACACTTTTCCAAATGTCATCTGATGGACACGCTAGAAGCCTTGTGATTCTTACTTTTTCTTTCCAACTAAAAGTCATTTCTGTTATCTTGAGTAAACAATCGAATACTATTTCCGCATGTTTTGTGTTACTAGGCACTTATTGCCTTAATGTGAAATCATGTGTCGAATTCACATGACTCTCTACTCACTCTTCTACAAACTATTCTTATAAAAGCTTATTTCTCCATCTACTTTTTGTTAATCAAGATAAACTTACATTATACATTTCGTTGTAGGTTTAAGGTTACAGTAGACTAAAGTGATAAGACTTTTTAAAAAAGTGGGTCGCTATATGATGGCTTTGAAAATCCACGCTCTTTGCATGACGAGAAAAAACGAATAGCGACTTAACATTTGAAAAGTGTAAATGTTTTTGAAAATTCAAACAACAAAGAATATCTCGGAAGTGGTTATTGCCTCAAAGGCTTTTGACATAAATTGTGTGCTTTAACGAGATCTATAGCTTTTCATCTACTTTATTTACCAGTTATACAAAAGACATTCAGAATGAAGAGGACATCACAGGCTCCTCCCAGGAAATTCAAGATATACGTTTTATTTTTCATAAAGTTTTTTAAAAATACTTGTGTCGCATCCTCGGAAAACCAAGTACCAAGTTTGGTACTTAACCCACTTTTACTTTTTGGACAGACAGACATACATAGATACGCACCTTTTTCTAAAAATGCTGTTTTTATTCAGGGAGCCCCAAAGCGTCTATTTTCGCTGAAATCCTGGTATCGAATTTTTTGGTGGAATGCAATACTTCACCTACTTACTATAGGTAAGTAGTAGAAAAAGTAAAAAGTTTTGGGAAATTATGAGTTTGAAAATGGTAGTACCTTAGCAAAATTTAAACTGTTTTCTCTGTCTTCCTCCGTTAACTTTACTAATTTAGGGACATTGTTTGTAAATTTTGCAGACACAATGCAGGAGGCAGAAAGAAACAAAAAGAGACCTCAGCAGTCAGCGGGATGACGCAAGGATAGCCGTGGGTTCTACAGTACAAGCATAAATAATTGATGCACTAACTTCCTGGATTCGGGAAAGTGCTCGCATCGTTAATTTCCAAAAGGTGTGAGGGAGGGGGGAGGGAGGTGAAGGCTAGTCTAATGAATGTCAAGATGGCTGGCGCCAAGCTAGCAAGGCGCCATGTTGCAGCTGTCTTCCTTCAGCGCACTTTTTGTATCCTCAACATGCACTCCCTCTTGTCACTTTGGACGAAATGCAACAAGATTGCATCTCACGACTTCCTGCCGCCACATTCCGCTACATTACACAATTTCCATTCATAAGCTACTTTTGGGACGCTGTTACCAAAACTTTACCTGAAGCGGACGTTTTCCATTTTTAGATCTTTTGCGAATATGTGTGGACCCCTATGGACGAACACGTAGTTATGTCCATATCACTTGCTTTTAAATTATTTCTCGACAAACATTTATTGGAATAACCTAAAGTGAATAAAAAAAAAATATTTCTTCATCTGGAAAAGTTTGGGATCTCCTTCTTCTTTAACGATTATCTCCGCCTCTCTGTAGGACTTCCAAGCATATACCTTGGATCAGCAGCCTGTCGAGGAGCACGCAAACTCTGAATCATAGCATATCCAGGATGGGTGAAGAAGGAAATGGTGACGAAAGGGATGATAGGAAAATTCGCGGATCAAACTCCCAACTTAGCATTCACCTAGCGACCTACAACACCTATAGGAACGCCGCGAAAAAAACCTTCGGTCAAATTGGTTCGTCACCGGGGGTTTGAACCCTGGACTTCCCGAAAGCAGGGCCACAGACGTTACCGCCTGAGCCATCCCGCTCGGTTACAGGGTGAGGTAGGCCACTTTAAGCGGCTTGCTTCTTGTGTAGTGCATGGCAATTATCGCCGTTTTCTTTCGGTTTTTGGTAATTTATAGCAGTTGCACTATCGCATAAGAATTGCGCGTCAAAAGACTCTAAAGGCAACATTTAAGAAGGACGATCAACGTTCCTCTGCAATGGGTATACATCGTTGGTTTGACGAAGTGCTAGGTACATGTTAAAATTGAGGATTTGTTAACTATTCAACTAGTAGAAAAACAAAATGCAGCTTGCATAAGGTTTACGAACGACACAGCTTACAAGCTACCTGTAACGTCACGAGGGTGAGCCTGTAATCGAACTCTTAAATGGGGCAACTACACGTAAACATTACACCCGCTGAAGATGATCTGATTACGTACATGGTCTAAACATTCCACTTGAAACTCCAAGTGAACGTCAATGTGCTAGTTCAGTACGGAGAAGTGTGATACTTGAAAGGGAAAATTGGGCAAAGAGGTACCGAATTAATGTGGAAACTGGCATCGGGGTCGCTTCCATGCAGCTTACAATACTGACTCCGTCAATATATACGTTCTTGGTCACGAAGCTTATGTGACTTATCCTGGACAAGAACAGGTTTGCTACTCATGTGGCAGTTCTTCTCACCTCCAACAAGCGTGTCCATCACTGTTCAGCCAAGGACGCAGCTCATATTCAGCGACCTGTTCAGGCAATACAGCTCCTCACATGACCCGCCTACCGACGGAGTCTCTGTAGCACAACCTGACGATTCACCTGTTGTGAGTGTTCCACCCGCTGAAGTCGTGACCACGATGGAGACCGAGCCTCAAGAGGGCGCCTCTTCATTGCCCATCTACAATGTCTCCTTGGCACAACACCAGCTTCCAGGTTTTGAGTAGTCAAATGTAGCAACTGAGGAGCCTCGTGGTACTACCGAAGCACACGGACGAATGTCTTTCTCGGACTCGGGAACCGATAATGTTGCGAAAAATCTTGAAGTGTTATTTGAGCCACGTGGTCAATCTGCTTCAGTGCTGAGTTCTGGCCGTACCGTTCCTATGATAGCTGGGGCTCGTGAGAGAGGCGGCGCTTCCGCTCTTGGCAGTGAGGGGACATACACTGCAAACACTAGCTCTCTGGTGTGATCTGAACGATGTAAATTTCATTGATGCTATCTATGGGTGCAGAACTCTTTTCAGTTGAAGGACCTTTAGTACCACCGCGAGAACCGAGTCACAAGAACTCGAATGTTGGTTGTGCGAGTAAGCGTCGTAAAAAGGTTGAAAGTAATAAAACTTGGATTTCCACTCCCTCATAAGACGGAGTAGCGGCTACAATATCGATATGGTTCAGTTTACTGGCATTAATTATTTAGCTTTTGTTTCTGCTATGTATGAACCGTACCTTACTTTTTGTTACATGAAACTGCAAGGACAGATCTTCGCAGACCAAACTATTTGCGTTACAACATTTTCTCTAAGACTATGACATTGACATTTTGTTCTTGCAAGAAGTTACCTTCCCAATTTTTCGTCTTTACGTCACTATACGACACATGTTAACGTAGGAACAGATCGCCGGGATACGGCACGCATAACAAAATCTGAGATTGTTCTTCAGTCCACTGAACGCCTTCCATTTGGACGTGGTATCAGTGGTGTGTAGCAGGCTTATGGCTTCATGAACAAACGAAGGAAAGGTAAGACTTCTTTCGCATGGACTTACCACATTTTCTTCGTACCTTACCTCGTTACTACATCTTGGGTGGAGGCTTCAACTCGTCCTCCTGCGCCCTGAAGATTGTACTGGTTTCTACCGACATAGCCGAGTTTGTAACAGTTGACAACTAGTCTCCGTGCATGCCTGTTGCGACATAGATCTGCTGTACATAGGTACATATATCACTGCAACAAGTTAAAAGCTTATAACGCGAAGAAGTGTTTATTAGCAGCACATATACTTGTGCGTCTCACTCCTTATTCAGTTTGTCTCAATATTTCGATTCAGCGCAGAGAATTCATCCTATCTTACTGTAGTTTCCATTTACACTTGTGTGATACAAATGTCGAAAGGGAAATGTGTGTGACGTATAGTTCGAAACTGTCAATTCCTCATGATGGATGAGCACTTCTTTATTCCTAACACATAAAGATTATTGAGCAAAAGGGGGTAGATATCGCAGCTTCCAGTTTATTAGTAGTTAACTCATTTTTGCCCCCATAAAAACGTTTTCGACAGTAGTCAAAGTAATTTATCAATTACTAACAGAAATACCTGTCGTTGCTCGGTGCTTTGACGATTTTCGTAAAACACCTGTTTTCCAAATATTTGTTTATTCACACTTAAATGAAGTCAATAATTAAAATTGCTGGTATTCAGTTCTTTTAATTTTATCACCCCAATTGCATTATGCCCAGTTTTCCATTCGCATTGAAATTGAATGAGGGATGGGATTTTCAACCCTATTCTCCATTAGTGATAGTTTTACGTGTTACTAACCCTAAAACGATGAAGAGATCGACGCTTATACTTTTATTATTGAAAAAAAACCAATCGTGTTGAATATTCTCAAAATTGCACGCCGCCAAACATTTTCCACCCCTTCTTCCGTTGGGGTATTTTTACTTTCTCTACTACGTATAGTAAAGAAGGCGAAGTATTGCATTCCACCCAAAAATTCGATGCCAGATTTCACCGAAAATACATGTTTTGAGGCGCCCTGAATCCAAATAATGCATTTTTGGAAACACGTCCGCAACATAACTCAAAAATGAAAAGTACGATAAATACCAAACTTCGCATTTAGGTTCAATATCTTCCAAAGTTGCGACATGAGAATTTTCAACAAAATCCCCCCACCACAATTTTGATTTAAATATAATTATTAAATGTATTTATAAGACAAATAAAATATATATTTTGAATTTTCTGGGAATAGCCTATGAAGTCCTCTTCATTCGGAGGGAGTTTTGTATAACCTTGTATAACTTAAAGCGATAGACGAAAACCTACTATACAACAAAATAGACCTCTTTAAAACACACCATTTCTTTAAAGTAAGTCTTTTTGTGGTGTAAGCCGTTTCTGAGATAGCCGTTATTAAAGGTTCGAGCTATTCATTTTTGGTTATTCTCTTTTGGCCCTTTCAACATTCAGTTGTTTCTCGCGATTACATGGAAACAGTATGGAATTTAGGGCCAGCATATAGCGCCCAGTTCTTAAACATTTGACTGTCGCTGTTCTCTTTGTATCTATAGCGAAATGTGTAATGTAGCTATTTCTGCTAAGGCTTACTTGGATTAAAATGTAGCAGATAGAAAAATAAGCTTGAGTAGGAATAATTTGTGTAGCCACTAATAAACGATAGAGGATAGAGCAAGTCATGTGAATGTATCACATAATTTGTTTGTGATACCATTCCCACAACATTTTTACTCTTAGCCTAAATGTGTGTGTTAAACTTGGTCGAAATCGGTGCAACAATAGCTCCCCGTATCTTTGTTTTAGGGAAAATTGATAGGTACCGTAGAATAGAGGACCTTCTCCAGATTAATGATACAGATTCGATGATACACTTTGAGGTTAAATAGGTCACACCGATAAAAGCAACCAAAGAGGTGTACCATAAATGCCCTCCACCATCTTAAGATATCAGCTTATAGGCGCACAGCACCTTGATTGCACCGCACTGCTGTTCTCTTATGATACAACGAACATAGGCAGGCGCTCAAGGGTGTACTGATCCTCCGGGACCGCCCTCTACGGCAGTGCTGGATGCCCAAGGGAATTCTTCTGCGACCCACCGGCGATATTGTCTACTCAGCTCCTGACGGATCTCATAAGAGCAGCGGTAAGTTGCACCGTCATTCAGGACATATTTGTACAGCATAAAAGATATATTCCAGAAGAATGGTCAGATTTTGACTAAGAAACGGACTTTTGCAGATCAGATGTCCAGGTATGATGTTAACGATATGTTTTGTTTATATTCTTTGTCATCGGTCTCCACAATATGGAGCCACTGTCATCGTGCCTCGTAAATAATAACCACAGTTAACAACCCAACTTTACTGTGATGCAAGACTGATGGGGACCTTTTTCCAGCAGTTCAGCGGGAATCGCAGCCACAGAACTCGCGTACATTACGTTACTTGCTGAAAAGTACTTGAGATTTAGAGGGTTATCCCTGCCCTAATTTTAGTTGTGCTGGTGACTGTATTGGAGATTTTTCCTACAATCTGCATACTGACAGTGCTTGGAGGATCACATCTTAATACATCGCTACTGACAAACTAAATTGTCTGATTGACACAATAGCGTGTTATGCATTTCTTTTTATAATGTGTTTCTCCTAATTTCACTCACAATATGTATGATAAAAATAGGCACAACTCTGGAGTTGGTTGAAGATCTGAGTGACAGGTACAGCTTTTCTACAGAAGCATGCAGGACGATTTGAATACCTGGCATCACCGCAGGGAATCCTTATATATAGCTTATGATGCCATCAGTTTTTTTTCTGCTTACACGGTTTTACCGCTAGTTTATAGCCCGCTTTGTTGCAGGATAAACTAATTGTCTTTGAATCGTTAATGCGAGAACAACGGAAAACAGTGAACAAGTTGGGAAAATGTTAATCATGCAAATAACTGAATTGCTGTCATAACTACAGATAGATCGGCATAATTATAGAACAAGAAAAACCTTCTTGATAGGAGACATAGATTACGCTAAAACCCTCATAGTTGTACAAGTACTTAATAGATGTATACATAATGTAATGGGACAGCTGCATAGAAAAACAGCACAACACACGAAATTAAATGCCTCGTGCGTAACAGAATTGCTCAAGGTATTAAATAGAGCTTTAGTCAAAGTTTTTGAGAGGACTGGGAAAAAATGTGGATGGTTTTAAAGGAAAATTGAGCTCCAATGTCTGTGAAACAAGAGAGTATGCAGAAACACAACCTTTGTTTTGATGCAGTAATTTGTATCATAAATTATTTAAATGTAAAGAATGATTATATTATGAATATGCATTTTTATGTGACATTAATTTGAGATATTTGTTTATTGTAATTATTGTTGAGAAGTAAGTTTTTAATGCCTTACTGAAACTGTCAATAATAGCGTGCAATAATGCATCGAGGGGGTGAGCTGTTTATCATTATTGGAAACGAGGAAGTTACGTAATGTTGGCGCGTTTTTTACTTGAGAATCTTCTGGAACATTTCCCTAGAGCATATGTATTCATAATTTTCATTGGATATAAAAATAGACGCTAATGTTGGCGCGTTTTATTAGCCAATTGCAGCTCAGTTATAATCTTTAGGCATATCGGTGTGTAGGAGTATAAAAAGAGTAGGTTAGAGGTAGACCCCGGCAGTTCATCAAAATTCTTTGTACAATACACGTCGCATTCCCATCAGTTCGTCGAAAGTATTTGTACGGCACACTTCGAATATCAATTTGCAGGTTACGCGTAACAGAGTTATGAAAATTCTCAAGTATGGTAAAGTTAATTATACAAAAGGTTGAAGTACGTGGATTAAAAGTGATTAGTAAGAAGTTGTTATAACAGTTTCAGTTTGGCGAGTGTTAAGATCAATGTATAAATGTGATAGTTAACGTGTTCGACAATAAAAGTGTAAAACAAATTTCTTCATCAGTGTTATATTTGGATAAAAGATTCCTTTCCGTTTACACAACCTGTATAAAGAGAAGTACTCGACCCAAAATAAGATAATAGCTAGCCGGAGGACAGTGAAACAGAATTAAATAAAAAAAATAAAAGTAAAATTCTTTCAAACAAAAACTAATACTGCCGCAAATTGCTAACACCAGATGGAGCTACAAACCGAACAAATGAATGACGTCACAAGATGGCTTCAACGCGTGAAGTAAACATAAATACACAAACATTACGTAAGCACTACACTTGCAGTTTTAAATGTAGAAACACATTAAGGACATATTACCTAATAACACACAAAGGACCCCGGAGACTCTTCGCCAGTATCACTTGATCTTTATGTAAATTATATAATAAAGGTGGAAAAATAAAAGTTGACAAATAAAACATATTATAAACCCTTTTATAGACAGGTATCCAAGCTGTAGTATCAGAAATAGGAGATTAACTCCAAAAGAACATCTATGTGTTGCACAAATTGTAATAGCAACATAAATTAGAAACATCCAGCTCAAAAACTAACCAAGGCATTCTGATGAAAGCAACATAGTTGATACAAAGTCACAATAGGAAATACCATTCTGGACCAAGCTAAAGTTTTCCATTATCTAGCTTGCGATGCGTGATTAAATTATAACAGGAAATGGAAAATAAAACTAAAATTCCAACGAGATTCGATTAGAATTGTTTAATCCAATGGCTGCTTCATGTTAACTGTATGGTTCAGAAGTCTGGATACCTACAGAGTAAAATATGCATAAAGTAATGGATAGAGATGAAGTTCCCAATCTCATTGCTCCAACTTGGATAAGAAATACATACACAAATAAGGCAGAACCTTGACATTTAAGAGTTTGGAATATAGAACATAACTGGATAGAACATTTAAATAAAAATTTTGAAAAAATTGTAAAATAAGGCTTATAATATCAACCAAAAGGACGATCTTGAGATGTACGAGGGGCGTCCAATAAGTTTCCCTATTTTATAAAAAACATTACACACAATTTATTCATGTTTAAATAATGCTTTTAACATCGTACAATCCTTCTGCTTCTTTTCAACATAGTCGCCAGGTTTCTCCAAGCAATTTTGGTAACGTGACACAAATTTTTCCAAACGACTGTTGTGCCAAGATGGGTCCTGTGCTCGTAACCAGCTGTTCACTTCTGATTTGACTTCGTCATCGGTGTTTAAGTGCTTACCTCCAGGATGACCTTTGAGTTGGGGAAATGTGTGAAAATCACTTGGGGCAAGAGCCTGGTGAATATGGAAGATATGAGAAAACATCCCAGTTGAATCTTCCGAGCTCCGACTGGGTCATTCGAGTTGTGTGAGGCCGAACATTGTAATGAAAGAAGAGAACTTTGCGAGACAAAAGTGCAGGACATTTTCTTTTGATGGCATATGTAGCATTACACCGAAGATGAAGTCAAATCAGAAGTGAATAGCTGGTTACGAGCACAGGACCCGACCTGGTACAACACTGATTTGGAAAAACTTATGTCACGTTACCAAAAGTTCTTGTAAAAACACGCTAGCTTTGTAGAACAGTAACAGAAGGATTGTACAATGTTAAAATATTATTTCAACGTGATAAATTGTATGTAATGTCTTTTATAAAATAGGGAAACTTACTTATTGGACGCCACTCGTACTTAGGTGGAAACATATCTAATGACTATGCAAGGAAAAAGAAGAAAAAAAGCAAGCTTAACAACGATATTTAATTTCCTTGTGAATTATTCTTTGCACTCTCTAGACTAGAGCTTCAGACATTGTTGTTTTCTCTTTTGATGACAGCGTAGATCAGCTTTGCCTAATAAATATACAAATAAATTGCAGGTTAAATGAATTAATGGCTCTACTAATTCTGCTACGATGTGCCTATCTTTAGCAGCATCACATTTTTACGAATGAAGAAGTTTCCTTCTTGTTTTCACAAGTGTGGGATTTTACACCACGCATACGTTTCATAAAGCATACTTCAGATTTCCTTTATGACACAGTCGCATAACATTATCTATAGCTCTAGATTTCTAACATACCCTATGAAAAACTGAGGATTTAGTCGTTTTTGTAGAGTTTCTGTGGGAATTCCCCCTGGATATGTCGGACGATTTGCGGGTCATTGGTCGCTGCACTGCTCAGTTATTAGCTTCATTCCGTCTTTGATGTTAACTCATCGTGCAGTTGGCCGACAAGTGCAGCACTGCCGGGTTCATAAGGCCATCCATCAAGCCCTGCAAGACCTTGCTGGAGCTGAAATATTTGACTGTGATGGCCAGGCAGTAGGCTTGCTCGTTTGTCAGGCGTCAGGCGCCTCTACAACTTGCATGACGCGAAGGTGATGCGGTCGCTTCTGATGACCTCATCTAGTGCCTGCCTGGCTGGCTATCGATGCATGTTGGTTTATACTTTTATGCTTATCACCAACAGCCAATTTAAGCGTGAGTACTTTCATGATTAATATTAGCACATCACATTTCCTCGAGGGCAGCAGCCTCTTGCACAACAAATTGGCGAACTTTCCCGAACCCGGATAGGCGCCAGCTTGAGAAAGCACACCCTAAGTGGGCATTCAACTGGTTAATTGATAATAGTTTCTTTTTGGACGCTAAGTATGTATATCTGCAATAAGGGCGTAACAAACAGTTGCTTTTTGTGTGACTGTCATTGCTTTTGTACGTTAACGGTTACAAGTAATGATTTACAATTTAACATGTTGGTAACGCCTTAGCAGTAACTGCTACTCTACCTGAAGGCTGTGTCCGTTACTCTGTAACAGATTGCATTATAGCAGTGAATCATATGTGCAAGATAAATTATGTACAAGTATTTATCCCAGCAGCCGAAATTTTCAGATTAAAAGTATTATCCTCTCAATAAGTTTCGTAATTAAGTGCTAGACGTCCGGATAAAAATCGGACCTTCCTGCTCTGGATCAGTAAAATTTATGTTCTCTTTTTTAGATAAACCGGACACATTTTTACCTTTTTGCTTTAACGTTAGAAGGTAAAGGGGGTTTAGTTAATATCAGATTTTGGTTGACTTAAGCTCTGATGCGGATTATTGACAATGGTGTGGAAAAATATACACTCATTCTCAAGCAAGGTGCATCTCCTGCAAACTTCAGAACTTACAAATGAGGCAAATTGCAATGTAGAATGCGAGAGAATCTTTTCAAGACTGAAATCTCTATGGACAGATGGTAGGAATCGTTTGAACGTTGGTGCAGTGGAAGATGAACTTCAAATTATTAATACAATAGTGACAGCGATCAAACATATTTGCGTGCTACAACGTACAACCAGTAACACGCAATTAAACAATTCAGATAACACATAAAAGAATGAAACCAATACGCAAATGAACTCGGAGATCTAATTCGCCAAAATTATCTGATAAGCGCCATAATAAAATCGCGGTCTGATTTTGTTCCTTCTCAGCCATCTATACTGGCTGAAAAATGCAAGCCATTTGGCACGAGTCGAACTGCTCTCTGCCATTAAGACAGCCTCTATTTCACGGCAGGAAATATGCTGCTGGTAGAGTATGCAGACTCGCTGGGTGCTCTATCACGCCTGTGGATTAGGATGGGGTGGGCCCTGGTTAAATAATCGGTGGTAGAGCATGCCTGGATAATGACGGGGCAGGTAGAAGCACCAAGTGTGAGAGCTGTTTTGTAAATTTTCAAAACGTATGCTTCACTGTTTTTTTAAAACTAATATTGCATTCTAAACAATGGTTTTTGGGTTGCTTGTACTTACGTGGAATAAATAACAATTCAAGCTAAACGCTGGATTGCATTACTTCCACTGGGTGTCGGGGAACTTTTGGCCGGCAGTGTTTGTTTAAATCTTTATAGAGCTGTCTCCTCTGAATGAAACGGGCGCCTTTAGATAGCCGTATTTGCACGACTTGTTTGGATTTGGATCAGATACAAGCAGAATTCAGGAAACCTCAGAGAAAATGTATACAATCTGATTTTGACCAAGAATGAACTTGTTCATGCTATCTCCAGAGACGTTTAGAATTTTGCCACTTGTTTGCCTGCAACTGAATCAGTCCCAAAGAATGAAACACTGTTGTCCGAGTTGACTAGGCGGGTACATCCGAATTGTGTCCTAAGTATAAAACATTGTTCGAGTTAGGTAACGAGTTTTGAGCACGAAATGTTTTTAGAAAAAAGATAAGACTCCCGAAGAAACCTTAACCCAGGTAATCCCTCAACTGATATGTTTGAAATGTTACAAAATTGAGATAGTTATACCACATCTATTTCTGGTCAATTTTAAACATGCATGACTCTCGAATTCCTCTGCTCCAGGTAGCGCCACATTTGCTGCTGTCAAAGTGTTTTTTTTCCTTGAATCATCTGCGGATTAAAGCATAAAAATGAGACATCATGGCTTCCACAAATTTGAAAGTAAAACTCCTAAGTTACAGAAAGTTATTAATTTTAAAGTGTCACATTTATGTGTGTTCGTATTAAATTTTAGCCAGCTAGATAAAAACGTGGTATTAGATACTCCATATATTAAAAGATCATTATGTGCAAATGAAGTATTGCTAATCGGAAGCCAAGGCCACTGTAAATATTTTTAAACTCTGGAAAGGCAAAATATATTATCTTCTTTTGAAAAGCTGAAACTATAATTTTGGAAGCATTTTCGCCCATAGTGGTGCTTCTTTGAACAACGGCAAGGAGGTCAAATAATGTGCAACACTGTCAAAAAATCCTTGAGATATAATGAAGATGCTTCAAGTTTCTGCGCACTGAGAAAGGGCTTTCATATTGGTAGCAACTAACTGAAAGTAATTCTTCTCTTAATATCGGCAAAACAGTATCAACCAACGTAATGGTAACACAGAAAATGTGCAAGAAAAGGCAATGTGATTAATTTCAGGCTAAGGATCTGATAAGCAAAGGACCTGCATGAATGTCTCGAGCTAATCGATTACCTCTGCTCATGTTTAGCAAGAGCACTGATGACGCTGTATCTGAAATAAAAACTTTAACTAGGGCTGATGGGGAAACAAACACCAACATCCGAAAGGAAAGAGATGTTTAAACAATAAAAATGATGAAGGAATTGTGTGAATTAACTAAGGAACCAACTATGATTAAATTGAAATGGGTTAGACATGTTAGTCAATTTAACGAAAACGAGCCTGTGCAGAGGGTACCATTTGCTCATCCCTGGGGGAAGGTCTCAAGGTGGACTGAAGGAGTGGAAATATAGAAGTTAAGTCTCTGCAGTTCGACCAAGGGTTTGATCCAGAGACCATTGCGACCCCTAACCGAGGAGGCGTGCTTCTAGGACTGCAGTGTCATTGATGACTACGGCCGACATGCGCAAATACCCAGATGACCATTATTTCCTTCAGAAGCTCATCGATAATCCCACTGAAGTCAAACTGGACATTAAAACGCACGTGGATATGCATCCTGGGAGCTGACAGAGTTGTTGCATGCATCATAAGTTAATATTTGGTAAAGAAAAGCGATAACACCCAAGAGAATTGAGAGTCCCTGATTATTGTGGCCACCGTATGGTTCTTGCACGGTCTTACCACATGCAGATGATTTCACGATAACTGGCCAAATATCTGAACAAAATTGCAATTCCTCCTTCGCTATTTCGAGCAGCTGGATCAAGGTTTATGTCTGGCCACTTTCATAAAATAACCGAGTAGAATCAGCAGAGAACAAGATAGTGAATGCCTTACGGCCAACAACTCTACTTCAGTTACCGTTGTTTGCAGATTAATGTGAATTGCTGTTACCGATATTCCCGGAAGTTGCTGAACGGTATCACCTTGGGATAGGTTCCTATTTCAGATTTTGTTTCACTGTAGGTATACGCAGTGACCTAGAAATATTTCAAAGCACTATGGGCCATTTCTTCGCTAAAGGGAATATATAATATATATTTCATCTGCTTTGTTCATATGCTAATTTGAATTCAAGGTAGTTTTTTAGACCAAGTTTGACCTCAATTTCGAATGTCGGACTTCCTTTCATCTTTCTTCAGCCGCGAAGTAATTAGGTTTGAAAATAGAGTAAACGCTGAAGAATGAAAATAATGGATTTAGAATTCTGGATCCGCAAAGCATGAGGTTATTAGAAATTCTAATGGTGATGAATCTTACAGGTCGTATAAATCTTCAAAACCACCTTCAAGGGAGAATGGCATTTAGGACAGGATGAAATCATAGAAATCCATCCTAGTTGCATTAGCTTTATTAATTGTTATTTACGATACAAAAATCGGGCGCATCTCTAATACATCAATAGCTCTGTCTTGGGCTAATATACATGGATTTTTTTAAAAAAATATGTTTTACATTCATAGCACCTTCTCCACTCACTACCGTTTATTTTATGCATATACAAACTACTTTCACGCTGCTTGTTACTTCCTCTAGCACGTACCTGGTAGGTAGAGAAGGTAATGGATTCTACCAAAAAATTCGATACCGAAATTGCACTGGAAATACATGTTTTGAGGCCCCAAAATAAAAAAAGCATTTTTAGAAAAAGATCCGTGTGTGTGTCTGCGAACAAATCAAAAACGAAAAGGCGGGTAAACATCAAACTTGGTGTTTAGGTTCAGCACTTTCTAAGATATGACATGAAGATTTTCGAGAAAATCGTCCCATCCCAAACTACCGTTTATATGGAAGATTTTTGGAAATATTTTATTTTCTAAAAAAAATGGTTGTAACGAGTTTGATTAAAATACCATACATTAATGGTATTTACATGACAAATAAAATGCATATCTTGAATATTCTGGGAATAGCCTGCGAAGTCTTCTTCGTCCGGAAAGAATTTTGTATAATCTTTTATAACTGGTAAACGTTAAGTCATAGACGAAAACATACTACATAAAAACTGCAGATCTCTTTAAAACACACATTTTATTTCAAGTAACTTTTTTGTGACATCAGCCATTTCAGAGATATCCACTATTAATGGTTGGAATTGTTCAATACTTGGTCATTCTTTAAAGTCCTGTCAACTTTCAGTTGTTTCTCTCGAGATCATGGTATTTTAAGGCCAGCATATAGTGTGCAGTTGTTAAACATTTGACTATCGCTATTCTCTTTGTAAAGGATCTTTCAACAAGAGTGTCCTATCTTTAACATGTAATAGCTGCCGTTGTTGTTGAGTCACAGCAGTCATTTTTTTCATGTGGTTACAGTTGTTATTGACAAATAGCTATGGAACGGTACAGCATTCAGCAACGCGTAGAAATTGTGAAAATGTATCATCAAAATGGATCATCTGTTCGCCAAACCTTCCGTGTATTGCGTGAAGTTTACGGTGTGCTTAATCGTCCCTGCGAGAGAACGATGCGGCGTTTGATCGATAAACTTGAAAGAAGTGGTTCTGTCAGCGATCAAAGAATGCCTGTACGTAATCGACGTAAGCGCTCCACCGAAAATATAGGCTATGTTCGTGAGAGTGTAGGCGAGAACGGAAACAAATCAATTGCTCGTCGAGCGCAAGAATTGGGGCTTTCGCCGACCACAACTTGGCGAATTCTGCATCTGGACTTGAAGTTTCACGCTTACAAAATAGTGTTAACTCAAGAACTAAAGCCCAACGACCATAGGTTGCGCCGTGTATTCGCTGACTGGGCTATGGAGCGGTTGGAAGCTGACCCGGATTTTTGTCGAAAAATCATCTTCAGCGACGAAGGCCACTTTTGGATGGATGGTTGTATTAACAAACAAAATTGCCGCTATTGGAGCAATCACAATCCCATGCAGATTCAAGAACGACCACTTCATCCCCAAAAGGTTACTGTGTGGTGTGGATTTTGGTATGATGGAATCATTGTCCATATTTTTTCCAAGATGAAGATGGAGAAGCTCTAACTGTCAATGGGGAAAGATACCGGGCTCTTATAAGGGACTATTTTGGCCTCAATTGGATGGTATGGATCTCAGAAACATATGATTCCAGCAAGATGGTGCCACATGTCATACTGCTCTCGAAACAATCGATCTTTTGAAGGAGAAGTTCAGAGATTTCATCATTTCCCGTGATGGTGATGTTAACTGGCCCCCGAGGCCATGTGATTTAACGCCGTTGGATTACTTCGTGTGAGGTTATGTTAAATCTCGAGTTTATGTCAACAAGCCAGAAACAGTAAATGATCTTATGAATAACATCACGCGTGTTATTCGTGAAGTTGAACCTAATTTACGTTCTTCTGTCATTGAAAATTGGGTCAACCGTATACGCGCAACCCAACGAAGTCGCGGCGGTCACTTAACTGATGTTCTCTTCCACACGTAATAACACTAAGTATGTTCCAAAATAAAAAAAAAACAAGAAATAAACCTCTATCATTTATAGAACGTGGTTTATTTAAGTTCAAAGATAGGACACTCTTGTTGAAAGACCCTATATGCATAACGAAATGTGTAATGTAGCTATTTCTGAAAGGTTTATCGCGACCAAAATAAAATAGATAGGAAAATAAACTTTTGTAAGAATAATTTGTATATCCACTAATAAACGATAGAGAATGGAGAAAATCTTGTGAATGTAAGACATGAATGTTTTTTCTATCTACTTCATATTAATCGAGATAAACGTTTGCAAAAATAATTGCATTACACCGTTGCAGGCACAAAAGGGATAGAGCAAATGGAATCGATAGTCAATTGTTTAAAAGCGTGTCAGCGTATGCTGGCGTTGAAATTGTACACGAGAAACAACTGAATGGCGCTAGTACATATGAGAAATTATAAAGGATTGAAATATCAAAACATTAATAACGGATACCTCGGAAATGGCTGATGACACAAAAAGGTTATTTGAAATAAATTGTATATTTTAAGAGAATTACATTTTTGCTTAGTAAGTTTTTGTCTGTGTCATGATTTACCTGTTGTATAAAATTACACAAAGTTCCATCCGACTGAAGAAGACTTGATAGGTTATTCCCAGGCCATTCAATATTTACATTTTGATTTGTCATGTAAATATCTTAAACATATGTTGATATATAAAGGGTAGCTTGGGGTGGGAGGATTTTTTTGAAAATTTTCGTGTCGCATCTTTGGAAGATGCTGAACTAAAATACCAAGTTTGGTATATATCAACATTTGGCTCTAGAGTTAACGCGAACCTTTACGCGTGCGGACCTTTTCTAAAATTCTGGGGAGCTCAGGGGGCCTCAAAATATGTATTTTCGGTGAAATGTTGACACTGTATTTTGCGGTGGGATACAGTACTTCCTCTTACCTACTCTAGGCGTGTGGCAACAAAGCAACAACTAAGAAAGAACACACTTGGTCGTCCAGTACGAAAGTTGTTTCTCTTTGGTAATTGCCGCTTATCTGTCATCTTGGAATGTTGCGAACGTCCTCCAGTTCAGAAGTCATTTTGCTGCGACCTGAAGCAATTACTGCCGGCCGCTCTCGAAGAAAACGATTTAAAAGGATGGTTAAGTGCTCTAGATTTGCACTCGAAAGATCGCAAGGTGACCGGGTTAAGAAATCTGTCAGTATGCCGACAACCACTGGCGCCGACTTGTATGTAGCCCCGAGGCTCGCTCCACGCCCCTTCACAATAACTGCGTCCAGTTCTTGCCGAAACTTCTAGAGCATCTACCTATGTTTGTGTTCAACAACGGAATTCCACTAAAATGTCTCTTTTCGCATAATGCTCACTGGCTACTAATGTTTACAATCAGAAATAAGTAGTACATGTTTTGATATCCTCTGAGTTTACAAGAAGACATGTGTTTTTAAAAAAATGAAGTTACATTCACAGTATTTTCTATCCACTTTATTACTTTCTCTACTACGTACAGTAAGTAGGGGAAGTATTGTATTCCACCCAGAAATTCGATACCGAGATTTCACCGGAAATATATGTTTTGAGACCTCCTGAATCCAAAAAAAGCATTTTTGGAAACATGTCCGAGTGTGTGTCTGTGTGCGTGTGTGTGTCTGTCTGATATTGCTTGTTATTCCTTTATATTTTCCAATACTTATACTTTTTTGAATACTTATACTTTTCGTTATTCATTTTTTTATGTCCTGGACATACAAAGAGAATGGAATGCGCCACAAAGCAACCAGCGCTTAAAATATTTGACTATCGCTTAAAGCCTAGCAATTCCGCTTGCATCTACAAGAAAATTAGCAATAAGATTAACATCTCGATTAACATGGAGAATATGGAGAATAAGCATTTGTAAAAGTAGTTTCTACAAGAGTAGAGAAAGTCATGTGAGTGTAACACATCAGATTTTTTTAAACAATGCGACACTTCTCTACCCTCTTAAGGGATACTAACTAATTAAGAATGAGGTTACAAATGGTGCCAACAACTGTCACTTGCTGGGAGGAAGGTATAAGCCATCAAGAACATAATAAAATCGTATAAGAAAGCAGGATAAAGACACCCTCTGCTCTTTGCTGTTAGGTTAATAGAGAAAACGAATTTGTGAGTAATGTGTGACGTCCGGATGCCTCGGGGCAGCTGCGAGGCGCACGTTTAGCTCATCCGGACCAAACCCAGTGAAAGATTGCTGATGCCGACCTCTGACCCACGCAATCCTGGCATTTGTTTCCTTGCCAGGAGGATCATTAGCCCACTTTCCTTGTTACTGGCAATTCCCACAACGAGCAAGTATGCCTCTGTTTTGCATACAGCGCGTCTTCGAGAAGCTGCAAGCCCTGGCGCACTATGATTGAATATTTATTGCTAATATCCTCCCGGAGCTTTAAGGTCGTTTACGCCCGCGCGAGCCTAAAGTATTTACATTAAAGAATGAAGAAAACAACTTTTTAAAAGCATTTGTGTATATCGTTATAAAGACATGAGTGTAAAAAAATTGAACATTTAATCTCTTTAAAAAAAACTCATTACTTACTGTAGGTACTTTCCAATGTTCACATTTCTTTTAACTACCAGCATCGCTTGAATGCTTCGACCTCAGTGAGTTAGGAGGAAGGGTTTTAGCAGATAGTCGAAGTAAGAAGTATTAACACTATCCGTCGAATTTCCTTTCAACCTGCTTTCCATATTATGCAGGATGATTTATGAAGAACTGACACATTTATTTCTTTAATTGTTCTGTTCGAAATTAACTCAATGCCACAATTTTAATAGCAAGTTAAGCAAAATGTTCTGGAGTTTCGATTGCCTGTCACTAGATGCTCAGATGTTCATGTTTTATTCGTAATTGTTAGTTTTATTGTCGACTACTGTTTTTGAGATTTTGTTCTAGTCGAAGTGAAAATGGAGTACACATTAAATGAACAACTCTTCCTTGTAAAGCAATACTGGATTACGAATTCAACTACAGATACTCAAAGGGCATACGAGAGGATTTGGTGTTCGGAATCCTCCCCAAAGAAACACAATACTGAGACTGGCAAACAAATTGGAAACAACTGGATCTCTGGTGAGTGAAAAAGGTAAAACTCGTTCATCTAGGCTTCCCACGGTTGTTGTAGACGTAAGCGCACGACTGGATCAGTCACCCAAAAAATCATTAAGACGTTGGTCGCAGGAGACAGGGTACAGCTACTCAATGTGTCAGAGAGCTGTGAAAAGTGCAGGCCTAAAGCCGTACAAGATTACAGTATTCTTATCAGTTACAGGAACCAGATAAGGACAGACGGCTGAATTATTGTCGTTGGTTTCAAGGGTTCATTGTGCAAAATCCTGCCATATTGTCCACCACATGGTTCACAGATGAAGCATGATTCCATTTATCCGACTATGTAAACTCAAATAACTCAATTAAAATTAAAATCGGAGTTTGGTGCGCAATATCCGCACAGAGAATAGTGGGACCAACTTTTTTTTTAAAACAATGTGAATACTGCAGAGTACCGACGGATTTTCATAGAGTTGCTGAGCAACTAGACGATGTAGAGCTGAGACAATGATATTTTCAGCAGGACGGCGCTACACGCCATACATCAAATGAATCCGTGGCACTAATTGCAAGTTTCTTTGATGGCCGGATAATTTCCAAGAACATGTGGCCACCGAGATCTCCGGATTTGACATCGCCGGACTTCTTTCTATGGGGTTACTTAAAAGACAGGGTTTATGCCACACGTCCCCAGACAATGGACGATCTGAAGCACAACATTACACAAGAGATTCAAGCTATTGACAACAGAGTCCTCCAACGAGTGGCCAGTAACATGGAACGACGTGTTTATTCAGTTGTGCCTTATGCAGGATGGAGGACATTTTCAACATTTGCTATAGAGGTAATTAATCTCCCAAAATTCCTCTGCATTTCATGTATAATAAGTTGTCGCTAGCATAACTCGTTTTGAAACAATTAAAGAAATAAATGTGTCAGTTCTTCATAAATCACCCTGTACAAGTGTCACTGTCTCTGCAGTTTGTTTAGCTTTAATTGCAGTTTCATCACGTTCCTTCATTACGTTTGAAATGAATGAGCTTTGATTATTAATTAAACTCCATAGATACCGTTTCCTAGGAAAAATGAAACTCACAAATCCAATGTTTGCTTTATAAATGCTTACTCTCTCTACCACGTACCTAATAGGTAGAGAAAGTATTGCATTCCACCAAAACATTCGATACCGAGATTTCATCGAAATGCATGTTTTGAGGTCCCCTGAATTTAAAAAAAAGCATTTTTGGAAACCTGTCCATGTGTGTCTGTGAACAGCATAACTCAAAAACGAAAAGTTGGATAAGTACCAAACTTGGTATTTATGTTCAGTATCTTCCAAGGATACAAACGAAGATTTTCAAGAAAATCGACTCACTCCCAACTACCCTTTACATGGGACATTCTTCAGAAATTTTGATTCTCTAAAAACTAACTAACGATTTTGATTAAAATGCCATGTTTATTAAAGATATTTACATGACAAATAAGATGTATATCTTGAATTTTCTGGGAATTCGCTTTGAAGTCCTCTTCACCCGGAAGGAATGTTGTATAATCATGTATAGGTAACTGGTAAACGTTAAGCGATAGACGAAAACGTACTACACAAAAAATGTAGATGTCTTTAAAACACACAATTTACTTCAAATACGTTTTTTTTCTAGCATAAGTCATTTCTGAGAGATCCGTTATTAATGGTTCGAATTGTTCATTTCTTGGTCATTCTTTAAAGTCCTTTCACCACTCAGTTGTTTCTCGCGATGTCATGGAAACAGTATGGAATTTTAAGGCAGCATATAGCGTTCAGTTGTTCAACATTTGACTATCGCTGTTCCCTTTGTATCTGTAAGGTAATGTGTAATGTATATTTCTGCAAAGGTTTATTTGGATTAAAACTTAGTAGATAATTTTAGTAGAATAAATTTCGTAAGAATAGTTTGTATACTCACTAATAAACGATAGTGGGTAGAGAAAATCGTGTTTCTCTAAATTATTCATTTCTTCGGTAACAAACTAGTGCGCAATGAATTATTGTAAGCACCAAAATAATGATTATGCCCTCGACAGATAGAGACCCCGTGTTCCTCAGGACATAATCATTAAATATTTGTGCTCCAATCCTTATGGCGGTAAAGTACTGAGAGAGGTGGCGCTGCGGTAACACGAGCGTCTCGCATTCGGGAAGTCCCGGTTTCGATCCTCGGCGACCGCCCACTCTGATCCAGGGCTTTTCGTGGTTTTCCCGGGTCGGCAGATGAATGCTGAAGTGATTCATCTTCTGACTCTCCTGCCCCCCTCCCTATTTCCTGTACCCATCATCTTCCTTGTCATCTGTTTCACGGTTGCAGGACCAAGCGACCGCGTTCATCGGGTTGCGGCTGGGCGGTGGTTATACCTCTGTGGAAGTTTCACCCTGACGTTGTCCAGGGACTGATCGGCTGGAACACGCCTGTGGGAGGTTTCGGGCGGGAGGTCCTTCGGGAGACACCCTGAGGCTCGGGCCCCAATACAGTGGGTTTGAGCGGCATTGTAGGCATTAAATCTGGAACATTTAGGAACCCCGCCTGTGTCTGCGCCCGTCGTCATCGGGATCTGGTCGCTCTTCGAGTCTTTCCCGTCACCCTCCCTTCCGGGGGTCACGAAAATACATTGAGTTTTATTTATGGACGCTCTTTAACTACTATGGTTCTTAGCGTCCCATTCTATATTGGGCGTGAAAGAGCAGACATTTTTCCCAGAGACCTCTTATCAGACTTGAGGTTCTTTTACGTGCCATAAATCTACGGCACGGGGCCACCGGCTTTACTTCTCCTTCGAAAGAAGCCATGCTAAGGATTTTCACGTCCAAAACAAATCCATCTCCTCTGCCGAGTTTGTACCCGCGACCTCGGGAACCAGAAGCTAGCATGGTATCCTAGACATCACCCTAAAAGGCTTATTATGCAACACCATTATCTATGATAGTTAAAGGAGGTATTGCATTCCCCAAAAACTCGATATCGAGATTTCTCGAAAATAACATTTAGCGTTTGGATGTCCTTGAATCCCAAAAGCAAGGGCGTTTATGTGAGAGAGAGCGATGGAAGGGTGAGAGAGGAGGCTGAGACGGAGAACAACATAACTCAAAAACGAAAAGTCGGATACAGACTTGGTACCTTAGTCCAACTTGTTCCAAGGATGCGACCAAAAGATAATTATGAAAATTCTTCCACCTCAAACTCCCTTTACATAGAACCATTTTAGTTTTTTTTTTCTTCTTTTTACTTTCTCTACTACGTATAGTAAGTAGGGGAAGTATTGTATTCCACCCAAAAATTCGATACCGAGATTTCACTGGAAATATATGTTTTGAGCCCCTGAATCTAAAAAAATCTGATGTGTTACACTCACATGACTTTCTCTACTCTTGTACAATCTATTTTTACAAACGCCTATTCTCCATATGCTTCATGTTAATCGAGATATCGAGATGTCAATCTTATTGGTAATTTTCTTGTAGATGCAAGGGAAATATGGTAGCCTTTAAGCGATAGTCAAATATTTTAACGCTGGTTGCTATGTGGCGAATTCCATTCTCTTTGCATGTCCAGGACATAAAAAAATGAATAACGAATTTGAGAAGAAGTATAAGTATTGGAAAATTTAAGGAAATAACAAGCAATATCTCGAAAACGGTTCACTCAACAAAAGAAATGTATATGACATAAGTTGTGTATTTTAATGCGATCTACATTTTTTGTGTAGTAAAATTTTGTCTATCTCTTATGGTTTACCAGTTATGCAAAAGTCGTTCACAATGAAGAATACTTTTGGAGACATTCCCAGAAAATTCGAGATATACATTTCATTTCTCATGACATTATCTTAAACATATGATATTTTAATCAAAATCGTTAGAGCCATTTTTGAGAAAATTAAAATTTTCGAAAAATCTTCCATGTAAAGGGTAGTCTGGGGTGGGGGGATTTTCTTGAAAACCTTCGTGTCGCATCTTTGGAAGATACTGAACCTAAATACCAAGTTTGGTGTTTATCCGACTGTTCGTTTTTGAGTTATGCTGTTCACAGACACACACACACACAGACACACACACACACAGACACACACAGACACACACACACGGACATGTTTCCAAAAATGCTTTTTTTGGATTCAGGAGGTGTCAAAACATGTATTTCCGGTGAAATCTCGGTATCGAATTTTTGGGTGGAATGCAATACTTCCCCTACTTACTATACGTAGTAGAGAAAGTAAAAAAAGCATTTTTGGAAACATGTCCGTGTGTGTGTCTGTGAACAGCATAACTCAGAAACGAACAGTCTGATAAACACCAAACTTGGTATTTAGGTTCAGTATCCCCCAGAGATGCGACACGAAGGTTTTTCAAGAAAATCTCTCCACCCCAGATTACCCTTTACATGGAACATTTTTCGAAAATTTTAATTTTCTCAAAAATGGCTCTAACGATTTTGATTAAAATATCATGTTTAAGATATTTTCATGACAAAGGAAATGTATATCTGGAATTTTCTGGGAATGTCTCCAAAAGTATTCTTCATTGTGAACGACTTTTGCATAACTGGTAAACCATAAGAGATAAACAAAACTGTACTACACAAAAAATGTAAATCGCATTAAAATACACAATTTATGTCATATACATTTTTTTTTTGTTGAGTGAACCATTTTCGACATATTGCTTGTTATTCCCTTAAATTTTCCAATACTTATACTTTCACTCAAATGGGAATTCGTTATTCATTTTTTTTGTCCTGGTAATGCAAAGAGAATGGAATACTGCACATAGCAACCAGCTCTTAAAATATTTGACTATCGCTTAAAGCCTACCGATTCCTCTTGCATCTACAAGAAAATTAGCAATAAGATTAACATGAAGCATGTGGAGAATAAGCGTTTGTAAAAATACTTTGTACAAGAGTAGAGAAAGTCCTGTGAGTGTAACACATTAGATTTTTTTTCTCAAAATGTCTCTTACTATTTTGAGTAAAACACCAAATACTTGAGATACTGAGGTGTCTGTAATTTGCTGCGAATAGCCTCTGTAGTCCTCTTGGTTCTGATTGATTGCATGATGTATAACTAAGTCAGAAACTGTAAGAGTTAAGCGAAATTAGGAAAAATGCAGCTCTCGCTAAGACACACTCTAGATGTCAGATGCAATTTTCTTAACTATTCCGACATATTGGTTTGAATTTATCAATACTTTTAAACATTTTTCAAGTGCTAAGTCATCATTACTTTGTTTCTCGTGATCTCATGCATAGAATAGAATACCAAAGTCAGTATATAGCGACCTGCTTTTTAAATATTTGAATACCGCTTCAGCCTCCTATATCCCTCTTGTATCTGCAAAGGCTTATCTCGATTAACATACAAAAGATGGCAAATAAGCATTTTAATGAATAATTCTCCTTCTTTACGGCTGTTGCTTAAATAAGTTCCATATTCGTCTTAACTGAACTATTTCTTCAGTTATTTGTCTTCATTCTTGCTTTGTGGTCAATCTGAATTCACTACAATCCTTAATGAAAAATCTGATGTGTTGCACTCACATGACTTCTCTTTTCTTATACAAACGCTTATCCTCCATCTACGTCGTGTTAATCGAGATATGGAGATGTTAATCTTATTGCTAATTTTTTTGTAGATGCAAGTGGAATATGGTAGGCTTTAAGCGATAGTCAAATGTTTTAAGAGCTGGTTGCTATGTGGAGGATTCCATTCTCTTTGCTAGTCCAGGACATTAAACAAACAAAAAAAAAAAAAAAAAAGAATAACGAATTCCGTTTTTGAGTAAAAGTATTGGAAAACTCAAACAAATAACAGGGAATGTCTCGAAAAAAAAGTATATGACATAAACTGTGTGTTTTACGAGATTCTACATTTTTTGAGCAGTAAAATTCTGTGTATCTCTTAGGTTTACCATTAATGCAAAAGTCGTTCAGAATGAAGAGGACTTTTGGGATATACATTTCATTTGCTATGAAAATATAATATACATGATATTTTAATCCAAATCGTTAGAGCTGTTTTTGAGAAAATCAAAATTTTGGAGAAATGTTCATGCAAAGGGTAGTATGGTGTGGGAGGATTTTCTTGAAAATGTTCGTGTCACATCTTTGGAAGATACTAAACTGAAATACCAAGTTTGGTATTTGTCCGACTTTTCGTTTTTGAGCTATGCTGTTCAGACAGACACACACACACGGACGTGTTTCCAAAAATGTTTCATTTGGATTCAGGGTACCTCAAAGCATGTATCGAATTTTTGGGTGGAATGCAACACTTCTCCTACTTACTATACGTAATAGAGAAAGTAAAAAGAATGAATGTCAAGCAGTGATTAGCATAATTACTAAATGTTTCCTCTGTATGTAAAGTATGGCTGGTTACAAGTCCAGATTATTAGAACATGTGCAAGTGTTGGCAGATATAGCAGCAACTTATACAATGTATTCCATTTAAGCCGCTCATAATTTATATTAGGTATCTGCGCAGCACAGCGGGAGTAGATAAATAATTTGTTTCTTTTTATTCGTGGTAAGTCGAGAGCCAGTTTCCTCTCTGCGGTCCTGACCATTCACTCTTAGCGGGTCTGTAAAGATGCGTCCTGCTTCTTCTATCAGCTGTTTTCATTTATATTGCCCAGGCTTGTCAACTATTGCATCTGACATTGTCAGCTGTGAAGTTCAAACTCGCTGCTCATTCCGCGTGTAGTAATCGGTACCAAAATATCTTGAAGACAGCTTCATACTTGCCAACTTCCTGAAATTGTGAGGCAGTATTTTTATCACTTAAATGATATCAGTCTAATTATATAATATAAAATATAACAGCCCGCCTTAAAGCAATATGTGTATAATATAGCATATAAAGTGTATGTAATAGTCATTGTATTATGTTTATATTATTATGTACATATATAATAATGATATGTGAATGTATTACGTAGTTCTAACAATGTAGGAGCTGTGAGAATAGAAGAAAGCTGCTTTACGTAGCAAACAGAATTATAAAGTAGAAGCCGAAAGTTGCTAACAATGAGGTAACCTTGAGACAATAATACATTAGAAAGTTTAATAAAGGCTACTACTAATTCTTGGAACAATAATGTAATATTTAAAACAGTTTATAAATAGCCAATCAAGAACTAGAAAAGCTTAAATTAAATAAAAGTATTCTATTGGAGTAGGCTTAGCCAATCAGAGATTTGAAATAGAGGAAATGTACAGATTCAGTGTGAGACATAAAAAATTTATTGCGGTGACAATAATATAAAGTTTACGTGTTCAAAGTGCAATTAACAATCTCACGGCTCTACAGTAGGATACATCAGTGAACTGTTATTTAATCGTGTGAAGGATTAATAAACAAAGTACAATACAATTATAATTTGTGTAAGCCTTGTTCTTTAGCCGTACCAGCCCTGCTAAGAGATACGTGCTCTAAAAAAATACTAATAACGCAGCCGAGGTATACATATATAATAAATAAATAAATAAACATTAAACTAAAAAGTTGGTTCTTAAAACGTGGGGCGAAGGCCACCGGAAACTTTTTACCGTACGTGGGGCGAACACTCCAAGAAACATATCTCCCGCAATACGTGGTGCAACCACAACAATAAAACTACTGCAGATTTGGCTCCCATAGGTGGGGCTACAACCACTTCAAGTTGAACCCCTAAAACTTTACTTCGTCCAGCAAAATGTAATAATTTTGCGATGACATGAAATTTAGAATGCGCTAAAATGTTCAATTCAGTAAATGTACAAAACTCACGTGCAAAATAAATGGGAATTCCGTTTTATAAGAGTCCTTGTAGACCTTGTAGTACTGCTTCTTTCTGTCACACGTGTTCAAATTCTTCCTGGTGACACAAAAAGCAAAGAACACCACTTCCTATGCTATACGCAGATTTCTAGTCCATATTTTATGCTTCATAACATGAACTGTAAGCAAAAACTGTCACAAAAATTGGAAACATATCCCACAGCCATAGAACACGAATAAGATAAAACATTTTTGTGAGGGATTTGGCTTTATAATTCACGTCGTCCATTACTGAATGTTCGCTCCCATTTACTGCTGGTTACTAGAGGTCACTAGTGATCCAATCAAATTTTAAATCTCCATGCGTTGCATTTTGTTGCAGAGCCCAGTGAAGGGGGACCATAATCATGATGGATACTGGCCTACCATAGCACTGTATACCAATTAGCGAGGTATATTCAGGCTGTAATCTTAAGTTACAATATAGTGCAATAGGATTTAATGCTTTATCACGTCCGTGTTGAAAATCTGTCACACTTTGAATCTGCCTCTAGCGCCGTAAAAATGCCTGCTTTGCCGTAAAGTCGTAAAAAGGCCTCCCCTCCCGTACATTTTACGGGCAAGTGGTAAAAAATCGGTAACCTTTGCCGCTGTCCCGTTATCCAAGACCATTAATTGTAGCTTATACTATCACCTATTGAAGCAGTGTACATTGAAATTGATGTAGCTTTTCAAGAACCTGAAGATACATTAAGCGCTGCAAGATTAAAATATTTAAATGTGTATCAGTAGTTCTGTTTATAGAACAGAGAGAATAGCAGCCTTTACAAATGCCAGATCTTGCTATGAACAACATACACCTAAAAAAACTGACAGTAAAATTGCAGTATGGCAGTTTTTTGGAAGCACACCGAAGTATTACCTATTAATTTGGAGATTAATGTAGAGAGAACATAATATAAAGTAAAAAATAAATCAGATATGATATTGTACTACTGGCTGTACCATGAAATTTGGTATCGAGATTTCACCAAGAGTAATTCAGCAAGCACCTGTATGTGAAAACCAAATTCAAAAACCAAGAATCGGAACGAATATCAAACTTGACAAGTTAGTCAGGCAACCTTTAAAAACGTTGAGCAAAAATAAAGTAATGATTCTAAGTAAACTAGCCCCGTGTTTGGCATGACAAATAAGCTGCATATCCTGAATTTTTTGTAAAACGCGTGTGAGAATTTCTTTATTTTTATGAAGTTTATATAACATAGAAAACATAAGGCAGACAAGAACATCCTACAGAAACAAACATGTAGGGCACATTAAAATACACGAATAGCGTAATAACATTTTCTTACAAAGACTTGTTTTATTTCATGTTAATGGAGATAAACGTTTGCAAAAATAGCTTCATTACACATTTCGCGTATGCACAAGAGGAATACAGGAGACAAGCGACAGACAGATATATAGCTGTATGCTGTCTTTGAAATTCCATACTCTTCAAATGGCATCGCGAGGAAAAAAAAAGCTGATGGTGATAGCACTTCAAAAATTTACGAAGTATTGAAAAATTCAAACCAATAAAGATTGATGTCACAAAAAAGTTATCTGAAATTGTGCGTTTTAAAGAGATCTACATTTGCTGTGTAGTAAGTTTTAGATTAGATTAGATTGCATTCTGTGAGTTCACTAGCAGCCATAAAGGCTTGTGAATATAGAACATGTCAAGGAAATGTACAAAAATTACATATAAACATAAATATTACATAGAATATAGAACATTTAAAATAAAATAAAGACACATTATATACAAAATGAAACAAAGCAGGTGTAGTTTTGTGTAAAATCGAATACCTCCGTACCGTTATAAGGCTAACATTATATTTATACAAGAACAGTTATTTTAACTTTCACTAGGCTTGTGCATTTGTTCGTCTCATCATTTTGTTCTATTTGATTTGTAATGCATAGCATTTACTGTCAGTTCTTAATATACATACATTTAAATAGCTTCATTAATTCGAGAGCAGGCATCAAATATAACTGGCAATTGTCATTAATATTTACTAATACTATTTAGAGAGCTATATATGTATTATCATATATGAATGAGTTTTGAAGTGTTTTGCCGACTCTTGATAGACTTGTAGCTCTATGAACTATAGCATGGATTGTGTAGGGAGTTGTGTGTGTGTTTGCACTTACGCCATGCAGGAATACCACATCGAGAAGAAGGGAATGCTGTCCGCATCGCGTGCAGGTGAAACCTTCGAGATATGAAGCGAGGAATGACTGGTTGGGTCGGAAGGGACAGCCAAAGGAATGTGCACCTGAGGTTAAAGCCACTTGATTTCTTTCGTTTTTAGTTGTTCCATGGCCCGCTGGGGGCTGTTATTGACTCGGACACATTCCAAGCTCAAACAGCAGGGGTGACTCAAGTCGAGGTGAAAATAACATTCTATAGAAATTCTTAAACTGGGGGGACTGCCGTGTTTTATCTCGACATCTGCAATCTCAACCTGAAAATATTTTCGCTGCACTTCAATCTAAAGCAAAGTTAATAAATCACCAATAATACTCCCAACATGTTTGTGTTCTTGCGAAGTGTTCGGTCTTTAAAACTCACTTTCTGTTTTGGTTTCAATTTTCCAGTTTGTTTTCAAATATGAAGTAGACATCACTAATTTTCCAGTATCACAGTACCTCCCAAAATATTTTGCCAGAAATCAGTAATATGCAAATAGAAATAACTGCTTTTATTACTTTCTCTACAGTACGTAGTACGTAGAGAAAGTATTGCATTCCAACAAGAAATTCGATACCCAAATTTCACCAAAATACATGTTTTGAAGCCCCTGAATCCCCAACAAAGAATGGTACATGTGTGTGTGTGTGTGTGTGTGTGTGTGGGTGTGTGTGTGTGTGTATCTGCGTCTGTGAACAGCATAACTCAAAAACGAAATGTCAGATAAATACCAAACTTGGTATTTAAGCTCAGTAGGTATCTTACAAAGATGCGACACAAAGATTTTCAAGAAAATCCCCCCCAACCGTTCTTTACGTGGAAACATTTTTATACATTTTTGAATTTCAAAAAATGACTAACATTTTTTTATTAAAATGCCATATATTAAAGATATGTATATCTTGAATTTTCTGGGAATAGTCCGTGAATTCCTCTTTATTCTGAAAGAATTTTGTATAATCTTGAATAGGTGTTAAACGTTACGGATAGATGAAAACGTACTACACAAAACTGTAGATCTCTTTAAAATACATATTTTACTTCAAAGAATTTTTTTTGTGGCATCGGTTCGGATTGTTCAATACTTTTGTCATCCCTTTAAAGTCCTGTCACATTCAGTTGTTTCTCGCGATGTCATGGAAACAGTATGGAATTTTAAGACCAGCTTATAGCGTCCAGTTGTTAAACATTTGACTATCGCTGTTCTCTTTGTGTCTATAACGAAATGTGTAATGTAGCTATTTCTGTAAAGGTTTATCTGGATTAAAATGTAGTGGATAGTAAAATAAACTTTTAGAAAAGGTAGAATCACACGGCTGAAAAATTCAATGGCATACCCGGATTTGAACCACGGATCTCGCGGTCTCCGTCCGGTTGCTCTAACCACTGAGCTACCATGGCAACATGCCGGTACGACATTAAATTCACCAACCGATTCGCATTTTTCCACAAGGAGATCTCAAATTGTATTGAGATGACATACCCCAATGGCGACTTACAATGTTGTAAGTACTTTAAGTCCCAGGCTTCATAGTTTCAACCACTATTAGGTCACTTAATAGAATGTGATTTATCGAGAAAAATGCGAATCAGTTGGAGAATTTAATGTCATGCTGGCATGTTGCCATGATAGCTCAGTGGTTAGAGCAAGCGGATGGAAACCGGAGATCCGTGGTTCAAATCCCGGCTATGGTATTGAATTTTTCAATCGTCTGATTCTACCTTTCCAACCTTGTCCAATACACGGCTTGTGGACTAGTGGTACCGTGCTAGACTCTAGTTCCCAAGGGCGATGGATTTTTTCGGGCGTAAAAATCCTTAGCATGGCTTCCTTCGGAAGGGAAGTAAAGCCGGTAGTCCCGTGTCGTAAATTTACGGCACGTGAAAGAACCTCAAGCCTGATAAAGAGGCCTCTGAGCAAAATTACCGATCTTTCACGCCCAATATAGAATGGGACGCATAGTAGTTAAAGAGCGTCCATAAATAAAACTTAATTTAATTTAACACGGCTTGTGTAGAAGAACAATTAATTCCATTCGTAACAATACTTTGTACACTCACTAATAAGCAGTAGAGAAGGTCATGTTAATGTATAACATCAGATCTTTGTTTTTGGTGGGTGGGATAAAATGGTCATTATTAAAAATGTGTTTAAAATATAAGTATTGTGACTACAATGGTAAAATTCATATCAAATTAAAGAGGAAATTGCAATTTTAAGACTGCACAAACAACTAAATGTCAGTTTTTGGCCTTAAGAAAGCCTGCTACATGAGTTGTACGACTTTATCGCATTACGTAACGAAATGCATGACGAATATAATTACGTTTTCCTGGAATTACAAGTTATCCTTAAAGGAATAAGTTAGATGACGTCTGTATCAACATTGCCTCACAAATCGTGTTGTAATGATAGTGTACACATTCCCCGCTGGGCCACCTGCCTTCTGCACAGTCCTATTGTGCGTTTGGGGAACATATTGACACATTCTCAGAAAATCATAGCTTTCTACAATACAAAATTGCACAACGTAAAAGAATGAGTTAACTCGTTTGACTTATAGGCTTTGGGTACATGTTCATCCTATTTTGTAAATAAACCACGTGATTTTGTAAAGGGTCTTTCAACAAGAGCGTCCTATCTTTGAACTTAAATAAAACACGTCCTATAAATGATAGAGGTTTATTTCATTTTTTATTTTGTAACATAATTAATGTCATTACGTGTGGAAGAGAACATCAGTTAAGTGACCGCCGCGACTTCGTTGGGTTGCGCGTATACGGTTGACCCAATTTTCAATGACAGAAGAACGTAAATTAGGTTCAACTTCACGAATAGCACGCGTGATGTTATTCATAAGATCATTTACTGTTTCTGGCTTGTTGACATAAACTCGAGATTTAACATAACCCCACAAGAAGTAATTCAACAGCGTTAAATCACATGACCTCGGGGGCCAATTAACATCACCACCACGGGAAATGATGAAACCTCTGAACTTCTCCTTCAAAAGATCGATTGTTTCGAGAGCAGTATGACATGTGGCACCATCTTGCTGGAACCAGATGTTTCTGAGATCCATACCATCCAATTGAGGCCAAAAATAGTCCCTTATAAGAGCCCGGTATCTTTCTGCATTGACAGTTAGACCTTCTCCATCTTCATCTTGAAAAAAATATGGATCAATGATTCCACCATACCAAAAACCACACCACACAGTGATCTTTTGGGGATGAAGTGGTCGTTCTTGAATCTGCATTGGATTGTGATTGCTCCAATAGCGGCAATTTTGTTTGATAACACAACCATCCATCCAAAAGTAGGCTTCGTCGTTTTTCGACAAAAATCTGGATCAGCTTCCAATTGCTCCATAGCCCAGTCAGCGAATACACGGCGCAACCTATGGTCGTTGGGCTTTAGTTCTTGAGTTAACACCATTTCGTAAGCGTGAAACTTCAAGTCCAGATGCAGAATTCGCCAAGTTGTGGTCGGCGAAAGCCCCAATTCTTGCGCTCGACGAGCAATTGATTTGTTTCCGTTCTCGCGTACACTCTCACGAACGGCGCCTATGTTTTCGTTGGAGCGCTTACGTGGATTACGTACAGGAGTTCTTTGATCGCTGACAGAACCACTTCTTTCAAATTTATCGATCAAACGCCGAATCGTTCTCTCGCAGGGACGATTATGCACACCGTAAACTTCACGAAATACACGGAAGGTTTGGCGAACAGATGATCCATTTTGATAATAAATTTTCACAATTTCTACGCGTTGCTGAATGCTGTAACGTTCCATGGCTATTTGTCAATAACAACTGTAACCACATGAAAAAAATGACTGCTGTAACTCAATAACAACGGGAGCTATCACATGTTAAAGATAGGACACTCTTGTTGAAAGACCCTTTATAAGCATTCTACAAGACCGAATCTGTAGTCAGATGTTTAAAAGCAAGTAGCTGCATGCTGAACTTTAAATCCCATACTCCTCTTTCGATGACATCGCGAAAAACAACTGAGTAGCGAGAGCACTTTAAGAAAATGACAAACTATTGAAAAATCCAAACCAATAGTAACGGATATCTCGGAAATGGTTGATGACACAAAGTTATGAAGTTCATATTAATAAAATGATTGGAAGTGATTTCTAAACTTGCTGAGCAATAACAAAACTGAAATCCAATGGAATGGATACGAATTTCATGTACTATATATTTATGAATTCATTGTGTGTCATAATTACTAATTATTATTGTTTTACAACACCATTTATGTAATAAAATTTGCCTAAAGCATTTATACATTTTAAATAATTAAAATTATATTTATGGCTACTGAGAAACTGAAAAACGTTAAAAATACATTAAAGAGAATGAAAGAAAAATATTGAATTAGCAATAAAATAAATATTGAATATCTACATAAAATATGTAACAAAAAGATAAAGTTCAAGCAGAAATATGTTTTATATGTATTATGGTTGTAAATATGTTATTTTTATTAATACGTGATTTATGTAATGCAAGAATTGTTAAATTAAATGTATTTGCTTTACCATCATTAGTAACCAGGTAAAAGCTTAACTTTTTAAGTTGTTAAAGAAAAGTTTTCACCAGAAAGGAGATGCTTACCAAGGAAGCGAAAGAATTGCTAAATATGGTAGACAAGTAGTGCTAAAAATTAATTACTGTATAATAAAGAAAGTCAACAAGTATTCAAATTAAGTATGTAAGTAAAATATATGATTCAAATAAATATATATATATATATATATATATATATATATATAGTTCGTCGTTAGAGAGTACATTCGGAAATAAAACACACAGTATAGTAAAAGTTAATTTAATGGATTTGTGATTTAATTAATGGCTATCTTATCTTCCAAACCCGAAAAGAATCTGGGATATTAATCATTATTGCTACGAATTGACCTAGTAGTATTCTAAAATCTTAAAATACAACGGACCAAAAGAAACATTAACAAATACGTTACGCGTAACACTCGCCAAATCTCAACAATTACTGAGTAAGAAAATATACCCAAGAAAATCACTTGTGCCACGCCAGCCATAAAATTGTATTACCAACTGGGGAGTGGAGCGTTAAATTCAAAGCATCCGCGTAAAAGATCTTCGAGAGGTTCCACCCTGAGCCAGCAGCAGCATCCCCCTCCAACTCAAATTCCAATTCAACCTTGACGTCATCAACCAACCCAAACTGAATCCACTTATCTGGAATTGTGTGTTTTAAAGAGATCTATATGTTCTCTGTAGACAGTTTTTAGCTATCTCGTGGTTTACGTGTTATACAAAATGAATTCAGAATGAAGAGGATTTCGCAGGCTCTTCGCACAAAATTCAAGGTGTAGGTACATTTTATTTATCGTGCAAATAACTTAGAGATATGGAATTCCAAATAAAACCGTTAGAGCTATTTTTGGAAAAATAAAGAAAAACTGTAGTGTAGTTTGTGGTGGGAGATTTGCTTGGGAATGTTCATCCTTGAAAGATGAACTTAAAACACCAAGTTTGGTATTTAACAGAATATTTTTGTTTTTGAGTTATGCTGTCTGCCACACTGACCTTTTTCTAAAAACTTTTTGGGGAATTCAAGGATCTCAACAACTGTATTTCCAGTGAAATAACTGTATTAAAATTTTGGTGCAATGCAATATTTCCTCTACTTATCTATATGTAGGGAGTTGAGAAAGTTAAATCAGTAAATTTATGTAACGAACAAAATAAATTACGATTGTCAGACGTTTCCCATTTTCAGATAATCAATCCTGCTGTCTCAATATTTAGGTAATGTACCTACATTGTATATTAGTTAAAACGGTTTTCTATTGTGAGAAATACATTCTATATCATGTGAGTTGATGGTTGTGAGTTACCTTAAAAAACACTTTTTAAACATCCCTTATAACTGCTAACTGGGAGCTCATTTAGCAAACGATCGCAAATGCAGCTTGCTTGTGGACTCGCTTGTGTTAATTGGCTAGAAATATTGCTTACCACTAACTGCTGAAACAAATCCACTTAAACTGCTGCTGAGAGATGGCTAAGCAAACTAGACATCTACACTATTAATGTAAGAGCCCACTCACATAGAAAGGTTAACGCCGATGGGAACATGAACACAAATCTTGTGGCCAGGTTAATAAATAGAGCCATTCACAATAATTTTCGCTAACGTGAGCACCATTGCTAGACGTTAACGCCAAACTTTGCAATCTCCAAGCTTTCATGTTCACGTTAATGGGATTCGAGAAAACAAAAATCTGATGTGGTACATTCACTTGGCTTTTTCTACCCTCTATCATCATTAGTGTGTATACAAACTAGTCTTACTCAAGCTTACTTTTCTATCTACTACATTTTAATCGAGATAAACCTTTGCAGAAACAGCTACATTACACATTTCGTTATAGATACAAAGAGAACAGCGATAGTCAAATGTTTAACAACTGGACGCTATATGCTGGCCTTAAAATTCCATGTTTCCATGACATCACCAGAAACAACCGAACGTTGACACGACTTCAAGAGAATGACCAAGTATTGAACAATTCGAACCTTTAATAAAGGGTTTCAGAAATGGCTTATGCCACAAAATACTTGTTCGAAATAAATTGTATGTTTTGAAGAGATCTACACTGTTTGTGTAGTATGTCTTAATCTATCGCTTAACGTTTACGAGATATACAAGATTATATAACATTCCTTCCGAATGAAGAGGACCTCACAGGCTATTCCCAGAAAATTCAAGATATACGTTTTATTTGTCATGAAAATATCTTTAATATATGGTATTTTAATCAAAATCGTTACAGCCATTTTTTTGAAAATCAAAATTTTCGAAAAATGATCCATGTAAAGGGTAGTTGGCGTGGGGAGATTTTCTTGAAAATGTTCGTGCCACATACTCGGAAGATATTAAATACCAAGTTTGGTACTTAACGGACTTTTCGTTTTGAGTTATGCTCTTCACAGACACGCACCTTTTTCTAAAAATGCTTTTTCTTTATTCAGGGCCTCAAAACATGTATTTCCGGTGAAATCTCGGTATCGAGTTTTTGATGTACACCCGTGGACAAAAAGTCATCCACAGATTTCAGGTGACGATTGGAAGCCTTCGTGTACCTTCGTAACTGCTGTGTTCACAACGCTAAAAGTAATATCGGGTGTATGAACCCTGAGCACATATAACTGCCCTCATTTTCGGGTTATAGATGAAATCAAATCCCTGTAGTAATGAGGACGAGAAGTTACATCTCAGTCTTCTTGAATTTGTGCCCAGAATCAACAATTCCATCAGGATATCTTATCCTCACAGAGGAATCAAAATATTCTGAAGTATTGCCGCGCATTGCGCACTGTTCTGAGTATCGTCAAGCTGCTACAACACACTGAGGCAGTATTTTTAACACTTAAATGATTTCAGTCAAATTATGTAATATAAAATAATAACAGCCCGCCTTAAAGCAATATGTGTATGTAACAATATATAAAAAGTGTATATTACAGTCATTGTAAATGTTTATATTATTGTATACAGGTTCAATAATGTTAAGTGAATGTATTACGTAATTTAATAATGTAGGAGCTGTGAGAAAAATAGGTTAAAAGTTGCTAACAATGAGGTAACCTTGAGGCAATAATGAGTAAGAAAGCATAATAATACTACTAGTCATTCTTGGAGTAACAACAATGTAAATTTTGTGACAGTTTATAAAATAGGCAATCAACAACCAGAAAAAAGCTTAAGTTAAATAAAAGTATTCTATTGGATTAGGAATAACCAATCAGAGACTTGAAATACAGAAATTTACAAATTTAGGCGTTTGAAATCAAGTCAGTTGCTTGTAGACAGCGCTCATAACTGGACGCGTTGGTTGTTGACAGTGTTCCTAATCGGATGCGAGATGCGACCTCGAGAAATTTAATACGTATTCGTGTGAGACGAAAATAGTTTTACGTGTTAAAAAGTGCAAGTAATTAATTAATAAAAGAATTTCACAGCTCTCTATTTCAGTGAAGTGTTATTTAAATCGTGTCAAGCATTAAAAATCTGATGTGTTACACTCACATAACTTTCTCTACTCTTGTACAACCTAATTTTACAAACGCCTATTCTCCATATGCTTCATGTTAATCGAGATATCGAGATGTCAATCTTATTGATAATTTTCTTGTAGATGCAAGGGGAATATGGTAGCTTTTAAGCGATAGTCAAATATTTTAACGCTGGTTGCTATGTGGGGCATTCCATTCTCTTTGCATGTCCAGAACATAAAAAAATGAATAACGAATTTGAGAAAAAGTATAAGTATTGGAAAATTTAAGGGAATAACAAGCAATATCTCGCAAACGGTTCACTCAACAAAAGAAATGTATATGACATAAATTGTGTATTTTAACGCGATCTACATTTTTTGTGTAGTAAAATTTTGTCTATCTCTTATGGTTTACCAGTTATGAAAAAGTCGTTCATAATGAAGAATACTTTTGGAGACATTCCCAGAAAATTCGAGATATACATTTTATTTGTCATGACAATATCTTAAACATATGATATTTTAATCAAAATCGTTAGAGCCGTTTTTGAGAAAATTAAAATTTTCGAAAAATGTTCCATGTAAAGGGTAGTCTGGGGTGGGGGGATTTTCTTGAAAACCTTCGTGTCGCATCTCTGGAAGATACTGAACCTAAATACCAAGTTTGGTGCTTATCCGATTGTTCGTTTTTGAGTTATGCTGTTCACAGACACACACACAGACACACACACACAGACACACACACAGACACACACACAGACACACACACACACAGACACACACACGGACATGTTTCTAAAAATGCTTTTTTTGGATTCAGGAGGTCTCAAAACGTGTATTTCCGGTGAAATCTCGGTATCGAATTTTTGGGTGGAATGCAATACTTCCCCTACTTACTATACGTAGTAGAGAAAGTAATAAAAAGGAGTGAATCAAAAATTATAATCTGTGTAAGCCTACATTCTTCAGCCGCACTACGCCCTGCTAAGAGATCCATGTCTCTAACAAAAAATACTGACGCTGCCGATAGCAAACATAAATATATAATATTTAAAGAAACAGTCAAATTATTCCAAAATTAATATTTTTTTAAACATTTTGGGCAAAGGCCACCGGAAAGTACACTGGGGCGAAGGTTACCGGAAACCGGGTACTATACGTGCGGTTGCAACGAACTTCAATTTCGGCTCCCAACAGTTAAAATATAATACAACTCCTACAACAAAATAACTACCTCAACTCCCTTGTATCCAAAAGCAAACAGGTATGCGACCATGATGAAATTCTGAAGTCACGATTTTGCATTGTTATAATTGCTCTATATGAACTTTGCCGAGTACCGTGTATGAAATTGAATGTATCGATAAATTAGTCACTATGTGTTGGTTAAACATTGTTAACGGAAGATAAAAAGTGCTTGCTATATGCGAGAAGGGAACCTGCGGGTTAACCATAAAAGTACTCTGCGCTTTGCCACAACGTTACAGACAAGACTCATGGAAGGTAGCACGTTTAATAGTGCCATACAACTGGCTGCAGCGGCCACACAACTGTATTGTGTATGGTGTAAACAGGGCGCTGCCGTATAGGGATTGGAAAAATTTGGCGTTCAAGACATCACTCATTTTTACTTTCTCCACTACGTATAGTAAGTAGGGGAAGTATTGTATTCCACCCAAAAATTCGATACCGAGATTTCACCGGAAATATATGTTTTGAGACCCCCTGAATCCAAAAAAAGCATTTTTGCAAACATGTCCGTGTGTGTGTGTCTGTGTGTGTGTGTGTGTGTTTCTTAAAATATTTGACTATCGCTTAAAGCCTATCAATTCCCCTTGTATCTACAAGAAAATGAGCAATAGGTAAGATTGATATCTCGATAAACATGAAGCATATGGAGAATAGGCGTTTGTAAAAATAGTTTGTACAAGAGTAGAGAAAGTCATCAGATTTTTTTTAAACGGAACGAGGTAGAAAGTGCCTTTTATGTTTATATACTACCACCACCACCACCACCACTACCACTACCACTACTACTACAACAACATTGTTTATATACATTTTATTCCTGAAATAAGTATAATAAACGCCACTCCATGTTTGAGCTTAATCAGGAAGCTTCTCCCGTTCTACCCCACCCCTTTGTTTCATTTGTATAGCCCACTTAAACTTTTATGGTCATATCGAGTGCTGTCACCACCTCATTGTTTATCGCGATGTCGTGGAAAGAATATGGTATTTCAAAGCAAAACACTTTTTAAACATTTGACTATCGCTTCTGGCTCCTGTTTCCCTTTTGTAATTACAAAAAAACAAAAAGAGCAATGAAACTATTTCTGCAAATATTTATCTGCATTAACATGAAGTAGACTGAAAAATAAAGTTTTGCGAGAATAGTTTGTAGAAGCATACAAATATAAATGGGAAAGTCATGTGAATGAAACGCATCAGATTTTTCTCAGCAACGTTCGCCGATTTTTAGCATGTGTTCTGCTGAGGATTAAATTTCATATAAATCCTTATTCTAGAAAGGAGTAACGAAAGGTAATGTCCGAACCACAAAATTAACTGCTCTGGATTAAGAAATTTGCTTGTGTCGCTGGCGATATTTTACCGTCACCGGGAAATGCAAGGTGGTTTCTTGAAAGAAAACTGCTCCAAGAGTATTTATATGCTAGTGTCAGTATCCCACTGCGTAAAATAAAATTTACTTTCTGCACAGCATTTGATCCAGCATTAATCTGATCAGCAAATGCTGGTCTAACGCAGCAGGGCATCGGTAGATGAGGGCTTTACGGGCGTTTTCCTCTAGTTGACAACAGGTTAATCCCTCGGCATCGGATTAAATCATCACGTCGGCACACATGCAGTTCTAAAACTTGTTATGAAAATACTGTCCAACAATAAATATCTCGCTCTTGACACTCGCGAAAATTATGGCAAGAATGCGAAGATCGAGTTTAATTCGCGACGCGTGATTTTCCCCATTTTGTCTTGACCTTTCACAGCAAGGACGGATGTCAGCCACTTGTATCCATTAAAAACACTAGGCGACAGCTAGTGCTCTACATTGCCATGTCTTGGCACAGTGTACATACAGGATGTTGAGGAATAGCATTGTATGTACAGAAGTCTGACAGTAACACAGGCATTCAGAACTGAAACACAGTTGTGTCATTCTTCTAAAAGCCAGTTTGAAGGATAGCATTGTATGTACAGAAGTCTGACATTAAAACAGGCATGCAGAACTGGAACACAATTGTGTCACTCTTCTAAAAGCCAGTTTGAAGGATAGCATTGTATGTACAGAAGTCTGACATTAAAACAGGCATGCAGAACTGGAACACAGTTGTGTTACTCCTCTAAAAGCCAGTTTGAAGGATAGCATTGTATGAACAGAAGTCTGACATTAAAACAGGCATGCAGAACTGGAACACAGTTGTGTTACTCCTCTAAAAGCTAGTTTGAAGGATAGCATTGTATGAACAGAAGTCTGACATTAAAACAGGCATGCAGAACTGGAACACAGTTGTCGCTCCTCTAAAAGCCAGTTTGAAGAATAGCATTGTATGTACAGAAGTCTGACATTAAAACAGGCATGCAGAACTGGAACACAGTTGTGTCAATCTTCTAAAAGCCAGTTTGAAGAATAGCATTGTATGTACAGAAGTCTGACATTAAAACAGGAATACAGAACTGAACACAGTTGTGTCACTCTCAAAAGCCAGTTTGAGGGATAGCACTGTATGTACAGAAGTCTGACAAAACAGGCATGCAGAACTGAACACAGTTGTCGCTCCTCTAAAAGCTAGTTTGAAGAATAGCATTGTATGTACAGAAGTCTGACATTAAAACAGGAATGCAGAACTGAACACAGTTGTCGCTCCTCTAAAAGCCAGTTTGAAGAATAGCATTGTATGTACAGAAGTCTGACATTAAAACAGGCATGCAGAACTGAACACAGTTGTCGCTCCTCTAAAAGCCAGTTTGAAGGATAGCATTGTATGTACAGAAGTCTGACATTAAAACAGGCATGCAGAACTGGAACACAGTTGTGTCACTCTTCTAAAAGCCAGTTTGAAGGATAGCGCTGTATGTACAGAAGTCTGACATTAAAACAAGCATGCAGAACTGGAGCACAGTTGTGTCACTCTTCTAGAAGCCAGTTTGAAGGATAGCATTGTATGTACAGAAGTCTGACATTAAAACAGGCATGCAGAACTGGAACACAGTTGTGTTACTCTTCTAAAAGCCAGTTTGAAGAATAGCATTGTATGTACAGAAGTCTGACATTAAAACAGGAATGCAGAACTGAACCCAGTTGTCGCTCCTCTAAAAGCCAGTTTGAAGAATAGCATTGTATGTACAGAAGTCTGGCATTAAAACAGGAATGCAGAACTGAACACAGTTGTCGCTGCTCTAAAAGCCAGTTTGAAGGATAGCATTGTATGTACAGAAGTCTGACATTAAAACAGGCATGCAGAACTGGAGCACAGTTGTGTCACTCTTCTAAAAGCCAGTTTGAAGGATAGCGCTGTATGTACAGAAGTCTGACGTTAAAACAAGCCTGCAGAACTGGAGCACAGTTGTGTCACTCTTCTAAAAGCTAGTTTGAGGAATAGCGCTGTATGTACAGAAGTCTGACATTAAAACAGCATGCAGAACTGGAACACAGTTGTCGCTCTACTAAACGCGAGCTTGAGGAATAGCATTGTATGTACAGAAGTCAGACATTAAAACAGGCATTCAGAACTGGAACACACTTGTCGCTCCTCTAAAAGCCAGTTTGAAGGATAGCATTGTATGTACAGAAGCAATGTGGCTAGATAACTAGTACAGAAGTATGACATTAAAACAGGCATGCAGAACGGAACACAGTTGTATCACTCTTCTAAAAGCCAGTTTGAAGGATAGCATTGTATGTACAGAAATATGACATTAAAACAGGCACGCAGAACTGGAACACAGTTGTATCACTCTTCTAAAAGCCAGTTTGAAGGATAGCATTGTATGTACAGAAGTCTGACATTAAAACAGGCACGCAGAACTGGAACACAGTTGTGTCACTCTTCTAAAAGCCAGTTTGAAGGATAGCATTGTATGTACAGAAGTCTGACATTAAAACAGGCACGCAGAACTGGAACACAGTTGTGTCACTCCTCTAAAAGCCAGTTTGAAGGATAGCATTGTATGTACAGAAGTCTGACATTAAAACAGGCATGCAGAACTGGAACACAGTTGTATCACTCTTCTAAACGCCAGCTTGAAGAATAGCATTGTATGTACAGAAGTCTGACAAAACAGGCATGCAGAACTGGAACACAATTGTCGCTCAGAAGAAGCCAGCTTGGTCTAACCTCCCCGAATGTAAGCTGTAGCGTACGTAAGGATTACCTATTTATGAGAAAATGACAATTGCCAAAATTCATAAACGTGTATTTTAGAGTCATTAAGTACTATAAGACTTCTACTTTAGTTGTATGTAACGTTTATACCTGTGCGGCCTTTTAAAGCATGTCATACAGCGATTTAAATGTATGACTAAGTCTTGCTTCCTATGAAACTACGATAAGTAAAAGGGAGTGAACAAACCATTCAAGAGAACCTCAAGAATCTTCAAGTACTAAATTAGTTGTAGAGGATCAGAAAAACACGGAGGACCTGTATGTGTACCAAATACCCTTTAAACTGCATAACACGAGAAACTTATTTTAACGTTAATATCTTTAAACCCTCTTTTCTAGGGCTTTCATTTGTCGGCACATTCTCATTTTCAGATTGTTCCTCAATGTACTTTTTGGTATTAATGAATGAAATTTTGTATAATCCTTATACATAACAATATAAAAATGACGAGGTGAAAATTTGTTAACATGATTGGTTGTGCTGGTATTAAACAATAATACTCATTGTGGATATTTTTAAGCAGGTAATCGAAGTATCATATTTTTTTCTCCCAAACTAGTAGGATAATTAAACCTCATCTATACAATTTATTAATACACCATTAAAGAATTTAATTACAAAATCTGTTTCTTTTTCAACAAATAATTACATGGTGTGGAGCAATTTTTCAGTACAATGAAGATATTTTTAAAAAATTAGCATCTGGGGTTTAAGTTTAAAATATTCATGATATTTGGTGTATGTACATATTATACATTAAACCCTGACTGCTGTATTAAAATATCAGATGAATTGAGTTGAATATGTGGATTTTAGAAACTTCGCACACGGGTAACCGTAAGATAAAGTAGTCACAGCTGCGCGTTTATTGTGGAAGGAGAACGCGTAGGTTCTTTCATTCTTTCCTTCCAAGTCTGCGCCCCTGCCTTAAAATGTCAGAATTGAAACAGCAGCAATTCGTTACTTAGAAAGTCACACTAAAGCTGATTACACATGCATTAGCATTCCTCTGACTGTGCAAAACGCCCTAATCCTCACATTTGAAATACGTGGGTAATATGAAAATCAGTCAATAATTACTATGGGTAAGTAATATAGACTGATAACACGTTGATGTGTTATCTGGAATAAGGCAAGTATCTCGCTTATAATGTACAGGGTGATTTTAAATGATGGACCCATTTTATAAAATTCGTATTTATTAAAGCACAAATCCAACATGAACGATCTGTATAACAACGAAAAGAGGAAGTTTCAAAGTTTTTTTTCGGCGGGCGGTGGTGGTTTTAGAAGCGGCCGGTAGAGTGCTGGCGCAATAGGCCGCCATTGCGTTTCACTGTCAGTACGTAGTGAGATGGCTACTGTGGAGCACAAGGTTTTCTGTGTTATTGAGTTCGCAAATTGTAGTGCAGCGGGCATTTCGTAGCAAATTCGTTATTGAACCACCAACTAGAAAAAGCACAGGCCGACCGCGTGTGTCAGAGGAGGACGTCAGACGGATTGAAGACAGTTTTGTTCGCAGTCCACGTAAGTCTACCCATAGAGCTAGTAGAGAACTTGGAATACCCTAAACAACTGTATGGGAAGTTCTGAGACGGCGTTTGCTGTACAAGCCCTACCGATTACAACCTGTGTAGGTTCTTAAACCTAAAGACAAAGAGAAGCGTCTCGAATTTTGTGGTCATGTGCTAGGAATGGAGGATGACGCGTTTCTACAGCGTATCATTTTTAGCGATGAAGCGACTTTCCAACTTAGTGGAAAAGTCAACAGACACAATGTTCGCATATGGGGTTTGCAAAATCCACATTCAACATTGCAACACGAAAGAGATTCACCGAAGGTAAACGTGTTCTGTGTCTTATCCCGTACAAAGGCTTATGGACCATTTTTCTTTGCGGAAAAAACTGTAACTGGAATAACATACCTGGACATGTTGGAACAATGACTGTTCTCTCAAATTATGGAAGATTCACAGGACCTCATTTTCCAACAGGATGGAGCTCCGCCCCATTGGCACAGTGATGTACGAGGCTTTTTGAATAAATCCCTTCCTCAGCGCTGGATAGGTCGCAGGGTAAATGAAGACCTGGCTCTACACTTCTGGCCACTCCAGATCTCACCCCATGTGACTATTTCTTATGGGGTTATGTTAAGGAAGCTGTTTACGTCCCGCCTCTACTTATAACTCTGGACGACCTGCGGAACCGTAACACTGTTGCCGTGCACTCAGTAACAGAAGATCGCTTGCTCGTGTGTGGGTCGAGTTTGGCTATCACGTAGATGTTTGCCGTGCAGCAAGCGGTGGACACATTGAACATTTATAATGTATTAAACAAAACTTTGAAAATTCCTCTGATTATTGGTATAAAGATGGTTCATGTTGGATTTGTACTTTAATAAATACGAATTTTATAAAATGGGTCCATCATTTAAAATCATCCTGTATATCTTAGTGAGCATTGTGTTCGCGCGCGCGAAGCTACCTGCGGGCCGCCGTTAAGCACATCCCGGACCGGACCCTGGGTGGGGCCCTCAAATGACCTTTAGAAAGTAGGCGCGCAACGGACCCATTTTGTGCCGCTTTCCCGCAGATTTTTGTGCTCCAGAAGATTCCTTTCAGCCGTTTCCAGTAGCTTCCCCTTTTAGAACATTCCACTCTTTACGCAAGAAATATATAAGGGGTGTTTTATTCACTTAGTTTATAGATGACATACTGAACGAAATAAAGAGGGGAAATCCGCATTGTCCATCAATTAATAATAAATAGGTCCCAGGTTTGCTCTTTGCAGATGGCTTAGTAGCAGTAGCAATTACAAGTGTTGGATTGAAGAAAGCAATAGAAGCAACAGAGAAATAATGCAAATAATGGGGTTTAAAGATAAATAAAGGTAAATAAAAAGCTATGGTCTGTAAAAACGGGAATAAACTCAGCAGAGATGAGAAGTGGTGGTTAGAGGGGAGCGAAATTGAAGTTGTAAACAAATTTGATTACTTGGGGGTAAGGTTAAATAGCAATGGTAAGTGGAGAGAGTAAAGAAAAAATGCACTAGGTAAGGGTAAGTTAGCTATCAACAGCATAAGAGCGTGCTTGAAGAAAATACCAAAAATGAGAGTCAACTGGCTAGAGAAAATATATACGGCAACAGTGCAATCAAGAGTGATGCACGGGAATGTTTAGATGAGATTCACAAAACCGTTTGTTAAATGATACTGGTGTTGCCGAGAGCAGCTCCAAACGGGGTAGCCCTAGTTGAATTAGGAAGTGTTGGCAGGAAAGGATTAGTGATAAAACGTATAATGAAATATTGATGTAGGATCCAAGCACTGGAGGAAGCAAATATTCTCAAAGACTGTTTAAGAGCGCAAGAGAAAGCAAAAAGGGAAAGAAGCTGGTTATTCCGATTAAAATAGATAGTGAGGAAACTGGAAGGAGACAAGTGGACCAAGTTTCTGGAATAAGGTGAAATTTAGGGTAGACGTCATAGGGAAACAGAAATATAATGGTAGTTTAAGGGATAAGAGTACTCTGATATACTATAGGAGTTTCTTAAAGTTTGGGGAAGGGAAACATACACTGATGTTTGTGATAAAATGGAAAGGGAGGGCCTGGCATGGGCAAGAACAGGAACAATGTTGTTGAGGAGTTTAAAAGATTTGTCCCACTATGTGGCAATGCAGATAAAAATTTGCACTGTATAACAGAATGTACAGAAACCAAGGTCTGGAGAGAGGAAACGTGGAATAGGAAGTGGGATAAATTACAGATAGAGATACTGTCCTTAAAACTTTTTGGACACAACAGAAAAAAATAATACAGGAAAGGTAAGAGAGAAATGGTGGAGGAAAACCATTAAAGAAAAAGAGGATCTTAATAACAGAATTGACGAGGTAGGTAATTTATAGAAGAGGAAATTGACTAAGTTGGAAATTGTGTGAAAAGGTTTACAGTAAAATGAAGGATACATACACACAAACAACCAGGGTGTTAAGAGTATATAATTAATGTATGATATTTGCAATTTGGAGGTGGGGGAGTAGAGTTGCTTAAGATGTTACGAACAGTTTAGTTGAGAGTTGTGACTCTGCAGTTCAGTTGCGTTCTGTTCTGAGTGTGTGTCAACAGTGTATTAAGTGTAAAGTTTGTGCTATGCTGAGCACCAAGTGGCAAAGTGTGTTTAGCAGAACTATAATAGTGTTCTCATTTGTTATAGCATGGACTGTTTTCTGCAGTGCTTTAAAGACATGACAATTTATCCTTAACGTATTTTAGGTTTTAGTTTAGAAGACAAACAGACACACACACGGACATGTTTCCAAATATGCTTTTTTGGATTCAGGGGGCCTCAAAACATGTATTTCCGGTGAAATCTCGGTATCGAATTTTTGGGTGGAATACAATACTTCCCCTACTTACTATACGTAGTAAAGAAAGTAAAAATTACACAGCATAAACAAAAATCTTATGCATTGCTTTCACATGGCTTTCTCTGCTCACTCTTCTATAAAATGTCCTTACCAAAGCTTTTTCTTCTATCCAATTCTTGTGAATTGAAATAAACTTTCATTTTACATTTGTACTTTCGTTGTAGGTTAACACGAATATAATAATATAAAGCGATAGTCAGCTTTTTAAAAAGCGAGTCGCTATGCGAAGGCTTTGAAATGCCATGCTCTTTGCATAACTACTAGGGGGAAAACGAATAGCGACTTACCACTTGAAAAAAGTATTACTTTGAAAATACAAACCAATTACACAGAATGTTATTTGACATGAAGTGTGATTTGACGAAATCTACATTTTTATGTAGTAAGATCTTGTCTATCTCTTAAGATTTACCAGTTATAAAAGGTAGTTTCATAAAAAGGACTTGACGGGTTTTTAAAAATATACATTTTATTTGTCATGTAAATATCTTTAATATCTGGTATTTTTAAGAAATAAAAAATACTGAAAAAAATGTTTATGCAGTAGGTAGTTTAGATGGAGGGGCATTTTGCTGAAAATCTTCGTGTCATGTCTTTCAAGCTAGTTTGATGTTTACCGAGGATTTCATTTTAGAGTTATGCTTCATACCATACACACGGATCTTTTTCACCAAAAAATGTTTTAATTCGAGGAGCCTCAAAACATGTATTTCCGGTGAAATCTCGACATCGAATGTTGGGTGTACTGCAATACTTACTATAAGTAAACAGCAGGGAAAGTAAAAATTGCAAAATCTTATTAACAGAATCGACACAAACAGGCCATCAAAAGGTGCTAGATTAAAAACCAAAAGGGAGGTCGATAGGAAGACGTATGTAAAGATTGAAGTGAGACCGGAACAGGCAAATAGCCTAAACCATGTGAAAGGTAGGAGAAGAAGAAGAAGAAACTTAAAAGTTTCAAGTGGAAAGCACGCCGCTGCATAGGTGTGCTAATAGGCATTCCGTTGTTAGAAACAAAGACAAGATTCTACTTTTTCCCTGACCTGCTGCGAGCTTTGAGAGATTTGTCAGTGGCGTGCATACACTCTTTGCAATAACCATTTTACTGTCGTTTCTTTTAGTGCAAAAGCGGATATCTATGCTGAGAAATTGATTACTGTCGCTATAGCATGCAAGTAACTTTATCCGGTGGATAATGTGGAATGGTTGTAGGCTGTTATTCCTAACATATCTGCTTCTTCAGGTGTTTCCTACTACAGGAAAGTTTTTTGTTAGGCTAGACTGGCCTCAGCAAATAATTTACACTTATACGATGTCGAGTTATCCGCATTTTACTTGGTTTCCGTGTATTTATTTTTCCAGGACGCAAACTTAAACCGCGATATGCGTTTTAAATAAGCAGGTAGCTTTTTTACAGGTTGTGTTGTGCATTTCCCTGCTTTTATTGTTTTAGTTACATGTTTCTGACAAGCTAGACGACGCGCACAGGTTTATAGTCACGTGACTGACTGTACATTCCAGGCAGGTCTGCCGGTCTGAAGAAGATGCTGTATGGCCGGCCTTGATATGGCCTTTCCTTTCACACAATCTGTTCATTTCTTCCAGCTTTTACCCAAGAGACTGCCGACAGCGCGCGGCGGTATTTGTGTCATTAGGAGGCGTGCTTGCGTTGTTGCACTTGGTTTAGGAAATGTCTATACACAGTCTTAACGACTCTATACATCATACACATGTCTTATATTTAAAACTCAAACATTTGCTTTGTGTGTTTTAAATTGGGGATTCTCACTATTATTTATGTCGCTCTAATTGAACAGATTAGAGATTTTTACTTTCTCTACTGCTTCCTTTAGTGAGTACAGAGATTATTATATACCATTCAAAAATGCGATACCGAGATTTCAGCGGAAATACATGTTTTGAGGTTCCCTATATCCCCTCCCACAGAAATCATTTTTTTTAACAGTATTACTCAAAAACCGAAAATGTGGATAAATACCAAACTCGAAGCATCTTCCAAGACTTCCAAGAAAATCCCCATTCCAAACTACCTTATATTTGGGCAACTTTTGTTATTTTTTATTTTCTCAAAAACGGCTTTAACGATTTTGATAAAACTATCGTTTGTATAAGATGCTGGCATGAAGAATAAAATGTATAGCACGAATTTTTGTACATAGGCTCTGAAATACTTTTCATTCTAATTGAATTTTGTAATTCTGTTTAACTTTAGGAACCATAAGAGATAAAATAGAAATTTGCTGCAAGAAAAATGTGTTGCTATTTTCGTAGCTGTAACCGTTTCCGAAATATTCTATGTTTACAGTTTCCTAAGTGTAAGTTCGTCATCCAACAGATGACGTCGAACAATTCTTCCGCATGTTGTATGCAACTATTTTGAAACCATTACTAGGCCAATATCTGACGTGGATACAAGAATCACTCTCTGTACGAAAGATATAAAGGGTACATGTGAATTTCTGTAGAGAAAGTCGAGCGAATGTTACGGATCAGATTTTATTGCCAATTTGCTTTTACCCGACGTTGCACTCGTAGCTTTATGCTCGACCATGCCAAAATGTAGTATTTATACGACTGGTAGCAGTACTTTAATGGGCCTCATTAAAGTATTCGTATTCGGCCACTCAGAAGTGGCCACGTAACATTGTGAAAGCGCAAGTAGCGATTATTCTGCGTAGTACGTCTCACGACGCTAGCAACTTTGTTTGACACAGGTGCTACAAGGTCATTGTATTGTACCATAGATAAAGGAATAACGATTGTAATACATCACTCAAACCAGAAACGGATACATGATCGAGCATAAACAGTCGTATGAAACTTGACTATAATGGTGATTAAAACGCTCGTATGATAATTATTAACCTCGCGTTTTAATTACTAATAGTCTCGTTGCATAATAAACTATTTTAAACTCCAATGACGATATAATTAATTTAATTTACCTAACCCCACGTTCTTTATGAAAGTACAAAAACACTTAAACAAAGAGTTAATTAAAACCCTCGGGACACTAATAAGAACAAAATAAAAGGACTGAGAACATATTTTGCAGAAGCACTGTTGAACAATAACAAATAACCACAGTTTGTAATGATTTCTAGTGAATGCAGCTGAGTGACCTCCGAATTGGGGCTGCCTATCTATTGAGAAAACCTCAGTTGGGAAGAAATAATAGCAGTGAAGTACCGCCAGTATAACCTTGTTTATTCTCAGTGGCCAACACACATAAAACTACTAAAATAACACAAGAAAGAGAAAACAGAAGAAAGGCCAAATTAACATTCAAAGCAGAAGAAGAATGAGAAACTGCAAATTATAATAAGTAAATATACGCACATCGGAGTATGATTTGCAGAATGTATGGATATGAACGTCGACTTATTCATTATCTACTCTTATGATAACAATGTTTGAGCACTAGCAGCTTTTATAGTCCATGGGATTATGTTGAATCCTTTTGCTAAGCGATTGTAGCGCGTTTACATTTGCGCAAGCATAGCCACAGGTAGCTTTACTACTATAATTATTTCTTTGACTGTGTTATAACTCCATGATCAATATCAGAGAGAAGACCAATGTCTGAATACGCTGTTACTATGTGAATTGAGGCAGTGTTTTTAACACTTAAATGATATCAGTCTAATTATATAATATAAAATATAATAACAGCCCGCCTTAAAGCAATATGTGTATGTAATAATATATAAAATGTATGTAACAGTCATTGTATTATGTTAATATTATTATGTACATGTATAATAATGTTATGTGAATGTATTAGGTAGTTTGACAATGAGAATAGAAGCAAGCTGCTTTTCGTAGCAAACAGAATTATAAAGTACAAGCCGAAAATTGCTAACAATGAGGTAACCTTGAGACAGCAATAAATTAGAAAGTTTAATAAAGGCTACTAATAATTCTTGGAACAATAATGTAATATTTAAAACAGTTTAAAAATAGCCAATCAAAAACTAGAAAAAGCTTAAGTTAAATAAAAGTATTCTATTGGAGTAGGCTTAGCCAATCAGAGACTTGAAATAGAGAAAAAGTACAAATTCAGGCGGGAGACGCTACAAGATAGCGTTCCCAACCAGTCCAGTTTTAGATTGCGTACCCGATCGGTACGGTACGTGGTCAAGTGAGACAAAAATTCATTGCGGTGAGAATAATATAAAGTTTACGTGTTAAAAAGTGCAATTAAACAATGATCTCACAGCTCTATAGTAGGATATATCAGTGAAGTGTTACTTAATCGTGTGAAGCATTAATAAACAAAGTACAATACAATTATAATTTGTGTAAGCCTTGTTCTTTAGCCACACCAGCCCTAAGAGTTACGTGTTCTGCAAATTACTACTGACGAGCCAAGGCATACATATATAATATTCAAATAAACATTAAAATACAAAGTTGATTTTTTGAACGTGGGGTGAAGGCCACCAGAAAGTTTGTACCGTACGTGGTGCGAACACTCCAAGAAACATATCTTCCACAATACATGGTGCAACCACAACAATATAAACAACTGCAAGTTTGGCTTCAATTCGTGGGGCTACAACCCTTTCAGAATATAATATGTAACAACAATACTGCAATGATATTAGATCCTACTGTTCGCTTTGAAGGAGACCTAAAACAACCAGAGGAGGTAAAAGTAGAAAAACAAGCAATTTATGAACCACGCATTCATTCCTGTCTGTGAAGTCCAATATCCCAAAAGATAAATAGACTACCAGAGGAATTCTTTTTTGGAGCAAGAGGTACCTTCCTAAATACACCAAAAATATTTTAGAAAACCTGGATTTTAAATTTAAATTGCATGAGTTAAATAAGATTCCCATACAGATACTAAGAGATTCAATACAAGTATTACGTTTCCACTTATACCTAAGAAAAATACAAATACCTAAGATAATTATTTCCATACAAACGCGGTAAAAAACATAAATTTTAACAGAAATAAATAGAATATAATTATTTTAAAAATTACTACTAGCTAGGATACTTCATTTTCAAAATCAATTGTAAACAATGTTAAAAATTATGATGTGTTACACTCATTTGACTTTCTCTGCTCTTGTGAAAACCATTTTTACAAACGCTTATTCTCCATATGCTTCATGTTAATCGAAATATCGAGATGTTAATCTTATTGCTAATTTTCTTGTAGCTGCAAGGGGAATTGGTAGACTTTTAGCGATAGTCAAATATTTTAAGAGCTGGTTGCTATGTGGAGTATTCCATTCTCTTTGCATTACCAGGACAAAAAAAATTAATAACGAATTCCCATTTGAGAAAAAGTATAAGTATTGAAAAATTTAAAGGAATAACAAGCAATATCTTGAAAATGGTTCACTCAACAACACAAAAATTTGACATAAATTGTGCATTTTAACGCGATCTACATTTTTTGTGTAGTAAAATTTTGTCTATCTGTTATGGTTTAGCAGTTATGCAAAAGTCGTTCACAATGAAGAATACTTTTGGAGACATTCCCAGAAAATTCAAGATATACATTTCATTTGTCATGAAAATATCTTAAATATATTATATTTTAATCAAAATCGTTAGAATCATTTTTGAGAAAATTAAAATTCTCGAAAAATGTTCCATTTAAAGGGTAATCTGGGGTGGGGGGATTTTCTTGACAACCTTCGTGTCGCATCTCTGGAAGATACTGAACCTAAATACCAAGTTTGGTGTTTATCCGACTGTTCGTTTCTGAGTTATGCTGTTCACAGACACACACACGGACATGTTTCCAAAAATGCTTTTTTTGGATTCAGGGGGTCTCAAAACATGTATTTCCGGTGAAATCTCGGTATCGAATTTTTGGGTGGAATACAATACTTCCCCTACTTACTATACGTAGTAGAGAAAGTGAAATGTGTCCAATGTCTATATATTCTGGATACGTGTGGGCAACCTCGCTGAGGGACAGATGATTTATTAATAAACCTTTCTCTCTGTTTTATGAGGCTGTGAAAGCCTACGTTATTATTACGGCAATGTTTGAGCAATTACTATTATCGCTGAGAAAGATATAAATGATCTTGGAGCTTTTCTACCCATCTCATAATATTAAATAATTAATTGTGTGAAATGGGGCGGAAATTGGAATTGTAATCTAGACGGTAATTATCGCCTTGAGTAAAGGTTATCTGTGTCAAGTTTGGTCGAAATCGGTGTAGAATCCTATGAGGAACAAACAAACACACATTAAAAGTTGAGTTTTATTTTTGGACCGTCTATAACTGCTGTGGACCTTAGCGTCCCATTCTATATTGGGCGTGAAGGACCGGACATTTTGCTCAGAGGTCTCTTTATCAGACTTGAGGTTCTTTTACGTGCAGTAAATCTACGACACGGGACCACCGGCTTTACTTCCCTTCCGAAGGAGGCCATGTTAAGGATTGTTACATCCGAAAAAATCCATCACCCTCCACCGGGTTTGAACCCGCGAGCTTGGGAGCTAGAGGCTAGTATGGTAGTCCTAGACCACCGAGGACGACTTACACACACATACATACACACACATACATACTGACTTGTATACGAGTAAGATAACAGCTTTGTACCATTAGGCATAGATGTGACGGTTCAAAGTGACAAAACATTTGTAATATGAACTTATCTTCTTCTTCTTTCGCTGTTAACCTCCTCTTATGTAGGACTTACACCCCCAGGACTTACAGGCGGGTGCCTGGGGTCAGAGGCCCGTCGAGGAGCAGACACTCGTGGATCAGACAGAATATCCAGGATGAGTGATCAGCCCAATGCCTGGTGTGGGAGGAAGGAAGTAGATGAAACGATGGTGAAATGGATGAAAGGAAAGGTAATGATGGAGCAATTGGTGGAATGAATGCCGGGGGAAACCGGAGAACCCGGAGAAAACCCGCCCAGACGCCGCTTTGTCCACCACAAATCCCACTTGCGGGTCCCTGGGATTGAACCCGAGCCGCGGTGAGAGGCCAGCGATCTAACCACTCGGCCTCTAATATCAGCTTATCAACGACTCAAAATGAAAATAAATAAACTGTTTTTAAAAAGCTTTCTATTGAAGGTTACTCGACATTTCGGGAAAAAAGCTTTTCTTTTAGATTTCTGTACAAGATTTTTTAAACATTGTAGAATCTAGACCCAATTGCGGTTTAATCGTTCTGATTATTTAACAGCCCAAAGTAACTTTTAAATGGACGTGCCCAGAAGTTTGCTTTTCCTCGTATCCTGTTTTCTTACACATTTTCCAATTTAAAATGTTCCAATGCAATTTTTGTTTAATATCCTTCAAAAACTCACTTATTTTTGGATTTAGGTTTTTAATAATTAAACATACGATTGCTTTATAGAAACTTAAAAAACTATTATATACTTTATTATTTTTTCCAAATAAAGTTTTAATTTTGCACAAAATGTAATCTTTGATTGTAAAGAACTATATTTTAGAAATAAAATGCAAAATTTAAAAACTTTAAACGTTTCAAATTTTCATCACGTGGGACATATGACTAAATTTTTATTTTGGAGAAAATTATTTTCTTGAAAAGTTAGGTTAGTATGAGGACCACGAACAGTAACTTTCTATTATAATCATGTACAACAAATCTATTATAAAATTTTCGACTAAATTATAAATAAATATTGCCGTAGAGCAGTAATAGTAAAGATAAAAATGATGATGATAATAATATTATAAAAAGATTCTTTATTTAAAAAAATTCTGATGTGTTACACTCACATAACTTTCTCTACTCTTGTACAAACTATTTATACAAACGCTTATTCTCCATCTACTTCATGTTAATCGAGATAAACATTTGCAGACTCTATCTTATTGCTAATTTTCATGTAGATGTAAGGGGAATATATATTTACAAGGGCAATTTGGAAATACAGTAGCCTTTAAGCACATACATATCTCTTAATAGCTGGTTGCTAGGTGCAGCACCATTCCCTTTCCCACAGATTAATACTCTTTGTATATCCAAGACAAAAAAATCTGATGTGTTACACTCACATGACTTTCTCTACTCTTGTACAAACTATTTTTAAAAACTCTTATTCTCCATCTATTTCATATTAATCGAGATAAACATTTGCAGAAACGATCTTTTGACATGCAAAGAGAATTACATTTTACACATAGCGACCAGTTCTAAAGATATTCGACTCGCTTAAGGCGTACTATGTTCCCCTTGTTTTGTATTTGCAAGGGCAATATAGAAATACAGTAGGCCTTATGCATAGTCATATCTCTTAATAGTTGGTTGCTAGGTGCAGCACCATTCCCTTTCCCACAGATTAATACTCCTTGCATATCCAAGACATAAAATGAATAACGAATTCCCATTTGAGAAAATAAGTATTGAAAAATTTAAGGGAATAACAAGCAATATCTCGAAAATGGTTCACTCAACAACAAAAATGTGTATGACATAAATTGTGTATTTTAACGCGATCTACATTTTTTGTGCAGTAAAATTTTGTCTATCTCTTATGGTTTACCAGTTATGCAAAAGTCGTTCACAATAAAGAATACTTTTGGAGACATTCCCAGGAAATTCAAGATATACATTTTATTTGTCATAAAAATATCTTAAACATATGATATTTTAATCAAAATCGTTAGTCATTTTTGATAAATTAAAATTTTCGAAAAATGTTGCATGTAAAGGGCACTCTGGGATGGGGGGATTTTCTTGAAAACCTTCGTGTCGCATCCTTGGAAAATACTGAACCTAAATACCAAGTTTGGTGTTTATCCGACTGTTCGTTTCTGAGTTATGCTGTTCACAGACAGACACACAGACAGACACACACACGGACATGTTTCCAAAAATGCTTTTTTTTTTTATTCAGGGGATCTCAAAACATGTATTTCCGGTGAAATCTCGGTATCGAATTTTTAGGTGGAATACAATACTTCCCCTACTTACTATACGTAGTAGAGAAAGTAAAAATGTATATGACGTAAATTGTGTATTTTAACGGGATCTACATTTTTTGTGTAGTAAAATTTTGTCTATCTCTTATGGTTTACCAGTTATGCAAAAGTCGTTCACAATGAAGAATACTTTTGGAGACATTCCCAGAAAATTCAAGATACCTATACAATTCATTTGTCATGAAAATATCTTAAGCATATGATATTTTAATCAAAATTTTCGAAAAATGTTCCATGTAAAGGGTAATCTGGGGTGGGGGGATTTTCTTGAAAACCTTCGTGTCGCATCTCTGGAAGATACTGAACCTAAATACCAAGTTTGGTGTTTATCCGACTGTTCGTTTCTGAGTTATGATGTTTACAGACACACACACGGACATGTTTCCAAAAATGCTTTTTTTGGATCAGGGGGTCTCAAAACATACATTTCCGGTGAAATGTCGGTATGGAATTTTTGGGTGGAATACAATACTTCCCCTACTTACTCTACGTAGTAGAGAAAGTAAAAATGATGATAATAATATATTTTAAAAAGATTCTTTATTATTTAAAAAAATAAGATATCAATATCCTTCAGTGCGCTGTTTTGAAATTTACTTACAATAAAATGAAAGCTGTAAAACGAAAGCGTTAGAAGTTATAATGAAAGGCGACTGTGATTGGTTGAAACGTCCTATATTCTTATATCGGATTGGTCAGTGAACCATGAGCTAAATGATCGGAAAAGTGGCAATTTTTAGCTTAGTGTAATAAATCCATCCACCCATGTCCGTGTATATAGCAATAAAACCCCAAGACTGGGAAACAAATATAAATCTAGAACGACCACAACAGATAGCTGACAAAACCACAGACACAGGTGCTGCGTATGTCGGACTTTTTCTGCTGGGAGAAACGTAAACACAAAGCCTTTACCTTTGTACCCATGTCAACCTAATTTGGCACATCTATTCTTTAGGACATGAGTATGTCCACCTTTATGTTGCGCGGATAGCGTCTCTGACTCCCATTCAAAAGGTCCAGAGTTCAAATCTCTGATGGGGTGAGCTACCTGCATAATGGTGGCTCAACCCGCCTCCCCTTCCAGGTTTTCCCTTGTCCTGAGAAGACGAAAGTCGAGTAACTCTTAAGCTCTAGGGAGCCCATTTGAGCTAATAATGTTTAAAATACCTTGGGGTGGTTTAAAAAATACCAACAAAAGAGGTAGTGGAAAATATTCGGCGAGAGGCAGTTTAGAGGATTCTGAACATGATTGTGCCTGTATTATCAATATTTTCCCTAAATAAAAATATAAATGCTGCTCCCTTCATTGTTTAGGGGGAATGAACAAAATAAAGTACTCTTAATGGGAGATAGGGTTGAAAATTGTTTCATGGGAGGCACTTTGAAGGATTTTCAGTACGAATGGAGAATTTGACGCACATATTCTTTAGGGTAAGAGTAAAAACACTGTGGGGGTGCTAAGGAATTTTGAAACCTCTTTTTTTGGCATGAACATGTCTATTTTCTCAATACTTTTGCGAAGTAAAAAAATAAATCATGTTCTCAACATTATTTTAGGGTGGTATAACAAGAACCACATTCCTAACGACAGAGGGGGTTGGAAATATTCAAGGGTTAGAATTTTGAGGGTATTCAGCATGAATGGGTCTGTTTTCTAAATAATAAAATGATAAATGTTGCACTTTTCATTCCTTTAGGGCTAGTAATGCGAAAAACCAGCCCTAACAGAGTTGAGGTTGACGGATGTTGGATGATAGCCAATTTGGAGGATTTTCGGTACGAATGGGAAATTTAGCAAAATAATGGTGAGGTAAACAAGTTAAAAGAATTGAATACCAGCAATATTGTGATTGCACTAATTAATTTAAATGTAAATAAAGACATATTTGTAAAATTTATGTTTTAGCAAAAGAAAGTCCCGGGCAACGCGGGGTATTTCTGCTAGTGGGAAACGCTTTCTTGATTCCGTGCCTTGTGCACGTTTGTTTCCGCCTGATCACTAAGGCCCAGGTTTTAGGTGGAATAAACCTTCATTTTAGGTTTCTTATATGCTTAAAATGGTATTTTTTTTTTTTTTTTTTTTTTTAGGTTTTTCTTGATTAATTTAGTTTTTTTTTATGTTTTGCTTCGTTGATCAATACAGATATAAATAATTTTGCTTTTCTGGCACTTAAGTTGTAAGATTTATTTTTTGGCATTGCGGTAAATACATACATTCTCAAATTTTCTGGCGTAAACGATTTCCTGTTATCACCTAACACGTTCTTGTATGAAGAAAGGCTCTTTCAACGGAACATGACGTCATTGGAGCGTGGAACATAGATGCCAGTGCAGCAGGTTCTAGGGGTAGTATACTTTTCTCCCTGCAATACTGAATTGATGATTTTCATATCTTTAAAAGCAGGATTTTGTTGAATCTTCTGCAACTTCGAAGAACGCGCAACTCCCACTGGTCCAGGTATTTCTTTACTGGAAACATTGCCAATGATATCTAGAGCATCTTTCATTGGCAAAGTTGCAACTTCTTGTATAAAACAAAAATGTTTCTTAATATACGCAAGGGAAGCGGCACGAGTGGGGCACTCGAATGATTTCTTAGCCTTGGCAATGCAGGAAGCTTCTGTTTCATCAAATTCATTGACGACATTTTTAACGTCTTGTAAGTGCTCGGCATAGTAAATGGCAGCAGACAGCCAAGTACGCTCCTCCTGACCTGTCAGCTGCATCCAGGTGTCCACGTCACATGTGTTGCGTTTAACTGTAGTAATTTGAACTCTGCTCCAGGAAGTGTGAAACGAGTATATATTTTCAAATGTGTTAATTAAATAGCGAGGAAAAATATAGGTTAAAACCTAAAAATCCGAGGCCTATTGATCAGACACGTATCAGCGAGCAATTAACACATGTCTCTGAGGTGGAGGAAAATGGCGATAAAAACAATTGTGGCCACGTGACACTGTCTCGTTATGGACAGTCAAATTGGGCGCCTCGACAGGAGCCAGTGCAGAGAGCCTAATGACATATCTCCTTGAAAAAGTGCAAGATGTGAGATAACACTGGAGGGGTATACCAAACAAGAATGCATACCTCTCAAGCGTCTACATGTTAAAGCTTTTAGTTAAATTGGAACTCTCACACGAACCACTATCATTTATTCACTCCAAAGGTTACTCTACTTCCTGTTAATCAAGATAAATATTCCATAAACGGGCTCAATACTGCAGCAAGCACACATTTTGTAGGTAGACAGCAGCTGAGATAGTGATCAACTGTTTGTAAAGCAGGTCGCTCTAAGCTTGTCACGAAACGAAAGCATCCTCACCGAGCATAACGTTTTAACATTTTAATAATATCAACTTTTGTGATTAAAACGACAATTTCAAAAGTATCTACCCCAGTCAGAACGAAGTTTATTAACGTCCTTTCTATGTTCTGAAAAACTTACTCTTTTCTTTATTCTCTTCTTTACTTTCTCTACTACGTATAGTAAGTAGGGGAAGTATTGTATTCCACCCAAAAATTTGATACCGAGATTTCACCGAAAATATATGTTTTGAGACCCCCTGAATCCAAAAAAAGCATTTTTGGAAACATGTCCGTGTGTGTGTCTGTTTGTGAACAGCATAACTCAGAAACGAACAGTCGGATAAACACCAAACTTGGTATTTAGGTTCAGTATCTTACAGAGATGCGACACGAACGTTTTCAAGAAAATCCCCCCATCCCAGACTACCCTTTACATGCAACATTTTTCGAAAATTTTAATTTTCTCAAAATGGCTCTAACGATTTTGATTAAAATATCATATGTTTAAGATATTTTCATGACAAATAAAATGTATATCTTGAATTTTCTGGGAATGTCTCCAAAAGTATTCTTCATTGTGAACGACTTTTGCATAACTCGTAAACCATAAGAGATACACAAAATTTTACTGCACAAACAATGTAGATCGCGTTAAAGTACACAATTTATGTCATATACATTTTTTTTGTTGAGTGAACCATTTTCGAGATATTGCTTGTTATTCCCTTAAATTTTCAATACTTATTCTCTCAAATGGGAATTCGTTATTCATTTTTTTGTCTTGGATATGCAAAGAGCATTAATCTGTGGCAAAGAGAATTGTGCTGCACATAGCAACCAGCTATTAAGAGATATGTATGTGCTTAAAGGCTACTGTATTTCTATATTGCCCTTGCAAATACAAAACAAGGGGAACATAGTACGCCTTAAGCGATAGTCAAATATTTTTAGAACTGGTCGCTATGTGTAAAATGTAATTCTCTTTGCATATCAAAAGCATATCTGCAAATGTTTATCTCGATTAATATGAAATAGATGGAGAATAAGAGTTTGTACAAGAGTAGAGAAAGTCATATGAGTGTAACACATCAGATTTTTTTTAATGAATGCTATAAGACTTACGGTATGCATGCAAACTGGTAATAGGTAGGGAAAACGTGTGACTACTGCACCAGCTAGATAGACCAAATATACTTTTCCGCACAAAACTCTGATATCCAGATTTAACCTAAAGTATAAGTTTTGCCTGTGGAGAGCGTAACTCAAAATGAAAGGTGGAAGAAATGTCAAACCTCCTATTTAAGTCTAGCATCTTTCAAGGATATAAGCCCAATGTTTTCACAGAATGTTCCCCTACAAAAGCCAACCCTTTACATAGAAGAAAATCAATTACTGTGTTTGCCCCCCTCCTTTCAAAGCGGCTCAAACGATTTCAATTAAAATGCTATGTTTGGGATATTGGATAATGAATAAAGCCCATAGGTATATTGAATTTTGTATGCATAGACTGGAAAGTGCTATTTTAATCGAATTTTATATAAAGCATAAGATATAATGTAGGGAACATGACAGGTATACAAACGATTTAATGATTTTGTTTGCCTCTGTGGTACTCTGAAACAATACGAAACTCTACTATAAGCAAAGCCACATAATGCGAGTAAACTTTGACGACTACCAATGCATAGCGTGCGAGAATGAAAGAAAGAGACAGTGTATTTATTATCTGCCCCTTTCTCTCTCTCTGCACAGTAGCTTCCCATCGCCTTCGTGTATGCTCCCGGCTGTAGTCCGGTTGCGTTCATAAATAAATAAGTAAAAATCTGATGTGTTACACTCACATGAATTTCTCTACTCTTGTACAAACTATATTTACAAACGCTTATTCTCCATCTACTTCATGTTAATCGAGATAAACAGTTGCAGACTCTATCTTATTGCTAATTTTCTTGTAGATGTAAGGGGAATATATATTTACAAGGGCAATATAGAAATACAGTAGCCTTTAAGCACATACATATTTCTTAATAGCTGGTTGCTAGGTGCAGCACCATTCCCTTTGCCACAGATTATAACTCTTTGCATATCCAAGACAAAAAAAATGAATAACGAATTCCCATTTGAGAAAATATTAAAAAATTTAAGGGAATAACAAGCACTATCTCGAAAATGGTTCACTCAACAAAAACAATGTATATGACATAAATTGTGTATTTTAACGCGATCTACATTTTTTGTGTAGCAAAATGTTGTCTATCTCTTATGGTTTACCAGTTATGCAAAAGTCGTTCACAATGAAGAATACTTTTGGAGACATTCCCAGAAAATTCAAGATATACATTTTATTTGTCATGAAAATATATTAAACATGTGATATTTTAATCAAAATCGTTAGAGCCATTTTTGAGAAAATTAAAATTTTCGAAAAATGTTCCATGTCAAGAGTAATCTGTGTTGGGGGAATTTTCTTGAAAACGTTCGTGTCGCAACTCTGGAAGATACTGAACCTAAATACTAAGTTTGGTGTTTATCCGACTGTTCGTTTCTGAGTTATGCTGTTCACACACACACACACACACACACGGACATGTTTCCAAAAATGCTTTTTTTGGATTCAGGGGGTCTCAAAACATATATTTCCGGTGAAATCTCGGTATCGAATTTTTGAGTGGAATACAATACTTGCCCTAATTACTATACGTAGTAGAGAAAGTAAAAATATTAGAAACAATGTGGAAATAAAAATGGAGCTCATTAGCACATTTCAGAAGTTGTTTGCAACAATGATTCAAAGGGAGGTTGAAATAGGATAAGGATGCGCTGAGATACGGTCTTTTCCTCACCCGACCCAGTTGCGTTCCGCAGTTTGGAGCACCTCGAGTCCAGATCGGCAACCGTCAGTCAGCTAGCTCCATGCAACTAGTCAACAAAATGCTAGGGCAGTGATTAACATTTTACAAGCTGGAACCTTGGAATGCAAGCGCCAGTGACAAGTGAAGGTCGATCAGTAAAGTGCTGACAATAAAACTCGGCCCTTCATACTTAATCACTCGATTTACAATGTTGCTCTCAATTACCTGCCCTGCCAATATCACTTTTCGGAACACGACATCTCGGCACATGTTTCTGCTGAATAATGTTACGTCTTAGATTCTTCTCGGGAGAATTGTTTTATATGCGGTGTATGCTAACGATTAGGTGAGGTGGTGGAGGTTTCAGAATCTGCAACGGATTCATGGCAAATCAACAAGTTTTCCATTAAACAGCTCAGTAGACTGCCTCTGCCGTCTGATAATAGTTAGCGTGCTAGCCTCCAAAACTCGAGGTTTTCTTTGACTAGATTCTGCCCTATCCTCCCTAGAGCCTGGAAACATGAGTGTGTGTGCGAATGGTTTTTTAATGTGTAAAAGGAAAATCTCACAGTTAAGATCCATTCACATAGAAAACTTAACGCACATGCAAAAAAAGCTTATGGCCAAGTTAATAAATGGAGCCATAAGCAATGATTTTCAAGAACATGAACGCGATCGCCATACCTTGCAATCTCCAAACTTTCGTGTTCGCGTTAATGGTTTTAGAGGGAAAACAGAAATAGGAGAAATGGAATCATTTGATGAGAAGTTAACTATTTTATTTGAAAATCATCCTTGTTGAAATGGGATAAACCATACACATATAAGAACTGTACATAGTAATTATATAATTCACCAAGGAATATGTTAAAATAGTCAACAATCAAGAATTGTACAAAGCAGATTGTAAGAAACGGGCGAGCTAGCAAATTCCAGGTAAAAGATAATTCTATGTAGAGCCCACCTTTCACCAAGCTAATGAACAGGGAGCCGATAGCGGTAAGGAGAAATAGAAAGAGACAGAAAGAGACGGAGATATTGAACCCGCTTCCCAACGCGTCATGGTGATGCGTAAGCGCAAGACTTTGGAAGAGAATATTCTCATACATATTAAGGTAACGCGATCTGAGGACCAATTAGAAATGTCGTTACATTTTGAAGCGCAGAGGTGAGCGTCACAAGGCCCCAGATTTTCACTCTCTCTTCCAGAATTTCGTCGACACAAAGTGTTACGCTCTTGACGACAAATGCACGTGTGTGCATATGGGTGGAAAGGCGTGTGCAGTTAGTTTAGGCTCCTGATTTATTCACATGGTGGGATTGGTTTAATGGCAAAAGCTAGCCGCCCATAAATATTTAAATTGTTAATAAACCGCATTTATTAAGGGAAATGCAGTATATTTTTAATTTGTCTCACCAACGATAACCGTGAGAACCAAGAATTAGTTATATAGGGAAAAATTAGGAATGGAAAACACAGCAGCCGACGAGCGAGCATCCATAGCCGAGGACGAGAACACTGCAGCAGATAGCATCAACCAGAGCAGCGACGCTTTCCAGATGCTACTGATCAATGATTTCCCGCTACAAATGTCGCCCAACAACCGTTTCGCGCTACATTGTATTAAGGACAAAAAACAGTAATCTTACAAAGATAATTTGTTAGAGCAAAATATTTTTAAACAGATTGCGAATGAACTGAAATAGGTTTTAATTATCAATACTATGGTGTCTTTAAACATTGTGTGAACCTTTATAGGTTACAAACTACTCTGTTTCCTTTCGTGTATGGAAAAATATAATAATAACAATACGATTACAAGCTAAAACAGTTTTTAGCAAAACTCACTGCTGTCTCTTCGTCAATCATCGCAGCCTCTCTTTTACTTTCTCTACCACGTAACTAATAGATAGAGAAGGTACGTATTGCATTCCAACAAAAAAATCGATATCGATATTTCACCGGAAAGGCATGTTTTGAGACCCCTGAATAAAAAACGTTTTAAAAAATGTACGTGTGTAGTGTGTGTGTCTTTGAACAGCATAACTCAAAAACGAAAAGTCCGATAAATACCAAACTTGTTATTTAGATTAAGTACCTTACAAAGATGCGACATGAAGACTTTCAAGAAAATCCTCCCACTCCAAACTACCCTTTACATGGAATATTTTCGACTTTTTTAAATGGCTCTATTTGGATTAAAATACTATACATTAAAGATATTTGCATAACAAATAAAATGTATGCCTTGAATTTTCTGGGAATAGCATGCGAAGTCCTCTTCATTCGGAAGGAATTTTGTATAATCTTGTATAACTGGTAAACGTTAAGCGACAGAGGAAAAAGTGCTGTACAAAAAATATAAATCTCTTTAAAACACACAATTTATTTGAAATAATTTTTTTTGTGTAGCATCAGCCATTTCCAAGATATCTGTTATTCATAGTTCGAATTGTTCAATACTTAGTCATTCTTTTATAGTTCTGTCGATTTCCAGTAGTTTCTCGCGATGTCATGGAAACAGTATGGAATTTTAAGACCAGCGTATAGCGTCCAGTTCTTAAACATTTGACTATCGCTGTTCTCTTTGTATCTGTAACGAAATGTGTAATGTAGCTATTTCTGCAAAGGTTTATTTGGATTAAAATGAAGTAGACGGCAAAATAAGCTTTCATAAGAATAATTTGCATATCGACCAATAAGCGATAGAAGGTAGAGAAAGTCATGTGAATGTAACACATCCGATGTTTGCTTTCTCTACCGCCTACCTATAGTAGGTGAGAGGAAGTATTGTATTCCATCCAAAAATTCGTTGTTGAGATACGTGTTGAATCCAAAAAAGGATTTTTTTAAAAAAAAGTGTGTGTGTATGTGTGTGTGTATGTGTGTGTGTGTTGTGTGTTGTGTGTTGTGTGTCCGTGTCCGTGCCCGTGCCCGTGCGTGCGCGCGCGCGCATGTGCATGCAAGATTGCAGATTTTTTGACAATAGCATTTTCATTGCATATACATGGTTGCCATTGTAAGCTGTCACTGCAATCAATTTTAAATTTGCTTTTTGCCAGACAATGTAGGCTCCTGTTGCAGTAGTTGCAGCCCCACGTATGGTAGCCAAACTTGAAGGTGTTTTAGACTACACACGTAATGGACGCCAATTTTACGTGAGATTGTTTCTAGAAGTGTTCGCCCCACGTACGATACAAACTTTCCGGAGGCCTTCGTCCCCACGTTTAAAAATCAACTTTGTATTTGAATGTTTATTTATTTATTATATATGTATACCTCGGCTGCGTTATTAGTATTTTTTTAGAGCACGTATCTCTTAGCAGGGCTGGTGTGGCTAAAGAACAAGGCTTATACAAATTATAATTATATTGTACTTTGTTTATTAATCCTTCACACGATTAAATAACACTTCTCTGATATATACTACTGTAGAGATGTGAGATTATTGTTATTTGCACTTTTTAACACGTAAACTTTATATTATTCTCACCGCAATGATTTTTTATGTCTCACAGTGAACCTATACCGTACCGAATCTAAACTGGACTGCTTGGGCACGCTTCCTTGTAGCGCCTCCCGCCTGAATTGTACATTTGCTCTATTTCAAGTCTCTGATTGGCTAAGCCTACTCCAATATAATACCTTTATTTAACTTTAAGGTTCTCTAGTTTTGGATTGGCTATTTATAAACTGCTTTAAATATTACATTTTTATTGTTCTAAGAATTATTAGTAGCGTTTTTAAACTTTCTAATTTATTGTTGTCTCAAGGTTACCTCATTGTTAGCAACTTTCGGCTTTTTACTTTGTAATTCTGTTTGCTACAGAAAGCAGCTTGCTGCTATTCTCACAGCTCCTACACTGTTAAACTACGTAATACATTCACATAACATTATTATACATGTACATAGTAACATAAACATAATACAATGACTATTACATACATTTTATATATTATTATACACATATTGCTTTAAGGTGGGCTGTTATTAAATTTTATATTATATAATTAGACTGATATCATTTAAGTGACAAAAATGCTGCCTCATAATATGTAGACAAAGGTCATTGTTGGCGCAAGTAAACAAGAATTCACCGTTTGCTGCAGGTCATAAAGTAAAGATATTTCACAAAAACCGAAACTTTGTATGAGCATATTATGTAGACATGCTCTTATGAAGGAGGTATTACTGCATAGGATAAAGCCCCGAAAGACCAAAATCATCTACAGAGGTCTTGTTTTGAAAGGAGACAGATTAATGACTCCACGTTAACGCAAGATCACATTTTGGCGAGGTGATGGGGCATACACTGATGTATTATAATTGGAAAAATCTCCCTCACCCAGCCTACAGATTCCATCTGATGATAGCTCTCAAATCGTAAAATCCACTTAGCTTCAACGGAGATGCGAACCGTACTCAAAGACGATTCCTTTAAGCTGTGGCTAATATAAATAGATTGAAAAACAATCTGACATGTTACACTCACATGATTTTCTCTACTCTTGTACAAACTATTTTTACAAACGCTTATTCTCCATCTACTTCATGTTAATCGAGATGTTAATCTTATTGCTAATTTTCTTGTAGGTGCAAGGGGAATTGGTAGACTTTAAGCGATAGTCAACTGTTCTAAGAGCTGATTGCTATGTGGCGCATTCCATTCTCTTTGTATGTCCAGGACATAAAAAAAAATGAATAACGAATTCCCATTTGAGAAAAAGTATTGGAAAATTTAAGGGAATAACAAGCAATATCTCGAAAATGGTTCACTCAACAAAAAAAAATGTATATGACATAAATTGTGTATTTTAACGCGATCTACTTTTTTGTGTAGTAAACTTTTGTCTATCTCTTATGGTTTACCAGTTATGCAAAAATCGTTCACAATGAAGAATACTTTTGGAGACATGGCCCAGAAAATTCAAGATATACATTTTATTTGCCATGAAAATATCTTAAACATATGATATTTTAATCAAAATCGTTATAGCCATTTTTGAGAAAATAAAAATTTTCGAAAAATGTTTCATGTAAAGGGTAATCTGAAAACCTTCGTGTCGCATCTCTGGAAGATACTGAACCTAAATACCAAGTTTGGTGTTTATCCGACTGTTCGTTTCTGAGTTATGCTGTTCACAGACACACACGGACATGTTTCCAAAAATGCTTTTTTTTTTATTCAGAGGGTCTCAAAACATGTATTTCCGGTGAAATCTCGGTATCGAATTTTTGGGTGGAATATAATACTTCCCCTACTTACTATACGTAGTAGAGAAAGTAAAAATACAATACCGTAGCCGGGATTTGAACCACGGATCTTCGGTTATCCTTGCCGCTCCTCTAACCTACTAAGCTACCATGGCAATATGGTAGCGAAGATCCGTGGTTCAAATCCTGGCTATGGCACTGCATTTTTCAGTCAATTTTAGCGTATACACGGCTTGTGTGGAAGAACAATAATTATCAACAACTCTTCATGGTTTAGGAGAGATCTGTTCCGGCCTCCAAGTTTATTTCCATCGTTTTGTAGGTCTTGCTGTATTATTTCTGTAGCCTGAAGGTTTACATCTATATATTTGAAATTAAATGTGGGCATTATCATTCTTTGTAAATGGCTTTTCCATTTTTCTCTCCTTGTAATTTTTCGTTTAGCTTAAATATGCCTAAGTATTTCTTATTCGATGTATTTCATTTCTGCACCTTGTATTTGGTTCCAAAGTAAAACAGGAATAATTAATGATCACTAATACTTTCTTTAGCAAAGGCATTGGCAGATCTTACGATTAAGAACTGCTGTTCCCAAAGGTGAAAGAATACGAATACACATTCTCTAGAAGTATTTAAATGTCACTTTACCAGCGAGATGGCTCTGCGGCAAGTGTGAGGCTCGCATTCGGGAGATCCTGGGTTTGATTTCTTGGGCCGGCTAATCTGACCATGGGCTTTTCGAGGTTTTTCCTGGTTGGCAAGGCCAATACTGCGGTGGTTTCTCTTCTATAAAAAATGTTCTTTTCCTCATTTCCTATCACATCGGTTCCACTTCCATGTTTCAGGTAGGCCTACGGGTGTGACCGGGTCATCAAGCTAAGCTTGGAACCGTTAGGAACCTCTGCGCGTGTCTGTCGACCGTCCTATAGCCTCCAGCGGTTCCTTCACCTCATCCGTTTGTCTATCGGCCGTCCTATAGCCTCCTGCGGTTCCTTCACCTCATCCGTTTGTCTATCGGCCGTCCTATAGCCTACTGCGGTTCCTTCACCTCATCCGTTTGTCTATCGGCCGTCCTATAGCCTACTGCGGTTCCTTCACCTCATCCGTTTGTCTATCGGTCGTCCTATAGCCTACTGCGGTTCCTTCACCTCATCCGTTTGTCTGTCGACCGTCCTATAGCCTACTGCGGTTCCTTCACTTCATCCGTTTGTCTATCGGCCGTCCTATAGCCTACTGGGATTCCTTCACCTCATCCGTTTGTCTATCGGTCGTCCTATAGCCTACTGCAGTTCCTTCACCTCATCCGTTTGTCTATCGGCCGTCCTATAGCCTACTGCGGTTCCTTCACCTCATCCGTTTGTCTATCGGTCGTCCTATAGCCTACTGCGGTTCCTTCACCTCATCCGTTTGCCTATCCGCCGTCCTATAGCCTACTGCGGTTCCTTCACCTCATCCGTTTGTCTGTCGACCGTCCTAAAGCCTCCCGCGGTTCCTTCACCTCATCCGTTTGTCTATCGGCCGTCCTAGAGCCTACTGCGGTTCCTTCACCTCGTCCGTTTGTCTGTCAAGCGTCCTGTAGCCTACTGCGGTTCCTTCACCTCGTCCGTTTGTCTATCGGCCGTCCTATAGCCTACTGCGGTTCCTTCACATCATCCGTTTGTTTGTCAAGCGTCCTATAGCCTACTGCGGTTCCTTCACCTCATCCGTTTGTCTATCGGCCGTCCTATAGCCTACTGCGGTTCCTTCACCTCGTCCGTTTGTCTGTCAAGCGTCCTATAGCCTACTGCGGTTCCTTCACCTCATCCGTTTGTCTATCGGTCGCTCTACAGCCTACTGCGGTTCCTTCACCTCGTCCGTTTGTCTATCGGCCGTCCTATAGCCTACTGCGGTTCCTTCACCTCGTCCGTTTGTCTATCGGCCGTCTTATAGCCCACTGCGGTTCCTTCACCTCATCCGTTTGTCTATCGGTCGCCCTACAGCCTACTGCGGTTCCTTCACCTCATCCGTTTGTCTGTCGAGCGTCCTATAGCCTACTGCGGTTCCTTCACCTCATCCGTTTGTCTGTCGAGCGTCCTATAGCCTACTGCGGTTCCTTCACCTCATCCGTTTGTCTGTCGGCCGTCCTATAGCCTACTGCGGTTCCTTCACCTCGTCCGTTTGTCTGTCGGCCGTCCTATAGCCTACTGCGGTTCCTTCACCTCACCCGTTTGTCTATCAGCCGTCCTATAGCCTACTGCGGTTCCTTCACCTCGTCCGTTTGTCTATCAGCCGTCCTATAGCCTACTGCGGTTCCTTCACCTCGTCCGTTTGTCTATCGGCCGTCCTATAGCCTACTGCGGTTCCTTCACCTCGTCCGTTTGTCTATCGGCCGTCCTACAGCCTACTGCGGTTCCTTCACCTCACCCGTTTGTCTATCGGCCGTCCTATAGCCTACTGCGGTTCCTTCACCTCGTCCGTTTGTCTATCGGCCGTCCTATAGCCTACTGCGGTTCCTTCACCTCGTCCGTTTGTCTGTCGGCCGTCCTATAGCCTACTGCGGTTCCTTCACCTCATCCGTTTGTCTGTCGAGCGTCCTACAGCCTACTGCGGTTCCTTCACCTCACCCGTTTGTCTGTCTAGCGTCCTATAGCCTACTGCGGTTCCCTCACCTCGTCCGTTTGTCTATCGGCCGTCCTATAGCCTACTGCGGTTCCTTCACCTCATCCGTTTGTCTGTCGGCCGTCCTATAGCCTACTGCGGTTCCTTCACCTCATCCGTTTGTCTGTCGGCCGTCCTATAGCCTACTGCGGTTCCTTCACCTCGTTTGTCTATCGGCCGTCCTATAGCCTACTGCGGTTCCTTCACCTCACCCGTTTGTCTGTCGGCCGTCCTATAGCCTACTGCGGTTCCTTCACCTCGTCCGTTTGTCTATCGGCCGTCCTATAGCCTACTGCGGTTCCTTCACCTCGTCCGTTTGTCTATCGGCCGTCCTATAGCCTACTGCGGTTCCTTCACCTCACCCGTTTGTCTATCGGCCGTCCTATAGCCTACTGCGGTTCCTTCACCTCGTCCGTTTGTCTGTCGAGCGTCCTATAGCCTACTGCGGTTCCTTCACCTCATCCGTTTGTCTATCGGCTGTCCTATAGCCTACTGCGGTTCCTTCACCTCATCCGTTTGTCTGTCGAGCGTCCTATAGGCTACTGCGGTTCCTTCACCTCGTCCGTTTGTCTATCGGCCGTCCTATAGCCTACTGCAGTTCCTTCACCTCATCCGTTTGTCTGTCGGCCGTCCTATGGCCTACTGCGGTTCCTTCACCTCGTCCGTTTGTCTATCGGCCGTCCTATAGCCTACTGCGGTTCCTTCACCTCGTCCGTTTGTCTGTCGAGCGTCCTATAGCCTACTGCGGTTCCTTCACCTCATCCGTTTGTCTATCGGCTGTCCTATAGCCTACTGCGGTTCCTTCACCTCGTCCGTTTGTCTGTCGAGCGTCCTATAGCCTACTGCGGTTCCTTCACCTCATCCGTTTGTCTATCGGCCGTCCTATAGCCTACTGCGGTTCCTTCACCTCATCCGTTTGTCTGTCGGCCGTCCTATAGCCTACTGCGGTTCCTTCACCTCATCCGTTTGTCTGTCGAGCGTCCTATAGCCTACTGCGGTACCTTCACCTCATCCGTTTGTCTGTCGAGCGTCCTATAGCCTACTGCGGTTCCTTCACCTCATCCGTTTGTCTATCGGCCGTCCTATAGCCTACTGCGGTTCCTTCACCTCGTCCGTTTGTCTATCGGCCGTCCTATAGCCTACTGCGGTTCCTTCACCTCATCCGTTTGTCTATCGGCCGTCCTATAGCCTACTGCGGTTCCTTCACCTCATCCGTTTGTCTGTCGGCCGTCCTATAGCCTCTTGCGGTTCCTTCACCTCATCCGTTTGTCTGTCGGCCGTCCTATAGCCTACTGCGGTTCCTTCACCTCATCCGTTTGTCTGTCGGCCGTCCTATAGCCTACTGCGGTTCCTTCACCTCATCCGTTTGTCTATCGGCCGTCCTATAGCCTACTGCGGTTCCTTCACCTCATCCGTTCCTCCTGGGGGTGGTAAGCACAAAAGATACAGGAGGCGACCCTCCTCTTCGCTAAAAAATTAACCCGAAATGAGGTTTGTTTACAGGGAAGTAGTTGAGAGTGTTTCTACAGTGTGATGATGTTGCTGTTTGCGACAACCCACGCATCATTTATTCTCTTTAATGCGAAGCACGACGTCAGAGCTTTGTAAAGCGCAAAGCATCTCTCTAAGCGGCGTAAACAGATTAGGAGTTTGAACCCCATGTAGCGTATGGAAACGAGGTTATGGTAACGAAAAGTGAAAAAAAAATCTATTGGTTTTACTACATTCCCTTTGAGGTTTTACCGGTTGTTTTAGTACTTCTTTAGTTTTTTAAAACTGATGTTTGAGCATCTTTGTGGAAGCATTTATGTAACAAAGAAGCCTCTGAAGCATTGTTTGTTGCTTTTCTTTTAACTTAAATAAACAAGTAAACATAGGAACCGTCACTGCATGGTTACTAACCTATAAAATGTTTGATTTGTTTCAAATAATATTTTTTTAAAAAATCCATTGTGTTCGTATTTAAGTTCAGTACTTTCCAAAGATACGACTAGACGATTTTAAAGAAAATCCCCCTTTACGTAATAATTTTGCGATGAAATGAAATTTAGAACGTGTTAAATGATCAGTGCAATAAATGTACAAAGATAACATGTAAAATAAATGGGAATTCTCTTTTAAAAGAATCCTAAGGCCTGGTAGTACCTACTGCTTATTTCTGTCATACATGCCGAAATTCTTCGAGGTACCACAATATCGTAAACACGTATTAAAGCAAATAAGCACTACTTCGTAAGCTACGAGGGGCACTATTTATATTTTGAGCTTTGGCAACTCTGAATGTTGTAGGTCCTATCTGACGTTTCCAGTGGAAAGTTTGACATTTTTGACCATAATCTACTTTAAAAATTTTGTCAGTAGAGCGTCATTTGTTTTGTTTACACTAACTTGAAAATTGTGTGTTAACAAAAACATGGAATTAACTCGTGAAAATGTTCGTGCAATGATTTATTACGACTTTCGACGTGGATTATCAAGACAAGAGTGCATCGATCAACTAACTTCCACATTTGGCGACGAAGCTCCATCCTTTGCCACTGTGAAACGCTGGTATAACGAATTTAATCGTGGCCGCCGTTCGCTCAATGATGAATTTCGTGTAGGTCGTCCAAAATCAGCTGTTGTGTCAGAAAACATTGATGCTGTGCAAAAACTAATAATGAAAGATCGTCATGCGACATATTGTGAGATTGAGGCAACCCTAGGCATTAGTTCCACCAGCATATATAAAATATTGCAAGATTATTTAACCGTGAAAAAGGTTTGCTCTCGTTGGATCCCACATAATTTGACGCAATCTCAAAAATATGCTCGTGTCGATTGGTGTACAAAAATTCTCAATAAATACAATGGCCGTGCCTCAAAAGACGTATATAAGATTGTAACAGGTGACGAATCATGGAGCTATGCGTACGAGCCGGAACGTAAACAGCAGTCGACTGTATGGGTGTTTCAAGATGAAGCAAATCCAACAAAAGTTGTTCGCACTCGAAGCAAATGGTCGCCTGCTTTTTCAGCAAAACTGGCCATATGGCAACATGCCTTTAGAGGAACATAAAACGGTCAATGCCGAATGGTACACAACCATTTGTTTGCCGGAAGTCTTCGGTGAAGTAAGGAAAACCAACAAGATCAGTAGGATCGTTCATCAAGACAATGCGAGCGCACACACACCTCGTCTAACAACAGAGTATTTGAAAGCTCAAAAAATCGAATTGATGGGTGATCCGCAATACAGTCCTGATTTGGCACCCAATGACTTCTTTTTGTTCCCGCACATCAAGAACAAATTGCGTGGACAACGACTTTCGTTGGCAGAAGAAGCCATTGATGCCTTCAAAAAACATGTTTTGGAGGTGTCTCAAGAAGACTGGAATAAAAGCTTTGACAAATGGTTCAACGGATGCAAAAGTGTATTGATCATAAAGGAGGATATTTTGAAAAACCATAAAGCAGTTTTCAATCAGAAATTACTTTGTTTTAATTATTAGGCTCAAAATATAAATAGTGCCCCTCGTATACACAGATTTCTAGTCCATGTTTTACGCTTCATAACATAACCGTGAAATGGGAAACGCATCCCGCAGCCATAGAGCGTAAGGGAGTCAACTTGATAAATTCACGTCTATTACTGAATGTTCGCGCTCATTTACTGCTGGTTGCTACTTTGTATTTTGTTGCGGGCCAGTGAAGGACCATGCTCGTAATGAAGGATAGATACATAGACAAGCTCTGGCCTATCATCTGGCATGCTACATTCAGTCTACAGTCTTACGTTACGATATAATGCAATAGAATTAACACATTGAATCTGTCCAGAAAGCCATAAAATTGTAAAAAGGCCTCCGCCCCTGTACATTTAAGGCTGGTTCACAACCAACGAGAACGAGAAAGTTGAAATACATGTAATCAAATGGGAATGTTCACAACCGACGGGAAGCCTCCCCGGCCCCGGGAACGGGAAAGAAGAGTTGCCCAACTTTTAACTTTCTCGTTCTCATTCCCGGGCACAGCATATTAGATTCCTATTGTGCATATTAGACTCTTCACTCTAAAGGTTGTTTTAGGCGGCCGTGACATGAAACAGCCACTAGTGCTCTCTATAGTCGCAAGCTAGAAACATGAAACTGGAAGGAATTAGTAGTAAATGTGCTTCCTAACCTCATCCCAACACCCGCAAATCTTATCAGCGTTGGTTCCTCTGGTGAAGGGAGCATTTGTAGTTTGTTTATATGCAACTCAAAACTGGCTATTACCTAAAAAACAATAGCAAAGGCTACAAAGAACAGCTAAAACTGGTGGAAATGTAAAAAGAACAATAAACAAGTTTAATGTATGCCATTAAATAAAGGAATGAAAGCTTGGCACAAGTAGATAATGTTTACTCTATCGAATTTTTACGTTGGCTTTGCTAAATTGGAAGTAGGTGAAAAAATGTCATTGGTCAGTTAAAAACAAATGAAATCCCAATGGGCAAAATCGACTTTCACTTTGTGATCGATATGCATTCCCGTTCTCGTTACCGGGCTGTATGGTGCATTGCTTCCCGTTCTCGTTTCCGTTCTGGTTACCGTTCTCGGGCGGTTGTGAACCAGCCTTAACGGGCAAACCGTAAACGTTGGTAAGTATGGTGTAGAATTGTTGAGAGTTGCAGTACCTCGAGTAGAGACGGCGCTCTACTTAAATTGAACACATACATGTGTGAGCGAAGTGAACTAATTTGATGGTGGAGTGTTTCTGGAAGATAACACTGTGACACGACCGAAGCGCCGCCTATGCCACTACAAGGGTTGTGACAACATGCAGTTGACCTTGGAAATACGTAATTCTTCACTGTACGTTGTTAGCCGATTATTAATCTCTCCAGTTCTATGCATATCTCATTCTATTTTTAAGCCTGCATGTCTTTTATAAGCCACATTTGCACAGTCAGGTTTACTTTAATTAGAATAAAAACCTGTCTTCCAGCCGAACCTGGGTGGAATCTTAATTCTGGTGCCATTAGCGTCTCATATTTTAAAGTCTGGATGTCTCAGGAGACGCTGGCTCCAGGCATTTGTTGTATTTATTCGTTCACCATTACTATCTGCGCAGATTTTAGACACAATGGGATGAGAGTGCGTATAAACAAACAGTGAAATGTCCCTTAAAATATGTGCAAAAAAACAAACACGGCGCTCGGATCCACTTATCAATTCATAGCATCTGTAGACATTAATATGTAACAACATATTCCTTGTTTTTACAATTGAAAACTGGGGCATGGATTGCAAAACTATGCTTCTTTCTGCAAATAGAATGCGTTGGTTCTACATCACAAATTATGGCAACTTTATTGGACACTTTTATTTTCCAAGGATTTAAATTACAATGAATCAAACGGAGAGAATTTATATTGAGGACGGAATAAAATATAGCGCAGATTTGCGCGTAGAAGTGGACAGAAATCGTTTTAAAACATAAGATTTAATTAGTTTCATGTGTGGCATAACTTGTTATTTGCGCTTAGTTAAAGAAGTAATTGAGCTGGGAACGAATAAAGAACTGATTTTAGACTGCCAGTAAAAGTAGATCACTTTAACATAAGAAACTCAAATTAAAAATCTGATGTGTTACACTCACATGACTTTCTCTACTCTTGTACAAACTCTTATTCTCCATCTATTTCATATTAATCGAGATAAACATTTGCAGAAACGATCTTTTGACATGCAAAGAGAATTACATTTTACACATAGCGACCAGTTTTAAAAATGTTTGACTATCGCTTAAGGCGTACTATGTTCCCCTTGTTTTGTATTTGCAAGGGCAATATAGGAATACAGTAGCCTTTAAGCACAGGCATATCTCTTAATAGCTGGTTGCTATGTGCAGCAGCATTCTCTTTGCCACAGATTAATGCTCTTTGCATATCCAAGACAAAAAAAAAATGAATAACGAATTCCCATTTGAGAAAATAAGTATTGAAAAATTTAAGGGAATAACAAGCAATATCTCAAAAATGGTTCACTCAACAAAAAAATGTATATGACATAAATTGTGTATTTTAACGCGATCTACATTTTTTGTGTAGTAAAATTTTGTCTATCTCTTATGGTTTACCAGTTATGCAAAAGTCGTTCACAATGTAGAATACTTTTGGAGACATTCCCAGAAAATTCAAGATATACATTTTGTTTGTCATGAAATTATCTTAAACACATGATATTTTAATCAAAATCGTTAGAGCTATTTTTGAGAAAATTAAAATTTTCGAAGAATGTTCCATGTAAAGGATAATCTGGGGTGGGGGGATTTTCTTGAAAACCTTTGTGTCGTATCTCTGGAAGATACTGAACCTAAATACCAAGTTTGGTGTTTATCCGACTGTTCGTTTCTGAGTTATGCTGTTTACAGTCACACACACGGACATGTTTCCAAAAATGTTTTTTTTTGGATTCAGGGAGCCTCAAAACATGTATTTCCTGTGAAATCTCGGTATCGAATTTTTGGGTGGAATACAATACTTCCCCTACTTACTATACGTAGTAGAGAAAGTAAAAATGATAATACTTCAATGTTACAAACCCGAATTCCCCCCCCCCGAAAGTGAAGGTTAATAATTAATTGGATACAAATCATAAATTACGTAAACTATTAATATTTTTAAGTTTTAAATTATTATTATTATTAAAGCCTTGAAATTAGAACACGGTATTACTACATTTATATCTATTATTTTCAATAGCTTCGAAGCATTCCATGGCGTATACCTGTCTCGGGCATCCTTTCCCCAACCGGCTACAAAGTGAACGGAAAGCTTTGAGGCCTGACCATAAACCCATCTGTAAACGATTAGTAGGGTCTTCCCAGCCCCCAACTATACAATACGTGGTCCTTTCTTTAGCTCCACCAAGCAAAGCGTTGTTGCAATGTCATTTGTGTTGTTTCTTCGATTTCAGTACGTTTTAGCAGCTGTGACTGTTCGCGTGCTTTTCTGCCGTCTTTTAGTTAAATTTGTATCTGTATCTTCAGGGAATAACCTGTAAACTCTTTCTCATTCTCAACTTTCTGTATAACTGGTAAACCGTAAGAGATATACAAAATCTTACTGTGAGTAAAATGCAATCTGTTTATGTCAAATTGTGTTAATCGTTTCCGAGAAATTGTTTGTTACTGGTTTGAATTTTGAAATACTTGTACTTTTTACAAATTGCAATTCCCTATTTGTATTTTTCTCGTGGTCATGCTAAGAGCATGGAATTTTAAAGTCATGGTATATTCATCTGTTTTTAAAAATCTGACTATCGCTTTAGCCTGTGTGCCCTTATAATTACAAATATGCAATGAAAGTTTATCTCGTTTAAGAAGCAGTAGATAGAAGAATAAGCTTTCGTAAAAGTAGTTATAGAAGAGTGAGTAGAGATAATCATGTGAATATAACACATAAGATTTTTTATTTTCTTTCTTTTGTCTTCCGTATTCTTACTTGTCCTGCATTATATAACACAAGCTGCTATGCTAATAAATCTCACGGATCTTGAACAATATCCAGTTTCTTTTTATTTAAGTTTATATTAATAAAACATCGCTGTGAAGCAAATTTATTATAAATTTCAAAAGTACGAAAAAAACACCTATCTCCCCAGAGTGACACAAAAACCTTGCGTTCGTTTTGCTTTTTTCACCTGTTGCTTCTTTTTTAACTTTTACATATATAGTGTTTTTGTTTACATCTTCTGGAACTTGGTTTTTCTACATTCTGTGGTTGTGAGACAGACAAAATAAAGAATACTTTTACCATAGCACAGTAATAATTACAATAAGCCGAACTGCAAATATACAGCCCGTACTTATAAAAATTAGCTATTAGGGTAAATAACAATAAAAATGATAATTTTGTTTGGGAGTAAACGTTCCTTTAAAAATAAATTCGTATTAATGCATTTTAATTGTTTAATGATAGTCCAACAACCTACAGTTTATTTGGGACGCGTTTCTAAGTGTCTCTCGGATATGTTAACATGCATTTCCATTCTTGTAGCGTAATGTAAGTTCAGCTCTTCCTGAGTCATATACTAAAGCGTTCCTAACAGAAATGTAATTATTATGCGATGCATAGTTATTTACTGCATTTGTGTGTAAAGTAAGCAAGACAAACTGCATGATTGTGTTTTGTACATGTGGAAATCAGCGGCAAAGTTTTGCTTTCAAATACTATTTTAAACTTTGGCAACAACGCACATGTGTATATGGTTGTCACTAATGTTTATGAGTGCTTGCGGTTAGGGGAGGTAGGGGACAAGTGTTTGGCTACTGTACAAAGGCCGCCGCTTGGGGATCCATAAACTGCGACAACCACTATCAATATCACTTGCATGCCTTCAAAATGGACTCTACAGAACCACAAGAAATTTTCAAGCGCGAAAAGCATAAACGAGTGATAAAATCCTGAGAAGTACACGATTTCTTCAACAGCAGAACGTAAAATAGGGCACAAGTAATTATAATGAAAATGTGTTATTGGTTTATTTTAAACATCCCTATTTCTTCCTCACTTCAGGAAAAATTAAATTGAGTTTTATTTATGGAAGCTCTTTAACTACTATGGTCCTTAGCGTCCCATTCTATTCTGGGCATGAAAGACCAGAAATTTTGCTCACAGGCCTCTTTATTAGGCTTGAGGTTCTTTTACGTGCCATACATTTTGACACGGGACCACCGGCTTTACTTCCCTTCCGAAGGAAGCCATGCTATTTTTACGCCCGAAAAAATCTATCGCCCTCCGGCATTTGAACCCGCGACCTCAGGAACTAGAGCCTCACTTCAGGGGTTAGGCATTTCTGCCTGTTCCATCTTCGCTTTCCAACATCTACTCCCATCTTCTTCTGAGACACCCTACATCTCTTCTACGAGGATTGTATCTTCTTATTAATACTGGTATTCTTTCTTCACTCATTCTGTTCACATATTCTATCCAATTCTGTTTATTTTCTTCTATTTTATCTTATAATTTATATATGCATAATTCCTCTTGAATTCTTTCATTTCTTATTAAATCTGCTCTGGTGCATTCTTTAAATCTTCTTGAAAACCTCATTTCTGCCGCTTGTATTTTACTTTTCTCTCTTTCTTTTAATACCCAGGACTCAGTTGCATACATGAGCACTGGAACTGCCATGATTTTACAAGCTTACTATGGTTCTACATGTCTGCTGAAACTTGTTTATCTTGTTTTCTAAATCGTTGTCTAATCAAAGCTTACTTCAAAGTCCAGGTTATTAAAATTCGAGAGCAGTTAAACTATCCGGCTGCTTTCCTTTGCGAAGATTATGAGTAAGATTTCATTTACATGGAGGGGCTACCAACCCCCTCATCTTCTCCTAGATGAGCTGTCTTGCAGGACTGTTGAGCCTCATCTGCCCTCACTTCTTGCTGGATGATAGCCTGCTTACTCAACCGCCCGCCTGGATTATCGAGTACTGAGCCCCTATTTATAGTATACAAGGTGTATCTTTATTGGTGTCATATATTTGGGGACGTGTTCCTGACATCAAAACAGTAAAACAAGTTCATATGAACATGGGTCTGAAAATCCTTTATTTCATAGTTGCAACACAAATAGGAAGTTTTACAAAAATTGCTCCAAGTGGCTTCCTCTTGCTTCGATGCACGCAGTAAGCCTGCGTTCCATGCTCTGGCGTACTCTGTTGAAAATTCCTGGTGTGTTTCGTATTTGATCAAATCCAGTTTGGATACGCCCTTTCAAAATGTCAACATCAGGTACAGAAATCGCATAAACCAAGGACTTTAAATGTCCCCAGACGAAGAAATCCATTGGATTCAAATCAGGCGATCGAGCAGGCTATGCAATGGGTCCCCCTCGACCAATCCATCTTTGCGGAAATCGATCATTCAAAAACTTAGCAACTATCATACTGAAATGAGCTGGAGCACCATCGTGTAAAAACCACATTCGTTATCAGTTAAGTGATGCCTACTCATTTCTGAGAAACTGGAGATAGGCTAGTCCATTCCGACGCAGAGGGAAGAAGTAGGGACGAATAAGATGATCATGCATTATTCCACCCCAAACGTTGAGAGAGAAGCTCTGTTGATGGTTGTCCTGTCGTACTTAATTAGGATTTTCAAATGCCCAGTTATGAGTGTTATGAAAATTGAAGATGCCGTCGCGAGTAAAACCAGCCTCAGCCGTGAATAAGATACAGGCTAGGAAATAAATGAACACGGCGCACTGCTGTAACATGCGTAGATAGAAACGTCTTCTTGGCTCAAAGTCCGCCTCATTTAATCCTTGCACACGTTGAAGGTGATACGGGTACAGAAGATTTTTATGCAGAATTCTCCAGATAGTCATATGACTAACTCTTTCCCTTATAGCCATACGTCGTGTGCTTTGTGATGGGTCTGCATCCACAGCACGAAGAACTCGTTCTTCAAGCTCAATGCCTCGTACCGCTCTTGGTCTCCCAACATCCCTAGTACTCCTCTCAAATGCGCCATTCTCTCTCAAGCGTTGGTGAATTCGTGCGAATGTTCTTGCACACGGTAACGGCCTGTCAGGGTACCTTTCTGCATAAAGTTCACGTGCTCGTGCTGCATTGCCGTCTGCACGGTCATACGTGTAGTGCATATCCGTCTGTTCACTCATGGAATACGTCTTCTTTGACTTATAACAACGAAACGGTTGATTTTCAGACCCATGTACATATGAACTTTTATGTCAGGAACACGTCCCCAAATATATGACACCAATAAAGATACATCCTGTATAATTATTTACATGCATTTAGAACTGCCTTGAAAGTAATGTATGGCACATATGTTAAAAGTGATGTTAATTTATGAGTAGTAATTTTCTCGCAAATAGAGCAACTCACAAGGTAGAAAATCAGATTTAACCATTGTAACACAATTTCACTAATTAAATTCGTGCCGTCCAAAAATACCTTCGATGTTAACTCAGTTGCCTCATGGTCTGAAAATGTTTTATAAAAGCTGATTTATGGTATAATTTTGTAGATCCTTGAAACACAATATTAGCTTCCAAAGGAGTTTTCAAATAAAATGAAAATAACACAAAATTCCTATTTTGTTCCTCCTCTAAGTTTATCGTATATATCCAGAAGAAAGTTGGTTAAGGAAACAGGAGAATTGTGAAAACCGAAATAATCTTTTAGTACAATAAATATTAATCCTCGTTTGTACAAGATTTAGGTGAAAATTGATCTGTCATTTTAAAGCGCCAGAAATGATAAATGTTTACACACTAACTTCATAGCAAGTAGAGTGGCTTACCCTTTGTGATGGGGGTGAGTACGTTTACTTCTGTAGATCCTTTAGAAGCCTCACTAACACCATAGTGGAAATAGCCATCGATTCATTGAAATCATCATGAAACTGCACTTTGCACCAAATTCTCATAAGGCATCCTCAAAGGTTAAGGAAGATTGTTAAGCAATAATGCGAGGCGTACTTTTAAAATAAATAACAATACTCCTTTAAAAAATAACAGAACATTATTTTCCAAATATTTTATCATCATTCATTACCTTACACTATTTCTCCACGTAGTCACCGCCGTTATTCAAGCACTTTCGTAACAGGAAACAAATATTTGTATGCCTTCGTCAAAGAACGATGCCGACTGTGATGAAAGCCAAGTCTGTACTTCTTGTTTCACATCATCATTGTCAGTGAAATACTTTCCACCAAGGAATTTCTTCAGATGAAACAGATGAAAATCGCTTGTGCCAAATCTGGACTGTAGGGAGGGCGGTCGAATTGTCCTCAACCAAATGAGATCTTGAGTTTGTTTGGCTGTGTTTCTAACTCACTTCCTCACCATTCCATCACTCATTAGTGTTTCCCCATAAACCTCACACAATTGGCGATGAATGTTTGCTGGCGTGACATTACTCGCATTCAAAAAACGAATCACTGATTTGACTTCACAGTAGGCGGGTCGTTCGACACATTTAGAAACGCTCTAACAGGAAAACGCAAAGTGATGTTTCACTCACAGCTTCCTAATGAATGGAGGAAGCGCTCGTGCATGTCAAAACCGCACTGCAGCGCCAAAATAGTAAAACGGCACTTACTTTAAAAACCCGCCTCGTATAACTTGTTTTAACCAGTTGCGCAGTCAACACCGCACCTCCGCAACCACGCTCGGACATACCTAACGCTACCGAGTCACCTACAGCCGCACAATGCCGCAGTTACGTCCAGGTTGCGGCCTCACCACCTCCAAAGGCTCAGTGCTGTGGCGTGTGGGATTCACCGCCTCCTCCCGGAAGCGATGATTCTGATAGAATCACATCTGACAGAAAACCGACACCACTGGCCTTCTATAGAGCGCACTTCACAGAGCACTCCAAGCCGGGCCACTCCGTTGTGGTCACACGGCGGCAGACTGCACAGAGCAGCCTCGCTGCCACTACTGCGGCTCGCCCTCTATCACCGCCAACTGCACCGGACATGACCTGGTCCCTCGTCGGCGTTACTGTGCCACGTGCGACGGTGTCGACCACTTCAGGGTCAGGCAGCAGCCCGCTCTACCCCAGCAATCTTCAGCGACAACTGATTTGATGCGACCACTTGACGTCAACGTCTGTTCGAGTCACTACAACACCAGCTACACATTCACAGAGTTCTTCCCGGTCACCGATACCAGCCGCACATAACGATCTTGCAGATTCCATCGCCGCATCACTCTCGCATCACTTGAACCAACTAATGTCATCAACTCATCAAGGCTGCGCGCTCTGGAAGCAAACTAACCGCAAACACAAGGATGATCAGACATGCTTCACGACAATTTCATTCTCTCCAGACAGCTGTCGCACACCGCCGAAGCCATAGACTCCATCCTCAAGAAACTACGAAGAATTGAAGCCAACCAGACCTCACTCCACACACCCAGCGCAGATCAGCACAGCCAGACAGAATCGCCACCCAGTTCCATTTATGTATTATACAATTGTTTCATCAGTAATACAAAGTTAGCCTGCATAGTATTGCTACATGTTGGGGTGAGAGCCAAAAGGTTTCCATAAAATGAATAAATTTAGTTCATCCCAGCACGCACATGAGGGAACGCAACCGAGACCTTGGTGTGAAAAAATTTAGAGGAAGGCGTGGGGTTTTACATTACACAAAAACATTACATAACACACATTACCTGGAATTTATTAACAAACATTTGGCGACTCCACATTATGAACTAGGAAGAGAGGATGGAGGGAGCTGTCCCGAAGCCGTGGACTGACCACACGCTACGACTGCTCTCACTCAAGTGATGCTAACTATATCCCCTCCTCCAACCGTGTCTAGCCACGCCAGCCAGGGTTGGCGTCATACCAGACGAATTTTAAACAGATTCCTCCTTTCGGCGTGGTCTGCGCCAAAAGGAGGGATCGTTAAGTCGAAAAATCAAAGAAACCCAATAATGATATGTCCAGTAGCGACAATTCAACACAACAGTGCGTCTGATAATCACATTGAACTTACTGATACGCCACAGTATTTAACAATAATAAGTTTAATGCTGTATAACTGCGCTGTATTCAGTTTACTCTGTCTCTATGCTTGTCTATCGTTAACATTCTTTTTCAGACTTCACGAGCCTAGAACACATTTGTGATATATGAGCAGGATACAGAGAAACGAATCTAAACATTTGTAGACTGTTCTCTCCCCAAAATTCCCGTTGGTTAGAAAACAGCTTCCAGTGCTGTACTTCTTAGAGACGGTTGTTGTGAGAAAACCGAACAGGATGGCTCAGGTGGCAACGTCTGTGGCCCGCATTCGGGAGGTCGTGAGATCGATTCTCGCAGTCGACCTTCCTGATCCATGGGCTTTTTCGGGGTTTCCCCGGGTCGCTATGCGAATACTGGGAAGGTTCATTACATCCCCCGAATTTCCTGTCCCTTCATTTAACCTTAATTCTCATTTCACTTCACCTTTCAACTGCTTGGTTTGTCTCAGGATTGCAAGTGTCAGCAGGAGTCGCGGCGTTGCATGGCAGGAGAAATTGATGCTAACCCTTCGTCCCTCGGATTAGGGGCAGTCTCCGTGTCCCGGGACCCCCAGAAGGATGTGCAGCAAGGAAGGCAGCTGGTTGTACTAGCTGTCATCCGGGGAGTTTCAATCTGCCCTCTGTCCTTACGTGCCTCCCTCTGTCTCCTCTCACCTCACCTCACCCCTCCCTACCGGAAGCGCCCCGTATGGGGGTTCGGCACAAAAGATTTGCATAGGCCGCAGTACTAAGTCGCCCTCCGCTCCTAGTCCTTGTCCTACTGAGCGATAACAAAACAAAACACTCATGAACTTCCGGCTACCAATCAGCAATCTGAGAACGTTCCGTCTCACTGTTTCTTCTCTCTGCTTCTTGCCTCCCATATATTTACAAGAGGATCATTCTTGGCTGAAACAGATTATAGTAGCTGGCATCTAATAAGCACTCTTGGACGATAGGCACGGGATTGCCTCTGAGGGCACGATGGCAACTGTTGATCAACTGAGCTGAATAGAGAAAGACTGCAGCAAGAGATCACGATGGTGAGGAGAGCTTCACTTGATCGTGCTTTAACTGAAAGAAGGGGTATTCTTTAAATATACAGAGCAGTCCTCTACATTTATAGAATCCAGTACTTTAAATAAATACTATGTATTAACTAGATGAATTTACCCAATGATTACTACATGTGTATGGCCGTTTTCGTTAGTCCCAAAGGTAAACGATATTTTGATGAACGTTTTCCTTGACTTCCGACGCGCATGACATAGTTTAAAGAAATAAAACAAGAGATTGGAAGTAGGAAAGCGCTTCTCTAAGGACCCGCATCATCATCAGAAGATCAAATGACTCAATAATCCCCAACCGAATGTACCATCTACCTAGGTTATGAATTTACTTTCTCTACCACCTGCCTATAGTAGGTAGAGGAAGTATTCTATTCCATCCAAAAATTCGATACCGTTATTGTACTGGAAATACATGTTTTGAGGCATACTGAACCACGGCAAAAGATTTATAGAAAAGGTCCATTTGTGTGTGAACAGCATAACTAAACAATGAAAAGTAGACTAAATACCAAACTTGATATCCAAGTTCAGCATCTTCCAAGCATTCGACACGAGTTCAAAATTCGTGCTTCAAACTCAAAAAATCAAGAAAATCCCCCAGTCACTACTATCAAATAGGAATTATTATAATCACATTATAGTCGATTCAATGTCTTCACGTTTCATGTAAGACCAACAGCTACATTTACTTTTGTAAGACAAAGTCAGTAGTATCAAATAGGAGTTGTTATAATCACATGGTAGTTGAGTCCATGTCTTCACGTTTCATGTAAGACCAACAGCTACATTTACTTTTGTAAGACAAAGTCAGTAGTATCAAATAGGAGTTGTTATAATCACATGGTAGTTGAGTCCACGACTTCATGTTTCATGCAAGACCCAACAGCTACATTTTACGGAAATAAAATGTAAACAATTGGGTCGTCCGAAGCATACTCTAGTATCCTGGCGGAGGGAAAAAGCTGTTGGCATTGACTATTCTGTTGATGGAAACTGGTGACGTATTGAGGAACTAGTGATCACTTTTTGAGCACGTGTTTCCTTCCTGGTGGAGCAATGTAAGTTGTTTATTATTGACAAGATGATTTCATTTTTTCCCATCGTTTTGTAACCTATCGTCACTGAAGCTGTATTTCACCATATTTCTTAATGAATATAAAAACGAAAAATACCTTACACGTTACTCATCAGCAGACTCCGGAGTAACTTTTTGGCTTAATCTCCACCCCTCAACGATTGCCTCCAAATGCCCGCGCGAAACAGTTTTTATATAGGAGCAGATATCTCGACCTGCCTGTTGCTGTGGCAACATTAGGCTAACTAGATATCTTAGTGAATTCAAGAGGATTTCAAATTCTTAAATCTGAATAGTATATATTTATTAAGTACCTTGATCAATCTGATGATTTAACTAAGATTTAATGGAGATTTTGTGATAAGAAAGTAATTAAAGAGCTCCGCATGAAATATTTGACCAGAGCAAAGGAAAATTTAAAAATCGCCATTGTTTACAAAATACTATAGATATTTCAATGTTTATGTTCTTTTTGTGATAAGTCGATTATAATTCATTAACTGAAGTCAAATAGATACAGCGCTTTAAATAATTCAGCAGCCTAATTAATACGTAGAGTAAGTAGGGGAAGTATTGCATTCCACCCAAAAATTCGATACCGAGATTTCACCGGAAATATATGTTTTGTGTCGCCCTGAATCCCAATAAAGCATTTTTGGAAACATGTCCGTGTGTGTGTCTGTGAACAGCATAGATAGCTCAAACATGAAAATTCGGATAAATACCAAAATTGGTATTCGAGTTTAGCATCTTCCAAAGTTACGACACGAAGATTTTCAAGAAAATTCCCCCACCTCAACTACCCTTTACATGAAACTTTTTCGAAAACTTTGGTTTTCTAAAAAATGGCTGTAATGATTTTGATTAAAATGCCATGTATGAAACATACTTACATAGCAAATAAAATGTATATCTGGAATTTTTTGCGAATAGCCTGTGAAGCCCTCTTCATTCGGAAGGAATTTTGTACAATCTTGTATAACTGTTAAACGTTAAGCGATAGACGAAAACGTACTGCACAAAAAATGTAGATCTCTTTAAAATACACAATTTACTTAAAATAAGTCTTTTGTGGCATAAGCTGTTTCTGAGATGTCCATTATTAAAGTACATACTGAGGCTTTCACGGCCGGCGTCATAACTAATAAATGAATTACAACTATCCGGGCTTGTCTGTAGACACTGAATCACTTCACCCTGAAGATGCCAAGCGCTGTACTTGGCGAAACGTCGCTATCCACGATGCCTTCTAGACCACGGCCTACACGCCCGGATAGTTGTAATTCATTTATTAGTCCATTATTAAAGGTTCGAATTGTTCAATACTTGTCATTCCTTTAGCCTCATCGGTTTTCAGTTGTTTCTCGCGATGTCATGGAAACAGTATGGAATTTTAAGGTCAGCATATAGCGTCCAGTTGTTAAACATTTGACTATCGCTGTTCTCTTCTTATTCATAACGAAGTGTGTAATGTAGCTATTTTTGCAGAGGTTTATTTGGATTAAATGTATGTAGTAAATAGAAACATATGCTTTAGTAAGAATAGTTTGTATACCCACCAATATAGATGGAGGGTAGAGAAAGTCATGTAAATATATCACATCAGATTTATTATATGTGTAAAGAACATGCAGTAATATGGTATGCATTTTCGCGATTTACAAAACACGCGATTTAGCAACACTCGAAGCATTATCGCTAGAAAGAGCGCGGAATATAACGGCCAAGGGGCACAGATAGGCAGGTAAACCGGTTTTAGTGCTGTCTGCAAACGCTAGCAGATGTACGAGGGATGGGGTGGTTGGTTACCTGCGGTGTCCCTACCTATCGTCCAGTACAACATTATTTCCTTCCGTCGTGGCTTTAATTCTTATACCTGCTTGTGAGTCTTATTTTGGAAAATTACACAGTTTTTTGCAGTATTTTCAAAATTAATTAAATGATTAAGTAGAGGAGATTTTAGCTTGTAATATTTGAAAATATAATCAATACCTTTAGTAGTGACAAACATATAAATTCGTGAAGTGGTTTAAAATGAGGCATTAGAAAGGAAATGCACCAAAAGGTAAATTATAACTTCGCGAATTTATTTCTCCATGACTATAAAGGACATGTTGATATTTTCAGTATTACAAAATACTGCTCTGCTGAATGCACATAAGTTTATTTTACCGAGCGGGATGGCCCAGGCGTTAAAGTCTGTGGCCCGCATTCGGGGGGTCCCGGGTTCAAATCCCGTGGGCCGACCAAACTGTCTGAGGCTTTTTCGTGGTTTTCCTCAGTCGCCAAGGTAAATACCGGATTGGATATTTAATACCACGACCCAAAGTTCCATCTTAAGTCTAAACAATAGTAAAATGAAAAATAAGTGGCAATAGCGAATGTTATGCCAAATATCTACAGACAATGTAATCAGTTAGACTGGAGGCACCCTAATGCCATCTGCATGGCATGAAGCAGAAGATCCGGCTGCCATGCCCTGGGGGTCTCTGTGGACAAATGACAAAGCATTTCCAGGGATGAAACCTAGAAGATTAACTGTCCACCTTTCTGTGTGAGGGCGGCGGTTAGACTGGACGGCACCCTAATGTCGTCTGCACGGCATGAAGCAGGTGGTTGCAGGGATGAGACCTAGAAGGCTAACTGCCCGCCTTTCTGTGTGAGGGCGGCGGTTAGACTGGACGGCACCCTAATGTCGTCTGCACGGCACGAAGCAGAAGATTCGGTAGCTATGCGCTAGGGTCTCTGTGACACGTGACGGAGCGGGTGGTTACAGGGATGAGACCTAGAAGGCTAACTGTCCATCAGATATCGTTCCAAGAGTTATCTACTAACAGATCCGTCGCGATATGATCAAGGAGTTAAAGCGACGTAAAATAAAAATAGAATAAAAATAAAAAAATCTGATGTGTTACACTCATATGACTTTCCCTACTCTTGTACAATCTATTTTTACAAACGCCTATTCTCCATATGCTTCCATATTAATCGAGATATCGAGATGTCAATCTTATTTGTAATTTTCTTGTAGATGGAAGGGGAATATGGTAGCTTTTAAGCGATAGTCAAATATTTTATCGCTGGTTGCTATGTGGCGCATTCCATTCTCTTTGCATGTCCAGGACATAAAAAAATCTGATGTGTTACACTCACATGACTTTCTCTACTCTTGTACAATCTATTTTTACAAACGCCTATTCTCCATATGCTTCATGTTAATCGAGATATCGAGATGTCAATCTTATTGGTAATTTTCTTGTAGATGCAAGGGGAATATGGTAGCTTTTAAGCGATAGTCAAATATTTTAACGCTGGTTGCTATGTGGCGCATTCCATTCTCTTTGCATGTCCAGGACATAAAAAAAATCTGATGTGTTACACTCACATGACTTTCTCTACTCTTGTACAAACTATTTTTACAAACGCTTAATCTCCATATGCTTCATGTTAATGGAGATATCGAGATGTCAATCTTATTGGTAATTTTCTTGTAGATGCAAGGAAAATATCGTAGCTTTTAAGCGATAGTCAAATATTTTAACACTGGTTGCTATGTGACGCATTCCATTCTCTTTGCATGTCCAGGACATATAACGCATTTGAGAAAAAGTATAAGTATTGGAAAATTTAAGGAAATAACAAGCAATATCTCGAAAACGGTTCACTCAACAAAAGAAATGTATATGACATAAGTTGTGTATTTTAACGCGATCTACATTTTTTGTGTAGTAAAATTTTGTCTATCTCTTATGGTTTACCAGTTATGCAAAAGTCGTTCACAATGTAGAATACTTTTGGAGACATTCCCAGAAAATTCGAGATATACATTTCATTTCTAATGACATTACCCTAAACATATGATATTTTCATCAAAATCGTTAGAGCCATTTTTGAGAAAATTAAAATTTTCGAAAAATCTTCCATGTAAAGGGTAGTCTGGGGTGGGGGGATTTTCTTGAAAACCTTCGTGTCGCATCTCTGAAAGATACTGAACCTAAATACCAAGTTTGGTGCTTATCCGATTGTTCGTTTTTGAGTTATGCTGTTCACAGACACACACACACACAGACACACACACGGACATGTTTCCAAAAATGCTTTTTTTGGATTCAGGAGGTCTCAAAACGTGTATTTCCGCTGAAATCTCGGTATCGAATTTTTGGGTGGAATGCAATACTTCCCCTACTTACTATACGTAGTAGAGAAAGTAAAAATGAACAACGAATTTGAGAAAAAGTATAAGTATTGGAAAATTTAAGGAAATAACAAGCAATATCTCGAAAATGGTTCACTCAACAAAATAAATGTATATGACATAAATTGTTTATTTTAACGCGATCTACATTTTTTGTGTAGTAAAATTTTGTCTATCTCTTATGGTTTACCAGTTATGCAAAAGCATTTCACAATGAAGAATACTTTTGGAGACATTCCCAGAAAATCCGAGATATACATTTCATTTATCATGACATTATCTTAAACATATGATATTTTAATCAAAATCGTTAGAGCCATTTTTGATAAAATTAAAGTTTTCGAAAAATGTTCCATGTAAAGGGTAGTCTGGGGTGGGGGAATTTTCTTGAAAACCTTCGTGTCGCATCTCTGGAAGATACTGAACCTAAATACCAAGTTTGGTGTTTATCCGACTATTCGTTTTTGAATTATGCTGTTCACAGACACACAGACACACACACAGACACACACACGGACATGTTTCCAAAAATGCTTTTTTTGGATTCAGGAGGTCTCAAAACGTGTATTTCCGGTGAAATCTCGGTATCGAATTTTTGGGTGGAATGCAATACTTCCCCTACTTACTATACGTAGTAGAGAAAGTAAAAAAAATCTGATGTGTTACACTCACATGACTTTCTCTACTCTTGTACAACCTAATTTTACAAACGCCTATTCTCCATATGCTTCATGTTAATCGAGATATCGAGATGTCAATCTTATTGGTAATTTTCTTGTAGATGCAAGGAAAATATGGTAGCTTTTAAGCGATAGTCAAATATTTTAACGCTGGTTGCTATGTGACGCATTCCATTCTCTTTGTATGTCCAGGACAAAAAAAATGAATAACGCATTTGAGAAAAAGTGTAAGTATTGGAAAATTTAAGGAAATAACAAGCAATATCTCGAAAACGGTTCACTCAACAAATAAAATGTATATGATATAAGTTATGTATTTTAACGCGATCTACATTTTTTGTGTAGTAAAATTTTGTCTATCTCTTATGGTTTACCAGTTATGCAAAAGTCGTTCATAATGAAGAATACTTTTGGAGACATTCCCAGAAATTTTGAGATATACATTTCATTTCTCATGACATTATCTTGAACATATGATATTTTCATCAAAATCGTTAGAGCCATTTTTGAGAAAATTAAAATTTTCAAAAAATGTTCCATGTAAAGGGTAGTCTGGGGTGGGGGGATTTTCTTGAAAATCTTCGTGTCGCATCTCTGGAAGATACTGAACGTAAATACCAAGTTTGGTGTTTATCCGACTGTTAGTTTTTGAGTTATGCTGTTCACAGACACACACACAGACACACAGACACACACACAGACACACACACGGACATGTTTCCAAAAATGCTTTTTTTGGATTCAGGAGGTCTCAAAACATGTATTTCCGGTGAAATCTCGGTATCGAATTTTTGGGTGGAATGCAATACTTCCCCTACTTACTATACGTAGTAGAGAAAGTAATGAATAACGAATTTGAGAAAAAGTATAAGTATTGGAGAATTTAAGGAAATAACAAGCAATATCTCGAAAACGGTTCACTCAACAAAAAAAATGTATATGATATAAGTTGTGTATTTTAACGCGATCTACATTTTTTGTGTAGTAAAATTTTGTCTATCTCTTATGGTTTACCAGTTATGCAAAAGTCGTTCATAATGAAGAATACTTTTGGAGACATTCCCATAAATTTCGAGATATACATTTCATTTCTCATGACATTATCTTAAACATATGATATTTTCATCAAAATCGTTAGAGCCATTTTTGAGAAAATTAAAATTTTCGAAAAATGTTCCATGTCAAGAGTAATCTGTGGTGGGGGAATTTTCTTGAAAACGTTCGTGTCGCAACTCTGGAAGATACTGAACCTAAATACTAAGTTTGGTGTTTATCCGACTGTTCGTTCCTGAGTTATGCTGTTCACACACACACACACACACACACACACACGGACATGTTTCCAAAAATGCTTTTTTTGGATTCAGGAGGTCTCAAAACATGTATTTCCGGTGAAATCTCGGTATCGAATTTTTGGGTGGAATGCAATACTTCCCCTACTTACTATACGTAGTAGAGAAAGTAAAAATCTGATGTGTTACACTCACATGACTTTCTCTACTCTTGTACAATCTATTTTTACAAACGCCTATTTTCCATATGCTTCATATTAATCGAGATATCGAGATGTCAATCTTATTTGTAATTTTCTTGTAGATGCAAGGGGAATATGGTAGCTTTTAAGCGATAGTCAAATATTTTATCGCTGGTTGCTATGTGGCGCATTCCATTCTCTTTGCAAGTCCAGGACATAAAAAAATGAATAACGAATTTGAGAAAAAGTATAAGTATTGGAGAATTTAAGGAAATAACAAGCCATATCTCGAAAACGGTTCACTCAACAAAAAAAAATGTATATGATATAAGTTGTGTATTTTAACGCGATCTACATTTTTTGTGTAGTAAAATTTGGTCTATCTCTTATGGTTTACCAGTTATACAAAAGTCGTTCATAATGAAGAATACTTTTGGAGACATTCCCAGAAATTTCGAGATATACATTTCATTTCTCATGACATTATCTTAAACATATGATATTTTCATCAAAATCGTTAGAGCCATTTTTGAGAAAATTAAAATTTTCGAAAAATGTTCCATGTAAAGGGTAGTCTGGGGTGGGGGGATTTTCTTGAAAATCTTCGTGTCGCATCTCTGGAAGATACTGAACGTAAATACCAAGTTTGGTGTTTATCCGACTGTTAGTTTTTGAGTTATGCTGTTCACAGACACACACACACACAGACACACACACACACATACACACACTCATACACACACACACACACGGACATGTTTCCAAAAATGCTTTTTTTTTGGATTCAGGAGGTCTCAAAACATGTATTTCCGGTGAAATCTCGGTATCGAATTTTTGGGTGGAATGCAATACTTCCCCTACTTACTATACGTAGTAGAGAAAGTAAAAATCTGATGTGTTACACTCACATGACTTTCTCTACTCTTGTACAATCTATTTTTACAAACGCCTATTTTCCATATGCTTCATATTAATCGAGATATCGAGATGTCAATCTTATTTGTAATTTTCTTGTAGATGCAAGGGGAATATGGTAGCTTTTAAGCGATAGTCAAATATTTTATAGCTGGTTGCTATGTGGCGCATTCCATCCTCTTTGCATGTCCAGGACATAAAAAAATGAATAACGAATTTGAGAAAAAGTATAAGTATTGGAAAATTTAAGGAAATAACAAGCAATATCTCGAAAACGGTTCACTTAACAAAAAAAAATGTATATGATATTAAGTTGTGTATTTTAACGCGATCTACATTTTTTGTGTAGTAAAATTTTGTCTATCTCTTATGGTTTACCAGTTATGCAAAAGTCGTGCATAATGAAGAATACTTTTGGAGACATTCCCAGAAATTTCGAGATATACATTTCATTTCTCATGACATTATCTTAAACATATGATATTTTCATCAAAATCGTTAGAGCCATTTTTGAGAAAATTAAAATTTTCGAAAAATGTTCCATGTAAAGGGTAGTCTGGGGTGGGGGGATTTTCTTGAAAATCTTCTTGTCGCATCTCTGGAAGATACTGAACCTAAATACCAAGTTTGGAGTTTATCCGACTGTTCGTTTTTGAGTTATGCTGTTCACAGACACACACACACACACACACACGGACACACACACATACACACACACACACGGACACACACACACACACACACACAGACACACACACGGACATGTTTCCAAAAATGCTTTTTTTGGATTCAGGAGGTCTCAAAACATGTATTTCCGGTGAAATCTCGGTATCGAATTTTTGGGTGGAATACAATACTTCCCCTACTTACTATACGTAGTAGAGAAAGTAAAAAAGGTTTATTTTGGAGGTACCTATCGTACATTTGTGCAACTTCTCAAAAATTATAAAAGATATTGAATGTTTCCAGTTCTTTGCACATATAAGAAATAAGAATTTACTCTCCACTAATTTGGATGCTGTAACTCTCTAAAGGGGTGTATAGTAAGAATCCAGAATGGTTTTCCGGATTATACCTAGGTATAAAACATCCTCCCGTTTTTACTTCCTCTATTACCTACAGTATAGAGGAAGTATTGTATTCCACCCAAAAACTCGATACGGAGATTTCACTGGAAATACACGTTTTGAGGCCCCTCGAATAAAAAAGTTCATTTTTAGAAAAAGGTCTGTATGTAGTATAGAGGCTTATGAACAATATTACAAACAATAAAGGTCAATTGTGTGTTTGCTCCAAAACCTTAAGTTTTAGTATCTAGAGCTGAATGGTTTCCGAAATCACAATTCCAATTTCACACGGTACCGTTGCATTGCACTGTGGAATGGTCAACACAATTAAAACGCTAAGCAAACAAACGACTCAGTCGCTCTGATACGCGCTTCAGTGTGCATCAAGATGAAGGAAATACAACTGCTTTAACGCGTCTTCTTTGATCCTCCTCGGCAGGCAATAAGTTTACCAACCGCGAAAGACGGAGATAACATAACCTGAATACAAAAGTGACAGTCTCTAATTAGTCATGTAGCCGAGGTATTTCGGAAGCTGTTCGATTGCAGTCATTTCTCGGATTCACCCCAAGCTTTCTCTTGCTGCGGTACAGGCAGGGTATCTTACCCTCCAGGCATCACATGCCTTATGACTGATAGCCTTGTGGAGGTTGAACGACCGTCTTGTTATACACAAACCGGTTCTGCATTTGTTTTCTGTAGTTGTCTCTCAGCAGAATGAGAAATCGTGGCTGTTATCAAATACCTACCAACTCGTGCAACATTTTTGTGGTTGTAATCAGCCTTCTTCAACATTCTCATGCCCAGAAATTCTGCATTGCTCAAGACTTTACAGGCTATTCCCAGAAAATTCGAGATGTAGGTACATGTTTGTCATGTAAATATCTTTAATATGTGTATTTTAAACAAAAGCGTTAGAGCAATGTTTAGAAAGAACACATTTCGAAATATGTAGGTAACGTAAAGGGTAGTTTGGAGTGGGGAATTTTGTTGAAAATCTTTGTGTCGCTTCTTTGTAAGGTACTGAACCTAATACCAAGTTGGTACTTATCCGACCTTTCGATTTGAATTATGCTGTTCACATACACACACACACACACACACACAAACATTTTTCTAAATACGTTTTATTTATTCAGGGACCTCAAAACATGTATTTCAAATGAAATCTCGATATCGAATTTTTTAGTGGAATACAGTACTTCCCCTACTTACTATACGTAGTAGAGAAAGTAAAAAAAATCTGATGTGTTACACTCACATAACTTTCTCTACTCTTGTACAAACTATTTTTACAAACGCTTATTCTCCATCTACTTCATGTTAATCGAGATAAACATTTGCAGACTCTATCTTATTGGTAATTTTCTTGTAGATGTAAGGGGATAATATATTTACAAGGGCAATTTGGAAATACAGTAGCCTTTAAGCACATACATATCTCTTAATAGCTGGTTGCTAGGTGCAGCACCATTCACTTTGCCAAAGATTAATACTCTTTGTATATCCAAGACAAAAACATGAATAATGAATTCCCATTTGAGAAAATAAGTATTGAAAACTTTAAGGGAATAATAAGTAATATCTCGAAAATGGTTCACTCAACAACAAAAATGTATATGACATAAATTGTGTATTTTAACGCGATCTACATTTTTTGTACATGTAGTAAAATTTTGTCTATCTCTTATAGTTTACCAGTTATGCAAAAGTCGTTCACAATGGAGAATACTTTTGGAGACATTCCCAGAAAATTCAAGATATACATTCTATTTGTCATGAAAATATCTTAAACATATGATATTTTAATCAAAATCGTTAGAGCCATTTTTGAGAAAATTAAAATTTTCGAAAAATCATCCATGTAAAGGGTAATCTGGGGTGGGGGGATTTTCTTGAAAACCTTCGTGTCGCATCTCTGTAAGATACTGAACCTAAATACCAAGTTTGGTGTTTATCCGACTGTTCGTTTCTGAGTTATGCTGTTCGCAGACACACACACACACACAAACACACAGACAAACATGTTTCCAAAAATGCTTTTTTTGAATTCAGGGGGTCTCAAAACATGTATTTCCGGTGAAATCTCGGTATTGAATTTTTGGGTGGAATACAATACTTCCCCTACTTACTATACGTAGTAGAGAAAATAATTAGAACGATAAAATAACAGTTTCGGACTTTATTGTGTTTGTACAAGCATTTAGTGCATATACAGCCTCTCCGTCTTTTTCTGCTCCTCTTGCAGCTAATTTGGCTTTTGAAGATTCCTGAGGCCATCTCTTGAATGGTTTGTTAACTTAAAATTAGGCAAAATGTATAGTAAGTATAATGTACGTATAGTAAGTACGGGAAGTATTGCATTCTACCCATAAATTCGATATCGAGATTTCACCAGAAATACATGTTTTGAGGCCCCTGAAGCAAAACAAAATTAGAAGAAAGTCCGTGTGTGTGTCTGTGAACAGCATAACTCAAAAACGAAAAGTCAGTATCTTTCAGAGATGCGACACGATGAGTTTCAAGAAACTCCCCACCGCGGACTACCCTTTAAATGGAATAGTTTTCGAAATTTTTTATTTTCTCAAAAATGGCTCCAAAGATTTTGATTAAAATATCATATGTTTAATATATTTTCATGACAAACGAAAGGTATATCTTGAATTTTCTGGTAATGTTCCCAAAAGTCCTCTTCATAGTGAATAGATTTTGCATAATTGGTAAACCGTAAGAGATAGATAAAATATGTGTACAGAAAAAATGTAGATCTCGTTAAAACACACAATTTATATCATAACCTTTTTTTTTTCGTCGAGCGAACCATTTCCGAGATATTCCTTGTTACTGTTTGAATTTTCCGATACTTATACTTTTTCTGAATGAGAATTCTTTATTCGTTTTTTATGTCCTGGACATGCAAAGAGAATGGAATGCTCCACATAGCAACCAGCGCTTAAAACATTTGACTATCGCTTAAAGCCTACCAATTCCCCTTGCATCTACAAGAAAATTAGCAACAAGCTTAACATCTCGATATCTCCATTAACATGAAGTAGATGGAGAATAAGCGTTTGTAAAAATAGTTTGTACAAGAGTAGGGAAAGTCATGTGAGTGTAACACATCAGATTTTTACGATAGTTTTATAGGAAGCTAGGCTTATAGGCAGATAATTAAGTCTCCATACGACATGCTTTAAAAGGTGTATGTATAGGTGTTAAAGCTACACAGAACTAAAGTAGAAGATTTGTAGTGTTTAATAACTCTAAAACAATTAGAAGAGAACCGAATATTTATATATTTTATATGATAAACTTGTAGAAAATAAACTTAATTGAAAAGGTCACATGGACCGCATGAGTGAAGAACTTAATTAATAATTATTATAAATAAAAATTTAGGAAAAATATAACAGACGTCCCAAAAAATAATAATTTATCTTCATTTTTCTGTAGGCATCCTCTTGAGGAGGTCCTCTTCAGTCTTATTGAATTTTGTACAACAGGATTCAAAACAGACAAATTGTTGCTCCATAAAAAGAATGTTCAACTAACTGAAATAGATAATTCGTGTCAAATAACATTTTTCCTGGTAGTATTGACTATTTCCAGGTATTTCTTGTGGATCGTTTAAATTTTGCAATAGTTCATGACGCGTTTGAAATGTTATATTCCTTTTCTCTCTCTACCATCAGCCTAGGCATAGGTATAATCTGCTACGTTGGTATTTGCATATTCGATTTACATTTTAACACCAGGCTGTGTCCCCAGCATCCTGTACGTGCCTACGTAATTTTGACGTACTGAATGCATTTCTAGAGAGTATTTATAATGATTAACAAGAAGTGTAGAGAAGCACAAGCTTTTGTATAAAAAGGTGTAGAATAACAATGAAAAATAAAATCTAACTGATAGAGATGGTAGTGATCGCCACTCGTCAGAATTTCTTTCTCCTTTTTACTTTCTCTCCTACGTATTGTAAGTAGGGGAAGTATTGTATTCCACCCAAAAATTCGATACCGAGGTTTCACCGCTAATATATGTTTTGAGGCTCCCTGAATTCAAAAAAAGCATTTTTGGAAACATGTCCGTGTGTGTCCCTGTGAACAGCAGAACTCAGAAATGAACAGTCGGATAAACACCAAACTTGGTGTTTAGGTTCAGTATCTTCCAGAGATGCTACACAAAGGTTTTCAAGAAAATTCCCACACCCCAGACTGCCCTTTACATGGAACATTTTTCGAAAATTTTAATTTTCTCAAAAATGGCTCTAACGATTTTGATTAAAATGTCATATGTTTAAGATATTTTCATGACAAATAAAATGTATATCTCGAATTTTCTGGGAATGTTTCCAAAAGTATTCTTCATTGTGAACGACTTTTGCATAACTGGTAAACCATAAGAGATAGACAAAATTTTACTACATGTACGAAAAATGTAGATCGCGTTAAAATACACAATTTATGTCATATACATTTTTTTTGTTGAGTGAACCATTTTCGAGATATTACTTGTTATTCCCTTAAATTTTTCAATACTTATTTTCTCAAATGGGAATTCGTTATTCATTTTTTTGTCTTTGATATGCAAAGAGTATTATTCTGTGCCAAAGAGAATGGTGCTGCACCTAGCAACCAGCTATTAAGAGATATGTATGTGCTTAAAGGCTACTGTATTTCTATATTGCCTTTGTAAATATATTTTTCACTTACATCTACAAGAAAATTAGCAATAAGATAGACTCTGCAAATGTTTATCTCGATTAACATGAAGTAGATGGAGAATAAGCGTTTGTCAAAATAGTTTGTACAAGAGTAGAGAAAGCCATGTGAGTGTAACACATCAGATTTTTTAAAATAATTATCTGAGCACACTAAGGGAACGTTCTTGTTTGGATAGGTTTCAGCTGAACAACAGTGCCAAGTTTTCTGTTGAAATGTTCCAGCTCATTACACAGTGCTCAGGGATTTTTTAATGCAACTTAATTCTGGAGCTTTGTTTTATTCAGATCTGAGGGCTTGACAACTTTAACCCCAAAGACAACTCGAGTTGTATAATCGAGGACTCCGAACTAGTGTTTTTTCACATAGAAATCAACTCAAGTCCGCATTGTCTTCCCTGTGACTGTGATAAGGGGTGCCGATTTAAGAGTCCTTTCTTGCACGCCAAAAGTGCCTGATTTTGCTTCAACTTATATGTACTTCATAACGGCCAATAATGAGAATATCGTGCCTGAGTCGCTGTTCTTTACTAATGATTATTATTTGGGAATCCCTCACAAAAATCGGACATCTTTGGAACACTCAAACCTATTTTCGCCTTATTCACTCCCTTTCGCCAGCGGCAGTCCGCAGCTAATCGCATCATAGAAGATGAATGGGGCGATCAGTGCCTTTTCCTTCGCCCCCATTTACAAAAAGTAGCAAGTAAATTTAGACCACAAGCGCTCCCGCCTCATTTGCATCATCATTAATTCATTTCATTCATTCTGTCGAAGACAGCAGGCGTGGGATGTTAAAAGCTTAGCTAAGTGGCTGGCAAATAAATCTTATGGCTGTAAATATATCTACACAGAAACTAGGTAGTGCATTATATCGAAAATTACTGCCCCTATTTCAACATTACTGTTATACGTACTGAGTAAGGCATACGCATACACAATAGGTATCTATGAGCAAATGCGGAATTAAAATCATCGTACAGATCAAAACGTTTTCCGAAAATTAAGTATTAAATCCTCAAGGATATTGCAAGTTCATTTGTACCCTCATTTCATATATTTCTATTATCGGAATGACTCAGACACTGGGAGCTGGAGGGAATTAAACGTTATTTACAGAAGAATTTGTGCTCTGCAGTCATTAGCAAAGTGTCAGAGCATGTTTCACCTATTGACTGTTTAGATCTTCGCCCCGCCGTACTCTGCCTGCCTTCTTAATGATGCTGAGTCCTAGTCATTAGCAGAGGATCAGAATGTTTCACTTATTGACCATACAGATTCACACATGCTCTTGTGTTCCCAACGCTTCTGTCTGCCCTCTCAGGATGATCGTTTCCAGACTCATCAGCGGAATGTTGTATGGCTCATTGTTGGCCATATAGATCCTTACATCCTTAGTGTTCCCAACGCTTCTGTCTGCCCTCTCAGGATGATCACTTCCAGACTCATCAACGGAATGTTGTATGGCTCATTGTTGGCCATATAGATCCTCACATCCTTAGTGTTCCCAACGCTTCTGTCTGCCCTCTCAGGATGCTCGTTTCCAGACTCATCAGCGGAATGTTGTATGGCTCATTGTTGGCCATATAGATCCTCACATCCTCAGTGTTCCCAACGCTTCTGTCTGCCCTCTCAGGATGATCGTTTCCAGACTCATCAGCGGAATGTTGTATGGCTCATTGTTGGCCATATAGATCCTCACATCCTTAGTGTTCCCAACGCTTCTGTCTGCCCTCTCAGGATGATCGTTTCCAGACTCATCAGCGGAATGTTGTATGGCTCATTGTTGGCCATATAGATCCTCACATCCTTATTGTTCCCAACGCTTCTGTCTGCCCTCTCAGGATGATCGTTTCCAGACTCATCAGCGGAATGTTGTATGGCTCATTGTTGGCCATATAGATCCTCACATTCTCAGTGTTCCCAACGCTTCTGTCTGACCTCTCAGGATCCTCACCCCAGAGTGTTTCCAACGCTTCTGTCTGCCCTCTCAGGATGATCGTTTCCAGACTCATCAGCGGAATGTTGTATGGCTCATTGTTGGCCATATAGATCCTCACACCCCTAGTGTTCCCAACGCTTCTGTCTGACCTCTCAGGATCCTCACCCCCAGAGTGTTTCCAACGTTTTTGTCTGCCCTCCCCAGGATGACATCCTGAGTCATCAGCGCAGCGTTAGTATGGTTCATTGTTGACCACATAGAACCTTACCCCTTCAGCGTTCACAAAGCTTCTGTCTGCCCTCTCAGGATGATGATTTCCAGAGTCACTAGTGGAGGTTAATATGGTTCACTTTTGACCATATAGGCAGATCCTCACCCCCTAGGTGTTCCCAACGCTTTTATCTACCCTCCCCAGGATGACACCGAGTGTCATCAATGGAGTGTTAGTATGGTTCACTGTTAACCATATAGATCCTTACCCCCTCAGTGTTCCCAACGCTTCTGTCTGCCCTCTCAGGATGATGATTTCCAGAGTCATCAGCGAAATGTTAATATGGTTCACTGCTGACAATATAGATCCTCACCTCCCTGGTATTTCCAACACTTCTGTCTGCCCTCCCAAACCTCATTTCCAGTCATCATAGAGTGTTAGTATGGATCATTTTTGACCGTATACTCATCTCCTCAGTATTCCTAACACTTTCTGCCCTCCTAATGCTGATGCTTTCCAGAGTCATGGTGCACCTGTTGCCCGATTGCAGGTGGTAATCCTTTAGTATTTATAACGCATCCATTTGAAATCCTTCTCATCATGCCAAAATTCCGCAAGTTTTTGTGACTGAGTGTAATCATGGAATTCCCAAGTAGCAAGATAAATGTATGGGTGATGGGAAGAAGAGATTCTATTTTACATAATGACACATACATGAGAATGGTGAATGGCCTGAGGATTTCGCGGTAATAAGTGATGTTGCCAATGCCGAAGAAAAATTGAATTTCAGGTCCATTAGGATACTTCACTCGCCTAGGATTCTATTAAGAGTTTTGTCTACGCCCACATTCTAAGATGCAAAGTAAATTAGAGGAGTGGTTCAGTATAAGAGATGCAAATAGGCTGCTGGGATCCGTTGGCGAAAGAGGAATAATTAGAGGAAGTTAACAAAGGCGTGCGGCATTTGTGGATCTGGAAAAGATATTTCACGGGCAGAGTAAAGATGCATGGTTTAAAGTAAATTGAGTTTTATTTATGGATGCTCTTTAACTGCTGTGGTCTTTAGCGTCCGAAAAGGACTGGTATGAAATAACAAATCGAAAGTCCGTGTAGGGGAAGAATACGCCAAAGAAGTTCAGAAATGGGAGAGAGGTAACAGGGATGTCCCTGTTCAGTATCTATTTGCAGAATTTGTAGAATACTTTCCACAAAAGAGAAGTGCTTATAATGGAAGGAAGAAGAAGAAAGTGACAATACATTGCTGATATAAGACTATTAGCAAATAACTGTAAAGTTTGTGCTATATCAATAAAGCTCGATGTAATAAAACTGAAGATTCATTGATCACTGACTGGTCAAGCAGGACTTTTGGTTTTAAGCAAATCTAATTGGAACCTCACATTAGAAAACGGAAAGCTTTTACGTAATTGTAAGTAGTTGCCCATTTCTCAGAGGGTACTACGTAAGTTCAGTACTCGTGTTTATGGAACTTTATTTCTTGTTTTGGTGCATATTAACCTTCCCTAAATTTTGATTTTTTTCAAAACAGCCTGTAAATATTTAATAATCCATAATAATGTAGGTAAACGAAAAGATATCAGACGTTTTATATATTTGTGATGGCCCCAAAGCTTTCCACAAACTGAACTGAAACTCAGCAAAGTGTTTCAATGTTATGTGAATGTATTACCAAAGTAACAATGTAGGAGCTGTGAGAATTGAAGCAAGCTACCTTTCGTAGCAAACAGAATTATAAAATAGAAGCCGAAAGTTGCTAACAATGAGTTAACCTTGAGACAATAATAAATTAGAAAGTTTAATAATGCTACTAATAATTCTTGGAACAATGATGTAATATTTAAAATAGTTTATAAATAGCCAATCAACAACTAGTAAAGCTAAAAGTTGAATAAAAGCATTCCATTGAAGTAGGCTTAGCCAATCAGAAACTTGAAATAGAGAAATTGTACAAATTTAGGCGGTAGACGCTAGACGCTACAAGACAGCGTTCCCAGGCAGACGCTTTTAGATTGCGTACCCGATTAGTACGATACGTATTCGTGTGAGACACAAAAAAAATCATTACGGCGTGAATAATATAAAATTTACGTGTTAAAATGTACAAGTAACAATAATCTCACAGCTCTACAGTAGGACACATCAGTGAAGTGTTATTTAATCGTGTGAAAAATTAATAAAACGAAGCTAAATACCATTATAATTTGTGTAAGCCTTCATTCTTTAGCCGTACTACTCCTACTAAGAGATACATGTTCTAAAATTACTACTGACGCAGTCGAGGCATACATATATAATATTTAAATAAACATTAAAAATAAAAAGTTGATTTTTTAAACTTGGGACGAAGGCCACCGAAAAAGGTGAACGTGGGGCGAAGGCCACCGGAAAGTTTGTATCGTACGTGAGGCGAACACTCCAAGAAACATATCTCCCGCAATAAGTGGTGCAACCAGCAGTATTAAACAACTTCAAGTTTGGCTCTCCAACAGTGAGGCAATAACACTCTCACAGCCAACGTTTCCTGTGCTGGTTATGCCCTTCGTATTCCTTGAAATATGGAATCATGATCACTAAAACGTCATTCGATAATTAGGTCTGTGTGAATGCTAATGTCCAACAGAAACCCTTAGAGGGATTCGAATCCGAGTTTGAAACACTTTAAAGGAATATGACATAGCCTAAAGCTTGAGTAAATTAGTGCTGATAAGCTTGTATTAACATATAATGCGACTTTTGCTCACTTTCACCAACTCTAGATATGTGTGAAGTCGAGATGATGTTAATGATGAGGGCAACAAGTCATGTCAAATATTTTAACCTTAATAACTTGTTCATTTGTCAGCTCGGTATGCGTGCTGCGCCTTAACACTAGCTTTGTTTCTGAACACAGCTCAGCATGATTGCAATTTAAATGTTAAGTGCATCAGACTGTTGACCTGGCGGTCTAGGACCAACACTGTCATTATAACAGAACCCTTTACTCAGAGGACAGTGTTTACCTCCCGTGGTGTCACTTCTTTACCTGCCTACGTATTTGCTGCTCACTTGCAATATCACCTCAGACTTTAGGTCATATGAATAAAAGGAAAGTGCTTACTCAAAGTTTGTACTCAGGAGTATAAATAATTTCTGTGATTATACGAGGGTAATCCAGAAAGTCCCTGACGTTTTGAATTAAACAATTAACAAAATGCAAATATCAACGTTTATTATCTACATTTGAAAGGTACACACTTAAGCTATTTTTCTACATAATCGCCATTCAAATTGAGGTATTTGTCATACCGTGACACAAGTTTTTCAATACCCTCTCTGTAGAAATCTGCCGCCTGCGACTTCAACCACTGGTTTACACCGGCATGCAGTTCAGAGTCAGTATCAAAGCATCAGTTTGATGCACCAAACTCCGTGAAATTTGGGGAAAAGTTCTGTAATCGTGATTTGCATTGACAGTTCATCAGTCATAAGGCTAGGCCTACCACTGCGATCCTCGTCGTGAACATTGGTACGGCCATTTTTAAAATCAATGCACCATTGCCTCGGCTTTCACTCATTATTCCCTGCCCGTAAACATCACAAAGTTGACGATAAATTTCATTGGTTTGTTCTTTTTAGGCAACCACACTTCACAAGTGGCGGGATTTTCTATTGCAGCCCACATTTTAACAACTCACAGAGAGCACAGTAAGGAAGGGATAGTCCTCACGCTACCACAGATGGATGCGTACTGAATGTAGGAACGTTCTGACACCAAGATGACGGCTCTAGCCCTATTCATCGCCACGATAGGCCAAAATGTCTGGGACTTTCTGCCCTCGTATACTCAGCTCAATGAGAACGTACTCGTTTTCATAAGAATAAAAGCCTACTACCTCACACGAAAGTATACTCATCCCCACAGCCATCTTGTTCACTTAAATGTAAGTATATACTCGTATTACCTACTCTCTTTGACCATATACTAGTTCGTTGAGTGTGTGGTGTTGTGTTGTTTGGCATTCTGAATTAGAGGAGTAAATTTTCTTGTATTTGGTTCTGTCCCATCAAAACTGCTCAGGAATTATCCTGTGTTTTATAACAAGTTTCAGCAAAATGTTAGAGAAATATTAAGTCTTTCAAGAAATGAAAAATTAATTGAGGCAACACACACAATAGCATAGCTGTAAATTAAACTAGCAAAACAATAAATAAAATTAAATAGGCAAAATCTATTATCAATAAATCAGGCAAAAAGATTATATTCACGGATTCATAGTTATAAGGTGCCGAATACAGATTCAAATCAGACTGTTTCTAGAATCCTGGGATGTTGTTATAGGTAACCTAACTGAATTTTGGGGTTAGGATTTTACATAGTAAGCTTAATTAACTTCTAGGCTATGTTTTCATAAAGCAATACAGGATTTTGAAACTCCTTGAATGTTCATGATAAAGTTAGAAAACCAATTAATAAAACGGTTTAAACAAAAAGAAAGGAATAATTGTGGATTGGAAAGTCATAACTCATGAGGTGCTGGATGAACTCATCCGACTGTTTTTAGGATCTCAGGATATTTACACTATTTAGGTATACTACCTGTTATGAAACAGTTTTCTTATAAAGTTATGAGTAGGTATCTGGATTTTGAAGTTAACAGTTTACTAGTAAGGTTAATTAATAAAGTTTACTTTCAATATTACTTCTAGGTTATGTTTTTCTGAAACAATGTAGGATTTTGAAACTTCTTTAATACCCATGGCTATGTTTGCATTTTTTCCATGAGTACTATACAGCTCATAAATTGTGCCATTCTCTTCACATTTAGTTTTAAATAAAAAAAATTAATATATACTCAGAAGTGAGTATGCACATAACCATGCTCATCATGAGAGGAGAATGAACTCATAAAACTCAGAATATACTAGCTTTTATTTATACCAAATAAGAGTACATGCTCTTGTAAGATGGATGCCTGAGTATGTTCTACTCTGCTTGCATTACTTGAGTATGTTCTCCAACTGAAGTAGATACTCGAAAGGTTTTATTCTTACCAAACTGAGTATTTACTTGAAAAAGTGAAGCATATGCTATATACTCATTTCATATAACCCTTTGTGCCTTATTGGGAACAGCTCAACAACGAAAATACTCCTTGCCAACTAAATAAACACTACCATGATTCATCTGGAATACCGTAGCAATTTACCATATACAGAAAGCAGGGATTTTACTTGCAACCGGCGAAAAATATACTAAAAAGGTGCATCAGGCTTGACAAAATCTGTTAAATTCACATGACTTTCTTAGCCTTTGTATATCACTTATGCAAACTAATGTTACAAAAGCTTATCTTTCTATCTATTTCATGTTAATCTAGATAAACATTTACAGAAATGGGTTCATTACACAGTTTGTTGTAGGTGCAAGGGACATACAGGAGGCTAAAGCAAGTCAAATCTTTAAAAAGCGGATCACTGTAAGCTGGCCGTGAAATTCACGCGGGAAACTCCTGAATGGTGAGACAGCACTTCAAAAAATGACATGGTAATGATAAAAAAAATCATTTGTCATAAATGTTGTATTTTAAAGATATCTTCAGCTTTTATGCACTACGTTTTTGTATATTTTATTGTTTCAGCCACATAAAATTATACCAAATTCATTCAGAATGAAGACGACTTCACAAAATATTACCGGAAAATTCAAGATATACATTTTATTTGTCGTGTCATAAACATATGACATTTTAATCAAAATCGTTTTGATAAAATAAAAATAACTAAAATTCTTTCACGTAAAGGGTAGTTTGGGGTGGTGAAAGATACTGAACTTTGGTATTTATCTAACTCTTCATTTTTGAGTTCGCGCACACAAGGAACTCTTTCTAAAACATGCTTCTTTTGCATCCAGGAGATCTCAAAATATATGTACTTTGAAATCGCGACATCGAATTTTTGGGTGGAATGCAACACTTCCCATATCTATATATCTATGTAAGTGCTTCAGAAAGTAGAATTCTGAACCAAGGACCTTCGGCTCTCCGTGTTCTTTAGCACTTTGAGTTACTCGATAATAACGTCGGCACGGAGAGGCGAGGATTGGTGGTTCGAGTCTCAAGTATGATTGAACTCTCTAACTTAGTGTCTGCATACAGCTAATGTCATTGTGAGAAACAACTGAATAGCATGCAGCGGTTTAAAAATATGGCATTTCAAACAAATCATAACGGATATCTCTATAATGGCTGATGCTACGGAATAAGTTACTGGAAATAAATTATGTGTTTTAAATAAGTCAAAATTTTGTGTGCAGTACATTTTTTATGTATTTCTTATAGTTTTCCAGTTATACAAATTTATAAAAACTTCTTGCGAATGAAGAGAACTTCACAGGCTATTCCCAGAAAAGGCAAGATATAAATCTTTTTGTTACATATATTGCTCTATTTTATTTTACGTCGCTTTAACTCCCTGGTTATATCGCGACGGATCTGTTGGTGGATAACTCTTGGAACGATATGTGATGGACAGTTAGGCTATTAGGTTTCATCCCTGTAACCACCCGCTCCGTCACGTGTCACAGAGACCCTAGCGCATAGCTACCGAATCTTCTGCTTCACCCGTGCAGACGGCATTAGGGTGCCGTCCAGTCTAACCGCCGCCCTCACACAGAAAGGCGGACAGTTAACCTTCTAGGTCTCATCCCTGTAACCATCTGTTTCATGCCGTGCAGATGGCATTAGGGTGCCGTCCAGTCTAACCGCCGCCCCCACACAGAAAGGCGGACAGTTAGCCTTCTAGGTCTCATCCCAGGAAATGCCATCTTGCTTCGTCACGTACCAACAGAGACCCCCAGCGCATTGCAGTCGGATCTTCTGCTTCGTGCCGTGCAGATGGCGTTTGGGTGCCGTCCAGTCTAACTGCTTACATTGTGTGTAGATAGATGGCACTAGTTAAAGTCGTTAGAGCCAATTTTGGGAAAAGGAAAAATAAGAACATTTTTCCATGTAAAGGGTAGTTTGGGATGTCGGGATTTTCCTGAAAATATTCGTGCCGTATCCTTGTAGGACACTGAACTTAAATACCAAGTTCCACTGTGACCGTTTTCCAAGTGTCACAACTCCTTGGAGAAACTTATGGCATAGTAACAGCTGGAAGTAGTTTAAGATCTTCAGGTGTATAGCCTGTGAATAGCCATGTGTTTGCTGACCATCATTTCGCAACAATCCTGAATCAGATTCACACGAATGGTGAGAATGGAGACATCCCCAGACCCAGGGACACATCTGCAGGAGCCTCAGTGAATTGTTCACACGTAATGATCCGGATGCTGACAACAATAATGGAAATGTCAGGTAAAAAAGAATCTACTATGTCCTATTTAATACATATATGCTTTTGTCAAATTATTTTTTAATCAGTTGGGTTCTATTTATGAAAATATTTCTTTTTTCTGTTACAGAACTTCACTGAAAGTGTCCATGATGGAAATATCACTTTACCTAAAACATCCGCGAAAAGAACAGTAGCAAAGGTTCCAAGACCGAGTCAGAGAGTTTGTGAGCTAACCAGCAGTCCTTATAAAGACGATTTAAAAACAGCAAAGGATAAAGTAAAACGTAAAGTTATGGCCAAAGAAATGCCTACAACAGTGACGCTATCTGCAAAAAGGACATGCTTTGATGGTGGCAACATTGCAGGGAAACCGACAAAAAAATAATAATCGACAGGCGAAAGTGAAACGTGGTTCTGTAAATTGTGTAATGAAGACAGAATAGAAGAAATGATCAAGTGCATGAAGTGTAAAATTTGAACCCTTGCAAAGCGTGCAGGGATCAAGAAGGGGGTGAAAAAGTTATTTTGCGATCCCTGTAAGTAGTGACATCTTAATCGAGTTAAAATAAAATACGTCAAGTTTATACTCCTTCCTGTCTTAAAATATAAGAATGAAAAGTGCTGTCCAATTTGGTATTTATACAACTTTTTATTTTTGAGTTATGCTGTTTAGAGACACACACAGGACCTTTTTTCATAATTGTTTTTTTTTTATTCAGGAGGTCTCAAAACATGTATTTCTCGTGGGATCTCGGTATCGAATTTTTTAGTGGAATGCAACCCCTACTCTACCTATAGGCACGGGCAGAGAAAGTTATCACTAACTAAAATCAAGAAATTCGATTAATAGTTAACACAGCAAGTTATGCGTGTTTTATACGAAATTAAAATCATGACATTAGCTCTCAAAACAGCAATGGAAGAACATTTCAAGCAACGGTTTGAAATGTGAACACTGTAGGAGCCGATTGTGATGTTGACGGTGTGAGTGCGGGAAATTGTCGTAATGACCTGGAGAGCACGTGTTCAAGGGCGCCCATGTTTCCTTATTCGCGGATACACATCGGAACCAGTTTCCGCATGGCTCACTACCTGAAGGAACTAGGTTACTTCCATTTCCTGGATATGGCTAAGCAAGTGCGTGAACAGATTTTAAGTATTCTATCAGTAACGGTACTGACAGGATGGGAGTTCCAGTGTGCTGACTGCACTCTGCAACTGTTAAAGGCCTCTACAGTTGTATTTGAGACGATCGTGCTTTTTTACTTTCGTTACTTCGTATGTGTAGTATGTAGAGGAAGTATTGCATTCCACTCAAAAATTCGGTGTCGAGATTTCACCGAAAATACATGTTTTGAGGCTCCTGCGTTAAAACAATATTAAGAGTTTTTAAAAGAAAAAGGTTTTTTGTGTGTGTGTGTGTGTCTATGAACAGTTTAATTCACAAACGAATTTGCTATTTCTGCAAAGGTTTATCTCGATTAAAATGTAATAGAAAAATAAGCTTTAGTAAGAATAGATTGTATACCCACTAAAACACGATAGACAGTAGAATGAATGTATCACATCAGATTTTTTTTTATTAAAATACCATACACTTAAGATATTTGCATGACTAATCTATATCTTAGCTGGGATATGCTTCATGTTGGCCACATCTGCTCCCCTTATCAATTGGATGATCGTACACTTCTACCGTGCGTACGTGGGCGTGAGGCCGACAGTCGGGTTGACAGGCCCAGGTCCTTCAAGGGCATAGCGCCATAAGATTTAATGTGTACCTTGAAATATGAATAGCCTTTAAAGTCCTCTTCATTATGTATGAGTTTTTTATAATTTGTAAACCGCAAGGGATAGACAGAAACTTACTACTCAAAAATGTGTTAAAACACGCAATTTGTCAAATACCTTCTTTTTTTGCGGAATTAACTATTTCCGAGATATCCTTTATTATTGATTTGAATTGTAACTTTCTTCAACCACTAAATCTCTCCCTCCCCCTGTCGTCATGCAAAGAGAATGGGATTTTCAAAAAGATTTGACTATCGTTTAGTTTACTGTATTCCCCTTGTACCTTCAGGGAAATGTGTAATAAAATCACTTCTGCAAAAGTATATCTCGATTAACATAAAGCAGATAAAGAATAGCTTTTGTAAGTATAGTTCGAAGCACAATGGGTAGAGAAAGTCATCAACAAACTTTTAGACGGAGTGTTAGGCGAGCTCTTTGATATACGACTTGTATAGTCTTTGTGTTCATGGTTGTTTACAATAGATCAAAATCAACATCGAGCCAGTACGCCACTGAGTTGCTACTACTTGTAGGTAATCGTGGCCATGCTATGTTCAAACATTCCAGGTGAGTACCTCCTTAACACGTACTTAAACTTTGAAAGGAAAGCGAGAAATTAAAATTGAGTTCACTCCAAACGTACGACATTCATCTGTTTGGAGGGGGGATTTAATCGCTTTACGGGGTTTTAACCCAGCACCACCAGACTAACAGCCCAGCTCGCGCTATTAAGTATAAAGAATAGGTCTCTTTATGCAATTAGAGTATTAAGAAACATATGTAATACAAAAACTTTACTTGTATATAATCTGAGGCAGTATTTTTAACACCAAAATGATTCAGTCTAATTGTATATACACATATATACATATGTATATATACATATATATAATTTAATAACAGCCCACCTTAAAGCAATATGTGTATGTAACACGTTCAATAATGTTATATGAATGTATTACATAATTTAATAATGTAGGAGCTGGGAGAATAATAAGTTAAAAGTTGCTAACGATGAGGTAACAATGAGGTAACCTTGAGGCAATAATGAATTTGAAAGTTTAAATGCTACTAGTCATTATTGGGGCAACAATAATGTAAATTTTGAGACAATTTAAAAAATAGCCAATCAACAACCAGAAAAAGCTTTAGTTAAATGAAGGTATTCTATTGGAGTAGGATTAGGCAATCAGAGACTTGAAATACAGAAATTTACAAGTTTAGGCGGTTGAAATCAATTCAGTTGCCTGCAAACAGTGTTCCTAACCGGACGCGAGACACGTCCTCAAGAAGTATAATACGTATGTATTCGTGTGAGACGAAAATAGTTTACGTGTTAAAAAGTGCAAGTATTTAATAAAAACTCTCTCTCTCTAATATATATATATATATATATATATATATATATATATCAGTGAAGTTTTATTTAAATTGTATCAAGCATTAATAAAAGGAGTGAAGTAAAGTTATAATCTGTGTAAGCCTACATTCTTGTCGCATCACAACCCTGCTAAGAGAAACGTGTCTCTAACAATAATACTGACGCAGCCGAGGTAAAAATAAATGTTTAATACGTAAAGAAACAGTCAAATTACAAAGTTAATACTTTTAAACTTGGGGCGAAGGCTACCGGAAACTGTTTACCATACGTGCGGTTGTAACTACTTCAAGTTCGGCTCCCCAACAGTTGAAATATAATACAACTGCTTCAATACAAACTACTTAAAATCGGCTTTCCAAACGTAATAATAACAATAACTTCTTCAAACTCATATGTAAAATCAATAGTAATGTATGGCATCATCTTATGGGGCTGTAGCTTACAACTAACAGAAATATTTCTCATACAAAAACAAATAATAAGAACCATTGTAAATGTATGTAAGACCACACATTGTAGATCCTTCTTCATTGACTTAGAAATACTGACAGTACCATGTATATGTATTCTGGAAACAATCTGCTTTATACAAAACAATTTACACCTATTTAATATTAACAGTGTAATTCATACCTACTTTACATGTAATTATAATCAAATCCATATAGAAAACAACAGAACCTCCAAAAAATATCTGATGTGTTACACTCACATGACTTTCTCTACTCTTGTACAAACTATTTTTACAAACTCTTATTCTCCATCTATTTCATATTAATCGGATAAACATTTGCAGAAACGATCTTTCGACATGCAAAGAGAATTACATTTCACATATAGCGACCAGTTCTAAAAATATTTGACAATCGCTTAAGGCCTACTGTGTTCCCATAGTTTTGTATTTGCAAGGGCAATATAGAAATACAGTAGCCTTTAAGCATAGACATATCTCTTAATAGCTGGTTGCTAGGTGCAGCACCATTCTCTTTGCCACAGATTAATACTCTTTGCATATCCAAGACAAAAAATCTGATGTGTTACACTCACATGACTTTCTCTACTCTTGTACAATCTATTTTTACAAACGCCTATTCTCCATATGCTTCATGTTAATCGAGATATCGAGATGTCAATCTTATTGGTAATTTTCTTGTAGATGCAAGGGGAATATGGTAGGTTATAAGCGATAGTCAAATATTTTAACGCTGGTTGCTATGTGGCGCATTTCATTCTCTTTGCATGTCCAGGACAAAAAAAATGAATAACGAATTTGAGAAAAAGTATAAGTATTGAAAAAATTAAGGAAATAACAAGCAATATCTCGAAAACGGTTCACTCAACAAAATAAATGTATATGACATAAGTTGTGTATTTTAACGCGATCTACATTTTTTGTGTAGTAAAATTCTGTCTATCTCTTACGGTTTACCAGTTATGCAAAAGTCGTTCACAATGAAGAATACTTTTGGAGACATTCCCAGAAAATTCGAGATATACATTTCATTTCTCATGACATTATCTTAAACATATGATATTTTAATGAAAATCGTTAGAGCCATTTTTGAGAAAATTAAAATTTTCGAAAAATCTTCCATGTAAAGGGTAGTCTGGGGTGGGGGGATTTTCTTGAAAACCTTCGTGTCGCATCTCTGGAAGATACTGAACCTAAATACCAAGATTGGTGTATATCCGACTGTTCGTTTTTGAGTTATGCTGTTCACAGACACACACACACACACACACACACAGACACACACACAGACACACACACACACACACACAGACACACAAACGGACATGTTTCCAAAAATGCTTTTTTTGGATTCAGTGGGTCTCAAAACATGTATTTCCGGTGAAATCTCGGTATCGAATTTTTGGGTGGAATGCAATACTTCCCCTACTTACTATACGTAGTAGAGAAAGTAAAAATGAATAACGAATTCCCGTTTGAGAAAATTATTGAAAAATTTAAGGGAATAATAAGCAATATCTCGAAAATGGTTCACTCAACAAAAAAAAGTATATGACATAAATTGTGTATTTTAACGCGATCTACATTTTTGTGTAGTAAAATTTTGTCTATCTCTTATGGTTTACCAGTTATGCAAAAGTCTTTCACAATGAAGAATACTTTTGGAGACATTCCCAGAAAATTCAAGATATACATTTTATTTGTCATAAAAATATCTTAAACATATGATATTTCAATCAAAATTGTTATAGCCGTTTTTGAGAAAATTGAAATTTTCGAAAAATGTTACATGTAAAGGGTAATCTGGGGTGGGAGGATTTTCTTGAAAACCTTCGTGTCGCATCTCTGGAAGATACTGAACCTAAATACCAAGTTTGGTGTTTATCCGACTGTTCGTTTCTGAGTTATGCTGTTCACACACACACACACACACACACACACACACACACACACACACACACACACACACACACACACGGACATGTTTCCAAAAATGCTTTTTTTTTGGGTTCAGGGAGTCTCAAAATATATATTTCCGTTGAAATCTCGGTATGGAATTTTTGGGTGGAATGCAATACTTCCCCTACTTACTATACGTAGTAGAGAAGGTAAAAAATACAACCCTAAATGTAAACGGTTCAAGCATATGCTAAAACAATTCTTAATCTCACGGTGTTTCTACAGCACAAAGGAGTTCCTTGAATACATCAATAATTCAAACAACTGTGAGAAATGCAAGTCATGCATCTGTAAATTGTGTTCCATGTAAATTTCATTTGTAAATATTCAAACATTGTAAATAGCATACTTGTAATGTTATATATTTTCTATTTTTTTTATATATTATATGTTATATTTGACGAAGCCTAATTCTGTAAATGAATATTACGGTGAATAAAGATAATATTAATTACAACTGACTGTTGTTTGTTTCTCTGAAACGTACGAGTCTCCATGTGAAAATGGAATATCAGTGGCGCACTGGCCCTTGCTGACGGAGCATTTGTCCAGAAATAGTAAAGTTTTACACTCATAACTGAAAATACCACAATGGTAGCTATTTTCGAGCTTGTGGAAGAGAAAGTTACTATTTTAGAATGGAAATCAGTGCCTCATTCGTATTAAGCCTTTACATATTTACATTTATCACTACAATATTCAAATGAAAAATCATTACTTAACTTCAAGTTTGTCATCACAGACCATAGGTGTCCTACATGAAGATGATCCTATACCATCCCTCTGTAACTCCCGAAAGTTTGTCGCAACACCCTACATAAGTATATACGCGATGGGTAGGATGCTATTTTGCTAACAGTGTGTTGAAGAAGCATTCGTCTATTACAGCAAAAAGTTATAACCATTAACTGAAAGTGAAAGAACTGCAATATTAAACTTGTCTAAGGACGTTGTTTTACTTACTTGTCCTAATATTTATTATGTTTTATACAAAGGCGTCTTGAGCTCCCGGTACACAGAATTAATGAACCATACATTATCATAATGCAAAAAATCAAATACAAGTTATTGCAGCTTCCACTGAGTCAAATCCATTGCGCTGTTTGTTCTGATCGTTTCTTAATTTCCTGATATTAATTTCCTTTGCGTTCTGTGTAGCTGCTAAAACTTACGATTGAAATGGACATTCTGTTTTTTTCTTTCCTCAAAATGAAATTAACTTTGTCTTGGAAATGAATGCAGAACATTCTGCAGTTATAAACATTAATTTGTGGCGCTAATCAAAATGTCGTGTCGACTTGTGTATCCGCAGGACATTTTCCCATTAAAACGACAAGCAAAGCGTGAACTATAATGTATAAAGGCACACGATTTATTGAAGTATCTTTGTCGACGGTTGTCGGCTTTTGTGGTCGCACGCTAACCGGCTTTGGCTCGGAAACTTATTAAGCTATAAATTGAGAGGGAAAAAAAGGAAAACACTGTAAATTTCTTGACTTAACATTCTGGAGACCATCAGTCTTGTTAAGGGCATTAACTTCGTAACCACAGAATCTCGGCTTTGTTTTAACGGTTTGCCGTGAAAACTATAAGCGAATTATCGGCGCGATGGACTGCGATGATTGCGCCAGGTAAACAAAAGAAATGGGTTTAATATCCATATTAATAGTCATAATAAGCGCAAAAGTATAAAAGAAATATAAAAGTATAAACAAAGTCTATCCATTGCTGCCATACAAACGTTCCTAGTGATCTAATCTTGTATATTAAATATGTTTCATGCTTACCATTGTAATTACCAGGGTTAGGATCTTTAGGTGCGCACCTTTTTTCTTAGGGTAAGTTAAAGCTGTGCGGAAAGATATCACAGTGTGAAATTTTGTTTCTAGTTGCGAAAAGAGGCATTTTTTCTCGCACCTTTTTCCCTTTTTTGGGACCTTTACCTCTTTTTGGCACCTTTATCCCATTTTCCCCCAGCCATGCCCATAATCCCCCTTTCCCCCTTTTTTCTTTTAAGCTTCATTCCAATTTATTCTTTAACTTTCAATTAACGTCTCCTCAGCTTGTTGTGTACGTGCGAATAGTAAGCCTACCTCTTTCAGTAAACGCCGCGCGGTAATTGAAAGCACACCCGTAACAATGGAAAATAATTGTGTGTTCGACGAAAACCTCTTTCTCTCGCTTTACCGTTATAAAGTAGCCCGCAATAATGCAATTGACAATGAGTGATTCTATCCCACCAGAATCAGTAGCCTGCTGTTCGTGAATGTGAGTTGTTACTATGAGAGACGTCATCTGTTTGCGTGGAGGCGAAGGCTAGGCACGCAGAGATGGCAGTAACCTCACCCGCGCAGTTCCGAGAATTAATAAGACTGGGTTCTCCTCGAAACTACTAGAAATCGCTGAGACTGAAGTTCCAGCATGAATGAGAACATTCTGGTAATTGTCGCGGTGTTATAAGAGAATGTGGACAGCGAATGGGTGCAAGAGTGAGTTGTGTGACAGTCGCATTGTGTTAGCAAGTGAATTAGTGTTAGCTCTATGTTACATTACCAAACTAGTGTACTAGTACTAGAGTTTACCATGCCAAAGGTGTCCAGTGCTCGATTTATTGTTCTGGCTAAGGAATTCAAACAAGATTTCATAGATACTGATGGAACTGTTATGCGGTGTACTATTTGTGATTCAGGAATTTTGTTAGATGAAAAACACCAGCGAGATCGCATCAAACAACACATTTCCAGCTCTAGCATCAAATGAACAAGACTCTTAAAGCAAACAAATCACGGCAACTTCTATTACGAAATGCGTTTCAACAGAGTTCTTCAAAAAGTCAAAATTTGAAGGAATTAAACATTGATTTGTGTGCAGCTCTTACACAAGCAGGAATTACACTCAATAAGGTGAACCATCCAGCCTTCAAGGGATTTCTTGAAAAATACACAAAGATGTCAATGCCGATGAGAGTACTTTAAGAAAAAACTACATGGAACCTGTTTACCAAGAAACCAGAGAAAGAATCAAGGATAAAGTGTCTGATTGCGATGTGGGAATCATTGTGGATGAAACCATAGACTCAATGGAACGATGTTTTGAACATTTTAGTTTTTCCCTTAGCAGGGGAGAAAGTTAAGCCCATGTTGTTAAAAATGTACGACCTGCAGAAAGCCAATGCCAGTATAGTAATGCAATCCATTATGGACTTCTGCCAAAAATCTGGCCTACTGGTATCGAGTTTGAAAAACTTCTTCTTGTGGTTACGGACCAGGCTCCATACATGGTTTCAGCTGTTAACCAATTGAAATCTTTATTTCCTAACTTGAAGCATGTGACATTCTTGGCTCATGCCCTTCACAGGGTTTGTGAATCCATAAGGAACGAATACGACATCGCAAATCAATTCATCTCTGCCCTGAAGAAGATTCTACTGAAAGCTCCGAGCCGTGTTGTTTACTACAGGGAAATCACTGGCCTGCCCCTTCCAAATTTCCCGGTCATTACTCGCTGAGGATCTTAGATTGAGTGTGCTACTATATTGTGTGAGGATTTTGACAAAGTTAAAGAGTTTGTGCTTTCTTTGGATCTATCCGACGCAGGTGCAATTTCCAAGGCACGGCAACTTCTGTTACCGAAGAAAATACATAATTTGCAGACGGAACTATATTATGTCCATAGTTACAAGTACCTGCCTGCAGCTATTAAATGATTGGAAGAACAAGGTCTGGAAAAGGAAAAACAATGGGATATCTTTACTTCCGTGAGGGAGCAGTTAGATGGCTTTGCCAAAGACAAACTTGAATCTAGTCTTCAGAAGAATCCAGACATTGAGGAATTCGCCACATCTGTAGAGTTGCCATTCCGAGTGAATACAAGGTTTGCCCCACTGGTTTCTGTGGATGCTGAAAGAAGCTTTAGCATTTACAAAGACATTCTATCTCCTAATAGAAACAGACTTGCTTTTAAAAATGTGGAGATGCTTAATGTCTTGAAGCACAACAGCTTCATGTTTTTCCTTCTTTTGATGAGTGATAATTTGATGTACTTGTTTGTAGTTCAATAAATTAGAATAGAGGGAAGAGAAATCGTTGAATTAGTTAAGGGAATGCACAACCGAAATTAACCCAAAATTGCAAAAAATCTATAAAAAAAATATGTTCCCAAAAGATTCTCCATTGCTTGTAGTTTTAAAATCCACTTATATTTTTAACCTAGCAAACGCTTCAGGATCGTTACGAGACTTTTTAAATATCTTTGCGCATTTGGTTGCTAGCTGTTTATATTTTTAAAACTTCATTTTAAGGCGTTTCTTATTTTCAACATTTCTGCATATTCAAAATGTTCCACAAAATGCAGTTTTCATCCATTCATATTGTCATTTTTTATGCTTATTTCAAAAATCCAAATAAATAAAACTGTTATATAATTTTTCTCTGTAATGAATAGTTTTTGCGCTACTAATTTTTGAAGATAACAATGTATACAAAAAAAACGAAAACAAAATGCAAATACAAACCTGCAAAACTTTTTTTTTTGTTAAACTAAGAATGGTAGAAAAAAATTATATGACAGATTTGTAGTTCCTTGACATAGAAGCAAAATAAGATTTTTTTTAAAAAAAAATGCATCATGTGTTGCATTTTGCATATACCCATAATTTTATATTTAGAAAATTAATAACTTGAAAACTAATTAAGATTTTGGATTGAAATTCACAAAACAATTATATCTAAAGAAGACTGATATGTGGTTAAAAGTTCAGCTCAATTGAATAGATAGTTTAGAAAATAGCAATTTCAATTGTGCATCCCCTTAAATAAACCAGCACCTTATTGTCCCTTTTTTCACCTTATTTGAGCACCTTTATCCCTTTCTTTTTTCATCTGAAATTTGTACCTAAAAATCCTAATCCTGGTAATTACATTATTTCTGCTGTGAGCTAATGAGCCACTTGATAACGTGCCTGAGGAAGTTTGTAATACGGGCAATCCTTTCCTAACGCCAGCAGTTGCATCGTTTCGTGTAATAACAGTGCCTACTTAGCGCAATAAACCGTACGGTAAATGGTCAACTACAAAAACTTTACTACTGGGAAATCTATTCATTTTAGTATTAACTCATCGCTTTGTTCATTAATATCATGATTTTATTGTTTTCTATTTCCCACGTGGGCGAAAACAAAGTAATGATCTAAAGCACTAGACTTATTTCATGCAAACGCAACAATAGCCTCTTTAACACGACTCAATAATCAGCGTGGGAGTACAAAACGTATTCAGAGAGGAATTACTTAAAAACTGATAAAAGGGTTTGCTTTAAAACATGCATAGTAACTGAAGAGTGAAAATTCAAAAAAAATGTTTAATTTTACACTCCACCAAGAGAATAGTGGAACTGAATAAATTTAATATATGTTATATGGCTATTTGATATTTCTATACTGTTCTGTCGTTTCAAAATGTGTTTTTTAGTGTTAAATTAATAAACGATTGTGCCTACTTCAATGCTTATCATTCCTGGCAGTGCCTATTTTAATTACGCTGCCAAGACACCTTATCTTTACAGGAAAGAGCTACTAACATTACCTCGTACATGCAGTTAAGCTCAGTAATGCCAGATCTAATTTTAACAACTCACAGTTTTAATGACGCGTTTTCCTTGGCGACATGCGTTCCCCTTTGACATTTACAGCAGCACTCCCTTCTTAGGCTTTTTCTGCGCAAGGGGCTCGTTTCGCGGGCAATTAGGAGCGTTAAACCCAACTCATAGTCGACATACGCCTCTTGCTTGGTTCAGTTAGAAACTTGTGGCTCAATACAAAGACGTTAGATGTTAGCCTGTAAAGCAAAACTGACACCTTCAGTACAAAACAGGTGAATGACTGTAATCGTTACAGTCTAATTTCAACACAGTATTTTAGTCTAACTGTCGCTGAGGATATCACAAAGACAACGTATTAGAAATGTTTCTAATGGTCTATCTATTATTACAAATGAGACATTTTACATTAGATAATTTCGTTTCACTTTCCATAAGCTTGCGCTGCTTAGTTTCCCTTCTATTTGTATGTAAAAGGTAAAGGTACGGACGAATAGAGAAGGGCTGCAACAGGGCAGAGCACCACAAGTAGGCTTCTACTGTGAGAGAGGGATGAGGGCAACCAGATCCGTATGACGACGAGCGTAAGCATGGACGGGGTCCCTAACGCTTCCAGATCTCCACTGTGGTCCTCCCAGTGGAGCCCACTCGGAGGCGGTTCGCAACCGGGTAGTCCCGCAACGACGCCTGGGAAGAAACATTTATAAAGCGCACATCCACCGCCCAGCCGCAACACGCGAAACACCGTCGCCTGGTCCCACAACCCTGAAACAGATGACAATGGAGATTATAGGTACAACAAATGAGGGGCAGGAAAGTTGAGGTAGAAGAGAACCACCCCAGCATTCGCCTACCGACTCGGGGAAACCACGAAAAACCTATGGGTCAGAGTGGACGGTCGCCGGGGATCGAACCCGGGAACTCCCGAATGCGAGTCGTTCACGTTACCTTGGCGCCACCTCACTCGGTTCTATTTGTATACATGTTCTAAAATCGTTTTAACTTTGGGAATGACAAGTGAGCAGTGCAAGGAGAAAAAACAAATCAACAAAAGACAAAACTTCATAAAATGCATAAACAAACATACAGCCTAATAAATTAGACATCTGCTGTGTTGAGGAAGGAAAAACTTCTCTAACCAGATACGCATATAAATTACACAAGAGCCGAAAACTGCGCGTTTGCTAGAGGAAAGCTACCTCGTCGATGAAGGATAGCAGGTTGGAAGGCCGAACTTGTCTACTGCAATACTTCGAGTGTTAATGCTGGTCCAATATGCGTGCGTCTGGCTGAATCATATAGGGCAAACATGTAAAGTAATAGAAGAGAAGGGAAGGCAAACGTTTTCCTTTACAGTTCACGCGCAGACTGTCCATTTAGTTTGTAATACAAGCAGAGATGAGAGGCTTCGTTTGGACGCGTGGCCGGCATAATGGCTTTTCTTACCACGCTGACGGATATTTACGGTCCCCTAAATTCAAATTTGAATTACAATAACCACACACCTTTATCATAGAAGATACAGGAAACGATGCCCTGTATCTCTCATACCTTAAGGAACTTTGTACCAGGGTCGTCCAATAAGTAAGTTTCCCTATTTTATAAAAAAACATTACACACAATTGATCATGTTGAATTAATGTTATTTATATTGTACAATCCTTTTGTTACTTTTATACATAGTCAACATGTTTTCCAAGCATTTTTGGGGACGTGACACAAGTTTTTCCAAGCCAGTACTGTACCAGGTCGGGTCCTGTGTTCGCAACCAGCTGTTTACTGATTTGACTTCATCATCGCTGTTAAAAGTGTTTACCTCCATGATGACCTTTGAGTCAGGGGAACATGTGAAAATCACTTGGGAAAAGATCTGGTGAATATGGAGGATGCGAGAAAACTTCCCAGTTGAATCTTCTGAGCTCCGCCTGCGTCAAGATTCAACTGGGAAGTTTTCTCGCATCCTCCATATTCACCGGAGCTTGACCCAAGTGATTTTCACATGTTCCTCCAACTCAAAGGTATTAACACTCATTAATTCTTCGTGGCAATGTAAATAAAACTATGCCTGGTCCATAATAAATAAACGCAGTTCAATAGAGCTATCGTTAACCCATTAATACCCAAAATAAAAATTAACGTTTATTTTTTTTCAAAATGCCACTATAAACCAAATCAGATACACCAATTGAACATTAATAATGAACACACATAAAAGCAATACAATCTGAATAAAACTTAAAGACCGTCCTATGTATAGGACACTGGGTCAAAATGTAACCTCTCACTTTCCTTATTGTACATTTGAAATTTATACATGCATTCATTGGATCTTCTTATGGTTTGTGATAAGGCTCGAGGGACAGACTCCCGTCACATTTCACACAAACAGTGGTCCACTTTCTTTTAGTGCAAGATGCACATCGTCGTTACTTTCCTGTTGGGTTCTTGGCAATGAAAAGTCCTATGTTGTCAAACCTTGGACTGATGGGGTATTTTCGTTTTGAGTGTGTTCCAGTTGTTGGTCTTGGTGTAGCATGGTTCTTCAGCATAAAAGTAACCAATCTGGAACGTAACACAGAATAACTCATAAGCACAATGCATTATTCTGCACAGTATCCCTCCATTCCATTGGTTCATCCATATGAAGAACCATGAGCTTAGCAAACTACAATATTTTATCTTATATGTTGATATAGTATAGCACGTACATGTGATAAAATGTAAGTAACTTACTCTCTGCGAAATGACAGAAGATCATAGGTTCCAAGTTCAGCAAAGGTGCATAATTTCCAGGAAGCAGCAACCATCGTGTCCAAAATTTTGGTTTACAGTGTAAAATACCGCTTCTTTCCTCGAATCTGCGTTCTGTAGGCAGATATCAAGGAATCAAATAGGTCAACCACGTTTTTATATTTTTTGTATGACCTGGTACATCTGGTATTGGAACATTTGTCCTTGAATCTTTTGATCGACGTTGCACTTCATTTTTTGAGTCCAGAGGTTCGAAGTTGGTAACAACAGTTACTACTTCATTATCGTTCCCTCGAGCAATTCCAATTTTATTGTTTGTGTGAAAACACTCATCGACCTTCCCTCTGTCTTCCTTCATGTTTGATGACAACTGCAGTGGACATATTGCTACTCGGTTTTCACTTGTTTTTATCGATGCAGCCAGACTATAAATGAACAAAAAGTTATCCATATACACTGCATGCTGATTTGGTTGTTCAGTTGCTGAATGTCAAGAGTTTCAACATCTCTTGTTGATAGAGAATCATTCTCCTTGTCTTTCCTCCCCTGGTATAGTAACATCTGAAAGGGATATCTATTATGATTACACATCATCCAAAGGTCATATCCAAATTTTACTAGTTTCTCTTTCATGTACATTTTCAAAGAACGTCTTCCAAAATTTCATAAGGGACTTGTTTGCCACATCTATAATTATTCACTTTGTAGTATTTGTCTTCCATATCAATGTTGTTATTGTTACTGAAATGCAAATACTTCTTTATTTCTTGAAATTTGTTCTTGGACATACAATCTCAGCAACAACTTCAACATTACAATCAGGAGTTCTATCCTAATACATTCTTTCTTCAGGTTGTGTGTGATAACCACTGATTAGCAATATGCCAGTAAATCGTATGAGATATACTTAAGATAATAAAAACATGTGAAATTTTTTGTACTATACAGCAACGATTGTTCTAATATCTCGTCAAAAATGTCCTCTGTCATTGAGAAGAATGCGTCAGGAACAGATTTTCCTTCAAGAAGTTATTTTGAGTCTCGCATTTTCTGGGATGAAATAGCTTCCGGCATTGTAGAATGCTCAGGGCATTGACCCTTTATCTTTTCGCATTTTGTAGGTGGAAGAGAAGAGTCATTGTTGCTCATGGACTTTGTAACTGATTTCTACAGTATCTACAATATTGGTTGGTTTGTCCGTAGTATGTTCAGGCAATTTGATTACGTCATCTTCAATGTCCTTAGTTACTGGCTGCATCTGGTGGTGGTGGATTAATGACATGTGAAAGATCATCTTCATCATCTAAACATATATCTGAATTGTTTTCTTTACCTAAAATTGATTCTAAGTAACCAAAAGACTCCTCTGGTGTCAGAAAATTCCATTGTCCTCGCCCGTGCAACAGAACTCAACAACTTGTAGAAAAAGCTCCAATGTATCCAATGTTCTATACATAGGACACGGAGTATAGGTGACTGTCTCTCAATAGAAAGTGAAATTTGAACATCTCTATAGTCTGGAATATAAAGTAGGATTTAATGGTAAATATGCGTAGAAAAATTCCAGTTTACACCATTATGAAAGAAATAAAACAATATTAAATGTACTTACGTTGAGGCAGTATTTTAACACTAAAATGACTTTAGTCTAATTATATAATATGTAAACAATAACAGCCCGCCCTGAAGCAATATGTGTATGTATTAATTTGTAAAATGTATGTAACAGTCATTGCATATGCTTATATTATTATTGTATCCATGTGTAATAATGTTATGTGAATGCATTACGTAATTTAATAATGTAAAAGCTGTGAGAATAATAAGTTAAAAGTTGCTAACAATGAGGTAATCTTGAGGCAATAATGAATTTGAAAGTTTAAATAATACTACTACTGATTATTGGAGCAACAATAAATGTAAATTTTGAGACAGTTTAAAAATAGCCAATCAGCAACCAGAAAAAGCTTTAGTTAAATTAAGGTATTCTATTGGAGTAGGATTAGCCAATCACAGACTTGAAATACAGAAATTTACAAGTTTAGACGGTTGAAATCAATTCAGTTGCCTGCAAACACTGTTCCTAACCGGACGCGAGACACATCCTTGAGAGATTTAATACGTATTCGTGTGAGACGAAAAAATAGTTTACGTGTTAAAAAGTGTAAGTAATTCATAAAAGAATCTCACAGCTCTCTATATCAGTGAAGTGTTATTTAAATGGTATCAAGTATTAATAAAAGGAGTGAAGTAAAATTATAATCTGTGTAAACCTACATTCTTGTCGCACCAAAACCCTGCTAAGAGAAACGAGTGTCTAATAAATACTGAGCCGAGGCAAACATAAATATATAATATTTAAAGAAACAGTTAAATTAAAAAGTTAATATTTTTTTTTTAAATTTGGGGCAAAGGCCACCAGAAAGTACATTTGGGGCGAAGGCTACCGAAAACTGTTTACTATACGTGCGGTTGCAACCAATTTTAAGTTCGGTTCCCCAACAGTTGAAATATAATACAACTCCTTCAACACAAACTACTTCAAATTGACGCCCAAAGCGTGGTAAAAAAAAATAACGTAACAAACCATCTTCTTCAACGTGCAGACATGATGCTCTTCACGATGCAAGCTCTTCAATAATACTCTACTGCTAAATGTTACACAATGTATATAGCAACTTTCTGTGACAATGTGTTCACAAAGCCTCAAAGAAACTAATAAACTGATTACAAGCTATAAATAGATGTAAAGAAACGCATTTATAAAAGTGGCCCTAATGTCCTAAACACAGGACAATGGGCTTAAATCATCATCCAACACCCAATTGCAGAAATTATAACTTTACTTACATATTTGTATGGTTGCAATTTCTGAACTCCAGTTATCTTATAGAGTTTTAATTTTAAAAGTTAAGTGACATTCCAAACCGAGGTTGCCAAATTCCTGGTTGCTGCGAAAACTTCCTCAGAATTTTCTTTGGACTTGGTTTAGCTTCTCTCCCATGTCATCCAGCTTTTCCACGGCGATTTGATTACAGTTTCTTATCAAGAATAGATTCCGTTTCCCTAAATCTACGTATTTACAAGTTTAGGAACCGTTTCTCTGTGAGGCGCACGAACAGCAGGGAATCTGTCTAGCTTCTCTACAAGAGTTTTTTTCCCTACAGAGGAATCACACATGGAGATTGTGTGTGCTAAAGCATACGGACTTTTTAGCATTACAATAGCATTAATACACTATACCACGTGGCCTCTGCTGTACAAAGTTTCGCATCAACTATTTGGACGGAACACGCAGAGGAAGGAGAACAGAACCGGCTAGAAACAGCGCAGCGCAGGGAAAACAATTCCCCGTGATACGGTCATGCGTCCAAACGAAAGCTCTGTAGTTGTCATAGAAATGATTAAAAGAATATTAGGGCTAGCAGGTGGCGGACTGCTCCAAACACGGACAGAAGTGTGGTAAACCGGGCAGCGTTGCCATGTTTCTGACCTCTATCAAGTGGTTAACCCTATATTCTATGCAAAACTCAAACTTCTACCTGTAAAAATTATTTTTCAACCTTTCTTCAGAGTCAGTTTTTTTTAAAAAAAACGGCAAATTTTGAAATTAGCTCTTCTAAGGGTATCGTCCTTTTGTAATAAATGTTGCACTGCTGTTTTCACTTTTAAAACATGGAGAAATTAACTGCGGTAGATAAAAACTTACACTATGAGCAATTTACATTTGCATTTCGCTGTTTCAAGAGCGGTTAAGCTTTAAATAATTTGATGGGCGCCGCGACTCTTCGGCATGTAGCAATTTTCTCTAACATAATCGCTTTTTCACGCCAAAAGAATAAAAGCTACAGAAACATTTCCATTCCTATGTGTAGAAACACTGCATACCAATTAGGTAAAAGCCAAGTTTTGGAGTATAACAAAGTGGCAGTACTTCTGCTGGAACCCGAAGCTGCAATTTCACGTGCAGCATGCAGATTACGTGATCCGGTTCTACCAGTGAGTCATTAATTTCAATCAAGGATTACACTTACAACTTAAACAAAAACTCTGCTTATAGCATGCCATTTTTCAAATTTTAATCCTGGTATTCAAAAAATACATACTTGGAAGCTCTTAAGCAGCACTTTAGCTGGAAAATATGAGATACTGATACTCATTTGGAATATCTTAAAATTGCAAAAGGTCAGTTCCCAGCATAATTTTACTTCTTTTCTTTCTTTCTTTCTTTCTTTCTTTTTCTCTTTCGAAGTTCAGAAGGATTGTGTACAGTCATTCATCGTAACACAGCACCTTCCAAGAATGAGACACGAAGATTTTCAAACAAATGCCCCCATTTCAAACTACTCTTTACATGGAAAAATATTTGTATTTTTACTTTCTCTCCTACGTATAGTAAGCAGGGGAAGTATTGCATTCCACTCAAAATTTCGATACCGAAATTTCAACGGAAATGCTTGTTTTGAGACCCCCTGAATCTAAAAAAAGCATTTTTGGAAACTAGTCCATGTGTGTGTCTGTGAACCATAACTCAGAAACGAACAGTCGGATAAACACCAAACTTGGTATTTAGGTTCAGTATCTTCCAGAGATGCGACACGAAGGTTTTCAAGAAAATCCCCCCACCCCAGATTACCCTTTACATGAAACATTTTTCGAAAATTTTAATTTTCTCAAAAATGGCTCTAACGATTTTCATTAAAATATCATATGTTTAAGATACTTTCATGACAAATAAAGTGTATATCTCGCATTTTCTGGGAATGTCTCCAAAAGTATTCTTCTTTGTAAACGACTTTTGCATAACTGGTAAACCATAAGAGATAGACAAAATTTTACTACACAAAAAATGTAGATCGCGTTAAAATACACAATTTATGTCATATACATTTTTTTTGTTGAGTGAACCATTTTCGAGATATTGCTTGTTATTCCCTTAAATGTTTCAATACTTATTTTCTCAAATGGGAAATCGTTATTCATTTTTTTGTCTTGGATATGCAAAGAGTATTAATCTGTGGCAAAGGGAATGGTGCTGCACATAGCAACCAGCTATTAAGAGTAATGTCTATGCTTAAAGGCTACTGTATTTCTATATTGCCCTTGTAAATATACATTACCCTTACATCTACAAGAAAATTAGCAATAAGATAGAGTCTACAAATGTTTATCTCGATTAACGTGAAGTAGATGGAGAATAAGCGTTTGTAAAAAAGTTTGTACAAGAGTAGAGAAAGTCATGTGAGTGTAAAACATCAGAAATTTTTTTAATGTTTAGAGAACTGACATGGATCCACCATATTAAACCCCTCAGCTGATTGTGTTAGGCGTCTGAATCTTTTAAAAGCAATGTCTGCCAAAATATGGGGACCCAATCTCAGTGTTCTACTTCGCACTTACAAAATGGCCATCCTCTCCAAGTTGAACTACGGTTCTATTGTTTATAACTCCGCCAGTCTTTCTAGCCCTAAAATAGTTGACACTGTTCAGACCTCGGCTATGAGAATTGCACATGGAGCTTATCATACTAGTCCCACAGAGAGTCTGCAAATTTTGGCTGATGAGCCACCTCTTTCTCTCCGACGTAAAATCTTAAGCCTGTCTTATTTCAAACACTTTCGTCAGACCTAACTCTGGTTCAGAGTCTCATATCCCACTACAAGACAATGCCCGCTCTCGACGGTTCACGATACCACCCTTCTCTCGAAGAATGGCTACATACATCGAAGATTTTAATTTGACAATTCCCTCTCTGATTTCCCATTCCTTCAACAAAAATATTATGCCAGGGAGACTTAAAACTCCTTTTATCAACACCACCGTGGCAAAATATGCCAAAAGTGAGAAATATGACAACAATGAACCAATTTACATCGATGGTTCTCAGTGTGACAACATTAACGGCTGCGCTGTGGTTGCCCTTAACAATATCATGCTCTATAGTCTGCCACACACTATCACCATTTTCTCTAATGCATTTTTTGTCATTCGTTTCGTCCTCGATTATAAATCAAAGAACAAAGACATGAAGTCCTACATTATCTTCATCTATTCGTGAATGCCCTATTGGTTCTACAACAACGATCCCCTCACCATACTTTGGTACGGGACATCCGTCATCTGTACACTGACTTAATATCAGCTGACAAACAAATCATCCTTGCATGGATACCATCTCACCGTAATATTACAGGAAACCATCTTGCTGATGCTGAGCTACAAAGCATCCGTGCACTTTACCAAACTTCAAGCTTCCTCGTGAAGACTATTTATCATACCATCTTACATCAGTGGAAGATAAACTACAACCACCAGTAAACTACATGATGCCTGCCCAGTACCTAACCTATCTACATCCATTGTAACACTAACCCGCCGTGATCAGATACTGCAAGTCGACTATGTATTGGTCAGACCGCGCTAACCCGTTCCTACCTCCTCTCTCATGAACCTGCTCCTGCATGTAATCTACGTAATTCAGCTCTCACCGTCCATCATGTGATCACAGCTTGCCCAAGATACACTGTTCAGCGATTTAATTGTGGAGTTTCTGAATACCTATAGTTGATCTTGGGCCACTAACAATGCCGCAGGAAGGTCATCAACTTCACCAAAATGTTAATGATATTTAAATTATTGTTAAATATATTATTGTTTATCATTTAAGGCAAGCTTTAATGTGACATTTTACAATTTTTACTTCAACGTACATATCAGTGCTTAGTCGCGATATGACTTTATTGTTGAAGCTACTATAATAAAAAAAATGTTCAAAGTGTATACCCCTCGTCAACACACACGCTTCACAACGTTTTCCCCAATTCTGCTGCACATTACGGAGTACATGCCGTTGCTTTTTATTTCTTCTGCTGTTTGAAGTATTCTTTCTTGCAACGTTTCCACATCAGGCACATCTGTAATGTATACGCGAGCTTTTATACCGTCCCAAAGAAAACAATCGATTGGATTTAGATCAGGCGATCTTGGTGGCCATCTTATTGGTCCATTCCGAGCGATCCAGCTTCTATGTAGGTGTACGTAGATGACCACACACGGCTCTACTTATGTACGGAGGTGCGCCGTCATGTAATAGCCACATATAATTTCTTACTGCCAAGGGAACATCCTCAAGCAGAACTGGTGACGTTTCCTGAAGAAACTAGAGATAGAGGAAGAATCCCGAGTAAGAATCCACAGACCGATTAATGTGTTTCTTATGATTCCTGCCCAAACATTTACAGAAAATCTCTACTGAAAGTTGTCTTGTCTTATTGTATTTGTGCTGCTGTAAGCCCAGGTGAATGCATTATGGCATTTCTAGTAAACATTGCTTGAGGCAGTATTTTTAATACTTAAATGATTTTAGTCTAATTATATAATAACAGCCCGCCTTAAAGCAATATGTGTATGTAACAATATATATAAAGTGTATATTACAGTCATTGTATATGTTTATATTATTGTATACATGTAATAATGTTATCTGAATGTATTACGTAATTTAATAATGTAGGAGCTGTGAGAATAATAAGTTAAAATTTGCTAACAATGAGGTAACCTTGAGGCAATAATGAGTAAGAAAGTGAAATAATGCTACTAGTCATTCTTGGAGCAACAATAATGTAGTTTTTGTGACATTTATAAAATAGCCAATCAACAACCAGAAAAAAGCTTAAGTTAAATAAAAGTATTCTATTGGATTAGAAATAGCCAATCAGAGACTTGAAATACAGAAATTTACAAATTTAGGCGGTGGATTTCAAGTCATTTGCTTGTAGACAGTGCTCATAACTGGACGTGTTGGTTGTAGACAGTGTTCCTGGCGCGAGATGCGTCCTCGAGAAATTTAATACGTATTCGTGTGAGACGAAAATAGTTTACGTGTTAAAAAGTGCAAGTAATTAATAAAACAAAAATCTCACAGCTCTTTCTATGTCAGTGACGTGTTATTTAAATCGTGTCAAGCACTAATAAAAGGAGTGAAGTAAATTTATAATCTGTGTAAGCCTACATTCTTCAGTCGCACCACTCCCTGCAAAGAGAAACGTGTCTCTAACAATAATACTGACGCAGCCGAGGCAAACATAAATATATAATATTTAAAGAAACAGTCAAAAATTACAAAGTTAAAATATTTTTAAACATTTTTGGGGCGAAGGCTACCGGAAAGCGGGTACTATACGTGCTGTTGCAACGAACTTCAAGTTTGGCTCCCAACAGTTGAAATATAATACTCCTTCAATAACAACTTCATGCTTCATTAATTGCAAGAATTTTAAGGGGAACCTTCCTTATTGAAGAAACCATTCGGAAAATGCTACCCTTAGCGCATAATCTCATATGAGAGCTGGACTCGCTGAATGTGATAAAAGGCGTAGCAATTTTTCTTTCATTGTTCTCAAAACAGTGCCGATAGTGCAGCCATACCGCAGCTGCTGCCTCCAGGATCTTCTTCCACCAAATGAAGGACTTCTTCTTCTTGTACAACATTTCTTTGACCAACTCCTTCAAACATGAGAAGATACGCTTCCTGTATCTAGAACTCTTTGACGCATGAAAACATGGTTTATGATGTAGCGCTCGTCTATTTGGGAATCTCTGTCGATCAATTCTTGCCGCAGCTGCCCATTACGTTGTTTCACCGCATTTCAAGATACTCGGCATTAGTAAAGTGAGCCATTTTGTAACTGATACCCGCTGTTTCAAAAACAAAACATAAGCGCAAAAAAACAGCTGATGTGCGTTTCTTTCAATCTTACAGTGTTGTCATGTTATGTTTTCTCGTGGCTAACAATGTAGATTCAACTGAGACAAATTTCGAAAGCCTATAATAATAGTAAGTGTGAATTGTTTTAATTCAAAATGTATTTAAACATGTAGAAAATATTTCTCTTTCAATCTCCTCTAAAAACTACTTGAAAAAGTATTTAACTTTCGTAAAATCCTCATTTAAAATAGAGTTAGCATTAAGCAATATTAGCTTTTTTCTCAAAAACTACTTTAAGCAGAACTACACTAAGATTTATTTGTTCTATTCATTACAGTCATCCTGTTCAAATATGATCATAGGCCACCTTCCTTCCTACCAATTCCGAAATATTCTTTATTATGAGAAAGGAGTATTTTAGGAGTTGTATCGTATTTCAACTGTTGGGGAGCCGAACTTGTAGTAGTTGCAACCGCACGTATAGTAAACAGTTTCCGGTAGCCTTTGCCCCAAATATACTTTCTGGTGGCCTTTGCCCCAAGTTTAAAAAAAAATATTAACTTTGTAATTTAACTGTTTCTTTAAATATTATATATTTATGTTTGCCTCGGCTGCGTAAGTATTATTGTTAGAGACACGTTTCTCTTAGCAGGGTTGTGGTACGACTAAGAATGTAGGCTTACACTGATTATAATTTTACTTCGCTCCTTTTATTAATGCTTGATACGATTTAAATAACATTTCACTGATATAGAGAGCTGTGAGATTCTTTTAATTAATTAATTGCACTTTTTAAAACGTAAACTATCTCTTTGTCTCTCACGAATACGTATGGATTTTCTTGAGGACACTTTTTGCGTCTGGTTAGTAACGCTGTCTGCAACAAACTGAACTCTAAATTTGTAAAATTTTCAGTTTCTGATTGGCTAATCCTACTCCAATAGAATACCTTCATTTAAACCAAAGCTTTTTCTGGTTGTTGATTGGCTATTTTATAAACTGTCACTAAAATTACATTATTGTTACTCCAAGAATCACAAGTAGTACTGTTAAACTTTCTTACTCATTATTGACTCAAGGTTACCTCATTGTTACCTCATTGTTAGCAACTTTTAACTTATTATTCTCACAGCTGCTCCTACATTATTAAATTACGTAATATATTCACATAACATTATTACACATGAATATAATAGTATAAACATATACAATGCCTGTAATATACACTTTTTATATACTGTTACATACACATATTGCTTTAAGGCGGGCTGTTATTGAATTTATATATTATATAATTTGACTGAAATCATTTAAGTGTTAAAAATACTGCCTCAATTATTAGTTTGGTATTTTCAAATACTTAATTTTTTTTCAAGTATTAAGTCGCTATTCGTCTGTTTGTCTCGTGGCCATGCAAAGAGTAGGTATGGAAAGTTTAAGGCCATCACATAGCGATCTGTCTTTTAAGGGCACAAGGTACTCTGAAGTGATCAAAAATAACATTTTTTATTTTAGGCATTAATAAAATCTCTATTATTTCCAGTTTCAGAAAATATATACTTTTTAGGGGTTAAGAGGGTTTTAAGACATTTAAATACCATTTAAACGATAGTCTGCATTCCTTTAAAGCTGCCATGCAACGCCCCTTTTTAGAACATTTTTGTATCTTTCAACAACGAACGACTACATCATGCCCAGGAGCAGTTCAGGAATCAACAAAAGAGGCAGGACCAAGAGAAGGCAATCAGGAAAGCTAAAGCAATCCAGGAATGAAGGTGCAGGTGATTATGACCCCAGGATATACTGAAGAGTGTCAGAATTTTAATGTTCGAACTTTAAATTCAGTTTTCTCAAAACAACATTTTCGGATATTTAGGTACCTTTTCCCCAGAAAATATGAGAGGTAGAGAGCTGAAATTTTCAGTACATGTATACAACACATAGTTAAACTTTCTGAACCACAATCATAATTTTATAATGCATATTAGTGATATTAAGAAAGCAACAACGTTGCAAATTTTCCACATTTTTACTTTTTTGACTCTGCAAATAATTTTTTTTTAATTTCTGGTGAACTGATATGCATAACTAAATAATTGAGGTTAAAAAGATAGCTGATTATAGTAAGAGCAAACCATGCAAAAATGTGATACTGTGTTGCAAGTAGTATCGGAGAAAAAGCTACATGAATTCACATGTTTTAAGAGAACATTTTATTATTTTTCTGCTGAATGAAATCATTGTTATGTATTCCCTAATAAGCTATCAAAGCAAACAACCACTTGAAATAGTTGTTATGATTTATAGAATAATTCATAAAAATTTCAAGAAAAACCATTGAGAACTTTAAGAGCAGTGGTAATTTAACACACTTAAGGTGTAATTTCCAGTGTTCAGACTATCATGTTCCCTTAAAGATTTGACTAATGCTCTAGCCCACTGTATGTTCTTATACCTAAAACGAATTGTATTACTTATTAAACCATTTATATAAACGTTTATCTCGACTAACTTGAAGCAGATGTAAGAATAAGCTTTTGTGAAATTAGTTTGTAGAAAAGTCGGTAGCGACAGTCATCTAAATCTAAGAAATCGTAATTTGTTATATCTTTAACCCTTTTACGACATATTTTACGTTATTCTTTGAATGTTCCAACATTTTATGTTCCACTTTTGAAGTTATGTTTCTGCTCTTCTGTTTCTGTATCAATGCCAGCATTTAAACATCTGCCTTTTAAACATTTGATGCCTTAGCCTCCTGTATGATTCTATCTACAGCACAATGTGAGCTGAGACAATTTTGAGAAATATCTATCGGAACAAAAAAAAATATTTTTATGAATCATTTGCAGTATAGACCGCTCGCCTCTCACCGAGGCGGCCCGGGTTGAAACGGCAACTCTAGGCCGAGCCCGAGAACTGTAATTATAGATAATTTATTAATTAATGATGTTTTTCTTATACTGCTTGTATAGTTTAAGAAGGGTGATTTAACGTTATGTATGTATCTAGGTTACTAATATTAGAAGAGTTATAAATGGTTTAATGTAAATAATTTAAGCGCTATGTTAAAATACTGTCCACGACGAAATGTTTTAGCTACAGGCATAGTGCCTTCGAAGGCAGAAAATCTAGTTTATGACGTCTCTCTGGTCGCAGGGCCATTATTCCTACAGCGAGGGTGTAGCGCTTTTGTCCCTTTATTTGATAATTCGCCGTGACCAAGTGAGAGAGACAGATAGCTTAACGGTAAATTTAGGAAAAGCCACGATTTATATTAAACTTGGACCAATGAGATCCCTGGAAGTTTATACGAAATAGTGAGACGCGTCGAGTGGCGCTAAAAAATGGACCAATAGGAAAGGAAGCAGCCCCAGAAGCCTGCGACTATAAATGGATCTGTTTGGAGCAAATTCGGGGCAGTTTGGCATTTCATTTCAGTTTGGCATTTTGTCATGTGTGGTCAGGGAGAGATGCTGCAGGATGTGTGAGATATCGCGCCAAAAAGGGAATAAAGACAGTTTTAGAAACACACCTAAGAATCGCTGCTCGTAAAGAGATAATAAGCATATTTAAACTTCGTGTCATATCCGCGCCGCGTTTTAACAGCGGTGGACAGTATTTTAACGGCGGCAATACCAGTGTTGTATACTACGTGGGTTAGTTAAATAAAAAGAAACGGCAGTGTCATCTTCTCATAACCAAAGCACGTCTATGTCTTCTTATATCACCACCCGAGATCGACGCTTCCTTTACCAAGGATAAGTCCATGCTCCCATATAGTTTAAAGAAAATTACTGCAGCTAGCCGAGGATAAAATTGCAGAGAACCAGCACACTGCGAACTTCTGGAACCAACATGGGAGATGCATCAAGGTAAGCCTACGAGCAACGGACAGGAGGAGGTGACTGCCGCAGGGTTCAATCCCAGGGACCCGCTTGTGGGATTTGTGGTGGACAAAGCTGCATCTGGGCGGGTTTTCTCCGGGTTCTCCGGTTTCCCCCACCATTCATTCCACCAATTGCTCCATCATCACCTTTCCTTTAATCCATTTCACCATCATTTCGTTTCGTCTACTTCCTTCCTCCCATACCAGGCATCGGGCTGATCACCCATCCTGGATATTCTGTCTGATCCACGAGTGCTCCTCGGCGGGCCTCTGACCCCAGGCACCCGCCTGTAAGTCCTACATATGAGGAGGTTAAACAAATAAAGAAGAAAAAGATTTGCAGTATAGTTGTGAAAATAAACGATAGTGGACACACAAAGGCATGCGATTGAAATATTTACTTTTTTGAGGGAGGCAGTTAAATGTTTGTTTTCAAACAAAGGAGAGCAATGTCGACGTTCTCGAGTCACTGCAACAATCATTCTTTTGTGCTCGCAGTTGTTACGAAATCCTAATTTGGAAAAAGAGCGCGTATCTGTACACGTGCATGTGGCTTATTGAGAATCGATGCAGGTGTTCAAGATCCAGAGAAAAACACCTGCGTTGATGAGCCACTCCTTACTTCTTCGTAAAAGTAAACTTAATTTGAAGCAATTTGTGGGAATTACATAGTGCCTTTGCGGTTGGCACGCATTTCCTGTACCTGCCTATTACTGGAGAAAGGCACGACCGCTAAAAACAACACGAAATACGAGCTTTGAACATGAAAGAAGCTGTGGCACATTTACTCACGATAATGAAAATGATCAACTCGACTGTTACACCCAGGCGAGACAATGATAAACAGAGCAATGATTGATATGTCCAGAGAAATTGCTGAACCCATGATGATATACTTTCCCTTTTGTGTTCCTCGCCTTGTTGGGTCAATAGCTCTCAACCAGTTCACGTGTGAACCCACCTGACAGTAGTAAACATGTTCTGGAGAACACGGCTGTACTTAATCAAAATATAGTATTGCAGTTTTATAGCAAATTATCTGAAGCATTGTAATATTACCGTTATAACTAGGGCCCGGATTTTCAGGTTTTAACCTATATTTTTTCTCGCTATTTGATTAACACATTTCAAGATATATATTCGTTTCTCACTTCCTGGAGCAGAATATGCGAATTTCATTACAACTAAAAAAAACTAAATGAGGGGTTGACACCTAAAATAACCTAAATAGCTGTTTTTCCTTTTTCGAAATGAAGAATCTTATTTTAAAACTGAAACTCATTGTAAAATTATTTCCATCACTTATAGCTAGTATATAGTTCAAATTACTACAGTTAAACGCAGCACATGTGACGTGGTGACACCTGGATGCAGCTGATAGAAGGTCAGGAGTGTAACCTGCATAACGGATCGCCTCCAATCGTTTGTAATTGTTGTATAGTGAAACAATGCCTAAATCACATTTATTGAAAAAGTGAATTTCTGCAGATCCACACTTCACTTTTGCTAGTGACCGACGGTGCTGCGGCTACATGCTGAAAGCCGGGAGGGGGGAGGTTTCTGCAGTCCTTCCACCCAACCATGCTATATTCACTCTTAGGTTGTTCCGAGTCAAAACAAACCCCAGGTGACCAGTGCACCGTTATAATGTATCCTTCCGCCATTCGCACTAGAAATACTGTCACACTTTCAGACCATGTGCAGTTACTAGCATATTCTGTTTAGGGTTAAGGATGATAAGATTGATAGTTGTAACAAAACAAACGTTTGCACATATAATAATAGTTAATTCTAAAAGAAATGAGCGAAAAAAAAGTAACAGATATGCGATAACCTAATTTATTCGCTCTCTGGAAGCGGCACTTTATTAACTGTTGGCGGCTCAGTTTAAAAAAGAAATTGTGCACTGTTACGCGAATTGCATTCTTCTCAAGATCACTACATTCTTGCATCGCATATTTCATATGCTTTCTTTTTCTTTCTTTTTTCCGGGTGTAACCACTTTTCTCGTTTCAGATTTTTCTGCACAAGCCCTGTTTATACTTGTACTCGAAACACCGGTGAACTCAGAAGTTAATTTTTAGTTTTTTCACCAGTAGTCAATGTTTTGCGCGGCTAATGCTTTATGTAATTCAATGAAAACACAAGAGCGAATTCACCGTCCTCCATGATACTAAACACAACTGCTGGTTTCTGGCTGTAAACAATATTCCGCGCCTACACCGATGTCAGGTGACTCATACACATTGCATCATGGGACTTGTAGCTCTGTTTTACGGTATAGATCAGCGTTAAATAAAACCTTAGGTATTTGTATAGAATATTAACTATTTAATGATAAATGCGTTCTAAAATTCAGAGATTAGCGTGGGACCACATTCCTGGTGCACTGACCACGTGGGTTTATTTTGCCGGATCAACCTAAGGGTGAATATAGCTTAGATGTTACGTGCTGGGCCCACGGCCTGCACCGCCTTGCGGAGGAGATTAGAAGCCACTTCGATGGCGTGAACAGCCTGATATTTTCGGTCAAGGTGGTTTTCTTAAAAGCCCCAACACGTATACAATTATTCAAAGAGAAAGTACCAGCAACCCCTCTTCCACCTGAGCCGATACTTGCCTGTCTGCTGCCATTTACTATGTTGAGCACTTAAAAGACGTTAAAAATGTCGTCAATGAATTGGATGAAACAGAAGCTTCCTGCATTGCCAAGGCTAAGAAATCACTCGAGTGCCCCACTCGTGCCGCTTCCCTTGTGTATATTACGAAACATTTTTGTTTTATACCAGAAGCTATTCTCCGATTGAAAAGTACAACTTTTCCACTGAAAGATGCTCTAGATATCATTAGCAATGTTTTCAGTAAAGCAATACCTGGACCAGAGGGAGTTGCATCTTCTTTGAAGTTGCAGAAGATTCAACGAAATTCTGGTTTTGAAGACATAAAGTCGTAAATTCAGTATTGCAGGGAGAAAAGCTACTCCTAGAACCTACTCCACTGGCATCTATGTTCTACACTCCAATGACGTCATGTTCCGTTAAAAGAACCTTTTCTTCATACAAGAATGTGTTACGTGATAATAGGATATAGTTTATGCCAGAAAATTTGGGAATGTATGTATCTACTGTCATGCCAAAAAATAAATCTCACACACAAGTACCAGAAAAGCAAAATTATTGATGTCGTTATTGATCCACGAAGCAACACATTAAAAAAATCTGATGTGTTACACTCACACGACTTTCTCTACTCTTGTACAAACTATGTTTACAAACTCTTATTCTTCATCTATGTCATTTTAATCGAGATAAACACTTGCAGAAACGATATTTTGATGTGCAAAGAGAATTACATTTTACACATAGCGACCGGTTCTAAAAATATTTGACTATCGCTTAAGGCCTATTATGTTCCCCTTGTTTTGTATTTGCAAGGGCAATATAGGAATACAGTAGCCTTTAAGCATCGGCATAACTCTTAATAGCTGGTTGCTATGTGCAGCACCATGCTCTTTGCCACAGATTAATACTCTTTGCATATCCAAGACAAAAAAATGAATAACGAATTCCCATTTGAGAAAATAAGTATTGAAAAATTTAAGGGAATAACAAGCAATATCTCGAAAATGGTTCACTAACAACAAAAAATGTATATGACATAAATTGTAAATTTTAACGCGATCTACATTGTTTGTGTAGTAAAGTTTTGTCTCTCTCTCTTATGCTTTACCAGTTATGCAAAAGTCGTTCACAATGAAGAATACTTTTAGAGACATTCCCAGAAAATTCAAGATATACATTTTATTTGTCATGAAATTATCTTAAACATATGATAATCAAAATCGTTAGAGCCATTTTTGAGAAAATTAAAATTTTCGAAAAATGTTCCATGTAAAGGGTAGTCTGGGGTGGGGGATTTTCTTGAAAACCTTCGTGTCGCAACTCTGGAGGATACTGAACCTAAATACCAAGTTTGGTCTTTATCCGACTGTTCGTTTCTGAGTTATGCTGTCCACAGACACACACACACACACATACACACGGAGATGTTTTCAAAAATGCTTTTTTTGGATTTAGGAGGTCTCAAAACATGTATTTCCGGTGAAATCTTGGTATCGAATTTTTGGGTGCAATACAATACTTTCCCTACTTACTATACGTAGTAGAGAAAGTAAAAACTTTTTTAATCAAGAAACACCTAAAAAACCTATTTTAAGCATACAAAAAACCTAAAATGAAAATGTATTCCACCTAAAAACCCGAGTCATAGTTATAACAAAATCAGTTAATATTTTTAGACCAGCAAACATGCCCAAATTCCACTCCCGGCTTGGGAATCATTCCATGCCTTCCGCAGGGCCTGCAATTTGTGAATGTGTTTCAAAGTTGTAAAGAATTAAAACTTAATTTAAATCTCCATGCCAATAAGGCAGCAGCATCAAATAATTACTTTTTAAAGCCAAAACCCTATATAACCAAAACGGTTAAGGCTATACAAATAACCAAATACAAACTATACATTGAAGTGAGCGGGTTCGTCACACTGAAATAAGGAAAAAAATCTGATGTGTTACACTCACATGACTTTCTCTACTCTTGTACACACTATTTTTACAAACGCCTATTCTCCATATGCTTCATGTTAATCGAGATGTCAATCTTATTGGTAATTTTCTTGTAGATGCAAGGGAAATATGGTAGCTTTTAAGCGAGAGTCAAATATTTTAACGCTGGTTGCTATGTGGCGCATTCCATTCTCTTTGCATGTCCAGGACATAAAAAAAATCTGATGTGTTAAACTCACATGACTTTCTCTACTCTTGTACAATCTATTTTTACAAACGCCTATTCTCCATATGCTTCATATTAATCGAGATATCGAGATGTCAATCTTATTTGTAATTTTCTTGTAGATGCAAGGGGAATATGGTAGCTTTTAAGCGATAGTTGCTATGTGGCGCATTCCATTCTCTTTGCATGTCCAGGACATAAAAAAAATGAATAACGAATTTGAGAAAAAGTATAAGTATTGGAAAATTTAAGGAAATAACAAGCAATATCTCGAAAACGGTTCACTCAACAAAAAAAATGTATATGATATAAGTTGTGTATTTTAACGCGATCTACATTTTTTGTGTAGTAAAATTTTGTCTATCTCTTATGGTTTACCAGTTATGCAAAAGTCGTTCATAATGAAGAATACTTTTGGAGACATTCCCAGAAATTTCGAGATATACATTTCATTTCTCATGACATTATCTTAAACATATGATATTTTCATCAAAATCGTTAGAGCCATTTTTGAGAAAATTAAAATTTTCGAAAAATGTTCCATGTAAAGGGTAGTCTGGGGTAGGGGGATTTTCTTGAAAATCTTCGTGTCGCATCTCTGGAAGATACTGAACGTAAATACCAAGTTTGGTGTTTATCCGACTGTTAGTTTTTGAGTTATGCTGTTCACAGACACACACACACACAGACACACACACAGACACACACACACACAGACACACACACACACAGACACACACACGGACATGTTTCCAAAAATGCTTTTTTTGGATTCAGGAGGTCTCAAAACATGTATTTCCGGTGAAATCTCGGTATCGAATTTTTGGGTGGAATGCAATACTTCCCCTACTTACTATACGTAGTAGAGAAAGTAAAAATCTGATGTGTTACACTCACATGACTTTCTCTACTCTTGTACAACCTATTTTTACAAACGCTTATTCTCCATATGCTTCATGTTAATCGGGATATCGAGATATTAATCTTATTGCTAATTTTCTTGTAGATGCAAGGGGAATTGCTAGGCTTTAAGTGTTTAAGAGCTGGTTGCTATGCGGAGTATTCCATTCTATTTGTATAACCAGGACAAAAAAATGAATAACGAATTTGAGAAAAAGTATAAGTATTGGAAAATTTAAGGCAATAACTAGCAATATCTCGAAAATGGTTCACTCAACAACAAAAATGTATATGACATAAATTGTGTATTTTAACGCGATCTACATTTTTTGTGTAGTAACATTTTGTCTATCTCTTATGGTTTACCAGTTATGCAAAAGTCGTTCACAATGAACACTTTTGGAGACATTCCCAGAAAATTCGAGATATACATTTCATTTGTCATGAAAATATCCTAAACATATGATACTTTAATCAAAATCGTTAGAGCCATTTTTGAGAAAATTAAAATTTTTGAAAAATGTTCCATGTAAAGGGTAGTCTGGGGTGGGGGGATTTTCTTGAAAACCTTCGTGTTGCATCCTTGGAAGATACTGAACCTAAATACCAAGTTTGGTGTTTATCCGACTGTTCGTTTCTGAGTTATGCTGTTCACAGACACACACACGGACATGTTTCCAAACATGTTTTTTTTTCGATTCAGGGAGTCTCAAAACATGTATTTCCAGTGAAATCTCGGTATCGAATTTTTGGGTGGAATACAATACTTCTACTTACTATACGTAGTAGAGAAAGTAAAAATGTTGGCGTAACATTACAAAAATGCTTAGTTGTTAATCTGTATTTGAAGGCTGGACGCCTTTCGAGGCACAATTCCACACTCAGAATTTTACTTTCTCTATCTCTTAACTAACAGGCTATAGAAGAACCTCCATACATTGGAAGAGCTAGAAGAAAACATCAGGAGAGGTCACTCAATTTCGAGTGTCGAGTGTGAATGCAAATTTCCTGAGAAGATGCCAGAAATGTGTGCATAGAGAAGGACAACATTTCCAACATCTCTTATGATAAGGTATGTGCTTATTGTCATTGTAACTATAACTATGAGAACACGAAGCGGCTGCGGCGATATTATAACTGTTTCGGCGGGAGTCGAGCTGCACCGGCCGGCCAGTGTGTCAGGAAAAAGCACTGTATTTAGGTAATTATGAGAGAAATGGGCAAGAATAGTAAAGAGGGAGTGTGTTGGAACAATAATAGGGTGGCTAAATATAAATAGGGATGGATGTGTGATATAAGTGTGATGGTCGCCAATACACAAATAACCTGGAGTAGTGTGTATTAGGACTAAATAGTCTACCAACTTTATAAAGGCAATATTGAGAGTAGATACGACAATTTTTATTTTTAATGGAAATAATAAATTGTATTGGAGGTTGTGCATTATCTAATCATAGCTATGATACTGTATTTAGTTGGTAATAAACTCAAGTACTAAACCACGAAGCATTTCCGGACATATGTTGAAGTGACTTATTGTTGAGAGGAACCTGCCCCAACGTTTGTATGATTTTACTTTGTCTAGCATCTACTTATTGCAGAATTTTGATGTCAAGATTTCACGGAAATATGCGTTCTGAGGTCTCCTAGAGTCAAAGGACAGATAAAACAAACGTGTTTTGGAAAAATGTACGCGCGCAAGCGTAATACAAGCTCACACAGAACAGCTGATAAAACAAATATATAAAACGAAAATTCGGATGCATACAAAATTGAGTATTAAGTTCAGCATCTCCCAAAGATGCAACACGAAAATTTTCAAGAAAATTCTTCCACCACAAACTCATCTTTAGATGGAACATTTTTTGTTATTTTTGATTTTCTTAAAAAATGGTTCTCTAACGACTTTGATAAAACAATTTTGCATTAGTAATAAAATATATACCTTGAATTTCTGCCTCTGAAGTCCCCTCATTCTTAACATATTTTGTATAACTGGTCAATCAGAAGAGATAAACATTTACATGATAAATGTAGTGCTCGTTAAAACATACAATTTATGTAATTTTATGGGTTTTGCATTTCCGATTTTTTTTTATTTTTCTATTTTATTTTTTTTAATTTATTTTTTTCACTACTTATCATTCGCTTTTGAAGTGCTAAATCACCATTCTCTTGTTTCTCGTGATGTCCCTAAAAGGGTGGAATTTCTAAGCCAGCGTATAGTAGAAGCTTGCAGCCCCTTGTGCCTATAACGAAATGTGTAAAGAATCCCTTTGTGCAAACGCTTATTTCGATTAACATGAAGTAGATAGAAAAATTAGATTTTAGAATAATTTGTAGTAGAGATCGATGCAGTTTCAACAATCTGATGTGTTACACTCACATGACTTTCACTACTCTTGTACAAACTATTTTTACAAACCCTTACTCTCCATCCACTTCGTGTTAATCGAGATAAACATTTGCAGTATCTTATTGCTAATTTTCTTGTAGGTGCAAGGGGAATATGGTAGGCTTTAAGCGATAGTCAAATGTTTTAAGAGCTGGTTGCTATGTGGAGTATTCCATTCTCTTTGTATGTCCAGGACATTAAAAAACGAATTCCCATTTGAGAAAAAGGTGTATTGGAAAATTCAAACAAATAACAAGGAATATGTTAAAAATGGTTCATTCGACAAAAACAATGTATATGACATAAACTGGGTGTTTTAACGAGATCTACATTTTTTGTGTAGTAAAATTTTGTCTCTCTCTTACGGTTTACCAGTTATACAAGTCATTTAGAAGGAAGAGGACTTTTGGGAACATTCCCAGAAAATTCAAGATATACATTTTATTTGCCATGAAACTATCTTAAACATGTGATATTTTAATCAAAATCGTTAGAGCCATTTTTTAAAAAATCAAAATTTTAAAAAATGTTCCATGTAAAGGGTAGTCTGGGGAGGGGGATTTTCCTGAAAATGCTCGTGTCGCATGTTTGAAAGATACTGGACCTAAATACCAAATTTGGTATTTATCCGACTTTTTGTTTTTGAGTTATGCTCTTCACAGACACACACACGGACCTTTTTCTAAAAACGCTTTTTTACTTTCTCTACTACGTACAGTAAGTAGGGTAAGTATTGTATTCCACCCAAAAATTCGATACCGAGATTTCACCGGAAATACATGTTTTGAGACTCCCTGAATCCAAAAAAAGCATTTTTGGAAACATGTCCGTGTGTGTGTGTGTGTGTGTGTGTGTGTGTGTGTGTGTGTGTCTGTGTGTGTCTGTGTGTGTGTCTGTGAACAGCATAACTCAGAAACGAACAGTCGGATAAACACCAAACTTGGTATTTAGGTTCAGTATCCTCCAGAGATGCGACACGAAGGTTTTCAAGAAAATCTCCCCACCCCAGACTACCCTTTACATGGAACATTTTTCAAAAATTTTAATTTTCTCAAAAATGGCTCTAACGATTTTGATTAAAATATCATATGTTTAAGGTATTTTCATGACAAATGAAATGTATATCTTGAATTTTCTGGGAATGTCTCCAAAAGTGCTCTTCATTCTGAACGACTTTTGCATAACTGCTAAACCATAAGAGATAGACAAAATTTTACTGAACAAAAACTGTAGATCGCGTTACAATACACAATTTATGTCATATAGATTTTTTTTGTTGAGTGAACCGTTTTCGAGATATTGCTTGTTATTCCCTTAAATTTTCCAATACTTATACTTTTTCTCAAATTTGTTACTCATTTTTACTTTCTCTACTACGTATAGTAAGTAGGGGAAGTATTGTATTCCACCCAAAAATTCGATACCGAGATTTCACCGGAAATACATGTTTTGAGACCTCCTGAATCCAAAAAAAGAATTTTTGGAAACATGTCCGTGTGTGTGTGTGTGTGTGTGTGTGTGTGTGTGTGTGTCTGTGTGTCTGTGAACAGCATAACTCAAAAACGAACAGTCGGATAAACACCAAACTTGGTATTTAGGTTCAGTATCTTCCAGAGATGCGACACGAAGGTTTTCAAGAAAATCCCCCCTCCCCAGACTAACCTTTACATGGAACATTTTTCGAAAATTTTAATTTTCTCAAAGATGGCTCTAACGATTTTGATGAAAATATCTAATGTTTAAGATAATGTCATGAGAAATGAAATGTATATCTCGAATTTTCTGGGAATGTCTCCAAAAGTATTCTTCATTGTGAACGACTTTTGCATAACTGGTAAACTATAAGAGATAGACAAAATTTTACTACACAAAAAATGTAGATCGCGTTAAAATACACAACTTATGTCATATACATTTCTTTTGTTGAGTGAACCGTTTTCGAAATATTGCTTGTTATTTCCTTAAATTTTCCAATACTTATACTTTTTCTCAAATTCGTTATTCATTTTTTTGCCTTTGATATGCAAAGACTATTAATCTGTGGAAAAGGGAATAGTGCTTCACCTAGCAACCTGCTATTAAGAGATATGTATATGCTTAAAGGCTACTGTATTTCTATATTGCCCTTGTAAATATATATTCCCCTTACATCTACAAGAAAATTAGCAATAAGATAGAGTCTGCAAATGTTTATCTCGATTAACATGAAGTAGATGGAGAATAAGCGTTTGTAAAAATAGTTTGTACAAGAGTAGAGAAAGTCATGTGAGTGTAACACATCAGATTTTTTTATGTCCTGGACATGCAAGGAGAATGGAATGCGCCACATAGCAACCAGCGTTAAAATATTTGACTATCGCTTAAAACCTACCATATTTCCCTTGCATCTACAAGAAAATTATCAATAAGATTGACATCTCGATATCTCGATTAACATGAAGCATATGGAGAATAAACGTTTGTAAAAATAGTTTGTACAAGAGTAGAGAAAGTCATATGAGTGTAACAGATCAGATTTTTTACTTTCTCTACTACGTACAGTAAGTAGGGGAAGTATTGTATTCCACCCAAAAATTCCATACCGAGATTTCACCGGAATTACATGTTTTAAGACCCCCTGAATCCAAAATAAAGCATTTTTGGAAACATGTCCGTGTGTGTGTGTGTGTGTGTGTGTGTGTGTGTGTGTGTGTGTTCTGTGTGTCTGTGAATAGTATAACTCAGAAACGAACAGTCGGATAAACACCAAACTTGGTAATTTGTCGCGGTCTAGTTCGTGTTATCTTTTTGCTGAGTGACTGTTATTGTATTACTATTTTTAAATTTGGGTTCTTTATCCTCCGGCTAGCTGTTATTATTATTAAGTCGAGCAAATCTCTTGAACAGGGTGGGTAAACGGAAAGGAGTTGTTACTAAAGATAACACTGATAAAGAATTTGTTTTTACACTTTTATTGCCGTCACACTTTATTCATTTCACATAATTATTCTTGACACACTCCCGACTGAAACTGTTATATTTTCTAATGTTACTATAATCACTTATTTGCTGCACGTTATTAATTCGCGTATTTCACATTTATAACTAACTTTATGACGCGAGAGATTCTGTAGAATTGCGCGACGTATAACGCGTAAATGATTCTCTTAAACTTTGCAACGTATAACCCGCGAATGCTTCTGTTGAACTGAGCGACGTATAACCTGTGTATGATTCTGTTGGACTGAACGACGTATTACCCGCGAGTGCTTCTGTTGGACTGAACGACGTGTAATGCGTGAATGATTCTGTTCGACTGAACGTTACCCATCTCTGGCTTTAGCTTTTTATACTCCCTCACCCCGATATGCCTAAAGATTATAACAGAGCTGCTATTGGTTAATAAAACGCGCCAACATTACCATCTATTTTTATATCCAATCACAATTACTAACAAATATGCTCTAGGGAAGATATTCCATCCATTTCTACAGAAAAGCGCGCTAATCTGACGTCATTTGCTTGTCTCTTATAATTGATAAACAACTCACCCCCTCGCTCATTGTTACCCGCTCCTATAGTCAGTTTCAGTGAGGCCGTGTAAACTTATTTCCTAACAATGCTTATAATTAACAAACATCTCAAATCAATGTCATACAACAATGCTTATTTACACTACAATCACTCTGGCATTTACATTGTTGTGATATAAAATGCTGCCACATTTTAGGTTCAGTATCTTCCAGAGATGCGCCACGAAGGTTTTCAAGAAAATACCCCCATCCCAGATTACCCTTTACATGGAACATTTTTCGAAAATTTTAATTTTCTCAAAAAAGGCTCCAACGATTTTGATTAAAATATCATATGTTCCCAGATATTTTCATGACAAATAAAATGTATATCTTGAATTTTCTGGGAATGTCTCCAGAAGTATTCTTCATTGTGAACGGCTTTTGCATAACTGGTAAGCCATAAGAGATAGACAAAATTTTATTACACAAAAAATGTAGATCGCGATAAAATACACAATTTATGTCATATACATTTTGTTTTGTTGAGTGAACCATTTTCGAGATATTGCTTGTTATTCCCTTAAATTTTTCAATACTTATTTTCTCAAATGGGAATTCGTTATTCATTTTTTTGTCTTGTATATGCAAAGAGTATTAATCTAAGGCAAAGAGCAACCAGCTATTAAGAGATATGTATATGGTTAAAGGCTACTGTATTACTTTCTCTACTACGTATAGTAAGTAGGGGAAGTATTGCATTCCACCCAAAAATTCGATACCGAGATTTCACCGGAAATACATGTTTTGAGACCCCCAGAATCCAAAAAAAGCATTTTTGAAAACATGTCCGTGTGTCTGTGTCTCTGTGTACGTCTGTGAACAGCATAACTCAAAAACGAACAGTCGGATAAACACCAAACTTGGTATTTAGGTTCAGTATCTTCCACAGATGCGACACGAAGGTTTTCAAGAAAATCCCCCCACCCCAGACTACCCTTTACATGTAACATTTTTCGAAAATTTTAATTTTCTCAAAAATGCCTCTAACGATTTTAATTAAAATACCATATGTTTAAGATATTGTCATGACAAATGAAATGTATATCTCGAATTTTCTGGGAATGTCTCCAAAAGTATTCTTCATTGTGAACGACTTTTGCATAACCGGTAAACCATAAGAGATAGACAAAATTTTACTACACAAAAAATGTAGATCGCGTTAAAATACACAATTTATGCCATGTACATTTTTGTTGTTGAGTGAACCGTTTTCGAGATATTGCTTGTTATTCCCTTAAATTTTCCAGTACTTATACTTTTTCTCAAATTCGTTATTCATTTTTACTTTCTCTACTACGTATAGTAAGTAGGGGAGGTATTGCATTCCACCCAAAAATTCGATACCGAGATTTCACCGGAAATACATGTTTTGAGACATCCTGAATCCAAAAAAAAGCATTTTTGGAAACATGTCCGTGTGTGTGTGTCTGTGTGTCTGTCTGTGTGTCTGTGTGTCTGTGAACAGCATAACTCAAAAACGAACAGTCGGATAAACACCAAACTTGGTATTTAGGTTCAGTATCTTCCAGAGATGCGACACGAAGGTTTTCAAGAAAATCCCCCCACCCCAGACTACCCTTTACATGGAACATTTTTCGAAAATTTTAATTTTCTCAAAAACGGCTCTAACGATTTTGATTAAAATATCATATGTTTAAGATATTGTCATGACAAATAAAATGTATATCTCGAATTTTCTGGGAATGTCTCCAAAAATATTCTTCATTGTGAACGACTTTTGCATAACTGGTAAACCATAAGAGATAGACAAAATTTTACTACACAAAAAATGTAGATCGCGTTAAAATACACAACTTATGTCATATACGTTTCTTTTATTGAGTGAACCGTTTTCGAGATATTGCTTGTTATTTCCTTAAATTTTCCAATACTTATACTTTTTCTCAAATTCGTTATTCATTTTTTTTATGTCCTGAACATGCAAAGAGAATGGAATTCGCCACATAGCAACCAGCGTTAAAATATTTGACTATCGCTTAAAAGCTACCATATTCCCCTTGCATCTACAACAAAATTACCAATAAGATTGACATCTCGATATCTCGATTAACATGAAGCATATGGAGAATAGGCGTTTGTAAAATTAGATTGTACAAGAGTAGAGAAAGTCATGTGAGTGTAACACATCAGATTTTTTTATGTCCTGGACATGCAAAGAGAATGGAATTCGCCACATAGCAACCAGCGTTAAAATATTTGACTATCGCTTAAAAGCTACCATATTTCCCTTGCATCTACAAGAAAATTACCAATAAGGTTGACATCTCGATATCTCGATTAACATGAAGCATATGGAGAATAGGCGTTTGTAAAAATAGATTGTACAAGAGTAGAGAAAGTCATGTGAGTGTAACACATCAGATTTTTTTTTATGTCCTGGACATGCAAAGAGAATGGAATGCGCCACATAGTAACCAGCGATAAAATATTTGACTATCGCTTAGAACCTACCAATTCTCCTTGCATCTGCAAGAAAATTACCAATAAGATTGACATCTCGATATCTCGATTAACACGAAGCATATGGAGAATAAGTGTTTGTAAAAATAGATTGTACAAGAGTAGAGAAAGTCATGTGAGTGTAACACATCAGATATTTTAACAAAAATTTGTAAAAGCTGCATAAAAATAAAGATGATGGATGAAGAAGTGTTAATGCAAAGCATCAGATTTTTTAAATTACATAAGGTTCCATTAATTAGAAAGGGGAGACGTTTGTGTAGAAGGCTTCCTCTTGTTCTAAAAGCTATAAATGTTACATTGGGGAATTAAGCGAAAGTAAATTGGATTTTCCTGCATCACACGGTGACGCAGCCTGTATTTTGACTTTCTCTACTACGTATAGTAAGTAGGGGATGTATTGTATTCCACCCAAAAATTCCATACCGAGATTTCACCGGAAATACATGTTTTGAGATCCCCTGAATAAAAAAAGCATTTTTGGAAACATGTCCGTGTGTGTGTGTGTGTGTGTGTGTGTGTCTGTGTGTGTATGTGTGTGTGTGTCTGTGAACAGCATAACTCAGAAACGAACACTCGGATAAACACCAAACTTGGTATTTAGGTTCAGTATCTTCCAGAGATGCGAGAAGAAGGTTTTCAAGAAAATTCCCCACCCCAGATTACCCCCTACAAGGAACATTTTTCGAAAATTTTAATTTTCTCAAAAATGCCTCAACGATTTTGATTAAAATATCACATGTTTAAGATATTTTCATGAGAAATGAAATGTATATCTCGAATTTTCTGGGAATGTCTCCAAAAGTATTCTTCATTGTGAACGACTTTTGCATAACTGGTAAACCAAAGAGATAGACATTTTACTACACAAAAAATGTAGATCGCGTTAAAATACACAATTTATATCATACACATTTTCTTTGTTGAGTGAACCATTTCCTAGATATTGCTTGTTATTCCCTTAAATTTTCCAATACTTTTTCTCAAATGGGAATTCGTTATTCATTTTTTTTAATGTCCTGGAATACAAAGAGAATGGAATGCGCCACATAGCAACCAGCTCTTAAAAGATTTGACTATGCTTAAAGCCTACCATATTCCCCTTGCACCTACAAGAAAATTAGCAATAAGATTAACATCTCGAGTAACATGAAGCATGTGGAGAATAGGCGTTTGTAAAAATAGTTTGTACAAGAGTAGAGAAAGTCATGTGAGTGTAACACATCAGATATTTTTTTTATTCAGGCGGTCTCAAAACATGTATTTCCGGTGAAATCCCGGGATCGAATTTTTGGGTGGAATGCAATATTTCCCTTACTTACTATACGTAGTAGAGAAAGTAAAAATTGGCATTTTAGGTTAATGATACGTCTGAACTTGTTAGGCAGACAATCAGAGCATTGTTGCTCCTTCCTCGTAGGAGTAAACGATTATTTAAGATTTTATCGTGTTTATATTCTCTTAACTTTAGCTCTTTACGCGTTAACACTGCAGATCTGTGAAACACGTTATACATAGTGATGGAAGAAACTAGATTACTCACTTATACTACAAATTAGGTGGAGGATGTAAGAAATGCGCAGTCACCAAGACACCAGCGAGCTTAATTTGACGCCAACCAGTTCTTATCGCACAGGCATAAATTACTATTGTGTACCCAATGTAGACAAGAAGGTCATGGCTCCTACTCTATAAAATGAGTGGCCATTCTCCTCGAAATAAAATTCTTTATAGGCCCTCTAAGGTCCATAGAGGCGATCAATGACAGGATGATGGTGACCGAGTGCCCACATGAGCCCGGGGACCAAAGAGCCAAGAAATAACCGACATCAGGGCGTCCACTACCTTGAAGATTTAAAATTCCAGTATATTTTCAGTATGCATCGAGTCATGTTGTAGTATTCAAATGCGTGTTGTGGCTAGCTTAACGTCTTTATTGGTTTATTTGTTTCCACAGCCACAATATCAAACTGTGTTTATTACTGGCCGCCATACCCGATGTTGAACGGGTGGCTTTTTATTTATTTATCCTCTTACTCTACATGAAACTATTTTACAATGATCTAGACGATTTTTACTTTCTCTACTACGTATAGTAAGTAGGGGAAGTATTGTATTGCACCCAAAAATTCGATACCGAGATTTCACCGGAAATACAAATTATGAGACCCTCTGAATCTAAAAAAAGCATTTTTGGAAACATGTCCGTGTGTGTGTGTGTGTGTGTGTGTGTCTGTGAACAGCATAACTCAGAAACGAACAGTCGGATAAACACCAAACTCAGTATTTAGGTTCAGTATCTTCCAGAGATGGGACACGAAGGTTTTCAAGAAAATCCCCCACCCCAGATTACCCTTTACGTGGAACATTTTTCGAAAATTTTAATTTTCTCAAAAATGGCTTTAATGATTTTGATTAAAATATCATATGTTTAAGATATTTTCATGATAAATGAAATGTATATCTCGAATTTTCTGGGAATGTCTCCAAAAGTATTCTTCATTGTGAACGACTTTTGCATAACTGGTAAACCATAAGAGATAGACAAAATTTTACAACACAGAAAATGTAGATCGCGTTAAAATACACAATTTATGTCATATACATTTTTTGTTGTTGAGTGAAGCATTTTCGAGATATTGCCTGTTATTCCCTTAAATTTTTCAATACTTATTTTCTAAAATGGGACTTCGTTATTCATTTTTTGTCTTGGATATGCAAAGAGTTATAATCTGTGGCAAAGGGAATGGTGCTGCACCTAGCAACCAGCTATTAAGAGATATGTATGTGCTTAAAGGCTACTGTTTTTCTATATTGCCCTTGTAAATATATTTTCCCCTTACATCTACAAGAAAATTAGCAATAAGATAGAGTCTGCAAATGTTTATCTCGATTAACATGAAGTGGATGGAGAATAAGCGTTTGTAAAAATAGTTTGCACAAGAGTAGAGAAAGTCATGTGAGTGTAACCCATCAGATTTTTTTAAGCACTAGTTGATGCGCAGGAAATGTCCAAATGTTTCATTTGCATTCTCGGAATAGGCTTGGCTTATATATCTACTAGTGTTTTGGATTTTGAGCTAAGCTGTTCGCAGAGCATACAGGCAGGGAACGTTTTCTTTTATTGCTTTTCATGTCGCCCCCCTCCCCCAGCAAAGCCTGTATTTCTGGTGAATTTTCTTATCAGTTTTCAGGACGAACCACCTCCACCTTTCTTCAGGTGCAGAGAAAGTATAGGGGAAAGTCCGCTATTTTGGGGAGGTCATGTTTTTCTATCAAGAAGGTGAGGCGATGAACAATGGAACTAGAAGGCAGTCATTGACTGACCCTGGAAGAAGAGGTTTCGGCGTTGTCTTGTGGTTTTACAAATAGGAAAGCATTTTTCACGTTTCTGAAAGTTTTGTTCATTATTAGAAAGGTGCAAATATATTAAAAGGAATGAGAACCTGATTAAATAATTATACATATATTAAATAATCAGGATTTAAATTACAGAAAAAGGTTTATCATTCGTTAACTTCGAAGGGCAGTGTTTTAATGTTTTGTTAACATATGCAGGTGCCCCAATTTGAGGGTCTGGGATTCCTTAATTGGGGCTCCCCAAATTGGGAATCTAAAATATTCTTGTAATTGTAAGTTGGTTATTTTGCTATTAATCATGAAATACAGTAGTTTTTCTGTGTTGCTATTAAGATACGAGGGTGGATCGAAAAGTAACGCACAATAATTTTTTTCTGCCTTGGTATTGCAGCTGGAATGTTGTAATTTCACACAGATATAATTTGAAGTTTTCACTACAGAGGGTATTTTTTGTTTCATGTGCAGCTCTAGCGAGAGAAGCGTGAACTACGCAACAAAGATGGCGCGCATGTTACTGTCGTCCACGTGTGAAGAGCAGAGAGGTGTGGTTCGATATTTGTGGCCCAAAAGGCATAAACAGAGTGATATTCGCAGTGGCATGCGTGGCGTGTATGGGGATGATTGTATGGACCGTAGCAATGTCTCCAGGTGGTGTGCATTCTTCCTAGAGGGCCGTGTGAACCTTAGTAATTCGCCCCGCTCCGGGAGGCCGGTAACAGTTGCAACCCCGCAGAATGTCAGAGGCATTGAGGTGGCAGTTTTGAACGACCGGCGTGTGCAACTGCGAACCTTAACACAACAGTTCAACATTTCCTATGGTGCAGTGTACGGTATTGTTCATGACAATGCTCGCCCTTATGTTGCTGCTGCTGTTTGTCAGAAAATCACCAAATTTGGTTTGGAGGTGCTTCAGCATCCACCATACAGTCCGGACCTTGCACCGTCGGACTTTCATCTGTTTGGTCCCATGAAGAAATTCCCGGCCGGCCAACGCTTTGCGACAGATGCGAAAGTGAAATCAGCAGTTCGCAGATGGCTATACTCCAAGGAAACTGACGTCTACGAACAGGACATATTGAAACTGGTATCACGATGGGAGAAATGTGTTGAGAAACTTGGTGACTATGTCGAAAAGTAGGTACAAGGTGTAAGTTCATTTGTGATTTTTGTTGTTGTTTTAACTATTGAACTTTTTTTTTAGTTAATTTTCGATCCGCCCTCGTACCTTCTATGGTATCCCGTTCAACATGAAAAAAAAGTTTTTACCTAATTATAAGTAGAACATCTCAATCTAAGGAAAATTCTGTTCCTCAAACTCCCAAGAGTAGTTTCGTCACATCAGCCCTCTGCCAAAAATTAGTAGTCAAATATGTTGCAGAAGATCCCGCACATTCTGCTCATCGTTGCGTCTCCTTATAAGCAGCAGTGGAATCGACAAAGGGTGGTGATACCGAAGCAATTTGAGACGTGGAAGACGCGGAGCATCAAACCAAGCACCTCGACGTGACAAGCCATTGGCAAGAAACGGGGGAATTGGTGTCCGACACAAATGAAATTAAACTGTCTGATGATACCGAAGATGACCACAACGAAGACACAGCGTCATCTATTGTGCAGGGCTCTTCTCAAACGAATACAATGCAGAGAACTGGATTCGGTGCTCAAAATGCATGAAATGCACACATACGGCATGTGCTGACTCTCCAAGTAAGAGATATGTTTGTAATAGGTGGGTTAAGGTGCTAAAGATGTTAAATATTTCAATACTTGGTTTGTGTATAATGCACATAAGACATCCCCAAATTAGGAACCCATTTTCAAAAACAAGCTTGTCGATTTCTAGCATATCTAATGTAAATGTACAAAATGAAAAGATACTGAACGTTCATCATCATCCTAAAGTGTTAAGTAAAGCATATTTAGTGTTTGTGTTCATATAGTTTGTTTTAATTTCCTTGTATAACCTCCTAGTGGCGGCGCCGTGAACGAGGCGGCCCGGGTTCAATCCCAGGGACCCGCATGTGGGAATTTGTGGTGGACAAAGCGGCGTCTGGACGAGTTTTCTCCGGGTTCTCCGGTTTTCCCCGTCATTCATTCCACCAACTGCTCCATCATCGCCTTTCCTTTCATCCATTTCACCATCATTTCGTTTCATCTACTTCCTTCCTCCCATACCAGCCATCGGGCTGATCACCCATCCTGGATATTCTGTCTGATCCACGAGTGTCTGCTCCTCGACGGGCCTCTGACCCCAGGCACCCGCCTGTAAGTCCTGGGGGGTGTAAGTCCTACATACGAGGAGGTTAAACAGAAAAAGAAGAAGTATGACCTCCTAAAAAACTCCCCAAATTAGACGACTTTCCCCTATAACAAAAAGGGGGGAAGAGAAATCTAAGTTGGGACGAAAAAGATTCGAAGAACTTGGAAAGTAACTCACCCTTCTTATGAAGGCAAGTAAAATAAGTGAACGAGGGCTTCGGTCAAACTATCGGTTTGTTAGAAAACCCGTGAAAATGAAGATTAACATATTATTTCAACGAAAACTCACAAATTCAACCATTACAAAAACTATGGTCCCTGGTCAAAATACCTTATTTACAAACACTAGTTTTTGTGTAAAAAGAGATTTAAGGGAAGAAAATATGTGAATGAAGTTTTCTGTTAACACCTTTCTGGCTTAAAGCCCGCTGAATGAAGTAAAACACTATCCCTAGACATTTTCCATTTACGTACCCTGAGAAAAACCGTGGAGTGAAGATGATTTTCTGTCATAGTTAAGAATAACTCTTCTTTGTCTCGAAAAGTCCGATTTGAGCGCACACGAATTTCACTACTCATGAAAACTTCAGATATGTCCATTATGTATTATTGCATTGACATGAAAAGTTATTCTTCTTCTAACGTTACGCTATTCGCGATATATTTACCTAGGAATTTTTCAAATTAAGCAACAAATGCTTGGCTATATATAACATGCGAAAACAGTATCCAGCTCTTGTGATGGAAAGGAAAAAGAACCACAAACTTTCAAGCATGTCCATGAGATGGTGTAAACATCTAATATAGAATATTTCGAAAACGGTTAAGGCTACGAAAAAATTGATATGAATTGTGTATATTAATGGATTCCCCAGTTGTGCACAATTCAATCCATATAAAAAGGACTTCACAGAAATTTTAGGCTATACATCTTACATTGGTAGCTCAAGTATATTATGTTTTAATCAAAACTGATAAAGCTATTTTTCAGAAATAAAAATTAATGAAAATGCTTCCTTTAAAATTGGGGTAGAGGAACTTACTTGAAGATCTCCTCGTATGCTTATGCGTGTATGAAGTTTGGTATTTATCCACCGTTTCGTTTCTGAAATTAAATTGAGTTTTATTTATGGACGTTCTTTAATGGTGTGGTTCTTAGCGTCCCATTCTATATTGGACGTGAAAGATCGGTAATTTTGCTCAGAGGTGTCTTTATCAGGCTCGAGGTACGACACGGGACCACCGGCTTTAATTCTCTTCCGAAGGAAGCCACGCTAAGGATTTTTACGCCCGACAAAATCCATCGCCCTCCGCCGGATTTGAATCCGCGACCTCGGGAACTAGAGGCTAGAATGGTAACCACTACACCACGGAGGGCGACATTTCATCTCTGAGTTATGCCGTTCACACACACACACACACACACACACACACACACACGTGTATTTTTTAAAATATTTGTTTTACTTATTTAGTGAACAAAAAAATGTGTATTTTTGGTGAAATTTCGATATAAAAATGTCGGATGGAATACAACACCTCCTCTACCTACCATAGGTATGCGGTACAGAAAGTTGAGTAAATAGATCCACAGTATAAGAGGTTTACTGCATAAACGTCTTGCTGCGGTGTTTAGCGCAACTGTTTTAGACCTTACTGTACTGGAAAATTCCTAATTATGTAAACGTGAAGAAACAGCAGCAGCGATGCTTTCATGTTTAATATTGTAATCCTATGGCAAACGCCTGTTTCCAAACCTTGCGTCCTTAGTCAATGGTGAACTTGCTGTTACATTCGGCAGCTCATTTGATTGTATTTTACCAAAACTGAGCCCAACAATGGAACTGCCAGTGATCATAATCTATGGATACGTTCTCAAACATTGAAGTAAGCTTCAGAGGAATATAACCGTCCAGAGAAGCCTGTATACACACTTTCTGATGAGTACATAGGCTGGCAACTGAGAATGACAAAATGTAAACAAATAAGTTAACTTTTTCTGATCATTTATTCTCAAAATGTTTGCTTAAAAACAAGTAGATATTACACTTTCTACAATTACCTCTACAATTTAGTTTAAAATATTTTAAAGTCGTGATTTTAAGGAAAAAATCAATAAAATATGAAAAAATTGCAAAAACTTCAATGCTGAATAACTTTTAAAAAATAATAACGTTAGGCGTTTTATGTTGGGTGTTTATCCCCTTTCTATGGTGGTATTGGAGCATGCTAGTACTACAATTAAGTAAATACACTAATGTTTTTGCTAAAAAAAAATGTGGAGCTATATGTATGCATTGTGTACTTTATGTGTATTTTTCTCTGCAAATGTCGCAATTTCTCAGGTACTATGTAACGTAGAGCAATGAAATATAAATAGCTTAAATCATGTTGTTACATTTAACACAAGATTACTTTCATAAATTAATTAGAATGGATTTTCCCACTGACATCTTGGATAAAGTTTTGTCAAAAATTAACAAAAATGTAAAAACAGTAATTCACGGTTGCAACACAATATAATACTTCAATTCACGTTTACTGCCCTTTATAACATGTTACATGAATATTGTAGCGGACCAGGTTGAGGACCGAGTATTACAGCATATGTCGTAAACCAGCGCAAAGTGTGGAAACCAGGTTACCATAACACGACCACGCTAAAGAACGCCGAGTCAGCTCTTCTGTACGTATTTATACTACAGGGTTTTGACTCGGTCGAGAGCAGTTATCAAAGAGTAGTCAATGATCAGTTGTCAGGAGGGTCGTCAGATCAGTTGTCAGACTCGAGACCCATCGCCACCAGTGAAACAGGTAAGAATGCGTCTCCTCTTAAGTTCTGTTTATTTGTGGGGGCTTCACCCCAAACTGAGTGGCCCAGCAACGGGCCCGAATGTACTCACTCTTAAAGTAACAATATAATTTATTTGGTCAATGCATCCCCTGTGCATTATTTAAATACCCCCCCATCCTAGAACGCCACCCTGGCCTACTACCATCCCAGTACCGACGCATCCACCCTACCTCTGAGCTACCAACCCCCCTGTGTAATCACCTACTGCGGGGGTAACTACCCCCGTGGGGTGTTACAATATGTACAATTAAAACATGTGTAAGAACATAGTCAGCATTTATAAAGAAATAAACGAATGAGAAAATAAAACCATATGAATATAAAATGATTACAATGAAAACAGTGGAAAAAAAAAGGTAACACTAAGTGGAAAACTTCTTCTTTCTCTGTTTAACCTCCTCATATGTAGGACCTACACCCTCCAGGACTTACAGGCGGGTGCCTGGGGTCAGAGACCCGTCGAGGAGCAGACACTCATCATGGATCAGACAGAATATCCAGGATGGGTGATCAGCCCGATGCCTGGTATGGGAGGAAGGAAGTAGATGAAACGAAATGATGGTGAAATGGATGAAAGGAAAGGTGGAATGAATGGCGGGGAGAACCCGGAGAAAACCCGCCCAGACGCCCCGCTTTGTCCACCACAAATCCCACATGCGGGTCCCTGGGATTGAGCCCGGGCCGCCTCGGTGAGAGGCGAGCGGTCTAACCACTCGGCCACGGCGCGGCTAAGTGGAAAACAAATAAGATAACACGTGAGACCCAGTAGCATGCGTACTATGGGAAATCAAGTAGAATACTATTATCGTTAAAAAATTCAACATTGTAATAACCTTTTTTATGAGAAATTTGGTAAGAACATGTTTAAACTTGGACGATAGAGTATTATTCCCAAAGTTTTTTCGGCCAATATAGTCAGTCTTTTGTTCATATAATCTCAATCTATGTGTTGAGTTATTAGATTATGTTTTCCTCTTGTGTTATGGTTATGTATTGATGAATATTGTAAAAGTGATCTAATACGTACATACAAAATGGATTTCAATATAAAGATACTGGGGAGGATTAGTATTGAAGGGGTTTTAAATGCTTCCTTACATGAACTATTTGTCGGCAAATTAGCTATGTATCTGACAGCTCGTTTATGTAAAGCAACAAAAAAAAATTAAAGTTGGCTTAGGATGTAGACCCCCACAGCTCCACAATATCCTTGTGTCTATTTCATCACTGAACTTTCATTAAAATGAGGTTAAAATGTCTATAAGCTGTGACCAATAGATAATTGGAAAATGGCATATTAAGATTGGTAAAATAAGGCGTTGTAGTCCCCTTAAGTGTGCGTTGATTTAACGAGATAAGAATTCTGTTGACAAATGTTCTTTAATCAGTGGTAATTAATTGTCCTTCACACAAGCCAAGTGTAGGACAAGGTTGTAAAGGAAGAATCAGACCGAAGATTCAATACCATAGCTGGGATTTGAACCACGGATCTTCTGGTTTCCGTCCGGTTGCTCTAACAAACTGAGCTACCATGGCCACATGCCAGCACGACACAGTTTAACTATGAAGCTCGGTACTTAAGGTACTCACGAGATTGTAAGTCGTCACTAGGGTTGTCAAGTCAAAATGAATTTGAGGTCTCCTTGTGGTTACCAGGAAAACCGCGTCACTTGGAGAATTTAGTGTCCTGCGGCATGTTGCTATGGTAGATCATTTGATTAAAGCAGTCGGAAGATCCATGGTTCAAATCCTGGCTTTCGCATTAAATTTTTCAGTCTTATTGTACATTTATTCAAACTGTTGTTTATATGATTTAATTTCCACACCTGGGGATGATTCCAGAAATTGTTTGATGCACTCAGACGTATTTAGGTAGTTAAAAGGTTCTCTGGGGTGGTGAATGCAGCAGTAAATAAAGAAGTTTTCCACATTAAACACTTCGTGTTTGCTTCAAAGTCGTATTCAATCTCCAGTACACCATGTAAGCGATTTTGTAAAATCTTGTGGGGCGATTTAGACAAACAATTTGCAATACAATACCGGGACCAGACACTCACAATTGTCTGTCTTCTGCAAAGGGAGCAGGTAGCCAAGCAAAACCTTTCCATTCCCAAGTTAATGGCCATAAATTTGCTGTGTGTCAAGTAGAGGTATATTTTGCTGTGGATTTCAAAAGCGGCCCAGTTCGCTCTGCTGCTGAAGGACTCGACACAATATAGATGAGTAAGATAAAATCTGCCTCCAGGGTATACAAGGTGTGTTTGGATGACGACCTTCTCTTCAACCTGGGCAATTTTTGATCTGCCACAGAAAACCTGCCTCTTTCAGAACACACCTTACGGAATCTCATGTCTCGTTAATCAACACGGTAAATAAAACATAGAATCTGTAAACTGGCAACAAGGAATTTTATCAACAGAATAACGAGAGCTCCACATTTTATGGATAAAGATTACTTTGAGAGTGTTTGGATCTCGAGTTGAGTTTGACAACTTTACGAGTAATTATTATTAAAGTGAATAAACGAAATAAATCAAATACACAGATAAGGTATGATATTGTATCATGCTGCATCTGGATTCTTTTGCCTGTAGCTATTCAGAAGAGAAGCACTCTATGGTAACAAATGCTTTATTAAAGACAACTGCAGCATAAGTTTATAACACTAATTAAAAATACAAATGAGCTAAAATATGCTTCTTTGTGAGGTCCTGTCGTCCTCCGTGGTGTAGTGGTTACCATGCTAGCCTCTAGTTCCCGAGGTCGCGGGTTGAAACCCGGCGGGGGGCGATGGATTTTTTCGGGCGTAAAAATCCTTAGTATGGCTTCCTTCGGAAGGAAAGTAAAGCCGGTGGTCCCGTGTCGTAGATTTATGGCACGTAAAAGAACCTCAAGTCTGATAGAGGCCTCTGAGCAAAATTACCGGTCTTTCGCGCCCAATATAGAATGGGACGCTAAGGACCACAGCAGTTAAAGAGCGTCCATAAATAAACAAAATTCTTTTGTGAGGTTTATGAGCTTACATAAAAAACAAGTGCAGAAGTTGTGATCAAAAAGTATAAAACGAAAATGATAAAATTGTGGCGATAGGCAGCTGTGATGAGTTGAGGTTCTTATGCCATATTTGTCACTGTTTCGTGATGCGAATTCTCAAACCCAGAGTTTACATTATTATCTTCTGTCTTTGTCTAAAATTTGCCATTGTCTGCGAATGGCATAACTCAAAAACGAAAAGTCCGATAAATATCTGGTATTGAAATATATTCCAAAGATGCAACACGAAGGTTTTCAACAATTCCCCCATCCTAAATTACCCTTTACATGCAACATTTTTCAACATTTTTTATTTTCTTAAAAACGACTAACGTGTTTGACTAAAATACGGGATGTTTAGGATATTTACATAACAAATGAAATACATACTTGAATTTTCTGCAAGCAGCCTGAGAAGCTCTCTGCATTCTGAATGACCATTGTATAACTGGTAAACCGTAAGAGAGAGACAAAATCTTACTACACAAAAAATGTAGATCTTGCTAAAACATATTCTGTTTTTTCTGAGTTAACCATTTCCGAGGTATTCCTTATTATTGGCTTGAATTTTTGAATACTTACACTTTTCTCAAATGGGAAGTGATTATTAGTGTTTTTGTTTTCTTCCCCACCCTCCATGGTTATGCATAGAGCATGTAATTTCAACCACATAGTGACACGTTCTTTAAAAAGGTGACTATCGCTTTACTTACTGTATGGCATAACGAAATGTGTAAATGTGAATTGGAAGCTTTTATGGACTAACAAGAAGTAGCTATAATAATAACAATAATAATAATAATAATAATAATAATAATAATAATAATAGGAAGAATAGTTTGTAGAAAAGTGAGTAGAGAACGTCTTGTGAGTGTAACACATCCTAATTTGTTTTCTATTCCGTTTAACTCAGTGACTAATACTTATGCTTATAGCAAGGTGGTGCCGGGGTTAACGCGTGCTACTCGCAGTTTGGAGATCCCGCGTTCGATTCCCCGAGGACCGCCAACCTGACCCATGGATTTTTCATGGTTTTCCCAGATCAGCAGGCGAATGCTGGAGTGGTTCTTCTTCTACCACGACTTCCCTGTACCCATCATCTCCTTCATTACCTCATTGTTAGCAACTTTTAACCTATTATTCTCACAGCTCCTACATTATTAAATTACATATTATATTCACACATTACTTATTACACATGGATACAATAATACAAACATATACAATGACTGTTACATACATTTTTATATATTGTTACATACACATATTACTTTAAGGCGGGCTGTTATTAAATTTAAATATTATATAATTAGACTGAAATTATTTAAGTGTTAAAAATACTGCCTCAACCCTTAATCACCTATGATCCATCCTCTCTCCCCTCCGTTTACTGCCTTTCTTATTTCTCTTACTTTTCTAATCCACTTCTCTTTTACTTTCTTTAAGAACTCCCCCATATTCTTATTTTGCTTTTCTTCTTTTCTTGTGAACATTTTAATTCCTACTATTTTCCCATCCATTTTTTCCCCATTTTTCCTCCCATACTTCTTGTCTCCATTCTGTTAGTTCTTTGCATTTTGTCATATAATGTTCTGTGCTTTCACTACCTTCGCATAGTTCACAAATTCCGTTTTTTCTGCCTCTTAGCCCTCTCAGATACATTGATCCTGTTCTCATCCATGCAAACGCTTCTTTTTCAGCTCTATTACAATAATCCACATACCCTTCTCTACCCCATTTCCTTTTTACTAATCTATAGAACCCTAGTGATTTTTTAATCTCTAAGCTTCCCCAAATCTCTAGTATTTCTATGTCCTCCACTCTGTTTCTTACTGTTATCCAGAAGCCATTGCTATTTCTTTCTCCTGCTCTCCAAGTATCTCCCATTCCTATCTTCTCCATAATTTTTTCTACTCCCGTCCATCAGCTATTTGTTTTCGTACTCTTTTGTTGTTCCACGCATATCTTTAAAATTTCCCGTTCATATTGTTCAGGCATCTAAACCAAAATTTCAATATCCTTTCCAGTATCACTCCCTTTCTTCTTGTTCTTCCTAATTCCACTAACGCTACTTCCGCTGGTGCTGATCTTGGTAACCCCAATAGCTCTTTACAGAATGTTCTATAGCTCTGGTCTGTTTTTCTGCTTAATTCAGATCCCCCCCCCCAAATGTCAACTGCATATAGCATTCTTGCTTCTACCAATGCCTCACACATTCTTTCTATCCATTTAGTTGGCATTTCTAATTTGTATTTGCACATCCTTACTCCTGTCATTGCCGCCTTTCCTTTAGTCATAATCTTCCTGCTATGCGCCGCCCATTCAGCATTACTGCTCATCCTCACCCCAAATAATCCAACTCCCTTAACAACTTCTAACTTTAAACTGTGACGGATGATGCTTGTTTACGTAATGTTTTTGTATTTGTTAGCCCCACGTTGTGGAGCCAATTTGCGAGAGAAATTGCTTTACGTAACGTTGTTTACATCAGTGTTGAAGCCATCTTGTGACGTCACTCCTTGTTTTGGTTTGTAGCTCCATCTGGCGTAGCAATTTGCATCAGTTTTAAAATAATTCACTTTAAATGTCCTCCAGCTAGCTGTTTTGGTCGAACATGTATCTCTTACAGGTTGTGAAGCGGAAAGGAATCTTTTATCCAGAAATTATACTGATGAAGAAAATTTGTTTTATAATTTTTTATTGCCGAACACGTTCACGAACACTTTTACATATTGATTTAGATACTCGCCAAACTGAAACTGTTTGTAATAACTTCTTACTTATCACTTTTAACTCGCATACTTCAACTTTGTGTATATTTAACTGTATAATATTTTAGATCTTTAATGATTTTTGCTGCGCGTAACTTGACGAAATGAAGGACTGACTGACGACGTGTAGTGTACACGAAATTTTGATGAACTGAGGGACCGACGTGTAATGTATTGAGAAGTTTGTTGAACTGGGGCGATCTACCACGGACTCGACTTTATATACTCCCACTCCTCGACATGCCTAAAGATTATAAATGAACTGCTATTGGCTAATAAAACGCGCCAACATTAGCGTCTATTTTAATATCCAATGAAAACCACGAATACATATTGCTTTTAGGGAAACATTCCGAAGTTTCTACCGAAAACGCGCCAAACATTACATAACTTCCTTGTTCCCAATAACGATAAACAACTCACCCCATCGCTGCATTATTGCGTTATTATTGACAGTTTCAGTAAAGCCGTATATTATTATTTACCAATAATAATTACAATTAATAAACATCGGAAATCAATGTCACATAAAAATACATATTCATATTACAATCATTATTTACATTTAAATAATTTGTGATACAAATTACCGTATCAAAAACCCCCATCTGCCATTTCTCTTCCTTTTTAATTTATTTCCTCTTTTAAATACAACAACTTTTGATTTATTTATATTTACTTTAATTCCCCATTCCTCGCAGAATTCATGTATTCCGTTGATTGCTTTCTGTAGCCCAATTACCGTTATAGCCCCGACCATAAGATCATCCGCGTATAGAAAACCTGGTATCTCTCTAATTGCTATAATGGAGCAGTGCAGATTTTTTCTTTCACTCTTTCTAATATGTCATATATGGATATTAGTTATTAGTAAAAACGATTATGCTATAATAGTTACATTCTGAAATATTACACTTAAATACGTACTATATACATATAAAAGCCATAATCAGTCATTTGTTGACATATTCCCACAGCAACCTGAATCTTACGATATGAACCGTACCAGCGCCTCAGCAAAATGTCGACAGCAGTATGAGAAGGAATATATATTTTAAAGACTAGTGTAAGGTAAGCAGTGTTTCTCCTGTGAACGAAGCTGTGTTAATCACTTATTTACATGAAAAAGCACACCTTCGTTCATAACAGAAATATAAAGTTAGCCTAAGCTGTAAGTATTGTTTTTCGGCGTGTTAACAGTCCGACATGTAGTTGTTTTAGGGAGCGTGCACTAAAAGTATACTACAGTATTCATATAAAAATGGTTCTTCTGTCCATGTTGCGTTACATTTGTGCTTTCTCTTACCAATACCTAATAGATAGAGAAGGTTCTGCATTCCACCCAAAAATTCTATATCAAGATTTCATCGGAAATACTTTTTTGAGTCCCTGAACAAAAAACAAAACAAAAAAAAAACAACCATTTTTAGAAAAAGGTCTGTGTGTGAACGTGTAACTCAAAAATGAAAAGTCACATAAATACCAAACTTGGTATTTAGGTGTAGTAATTTTGTGTCTATCATGATTTGCCAGTTATACAGAATTATAAAAAAATTCATTCAGAATGAAGAGGATTTCATGGGCTGTCCAAGGAATATTCAATATGTACGTTTTATTAGCCATAACAAATTTTAAACCACGGAATATTATTCAAAATTGTAAAAGCAGTCTTGAGAAAATAAAAACTAATCAACATTTTTGCATGTAAAGAATAGTTTGGGGCGAGAGGTTTTCTCGAAAATGTTCGTCAGCCTCAAATATGAAATGCCTTGTATTTATCTGACTACGTTTTTGAGTCATGCTGTTCCCAAAGACATAAACACGTTTTAAAAAAACAAAATTTTCGTGTTCAGTGGATCTCAAAACGTACATTGCTGGTGAAGTTTGGGTGACATACTACCACCACCACCACCACCACCACTACCACTGCTTATACAAGAATGGTTAAGAAAGGAAAACATATTTTACATTGGGACTTTTGCCAGATTCAGAAAAGAAAGTCCTTAAAAAATATGAAAATAGTCTCCTTTTTAAAGCAGTATACGCAAATGCAGAGTTTCGGGATTTACGTTTAAAATGCACGTCAGGTTTTTTGCGTCATAAATGTAAGATTTCTCGAGCTAAAAGAAAAAGGAAAGAAAAGCCTAAGAGAAGAGAATGCCATAATAACACCTGACGTAATGCTCGCTGCCTGTTTGGAGAACCTCTCAAGGTCGGTATAAAAAAGTTGATAGGCTCGGCTGATTTTAGGCAAACAGGTTGTTGTGTTTAATGGAACCATTCCTCTTGCCGCCGACGTTCCATCAGCGGAATCACTGGGTTTAGAACTGCCATTAACTTCTTGTAGACGGCGTTTCAGTGGGAGATGTTGCACGGTTATTAAATTAAATAAGCGGTTATAATACAAGAAAAGGTAGAGGATGGCTTTCACAGCAAAATGTACCAACTTATTGTACCTGTTTTAAGTTTGATTTCACAGGTGAAGATTAAAATAAATGATCGCCGCAATCGGTTTCTGTTTCGTCTTTGTCTCCACATATGAACAATGTCCATGCTTGCCAACTTCCTGAAGTTGAAGCCCTTAAAACTCTCCCTTGTCCAGCACAGCATAATAATTTTCAATGACATAAAATTTAGAATGTATAAATGGCAATAAGAAGACCTGCTAGTACTACTTATTTCTGCCACACATGCTGAAATTCTTCCTGATATGTACCACAATAAGCAGGCATTTAAGCATTTTACATTTCATATTGTGAACCAAAAAAAAACCCCTCAAAATATGTCACAAAAGATCAGAAGCTTGAGGCAGTATTTTAACACCTGAGTAATTTCAATTGTATTTTATAATAAGTAAATTCAGTAACAGCCCGCCTTGAAACAATATGTATGTAATAATTGTTTGAATTGTATGTGACAGTCATTGCAAGTGCTTATTTTTATTGTAAACATGTTATTATTAATGTTATGTGAATACATTACATACTTTAATAATGCAAGAGCTGTGAGAATAATAAGTTTTAAGTTACTAACAATGAGGTAATAATGAGGTAGCCTTGTGGCAATAATGAGTTTTAGAGTTTGAAAATTACTAGTCATAATTAAAGCCACGATAATGTAATTTCTCTAACAGTTTTAAATTAGCCAATCAACAGCAAAGAAAAGTTTTAAGTAAAATGCAGATATTCTATTGGACTAGAATTAGCCAATCAGAGACTTGAAATACCGAAGCTTACGGGTTTTGGCCGTTGAAAGTTGCTCAGTTGCTGGCAAACCTTGGTAGTGAACAGATGGAAGATGTGTTCTCTACAGAAATATTACGTGTGAATCGTAAAAATATGTATACGCGCTAAGTGAAAGTATTGAAGATTCTCACAGTTCTTAAAAAGTGTAGTGCTTTATAAAAATGTGCAAGAATTAATAAAAGAAGTGAATTTAAAAACTTAAATTCCGCGCTGTCTACAATCATTGTCGTACCGCACCCTGGCTAAGAAACGCGACTCTACAAACATTATTGAAGCAGCCGAGGCAAATTTCAAACATAAATAATATATATATAGAAGCAGTGTTAACAACAAAGTTAAATATTATATTGTAAAACGTGGAGTGTAACAACAAAAACACATCTTGAAATCAGCTTCTCGTACGTAGCAGCATATTGCGTAATAACAGTAACTATTACGTAATCAACAAATTCAAACCGACGCCCAAAGCGTGTTGCAAACCACATAAAGCAACTAATATTAAAGCAAATAATAAATTACGTAATATAATACGTAAACAACACACTTTCTTCAAGCTTATATCCGCTGCCATAGAACAGGAATAAGATGAAACATTCACATGAGGGAGTTGTCTTTACAATTCCGCCGTCCTTACTGAAAGTTCGCGCCTGTTACTGCTCATTGGTTACCAGAGGTCACTAGTGGTGCAAACAAATTTTAAATCTGCAGGTTACACATTTTGTTGCAGCCCAGTGAAGGGGAGCATCATGAAGGATAGACACATAGATAAGCACTGGCCTATCGTAGCACTGTATACCAATTGCGCACATTCAGTCGGTAATCTTATGTTACAATATAATACAATAGAATTTAATGTGCTGTGCTGAAAACCTGTAACATTTTGAATCTGCCCACAAAGCCGCAGAAATTCCTGCATTGTCGTAAAGTCGTAAAAAAGCATTTGCTCCCGTACTTTTACGGGCAAATCGTAAAAGTTGGCAGGTGTGATTGTCTTACCATCTGGTATCTTCCACCCCGAACCTGTTTCTTTCCATTTATACCCTTCCCTCCACTGCATATGTAAGCAAGGAATTGCATGCATTTACAGATTTCATGTTTCTTCACTTCGTCGCAATGTAAAGTTTTCCGCACTTACGGTTTCCACACGCTACACAAAACATTTGAGTAATCTATTCCATAGTTGTCTCTTCAACGGTCTCCAGATGCTTATTTTTCTTTGTAAACTTTCCTTTACTGGTGGTATGCTGTGTTTGACTTCTCATCCCAAGTATCGAGTGCTGCCCGTTTGCTCCACTACCTAATTTCCAATTCGGAGTGCTTTTCTTTTAAGTAGCTGCCCGAATTTTGCTGTGTGATATAGTAATTTCGCAAGAGTTTGAGAACTTCTAAGATCGATGTTTTTCTTCCCTTTTAAGCCAAAATTATCAGCAGTTACCACGAATGGGAATATATAAATGTACACTTATGTACTTTTACTATTTCAATATTGAACTGGGAATAACTTAAACTATTTTTACATTAGCAGGTGTATGCTTTAGGATTTAAAACGAAGATACCAAAATGCCCGTTTGTAATTATAGATATTTGTTCTACTTTCAAGATTTCAGTATACAGAGTAGTATTTTGAAGCGTTGAGTCAAAGATTTGGTTCGAACACAAAACTCTAATGAAGTTTAGTCTAACCTTTGCGCTATTTTGATTCCAGGTGAATAAGGCTTCTGCGGTTTTCTCCAAAAATTTAGTGAATAAATGTATTCACTTAAAACTTCACTAGAAGATAAGTTAGCAACATACTGTGACGCAGTGGCTATGGTTCAAGGTTATTGGGTGGTCGGTGCCGGGCGGTCGGAGTAAACACGATAACGACCGCTCGCCAGCGTAAAAACCAGGCATGCTATCGGCAGACAACTAGAACTTTCTTCTCCCCCTCTTGTGTTCGACTCCCGTGTGAAGTGACCGTCCGGCGTGAAGAGGCTACTCACGAAGGAAGTGAAGTGACAGAGTTGAACTAGTTCACCTTAGTGAAGTGAACCCCCAATAAATGAGAACTACATAAAATCGAAACAGTGACAGAACTGAGAAAAGTGGAATTTTGAAAAACTGAACAAAGTCACAATATTAAGTCCGTTGCATAGTTGAACCAGTACACGTGGTTTATAGTTCAGTGGACATGTGAACTTTTGTCTTTGCATTTCTTCAAATGATGATTACGTACTGCACGGTATCGCGCGATTATACATGCTGTGAATTAAGTGAGGAGGTCAACCTGTGAAATTAGGAAATTCTCTACGTCTTATACATTGGTTTAATTTTTATCTTCTCTGTCACTTATCTAAAGAGAAAGTCTTGTTATATTTCAATAAAACGTTCCATGTCGAGATTTCGTCAGGGATACACGTGTGAATAATTCTAGTGTCTTTCAAAGATGTGACACGGAGATTTTCAAGAGAATCCTCTCCAATCTACCCTTTACAAGGAAAAGTTGTCGATATTTTTTTTTATTTCCTCAAACATGGCTCTAACGATTTTGACTAAACTACTATATGCTTAGGTATTTAAGATATTTACATGACAAATAAAGTGTATATCTTGCGTTTCTGGGAATGGCTTGTGAATTCCTCTTCATTGGGAAGGGTTTTGTGTAAGAGATAGACAAAAACGTACCACAGAAAAAATGTAGAAGACTTTAAAACTGAGGCAGTATTTTTAACACTTGAATTATATAATATGTAAATTCAAAAACAGCCCGCCTTGAAGCAATATGTATGTAATCATTTTTTAAAATGTACGTAACAGTCATTGCATATGCTTATATTATTGTAAACATGTTTAATAATGTTATGTGAATGCATTACGTAATTTAATAATACAAGAGCTGTGAGAATAATAAGTTTAACGTTGCTAACAATGAGGTAACAATGAGGTAACCTTGAGGCAATAATGAGTTTAAGAGTTTAAATGCTACTAGTCATGATTAGGACAGCAACGATAATGTAAATTTTGTGACAGTTTAAAATTAGCCAATCAACAGCCAGAAAAAGCTATAATTAAATGCAGGTATTCTATTGGACTAGGATTAGCCAATCAGAAACTTGAAATACAGAAGCTTACGGGTTTTGGACGGTTGAAATAATGTTCAGTTGCTGGCAGACCTTGGTAGTGACCGGATGGAAGATGTGTTCTCTAAAGAAATATTACGTATTCGTGTGTAACGAAAATTATGTATACCTGATAACAAAGTGCAAGTTTTAAATTAAAGAATCTCACAGCTCTTAATATCAGTGTAGTGCTATTTAATTTGTGTCAAGTATTAATAAAAAGAAGTGAATTTAAACTTAAAATCTGTGTAAGCCTACATTCTTGTCATACCACACCCTGATGAAGAGAAACATATCTCTAAAGTAAGACTGACGCAGCCGAGGCAAACATGAACATAAATACTATCTATAGAAGCAGTTTAATAACAAAGTTAAAATAGTAATTTTCTTAAACTTGGAGCGTAAAAACAAAAATACATCTTCAAAAATCGGCTTCTCATACGTAGCAGCATATTACGTAACAAACAATCTCCTTCAAATTAACGCTCAAAGCGTGGTGCAAACAACTCCAACATAAAGACAATATCTACTTCAAGTTGACGTCCATATATGGGGCTGATATCTTCAAGTTGGCTTCCCAAGCGTGAGGCTAATAACTTACGTAACAATAAATTACGTAAATACATTACGTAAACAAAACACCTTATCTTCAAGTTGGTTCCCAAGCGTGTGGCTAACAACAACAACAACAGTAACCCTATCTCAAAACACACAATTTACTTCAAATAGCCTCTTTTGTGGCAAATTCCGACATGTACGTTATTATTGGTTTGAGGTTTTTCAAATCATTTTCTCGCTATTCAGTTGCCTCTTCCGATACCATGAGAAGAGCATGCTATCTTTTAAACACCTGACTATCGCCTAAGTTTTCTCCAACGAAATGTGTATGAATCTATTTCTAAGAACCTTCATCTCGACTAACATGAAGTAAACAGAAAAATAAGCTTTTGTGGGAAGAGTTTGTAGAAGCTATATCAAATTAAACTATATGGGTAGAAAAGTCATGTGAACGTAACACATCAGACTTTTCTGAAAATAATTCTACACCAAATTCTCCAACCAGATGTTACGAGGTGTGTTTTTAAAGTAAGTACGTTTTAATATTTTGATCCTGCAGCGTTCGTTGCATTCGCAATTTTGAGCATGCGCGATCACTTGCTCTATCCATTAGGAAGCCAGACGTAGCTCTGAGCGATCGTCACTTTGTGTTTTACTGTTGTTAGAGCGTTTCGAAATGTTCAAAACAATCGAACGACCCGCCGACTGTGAAGTCAGATCAGTGATTTGTTTTTTTAATGCGAAAAAATGTTACGCCAGCAAACATTCATCGCCAATTGTGTGAGGTGTGTAGGGAAACAATAATGAGTGACAATGCCTGGCCACACGCAGCCAAACAAACTGAAGATATGTTCACATAATTTGGTTGGAAACTATTTCACCACCCTCTCTACAGTCCAGATTTGACACCAAGCGATTTTCGTTTGAAGAAATTTCTTGGTGGAAAACATCTCAATGACGATATACTTTGAAACAAGAAGTGCAGACTTAGCTTTCATACAGGCGGCATCATTCTTTGACTAAGGCATGTAAAAATTGGTTTCCCATTACAGGTGCCTGAATAGCGGCGATGACTATGTAGAGAAGTGGTGTAAGATAAAATGGATGGTACTTAAGTATTTGGAAAATAATGCTGTTATTTTTTTAAAAAGTTATCGCTACCTTCTTTATAAACACGCCTCATTAAAAGGCTCGGTGATGAAGTGCAGCCCTGTCGCACGCATTTTCATATTATACTTCCCTTTTGACGCATCTTCTTCTATTCGGATTCAAATTGTTGCATTTAGAGATTGCGTAGCAGCCATCTCTTTCTAGTCCACACAATTATTCTGGAAAATCTCAGCAAATTTCTTTCCCTCTGGTCTGTCAAATGCCTTTTCCAGATCACAAATTCTTCTTTATCTTTCTCAAAACTACATTTGGTGTTTGTTGCTAGCAGTTCGTGTCTTTTTCCCTTCCTGAAGCCGACCTGTTCCTCTAATTCGCCTTACAATTTAGAACGTAGACGTCGGTTTAGTATTCTCAGTGGGGTGTTTGCCGAATGAGATATCGGACAAGCAGTCCTGAACAGATGCCAATATATTCTCGGATCACTTAGGAAGCAGTTGCTGTCGTCAAACACAAGTAGTGAGGAAAGGAAATACTGACAGCTAATTGCAGTTATTTAACGAGATTCTATATTTCAGTCACTAGTAAACCTTTCCCTCAAACGTGATTTGCAATTAGATTTTACCTACTTTAACTGTGAAAGCATCTGTTTACAAAAACACAACCGCAAATACAAATTATGAGCTGCAATTTTTCCTAAATGCTGTACTCCTAAAAAAATTAATTTTCCAACACTATTTTTTCCAATCTCCGTTTTCAAATTTTGATTTTGATACTGCTCCCAAAGCATTTTGACTACGTATTTTCTCACTTCATTACCTCAAGAAATTCAACGTACCCTTGTTTGTCCTTTACAATGCGTTTCAGTAATCTACTTCTGTGCAAATCTGCATCGTTTTAACTGTTCATTTTTCAGTATACTAATTTTGCTGGTTTTGTGGGTGTTGGAAGAAATATATACGCTACCGTTTGTGAAAATTGCAACACGCATGGCTTCAATGAATTTAATACCACAGGTTGTACATGACAAGTAACAAATAATAAACTTTTCAAATCTATACATGACCTTTGGGCCCTAATATTTAGTATTTAATGTGGCCTCCATACGCTGCAATTAGAGCTGCTAAGGTACGTTGTGGCATTGGATAAAAAAGATTCTGAATAAGTTCCTGAGGGATTTCCCTCCACGCAGTTTGTTTTCGAGCCCACAAATCCGTGACACTGGTTACTGGAGGACCGTGACGCACCAGGTGACGACCAACGATATCCCAGACTTGTTCGATGGGCGACATGTCAGGCGAACGTGCAGGCCAGGGAAGCAATGATAACCATCGCTCTTCGAAGAAGGCTTGTACATTCCTCGCAATATGTGGCCGGGCATTGTCCTGTTGAAATGTGGCCTGCGGAGATGCCTGAAGCAGGGGGAGTACCTCAGGCTCTACAACCACCGTTAGGTATCGGTTGCTGTTCAAAGTGCCCTCAATTCGTAGGAGGCGAGATCGGTTGTTGTAACCAATGGCGCCACAAACCACGGTACCGCCTGACATGTATACAGCCATCACTGTAGGACACGTTGAAGCGGGACTCGTCCGAAAAGACTACATTTTGCCATTCAGCACCCCAGTGACGGTGTTCACGTGCCCATTGCAGTCGGAGGAGCTTGTGGTTTCTGGACAATGGAAGCCGACGTAATAGCACATGCAACCAGTCCAACCTGCAGCAGACGGCGACGAACCGTTGATGCAGACAAGTTCACATCTGTTGCAGTGCTCCAGCGTCGATGAAGCTGTACGGTCCGTTATTGCCATGCGGACAAGATGACGGTCATCCCGTGCTGTGGTCATGTTCCGTGGTCCAGTATCCGTTCTTCGCTGCGTACGACCTTCATCTATCCACTGTGTCCACATACGCATCACTGTCATAGCAGCATGCCCTGTACGAGCCGAAATGTCATGGTATGACAAACCCGCTTACCGGAGACCGATCATTCTGCCCCGTCCGAACTCACTCACATGCCGATATGGCTCCCTTTGACGTCGACGAGGCGTACTGGCACCTACTTTATTGTTTCCACCTTGTTTGACAGCTCTGTACTGATACACTGGGCGCAACACTGACCTTGTCGGACCAACACGAGAGGGCTCTGCTCGGCCTACGTGTACCCCATCTCTCTGCAAACTTAATCACTTATTGCTTGCACACTCTTCTACACTTCTACCAAGTTTAGGGTTATTCGGGAAATTCTTTCTTGGTGTTGTAATTTTCACAAAGGGCAGTGTATATACATTCAAGATTTTCAAATAATGAAGTAGAATATTTTACAATATTTCTCCAAATACTACGATACAATTTTTATGATATTCAGCCTATGAGTTCTTTAACGGCTCAAAATAAAGGTATACAGTTTAAGGCATCACGGACGAAAAAAATAAAATGTATTTTTTAGTTTTTAGCGCAAACTGGTACAATAAACAATAAAACTGAACTTCACCAAGCTCTGCCGTTTGATATAGGCAACTTCCGCGCTTTGTGTACCTGGTATACCATATGATCTGGAGCACATATGACTGCCTGCGTGGCGTATAGTAAACCCTCAAGGGGCGAAAGTTCGCTTCGGCCAAAGAGATGGATTTTGCGACACAGAGACTAGCAGTGCAAGACTGTTTCAAAAAGTGGTGTTGACGCAAGTAGAAGTGTAGTACTGCTCAACGGACTTAATTTGAAAGCGGTGTGTGATTTAAAGGTTCCAGTTCTTCTGTAATAAAAATGTCTACATATTTTGGACTCGCTACTATTAATTCTCTGTACATTCAGCTTACATAATAAAATTAACGTTGCTTATATAAATTATGGCGTTTAAACATTTAACCTCTACTCGTACAGGTTTTGTTTTCACAGTACTTAGCGTAACTTAAACACTTTGAGTTTCTACTTCATTATTTACAGTATTTCCATTCCGTTTCGGTATTTTTAACCACAAATTTGTGAGTATTAAAAGAAAACATGCGTTTTCTTCGCTTAGAACACAAAGCCTACTTGTAATATTAAAAAGGAATTGCAGATTTTAAAAAATGCATTAATGTGTTCAGAGTTTAGAGAATACGAACAAAGAGGTACTGAATTTTGTCATTTGATATTGGAGATCGTGTCTTTTACCAATCCTGTGAGCAGTTATTTTGACTAATAAAGTAAGCAAAATCAAACCGTAGCTCACGTTGAGGAACGAATGTGTATTACTCAAATGAAAACACCAGTAAATTATATCTGGCATAAAACCTAATCGGCGGCGCCGTGGCCGAGTGGTTAGACCGCTCGCCTCCCGAGCCTCCCGAGGCGGACCGGGTTCAATCCCAGGGACCTGCATGTGGGATTTGTGGTGGACGAAGCGGCGTCTGGGCGGGTTTTCTCCGGGTTCTCCGGTTTCCCCCGCCACTCATTCCACCAACTGCTCCATCATCACCTTTCCTTTCCGCTTCATCTACTTCCTTCATCCCAAACCAGGCATCGGGCTGATCACCCATCCTGGATGTTCTGTCTGATTCATGAGTGTCTGCTCCTCGACGGGCCTCTGACCCCAGGCACCCGCCTGTAAGTCCTGGGGGGTGTAAGTCCTACATAAGAGGAGGGTAAACAGATAATGAATAAAACCTAATCCCATTAAAATAACTGAAAACCCAAAGATATGTATATATACAGAGCTTTCACGTTAAAGCTACCTCGCACGCGGGGTGTTCTGATTCTCGGCAGATGTGCGTGTTGCGGCCGCAAGAACGTATTTTAACCTAGCTCCTATTATTGTGCATAAAGCCTTACCCCATTAAAGACGTGAAAATGTAGTCCCCCTTCTGTTAAACAAAAACCGTATACGGAAAACACTTTTAGATTGACACGTTTAAGTTCGGCCACTGTAATGTTGCTGATTTCATTTGTGATATTTTCCTTTAGTTCCATAGTGTGAGGGGTTGTTTCATAAATTCTACTCCCCTTCAGGCAACCCCATACTGTTATTTCTAATGAACGAGTGTTATAGGGTAAGCTCTGGTGAATCGGGACAAAAATTGAAAAATTACAAACATTGGTTCCATTTTCAATAATACTTAAATTTGTTTCGTTTCATGATTTTAATCAATCCCTTAGCAACAAATTACAGTGCGTTTGTTTTTGGAAAGTGTAGTGTAGTGAAATTTTTTCTGCAGCACTGAATGTTCCTATGTACCCTTACGAGTAAGGATGAATCGGAACAGCTGTCTAATATTATTTGTGAAAACGCCTGTGTATTATTATTGATACTTGTTTTAGAACAACTTATATACATTTTTCTTAAGACGGTATCTTCAGATTATGTACCTACTATATAAGAAAGTTATCTTTTCTTCGGCTCCACTGGTACCACTCCCTTTCGCTTGGCACTGAATCCAGTCATTAACTTTTGATGATATGGGATCACGTTATTTGACAGAAAAACCCCACACACTGCATCACTTTATTCCTCTGATTTGGATGACGTTAATTTTTCTTGTTCGTTTGTTCTGCAATTTTCGTTTCTGTTCCTCTTTTTCTTCTTTTCAAGGCGGATATTTTCTGGGAAGGTTAAAACTTGTGCTTATTGTTTCCCCCTGGATTATTTCTGACTAATTTTTTGGAGATGGAAGCAGGTCATGGAAAGACACCAAAAGCAGCGATAACGATTCTGTCTCACTTTCACTGCCGGTACAGGATATTTACTGAGTACAGCAACATCTTCCGAATCTCCTTCTGTCGCCAAAGAATGAAATATCATGAATGCATATATAAAATGTTCAGAGAGAACATTTTCAATGAATGGATACACATCAGTTGACCTAGATCCATTCTCATCATTAGCAGGGGACGCTGATTTCAAACAAACGGCTTTGAATATTCTTCCTTATGCATTGCGCACGAAATTATTACACGCGTTGTTCTAATACATGTCAAGCCTTTTGCTCCATTGTCACACTGTAGACGATGAGAGACCCCAAACAGCTCTGCCGCATGACGCACGCTCTTCCTCCGCCGAAATGCAGTAACAGCTTTGTGCATATCATCTTAACTCCAACAATGTTATTCAGTACCCATCTGCGATAAAATAATAAAATAAATGAGCAAAATGTGCAGGCCCTATTTAGCCGAAATGTATAGTGTCTGAGTTTTCATAGGTTAGTAATACCATCTAGTGTCGACAAACAAAAGACTGTCTTAACCTCTTCTCTGATGAATACTTTATTATTGAGCTTCAACTAATCCATAATCAGAGCAGAGTTAATTAATTATATTCTTCACACCAAAATAAAATATTAGAAGTAAGAAATAATTCGCCTTCTTACCTTCAACTGCTGCTCTTTATCTTGCGATCTGCGGAAAGCGAATCTACACAGGACAATGGTTTGGCGGTATTCTGATAGCTCATGTACTGATACTAGCCGTAAGATGTCATGGTTTACTCATGCGCGGTTAGTTTTAAGTCGAGGAAAGATTTCTCAAAACCGTCCCGATTCACCCGAGGTTACCCTACACCAGCCTATCTTCAAAGACATCCCTAATTCCATTCAGGGACTCCGCTTGTAAGGGCAGTTACAGAATGCTGTTAGAACCGCCCATATAATTTATCATCTTCTGTAAGCTGTTGGGGGTCAAAATATCTCTTCTGTACTTTTCTGCATTTGTTGTTGTCTCGTAGAAAATCGGACCGACAATACACATTGGACGACTTGTAAGTGAAAGAGTGGGGAGCACCGCTCGCAGCCGCCGAGAATCAAAACATTGCACGTGCGGATGCTTTCCACGTGAAAGCTCTGTATGCCTGGTTTTCAATCATAATCTGAAATGGATGTATTCAGCATTCTTCAGAAATAAGAAACAGCAATTCATCACTGCACGCCTTGCACGCGTTGATTCGTTTTCTTACTAAGTTAAACAGATTTGCTGGTCCTGGGACCCATAAGTAGCTAAAGCTGTGTAAACTTGTAGTTTTGAACTAGTTTTTACTTTCTCTACTACGTATAGTAAGTAGGGGAAGTATTGCATTCCACCCAAAAATTCGATACCGAGATTTCACCGGAAATACATGTTTTGAGACTCCCTGAATCCAAAAAAAGCATTTTTGGAAACATGTCCGTGTGTGTGTCTGTGTGTGTGTGTGTGTGTGTGTGTGTGTGTGTGTGTGTGTCTGTGTGTCTGTGAACAGCATAACTCAGAAACGAACAGTCGGATAAACACCAAACTTGGTATTTAGGTTCAGTATCTTCCAAGGATGCGACACGAAGGTTTTCAAGAAAATCCCCCCACCCCAGACTACCCTTTACATGGAACATTTTTCGAAAATTTTAATTTTCTCAAAAATGGCTCTAACGATTTTGATTAAAATATCATATGTTTAAGGTATTTTCATGGCAAATGAAATGTATATCTCGAATTTTCTGGGAATGTCTCCAAAAGTGTTCTTCATTGTGAACGACTTTTGCATAACTGGTAAACCATAAGAGATAGACAAAATTTTACTGCACAAAAAATGTGGATCGCGTTACAATACACAATTTATGTCATATACAGTTTTTTTGTTGAGTGAACCGTTTTCGAGATATTGCTTGTTATTCCCTTGAATTTTCCAATACTTATACTTTTTCTGAAATTCGTTATTCATTTTTTTATGTCCTGGATTTGCAAAGAGAATGGAATGCGCCACATAGCAACCAGCGCTTAAATATTTGACTATCGCTTAAAACCTACCATATTCCCCTTGCATCTACAAGGAAATTAGCAATAAGATTGACATCTCGAGATCTCGATTAACATGAAGTATATGGAGAATAAGCGTTTGTAAAATTAGTTTGTACAAGAGTAGAGAAAGTCATGTGAGTGTAACACATCAGATTTTTTTTAATAGCAAAGGGAAACGAATCCACTCCCAAATTTAAGTGCAAGGTCGACTACTGCCAAAACCTGCTGAAGTCGCTTGTTTTTTGCAAGCATCTTTACGAGGGAGACGATTATACACATCCTAGTCTAAAGGGGGAAGAAGGGAAAGTCCTTACCTTTTGGAGACGGGCCTGTTGAGCTAAGGAGGTGGTGGCTGTTTCCTGGCCCAGGACGATCACCAGAAGCACAAGCAGGAGCGATATTGTCCTGCAGGACATCGTGTGCCACTCAATCATCCTCACTGGAAACAAACACAACATTATAAGTACACCTCGCACTTTTAGGCACATAAAAGAGGATCTAAAATTATCAATATAGGTACTTTAAATGCATTTTAGGCACCTAAAATAGTTTCCACAAGTTAACATTTTGAATTTACATATCTAACATGTATTTCCACTTTCTAAAAGTTTAAAAATGGAATTAATTAGCGAGCATTAAAAGTAACATAACAAAAATACACCAAATTTGTTAAATTATTATGTCCAAAAACATTTTATGTTTTAAATTATGAATGTATGGTTACTATAGATAATATGTGCTTTATAAGGTTGAAAAACACACTACCTTATTGAGCAGATCATAGCGGATATGTAAAGCTCAATCTATCGCTATGAACAGCAACGTAAAAGAACTGTTTGAAATCGTGATGAAAAAGCAACAGAAAAAATATAGAGAAATCTTAGGAACGTGTGCATAACAGTTAATGAAGGAGACGAGTATGTCGACACGAAACGATGGGTAATATGCTACTAACCCTTATTGTTCTTTTGGAAGGGATTTCTGCCGTACTGCAGTCACTGACCAATACCAAAGGATGACAGAGAGACCTAGAACGGGGAAGTATTCTTTCTCTTTCTACAAAAAAGTGAGTCTACATGATAAAGTGCTAAAATATACCAGTCTTTTCCCAGGAATGTCTCATTCCCACAACCAAACTATTATAAAGTATTTGAATCAAAGCAACTCCACGATATCAACGCTTCACCATTTACTGTCGCGTGGAAAAAAAATAACGAAGCAACGCAAATGATAAAATAGGTACTTCTAGGCTGTAAAACTTTAAAATAAGCCAAAACAGGCGTTCTGGTACCACAAAATCCCTTCAATTGATTTATATTTTATATAATATGTAACATTTACTAGTTTTATTTACATAAAACACAGGCATTTAGCCTAAAATCAGAGGTCTAATTATAAGAAATCTAAATATAAGTGTTGTCGGCGAGGGCATCGTTTGTCCTTCAAAGCAAGTGTGGGCAGCCAGGGTTGGGGTATAACTTACCGAACCTCTTGTCCATTCAGGAAAAATGTTAGCAAACCAAGAAAAATATTTATATTATTAAAGTAATGTACTTAATACATGGTTTAACTGCCATTTCATTGACTCTACTATTCACCTATCACGGAATGTGTATATCTGAGCAGGTACCATTTTGGAACAAAAGAGTCTCACTTGAAAACAACGGCCACCTTCAAAACAGTTCTATTTTCTCGTTGATTCTAGGATATTATGAAATACAAATGTGTCTCCCAAATAAAGCCGAATATTCACTAGACATGAACTGTACAGTGATTCAATTTTAAGCATTTTGGAAATAAACTCCTTACGTGCAAACACGTATAAACTGTTTGTCAGTTGTGGGTTCAGGAACACATTGAAGTACAAATTCTAAATGCACCATGGAATGAGGCAAAATATTGCATTGTTCTGCTTCCATTACTTAGAACATTGTCAGTAACAGCAGCTGATACACCAGCTATTTCATAACACTGGTGTTATGCTGAGTAGCTGTCAATAAAAGCTATCAATATATAAATTCATTGACACTGAAATATTTTTATTTCAAATCCACCCTGTATTTAAAATGGAGATTCTAAATTTGGGAAATAATAGATGTAAAAAAAATCCGATGTTACACTCACATGACTTTCTCTACTCTTGTACAAACTATTTTTACAAACTCTTATTCTTCATATGCTTCATGTTAATCGAGATGTTAATCTTATTGCTAATTTTCTTGTAGATGCAAGGGGAATTGGTAGGCTTTAAGCGATAGTCAAATATTTTAAGAGCTGGTTGCTATGTGGAGTATTCCATTCTCTTTGCATTACCACGACAAAAAAATGATTAACGAATTCCCATTTGAGAAAAACTATAAGTATTGGAAATTTTAAGGGATTAACAAGCAATATCTCTAAAATGGTTCACTCAACAACAAAAATGTATATGACAAAAATTGTGTATTTTAACGCGATCTACATTTTTTGTGTAGTAAAATTTTGTCTATCTCTTATGGTTTACCAGTTATGCAAAAGTCATTAACAATGAAGGATACTTTTGGAGACATTCCCAGAAAATTCAAGATATACATTTCATTTGTCATGAAAATATTTAAACATATGATATTTTAATCAAAATCGTTAGAGCCATTTTTGAGAAAATTAAAATTTTCGAAAAATGTTACATGTAAAGGGTAACATCGGGGGGGGGGATTTTCTTGAAAACCTTCGTGTCGCATCTCTGGAAGATACTGAACCTAAATACCAAGTTTGGTGTTTATCCGACTGTTCGTTTCTGAGTTATGCTGTTCACAGACACACACACAGACACACACGGACATGTTTCCAAAAATGCTTTTTTTGGATTCAGGGGGTCTCAAAACATGTATTTCCGGTGAAATCTCGGTATCGAATTTTTGGGTGGAATACAGTGCTTCCCCTACTTACTATACGTAGTAGAGAAAGTAATAATTTATTGGAAACAATAGAGGAGGGAATATTAAAATGGTTCGACCACAAGAATGAAAAGAATGGGAAACGACAGAATAGTAAGAATAGTGCTAGAATGGGAAGCTGAAGGAAACAAGGACGGGGGAGACCACGAGAACAATGGTTGGAGGGGTCCGAAGAAGCATGGCGTCTAGAGGACTAGTAGATGAAGATGTAGAGGATAGGAATTTATGAAGAAATAAAACTATGAATGGGTTATAGGAAAATTACCGTATGGTAGATAATTCGTACATTTAAAACTTCTAAAAGACAGTGTTCTATTGAAACGCATGCACTTTTCGCTTATTTTGAAAGCGTTTGAGCTCTGTATTATAATTGATTATTGAGTCCATCGGGTAGCGTCTGAAACTCGTAGGTCCTGGGTTAGATTCCCGTGCGAATGAGCATCTTGACTTGGGTATTTAGTGACTTTCCCAAGTGAATGCTGGTGTGGATTATCTTCTAGCATCAGTTTTTCTTTCACCTTGTAGGCTAGTAGGGTTAGGCGTGGAGAACTGATGTGTTCGGCGTAAACGGTGGATGTGCTTTGAAGAGAGAAACGTTTCTTTCCTACCATGTAAGGCGATAACTCTGATGGTCAGAAAAGAAATAGTTAAATATCACTCATTGAAATAATATCAGACGTTAATTAAAATCAAAATTGATCAAATTCCATAGTTTTGACATTATCTGAAATTAGCACCATTAGAAAGCCCGCAGAAAACTACCACCCTGTCATAAACCTTGTATATATTAATTAATAAATAAGCCCGCAACCATGCAGTGTTACTTGCAAGATGTACCGCAGAAAATAAAGTTAGGCGACCCTTCCTGTCTTTGTTATATTTCAAACACGATAGCGTGGGTGACGCGTAGTCTATTGGTACAGCGTTGTGGATACACAGCGCCTTTTAAAAGGCAGTTAAAAATACAAAATGTTTGAAGTAACCAATAAGAAATCACAAAAAATTAGCAGAAGGGAAAATAACCAATGGGAAGACGATAAAGATTGGCGACGTGTAGAAAACACGAAGGTTTGCTGCTAGCATATATAAAGATTAGTGGGGGATGAAACAGTCAGTCGTACTTCTTCACTTCACTTTAGTTCAGTGAAGTGGCAGTTTTTAAGAAACATGTAACCGCCAGTTTCCGCGGGAGGGGATCCTTAATCCCTCACAGCTGAGTAGTTGCGTGCAGTAGAGATACGAGGGGCACTATTTATATTTTGAGCCTTGGCAACCCTGAATGTTGTAGGTGCCATCTGACGTTTCCAATGGAAAGTTTGACATTTTTTACCATAATCTACTTCAAACATTTTGTCAATAGAGCGTCATTGTTTTGTTTAAACTAACTTGAAAATTGTGTGTCAACAAAAACATGGAATTAACTCGTGAAAGTGTTCGTGCAATGATTTATTACGACGTGGATTATCAAGACAAGAGAGCATCGATCAACTAAGTTCCACATTTGGCGACGAAGCTCCATCCTTTGCCACTGTGAAACGCAGGTATAACGAATTTAATCGTGGCCGCCGTTCGCTCAATGATGAGGTTCGTGAAGGTCGTCCAAAATGAGTTGTTGTGCCAGAAAACATTGATTCTGTGCAAAACCTAATAATGAAAGATCGTCATACGACATATTATGAGATTGAGGCAACCCTAGGCATTAGTTCCACCAGCATATATAAAATATTGCATGATTATTTAGCCGTGAAAAAGGTTTGCTCTCGTTGGATCCCATATAATTTGACGCAATCTCAAAAAGATGCTCGTGTCGATTGATGTACAAAAATGCTCAAGAAATACAATGGCGGTGCCTCAAAAGACGTATATAAGATTGTAACAGGTGACGAATCATGGATCTATGCGTATGAGCCGGAACGTAAACAGCAGTCGACTGTATGGGTGTTTCAAGATGAAGCAAATCCAACAAAAGTTGTTCGCACTCGAAGCAAATGGTCGCCTGCTTTTTCAGCAAAACTGGCCATGTGGCAACAGTGCCTTTAGAGGAACATAAAACGGTCAATGCCGAATGGTACACAACCATTTGTTTGCCGGAAGTCTTCGGTGAAGTAAGGAAAACCAACAAGAACCGTAGGGTCGTTCTTCATCAAGACAATGCGAGCGCACACACATGTCGTCTTAACAACTGAGTATTTGAAGGCTCAAAAAATCGAATTGATGGGTCATCCGCCATACAGTCCTGATTTGGCACCCAATGACTTCTTTTTGTTCCCGAACATCAAGAATAAATTGCGTGGACAACGATTTTCGTTGGCAGAAGAAGCCGTTGATGCCTTCAAAAACCATGTTTTGGAGGTGTCTCAAGAACACTGGAATAAATGCTTTGACAAATGGTTCAAATAGATGCAAAAGCGTATTGATCATAAAGGAGAATATTTTGAAAAACAATAAAGCAGTTTTCAATCAGAAATTACATTGTTTTAATTATTAGGCTCAAAATATAAATAGTGCCCCTCGTAACAAATGGTGAATAATTAACTAGGGAAATATTAAGCGTGTGAGTTTTATTAAGGTAAACCTAAATACAATGTGATAAACTATAAATCCTGCGCGAGAGTTAAGTACGCGAATGGTTGGGAGAACAAAAGAATGGCACAGGAAAATATTTTAGGTACACATTGCAAATAACACGGTGGTTCTACCGACTTAGTGAAAGTGAGCCATTGTTTTTGTTGGTGCACCATCAACCTCATCCCCATCCTTGGACACTACAATAGCTCATCATAGTCGAGGAGAGAAGGGTCGACCCTGAGATTGAATCTGGACCCTACAACTGCGACGACTCTGCTGGATCGGGCACATCACCACAGGCAATAAACCCACTTCATCTTCGTCGAAGAGAAAAACGCAACACATGTAACCCTCTACCTGTACTTGCCTGAGAGGATAAAGAGTGACGCTGCCTGCGCCTAGAATGCGAGTGGTGGAATTAGTCATCCTTTCTATCATCGCAAAACTTGAATGAGAAGCGTTGTTACTACAGGTTTTATAATTTTGCGGTTTACGAGGAAATCAGAGTGGCATCTAGTGTAAATATACTTGTATCAGTAATTGTGATATGTTTAAGCTCTGTGGAGCTGTTTGTACCTTGGCTTAACATTCTTATATTTATGGAAAAAAACTGACGGTGCTAGCTGGATTGCGCCCCATGTTTGTAAAGAACATGATTATTGTCTCCTTATGATAGTGGCTAACCAGTTTCAAAAACACAGCCACCCTCACAGAAAACGTCTAGAAAAAGTTTTGAACACATTGTGCATGGAACCAAGACAGTCCATATTGTTTAATTTGAGATTAATTCTAGTCCAAAAGTATTGTGATTGACGTAACGTGAATCTACGAGGGATCGTGTGAAGCTGTAATGGGTAGAGAAGGTCTTACGGGTGTGGCACATCACATTTTTGAGATATGTGACAAATAGGAAAATACATGGCGTTTTGCTCAGATGTCGAGTAACTAGAACTACATCGATTCGAATGTCCCATATGCGTTTATTACTTTCTCTACTACGTATAGTAAGTAGGGGAAGTATTGTAATCCACCCAAAAATTCGATACCGAGATTTCACCGGAAATACATGTTTTGAGACCCCCTGAATCCAAAAAAAGCATTTCTGGAAACATGTCCGTGTGTGTGTATGTGTGTGTGTGTGTGTGTGTGTGTGTGTGTGTGTGTGTGTGTGTGTGTGTGTGTGAACAGCATGACTCAGAAACGAACAGTCGGTTAAACACCAAACTTGGTATTTGGGTTCAGTATCTTCCAGAGATGCGACACGAAGGTTTTCAAGAAAATGCCCACCCCAGATTACCCTTACATGGAACATTTTTCGAAAATTTTAATTTTCTCAAAAATGGCTCTAACGATTTTGATTAAAATATCATATGTTTAAGATATTTTCATGACAAATAAAATGTATATCTTGAATTTTCTGGGAATGTTTCCAAAAGTATTCTTCATTGTGAACGACTTTTGCATAACTGGTAAAGCATAAGAGATAGACAAAATTTTACTACACAAAAATGTAGATCGCGTTAAAATACACAATTTAATTCATATACAATTTTTGTTGTTGAGTGAATCATTTTCGAGATATTGCTTGTTATTCCCTTAAATTTTCCAATACTTATACTTTTTCTCAAATGGGAATTCCTTATTCATTTTTTTTTATGTCCTGGACATGTAAAGAAAATGGAATACTCCACATAGCAACCAGCTCTTAAAATATTTGACTATCGCTTAAAGCCTACCAATTCCCCTTGCATCTACAAGAAAATTAGCAATAAGATTAACATCTCGATTAACATGAAGCATATGGAGAATAAGAGTTTGTAAAAATAGTTTGTACAAGAGTAGAGAAAGTCATGTGAGTGTAACAGTGAGCGAAGTTGCCAGAAATATGTGGGTACAGAAGGACATTTCCAACATCTCTTATGATGAGTATGTGCTTATTGTCATTGTAATTGTAACTATTAAAACGTGAGGTGTAAATTATTAAGCATTTAGAGGGATACGGGAGAATAAAGCGATAGCCGAATGTTTAAAATCGCTGGTCTTGAAATTCCAATCTCTTTCGATCACACTGGAGAGACAATTGAATGATAACGCTTTATAAAATGAAAGTATTGAAACAAATCCAAACAAAACACCGAATATCTCGGAAGTGGCTGTTGCCACAAACAAGTTATTTCAAATAAATTCTGCGTTTTAAAGAGATGTACATTGCAAGCTTTTAAAATTCCTTCCGAATGAAGAGGATTTCGCAGGCTATTGCCAGAAACTTCCAAATATACATTTTTTTAACTCGTTAGATTGCTAGGAGGCGTTTTTGAGAATTTCAAAAATAACGAAAACTAGTTCAATTTAAATGGTACTTTGGAGTGGGGTATTTTCTTGAAAATCTTCACGTCGCTTCTATGGCAGATGTTGAACTTAGGGGTTCTCAAAACATGCCTTTCCGGTGAAATTTTATATAGAATTGGGTGGAATGCAATGCTTCCTCTACCTACTAGGTATTGAAGAAGATATTGTTCTTGGAGTTTATTTTTTTTATTTAGCTCCACATATGGACGTCAATTTTAAGAACTGTTTGTTACGTAATATGCTGCTGCGTATGAGAAGCCGATTTGAAGTTGTTTGTTGTTGAAGGTTTTTGCACCAAGTTTAAAAAAATAATATTAACTTTGTTATCAAACTGCTTCTATAGATATTATTTATGTTTATATTTGCCTCGGCTGCTTCAGTATTGTTTTAGAGACACGTTTCTCTTAATCAGGGCGTGGTGCGACAAGAATGTACCCTTACACAGATTTTAAGTTAAATTCACTTCTTTTTATTAATCCTTGACACAAATTAAATAGCACTACACTGATATTAAGAGCTGTGAGGTTCTTTTATTTAATACTTGTACTTTGTTAACACGTATACATAATTTTCGTTTCACACGAATACGTAATATTTCTTTAGAGAACACATCTTCCATCCGGTTGCTATCAAGGTCTGCAGGCAACTGAACATATTTCAACCGTCCAAACCCGTAAATTTCTGTATTTCAAGTCTCTGATTGGCTAATCCTAGTCCAATAGAATACCTGCATTTTACTAAAGCATTTTATAGCTATTGGTTGGCTATTTTTAAAATGTCTCAAAATTTACATTATTGCTGCCCTAATCATGACTAGTAGCATTTAAACTCTCAAACTCATTATTGCCTCAAGGTTACCTCATTGTTACCTTATTGTTAGCAACTTTAAACTTATTATTCTCACAGCTCTTACATTATTAAATTACGTAATGCATTCACATAACATTATTAAACATGTTTACAATAATATAAGCATATGCAATGACTGTTACATACATTTTAAAAATGATTACATACATATTGCTTCAAGGCGGGCTGTTATTGAATTTACATATTATATAATTTAATTGAAATTACTCAAGTGTTAAAAATACTACCTCAGTATGTGGTACATAAAGTAAAAAAAGGTCGTAGGTGGAACTCGAACCTCGGTAACTCTTACTGCTAGATATACCTGCTAGTCTATTAGACCTTCAGAACCCGGTACGACCATAAAAATTGAAAGCGAAAGTCTCGCGCGCAGACATCATTGTGAACGATCGCGTAGCTTGCATATTTGCTCTTCGACGAGAGTTGCCACTGAAATGCTTACAGAGATATGATGTTTCTTAATTCTGGCCTAACGGATCTCCAGACATCTGACATGTAGTTATACAATAACCTCGTATGAAAAATGAAATTCCATCAACTCCAATGTTTGCCATTTCACCTTCTACTTTGCAAGTATAAAACGTAGCACGTTAACCACGTTACTTTTATGGTCTCTTCATTTCCCTAATTGCTGGCACAAGTTTCCAAACATACTGTGCGTTCACACATAACGGTTTCTGAAGGAAAGGCCATGAAATTGTTTATATGCTTACGGAAGCTGCTAATGATTAAAAGGTCGTAATATTATGGACAAAATGAAGGAAGAAACTGCAAAACAGTCTGGTTAAATTAGTAAAGCTATCTTAAATATACAGTTACCAAATTTCTCTTTCAAAGGCATTAATTGACATTTTAAAACATAATAAATGTAATAGTATCCTAGTTAGGACAAACCAGTACACCATTGTATTTCACAATTAACAGGGTTTAGTTGTTTAAATTCTTCTTTTGCAGAAAATATACCTCCCATTATAATTAAAATCTAATCTGGTTAAATGGATGTTTAAAACGCAAGTCGTCGTTCTCGTAGAGTTATATTTCAAAGCGATAGAAATTCTTCTCAGTGGTTGATGAAAGTTACAGTTTGAGATCCATGATGGCGGCTGTCACTGGCGTTTGCTTGATCTCATTTATATCACTGTAGTATCACATCATAGTATCACTGCTGCCACAACAAGCTTTTGTCTTAACCAAAAGGCCTTTGTGTCGAGGCCTAGTGCGATAATCTTCATTGTGACCAACTTTGGCTTCAAGTCCAATCACATGCCAATTACCTTTTGTATTTGCACATGTTTAATAACTCGACTTGGTTTCATTAGCTTTTACTTTTCATTATGTCTTTTTACATGATTAATTTCTCATGGCGCTCGCATTCTGTTCACAATACAAATTGTCATACTTCAATTATAAAACGTTATTCTTTTATCTACGATAACCTACATAAAGATTCAATGGCAGAAATTTTGGATTGAGAGGCAACTGAAATGGACGCGACATTACTGAAGCAGCAAAATATATACATAGAAAGCAATATGATGCAGCATTTAATTGCTTCATTACATGATGTAACGCAAAACATGTTGCAAATAATTTTACTGAAAACGACTGCTAGGGAGTCAACAAAACATCTGACATCTCGCCTTTTTTTAACGCCATTTCTCGTTTCTTGACCTGCGTTCTAAACTGATTCCCTTTAGTTTCGGGAATCAATATAATATTATTGATATCTTACAAATTCGAGCGTTGTCTAAAAAATAGTACATGCCGCACGTGTTAAAAGTAATTTTATTTTGCTCGTAGTATTGCGAAATAAAAACGCTACCTTTACCCTTTGTATCATAATATAATGCGGTACCACGTCTGTGGTGCCGATTATTTTAGGCGATGATTGTGGCAGTATTGAATCTGGATCCTCTGCCTCCCATTCTCCGTTGCTGAAGTCCGGTTTGGAGATGCCTTCACTGGCTATGATGCTCTAGCTCGGACTCCCGCCTCGGCTGGCTATATTAGAATGGGATTCTGGATCATAGGATTCTGGTTCCTTGGTAAAGGATGTCGTAGATCTACAAGGCGTGCTACGGACCAAGAATTTAGGTATAATTTCACTTAACTCACTTTTATTCACACGGCCATCTCAAACACTGAAATTCTAATCCAAGAAACCAGCAGGGCGACCCTGAAAAACTTTAGAAAATCAAACAAGGACTGGTTTTAAAAACTTTCCATGATTATATTGTTTTTCAAAATATTCCCCTTTAATATTAATACATTTTTACTTTCGATGAAACCAGTCCTTAAAGCAATGATGTCACTCTTCCTGAGGCACTTCAGAAATCAGGTTTTTATAATGTCCCACTGTTTCATCTGATGAGGAAAAAGTGATTCCGCGCATTTTATCTTTAATTTTTGGAAACAAAAAGATATCACAACGTGTTAGGTCAGGGCTGTATAGCGGAGGGTCCATGGTGCTGACCTATAGGGCATCCAGATGCTCAGTTTTGGTGTATGCGACGATGCATTCATTGTCTTGATGTAATATTATTTTTTTCCTTTCGGGCGTTTTCACGTACTTTTTCTAAAATTTTCTGCAAACAGACATTTGTGTACCAATCGGCAGTAGCAATATGACCCGTTTTAGAAAAAAAAAAGAAAAACTAGCAACCATCTTCTTACAACCCTGCGAATTCGCCGAACTTTTGTAGACTTAGGTTCTGTTCGAAAGACCCACTGATCCGATTTATATTTCTTTTCAGGACCATAAGAATAAATCCAAGGTTCATTACCAGTAACGATATTCCAAACCAAATTTGAAGAGACGCCGTGGAATTTTTCCAGAGTTTTTGTGCACCAATCAATGCGTTGTTTTTGATCGGGAGTCAGTTTACGAGATGTATGTGGAATCTATCAACAACGAAGCTTTCTCACGTCTGTTGATGTAAAATGTTTTGGATCTGACTCATACCGATGCCCAATGTCGGCCGAAGCTGTCCGTCGATCTTCTTCAAGCATTTCTCGAACAGCAGCAGTTTTTCATCAGTAACAGCAGTTCTTGGGTGTGCTTCACGAAATTCATCACTAAGAAAAAACAGATCTCTTTTGAATTCTCTGTTGCCTTGTAGGGGCTTCTTCGCCAAATGCATTTCTAAGCCGATCTTCACATTGTTTAGGTGTTGCGGCGATCACCTCCTCATCCGTTGCTGTATCTTACCTTGATGCTTCTCCCGTTGCTTCCAGAAGTTCTCAGCGTGTTGGTTCTTCAATTTATCCTCGGCTAGCTGCAGTAATTTTCCTTAAATTATATGGGAGCATGGACTTATCCTCGGTAAAGGAAAACGTAGATCTCGGGTGGTGATATAGGAAGACATAGACTTGTTTTGTTTATGAAAAGATGACACTGCCGTTTCTTTTTATTTAATTTAACACTCGTAGTATACAAAACTGGTATTGCCGCTGTAAAATACTGTCCACCGCTGTTAGACTATGGCGTGGATATGTCACGAAATATAACTATTCTTATTGTCGCTTTCAGAGTAGCGGATCTTAGGTGTGTTGCTAAAACTATTTTTGATTCCCTGTTTTGGCGCGATATCTCACACATCCTGCAGCATCTCTCCCTGACCACACATTACGAAAACTCTCGAATAAAATGCAATACTAAGCTGACATGACAAATTTGACTTGATTCCCTTTTTGGCGCGATATCTCACACATCCTGCAGCATCTCTCCCTGACCACACATGACATAAACTGCCCCGAATTTTCTCCAAACAGATCCATTTATAGTCTCAGGCTCCTGAGGCTGCTTCCTTTCCTATTGGTCCATTTTTAGCGCGACTCGACGCGTCTAACTATTTCGAATAAACTTTCAGAGATCTCATTGGTCCAATTTTAATATAAATCGCGGCTTTTCCTACATTTACCGTTAAGGTTGTCTTTCTCACTCACTTGGTCACGGCGAATTATCAAATAATGGGACAAAGGCTCTACACCCTCGCTGTGGGAATAATAGCACAGCGACCGGAGAGAGGTAATAAAACTAGGTTTTCTGCCTTCGAAAGCACTATTCCTGTAGCTAAAACTTTCCCTCGTGGACAGTATTTTAACATAGCGCTTAAATTATTTACATTAAACCATTTATAACTCTACTAATATTAATAACCTAGATAGATACATAATGTTAAATCACCCTTCTTAAAATATACAAGCAGTATGAGAAAAAGATATTTACATAATACGATTTAACATCACTAAAAGTTAATTAATAAGTTATCTGTAATTATAGTTCTTGGGCTCGGCCTAGAGTTGCCGTTTCAAATTGCCCTGTTCTGGAAAAGAATAAATTTTTCAACACTTGATACAATTTTCTTTTACAGAATAATTCCTCTGATTATGGCCTTTGTTCGTTTGTTTTGTTGACAGAGACCCTTCGCTATACCTGCTCCTTCACAAGGGCTCTGACAAACCGGTGATGTTTATATTTGGGTCATTCACTCTACACTCTCCCTTTAAAAACAGGTTTCCGAGAGACATTCTTATACACAATACATTTCCCGCACACGAATAACTTGTGACGCATACAAATACTCTAATACCCAATTTAAGTTCTAAAATTAAATCTATTTACATACATATTGGTACATAATTATTATGCCTTTATTTATTTCTTTACATCCTTATTTATCGGGTGTATTACCTTTACTATTTGTTCACAGGGGTGTTACCTCATTTCGAGTAAAACTAACCTGATTATTTTCATTATATTCTTCACCCTTCTCATTCTCTAAACATTTGTACGGTTTGAGCAACTGTTTATGGTATCTCCCTACGATCTTGGAATTCTTTATTTCTTGTAACTCAAATGTATCCGAGCCAAAAATGTTAATCACCCGGTATGGACCTTTAAATAAATTTTCCATTCTATGATACCTTTTGTTCAGAATGCTAGACTTTTTCTTGTCCCGTACCAATACTAAGTCTCCCAATTTGATCAACCAGTGTTTTCGTTTCTTCTTCTTAAACTTTTCTTTTCTTTTCTGCGCCTTATTGGCCATTCTTTCAAAAGCTTTCTTAAACACCTCTTCTTCCGTTAGTGCTTTCGGATCTTTAGTTTCTAGTATCTGTAGTAATTTCCCTTCAAGTGTTTCTATTAACTTCCCCTTCATCAGCTCAACTAATTTCCCCTCTAAACTCTCATTTTGTTCACTTAAGTTTCTTTCTAAGTCCTGACCCTGCTTACTTAATTTCCCTTCGAAATCCTTTTGTTCGCTCAGTTTTCTTTCTAAGTCCTTACTCTGCTCATTTACGATTCTTTCTAAGTTCCTACTCTGCTCATTTGATCTCCCTTCTACATTCTTATCTTGTTCCCTTACGATTCTTTCTAAACCCTTACTTTGCTTATTTGCGATTCTTTCTAAGTCCTTATTATGCTCATTTGAATTCCCTTCTAGATTCTTATCTGGTTGACTTACGATTCTTTCTAAGTCCTTATTCTGCTTACTTATGATTCTTTCTAAGTGTTCATTATTCTCATTTGATTCCCCTTCTAAATTCTTATCTAGTTCACTTACGATTCTTTCTACGTCTTTACTAGATTCATTGAATATGCTTTCTAAGTTCTTATTATGTTCATTGAATATGCTTTCTAAGTTCTTACTATGTTCATTGAAATTTCTTTTTGACTCCTTACTCTGCTCATCTAATTTCCCTTCTAAATTTTTAATTTGTTCATTCAAATTTCTTTTTGACTCCTTACTCTGCTCATCTATCTTTGCGCTCAAATGTTGAAGCAATATTAGCAGCTGGTTTTGACCTGCGTCAATGACCTGCTCAATCGGTGATTGCCTTTCCCTAACTTCTACTTCAGCTGCACCCATATTTTCTCCATCTGTTGTTATGCTGACAATAGCCTCCCCATTCAGTTCTTCCAAATCTTCCCTTGACCTACTCATGGTTCCGTTAGCAAGTTCTACCTCCCTAATAATGACTTTACCCCCTCTCAATAACATGTGTTCACAAAACTGAGTCACTACTCTGCATGCCTTTTTGTTTGTTTTTGAATAAAAGTTCTAACCTGTATTTTTTTTCAATGTTAACTGATGCGTTCCGGGTTCGAATCCTGGTGAAGTTCTAGAAGCGATGTTCTCAGCTGTTTTGTTGTCCCACGTAGGTAGACTAGAAGTTCGCGTTGTAATTTTGTTCTGCTGTGCCCCTTTCCTCTGAAGATTCTTCGTCTGTTCGTTGTTTCCTAGTCCTCCGTTTGTGTCGTTCTTCCCTTCGAGCTCCACGTTATGGCGCCCGTTTGCGGCGATCACCTCCTCATCCGTTGCTGTATCTTACCTTGATGCTTCTCCCGTTGCTTCCAGAAGTTCTCAGCGTGTTGGTTCTTCAATTTATCCTCGGCTAGCTGCAGTAATTTTCCTTAAATTATATGGGAGCATGGACTTATCCTCGGTAAAGGAAAACGTAGATCTCGGGTGGTGATATAGGAAGACATAGACTTGTTTTGTTTATGAAAAGATGACACTGCCGTTTCTTTTTATTTAATTTAACACTCGTAGTATACAAAACTGGTATTGCCGCTGTAAAATACTGTCCACCGCTGTTAGACTATGGCGTGGATATGTCACGAAATATAACTATTCTTATTGTCGCTTTCAGAGTAGCGGATCTTAGGTGTGTTGCTAAAACTATTTTTGATTCCCTGTTTTGGCGCGATATCTCACACATCCTGCAGCATCTCTCCCTGACCACACATTACGAAAACTCTCGAATAAAATGCAATACTAAGCTGACATGACAAATTTGACTTGATTCCCTTTTTGGCGCGATATCTCACACATCCTGCAGCATCTCTCCCTGACCACACATGACATAAACTGCCCCGAATTTTCTCCAAACAGATCCATTTATAGTCTCAGGCTCCTGAGGCTGCTTCCTTTCCTATTGGTCCATTTTTAGCGCGACTCGACGCGTCTAACTATTTCGAATAAACTTTCAGAGATCTCATTGGTCCAATTTTAATATAAATCGCGGCTTTTCCTACATTTACCGTTAAGGTTGTCTTTCTCACTCACTTGGTCACGGCGAATTATCAAATAATGGGACAAAGGCTCTACACCCTCGCTGTGGGAATAATAGCACAGCGACCGGAGAGAGGTAATAAAACTAGGTTTTCTGCCTTCGAAAGCACTATTCCTGTAGCTAAAACTTTCCCTCGTGGACAGTATTTTAACATAGCGCTTAAATTATTTACATTAAACCATTTATAACTCTACTAATATTAATAACCTAGATAGATACATAATGTTAAATCACCCTTCTTAAAATATACAAGCAGTATGAGAAAAAGATATTTACATAATACGATTTAACATCACTAAAAGTTAATTAATAAGTTATCTGTAATTATAGTTCTTGGGCTCGGCCTAGAGTTGCCGTTTCAGTGTCAATGATTTAAAACCGTAAAAAATCTAATGTTCCCTAGTGAAATTCATTTTTGGGTGAACACATAATTCTTAAATGATGATAATTAACACACTATTGGAGCAAATCGAACGAAATAAACGGCAATCAACTCGCAAAACAATAGAAAGTAGATGCCAGTTACAAAAACATTTCATTTGTGTTTAGAAACATGGCATTCTAAAAATTTTCAGTATTGCCCCCGTATCTCCTCACCTTTTATAATGCTACGTCTACTGTCACACTTTGCTTTCGGTCCTCGCGTTCCTATCACGCACTAATTTGCGTTCTTAACTAAGGCGGCGGAAATAATTTAGAATTTGTACTTCTAACACATTGAAACTGTGCATCCTTCGCGACGATAAATACTGAAAATGCCGGGTATTTGACCAATGCGTCTACACATTATTCGGCACTTTCTACTTTTTCCGGCAAATTTTTCACCTCGGGCATAGTCTGTTTGCATAGACGACGGTTCTTTTAGAGCTGCCTCGAATCTTCTGTTTGGCCCGATGTTTATAGGAATCATCCTTTAGATCTTCCCTGATTGGATGACATTTTCGCGCTCTTGAACGCTTCCAGTTCTTACGTACATTAGCCAGTACATTATTGGCTAATCCTAACATCACATGCCTTATTTCTAACATAGCGATGGTTATTCCCCAATATATGCTGAATCTTTCCTACTCCCTTCAAGTTCGTCACGGCGAATTATTGAACAAAGGTACAAAAGATTTCTACCCTCTTGCAAGTTTACAAAGGATTCCCTTACTAGTCAGTGCCATGAAACGTCAATTTACGCCGCTAGGCGCAACTTTTCTGTTCTCAAAACTTGGTGATTGCGGACAGTTTCCTAGTATTAGCTTTCAAATATATACACTTTAAACTCATTTTGATACCCTTTATAATAGGATTAACCTAACAGAATTAGCATGGAAAAACTACAATTATTATGATAAACAATCTACTGTATAAATATTTACATATGTCTCTGTCATGATACATATTATCTACGAGACGAAATTACAGGCTCAGTACTTGCAGTAAATAGAGGAATTCTATATCGAGACTTCACTGGAAATACATGTTTTGAGGCCCGTGGAGTCCAAAAAAAAGTATTTTTAGAAACGCTCTCTCTCTCTCTTTCTAATGTGAGTGAGAGAGAGAGAGAGAGAGAGAGAGTGTGTGTATATGTGAACAGCAGAACTAAAGAATGAGAAAACAGATAAACGCCAAACTTACTATTTAAGTTGAAGAAGGTTGATTTGTTACGTAATTTTATTTACGTAAACTTGAAGATCGTTATTTAGCTCCACGCTTGGGAAGCCAACTTGAAGAAGTATTGTTTGAAGAAGTTGTTTTGTTGTGTGTTATTTAATTGTAACTGCCCCACGTATGGGAGCCAACTTGAAGTAGATGTTTTGTTACGTAATTGTTTTTACGTAATATTTTATTTAGTTGCATTTAAAGAGTTCCTGGAACACGCTTTGGGCGTCGGTTTGAATATGTTATTTATGTTTGAATTTGCCTCGGCTGCGTCAGTAATGTTTGTAGAGTCACGTATATCTTAGTTAGGGTGCGGTGTGACAATGATCGTAGACAACACAGAATTTAACTTTTTTCTAAAAATTCACTTCTTTTATTAATTCTTGCACATTTTTATAAAGCACTACACTGTTTAACCACTGTGAGAATCTTCAATACTTTCACTTAGCGCGTATACATATTTTACGATTCACACGTAGAGAACACATCTTCCATCTGTTCACTACCAAGGCTTGCCAGCAACTGAGCAACTTTCAACGGTTAAAACCCGTAAGCTTCGGTATTTCAAGTCTCTGATTGGCTAATTCTAGTCCAATAGAATATCTGCATTTTAATTAAACTTTTTCCTTGCTATTGATTGGCTAATTTTAAACTATTACTGAATTTATCATATCTTTGATATAATCATGACTGGTAACTTTTCAAACTTTTAAACTCATTATTGCTACAAGGTTACCTCATTATTAACTCATTGTTAGCAACTTAAAACTTATTATTCTCACAGCTCTTGCTTTATTAAAGTATATAATATATTCATATAACATTAATAAAACATGTTTACTATAAAAATAAGCATTGGCAATGACTGTTACATACAATTTAAATAATTATTACATGCATATTGTTTCAAGGTGGGCTGTTATTGAATTTACTTTTATAAAAATGCAATTGAAATTATTCAGGTATTAAAATACTGCCTCAAAGTTCTGTATCTTCCAATCTATCTTTATCTCTCCCATATACTGAGGAAGTAATTGAACTCTGGGTTTGAAGTGCCTCTGTGGGATTCGATAGCGAGTGGGACGCCCTGTATCCGAACCAGCGATCGTATAGTGTATTTGAGCTTTGCTTTTACATATATGCAGATAATTAATGCACTTTAAAAACCTTTATATTTCATTTAAAAACGAAAGAAGGAAGATGAATCGTTAATTGAAACTCTGTGTTAATTTGTCAACTATTTTTATGGAAATGATTGAAATAAAGTGATTCGACATTAGTGACCTCAGAAGTTATCAGCATTATAGATGTCCTTCGGTGAATTACATGTTTGTTTCAGTCTTATCCGCCATCTACAAGCAATAAAACAACCATTTACAATACTTGCATCATGCACAATCTGCATATAACACTTGTTGGAAGGTCACGGATAGCATGTTCCACTGGTTTCGCATCTCCTTCTGTTAAATCCTCTTTCAAAGGAAAGGCCAACAGAGAACACAAGTGCACGTGATATCTCAGGATAAACGGGAGAAAGCGTGAACTCCGTGACCTGGGATGAGAAAGAAAGAGTGAAGGTCATGGCAGAGAGAGAGAGATATGTGCAAAAAACACAGGGTCACCGGGTTTGACAGGATCGTGTTTACTACACAAGGATGATGTACCGCTGCATCGAAATTTAGATCGCAATACTTCCTCAAAATGTCAGGTGCATGGGGTTAGCCCGATTTGAGCGAGATCGCTCAGGTTCGATTCCCGTTCGGCCGGACACTTAGAGCTTGGGATTTTATCCTAGCAGTTGGTTTCACACATTATCAACTAAGCACCACTCACTCGATCTATACAGATATTGCAACGGACGGCGAACCTAGCCAATTTCGGATTCCCTTGAATAGTCGGCTACAGATGTATGACGCAGCGGTTATGGACCAAGGTTATCGGGAGGTCGGCGCCGGGCGGTCGGTGTAAATAACGATAACTGCACTCGCCAGCGTGAACACTGGGCGCGCTATCGGGAGATAACTAGCACCTTCTGGAGCTTCTTCTCCCCTCCTCCTCCAGAAAGTGTGTCGAAATAGTTCTAGAGCGTTCGAGAACCTTGTGGAAAGATTCCACTGACTATATAAACGAGCGTTCTCGTGCATTCCGTTCAGTTGTGAGTCGAGTGCGACGGAGTTGCTGAGTCAATGTGCGAGCGAGTTAACGACTGCGATTCTCCGAGCGAGTTGGTGATGACTGTTGTGACGTGCAGCGAGTGCTACTGCGGAGCGACAGTTTCTGGTCTTGTGTTCAACTCCCGAGTGAAGTGAACTGTCCGGCGTGAAGAGGCCACGTCACGAAGGAAGTAAAGTGACAGAGAATTGAACCAGTTCACCTTAGTGAAGTCAACTCCCAGTGAAGGTGAACTACATAAAAAACGAAACACTGACAGTGAGAACTGAGAAAAGTCACAGTTGAAAAACTGAACAATCACAATATTATCAGCATCTATTTGCAGTATAGTGTTAGTTTACGATGTTAAAAGAAACTCAAAATCGTGTGATTAAACAGGATAAGAAAAAGAAAATACTCAAGCGCTCAAGCCTGTGCTATATGTTACATACTGACAGTGGGGTGATAATTTTTACTTTCTCTACTACATATAGCAAGTAGGGGAAGTACTGTATTCCACCGAAAATTCGATGTCCAGATTTCACCAGGAATATATGTTTTGAGGTCCCCTGAACCTAAAAAAGCACTTCAGAAAAGGTACACGAGCGCGCGCATGTGTGTCGGTCTGTGAACAGCATAACTCAAAAACGAAAAGTCGGATAAATACCAAACTTCGTATTTCAGTTCAGTAGGCATTTACCAAAGATGTGACATGAAGATTTTCAAGAAAATCGCGCACCCCAAACTACCCTTTACAGGAACATTTTTCGATTTTTTTTTGTTTTGTTTTTCACAAAATGTCTCTAACGATTTTTATTAAAATACCATATATTAAAGATATTTACATTACAAATAAAATTATTATCCTGAATTTTCTAGGAATAACCTATGAAGTCCTTTTCATTCGGAATGAATTCTTATATGACTGGTAAACGTTAAGCGATAGACGAAAACAACGTACTGCGCAAAAAAACGTAGATCTCTTTTTAAACCTCACAATTTATTTAAAATAACCTTTGTGGCACAAGTCAGTTCTGAGATATCCGTCATTAATGGTTGGAATTGTTCATTACTTGGTGATACTTTTTAAAGTCCTGTCAACATTCAGTTGTTTCTCGCGATGTCATGGAAACAGTATGGAATTTTAAGGCCAGCATATAGTGTCCAGTTCTTAAACATTTGACTATCATTCTTCTGTTTGCATCTATAAAAAATCTGATGTGTTACACTCACATGACTTTCTCTACTCTTGTACAAACTATTTTTACAAACGCTTATTCTCCATCTACTTCATGTTAATCGAGATAAACATTTGCAGACTCTATCTTATTGCTAATTTTCTTGTAGATGTAAGGGGAATATATATTTACAAGGGCAATATAGAAATACAGTAGCCTTTAAGCACATACATAACTCTTAATAGCTGGTTGCTAGGTGCAGCACTATTCCCTTTTCCACAGATTAATAGTCTTTGCATATCAAAGACAAAAAAATGAATAACGAATTTGAGAAAAAGTATAAGTATTGGAAAATTTAAGGAAATAACAAGCAATATCTCGAAAATGGTTCACTCAACAAATGAAATGTATATGACATAAGTTGTGTATTTTAACGCGATCTACATTTTTTGTGTAGTAAAATTTTGTCTATCTCTTATGGTTTACCAGTTATGCAAAAGTCGTTCACAATGAAGAATACTTTTGGAGACATTCCCAGAAAATTCGAGATATACATTTCATTTCTCATGACATTACCCTAAACATATGATATTTTCATCAAAATCGTTAGAGCCATTTTTGAGAAAATTAAAAGTTTCGAAAAATCTTCCATGTAAAGGGTAGTCTGGGGTGAGGGGATTTTCTTGAAAACCTTCGTGTCGCATCTCTGGAAGATACTGAACCTTGCGAGAGCAAATATATGTTTTTACTTCACGCGATGCCATCTTGTGTGACGTCACTCCTTATTTGGTTCGTTTAACTCCATCTGGCGTAGCAATTTGCATCAATTAGGGTTCGAAAGAATTTAAAGTTTTGTATATTGTCCTCCGGCTAGCTATCATATTATCTTAGTAGAACAAGTATCTCTTGCAGGGTGTGAAGCGGAAAGGAATCTTTTGTCTAGAAATGATATTGACGAAGCAATTGGTTTTATAATCTTTATTGCAGAACACATTCACGAACACTTTCACAGATTTATCTGGATAATCGCCATACTGAAACTGTTTGTAATAACTTCTCACTTTTAATTCACGTACTTCAACTTTATATATTTAACTGTATAATACTTTATAATAGTTCTTGTAATTCTGTTGCGCGTAACTTGACGAAATAAATGAACTGAGAGATCGACGTGGAGAGTACGGAGAATTTTGTAGAACTGGTGGGCTGACGTGTAATGTGTTGAGAATCTTGTTGAACTGGGGGGACGCTCCCTTGAACCTACACTATTTATAGGCTTGCCTCAAGATACGCCTAAAGATTATAAATGAACTGCTATTGGCTAATAAAACGCGCCAACATTAGCGTCTATTTTAACATCCAATGAAAACCACTAATACATATTTCTTTTAGAGAACATTCTAGAAGCTTTTTTACCGAAAAGGCGCGAAACATTACGTAACTTCCTGGTTCCCGGCAATGACAAACAACTCACTCCACCGCTGCATTCTTGCGTTATTGTTAACAGTTTCAGTAAAGCCATATATTATTATTTACCAATAATAATTACAATTAATAAACAGCTGAAATCAATGTCACATAAAAATACATATTTATATTACAATTATTATTTACCTTTAAGTAATTTGTGATACAAATTACCGTATCATATGCCCCACTAGAAACATAATTATAAATATTTATAACTTGTTTAGAAATTTTAAAATTGTGTTTTTAGTCTCCTAAATCTTGAAACACACGCTATCACTTTCACTTAACACTTCACACGCATTTAACACACGACATATTTTATCTCGCCACTACTTACTGGCTCTGGTTTAATTAATTTAGATATTAATCTGACATCACAAAAAAAATTTTTTTTTTCAAATACTTTACCCTAAATTATTTAATCACTGTTTCAAAATTGTTTACTCTCTTACATTGTTGACAAACATTTATACATTTAAGATTTTTTTGTAATTATTACACATATTTACCAAAATATTCACCCTCTACACAAATATTTACATCTCTTAAATCTAGGCACTGTTTCACATGTTCTATTTACTACATAAATATTTGTTTTAATTATTTTTACCCTTTTTTGTTATTTTGTACTTTATTTTAACAATGTTCTTGGAATTGTATTTACGTACTTTTACTTTACTATCATATTGAGTTTCAATTATTACCTTCTTCTTTTAAGTACTGTTGCAGTTACTAAAAATGTTATTTTTTTCTTTTAAATATTTATTTCTTTTTATTTTTCTAATTTTTTTTTTTTAATCTATTTCTGTTTTCTCATGACATATATATATATATATATATATATATATATATATATATATATATATATATATTTAGTTAACCCTCTTACGTTCCAATACATTTCTCTGCAAGTCATCTTTACCTATCCAGCATTTACTTTACATCTCATTGCTATTTACCCTCCTGGAAATTGTGTGTGGCTAAACATTACTCGTAGCCGTAACCTAACCTTCAAATTTTTGTTAATGAATAACCTCTTGTATTCATATGAAATTTCATTCCCTGATAACACTTGAAAACAATCTACAGCTTCCTGAACAATACATCTTTTAACAACTTTCATTTTCAATTCATCTGCTATCTTTTTAACTTGAGAATACTCTGACAAATCTGTACTAAACTGTACTGGACTGGAGTTTTCATTTTGAATATCTTGGCACAATTTATTTCTTTGCATTACTGACTCATTTTGTATTTCTGATATTTCCCCTCTGAACTTAACTTGCGCCTCATTTACATCTACATTCATAACCTCTTTCATCTCTCTTATCTCACTTGCAATGTTACTCATTCTACTATCTGACTCTGTACATTCTAAATTAACCTCACTTTTAGTATTAACCTCACTTTCTTTGTTACCTATTTCCTTGCTCATGTCTAGCATTTTCTTTGAAATTTCTCCTATCTCACTTGCTATTACTTCCTCATTTTCATCTCTCATCTTTGGCATACTACTATTTAGCTTTATAACTTTCTTTTCAATTTCTTCACTGCTTTGATCTACTTCTTGCTCTAATATCTCATTACTCCTACCAATATCTTTTCTGTTTTGTTCAAAGCTCCTACAAATATCTTCCCTTAATTCCCTATAACTCTTATCCATGTTCTGAGTTAGTTTTTGTCCTAATTTCTCATAACTCTTTTGCATATCTTCCCTAAATTGATCTATATTCTCATTAATCTTTTTTATCATATCCATAATCATTCTAGTATCAGAATTAATATTTCCTGCTATTCTATTCTCACTTTCTACACTAACATTTTCATCTTCAAATCCTAAAAAGTCTGGGCTATTTCCTGTAATTTGAATTGGATCACAGCTAACTGTTACACTATCTCCCTCCATAATTATTTCTTCTGTATTACTAGCAGCCATTGTTTTTATTATACTACCATTCCTAAGGAACATTGAAATTGATTTACCTTTTTGATGCTGTATGTTGCTGTTACTTTAATGTCCAGCGTTCTGCCCCATTCTCCTAGATTTGATGTCGCTTCTGCGTTGTGTTGTGATGAATCTACGTCGTCTCGATGTTTTTTGTATCCACTTATTCGCGCCGTTTGTCGCTCCTCTAGTTGTTTCTTGAATCTGCGTCTTGTAGATCGTTTCACTGCTGCGTTCGCCTCTTCCTGGTTATTCTTGTTCCTTTCCTAGTCATCGAGCCCCACGTTGGGCGCCAATTTGCGAGAGCAAATATATGTTTTTACTTCACGCGATGCCATCTTGTGTGACGTCACTCCTTATTTGGTTCGTTTAACTCCATCTGGCGTAGCAATTTGCATCAATTAGGGTTCGAAAGAATTTAAAGTTTTGTATATTGTCCTCCGGCTAGCTATCATATTATCTTAGTAGAACAAGTATCTCTTGCAGGGTGTGAAGCGGAAAGGAATCTTTTGTCTAGAAATGATATTGACGAAGAAATTGGTTTTATAATCTTTATTGCAGAACACATTCACGAACACTTTCACAGATTTATCTGGATAATCGCCATACTGAAACTGTTTGTAATAACTTCTCACTTTTAATTCACGTACTTCAACTTTATATATTTAACTGTATAATACTTTATAATAGTTCTTGTAATTCTGTTGCGCGTAACTTGACGAAATAAATGAACTGAGAGATCGACGTGGAGAGTACGGAGAATTTTGTAGAACTGGTGGGCTGACGTGTAATGTGTTGAGAATCTTGTTGAACTGGGGGGACGCTCCCTTGAACCTACACTATTTATAGGCTTGCCTCAAGATACGCCTAAAGATTATAAATGAACTGCTATTGGCTAATAAAACGCGCCAACATTAGCGTCTATTTTAACATCCAATGAAAACCACTAATACATATTTCTTTTAGAGAACATTCTAGAAGCTTTTTTACCGAAAAGGCGCGAAACATTACGTAACTTCCTGGTTCCCGGCAATGACAAACAACTCACTCCACCGCTGCATTCTTGCGTTATTGTTAACAGTTTCAGTAAAGCCATATATTATTATTTACCAATAATAATTACAATTAATAAACAGCTGAAATCAATGTCACATAAAAATACATATTTATATTACAATTATTATTTACCTTTAAGTAATTTGTGATACAAATTACCGTATCAACCTAAATACCAAGTTTGGTGCTTATCCGATTGTTCGTTTTTGAGTTATGCTGTTCACAGACACACACACACACACAGACACACAGACACACACACACAGACACACACACGGACATGTTTCCAAAAATGCTTTTTTTGGATTCAGGAGGTCTCAAAACGTGTATTTCCGGTGGAATCTCGGTATCGAATTTTTGGGTGGAATGCAATACTTCCCCTACTTACTATACGTAGTAGAGAAAGTAAAAAATCTGAAATGCAGCTATTTCTGCAAAGGTTTATTTAGATTAAAATGCAGTAGGTAGAAAAATAAGCTTTAATAAGAATAGTTTGTTTACCCACTAATAAACGATAGATAGTAGAGAAAATCATGTGAATGTATCACATCTTTTTTATAATTTTATATCTTTTGTACGTGTTTTTATTTCTCTCACTCCTGGTGAAATCCATTAACGATGTAATAGAAATCCCTTAGCACAACAAAATAAAAAACATAAATAAATAAAAATAAAAGAATTAGGCGCATTCAAGTATGGGCCTTATGTCTTCGTAGCTGTATATGAAGACAAATCATTTCAAATTTGGCGAAAACAGGGGATGCAGTTTACAGGCAGAACCTCTTAAAATGTTACATTTTCAGCTTCACTACTGCTTATCTATGTGGGTAGAGAATGTATTGAATTCCACCCAAAACACCCAACCTGTTTCTCACAGTGTTCCGCGATGGTCTCTTGGTGGTATTACATGGTTACTAGTAAATATAAAAAATGATCTCTAGGAGGTTTTAGTAAAACAATTCTCACTAAGCAAATAATTTGACTGTGTTTTTTAAACTGTGACGCCTATTTTAATTATTTCAGTATTTATGCAACATGTGGATAATTTGATGATTACGACAGAGTGAATGTTTGTCGCACGAATGGCATGAGTATAACGATTTTTGTCTATTTCTTAAGGTTTTCCAGTTATACAAAAGTCTTTCCGAATAAAGAAGACTTCACAGGCTATTCCCAAAAAATTCAAGATATACATTTTGCCATGTAAGCAATTTAAATATATGGTATTTTAATGAAAATCGTTAGCGCCATTTTTGAGGAAATCAAAATGATGGACAATATTTTCCATGTAAAGATAGTTTGAGGTGGGGGGATTTTCTTGAAAATCTTCGTTTCGCATCTTCGGAAGAACTTAAATACCAAGTTGTTACTTATAAGACTTTTCGTTTTTGAGTTATGCTGTTCACAGATTGACGCAGACACGCTACGTCCTCCAACCACTGAAGCAATACCTTTGCATCACGATTGCTGCTTTTCTCCTCCTAGTTTTTTTTATATATATATATACTTTGCCACGGCTGCTCGATAATGAGATCTTAATCACTGGGTATGTGTGAGTGTATGTACATAGAAACACGAACGCTTTCTTGGAACACTTTTTATTCACCATTAAAATAAGACTTAAGATTTGCCGATCACTTTTAAATTCTTACGATGTTACTGTGTCTTTTCCAAGACCGAAGATTATCAATTACAGCTGAACGTTCGATCCTCTTGCAAGTTCACACCCAGAGAATATTGTTCCGCACCCCAAGAGGGGCCCAACGAGAGTGTGTCCTCACCACACGAGCGTCCCAGCGAGAATGTTCTCACCACACGCGCGATACAAGGAAAAACCTCCTAACTTCCCCTCTCTCCCCTTAAACATCTCGCACCAAATCTAAGCGTCATGAAGCTTCTAGAGACCTTCACTTCCTGGTCAGTGCAACTGCACCCATTAATTCCAAGAGAAACTGGCTTCAGCGGGTTTAGTCTTTATACCTGGGGCTGGTCCCTAATTAGCTAAGCTGTGCCTGTCTGGCCTTTCTGTCGCTTTTAACAATCAACAATTTTCCCAATGCTTCTCTTTTTAATACATGCACTGATTTTAAATATTTTATAAGTTATTTTATTTCGCTATCCTTCCCAGATTATTATGATAATTATTGACTTTATAAAATGGTTTCAAGATGCCCACTCACAGACATTTTTGCTAAATACACTTTCACTGGACTCAGGGGGGTTCAAAACATGTATATCAGTGAAATGTCGTATCACCAAGCTAAATACGTGGTAGAGAAAGTAAAAATTGTTTCACTGCCTTTATTGTCGATGGCTAGCATGCTGGTCTATAAATCCAGAGGTCCCGAGTTCGATTCCCGACTGGAAGGTAGGAATTTCTCTTGAGGTTTATTCCCTATCCTCCCTGGAGTCTGGAAGTATGAATGATAGTGAAAGTTATACAAGTCGTATATTAAACAACGGTGAACAGTCAAAGCTGCCGATATGACATGTTAAAGAAAGAAAACGATGCTATTGTATTAGCACCCCTTGTGTGTACCTGGCTGGCTTACCGACGTAGCAACGTTAGCTTCTTAAACTTGAATGACTAATTAATTAGCTTCATATGCTCCACCCCCTTCTTTAAGAAATGATTGCACAATGATCTAGAGGATTCTATAGTGAATCCACCTCCCCTCTTTACCCCTTATAACTGTAATTATAAGACCCGTCTATTCCTAATAAATGCAGACATTCTCACAAAAGGTCTGACTTTCTTATTACTCCGAGAGTCTTTCAGCCTACAAGACCCCATGGCGGTGGAACAATCATCGGTCGGAACAGTCGAGTAATCTGTTGGATAATCACAGAGGTGACATTTTAAACATTTTCTCCCTGGTCCCAGTTATTTAATAACACAAACGCTACATAGTGTTTACATAATACAGAAACCCTTAGCATATACAACGAAATAGAGGTGAATATGAAACCGAGCGAGAGGCTCAGAAGGTTACGTCTGTCGCCCGCATTCGGAAGGTCCCGGGATCGATTCCCGGCAACCGCTCACTCTGGACCATAGGTTTTTCGAGGTTTCTCCGGGTCACCAGGCGAATGCTGGGGTGGTTCATCTACTACCACGATCTCCTGCCCCTCATTTCCAGTACACATCAACTTCTTTGTCAACTGTTTCAGGGTCCTACCCGGTGTTCGGCAGGTTGCGGCTGGGTGGTGGCTTACGCTCTGTAAAGATTTCTTCCCGGACGTCGCTGTGGTACCGCTCAGTTGGTCTCTCCTCAGCGTGGGGCTCCGCTCCGGGGAACGAAGGTTGGTGGCTTGTGGGCAGGTACCATGCGGCGTCGGATACGTTCTATCTGGAAACATTAGGGACCCCGTTCACTCTTGCGTCCGTCGGCATCCGGATCTGGTCGCCCTTCGGGTCTCCCTTCCTCCCTCCCAGGGGTCACGTTAGAAGCACAAGGGGCCGCCTGGCCTGCGTGCGGTGCTCTGCCTCGGTTCCCGTGGCCCCTCCGTGATATGTATCTTTACCTTTAGTGAATATGGAGATTCCCCACTCCATTCCCCTCCCAGGCCACCAAGTTAACCTCTTTAGAAAAGAGATCTGCAGCCATCGAGAAAAAGAATATTCGAAATTGTTAATTATAATAGGTATAGGTTATACAACGCATATGCGAAGATCTATTGTGGCTACTGCTCCCCGAGAAGGAACCACAGGAGGCTACAGGTCACAGAGACGCACGGAAGCTCCTATCAGTCCCGGCCCGAAGACCCGTCCCACTGCTGGAGCTACCTAGAGAGGGCGATCAACGATCCGTCAACCAAGCAGCCCTCTAGTGTCCATTCTTTCCGTTGAGAAAGCATTCGCGCCTTCCGTCCGGCACCGCCATACACCACGAAACCTAGAAGCACACCTGAAAGATGAGAAGGAAACGGAATGGATGAATGATGGAAAGGAAGTTGTGGCAGGCAGCCTCAGACGTTAACGCGGAGCGATCTGGCTTATAAAACATCGGTTGACTGATTGCTAATGTTTGCTATTTTCTCTCGTTATGAGTTTAGTTATGCCCTTCTGACGAACATGACTGCAAACTGAACGAGAAGATGGCGGTAGCAGCAAGCCTCGCTCCAGTAGATGTTTAATATCGTCCTGGTCTGTTTGTTTATGAGCCGGCAGGTCTACGAAACGTTGCCGTCAGCCGTCGTATGACAGCTCAACACTTCACAAGCCCCGCAGTATTGATGGACCGTCTCTTTCACGCTTCAGTACATACTGCGGGTCTTCAAACTCGTGAAACTACAGCTAAACACAGCAAACAGATCATCAACATGTGTTAGGTGTTGCAACCTCTGCGGGTACACAAAGGGTTGTTTTAAAATACTCTCCCTCGTGACTGGAAGAACCAATGCAGAGAATTAGTAAACAAAAAAGTCTTCATTTTAAATACATCCTTCCATTGTTTAATCAAATACGAGGGCGTCCAATAAGCAAGTTTCCCTATTTTTATAAAAAAAAACATTACACACAATTGATCATGTTGAATTAATTTTATTTATATTGTACAATCCTTCTGATACTTTTCTACATAGTCAACATTGTTTTTCCAATCATTTTTGGGGACGTGACACAAGTTTTTCCAAGCCAGTGTTGGTTGTACCAACTCGGGTCCTGTGCCCGCAACCAGCTGTTCACTGATTTGACTTCATCATCGGTGTTAAAAGTGTTAATACCTTTGAGTTGGAGGAACATGTGAAAATCACTTGGGGCAAGCTCCGGTGAATACGGAGAAAACTTCCAAGTTGAATCTTGACCCAGGCCGAGCTCAGAAGATTCAATTGGGAAGTTTTCTTGCATCCTCCATATTCACCAGATCTTTTTCCAAGTGATTTTCAGTGTTCCCCTGACTCAAAGGTCATCATGGAGGCAAGCACTTTAACACCGTGACGAAGATCAATCAGAAGTGAACAGCTTGTTGCGAGCACAGGACCCGACCTGGTACAACACTGGCTTGGAAAAACTTGTGTCACGTCCCCAAAAATGCTTGGAAAAACGTGTTGACTAAATAAAAAAGTAACAGAAGAATTGTACAATATAAATAAAATAAATTCAACATGATCAATTGCGTGTAATGTTTTTTTATAAAATAGGGAAATTTACTTAATGGACGACCCTCGTATCTACGTATGTACGTACATCAGTCTACTGCAATACATTTTCTGTATGTACTGATTAACGAGTTTATAAAATGTAGGTTACTTTGTAGATGAAAGGTAACTTGAAAAGTTGATTCTAAATTAAAATACATTATTAAAACATTTCTGGTCTCTGCTGGCATAGTAGCCCATCGCTAGTAAGAAAGTGCTGGAGGTCATTAGTATGCTAGGCGGTTCCTGTAATTAAAGTAAGCTGTTTAGATGGACTCAGATACAGGACGATTAAAAAGAAAATCTCGACAGTGCTAAGTGTGTTGTGCGAGACTGTAAACATCATTTTTCAAGAGGGCCACATGTCTATAAATGCATGATATGGGAATCAGTTCATAAAAATTGTTTTGATGTCCTAATAGATACATAAGCGCAAATTGGACTTACTGCACATGAGGGCCATCACTCTCGGTTTACAACCTGGATAACCTGTTCGGTTCAAAATCAAAGAAATATGTGGAAAACATAGGGGTGAGCTACATTTGGATGGCGTCAGGCAATCAGACGGAGCGTGTGGAGAAAGATAAAAGAGCCGCCTGAGGAATATTTACAGGTCTCAAACAATCGGAGATTCCGGGCGTACACTCGGGTTGAGGCAGTATTTTTAACACTTAAATGATTTCAGTCAAATTATATAATATATAAATTCAATAACAGCCCGCCTTGAAGCAATATGTGTATTTAATAATTTGTAAAATGTATAACAGTCATTGCATATGCTTATATGTTACTAGAAAAACATGTTCAATAATGTTATGTGAATGCATTACGTAATTTAATAATGTAGGAGCTGTGAGAATAATAAGTTAAAAGTTTCTAACAATGAGGTAACCTTGAGGCAATAATGAGTTTGAGAGTTTAATAATACTACTTCTGATTATTGGAATAACAATAATGTAATTTTAGGGACAGTTTATAAAATAGCCAATAAACAACCAGAATAAGCTTTAGTTAAAAGAAAGTATTCTATTGGATTAGGAATAGCCAATCAGAGACTTGAAATACAGAAATTTACAAGTTTAGGAGGTTGAAATCAGTTCAGTTGCCTGCAAACAGTGTTCCTAACCAGTTGCAAAAAGTATTCTCGAGAGATTTAATACGTATTCGTGTGAGACGAAAAATAAGTTTACGTGTTAAAAAGCGTAATTAATTGATAAAAAGAATCTCACAGGTGCCTATATCAGTGAAGTGTTATTTAAATCGTGTCAAGCATTAATAAAAGGAGTGAAGTAAAATTATAATCTGTGTAAGCCTACATTCTTGTCACATCACAACCCTGCCAAGAGATACGTGTCTCTAACAATAATACTGACGCAGCCGAGGCAAACATAAATATATAATATTTAAAGCAACAATCAAATTACAAAGTTAATATTTTTTTTAAACTTGGGGCAAAGGCGACCTGAAAGTACATTTGGGGCGAAGGCTACTGGAAACTGTTTACCATACGTGCGGTTACAACTACTACTAGTTCGGCACCCCAACAGTTTAAATATAATACAACTTCTTCAATACAAACTACTTCAAATTGACGCCCATAGCGTGGTAAAAAAATAACGTAACAAACCATCTTCTTCAGGGTATAAAATTGAGTGTGTCATAACAAGAGCCATCCCATTTGATAGGGGCTCGGTGGCTAAGATGATAAAAGTTACTATGAAAATAACACTAGAATCTGTACCATTTGCGAGGAGGATAAAATCCTGAGTGCATATCTTGGCGAGCTGTAGGAAGCACAGAGGAATGGAAAGAAAAATATTTACTGTGATCTTTACCGCCTCGAATGGATAGTTAAACGCCATGTTGGACGCTGCTGGTATGGAAGGTGGAGGTAAATTTCTGCTTAAGGCGAGTCAGTTGACATCTGAGATGAGTGATAGCAGTGGAGGGTGGTATAAACAGAGCTAAACGTAACCTGCAAAGAGTTGGAAATTTATTTTTACTTTCTCTACTACGTATAGTAAGTAGGGGAAGTATTGTATTCCATCCAAAAATTCCATACCGAGATTTCGCCGGAAATATATGTTTTGAGACCCCCTGAATCCAAAAAAAGCATTTTTGGAAACATGTCCGTGTGCATGTCTGTGTGTGTGTGTGTGTGTGTGTGTGTGTCTGTCTGTCTGTCTGTCTGTCTGTCTGTGAACAGCATTACTCAGAAACGAACAGTCGGATAAACACCAAACTTCGTATTTAGGTTCAGTATCTTCCAGAGATGCGACACGAAGGTTTTCAAGAAAATCCTCCCACCCCAGATTATCCTTTACATGGAACATTTTTCGAAAATTTTTATTTGCTCAAAAATGGCTCTAACGATTTTTAATAAAATATCATATATTTAAGATACTTTCATGACAAATAAAATGTATATCTTGAATTTTCTGGGAATGTCTCCAAAAGTATTCTTCATTGTGAACGGCTTTTGCATAACTAGTAAACCATAAGAGATAGACAAAATTTTACTACACAAAAAATGTAGACCGCGCTAAAATACACAATTTATGTCATATACATTTTTTTGTTGTTTAGTGAACCATTTTCGAGATATTGCTTGTTATTCCCTTAAATTCTCCAATACTTTATACTTTTTCGCAACTGGGAATTCGTTATTCATTTTTATTTTGTCCTGGTAATGCAAAGAGAATGAAATATTCCACATAGCAACCAGCTCCTAAAATATTTGACTATCGCTTAAAGCCTACCAATTCCCCTTGCATCTACAAGAAAAATAGCAATAAGATTAACATCTCGATTAACATGAAGCATATGGAGTTTATACAAGAATAGAGAAAGTCATGTGAGTGTAACACAGATTTTTACTTTCTCTACTACGTAAGGTAAGTAGGGGCAGTATTGTATTCCACCCAACAATTCGATACCGAGATTTCACCGGAAATATATGTTTTGAGGCCCCCTGAATCCAAAAAAAGCATTTTTGGAAACATGTGTGTGTGTGTGTGTGTGTGTGTCTGTGAACAGCATAACTCAGAAACGAACAGCCGGATAAACACCAAACTTGATATTTAGGTTCAGTATCTTCCAGAGATGCGACACAAAGGTTTTCAAGAAAATCCCCCCACCCCAAATTACCCTTTACATGGAAGATTTTTCGAAAATTTTAATTATCTCAAAAATGGCTCTAACGATTTTGATTAAAATATCATATGTTTAAGATATTTTCATGACAAATAAAATGTATATCTTGAATTTTCTGGGAATGTCTCCAAAAGTATTCTTCATTGTGAACGACTTTTGCATAACTGGTAAACCATAAGAGATAGACAAAATTTTACTACACAAAAAATGTAGATCGCGTTAAAATATACTATTTATGTCATATACAGTTTTTTTGTTGAGTGAACCATTTTCGAGATATTGCTTGTTATTCCCTTAAATTTTTCAATACTTACTTTCTCAAATGGGAATTCGTTATTCATTTTTACTTTCTCTACTACGTATAGTAAGTAGGGGAAGTATTGCATTCCACCCAAAAATTCGATACCGAGATTTCACCGGAAATACATGTTTTGAGACCTCCTGAATCCAAAAAAAGCATTTTTGGAAACATGTCCGTGTGTGTGTGTGTGTGTGTGTGTGTGTCTGTGTGTCTGTGAACAACATAACTCAAAAACGAACAGTCGGATAAGCACCAAACTTGGTATTTAGGTTCAGTATCTTCCAGAGATGCGACACGAAGGTTTTCAAGAAAATCCCCCCACCCCAAACTACCCTTTACATGGAAGATTTTTCGAAAATTTTAATTTTCTCAAAAATGGCTCTAACGATTTTGATGAAAATATCATATGTTTAAGATAATGTCATGGGAAATGAAATGTATATCTCGAATTTTCTGGGAATGTCTCCAAAAGTATTCTTTACTGTGAATGACTTTTGCATAACTGGTAAACCATAAGAGATAGACAAAATTTTACTACACAAAAAGTCTAGATCGCGTTAAAATACACAACTTATGTCATATACATTTCTTTTGTTGAGTGAACCGTTTTGGAGATATTTTTGTTATTTCCTTAAATTTTCCAATACTTATACTTTTTCTCAAATTCGTTATTCATTTTTTTATGTCCTGGACATGCAAAGAGAATGGAATGCGCCACATAGCAACCAGCGTTAAAATATTTGACTATCGCTTAAAAGCTACCATATTTCCCTTGCATCTACAAGAAAATTACCAATAAGATTGACATCTCGATATCTCGATTAACATGAAGCATATGGAGGATAGGCGTTTGTAAAATTAGATTGTACAAGAGTAGAGAAAGTCATGTGAGTGTAACACATCAGATTTTTTTGTCTTGGATATGCAAAGAGTATTAATCTGTGGCAAAGGGAATGGTGCTGAACCTAGCAACCAGCTATTAAGAGATATGTCTATGCTTAAAGGCTACTGTATTTCTATATTGCCCTTGCAAATATATATTCCCCTTACATCTACAAGAAAATTAGCAATAAGATAGAGTCTGCAAATGTTTATCTCGATTAACATGAAGTAGATGGAGAATAAGCGTTTGTAAAAATAGTTTGTACAAGAGTAGAGAAAGTCATGTGAGTGTAACAGATTTTTTTTGTACGAATTTCACTTACGTTACCCGTGACTTGCCGACCGTTTATATGCAATTCGGACGGTGGGTGCGGCAGCCCTCGCTCAGTCCAAGACCACTGCACAGTCGGTCTAGTATAGCGCTACAATCACTCTAGATGAACGTCGCTCGTTTGTTGACTGCGTTTCGTTTATTTAAGATGCAGTAATGTTGCATGTCGGCTGGAAGACCTTCGAGAACAAGCCAATTGTGTTGAGTCTCACGGTTTGCTGATAGGTATCTTCTGGTAGGAATTCATAAAAATCTCCCGAGGGATCGAACCCTGACCTATTGCAATTTATCATGGCAATCAAGGTAAATTGTTTTTGTCTTCGAGTGAAAGGATGCAGATAAAATGTGACGATAGCTCACGAAATCATCATCTCAGCTAGACTCTGTTATACTCGCAATATCCTGATCACTTCCTATCCATGCCAGGCAAAATGACCGATACGAGGGCGATACTGAAAAATTTCAGAATGCCATGCTTCTAAACACAAATGAATTTTCTTTATATTTGACAGCTACTTTCTAATGTTTTTCGAGTCGATTTCCGTGTAGTTTGAATTGCTCTAATAGTTTGTTAATTATCTCATTTAAAGATTCTATGTTCACCCAGAAATGAATTTGACTAAAGAGCTTTCCCGGCTATGAGTTTTTACGATTTTAAACCGTCATGAATGCCTAAACAACTAAAGATCGGCTTAGAAATGCATTTGGCGAAGAAGCCCATCTGAGGCAACAATTTATAATTGGTACAAGCGAATTCAAAATAAATCGGTTTTTTTTAGTGATGAATTTCGTGAAGGGGCGGCGCCGTGGCCGAGCGGTTAGACCTCTCACCTCTCACAGAGGCAGCCCGGGTTCAATCCCAGGGCCCTGCATGTGGGATTTGTGGTGGACGAAGCGGCGTCTGGGCGGGTTTTCTCCGGGTTCTCCGGTTTCCCCCGCCATTCATTCCACCAACTGCTCCATCATCACCTTTCCTTTCATCCATTTCACCAACATTTCGTTTCATCTACTTCCTTCATCCCATACCAGGCATCGGGCTGATCGCCCATCCTGGATGCTCTGTCTGATCCATGAGTGTCTGCTCCTCGACGGGCCTCTGACCCCAGGCACCCGCTTGTAAGTCCTGGGGGGGTGTAAGTCCTACATAAGAGGAGGGTAAACAGATAATGAATGAATGAATGAATTTCGTGAAGGACACCCAAGAACCGCTGTTACTGATGAAAAACTGCCGCCGTTCGAGCAATGCTTGAAGAAGATAGACGGACATGTTATGAATTTATTCGGGCGACATTGATATGAGTCAAGTCCAAAACATTTTACATCAACAGTTAGACGTGAAAAAACCTTGTTGTCGATGGATTCCACATAAACTGACACGCATTGATTACTGCAGGAAAACTCTCGAAACATTCCAAGGTGACGCTTAAAATTGGGTTTGGTACATCATTACTGGTGATCAATCTTGGATTTAATCAGCTCAATGGGTCTTTCGAAAGAACCTAAACCAACAAAAGTCGGACGAATTCGCAGGACTTGTAAGAAGATCGTTGCTAGTGTTTTTTTTCTTTCTAAAACGGGTCATATTGCTACTGTAGCATTAGAGGAGAGACATACCATTACTACCCATTGGTACATAAATGTCTGTTTACCGCGAGAATTTTTTAAAAAGTTCGTGAAAAACACCCAAAAGGAAAAATAATGTTACATCATGACAACGCATCGTCGCATACAGTAAAACTAGCATGCCCTAAAGGTCAGCACCATCGACCGTCCATCATACATCACTGACCTAGCACCTTGTTATTTCTTTGTTTCCAAAAATTAAAGATAAAATGTGTGGAATCACTTTTTACTTTCTCTACTACGAATAGTAAGTAGGGGAAGTATTGTATTCCATCCAAAAATTTGATACCGAGATTTCACCGGAAATATATGTTTTGAGACCCCCTGAATCCAAAAAAAAAGCATTTTTTTAAACATGTCCGTGTGTGTGTGTGTGTGTCTGTGAACAGCATAACTCAGGAACGAACAGTCGGATAAACACCAAACTTGGTATTTAGGTTCAGTATCTTCCAGAGATGCGACACGAAGGCTTTCAAGAAAATCCCCCCACCCCAGAATTACCCTTTACATGCAACATTTTTCGAACATTTTAATTTTCTCAAAAACGGCTCTAACGATTTTTATTACAATATCATATGTTTAAGATATTTTCATGACAAATAAAATGTATATCTTGAATTTTCTGGGAATGTCTCCAAAAGTATTCTTCATTGTGAACTACTTTTGCATAACCGGTAAACCATAAGAGATAGACAAACTTTTACAACACAAAAAATGTAGATCGCGTTAAAATACACAATTTATGTCATATACATTTTTGTTGTTGAGTGAACCATTTTCGAGATATTGCTTGTTATTCCCTTTAATCTTTCAATACTTATTTTCTCAAAAGGGAATTCGTTATTCATTTTTTGTCTTGGATATGCAAAGAGTATTAATCTGTGGCAAAGATAGCATAGCAACCAGCTATTAAGAGATATGTCTATGCTTAAAGGCTACTGTGTTTCTATATTGCCCTTGCAAATACAAAACAAGGGGAACATAGTAGCGATAGTCAAATATTTTTAGAACTGGTCGCTATGTGTAAAATGTAATTCTCTTTGCGTGTCAAAAGATCGTTTCTGCAAATGTTTATCTCGATTAATATGAAATAGATGGAGAATAAGAGTTTGTACAAGAGTAGAGAAAGTTTCTGGTTTCTAGTGGCGTCATTGATTTAAGAACTCGTTTTTATTGAATGCCAAAATATATTGATGTTAAAGGGGAATATTTTGAAAACAATAAAATAATTTAAATTTTTAAAACTAATTCTTGTTTGATTTTCTAAAAACTTTTAGTGTCGCCCCCTTGCACCAGTGAAAATGTGTCTCAAACATCGTTAAATTCGTTTATCCGCGACCATCTAATAATGGCTTTTATTCATTGATAACATAATATATGTACATGTATAGAACATTGGTCTACAGAGACGGAGGGTTGTAAGATTGTGATAAAAGCTCAGAATATGCAAGCCAAGCTTTCTCATAGTGATAGTAGCACTCTCTGAACTTCACGTAGCGCTGATATACCACTTCATACTTCACCCTCGATGTAGTCGACAACTCTCGAAGCTGCTACTGCAGTGTCTGAAGAGATACTTTCTTCAAGATCACTCATTACTCAGAGCGAATTAGCCGATTTTTCTTGATTACAGATAGTCTATATTATTCTGTTATGTAAACAAATTAATATCGTTACTTAATTGTTTTGTTTCTAGCTATTCTAGAACAGCTTTACTATAGGTATGGTGATTCAAGGGAGAGGGACATCTCACGCGTGCGACCTGCACAGATCTACTGCGGCTACCACCCCCCAGGAGGAAGGGATGAGGTGAAGGAAGGAGAGGCGGCCTCTAGTTCCCGAGGTCGCGGGTTCAAACCCGGCGGAGGGCGATCGATTTTTTGGGCGTAAAAATCCTTAGCATGACTTCCTTCGGAAAGGGAAGTAAAGCCGGTAGTCCCGTGTCGTAGATTTACGGCACGTAAAAGAACCTCAAGCCTGATAAAGAGGCTTCTGAGTAAAATTACCGGTCTTTCACGCCCAGTATTGAGGCAGATTTTTTAACACTTAAATGGTATCAGTCTAATGATATAATATAAAAAAATAACAGTCCACCTTAAAGTAATATGTGTATAATAATGTTATGTGAATGTATTACCCAGTTTAACAATGTAGGAGCTGTGAGAAAAGAAACAAAGCGCTTTCCGTAGCAAACACAATTATAAAGTAGAAGCCGAAAGTTGCTAACAATGAGGTAACCTTGAGACAACAATAAATTAGAAAGTTTAAAAAGACTACTAATAATTCTTGGAACAATAATAATGTAATATTTAAAACAGTTTATAAATAGCCAATCAAAAACAAGAAAAACTAAAAGTTGAATAAAGGTATTCTATTGGAGTAGGATTGGCCAATCAGAGACTTGAAATAGAGCAAATGTACAAATTCAAGCGGGAGACGCTACAAGATTGTGTACCAGAGCAGTTCGGTACGGGTCCAGTGTGAGACATAACAATTCATTACGGTGAGATTAATATAAAGTTTACGCGTTAAACAGTACAATAATTTCATAGCTCTACAGTAGGATACATCAGGGAAGTGTTATTTAATCGTGTGAAGGATTAATAAACAAAGTACAATACAATTATAATTTGTGTAAGCCTTCATTCTTTAGCCACACCAACCCCTGCTAAGCGATACGTGCTCTAAAAAATACTAATACCACAGCCGAGGTATACATATATAATATTTAAATAAACATTAAAATATAAAGTTAATTTTTTATACGTGGGGCGAAGGCCACCGGAAAAGTAAACGTGAGGCGAAGGCCACCGGAAAGTTTGTACCGTACGTGGGGCGAACACTCCTAGAAACAATCTCGCGCAAGTTTGGCATCCATAACAACAATAATACCCCTTCAAGTTTGGCTACCATACGTGGGGCTGCAACTACTGCAGTATAGAAATAGGACGCTAAGGACCACATCAGTTAAAGAGCGTCCATAAATAAAACTCAATTTAATTTAATTTTTCACGGAGAGGCGCCCTATCATTTCCAAGCTCGGAAACCCTTCTCGCTGCTGGAGCTGCCGAGAGAGGACGAAGAATGACCCACCAATCAAGCAGCCCTCTGGGGTCCACGGGGAAAACTCTTTCCAATGAGATGCATCCGCGCCATCTGTCCGACACCGCCATACACCACGAAACCTAGAAGCACGCCTGAAAGATGAGAAGAAAGCTGAATGAAAGAGAAATCATGGTAGAGAAGAAACCACCTCAGCATACGGCTGCCGACCCCGAGGAAACCACGAAAAACCCAGGGGTCAGAGTGAGAAGTCTCCGGGGACCGAACCCGAGACCTACCGAATGAGAGTCGCACACATTACCGCGGCGCTACCTCCTCGGTAACTTTACTATGATCAACGGAATAATATTAACTAACTTTGGTTTACACTGAATCACAATGTTCATTGAATGGCGACGCTGTTATTTATAAATCAACGATCGTACCATGAAAGCAAATAAGATAAGTAGCCATTGTTAAATATTCGCGGATAATGTATTGTATGCAACTAGTGGCATGAACACAATTACCGCTCTCGTGTAATTACACAACTCGGCTTACGCCTCTAAACGATGCTCGTATACCACTAGTTGCGTAAATAACAATTAGCTGCATGAATCTTTGTTCAAACCTATAAACTTCAGCGTAACGAGAGACTTGACGTCATATTACGCGTTTTATAATGTCTCGCCTTGTTTGTTATGCTCCCACACTTTAATTGCGGTTAGGTATGGCGTACAGGTGACCTTCTTGATATCCAATTAAAGAAATATTTGACCTTACTGCCACTCGATGAGGCTTCCATGAACTGTTCACACATAAATCTTCTTTTCTATGTCTACAGCTCGCGGCAAACAAACGAACGGTCACTGTACATGCGATATAGCAAACATTTCGAAACTATTAGCGTAGTTTTTTTTAAATTACGGTGAAAAAATAGACATTATTTTAATATCGATGTAGTGGTGCATTATAAAAATAAGAAAAACTGTGTTTTTTTTAAACGCTTTGGAGATGTAACAATAGACCTAAGTCTGTGGCCCGCATTCAGGAGGTCCCGGGTTCAAATCCCGTGGGCCGACCAATCTGTCTGAGGGTTTTTCGTGGTTTTCCTCAGTCGCCAAGCTAAATACCGGATTGGATATTTAATACCACGACCCAAAGTTCCACCTTAAATCTAAAACAATAGTAAAATGAAAAATAAGCGGTAATAACGAATGCTATGCCATCTATCCGCAGACAATGTAAGCAGTTAGACTGGACGGCACCCTAACGCCATCTGCAGGGCACGAAGCAGAAGATCAGGCTGCCATGCGCTGGGGTCTCTGTGGGCACATGAAGCAAGACGGCATTTTCCAGAGATGAGACCTAGAAGGCTAACTGTCCGTCTTTCTGTGTGGGGGCAGCGGTTGGACAGGACGGCCCCCTAATGCCATCTGCACGGCATGAAGCAGGTGGTTACAGGGATGAGACCTAGAAGGCTAACTGTCCCCCTTTCTGTGTGAGGGCGGCGGTTAGACTGGACGGCACCCTAACGCCATCCGCACGGCATGAAACAGATGGTTATAGGGATGAGACCTAGAAGGCTAACTGTCTCCGCCTTTGTATGGGGGCGGCGATTAGACTGGACGGCCTCCTAACGCCATCCGCACGGCATGAAACAGATTGTTATAGGGATGAGACCTAGAAGGCTAACTGTCTCCGCCTTTGTATGGGGGCGGCGGTTAGACTGGACGGCACCCTAACGCCATCCGCACGGCATGAAACAGATGGTTATAGGGATGAGACCTAGAAGGCTAACTGTCTCCGCCTTTGTATGGGGCGGCGGTTAGACTGGACGGCACCCTAACGCCATCCGCACGGCATGAAACAGATGGTTATAGGGATGAGACCTAGAAGGCTGTCTCCGTCTTTGTATGATGGCGGCGGTTGGACTGGACGGCACCCTAACGCCATCCGCACGGCATGAAACAGATGGTTATAGGGATGAGACCTAGAAGGCTGTCTCCGTCTTTGTATGATGGCGGCGGTTGGACTGGACGGCACCCTAACGCCATCCGCACGGCATGAAACAGATGGTTATAGGGATGAGACCTAGAAGGCTGTCTCCGTCTTTGTATGATGGCGGCGGTTGGACTGGACGGCACCCTAATGCCATCCGCACGGCATGAAACAGATGGTTATAGGGATGAGACCTAGAAGGCTGTCTCCGTCTTTGTATGATGGCGGCGGTTGGACTGGACGGCACCCTAACGCCATCCGCACGGCATGAAACAGATGGTTATAGGGATGAGACCTAGAAGGCTGTCTCCGTCTTTGTATGATGGCGGCGGTTGGACTGGACGGCACCCTAATGCCGTGTGCACGGCACGAAGCAGAAGATTCGGTAGCTATACGCTAGGGTCTCTGTGACACGTGACGGAGCGGGTGGTTACAGGGATGAGACCTAGAAGGCTAACTGTCCATCACATATCGTTCTAAGAGTTATCCACCAACAGATCCGTCGCGATGTGACCAAGGAGTCAAAGCGATGTAAAATAAAATAGAGTTAAAAAAAATAGACCTAAAAGTTGGATATCCCAGCTCGACTTTAAGAAAGATCGTTCCCTAAATTTTTACTTTCTCTATACGTAAAGCAAGTACAGGGAGTATTGTATTCCACCCAAAAATTCGATATTTATATTTCACCGGAAATACATGTTTTGAGACCCCCTGAATAAAAAATGCATTTTTAGAAGAAGGCCTCTGTGTGTGTGTGTGTGTGTGTGTGTGTGTGTGTGTGAACAACATAACTCAAAAACGAAAAGTCGGATAATTACCAAGGTTCAGTGCCTTCCAAAGATGCGACACAAGGATTTGAAGAAAATCCCCCACTCCAGACTACTTTTTACATGGAACATTTTTCGAAATTTTTTATTTTGTAAAATATGGCTTTGAACGATTTTGATTAAAATATCATATATTAATATATTTATATTACAAATAAAATGTATGTGTTGAATTTTCTGGAAATAGCCTGTGAAGTCCACTTCATTTGGAAGGAATTTTGTATAATCTTGTATAACTTGTAAACGTTAGGTGATACACAAAAACGTACTACTGAAGAAATGTAGAGCTCTTTAAAACACAATTTATTTCAAATAACTTCTTTGTGGCATCAACCATTTCTGAGATATCTGTTATTAATGCTTCGAATTGTTCAATATTTAGCCATTCTTTTAAAATTCTGTCAACCTTCAGTTGTTTCTCGCGATGTCATGGAAACAGTATGGAATTTTAAGGACAACATATAGCGTCCAGTTCTTAAACATTTGACTACCGCTGTTCCCTTTTTACGTGCAACTAAACGTGTAATTTTGCTATTTCTGCAAAAGTTTATTTGGATTAAAATTGAGTGTATATATATATATATATATATATATATATATATATATATAAAATAAGCTTTAGTAAGACTAGTTTGTATACCCACTGGAGGGTAGAGAAAGTCATGTGAATGTATCATATCAGATGGTTTTTTTTTCTTTCTTTCATCCTTCCCAAATTCATTAATCTTGGAGCATTTGCTGTACTCCGCCGTTAAGACATATGCTGTCTGTGCATGCGTATTCACGTTTGTTTCGGTGCCACCCAGTATTTAAATATGGACAGTTATTTAGTTATATTAAATTCACATAAAACGTTTTCAGTGTGAATTACCGAGAAACATTTTCATTAATTACCTCACAGAATTTCCTGCAGTTGACATCACAAGGAAGGCCCTGAAGTTTAAATGCGCATTTAGTGTTTGCTTCCTGCCTCCAAAAACAGGTAACGATACCAGAAAACCTGTCAGGCTCCATTTCAAATTGATTTACATCAGAAATTACTCATAATGTCGATAATCAATCTCCATTAGGACAACGTAATGACCGTCTGGGAATTTGCATGCAACAACAACGTGTTTGGTGGAATTATTGTGTTAAAACAGGCGTGTCTGCGTTTGATACAGCACCAAAGTTTGGGAAAAATGCGGCAACACATTAATCAAGTCGCCTCCATTATCGTCTGACATGGGCGAGACTGTGTTGGAGATACTACAGCTGTTTCCTCTGTTCATTTACATCTTCCTTTCAACATCTTGTTTCTTTTTGACATCCACCGCATTTGAGTAAATGGATTCCGACGATAGAATCTTGTTCCAGCATTTAATTGGAAGAAATGTCCGACAATGCTCAAAGCTGCTCAGCAATATTTTGAAGATCTCTCAGAATCACCGTCGAATTTCATCAGCATACTTGCCAACTTTCTGAAATTGAAAACAGTACAACTTTCCCTCGTCCAGCAAAGCGATCACATGAACTTTAGAATGCGTAAAATGTTGAATGCAGTAAATGAGCAAAAATTGCATGTAAAATAAAATTCATTTCCTTTCTATAAGAATCCTTGAGGACCAGGTAGTACTGATGAAACACATGCTGAAATTTTTCCTGGTACCACAATAAACACGCATTAAAATAAAGAACCCCACTTCCTAGGCTATACACACATTTCTAGTCCATATTTTACGCTTCATAACATGAACTATAAGCAAAAACTGCCACAAAATGGTAAACTTTTATCTCGCAACTGCGTAACAGGCACAGTAAACAATTTATATGAAGGAATTCACTTTACAATTCACGTCGTCCATTACTGAATGTTCGCTTCCATTTACTACCCGTGAAATAACAGAGGTCATTATAGTGGTGCAATCGAATTTTAAATCCGCACGCTATGCATTTTGTTGGCAGCGCAGTGAAGAGGGAACATGATCGTGCTGAAGGATAGACAAACGGTTAAGCTCTGAGCTATCATAGCACATTCAGGCTGTAATCTTAAGTTACAATACAATGCAATTCGCCTTTACCGTAGGGGTAAATGGGTTGCCATTCGGAAGATTTTGCGACAATCTACTGCGTGAATTAGTGGTGTACAAACCGGGGAGCGAAGCTTAAAGAATGTACCTACTGCCAGGCACAGATAAGTTCATAATATGGTTTGATAAATTATTATTAATAAAAGCAGTAACAACCTTCTTTTTTTAGTTTCTGTATATGGACAAGTAGGGGAAGTATTGTATTACTCCCAAAAACTCGATACCGAGATTTTACCGGAAATACACATCACAGATCACCGTGTCAGGCCCAGTGACCCTGGATTATTCTCTTCCCTACCGCAGAGCAGGCTCAGGCAGAAGATTCCTTGTCGCACACATCACCGACCACCGTGTCAGGCCCAGTGACCCTGGACTATTCTCTTCCCTACCGCAGGGCAGGCTCAGACAGAAGATTCCTTGTCGCACACATCACCGACCACCGTGTCAGGCCCAGTGACCCTGGACTATTCTCTTCCCTACCGCAGAGCAGGCTCAGGCAGAAGATTCCTTGTCGCACACATCACAGATCACCGTGTCAGGCCCAGCGACCCTGGATTATTCTCTTCCCTACCGCAGGGACAGACTGAGACAGAAGATTCCTTGTCGCATACATCACCGACCACCGTGTCAACCCAGCGACCCTGGATTATTCTCTTCCCTACCGCAGGGACAGACTGAGACAGAAGATTCCTTGTCGCACACATCACCGATCACCGTGTCAGGCCCAGCGACCCTGGATTATTCTATTCCCTACCGCAGGGACAGACTGAGACAGAAGATTCCTTGTCGCATACATCACCGACCACCGTGTCAACCCAGCGACCCTGGATTATTCTCTTCCCTACCGCAGGGACAGACTGAGACAGAAGATTCCTTGTCGCATACATCACCGACCACCGTGTCAACCCAGCGACCCTGGATTATTCTATTCCCTACACAGGGACAGGCTCAGGCAGAAGATTCCTTGTCGCACACATCACCGATCACCGTGTCAGGCCCAGCGACCCTGGATTATTCTATTCCCTACCGCAGGGACAAACTGAGACAGAAGATTCCTTGTCGCATACATCACCGACCACCGTGTCAACCCAGCGACCCTGGATTATTCTATTCCCTACACAGGGACAGACTCAGGCAGAAGATTCCTTGTCGCACACATCACCGATCACCGTGTCAACCCAGCGGCCCTGGATTATTCTATTCCCTACACAGGGACAGGCTCAGGCAGAAGATTCCTTGTCGCACACATCACCGATCACCGTGTTAACCCAGCGGCCCTGGATTATTCTCTTCCCTACCGCAGAGCAGGCTCAGGCAGAAGATTCCTTGTCGCACTCATCACCGACCACCGTGTCAACCCAGCGACCCTGGATTATTCTCTCCCCTACACAGGGACAGGCTCAGGCAGAAGATTCCTTGTCGCACACATCACCGAGCACTGTGTCAGGCCCAGCGACCCTGGATTATTCTATTCCCTACCGCAGCGCAGGCTCAGATAGAGGATTCCTTGTCGCACACATCACCGACCACCGTGTCAGGCCCAGCGACCCTGGATTATTCTCTCCCCTACACAGGGACAGGCTCAGGCAGAAGATTCCTTGTCGCACACATCACCGACCACCGTGTCAGGCCCAGCGACCCTGGATTATTCTCTCCCCTACACAGGGACAGGCTCAGGCAGAAGATTCCTTGTCGCACACATCACCGAGCACTGTGTCAGGCCCAGCGACCCTGGATTATTCTCTCCCCTACACAGGGACAGGCTCAGGCAGAAGATTCCTTGTCGCACACATCACCGAGCACTGTGTCAGGCCCAGCGACCCTGGATTATTCTCTCCCCTACACAGGGACAGGCTCAGGCAGAAGATTCCTTGTCGCACACATCACCGAGCACTGTGTCAGGCCCAGCGACCCTGGATTATTCTCTCCCCTACACAGGGACAGGCTCAGGCAGAAGATTCCTTGTCGCACACATCACCGAGCACTGTGTCAGGCCCAGCGACCCTGGATTATTCTATTCCCTACCGCAGCGAAGGCTCAGATAGAGGATTCCTTGTCGCACACATCACCGACCACCGTGTCAGACCCAGCGACCATGGATTACCCCCTTCCCTAACCGCAGGAACAGACAGATAGATGATTCCTTGTCGTACACATCACCGACCACCGTGTCAGGCCCAGCGACCCTGGAGTATTCGCTTCCCTACAAAGGGACAGGCTCAGACAGAAGATTCCTTGTCGCACACATCACCGACCACCGTGTCAGGCCCAGCGACCCTGGACTATTCTCCTCTCTACACAGGGACAGGCTCAGACGGAAGATTCCTTGTCGCACACATCACCTCAGCCCTGCCTCCCGGGGGTGAGCAACAACAGAAAAACCTGGCCGTAGTGCGTGAGGTGCCCCCTTCCGATAAACACATGTTACATCCTCAAATATTTTCTAAAACCAGAGCTCTAATGATTTTGATTAAAATATTACACTACCTATTAAATTTTGTATAAATGGGAAACCATAAGAGATAGACAAGAGCTTAGAAAAAAATGTAGAGCTCATTAAAATATACAATTTGTATAGCACAACTGTCTTTTTTGTTTCATAGTGTTAGCCGTTTTCCAAATATTCCATGCTGTGTGATTCCTCGGTGCGTCATTTGACGGAAGATACTGGAAGCTTGGCGATTCTTCTTTTTCTTCTCAAGAGCTTGCTGCTACCATTTCTGAATTTACTCCGTTTACTGCTTCCGTAGGTTGTACATAAAATATAACTGAACATTTAGTGCTTAATTCTGAATAATTTCTGGCAAAAAATATATGTTAAATAATGCAATGTGAAAAAGTGTCCCTGTTTATTAATTTATTTCTTTATAGTGTTTAACGCCCGTTCTTACCACACCACAGGCGGTGGACACTGATACGTGAAATGAAATGGTAATTATTGGCAAGGAAATGTTACACGCCTAAGTTTAGAGTACTTCCCCGGCATTTGCCAGTTATGAGGGCTGAGGAAAACCTGGAAAACCCTTCAGTCAGGGATGACAGCTGTTCTGGCAGGGTTTCGATCATACACTTCCCATTCACGAGTCTGTACCTCAACGACCTCGGCTAACGTGTCGGATCCCTTTTTTAATCAAACTACCTAAGGTGTGTATGGGAATTTGAAATGGGTGGAGAATTTTTAGTGACTCTACATATTAGGTATTTATATTTTGTCAAAATTAGTCGAATATTTTTCTGCCATTTGATGATATTCCCTCACAGAACTCGCATATTAGTGAATTTGATTTTCTTCAAGATTAGAGCAGAAAATAGTTGTCGAAAAACATAACGTAAACCTAAGAGTTTCAATGCCGGATATCAATAGGAAATGCATATGATGTTTTACATTCACGTGACTTTCTCTCCCTATCGCTTATTAGGGTGTATACAAACTAATCTTACTAAAGCTTATTTTTCTATCTACTACATTTTAATCCGAATACGCCTTTGCAGAAAAAGCTACATTACACATTTCGTTATAGATACAAAGAGAACAGCGATAGTCAAATGTTTAACAACTGGACGCTATATGCTGGCCTTAAAATTCCATACTGTTTCCATGACATCGCCAGAAACTCGACTTGAAAATCGACAGGACTTGAAAAGAACGGTTAAGTATTGAGCAATTTGAACAATTAATAACGTATATCTTGGAAATGGATGATTCCACAAAAAAAGTTATTTGAAATAAGTTGTGTTTTTAAAGAAACCTAAATGTTTTGTGTAGTACGTTTTCGTCTATCGCTTAACGTTTACCAGTTATGCTATATTATACAAAATGTCTTCCGAATGAACACGATTTTACGGTCTATTCCCAGAAAATTCAAGATATATAATTTTATTTGTCATTTAAATATATCTTTAATATATGGTATTTTAAACAAAAGCATTACCATTTTTTTAGAAAATGGAAAAGTTTGAAAAATATTCTATATAAACAGTAGTTTGGGGCGGGGGGGGGAATTTTCTTGAAAATCTTGATGTCGCATCTTTGGAAGATACTGAACTTAAATACCAAGCTTGATGTTTATCAGACTTTTCGTTTTTGAGTCATGCTGTTCACAGACACATGTGGACCTTTTTCTAAAATTGCTTTCTTTGGATTCAGGGGACCACAAAACATGCACTTCCGTTGAAATCTCGGTATCGGATTTTTGGGTGAAATACATACTACTTCCCCTACTTGCTATACGTAGTAGGGAAAGTAAAGATGGAATAAATGTTTCCTTTGAAGACACAGACATGCTCCGACTGGCCTCGTTAACATTTTCGTGGTAAAGAGCAAAACTTTATCGGTTTGACCTCGGCCATATAAACACGCATGTCAACAAGATGTCATACAGACTGGCTGGCAACGTTTAGGACAGTGGGCTTTTCCACGTGGAATGTGACCAAAGTGGCTCTTGCATGCCTGGTCCAAGGAACCGGGAATACCAAATGCTCCAGTTGTTCAGAATCGAGCTATACGATCTCCTGCGGCTACTTATGTGTTAAAGAAGAAATCCTGATACAATATACAGAGGTGGACAAAAATATTCGTCTTCAATTTAAAAAATACTAGCAGCCACATGAATGGAGATAAAATATTCGTTTTTAATATTCAGAAAGAACAAATTCTATCACATTTTAAGTGTTGCTGCGTTTTTCAAAAAGTTTCATTTTATTAGTTTTATAATATTTTGAAAATTGCACCGATTTTTCAAACTTTTCATCTGCAAAATTATTTAATATGCACTTACGAGGACAGTCCCAGAAGTACCCTACCTGGCGTATAGATAGCGGTTGTTGTTTCAAACAAATGACTGTGGTAGAAAGTACCACCCTTATAAAGCTTAATTTGAAGTTTGAGGATGCTACGTTGTTTAGTAAATGTTTGGCAGCCATTAATAGCGAATTTGTAAACATGGATAAAACTGGTCATCGTTATGTGATACAATACTTTCATTTGAAAGGTCTAAGTCCAACTAATATTAAAGCTGAGCTAGATTCTACTCTGGGGGAGTCTGCTCCTTCGTTTACAACAGTAAAATATTGGGTGGCAGAGTTTAAGCGAGGCCGTACGAACTGCCAAGACGAACATAGTAGTGGTCGACCAAATGAGGTGACCACGCCAGAATCTGTGAAGAAAATCCACAAAATGGTATTGGATGACCGTCGACTGAAAGTGCGCGAGCTAGCAGACATCGTAGGAATTTCTAAAAGTGCTGTACATCGCATACTGACTGAAAGTTTGGACATGAGAAAGCTGTGCACAAGATGGGTGCCGCGTTTACTCCCAATGGAACAAAAACATCATCATGAGGATGTTTCAGTCGAGTGTTTGGCGATGTTTCGCTGCAATAAAGCTGAGTTTTTGCGTCGATTCATAACCACGGATGAAACATGGGTCCGTCAACTTCACACCTGAGACGAAGGAACAGTTAAAACAGTGGATTGAAAGTGGAGAATCGGCTCCAAAGGCGGCGAAGGCAGTTTCATCCGCAGTCAAGGTCATGGCGTCAGTGTTTTGGGATGCTCGTGGGATAATTTTCATTGATTATCTTAAAAAAGGAAAAACAATCAATGGCGAGTATTATGCAAACTTAATGCAGCGTTTGAATGATGAAATCAAGCAAAAGCGGCCGCATTTAGTGAAAACGAAAGTTCTGTTTCATCAAGACATTGCACCGGTTCACACATTCATTATCGCCATGGCCAAAATCATTGAGTTAAAGTTCGAACTGCTTACTCATGTACCCTATTCGCCAAACTTAGCCCCCTCTGATTATTTTCTGTTCCCAAAGTTGAAGAGATGGCTTGGTGGTAAAAGATTTGCCAACAATTAAGAGGTGGAGTTTGCAGTTGATGGCTATTTTGCAGAACTGGGTGGTTCTCGCTATAAACAGGGTATCGACGCTATTGAACATCGCTGGGAAAAGTATCGAGCTGAAAGGAGACTATGTAGAGAAATAAAAATGTTTGTTCCCAAAATTTTTGTGTTTTCTTTGTTAGGTTGATACTTCTGGGACAGCCCTCTTAGTAGTGCAAATGTTTGTGTATACTACCCGAAATTTGCATCGACGTATGATTTAAACTGGCGGAGAAATAAATTTATGAACTCATAACACTTGAGACGTGAATGAGGAAGTTCGAGATAAACTTTGAAAGTTCCTGAGTTTGACATTTTATTCTGCCTACAAATGAAAACCTATTTTCACTGCAAAATCAAATATCGCACAAAAAGAAAACTGTTTAATTCATTAAAAACAATTCTGTAAATACCACGTACAAAAAATGGAAAAATCGGTATATTTTTCAAACAATTGTGAAACACATAATATGCAATATATTGGAAACTTCCAAAACAAGTAAACTGTAATACTGTTTGTTCTTTCTGTCTATTAAAAATAAGAGTGTTTATCTCCGTTAATTTGGCCACTAGAATTTTTAAAAATGTATACGAATAATCTTGTCCCGCTCTGTACATTAGGAAATGAGTTTCAAAATCAATTATTCCAATCAAATTGAGCCAAGACGAAACAAATTATTGAGTGAAATACTTTAATAATTTTACTTAAAAACTTTAAAAAGGTTAAAAGCTCTATAAACAGAAAGAGTTCTATTTAGATTTTATTGCTAAGGAGGAGAAAATATTTAATTCCACCAAAATATGTTTAGATTTGACTGGAAATGTAATACGTTTTGAGATTCTTTTAAATATGCAGATTTTCAGGGGGAATGGTATGTGGCACAGTGTAACTAAAATGAAAAACTTGAGTTTATAACAAATGTCATTTTGACTGTAACATACATAACTTTTGAAGTGCTTCTGTAATGAATAAAAGCATATTTTGAATTTTCTTAATTAGCCTATGTATTCTCCCTGAATTTTATTTAACTGGGAAAGCATAAGAGGCAAAAAAATTATTGCAGGAAAAATGTAGATCTCGTTAAAACACACAATCTATCCCAGTTAAAAATTGTTGTGCAATTAACAATTACGGAAATATCAGTGTTGTTGCAAAGATACAATCAGACTGAGAAATTCAGTGCAATATCTGGGATTTGAACCACAGATCTTCGGCTTTCCGTGGCATGTGTCTGACCAAATGAACTACCATTTGGTATGATATCAAATGATTCATATTTTTACTTTCTCTATCACGTGCATAGCAGCTAGAGAAGGTATTGCATTCCACCCAAAAATTCGATGCTGAGTTTTCACTGAAAATAAACGTTTTGAGACCCCCTGAATCCACCCCCCCCAAAAAAGCAGTTTTAGAAAAAGGTCGGTGTGTGCATGTATGTGAACAGCATAACTCAAAAACTAAAAGATGGATAAATACCAAAATTGATATTTAGATTCAGTACCTTCCAAAGATACGACGCAAAGATTTTCAAGAATATCCCCCATCCCAAACTACCCTTTAAATAGAACTTATTTCGAAATGTTTATTTTCTAAAGGATAGCTGTAAGGATTTTGATTAAAATACCATCTATTCAATATATTTGCATATAAATAAAATGTATATCTTGAATTTTGTGGGAATAGCCTGTGAAGTCTTCTTCATTCGGATGGAAATTTGTATAATCTTGTGTAGCTGGTAAACGTGCCACACAAAAACTTTAGATCTCTTGAGGCAGTATTTTTAACATTTAAATGATTTCAACTAATTATATAATATATAAATTCAATAACAGCCCGCCTTAAAGCAATATGTGTATGTAACAATATATAAAAAGTGTATATTACAGTCATTGTATATGTTATATTACATAATTTAATAATGTAGGAGCTGTGAGAATAATAGGTTAAAAGTTGCTAACAATGTGGTAACCTTGAGGCAATAATTAGTAAGATAGTTTAATAATGCTACTAGTCATCATTGGAGCAACAATAATGTAAATTTTGAGACAGTTTATATATAGCCAATCAACAACCAGAAAAAGCTTTAGTTAAATGAAGGTATTCTATTGGAATAGGATTAGCCAATCATAAACTGAAATATAGCAACATTTACAAATTCAGAAGACAGTGTTCCTAACCGGACGTGAGATGCGTCCTCGAGAAATTTAATACGTATTCAGTGTGAGACGAAAAATAGTTTACGTATTAAAAAGTGTAAGTAATTAACAAAAGAAACTCAGAGTGAAGTGTTATTTAAGTAGTGTCAAGCATTAATAAATGGAGTGAAGAAAAACTTAAAATCTGTGTAAGCCTACATTCTTCAGTCGCACCGCTCCCTGCCAAGACATCCATGTCTCTAACAATAAATATTGACGCAGCCGAGGCAAACATAAATATATAATATTTAAAGAAACAGTCCAATTACAGAGTTAATATTTTTAAACTTGGGGCAAAGGCCACCGGAAAGTACATTTAGGGCGAAGGCTACCGAAAACTTTTTACCATACGTGCGGTTGCAACTACTTCAAGTTCGGCTCCCCAACAGTCGAAATACAATTCAACTCCTTCAATACAACAACAATCTTCAAATTGGCTCCCAAAGCGTGAGGCAAATAATAACAATACAACCTCTTCACTCTTTGCAAAACAATTTACTTCAAATAGGCTTTAGTAAGAATAGTTTGTATACCCACTAATAAGCGCTAGAGGGTAGAGAAAGTCATGTGAATGTAATAGATTTTTTTCAGGTAAACCATAGGGCGTTTTTAAATTCACTTTGAGATAACATAGCGCATTGGCGACTTACAATTAAGCCCCGAGCTGCATAGTTAACCACTAAACCAATGGATGTTGCCAGGTCACGGAACATTAGCCTACACACGACTTGGTGGAACAGCAACCGTCATCAGTGTTGCTTGTTTGAACTTGACAATGTTTTAAGCAATAACTTTGAGGTGTTATGTGACCGTAATTCTGTTTCATCAAATAGTATTCACATCACGTCTCAACCTCCTGCATGTTGCTATACACCTGCAACAAAATGTGTGTTCAAACAGCTTCTTCCAATGTTGATCAAGATCAAGGTAATTTATCTGTGAAATTTGGAAAATCCACCATAGGTATGTAAGACAACAACCTGTTGAACTTTGTGCCAGTTATTACACATAATAACTCTGATGTTTTTGCCGTGTTTCAAAATTCTATATTGTATAGTTATTATTTAAATATTAATTTTTATTGTTTAAGCTTATTGTTCAAATAGAAATACCCCACATAATGCATTTTTAAAAACATTCACATAAAAACTCAGGTTTTACAGTAAATACGTTTATAATAACATCTGTTATATGGTCCATATCATAGGTTTTATATTAACCCCTAATTATTGTAGAAAAATTATTACTTTTTGCACTCTTCAAAATGCTTGTTTTTCAGAACTTAATTATTTATTTCTCAAAATTGGAAGATCTTAAAAAAATAATTTGGTTATTTCCTTTAATATAGTTTTGAGTCAACACAAAAACCTTTGACACAAATTAGTAAAACCACAGTGTGGAGCATTTTAAGTGTGGAAAATGAAGTAGTTTCTGCCCCACGTATGGACGCCAAAATTTGAAGAAGTTATTTTTACGTTGTTATTTTGCCCCACGCTTTGGGAGCCAATTTGAAGGTCTGTTGCTGCTACGTATGGAAAGTCAGTTTGAAGAAGATGTATTATATTTCGACTGTTGGGGAGCAGAACTTGAAGTAGTTGCCACCCCACGTATGGTAAAAAGTTTCCAGTAGCCTTCGCCCCAAATGTACTTTCCGGTGTTTAAAAAATATTAACTTTGTAATTTTGACTGTTTCTTTAAATATTATATATTTATGTTTGCCTCGGCTGCGTCAGTATTTATATTTTTTTTAGAGACAATGTCTTAGCAGGGAGTAGTGCGACTGAAGAATGTAGGCTTACACAGATTATAATTTTACTTCACTACTTTTATTAATGCTTGACACGATTTAAATAATACTTCACTGATATATATATATATATATATATATATAGAGAGAGAGAGAGAGAGAGAGAGAGAGAGAGAGAGAGCTGTGAGATTTTTTTATTAATTACTTGCACTTTTAAACACGTAAACTATTTTTGCCTCACACGAATACGTATTAAATTTCTCGAGGACACATCTCGCGTCCGGTTAGGAACACTGTCTACAACCAACGCGTCCAGTTATGAGCGCAGTCTACAAGCAACTGACAGGATTTCCACCGCCTAAATTTGTAAATTTCTGTATTTCAAGTCTCTGATTGGCTATTCCTAATCCAGTAGAATACTTTTATTTAACTTAAGCTTTTTTCTGGTTGTTGATTGGCTATTTTATAAACTATCTCAAAATTTACATTATTGTTGCTCCAATAATGACTAGTAGCATCATTAAACTTTCTTACTCATTACTGGCTCAAAGTTATCTCATTGTTACCTCATTGTTAGCAACTTTTAACCTATTATTCTCACAGCTCCTACATTATTAAATTACGTGATACATTCACATAACATTATTGAACATGTATACAATAATATAAACATATACAATGACTGTAATATACACTTTTTATATCTTGTTACATACACATATTGCTTTAAGGCGGGATGTTATTGAATTTATATATTATATAATTAGACTGAAATCAAAGTGTTAAAAATATTGCCTCAAAAAATGCTAAAAAAAGCCTTGTGAGAAAACAGGGTTTAAAGTTAGGCGCACCCATTAAGCATGCACCTCTCCATTTATAGTGGAAAAAATATATGTTTTTTTAAAGTTTTCAATTCACATTATTTCATAATGGAAAAACACATTACTTTTTTTAATTTTTCACAGTTGTTGGTGAAATTTCTCATATGCATTACTTTAACGTAAGTACGGTACATAGAAGTAAGCATCTTCTGTGTAAAAAGTTATAGAATAAAAATATAAAATAAACGACATAAGTGTGATTGTAATTGTTCGGTATTTTTTCTTTGTTTATTTCTGCGCAGACCTGGTGAACATGGGTAGATTGTCGGCTTCTGTTGCTAGTTCTGTGTTTGAAACGTTTTACAGCTCGCAGATGACTGAAGGAGGAGGAAAATAAAGGAAAGTCTTTCATTAGAGTGCACTGGAAAATAAAACACAACCACACAGAAATTAAACTTCCTGAGGGAGCCATAAAAGCCTCTTTCACATCCACCAAAGACATGTCAGAATCTGCCCATCAGCTATAGGGTTTAGAACCACAACATGACATTTCTCAGCTGTTTGGAAACGTAAGAGCTACCGTGCAAATTGCTTTTATCCACTACTATCGTTTGTTTCGTGCTCCTAGCAATGAGTTTAATCATAGTACCGAATTAAAACGTTACAATCGATTGCAAGAATCGTTTTATTCCATTTCTGAACCTAGACTTCAAGTAATAATAATACAGACTTTAATTATTATTATTATTATTATTATTATTATTATTATTATTATTATTATTATTATTAAAAACTTGAGTATTAAGGGAATATCATAAACACGAAGTCAGAACTACATGCTACTTTTAGACATTAAACTGCAACTACATACATGTTTCATGCTCGCTCTCAAGTATAATGTCATTGGTCAGCTTTATAAATTGTAATCTAACGGCATACAGATAACAACCTTTAAAAATCCAGCAACTAAGTAGGTGCACTCGAGTATCCATTAGAACCTCCTCAGGAATATATATTTCTCATTTCGTACACGTTTCAATTTACACTTATACAGAGAGGGCCAAAAGACTACGAACCGACTGCGCGGTGTTTTTGCTGTCCGCGTCCTCGGCGCTCGTTACCGCCTGCCGCTATCATAGAAAGGCTCGGATGAAACCATACATTTTTAAAACTACTTTTAAAGGCTTTACTTACCAACTTTATGAAAGTGTGTTTGAGAACAGAATTATTAGTAGAGATTTGTGGCCCCCTCCGTCCCCCGACCTAACCCCCTGCGATTTCTACCTCTGGGGTAACTTAGAACAAAGCATACAAGACAAACCCACACACCCTGGAAGAACTAAAACAAAATATCCGCCAGGAAATTGCCAGCATTTGCAAGTGAACTACGGCGAGTGATGGATAGTTTCCTAAAGAGGTGCCAAAAATGTATAGACAAGACGGTGGCCAGTTTCAGCATCCTTTTTCATAAAGTTGGTAAGTAAAGCCTTTAAAAGTACTTTTAAAAATGTTGTATGGTTTCATCCGCGCCTTTCTATGATAGCGGCAGACTGTAACGAGCGCCGAGGACGCGGACAGAAAAAATCACCGCGCAGCCGGTTCGTAGTTTTTTTGGCTCTCTCTGTACTATCTGCCATAAATTTCAGCTCATTTATATCCATTATCACCAAGACAACCAGCATTGGTGCCACCATGTTCTCGTCCAACAACGATAAACTACACATTTAATTAATAATTATCTGACTTACGTTTTAGTAGCGGGTAAAATATTGTTTGCCTCACGAGATTAAAATATGTTTAAAATTTCGTGAAAATTAACAACCTCAGCAAGCCTCGGACGTTAAATTTTTCATCCAGTATTAAAATATTATGCATAAAATTACTATAATTATGCCGAGTGTTGGTAAATTGCGATTTAATTATTATCTCCGTCTAACTTGGTATTGTTATTAGAAGAGGTAGCATGTAAATTGCGACTGAACGCGCGCGCACACACATACATTAACTTTAACCTAACCTTGGGTTAAAGCTAGAAACGACTGTACCCCGTATTTCGTTGCGGCTCGCTACGGCCTAACGACCTTTGCTCGCTTCCTAGTCTTTATTTAGGACACATTCAAGGGGTTATGCCTGTCAGCTGGATTGGATATTCAATTATTGCAGTTCATATTCGCCATTGTAAATTGAATACAGCGTTTTAACCACACCAGATTTTTAAAATATGCGAGTTCTAAGTCTGGAAAAAGTAGGAAGAAGCATGCTCAGTTTATCGCAATTAACATACTTCCTGAGAAAGGGTGGTAATTGTTTAGGTCGCAGTTTGCAAATCCCGACGATTATGTCAAATGGCTCCGGCGATGGGGTCCATGGGTCGCGCTCGGAATGTCGTGGTTCATTCCGTGTATCGGTCAATCTGACCTCTTTTTCGTGATTGCCTTCCGTCGCAAATAAAAGAGGGATTGGATATTCAAAATCACGAACTGAAATTCAACTCACGGAACGAAATAAATATAAAATATGCATATAGTACAGAAAGGCAAACACGCAACTAAGGCCGTCTGACGGTACCACGCCTGAGTTCATTTCTTTCTATAAACCGAGACAGAGAAGCTTAACCCAAAAAACAAAAATCTGCAAAGCTTACAGGATGCAAGACGAAGACATGAGAAGCAAAATGCATACCTTGAAGCCTCTTCTTCTTCTTGAATATTCTATAATTGGAAAACGAGAGACAATCGCTTACTGCATGAAAAGTGTGCAGTTCACTAATATATACACTTTATGTCAAAACTCTAATAGCATTAGCTAAATACTACTTGCTTGCTTTACGTCCTTCCAGGTTGAAGCTACTTTGATGTGAATATGTGATCCTTCTTTTCCTTAGCATGTTCATTATTACAAAAAGATTGTCTTACGATATCAACAGTAGTGATGTTTACCCATGATCAATATTGTCTAAACCATTTCTAGACAAGCATCAATCATGATTAACGCAAGAGTTAGCAGAATAATTTTTAATATAAACACATTTAAGGGGTATTGAAAATTGCTAAAGAAAGTACCTTGTTCTTCTCTTCATTACCTAACACTTTAACATTCTGAATAAGTGTTTTGCGATATAAAGGAACCCATTGTATTTCACGGAAAGTCTGCTGTTAAACAGAATTGCTCAGTGACTACAAGCACCCAAATGTTCCAAGTTCTGGAGGTTTCTACTGTTATGTAAATCCCTTACAACGTAGGTAAATCTGTAAACTTACAGTTTAGGACATCTACATGTGAAAATAATGCTCTGAAACAACACTCTGCTGATCACTTCGACAAACTGCGCATCCATTTCATCTAGTGACTTATGCCACTGAATAAGGGGCAGGTTGAGGCAGTATTTTTAACATTTAAATGATTTCAGTCTAATTATATAATATATATATATATATATATTCAATAACAGCCCGCCTTAAAGCAATATGTGTATATAACAATACATAAAAAGTGTATATTACAGTCATTGTATATGTTTATATTATTGTATACGTGTTTAATAATGTTATGTGAATGTATTACGTAATTTAATAATGTAGGAGCTGTGAGAAATAGGTTAAAAGTTGCTAACAATGAGGTAACCTTGAGGCAATAATGAATTTGAAAGTTTAATAATGCTACTTGTAATTTTTGTGACAGTTTATAAAATAGACAATCAACAACCAGAAAAGCTTTAGTTAAATGAAGGTATTCTATTGGACTAGGTTTAGCCAATCAGACACTGAAATAGGGCAAATTGTACAAATTCAGAAGTTAGTTGCTTCTAGACAGTGTTACTAACCGGACGCGAGATGCGTCCTACAGAAATTTAATACGTATTTTGTGTGAGACAAAAACAGTTCTCTCTATATCAGTGAAGCGTTATTTAAATCGTGCCAAGCATTAATAAAAGGAGTGAAGTAAAATTATAATGTGTAAGCCTACATTCTTCAGTCGCACCACTCCCTGCTAAGACATTCATGTCTCTAAATATATATAACTACTGACGCAGCCGAGGCAAACATAAATATATAATATTTAAAGAAACAGTCAAATTACAAAGTTAATATTTTTAAATTTTGGGGCAAAGGCTACCAGAAACTTTTAACCATACGTGCGGTTGCAACTACTTCAAGTTCGGCTCCCCAACAGTCGAAATTAATACATCTTCTTCAAATTGACGCCCAAAATGTGGTGCAAACAACGTAATAATATTACTTCTTCAAGGTATTAAACACGATATTCTTGGCGACAGGCGGTCTGCTTTGCTTTGACACCTTTATTACGATCTACCTCGGTCCAAATATCACTGAGGATAGTACACAACGTCATCATTCTCCATAAAAATTTCTTCTTTTGAAGATTATTTTATTTACAACAATAGTAAAGTCTGTAGTTGCGTGCAATGATGGTATCGGCAGAGAAACACTTCTCCATGTTATCTACTCGCATGAATCACAACTTTCCAAAAACCGCAGTTGCACTGAAACAGCATCTACAGAATCTTGTTTCGTGTAACCATATCACTTATCTGCGGGTTTTATTTCCTTGTTTATTCTATTTAAGTTTTTGAGTCACCGGACGTTAATTTCTCTTATCACTACCATGAGCCATAAAGACTATGATGATTAACATGAGAGTAACTTAAGAATGAAGATACTAGAGAGAATTAACGATCAAAGTTTATAGGGGGCGTACCCAAGAAGCGGTGCATGCAATTCAGCAAACCATGTTTATCATTCCAAATGTGAATGGCGCGTCAGCTGTGAACAGCTTGATACACTTCTCAGGAAGTGTACCCTTATATTCAGCAAAAATATTGCATAAAAATAAATCAATTGGTAGACGTGTATCTACATCCCTGTAAACGTTTCAGTCTGATATTTTAAATAGCTTGAGTTAATGGGTCATGAATTTAGCAGATTGAACTTTTGTGGGATGGGCCTTTTCCATAAAACTCAAATAAAAGAACGTCTAATGAATAAACCATAAAGTAAACATACACGTAAACAGAATTAAAAATGTTAAATATCAACAAACTTAGGAGTGGAATGTTTTTACATCTGTGGAAGATTCCATTTGTCTAAAACTAGGTTTGGATTGCACTGTGGCATACAAAAGTTATTTGTTGATTCGCCATGTGCCTCTACAATTCGCTCACAGTTTTCAGTGTATGCATTTTGCGTTTGAAAACCTATGCGATGTTTCCTTGTCTTCACATACCTCGCACCAGGCGTCCTTCGTGCGCAATATTAATGTTCACTTTCTCTACTACGTATAGTAAGTAGGGGAAGTATTGTATTCCACCCAAAAATTCGATACCGAGATTTCACCGGAAATATATGTTTTGAGACCCCCTGAATCCATAAAAATAAAATTTTTTTGAAACATGTATCTTCCAGAGATGCGACACGAAGGTTTTCAAGAAAATCCCCCCACCCCAGATTACCCTTTACATGGAACATTTTTCGAAATTTTTAATTTTCTCAAAAATGGCTCTAACGATTTTGATTACAATATCACATGTTTAAGATATTTTCATGACAAATAAAATGTATATCTTGAATTTTCTGGGAATGGCTCTAAAAGTATTCTTCATTGTGAACGACTTTTGCATAACTGGTAAACCATAAGAAATAGACAAAAGTTTAGTACACAAAAAATGTAGATCGCGTTAAAATACACAATTTATGTCATACTTTTTTTTGTTGAGTGAACCATTTTCGAGATATTGCTTGTTATTCCCTTAAATTTTCCAATACTTATGCTTTTTCTAAAATGGGAATTCGTAATTCATTTTTTTTGTCTTGGATATGCAAAGAGTATTAATCTGTGGCAAAGAGAATGGTGCTGCACCTAGCAACGAGCTATTAAGAGATATGTCTATGCTTAAAGTCTACTGTATTCCTATATTGCCCTTGCAAATACAAAACAAGGGGAACATAGTACGCCTTAAGCGATAGTCAAATATTTTTAGAACTGGTCGCTATGTGTAAAATGTAATTCTCTTTGCATGTCAAAAGATCGTTTCTGCAAATGTTTATCTCGATTAATATGAAATAGATGGAGAATAAGAGTTTGTAAAAATAGTTTGTACAAGAGTAGAGAAAGTCATGTGAGTGTAACACATAAGATTTTTTCTATTTGCACAACATGTGCCTATTTCATAATTTCTCCACTCCCGTGACAAAGGGAGGCCTGTTATCTTGGTATTCATAGAACATTCTCGATTTGATATGTCGAGCAAGCAACACAATGATCATAGCAAACAAAATGTGCATAACCAAACTGTAGCTGAAAATGGAACTTGACCGGAAGCTCAGGAAACTATTATTTTAATTTCAACTGAAGAAAAAACAATGAACTGAAGCTACCAACCAAAGGACATAGTGCTTAGTACGAAGGCTATCCCAGAAGTACCCGACCTAACAATGAAAACAACAATTTTGGGAAAAAACATCTTTATTCCTCTACATAGTCTCCTTTCAGCTCGATACACTTTTCCTAGCGATGTTCAATAGCTTCGATACTCTGTTTATAGCGAGAACCGTCGAGTTGTGCAAAATAGCCATCAACTGCAAACTCACCTCTTCATTATTGCCAAATCTTTTACCACCAAGCCATTTCTTCAACTTTGGTAACAGAAAATAATCAGAGGGGGCTAAATCTAGCGAATAGGGTGCATCAGGAAGCAATTCGAACTTTAACTCGTTGATCTCGGCCATGACGTTAATGGATGTGTGTACTGGTGCATTGTCTTGATGAAACAAAACTTACTTTTTTGGTAAATGCGATCGTTTTTGTTTGATTTCATCATTAAAACGCTGCAATAAGTTTGCATAATACTCGCCATTGATTGCTTTTCCTTTTTGAAGATAATCAATGAAAGTTATCCCACGCGCATTCCTAAAAACTGACACCATGCAGGTGGAACTGTCTTCGCCGCCTTTGAAGCCGATTCGTCCCTTTCAATCCACTGTTTTGACTGTTCCTTCGTCTCAGGTGTGAAGTTACGGATCCATGTTTCATCCATGGTTATGAATCGACGCAAAAACTCGGTTTTATTGCAGCGAAACATCGCCAACACTCAAACGAAACATCATCACGACGCTGCTTTTGTTCCATTGTGAGTAAACGCGGCAGCCATCTTGCGCACAGCTTTCTCATGTCTAAATTTTCAGTCAGTATGCGATGTACAGCACTTTTTGAAATGCCTACGATGTCTGCTAGCTCGCGCACTTTCAGTCGACGATCATCCAATACCATTTTGTGTATTTTCTTCACAATTTCTGGCGTGGTCACCCCATTTGGTCGACCACTGCGATGTTCGTCTTGGCAGCTCGTACGGCCTCGCTTAAACTCTGCCACCCAATATTTTACTGTTGTAAACGAAGGAGCAGACTCCCCCAGAGTAGAATCTAGCACAGCTTTAATATTAGTTGGACTAAGACCTTTCAAATGAAAGTATTGTATCACATAATGGTGGCCAGTTTTATCCATGTTTACACATTTGCTGAGAGTTCACTATTAGTGGCTGTCAAACAACTACTAAATAACGTAGCATCGTCAAACCTCCAACTTACGCTTTATAAGGGTGGTACTTTCTACCATAGTCATTTGTTTGGAACACAAACCGTTATCTATACGTCAAGTCGGTATTTCTGGGACTGCCTCGTATCTGTACTCTAACCAAGCGAGATGGCTCCGCGGTAACATTCGAGAGGTCCCGGGTTCAATTCCCGTCGACCGCCCACTGGTGGTTGTTGCTGGTCCGTAGGAGAATGCTGGAGTGGTTTCTCATCTACTACGATTTCCATTCCATCATTTCCCTTTCATCCGTTTCCTTCTCATCTTTCAGGTGTGCTTCTAGATTTCGTGGTGTATGGCGTTGCCGGACTGATGGTGCGAATGCTTGCTCAAAGGAAAGAGTACTACCCCTGGACCTAGAGGGCTGCTTGGTCGATGGTTCGTTCGTCTCCTTCTCTAGTCAGCTCCAGCAATGGGACGGGTCTTCAAATCTGGAACTGTTAGGGACTTCCGGGCGTCTCTTGGATGTATGTGTATAGTAGGATGTAAAGTTTGATTACAACTCCACCTCTCGGCAGCATTCGTTTTATAAACAAAAATCACTCCGCACCGTTTCTATTGCTTAAAGAGTACTGTGTTTACATGAATTTAGTCAATTCCACAAAGTCGTTGTCAAGCCGCTTTCACACAGGACTCCATGGGTTCGTCAGCGATGTGATAAGGTCCTATCCCACGAGGAATCTTCAAATGATTCGCTTCCGTTCTTAATTCCTTAAACCACTTTCATACTCTTCATTCATTCTGTGATGGTTCACATGAAACAATGTTGAAACACAGAATAATAAAGATGTATTTAGAATGTTATTTTTCAAGAACTATGCAGGTTACGGACTAAACATAAAACTAACTCTTCTTGTTAAAATGCTTGAAAGTGCCGCAGAAAGCCGCGAATATCCATTATCTGAATGTAATGGAAACAGAAAACAGGCGGATTACCATGATGGTATCAGGATTGCACCTGTAAGGAATGAAGTATTAACAAACAGCAATTAAAATCTCATATGAGAAGGGAATATCAAGCAAATGTTTAACTTTCACAGCACGTACATGTTCCTGCTTGTCATTAAGACTGAGAGGATCACGGAACTCTCTAGAGTAAGTTCTCATGAAAGCCAATTACCATCTCGATGAAAACATGCACCACGAAAACGCCTTCAAATTTGAATCTGATCACGTAGCACTCATTAAAACCTCAGCATTTGAAATCAGAAGATTCACTTACATGTGAAATCGAGTGTGATGGCACTAAATTAGAAAAACATTCAGCTGAGTCGCTTGAGCATGCTTAACAACTCTCCTTGGTCTTCTTCTAGGTCCAAAACTTCCTTCAGTAATAACACGAGTGCTGATAGTTCTTCGGAAATTTAATTGAGGTTAACGTTTGCTTATCATATTTAATGATGATAATCATGAGTTTGAGCGCCCAGTTGAATTACCTAGAAAAATTATAAGCAAGAGGGGATCCGGTAAAATATTCACAATGAGTGCACGATGCCTTCTTCCTTTTCTTTTAATACACTCACTGAAGGGACTTACGTGTTTCATCTCACATTGCGCGGCGTTAGATCCTGTACCGCTTATTTTATATTTTGAATTTATAGATACCATAATCGCCATTATTATAGTTTGTACCAACCGCATGGGAATAGGCTTCCTAGTGGAATCAAGCTAAGATTATAGGAATAAAAATCTGATGTGTTACACTCACATGACTTTCTCTACTCTTGTACAAACGCTTATTCTCCATACGCTTCATGTTAATTGAGATATCGAGATGTTAATCTTATTGCTAATTTTCTTGTAGATGCAAGGGGAATTGGTAGGTCAAATATTTTAAGAGCTGGTTGCTATGTGGAGTATTCCATTCTCTTTGCATTACCAGGACAAAAACATGAATAACGAATTCTCATTTGAGAAAAAGTATAAGTATTGGAAAATTTAAGGGAATAACAAGCAATAGCTCGAAAATGGTTCACCCAACAAAAAAAATGTATATGACATAAATTGTGTATTTTAACGCGATCTACATTTTATGTGTAGTAAAATTTTGTCTATCTCTTATGGTTTACCACTTATGCAAAAGTCGTTCACAATGAAGAATACTTTTGGAGACATTCCGAGAAAATTCGAGATATACATTTCATTTGTCATGAAAATATCTTAAACATATGATATTTTAATCAAAATCGTTAGAGCCATTTTTGAGAAAATTAACATTTTCGAAAAATGTTCCATGTAAAGGACAATCTGGGGTGGGGGGAGTTTCTTGAAAACCTTCGTGTTGCATCTCTGGAAGATACTGAGCTTAAATACCAAGTTTGGTGTTTATCCGACTGTTCCTTTCTGAGTTATGCTGTTCACACACACACACACACACACGGACATGTTTCCAAAAATGCATTTTTTGGATTCAGGGGGTCTCAAAACATGTATTTCCGGTGAAATCTCGGTATAGAATTTTTGGGTGGAATACAATACTTCCCCTACTTACTATACGTAGTAGAGAAAGTAAAAATGAATGTAGGAGAAACAAGCTACGAACTATTAGTTATTGAGCACTAGTATTTAAAACCATCGATTAAGTTCACTCTGATTGGTGAATAAGGCAAGAAAGGCAAGAATATCCAAATCGCAGGGAGACAATCCTGACTGCGGATGGCGTTCACTAACTTGAGTGTTGCGGACGAAATGTCTTTCGAAGAGAAGTATTGGTCTAAATTTGGGGATGGAGAATACAAGCTTTGGTTTTTAGGAAGCTGAATTGCTGCAAGTTTGTACAATAGTTTTATGACTTATGCTCCTATTATGTTAAGTATTACTTCGTGTTTTAATGATAGAATGCAGAAATAGCCACGCCCCATTATGTCTATTTTAACTGTAGATTCTAAGCTCTATTATTTTTGGTGCTCCACTAAGATAGACATAGCGTTTACTCATTTAGGAGTTTTTCTTGTACGTATTCCAAAAAAGTCTAGGCATGTAAATTACTGCCATGCAGAGTATTAAAATAGAACTACAAGTTTAGATCGTTGATAATTTCCGCAATTGACGAACGTCATCCAGAGTCGAATATTTCTTAATGGAGGCTAAACCCAACGTTGTTGTTTTAAGGCGAACAACCTGTGGAATTTGGAAATGCTGTAGGCATTTCTTAAGCAATTAGTTTGTTTTTTGCTAGGTATTTATGAGTCACAACATTCTGTGTCAATTTTTTATACTTTTAAATCATTTCTTTTGGTGGCTTCCTACAAGAAAAAAATCAGATGTGTTACACTCACATGACTTTCTCTACTCTTGTACAAACTATTTTTACAAACTCTTATTCTCCATCTATTTCATATTAACCGAGATAAACGTTTGCAGAAACGATCTTTTGACATGCAAAGAGAATTACATTTTACACATAGCGACCAGGTCTAAAAATATTTGCCTATCGCTTAAGGTGTACTATGTTCCCCTTGTTTAGTATTTGCAAGGGCAATATAGAAACACAGTAGCCTTTAAGCATCGACATATCTCTTAGTAGATTGTTGCTAGGTGCTGCACCATTCTCTTTGCCACAGATTAATACTCTTTGCATATCCAAGACAAAAAAATGAATAAGGAATTCCCATTTGATAAAATAAATATTGAAAAATTTAGGGGAATAACAAGCAATATCTCGAAAATGGTTCACTCAACCAAAAAAAATAGACATGACATAAATTGTATATTTTAAGGCGATCTACATTTTTTGTGTAGTAAAATTTTGTCTATCTCTTATGGTTTACCAGTTATGCAAAAGTCGTTCACAATGAAGAATACTTTTGGAGACATTCCCAGAAAATTCGAGATGTGCATTTCATTTGTCATGAAAATATCTTAAACATTTGACATTTTAATCAAAATTTCGTGCAGAATTTTTGAGAAAATTAAACTTTTCGAAAAATGTTCCATGTAAAGGGTAATCTGGGGTGGGGGGATTTTCTTGAAAACCTTCGTGTCGCATCACTGGAAGATACTGAACCTAAATACCAAGTTTGGTGTTTATCCGACTGTTAGTTTCTGAGTTATGCTGTTCACAGACACACACAGACTCACACACACGGACATGTTTCCAAAAGTGCTTTTTTTGGATTCAGGAGGTCTAAAAACATATATTTCCGGTGAAATCTCGGTTTCGAATTTTTGGGTGGAATACAATACTTCCCCTACTTACTATACGTAGTAGACAAAGTAAAGCTGGGTGGCCTCTACTGGAGCCCTGCACGTAGGTCAAAGAAGGTACATTGTGCCCTACCTCAGTTCTACAACAAAACAACTATCAGAACTTGGATCTGTACCTGCCACCTGCGCCGGGAAATTTTGATTATATTTTCGCCGTGCAGAGCGTGTTAAACAGTTACCGAATTCAAAGAGGTAGTTAATCACCTTTATTGATTCTTTTTTAACTAGCAGCTATCCGCTGATGTTGCCCCTTCGGTACAGACAACCCTTTGTGCTCTTCCCTGTTTGGATGGTGTCTATACGTATATCAGTGCTAATGAGTCCATGGTTTAGCATGTAGATAGAGATTCGATATAATTTATTATTTATAAAATATGGCTTCACGTTCCGGAATGGAAAACACTTGCAATTACAAGTATCCTAATTAATTCCGGAACTGTATATTTTATGTACCTACTGAGGCGTGTTAAGTGATTTAGAATGAGTGAATGATCACCGTTTATAAAATGTGGCTTCAAGGTCTAGAGAAAAAGCTATTTGCAGCATCCAGGGTATCTCAGAATTCAAACTAAATAAACTGCAAGTATTGAGAGTTCTAGATAAGCCTTTTAAAACAAGGATACTTGTGGTCTATTGGTTATAAATTACGTGCAGCAGTATGTTAACGATACTGAATTGTCGACAAAGTTAAAAGTTTGTGCATGCTGAAATAGTGTGTGAAATTGTAAAACTTGGCTTTTATGCTTTGCGGCAGCAGCTCCTGTCCGATGTTGTTTTGGTTCGTAATGCCCGTAGCTCGCGGCTTACCTTTCTGCAGCCTTCGTGTAGACTCTAGATGTTCGTCGTGGGCTGATTCTCTGCATTTCTATGTAAGAGCAGGGACTTTTCCTCGGTAAAGGAAACGTAGTTCTCGAGTGTGGTAACGGAGAGAAAATAGACGTGCTTTAGTTACAAAAAGACGACATCACTGTTATCTTTATTTGGTTATTTCTGGTAGTTGGCGCGACATCTCTTAAGTGTCCGGCAGCATCATTCTCTGCCTGTAGTTTCGAAGTAACTCCTCCAACTTTGGTCTCAACAGATCTATTTATAGTCGCGGGCTTCTTGGGCTAGTTAATTTCCTATTGGTGCACTCAACGCGTCTCATTATTTCATATCGACTTACTGGGATATCATTGGTGCTATTCCACCCCCTCTTGCTCAATTTTAACATAAATCGCGCTTTTCCTAATTTTACCGTTAAGCTCCCTCACTCCGGTCACGGCGAATTACCATACAAAAGGACAAAGGTTCTACACCCTCGCTGTACACAATACTTTTGCTACCAGAGAGACATCGTAAAACTCACTTGTTGCCGTCGAAGACACTTTTCCTGCATCTAAAATATCTCGTCGTGGGCAGTATTTTAACATAGCGCTTAAATTATTTACATTAAACAATTTATTACTCCTCTACTATTAGTAACCTAAATACAAATATATCATTAAATCAGTCTTCTTAAGCTACACAGGCAATAAATAGAAAAATAGTTGTACATAGCATAATTTAATTTCACTAAAAAGTAATTACTCAAATTATTAATAATTACATAGCTCGGGGTCGGCCTAGAGTTGCCGTTTCAGCTTTTGCCATTTTAAAGTGCAATTTTCGTTTAGTTTCTTTCGGATATTCTGTATACGCTCATTGAAGGTTAATGAAGAGATGTAAAGAGCATTTTCGATATGAAGTATACTTTTGGATTCAGGGTTTTAATCGTGTAATACAGGATTGATTTTTAGAAAATTAAAATTGCAAAATTCATGCACATAATGAGTGTATGTGTTATTTTTTCAGGAAAAGGTGTTAAATGTTACACAAAATTCAATCTTTGATTGTAATTGGTTATATTTGAGGAGTAGTATATAAAACGTTAAAGTTTAAAATTTCCAAATTTTACAAAGAAAAAAAAAGGATTGCAAACTTTCAACACGCATTTCACGTGAGAGTTGATTTTCATTCTTTGAAAACAATATTCTGGGAACGTTAGGTACATACATAGCCAGAAAATAATTATATGCTGTAGTTTTGTTGAACAAACCTATGATACACGTTTCGGCTAAAGTGGTTAAAATCTGTATATAAATTAAGGGTTATCATGCCCTTGGTTAAGCTTCGGCAGTATGAGGGAATAAAGAAGGGTAGTTCTGCAAAGAAATCTCTTAATCTCTCTCTAAGCTCGTTGTGGTTAGCACTTCAATTGTTTAATTGTCCTTTCAATTTCATGAAATGTACAAATTCAAAGTATAGGAAACCTCTTAATAACAAGGTAGGTAATAAACATGTAACGGGACTTTCTCTATTATTATTATTATTATTATTATTATTATTATTATTATTATTATTACTATGAAAGTGCACACATTCTGATGAACATAGTTTAGTTTCCAAATTTTAAAACACGCAATAAAACTTTCAAGTTGTTCGAGGGAGGTTCTCAAAGTTCTCCGTCTGTCTCAGAGATGTAAAGAATGCCAATTTACTATGATAGTTGTTAAAGTATAATCCTTCAGATGGCGCGCTGTAAAGTGTCATACGCGCAGTGTAGTCACTTGTTTGTGACGGTCATGTGATGAACTTGTATCAACATTTTCTACAAAACGGATAAAACTGAAATACGAGCTGTGATAAAGTACCTCGTTTTGAAGGGTTTAACCTGAATAGAAATATAACAGGGGTTAGATTCGTTTTCGGCGGTTAAAAAGTGGCCTGCTGGATTTAAAACGCTACGACCGACAAGATTGTAACAGAAATTCACAATCCGTACTCAGTTAAATTGAGTTTTATTTATGGAGGCTCTTTAACTGCTGTGGTCCTTAGCGTCCCATTCTATATAGGGCGTGAAAGACCGGGAATTTTGCTCAGAGGCCTCTTTATCAGGCTTGAGGTTCTTTTACGTGCCGTAAATTTACGACACGGGACCACCAGCTTTACTTCCTTTCCGAAGGAAGCCATGCTAAGGATTTACGCCCGAAAAAAACGCATCGCCCTCCGCCGGGTTTGAACCCGCGACCTCGGGAACTAGAGGCTAGCATGGTAACCACTATACCGCGGAGGGCGACTCTGTACTTAGTGGTCGCCGATTGAAGATACGCGAGTTGACTGATATTGTAAAGATAGTTCGATAGGCCGTATCCACTACTTTCACAGAAGTTTTGGGTATGACCAAGCTTTGTTAACAATGGACCAAAATTGCATTCGAATGAACATTTCTCAAGGATGTTTACATTTGCTTCAACGTAAGTTTTTCCGAAGTTTCATAACGGTAGACGAAACATGGATTCATAACTACACGCCAGAGACGTAGGAACAGTCCAGAAAGTCCAATTGTGAAAGTACACCAAAGAAAGCAAAATAGGTTCCATCTGCGGAAGTTATGACTAAAGTTTTTGAGGGCTCTCATGATGTTGTGGTCATAAACTACCTCCAGGAAGGACAGAACCATCACTAGGGTGTACTAAGTTACACTAATGAACCAGTTGAAAGCTCTATTCAGCTTCCAAGTGCATCCACAAGCGCCATAATCGCCGGATGTTGCACCCACGATTACTTTTTGTTCACAATCCTGAAGAATTGGTTGGATGGACGAAGACTCACATCAGATGATGAGGTTGAAGCTGAGAAGTGCTATTTTTCACATTTTGACAAATTTTATTTCACTGAGGATATTAAAACTTGATGGCAAAAAAAAATACCTTAAAACGTTTTTTTCTTGGGCAGACCGAGAAATTTTAAAATGCTCCTTATAATTGCTACATTAGAGGACAGTTAAGTAGACCAATTGTTATTTGTTAAACCTAGTAGTTTTCTTTCTATCGTCTTAAATGGTTAGTTTTCATGCAAGTTTTATCGACTGTATTCACAATTTTAAACTAAATATTCATGTTAAACATTTAAAAAGTAATATAATAACAATAATAAATGTAATAATATTAATAAATTTCAAAATAATAATAATAATAATTGTCTATTTACTATTTGCTGATACATACTTTTAGGACTTCTTCATTTAAACTTAAGCATTCAGAAACATAAACCTATGAACAATCTCATTTGCTACCACCGATGCATAATTTCAAAGTGCAATAACCTACGGAAATAGCCTGTGAAGACGTCTTCATTCGGAAGGAATTTTGTATAGTTTTGCATAACTGATAAAGGTTATGAGTTAAATAAAAACGTACCATACAAAAAATGCAGATTTCTTTAAAACACAATATTTGTTTCCAATAAGTTTTTGTGGCATTGACCATTTTCGAGATATTCATTATTGTTGGTTTGAAATTTGTCATTTTTACTTTCTCTACTACGTATAGTAAGTAGGGGAAGTATTGTATTCCACCCAAAAATTCGATACCGAGATTTCACCGGAAATACGTTTTGAGGCCCCCTGAACCCAAAAAAAGCATTTTTGGAAACATGTCCGTGTGTGTCTGTGAACAGCATAACTCAGAAGCAAACAGTCGGATAAACACCAATCTTCCAGAGATGCCACACGAAGGTTTTCAAGAAAATCCCCCCACCCCAGATTACCCTATACATGGAACATTTTTCGAAAATTTTAATTTTCTCAAACGGCTCAAACGATTTTGATTAAAATACAATATGTTTAAGATATTTTCATGACAAATGAAATTTATATCTCGAATTTTCTGGGAACGTCTCCAAAAGTATTCTTCATTGTGTACGACTTTTGCATAACTGGTAAACCATAAGAGATAGACAAAATTTTACTACACAAAAATGTAGATCGCGTTAAAATACACAATTCAAGTATATACATTTTGTTGTTGTTGAGTGAACCATTTTCGAGATATTCCTTGTTATTCCTTTATATTTTCCAATACTTGTTCTCAAATGGGAATTCGTTATTCATTTTTTTTTATATCCTGGACATACAAAGAGAATGGAATGCGCCACATAGCAACCAGCTCTTAAAACATTTGACTATCGCTTAAAGCCTAGCAATTCCCCTTGCATCTACAAGAAAATTAGCAATAAGATTAACATATCGATATCTCGATTAACATGAAGCATATGGAGAATAAGCGTTTGTAAAAATAGTTTGTACAAGAGTAGAGAAAGTCATGTGAGTGTAACACATTAGATTTTTTTAGAGTATCGTTGCTATTAAGTTGCTCCTTGTGGTGTCATGGAAAGAGTATGCTTTTAAGGACAGTATATAACGATTCGCATTTAAACATCTTACTATCGATCTGACTTCCACTAGCCCCGTTATGCCTGCAACGAAATGCGTAATGCAAGTGCTTCTGCAAAGATTTATCTGGATTAACATGCAGTAAACAGGAAAATATGCTTTCATAAGAACAGTTTGCACAAGTTATATAAAAATAAACGACAGTGGGTAGAGAAAGTCATATGAATGTAACGCAATTTTTTTTTCCCTCTGAAAAATGGCTGCAGCTATTTTGATAATAGCATGCATTTATAAGTTATTTCCATCGCAAATAAAATGCATATTTTTAATTTTATGGGAACAGCCTGTAAAGTCTTCATTCTGAAGGAATGTTGCATAATAATTGTGTATAACCGGACATCATAAGACATTATATAAAAACTTACTACACAAAACATCTATATAACTATAAAACATAATTTATTTCATATAACTTTCATGTGGCTTCATTCATTTCGAAATATCAATTGTTATTCGTTTGAGTTTTTGTAACTTTTATCTAAGTGCTGTCACCATTCCGTTGTTTCTCGCGATATCGTGAAAAGAGTATAGAATTTCAACGCCAACATATAGCATCTCGTTTTTAAACATCTGACACTCGCTTCCCTCTGGTGCCTACAATGAAATGTTTAATGAAACTATTTCTCCAAATGTTTATCTCGATTAACGCGAAGTAAATAGAAAAAAAAATCTGATGTGTTACACCCACATGACTTTTTCTACTTTTGTACAAACTATTTTTACAAACTCTTATTCTCCATCTATTTCATATTAATCGAGATAAACATTTGCAGGAACGCTCTTTTGACATGCAAAGCGAATTACATTTTACACATAGCGACCAGTTCTAAAAATATTTGACTATCGCTTAACGCGTACTACGTTCCCCTTGTTTTGTAATTGCAAGGGCAGTATAGAAATACAGTGGCCTTTAAGCATATACATATCTCTTAATAGCTGGTTGCTAGGTGCAGCACTATTCCCTTTCCCACAGATTAATACTCTTTGCATATACAAGACAAAAAAATGAATAACGAATTCCCATTTGAGAAAATAAGTATTGAAAAATTTAAGGGAATAACAAGCAATATCTCGAAAATGATTCACTCAACAAAAAAAATGTATATGACATAAATTGTGTATTTTAACGCGATCTTCATTTTTTGTGTACTAAATTTTGTCTATCTCTTATGGTTTACCAGTTATGCAAAAGTCGTTCACAATGAAGAATACTTTTGGAGACATTTCCAGAAAATTCAGGATATACATTTCATTTGTCATGAAAATATCTTAAACATATGATATTTTAATCAAAATCGTTGGAGCCATTTTTGAGAAAAATAAAATTTTCGAAAAATGTTCCATGTAAAGGGTAATCTGGGGTGGGGGAATTTTCTTGAAAACCTTCGTGTCGCATCTCTGGAAGATACTGAACCTAAATACCAAGTTTGTGAGTTATGCTGTTCACGTACACACACGGACATGTTTCCAAAAATGCGTTTTTTGGATTCAGGGGGTCTCAAAACATGTATTTCCGGTGAAATCTCGGTATCGCATTTTTGGGTGGAATACAATACTTCCCCTACTTACTTTACGTAGTAGAGAAAGTAAAAATATTGTTGCGACGCAAAGGAATTCAAGGGTACAGCACTCGCACAACTAAGATAATTTATTTTAAAGCATGACGGGGCCTGACCTGGGGGCGAGCTAATTACATTGTAAACTATCCAGGCGAAGTCTAAAGCATCTTAGTGAGTCATACTGTCTGTCTTACATTAACAGGAAGGGAAGGAAATGCACTTTCAGTAATTACCCATTTCAAACAAATAGGCACATTTATTAGAAAACATGACATGGTACCTGGAGAGGTTTCCCCCGAAGTATCCACTCACCACTGAAAGAGGCAACAAAACTTATACATACAGGGGTTTATGACCTTTAAGCAAATTCTTAATTTGTTCTGTCTGAGACGTGGCGGGGTTAACCTAATCGCACAGGAATAGTTGCATCATAAACATAATCTGTGAGTGATTCTGCACTCATTGCCTGAATTTCATCTCCAACGATTCACTTTTGTTAATCATTTGGAATTCATTCAGAAAACTAATGACCAAGAAATGACAGTCTGGCAGAAAGTCTGAAACCGCAAGGCAGAAGTATCTTTTAAATAACAAGGGGAAAATTTTAATTTCATCTTAATATAGTAAAAAATCTGATGTGTTACACTCACATTACTTTCTCTACTCTTGTAAAGCTATTTTTACAAACGCTTATTCTCCATATGCTTCATGTTAATCGAGATGTTAATCTTATTGCTAATTTTCTTGTAGATGCAAGGGGAATATGGTAGGCTTTAAGCGATAGTCAAATGTTTTAAGAGCTGGTTGCTATGTGGCGCATTCCATTCTCTTTGCATGTCTAAGACATAAAAAAAATGAGTAACGAGTTCCCATTTGAGAAAAAGTATTGGAAAATTTAAGGAAATAACAAGCAATATCTCGAAAATGGTTCACTCAACAACAAAAATGTAAATGACACAAATTGTGTATTTTAACGCGATCTACATTTTTTGTGTAGTAAAATTTTGTTTATCTCTTATGGTTTACCAGTTACGCAAAAGCCGTTCACAATGAAGAATACTTTTGGAGACATTCCCAGAAAATTCGAGATATACATTTCATTTGTCATGAAAATATCTTAAACATATGATATTTTAATCAAAATCGTTAGAGCTATTTTTGAGAAAATTAAATTTTTCGAAAAATGTTCCATGTAAAGGGTAATCTGGGGTGAGGGGATTTTCTTGAAAACCTTCGTGTCGCAACTCTGGAAGATACTGAACCAAGTTTGGTGTTTATCCGACTTCGTTTCAGAGTCACGCTCTTCACAGACACACACACGGACATGTTTCCCTACCTACTATACGTAGTAGAGAAAGTAAAAAGGCAGAACTGGAGTATGGAAGTTAAAAGGCTAGAGAAATGGTTTTATACAGGAGGAGTGTCCATTATCGGGGGCGAAGAAGAACTACAGCACATAATTCTTGTAAAACAACTAAAAACTGAAGGGATGAACTTATTAATCACAAGTAGTTTGTAAAAGACAGCAGATCAGCTTTAAACAGAATATTTAGAGAAAAAAGCAAAAGTGTGAGCCAGTATTTATATAATGTAAAACATAGGTGGAAATGGACTGTGAAGCGAGAGATGAATTTTGGTAGTTGGAGTGGCCAGGGCCAAGTTTCACTAGACAAACGTATTGTAATTATTTCTTAGCACTTTAGTAATCAAATAAAAATAAACCAGAGTCTCCGATAAGATATCCGGGTATCAAGGTACAGTGGTTTGAATAACGCCTTCATATTACCTTCAGAAATGCTTCTTGTAGAAGTGAAATTCTCTGAGTTTGTTAAATTAGGGGTGTTATATATCTTGAACTGCTATCTCAGCTTTTTGTAATGTGGTGTTAATTGAGTAGCATACAAAGTAAATGATTGTAATGCATGATAAACTGAGAAAAGAAAAGAAGCCGTAAACATTAAAATGAACAAAGTTACAACTAATACAAACGCGTTTGGCTGAACAAAAGAAAGCAGCAGTACTACCTGGTATTCGACACCTTGCTCTCCAGAAGCACACTGACTGGCGACGCCAAGTCTGCACGGTATGCGATGATCTGTTGCGTTTATTTTTAAAATATGCCAAGACCAACAATGACCCGGCAACATGACGTCAAACAAAATCCTTGCATATCTGATGCTTTTAAGCGCTCACTTAAACTAACATCCTCCCTTCTTTCACTTGTTTAGAATTCTTCTACAATTATAGCTTCGTTTGTTTCGCCAAAAATTCTCGCGCGTTTTTCAATACCCGCAGTGCAGAGGGATAAGGGCATAAATACCAGATTACGGTTTTGTAGACTCGTGTGCTTCGGCGCCACTTAAGCTGGTCACCTGGGTCCATAAGTAAAACCAGAAATTTCGATTAAAAAGTGGAACAAAACAGCTAATTTATTTCTGTTGATAGTTATACATTGGTCGTTTGGCACGGAAGGCACTGACACGGGTACCCGAGGTCGTTAAGGCATGGACTCGTGACCGGGGGGTCTGTGGTTCAAATCTCACCAGAACCTCAGTCAAACCTGGCGATTGCCGGTCGGGGTTAGTACCCTAGAGTTAGGCCTGCAATGTTTCCTCCCCAAATTTCCTTTATCAATCATAAAATTGCATTATCATTAGTGTCGCCGCCTGTGGTGCCGTAAGTAGCAAGAACGGGCGCTAAACACTATCCAAAAGAAAGGAAGGCCAAAGTTACAAGGTTCGAATCCCGACAGGATAACTTCCTCAAATCTGACTCTACTCCCAAGAGGAACAAACTGTAAATTAATCCCTCCTCTGTCTCCCTTATAATTTTAGGGGAAATAGATAATTAATGTCGAAACTTCTAGCAACGTTGGCGCTAAGATATCTTTATATGAAAAGTAAGTTTATGCTTATCAGCTCTAAGAATGTAATTAATTCAGGAATAGGTAATCTCTAATTTAACAAAGTCAAAACGATTTTAGCACTGCACCTACTATACTTTGAGAGGAAGTGACGAGGCGAGGGAGTACGAAGGGCGGCCAGATCTGTTGGCGACAGGGGCAGCGCAGCGGGGTCCCTAACGTTTCCAGATTGAACATTCCACATGCCGCTGCCTTCCTCCCATTTATCCTCATCGACAGGTTTGGATAGAATGTCCCGTACCAGTGAACAACAGCTCTCTCCTCAAAGCACATCCTCGCATACGCCGCACATCACCGTCTAACGCGCCTACCCCTACTACCCTTAAACGTGAAAGAGGAAATGGGGGACAGGATAAGGTATAATGCATCACTGAATGCGCCTACTGGCCTTGAAAAACTACGAAAAAACCCAAGATCAGGGTGGCTGGTCCAACGGCAGATCGAACACGGGACCTTCCGAATACGAGCCTAAGCCATCCCGTTCGATACTCAAATGAATTTTGGCGAGTTCTGAAAAAGAACAAATTGCGAAAGGAATTTTGCTCAATTTCCGTTTTACGTATCTGCTCATCCATTGGTAAAACTGGCTCCATATGTTACGTAAACACAGTTACGTAAGAAAAATGTCACTTATAGCAAGGGATAACACATCTATTTATTATTATTTTTATTATTAGCAGTACCGCCACCACTAGCATTTAGTATGCTGAAAATGGCACTATTGCTGTTACATTAATTTGCAGAGAAACAAATTATCGATTATTATCATTATTTAAAAACTGTGGAATAGTTGCCTTATTCAACAAAAATTTAAATAAATCAAAAAGACATTTTACATCTTCACTTACACTTTTACGGCACAAGTTTTTCTCAATGCTACGTGTTATATTTACGAACTTCGGGATTTTCTCGTGGGATAGTGAGTTTCTTAACTTCTCAACTTGGCCAGGCGGACAGGGGCAAGAAATAAGATTAATAATAATAATAATAATAATAATAATAATAATAATAATAATAAAATAATGATATTTAATTGTCATCAATAAATTCTTACAAAGAGAGAGTAAACATGCTAGCGAAGGCCTTAAACCAGACTACAGAAACATTTCTAATCTGAGAATCGAACCCAAAGTCATGCGACATCCAGATGCGTCACCAGGCTAGCCTTGCGTCACAAACAAGCTAATGTTTCTTCACACACAAAAAAGAATCTAATGTTTATTCATTTCTTGAAGACATAAGAGAACCTTTAGGCCAGTAAAAGAGCTCGCAAATCTATTCACCAATGATGATAATGATAATTTTCTCGCTTCTTAAAAAACTAATAAGCGATGCTTTTCTTCTATGTTCATTTCTTTAATTCCCATAATCTCTGCTTCGATTCTATTACAGAGCGAAAAAAAAAGAAAGAAAAAAAAAAGCTTTTTTCTTTTTTGATGTTCTATTTATATAACAATTATTCATCAGCAATAATGCTCATTCGTTTACTATCCTCATTGGATGTTCTTTATAAACATTAAATTCACACTCTCACTCATACTTTCAAACTTTGGAAAGGACGGGAAATAATGCTGGTTAAAAAAAATGCCTATCCTATTGCCGGAAATCGAACCAAGGGCTTCTGGATTTGGAAGCTAGCATGCTAATCATTAGACCACAGAGGTATTCTTTATGTTTTATACCTCAAATGTTAGGCTATTATCAACACAGCTTAGTTTCAAGTATACATCCGATGATTAAATTGCATTGTTTTATTAAGAAAAATCCGATATGATACATTCACATGACTTTCTGTACCCTCCATCGTTTATTAGCGGGTATACAAACTAGTCTTACTAAAGCTTATTTTTGTAACTACTTCATTTTAATCCGAATAAACTTTTGCAGAAATAACTGCTTACACATTTCGTTATAGATACAAAGAGAACAGCGATAGTCAAATGTTTCAAGAACTGAACGCTATATGCTGGTCTTAAAATTCCATACTGTTTCCATTAAAACGGCAACTCTAGGCCGGGCCCGAGAACAGTAATTCTAGATAACTTATTAATTAACTTTTAGTGATGTTAAATCGTATTATGTAAATATCTTTTTCTCATACTGCTTGTATATTTTAAGAAGGGTGATTTAACGTTATGTATCTATCTAGGTTATTAATATTAGTAGAGTTATAAATGGTTTAATGTGAATAATTTAAGCGCTATGTTAAAATACTGTCCACGGTGGAATGTTTTAGCTACAGGAATAGTGCTTTCGAAGGCAGAAAACCTAGTTTTATTACCTCTCTCCGGTCGCCGTGCTATTATTCCTACAGCGAGGGTGTAGAGCCTTTGTCCCATTATTTGATAATTCGCCGTGACCAAGTGAGTGAGACAGACAACCTTAACGGTAAATGTAGGAAAAGCCGCGATTTATATTAAAATTGGACCAATGAAATCCCTGGAAGTTTATTCGAAATAGTTAGACGCGTCGAGTCGCGCTAAAAATGTACCAATAGGAAAGGAAGCAGCCTCAGGAGCCTGAGACTATAAATGGATCTGTTTAGGGAAAATTCGGGACAGTTTTTGTCATGTGTGGTCAGGGAGAGATGCTGCAGGATGTGTGAGATATCGCGCCAAGACAGGGAATCCAAATAGTTTTAGCAACACACCTAAGATCCGCTACTCTTAAAGCGACAATAAGAATATTTAAACTTCAAGTCATATCCGCGCCATAGTTTAACAGCGGTGGACAGTATTTTACAGCGGCCATACCAGTTTTGTATACTACGAGTGTTAATTAAATAAAAAGAAACGGCAGTGTCATCTTTTCATAAACAAAGCAAGTCTATGTCTTCCTATATCACCACCCGAGATCTACGTTTTCCTTTACCGAGGATAAGTCCATGCTCCCATAGAATTTAAGAACAATTACTGAGGCTAGCCGAGGATAAATTGAAGAGAACCAACCCACTGAGAACTTCTGGAAGCAACGGGAGAAGCATCCAGGTAAGCCTAATAGCAACGGATGAGGAGGTGATCGCCGCAAACTGGCGCCATAACGTGGAGCTCGAAGGGAGGACCAGCTCGAAGGGAAGACCAGCTCGAAGGGAAGACCAACATAAACGGAGGACTAGAAAACAACGAATAGACGAAGAATCTTCAGAGGAAAGGGGCACAGCAGAACAAAATTACAACGCGAACTTCTAATCTACCTACGTGGGACAACAAAACAGCTGAGAACATCGCTTCTAGAACTTCACCAGGATTCGAACCCGGAACGCATCAGTTAACATTGAAAAAAAATACAGGTTAGAACTTTTATTCAAAAACAAACAAAAAGGCATGCAGAGTAGTGACTCAGTTTTGTGAACACATGTTATTGAGAGGGGGTAAAGTCATTACTAGGGAGGTAGAACTTGCTAACGGAACCATGAGTAGGTCAAGGGAAGATTTGGAAGAACTGAATGGGGAGGCTATTGTCAGCATAACAACAGATGGAGAAAATATGGGTGCAGCAGAAGTAGAAGTTAGGATAGAAAGGCAATCACCGATTGAGCAGGTCATTGACGCAGGTCAAAACCAGCTGCTAATATTGCTTCAACATTTGAGTGAACAAAATAAAAATTTGAGTGAACAAAGTAAAAATTTAGAAGGGAAATTAAATGAGTTGAGTAAGGAGTCAAGTGAACAAAATAAGAATTTAGAGGGGAAATTAGGTGAGCAAAGTAAAAACTTAGAAAAATTAAGTGAACAAAGTAAGAATTTAGAAGGGAAATTAAATGAGCAGAGTGTACAGATAGGCGAATATGTCAGAGAGGAAAACAGGAAGATGAGAGGGGAATTAGCTCAGGAGATGAGGGAATATTTAGGTGAACAGGTCGCCCGATTACAAAGTCAGTTGGACTCTAAATTCAGTAAGCAAGGGAAGGTAGTGCAAGAAATTCAGGCAGGACAACTATGTCTAAGAAACGATGTAGAAAAACTAAGGAAGGATGTAGAAACAGAATTAAGTGTTACCAGCTTAGCCATAAAGGAACAATTGGATGATGACTTAAGAGCTGTAAATGTTTCTTTAGAAAAAAAACAAAGTACCTTAGAATCTAACATTCAAAGGGAGTTCAAAGAATTTAGAATAGTGTTAGAAAAGGATCAGGGAAAGATGAATGAACTTTCGTCAAAAATGACTGAACAGCTCTCAAATCATCATGAAATTGTGAAGAGGGTGGAAGAGCATGAAAATTGTGTAAAGGAGTTAAAACGCTCTATTGGTAGACTAGGGATAAGTGTGAGACAGAGTGATGATAGCTCACCCAGTGAAACTAGCACCACTTTTAGGGAGGCAAATGGAGGCCAAAGTCCAGCTGCCGACCCATATAATTTCAATTCAGGGCACCAATGTACATCTAACCATGCAAGTAATGCAAACTACCATTTATTAAATGAGATAGGGGTACCTACTTTCGAGGAAAATTCGGCTGATAATCCTAAACAATACCTAAATGACCTTGAGGAGTATTTCCGTTTGAAGCAGATTCCGGACGAGCTAAAGATGTTAATCGTTCGTAAAGGTTTACGTCAAAGGGTTCTCCAATGGGTAAGATTGACTTTGGGAGAGAATAATAATTTTGAATATTTCAGAAGGGCATTTTTGAATAAGTATTGGAGTACTAATACTCAGAACCAGGTGAGATCTATCCTAGTTAATGGCAAGTACGATGAACGCGGAAACCTAAGCATGGTAGATTATTTGCTAACTAAAGCACAGAGTAGTAGGCTAATCGAGCCACCCATAAGTGAGAGGGATTTCATTAATATGATTGTACCACATTATCCAGAACGTATACACCATTACCTACTCATTGCGAAGCCAAATTCTATTCCCGAATTGATTGAGTTGGTATCATCATTCGAGACAAGTAGTAGGAACCACGTACAAAACTATACAGTTCGACCATTACCGGATAATTCAAGGAATGCGAATTGGAGAGGAAACGCGAGAGGGAACTATAACTCCAGAGAGAGATACTGGAACGACGTGCCTCAATCCGGGAACAGGAACTGTCAAAATAACCGTTTCAGGAGGGAAGGTGATAACCAATATCACATAAATGCTATACAAACCAGACCAAGATACAGGGGCCGTTTTAACTATAGGAGAGGCAGAAACAATGAAAACAGATCCAGGGAACATTATTTTTCTGACCGAGGGGAAAGCGATATAGGAGAGAGGTATGACGAAAATTACCCAGAAAGAAACGAAAGGAGAGAGAGACCTTCCCGGGGACATTTTAGAGGAAGCAGAGGAAACTATAGGCAAATTCAGAGAGAGGGAAATGTGGAAGAGACTAGCGGAGCACCAAATAGTGTCGATAACCCGGAAAACTAAGACAGGATCCAATCAAGAGCTCGGAGCGGATTCTAAGCGCGCAAAATTCTCAAATAAACAGAAAATGTGAAACAGGGCTCAAAAATGACTTTATACTGGGAGAACTGATAACTACTATTCAAAATCACTCGGAAAAGGATCTGACAGATTCCCCTAGCATAAAAGTAGTATTGTTGGATGAAGAATATAACGCTTTAATAGACTCTGGAGCCAATGTGAGTGTATGCAGCCTGAGGTTATATCAGAACCTGGTAAATAAAGGAATTAAGCTAATGACATTACCCATAAGGAACACGGTATGCCGGGTAGCAGTTAACAAAGAGGTTACCCGAATAAAAATGCAAGTAATGTTGAACATAAAAATAGGAGAAGACAAATTTGAGTTTATTTTTCTGGTAATCAATAATTTGATTTGTGACATTTTGATTGGGTGTGACGTTTTGTTTGAATTAAGAGCTAGGGTTGATTTTGCTGATAAAGTTTTGAAAATAGAGAAGAACAGAAATCTATTAGAAATCCCTTTTGTAGAGGGTATGAAGCAGGATACTTATAACAAAACCCAAGGAGAAGAAGATATCGCCGAAGAAAGATTTTTCGTACAATTAGTACAAACAGGTAGGAGTGAGAAATTAATTGCTATAGTACAAGGGGAAGAAACCGATGAGATGCATGCGTTCGCTGACAGGTTTTACCACGGGTATACGGAGCACAATGAGAAAGATTATGGTTACGCCCGAAAGAAAGAATTCCAAGATACCGCCAGCCAGGTAGAAGAAGTGGAAGAGAAAGTGACCCTTGCCGAGAACCTCACAGAGACACAAAGGCATCTATTAAGGCGAATGTTACAAGAAAACAAAGCGGTATTTTCGGACGTCCCAGGCAAGTGCAAAGCATACAAACACAGTTTTAAGGTACAAGATATTGCACCCTTCACACACAAGTATCGGGATATTCCGATTGCATTAAGGGAGAGAGCCAAACAAGTGATCGATAAAATGTTGAGAGACCAAATAATACAAAAATCAAATTCTCCATACAGCAGTCCATTATGTTGGGTGACGAAACGCAATGGCGAACTTAGGATGACGATAGATGGTCGAAAGATAAATAAACATACTCAACCAGACAGATTTCGGAGCGAAAGTGTAGATAAATTGCTGTCAAAAATAACCAAAGGCAAGTATTTCTCCACCATTGATTTAACTGCGTCATACTGGCAGATTGAGCTTCACGAGGATGTTAGAAAGTATACTTCTTTTTTATTTTTTGGGAAACAGTTCGAATTTTCGAGAATGCCTTTTGGTATGCTTACGTCATGTAGTGGACTATTAAGAGCCATCGATAAAATATTTGGCGACTCAGCCGACGAATTTTTGATCCAATATATCGACGATTTTCTAATAGTTGATGAAAATTTTGATGAGCATATTAAACATGTGGATTATGTGCTTAGAAAGCTGAGAGAAAACGGTATGACGGTGAACATTAATAAATCCAAATTTTGCATCCGCGAGGTGGAATTTCTAGGTTATGTAATTAATGATAGAGGAATGAAGCCAAACGAAGAAAGAGTAGCGGCTGTGAGAAGAATACCAGCGCCCAAGAGTGTTAAGCAGGTTAGGTCGTTTCTTGGAGTGCTAAATTATCAAAGCAAATTTATCCTGAGGTACGACGCAGAAATAGCACCTTTGCGCGAATTACTTAAAAAGAAAGTGCGATGGAAATGGGACGAGGTACACCAGAAAGCTTTTGAAAAGATAAAAGAACTATTTGCGAAATCAATTCTACTAGAGAGACCCAAGGACAACCTACCATATGTAATTTACGTGGATGCTTCAGGTCACGGATATGGGTGTGTCCTAGCCCAATCAGATGAGGAAAATCAACTGCACGTGATAAGTACCGCTTCAAGAGGTTTAAGTCAAATAGAGAAAAATGCTTCGGTCACCGAATTAGAGATCTGTGCTGTGTATTACGCACTACAGAAATTTAGATCATATATATATCTACAGAAGGTTATTATATACACAGATCATGTGAGTCTTTCATTTATGAAACGTTGTCGGCTTACGAGTACTAAATTATCTAGATACATCCATGAGATTCTTTCGTATGATGTTGAGGTGAAACACATTCCAGGAAAAACAAATGTCTTTAGCGATTTGCTGTCTAGGTTACATAACAACAGTGAAATACCGGAGAGAATAGAACGCCCTAAAAATGAAGTAACCTTGATGAGTATTGAAATACCCTTGAGTAAAAGTTTGATAAAGGAATTAAAAGGAATAGGGGACCAGCAGCGACGAGATGAGAAGTTAAATAAATTAATAAAAAAGGCCCCAGAAATAGATGAAAATATCAAGGGAAACATAGGGGTAAAAGGGGGCGTGTTGTATAAACTACATGGCAGTGAAATACAGAAATGGAAGACGTATATACCTAAGAACATGGAGAATGAACTCATAAACACGTTCCATCAAGCTCTAGCACATTCTGGCTCAGAACGCACCGCTTTAATGATCCAAGAAAATCTGTATATTCCAAAATTACACCATAAAGTAAGGAGAATAATTTCGACATGCTTACAATGTCAAAAAGCAAAGCCACTGAATATACAATACGAATACGAGACAAACTCCATACTAAGAGAAAAACCTGGCATGTTAGTGACCTTGGACTGTCATGGTGAGATGCCTTGTAGTAAATTTGGATTTAGATATATAGTAGTGTTAATAGATGTATTCTCAAAATTCGTGAAAATTTACCCAGTCAGGAAGATTACAAGTGAAATATGCCTAAGAAAGATCATGAAGTCGTATGTTCCACAATTTGGAAAGATGAAGGCAATTTTATGTGATAATGCTTCAATATTTACCAGCAGAAAATTTGTAGACACCTTAAAAGAAAACGAAATCACGTTGTATCATTGCTCAAAATACCACCCACAAAGCAATCCCTGCGAAAGAATAATACGGGACATTTCGGTTTATTTGAGAATTTTGGCCAATAAAAAACACAGTGATTGGGCAAATCACTATCAGCGCATCGAAAGTATTTTAAATGAAAGTGTGAGCCCTACTACCGGTTATAAGCCCATCGAGCTGATGAAGGGGAAATTAATGGAAACACTTGAAGGGGAATTACCACAGACACTAGAAGCTAAAGATCCGAAAACACTAACGGAAGAAGAGATGTTTAAGAAAGCTTTTGAAAGAATGGCCAATAAGGCGCAGAAAAGAAAAGAAAAGTTTAAGAAAAAGAAACGAAAACACTGGCTGATCAAATTGGGAGACTTAGTATTGGTACGGGACAAGAAAAAGTCTAGCATTCTGAACAAAAGGTATCATAGAATGGAAAATTTATTTAAAGGTCCATACCGGGTGATTAACATTTTTGGCTCGGATACATTTGAGTTACAAGAAATAAAGAATTCCAAGATCGTAGGGAGATACCATAAACAGTTGCTCAAACCGTACAAATGTTTAGAGAATGAGAAGGGTGAAGAATGTAATGAAAATGGTCAGGTTAGTTTTACTCGAAATGAGGTAGCAACCCTATGAACAAATAGTAAAGGTAATACACCCGATAAATAAGGAGGTAAAGAAATAAATAAATGCATAATAATTATGTATCAATATGTATGTAAATAGATTTAATTTTAGAACTTAATTTAGGTATTAGCGTATTTCTCTCCACCACAAGTTATTCGTGTGCGCGAAATGTATTGTGTAAGAATGTCTCTCGGAAACCTGTTTTTAAATGGTGAGAGGGGATCAACCATAACAAATGTGGAGTGAATGACCCAAATATAAACACCACTGGTGTGGCAGAACCCTTGTGAAGAAACAGGTATAGCGAAGGGTCTCTGCCAACAAAACAAACCTACAAAGGCCATAATCAGAGGAATTATTCTGGAAAAGAAAATTGTATCAAGTGCTGAAAAATTTATTCTTTTCCAGAACAGGGCAATTTGAAACGGCAACTCTAGGCCGGGCCCGAGAACAGTAATTCTAGATAACTTATTAATTAACTTTTAGTGATGTTAAATCGTATTATGTAAATATCTTTTTCTCATACTGCTTGTATATTTTAAGAAGGGTGATTTAACGTTATGTATCTATCTAGGTTATTAATATTAGTAGAGTTATAAATGGTTTAATGTGAATAATTTAAGCGCTATGTTAAAATACTGTCCACGGTGGAATGTTTTAGCTACAGGAATAGTGCTTTCGAAGGCAGAAAACCTAGTTTTATTACCTCTCTCCGGTCGCCGTGCTATTATTCCTACAGCGAGGGTGTAGAGCCTTTGTCCCATTATTTGATAATTCGCCGTGACCAAGTGAGTGAGACAGACAACCTTAACGGTAAATGTAGGAAAAGCCGCGATTTATATTAAAATTGGACCAATGAAATCCCTGGAAGTTTATTCGAAATAGTTAGACGCGTCGAGTCGCGCTAAAAATGTACCAATAGGAAAGGAAGCAGCCTCAGGAGCCTGAGACTATAAATGGATCTGTTTAGGGAAAATTCGGGACAGTTTTTGTCATGTGTGGTCAGGGAGAGATGCTGCAGGATGTGTGAGATATCGCGCCAAGACAGGGAATCCAAATAGTTTTAGCAACACACCTAAGATCCGCTACTCTTAAAGCGACAATAAGAATATTTAAACTTCAAGTCATATCCGCGCCATAGTTTAACAGCGGTGGACAGTATTTTACAGCGGCCATACCAGTTTTGTATACTACGAGTGTTAATTAAATAAAAAGAAACGGCAGTGTCATCTTTTCATAAACAAAGCAAGTCTATGTCTTCCTATATCACCACCCGAGATCTACGTTTTCCTTTACCGAGGATAAGTCCATGCTCCCATAGAATTTAAGAACAATTACTGAGGCTAGCCGAGGATAAATTGAAGAGAACCAACCCACTGAGAACTTCTGGAAGCAACGGGAGAAGCATCCAGGTAAGCCTAACAGCAACGGATGAGGAGGTGATCGCCGCACCATGCAATCGCGAGAAACAACTTAATTTTGACAGACTTTAAAAGAATGGCTAGAATTGAACAACTCGAAGCATTAATACGGGTATCTCGGAAATGGCTGATGCCACAAAAAAGTTATTTGAAATAAATTGTATGATTTAAAGAGATCTACATCTTATGAAGTACGTTATCGTCTATCGCTTAACGTTTACCAGTTAAATACAAGATTATGCAACATTCCTTCCGAATGAAGAGGGCTTCAAAGGCTATTCGCAGAAAATTCAAGGCATACGTTTTGTCATGTAAATATCTTTAATGTATGATATTGTAATCAAAATCGTTAGCTTTTTTTTTAGAAAATAAAGGGTAGTTTGAGGTTGGGGGATTTTCTTGAAAATCGTTGTGTTTCGTCTTTGGAAGGTACTGAATTTAAATACTAAGTTTGGTGTTAATCCGACTTTTCGTTTTTGAGTTATGTTGTTCGCAGACACACACGCACACGAACCTTTATCTAGAATGCTTTTTTTATTATTATTATTATTCGGGGGGCCTCAAAACATATTGTATTTCCGGTGAAATCTCGGTATCGAATTTTTGGGTGGAATGCAATACCTTCTCTACCTAGAAGGTACGTGGAAGAGAAAGCAAAAATGAAATCACTGCCGTAGTGACCATGAGTGTAAAGTAAAAGCATGAAGAAAAGGTGGCACTTTCTCCGAATTTAATTATCCTATCGAATACAACTCGTAAAGGATGTTAAATTTCCCTTCGGTAATTTAAATCATGTTTGTTGTCATAATTATTTCTCGACCTTTCGGTCTCAAAGATTTATCATAAAAAAAAGAAGAAACATTCGTTAAGCTCAATTAGCTTACCGAAAAACTAGGAGCTATTAAATTTAATTTCAAGTCAGCTGTGTTTATCTTAACAAAATGCAGATAAGCGTGTCAGTTCGAATTATTAATGTATTCACTTTCCCTGATCATAAATCACCGATGTTGAGCAATGGCGTAAACAATCGAGCAGATAAAAACATCGACTCGAGTAGAAGTGTTAAATCACATTTAAAGATGAGCCCCTTTTCCATTAAGCCATTAAGTTATTATTACCATCCTTCATGTGTTCGATTCCAAAATAAAACCTGTGGGAATTATTTCTGACTACGCGTGTGTGCAGATTTACCAACGAGTGACTCAGCTCTGTAGCATAAACAAACTTTTCTTTTCCTCGGCATGCAAAAAGCATCCGCGTTATTAATGGAGGTATCGCAGATCACTGACATACCGCATATTTATACCTTTCTTTTCCTTTTTTAGTAGATGTAAGCATTTGCTGTCTAACTTTAATGTACTGGTAGACAATATTTATTCTCTGTTAATGCATAGCAACAAATGCCTCCTTCTAAGTGTCCAGTCCTTTAAGGCAATCTAAAAACAATAAATAGGAACGTAGTAGACAAAGTACAAATATTTTTAAAAAAAAGTCTGATGTGTTACACTCACATGACTTTCTCTACTCTTGTACAAACTATTTTTACAAACACTTATTTTCCATATGCTTCATTTTAATCGAGATGTCGAGATGTCAATCTTATTGCTAATTTTCTTGTTGGTGCAAGGGGAATATGGTAGGCTTTAAGCGATAGTCCATTCTCTTTGCAAGTCCAGGACATAAAAAAAATGAATAACGAATTTGAGAAAAAGTATAAGTATTGGAAAATTTAAGGGAATAACAAGCAATATCTCGAAAATGGTTCACTCAACAAAAAAAATGTATGATATAAATTGTGTATTTTAACGCGATCTACATTTTTTGTGTAGTAAAATTTTGTCTATCTCTTATGGTTTACCGGTTATGCAAAAGTCGTTCACAATGAAGAATACTTTTGGAGACATTCCCAGAAAATTCGAGATATACATTTCATTTGTCATGAAAATATCTTAAACATATGATATTTTAATCAAAATCGTTAGAGGCATTTTTGAGAAAATTAAAATTTTCGAAAAATGTTCCATGTAAAGGGTAATCTGGGGTGGGGAGATTTTCTTGAAAACATTCGTGTCGTATCTCTGGAAGATGCTAAATAAATACCAAGTTTAGTGTTTATCCGACTGTTCGTTTTTGAGTTATGCTGTTCACAGACAGACACACAGACACACACACGGACATGTTTCTAAAAATGCTTTTTTTGGATTCAGGGGGTCTCAAAACATATTTCCGGTGAAATCTCGGTATCGAATTTTTGGGTGGAATACAATACTTCCCCTACTTACTATACGTAGTAGAGAAAGTAAAAACTTTGCTAGGGATTTTAATTTAATCGTAAAACAATATTTGAGGCATATGCTAGACCGTGTAAATTAAGTCATAGCACCCGAGGTTGCGGCTTCAAACTCGGAGGGGGGGAATGGATTTTTCGGTTATAGTTATCCTTTGCATGGCTTTCTATGGAAGAGAGGTAGAGCCGGTGGTCCCGTGTCGTAGATTTACGGCGCGTAAAAGAACCTCAAGACTGACAAAGAGGCCTCTGAGCTAAATTACCGGTCTTTCACGTCCAATATAGAATGAGACGCTAAAAAACATAGTAGTTAAAGAACGTCCATAAATAAAACTCAATTTGTTTTCCACGCTAGAGCCATATAGCACTGCATGCTCTGGTGGCAGACAGCAGATGACTATACTAGAACACCATTTATTACAGAAAACCCCACTAGAGGTCACTATGCTTCATACTTGGGATGATAGGTACAATCAGCCATCGTTTAACAAAGCAAAGCTTATCGTGAAATACATGTTACCCCTGAAAAAAGCCTTTTACCGGAAAAAAAATTCCTCAAAATTACTCTAAACTATTTTGAATAATATCCTAAGTTAGGGATATTAGCATGATGAACAAAAACATTGCCTTGAATTTTCTGTAAATAGCCGGCGAAGTCCTCTTCATACTGATTGAACAGGGAAATCAAAGAGGATTGACAAAAGGTTACTACAGAAAATATTTAGAGGTCGCTAAATACATAATTTGTGTCAAAATATTTTTCTTAGCGTTAGCTCTTTTCGCAATATTCTGTTTGACATGCTTACACTTTCCTAAGTACATCATTAGATGGACATGGTTGAAAGTTTGCGATTCTTCATTTTTGTTTTCAGTCGCAAGCACTAAACAATTGAATGCTGTTTCCGCATATTTTAGTAACTAAGCACTTACTGAAATTGTTCCTAGGTAAAAATATATCGTAATGTAGATAGAAGAATCTATCTAGCTAATGAGGAATATTTGTGAATTTGTCATGGGTAGAGAAAGTCGTGTGTGTGTTCATATAAGGTTTCTTATAATTGTTGATATTTCAAGCACATTTCATGCGAGTTATTTGATTATCTCATTTTACTCACGAAATAGCCAAAATAGATGCTGCTGGAGATCCAGATTCTCTGCAGATGGATTTACCCCCAATTTCATAGCACGTGAATCTATTTAAGAAAATGTGGAGCTCGAGTTGTATTTTGAGTATTTCACGAATAAAATAATAACAAACTGACGCATTGCATTCGCATTGCTTACTCTACTCACTCTTCCTCAAACTATCTTTACAAAAGCTATTCTCCATCACAGTTTTCGTTGTAGGTACAAAGTCGTCCTCCGTGGACTAGTGGTACCGTGCTAGCCTCTAGTTCCCAAGGTCGCGGTTCAAATCCGGCGGAGGGCATGGCTTCCTTCGGAAGGAAAGTAAAGCCGGTGGTCCCGTGTCGTATATTTACGGCACGTAAAAGAACCTCAAGCCTGATAAAGAAGCCTCTGAGCAAAATTACCGGTCTTTCACGCCCAATATAGAATGGGACGCTAAGAACCATACTAGTTAAAGAGCGTCCATAAATAAAACTCAATTCAATTCAACTCTGGTCAGAGTGACCGGTCACGTGAGTCGAACCCGGCACCTCCCGAATGCGAGCCTCACACGATACCGCGGAGCCATCTCGCTCTATTCCCAGCTAAATCAAGATACATATTTAATTTCTCAAGTAAATATCTTAAACGCGTTTTTTAAATCAAAATCGTTAGACTTTTCTGCGAAAATAAAAAATAACGAAAATTGTTTATGTAAAGTGTAGTTCTTTTCTTGAAAATATTCGTGTTACATTCTTAGAAGACTCTGAACTTAAACACCAAGTTTGGTATTTAGCCGACGTTACCTTTTTGGGTTATGCTGCTCACAGACACGCGCTCGCGTTAGGACTTTTTTTTTTTTCTGAAAATGCTTTTCTTGGATTCAGGGAATCTCAAAACGTTTATTTCCGGTGAAATTACACGAGTGAAATAACCACAACATTTCAACTGTCTTGAGCGTACGTATGGTGTTTGTATTGCCACGAGGCCTTGCAAGAATTTCTGGATCAAAAGCCAGGTTTCAACATTTAATACACGGCCGACGGATGTTTGACTCATCAACGTTGCTTTATCGTATCGAGGATATTATCGATCTCGTGTGGGAAACTGACTCACCTACTTAGTGTTTCCGCCCCTTAACCTCTTCGTCATCTCCCCTTATTTTCCTCTTCAAGGAACAATAAAGATAACCTTGCTCTGTCTGCAGCTCAGGACATTATTCTCAGAAAACAATATAATCGAGTTGACTGCAGTTTAACGCTGCCTGTGCATGCGTGGAAAAGTCGACCATGGCACTCCTGCAATAAAACATAACAGCTGAGGTGTAACAGTCGCACAAGCTTCTACGCCATTTCCTAACAATTCGACCTATTCCCTTTTACTTTCTCTAACACGTTCCTATTAGGTAGAGGAAGTATTGTATTCCACCAAAAAATTCAATGTCGAGAGTTCACCTACATGTTTTGAAACCCTGAATAAAACAATTCTAGAAACAGCCCGTGTTTGTGTGTGTGCAAACAGCATAACTCAAAAACGAAAAAGACCGATATATATTAAATTTGGTATTTAAGTTCAGTAACTTCCAATGATGCACATTAAGATTTTCATCAAAACCCCCACCCAAACTACCCTTTACATGGAACATTTTTCGACATTTTCTCAAAGCTGGCTTCATGAATACATTACCTTATCGTAACGGGAAGGGAAATATTGACGTTAAGTAATGCCACGTATTAGACTTCCATATTACTTACGTACGTTAAGTTCGTGTAATCCCGCCTTAACTCGAGGTTACACCCGTGTTGTGGACGTATCCATTATTTGTTATGGGCATGCCTTCTGTGAATGCTAATTGTCACTGCCTTTTGAACTACATTAATGATCGCAGGAATTAGTCCAGGGAACGAACGCATTAAAGTTTCTATCATTCATCCAAAGAATTAAGGTAACACTCCTATTACGAAGCTTTCCTCAAATGGAATTCGAACCTGTTTTCGCTGCATTAGAGGCAAGGTAGTCCCATATTCTAACGGTGGCTAAAATTGTTTTGATAAAGGCACTTTTAATGCTTTTGTAAAGATAGGTCATCCTTAGGGCTGCCATACGTCCTCTTTTACCCCGGACGTGTCCTCTTTTCTAAGTTAAAAAAAAAAAAAAAAAAAAACAGCGTCCGGACAGATTTTACGAAAAAGGGCGGTATGTCTTCCTTTCCTTAATCAAGGGGGAGGGGAACTATTTTAAATGCAACCTCGCTGTGTTGCTTACGGAATATTTAGAATTCTACGCTTTTGTTGGTAAATACAGTTCAGAGTTACAAAACGTTATCAAAAACTGTTTCATTAAAAAAGTAAATCCTAGTTTCTCTCGTTCGTCTGAATTTAGCGCGCATAATTTATCTAGTTTGCTCTCTCTCTCTCTCTCTCCCCAGTCACAACATGCGCAGCAGTCATGATATGATTGCACTAAACTGTGGCAGTTGACCGCCGACGATAATCATTGGTATTGTACGTTTTAAAATTTAATCGTTATTCATTTTAATTGCTCTATGGTGCAAATACTGACTGATATTTCGAGCAGGATGCCGAAAAGAAAATCCGTGTTTAATAACATACTTCCAGAAAAGTTTAAAGACTTTAGAAAGGAAAGAAAATGAGTGTGAGGCAGAATGTTTGATTTGTACAGCTGGCATGCATATATCAGTAGCTAATAAAGGCAAGCAAATTTATTATAGAACTTTTACAAGTGTCAGTTTTACGGAAACATTAAACAAAATATAAGCAGGCCTATCAGAATGCAGTTTGATTTTTATGTTAGGACTAATTCATAATTTTTTTTCAGGTGCACTGGATCTGCAAGCACATGAAAAAAGTGCTAAACTTTTAAAACATGTACAAAGTGCTGAGTCATCATCTAAAGACACTTCGTTTTTGCTCCAAAAGAAAGAAAGCAGAATGACTTGGTCCATGCAATAGAAGGTTCTCTGGCTTTTCGTGCAATGCATCACCACCACAGTTTCAAATCAATGGACTGCACTCGTATAAGGACTCTGTCATACCAAAGCAAGTTCCATGTGCTTGTACTAAACCTGAAGCTATTATTACATCTGTTTTGTCACCACGTTCAATAGATGTTACAGTAGATGTTTTCCGCAGTATTTCTTTCTCTGGCGTTGCCATCGATGGAATCAGTCATGGCTCTATGAAAAATTTTCCCATAGTCGTTCAGTATTTTGATATTAAATCAGGTGAGATCAAGACAAAAGTGATTGAAATGAAGTTTACCTACTCCTAATGAGAAATCAAGAGACCATTGCTACTTATGTAAAGAACTCAAGATTGGAAATAAAGTGGTAGCATTTGACGGCGACAATACAAATACAAAATTTGGTGGAATTGGGAGAGCTCTGGGGACTTGTCTTCAGTCTCTTGATAAGAAGTTTAAACCCGAAGTTGGTGAGGATGGGTGGTTCCAGAACGTGTGCAACATAGTCTTGATTTTGGTTTGAGCACATATGGATTAAGTTGTACCGAAAATGTGAGGCAGTATTTTTAACATTTAAATGATTTCAGTCAAATTATATAATATGTAAATTCAATAACAGCCCGCCTTGAAGCAATATGTGTATGTAATAATTTGTAAAAATGTATGTAACAGGCATTGCATATGGTGATATCATTGTATCCATGTGTAATAATGTTATGTGAATATATTACATAATTTAATAATGTAGGAGCAGTGAGAAATAGGTCAAAAGTTGCTAACAAAGAGGTAACAATGAGGTAACCTTGAGATAATAATGAGTAAGAATGTTTAATAATGCCACTAGTCATTATTGGAGCAACAATAATTTAATTTTAGTGACAGTTTAAAAATAGCCAATCAACAACCAGAAAAAGCTTTAGTTAAATGAAGGTATTCTATTGGAGTAGGATTAGCCAATCAGAGACTTGATATACAGAAATTTACAAGTTTAGACGGTTGAAATCAATTCAGTTGCCTCCACTCATAACCAGACGTATTGCCTGCAGACAGTGCTCATAACTGGATGCGTTGCTTGTGCGTCCTCAAGAAATATAATATGTATTCGTGTGAGACGAAAAATAAGTTTACGTGTTAAAAAGTGTAATTAATTAATAAAAAGAATCTCACAGCTCTCTATGTCAGTGAAGTGTTATTTAAATCGTATCAAGTATTAACAAAAGAAGTGAAGTAAAATTATAATCTGTGTAAGCCTACATTCTTAGTCGCTCCACAACCCAGCTAAGAGAAACGTGTCTCTAACAATAATACTGACGCAGCCTAGGCAAACATAAATATATAATATTTAACGAAACAGTAAAAATACATTTGGGGCGAAGGCTACCGGAAGCTATTTACCATACGTGCGATTGCAACTACTACAAGTTCGGCTCCCCAACAGTTGAAATACAATACAACTCCTATAATACAGCATCTACAAACTGACTTTCAATACAAACTAGTTCAAATTGACGCCCAAAGAGTGGTGCAAATAACGTAAAAGACAATATCTACTTCATATGTTCAATTGTTTTTCTATTTATATTGTACGTACAGAAGAACTAAAAGAATTCTGTGATTTTGTAGACATCACTTACCAACATTGTTATGTCATTCCAAAACTAAGATAGTTATTACTATTTCCTTGCATTGAGAGGCTGATCCATGTGCTTCCAGCTTTGAAATCTTACCTTTCTTCTCAAAACTCTATTCCTGTGGTATTTAAAACATTCTTTGAGAATGAACGGAGTGAAGCAAGATTATTATTTGTTCACACATTAATGCCAGTCTTCCACAACAATATACTAGAACTAGAGAAGGAATCAAATACTGTATCTGAAACAGTTACCATTTTAGTACACACTTCAAGACAATTCTTATAAGTAGTACAAGTTAATAACAAAAAGGATGATGAAAAAGAAAAGAGAACAAGGATACTGTCAAGAATGTGACATCTTTGAAGAGGAAGTTGTGCTGCAATTGAGTACATATCTAAAGAAGTGGCTGGTTCAGTATCAGCAATTTGAACCACTTAAGTGGTTGATATTGAAAAGAGTGCCAAATTGGGAGGAAGTGGAAAACTGTATTGTTTATCGCTATGAACAAACAAACGTTGAAGTCAATGACGTAAACTGCTTATATCAGTTCTGTAATTTCACTAAATTTTAAAACGACAATGAAAGGAAACAAAAACAATCAGTTAGTAAAGCGTGATGTGAATACTTCAACCGGTCTCCAAGTCTTACGTGCCACTCTGAACTTCTGAAAGTTGCTAAATTTTATTTTTCTATCCCTTGTCACAATGTTAATACAGAACGCATATTCTGTCTTGTAAATACACAGTGGACCAAAGATAGGAACAGGTTTAACATTGAAAATATTAAAGGTATACTGCGTGCGTTTCTATGAATACTTACTGAGGAAGGACAAATTGTTGCTGGAGATTTCATCAGCCACCTAGTGTTCTTGGCAGGATAAAAGTGAAAAAGACATTAGCTATATATTCTGTGATTGTAAAAGTGATCACAATGATTGAACTTGACCTCTTTTGAGTAATTATCAGAAGTTAATCATACCCACCTAGATAAAATAAACTGAAAGCATGCAAAATGCAATAGTTTTTTAAGTTTAATTGTATTTAGCCTAATATCCATGTTTATTTTATTTTTAATTGTTGGCATCTGTTAACCTGATAGTAATATGATGTGCATAATTTAGTACTGTCTAGTGTCTTCTTTTTAATTAGAAATGTCCTCCTTTTCCATTCTGGATGTATGGTAACCGTAGTCATCTGTTTGTGTTTCTCTAGTTTAGCAGGTTTGGGCGAGGGATAGATGACGAATGCATTAAACGCGGAAATCAGTCCGGGAAACAAAGCGCTACACTTATGCGATATATCTTCTCTAGGACAGAACAAACCACAAATAAAAAGCTCAGCCAGGTGGCATGATCCAGCCGGGATTTTAAAATCCCCGTTTCACTTTCTCTACTACGTATAGTAAATAGGAGAAGTATTGTATTCCACCCGAAAATTCCATACCGAGATTTCACCGGAAATACACGTTTTCAGACCCCCTGAATCCAAAAAAAAGGAAACATGTCCGTGTGTGTGTGTGTGTGTCTGTGAACAGCATAACTCAGAAACGAACAGTCGGATAAACACCAAACTTGGTATTTAGGTTCAGTATCTTCCAGATATGCGACACGAAGGTTTTCAAGAAAATCCCCCCACCCCAGATTACCCTTTACATGGAACATTTTTCGAAAATTTTAATTTTCTCAAAAATGGCTCTAACGATTTTGATTACAATATCATATGTTTAATATATTTTCATGACAAATAAAATGTATATCTTGAATTTTCTGAGAATGTCTCCAAAAGCATTCTTCATTGTGAACGACTTTTGCATAACTGGTAAACCATAAGAGATAGACAAAAGTTTACCACACAAAAAGTGTAGATCGCGTTAAAATACACAATTTATGCCATATACATTTTTTTTTGTTGAGTGAACCATTTTCGAGATATTGCTTGTTATTCCCTTAAATGTTTCAATACTTATTTTCTCAAATGGGAATTCGTTATTCATTTTTTTGTCTTGGATATGCAAAGAGTATTAATCTGTGGCAAAGAGAATGGTGCTACACCTAGCAACCAGCTATTAAGAGATATGTATATGCTTAAAGGTTACTGTATTTCTATATTGCCCTTGTAAATATATATTCCTCTTACATCTACAAGAAAATTAGCAATAAAATAAAGTCTGCAAATGTTTATCTCGTGTAACATGAAGTAGCTGGAGAATAACGTTTGTAAAAATAGTTTGTACAAGAGTAGAGAAAGCCATGTGAGTGTAATACATCAGATTTTTAATGCTTCCATAAGCATGGGTTTGCTATTCCAGCAATCGAGAAAAGGTCGCCCAGGTTCACCGGGGCGGAATGTGATCGCCACAGTGCCTAGCCGCGTATACGGCTTTGCCTGTGCGATAAAGAAGGTTTTAAAGAATATACACGAGCTTTTGATAATTGTCAATTTGTCTTGGGCGGAGTTTAGCTTTGTGCGCTACCATTGGCTGGGTCTTGGTGATGCCACATGGGCGGACTAGCGACCATGTGGTGACCAAGCCCAATACTGCTTAACTTGGGCGACCGCTTGTGTGGTCGTCAAGCCAAGCAGGCCGGTGTGGCAACAAAGCAGGATGGGAACATGAGGTAATGGTATGAGGTATCCAAGATGGCAGCAGGGCGGGTCGCTGCTGGATGGTTACTCATCCAGCTAGTGACCAAGTCCAATGTTGCTTAACTTGGGGGTGCTTTTGATGTGATGGATTGGGAGACCTCAGCCTCGGGGCCCAAGCCGTCCTTCGGCAACCGGTAACTCTTTCTCCGCCTTGGCGCTGTATGGTCATAGCGGCCCAAAGAGTGCACCAGCTGATTGGCGTGGTAAGTGAGTTTCGTGTACATGGTACGGGTTCTCTCACGTCCACGATGTATGGGAGACCGGAGTGGATGTGTAGGATGTGTGACGGGAATCTACGCCCGGTATCATAGATCACCCTAAGCGCCCTGTTTTGGACGGTCTGTAGCCTGCGGATGGTGGTCGCTGCCGCCGATCCCCAGACCTCGCAGCCATAAAGAATCAGGAGCGGGATAATCGCCTGATATAGGCGTAGTTTGAGGTGTGTGGGCATTGTGGAGCGGAATACAGGGTACAGCTGTCAGAGTGCGGAGTGGCCGAGGCCGACCTTTGCCCTGACATGTGGAGCGAAAGCGAGGCCGCGGTCGAGGGTGACTCCGTGGTATTTGGCAGAGGTAACCCAAGGGATTCTCCTCAACCCCAGCCTCAGAGACCGCTCGGGCCGCCACTGACGGACCTTCGCTAGGAGAAGCGCAGAGCTCTTCCGCGGGCTGATGGCCATCCTCCACTTCTCGCTCCACCTGTCAATGGCTCGGAACTGTCGCTGTAGTGGAGGGAAACAGAATCGGGCATTTTTGTTCTGTGCTTTCTGTAATACTCAGCTCAGTGAGAACACACTCGTTTTCGTAACAATAAAAACCCAGTACCTCACGCGATTATATACTCATCTCCATAGCCATCTTGTTCGCTTAAATCTAAGTATACACTTGTGTTATCTACACTCTTTGACCATATACTAACTTCGTTGATTCTGTGATGTTATGTTTGTTTGGCATTCTGAATTAGAGGTATCGATTTTGCTGCATTTGGTCCTGTCCCATCAAAACTGCTTAGAAATTATCCTGTGTTGCATAACAAGTTTCAGCAGTAATGTTAGGCAAATATAAAGTCATTCAAGAAATGAAAAATTAATTGAAGCAACACACACAAAGGTATAACTGTAAATTAAATTAGCAAAACAATAAATAAAATGAGATAGCAAACGTCTATTATAAATAAATCAGGGAAGAAGAAGATACTCAAGGATTCTAATGTCATAATTTATAAGGTGTTAGATGCAGATTCACATCAAACTGTTTCCAGAATCCTGTTTCGACTAAACAGTCTTGTTATAAGCAATAACTTCGTAACCAACTGAATTTTGAGGTTAGGATTTTATATAGTAAGTTTAATTAATAAATCTGATCTTCAATGATACTTCTAGGTTATGTTGTCGTGAAGCACTACAGGATTTTGAAACATTTATGGGAATGTAAACGGTTATAGGCAAAATAAAAGCAATAATTGTGGATTGGGAAGTCATAACTCATGAGGTGCTGGATGAAGTCATCAACTGTTTTTATAATCTCAGGATATCTACCTGTTTAGGTATACCATGAAACAGTTTACTTATAAAGTTATGAGTGGGTATTTGAACGTTGAAGTTACATTTTACATAGTAAGTTAATTAATAAAGCTGACTTTCAATGTTATTTCTGGTTATGTTTTTCTGAAGCAACACAGGAGTTTAAAACTTATTTAATGCCCATGGCTATGTGTATTAAAGGAAAGAACACCAATTCCTAGGCTATACTTAGATTTCTAGTCCATATTTTACTCATAACTTGAAATATAAACAAAAAAAACTCACAAAAATGGGAAACTTATATCCCGCAGCCACAGACGCGAATAAGATAATTTACGTGATGGAGCCGACTTTATAATTCACGTCGTCCATTACTGAATGTTCGCGCACATTTACTGCTGGTTACTAGAGGTGCAATCAAATTTTAAATCAGTATGCTATCCGTTTTGTTGCATTCCAGTGAAGAGGGACCATGATCGTGATGAAGGACAGACAAGTTCTGGTCTATCATAGAAATGTATACCAATATTAGCATGGTACATTCAGTGTGTAATCTTATGTTACAATATAAAGCAATACAATTGAATGCTTTGTCAAGTCTGCGGTGAAAATCTGTAACACTTTGAATCTGACCACAAAGTCGTAAAAACGTCTCCTTTGCAGTCATAAAAAGGCCTCCACTCCCGTACATTTTACGGACAAACCGTAAAAGTTGGCAAGCAAGCGGATACATTCGTCTGTGAAGACATACTCCGTAATGTGATCTTAATGTTTTAAACGACAATTTCATTCAAGTGGTAGCGTCTGAGGCTCGAATGCGGGAGATTGTGGGTTCAAAGCACGTGTGCCGACCAATCTGACTGGTTTTTTCATGGTTTCCTCGCAGTCGCCAGGTAAATACTGGATTGGTTATTCTGTACCAGTGCTATAATTTCATGTAAGGATTGCAGGAAACAGATTAACTTAGCAGATAGTACAGGAAGGCGACTATGCAATGGTATCGGCCATTTCTTTGCAACATAACATCTGCTTGTAAGCATCCACAGAACACCAATTACAAAAATTCAACTTGTGATTATAGTAGCAACAAACTATAGATGGCACTAGAAGAAAAATGGGGGGGAGCAAAAAGAAAGGCTTTGGACCATCTAGACTAGAAAGCATGCGTTTTCGTAAAGTCTTTATCATTTGTTTCACTACACTCAGCTCCGAGATGGCGAGGAAGAAGGGTCGCTCTGTCGCCGCTCCTGATAAGGCAGGAACCGGCATCCGCCGAGGAGATTTCGCCGCAGCCGCCGCAGCCTAGGGCAACCTACGCTTCGACCGCCGCCTCGCCACGTGCCACCGCAGATTCGCCGGGACTGCTTCCGCAGTTGCCGACAGCTTCACCGCAGCCAATGCCGCCGATCCTGGATACTGTCCAGCCAGCGCAGTCACAGCCTGTTCCTCATGGGAGGTACAGAGCTGTAATCCGAGGGGTCCCGAGGGACCTGCCAGTCAGGTTCCTCATCAGCGCAGCACGCCAACAGTGGTCTTCAGCCATGAAGGCCGCTCGGATCCACGGAGCACAGGGACCCACATCCCTAGTCAGGATCGAGTTCGCAGACCCTGGTGACCAGGAAGCGGCCTTGAGGGCGGGCCTGCCCTTATTAGGGCGGTGCTTACGCATCGAGGCTAGCCGAATGGAACGCCAGGTTCCCTGCCGACGCTGTTGTGCCTACGGGCACAACGAGAGCTCCTGCACGGCGAAACCAAGGTGCCACTACTGTGGCGCTTCCAGCACCACGTCTGCGTGCACGCAGCACGATCTTCGCCGCCGACGCCGCTACTGTACGACCTGTGGAGGGTCAACACATTTCACCGGCCAAGCGCTCTGCCCCCTGCATCCTGGCAGGAAGGCAACGCAGAAGCCGCCAGCACCTTCATCGCAGCCAGCATCACCTCCACAGACGCCGACACCAACTCCATCACCAGCGCCGACACCATCATCTTCAGCAGCGATCATCGAGAAAGTCCAGGGCCTACGCGACGCCGTTCAGGATCTCCACGCGGAGTTCCTGAACATGACGACGAAGCTTACAGCACTGGAGGAACTCATCAGGGACCTTCGAGACACCTCAGCTGCTCAGCAAGTTTTTCTAGCTGGGCAGTTCGAGACCTTCACTTCCAGACTCAGCACCATCGAAAACTCCATCCAGAACTCATCTTCAGCAACGGACACCATAACACAGCATCTAGATTCCATCGACATCGCCATCAGATCCCTGGAAGAGCAGCACTTCAGGAGGGTGTCGTTGGGAGAGCGAACCACCTGAATCAGGTGGTGTCTCCCGACTGGGACCATTCCAGGACAGTTGTCCTATGCTGGTAGGATGATGGGATTAGGGTAGCAGCACCAACTTCGGGCCTACTTCCAGCAGACAGCCATACCGGAGGCCCCAAGCAACCGCCGAAGGCCTCCGGCCAACGCAGCATACTCACAAGAGTATACCCGCAGGATGCAACTTCACAAGAAGTAAGCTCTACGCCTACCTACACCTTCCATACAATCACCTTTCCAACTCTTACCTAAACCCACGCCATTTTTCACTAGTGTTGCAGTCAGGTTTCATGGCTGCAACCTAGTACCCACCTATCCCGCTCCAGCCCATAGGGCGGAGACATCCATCTTTCACTTACTAACGCGGGTGCTATGCGGGACCGCAAAAAGCCACGTCATTCCACTTTTACCTTCTTCCTTTTTCCACCGGTGGAGGAGTTTTTAGTGGGTATGCCGACTATTGGTGAGTCCCACACTCTCAGTCCCGACTCCCATCGGGGCTGGGGTCAGTGATTAAATCATTTTCTCCTCCACTTGAAAAAAAAAGTTTCACTAGAATAGGGCTCAACTATCGAAATAATTAACTATATAACGGTAAATATTTCGGATATGGTTAATACTACGATAAAAAATCTGATGTGTTACACTCACATGACTTTCTCTACTCTTATACAAACTATTTTTACAAACGCTTATTCTCCATATGCTTCATGTTAATCGAGATATCGATATGTTAATCTTATTGCTAATTTTCTTGTAGATGCAAGGGGAATTGGTAGGCTTTAAGCGACAGTCAAATGTTTTAAGAGGTGGTTGCTATGTGGAGCATTACATTCTCGTCGTCCTCCGTGGACTAGTGGTACCGTGCTAGCCTCTGGTTCCCAAGGTCGCGGGTTCAAACCCGGCGGAGGGCGATGGATTTTTTCGGGCGTTAAAATCCTTAGCACGGCTTCCTTTGGAAGGGAAGTAAAGCCGGTGGTCCCGTGTCGTAGATTTACGGCACGTAAAAGAACCTCAAGCCTGATAAAGAGGCCTCTGAGCAAAATTATCGGTGTTTCACGCCCAATATAGAATGGGACGCTAAGAACCATAGTAGTTAAAGAGCGTCCATAGATAAAACTCAATTTCAATTACATTCTCTTTGCATTACCAGGACATAAAAAAATGAATAACGAATCCCATTAGACAAAAAGTATAAGTATTGGAAAATTTAAGGGAATAACAAGCAATATCTCGAAAATGGTTCAGCCAACAAAAAAAATGTATATGACATAAATTGTGTATTTTAACGCGATCTACATTTTTTGTGCAGTAAACATTTGTCTATCTCTTATGGTTTACCAGTTATGCAAAAGTCGTTCACAATGAAGAATACTTTTGGAGACATTCCCAGAAAATTCTATATATATACATTCCATTTGTCATGAAAATATCTTAAACATATTATATTTTAATCAAAATCGTTAGAGCCATTTTTGAGAAAATTAAAATTTTCGAAAAATGTTTCATGTAAAGGGTAATCTGGGATGGGGGGATTTTCTTGAAAACCTTTGTGTCGCATCTCTGGAAGATACTGAACATAAATACCAAGTTTGGTGTTTATCTGACTGTTCGTTTCTGAGTTATGCTGTTCACAGACACACACACGGACATGTTTCCAAAAATGCTTTTTTTGGATTCAGGGGGTCTCAAAACATATATTTCCGGTGAAATCTCGGTATCGAATTTTTGGGTGGAATGCAATACTTCCCCTACTTACTATACGTAGTAGAGAAAGTAAAAATGTTGACATATAAAGTTGCATATTTTAGGTAAATAGTTAACCCTACAGCAGCAAATATTTTGAGAATAAGAACACATAATAAGGAAGGGACCTCGATACTCGGTGGTATCGACTTTGAGATACACCTTCGATATTTTACATTTTTAAGTGTTGCATTATTGAAAGCTGCTGCGTTTACTTTATGCTCGATAAGGAATAAACTTCACGTTATTGCCTCGCACGTGTCCCCAAAGAGTTGCTGGACTCTAGTTCTTGATAGACCTTGATTGCGTTTCCTGCATATGAATGAATGCAACATTCCATGCACTCTTGTGTCTAGTTGAAAACATGCAAAACAATGGGGGAAGGGGTAGAGGTGCTCGTGTAACATGCAGCGTTAACTGAATGGACTGAGTTAGCTGACGCACTAAATCACGTTTCTGCAATAGCCTGGCTCGGTGACTCACTCTCAGCCATTACATTTGCCTACTCCGCTGACCAAATCTGTGAATCCAGCAGAAACAAATCAGAATTTAAGATGTGAGATAATATTTGTTCTTTCCTTCCATCTGTTTGTGTTTACGCAAGTCAAACCTTTGTATTAAACATGTATAAGGTCTTTCAACAAGAGTGTCCTATCTTTGAACTTAAATAAAACACGTTCTATAAACGATAGAGGTTTATTTCTTTTTTTATTTTGGAACATAATTCATGTCATTGCGTGTGTAGGAGAACATGAGTTAAACGACGCCGTGACTCTGTTGGGTTGCGCGTATATGGTTGACCCAATTTTCAATGACAGAAGAACGTAAATTAGGTTCAACTTCACGAATAACACGCGTGATGTTGTTCATAAGATCATTTACTGTTTCTGGCTTGTTGACATAAACTCGAGATTTAACATAACCCCACAAGAAGTAATCCAATGGCGTTAAATCACATGACCTCGGGGGCCAGTTAACATCACCACCACGGGAAATGATGAAACCTCTGAACTTCTCCTTCAAAAGCTCGATTGTTTCGAGAGCAGTATGACATGTGGCACCATGTTTCTGAGATCCATACCATCCAATTGAGGCCAAAAATAGCCCTTATAAGAGCCCGGTATCTTTCTCCATTGACAGTTAGAGCTTCTCCATTTTCATCTTGGAAAAAATATGGACCAATGATTCCATCATACCAAAATCCACACCACACAGTAACCTTTTGGGGATGAAGTGGTCGTTCTTGAATCTGCATTGGATTGTGATTGCTCCAATAGTGGCAATTTTGTTTGTTAACACAGCCATCCATCCAAAAGTGGGCTTCCTCGCTGAAGATGACTTTTCGACAAAAATCCGGGTCAGCTTCCAACTGTTCCATAGCCCAGTCAGCGAATATACGGCGCAACCTATGGTCGTTGGGCTTTAGTTCTTGAGTTAACACCATTTTGTAAGCGTGAAACATCAAGTCCAGGTGCAGAATTCGCCAAGTTGTGGTCGGCGAAAGCCCCAATTCTTGCGCTCGACGAGCAATTGATTTGTTTCCGTTCTCGCGTACACTCTCACGAACGACGCCATGTTTTCGTTGGAGCGCTTACGTCGATTACGTACAGGCGTTCTTTGATCGCTGACAGAACCTCTTTCAAATTTATCGATCAAACGCCGAATCGTTCTCTGCAGGGACGATTATGCACACCGTAAACTTCACGCAATACACGGAAGATTTGACGAACAGATGATCCATTTTGATAATAAATTTTCACAATTTCTACGCGTTGCTGAATGCTGTAACGTTCCATGGATATTTGTCAATAACAACTGTAACCACATGAAAAAAAATCTGATGTGTTACACTCACATGACTTTCTCTACTCTTGTACAAACTATTTTTACAAACGCTTATTCTCCATCTACTTCATGTTAATCGAGATAAACATTTGCAGAGTCTTATCTTATTGCTAATTTTCTTGTAGATGTAAGGGGAATGTGTATTTACAAGGGCAATTTGGAAATACAGTAGCCCTTAAGCACAAACATATCTGTTAAAAGCTGGTTGCTAGGTGCAGCACCATTCCCTTTCCCACAGATTAATACTCTTTGCATATCCAAGACAAAAAAATCTGATGTGTTACACTCACATGACTTTCTCTACTCTTGTACAATCTATTTTTACAAACGCCTATTCTCCATATGCTTCATATTAATCGAGATATCGAGATGTCAATCTTATTTGTAATTTTCTTGTAGATGCAAGGGGAATATGGTAGCTTTTAAGCGATAGTCAAATATTTTATCGCTGGTTGCTATGTGGCGCATTCCATTCTCTTTGCATGTCCAGGACATAAAAAAATGAATAACGAATTTGAGAAAAAGTATAAGTATTGGAAAATTTAAGGAAATAACAAGCAATATCTCGAAAACGGTTCACTCAACAAAAAAAATGTATATGATATAAGTTATGTATTTTAACGCGATCTACATTTTTTGTGTAGTAAAATTTTGTCTATCTCTTATGGTTTACCAGTTATGCAAAAGTCGTTCATAATGAAGAATACTTTTGGAGACATTCCCAGAAATTTCGAGATATACATTTCATTTCTCATGACATTATCTTAAACATATGATATTTTCATCAAAATCGTTAGAGCCATTTTTGAGAAAATTAAAATTTTCGAAAAATGTTCCATGTAAAGGGTAGTCTGGTGTGGGGGGATTTTCTTGAAAATCTTCGTGTCGCATCTCTGGAAGATACTGAACGTAAATACCAAGTTTGGTGTTTATCCGACTGTTAGTTTTTGAGTTATGCTGTTCACAGACACACACACAGACACACACACACACAGACACACAGACACACACACAGACACACACACGGACATGTTTCCAAAAATGCTTTTTTTGGATTCAGGAGGTCTCAAAACATGTATTTCCGGTGAAATCTCGGTATCGAATTTTTGGGTGGAATGCAATACTTCCCCTACTTACTATACGTAGTAGAGAAAGTAAAAAATGAATAACGAATTCCCATTTGAGAAAAAAAGTATTGAAAAATTTAAGGGAATAACAAGCAATATCTCGAAAATGGTTCACCCAACAAAAAAAATGTATATGACATAAATTCTGTATTTTAACGCCATCTACATTTTTTGTGTAGTAAAATTTTGTCTATCTCTTATGGTTTACCAGTTATGCAAAAGTCGTTCACAATAAAGAATACTTTTGGAGACATTCCCAGAAAATTCAAGATATACATTTTATTTGTCATAAAAATATCTTAAACATATGATATTTTAATCAAAATCGTTAGAGCCATTTTTGAGAAAATTAAAATTTTAGAAAAATCGTCCATGTAAAGGGTACTCTGGGGTGGGGGGATTTTCTTGAAAACCTTCGTGTCGCATCCTTGGAAGATACTGAACCTAAATACCAAGTTTGGTGTTTATCCGACTGTTCGTTTCTGAGTTATGCTGTTCACAGACACACACAGAGACACATAGACACACACACGGACATGTTTCCAAAAATGTTTTGTTTGGATTCAGGGGGTCTCAAAACATGTATTTCCGGTGAAATATCGGTATGGAATTTTTGGGTGGAATACAATACTTCCTCTACTTATTATACGTAGTAGAGAAAGTAAAAATTGACTGCTGTAACTCAATAACAACGGCAGCTATCACATGTTAAAGATAGGACACTCTTGTTGAAAGACCTTTTATATGCTGTTGTATGAGTGTGGGTAGTAGAGAGGCTTAATCCACAACTTACTACGTTTCAGAGTGTTATATGGCTAATTATTTATTACCGGATGGAAAAATACACATGTTATGTGGTAGTATTGGTAAAATGGTGTAACACACGTCATTTTTAGTTGTTTAAGTTTCATGTAAAATATGTATTAGTTTATATTTTCAAGAATGCAGAATAGAGAAATTGCTAGATTTCTATTTCTATGGATAGAAAATCGTTTAAAAGAAAGTTTTCAGCAGCACAAAATATATTTGCATAAAAAGGGAATCAAAGTAATTATTATTATTGATGTTTATTAGCCCTGACTAACAATAGGGAATGTATAACCTGTTGTATTATTAAGATAAAACATAGCTGCCAATTGGAGAATGTCAAATAGGAACAGTTTCGAAATTAGCATAGAATACAAAATTGGCTACATGAGTTGTTTATACACAGAAAACTACTAACAAAAACTTACTTCAGTGAATAAGCTATCGCCTTTACAGTTTCTTTATAAAGTGAGTATCGATGCTCGAAAATCAGTATCGGAATCGAGTATCGAGAAATAGCGGTATCGTCCCATCACTAACGCACAGTAAACTGAATAAATGTTTACATGTAAATAGCTTTTTAAAAAAGTAATACTTCATTAAGGGAAATGAATGTAAGTAGGCATACAGAATTTGAAGTAGCATTAAGTTGTTTCCGCTGGGCTATAAACATTTTAATTTCATTACATTCCAGCTACTCAAAGGCTTAATGTCGAGGGGGAGGGGACAGTGCCTGTCTAAATGAGCCGGAAGTCCTTCGGCATCCGAACTTTCCTTATAAGGTAAACGAAATCTCGATTTAAAAGGCGCATATTTGCGACGCCTTTGTTAACAGCATGTGCAGTTATTGAGGTCGAATTCGCTGAGCGAGATTTTAGCTTACATGTTCTGTCAGACCGAAGAAGGAGGACTCTTTAATAATTCCTAAGGATCTAAAATTGCCGCAGAGCACAACTGGGCCAAATGACAAACCTCCTTTTGTTGCGTTTTACTTTCTCTGTCAATCTAGAAGTATTTGCATTCGAACCAAAGGTTTCATATCAGTATTTTTCAAGAAATACATATTTTGAGGACACTAGAAGCAACATAAACTGAATACAAGCTGGATAAATACAAAATTTCATAGTTAGATGAGATACTCTGTGGGGATGCACAGGGAATATTTTTCCGAATACTTCCCCGACGCCAAACAGCATGGCATAAACTTTGTCCTTAAATTAGAAGTGACTCCAACGGTGCTGATTAAAATGTCACATTCGATCGAAATGTTGTTTGTAATTTTCTATAAATAGCCTTTTAAAGTCCTCTTATACTTGAATGTTTTATGTTTTAAGCAGTGCACTCTGAAATGCTAGGTGGTCGTTCTTGATTCTCGTAAAGCCATACAAAGAGTAGGTATTATCGAAAAAGCACGACACCGCTGTCAACAGTTGAGTGTTGTCTCAATGTAACACATGCCTAATACGAATTCAAACCCATTGAAAGTTTATCACAATGTGCACATAATAGAACCCGCGGCTCTATCCCTCCTCTGTGCAAAGTACGACATGTGACGTTTGAAAAACCAGTAATAGTACTGATTTTTGGGGATGTTAAAAACAATTAAAACACAAGTAAAATGTTTAACAGTGCACAAACCTGTGTCTGTTTCTCAATAGGAACTAAACAATTACTCGTGGTACGAAGAAAATCTTGTACAATTTTTAAAATATGTATCTACTTATTCTATTGAAATTTTCCACATAATTTTTTTCAGAAACACAATACTTAATAACTTTTGTTAGGCACATAACATTTAAAAAAAAACCGATGTGATGCATTCACATGACTTTCTCTACCTTCTGTCGTTTATTAAACGGTACACAAATTATTCTTACTCGGGCTTATTTTTCATCTACTACATTTTAATCCAGGCAAACCTTTACAGAAATAGCTACATTATACATTTCACTATAGAACAGCGATAGTCAAATGTTTAACAACTGGACGCTATATGCTGGCCTTAAAATTCCATACTGTTTCCATGACATCGCGAGAAACAACTGAATGTTGAAAGGATTTAAGAGAATGACCAAGAAATGAACAATTCGAACCTTTAAAAACAGATATCTCAGAATTGGCTTATGCCACAAAAAAAAACTTATTCTAAATAAATTGTGTCTTTTAAGATCTACATTTTTGGTGTAGCTTCGTCTATCGTTTAACGTTTACCAGTTAAACAAGATTATACAAAATTTCATCCGAATGAAAAGGATTTCATCGGCTATTCCTCGAAAGTTCAAGATATACATTTTGTCATGTTGATATCTTTAATATGTGGCATTTTAATCAAAATCGTTAGAGCCATTTTTTAGAAAATAAACAATTTCGAAAAAAGTTCCATGTAAAGGATAATTTGGAGTGGGGGATTTTATTGAAAATCTACGTGTCGCATCTTTGGAAGATATTGAACCTAAATACCAAGTTTGGTATTTATGTGACTTTTCATTTTTGAGTTATGTTGTTCACAGACACACACACGGACATGTTTTGCAAAAATGGTTTAGTTGGATCCAGAGCACTTCAAAACATGTATTTACGTGAAATCTCGGTGTAGAATGAATTTTTGGGTGGAATGCAATGCTTCCCTGCTTACTATAGGTAGTAGAGAAAGTAAAAACGAAATAAGCAAGATATTTTAACTTTTTTAAATTTATTTTCCCCTTATTAGAACTCCCCTGTAGTATGCCCTACAGTCCATTCTCTCTCACTCACGCGCGCGCGCGCGCGCACACACACACACAAACACATTTTTGCATCAGGGTAGCCCACATAAACGTTTGCATGTTTTACATCCAAAATCGAATGAAAATTACCACAATATTTTCGTCATAGTTTGATTATATGTATGGATTTGCAGAGTAGCTGATAATGTGATTGTGACATGTGACTGCTACGCGCCGCAATTTTGCGTCTCTGTTGCAAATAGTTACTAAATAATACAAATGAATTTCTCTTTCTCATGATTATGCAAAATATCCACGTTCATTTGTTTCACATTATCCTTGGCTGAAGCTCTTTGCATTTTGCAACCCACCGACATGGGTAGCCGAGGTCGTTTAGGCATGGGCTCGTGATCTGCGATTCAAATCCCTCCAGGACCGTCCTCCCTGGTTTTCCTCAGTCCTCATAACTAGCAAATGCCGGAGGCCTGGAACGTTTCCTTCGCAATTATCATTTCTGTATTACCTGTGGCGCCGTATGAAGTAAAACGGCCGTTACACATTCTCTGAATTTTGTCTTCAAAAGTGAGCAAAAACTGTTTCTGAATAAGGTAGTAGTTCTTTCTGGTAACCTCTGCTTGCTAAGCAGTTATTTGCTTAATCGTTTGCTTGTTTACTTGCTAGTTATGTGTGTGGAAAGCAAATATGATTGTTATGCACACAGTGTAAGCCAAATATTCGGTAAACTATAAACAGACTGCCATGGAGCGTCTCATAGATATTCAACAGGAATCTGAACACGCGCAGAAATTCTAAAAGTGGTCTGAGAACGTGGTACTAATTCAGTATGGACATCTACATGCTCTGGGCCACAACTTTTGTGTTTCACTATTTACAGAAAATGCCGAGTCTGACATTAATAGTAGTTTAAGTATGCTAGTTCCTCTAAATGTTGACATGACCACACGGCAGCGACTTGTACGGTATAGTTTGCGCAAACCTCGATTTATTACTTTCTCTACTACATATAGTAAGTAGAGGAAGTATTGTATTCCACTCAAAAATTCGATACCGAGATTTCACCGGAAATACATGTTTTGAGACCCCCTGAATCCAAAAAAAGCATTTTTGAAAACACGTCCGTGTGTGTGTCTGTGAACAGCATAACTCAGAAACGAACAGTCGGATAAACACCAAACTTGGTATTTAGGTTCAATATCTTCCAGAGATGCGACACGAAGGTTTTCAAGAAAAATCCCCCACCCCAGATTACCCTTTACATGGAACATTTTTCCAAAATTTTAATTTTCTCAAAAATGGTTATAACGATTTTGATTAAAATATTATATGTTTGAGATATTTTCATGACAAATAAAATGTATATCTTGAATTTTCTGGGAATGTTTCCAAAAGTATTCTTCATTGTGAACGACTTTTGCACAACTGGTAAACCATAAGAGATAGACAAAATTTTACTACACAAAAAATGTAGATGGCGTTAAAATACACAATTTATGTCATATACATTTTTTTTGTTGACTGATCCATTTTCGAGATATTGCTTGTTATTCCCTTAAATTTTTCAATACTTTCTCATATGGGAATTCGTTATTCATTTTTTTGTCTTGGATATGCAAAGAGTATTAATCTGTGGCAAAGGGAATGGTGCTGCACCTAGCAGCCAGCTATTAAGAGATATGTATATGCTTAAAGACTACTGTATTTCCAAATTGCGCTTGTAAATATATATTCCCCTTACCTCTACAAGAAAATTAGCAATAAGATAGAGTCTGCAAATGTTTATCTCAATTAACATGAAGTAGATGGAGAATGAGCGTTTGTAAAAATATCTTGTACAAGAGTAGAGAAAGTCATGTGAGTGTAACACATCAGATTTTTTTTTGTTATAAGCGTTTCTGTACTGTTTATTGGTGAAAAGAAGGGTACCAGACGCTCCCGATCAAAATCTGTAAAAAGCGGCTTCTGAGAAGTAAAGTAAACCTAATGAAAGGCTTAAGAGAAGATCCAGCTGACTGGCGTAGTTATTTGAGAATGGACGAAGGTGGATATAACAATTGAAGACTCCTGTAAGTGAACGACAGAGCACTGTGACGCGCGAATCTATCACTCCTCGTGAAAGACTGAGACTTTAAGGCTTTTAGTTACTGTAACATCATACAGACATTTGAGATTTAATTTCTGTATCATCTTTTGGTAAGACACGTTCTTCTTATTCCTTAGACTTTATCTTCCAAAGGTATGGCAACGATTTATATAATTCGATAAACTCTGTGATAAATTGCTTGGAATGGGTGCGTACATCACACATGCACTGAACTTCCTTCCGGATGAAGGCGCGGCTTGTACACTGTCCACAAGCACATCTTCAGCAATGCAAGGTGGATCAGGCCGAACTGTTTGGTTTGTACGAGCTACCGTCTGGCCGTCCACACGCACGTTGTTCTGATGCAAATGGTTCGCGCAAGTGAGCGCGTGGTAAAGCTTGTGGCCGGCACATAAAGGGTTTCTGTGACTGCAGATCGGAACAGACAGAATGGACGTTGAGGCCGTCTTGACTCGCACGATCGTAACATAAAATTGTGAAATATTAGTAATGTGAACATAAATTGTTAATATTTCAACTTCGGGTATCCATAGCATGCTTACAAACGCTGAATTAATATCGATTGTATAACTTTAGCAGCATTTAAAAAGCATGAATTTGTGAACTGTGTACATGTATACATTATTTCCCTCCCCCCACCACAAAGGCACACACACAGTATTGAAATCTCTCAGTATAATTGGAGGATTTTGTTAGTATTCGTTATTCCTATTATTTGTTTGTAAATAGGAAGTAAAATTCTGTGTGACCTCCATACAGTTGAACCTCACTAATACGTTATTTACTCCTTACCAAGCAGGTTGCCTAGGCGACGTCTATGCCCCGCTTTCGGGATGTCGAGGGTTCGATTCCCGCGGTCGACCTTCCTGATCCATGGGTTTTATCGGGGTCTCTAGGCGAATGCTGGGATGGTTCATTACATCCTTCTATTCTACCTCCATTCTCATTTCACTTCACCTTTCATCTGCTTGGCTGTTGCAAGTGTTGGCGAGAGTCTCGGCGTTGCAAGGCAGGGGAAAAGGATGCTCTATATAACTCTTCGTCCCCCGGAATGGGGGCGGTCTCCAGATCCCCCTAGTGGGATGTGCAAGCCTGAAGGGGTGGGGAGCCCGTTGTACAAGCTGCCATCCGGGCAGTTTCGAGTTGGAAAAAGGTAGGGACCCTGCCCTCGGCCCTGTCGTGACTCCTGGTCCGGCCGGCCTCTGTCTCCTTGCACCTCATCCATCCATCCCTCCTGGGGACGCCCCGTCAGGGGTGTTTAGCCCCCTCCACGCCTTGTCCTATTCACGTCTACTTTTTTTTTGCAGATACACGCTAAACGTTTTGGACACCGTAGTTTGTCCGTTAATACTAGGCTTAATTATACGTTTTAGGTTATACCTTCTCTCGTTAATGCGTCACATTTTTCTGGACCGCGCATACAAACATAATGACTTACTCATTTGTACCTTATGTTTATGCTATGTTAAACATTTTACGCATTATTTCTGTATACTGTATAACTGCAGCACAAAACAGTAGGCATGTTGGAGTAGGCATCAATGTTTATACGTTATGTTAAGATGGTTTTGTATACTGTAACCTAGCAGCACAAAACAGTAGACATGTTGGACTAGGCACCAATGTTTATACATTATATTAAGATGATTTTGTATACTGTAACCTTACAGCACAAAACAGTAGGCATGTTGGACGAGGCATCAATGTTTATACGTTCTGTTAAGATGGTTTTGTGTCCTGTAACCTTACAGGACAAAACAGTAGGCATGTTGGACTAGGCATCAATGTTTATATGTTATGTTAAGATGGTTTTGTGTCCTGTAACCTTACAGCACAAAACAGTAGGCATGTTGGACTAGGCATCAATGTTGATATGTTATGTTAAGATGGTTTTGTGTCCTGTAACCTACAGCAGAAAACAGTAGGAATGTTGGACTAGGCATCAATGTTTATACGTTCTGTTAAGATGGTTTTGTATACTGTAATCTAGCAGCACAAAACAGTAGGCATGTTGGACTAGGCATCAATGTGTTTATGTTATGTTAAGATGGTTATGTATACTGTAACCTTACAGCACAAAACAGTAGGCATGTTGGACTAGGCAATAATGTTTATATGTTATGTTAAGATGGTTTTGTGTCCTGTAACCTTACAGCACAAAACAGTAGGAATGTTGGACTAGGCATCAATGTTTATACGTTCTGTTAAGATGGCTTTGTATACTGTAACCTTACAGCTCAAAACAGAGGCATGTTGGACTAGGCATCAATGTTTATATGTTTTGTTAAGATGGTTTTGTATACTGTAACCTAGCAGCACAAAACAGTAGGCATGTTGGACCAGGCATCAATGTTTATACGTTATGTTAAGATGGTTTTGTATACTGTAACCTTACAGCAGAAAACAGTAGGCATGTTGGACTAGGCATCAATGTTTATACGTTCTGTTAAGATGGTTTTGTATACTGTAATCTAGCAGCACAAAACAGTAGGCATGTTGGACTAGGCATCAATGTTTTTATGTTATGTTAAGATGGTATGTATACTGTAACCTTACAGCACAAAACAGTAGGCATGTTGGACTAGGCACCAATGTTTATATGTTATGTTAAGATGGTTTTGTGTCCTGTAACCTTACAGCACAAAACAGTAGGAATGTTGGACTAGGCATCAATGTTTATACGTTCTGTTAAGATGGCTTTGTATACTGTAACCTTACAGCTCAAAACAGAGGCATGTTGGACTAGGCATCAATGTTTATATGTTATGTTAAGATGGTTTTGTATACTGTAACCTAGCAGCACAAAACAGTAGGCATGTTGGACCAGGCATCAATGTTTATACGTTATGTTAAGATGGTTTTGTATACTGTAACCTTACAGCAGAAAAAAGTAGGCATGTTGGACTAGGCATCAATGTTTATACGTTCTGTTAAGATGGTTTTGTATTCTGTAATCTAGCAGCACAAAACAGTAGGCATGTTGGACTAGGCATCACTGTTTATATGTTATGTTAAGATGGTTTTGTGTCCTGTAATCTAGCAGCACAAAACAGTATGCATGTTGGACTAGGCATCAATGTTTATATGTTATGTTAAGATGGTTTTGTATACTGTACCCTAGCAGCACAAAACAGTAGACATGTTGGACTAGGCATTAATGTTTATACGTTATGTTAAGATGGTTTTGTATACTGTAACCTTACAGCACAAAACAGTACGCATGTTGGACTAGGCATTAATGTTTATACGTTATGTTAAGATGGTTTTGTATACTGTAACCTAGCAGCACAAAACAGTAGGCATGATGGACTAGGCATCAATGTTTATTCGTTATGTTATGATGGTTTTGTATACTGTAGCCTTACAGCACAAAACAGCACGCATGTTGGACTAGGCATCAATGTTTATATGTTATGTTAAGATGGTTTTGTCTACTGTGACCTTACAGCACAAAACAGTAGACATGTTGGACTAGGCATCAATGTTTATATGTTATGTTAAGATGGTTTTGTGTCCTGTAATCTTACAGCACAAAACAGTAGGAATGTTGGACTAGGCATCAATGCTTATACGTTCTGTTAAGATGGTTTTGTATACTGTAACCTTACAGCTCAAAACAGAAGCATGTTGGACTAGGCATCAATGTTTATATGTTATGTTAAGATGGTTTTGTATACTGTAACCTTACAGCACAAAACAGTACGCATGTTGGACTAGGCATTAATGTTTATACGTTATGTTAAGATGGTTTTGTATACTGTAACCTAGCAGCACAAAACAGTAGGCATGATGGACTAGACATCAATGTTTATTCGTTATGTTATGAAGGTTTTGTATACTGTAACCTTACAGCACAAAACAGCACGCATGTTGGACTAGGCATCAATGTTTATATGTTATGTTAAGATGGTTTTGTCTACTGTAACCTTACAGCACAAAACAGTAGACATGTTGGACTAGGCATCAATGTTTATATGTTATGTTAAGATGGTTTTGTGTCCTGTAATCTTACAGCACAAAACAGTAGGAATGTTGGACTAGGCATCAATGCTTATACGTTCTGTTAAGATGGTTTTGTATACTGTAACCTTACAGCTCAAAACAGAGGCATGTTGGACTAGGCATCAATGTTTATATGTTATGTTAAGATGGTTTTGTATACTGTAACCTTACAGCACAAAACAGTACGCATGTTGGACTAGGCATCAATGTTTATTTGTTATGTTAAGATGGTTTTGTCTACTGTAACCTTACAGCACAAAACAGTAGACATGTTGGACTAGGCATCAATGTTTATCTGTTATGTTAAGATGGTTTTGTGTCCTGTAATCTTACAGCACAAAAGAGTAGGAATGTTGGAGTAGGCATCAATGTTTATACGTTCTGTTAAGATGGTTTTGTATACTGTAACCTTACAGCTCAAAACAGAGGCATGTTGGACTGGGCATCAATGTTTATATGTTATATTAAGATGGTTTTGTATACTGTAACCTAGCAGCACAAAACAGTAGGCATGTTGGACCAGGCATCAATGTTTATACGTTATGTTAAGATGGTTTTGTATACTGTAACCTTGCAGCAGAAAACAGTAGGCATGTTGGACCATGCATCAATGTTTGTACGTTATGTTAAGATGGTTTTGTATACTGTAACCTAGCAGCACAAAACAGTAGGCATGTTGGACTAGGCATCAATGTTTATACGTTATGTTAAGATGGTTTTGTACGTTATGTTAAGATGGTTTTGTATACTGTAACCTAGCAGCACAAAACAGTAGGCACGTTGGGCTAGGCATTAATGTTTATACGTTATGTTAAGATGGTTTTGTATACTGTAACCTAGCAGCACAAAACAGTAGGCACGTTGGGCTAGGCATTATTGTTTATACGTTATGTTAAGATGGTTTTGTATACTGTAACCTAGCAGCACAAAACAGTAGGCATCAATGTTTATACGTTATGTTAAGATGGTTTTGTATACTGTAACCTTACAGCACAAAACAGTACGCATGTTGGACTATGCATCAACGTATATATGTTATGTTAAGATGGTTTTGTATACTGAAATCTAGGCATGTTGGACGAGGCATAAATGTTTATATGTTATGTTAAGATGGTTTTGTATACTGTAACCTTACAGCACAAAACAGTAGGCATGTTAAACGAGGCATAAATGTTTATATGTTAAGATGGTTTTGTATACTGTAACCTTACTGCATAAAACAGTAGGCATGTAGGACTAGGCATCAATGTTTATACATTATGTTAAGAATGGTTTTGTATACTGTAACCTTACAGCGCAAAACAGTAGGCATGTTGGACTAGGCATTAATGTATATATGTTATGTTAAGATGGCTTTGTATACTGTAATCTAGGCATGTTGGACGAGACATAAATGTTTATATGTTATGTTAAGATGGTTTTGTATACTGTAACCTTACAGCACAAAACCTTAGGCATGTTGGACGAGGCATAAATGTTTATATATTTAGTTAACAATTTTCATATTTCTTTTGCATCCAAAATCAATGTTATGCATTGCGTTCCTGTTTTGTACATTAATGTCTGTACTAATGTATTATTAGTATAAGCGTTTCCGAGTCAAAACTTGAAATGAACACGCAAAAATTGTTTTTAAATTAAAAATAGAGCACGAGTATGATTTTACTGCTTATTGTAATTAGTATTATGTAACAATAATAAACACATAATGGAAATCCCGATTCATAGTGGATGACGGCTCGAGTTGGAAGCAAACATTCGGTTTAGCAACAATTATATCGATTTCCTCATTAATAATAGTTGAAACTAAAAGCGGCGTGTTCGAGCGTAACAATTGCAAGAGTAATGGAATTGAAAATATATCTGTAGATTCTTAAATATGTCTTTCGAAAGTCGCCTCAAACTTTCAAGTGTTATAAATATTATAATGTTTAAGAGTGTAAGGTAACAAAAACATTATTTTGGGCAAATTGTGGAGTTTTACAAAACTTTGGAAATGTATCCACCGTTCTTTCTTTGCAGATAATGTCTTGGAATGTAATAATTTTCTTGAGAGATAGCATTCTCCAGTTATAATGGCGTTGTATGTGCCAGGAAAACTCCTTTAAGGTAAAAATCCCAACCAAAAGTCGGCATGATGGAGACCTGGGGATTGCGGAGAGTATGTTGGAAAGTGTCAACTGATTGACCAATAGCTAAACATCTGTTTAATCCCCATAATTAACAACTGAACATGGACATGCTCTAAAATGTCTTAGATCCTACTGCTTTCATAATATAATTGCACGAGCTGTATTCGAACATTTCGTGACTTGCAAATTACAAATCATTAGTATTTTATAATTATTCAACAAAATGGTTAGTACATTACTACGAAATGTAAAAGGAAACAAATGAAAACCAAACAGCGATGTTTGACCAACAGAGTGAGATTATCGCTATTGCAGTATTGATAATGCTCTAAAGGTAGATGTGACATTTGAAAAGCGGTATATACACCTTTCGTTATTTGCAAAATAAACGACTATCACATTTTAAATACATTGCCTTTTAAGCAAATGGGTATCAGAATAAATACCAAATATCCCAGCAGGTGACGCCTAATGAAAGATTCTCCGAAACTTTACACTCAATTCTGCAATGTTGCTACTCTCATATTTTCTTGAAATCAACGTGCAGCAATAAAAACTAACAAAATGTAAGATTCAGTAATGCATTTTAGTTAAGGATGATAATAAATGCTTACCTTCGACAGTCCATTGGTAGACGAAGCTGACAACAATGAATTACGGTTTACGAATGGATGAAACAACAATGCAAACTCTTTGTCCCGCTAAAATTCAACTTTTTAAAAAGGAAATTTCTAACCGACGAAAGTAAACGTCAAACTATGCGAAAATGGAGTTTTTGCCACGTTTTATTGGATTAAAATGTGAAGCTTACTTACGCGACATTGTTAACGGAGTATTGTCATATCGCTCGCACACCGCGTGCGTCTGTCTTCCGCGCCGGCTTGCATACAACTGTTCCACTCACACAAGACTGCCCGCTTCCCTCTCTGCTGTCCCGGCTTCCCCTACCAGCCACAGGATCACGGAGAACATGTGGTCCTCTGGAAATAATTTTCACAATTGCGACTGCAAACGTTTGTCATTTGAGCATTTTTACTTTCTGTACTGCGCATTTACAGTAAGAAGTAATGTACTCCACCCAAAAATTCGATAACGAGATTTCACGGGAAATACTTGTTTTAAGGCCCCTGAACACCAGAAAAGCTGTTTGGAAACAACGTTCGTGTGTGTGTGTGTGTGAACTTAAAAGCGAAAAGTCGGTTAAATACGAAACTTGATACATACGTTCAGGACCTTCCAAGAATGCGACACGAAGATTTTCAAGAAAATTCCCCCATCCCAAACTATATTTACATGGAAAAATTTTCGATCATTTTGATTTTCTTAAAAATAGCATTAATGATTTTGATAAATTACCACACGTTTAATATATGTTCATACAAATGAAATGTACATCCTGAATTTTCTGGGAATAGCCTCTGAAGTTCTCATTGTGAATGACTTTTGCATAAATGGTGAACGTAAGAGAAGACGAAATCCATGTAGTCTCTAGTTGCCGAGGTCGCGGGTTCAAACCCGGCGGAGGGCGATGGATTTTTTACGGTCGTAAAAATCCTTAGTATGGCTTCCTTCGGAAGGGAAGTAAAGCCGGTGGTCTCGTGTCGTAGATTTACGGCACGTAAAAGAACCTCAAGCCTGATAAAGAGGCCTCTGAGCAAAATTACCGATCTTTCACGTCCAATATAGAATGGGACGTTAAGGACCACAGTAGTTAAAGAGCGTCCATAAATAAAACTCAATTTCAATTTTGAAGACAAAATCTTCCTATATAAAAAATGGAGATCTCGTTAAAGCACATGATCTTTTGCTGGTGTTAACCATTTCCGAGATATTTTTTGTGTTGGTTTGAAATTTATAAAAGACACGCTTGTCTCAAATGGGAAATCTCTATTTTTTCTTCTTCTTTGGTCATGCAAAGAGAACGGAATTTCAAAGCCATCACATAGCAACAGTTCTTAAACATTTGACTATCGTTTAAGCCTACTGCACTCCCTTATTTTCCTTGTATCTATGTAATAAAACCATCTCTGCAAATGTTTATCTCCATTAGCAAGAAGTACATAGAAGAATAAGCTTTGGTAAGAATAGTTTGTTTCAAAATGGAGAGAAAGCCATGTGAATGTAACACATAAGATATTTTTATTTAAAACTTATTTTAGTCGCAGAACTTGTAGGTCTTACAGCGACATCATATTACATGATACCAGCACACCTAATACAGAGGTACGAGGGCGGTCCCAGAAGTACCCGACCTGAGGTATACATAGCGGTTGTTGTTTCAATTAGGTTAGGTTATAAGTTATTAGATCTTGCCTTTGTAATAAACTAGAAATTTGAATTGTTTTTGCAATTTTTGGTGTAACCGTTGCCTGTTTTTGTGGGATTTTATTTTTATAGGAAGATCTGTATAGAAGAAAAGCAAGAAATTTAATTTTTTGGTTTAGGTAAGTGTACCGAAATTATGTTAAAAGCTTACAATAAGTTGCTCTTTAACCTATTACCGTACAATAACTTGCAACGTTTAATAACATACGCATGTTATATAAATTAAGATAATAGCACGGTTCAGTGCTTAATTTAACACTTAAGGTGCATCCAGGTTATGGGTAATCAGCGATTATGGTGGAGAAGGAAGGTGACCAAAACTTTGTACCGACGAAAATAATACTACAGAAGAGTAATATTATATATACAGTACTACTGCATGCCCTGACATGCCACATCAACCATCTTTGTTTTTAGTAACCTGAGTTAGGTTGCTCCGCTATATTCAAGTCAACACACACCTACAAACACAGAGCCACTGTCACTGAGCAGACGTTGTGTTAGCTTTGTTTACGTTACACTGTAGCCCCAGTTGACCGCAGGGCACACCAGATCCCAAGTTCCGAGCGTTAGCGATGACATTTCTTTAAAATTGTCAAGAATTTGTATAACAAAATCACTGTTTTATAAAACACATAATAGTTGTGACACCCCACAGTGAAGTACCACATCTGATAACTAATTGGATTTAAAGTGTGCTTACCTTAAACAGCAAAAGTCTGATGCGTTATATTTAGATCTTTCTCTACCCACTTTGGTTTATTTTTTACCTCTTCGACAAACTAATCTTGCCAAAGATTATTTTGCTATTTTATGTAATCGAGATAAATGTTAACATAAGTAGTTTCATGACACATTTCGTTGTAGGGAGTTACAGGAGGCTGAAGCGCTTGTCAAATTTTCAAAATGTGGTTACTGTTTTAAATATGTGCTAGAGAAAGTATGCATATAAGAACCAGTTCTAAAGAGCAGGAACAAATATTTTTGGAATTAAATTAGGTATTTTACATTATGGAATATTTTTTCATGGTTTTTAAAAATAAATTTCATACTTTTACAAGTTTTCTTCATACAGTGCCTGTCTGCAGTGGTTACTTGTGTATACCACCTGGCTTAGCGTTGTGTGAGTGACTTTTTAACTCTCCAATTCCATATACCTCCAGCATTGTTTATTAAAGTATTGTACAATGATCTAGAACACGTTTATTGTGAAATATCCCCTTTACCCCTTATAACTTTAATTTCATTAGGTCCCATAGTATATATTCCCAATAACGGAAGAAAGTCCTCTGTTATTCACGGGAATGGGTATGAAATGTTGGCAGATGTTTTATATCTTAGTTTTAACATCCCTTCTGCTTCTTCTGGAAATGCTGTACAGCTTATAAGTATATTTTAGCGATAAAATAATTATAGGCATGGTGGAATAATTTTATATAATCACAGGAAATTAAAATTAAAATGTTTGTATCTTCTCTTTGGTCCCATAGTTATTTAGTAACTAGGGCGAGGTATTTCAGTACCTCTCCGGTTCCACAAGAGCCCTGCAGGTTACGATCACACGGACATCAGGACAAGGTCAGGCACTCGCTCCAGGACGCACAGTACAGTGCAGTAATTACAAGTAGGATTCTAACTCTGGGTTAATTGTGCAATTGAATAAGTATGTCACAAGTGCAGGACCCTAGTTGTAAATGTATGCATAATTTATTGTGAAGGAGTTAGGTTGAATCATTTCTCTACAGGTGGAGAAAATATTGCATGTAAGGTGCGTCATACAACGATAAGCAAAAGGAAGTGGCAGTATATAAATAAACACCAAAAAACGTAGAACAGATATTCAGTAAATGGAAACTAGAGAGAGCGTAGATCAGTCTTTCACTTCAAAAACAACACCAGACAGGGAAAGCGTATTTTGTAAAGATTTGTGTAAAATGATAGTGTCCGCTGACATACGAGGGCAGTCCCAGATGTGCCCGACCTAATGTATATATAGTGGTTGTTGTTTAAAACAAATGACTATGGTAGAAAGTACCAACCTTATAAAGCTTAAGTTTGAAGTTTGACGATGCTATGTTGTTTAGTAATTGTTTGGCAGCCATTAATAGTGAACTCTCTCAGCAAATTTGTAAACATGGATAAAACTGGTCATCGTTGTGTGATACAATACTTTCATTTGAAAGGTCTTAGTCCAACTAATATTAAAGCTGAGCTAGATTCTACTCTGGGGGAGTCTGCTCATTTGTTTACAACAGTAAAATATTGGGTGGCAGAGTTTAAGTGAGACTATACGAGCTGCCAAGACGAACATCGCTGTGGTCGACCAAATGAGGTGATCACGCCAGAAATTGTGAGGAAAATCCACAAAATGGTATTGGATGACCGTCGATTGAAAGTGCGCGAGCTAGCAGACATCATCGGCAATTCAAAAAGTGCTGTACATCGCATACTGACTGAAAATTTAGACATGAGAAAGCTGTGCGCAAGATAGGTGCCGCGTTTACTCACAATGGAACCAAAGCAGCGTCGTGAGGATGTTTCAGTCGAGTGTTAAGCGACGTTTCGCTGCAATAAAGCCGAGTTTATGCGTCGATTCATAACCATGGATGAAACATGGGTCCATCACTTCACACCTGAGACCAAGGAACAGTCAAAACAGTGGATTGAGAGGGGAGAATTGGCTCCAAAGAAGGCGAAGACAGTTCCATCTGCAGGCAAGGTCATGGCGTCAGTTTGTTTGGGATGCGCGTGGGATAATTTTCATTGATTATCTTCAAAAAGGAAAAGCTATCAATGGCGAGTATTATGCAAACTTAATGCAGCGTTTGAATGATGAAATCAAGCAAACTTCGGGTACTTCTGGGCCAGCCCTCGTACATATAAACAAACCGCAAAATCAAGACTTTGTTATATTTATGGCGAAATATACAGGACGTAAACTACCTTTTGAATGAACATCAGCAGGTATGTACGTAGGTACATGATATGAAGATGTATACGGATGTACGGGAAACTGTGACAGATAATAAACCATGGATTTCCATGGACGAAACACAAAATTCGGCTGTATACTCTCTCCCATTGGACCAGGGGAAGCATTTTTGTTAACCTGTGAGGAGCTTACAAAAGTGAATTATCTTACAATGATAGGTAACTTATATGAAACATCGTTATCCCGTTTATGGCCTGATGGATGTAAACATGACAACATTCGTCTTTTAGTAACTGATGGTGCATCATGTATGTTAAAGGCTAGTAAAGAAATACGGAAATGTTATCCAAATGTGACACACATTACATGTTTGGTCTTCATAGAGTGGCAGGAACTATAAGAGGCTGCTATCCCGATGCAAATGCTTTCATAAGCGGATTTTAAGATATTTCTAAAATTCCCTTCAAGGTTATGCATATTCCGGGAAGAGGGCTCCGTATATACCTTTACCAACACCGTTTTTAACCGGCTGGGGAACATAGCTTGAAGTTACATTCTATTATGCTACATATTTTCGTAAAATCGTGGATATATTAAATGTACTTGACAATGAAGAGTGTGTGTGGATTAGGTAGGTAAAGTTGAGGCAGTATTTTTAACACTTGAATAATTTCAATTAAATTATATAATGTGTAAATTGAATAACAGCCCGCCTTGAAGCAATATGTATGTAATAATTTGTAAAAAAATGTATGTAAAAATCATTGCAAATGCTTATATTATTGTAAACATGTTTAATAATGTTATGTGAATGCATTACGTAATTTAATGGTGTAAGAGCTGTGAGAATAATAAGTTTCAAGTTGCTAACAATGAGGTAACAATGAGGTAACCTTGAGGCAATAATGAGTTTGAGAGTTTGAATGCTACTAGTCATGATTAGGGCAGCAATAATGTAAATTTTGTGACAGTTTAAAAAAATAGCCAATCAACAGCCGGAAAATGTTTAGTAAATGCAAGTATTCTATTGGACTAGAATAGTCAATCAGAGACTTGAAATACAGAAGTTTACGGGTTTGGACGGTTGAAATATGTTCAGTTGCCTGCAGACCTTGATAGCAACCGGATGGATGATGTGTTCTCTAGAGAAACATTACGTATTCGTGTGAAACGAAAATTAAGTATACGCGTTAACAAAGCACAAGTTTTAAATTAAAGAATCTCACAGCTCTTGATATCAGTGTAGTGCTATTTAATTTGTGTCAATGATTAATAAAAAGAAGTGAATTAAAACTTAAAATCTGTGTAAGCCTACATTCTTGTCGCACCACACCCTGATTAAGAGAAACGTGTCTCTAAAACAATACTGACGCAGCCGAGGCAAACATAAACATAAATAATATCTATAGAAGCAGTTTAATAACAAAGTTAATACTTTCTTTTTAAACTTTGAGTGTAACAACAAAAATACATCTTCAAATCGGCTTTTCATACGTAGCAAAATATTACGTAAACAACAACTTCAAATTGACGACCATACGTGGAGCTAAAACAATAAACAACGTGAAGAACAACAACTTTCTCAAATTGACGCCCAAAGCGTGGTGCAAACAAACTCCTTCAACAACAAAAACACTTTCACAAATTGGCTTCCCAAGCGTGAGGCTAATAACTTACGTAACAATAAATTACGTAATCATCTTCTTCAAAGTTATAAATAATTATCTGAAACTGTTACTATTTTGGAATCAAGGAAACTAGAACTGCCGGACGTCATTCGACATATAGACAAATGTTTGACAAATATTTCTCAAGTTGCCTATAGAGTAGCTCTGAGAGTGAGGAACAAACTTGCGAATGTGTTTGAGAAAAACCCAGGATATTCAAGATTGTGTGATGTCCATAATGTGATAATAGCAAGTGACAAAGCGAGCCTACAAAATGTAGAGAGCAGACAGTTACATAGAAGTGATCTAAATTTTAACTTACCACCCACTACGTCTTGTGACGAGGCAGTATTTTTAACACTTAAATGATTTCAGTCTAATTATATAATATATAAATTCAATAACAGCCCGCCTTAAAGCAATATGTGTATGTAACAATATATAAAAATGTATGTAACAGTCATTGTATATGTTTATATTATTGTATACATGTTCAATAATGTTATGTGAATGTATTACGTAATTTAATAATGTAGGGGCTGTGAGAATAATAGGTTAAAAGTTGCTAACGATGAGGTAACCTTGAGGCAATAATGAATTTGAAAGTTTAACCATACTACTTGTAATTCTTGGAAACAATAATGTAAATTTTTAGACAGTTTATAAAATAGCCAATCAACAACCAGAGAAAAGCTTAAGTTAAATGAAGGTATTCTATTGAATTAGGAATAGCCGATCAGTGACTTGAAATACAGAAATTTACAAATTTAGGCGGTAGAAATCCAGTCAGTTGCTTGTAGACAGTGCTCATAACTGGACGCGTTGGTAGCAGACAGTGTTTCTAACCGGATGCGAGATGTGTCCTCGAGAAATTTAATACGTATTCATGTGAGAAGAAAATAGTTTTACGTGTTAAAAAGTGCAAGTAATTAATTCAAGAATCTCACAGCTCTCTATATCAGTGAAGTGTTATTTAAATCGTGTCAAGAATTAATAAAAAAAGAGTGAATTAAAAATTATAATCTGTGTAAGCCTACATTCTTCAGCCGCATCACGTCCTGTTAAGAGAAACGTGTCTCTAACAATAATACTGACGCAGCCGAGGCAAACATAAATATATCATATTTAAAGAAACAGTAAAATTACAAAGTTAATATTTTTAAACTTGGGGCAAAGGCCACCGGAAAGTACATTTGGGGCGAAGGCTACCGGAAACTTTTTACCATACGTGCGGTGGCAACTACTTCAAGTTCGGCGCCCCAACAGTCGAAATATAATACATCTTCTCCAAACTGACTTTCCATACGTAGCAGCAACAAACCTTCAACGTAGAGAGAACATTTTCTGTTTATATAAATCTATTTCACCCCTAACCTAATTTTTTTTGTTTTTGTAGTATTGCAATATGGCCATACATTGCAACAAGTTACGAAAATAATAATGTTTTTGTATAAATTTTTGAATGGTATAAACAATTCAAGTGTCACATATACTTTAAGTTATTATAGTATTGTCCCTTTTGCATACCTCAATGTGCAATTTAATGACAGCCCTGCATCTTACTATAGGCCTGCATGTCATTTCAAATTAGCTGATCATCTGCAGGTACACGTTTACTTTGTACGTCGTTTGATAGAGTGCGCATAGCTTTGTTTACGTTGTCGCTGCCCGGCCCCTCTTCAACTTGAAGAAACGCCTCGGCCTATTAATAACAATCAATATTCAACGAAATATGGGCGAAGCTGGTGAATATTCAGATGGTTACACAGTCTGTAATCATCGAGAAAAGTAATCTTCTCAGCTGTTTATTACAAGTATCGGCTGAGTAGTTTCGGATGTTAAGTTGGGTACAAATTTCTCTCTTTATATAACTATTAAGCATACACCGGTAACGAACTTGATTAGAAATACGGAAGAAGTTCACCAAAACTATCATACATAAGGAGTGTTTAAAACGTTTTTGGGACCCAGAAACTTCATTACATCTGTAGAATCGAAATAAAATTTACTCACTTGTTTTAATGCTATATCCTGTACATATCTGGAGTGTTTGAATAAAGTATAAATTAAAGAAACAAGTATCGCGTAAAATAAACACGAACCGATTGTCCCTTTTTGTTGTTTTTTCTGTTCTGTCAGTTGCTAGATCGTAACCATCAATATAGGGCGGATTGCTAAGTCAGTGACTTTGTAAAGAAATTGTTTTTCTCCAAAAAATCAATTTTATTTCTCAACATAGTCTCCTTTCAATTCAATACACGTTGTCCAACATTTCTCCAATTTTTTTAACCCTTCCAAAGAATATGATTTTTCGAAGTTTGCAAAATATGAGGTTGTTTTTGCCATGATGTGCTCACTGGACGTGAATTTCTTCCCAGCAAACCAATTTTTCAGGTTTGCGAAGAGGAAGAAGTCGCTCGGATCTAAATCTGGAGAATATGGTGGGTGAGGTAGCAGTTGTAGCCCAATTCCACAAATTTTGCGATGGCAATGGCTGACTTGTGTGCGGGTGCATTATCCTGGTGAAAGAGAACCTTTTTCTTCACCAAATGGGGTCGTTTCTTTAACAATTCCTTGTGAAACTGATCCATCATTGCGGAATTATATGAACTGTGATCGTTTTACCCTTTTCCAGGTAGTGGATGTCTATCACCCCTTGTGAATCCCAAAACACAGCTGCCATAATTTTCGTGCCGACGGAATGGTTTTCGCTTTCTTTGGAGCAGGTTCGCCGATGGTAATCCACTGCTTTGATTGTTGTTTGGTTTCAGGTTGATAGTAATGGATCCAAGTTTCATCAACGCCGCAAAAGCTCATTTGGGTTGCACTGGAACATGTTCAAACATCCCTGTCAAATGGTCACACGATTCCGCTAGTTCTCAACTGTGAGTAGTCGCGGCACCCATCTTGCTGACAGCTTTCTAACATCCAAAAATTCGTGTAGAATGTTATACACCCGTTCACTCGAGATGTTTACGGTCTTGGCTATCTCACGGATTTTAACTGGCGGTCTTCCAACACAATATCGCGAACTTTGTTCACCATTTCTTCTGTTTTGACCTCAACCGGCCGTCCTGTGCGCACGGCATCTCTTGTGCTCGAACGGCCACATCGAAATTCTGTGAACCATAACATATGATGGAGCACAGTCCCCATAATACTTGTTCAGCTTTTCTTCCGTTTCCTTCACCTTCTTACTACGCAAAAAGTAGTGCTTTATCAGAATACGAAATTCACTTTTCTCCATTTTATACGAAGCAACACACATATGCTTATTTTAGACGCTCTCAACAATGTTCTAAGAAACAAATGACGACGAATTTCTGCGATTATACCCAGAATAGATATAAAACTTGGATACAAACAAGACACCTGTGATTAGAACGCTATCTATCGTCAAAGTCACGGACTTATCAATCCGCTCTCGTATATTGCTTGGGATGAAACAGTCGCGGCTTTTGTTTTGTTTTTACATGCAGTTTCTGTGGAGTAACAACCGTTTTATACCTCACGGTATTCTTAACGAAAAGGCAAAGCCTACTTTACAAGTATGCTCTTATATGACTTCAACGTGCTTGTGTTCTAGTATATAGGCTTTGTAAATAATTTTAGTCATTTCGTTAATTGAAATCAGACTTTATCTTATAGCCTATGTCCATCGGGAAGAACAGTGCTGTTCCAGGTTTGGTTGCTGTGATAGCTTTCGCTCACAAAAACCTGGTATAACTACCTATTAAATATATTGAATATTATATATGTCAAGAAATATTGCCATTCTATTATAGCGTACAAGCGTTCAGGTCACAAACAGCTACCGTTGAGCAGTTGGTAGTATTGAACATTAGTCACGTAAACTAAGTAAGCGCAAACATTTAAAAGGTGGCTGCATTTGTGTACACCGAATAATATTTAACAAAAGAGCGGTAGTGTTCTTTTCCGGCTTGTTAAAGAATTATCTAATGGCATCTCTTTTTACTGAATTCATTAGCTTTGTAAATAAATCTGCTAATGTACTATCGGTAATTAAGAAATGTTTTTGCAATGTTTCGAGGGCGAGTGTCCGTCACAGGCGACAGACAACTGTGGCCGTAGGAACACTAATGGTTTTCTAGAATATCAACACTGATAGCAGTGACAATGACGTGAAGTCCGGAGTCTTCCGGCGTCTTAAGTTTACCTCCTCTTTTCGAGGTAAAGGAGAGCACATCGAGATAAGTTATCGTTTTCGCATTAAATCGGAGTTCTCTGAACGACAAGCAGAAAAAACGCTGCTTTCGCTGATAAGGTGAACCGTGTGTGGTTTTCTAAAGTTGTAGGGGCTGTGAAAATCGTCGTCTCTAACGCTCCTTTACCTTTACAGTATACTTTACTGTATTTTTAGTACGCATGTATATACAGAGCCATAACTTTTTGTTGAGCAAAATGTGTACTACCGCTGCAGCATACAACCAACATTACCGGCACAACTACGACATGTAATTTCAAGAAATGGACGGGGATTCAGGAACACCGTGTATTAGGAAAATGCTTGGGCTTACAATGGGTAAAGAAAGTCGTGTAAATCTTGCACTTTGTATTACTTTCTCTACTACGTATAGTAAGTAGGGAAAGTATTGCATTCCACCCAAAAATTCGATACCGAGATTTCATAGGAAATACATGTTTTGAGGTGCACTGAATGCATATAAAACATTTTTGGAAACATGTCCGTGTGTGTGTCTGTGAACAGCATAACTCAGAAACGAACAGTCGGATAAACACCAAACTTGGTATTTAGGTTCAGTATCTTCCAGAGATGCGATACGAAGGTTTTCAAGAAAATCCCCCACCCTAGATTACCCTTTACATGGAACCTTTTTCGAAAATTTTGATTTTCTCAAAAATGGCTCTAACAATTTTGAATAAAATACCATAAGTTTAAAACATTTTTAAGGCAAATGAATTGTATATCTCGAATTTTATGGGAATGTCTCCAAAAGTATTCTTTATTGTGAACGACTTTTGCATAACTGGTAAACCATAAGAGATAGACAAAATTTTACTACACAAAAACGCAGATCGCGTTAAAATACAATTTATGTCATATACATTTTTTTTGTTGAGTGAACCATTTTCGAGATATTGCTTGTTATTCCCTTAAATTTTCCAATACTTTCTTAAATGGGAATTCGTTATTCATTTTTTTATGTCCTGGACATGCAAAGAGAATGGAATGCGCCACATAGCAACCAGCTCTTAAAACATTTGACTATCGCTTAAATACTACATTTTCCCCTTGCACCTACAAGAAAATTAGCAATAAGATTAACATCTCGATTAACATGATGCATATGGAGAATAAGCGTTTGTAAAAATAGTTTGTACAAGAGTAGAGGAAGTCATGTGAGTGTAACACATTAGATTTTTTCACGCAGATTCCTTCAGGCGTCCATAAAGGTTTGTAACTTAGTTACAGATAGAAGTTGAAATGCTATAGCTTATCGTGTATCAAAGTACAGTTTGAAGTTACAGCTGCTTCACTCCACCCCCACCCCACCAAAATAAAAATACTGCCTCTACCAACTGTTTACCTCGAGGCCAATATTTCAGTGTAAACCCTGATATGTCTGTTTTAGGTTTACAGATGGATGTTAGTACATTACTGCAGCTTGCGCCTTGAGAGTAGTTCGCCCCGCTGTGCAGCTAAAGCAGGGAAGTTGCCTGTACACGAGGATTTTTGGTTTACAATCGTAACTTTCACAGCTTCGGGAAAATATAAGAATACAAGGAGAACTCGGAAAACTGCTAATTCTGCCGAACATTTTGACACAAATTGTATATTTTAATGAATTTTGGAGTTTTTGTGCAATATTTCTTACGTTTTCACAGTTATACAAAAAACACTATTCAATTAGAATGAAGGTGACTTTATATGCGTTTCACAGAAAATTCAAGATATAATAAATTTTGTTTTTGATATCAAAATCTAAACACTCAACACTTGAATTAAAATCGCTTGAACCTTTTCTTGAAAATGTCCAGTGACAGATTTTCCACATATGTTGTTAGAGAAGGGGGAATTTCTTGAAAATATTTCCTAGAAAGATGCTGAAGTTAAATGGTCATGTTGCCCATATCCATAAACTCGGACCTTTTTCTAAAAATATACGGCTATAGATAAACTGTAGAGAAAATAAGAAGCCATGTGTATTTGGAAAATCAATAACTTTTATAATATATGTTTGGGAGATCCTGCGTATTCTCGACCTTTCATAGTACGAACACACACATGGAATCAAGTTTTATAATTTCTGTAGAGTATCAGATTTGCCAACTTTACATAACGGTCTGTGATATCTCATTATTTGGGGCGTTCTGTTTCCTCGGTAAGCAAAAATATAACGGCCTTCGGAATTCAGTTGAATTATTCATCACAGTCTCAATTTACGCTGGCTGCAGGCTTTCTTCGTTATTCAGCTGTTCTCACGAACTCAGGTTAGTTGTATTTAAACACGTTATACTTAATATACGGTTGAGCAAAAATATTGTACAGTGCATTTGGAAGAGTTTTTAAGTATCTCCGAAGAAAGAAAAGAAAGATGAAATACCACTTCATTTCTTTAAAGCTTTTCTCCGTTTTGTAAAACTTGCTTCCGAATTTCGTATTGCAATATAATATCCTTACAGTGAACTTGGACGTTACCATGATACAAATTGATTATATTCAAGATTCCGGTGCAAATTTTGCTGTTTCTATGGTAACATTGTAAATTCATCCACAGATATTTATGTTCGAAATGAAATATATGATTGTTTACAAAACTGAGAAAGCTTATTTATTGTCATAAATCATACAATCACGTATTTTAGCATTAGTGTGTAATACTACACCCTAGACTATGATAATACGATTTATACTAGATGCGCAAGCACGTTGATATTTCGCATGAGCTCGCAAACAAAACAACGGTCGCGTAACATCACAGAGTATAAAGTAGCCAGTGGCACAGCCTTGATTTCTTTCTGAAACATGTTTAACCTTTTAGGTGTAAATTTAAATCGGGTTTTATTTATGGCGACGCTCTTTAACTACTATGGTCCTTAACATCCCATTCTATATTGAGCGTGAAAGACCGGTATTTTTGTTCAGAGACCCCTTTATCAGGCTTGAGGTTCTTTTACATGCCGTAAATCTACAACACGGGACCACCGGCTTTAATTCGCTTCCGAAGGAAGCCATGCTAAGGATTTTTTACGCCCGAAAAAATTCCATCGCCCTGCGCCGGTTTTGAACCCGCGACCTCGGGAACCAGAGGCTAGCATACCCTAGACCACGGGGGACGACCGTTAGGTGTATTCACTACTGCAGAGTACCTATTAGTGTCGTTTCTTCTGCCAGCCGTACACACAAACCAATTCAGAACCATTGCCCGAGTCGAAACATGAATTTAAATAAAATATATCAAGACCTTTCAAATGTAGTTAAAATCAATACAAAATAAAGGGTAGTTTATATGGTACGATTTGTAGGGGAACCCCTGCACTTAAAAAGTTTGAAATCTTCAATATAGTACGAGTTTAAGAACCATTTGTTGACATATTTCGAATGTGGTTGAAGCCAAAACAAAATTAGGTGTAGTTTATGAAGAATATAAAAAACTGTACGACCTTTAAGTACGGAATTATCAATTTATATGTAAGAACTTAAAGAACTCATAGGCTTTTTAAATTTGATTTAAATTGGAATTAATTGTTCTTTCATACAAGCCGTGTGTTGGACAGGGTTTGAAAGGTAGAATCAGATGATGAAAATTCAATGCCATAGCCGGGATTTGAACCACGGATCTCCCGGTCTCCGTCCGGTTGCTCTAACACGGCTTGTGTGAAAGAACAATTAATTCCATTAATTGACCTAATAGTGGTTGAAACTAAAAGCCCGGGATTTAAATACTTACAAAGAATGTAAGTGTCATTGGGGTATGACATCTCAATACAATTTGAGATCTCCTTGTGGTTTACCGGGGAAAATGCGAGTCAGCTGGAGAATTTAATGGCGTGCCGGCATGTTTCCATGGTAGCTCAGTGGTTAGAGCAACCGGACGGAGACCGGGAGCTCCGTGGTTCAAATTGATGCAGTAATTACTTAAATGTAAAGAATGATTGTAATATGAATATGCATTTTTATGTGACATTGATTTGAGAAGTATATTGATTGTAATTATTGTTGAGAAGTAAGTTTATACCTACTGCCTTACTGAAACTGACAATAATAGCGTGCAATAATGCAGCGAGGGGGTGAGCTGTTTATCATTATTAGAGACGAGGAAGTTACGTAATGTTGGCGCGTTTTTCTGTAGAATTTGCTGGAACATTGTCCCTAGAGCATATGTATTCATAATTTTCATTGGATACGAAAATAGACGCTAATGTTGGCGCGTTTTATTAGCCAATTGCAGCTCAGTTATAATCTTTAGGCATATCGGGGTGTAGGAGTATAAAAGGGCTAGGTTAGAGATAGACTCCGCCAGTTCGTCGAAAATATTTGTATGATACACGTCGCCTTCAGTCCTTCAGTCCAGCAGAAATATTACACGTCGGCTATCGGTTCGCAAGTTACGCGTATCAGAGTTATGAAAAATCTCAAGTATTGTAAAGTTAATGATACAAAAAGTTGAAGTACGTGAATTAAGAATGATTAGTAAATAAGTTATAACAGTTTCAGTTTGGCGAGTGTCAAGATCAATGTGTAAATTATGATAGTGAATGTGTTTGACAATAAAAAGTGTAAAACAAATTCTTTCATCAGTGTTATCTTTGGATAATAGACTCCTTTCCATGTACAGAACCTGTATAAAGAGATGTGCTCGACCAAAAAGATCATAGCTAGCCGGAGGACAGTGAAACAAAATTAAATAAAATAACAGTAGCATTCTTTCAAACAAAAACTAATACTGCCGCAAATTGCTAACACCAGATGGAACTTCAAACCTAACAAAGAATCACGTCACAAAATGGCTTCACCACGTTGAGTAAACACACATACACAAATAACATTATAAATTTACAATCGCAAATTGGCTCCCAAACGTGGGGCTAATAAAACAAACATTAATGTTACTTCAAAATCCCGGCTATGGCATTGAATTTTTCAGTCATCTGATTCTACCTTGATTTAAATTGATACAGTACTAAGGTAGTTTGTTTATTTGTAGAGTAGCCTATAACTGGGTTAGGATTGTTTCCAAAAATTTATATCACAGTGAACTCACATTATTTCTACATAATGATGCGGGAATTTACATGCATTTACGGTGCTGTTTAAAGCTTAGTGTAAGCTATGTATCAGGAGGCTAAAGCTCATCAAGGGCTGAAGAGAAGAATAAGTTATGTTTATACTCGCTTATTTAAAGATCAGAAAGCCTTTTCTTCTATCAGTAATGACAAAGGTAAAGCAATACTACCACCACATACTACATTTTTAGAGAAAGGTCTGCGTGTATGTATGAGAGAGAGACACAAAGAGAAAGAGAGAACAATACAATTGAAAAATCAAATAAATACCAAATGTGATACTTGACTGAGGCACTTAAGCACACCAGGTGAAGATTTTGGTTAGTAATACCACTCGAGAGTTCGATATTGTCGATAGCTGCTCGAGCGCGTAGCACTCATTTCATTTACCTACTCTCGGTACGGTACTGGTACTGGTACAACGATATAGAGGATTTTTATGGTGAATCCTACTCGTTACCCCTTATAGCTGTACGACACGACTATTCCCAATAAAGGATGAAAAATCCCCTGATATTCATGCAAAGGGTTGTAAAACATCGGCGGAACATCTGACTTCCTTAACCTCCCCCCGATAGTCTTACAAGTTCTGGAAATGCTGCATAGCCTTTGACGGTGGAACAATCACTGGTCGAAGTGTCGAGTCATTTTTTTTAAATAACTTTGTTCCTTAACTTTGGTCCCTGGTTATTTAAATAACATTATATATATAGTTTTCACATAATGCGAAGCCTGGGTTCCTGTACTCTCAGGCCACAAGTCAACCGCTTTGAAAAGAGAGTGTGAAAGTCTGCGACCATCGAGAAAATAATCTTCTCTATTGCTATTTATAAATATCGGTTCATCGATTACTCTCTTTATAAAATTATTTAGCATGACCTGCTAATGAATTTGATTACAACTTAAGTACAAAGGAAATAAAGCAAAAATTTCTTACAAGAGGGTTATGAAAACATTTTGGCGTTGGTATCGCATATGTATCGTATCGTTATAAGCAGATTCGATTCTCTTTTGTTTTGCTGCGTCTCTGTTAATTGTGATCATCCAATATGTAGGTATATACTTTGGTGTTCTGTGGGTATATTGTTCGGAATGAAATAAAGGAGGCATTTATTTTATTTTACCTGCATTTTCAGTAGAGTAACAGCAAGTTCTACTCCATGGTAATCTCAACGAAAGGGTCAAGCCTTTTTCGCAAGTATGTTCTTTTATAAATCTATTGTGTTCGTATTCTACTACATAGGCTTTGCAAGTCTTTTTAACTTTTTAGTAATGACTTTTTTATGAATTTAAATTAGGTGATTTATACACCATATCTGTCAACAAGAATAAGGCTTTTCAATTGAAGGAATTATCAAAATGATTTGAGTAGTTTTTGAGATACACACACACATACATATGCACAAACAAATGTTTTTCTGTTTATAATACTGGATTAGACTAAGTTTATGGTATACCAATAGCATAACGTAGCACGGCCTTCTGTGTTCTTTAAGAATGTTTTCTTTGTTTCTTTAGCTTATAAATCAGGAACAATTGTGAATCAGCTACGACAATTTCCAAACAATTGCGAATCAGGTGCGATTAAATTCATTTGGACAAAATTTCATTATAATCTATCATGACTAGTTCAAACTGATACGAGCTGAATTGGCTGGATGCCCGGGCCATGAAGTAAATAGTCAAGAAAATTTCCCCAGCATAAATAATCTCTTGCCTTTGTCTTTATTCACTGTAGTTGCCCTGTGGCTATAACAATCCCTCAGCCTTATAAGTGAGTTTTACATGTTCTTATAATTAACAACGATTTTATAGTTGTTGGTTTGTACGCCCATATACTCGTCCTCAGAATGATTGCCATGCTACTTGGTTCATGAGGCCGCAGGTTCAAAGCCTTTGGGGGGAGAATGTAGTTATTTTTTCGGGTGCAAAAATCCCTAGAATGACTTCTATTGGAAGGGAATTAAAGCTGTTGGTCCTGTGTAATGTTTATTTGCACGTAAAAGAACCTCATACCTGAAAGAGGAGACTATTAATTCACGTCCGTAGCGTCCTGCTTTTTTTTTTTTTAATAAGGGGCGGCCCCACACCCGCCGCCCCCGGTGACGATCATTCTCAGAGGCTACATCGTCTCCCCATGCACATGCTGATAGGCTAAGATCATGCTGACATGCAAGAGCAAGGGGTGCTGTGTTAGTGTAGTGCATTCGTTAGTATTCGGGTTCCGCTGAGCACCCCGGTTAGTTACGGACAGACATTGCTAGCCTGCGCGCAAGCGTCATTGCGAGGGTTTCTGGGTACTGGACATACCGAAGTCTGACCAGGACCCAGGGAGTGCGGGTTGTTAATTTGCTGGAGGTGGTTATGGGTGGGGTTAGTTCGTGTGTGACGGACTGACTGACGGGTGACTGGGTTGATTTTGTGTCAAGCTTGAAGTAGCGTGCGGTTTGGTAACTAACTGCAGGGCTGTGACGGACGGACAGACGAACCTGTGGCGCTATTTATGGGCGGTGGGCGCGCCTAGTGGGGGAATCAGAGACTGTAGAAATCCCCTGCTTGCAGAAAACACCGCCAGAGTCACTATACTCCAAAGACATGGCAGCAATATAACTAATAAACTATCTCTTACATTATAAAATGTTTGTCATATTTCATTTTCTCATAACTGGTTGTTATTGACTTTAATTAAATGTATTAAATGTTTTATAATTTTCATAACTTGGAAATTATAAGGGGTAAAAACAGAAACGATGTACAACTCATTAAAATACAGTGTCTGTTTTTGTATCATTCATTTTAAAAACATTCCATGTTGCAATCTGAATTTGTCATTGGTAGCAAAAGTCATGAGAGTATCACATCTGAGTTTTTAATCATTAAACCAATACTTTAATTCTATGCAGCTATGAATTTCAGAATTATTTTTATTTAGGAATTATCCACCATACAGTAGTTTTCCTACAACCCATTTATAATTTTATTTTCCCATAAATCCCTAAGCTCTGCATTTTCAACTGTTAGTCCTGCAGACACCATGCTACTTCAGATCCCATCCATCCGTTGTTCTCTTGGTCTTCCCTGTCCTCTGTTTCCTTCAGCACCCCATTCTTACTATATTATCATTTCCCATTCTTTTCACATGGCTGAACCATTTTAATCTTCTCCCTTCTGCTATTTCCAATACGTTCTTTTTTACATCCATTATTTCCCAAATTTTTGTACTTCTAATTTTACCCTTCTTGAGATTAAAGAAGCCCTCTTCCAAAAATCCATCTCTGTTATTAATAATTTTCTTTCTTGTTGCCTATTCATTGTCCAAGTTTCTGCCCATATAGTAGTATGTATACTCTGAACTATTATATTATAAATGGGTTTTTTTTAATTTTGTTTAAAATATTTCTGCTTCATAATATGAGCAAATATATATCTAGGCAAATACTAACTCATAGCATACAAGGATCTATTTTAGGACCTATATTACTTATTCTTTACTTGCATGACATTAATGACCTCATATCTATAAATGTCAAATTATTTGAATATGCAGATGATTCCACAATCACTGTATGTCATAAAGATGTTACTGTACTGGATACCATTTTAAATGACACTACAAATAAATTACAGCGATATTTTAGAGATTTGAATATGTTTGTGAACTCTAGCAAAAGTGAACTAATGTTATTTGTAATGTTATCTGAATTTTCAGATAACTTAAACATTGGCAAAAACCCATTAAAATAACAAATGAAGTAAAAATATTAGGAGTCACACAAGAAAAACACTCTCATTCACAAACCACATCAATAAGTTAGGAAATAACATCAGTAAAAACCTATGGAATTGAACTATGGGGAAACACAGCAGTAGCCAACTTTAATAAAATCTTTGTATTACAGAAGAAACCAGTCAGATACCTTGGCAATCTTAAATATAACGAGTCTTGTTACAAAACTTTCTCACAGTTAAAAATCCTAACTCTCCCTAGCCTATATATATAACTAACAAACTATCCTGCATTTAAGAAATTTCAACTTCCTCCTAGAAAGTAACTCTGATAGACACAACCACAATACTACACATAAAGATGACCTAGCAATCTCCAGTCATTGACTACACTTCTTTGAAAAGATGCCCAGTTTCATGGGAACAAAGTTTTACAATGTCCTCCCAAATTTTGCAATAAGAATAAATTTAAAACAATACTAAAAAGGTATCTGATAGAAACAGCTTATTATAATAAAAATGAATTTGTAAGTAACAACTAGTAGTTAGGATTCTTCTGGGTATGCGTGTGAGAGTGCACGCACATCCGATTTTGTGTATGTGTGTGAGTGGGTGCGAGTGACATGTATAAACATATTATTGTATTCTTTTGTATGATCTTGACGTAATTTTGAAATTTATTATTGATCTTGACACTGTACTAAACAGCTAAATAAATAAATAAATATTGAGTTCAACATTCCAATTTTTATTTCTTTCACTTATTCTTTTTTATATTTCTAAGCTACTAGTTCCATCTGCTTCTAAGATTGATACCAAGTACTTACATTTATTGACCATTCTAATTTCTTCATTAATAACCCTTAATTTTTCATCTGTGTTCATTGTTGATGATAATAAATATTCTGTCTTGTTAAAATTAATATTAACTCCCCACATTTGATATTGTTCAATTAATTTTGTATGACATATGAAGCGTTCTGAGTATCTTGTGTTATTGTTACTAGGTCATCTGAAAAGTAATTGATGTAGGGTGTAATTTTGATACACTGGAATTCCCACTGTATTGCATTTGGTGATAGACAACATCCTTGTAACAGTCCTTTAGTGGTATAAAATTCCCTGACTACATAATTTTCCACTTTTACTTTGCACTTATTTCCTAAATATATAGCTTTAAATATTTCTATCACATCTTTACTTAGGAACACTGTCGTAATGCTTCACATAATAACTTTCTGGAAACATTATCATATGCTTTTTCTGAGTCAATAAATACCCTCCTTCATCTTTAAATTTTTCCCTGCATTTTTGAAGCAGGATACTTAAAGTAAAAATTTTGTCAATAGTTGATCTTCCAGTCAAAAATCCGCACTGTTTTTCCATACTATGGTATTGGTTTCCTAATCTTTCATTTATTATTCTTGAAAAAGTTTTCCTAATAGGATTCATTACACATATTCCTCGATAATTCTGACATCTTCTGACTCCTTTTTGGTACACGGAGCTAATGTATCCTAATTTCATATTTTATGGTGTTTCTTGTCCTTGCAATCAAAATTACCTCAACAGTATGACAGTTACATGATACACCCTAGGTTCCTTGTCTCAAATACTTGTCAGAATTTCTCTGTATCATGTGTTTTTGTCTATATCTAAAATACATTCTATAGATGTTACCATTCCTGTTGATATAGTACAGCAGACAATTGTTCCCTCAGTTATGCAAAGCTCATAATTACAATATACTGCAACACTCGGGTAGAATTGTAGCAGATTTAACAACCAAATACTCCCTCTGTTTCAAAGGGATAATAGTAATAATTATAAAAGCTATAATATTTTATTTTTTTCCCACTAAACAATATCATTATCAGATGCAACTGCCAGCATTTATCTATTGCTGATCATGTACAAATAACAAATGTCACTCTCTTCAGTTCTCATTACCTAGCTGTTATCAGGTTATAGAAAAGCTATCTGTTGCAAGAAAAGCATTAAAAACAAATCTGATGTTTTACACTCACATGAATTTCCTTACTCTTGTACAAACTATTTTTAAAAACGCTTATTCTCCATCTATTTCATTTAATTGAGATAAACATTTGCAGAAACAATCTTTTGACATGCAAAGAGAATTACATTTTACACATAGCGACCAGTTCTAAAAATATTTGAATATCACTTAAGGTGTACTATGTTCCCCTTGTTTTGTATTTGCAAGGGCAATATTGAAATACAGTAGCCTTTAAGCATATACATATCTCTTAATAGCTGGTTACTAGGTGCAGTACCATTCTCTTTGCGACAGATTAATGCTCTTTGCATATCCAAGACAAAAAAATGAATAATGAATTCCCATTTGAGAAAAAGTAGAGGTATTGGAAAATTTAAGGGAATAACAAGCAATATCTCGAAAATGGTTCACTCAACAAATAAAATGCATATGATATAAATTGTGTATTTTAATACGACCTACATTTTTTGTGTAGTAAAATTTTGTCTATCTCTTATGGTTTACCAGTTATGCAAAAGTCGTTCACAATGAATACTTTTGGAGACATTCCCAGAAAATTCAAGATATACATTTTAGTTGTCATGAAAATATCTTACACATATAATATTTTAATCAAAATTGTTAGAGCCATTTTTGAGAAAATTAAAATTTTCGAAAAATGTTCCATGTAAAGGGTAATCTGGGTGGGGGGATTTTCTTGAAAACCTTCATGTCGCATCTCTGAAAGATACTGAACCTAAATACCAAGTTTGGTGTTTATCTGACTGTTCGTTTCTGAGTTATGCTGTTCACAGACACACACACAAGGGCATGTTTCCAAAAATGCTTTTTTTGGATTGAGGGGGTTTCAAAACATATATTTCCAGCGAAATCTCAGTATCAAATTTTTGGGTGGAATACAATACTTCCCCTACTTAATACGTAGTAGAGAAAGTAAAAAGTGTATATTAGTCATTGTATATGTTTATATTATTGTATATATGTGTAATAATGTTATGTGAATGTATTACATAATTTAATAATGTAGGAGCTGTGAGAATAATAGGTTAAAAGTTGCTAACAATGTAAGAATGAGGTAACCATGAGGTAACTTTGAGGCAATAATGAGTAAGAAAGTTTATTAATACTACTTATAATTCTTGGAGCAACAATAATGTAATTTTTGTGACAGTTTATAAAATAGCCAATCAACAACCAGAAAAAAGCTTAAGTTAAATGAAGGTATTCTATTGGAGTAGGAACAACCAATCAGAGACTTGAAATACAGAAATTTACAAATTTAAGTGGTAGAAATCAAGTCAGTTGCTTGTAGACAGCACTCATAACTGGACGCGTTGGTTGTAGACAGTGTTCCTAACCAGACGCGGGATGTGTCCTCAAGAAATTTAATATGTATTCGTGTGAGACGAAAATAGTTTACGTGTTAAAAAGTGCAACTAATTAATAAAAGAATCTCACAGCTCTCTATATCAGTGAAGTGTTATTTAAATTGTGTCAAGGATTAATAAATGTGAAGTAAAAATTATAATCTGTGTAAGCCTACATTCTCAGCTGCACCATGCCTTGCAAAGAAATCCATGTCTCTAACAATAATACTGACGCAGATGAGGCAAACATAAATATATAATATTTAAAGAAACAGTCAAATTACAAAGTTAATATTTTTAAATTTGGGATGAAGGCTACCAGAAACATTTTACCATACATGCAGTTGTAACTACTTCAAGTTTGGCTCCCCAACAGTCGAAATATAATACATCTTCAAACTGACTTTCCATACATAGCAGCAAAAAACCTTCTTCAAATTGGCCCCCAAAACGTGGGACAAATAACAATACAAAACATATCTACTACAACATCACTACAATACCAGGAGAGAAACTAGCATGAAATTTCCAATGCACAGACTGACACTATATGAAAAAAAAAACCTACTGCATGCGTATAAAGGTATACAACAAACTGCCACAACTAATTAAAGATATAAAGATTCCAAAATTGTTTACAAAGAGAGTTAAAGTAATATTACTGCAAAAAACATATTACTCCATTCAAAAATTTATGGACAACACAATATTATCAACATTACACTAGAAAACTCTCTGTAAATTTAAATATATGATACAAATAATACTATGTATATAATTTGTAAAACATATACGTATTAGGATTAAGTTGTTCCGTTCCCTTTTGTTGTTAGAAAAACTAACATGCTTTCATATTTTCAACCTAGCTTTTAAGTAACTTCTAACAAGTCACCAGTTTACGAGCTTAGGCTCATACTGTAAGCGTTATGTGACAATAAAGATTCTATTCTATTCTACACCGAGATCTGATGAACTTGTTGAAGCTCATAAGTACATAAATAAAATGAATATATTTTAAGATAAAATAGACCAGCTGCAAAGGAGTAAAATAAAGGACATTTGAGGTGGTTTAGCAGGTAGGCTACTTTTAATGCATAAAAGTAGAGAATCACTGTTATGCGGTACCTATATTCCATTCATAAAGGGAACTGGTAGACTTGATTGTATAGTTCGTTTCAAGTGGTGTCTTTGGTTTAGCTGACCAGTTTTGTGAATAAGCTGGTAATGTGTGTACCTAGGGTTGCCAGATTGGGCTGAAGACCGGAGATTCTGGAGGCAAACCCAAACATTCCTCATCAACGTATTAGTGCTGTAATTATTACTATTAATTCAGATACTTCAGAAAACAGCTATAGAGAAAATGTAAATAAAAACTTACTGTTATTACTACTATTTTTCAGCAATAATTAAATATCTACCTACTATTTTAAGAATAAATGCAGGCATACTTTAAAATTTGCATTTCTTGGCAGACATATAGCTGGGGGTGGGGTGGTTTTAGAGCCCTTGCTGCTAAAAAGACGTAAAAATAAATAGCAAAAATAGCTTCGTTAAAATAACAGTACTGTTCTAGATTGGTGGGAACAAGATACTTCCTAACCATATCACTGGTAGTGCTGTATTTATGCTGCATGTCTTAGACAATATCACCAAAGGTGACAACAACAGAAACCGTATACTTAATATGGCATTGGTACAATCATGTTAAGATATCAGGGGCATATTGTCGTTCATGTGCTAAATTTGAGTGGTTTCCAAATGAGCGCAACATCTTCCAGTTTAGAACATAACAGAAACCCTATTTTGTAGTGAAATAACATGGCTGGCAGCTGTAATATAAAATACCTGCTACATAGTGGTCATTAATTCTCATGTCACAACACATTTGCCTCTTACAGTAGGGAAAACATCCTATTGTAATTTTATTTCCAATTGCTGTACCTTAATCGGTGAATATAGATTTATTTAATTATTTCAACTCAGGATGAATTCATATTTATCGTTTGAATTGATATAATTGTATAAAAGATGGATCCCTATACCTAACCCCCTCTCCTTAATACTTTTCTGGCTATGCTGTTTCTTGGAATTCCTTGCAAATTGCAGAAGTCTCTTGTTTTGTAGAACTCCTGACAGTTTACGCTCCAGTTCATTTTAGTCCAAATTTCTGCTTTAAGACCATCATACTTTTTACTTTCTCTACTACGTATAGTAAGTAGGGGAAGTATTGTATTCCACCCAAAAATTCGATACCGAGATTTCACCGGAAATACATGTTTTGAGATCCCCTGAATCCAAAAAAAGCATTTTTGCAAACATGTCCGTGTGTGTGTCTGTCTGTGAACAGCATAACTCAGAAACGTACAGTCGGATAAACACCAAACTTGGTATTTAAGTTCAGTATCTTCCAGAGATGCGACACGAAAGTTTTCAACAAAATCCCCCCACCCCAGAGTACCCTTTACATGGAAGATTTTTAGAAAATTTTAATTTTCTCAAAAATGGCTCTAACGATTTTGATTAAAATAGCATATGTTTAAGATATTTTCATGACAAATAAAATGTATATCTTGAATTTCTGGGAATGTCTCCAAAAGTATTCTCCATTGTGAACGACTTTTGCATAACTGGTAAACCATAAGAGATAGACAAAATTTTACTACACAAAAAATGTAGATCACGTTAAAATACACAATTTATGTCATATACATTTTTTGTTGAGTGAACCATTTTCGAGATATTACTTGTTATTCCCTTAAATTTTTCAATACTTGTTTTCTAAAATGGGAATTTGTTATTCATTTTTTTGTCTTGGATATGCAAAGAGTTATAATCTGTGGCAAAGGAATGGTGCTGCACCTAGCTACCAGCTATTAAGAGATATGTATGTGCTTAAAGGCTACTGTATTTCTATATTGCCCTTGTAAATATATTTTCCCCTTACATCTACAAGAAAATTAGCAATAAGATAGTCTGCAAATGTTTATGTCGATTAACATGAAGTGGATGGAGAATAAGCGTTTGTAAAAATAGTTTGTACAAGAGTAGAGAAAGTCATGTGAGTGTAACACATCAGAATTTTTCTAAATGAAATATTCATATTTTACACCTGCAAGAGAGTTCATTCTCTCTTTTGCCTGGCCAGTCCTTGTACTTATCATCTGTCAATCATTCATCACACAAAGAACTAAGGTATCTTTTTGCTGTTGTACACAATACTGAAAACTCACACAAATTCCCACAATTCAAATAACATACTGCACTGTACAATAAACCTGTAAGGATTTCAGGTTTCATTAAAATACTGCTACAATTAATGACAAAAGTCCCATTGTTGGCGTAGTGACAGTGTGACTGAGAGACTAGTGTCTTTCTGGTGAAAAGAGAAGCAAGCTGAAATTTCAACCCAACCACAGATGCTCACTTTTAGCTATTTAACGGACAGTCAATTTTCACTACATATATTACTAATTATTATTAACATTTCAATTCAAATGTGATTTCCCCAGGCCAAAGAGTGCATTCCAAACCCTCCGGGCAGTGCCCACAGATCCAGAAACCCTATGTGCACCCAAAGTGAGTCTCCACTTGGGCATCAGCAACACAAAAGGCAAGACCAGGTGGCTCATCTAAATCAGAATCCAGCAGCTGTCAAACCTTTTGGCCTTATTTGTATTTGGAAGTTTTATGATCTTGAAAGCAGATATATATTCATGTCAAGATGTTAGTTATACATGTACAAGAGTTTAGTTTTGTTATAACTACTATTAGGTTACATTTATTAATTTTATTATTATTATATTATTATTATTATTATTATTATTACTGTATTATTGTAATTAATACTTTGACATGATCTACAGTAACACTGTTTACTCTGTATATTGTATGACTGAAAATAAATAAATGTGTTAATGCTGGGAATAGAATCCTGGTTCAAAGCAAGTAACTGCTACTTTTATGCAGTTTCCTGTTTCCTTAAACTGTTTTTGTTAAATTATTTCAATAAAGTTGTTCATTAGCATTAAGTTTTTCAAGATAAACACAATAACCTGTTAAAAGTGTTTTATAGGTGCTTCCTATAAACTCCTCTCTGGGCCTTCTGTAATGATAACTGATGCAGTAATTTGTATCACAAATTATTTAAATGTAAAGAGTGATTATAGTATGAATATGCATTATTATGTGACATTGATTTGAGATGTTTGTTGATTGTAATTATTGTTGGGAAGTAAGTTTATACTGCCTTACTGAAACTGACAATAATAGCGTGCAATAATGCAGCGAGGGGGTGAGCTGTTTATCATTATTGGAAAGGAGGAAGTTACGTAATGTTGGCGCGTTTTTCCTTGAGAATCTTCTGGAACGTTTCCCTAGAGCATATGTATTCATAATTTTCATTGGATATAAAAATAGACGCTAATGTTGGCGCGTTTTATTAGCCAATTGCAGTTCAGTTATAATCTTTAGGCATATCTGGGTGAAGGAGTATAAAAAGAGTAGGTTAGAGGTAGACCCCGTCAGTTCATCAAAATTCTTTGTACACTACACGTCGCATTCCCATCAGTTCATCGAAAGTATTTGTATGGCACACGTCGGATATCAATTTGCAGGTTACGCGTAACAGAGTTATGAAAAATCTCAAGTGTGATAAAGTTAATTATACAAAAAGTTGAAGTACGCGAATTAAGAAATATCAGTAATGAAGTTATTATAACAGTTTCAGTTTGGCGAGTGTCAAGATCAATGTGTAAATGTGATAGTTAACGTGTTCGACAATAAAAGTGTGAAACAAATTTCTTCATCAGTGTTATCTTTGGATAAAAGATTCCTTTCCGTTTACACAACCTATATAAAGAGAAGTGCTTGACCAAAAGGATAATAGCTAGCCGGAGGACAAAGAACCAAAATTAAATAAAATAACAGTAGCATTTTTTTTAAACAAAAAAACTAATACTGCCGCAAATTGCTAACACCAGATGGAGCTAACAAACCTAACAAATGAATCACGTCACAAGATGGCTTCAACGCGTGAAGTAAACACACATACACAAACATTATAAATTTACCACCCGCATAACACAGGCCTGCAAATATTTTACGGCACAAAATATTTTACATTATAATGGTCAAATTGTACGCTCTGATTTCTAAAATAATAATAGTTTTTGTGTATCACGTAGAGATTTTGAACAATTCTGTTTCAACACAAATTTGAAAGTTCAGTACGCTAGTATTAACATCACTACATATCCAACTTACAGCATGGTTGATTAGAATATGTAAACATGCCATTGGTGTCCAATTGTTTTTAAGGTTAATGTTGAATTTATATTTTCATCAATTAAAGATAAAATCATATGAGGTCATGTTGTACCACTGTGTATCTATGTTTACAGATAATGTTGAACCTATCTCAAACATTTGTTATCTAAGTTATCAACAGGAACCTATCTTGGAATTCTCAGTATGTTTTAAACTTCTCAGTGGGTCTCTTTTGAAGCTGTATTGTGTTGTGAATTTTGTTTGTGGAAACAAATGGCAAGTTCGAGTGGTATATCTAGGAGGGACTGTGTGAACAATCCTAATAATTTCTGTTATGTCTGTGGGTGTTATGTGATAAAGCAGCAGAAAAGAAACATTACCACATTTATCAAGAGTTTGTATCTGGTCTACTTTAAAATTAAATTAGGTCAAGAAAAGAATTTTGCTCCTCATATCATGTGTAAAAGTTGTGTAGAAAATCTAAGGCAGTGGTACAAGGGAGTTTGTTCATCTATGCCCTTTGGTGTTCCTATGGAATAGTGTGAACAAAATCAGTTTAATAACTACTATTTTTGCCTGTGAAATATATCTGGATTCAATAGGAAAAACAAGCCAGGCATTATATATCCAAACTTGCCACCAGCAATTACGCCTGTGCCTCATGGACCTGATGTCCCTGTTCCATCACCACCTACGGTATTACCAGAGAGTAGTACTGATACTTCGAGTGTGGAAGATAATTTAAATTGATCCCCAGACTTAAAAGATGACATTCCAAATCCATTGAGTTGGTCAGAATTAAATGATTTGGGTCTTACCAAAGAAAAAAAGTGAACTTTTAGGTTCAAGGCTGAAAGAAAACAATCTTTTAGGACCTGGAACAACTTTCTACTGGCATAGACCCGAGAAGAAGAGTTCCAGAAATATTTTGTAAAGGAAGGGGAACTAGTGTATTGTTGTGAAATCCCTAACTTGATAGGTTATCTTGGAAGAGCTTACGAAGCAAAAGAAGTCTGAAAAGTGTTCTGCAGCACAATGGCAATATGTTCGCTTCAGTTCCAATAGCTCACTCTACATCCCCTAAAGAAATGTACCAAAATTTGTATACTGTCCTAGAAAAAATTAAATATAATAAATGCAAGTGGTACGTATGCTGTGATCTTAAACTGTGTGGTATTTTATTGAGCCAACAAGCAGGGTACACAAAATTTTGTATAGGACTCTAGAGTCAGAGAAAGACACTGAGGTGCAATTAATTGGCCAAAAAAAAAAAAGGCCTTAGTGTCAAGGACAAAAAATGTAATAAATCGCCTGCTGATTGACTCACAAAAGCTTTTGCTACCCTTTTACATATCAAATTATGACTAATGAAGCAATTTGTCAAAACTTTGGACAAACACGGTCCATGTTTCCAACATCTTATTCAGAAATTTCAAATGTTGTCTGAATCAAAAGTGAAAAAAGGCATTTTTGACGGCCCACAGATTCCAAACTCATGAAGGACGTTCATTTTAGAAATACCATGACAGACATAGAGCTTCAAACTTGAGACCCATTCATTGAGTTATAAACAAATTTTTGGATAATGTTAAAGATGACCAATATGAGCATATTGTTAAAACCATGCTTGAAAAGTTGAAGGCACTCGGATGTATAATATGAGATTAAAATTGCATTTTCTGCATTTGCATCTTGATTTTTTCCTGAAAACTTGGATGCACTAAGTGAAGAACAGGGAGAGAGATGGGATGGAACAGGGATGGAAATAAAGTACCAGGGTCAATGGGACATCCCCATGATGGCCGACTACTGCTGGTCTTTAATTAGAGACAACCATCGGCAGGACCACAAACGCAAGTCAACTCAGTATTTGTTTTCAACGAAGTGGAGGATAAAATAAAATCATAAGATATGTTTGAAATTTCCTAGTTCAATATAAACTGTTGCATCTGTAGAACTGAGATTGTTTCTTAGTTTGCATGATTTCACACATTTTAAATTGTACTTAAAAACTAAAACTAAACTCAAATATTACATATTTCCTTTCTGCATGCCAAAAAACGTTATGTGATACGAAAAATGTGAGGCAGTATTTTTAACACTTAAATGATTTCAGTCTAATTATATAATATGTATATTCAATAACAGCCCGCCTTAAAGCAATATGTATATGTAACAATATATATAAAGTGTATATTACAGTCATTGTATATGTTTATATTATTGTATACATATGTAATAATGTTATGTGAATGTATTATGTAATTTAATAATGTAGGAGCTGTGAGAATAATAGGTTAAAAGTTACTAACAAAGAGGTAACAATGAGGTAACCTTGAGGCAATAATGAAAATGAAAGTTTAACGCTACTTGATTCTTGGAAGCAATAATGTAATTTTTGTGACAGTTCATAAAATAGCCAATCAACAACCAGAAAAGTTAAATGAAGGTATTCTATTGGAGTAGGATTAGCCAATCAGAAACTGAAATACAGCAAAATTTACAAATTCAGAGTTCAGTTGCTTGTAGACAGTGCTCATAACTGGATGCGAGATGTGTCCTCGAGAAATTTAATACGTATTCGTGTGAAACGAAAATAGTTTTACGTGTTAAAGTGCAAGTAATTAATAAAACAAAATCCCACAGCCCTCTATATCAGTGAAGTGTTATTTAAATCGTGTCAAGCATTAATAAATGGAGTGAAGAAAAACTTAAAATCTGTGTAAGCCTACATTCTTCAGTCGCACCACGCCCTGCTAAGACATCCATGTCTCTAACAAAAATACTGACGCAGCCAAAGCAAACATAAATATATAATATTTAAAGAAACAGTCAAAATTACAAAGTTAAATATTTTTTAAACATTTGGGGCAAAGGCTACCGGAAACTTTTTACCATATGTGCTGTTGCAACTACTTCAAGTTCGGCTCCCCAACAGTCGAAATATAATACACCTTCTTCAAATCGAAAGCAGATTTGAATTCAGCATACTAAAATTATGTTTAGAACCTGTTTAACCACGTGCCGCAGGAAAAAATTTCAAATTCACAGGCCTGTGTAATTAAAGGGAAAGAAATCTACTAATACTATAGTCTAATAGGGAAAATAGTCACTCTTATAGAAAAAATATCTTATGTTTTATATTCACATGACTTTCATTACCCACTGTATTTTTATGTAGCTTCTACAAACTATTCCTCAGAAAGACTTATTTTTCTATTTACGTCATACTAACCAGGATAAAGCTTTGCAGAAATAGTTTCATTACACATTTAATTGTGGTCCTAGAGGGATAGTCAAAAACTGAATCAATAGTCAAATGTTTAAAAAAGCAGGTTGTTATATGTTGGCCTCAAAATTCTACTCTCTTTCCATTACATTGAGAGAAACAACTGAACAGCAACAATTTTAAAAAAATGACAAATTAAAAAGATTCAAACCATAACAGATATTTCAGAAATGGCTGATGTGGCAGAAAAAGTTATTTTAAACAAATTATGCCTTAAAAAGATCTGCATTTTTTGTGTGAAGTTTTTGCCTATATCTTATGGTTTTATCAATTACACAAAATTATATGAAATTCCTTCCAAATGAAAGAACCTCACAGGCTATACCCAGAAAATTCTAGATGTGCATATGTAAATGTATCACATCACATCACATGACATTTTAATCAAAATCGCTAGCCTTTTTTGAGAGAATGAAAAAGGCAACAAAAAGTTTTCCATGTAAGGGGTGGTTTCAGGTTGGGGGATTTTCTTGAAAATATGGTGTGTCTTTGGAAGATAATTCTGTGGCACTATAGCCTGTTCGACTGCCAGCCTCATGCCCAGAGGTGGACAATCATCCAACTGATACTGGGAGGTGATGTGGCCAACTTCACACAATGTTGGTTTTATGGCTGGGATCACTGCCTATTGCAGCTCCTCAATTTCCTCATGTTGCTGAGGGGACACAGTCTTATATCAGGACCGCAACATCACACTTCCAAGGGTGGGATCAAACCTGGACGCATTCCATAGTTGGGAACAAAGTTCCACTTTCTAGCCCACTGCGCCATGGCACAGCACACCTTATGAAGATACTGAACCTAAATTCCAAGTATGGTATTTATTTGACATTTCATTTTGAGTTATGCTGTTAATAGACATATGAGTACACACAGACTTTTTTCTAAATATATATATATATATATATATATATATATATATATATATATATATATATATTTTATTCAGGGGGCCTCACAACATCTATTTCCGATGAAATCGAGTATCAAATTTTTGGATGAAATGTATACATCCTCTACCTAATAGGTATGTGGTAAGAAGTAAACAGAGAAAAACAGCTGCCAGCTCTACAGTAAAAATGAGGCATGGCTTGCAATAATGTTAAGATACAAGGGATGTCCCAGCAGTACCTGACCTAACAAAGAAAACACAAAAGTTTTGGGAAAAAATATCTTTATTTCTCTACACAGTCTCCTTTCAGCTTGATATACTTTCCCAGCAATGTTCAATAGCTTCGATACCCTGTTTATAGTAAGAACCTCGAGTTCTGCAAAATAGCCATCAACTGCATACTCCAGCTCTTCACTGTTGGCAAATCTTTTACCACCAAGCCTTTTCTTCAACTTTGGAAACAGAAAACAATCAGAGGGGGCTAAGTCTGGCGAATAGGATACATGAGGAAGCAATTTGAACTTTAACTCATTGATTTTGGCCATGGCGATAATGGATGTGTGAACTGGTGCATTGTCTTGATGAAATAGAACTTTCTTTTTTGCTAAATGGGGCCGTTTTTGCTTGATTTCATCATTCAAACACTGCAATAAGTTGGCATAATACTCACCATTGATTGTTTTTCCTTTTTGAAGATAATCAATGAAAATTATTCCACACACATTCCAAAAAAACTGAAGCCATGACCTTGCCTGCAAATGGAACTGTCTCACCTTCTTTGGAGCCGATTCTCCCCTTTCAATCCACTATTTTGACTGTTCCTTCATCTCAGGTATGAAGTGATGGACCCACGTTTCATCCACGGTTATGAATTGACATAAAAACTCAGCTTTATTGCAGCAAAACATCACCAAACACTCAACTAAAACAATCTTCACAATGCTGCTTTTGTTCCATTGTGAGCAAACGTGGCACCCAGCTTTCTCATGTCTAAATTTTCAGTCAGTATGCAATGTACAGCACTTTTTGAAATGCTTACGATGTCTGCTAGCTCACACACTCAGTCGTCATCCAATACCATTTTGTGGATTTTCCTCACAATTTCTGGCAGGGTCACCTCATTTGGTCAACCACTGTGATGTTTGTCTTGGCAGCTCCTACGGTCTCGCTTAAACTCTGGCACCCAATATTTTACTATTGTAAACAAAGGTGCAGACTCCCCCAGAGTAGAATTTACCTCAGCTTTAATATTAGTTGGACTAAGACCTTTCAAATGAAAGTATTGTATCACATAACGATGGCCAGTTTTATCCATGTTTACAAATTTGCTGAGAGCGTTTACTACTGATGGCTTCCAAACAATTACTAAACGACGTAGCATCATCAAACTTCAGACTTGAGCTTTATAAGGTTGGTACTTTATACCACAGTCATTTCTTTGAAACAACCACCATTATCTATACATCAGGTCAGGTACTTCTGGGACTGCCCTTGTAGACTAACATGAGGCTTGCTTTCTTGTAGTAAAACCCTCGAAGGGGGAGAGATGTGCAAGCATACACTGAGAGAAGCTAAACTGCTGTTAGCTTTCTCTATTAAAGATGTAATGGAGGCTGTTTTCTGTAAACAAAAAATTCTGGGATACATTCAAATGGCTTTCTCTACCCTCTATCATTTATTAGTAGGTAGGTATACAACTATTCTCACTAAAGCTTATTTTTCTATCTACTACATTTTAATCCAAATAAACCTTTGCAGAAATAGCTACATTACACATTTCATTATAGATGGAAAGGGAATAGCAAGTCAAATGTTTAAGAATTGAACACTACATGCTGGCTTTAAAATTCCAATTGAAAAAACTGAAAATCGATAACTGAAAAGAATGACAAAGTATTCAATAAAGCAAACCATTAATAACGGATACCTCAGAAATGCTGATGCCACAAAAGAAATTATTTGAAAAAATTGTGTTTTAAAGAGATCCACATTTTTTGTGTAGCGCATTTTCATCTATAGCTTAACATTTACCAGCTATACAAAATTCCTTCCGAATAAAGAGGTCTTCACAGGCCATTCCCAGAAAATTCAAAATATACATTTTATTTGTCATGTAAATATCTTTAATATATGGTATTGTAATCAAAATCATTAGAGGCATCTTTTGAAAAATAAAAAAAATTGAAAAATGTTCCATGTAAATGGTGGTTTAGGATGGAAGGATTTTCTTGAAAATCTTCATGCCGCATCTTTGGAAAATACCTGCTGAACTTAAATACGAAGTTTGGTATTTATCTAACTTTTTATTTTTGAGTTATGCTGTGCTCTCTCTCTCTCACACGCATACATACATGCACGCACGCAGAGACCTTTTTCTAAAAATGATTTTTTTTTTGCATTCAGAGGGTCTCAAAACATGTATTTCTGGTGAAATCTTGGTATAAAATCGTTGGGTGGAATGATATACCTACTAGTACATGGTAGAGAAAGTAAAACCTGATTTAACTTTAAAGTCAACTTTAGACCACTCAAACTTTCCCCAATCAACAGTTTAACTTACACATTGGTAAACACACCATTAAACAAGCAGATACATAGTGGGTTCAATATGAACTAGTTGGGAAGAAAATTAAAAAGATCAAGAAGCATAAACACCTCAAAAAAATATCTGCACTAATCTTCAACAAGGATAAACCTAAATTTAAGTTGACATACTGTCCCCTGGACATTTCACAAATTTAAAAAAGTCCTTAAAGAGTTCAACAAAATCCTAGCACCGTAAAATAAATACAACTTCAAACACATGCTAAAATCAGAATGCAGAGAGAATCCCATCAGAAAAGAAACCAGGTATTTATGAAATAGACCTTTTAGAATACAGCAAAATATACATAAGAAAAAACAAGAGAAACATAAACAAAGGACCAAAAGAACACTTCAAAAATATCAGATACCAACAGTTAGGTAAATTAGCCATAGCTAATCACTTCTGGGAAGAAAATCACAATAAAGAACAAAAGGTCAAGCTGCTAAAATCAGCATATAACCCTGTAGAACTAACCTTAGGAAAGAACATATGTCAAAAGTTTTGAACATGCAATTATGAATTTTCGAATTCCAGCAGATGACAGTTTAATGTGTAAATTCACCAACCCCACAACAGATGATGTTACACTTACCCAGAGAACATTGGGGAATCACAACATTAGTTGACTAGCAGCCAAAAATGGGTACAATAGGTGCTCAAAACATGTCCTGCCAGGATTTTGGTAAGTGGAGCAATAATAGTGCCATGATTCATTTTCCATAATTTAAAAACTGATTTGTCCTAAGGTCAAATTTTTACTTTCTCTGTCACCTACCTATAGTAGGAAAGAGGAAGTATTGTATCCCACCATCACGTTGAGATTTCACCAGGAACACGTTTAGAGGTCCCCTGGATCCAAAAAAGTATTCTTAGAAAAAGGTCCATGTGTGTTTGTAAACAGCATAGGTCAAAAACAAAAACTTTCAAAATCTTCCAAAGATGCAACACAAAGATTTTCAAGAAAATTCCTCACCCCAAACTACCCTTTACATGGAAAAATTTAAAACGCTTTTGATTTTCTCATAAATGGTATGATATTGATTAAAATACCATATTTTTACTTTCTCTACTACATATAGTAAGTAGGGGAAGTATTGTATTCCACCCAAAAATTCGATACCGAGATTTCACCGGAAATATATGTTTTGAGACCCCCTGAACCCAAAAAAAGCATTTTTGTAAACATGTCCGTGTGTGTGTGTCTGTCTGTGAACAGCATAACTCAGAATTGAACAGTCGGATAAACACCAAACTTGGTATTTAGGTTCACTATCTTCCAGAGATGTGACACGAAGGTTTTCAAGAAAATCCCCCCACCCCAGATTACGCTTTACATGGAACATTTTTCGAAAATTTTTATTTTCTCAAAAATGGCTCTAATGATTTTGATTAAAATATCTATGTTTAAGATATTTTCATGACAAATGAAATGTATATCTTGAATTTTATGGGAATGTCTCCAAAAGTATTCTTCATTGTGAATGACTTTTGCATAATTGGTAAACCATAAGAGATAGACAAAATTTTACTACACAAAAAATGTAGATGACATTAAAATACACAATTTATGTCATATACATTTTTTTTGTTAAGTGAACCTTTTTCTGAGATATTGCTTGTTATTCCCTTAAATTTTCCAATACTTTTTCTCAAATGGGAATTCTTTATTCATTTTTTTTATGTCCTGGACATACAAAGAGAATGGAATACTGCACATAGCAACCAGCTCTTAAAATATTTGACTTTCGCTAAAAGCCTACCAATTCCCCTTGCATCTACAAGAAAATTAGCAATAAGATTAACATCTCAATTAACATGAAGCATATGGAGAATAAGCGTTTGTAAAAATAGTTTGTACAAGAGTAGAGAAAGTCATGTAAGTGTAACACATCAGATTTTTTTAAAGATATTTACATGACAAATAAACTGTATATCTTGAATTTTTTGGAACAGCTTATGAACTCCTCTTCATTTGGAAGGAATTTTGTATGATGGATAAACCATAACAGATAGATAAAAACATACTACACAAAAAATGTAATCTCTTTAAAATGCACATTTATTTTAAATAGCTTTTTGTGACATCCAAAGTTCTGAGATATCTGTAATTATGTGTAACACTTTTTCAATACTTTTAGCTATTCAGTTGTTTTTCCCAATGTCAAGAAAAGAGTGTGGAATTTCAAGACAATTTATATCTAGTAACACACTATAACAAAATGTGTAATGAAACTATTTATGCAAGTGTTAATCACAACTTGAAATAGATACAAGAATATACTTTTGTTAGAATAGTTTGTAGACATATATACAAAATATAGTGGGTAGAGAAAATCATGTGCATGTAGCAGATTTTTACTTTCTCTACTATGTATAGTAAGTAGGGCCAGAAGTGGGCAAAGTTTGTCTCGACTGATTGTAACCACAAAGAACATTACTGATAGCACACACAGGCTGGTCAATGTTGCTAGCTAGAGGCGAGAGGGTGGTTGGAAGTAAAAAGTTCAGTGGTGGAGTTCATACTGGCATTGTTTACAAAACCACCATTTTCCAAAAAATGGAAATTTCGTGCAGAATGGATGTTTTTTTGCTGTGCAGGAGAGAATGTGAAATATTTAATTTCTCAAAAACATTACATGGCATATTTAGAGGCAACTTCCAAAGACACTACGTTAAATGTCATGCTTCATTTGGTAAAATTAAAGGTATGCGTTGCACAGGGAAGTTATTGTTATTATTATTTGTTTAAGGAATTGAACATGGAAAAGTATTGCAGGAGTGAACTGCAGAGAGCATTGTACAGAAAGTCCTGAAATTTGATGGCGTAAATACAAAACTAAATATGCTAGTTAAATACTTACCTGGGAGTTTGCTTGGTCCTTAAAACCTTTTCAAGAGAATGAATTTTGGAAACTGTCTGACAAAAGCTGTGGAAATTATGTAATCTCAACAGTGTAAAACCTTTCAAAAAATGTAGAAAATCAACTTAAACACAATATAATAGTGAACTAAACTGCTATCAACCATCACTGCAGGAGCTCTACAACCGTAGTTCCCACCTTTCCTCGCAGCAATGCCTTACTTCCGTGTTTCTTGTGAAGGTTGCATTCTGTTATGTTGTTGGCGTAAAACTGACTTCTGCCCACCTCTGAGGTAGGGCAAGTATTGCATTGCACCCAAAAATTCGATACCAAGATTTCACCGGAAATATATGTTTCGAGGACCCCTGAACCAAATAAAGCATTTTCGGAAACATGTTCATGTGTGTGTGTCTTTGAACAGCATAACTCAAAAACGAAAAGTCAGATAAATACCAAACTAGGGATTTAGGTTCAATATCTTCCAAAAATGCGACATGAAGATTTTCAACAAAGTCCTGCTACCCTTTACATGGAAAAGTTTTCAAAATTTTTGATTTTCTAAAAAATAGTTCTACGATTTTGATTAAAATGCCATATATGAAAGATATTTACATAACAAATAAAATGTATATTTTGAATTTTCGGGTAATAGCCTATGAAGTCCTCTTCATTCGGAAGGAATTTTGTATAATCTTGTATTACTGGTAAACGTTAAGCAATAGACAAAAATGTACTACACAAACAATGTAGATCTCTTTAAAATACACAATTTATTTAAATGCGGTTTTTGTGGCATAAGCCGTTTCTGAGATATCCGTTATTAATGGTTTGAATTGTTCATTTCTTGGTCATTCCCTTAAAGTCTTTTCAATATTCGTTATTTCTTGCGATTGCATGGAAACAGTATGGAATTTAAAGGCCAGTGCACAGTGTTTAGTTCTTAAAAATTTGACTGTTGCCGTTCCCTTTGTAACTATAATGAAATGTGTAATGTAGCTATTTATGCAAAGTTTTATTTGGATTAAAATGTAGTAGATAGAAAAATAAGCTTAAGAATAAATTGTGTACCAATTAATAAATGATAAAGGGTAGAGAAAGTCATAGGAATGTATTACATCAGATATTTTTATATTGCTTAAGAATATTTATCATATAGATAGGCTCAAGAAAGCTAGCAAAAGCTGAGATACATTAATATGCGGCCAGCTTGCTGTATTAATATTGTGGTGTAGTGATTACCATGCCAGCCTCTAGCTCCCGAGGTCATGGGTTCAAACCCAGCGGAGGTGATGGATTTTTTCAGGCATAAAAATCCTTAGCATGGCTTCTTTCGGAAGGGAAGCACAGTCGGTCCTGTGTCGTAGATTTACAGCATGTAAAAGAACCTCAAGCCTGATAAAGAGGTCTCTGAGCAAAATTTCTGATCTTTCACGTACAATATAGAATGGGGCACTAAGAACCATAGCAGTTAAAGAGCATCCATATATAAAACTCAATTTTTTTGGTGTGCGGAATAGACTGTTAAACAAGGTAGAAAGTTATGTCTACAGTAAAATTGGGAATAGGCTGAGGTATGCAAGGAATTTATCTACCAATATACAAACATTTTAAAAACAGTATAAAAGCATTTTATTTATTTTTTTCCAATTTACAGCAAATTATAGCACTCTACTGCACAATATGAAACAAAAATTGACACTGTACAAAATTACATGAATTTTAGCTGCTCTGAATAAAAGCAATGAGTTCAATGCTCCTGAAAAGCAGTATCTTATGGCATATCTTGATATAACAATGCACATAATTGCTTAAAAGATAAAAATAATAATGGTGGTAGTGATAATACACAGGTTAACCATGACTAGCAATATTGCATGTGAATTGTAGAAATATTAACCTTAAAAAAATGTAAGATATTTATATTATTTATATATGTATATATAAAAATTCTTATGACAATGACGCAGTTTTCAGCCGATCTTTGAACTGGTTTATCACACAAAGCGCTAGGTTAGGAAACTGTTAAAGACATGGAAGAAAACAATATACAGGGGGGTTGCTTCTATGATTCATACAGAGTTAAGTTACAGCAGAATACCTTTCTGGCCTCCCATTCCCTTATCCAAAACAGTCTGAGAATGCCATTCATAAGGTACAAGGCACCCGGGTAATACTTTGTTTTACATTCAGAGCTATGAACTTATTGCAAGCAACTGTTTGCTTACATTCCCTACACTTCTCAAATGAGTGCAAACCAAACAAAAGAACTTCTATCAGGTCAACTTACAAATACATACTTATTTATCCCATTACTTTAGAGGTGGATTAACATTTACAGTGGTTTGTATAAAATGCAATATACATTAGGAAAAGTTAAGTGCACCATTTGAACCAAAATATGATTTCAATTTACAGGCCTTAATTCCTAAAACTATGAATTACAAAGGAGTGCTTGATATTTTTGCTGCATGACTAATAACATATTTTGATGCCACTGCATGATTATGAATCACAGCAAATGTTTCAAATAAAGGCCAGTTAGCTGTCGTGTAAATATTATGAGCACTCATGGCTGGTTCCACCGACCTTCATTACTGCTCCTATAAGATGTGTTAAGTCACTTTGTATTTCACCAGACATCCAGAAGCATCTTTAGTGTGTTGCAATTTTGATTTGATATGACATCATGCAAATCACTCAAATCAGCAAGTATTTTCCCTCTTTATGCGATTGCTGCTCTAAGCACAACATTTCACCAGGAAAGGGACTGGGCCAACAATGAAATCCTGAGGGCAAAAAGTATATGACTAGAAAGATTGAGGGAAGAAGGAGAGGGCACTACGCCGAGATCCATCACCTCCCAAGTCTACCCGATATCACTGTGACTCTGGACAACAGTAGGATAAATCACTCATAATTTCTAAAGTAGTAAATGTGTTCTCGGTACAGAAATGGCAAACAAATTGCTGTAGTTAGGAAACCACATCCATCATTTAACCAAACCTGCTTTACTTTGGAGTTCACCCTTCCCTGTGATGCATGGAATCTCTAGCAAATAGTTATCTTTGTTAGAGAGACTGGGGATGAACATTAAATTTGGGAAAGGAGCCAGAATTCCTTGTTAACTTGGCGCAGACACCAGGCTTTAACTCTTCTTTTCGATTAAGCGCCATCTTTTGGATTTTGCCATTTTGCAAAGCAACTATTATGCTTTTATTTAAAAATTAGGTTGAAAACCGAGTGACCATAAATTTCACTCTAGTTACAGAATAGGTGATGGAGTGTGAATGACTTCACATTAAAACTGAAGAGGTCAAAAATGCCAAGATAGGAATAAAAAGTATATAGCATTTTTAGTACCTGGAGAGGCCCTTACAAAGATCCGGGTTCAGTTCTCACCTAGGCATCACAAATAGAGAAAGTTCCTCAAAAATGTCCAGAAGCTGGTGCTTGTGTTTCAGTTATTTAATTAGTCTATTTCAGGACTACCATTAGGAAGATGCAAGAAGGCACATTTCATAATTACCCAATGGCACATATTGTAAAGGGTACTATTATGAGTTAAAAAGTTAACTTGAAAGGTTTTCAACTTGCAGACCCACAATCTATAAAGTTTCCTGTAATTTAGGATTTCTATAACACATTTTTCATTCTGGTTTTACCTTTCCAACTTCAGCCTACACACAGCATGTATGTGAAAGAGCAATATCATTAACATTAATGACCTAACAGTGGTTTGTAAAGCCTGGGATGAGATAGTAAGTTGCCATTGGGATATATTATCTCAAAATGAATTTGAGAATGCTTTGCGGTTTACCAGGAAAAATGTAAGTCAGATGAGGAATTTAATGTTGTGCTGGCACATGATAGCTCAGTTAGTCAGAGCAGCAGCTGAAGATCTGTGATTCAAATCCTGGCTATGGCACTGAATATTTTGGTCTGATTCTACCTTTCCAATAGTGTTTTTTTTTCTGCTGTTTCTGACATTAGATTGTCTTGTTTCCTAATTAGCCAATCTTCATTAAACATCAGAGACTTCTCTTCTGCTGAGAAATTACATTAGTATGCATCCTGCTATTGTTTCTGCTGGCATGCACCAAGCACTCTCCTTTATGTTAAGTAAAGCTTTAGATGCCAGTTGCATACATCTCAAATACAGAAAAGAATGTCTTGGTGAAACACACACATTTTAGAGATATCTTTTAAATTTAAAGCTGCAGCACTGGTTAACAGAACATTAGCATGTAATTCAAGTTCAGTGATATTGGCCATCAGTGCATTAACAATCATTTGAATTCTAGTGACAATCCTATTTCCTCTACCTTCTGTTACTGCGGTGGTGTTTGTTCTGCAAAATGTAACCACAGAAACTCGGCACCCTATTGGGGATGCATGCAAGGGGAGAGTTTTTTCATGCTACTTTCATCATTTTCTCTTCAAAAATACACATATAAAAACAAAACTTTAAGAAATCACTGCTTATTTCAATGCTTTTGGAATAATTATACTGCAGTCAGAAACCATAAATGTAAAACAAAATAGTCTGCAAAAGCATGACTAGTACAATATGTTAACTCATACACTCCAAGCTGCTTCAAAACGTGATGTATGTTTGTGCAGCATAAGCCTGTACAGAATGTTGTGGCAAAATGCTTAGCTGTCTAACAAAGAAAATTTTATTAAATGCAAAAAGTTTTACTATACCTACATGAAATGCTCCAGATTTTAATTTATTTTGAATTCTTAGTATCACTTGTTTAACATAAACCATTGTAATTTTATGCATTACTTTCTTTTCTCTGTTACAAATGTTTCATACAAACTTATGCTGCAATGCTCATGAGCATAGGAACCAACTTCTATGAGACGCTCTTCATTATCCAAAAGGAGGCTGTTTTTCTTCTTTTTTTCACCTTCCCTTATGTTCTTGCTGCTGTTAATTTCTACAGTGAGCTTAGATTTTTGAAAAAGAAAAATAATGTTTAAAACTCATTTAGCTTTTAAGTTAATTTTGGGTTTTATTATTTAAATATTAAAGCCCTCATATTGACTTTAACATTCATGCTTTGCAAATGAAAGTGAGATTTAGAAGTTGTCCTATTTAAAGACAAAATTCCATCCTTATACGAGAAAACCCCGGAGAAAGCATTAGGTTTTATGTGTTATGAGTACGCATAGGAGTTGTTAAGCAGTTGTCTTCAAGTTATCTACACTCAAATCATATGTCAATACAAAGAACAGTAGCCATGGGTCACTGATGGCAGGTAAACATGATCTGGTGGGCGCTGTCTGCAGCTACCAAAGACTGTACGAGAGATGGGTGGTGGTGGTTTGTAACTTGCAACATTGCTGCATAAAGTCCGGCAACAGTTCAACTTTTATTTCCTTTCATCCTGGCTTTAAAGCTTAGAAATTCCTATGCTTGGTAATGAAACTTATACAAGCATGAATTCATTTGCTTTCATCCTAGTATGCATCTCTTAATCAATGCTTTTGAGAAACTAATTTTTAAATATTATTTTTTTAACGTTTAATGTTTTAACCAGAATGACAATATCATACAGTTAACAAATGAGCTGCAGGACCTAAAGCGATAAAATCTTAAGGACTGAAGAAATACCCTCAGTAACATTCTTAGAAAGATATCAGAGAACCTCGCAGTTTGAGAAGCAAGAACATTTGCTATTACACTAATGCAGTCACAATAAAATAACAAAAATGGATGTGTTAAACAAATTTTACATAAACTTCAACTTTATGCAGATTCTCTGTTAAGTAAACTAAAGTCAATGACAATTACTTGTATGTTCTTTGATATACATGGTTCAGTGATGGCCTGCATAGTTGACTTTTTGCACCATCTAGTGTTACTATTGATTTAATTGCAAAGCTGACTTTATGTGACCTCATGATTGCTTTTCTGTGGATACATAACAATGTAAGTTAGTAGTTTACATGGAAACACACAAGGGTAAATATTCTTTGTAGACAGTGGTCCAGGTAGCAAGATAATCACAGTGTTAAAGTTTATCAGGACTAATAGAGTACTCTGCAACTTGCAAGAGGGGTTACAATATATTCAGTTAATAAAAATTGCCTTACTTAGTAATAATTGCACTAATGTGTGATGTGGTTATTCAACTGAATATTAATATATGTATATGTATGTATATTGAAATAACACAATGCAGTTCTGCTTATGTAATCTGCATAGTCACCTTCCTGTACCATCTATGTTATTTGTATTTCTTATGTTGTATTGGCGAATATCAAACCTAATATTCATCCAATGCTGAGGGGGAAGGGACTAGTAAAATTGGCTGTTATGTGGGATTTGAAGCTATGACCTGCCTAAGCCATCTCACTCTAATAGCTATACTTTCTGTTGGTCAACTGATAGAAGAAGCTACTGAAAACCTTTTTCTACATATGGGACATTCCATGTGAAATCAAACAGAAAAAAACTCACATTTTTTGTTTCCATTGTAATTTTTGCTATTAATAAGGGCTGCTAAGGAAAACATATTTACCAAATACTAGCATCTAAAATGCAACGGTTGTCATGTTATTGAATGATGAATGCATCACATTAATTAATTTTGTCACATTTTAAGTGCACATATTTCAGAATATTGTAGCAATCTCATTTTTTAGATAAAGGTCCGCATTTCATTACAGCCTATACTAATTATTTTTATAATATTCACAAAAATCTATATACAGCTTTTACTTATTTCAAGCATCTTTGGAATTTTATAAAACTAAAATATTACATTGAAATTAATCCATAGTGTCATTAAGAGAAGCTGGCAATGTTGGTAAAGTGGAATATGTAGTCTTCTGTGGAGTAGTGGTTACCATAATAGCTTCTATAGTTCCTGAGGTCACGGGTTCAAACCAGGCGGAAGGCAATGGGTTTTTTTCGGGTGTAAAAATCCTTAGCATGGCTTCCTTTGGAAGGGAAGTAAAGCCAGTGGTCCTATGTCGTAGATTTACAGCACATAAAAGAACCTCAAGCCTGATAAAGAGTCCTCTGAGCAAAATTATCAGTCTTTCATGCCCAATATAGAATGGGACATTAAGGACCACAGCAGTTAAAGAGCATCCATAAATAAAATTTAATTTAAAGTGGTAATGTGGGGTATTCATAGTTGTAGCACAAAAAGTGAATAAACACAGTGATTTACGTGGTTGATGCACGATGATACCAAGCGCTTTGCTAATCTGTGAGGAAATACTTAGAACCGCATACTGCTTAGTAAGTGTTCTCATTGTTTAACCTTAACACAACTGCCTGCTTGACCTTCAGTTCAAAACAAATGTACAAGAGCTACCATGACCACATACTTTACTACTCCTGTGTATAAAGTAATTCACTTTTTTAATTATTTTAGATGAATCCTTATCAGTCACCATTTCAGTAAAATTTATGTTTCATTGTGTTTAAATTACGGAATCTTACCATATATAACATGACTATTTTTCTTAATCTGTTACTGCCTTCACTTGAAAAAATAGAAATTTCTTCACTTAAATAAAACTAAGAACAACATGTTTACTTATTGGTATGAAATTAAAGTTTAGGGAATCAAAAACTTGATTTAAAAGGTTTCAGACTAATAACAGCTTGAAGTTGGGAATTTTAGGAAGATCAACACAAAGTTTCTGTTCACAGCTTTAAACATTCAAAAGATATGTGTGATGATTTCTGTTTCTAAATATATGCAAAGTGATCTCACAACACACAATATTCATTTCAGAAGTTGGTACCTCTGTTCATGAGCACATGTTTCATATATTAGCATAATCTTAATGCAACATAAAAGATAAGTCGAGCTGAACTGAACTGAACACCTCGACTACACACTCTTGAAAAGGAGGCACACATATAAATGTAAATATATCACATGCGCATTTATTCTCTCTTAACACTGTTTCATTCTATAAAACACAGAAAATCATAACAGCACAATACAACTATTTTATCACAATATGTTACATTTTTCTAATTGCTTCTGTTTCACATACAAACTCTAAACATTACCCATTTCAAGGTAATTATAATTGCACGTGTATACATAATGCATTATAATCAAACATTCTTCTCTTAAAAGTCGGTGCTTTTCATTCATTCATATCTTTATATGTACACTGTGGTTGTGACTTCAGGGATGCGAGAGCTATTCGTTGTGTCGCTGTGAGCAATGAAGAAGCTGATGTAAGTATTATCCTTTTATAGCATTCAAACAAATAAATGAACAGCATGTTTCCATTTATACTTGGCTATTTTGTAGGCATTGTATGTAAAACATATTTATTGCATTTAAATGAATGCTTAGAGGCAGGAACACAACAATAGAATAACAATTTTTCTCTGCATCATACAAGATCCATTACCTGCAAAAACTGAAATCCATTTTATTCCTTCCAACACTCCCCCTACTTGCCAACTTTCTGAAATGGAAACCTGCAAAAGTTTCCCTCGTCCAGCAAAGGGTAATAATTTTGCGATGACATGAAATTTAAAATGTATAAAATATCAGTACAGTAAATGTATAAAAATTGTATGCAAAATGAATACGGAATTTCGCTTTATAAGAATCCTTGAAGATCTGGATGAATTGCCTCTTTCTATCACGCATGCTGAAATTCTTCTTGTGCCACAATAAACACACATTAAAGCAAGAAAGAAAGAAAAAACACCACTTCCTAGGCTATACACAGATTTCTAGTCCACAATTTACTTCATAACATGAGCTATAAACAAAAACTGTTACAAAAATGGGAAACTTATATCCACAGCCGCATAACGCGAATAAGATAATCAATTTACCTGAAGGAGCTGACTTTATAATTCATGTCATCCATTGCTGAAAGTTTGCAGCCATTTACTGCTGGTTACTAGAGGTCAACACATCTGCATCTTATGCATTTTGTTGTAGCCCCATAAAGGGGAACCATGATTGTAATGAAGGATAGACACAGTAGATAAGCTCTGTATACCAATTAGCGTGGTATATTTAGTCTGCAATTTTAAGTTACAATATAATGGAATAAAATTTAATACTCGTCTTATCCATGGTGAAAATATCTAACACTTTGAAACTGCTCACAAAACCATAAAAAGGCTTCTACTCCTGTACACGTTACAGGCATACCATTAAAGTTGGCAAGTATGCTTCCCTTACAGTCTAATTCAACCTTCAAGGGATCCTTGTTCCACCAAGCAATGACAGGATGCATTTATTAGATGGACAAATCCAAGGCAATGTCTGTCACTTCTAACAGTAGAATGACAAGAGGATAACAATGAAACCTACAGCGTTTGCTATGGACTCCAAACCGTATTCTGGACAACATTGGAGTACTTCACATGAATTTTTCAGAAGTGAAAGGCTGATGGGGGCGACTAAAAATCACTTGAAATTGAACAATGGATCCTCAGTAGAAAGCTTGAATGAAACCACTGAACAACATCAGTGCCCTTGAAATCAATGCTAACTCAAATGAAATTTTTGTACAAGAAGACTAGATAACAGTTGCAGAGATTCCTAATGTACGGTGTGTTCTTATGGAGACAAAAAGCAGAGATAAGGCCACATGTTGCCAAAAGAGAATGCATCTGCTCAATGAGCCCATGTAACACACCTCAATCATCTTACTTTTTGGATCTTGTACCACTGACATTCACATCTTTCTCAAAATAATAAAGGAGCCTCAATGTTACCATTTTAAAAGTAATAAGAGATCTAACAGTACTGGCATAAGTAGCTCGAAGAGACTCAAAAACGAGAGTTTAAAAACTGTTCTAAGCATCAGAAGGGAATACTATGGAGGTTTCGGAGAGTGAATAATCAGAGAGTATTATTTATAAAATATCTTCATAGCTCTCTCTACTCTGAATAGCTTTGTTGTCAATCCAAAACCTTGTAACTACAGCAAACCACAAAAATATAAAGGAAACAAACTGTGTCATGTATAAACATTCAGAAAAACTAATGCAACTTAAGTAAATAAGTTTAAAATGACAGTTACTGTAAACAGAATGAATTTTATTAGCTTTTGTATGTTTTAGCAAACATATTGATTTTTAATCACATTTTTTTAAGACATTGAGCATCCATATTTTAAGCTCAAAAACCTCTATACCACTGTCATTGGGTTTATGAGGATTTGCAGTTAAAATAGTGATATAAGCTTTGTTCCAACAGTTTTGAGCACATACATTAAAGCCACGTGCTTCAACGAACTCGGAATGCATAACTTTCAATTCCTGTTAGAAGTAGTACATAGAGTATAGAAGTGTATGATATACTGTAGAAACAGTAACTGTATTTGTTAACATACTATGCTTGTTCTTCAAAACCATTTGCAACATAAAGCAGGCAGCTTCCTATTAGAGCCCCAAAAAGGAACAATACTTCATCGGCCTCACCAGAACTCGTCACAACAGCAACAACAATAAATTACAAATATTATTTCATTTACCTTTGCTAAATTAAATTCAATAAAATAGCAATATGCAAATTTTGTCACCTTCTGAAATAACTTAATAAAAACAGTGGAATATGTTTGCTGTAAAGATAAACATTTAAGAAGCAAAATATTCCTTTTTTAAATTAAAAAAATCAAAGTAAGTTGCAAGAAAATTTAAACAATTAACCATTGGTAGGAAATAAAATGAAGCACAAGATCATTTACTTTTAAGGCTGGAGATGAAAGTTCAATCCACATTATTGTTGTTCCTGTTGCAGTAGTAAATCTGTGTTTGCAGACCTATAGTTTAATTGTATAGCAGAATATTTGCAGCCAACTTATGATGTAGGGCTTCTTTTTACAACAATGCCTGAAGCTGTTTAGGTGTTGCACCTCAGACTCCATCACGATGTTCTGAATAAATTAAACTTATAATTACTATACTGTAAATAAAATGGAAATTTCACACATGTGATTCCTTTCTCAGTGGTGTAAGTCGCAAGCCTTTGGCAAGCATCTGTGCTTCAAGATCCCTATCTTCTTCTTTATACCTGAAACAAGAGGTCAACATGCATGTTATAATACAAGAATTATTTTTTTACTTTACAGCTTGCTGTCTTTCTTTCTTTCTTTTTTTTCTTTCTTTCTATCTTGGATTAAAAATTAGAGTAACATTGAGTTTCAAAATGCTTCTGAAAGCTTATTTAAAGTCTACCCACACCAGAATTTCGGATATCCCAAGCAAAATGCCATGTTGCAACAGTAGGATGTAATAATTCTAGAAATTGATGGAATGTAACTAAGAAATCAATACATTTAGTGAAAATGTTACTATTTTACTGCAATTAAGCAGATATTCTCATTTACCAATGAAGAAAGTTTTAACAGTTTTTAAATTATTTAATTATATATACTTTTGAGATCATAGTTTTGCAGATTTTATTTCAGTATTCAGTGAGGTTTTATAAAGCCAGGAAATTAAGCTTTATGTTTATATATTTTTACTTTCTCTGGTAGGGAAGTATATAATTTACCAAAACGTCAACACTGTGTTTTAACACTGAAATTTAAATGTAACAATTTGCACATACAAACATTTTTGATATTGTGAGATTTCTTTACTGACGAAACCATAAATTGTAACAATTTTATACGGTGAATAAAGAATTGGAATTGATTTAGTACAAATAAGAGCCAAAAAACTACGAACCGGCTGCACAGTGTTCTACCTGTCCTGTCCTCAGCGCTTGTTGCCGTCTGCCACTATCATAGAAAGGCATGGATGAAACCATACAACATTTTTAAAACTACTTTTAAAGGCTTAAATTACCAACTTTATGAAGGGCCAATTTTTTTCGAGTCAATAGTTGAAGCCCGTGCATACGTGAATACAATTTTGCCCATTTTTAGAGAATTAACAGACAGGGAGCATGAATTTTGCCTTTTTTCAACAAGAGTCTACAACAGCTCATATGGTCAATATTTTGATGAGAACAATTGAAAGTGTGTTTGAGGACAGAATTATTAGTAGAGATTTGTGGCCCACTAGGTCCCCCGACCTAACCCTCTGCGATTTCTATCTCTGGGGTAACTTAAAACATAAAGCATACAAACCCATGCAACCTGGAAGAATTAAACCAAAATATCCGCCAGGAAATTGCCAGCATTTCTCAACGTGAACTATGGTGAGTGATGGATAGTTTCCTAAAGAGGTACAAAAAATGTATGAACAACGATTGTGGCCAGTTTCAGCATCTCCTTTCATAAAGTTGGTAAGTAAAACCTTTAAAAGTAGTTTTAAAAATGTTGTATGGTTTCATCTGCGCCTTTCTATGATAGCGGCAGGCGGCAACAAGCGCCGAGGATGCAGACAGGAAAAACACTGTGTAGCCGGTTCGTAGTTTATTTGGCTCTCCCTGTAGTTAGTTGCACAACTGTTAACCTTAAGCGATGCATTTCATTGCAAGCAAGATGTTTATGAGAGCTGAGTCAGCATTACAGCATAATTAAGGAAATACCTTTATCTTTACTATGCTTGTTCCATACTATGTAGAAATAATGATTTTGATTAAATATTTGAATCTACACTAAAGATGTAGGTATCAACTCAGGACCTCTTGAATATGAGGCAGACATGCTACCCCACACACCATGGTGGTGGGCAATTATCTCAGAGATTTTTTTGGTGGAATCTTTTCCTTCTTGCTCTCATCCATTCAATTTGTATTTTAATATTACTGGATACATTTTCCTGTTGTAATTCAAAATATTCCAATATAAGATTTCCTTTGATGTATACTGGTAAATAGCTACTGAAGCAAAATACTCCAATTTCCATACTATTTCAGACTGGAAGTATGCAGGGCTCAACAGTGTGTATGGAACAAAACATTTTAATCAACGGGTAAATCATAAGACAAACACACAACATAAGAAAAATGTAAGACCTAGTTATATATAAAAAAGGCCACATAATAAATAAATAAATAAATAAATAAATAAATAAATAAATAATAATAATAATAATAATAATAATAATAATAATAATAATAATAATAATAATAATAAATACTTTTGTGGAATTGACTATTTAAAAAATCTAACCAGTTTAAATTTTCCCTGAAGCAAGCAGTATGCTTTCAATTAAATATTAAGTGCTGAATCTTATTACCTATAGACAGTACAGAGTTATGCACTGTTTTTAAGAAAAACACTATTTTATTTACTGCAACTTTACAAATAAATATGGTTTAAACCTTTTCTTCCTTTCTCTGTAAAGACTTTTGTTTCAGTCATTCAACAAACTGCAGTCAAGTTTACAACTGATAGTGCAAACTGTAAATAACTGAAAGTACATGACAAAAGCAAAAAAAGCAAGAGTAAATATAGGTCTACAAATGAGTCATTTGTCAGATGGTTGCCAATGTAGAGTTAGGAGCCATTCATGGTTATTCCATTTTGACAAGAATATAGCAAACAGAGACCTTTCACACAAGTGGCATGCCTTTGTGCGGCATCCGTACTGTACAGTATGTGTGGTTTGATTACAACTCCACCTCTTGGCAATGTCCAGTTTTGTAAACAAACCTTAGACCTCTTCTGGTGTTGAAGGAGAAAAACATTATGTGTTTAGAAACAATTCAGTTGCGGGTGGATTATGGCCATACGTTTGCAACTACAGAGGCGCCTTCATTTGGATGTGTGGCTGGCCTAGGAGAATTTGCCTGGCACTGGGAAGCATGCTGTTTGTTGGCGGCATCAGATATTCAGAGCCCCTTAAATTCAAGCATATAGATTTCACATCCATATGCGATTTCTATTTATGATACAAAGTGTATCAAAATAGTTCACATATTTGGAAGAACTGAAAGACAATATAAGAAGAATTAATGAGCGATAAAGCAAATTTTGTTAAAAGGGTGAGAGATGTATGGCGGCACAAGGACATCATCATCTATGATGAAGTTATGTGGTTATAACTTGCATGAGAAATCTACGTGCTTGAATTTAAGGGGCTATAAATATCTGACTCTGGCAACAAACAGTGTGCTTTTCGGTACAAAGCAAATTTTTACAAGCGCTGCTACACATCCAAACAAAGGCTCTGTATTTACCAAATGTCTCATTTGCAGAACCATCTTTTCTGAGGCATTTTTGCTTTTTTGTTGCATGCTTTCAACTATTTCAGTTTGTGCTATTCATTTTGACAAGGTTGTAGGAGTATTAATGGCAAGTTTAGGCATTTTTGCTGAACAAAAAATATTATACAGCACTTCTCAAGTACGAGTGGCTGGTCCATCAGTTAGTGCATATAATATACACACACTTACACTAATCGACCAGCCAACTTGGATTAAGAAGCACTGTGTAACTGCAAATAACAATTTATATATTGCCCTTGAAACTAACCTGACTATGAATACAAATCTAAAGTAGCATGCAGAGAGTGGTATGTCCATGCACTAGTGGAGGCTACAAAGGCTTACCTAGCTTGCAGGTGTGTGCATGCCATTCACAAAAAGCCATGCCATATCAAAATGGGTGCTTCCTCTGGCCTAAGTTGTAGGTGGCTTTAATCTAATCATTGTGGAAGGCATAAAGAATGGGACAGAGACCAGACACTGGTGGAATGGGAGGTGAGTGGCTTCCTAAAGGATAACTATAAGGAGATACATTTCCATGAGTGGGAGACTGGAATGTATCATGGAAACAAAAGGCAAAGAATAAACATTCAAGTGATGTCAGCATCCAAAATCAACTGCAAAAACCTTATGTACAGACTTGAAATAATTCTGAAGAAGTAGAATTACATCCACCAACACCACTGTCATTATTTTTATACACACGTGAGATTAAATGGAAAGGCTGTATATTTTCTCTTTCATATATGTGTACGCTGAGTTTGCAGCTATCTTCTTTATGCCTTCATTTGTTTGTTAGTTAATGATGAAAACACCTGGTCTGATATTAATAAATGCCAGCTTTAAAATAAAAAATAATTTGCATTTCTTGCACAGTTAAATACATAAAAAAAAACAATACAACACTTAAAATGAAACATTCTGTTGAGCACACAACTTTATATAAAATATAAAAAAATAAATAATCTGCAATTTGACAAATATGCTGTATATATCACAATTCTTGTTCTGAAACCAAATTTCCTACATGCAGTTAAACATTCACCAGATATTTTGTTTTGAAACCTGCACATATATGAAGACTACAGGGAAAAAATAAGGAGTGTCAAAATTTGCCAAAAATGAGTTATTAATGTCAATGTTTGACAAAATTTGGATTGAATATGCTATGTAACTGACAGCAGTCACTTTAACAACCCATTTTAAGAATGGGGAAGTGTCTCTTGCTGGAGCCATGGAAAAATGAGAAAACTCAATGCAATTATTAAAGTATTTATACTGCAAACACAACAGTTGTGATTGGAGCCAATTCCTGACATGGTTCACACTATCACCAGTTGCTTAATTATGGCTGAAAATAGAGCCAAATATTACATATACGAGGGCTGATCAACAAAGACAGACTGATTTTTTCCTGTAGCTTCCGTGATAGTTTCGTATCTGTAACATAAATATTTGAAAAGAGCGGGTTTTTATGTATAATGTTGGTAGGCGGCAGCACTCTCGTATTGGTAGGTTGGTAGTAATGCTCTATTTTGTAGACCCTACGTGCATTTTGCATACCAGACAATGGAGGTGATGCATTTTTTAAATTGATTATCACCGGTGATGAGTCATGGCTGCATCATTATGATCCTGAAGGAAAACAAGCCAGCACAGTGTGGAAATCGCTAGGTTCTCCAACACCAAAAAAGGCAAAAGTTGTTCCATCTGCAGGGAAAGTGATGGTGATCACATTTTTTGACTGTAATGGAATGATTTACCAGCATGCAGTTCCCCCTCACACTACTGTTACAGCAGCATACTACACGTCAGTATTGGCTACACTGAGGAAGCACATTGCAAAGAAACGACCAGAGCTTTCTCGGACTGGGTGGTGACTTCATCATGACAATGCACGGCCTCACGTCGCAAATCAAGTCATGCAGTTTCTGGCTCGATTCAACATTACCTGTGTACCACATCCACCTTATAGCCCCGATCTTGCACCCTGTGACTTTTTTTTATTCCCATCACTAAAGGCAAAGCTTTTGGGTATTCGATTTGAGAACTCTGAAGCAATGCTCAAGAAAAGTGAGGCGATTCTCAAGGACCTGACAAAGAATGGTCTGCAGCATGTGTTCAAGGACTGGCAGAGACGCTATAAAATGTGCATTGAAGTAGGAGGGGACTACTTTGAAAAAGTTCATGTAAACATTGAATTGGAGTAATAAACATCTGTGAAAAAAAATCAGTCTCAGTCTTTGTTGATCAGCCCTCGTAATTATGTCGTACCAATGTCAAATAGGAGATAACAAAATGTAAAGATGCTCCCCTCTCTTTTTTAAAAATAACTTTATAGATAACCCTGCTAGCCTTGCTCTGTTAGTATAAGTACATTTAAAGCTCAAATTATAAATTATAAAGATAAGTGAAACATGGTCACAGAAAAAAAATGTATATACACTTTATAATTTGTGTATTTACTTTGCTGTTAGCAGCTTCAATTCTTATTAAATTTTGAGGTATTTTAAAGTATGGTAATTAATCCTCCTCAAAATGAATTTTCCCCTTTCAGTAAATATTACTGGGCATAGTTTGTTCTTTTCAACTATTGCCTACACACAAGAACCTTGTTTATTTGGACTAGAAAGGACCGAGGTGGTCCAGATTCAAGAAAATCTGGATAATTGAAAACAAACTTGAATACAGAATTTGATGTACAATAATGAAATATGGATCACTGCAAAAGTGGAAGAGAAAAAGAACTGAAATGCATTCCGATGAGACATCTAGGATCGTTATCAGGACTATCATAAAAACTAATGAATCATAATCTCACACACTTTATTTTATTGTTCTGTGGCTTAGCTGAAGCATGTGACTGATGGCGATCTCTATGCTATCTATTCTGCCAACATTACAACCATATATATTCATATATATTTATCATAGGACACACATATTTTTATGGTGAAAAATAACCAAAAATCAACCTGGATAAACTGGAAATCCAGATTAATACGGGCCGCATAAACAGGACTCTTGTGTACGTACTATACTCTATAATCAATCTGGCCTTAGAACCAATCCTGATGTAAACAAAACTTCTGTATCCCTCTGTTTAACCTTGTGTTTGTATCAACTGTGGGGAACAAACTGCTCACTATCATTGAGCTGTGAACAACACCATACACAATTAAATGAAAGCTACAACCTTCTTTAGTTTTAACTATCATATTATTTACTATTTCATACTAATCAAAGTTTTGAAGTAAGTTTGATTAACATACTTCATGAAAACCCACAGGTAGTCACGCACACTCAAGGTACTATATGTTATGATGTGCTTTGGTTTCCTGCATATTGCAGCTAGGTAATGACATCATGTATTTACATCAAGTTGGAGTCTAACAGTGGAGCATTTATTGATGCTCTCAGGTTTCAAGGCAAGTGAATTGTTGGTGGAATGCCAACATTTTGGGAGCGTGAATTTCTCCCACCTTCAGGATGCTGAACGATTTTGATAACCCTTTTATCATTATTGGCATATAAACTTATCATTGTATACTTATTACAATTTATTTATGCATTTCTTTAGTTTTAGCTATGCCAGAGGTGCCTATAATTATGAATATTCACTTTCTGCACACAAATTATTTTGTTGCATTAATTAGTTGATTTTACTCTTCCCATTTTTCTACACAAACATATGACAATAGATTCTCAACTTATGTGAATTAAAATATTGTAAATTTATAAGGTATTATATTTGGTGAGCTGTTCTTTCATGTGAAGTTTTATGTTTGTATGAATTATGGTCTAAACATGTTCTGCTGAAAAAATAATATGCAAATGACTCTCCCCATTTTTTCCTTCTAGTCCTCAGATGTTAATTAAGCATCCAAATTAACATGTTTCTAGTGAAAACTTGTTTCCCTTGATTATTCTTTGTGGTTCATAAATAAATGTTTATCAATCTTAATGCTGAAATGCCGACATAGGAAGTTTTGTTTCTAATGATATATTCGACAGAAGCAATACAAATGGCACAATAAAAAATACTGTTGTCCAAAAACATCACATTAGAAATTTCATAGTCTGCAGCAAGCATGAAAAGAAACCAGAATGAAAAAAATCTAGCATAAGATTATAAAACAACAAACTTCCTAAAAGAAATGGATTATGTGCGGATGTATGGCAAGTTGCCGCATAAACACGCTACATTTGCAACTATGAAATCTCTACACATGATTAATTGTACAAAATAATGTGTTACTTAATTAACAAGCGATCTACATTCACAAGAACTGGAGTAACTCTAACAACATTATAAAACACACATTAATTACTGTGGGTTTTAAACAGGATAACTTATTAATTAAAATATGTATAACTTCTATAATTACCAAAAACATGTGCTCTTTGGCATTTATATGTATTTCTTTATATATTATAAAAATATACTTATTAAAAATTAAACCTGAAACTAGTGGAATCATCAGCAAATATAAAAATGCTTATATTTTCCATTGCTGGTTCTTTAACATCAATATGGGCTAGTTGTATGAACTGTTAACTATTACATAAACACAATAAAGTATTAGTACTTCTTGAACAATTATTCCATATTGGCTATTGTAAATCTGATACATACTTTCGGCCAGCTTGAATCTCTGTGTAACTGTTGCTCTGTTAATCATACTTTGGTATATTCAACTTCTCAATGACAAATCATTTAAGTGTTTGTATCATGTTTAACAGAACTTTACTTTGATCTTTCCCTAAAGTTTCGTAAGATACTGATAATATTCTTAACTCTGATGTTTTAACAGTAATTGTTTTTTGTCTCTCATTTTTAAATGTCTATCAGATGTTCTAAATAATTAATGAGGTCCAGAAGCCAATGCTCTCAATATGGAGAGCAAGATTATGCAAATAAATTAAAACAAAAATGAGCCAGAAATTATATATTTTATAAATATTAAGGAGTTGCTTTTAGGGTAGGTACACGAGGTGGAAAGGGTATGGTCATCTTCTGTAATACTGTTTTAATTTCTGAAGTTATTTCAGCATAAACAACTGGAAGTATGAATGAGAGTGTGATCTAATGATTAAAAACCAAAAAGTGCAAGAAATCTAATAACAGTAGAATACGAGTTAACACCATTGCCAATAGGCAAGAAGTTCTTAAGGAAAGGCCACCGATAAAGACCAATGTAGTTAAAGGCGGGGTATAAACGGAACTTAAAAAAAAACATCATTGTGGAACAATTAAGGTAAATCTCATTGGATTATGTAAACGAACAGAAATGTTTTTACTTTCTCTATTACTTACCTTAGTATGTAGAAGAAGCACTGGATTCCACTCAAAAATTTGATACCAAGATTTCATTGCAAATATATGTTTTGAGACTCCCTGAATAATAATAATAATAATAATAATAATAATAATAATAATAATAATAATAATAATAATAATAATAATTGGAAGAACATGGACAGACAAGAGAAAGAAAACCCACAGCCAAAGAATGAGCAAACTATGGATTCAAAGGAAAACAAAGAAACGTCTTTTCAAGTACTTTGTGTAATCCTACATAGGCTCATTAATTTTATATTATAACACCAATAATAAATAATAATAAATAATAAATAATAATAATAATAACAATAATAATAATATAAAGCCTTTTTAGAAAAAGTTCTGTGTGTATGTGAATTGCATTACTCAAAAACAAAAAGTTGTTTAAACACCAAGCTTCACATTTAAATTCAGCATCTTATAAGGACGCAACAAAACGATTTCCAAAAAAATCTCCCCACCCCAAACTATCCTAGAAAAAATTTTCATTATTTTTTTCTCAAAAATGGCTCCAACAATTTTGATTTTGAGAAAATAAAACATTTTGAAAAATTTTTCATTAAAGGTTAGTTTAGGATGGGGGGATTTTCTTAAAATTGTAATGCGTCACAGCTTTGAAAGATACTGAACTTAAATAGCATATTTTGTATTTATCAGAGTTTTCATTTTTGAGTTAAGCTGTTCGCAGACACACACAAGAACCTTTTTCTAAAAATGTTTTTTATGGATTCAGGGGTTTCAAAATATGGTGAAATCTTGATATCAAAGTTTTAGGTGAAATACAGTACTTCCTCTATCTACTAGTTATGTGATAGAGAAAGTAAAAAGTGCTCATACTTTTTGAACACACCCAACGAGCTCTTTCTCAGTGTAAAGAATGACTGCATACCCCTTCTACAAGGTGTGCAGAAAGATGTTATATTTGAAAGACTAATTTTGGTCAATAATCATACTTTATATTAATGAAAATATTAATAGATATTTAACACCAAAGTGAAGTTCTGTAGCCCTGGCAATCTGAACAAGCAACATTACATATCTGAAGACACATCCTTTACTATTATGTGGGATACTGTTTTGTGTACCTATTTAACATATTTTTGGAAAAGATATACGTTGAAGTATGATAAACAGAGTGCCTCTATTTGATCTTTCTCTCTGAAAGTTGTGTCACTTTTTGTTACAGCCTTCTTGCTTATGAGAAGAAATGCATCTAGTAACTACGAGGGCCATCCAAAAACTAAGGTTACAAGGCCTCCTGATGCCGGGAAAAAGTTTTTGTTTCAAAAGTTGGTGCACCTGGCGTTTAGGGTGAATTTGTTAGTTCCGCATGTTTGTCAGCCATTTTGTTCAGTAAATTCTTCCAATGGAGAGGTCACTGCGTGCTCTGGCCACCTGCCATCCATAGCCACAGCGTGTGAATTTTTGGATAGTTTTGCACAGGATGGAGCAGCTTTGCTGGACGCTATTGTGACAGGGGATGAGACATGGGTGTGTCAACACCCCAGAATATCCAAAAGCTAATCACTTCAGTGGCATCATTCATCTTCCCCAGCCACCAGAAACTTCAAGACAGAAAAGTCATGCCATCTGTTTTTTGGGACCATGAGCGGGTCCTTTTGGTGGATATTATGTCTAAAGGAACTACCATTAATGCAGACACTTACTGCAATACCCTAAAAAACACTCTTTAAGAGCCATTCATAAGCAAAGAAGGGGAAGCTGATCCGGGGAGTCAGCCTCCAGCATGACAAAGCAAAGCCCACACCATGCGAGTTTCACAGGAGCTGCTGACATTGTTTGGATGGGATATTCACCCCGACTTGGCACCTACAGACCTTTTCACTAAATTAAAAGAGTTTTAGGTGGGAAACGTTTTTCCAACATTCAGGAGGTCAAGGAAGCTGTAAAGAAGTGGCTGAAAGAGCTGGCGATGGAGGTCTATGACACTGGCATACAAAAGCTGGTGCCCCAGCTACAGAAATGTACCGATCTTGATGGCAATTACGTTGAAAAATAGTTTAATTATATTTGTCAAGCATCCTGTGAATTTCATTTAAATACAAGCAGTTTTCAATCTTATATAAATGTTGTAACCTTACTTTCTGGATGGTCCTTGTAAGCCACCATTTTCTGAACACTTGGAGTTAGGATTTATTTAGATGTGGAAGGAAGGAATACTTATCCAATGCTTATTCTCTTTATAAGCTTTATGCAGATGCTGTACTACAAGAAGTTTATTTCAAGTTCATACAACTGCCCCTTAGTCTTTCTATATATCCCCAAAATTAAATGTAGTTTTATTGCAGTGTTTTTAGCCATAATGTGAGTGATATATTTTCAGTTCTGGAGGGGATATGTCACGTGTTCTATATTCAGTCCTCTCTCTACTTTTCACAATTACTACAGATTTCATACCACCGTGTTTGCATATAAAAAGTGCCAAACATTTTCTTTTTAGTAATTCTCATGCACAATTACATACAACTTCCCAAATAGTTGCATATACGGGTTAGATTTGATGTGGATTTAGCATGCAACCATTTTTTTAAAAGTACATTTTGAGTTCCCTTATACGTGAGGTCCACAAAGACAATGAAAGAAATTTCATGGAATGGATGCATAAATAAGGCTGAAACACCTAAGTGTTACCTGGTGTCTTCTTTTACAGAGTGGCGTAGTCTGATTATTTTACTCTGCTCACCACAAAGTTAACACAAACAATGGAGAAATAGAAAAATAGTTTTTAGTACATTATCCCTTGTGATATTTCTCAGATTAATTATTTACTTGTTTCAACAGGAGAGAAATGTTGAAGGAACCCATTGGTTGCGATGGCTAATAAGATGGTAATGAATAGAGCCCGGATGTTAGGCCAAATGCCTTCTTTTTACTAAGTGGTAACAAATAAAAAATGATGTAGATGTAATCATGTTATGAGGTATTTGGAAGCGATAGAGCCAGTTTTTATTTTGCCTTCTTAAGGTCCAGCTACCTATTTGAAATACAAATGTCAATTTTCACCTTTTTTCAAATTTTCTGTGACATTCTGGGAACTTCAAATGATGGACACCACTTGGATGTCCTTTATATTGAAATGTGACCATCTTTTGTATTCTAATGTTTGTTACTTAATAAGGATTGAAAGGGCCCCCCCCCCAGTATTAGGAAATACAGTAAAGTCTCTTTATAACATTTTTTCTGGTGATTCAGAAAGTTTAACCTTACATAAGGTTTTACCCTATATAGGGGTTAACATTTTTTTTCTTACAAAACAATACTAGTTTTTGCAAATTTGATATTTATTTTATAATTATGTACATAAAGCTAATATTTCAGTGTGGTGGACAAATATAGCAACATTAAATTAAAATTAGAAATGTTTTTTCGTCTTAATGAAATCTATACTAAATTTGTCCATCTATCTGTTTGATACTTTAAAGTCCACCAAACCTAACCTTAAAGTAATTATCAATGCATCTTCCTTTATGAAGCTAGCATCAACAGGTATGCCGAAAGATTGTACACCACCATAACCTCCATTAATATTTCTGTTGTTCTCTGTGGTGTAGTGGTTACCATGCTAGCCTCTAGTTCCCGAAGTTGCGGGGGTTCAAACCCGGCAGAGGGCGATGGATTTTTTCTGGTGTAAAAACCCTTAGCATGGCTTCCTTCGGAAGGGAAGTAAAGCCAGTGGTCCCATGTTGTAGATTAATGGCATGTAAAAGAACCTCAAGCCTGATAAAGAGGCCTCTGAGCAAAATTACTGGTCTTTCACGTCCAATATAGAATGAGACGCTAAGGACCACAGCAGTTAAAGACCGTCCATAAATAAAACTCAATTTAATTTAATTAATATTTCTTCCATCTCCTCTTATGGGGAATATCTAATCTTCTTACCTTTTTTGAATCTCAAACCAAACTTTGCTTCCACTAAAATTTTAGCACTATTTTTCAGAATCCTGCTAAGAGTTGAAGTGGCCATACCAAGTCTTCTAGCCGTTTCTGTTGTTTTTAGTTTCAGATGTTTTTCAACTTCCTGAATGATACCAACGTTTTTGGAAAGAGATGACATTTTTCTCTTTGCTGCTGCCATTGTATTTAGCACAAAACAACCTTCTTCATGGACATATGCAAAACAAACCACTTTTTTGTATGCCAAATGAACAAATGGTGATCCCACTCGTAAGCTTCAACGATGCCAACGAAACAAACAAGTCATAATAAACCAAGATATGCTTTGAAACAGCTTGAAACCTATGCTACGGCCAATCAGGTTGCAAGGAACAAATATAGGTGAAAAATTGAAAATGAGTTTTATTTATGGACGCTCTTTAACTACTATGGTCCTTAGCGCCCCATTCTATATTGGACGTGAAAGACTAAATTTTGCTCAGAGGCCTCTTTATTAGGCTTGAGGTTCTTTTACGTGCTGTAAATCTACAACACCGGACCATCGGTTTTGCTTTCCTTATGAAGGAAGCCATTTTAAGGATTTTTATGCCCGAAAAAATCCATCAACCTCTGCTGGGTTTGAACCTGTGACCTCAGGAACTAGAGGCTAGCATGGTAACCACTACACCATGGAGGACGACAAAATATAAGTTGAATGCACCCTGGCTAGCAGGTGGAAACAGTGTTGCAAAACTGGCATATCACAACACATCATGAAGAAAAGCAACTGTTGAAAAATTTACGTTTTTGAATGAATACATAAATTGCAATAATTTCTATATAAAAAAAAGGCAATAATTTACCGTTATATACAGGATTCATGAAGCAAACCTACATGTTACATCACATTAAAAACTGCATTAATCAAATTAAATAAAAGTAGGGGCTTAAAAAATTGTCTCTATATGCCAGTTAACGTTATAATGGGAGTTTACTGTATTGTAGGGAAACATTTGGATGAATTGTGATGATCAGTTACTGTCGCATGAAAGCAAAATCACATTTACGATGCCTAAATTCAGTCAACCATTGAAAAGTAAACTTCACAGTTATATTAGTGAATTTGGCATCCATGCATTTTCAAGCAAAAGTTTTACTGAGTAAAGTTTGTGTAAAGAAAGTTAATCACAAAAAAAAAGTATTCTACCAATCAACACTTGTTAACAACTAAGCACAAATCTGCTCTCGCTTCAAAGAGTGATGACAAGAAAATAAGACTACTTCCAACAGCCTTTGCCATATCTAGCAGACAGTCAGTTTTCATTAGATTTGTGTAAAATCATTAGTTGATGCGGCAGAGCCAACCCAAGAACATTTACAGCAAATGCTGTAACAATAAAAATGTATAATTTGTACAATTTTTAAACAAAATTTAGATGATTAAATATGTTATGATTATGACCCTTTAAAATTTGTAATGCCTTTTTCAAATTTTCTGTGCCTTTTGCTATGTTTTAATTGCAGTTTCTGCCTGCCTATTTTGATTGTTATAAATACCTAAACATCCGGGCTCTAGTAATGAGGATTAATAACATAAATGCATGCCACATTCTTCCCTCGGCATGCATTAGTAATGCTGAGCAACGTCGTTTACATTCCCAAAGACAACAGCTTACTTACAAATCATACTTTTCATCTTTTAGCATTGAAAACCATAAGAAGTATTCAGCTTTCAGTGTTAACAGCAACTGTATTATAGATTCAAGTGATAAGTTAGCATGTTCAGTTATTACATAAAATAATTATGCTGTGTATGAAGTGCTTAGAACTAGCACTAGACCAATGTTCTTTTCTATGAACTGTAATTGAATCTATCACATAAATTGACCATGAGATGGTAGGTGGTTTTAATAGGTAACACTCTTTAAAATATATCCAAGTGTAGATCACTTAAGCTTAAGAAAAAGGGTCTATCCCCTGATAGCTCAAAACATGAGCAAAAGGACTGGTGCTACTGATTTATTTATGCTGAGGATAATTTTTATGGTGCTTTAAATTTGATCTTTCACAGTTTAACTGTGTGGAAAATAAATGGGGAAAGCCTATTTTATTGAGAAAACCTTGTTTATTTAAATATTTCCTTTAATGGTCCTCTGTGATTTTAAATTTAAAGTCTTTTCTCTGATTTGTATATAAACATATATTTCAGCAAACCTTCAAGATTATATCAGTTATTTGGAGTGTCATAATGTTTGTGTGACTCATATTCCAAATGCTTTGTTGCCAAAATCTAAGCCAATTACTGCGGTTAATTTATATTAGAAATTATTGAATATGTTCAGAAAAACACTTTTCTACTACATTACCAAACCATTTTATAGAAACACTCTACCCTTAAAGCTTGAAGTTAAATAACACACTGCAACACCTTTACTACTGCACACAAAAGCAAAGTAATGTTTCTGGATCACTTACCCCTTCAGCATGTTTAATCACAAAATGCAGCACCATTTTAATAAAAATTATATTAATGTACATCTACTGACAGGCAAATACATAGAAGTTTCAAGCTGCTTTTGCTGATCACATTCAGATTCCGCTTTTTGTCTTGACACTGTACATAAAACCAGCTTCAGAGCTTTATGTATGTGGCAATTTGGAGGAATAAGAATACAAAGCAGAAAAAGAAGGGATCTAAATAAAATGGATAGCTGTCACTTTATTTTACAACTTCAAGTTTGCTTTGAAGCTATGTGTAGTACAGACTAACAAGTTGGTCTGCATTAATATAACCAGCTTGTCAGCTATGCCCTATGCCATCTCCCAAGAGGAGCCTGTCAACCAATTGTTTTGTCTGAAACACAGGACTGGAGTAACATAATGCTTGGAGTACCATTTAAACCACATCATCTGCTTCGTATGGTCCTATCAGAGTGTTTTTAACCTCAATGAGTTCATGGTGATGTCTTTTGAATAGAGAGATCCTAGTTGATTAAAACTAAGTTTCTCTTAATTTCATGTATTGCCTACATTTTCTCAAAAGCTATAAATCTGGACTTAATTGGCACTAAACTATTGAAGCACCCCCTTTAATCACTAGAAAGAATATCTGATACTTTAAATGGCTCAACCCTGGATAGATGAAGTCCTCAGGTTTTGCTGTGATGTGAGGCATAAACACCTGACAGTTTTTAAAGTAATCTGAACTCTGTGTGCTTTGTTGAAGATACATTCTAGTAATATTGGAGGATACATAATTGTGCAGTTTCAGATGACATGGTTCAGTTACGAAAAGTAATATCCTCAAGATGTCCACCCTGATTTTGCACACATGTTCCATCCTGGTGGAAAGCAAATGCATTATTCATCATAGAATGTTCTGCCATACAAATATGCTGCTTTAGCTCTGAGTGGTTGTTGGATGTCTTTAATACACCTTGTTTTTTACAAATTCCCACATGAAAAATTCTGGTGCTGGTGAACAGGCAGGACACTGTATAAGGCATCTGGGAAACATTTTCAGAGTGTCTCCATGCTAACATGGATTGTGTGAGTGGTAGCTCCATCTTGTTGAAACCAAAGCAAACATCTTTCATGCAATGGAATGTCATCTAGAAATGACGAATAACCAAATCTCCAGCAATGCACAATATCATGTGGATTGATAGTCACAGACTCACCATCCTCATTTTCAAAATAGAACGGCTCAAAAATTGCATTTGAAGACCCTACATGGCAAACCATTCCTTTTGCGCTGTACAGTGGCTATGAGTGTACATCAGAAGTGGGAGAAGTCAGTTCTGCGCCGACAACATAACAGAACGCAACCCTCACAAGAAACACGGAAGTAAGGCATTGCTTTGAGGGAAGGGGGGACAGTTACAGTTGATAGCAGTTTAGTTCACTATTATATTGTGTTTAAGTTGACTTTCTACAGTTTTTGAAAGGTTTTCCACTCTCCTTGTAATGGTTCTTCGAGATAAATTAATATTATTAAAATTGGGAAGTTCCTGAGAACACATACTTTCAGAAATTCATCCTCTTGAAAAGGTTTTAGGGACTGAGCAATCTCCCAGGTAAGTATGTAACTACCATATTTAGTTTTGTGTTTATAACCTCAAATTTTGGGAATTTCTGTACAATGTTCTTTGCAGTTAACTCCTGCAATAGTTTTGCATGTTCAATTCCTAAAACAAATATAACAGCAACTTTCCCGTGCAACACATGCTTTTAGTTATACCATATGAAGCATGATATCTAATGTAGTGTCTTTGGATGTTGCTTCTAAATGTGCCATGTAATGTTTTTGAACAAATTAAACATTTCACATTTTCTCCTTCTGTACAGCAAAAAAAAAAAAAAAAAAAAAAAAAAAAAAAAAAAAAAAAAAAAAAAACCTCATTCTGCACAAAATTCCCATTTTCTAGAAAACAATGGTTTAGTAGACAATGCCATCACGGACTCCAGTGGTTGAACACCCCCCCTCTAGGTAGCAACACTGACCCAGGCTGTAAACATAGAATTTATAAACATAGATAAAACTGGCCATCGTTATGTGATACAATACTTTAATTTGAAAGGTCTTAGTCCAACTAACATTAAAGCTGAGCTAGATTCTACTCTGGGGGAGTGTGCTCCTTCGTTTACAACAGTAAAATATTGGTTGGCAGAGTTTAAGCAAGGCTGTACGAGCTGCCAAGACGAACATTGCAGTGGTCGACCATCGACTGAAAGTGCGCGAGCTAGCAGATATTGTAGGCATCTTAAAAAGTGCATACTGATTGAAAATTTAGACATGAGAAAGCTATGCATAAGATGAGTGCCATGTTTATTCACAATGTAACAATAGAAGCATTGTGAGGATGTTTCAGTCAAGTGTTTGGCGATGTTTTGCTGCAATAAAGCCGAGGAGTTTTTGTGTTGATTCATAACCATAGATGAAACATGGGTCCATCACTTCACACCTGAGACGAAGGAACAGTCAAAACACTGGATTGAAAGGGGCGAATCAGCTCCAAAGAAGGTGAGACATTTCCATTTGCAGGCAAGGTCATGGCATCAGTTTTTTGGAATGTGTGTGGAATAATTTTCATTATCTTAAAAAGTAAAAGCATTCAATGGCGAGTATTATGCAAACTTATTGCAGCATTTGAAATGATGAAATCAAGCAAAAATAGCTGCATTTAGTGGAAAAGAAACTTTTGTTTCATCAAGACAATGCACCAGTTTACACATCCATTATCGCCATGGCCAACATCAATGAGTTAAAGTTTGAATTGTTTCCTCATGCACCCTATTAGCCAGATTTAGCCCCCTCTGATTATTTTCTGTTTGCAAAGTTGAAGAAATAGCTTGGTGCTAAAAGATTTGCAAACAGTGAAGAGCTGGAGTCTGCAGTTGATGGCTATTTTGCAGAACACGACGGTTCTCACTATAAACAGGGTATCGAAGCTATTGAACATAGCTGGGAAAAGTTTATTGAGCTGAAAGGAGACTATGTAGAGAAATAAAGATGTTTTTCCCAAAATTTTTGTTTTCTTTGTTAAGTTGGGTACTTCTGGGACAGCCTTCGTATCTATATAGTGGTCAAGGTCACATATATTTATTAAAATATGTAATGGCAATAGCAATAACAAATGTGAAACACCCACATTTAGACTTCAGACGGAATGCATGACTCTCAGATTGCAGTCAATGTGTTGTACTCGTATCCAAGTATATTAAACTGAATACAACTATCAGTTCGAAGGTGTTTAAATAAATAAGCTAATTAGCAATTGTTACAGACATCGTCAATTTAAAGTGATTAAAATAAATCATTTAAAAACTTGCTTTTGCTATGAAAGGGTTTTACAATGACACAAATCTTAAAGGATTCGAATGACGTACTTGAGCAACCTCTCCTTTCCTGAGCACCATTGACCCTCAGAGTAATTCATTGCTTGTTACCAAACTTGAAGCAGCCACAACAATTATAATAATTACTGCACCAAGCTCCAGGCATTATGACACTCCATCCCTGAGCTTTACAAAGAACACTAGACTGACTTCCACCCAATGGCTCCCATGAGCATAAGAAATGACTTAGGGCATCACAAGAAATTACTTTGAGGTCATATCTGGTTGTTTTCATATACACCAAATAGCTTGGCCATGCTGCATATGTTGCCTGTGCTTTCTTCCTTGCACAAAGTGTCAAAAAAGAAAGGAAAAAAAAAAAAGAGAGAGAAAGTCACACTGCTTCACTGTTTAAATTAAAACAGTGAAAAGGTAATGTTCACAGATTGTTTTACCATTATTTACTTAGGTTAGTGACAAACCACATTAGTAGTATATCATAAATCCCATTAAACAATTTAACCAATCTTTCAGCTACTTAAAACTTCTCAAAATAATTAGTATCACAACATGTGTACCTATTTTCTTCTCAAATTGTTAAAAAATATTTTCAAATGGATGCAAACTACACCCAATTTTCATAAATGTACAACATATAATAGCACAAACACAGAACATACAATGCACACACATGAAATAGAAATGAAAAGAGCAGAAACAAAAAAGGATTGCAGCGCCACTGTAGACTGTGTTACCAGACAAGTATACACACAGACATCATGTACTAATAGTGTGTCCACAAACTTAAGCACCAACTCCCCAGAAGTGCTTGTTACCAACAAACATTCAGAAGAAATTTCAAATAAATAATTCACAGTGGACATTTTAAGTTGTCTGTGAATAAAGTCAACCAATAAGGCATTAAGTATTCCATGCTAAGTGTTAAGCTAGTGCAAAACTGCCCAGGAATGGAAACAATAACCAGAACTAGAATGCCAACAGGACGGTTCATAATGTTTCCTTTTCCCGTTCAGAGCCTAATATATGCTTATCTGTCTATATTGCAGAAGATAGTCAAGGCGGCCATGATCCACAAAAGCTGCTAGCTTGGAAATGCGTAACCGAGATGACTTCTGCCAGCTGAATTTACTTCTTTTCTCACTTTTGTTCTGCTATTATAATTTCTAATGCTCTCCATATGGCCTATGACCTTCGGGGGATACCTCATTCCACTAAGCGATGCCTGGACCCATTTTTGAAGTGGAGGACCCAGTGGATGGAATCTGTTGCCCCTGATGGTAGAGCAATGATGAGGATGGCGGTGGAATAAGAGGACCTGTGGTTTTTACCATGGACTCCAAACCATGTTGGGGCTTGGAAAATAAATTGAGTTTTGTTTATGGATGGCCTTTAAATGCCATGGTTCTTAACGTTCCATTCTATATTGGGCGTGAAAGACCGGAAATTTTGCTCAGAGGCCTCTTATCAGGCTTGAGGTTCTTTTACGTGCCATAAATCTATGACACCGGACCATCAGCTTTACTTCCCTTCTGAAGGAAACCTTACTAAGAATTTTTATGCTAAAAAAAAAACATTACCCTGGCGCCTAATCATTTCTGTTATTGATAGCAGCATTTAACAATCACAAATGTTAACCCTTTTGTTTTTTAAAAATGCTTACTGTATTGAGATTCAAAGTTGGCTAATCTCCATAATCAGTATGGAGATTAGCCATACTGATTTCATGATAGTAAAGAGTTATTTGTCAGTTTTAAACAAATGATACCTAAATGCAAAAAGTTTATTTTACATGTTGCTATTGATATTGTGATTAAGCCGGGCCTTCCTCTTTGTGGATAGTAGGCATGTCCTTCAGTGCTGAATTGGTAGGGGAAAAGGGGAGGGGAAGAAGAGAGAGAGGAAGGTGCTCAAGCTAATTGAGAAGAACAGCAAAGCTGTGAGAACTGACCTCCCATTGACAGCATTAGAAATTTATTGAAAGCTCTTGTTGGTATAAGGAGCAGTGTATTTGCTCATGTTACCAGATTGTAATTGTGAAGTTGTGTGCTATACTGATTATTCAGCAAGTTCTGTCAGCATCAGTGCAGCGATTGAGTGAGAGAAGAAAAGTCCTGTGTTCAACACTCCAGTGAGCTACCCAAAAAGAGAGAAGTCCTGCATTCGACACTGAAGTGAGTGATTACGGAAGAGAAAAAAGGAATGCTGTATTCAACACTCTGGTAAGCAACTAAAAGAGAGAGGACGAGTCCTTGTTTGACACTGAATTGAGCAATTCTGGAAGACAGAAGGGCCACTTCGTGCATCAGTTATTGCAAGTTTACATACAAAGTAAAGTGAAAACTGCACAAAGTTGCAATATACTAATCAACATGCTTTCCCATTTCCATCCATGGTTCGTTGTGAATAATTTAAAGCCTATACTCAAGTCTGTTGCTTTCTCTTTTTGTTCCCAATTTATTGTGAAACAACCTTAGAGACCCATAAATTCCTGTTACAAAATTGAGATTAGGACTGTTGTTTACTGTTCCCATTTTTTATTTATTGTGAATGGTGTATTCACTTACCATTCACAGACAACTCAGAGCTAGCAAGAGGTAGTGCAATATTATTTCAAATAGTTTCTTGACCTTTGGCAAGTTTGCTGGACACTGCATCAACAGCAGTGTAATTGGATGTTTGCCATTGACATTGTTAACTTGAGAAGCTAATTACTTCTATTTATTTCAGAATTATCCATAAAATTGAGCCTAAGGAGTTGGTATGAAGATTCATGGACAGCCTGTAAATTGTTAGTGCAATTTCATGGAGTATTATTACTTTAATGACTTAATTAATTTTTCAATGCTTTTAACTCCATGAATGAGAAAGAAAATGCAGCACAACAAAATTACATAACTTGATAAAATGGCCTTAGTTGCATAGTTATTTTCCTATACTACCTATAACCTTTACTCTACGATGAAATTCTACATTGTCAATATTCAATATCCAATCTAGTATTTACCTGGTGACTAAGGGAAACACCAGGTCAGATTGGTTGATACACAAGATTTGAACATGTGACCTCCCAAATGCATGCCACAAATACTACTGCCTGAGTCATCTTGCTCCTTTATCCACAACTTGCACAAATTTTCAGTGATGTACAGTAAGAATCATACAGATATTAATTACTTATATTTTCACTCAAGGCAAATTGATCCAATAGGTTTGAGATAGAGGCATTTTTCCTTATTGATAATAAAACTGAAAGTAAAATGTATGTTCTCTGTAATTTATGCAATAAATACAAGCCCACCCATTTTTCCATTTACATAGGCATGTGCTGGATGTGCCTACTACCAACAACCACACATTTCTGACGCCTATAAAATGCCATCCATTATACCAACAGAACCTAGCCCTCCTTATTAAGTAGGATGTGATTCAAGTGTTTCCAAACAATGACGGGCATATCTCCTAAATTTAAATTAAGGTTTTAAACTTGGAAATGCTTCTCCTTTTTAACCAATACCACTTCCAGGAACACTCTTAAAAATTATTTCATAACTATTTATATACTCTAAAACAACATTATTGTATGAGTGACATCAAAAGTGGTTTAGTAAAAATAATTAACACCAAACTAATCAATGATGCTGTAATTCCAACTATGATTTTCTGCTTGAAAATGCTAATTTCATTGTTTCCAAGAGCAAGAATCTGATGTGAACACTCGCATGGCTTTCTCTACCCATTACAAACACATATATTCGTTGTAATTACAGTATTCATATAAAAAATAATTGTTATATCCACACTACGTTACTTATAAAAAATTTTACTTAGGAATGATAGCATGCCAGTTAGACGATGTAGTTGGGACAGTGTAAACATACTAGTATCTTTTGTAAACAGCTAATGCTATGAAAAAAATTATTTGACACACTCCATTTTTTCTGCGGTAGATTTTGGTCTATCTTTTATGATCTCTCAGTTGTATAAAATTACATAAATTCAGTCAGTATCAAGGAACTTCTCAAGCTATTCAGATAAAGTTCAAGGATACATTTAATCAGCCACATTAATATCTCGCGTATATTATATTTTAATCAAAACTGGCATGTAAAGGACCTTTTGGGGTAGGGGATTTTCTTGAAAATCTTCACCTGGCATGCTTAAACAGAGTCAAACTCTGACTCAGCAATGAAATTTGGTATTCATCAGAGTTTAATAGGCTTATACGCCTACAATTATTAGGGTCATTTTTTGCCCTTTATCAAATATGGGTATTACTTCAGCTATTTTCCAGTATCAGGTACCTTATAACTTCTCCAACACTTGTTATATAAGTGCAAGAGTTGGCATATTAAACTGAAGTTTTTCAGTAACATTATATTCATTCCATCTGGACCACTGGCTTTCCTTTTTTTCATGCTTTTCAAGGCTACTTGTAATTCATCCAGTATAATTAAATCTATTGTTGTGTTGTATCTTGGTAAATTATCTTCTTGTGTATGTTCATCATTGATCAAACAGTAATAATACTATACCCAGGTTTCCTTACTTATTGTATTTATTCTTGCTGTATCCTTTTCTGATTGATTAAGATGTCACATCATTTTATATGTGAAAGTTATAATGTGCATGACTTCTATGTACATCATGTTCCATATTAGATATAAATTGCTTCTGGCTTTCCTTATCAACTGCTTAGCATTATTCCATTTTTCTTTATAAATTATCTCATTTTCTTCAGTATTACTCTATAAAAATTTCATGTTTGCTATCTTCTTTTACTGCTGTTTCTATCTGTTTATTCCATATTCTTAATCCTCTACATTTTCTTAGCTTTCCTTTTCTCCCTACTGCTTTGTATGCTGCTTTTGTAACACAGTTTTCAAGGTTGTCCATTCCTCTTCTATGTTTTCTTTTGTTGTTGTTTTTATTAGGTATTCTTGTAGTCTACTTTGATAGTATTTTAACATTCTCATGTTGGAATAAATAAACTGCTTTCCTTTGCGAAGATTATGGGTAAGATTTCTTTTACATGGAGGGGCTAGCAAACCCTTGTGCTCCTGCAACCTAAGGGGGTCTGGGGATAAACAAGTTTCACCAGATATGCGGAACCATAGCAAGAACTTTAAATAATAAAACAAGGAAAGAAACAAAATTGAACTTTTATAAAATCATGGCAGTTCCAGTGCTCATTTACGGTCCTGGATATTAAAAGAAAGAGAGAAAAGTAAATTACAGGCAGCAGAAATGAGGTTTTTAGAGTTAAAGAATGCACCAGACAAGATTTAATAACAAATGAAAGAATTCAAGAGGAATTAGGCATATATAAATTAAAGCTAAAATAGAAGAAAATAAACAGAATTGGAAAGAACATTTGAATAGAATGAGTGAAGAAAAAATACCAGTTTTAATAAGATACAATCCTTGTAGAAGAAGAGATGTAGGGCGTCCTAGAAGAACATGGGAGTAATGTTGGAAAGTGAAGATGGAACAGGCAGAAATGCGTAATCCCTGAAGTGAAGAAGAAGAAGAAGAAGAAGAAGAAGAAGAAGAAGAAGAAGAAGAAGAAGAAGAAGAAGAAGAAGAATAATAATTCATCATACTTATCTTTTTGAGTTGTTCAATTCACAGACAGACACACAACACTCATCCATGTTTTTTTCTAAAAATACTTTCTTCGGGTTCAGTGGGCCTCTATTTCTGATGAAATCTCTATATTAAATTAGATTTCTTTTTTGAATTGAGTTTGTAAACACTAAAATATCACTAAAAGGTAGTTTTACCTGAACATGTTTCAAGGCTTGTTCACCTCATTGTCAACATTTTCCAACTCAAGCAACATTTTTCCCCATGGCTTTGATTGATTTGTCTTATGTTATGAATCTCCATAGGGTACTGTGTGGTGGTAAATCAAAATTCAGTATGTTGTCTTGGTTTTTCAAAATGTAAATTTTCTCCCAAATGTTTAATTCTCTTGCAGATTTTACAAGTGTTATATTTTGTGTTATTTCATGGTTGGTTGACCAAAAGTGGTGAGCAATGGTGGATTTGTTTGCTTTTAACTGCTCTTAGATGTCCTTTTATACATAGGAAAAACCAAATGAAATCTAGCAACAAGCTTAAAAGAACATCTAAGAGCAGTTAATAACAAACAGACAAATTTGCCATTGCTCAACACTTCTGATCTCCCAACCATGAAGTAACACAAAATGTTAACACTCATAAAATCTACAAGATATGAAAGAGAATTATAGACATTTGGCAGAAAATCCACATTTTGAAAAACCAACATAACATACTGAATTTTGATTTACTGCCACATAGTATATACCCTATGGAAATTCATAACACAAGCACCAATCACAGTGAAGCCAACCCCTTCCAGAGCCACTGGGAAAGATGCTGCATCAGCTGTAGAATGTTGACGATGTGGCCAACAGCCTTACCCTTTAGTGATGCTTTCAGTGTTACAATTCCAACTAAAAATCTAATTCAAACATATCAGAGTTTTAACTTTTGTGTACAAATTATTTCAATATTAAATTTTTGGATGCAACACAATATTTCCTATAACTGCTATAAACAGGCAGTAAAGGAAGTAACTACCACTTTGTTGGTAGTTGCCCGATAGTAATAGTCTTCCACATTGTTAACAGAATTTTCTGCTATTTTAAAATGGTAGTCATAGAAGTGTAACAAATAGTGATGAATGATAAACATATAAAACGAGTAACACTTTTTGAAACACCACTATGAGTATGAATACAGTGCTACATATTTTGAAAGACAGACGACAAAATGTGCAAAATTCAAAATTATAACGGTTGTTTCAAAAGGCTTTACTCATTTACTGTTTTTTACTTTCTCTACCACGTATAGTAAGTAGGGGAAGTATTGTATACCACTCAAAAATTCGATACCGAGATTTCACCGGAAATACATGTTTTGAGACCACCTGTATCCAAAAAAAGCATTTTTGGAAACATGTCCATGTGTGTGTATGTGTGTCTGTGAACAGCATAACTCAGAAACGAACAGTCGGATAAACACCAAACTTGGTATTTAGGTTCGGTATCTTCCAGAGATGCGACACGAAGGTTTTCAAGAAAATTCCCCCACCCCAGATTACCCTTTACATGGAACATTTTTCGAAAATTTTAATTTTCTCAAAAATGGCTCTAACGATTTGGATTAAAATATCGTATGTTTAAGATACCGTCATGAGAAATGAAATGTATATCTCAAATTTTCTGGGAATGTCTCCAAAAGTATTCTTCATTGTGAACAACTTTTGCATAACTGGTAAACCATAAGAGATAGACAAAATTTTACTACACAAAAAATGTAGATCGCATTAAAATAGACAATTTATGTCATATACATTTTTGTTTTGAGTGAACATTTTCGAGATATTGCTTATTATTCCCTTAAATTTTCCAATACTTATACTTTTTTTCAAATTCATTAAATAATGGCATTCATTTTTTTTATATCCTGGATATGCAAAGAGAATTGCATGCGCCACATAGCAACCAGCGCTTTGAAGATTTGACTATCGCTTAAAACCTAGCATATTCCCTTTGCATCTACAAGAAAATTAGCAATAAGATTGACATCTCGATATCTCGATTAACATGAAGCATATGGGGAATAAGCGTTTGTAAAAATAGTTTGTACAAGAGTAGAGAAAGTCATGTGAGTGTAACACATCAGATTTTTTTTATTTATATTTATAACACTTATGGATTAAACCTTGTAAGAAGCAGAAAATCGTTAAGAAGTAGTGACAAATTGTAAATAAACAGAACCATTACTGGTAACTGTTAACAATCCAGGAAAGTTTTTCCTTTTAACTTTTCGAAACAATGAAATCAACAATTCCAACACTAATTAAAATTAATAGTTCGTTAAAAGTTAAAATTTACTTCCTGACCCTTAATCATGGAATGTGAGAAGGACGGAGAGTGATTTGATGCATTTGTATAGATAGTGACATACATGAAGCAAAAAGGCCTCAAAAAGTATATACTATACATATACTCCCATATAAAACTATATGGCAACACCACATTAAATACAATCTAAACAAAGTTTCACACGTGACCTTCACCCGTTATCAAGTTAGCCACATAACAGGTGCTACTTTCCTGAGCATGCAGGGCACAATTAGCAATGACCTACAAGCAATGACCAGCACCAAACTAAGCAGCACCATGCACTGTCACGTGACAAGCCAACTACAAAATAGGAGAGGATCCACGCTATGGCTAGAACCACTACAAAGGAAACCAGCGAGAAGTTTGAGGTTTTGACTTCTCCCTGGGATAAGGGCAGCTGGAAGTATCGGGGTACTGAGAGGCTCCTCGTTCGCAGGCCACACCTTTGTCGGTCTTCCTCTAGGAGAGAAATTAGTGCATCTCGTCGCTCCACTATCTCCAGCATCTCACTAAGAATCTGCCCTTCCTTTGCAACATCCTCGCTTGTCTTGGTGGCATCTGGAGGAATGGCAAGAAAGAGAAACATGTGCAAATCCCAATGCTACAATCAAACCCATGCATTATAAATACCAAGACTCATTTTACAACTAGAAATGGTGACATATTTTTAGTTTATTTGTAATGGTGTAAAATGATTCTCAATCATATCAATTTTGAATTTTAATTTAACATAATTTATGGGAAAGATTACAGTACGGCTGCCCTCCAGGTCACAGAATGCCTCTATTTAATAGGTTCATCAATTATTCCTTGGTTTTGTCTTCAAACTTTTTAAAGTTTAATTTTAATATTAGAAAAACAATCAAAATACTGATAAAAATAATGTAAATTTCAGCTAGTACAGTCCCCCTGCCCTGTTTCATCCCTCAAGATGTAACTCTGTACATTTCAAAACAAACAAAAAACAAAAGGGAACGATTTCATGCACAAAAATTGTTCAAGATATAGATAACATGACTTTTATAATCATCAAGAAATAGAGGAAAGCTCTATCACTATAAAAATTTCAGAATCATGTTTAGGTTGTAGACAATATCACTGAGTATAATCTGCAACAAATGGCATATTTATTCACCTACAGTAACAAGTGAGACAGCATTCAAATAATTACACTGTTACGGCATATTTAAGAACACAATTCAACTATTTAAAACTTAATGTAAATCCTAGGAATTTATTTTTCATATTAAATTTTTTTACATAAACATATGTTATACAACCTAACTTCTTTCAATTTTTGATCCTCTTACTTTCTGTTTCCTGCTCTACAATACTTTGCTGCTAATGAGGTTCTGCTACACAAACTAGATCAAAACCGCTTAATATAATACAATTATTTTTATTAACTAGTTGTATGTTCTGGGCTCAGCAGCTGGTACTAGGATTTTTAAACAAATTTTTCAAGCATCAGCACAGTTTACTGTTTCTAGTGCATATTTCCACATGTATTTATTAATAAATAGTGTATCTGTTCTAATTACCCCCTAATACATGTATCTATATCCTACATGTAAACTTTATTATTGCATTCCAGTGCAAAATTTCTGAAGTGCACTGAAAAGTGAAAGTAACTTTCTTCAAGGACACTTAATAGGTTTGTTCCCACACGATTCAGAATCGATTCCGAATTATCTGAGTGTGCGCAGTAGCTAAGTGGCGTTCCAACACGACAGAGAATCAGTTCAGAACCAATTCTGAATTTCCAGTTTGCTGTTCCAACGTATTTGGGAACTAGTTCGGAACGAGTGAAATCGGTTCGTGATTAAGAATAGGAACTGAAAATTCCAGACATGCGCAGATTGTATGGTCTACAGCGCATACTCAGTTAATTCAGAATCGATTCTAATCGCTTGGAACAAACCCGACAGAGAGTATTGAAAAAGCGACATACTCTCTGTATTCAGTAGAAAATAAATTTGAATATGTAATTTATTCCTCCATGCGTGTTTATTTCTCAATACGGAATAGCAAAGGTGTTTGGTAAGCAGTTGCTCGCTGTTGAGTAGTATGGCGACATACTTGAGGAAAAGAACAAACGTCTAACAAAGCCAGGGAGCAAAACAGCGTCCAAAGATAACAATGAGTGATTTAGAAGGTGACAGTGATCTTTTTAATGATGCATCGACTTCCGAAGAAGAGGATTATTTCCATTTAAACATTATTCCATTACTTTGGGACCTTTACCCCTTTTTGGCACCTTTATAGCATTTTCCCCCAACCATGCCCATAATCCCATTTTTTTCTTTTAAGTTTCATTCCAATTTATTCTTTAACTTCCAATTAACGTCTCCTCAGCTTGCTGTGTACGTGCGAATAGTAAGTCTACCTCTTTCAGTAAATGCCGCGCGGGAATTGAAAGCACACCCGCAACAATGGAAAATAATTGAGTGTTCGACGTAAACCTTCTTTCTCTCACTTTACTGCTATAAAGTAGCCCGCAATAATGCAATTGACAATGAGTGATTCTATCCCACCAGAATCAGTAGCCTGCTGTTCGTGAATGTGAGTTTGTTGCTGTGAGAGATGTCATTGTTTGCGTGGAGGCGAAGCCTGGGCAGGCAGAGACGACAATAACCTCAACTGCGCAGTTCCGAGAATTATTAAGACTGGGCTATAATTCACAAAACATATATAAAGAAGACTGACATGTGGTTAAAATGGTTGTGCCTTAAAATTGAATGGATAGTTTAGAAAATAGCAATTTCAGTTGTGCATCCCCTTAAATAAACCAGCACCTTATTGTGCCTTTTTTCACCTTATTTGAGCACCTTTTCCCCTTCCTTTTTTCATCTGAAATTTGCAACTAAAAATCCTAAACCTGATCATAAGCATACATTGGTACCATGTAGTTTTGTATTATTTGTATTACGTTCGGAATATAATTTATGTGGGGTGTCATTGTCTCAGAATATTGGAGTTTTAAATTAAACATTGTGTTTAGAAGTTTCTGTAGCAGGAAACCTAATGTTAAATTGGAATTGTGTTAAATTACTTTTTCCGGGTTCTGGTTTAAATATAATATCTATATATTACAATTGTTATTCGCAATAACTCAGTATCAATGGCTTTTAGCCGATAAACGAATGCGATTTATTTTTGCTCGAATATTAGCACTGGAATCAGTATGAAAGAAACGCTTACGTGTAGTGTTAAGGAAATGCACTGCTGAAAGTACTATTTCCTAAGGTTCTCAATTAATTTGGCTAAATGATAGTCTTAATTTTGTCTTGCGTAAACATTGAAAGCTGTTAACTTAATTTTGAACATTTTTTTGTTTTCAAGTTACTGTGTTTAAAAAATGAATTTAATTTCCTGTTCCAAATCTTACAGAGGATACAATTTTAAAAACAATCTTCCATTTAAGTGTTCATGTCATTTATCTAATCACATCGCACAAATTTGTTATTTGCTTCATTTGCATGGTTTCAGTTTACAAGAAAATAAATTGTTTAAGAAGCCTTCATTATACATTTACATTTCTGCATATCCTGTTGGTTTTAAAAATTAATCTGTCAATACCCTTTGCAACACAAAAAGTTTACATGATAGTTTTAATTTTTTGAACCTTCACAATGTGCATGAATAATTCCAAAAGAATTGGATAAAACCTCATCGTGTAGGATATATTGAGCGACGAAAACTTCGGGGAAAACCAATTCTAAAAGCAAGTTTGAGATGTAAATAATTTTAATTACATAATTTCACTTCATTACAAAAGGAAACATCCACAATATTAAATGAAAAATAAATGCTTAGGTCATACCCTTTAAATATTACTTGTGGAGGTGCCATCATCCTAAGTCCATTTTCTTGCAATTTTAACACGTTTCAGTTGTGCCTTAACGATACAGTAACACTCAAAGGGCATTTTATTGACGACATACATGTCTTAAAATTTGGCTTATGCGAAGCGTATTGTTTGTCTTTTTCCATAGTATTTATAATGAGCATACAATAGGAGAATCAATATGTTTCATAAGCTTGTAATACATGAGTAGGAGTGCTCTAAATAAATAAAGTCCTTCGCACCTATAGCCTGTTTTCGTTAGAATGTAAAGTCGGATATATAAAGTCGGTGAGTACGGATTAAGATGTCTGACATGTGAAAGGACCAGGTTAGAATCACTTTGTTGTGAATTTAATGTTATATACATACACACACATACATACATACATCGGCGGAGTTTGATTTCATTCATCAACGCTGTAAACGTAGATATTTTATCGTCTTCTGATTGACCGTGCAACGAAGAAGGCCGTGACAGAATGCGAACGGTTCAAGTAGTGTTCCAACCACACAAAATTCCGAATTAGTTCTGTGAGCGTACCAGACTGGCGCATGTGCATTAGCATGTGTTGGAATTAGTTCGGAACCCGTTCAGAACCGTATGTTGGAACAAACCTAATGTAAACCTCCAAATTTAATACTGCCATTTTATGCATCCTGGCAAGGGTACAATCTACTTCTTAATGCATCAACAGTACCCACCCTAAGTAATTGGAATGTTTCTTCACACCCGGTATTTGTTTTTTTTATAATGATTTTTCATTGTTATCTTGGCATTTTTTTTTTTTTTTTTTTGTTTTTTAAATGTTTTGATAGCTGGCTTTACCTGTGTAATTTATGCACTTTCTGGACAACTTTTTGGATTCTAAAATAGGAATGCGCAAATTATAATGCAAGAAATGAAAATTGTGGTTCCAAGTTTCAGAAGACGAGATTTAATTTGCCTTATGCACTTTCATTGCTGCTGGTATGGTTAAGGTCAGACACATAATTTGCAAGTCACCGAATTGACAAGTCAGTTAGCAAAAGGTATTTCTTCTGATCCGTCGAGGGCATTTGAGATTCTTCTCTTAAAACTCCTTTCAACAATATCTAATGAAACAGATCTCCATGTAAAAGTCACATGGCTTCTTATGCTTGCTATGAAGTCATATAATTCTTTTATTCTTAACCAAAACAAACCTAAGCATGCATGTCAACAATCAGGGCTCTTGTCCGTTATGCATGTGGAAATTGTTCTTTTACATATGCGCAATTTGGAGCAATTAGAAAGGTAATCCAGGTGAAATATTAGCATGTTATTAACAGAATTCTGTAGACTGAAGAAGAGTGATATAACAGAAAATGGATTATAGTTAGCAATTCCCTGCACAAGCAGTCTGTTTTGCTGAAGTATGGCCAACGTTACACTTAAATCAGTCGTTTGTGAATGCTAATATGTGTGACAATGAGCAGAGTGCAACTTATTAAAACCTATACTTGCTCCAAAAACTAAAATTTTCCCTCCAAATTATTATATGATGTGACATTTGGTTAGGGTAATGTTTGTTCGTTGGTTGGGGAAATGTACTAGTGTTTGGGTTGGTAACACAGACCGGATTGTGGTCATCATAGTGGGGGAAACCAGTTCATTTAGTAGCAAGCGTTTGTTGCTCAGAGTCTCTTGGAAAATACCAGCGGGACAGTGCGGCCGCATCATGGTCGGCTCGCCACCGAAGGCCAGCAAGGTAACACTTGTATCAGTTTATATCTAATATACTTCCATTCATCTAAACTTCTGGCATATAAATTAATAATGTAGCTAGCTCCTTCTTTCCTTCCCTATCATGCTTTAGATATATTTTAGGAAATTTCAAGTATTTAGGGACTTCTATTAGCTCGCCCCGTCGGACCTCGTGTAATTTGTGATATGTTAGATCCTGATACCTATTGCTCTAGCCCCCATTGAGCTAAATAATGAAGAGGTTACGACAATATATATAAAAAGTGTGTTATTGTTGAATACGTGGAGACATAAATTATGTGTAAATGCACTATCGGTCAGCCCAGTATTTACTTTTCATGTTATTTTGTTGTTTCTAAATAAATCACAATTTGACTTTCACAATTCTATCAGTCATCTAGCATCACTCCGCTAGATTTAGAAAAAAGTGAGACGTAGGTGGGTGTGCTGTAAATTTTAAAGCAGATTATGCACAAAATCCGACACAGAGCTTGATCATAACCTCTTCTGTCTGACTCATTATTACACTGACATTATGCTGCCCTCCACTTTTGATAATCTGAACTACATACTTTTCCCATTCTGCTTACAAAGGTAAGCCATTCATCAGTAGATTTAACCCCTTGCAACCTTTCCACAATTCAATACACATAATTTATAATTCATGCATGTTGACATTATGACATCTGTGCCTGGTAAACCATGTACTTAGGAAATACATGTATGTAGATTTATTTCTGAAAAGTGACAGCACAGATTTTGTGAACTTGTGCAGATAATTCTGGCGTTAATGGGGCAACTAAAATCTTACTTTTATCATAAGTCCTGGAATTTATAATACATAAGTTGAATATATACATACTTATATGCAAGTGCAAAAAACATACATAAGTGTGCAAAGAATTACCACACACCAGAAAATACAAATGCCTTCCCTTCAATGTTTATATATACATTTAGCTTCACAGTTCATAGCTTCTTGTTTTTTATATTATAGGTCTTAAGTATCTGTTTAGCCCAAATAATAGTTTACAGTGTCAAGAAGAGCAGCTCAGAATTCTGAGACAAAAACAAGAGTGACTTTAAAGTAGGTCAATAAAAACACTCACCATCTTTGCTCATTCGTTCTCTCAATTCTTGTTGCAGACGAGCATGTCTGTCCTCTAACTCCATCTCTTGAGCTCGCACCATCAGCTCCCTTTCATATCGACGCAGCTCTGTACGCTCCCGCATCAGGTCGAACCACTCTCTCAACAACTCTGACTCCTCCTTATCCCCTGTATCTATTAGGATAAAAAAAAGTGTGTGAAACCATTAAGTATATCTGTTCAAACCAAAAAGTCCAAAATATATCAAATAATGCAGAAATAGCAAAATCTAACACCCACCAATTTGCTACATCACAAATGCAAAAGTAAGAGCATTTTTAGCTGCATAATGATTAGAAACTGTTTTGTAAACATTCTACTTTCCCTGCAACCTACCTAGAGTAGGAATTTGAATAAGGGATTTCACCGTAAATAAATGTTTTGAGGCTCCCTGAATAAATAAATAAAAAAAATTATGTGTTACACTCACATGACTTTCTCTACTCTTGTACAAACTATTTTTACAAACGCTTATTCTCCATATGCTTCATGATAATCAAGATGTCGAGATGTTAATCTTATTGCTAATTTTCTTGTAGATGGAAGGGGAAGTACTAGGCTTTAAGCGATAGTCAAATATTTTAAGAGCTGGTTGCTATGTGAAGTATTCCATTCTCTTTGCATGTCCAGTACATAAAAAAAAATGAATAACGAATTCCCATTTGAGAAAATAAGTATTGAAAAATTTAAGGGAATATCAAGCAATATCTCGAAAATGGTTCACTCAACAAAAAAATGTACATGACATAAATTGTGTATTTTAACGCGATCAAAATTTTTTGTGCAGTAAAATTTTGTCTATCTCTTATTGTTTACCAGTTATGCAAAAGTCGTTCACAATGAAGAATACTTTTGGAGACATTCCCAGAAAATTCAAGATATACATTTTATTTGTCATGACAATATCTTAAACATATGATATTTTAATCAAAATCGTTAGAGCCATTTTTGAGAAAATTAAAATTTTCGAAAAATGTTCCATGTAAAGGGTAATCTGGGGTGGGGGGATTTTCTTGAAAACCTTCGTGTCGCATCTCTGGAAGATACTGAACCTAAATACCAAGTTTGGTGTTTATCCGACTGTTTGTTTCCGAGTTATGCTGTTCACAGATACACACACATACAGAGACATGTTTCCAAAAATGCTTTTTTTGGATTCAGGGGGTCTCAAAACATATATTTCTGGTGAAATCTCGGTATCAAATTTTGGGTGGAATACAATACTTTCCCTACTTACTATATGTAGTAGAGAAAGTATAAAATGTAGAAAAAGGTCTATGTGTGTAATAGTCGGCCATGATATGAGTATGTTCAGTGGGAAGAGAAAATAAATAGTTATGGAACAAGTCGACAGGGCATCAGAAGGACAGTCAGGTAAAGAAAACTTCCACAGTTCCAAGTTGCATTTACTAATGAGGCTAAAGTGTGCAAATAGTACTGTTTTCATTGTGTAATTGTACATTCTCCTATTGCCTTGCTCTCACACCCCTCTGATCCATAGACCTTGATGACCCTAGGCTTGCCAACAAAAACAATATGCACTCCTCCAAGCGTACTCATATCATGGCTGACCAGTATGTATGTAAATTGCTTAACTCAAAAACAAAATGTAGAAACAAACTTGTTATTTAAGTTCAGCATCTTTCAAAGATGAGACATGGGGATTTTAAGAAACTTCCCCCATTCCAAACTACCCTTTAAATGGGAAATTTTGCAAAATGTTTGATTTTTCAAAAAAGACTCTTAAAGACTTTAATTAAAATTAGTCCGATTTATGAAATTTACATGACAAATACGAGGACTGTCCCAAAGTACCCAACCTAACAAAGAGAAAACAAACATTTTGGGGAAAAATGTCTTTATTTCTCTACATAGTCTCCTTTCAGCTCGATACACTTTTCCCAGCAATGTTCAATAGCATCGATATCCTGTTTATAGCGAGAACCACCCTGTTCTGCAAAATAGTCATCAACTGCAAACTCCCCTCTTCATTGGTGGCAAATCTTTTACCACCAAGCCATTTCTTCAACTTTGGAAACAGAAAATGATCAGAGGGGTAATCTGGCAAATAAGGTGCATGAGGAAGCAATTAGCTCACTGATTTTGGCCATGGCAATAATGGATGTGTGAACTGGTGCATTGTCTTGATGAAACAGAACTTTCTTTTTTGCTAAATAGGCCATTTTTGCTCTATTTAATCATTCAAACGTTGCAATAAGTTTGCAAAATACTCATTATTGATTGCTTTTCCTTTTTGAAGATAATCAATGAAAATTATCCCACGCACATCCCAAAAAACTGACGTCATGACCTTGCCTGCAGATGAACTGTCTTTACCATCTTTGGAGCCGAGTCTCCCCTTTCAATTCACTGTTTTGACTGTTCCTTCATCTCAGGTGTGAAGTGATGGACCCATGGTTATGAATTGACGCAAAAACTCGTCTTTATTGCAGCAAAACATCACCAAACACTCAAATGAAACATCCTCACAATGCTGCTTTTGATCTATTGTGAGCAAATGTGGCACCCATCTTGCGCACAGCTTTCTCATGTCTAAATTTTCAGTTAGTGTGCGATGTACAGCACTTTTTGAAATGCTTACGATGTCTGCTAGCCTACACACTTTCAGTTGACGGTCATTCAATACCATTTTGTAGATTTTCTTCACAATTTCTGGCATTGTTGCCTCATTTGGTTGACCACTGCAATGTTCGTCTTGGTAGCTTGTATGGCCTCGCTTAAACTCTGCCACCCAATATTTTACTGTTGTAAACAAAGAAGCAGATTCCCCCAGAGAAGAATCTAGCTCAGCTTTAATATTAGTTGGACTAAGAAGTTTCAAATGAAAGTATTGTATCACATAACGATGGCCAGTTTTATCCATGTCTACAAATTTGCTGAGAGAGTTCGCTATTAATGGCTGCGAAACATAGCATCGTCAAACTTCAAACTTATGCTTTATAAGGGTGGTACTTTCTACCATAGTCACTTGTTTGAAACAAGCGCTATGTATATGTCAGGTTGGGTACTTGTGGGACTGCCCTCATAAAATGTATATCTTGCATTTTCTGGAAACAGCCTGTGAAGTCCTCTTCATTTGAAAGGAACTTTGTACAATTCTGTATAACTGGTAAACTTTAAGAGATAGACAAACACGTACTATATAGAACTCTTTAAAACACAATTTATTTCAAATAACCTTTTTGTGACATCAGCCATTTCTGTGATATCCGGTTTTAATGGTTTGAATTTTTCAATTTTTTTTAAGTTGTGCTGCTATTCAGTTGTTTCTCTCATGTCGTGAAAAGAGTATGAAAATTTAAGGCCACTAACATCTGACTATGGATTTGGGTTTCTCTATCCCCCTTGTACTTACGACAAAATGTAAATGCTTAATATTTATCTCAATTAACATGATGTAGATAGAAAAACAAGTTTTCACAAGAATGGTGGTTAGAAGTTATATACAAATAAATAATAGTGGGCAGATACATCATACTTTTAGTCAATGATCTCTAGTTCTGAGAGTATAAAAGGAAATTATTATAGTCCAAAATTTGAGGAAAAAAGCTGTGATAATTTAAAGGACTGTTCTGAAATTCTTTACATAGCTTCAGTCAATTTAGAATATATATCTTTTATAAAATTATATCAAAGGGATACTTCTGCATGGAACAATTGAGATTCAAACAGACATCAATATCTCCAATTTAAGGTGCAAGTTTATGCTGGCAAACCATATGGTATTTTCTTCTCAATTTTGTCCTTACGCATTAAGGGATTTAAAATGGTAAAAGCATTTTTGTCTTTCAAAGTTCAAGGAGCATCCTCTTTGCCCATAGAATCTGAAGAAATGACTACGGTCAATAATTCCAATATACATGTAGTCATTATCAGCAATAATGGTGGCTCAATGTAAACAAAACAAGAGGTTGACCTATCCTTCTAAATGCTTGGGTTGGAGGATAAACAGGTTGAAGTGTCTTACATTGTTGCTTCAAGCACAGTGATGGACAGGTGATTTATACATGTAGGTTTTGGAGACGAGTTTATCATTAAAGATGCAAAATGTAAATTTTCCTTAAAACAATTACAAATCCATGCTATTTAAGGGGACTGGGTGCTGATTCTTATACAGTTTCAGTATTCCAATATATAACTAAGTCGAACATTTCAGACGTCTACTGCTCACATTAAAATGAAATTTGGCATGAATGTACAGTAATACAAACAACAACAAAGTGATTATTTAAAATGGCCACAAGAAAGGTCATAACTGATAACACATTTTTTAAAAAAATATGGTGTATCTAATACTTGCAGTACACTTTACTTCAAGAATATTCAAGCATATTCCTTGAATGTTTTTAGGGCATTAAACAATGTCTATTTTTAATTCATAAAACTAAATTTACTTAAATATTTCTAAATGTATTCAAGGAAAAAATTCTGAACTTTGGTAAATGTTTTTTTTTTCCTCTTTTTTTTTTTTTTACAGAAATATATATACATATTTTTTTAATTTTATATTTTGGATTTTTTTAATAGATTATGTTTGTAGAAAACATGCTTCAGCAACTACAGTAAAATTTTCATTAAAATAGGTTCAGTAGTTTTGAAGAAAAGTGCACCTAAGTTTGAAAAATTTCAAGTTACAAACAATTGCATTTAAAGAAAAGTGTGTCATATGTTGGCTCCAACAGCTAAGTTGGTGTGATCCAGCATGCTGCCTTATTTAAATGGACTATTTAGGGCCGGTTTCACCAACAGATGCTAAATGTTAACACATTGTTAAACTGATTTAACACTGAAGTTAACACAAATTCTGTTTCATCAAACAATGTTAACTTTAGCAATCTGTTAAAGTCGATGTTAAGTTAACATCCCTATACCCTTGTGTTAAGGCGTTTAACAAACGTTAGAAATTATAAAATGGCTGCTGTTGTGAGTTTGCTACAATTGGCATTTTTGAATGTCATTCCTAACAGAAGAGTATTCGTACGTCATAATAAATTTGAAACCCTTAAAAAAGAGGAATTTTTAAAAGCAATATAGGCTGCCCAAGATGACATAAACATGGTTTTATGAGAAATATGAGAGGTTAGAATATTACCAACTTTCCCCTATGCTAAGTGTTAATTAGGTACTTAGATTTTATGCTACTAACATTTTTCATTTACTTGTGATAATGTTGGAATTTACAAAGCTACCGTTTGTGGGTTTATCCGGAAGATTTCCAAAGCAATTGATTCAAGAAGCAAACAGTATTTTTCGGGTCTGCTTGATTAATCAGTGATAACACACTTTTGTCCACTATAGTTTCAATGCAGTGTCCGCCACCAGTTTTAAACTGTCTTAAACGCTCTTCGCACCTAATGTTTCTAGTGCTGCACTTTATGTTAACTAAAATTGTCGTAGTTGCTTACAGGACTTAAGCGAAACGCGTTCGCTTCAATTAAATTACGTGTGGATTTTGTTCCAACTGCAATCTTATCCTTTAAAGTAAGAATGTGAGCTTTTTTGCACTTGACAATACGTTTGTATTTATTAACCAGATGTTAATTAACGCGTTTCAAACGGTGGAACATTTATTTCAGTTGACATCATGAGTCTAACCTCAAACAACCGGGAACATCACATGGCCATTGCCATGAATATAAATAGTTGTGGGCTACTAACACAGAGAGCGCGGCAATACGTAGACAAAAGTGCATCGGAGTACATTCAGAAGAAGTGTAGTTCGGCCACCACCTTCTCGAAAGCTGGCGTTTGCAGTTGTCTTTGACGTTAAAAACATGTTAGCTAACAATTTGTGTAAAAGCTTGATGAAATGCAAAAGTTTTAACCTTATGTTAAACTTTGAACAACTAGTTAACAAACACGAGGTTAGAGTATTTTTAACATCGGTTGGTGAAACCGGTCCTTAAAGTCTTAAATGTGCAGATACCCTTACAATATACATGTATATCATTTTAAAGAGGAAGAGTTCTACATTTTTTTAAAGATGCAAAACAAAAATTTGATTTTTTGAGCCCAAATCACTACCCAGTCCCCTTAATAACTTTGTAGGATTAGGTGACACATTCAAGAAATATGTTGTAAAAAAGCATAATACTTTAGTAACCTCAACCATTCAAAAACAAAAGTATGTTAACTAGTAACACCATAATAAAAAACATACAGAATGTAAAAATATATATGTTAAAAGACTTGGTGGATATACCATGTGATATTTTGTTCATATACCCATGTCCAGAAACTCTTTATGTGCTAGAGCCTCCAAAATGGGAAGGGGGATGATTCTAGGTAAACAAACCGTATACTCCATGACAAGCAGTATATATCGCATTCATTACTTAAAGAGTTGTTTATCAATGGTATTGCATCAGTTATTTGATGCACCACACTTTACCTACAGCCAGCAGTAGCGTTTACAGTACTATTCTGTTTGAAAGTTTCATCAACAAGTGGGAATGAACAACGGTGGCCTTGTACACAAATGCAGAGTATACAGAGAGGTAATGTTGCTGTTAAGTGATCACTTTCATGACCAGTATGTGTAGCGTAGAGCAGGCAACCTATACAAGTGAAAAGCTGCCAAAGGTAGTAAAATCTGCAAAAACAAGAATGTTGGCACTAGGAATGGTTACCTCTAGAAGACGATTATATGAATTTCAATATGAACAAGACACATCTACTTCATCACAAACTAACTTTATTATTATTATTATTAATTATTATTATTATTATTATTATTATTATTATTATTATTATTATTATTATTATTATTATTATCATCATCATCATCATTATTTGTGTGCGTGGGTGTTAAATGTAACTCATACTCTCTGACACTATTTCATTCCTTGTGATATCAATGTTCCAACACATAGTGCCTTAACAGGTCATTCAAAGTTATACCATCGCTACATGACTTCCATCTCCTTTCGATTTCATTACAAGAAAACATAAATTTAAAAAGTGTTAACAGTTTATAGTTCAGCCAATGCAAATGAAATCGTCCTTATCCCCACAGAAACCAAACTTGACTTTTTTATTATTTAAGCCATGTTTAACATTTATACATTATTTCAATATGAACAAAACATTCACTTTTCCCTAGAGAAAGCAAACTTAATGACATTATGTCAACAGACCATTCAAATTCCTACCATCAATCATGACTTCACTACCCTTTTCTTGTTTGATACCTAGCACCTGCCTTATTCTCCTCTTCTGCTTTCTCGTTCATTTTTTTCGTTGGTCTGGGTGGCTCAATTAGTTAGGCACTGGCCTTCTGATTCCAACGTCGTGGGGATCATTAGGCTTAAAAGTGACAGCCCACGTCAGTAGGTTTACTAGCATGTAAAAGAACTGCTGTGGGATGAATTCTGGCACAACAGCAGCGCTGATATGATCTTAGCAATTGCCAGCATCATTAACAAACAATCCTCCCCCCTTGGGAAGGCAGGGTTATCCATATCAACCACTGGCCTACGACCTTGACACTGTTAGTGGTTTCACTTAATTATGTTGGCAGCAGCAGTTGTGACTTGGAAAGGTAGAATCAGACGACTCAAGAATTCAATGCCATAGCTGGTATTTGAACCACAGATCTTCCGGTTTCCATCCAATTGCTCTAACCACTGAGTTACCATGGCAACATGCCACTAAGACATTAAATTCTCCAGCTGACTCACACTAAACAATTAAGGTGATCTCAAATTGTTTTGAGATGACATACCCCAATGCCAACTTACAATGCCATAAGTGCTTTAAATCCTGGTCTTCATAGTTTAGCCTCTACGAGTATTAGGTCAATTAATTAATTAATTCCTCTTCCACATTAGGCATGTGTGTAGAACAAGGTTGGAAAGCTAGAATCAGAGGACTGAGAAATTAAATGCCTTGCCATGAAAATGATTGCTTGACAGCAACATTACCCACCGAAATACTGCTCATCTGCAGGAATGCAAAAGAGGCTTACTGGCTCTATCATTAAGTTGACCATCTCCATTGACAAAGATGAAAGGACACATGTATAAACAGTCTTAAATGCAAGACACATTAATATTCTCATGCTGCTTCTGAGTCCTACATTTCCGTTGCCTTGACTTTCCTCTTCTTTGTTTATTGTCCTAAACTGTGTTCTATTATTGCTTTCTGTTGCATCTCTACTCCAAAGAATTCTATTCAAAGATCTAATTGCCCCCCGTGCTTCATTATACAATTTTGGTTATCATTTTCAGATGTTCCTGTATTATCAATGATAAATCCAAGGTACTTAAACTGACACTCTTTATGATAATGTTATCTATTATTATGTCTTTCCCTTCTTCTCCTAAAATTGTATATACCATCTTCATAAGATTCTTCTATCAAATGTTTCTCTCAGTTTCTAACTTCCTTCTGGTCTTATCAAATTATTAATTGGCAAACAGCAGATTATCATCATATTGTTGTAAAGCAAATTTCAAAAGAGGAAATACCTTTTTAAAAATGAAAAATTATTTCACTGAACAAGAATTTTATTTATTATGAAGTAGTATCAAAATTGGAATTAACTGTTCTCTCACACAAGCCGTGTGTTGGACAGGGTTGGAAAGGTAGAATCAGATGACTGAAAACTTCAATGCCATAGCTGGTTAAGTACTTACAAAGAATGTAAGTCGCCATTGGGGTATGACATCTCAATACATTTGAGATCTCCCTGTGGTTTACTGGGGAAAATGCGAGTCAGCTGGAGAATTTAAAGGCGTGCCGGCATGTTGCCATGGTAGCTCAGTAGTTAGAGCAACCGGACGGAGACCGGGAGATCCGTGGTTCAAATCCCGGCTATGGCATTGAATTTTTCAGTCATCTGGTTCTACCTTTCCAACCTTGTCCAACACACGGCTTGTGTGAAAGAACAATTAATTCCATTAATTGACCTAATAGTGGTTGAAACTAAAAGCCCGGGACTTAAGTACTTACAAAGAATGTAAGTCGCCATTGGGGTATGACATCTTAATACATTTGAGATCTCCCTGTGGTTTACTGGGAAAAATGCGAGTCAGCTGGAGAATTTAATGGCGTGCCGGCATGTTGCCATGGTAGCTCAGTGTTTAGAGGAACCGGACGGAGACCGGGAGATCCGTGGTTCAAATCCCGACTATGGCATTGAATTTTTCAGTCATCTGATTCTACCTTTCCAGTATCAAAATTGTTTTCCTCCCCTCGTATACTTTGGATTTGTATGCATTAAAATTAAAAGAAATATGCATGCATTTATGTTATCAAAATCTTTAAAATATGCTCTTATTTTTAAAATATACACTAATTATGCACTAAAATTGTTAACCTTAAGCTTTTACGTTTTGGTACTTAAAATGCACTGAGACAGATATTAAGGGGTTAAATCTTTTTAAATAAAGACAAATTGTTTAAAAAGTAAGAAAGAAAGGGAACATTTCAAGATATTTAAGATTTTTAAATACTTATTAATTTATGTTAAAATAATAATTCATAAAACATTGCAAGATTCATTTATTTAAAGAAATATTTTTATAGTATTGCAACAGTTAAAAACGTCTGAAATATTAAGTATTTTAGTAGTTTCAATAGCCAACCATAATGCAACCAATCATTGTGGAAAATGTTGCATTGGTTGAAATAATGTCTAGAGGGGTCCATTAACAATACTTATTGTCTTAGTTACTATGGCAATGCCAGAAAAACTATATAAAGACGTCCTAAAGAGAGGGGAGTCACCTGGCTTTGATACACATCTTTGCGTACATTGCAGACTCAATCACAAATAGAAATTGTTAACATCAATATTCTGGACACTTATTGTTAGTGTTAAAGTTCAAGAAACATTGTAAAACACTACAAAATGTATCATCAAATATAATTCTGTGAGTTTCCGACATTTTTAGAATAAATTCAGAATTTCTCAGAACACCCAATTTTCATTAAGACTTCCTTCCTGTACTGTGATCCAAGATTAGCAAATAAAGAGTTCTTATAGCTCAGGCATTACAGAAACAACAATGCAGCACAAGAATCGATGTAGAAATTAATAGAATTCCAGTGAGAGAGATACATCGTGGAGATAAGTTCAACACATTGAGACCTTTGAGTCTGGCGAGTGCTGTAGTTTGAAGTGTACCGCCAGAAACAGTCACCAGGGCAGCTGCATAAGAGAAACACCATTTTATTTGGCCCCCAAACTGTGGGATGATGCATAAACAATCACAACAAACCCGACTCAGTACATTCTTCGTTAGACATCATTCCGATTGTTGTAATTTGATTAGCAATAAACGATCATTTTCTCCAAATGCTCAGCTATAAAATTATGATGTTTATCATTTTAACATAAGCATGTATGCTGAGAAGGATCCTTCCGCATCTACAGAAATTATTGAGCAAAATTTGAAAGCACTTGCTAGCTCTGGAAAAATTTCTTCAGGAATAACTACGTTTTCATTGGAGATTATTATCCAAAGTATACAAAACTTTAATGCCAGGATAACTCTTTAAAACATTGCACAATTTACTGTTTAATTTTCATGCATACTTTATAGGAGCACTCTCAAGTTTACTTTGAACCTTGTTGGGAAATGATATTGGTGTCCCTATAGTAAGGACTTTATTATTTTGTCACTAATGTGTTTATATATTAATTTTATAATTCAAAACTTTAAAAAAATCTGATGTGTTACACTCACATGACTTTCTCTACTCTTGTACAAACTATTTTTACAAACGCTTATTCTCCATATGCTTCATATTAATCGAGATGTTAATCTTATTGCTAATTTTCTTGTAGGTGCAAGGGGAATTGCTACGCTTTAAGCGATAGTCAAATATTTTAAGAGGTGGTTGCTATGTGGAGTATTCCATTCTCTTTGCATTACCAGGACAAACCAAAATGAATAATGAATTTGAGAAAAAGTATAAGTATTGGAAAATTTAGGGGAATAACAAGCAATATCTTGAAAATGGTTCGCCCAACAAAAAAAATGTATATGACATAAATTGTGTATTTTAACGCGATCTACATTTTTTGTGTAGTAAAATTTTGTTTATCTCTTATGGTTTACCAGTTATGCAAAAGTCGTTCACAATGAAGAATACGTTTGGAGACATTCCCAGAAAATTCGAGATATATATTTCATTTGTCATGAAAATATCTTAAATATAGGATATTTTAATCAAAATCGTTAGAGCTGTTTTTGAGAAAATTAAAAATTTTCGAAAAATGTTCCATGTAAAGAGTAATCTGGGGTGGGGGGATTTTCTTGAAAACCTTCCTGTCGCATCTCTGGAAGATACTGAACCTAAATACCAAGTTTGGTGTTTATCTGACTGTTCGTTTCTGAGTTAGGCTGTTCACAGACACACAGACAGACACACACACGGACATGTTTCCAAAAATGCTTTTTTTGGATTCAGGGGGTCTCAAAACATGTATTTCCGGTGAAATCTCGATATCGAATTTTTGGGTGGAATACAATACTTCCCCTACTTACTATACATAGTAGAGAAAGTAATAAGTATATTATATGCTCAAAGAATGGAAAAATTGTCAAATATGCAACTTTATGCCCTATAAAACTTTACATACAATACAGAAGCACTGAAACATATTGCAAAACTTAATTCCATATCACAAATAAAAACAAACTAAATGTGCATTTGCATATAAATCCATTGCCTAATCATCATCCACTAATTATGCATTTAGAGTAGTTTCCTGGAAGAGAGTATTAATGGTATGCTGTACACACAACTATTTTCTTTTCCGGGCATCTTAATATACAGGGTGAAAGTGAAATAGTCCTGCAGACTGAGGGAGGTAGGAGAGTTGTATGTAGATGAAAAAAAAACCTCCAATGCTTTTTTGTAATTAAATGCACCATTTATGAGAAAAAAATGCTTTTATCCAAGAAAGTTATCATTACCTAGCTGGATTACTGTGGATTAAAGGTTCTTAATTTATGACTATATTCATAGAAAATTGAATAACAACAACTTTTTCCTTTGGCGTTATTCAACAGAATAAACGGTTTTTGGGTAAACTAAATTTAAAAAAAGTTATAATTGGTTGCCTCCTTAGTTCTGTTAGAACTGGCAACATTGCATCAGCTGCATTTACTTTCTTCCGATATCGTGTAGATCATGGGGAATGTTTATTTAATTGTATGCAATTGTTTTTATGTCAAAGCCACAAGATCAGAGCAGTTAAAGGAGGCATGTATTCAAACAAACAAAGGACAGAAAATCTTGTTACAGAACAACGTACACTATGCTGCAATTATCAACGTCTGAACATTATCTTAATTTACGGAGAAACACAGTGCAATTCTCAATCTGCTCAATGACTGTATGCTGAAAGATTTCCTAACAGGATCGTGCCAAGTGCAGGCACATTTGTTGCTGTTTGCCAGTGGGTCTGTGATACAGGTAGTGTAATTCCAAGTTGTCATAATCGAGGGCATATGGAACACTTTCTCCAAACTCTTATTTCAAATTTACATCCTGGAGGCAAGTTCAGATATTTTAAATTAATCCCAATGTTTTCGCATACTTGTAAATGCTAATAAATGCTAGTGATTAAGGTTATGGTCACTTTTTGTTTCTACAGCTACCAAGTAAATAACGATAGTCCGTGACTGTGGAATTCATTAGGCACGAAGAGCAATGTCAATCTTGTTTACCAACATTTTTAAAATATTTTGATATCTGTCACATATACTCACGCACACAAATCTTATTAGTAACGTCAGTGTTGCAAATTTCACCAACGCAAGTTTTTTTTTTCTCTCTCTCTTTTCATTCATAAGCTTATTATTAAATCATATTAGAGCAACTGTTGGCAAAACTGCTTCTAAAAACTTCTGCATCATGTTATACAGATTTGTTTTTTTAGACCGGTAATTAGATATATGTGCTGGCATGAAGCACATTGGTCCCATTTTAAAACGGGTATATTAAAAATGAAATAGAAGCGTACACTTCCCATTGGACAAAATTATAAACATTGCACACAAATTTTGGTAATGCTGGTGCGTAAGTCTACGTGTCATGGCAGACGACGTTAGTGCACAATGTCAGGTAGTAACAGTAAAGCAGAAAAAAAAACTCCAGATGGTGGAGTTGCCAAATGTTATACGCTGCAGTAATAGAAAAGAGCAAAACCTTAAATGTAATACAACTAAATAATTAAATAAATGCTACTGTAATTACGCCCAAGGACATACTTGCTCTTACACGAAGCAATTGTTAACCTTAATAAAGGCTGTTTTGCATCAATATATATAAAAAGAAAGGTAGATAAGAGTTCTGAAAGACATATGTAGAAGAAAGATACAGTTTGGGAGGACAAGACAGATATTGAAGAAGTAATGCCAGATAACAATCAGAATTCAGTAAATCGCACCAGAATATGTAATCAGAAGTGATGTAACAACTTTTGTATATTTAAAAGGCCAAATGCCATATACATTCACAGAATTTTAGCAATGTTTATTCCTACAAGGAGGCTGCCTGATGTTGCACAGTGCCTGCCATGACACATCGACCTCTAAAGCAACATTATCCAAATTTCCTTAAAGTATATTGCAGTGGAGTGTAAATTCACATTATAAATTATGCTTTCCTAAATGTTTAGGAATGCTTATTTTCATTTCAAGTACAGCATTGCATTGTCACACAAATATCACTGCAGTATGGCATTGCGTAGTAATTAAAATGTACCCTTTAAACTATATACATAGGTATTATGTGTACACAAACCTTAAAACTGTTTAATATCAGCAACAATTCCATGTGAGTTTGTTACCTTACCATTACATAAGCCTCTCAAAAAGAATAGATCAATATTCAGGCCTTTAAACATATCAAATAAAATATTTGTAATTATGTGGGAATGTAGAATTCGAGATAATGTTTACATACGGCACAACGAACAATAACCTGACTTTTTCCCAGAATTTTTGTGGTGTCTTGCATGCCAGCGACAAAACATTTGAATTCGATACATGGCCAATGTTACTTAAATGGTTTTATAGAGTGTTGGAATAGATCAAGGCGCCGCCAGTAGAAGCAGACTACTCAATCAACAAGTTGTGCCACATTGCCAAATACTCCTACTTTTAAACGCAATGATCTAGCTATTACAAAAAAGTGTTGGAGGTTTTGTTTATCTACATCCACTCTCCCACTTCCCCCAGTCCACAGAACTGTTTCACTTCCACCCTGAATATGACAGTGATACTGACAATTTTTAGAATAGCATATTTCTAAAAACAAATTAAATTTGTTTTATATTTGACAGCTACTTTCTAATGTTTTGCAAGCTGATTGCCATGTAGTTTGTTCAATTTGCTGTAATAGTTTGCTAATTATCATCATTTAAAGATTCTGTGTTTACCCAAAAATGAATTTGACTAGAGAACATTTTTGGGATATGATATTTTTATGATTTTAATTTGTCATTAGCTCTAACCAAAGTGAAGATCAGCTTAGCAATGCATTTTGTGAAGAAGCCCCATTTAAGGCAATTTATAATTGGTACTGCGGATTCAAAAGAGATCAGTTTTTTCTTAGTGATGAATTTGTGAAGGACACCCAAGAACTTCTTATAAAAACATTGTTGCTGTTCAAGCAATGCCTGAAGAAGAACAGCAGACATCTTATGAATTTATTTGGGCAACATTGGACATTCGTATGAGCCAAATTCAAAACATTTTACATCAACAGTTAAGACATGAGAAAACTTGTCAATAGATTACACATAAGCTGATTCCTGATCAAAAACAACAACACATTGATTGGTGCAGAAAAACTCTGGAAAAATTCCAAAGCAGCATTTCAAATTTGGTTTGGAATATTGTTATTGGCAAATCTTGGATTTATTGTTATGATCCTGAAAAGAAAAGTCAATTGGCTCAATAGGTCTTTTGAACTAAGCCTACAAAAGTACGAGGAATTCACAGTCCTGGTAGATGGTTGCTAGTTTTTTTTTTAAAACAGGCCATATTGCTATTATAGCATTAGAAGACAGAGGTACCATTACTGCCGATTGGTAAACAAATGTTGTTTACTGCAAATTTTTTAAAAAGTTCAAGAAAAACGCTCGCTCAAAAGGAAAAATAATGTTACATCATGACAACGCATCATCACATATGCAAAACTAACAACTGTGTATCTGGATGCCCTAAAAGTCAGTCCCATGGACCCTCCACCATACAACCCAGACCCAGCACCCTGTGATTTCCTTTTGTTTCCAAAAATTAAAGATAAAATGTGTGGAATCACTTTTTGGGCATCAGATGCAATGGAACATTATAAAAACCTAGTTTCTGAAATGTCTCAGGAACAGTGGCTTCATTGCTTTAATGACTGGTTTCATCGAATGTAAAAATGTACTGATATTAAAGGGGAATATTTTGAAAAGCAATTCAATCATTTAAAATTTTTAAAACTAATCCTTATTTGATTTTCTAAAAATTTTCAGTGTTGTCCTCGTAAAAACAAAATAATATTTCTGGCTGGAGGACCATTTAGATTGTATGCATCACACAGTTCTACTAATTACAAAACACCATCACAGATTTTTATAATATGAAAATATATTTTCATAGTGGAACAAGCACTCCAGTCAGTTACAAATATTTTGAATCATGCAACAATACAGTAACATATATGCTTTTCCAGATACATTGTATTACAAAAGTAATTTAAATAATTGTCATCTTCATAGTACCTGTGCCCTCCCCTCGTAACGCCTTCTCCACACTAACTCCTCTCTGCTCCAACTCCCTCTGTTTTACTTCCAGTTCCTCCAGCTGTCGCTGGATTTCCTGAGCCATTCTCAGTCTGAAACAAAGATAAATGTTGTGCGTGATAAGTACATTGCATATGGTTTACCCTGTAGTCATTTTAACATTGAAAACTCTGATGTGTTACATTCACATGTAACTATCTAACCACCCACTATCATTTATTTTTATATAGCTCATACAAACTATTCTTATTAGAAACAACTGAACAGCAACAGCAAATAATAATGATAAAGTATTAAAAAATTCAATTTAACAATAATGGATATCTCAGAAATGGCGGATGCCACAAATTATTTGAAATAAATTGTTTGTTTTAGGGATATACAATTTTTGTAAAGTATGTTTTTGCCTATCTCTTAATGTTTACTAGTTATGCAAAATTCCTTCCAAGTGAAGAGTACTTCACAGACTATTGCAAGTAAATTCAAGACACACATTTTATTTGTCACGTAAATATTGTCATTTTTTGAGAAAATACAACATTTTGAAAAATGTTCCATGTAAAAGGTATTTTGAGTGGGGGATTTTCTTGAAAGGCGGCACTGTAGCCGAGTGGTTAGACCGCTCGCCTCTCACCGAGGTGGCCCGGGTTCAATCCCACAGACCCGCATGTGGGATTTGTAGTGGACAAAGCGGTGTCTGGGCGGGTTTTCTCCAGGTTCTCCGGTTTCCCCCGCCATTCATTCCACCAACTGCTCCATCATCACCTTTCCTTTCATCCATTTCACCATCATTTCGTTTCATCTACTTCCTTCCTTGCATACCAGGCATCGGGCTGATCACCCATCCTGGATATTCTGTCTGATCCATGAGTGTCTGCTCCTCGACGGGTCTCTCACCCCAGGCACCTGCCTGTAAGTCCTGGGGGGTGTAAGCCCTACATAAGAGTAGGTTAAACAGAGGAAGAAGAAGAAGATTTTCTTGAAAAATTTTATGTCGCATCTTCAGAAGGTGCTTAATTTCAATACCAAGTTTGCTATTTATCCAACTTTTGGTTATTGAGTTATGCTGTTCACAGACACACAAATGGATCTTTTCCTAAAAATGTTTTTTTTGAGTGGAATACAATACTTTCTCTTTTTTATTTAGATAGATGATAGAGAAAATAAAAAATGATTGTGGTAAGAAAGAGTAGCGACGATATACAATGTTCCAATAAAACAAAAAACAATTATTCAAGTTTTAATGCAAGTTGACTGTTAGGGTTCTTCATTGAATATGGCACGACTGCCTTGGAATACATGAATCAGATGAGAAAAGTTAGTACATCTTATCATGGTAGCTAAGCAATAGACCATAAGTATGGAAAGATGAATATTATGCTTTGAGACCCAACCATAGCATTCTAATTCAACTTTCCAACCTTAAGCCGCTCGTACACGATCAAATTTTTGCCAAATTCAATACTTTACAAGACTTTTCGAGTTCTCACAACTTTACAACTTTTCTTGTCAAATTGCTTCCAATACTTTTAAAGTCTTTGAAAGTCTTGAAAGCAAATAAGGACTTGCTCTAAACGATCAAAGATTTCACAATGAAATGGCCAATGAAATGCGAGTATTTATAGTGCGTCACGAAATCTGCAACATGGCTGAAAGCGAAAAGTAAACAAAAATGACTACCCGGCCAAGGTATGTCGTATGCAAACTGATTAGGTTATACATAAGCTGGCTATGTCTGTACATAGAGGGCTCTGTGGATTACCACAAGATGGAGCAGATGAAGGTGGTTATGAAGAAACAATTGCCAGGCAGATATCTGAATTAAATATACATTAATGCAATGTTATATAGTGTGGTTAACCTGTAGGTTGGTGTTATTTTCATTGTATTTCACACTCATAATGTGATTTCATTGTGAATTGTTATACTGTGATGCAAATACTAAATTGCTTTGCGTGTGATAAATTATCAATGTGTTCTGAAGGGTTTCAGTTTGGCGAAGAGACAACTTGTAAATACACATTTTTGACATTGTCAAGTCTTGCCAGGTCTTGCCAAGTCTTTTTCAATCTTGTCACATATTGAAAAATATTTCACAATTTTTCTTGTAAACTCTTGAATTGAAAAAAAAGTTTGATCGTGTACAAGGGGCTTAAGTCTACCATGGCTGGTTTGAAAGTACAATCATCAGATACAATTGTGAATAACCAAGAAAATTAAATCCAGAAATTTAAAATACTTGCAACATTGCATGTCACCTTCTCGGAAAGACTACCTTGAAGGTTTATCAGATGAAAGAAGTTTTCGAGTGCCTTTGGGAGTCTGTCATGGTAGCTCAGGGGTTGGGAAGCCAATGATCCATTGTTCAAGTTCTGGCTCTGATGTTGAATTTTTCAAATCTGATTCAAATTTCTGTACTCAGCCTTCACATAGCTAATTATAAAGAACAATTACTAATCACATTCAAGGTCTAACAGCACACCAAACCTCTTATTGGGCAGTTGTGGGTTGGAGTACTGTCAAATGTGGTTGGTTGGTATCTAATGTTGGGCTGTTGGCAATGAAGCCAGTCACTCTCTTACACTCTCTCCAGTATTTTAATGAGAGGTTGGTATGTTGATTGAAAGCTGGGCACTGGAGTAGGTCAATTCTCTCCATTTCTTCTTCTTCAAGTTCACAGAAGTGGCATATAAGAGATTCTGCTATGCCAATCTTGTGTAGATGTTTGTTGAGGCAGTGATCTAAAAACTGCTACAGAGAATTTTCTTGGTAGTGTAGTACTTCTAGTCATGTTATTAAACTCCCCCCCCCTTTTTTTTTGGTGATGCATATTCTTCTTTAATTTTAGTATGTATGTTGATGTAATTATTCTTTTGATAGAGTGATAAGACAGTGGACCAGATGATTTTGATGTAATTCTACTACCTTTCTTGACCACAAAAATCATCTATTTCATACCTTGTGTTGCACAGTCTGCTGCATTCCATTAAAGTACTACTTTTTTATTTAAATTAATTATTTTATAACTTTTTGGCATTCTGGGATATTTAGGCATTTGGTTATTGTACCAGATGCTATGAATATTAGGGCTGCTTAAGAGTGACATAATATTGCAACTCTCTTAAATTTCTAAAATATGTATAAGCTAATAACAGTGATGTGAATTTGAAATTATTTAGAAAATTTGAGTTGGACTGCACCACCAGATGCTACCCCACACAAACTCTCACTGGACATCTCCACAAGGAACCAGTCGGTCACTTCCAAGGACGAGAGCAATTAGCTCTTGAAACCAGTCAAGATGAAAAACATGTAAGTGGTGTTATGTGTTTCAACTCCGACTCAAATTTTCTAAATAATTTCTCTTAAATTTATTTGCTATAGAAGATTTTGTAAGCTGAGAAGAATTGCTAAAATTTCACCATCAAAATTTGTAGAATTTGTACTTAATCTTCTATGAAAAGAAAAGAGTGGGATTATTGCACCAGTACCGCCATTATTTGGTAATTAAGCTGTCAAATGTTAAACCATGATACTTCATAACTGAAAAGAAGCTGCTAAACAATTTTCAGCATGTTTCTTATTACAATTAAATATTCTGATCAATTGAAATCCCCTTATTTGGGAATGGTCCCTTGAAAGAGCTGATCAGGGTGGAAGAGATTAAAGTACGTGTTTTTAATAGGCAATTCCTTGTGATAAGGTGAATAAGAATGTCTATATTCTTTCGTTATACGGTCAAAAAATATAATCATTCATACATTCCAATACTAACACTGTACTAAGGTATTGACTTATCACATCCAGAGTATCTGGGAGGAATTTATCTTTCACCTGACACATGGGAAAATGTACATGAGTATTTGAAAACATTTAGTTATTCACTAATTTTGTTCCAATTATTTCAATACATTGCTATACGTTTCCAACTTTTAAGTTAAGCTCTAGCTTAAAATACTGACTAATGAGATGGCATGTTACTATTTGAGCGCATTGATTTATACTCATATTGTCAATAACAATATGACAATGCCTGAGAGCAAAGGTATAGTGTAAATTCTTAGTAATAAAAACCTGTAATGTGCAAAAAATGTCTTTCTTCTACCCAGCTTCCCCTTACTTGCTCTGCATCATCTACTGTCCATTCCAAACCAGAGTTCCCTCTGATATAAACAAAATCACATGTTTCTGCATGTAACGAACCCAAGAACATACTCTTACGCCAATGTAAATAGTTCCTTAATACATGTATTGTATCATGAAACCTTGAGCCAGGAAGGGTATAGAACTACACATTTTATTGCGGTTATCATAAGAATTCATTGCTAAAGATAATGGATACATACTAACTGTTAAGAGATATGATTTTCATCTGCTATTGCGCTAATGCTGAGAATATCTTGCTTGTTAATACCAACTGTATGAATGACTGCCATTCTCTTGCATACAAAAGAAATGCAGCAATGAACTCCCAGAGGTGCTATATGAGTACCTAATAAACACTTTGCGTAACACAGGAAATATGATAAGTGAACAATCATTCATAATACGGTGCACACACATGCTCAGCTAAGGTCAAATCTTGTGATTTAGTCAGTTGGTATTTGAGTCCTCATGGCAGAGGAAGGTGCGTGTAGTACGAATAAACGGTTCAAACACAAAAACGGGAAACCATTAAAAAATGGTGAAAAACAAACAATACTTAGTATATAAAACTAATAATTAGGCGGCCGACTCGCTGAGGATGAAGAGCATGTCTCTTCAAAACATGTTCAAATAGAATTTTAAGTAAGTGGAGCAACAAGTGTTTTTAATTCTGCTGACCAGTGTTTTAACATCTTAATACTTAGTATATTCAACTCACTATTAGAAAAATACCCGACACTTGCATTAGTGGATATTATGAAATTAATATCCGATTTTACAGGTGTTTCAGTGAGAAGAGTAACCAAAGCGCGCAGGGAATATAAACAGACATAATAGAAAAGAAGAATCAAATGTGGGAACTTGTTTTGTGTGCGACAGTGCTGTGGAATTGTGGATAAGCTTGTCATTATTTTGGAGAGTAGTTCTAATTCCGATATGGTAGCAGAGTCATCTTCGGAGGATTCGGATTTGGGTGTTGTTCTTTTGCCTGAGGATTGTGATTAATGTAAGTAAAATGTTCATTTTTGCATACTTATAAAATTGATCGTTACCTCAGGTTGCATTTTGAACTATGATTCTCACACAGGGCGCCTTTTTATAGTTTGAAACAATGTCCAACAAACACGCAAGAGAGGAACAAGCAGCCATTAGGGGTGGGGATTGAGAACTACTTTCACACGGATAATACAAAGAGTTTGTTTACAGCAAGAGACACTCTGGTTTGGAATGGACAGTAGTCTTCTCATATTGGTTGCTGGATGCATAACCACTTAAAACAGTAGTTTGCCTTCATATATTTGAAGAATCACAAGAAAATGCAAACATATAAATGAAATTAGTATGCAGAGGCATTGACTCATTTCTATATCAATGCCATGGTATTGGAAACGTGTGGAGGTTACTTCTCGTGTTTAAGCTTGACTTGTGTAGCAGATGGGATGTGCACTTTCATTATATATTAGATTACTGTAAGCTGTTTGGTGCTTGACCCCAGGTTAATACCTCAGTTGAGTGTAAAGCTGAAAGGCATTGACAATGACTGTTATTCACTAACAACAGAAAGTGTGCGAGTTTTCTGTACGTCATATGTAAATGCTCTATAATGGTAGCATAAGAGCATTGTGACTCAATTTTATTAGTTTTAATAATATTAAGAGTGCTTCACTGTGGAGAGTCCCAATCATTCTAATAAATGATAAATTTATATTTATATTACTTTAGCATCACTTTGTACACCAGAACTTACTGGAACATGTTTTGGAGACTGTTGTCTCCATCATCAGCCTAGATTGTTTCTTCCTGTGGCTTGTAGATGGTGTTTTCTGGCTAGACATACTGTATGATGAATCCCTTTCAAATGAGACATCAAAGTTTAATAATTTGTATATATTTTTATGTATGAATAGTTTTTCCCAAATGGAGAGTTTCATCGGCTTTCTGGGGCCATTAAAAGCTTAGATTTCTCTTTCAGTTGATGATGTGTAGATAAAAAATGCTCTGCAATTGCTGATTTCTGCTTATACAGTAGAATCTCAGTACGTTTTTGCAGGGGCCTAAGGATTTGGACGTTATAGGCGGGAAAACGTGTTAACGAAAATGCAAAATCTGCAATTTAAGAACATAGGTAATAAAAATCTAATAATTACTACGTCTCCATGGGCAATTTAAATCGATTTTGAGTACAATTTCATACTGAATACGATCCGCATTTCCATGTTAAATTCAATATGTTTAAATGGATTTGGATACACAAAGCCTGAGAATAAATACTTCAAGCTTTTATTTTGGTCAACTTGGATTTTTTAGGTTATGAATGTTTTTGAGAAAATAAATTGCGAATTGTGGAAGCGGCAATAGTGGTTTTGCTGTGTGTTTTATTACACACGTGATAACAATTTCTGCTAAAAAAGAAAAAATTATGAGCGTTCATCGTGTTACGAGTACAATAGACGATATTATCTTTGGTGTATACAAGACGATTTGAACACGGAGGTGTTTCCATGCAACAAATTTCGTTCCGGTCCTCTTCGGATCCTATTTTCCAAGAGAAAAGTTTTGTTTTAGTATTTTTCTCTTCTTTAAAAACAGTTTCAATCAATTTAGGTTTGCTAACAATCGTGTTTAAGGTTGATGGAGAAATGTTTAACTTCCGCACTATATCAACATGTTTTATATTTGGATTGTATTACATCAAGGATTTTCAGTTTTTCACTGTTGGTTATTTACCTACTATACTTTCTTTTTTTCATTGTGAATGAAAAGTTAAAATACAATCTACGGTTGTTTGGTCATCACTCAACATTAGAAACTATCGTTAGCGTTTACCGCGTTTACCACGCCAAGGTAAAGCATTCTATATCCTGCCCACAGAAATCGTGTCACACAAATATTTAAACGCATGTATGTGATTGGCTGCCGATATCCACCCCGTGACCAAGGATTGACCAAAGTAGCAAATGAGGACGTCAAACTATGAACGTGTTAAACGCCTATTCCCACTGTACCGATCAAGGATTGGCCAAAACAGCGAATGAGGACATCAAACTTCAAACGTAGTAAGCGGGACCGGGAAAACGCACTAAGCAAACATTATTTATTATATTTGGTGATTTGGTACCGGGACTTTTATAATTCAACGTAATACACGGGAAAACGTGTTAATGAGGAACGTGCTAACGAGATTCCATTGTATTTCACATTTCTCATGTGTTCTATAAACCTTGCATATATGTCCCTCTTTGTCTTCCCAATGTATGTTTTCTTACAATCTTTACATCCAATTTCATAAACACCAGAAGTTTCTCCCAGTTGAATTGGTCCTGAGTAGGTTTCTTAAGCAATGCTTGCTAATTGGGGCTAGGGTTATACCATATTCTTTGAATACTTTAGTGAATTTCTGGAAGGCACATGGGTGTTAAGGTTTGTTTACTTCTCCTTTGAACTTAAAGGGAAATAGGTAAACGTTGACTATCCAAAATCTGCCTTCCTCATTCCCACCATTGAGTGTGACCATACTTTAGGGATAGTCGGCTTGAATTTAAGTTCAAGTTAACAGTAAGACAACCCAGAAGCATAAGAATATCTGCTGTTTGCACTCAGCATGTGTATGCCATTAACATATTCCATACTTTTTACCTTATAGCTAATAAACGCCACAGTAGAATTTAAGCAAATAATGTTTGTTTAATTAACTGCCAAAAGCCTACCTTTTAAGTTGTGCTTGGCGGGCCAAACGTCGATTCATCCTGGAGTGTCTTCGACTAAGACTGCCCCCAACCACATCTAGGGACGAACCTGTTTCATGAGTGGGCGTGGAAAGGGCTGTTGCCCTCGAGTCTTCTTCTTGTTCAGAACAACTCTCTTCTAAATGGAGGAAATATCTTTACTAACCTGGACAGCTAAAAGCTTAAACTAAATTAATTTACAACTTTCACTTCCTGCAAAAAAGCCTGTCTTGTTGGAATTTCATCTATGTAAGCAACGTCAATGCGACCGTGTCAAACAGCTCTAGTATTGCAATGTCTATATGCATATATATTGATAAAGCAAGCAAAATAGCTTCACTTATGTGAAAATTATTTCGAGCAAACGGTAATCAAACGATGGAGTGAAAATAAGCTTAAGAATCAGCAGTTTCATGCCACTAGTTTTTAAAATTTTGCAGCTGAAATGAATGTTGCTTGCTTTGTTTTGAGTTCAAAGTCTGTTCTTCTATTGAAATAAATTGCAAGTTGCTGTACAAAACATTGCTAAAGGCTAAAAGAAATAAAAGTGCACTCTTGCAACATTCAGAATTTAAAAATGAAAACTCTTGCCTAGTCTATAAAAATGGCACAGTGCATTGTGGTACATGTCCATACAAACCTGATAACTTGACACCTTGAGAGCTGCTCTGGTAGTTGAGAGGTGGAGGTGGTATAGGTGGCGGTACTGCGTCCATAGTGTTGGATAAGAAACCTAGATGTTTCCTTGTGGCTTCACTAACACTCTTTGATCGTACAGTAGCTCCCATAGAGGGCCTCTCCTGCTGCAACATTACACAAAAACACTGCAATTGTCTGTTATGTATCTTAGGACAAAGCAGCCAAAATGCTTTTTCCATTTTCAACGCAAAAGGAAAAGATGCTACCATTTATTAACTATGCATGAATACTAACATGTGCCTACAGCACAAAACTGAACTAACATTTGAGACATACTTTGAAAGCACGCTATCCAAAACAACGGAATGTCTTGTAACGGTCTCATTAAACTGCCAAATTGAATTGGATTTATTTATAACCATATAATCCCAACAAATATACATACAATATAAATCATGTAAATATATGTTATGAGGCTTGGATCCATGTATACACCCAAATCCAAAACTCTTTGTTTACATGCTAGGGACAAAGGAAAGGAAAAAGGTAAACAGTAGTCAGGGGCTCGTACATTTAGCCTATAAACAGATTTTAATAATACTGAGAAAGTGTATTTTTTGAGCAAACATACAATTTTTTAAATGGAACAATGCCTAGTTATATCAACAGAATAAAGGTAGGGTAAATTAGAATGTCAGTGGCATTTGTTGCAAGATTCTAGTGCAAGTGGTTCACGAGAAATCTTATTTTGAAACTTTTACGCACCAACATTTGTACAATCTGTGGTAGCACAAACTAAAGAAAAACAAAAGGGACTTACAATACTTCTATGGAGTCTTACAAGTAAAGAGAACATAGCCCTTCAAAGGTTGTGTTCAAAATGACCACCGGAGCTTCAATACACACTTCCAGTCTGCTATGGAAAGACTGCTGCACACGTTCTAGCATTTCAGCGGAAATTTCAGAGCAGGCAGCAGTAATACGTCGTTTCATATTGTCTGGTGTAGTTGGTACATCCTTGTAGACAGTGTCTTTAAACCTTCCCCACAGAAAAAAGTCTAAAGGGGTCAGATCTGGTGAACAGGCCGGCCAAAGTACAGGTCCTCTCCGTCCAATCCAATGATTTGGAAACAATCTGTTAAGACAAGCTGTATACTTTGTACACTTTGGGCTGGACAGCTATCATGTTGGTACCGCAGGTCCTCCTAGTCTGCAAAGGAACATCTTCTAGCATCTGTGGCAGATGGTCTGTCAGGAGTCTGCGATACTTGTGCTAGTTCATTGTTCCTTCTATGAGCAAAGGGCCTATGAGCTGATGGTTCACTATCCTACACCACACATTTAAACTACATGGATGCTGACATTCCACCTGACGAAGCCAACGGGGATTGCCAAAAGATCAATAGTGCATGTTTCTGTGGTTTACCTAGCCATGATTAATAATGTTGCCTCATCAGTAAACGATATACATGATGACTCTGGAGTATCATCTCTTAATGCCCATGTACAAAAGTTAACACGATTCTCAAAATCGTTTCAATGCAGCTCTTGATGGAGAGAGATGTGATAGGGATGGAAGCTATGTCGATGGAGAATGCGCAGTACACTTGCCTGACCTATGCCACTTCCACGTGCGATTGTGCAGGAATTAATTTCCAGATCTACTGCAATGGCAGCCAAAACATTAATTTCTGCCTCATCTCCAGCCACTTGTTTGTTTCTGTTACGTTTTCTAGGTGTTACAGTACCACTTTCGCATAATTGGTTGAAGAGGTTGATAAATAATTGCCGAGATGGTTGACATCTATTGGGATACATTTCCGCATACACCGTACAGGAATGAACTGCATTCTTCCTACACTCTCCATACACCATGAGCATGTCAGCTTTTTCTGCATTAGTAAACCCCATCTTCCACTCACGACTTACTGCTTGAACTGTCATAAACTAGCTGACCAGAACAATGCAATCAATGAACAGAAAACACAATGCAAACAAACATAACAACATCGTACCTAGCAACTAAGCAGGTTGAATGGGACAAACAATTGTCGGAGTGGAAACTTTTCAAAATACGATTTCTCGTAAACCACTTGCACTAGAATCCTGCAACAAACACCATTGACATTCTAATTTACCCTACCTTTATTCTGTTGGTGTAACTAGGCATTGTTCCATTTAAAAAACTGTATGTTTGCTCAAAAAATATACTTTCTCAGTATTATTAAAATCTGTTTGCAGTCTAAATGTACGAACCCCTGACTACCAATCAATGCTGTGAAAACTGCACATTAATAGCACTTTCCATTTTTGAAATATTTGCGGCGCAAGTTTTAGGTGATTCACCCTGTATTTTGTCCACTGCATGGTTGTGATGTTCAAACTCTGGTGTAGTGAGTCTGCAGACATCCATAGGGGTGTCTGTTAGTATGTAACCTGCCTGTTTCACTTAAACACCTCTCCAATCTTAGAAACATGGTGTGGGCTGGAGTAACATTGTTAATAGAGCCGGCAAACCTCTCTTGCATTCCTTCAGGCTTCCCTATAGATGAGAAGCATCTTGCATAACCTAAGGACACCACTTTTTATTCCCACTTGATGATAGTCGCACAAATACTGTAAAGTACGAAACTAGTAAACAGAATAATACTGTAAACCCTACCATTGGCTGTAGGTATGGTGTGCATCATGTAACAGCCAATGCATCATTGGTAAACAACTTTAAACTAATAGTTGCAAACTTCTACTGCTCATCGTGGAGTGTATGGTTTATTTACCTAGTTATCCCCCTTCCCATTTCAGAGACTCTAGCATGTAAACAAAGCGTTTCTGACTTAATATATTCTATTTATATACTGTATTTTTGACAATGTCAGAAACTTGTATTAGTACATTGACAGCTACTAAATAATAAAATAAATACATTACTTTACAAACAAAATACAATTACATGGTACTAAGCCTTGTGAAGATAATATTTATACCCTTTACAAAGTGAACCAGCTGCTGCTAGGTTTCTGCATCTAGCAATCTGTAAGGTGGGTTTAATCACAGCCAATCATCTGCTGCCATTGTAGTTTTAAATTTCTATGCATAATGAGGTAGAGGTATTCTATATTTCTAACTCTTCAATGCAGACTTTGCAAATAATACTGCCACACAGCTATGGCTAGCTTTCCCACACCATGCCGGACACAACTGCAGCTGTTTCCAATATTTTGGGCTCCTAGGTCTAACCTGTGACATCAACACATACCACTTACATAATTTTACATAAGGTACACTTACCTTCGCTTTGTCTTTATGCCTTGTTAGTTTAAATCTTGAGAACTTCTCCTTGTTTTGGTTGCTTCCTACTGGTGTTTTTGAGGGTGAAGGGCTTCTTGATGATTCCTTCTTCTTGTGGAAGAAATCAGATACTGCTTGTATTAGGCTTTTCCGACGTTCACGTTCTTTTGTTTTCTTTCTATTGTCCTTGGCACCTTCACTTTGTGCTTGTGAGGTGATGGATTCTGGCTCCACAGCAAAAGATGTCTGCAACAGTGTAAAATTAACAAAAGTTGAGGCTTTTCTGTCTGCAAGCTTTGCCAACAAAAGAATTATTGCCATCATTGTAAACCACTTAGCAATTTTGCTTCATTCGAATATTAAGACTTAAACTGTCAAGAAAAATCTGATGTGTTGCACTTGCAGGACTTTCTCTACTCTTGTACAAGCTATTTTTACAAATGCATATTCTCCATTACTTCATGTTAATCGAGATAAACATTTGCAGAAACTATCTTATTGCTAATTTTCTTGTAAGTGTAAGGGGAATATGGTAGGCTTTAAGCGATAGTCAAATATTTTAAGAGCTGGTTGCTATGTGGAGCATTCCACTCTCTTTGCATGTCCAGGTCATTAAAATAAAATGAATAACAAATTCCCATTTGAGAAAAAGTATAAGTATTGGAAAATTTAAAGGAATTACAAGTAATATCTCGAAAATGGTTCATCAACAAAAAAAAATGTATATGACATAAATTGTGTATTTTAATTGTGTATCTACATTTTTTGTGTAATAAAATTTTGTCTATCTCTTATGGTTTACCAATTATGCAAAAGTCGTTTACAATGAAGAATACTTTTGGAGACATTCCCAGAAAATTCGAGATATACAATTCATTTGCCATAAAAATGTCTTAAACCTATGGTATTTTATTCAAAATCGTTTGTCATTTTTGAGAAAACTAAAATTTTCGAAAAATGTTCCATGTAAAGGGTAATCTGGGGTGGAAGGATGTTCTTGAAAACCTTCATGTCACATCTCTGGAAGATACTGAACCTAAATACCAAGTTTGGTGTTTATTTGACTGTTCATTTCTGAGTTATGCTGTTCACAGACAGACACACACACGGACATGTTTCCAAAAATGCTTTATATGCATTCAATGCACCTCAAAACATGTATTTCCTGTGAAATCTGGGTATCAAATTTTTGGGTAGAAGGCAATACTTCCCCTACTTACTATACGTAGTAGAGAAAGTAAACATTAAAGTTAATAATACAAAATAATAAATAATTAATAATATCAGCTATTTTGTTATACAAAAATTAAATTAGATAATTATTTTAAGCTTAGGACAAACCTTGGAAACAGGTGCACTGGCAGGTGATCCAGCACCACTCGTATCACTCTGTAGTTGTTGGTAAGTGGAGGTAGGACTAGGAGACAGTCTGCTTGCTGCAGTTGATGATGAATTATCATCACATGTAGGCGAATCCTGTTCAAGCTCACTTCTTTTAACATCCTCTCCAGGTTCAGAGAAAGTTCTCACTATACCATGGCGCTTTGGAACCTTCTGCCTCAATACTTTTATGTAATCCTCAGGACTGAGTCCTAGTTCTTCGTCACTCTTCAAGCGAGCTCTAATCCTAGCTTCCTCCCTGGCTTTCTCTCTCTCTGCAGTTCGTTTTGCTTCCTCGTGTTTGGTGCGTGGAGGAGCTATTGGAGTTTTAAACATGTCTTCGCTGGAATTGAACAGAGCCTTTCTGATGTCTGGTAATGAGAAGGCTTCTGGGTTAGTAAGAGGTGTGTCAGGCAAACGAGCAGCAACAGAAGACTTACACGACTTGAATGAAGAATGCATGGATAAAGGATGATGTCGGGACGATGCACCCCTTGTTTTGAACGATGTCATAGGCGTGTAAAACCTCTCACTTCCTTCACCAACTGGAGTTGTATCATCTGCAAAAGGCACTTCCAAATCTTTATGAATACTGTCCGGATGACTATCAGTCTTAGTTTCTGCAGTTTGTGATGGTTCAGGAGTCTTAGGCACTTCTTCAGGGACCGTCACCCCAGACTTTTCAGGATCTGGCTGAGGGTACGAACTTATAGATCCCCGTGAAAGTCTCTTGCTCTTTTTGTCCTGAGGACCCTTTTTCTGGGCTAGAACTCTATCCATGACTAGCTCATGAACAAGCTCCTTCTGTTTGGATCTCTCGCGCAATATTGCTTCCAGTTTCTGTGAAGTGCTGGAAGACTCTGCAGCTGGAGGTGCGGTCTTGGTTCCTGCACTTTCACCTACCTCTTCCGTAATCAGTTCCTGCATTCTTGTTTGCTGCTGCTGTTGCGAGGTTTTATTTTTCCTTCTAGACTTTCTGATATCTATAGAGTCACGGACATTACTGAAAGGAGAAATGCGGCCTTGAAGGCGGCGAACATATTCTTCATATGCTTCACCTGTTGGATCCTCAGCACATGCAGTGGTAGTTTCCACTGGGGGTGGTGGTGGTTGCTGAATTTCTTCCGATTTCGCCTCCCCATCCTTGACAGTAACTATTTCACTAGTTGTAGTTTCTTCTGTGGTTGTTCCCTCTGGTTGTAGCGAGCTTTCTTCCTCTTCAGCAGCTACAATCTCTTTATTCACAGCCTCAACCTGACTAAGAACATCAATACTATCACTTGTTTCACTAAGCACAGCGGAAGACACAATAGGAGTAGTGTTCTCCACGATGGGTGTCAACAAGTCTTCATCATCCATAACATTAACAAACTGAACATAACCGCTATTTTGTAATAAAGTGCGATTTGTGGCAGCTAAAACATCATCAGATTCGCTTTCTTCTCCCATATCCATGAATTCAATATTATCAATACTGGATAATAAACGAGAAGTAGCGTCAAGAGGTTGTTCCCTGCTATGATCTTGTTTATCAATACCACAAACATGACCAGGGTCTTCATCAAAATCAAAGTCTTCACTCCTCGCCATTCTGACTGGTACAGACGAACCACTTGCACTCTTTCTTAAAGTCTTTGGTTTTCTGTGACGCCGCACAGTAATGAATTCTGGGTTGATATTGAACTCCACATCTTCCAGGTCTTCTGAGACTACTGCATCTGCATCTTGAGCCCAATCTGACAGCTCTGTCTCTGTGAGAGCGGCTAGTGTGCCTTCATTGTGGCCCGACTCGGAGTCCTCGCCTCTTGTTGATGGAGGTGTTGAAGGACTACTTCTATCACTAGTTAAACTCGTACGCTTGTACTCATTCAGTGACAGATCTGATGGCTTCCTCCTGACTACAATAGGAACCTCCGGTTCTGGGGGTCTTTCGGGACCTGCTTCAACAGTAACTTTTGCTTCACTTTCTGCAGGGACAGTTTCTTCCATCAGCGCACCACTGGAATCGTGTACTTCAACCCTTGGAGGTGTTCGTTCATGAGACTGACTTCTGCTGGCCTCCACTTTTTCCTCTTCTTCTTCCTCTTCATCTTCTAGTTCACTTGTCCCACCATCAGATGATAAAGAATCACTTTCTATATCTTCCTCTTCTTCTTCATCTTCATTTTTGGGAGTAGTTTTCCATGGTATTTCAGGGACTACTATAGAGGTCTCATGTAAAGGACTTCGTGGACGACAATCAGCTTCCTCTTCTGGCTCACCAAGCAAGCCATTTTTGATGTTGTCGTAATCAGATTTTTGCTCAGCTTTGTCGTCTTCCTTCTTTTCAATTATTTCTTTCTGTTCTTTTGTATCCTCTGTGTCTACAGGCTTTATTTCATCACTCTTCTCCTTCTCGTCTTCTATGCTTATAGACTTATCTTCTTCTTTTTTCCCACAAACATGCTCAAAGTTGCTGGTAATAAGTGGCAACTCTTTTTGTTTGCGTTGAAGCAAGGCTGGCTGCTGCGAGGGAGAAGGAGGAAGTTTCAAAGGTGGATTAAGAAGAGTAGGAGAAGGAGGAGACAGAGGGTTTCCAGCAGCTGGAGATGCATGTAATTTTGATGCACTCTGGAGGAAAGCCTGCATGGTAGGACTTGGCTCCGGAGCTGGATTCAGCAGCTTCTGATGTTCAGAAATCATATCCACAAAGCTTTTAAATTTAGAATCCAATGTAGTGGCTGAACCAGATTTCTTTACAGATCCACCCAAACCTGATTGGCCTAGGAGGTATTTCTTTTTCAATTCCAATGATAATTTTGAAGCAATTCCTTCAGTTGAATGTGTTCGATTCAGGAAATAATCTCCACGTCGAGGATTGATTAATGGGGTAGGAGATAATATTGAAGGTTTAATGCCTGCAGCATTAGTGTTGTTATTGATGGCATTCTTGCCAGCTGTTAGGTTGGTAAGACTGGAAGATTTGGCAGATTCAGTTTCCTGCTGTAACAGCGAGAACTGCAACTTAACCCCACCTTGAGCAGGAGGTTTAATGACTGTACCGTTGACAGGACGTAGTATGTGTCCTGTGCGAACTTGTACTTTCTTTGGTTCCTCTGCCACATAGCGCCCTCGCTTGTAGTTTACGTTACTGTCGTCTATTAGAATGGAGGGTACATTATGCTGCACTGGCGTAGTACCATCATGTTCAAATTCGGAGTCTGTTTCTATTTCTGTAGCAGAATTTTCTTCTTCTTCCTCCTCCTCTTCAACATCACTTTCAGATTCAGACTCCGTTGATGTGTAATCATCAGATGCAACCTACAACAAATTGTACCACTTCTATGAAATTGCTATTTCCAGTTCATTTTACTAAAACTGAACTAGTTAAATGAAGAGAAAGCTATTATTTAAAGCTCTTAAAACTGTGATGAACTCTGATTACGCAAAACAAATACTTAGCTTTTAATGGTGTATTTCTTAGAAGCCACCATTGCAAATTTTCTTTCATGCGCGCAGTGATAGTAATGACAGTGCCATTTTATATCTACTTTTTGTATTACTTTTGATGTTAAAATGGAAACCCAACAGTTGTAAAAACATCACAAAATTTTCAGGTTATAGTTAGCAAAAGACATTTCTGTTTTTGGAGGGAGATGAGGGGAGGAGGAGTAAAGCAAAATAGTTCATTATTCCCAAAATGAGACTGATGACTTTAAAATGTAAGGGCTAAACAAATTTCAATTTTTTTTACACGAATAATCTGGACATATATCAGTTAAAACAAGTGTAACACGTACACACATGCACGTTCACATAGTCTTGTGGTTAGTGTATGAGCGTGATGTGGCTGCCATTCCCATGGATCTTGGGTTTGACTCCTGAACTTGTCAAGGGAATATAAATTTTCTTAAGAATGATTCCTATGAATGTTTCTGGCTGGATTAGTTTAGATTTAAGGTCTCCCCTTTATCTCAACTTTCATCCTTGCTGGGTTAGTGCAGCCCAGCCTTGGGAAGATAGCTGAGACTGAAGTCTGGTTCACAATAACCGAGAACTGAAACCAGAAAAGGAAGCAAAACAGCACACAATATTTTGGTTCATAATATCCTGGGAACAAGAATGGGAATTCCTATCATTTGTTTGTAATTGATCAGTGATATTTTTTCACCTTCTTCCAATTCAGTCAATATAATGCAGTTTAGCCAACATCAAAATATGATAGAGTAAACACTTTTCTAAATATAGATCCATTACTATTTCCAATTCCTCTAGTTGTACCAAGTGTCATTCTTTTATTAATAGTGTACATTAAAGTTGTTTCTTGTTCTTTGTTAATTTCTACTGGTTTTTACTGTTCTTTGTAGTTTTTACTATTGTTTTTGAGACGATAACAAGTTTTAAGTTGCATATACTCAAACTACAGATGACACACCAGAAGAACCAATGCTCAATGGATTCAGGGAGTCAGGAGACATATTTGCTGGAATTTCTTCTGGTTTTATTTTCCAGTTTGTGACTAAGAGAGCTTTATACACCGCTGTTGAAACATTGCACTTGACAGCTAGCGATTAAGTTGGTATTCTCGCAAAAAACCAGATGAAAAGCTTTGACTGTTAGACTCTCTAAACCAATCACAAGGCAGCATTTCCGGTGGTCTATGACAAAGCGGAAGCGGAACTGGCAGCAGTTCTATTGCCGAATGCAGCAGTGTTTCAGTTTGTGAATCTCTAGCACGTGCATTGAGTTGTTTGCAAACTAATATTGTTCATTGTTATTTATATTTGTATATATATTGTTGGTGTTAGTTTATATATATATATATATATTTCATTGATATTATTTATACAAGATTTGAAGTGCAACAATGTCTCAAAAAGAATGCCGATCACCAAGTGATGATTCACGAAGTGAAAATCCTTTGCATCGAGATGTGCCATTTAATATTCAAGCATTGGAACTGTTAAGAAGGACCCGGGAATTCTTTGAACAGGAGAAGTACGTGAATGTCCACGGGCATCCCTCTATTCCTGCTGATAAAGCCGTACAACAAACTGCAGCAGCTCTTGAACTAATCACAAGAACTGTTATTTACAAGGGAGTGAAACTCCAAGAGAAAGAGGACAAAATTCCTGAATCATCTGGAACACAGCGCAAGTGAAAATAACTTTGTTATTGCAGCTTACAATTTGTTTTATTTCTCCTCATTGTAGCAGGCAAGTTTCCATTATTCTGTTTCTATATTGTCAAAAGTGCTAATTTATTCTACATACTTTGCAATGTTTATGCTGAGTTATTTTCAATTAACAATAATAATATGAAATAGTTATTATTCATTGATCTTCGCTACTTACGTACACGTTTTGTATGCGGCTTAGACACGATAGAAAGGAAAACAACCGACTGCTGTTGTTTATTAACAATTCTGGAAATGTTGCAACCACAATATAGCCAACATTACGCGAAGCCACATGAACTGTCAAGTGCAAAGATTCAACGGCGGGAGTATAGTGGATGTTTCATGTCATGGCTGCCTTAAATAATTTCTACTGTGAAGAGTCTAATGTGCAGAATATGGATCTAATATGCTGTGACTGGGAATGAAAATATTAAAATTTGACTAGGTCTTCTTGAACCCGGGAAAGCTTCCCATTAATTGTGAATGCTCATATTATAATGCATGTATTTTAACTTAGTCGTTCTTGTTCTCATTTCCATTCTTGGTTAATGTGAACCTGCCTTTAGCTGCACTAAGAGAAACACTGTAAAGGACAGCATTGGTCTTATTAAATCTAAATTTTGAAAATGCTGCTGCTGAGTATAATCACATTTCCTTAAATTAAAAATGTTATCCTAATTTAGATTAAATGATTACCTGTCATTTTTTAATTTCTATGTAACAATGATATTTTACCTCATACAATTAGCTTGTCTAAGACCCTATCTATATTCAATCAAAAGTTTCTATAATTCATTAATAGCAATTTCATACAAATTGAGACACACACCATAACATCAACTATTTCAAGAAAAATGTTATGCAGGTAACTTAGCTCTACAGGTCCAGAAGGTCAATAAAACTTGTGTTACACCACCAGGAGTGTGGAGAGCAACAATGGAATACATACTTGCCAACTTCCTGAAACTGAAACCCGTAAAACTTTCCCTCGACCAGTAAAGCCTAATAATTTTACGATTATATAAAATTTAGAACCCATAAAATGTTCAATGCAGTGAATGCACAAAAATTAAATGTAAAATAAATGGTAATTCCATTTTGTAAGAATGCACTTGAAAACCTGGTAATAGTTTTTTTTATCTGTCATACATGTTAAACTTCTTCCTGGTACAACAATACATGTGTATTATTATATTAAAGCAAAGAACACCACTTGAATAAGCTAAACAATTTATGTGGCGGAAGTGGCTTTACAACTCACATTGTCCATTACTGAATTTTTGTGCTCGTTTACTGCTGGTCACTAGTGGTGGAATAAAATTTTAAATCTGCACATTATGCATTTTGTTATAGCCCACGAAAGAATGCTCTAATCTTGATGGAGGATAGACACACTGATAGCTCTGGCCCTTCATAACACTGTACGAGGTGTGGCAATAAAGAAACTGGAGTGGTTGTTGTGCGCATTTCCGACTTCGTTGATGACAAAGAGAAGAGTGGGGGATTGGCCTTGGAACTCTCCCCGACAGGTGTACAAAATTTCACGCCTCTGTGGTAGTTAGTCTGGCTGTGAGCCTTCTTAGAAACGGGTCGTGTATCTGAGCTCCATTGGAATTATGCTACGCTCTAAAGTAGAATTAAAGTAGAATGTGTTAACATTAAATTCCTCACAAAACTTGTAAAACCTGCCACAGAAACTTACGATTTGTTGAAACAAGTTTATGGTGATCAGTGTCTATCTTGTACGCAAGTTTGAGTGGGTTAAGAGGTTAAAGGACGGTAGGAAAGATGTCGAAGACGATCCAAAATCGAGCTGTCCTTCCACTTCGAAAACTGAAGAGAGAATGTGGAGAAGGTCGGTAGAATTGTTTGAGAAGATCACCTGAAATGTGCCTGAAGGTCAGATTGTAAATCAGGTTTATTATACAACTGTTCTGAAGACCCTTTGTGAACATGTGTGACGAAGGAGACCAGATCAGTGGAAGAATCGCTCTTGGATTCATCAGGATAATGCGTTGGCCCATAATGCAATGTTTGTGAAGAGGTTTTTGGCAAAAAACAACATTCCAGTGATGGAACATTCACCTTATCCGCCTGACCTAGCACCATGTGACTTTTTTCTCTTCCCAAAAGTGAAGTCTGCGCTCAAAGGAACCAGGTTCGAGTCCGTGGTTGCACTGAAGGAAAAGCGACGAGACTCCTCAACAGCATAACAGAAAAGGAGTTGCAGTACTTCTACCAACAGCGGAAAATTCACATGGAGCGGTGCAGGGACCAGGGAGAGGACTATATTGAAGGGGACAACATTTCAGTTGCATAAGTTTTTTCAATAAGGAGTTAGCGCATCATTCTGGGTTCTTTGTTGCCACACCTTGTATACCAATTTGCATGGTACATTTAGGCTGTAATCTTAAGTTACAATATAACAATAGAATACAATGCTTTGTCCGTGGGGAAAATCTGGAACACTTTGAGTCTGTTCCATAAAGTCATAAAAATGCCTTTCTGCTCCTGTATATTTTACATGCAAACTGTGAAGTTGGCAAATATGGGAATGTTATGCACGTCTTACTCGATAAGCAACATAAAGAATTAAATGCACATACTTCAGGAGTTTAAAGAGCTAAGCAAATAGTGTCTTGAGTTAAATGAGGAAACAATTTCTCTTATTTCATTGTGAAAAGTTCAGTTTGTTATTTCTGCTTTGTTTATATGATAATGCTGCTTCTTCTGTTTTAATAAAGGTTGCATTAGGAAGTGTTAAAGCTCATTAATGGCAAGAGTTAGCTGATGGTGCTGTGAGGAAACACATGGTATTAATTATACATGCTAAATGGGCATGTACCAGAGGGTCAGTAAGCCAAAAACACACAACACACAAACAGATTAAATAATATTTACCTGAGGTGTATACATGGTTATAATACATGAATCTTCTTTCATATTTTGCTTCGTCACAACCACCACACAGCTATTTATATAGTCTAATGTTATATAGAAAGTAAACAGAAACAAAAGAACAGCTCGTTCTCACTAGTGTCTCTCTCTTCTCTGTCCAAAACAAGAACAAGAGCAAAGTGAAAGAATCAATAACAATAATTAAAAAATGTACTGCAAAATTTAATTAGTTGTATTGTGCTATTTGAGCTATGCTAGTAATAATTATAAAAAAAGTAACACTACTGTACAGCACAGTTATTTTGTTTGTTTCTCTTAGAAGTGGTTGACGAGATAATGTGATTATTCCGTGGCTTCACCTCTGTATCAGAGCCTGTGTCTGAATTGTTTCTTCCTTTAGGTCTCTGTGGCACTTCAAGTTTCACTTCTTGCTTCCTTAATTCACGAGCACGAATATCTGCTTCTCCTTCTGTAGCCGTCTCACTTTCATCATCTGTAGAACAATATTAAATATCATCAACAAAGATGCTCCCCTTAGACAATTATATGTTTGGTTATTAACTGTAGAACAATATTAAATATCATTAACAACAAAGACACTCCCCTTATACAATTATCTGTTTGGTTATTAACTGTAGAACAATATTAAATATTATTAACAACAAAGAAACTCCCCTTATACAATTATCTGTTTGGTTATTAACTGTAGAACAATATTAAATATCATTAACAACAAAGACACTCCCCTTATACAATTATCTGTTTGGTTATTAACTGTAGAACAATATTAAATATTATTAACAACAAAGAAACTCCCCTTATACAATTATCTGTTTGGTTATTAACTGTAGAACAATATTAAATATCATTAACAACAAAGACACTCCCCTTATACAATTATCTGTTTGGTTATTAACTGTAGAACAATATTAAATATTATTAACAACAAAGAAACTCCCCTTATACAATTATCTGTTTGGTTATTAACTGTAGAACAATATTAAATATCATTAACAACAAAGACACTCCCCTTAGACAATTTTCTGTTTGGTGATTAACACTATCAATTAATTACTGGCTTACGTCAGCCAACGTAGCTTTAGTAGAACTAGGAAAAACAAGAAGGAAAGGAATAATAATGGAGAGAATAATAAAATTTTGGAATGGATGTTTGGTTAAAGGAGAGGGAGAAATCTTAAAGTTATACATGAAGCAGCAAAAAAGCTTTGAGAACACAAACAGTTGGTAGGCAGGGATAAGAAGAATTATGGGGAAAATAGGAATGGAAGACATATGGAAGCTAGAAGAAAGGAATGAAAATGATGTAGGTTAACTGTAAAAAAGCAGAATAGAAGACATGGAAAGGCAGCAGATATGGGAAAATTTAGAAAAATAAAAAATAATTACGATTTTATAACACATAAAAAGAAACTGGGGATGAGAACCATATATAGATTACTACAACAGACAAGAAAAAGAAGGGATAACTTCGCGAGAACAGAAACAACATTTCTGAGATGGATAAGATGTGGAGATAAAGGAATATGTGAAGTGTGAGAAAGAGAGAAAGGAATATGGTGAGAAAGAAAGTATAGCACATTGCATAACAGAATGTAAGGAGATAGCGTTATGGAGAAAAAAGGTTTAGGAGAAAAAAATGGGAAAAAATAGAGGGGAGAATTGAAGGTATAAAAATGTTAACAGGGAAAGAAGAAAGGAAGGTTAGAAGTATAGGTGGGTTTTTACAAAAAGCTAAAGAAAATGGGCAAGGAAAGTAAGGAGTACAAGAGAAGATGACAGAAGGAAGGAAGGAAGGGGATAATTAAAATAAAGGAGAAGGGACAACAAGAGCTACCAGGTGGGTTGAAGAGCCTGGGTGCCATGCAAGCCAAGGTAGCAGCAAGGTCAATCAAAAATTTGTACATAGTTTACGTTATATAAATAAAAAACTGTAAAGGTTATGTAAATGAAGTTGCACAAATAAATTCATTCATTTATTTATACTTCAGCCAATGTTATGTTCAAGTCATTAGCATTATTTATAAAACTACTTCTTTGTAATTTAATAATTTGGGAAGATGAGTTGATTATATACTCCTGTATCCTAAAACATTTAACAAAGCAACAGGAACTGACCACTTTGGAGCAAGTCTATATTTGAAAAAACAAAAGACAAGTGTTTCCAATTCTTAAATTCCAATGAAAAATTTTCAATGGTTCCTTGAACCACCACACGAAGGGAACAACTCACCTGCATCAATCATCAATAACAAATCTGTATAGAACTTGGATTGAAAATGGAGACCACTAATCTCTGAAACATGTTCCTAGTTATGTAAAGGATGTATATGGTAACCAACTAACTCAAATTCTTCCCAAATTAGTTACTTATAAATTTGGAATTCATGAGACAATTTTATACACTCTTCCTGTTTCACTTACCTAAAATTGTTAGCACAAGGTCCATGAAACATAAATTAAGTCATTGCCATCCAAAACGCTTCACAGTGTGTAAATCTGCACAGGTGTACACAGTGCACCACATTGTGAAATAGAGTCAGCAGTGGAAGGAGTTGGTGTGAACGAGACAGAATGATCCCGCAATACAGAACATGCACGCAAGCATTACCAATGGATATAGGCTGCAGTTAGATGTTAGTGTGTTACTGGTTCATTAGCCCACTAGCTATCAGTTCGGGAAGGGTGAAAGAATTATTTTCATGAACTATGGCTACTCCTAAAAAGTGAAGGGGTGGGGATGTACTGCAGCAATTTAAGAAAGAATGGAAATTACAGTACCTTTTTGCTTCTAAGGAAGAAAACTCAAAATGTTTAATTTGCTCTCAAATAATGGCGGATCATCGCAAGTTTATGATAGCATGCCATTATAATGCTGTTCACAAGAATGGCTTTGATGCCATACTTGACGAAGAAAGAGAAGAGAAGTTGAAAGAGCTCGAAGATAGTGATGAAACACTTAAAGAAGACGATAACAAGGTAAAGTTGTAGTATACATATTAATAGTTTTCAAATATTCCAAAGACATCGCAATCTTTTATAAAAATATGTTTTATGCTATTAGTTTTTATGTTACGTAATTTTACCACCCATACGTGCATATGAAAAACGTGAGGAGAAATGCCTTTGCCCGTTCTTCTTTTTTCTTTTTTGAGTACTGTATAGGAGAAAATGTATGTCCCATTTTTACTTTCTCTACTACATATAGTAAGTAGGGGAAGTATTATATTCCACCCAAAAATTTGATACCGAGATTTCACCGGAAATACATGTTTTGAGACCCCTGAATCCAAAAAAAAAGTATTTTTGAAACATGTCCGTGTGCGCGTGTGTGTGTGTGAACAGCATAACTCAGAAACGAACAGTCGGATAAACACCAAACTTGGTATTTAGGTTCAGTATCTTCCAGAGATGCAACATGAAGGTTTTCAAGAAAATCCCCCCACCCCAGAATACCCTTTACATGGAAAATTTTTCGAAAATTTTAATTTTCTCAAAAATGGCTCTAACGATTTTGATTAAAATATCATATGTTTAAGATATTTTCATGACAAATGAAATGTATATCTGGAATTTTCTGGGAAAGTCTCCAAAAGTATTCTTCATTGTGAACGACTTTTGCATAACTGGTAAACCATAAGAGATAGACAAAATTTTACTACACAAAAAATGTAGATTGTGTTAAAATACACAATTTATGTCATATACATTTTTTTTGTTGAGCGAACCATTTTCGAGATATTGCTTGTTATTCCCTTAAAGTTTCCAATACTTATACTTTTTCTCAAATTCGTTATTCATTTCTATTGTCCTGGTATTGCAAAGAGAATGGAATACTCCACATAGCAACCAGCTCTTAAAATATTTGACTATCGCTTAGAACGTACCAATTCCCCTTGCATCTACAAGAAACTTAGCTATAAGATTAACATCTCGATATCTCGATTAACATGAAGCATATGGAGAATAAGCGTTTGTAAAAATAGTTTGTACAAGAGTAGAGAAAGTCATGTGAGTGTAACACATCAGAATTCTTTTCATTTATTTTAATTTAATAATTATACATTTTTTAAATATTTTAATTTCTTTAGCTGTATTTATTTGAAATGTTATTGTGTTTGCTAATTTTATGTTGCCTCCATTTCTTTATACTATTACAGGAGGAAATGAAAAATAAATCAGCATTACTGCAGGTTAGCTACAACTTGGCCTTGAACATAGCCAGAAATGGAAAGCCATTTTCTGAAGGCGAATTCGACAGTGTGTCTCGTTGACGTTGCTGCAGTTTCCTGTCCCTCACTTGTTAGAAAATTCCAAGCAATCCACCTGCCGCAACAAACCATGGCTCGCCGAATAAGTGTGTTGACCAGTAACATTTACAGTCATCAATTAATAAAACACGCTGAAAAGTTTGTAACATGCAATCACACTGGATGAGTCAACAGACATTTATGATACTGCATAATTACTAATATACATATGGGAAGTGGGCGTATATCGCAAAAGTAACTGAAGACTTTCTGGATCTGGTGCCATCAAAGAACACCACAACTGGAGAAGACATTTTAAAAGCCGTTGAGGAAGCAATCAACATCGGAGTAGGTTGGGAGCACCTTGTTTCAATTACGATGGATGGAGCACCAGTGATGCGAGGAGAGCAAAAAGGATTTATTGCTCTTCTTAGGAAAAAACTTGGGCACACAGAAAATTCTCTGCACACACTCCACTGCTTCATACATCAGGAAGGGATCTGTGCAATATCTGTGAAACTTTGCAAATGAACATTGTTGTGAAAACAGTGAATCATTTGAGATCGCATGCTTTGATTAATAGCCAGTTCAAAAATTCCTGGAGGAAATTGGAGAGCGGTACGGTGACATACTGTATTACAGTGAAATACGGTGGCTTAGTCGTGGCAAGGTCTTAAAACAATTTTTCGATATTAGAAGATATAGGTTGGGTAGCGGACCTAGCTTTTTTTTTTGGTGAACTTGACAGATCACTTGAATGGTCTTGACTTGAGTATGCAAGCCGCTATCTCCTTACCTAGCGAATTTATTTATGAGCCAACTTGAAATACACATCACCAAAGGTTTACAGATATGTTGACGACATATTTGCAATAGTAAAACAAACACAAACTTTTAAACTTACAGGACCCAACCATTCAATTCACCATAGAGATAGCTACCAACAACTCCTTAGCTTTCCTGGACCTAAAATTAACGAAGATTTCAGATGGCATAGAATTTGGAATACATAGAAAACCCACGCACACAGATAATTACATCAAAGCCCATAGTTACAACCCCAAAGCACACAAAGAAGTGGCATTCAACAGCATGGCTCATAGATTAATCAACATCCCCCTCAACAGAACTGAATACTATAAAGAATATCAATACACTGTCAAATTTGCAGTAGAGAATGGATTCAGCCAGGAAATGGTAGATAGGAAAATACGTAAATTCAAGAGACAAGAACGCATCAAGCAGGTCACCACACTTTCTAACGCAGCAGAAAAGATCAATTTCAGGAAATTCGATGCCACCCAGGCAAATATTCAAGAATCACAACATTATCCTGGCACTTTAAAACAAATTTAGCATCAAGAATCTCATTAAAGCAAGAAAATCTGATCCCATACCCCAGGACAAAAAGTCAGGAATCTACCGGGTCCAATGTGAAAATTGTGAAACGTTTGACATTGGAAAAATGAAAAGGAACATCTGCATTGCATACAGTTCAAACAGACTGAAAAATGAGCAGTTGCTTCCCACTTCTGGACTCATAACCATGAAATAGACACCAATATCCAGTTGCTGAAAACAGCCCAAAAACCCAAAGAGCTTGAAGTATGGGAGAAGATTTACATAAAGAAATTTGAAAACGGCATCATGAACTTTGATTTGCCAGAAGCAGACTCCCTCTGTTTAGTTTCATCCATAGGTCACCAGGGGACACCCTAGGCTTAACAATACAACTCGAGAGTTCATCCAATTGTCAACAGGCAGCTGATGATGTAAGCTCATGCTCACGATACATGTTCTGCAAAATAAATGAGTGAAGCTAGTAAGAGTGTTTACATTGACTCCACTTTCATCAAGTTTATTTTTTTGATGATGATGATGATTTTACAACACACTTTGTCTTCTGCAAAACATTAAAACTGCATGCACCCTTTGTTTTGTTATACATTAAGTGAAGGTTCTATTTGTTAAAATTGAATTTCACATAAGAATTAGTTTTAATTGTTCTTCCACACAAGCCATGTGTAGACTAAAGTTGGAAAGGTAGAATCTGACTGAGAAACTCAATGCCATTGCTGGGCTTCAAATGGCTGAATTTGAGGATGCCTTATGGTTTACTGGAAAAACTGTGAGTCAGCTGGGTAATTGGTGTCATGCAGGCATATTCCTATGCTAACTCAGTTGGCAAGAGCAATGGCATGGAAAGCTGAAGATCCATGGTTCATATCCCAGCTACAGCATTGAATTTTTCAGTATGATTCCACCTTTTCAACTTTTAGCCTATACCGGCATGTGTGGAAGAACAATTAATTATTATCATTCAATGACCTAATGGTGGTTAACTGTGAAGCCAAGGATTTAAAGTACTTAAGATATTTAAGTCGCCATTGGGGCATGTTATCTCAAAATTAATTTGAGAATGCCTTGTGATTTACTAAGAAAACTGTGAATCAGTTGAGGAATTTAATGTTGTGCTGGCATGTTGCAACGGTGGCTCACTTGATTAAGGCTGGTTTACAACCAACAAGAAAGTTGAAATACATGTATTCAAATGGGAGCGTTCACAATCGACGGGAAGCCTTCCCAGGCCCTGGGAACAGGAAAGAAGAGTTGCCCAACTTTTTAACTTTCCTATTCTTGTTCCTGAGCACGGCATATTAGATCAATATTATGCATATTAGACTCTTCACTCTAGAGATTACTGTAGGCAGCTGTGACATGAAACAGCCGCTAGTGCCCTCTATAGTCACAAGCTGGAAACATGAAACTGGAAGAAATTAGTAGTAAATGTGCTTCTTAACCTCATCCCAACACCCGCAAATCCAACAGGTGTTGGTTCCTCTGGTGAAAGGGTCATTTGTAGTTTGTTTAAATGCAACTCAAAACCGATTATTACCTCAAAAACAATGGCAAAAGCCTACAAGGAACAGCAAAAACTGGTGGAAGTTAAAAAAGAACAATAAATAACTTTGATATATGCCATTAAATAAAGGAATGAAAGCTTGGCACAACTAGAGGGATTGGAAATATAACGGATATGCATTTAAATAATGTTTATCTATCGAATTTTGATGTTGGCTAACCCACGTTGTTGGCTAAATTGAAAGTAGGTGAAAGAATATCATTGGTCAGCTAAAAACAAATGAAATCCCAATGCGCAAAATTGACTTTCACTTTGTGATTGATATGCATTCCCATTCTCGTTACCGGGCTGTTGTGAACGAATATCTTGTATGGTGTATTTCTTCCCATTCTTGTTTCCATTCTGGTTACCACTCTCAGGCAGTTGTGAACCAGCCAGAGCAACAGCAGAAAGCCAAAGATCTGTGGTTCAATCCCTGCTTTGGCATTCAATTTTTCAGTGTGATTCTAACTTTCCTAAATTTTACATAATTCTTGGCAAATTCAGTAATTAATATGCACAGAAATATAATCAGTATCAAAAAAGAATTTAAACTAACCTTCACTTTCATATTCTGGGTAACTAACATCATCTTCGCTGTCCTCAAACTCGTAACTTTCACTTTCTTCATCCTCCTCATTCCGTTCACTGTCACCAGCAACTTTGCTATCTTTGGCCTCTCCATTCTGTTTATCTTCAGGAGTTTTAGAATAACGGCGGGACCAGTCTTCTGCCAGTCGTCTTGTTTCATCAGCAGTCAATGGCTGATCAATTGCCTCCTCAAATACTTCATTATTTTCTTCCTCTTCTTCCTCAGAGTCACTGTATGTGTATAAAACAAATATTAAACATAAATGCAGCTGATAGTTGAAACCTTAGTGTAAGTGCGCAACAATAATAATGAAGCAAGAAAAAGAAAAACTCACCTCAAATCAGAAAGTGAGTCACTGGAGGCTTCTGCGGCAGAGGCTCCAAAGTTTCGATCAGTCCACTCATCCTCGTCCATTTCGCTGGGAACCTCTTCCACATCAGAAGCAGCTGAGGTAAGATTTTCAAATTCAATCCTTTCTGGGGTGCTATTCACATCTAGTACATCTATTCCTGTCAATACAACTCGGTCTGCCGGCTCAGACAAACATTTTGCCTAAAAAGATTAAAATAAACACGATTATTATGTATTTTTACCTTTCATGCTCAAAAAGAACTTCTTTTAACCCCCATGAAAACACTGCATATTTTCTAATGCATTTATCCAATGCTGTATGCAGCAGAACAATTCTGCTCTATGGTTTTTGTCACAAAAGCTATTGTCCACAATGTACAATTCCTCGACATGTAAGAGCTTTTCCTTTTTGAACAGCTTATTCATTTGAGTCCTGACTCATTGGTGACACTGTTATTGTATCTACAGGGAGAGCCAAAAACCTACGAACTGGCTGCGCAGTGTTTTTCCTATCCGCATCCTCGGCGCTCATTGCCGTCTGACGCTATCATACAAAGGTGCGGATGAAACCATACAACATTTTAGAACTACTTTTAAAGGCTTTACTTAACAACTTTATGAAAGGAGATGCTGAAACTGGCCACTGTCATTGTTGATTAACTGTGGGTACTCTTTACAGAACTTGTTAAAAACATTTAACACAAATTGCCCTCTCAACACATGGCAAGGAGTACACTTACAGCTCTTCTGGAAACCAACTACATAGCCTCTTAAGCTCATTAGTTATAGGTGAATCTGAATCAACACATTTTGTTTCATAAACTAAACTGTTACAATAATGGGTGTTTTAAATTTCTCCGCACAAGAATATCCACAAAATGTTACAATCTCAAACGAAATGTTTATGTTGAGGCAGAGACAGCACTCTTAAGTGGGAAAAGTTGTAGTTCGCCCACCAGCCAATGAGGTGCTCCTTTGTCATGTGGTTTTGTTTGAACTCTAAGTGAAACCACTTTAGTCAATTAGCAGCTAGGGGATTGAGAAACTTATGATACAGAAGAATAACCTTATAGCTAGAATCTGGATGTTAGGCAAAATGCCTTTTTTACTGGGTGTAATAAATCAAGTTATGTATATGCTGCTTTGAGGTATTTGGAAGTGGCAGAACCAGCGTCTTCCCCACCCCCCCTCTTTTAAAATACACTTAAAATTTTTCCAATTTATTTTCAATTTTTCTATTACACTCAGGGAACTCTAGATGATGGACAGCACTTAGATATTCAAGTTGGAATGTGACTATATTTTGTATTGTAATGTTTGCTATTGGTAAGGGTTTAGTAACTCTCTTTGAAAGTGGATTCCCTAGTATCAGGAAGTACTGTAACGAAAATGGTTTGACAAAAAGTGATGGTAAGTTACCTCATTTCATTTATGAGGAATGAAAACTCCAAGACTAGCTTTGGTATACATAGGAACGCCACACATACAGATAATTACATAAAAAATAGTAGCTACAACCCAGCCAGTCATAAATATGCATTGTTCAACGGCCTAGCATATAGGTATGAATTACACAGAGTACAGAACAGAAATTGACCACATACTAAACACAGCAGTTGCCAATAGTTCAGAAAATCCACTATAATAAAGAAAATAAATAAATTCAAAAGAAAGAAGAAGATTACAAAAGTCTCTACTCTCAAACCAGTTAAAATGCAATATAGCTTCCGCAAATTTACATACCATCCACGCTTTTATCACAAATTTTAAAACATATTTAAGAATTCCACATTAAACTTACACCATATAACAAACACAGCATTAAAAATCTCCTAAGTTCAAAGCTGAAAAATCAAGTTCCCCCAGAACAAAAGTCCGGAATATACACCAGAGAATGCCTAAATTGCAACATGAAATACATTGGGAAAACCAAAAGAAATATTGAAACGCACAGAAAAGAACACTTCAGGAACATTCACCAACAACAAATTGAAAAATCTGCTGTTGCGAATCATTTTTGGGAAAAAAACCATGAAATAGACCTGGATGTCAAACTGTTAAAAGAAGTTTCAAAAGCTATGGAACTATCCGCTTGAGACAATATCTACATTTGGAAGAACAAGAATATTGCAATGAATTTCGATATCCCAGCAGAGGACAAACTCATCAAGTACATCAAACCCTCACCAAGGCAGATACAGGACAAGCAAACAACCACCAGCCAGTAGGTCAGCAGCTAACAATGAGAGCAAGGGACTCTCGAAACATGTCCAGGTAATTTTACTTAAGTGAAGAGTGTAAATGAGTTTTCCTACTCCTCGTTCATTTTCATTTGAAATACTTCACTATCAACCACGTCTACATTATTACTTATTATCCTTAGTACTGTTTGTTTCTACCACACATGCTGAAATTCTTTCTGATACCACAATAAACACAATATAGCAAAGAACAACACTTACTTCCTAATGATATACAAACTTCTAGTCCATATTTTACACATCACAACAACTATAAACAAAACCTGTCTAAAATATGTCAAACTTATATCTCACAGCCACAGAATGGAAATAAGATAAACAATTTACAAGGGAGAGTTATCTTTACAATTCATGCCATCCATTACTGAATTTTCGCGCCCATTTACTGTGCAATAATTGGTTACTGTTGGATATCACTAGAGGTGCAATCAAATTTTAAATTCCAAAGTACCCATGCATTGCATTTTGTTGCAGTCCAGTGAAAGGGAGCAACATGAAGGATAGACACACAGATAACTCTGGCCTATTATAGCAATGCATATTAGTCTGGTACATTTGGGCATCTTAAGTTAGTAAAATTAAATTAAACTGAGTTTCATTTATGGATGCTCTTTAACTACTATGGTCCTTAGTGTCCCATTGTATTCTGGGCGTGTAAGACTGGACATTTTGCTCAGAGGCCTCTATCAGGCTTGAGGTTCGTTTACGTGCTGCAAATCTATGACACGGGACCACTGGCTTTACTTCCCTTCCAAAGGAAGTTATGCTAAGGATTTTTACGCCCAAACAAATCTATTGCCCTCCGCCAGGTTTGAACACACGACCTCGGGAACTAGAGGTTAAGTTAGCAAAAAGTCTTACATTACTATCATAAAAAAAAATTACAATATAATGCAATAGAAATTAATGTTTTGTCAAGTTCGCGGTGAAAGTCTGCAACACTTTGAATCAGTCCAAAAAATTAATAAAAAAGACACCCATTGTCCTAAAGTCATAAAAAGCTTCCACTTCTGTAAATGTTACAGGCAAATCATAAAATTTGGCAAGTATTTAACATTACATTACAAGAAATATGATTAGAGCAATATTCATTCCAGCAATACAATCTCGTTTACTCAATTACCCTGGTCATGAGAGAAATGATCTTAACATCCTATGCAACTATTAAGAACGTAATTACCATTTCGTTGTTAATATCTTTAGCAATTTGTAAATAATTTTCATATACCATCAATATTATTTGACAATCTCCTGATCATTTCCCATAATATAATGTCACTACTTGTACAATCAACATACTCTAACTCTCAAAATGAAGCTCAATCTATTAAATGAACACAATCCAGTTCATTATTTTCTAAAACTTGAAAAAACCAACAGCATATATTTTGAAATCAGCTTTCTCACCTTTTCCGGTGTTTTTGATGATGAATCCTTTGTAGGAATATTCTCCTTGTCAAGAGTCCTGAATTCTTCACTCTTTCTTCTCATTTTCATTCTCTGCATTCCTTGCATACCGAAATGCTGAGTACAGAAGAACTTGCTTCCAAACCTACCATCGCGATCAAATGCATAGTTTCCTGGAAAAGCAGATGGGGCATGTATGTTTAGGACAGATTTTAACTATAGCATGAATTATATCCAAATATACAGGATTAAACTCTTACTGAAGCTAAAGCAGATATCCTATTCTTAGTTTCTTACAAAGCCTTTTTGCTGTTAACATAATTAACAATAAATTCCAGGACTTCTTTTTGCAGATGACCTAGTGGTAGGATCTATTACAGTAAGTGGTTTAAAACAATCATTACAAGCAATTGATGTATATTGTAAAGAATGGAGGTTAAAAGTGAATCAAGAGAAAACACAGATTGTGGTTTTCAAAAAGGGGGGAAAATTAGGCAAATATGAAAAGTGGAAGGGAGAGAATAAAGATTACAGTGCGTGACTGTATCTATTTAAGAGTAAAAATAGATGGAGGTAATAAATGGGAGAAACAAAAGAAGTTTGCATTGGCAAAAGGTAAAGGGGCGATGGCAGCAATTAGAAGCTGCAAATATAAAGTACCTAATATAAATGTTAAATGGCTGGAAAAAGTTTATGAGATGGTTGTGGAGGCAAAAATGATGTATGGTATAGAAATATGAGGATTAGATAGAGGATGGGAATGTATAGATGTGGTGCACAGGATGTTTTGTAGAGAAATACTAGGGTTACCGAAGGCAATTGTAAGACAGGTAGCACAATTAGAGATAGGCAGGGTGTCAACTAAGGGGAAGCTAATGGAAAGAGCTTTGAAATTTTGGTTCAGAACTTTAAATCTAGGAAAAAGTAATGTGTTACGACAATGTATTGAATACCAAGAGAATAGCTTAATGAATGATGGATGGGTAAGTAAATTACAGAATATTTTGGAGAAAAATGGGTTAGGAGATATATGGAGAAGGAGAGAAAATAACGTAAAACATTTTTGGAAAAAGGCAAGGAAAAGACTGGAAGATATAGAAATACAAATCATGTTCAGTGAGATTGCCGAAAAGAGCTCATTAGTTTATATAGGCCAATGAAAAGTATATGGGGTAGGGAAAAATATATAGACATAGTAAATATTGCATGGTTAAGAACCGGAGCATGGAGGCTAAAAGGGCTAAGACAGGGTATTCCTCAGAACCAATGTGCGATATGTGGTGGTAATGAAGACATTGAACACATAGTATTTAAGTGCCAAGGAACAGAAAATTGGAGAAAAGAATTTTTTAATAAGAAGTGGTTGAAGGGGGATAGAAATACACTTATAATTGAAATGATATGCAAGGACGCTAGAAGCATTGGACAGTTTTTGTGTAAAGTAAAAAATAAATGGCTTTAGACAGTGGAAAGAGAAAAGTAAGAGGTAGTGCATCTTACTTTGAATGGAAAACTATAGTGAATGTGTGATGGTTAAGTAATCAATAAATGAAAAGTGAAAAAAAAGTGGAAATGGGACATGGAAAAAAAAAAAAAAAACCTGAAAAAAAGAGCAAGATAATTTAGTGACAAGAAATTGTAAAATGTAAATAAACTGTAATGATTGTCTACTGAATAAGTGACCAGGGTCAAAATGCAGTAGACAATCAAATTTGTAAAACTCTTAGCGCAATAAAATACTATAAATACTATAAACTAACAATACTTATTTCCAAAACTAAACTTAATTTAAACATCAAATAATGATAGTTTAACCTCATAGAACATAACATAATAGACTGAAGTATGTAAATTACAAAATCAAACTATGAGTGATCAAATTATGATGAATCAAAACTAGCCTCAAAGAATCCTTAAGAAAGCCTTTCAAATTAATTTTATGTTCTTTATTGCTCTTATCAAAAAAAATTATTTTGGCACGTTTAATGCTGATTGGCTGTGGATAACTTGGAATTTTCATCTGAAAGCTCTTGTTTTGAGAGCCCATGGTTCAATACTTGGCAAGTGGTGGCAATTTTCAGTCACCCCAAAATCTTTACTTCTGCCTAGCATGTATGGAGTATTTCCAAGGCCCAATGTGGTTTGGAGTCTATGGTAAAACCATTGACATCACTGTTGCCATCGTACATTGGTGTAAAAATTAAATTGAGTTTTATTTATGGATGTCTTTAACGACTATGGTTCTTAGCGCTCCATTCTATATTGGGTGTGGAAGACTGGAAATTTTGCTCAAAGGCGTCTTTATCAGGCTTGAGGTTCTCTTACGTGCCGTAAATCTATGACACAGGACCATCGGCCATCAAGTGTAGAGGTGTCACCCTTAATAAATGGGTTCAGTCATTGCTCACTGACCATATAGGGAGCACTGGAAACTATATGTTGAATGGCTGGGTATATAATGCTAAACTATGAATTAATTAATGAAGTTAATGAGCAAATAAGCTCAGGGACCTAAGTGTTAAAGGTATCTGCACACATTCTAATGGCTAATAAAAAATTGAGTATAACATCCTCAGGCAGGGAACAATCCTTACCAGAATTCAAAGTGCAGACAAAGAGGCAAGATGATACCATATTGTGGATTATTGCATGTTACAGTTACGAGAACAATTCTAAAACTCGCACTATAAAATGCAGTGTCTTTAAGCATGTACCATAATATATATATATATATATATATATATATATATATATATATATTCACTTGTTTACAGCTCAATGCAGCTTTAATTACAACTGAATATTATAATTTGAAGTGCTCTGAATTACTTACTTGTGTTGTAAACAGGTTCATCATGTTACCTTAACCATTATATGGTAAGCAATTTTCCCCAGAACAATCCTATAATCCGCACAAAAGCAAAAGTTAAAGATCTGTGATTAAGAGTTTCATTTACATCTGTTGTGAAAAACAAGCATAAGTGTTGTGGCAGCAAGATTTAAGGCTCGTTCACAATATTCCAAGAACAGAAATGGGAAGCAAAACAGCATACAGCATTTTGATTCACAATACCCAGGAATGAGAGCAGGAATGCATATTGCAACTTTGTCCAGTTTTTCCAACTCTCACTCTTTTAAATTCTCAATGTCACTTCATTGTTTTTATCTAGTTCACACTGTCACTAAGGTGAACTAGTTCAATTCCCCATCACTTCACTTCCTCTGTGACATAGCCTCTTCTTCCAGGACTATTCACTTGCTGGAGAGTTGAACACAAGACCTCCACAATCTCTCGCTCCGCAGCAGTACCTGCTGCATGCCACAGCAGTTGCCACAAACTCGCTTGGAGAATAGCACCCCTGTCACACCCACCAACTCGTTCACTAAATCTTCTTGCAAGAATGCTTGTATACTTGTATAGCTAATGGAATCTTCCAAAGAACATTCCAGAACTATCTGGATACACATTCTGGAGGTGGGAAGAAAGAAACCTCCGGAAAATTCTGACAGTGCTTCTGGGGTTTACGCGGGCGAGAGCAGTGCTTATCTCTGTTTACCTCCAACCTCCTGATAACCTTGGACCATATCAATAGCAATTTTGTTCATTAGGATGTCATTTGTTTGTAAATGACCAATGATATTTTTTTTCCAATTGCTTTCAATTTAGCCAAAAATACAGGTTAACCGTCAAGATTTTCTAAACACATGTCCATTACCATTTCTGATTCCTTAGTCTTACCAAGCATCATCTCTTTATTAAAAGCACACATTAAAATTATTTGTTGTGTGTTAATTTCTATGTTTTTGCTGTTCTTTGTAGTTTTTACTACTGTTGTTTTTTCGAAGCTATAGCCAGTTTTGTGTTACATGTAAACAAACTACAAGCAACGCTTTCGCTAGACGAACCAATACACAATGAATCTAAGGGAGTCAGGATGCATATTTGTTGAAATTTCTTCCAGTTTAATTTTCTCAGCTTGTGACTGGAGAGAGCTCTAGCGACTGTTTCATGTTGAATAACTTCTACAATTAAAGATTCTACAATGCATAATATAGATACAATATGGCATCCCTGGGAATAAGAAGGAAAATGTTAAAATCTGATCCATTCTTCTTTCCCATTCCTGGGACCCAGGAAAGCTTCCTGTTAATTGTGAATGCTCGCATTATAATACATTTTAGCTTTGTTGTTCTGGTTTCCATTTTCAGTTAGTGCGAATCAGCCTTCACTATCCATTTAAAAAGCTGCCTTGCTTGGAATATTTACAGATTTCATTTATTGATCCTACTCTGAACATTCCAAGTTTCATCCTGAACAGCCATTTGAGCTAACATATTCACACAAATTCTATAATTTACTTAATTACAAAATAGCCATACTGAGCCAAAGGTTGTAAAATCATTGGCTATCTCAAGGTCATTTGGAATTCACTAATTTGTTATTTCACTTTATTTTCTAATAAAGTGCTTCAGTCAGCAAAAGCAAGAAAAATCAGACATGTCACATTACTCCTATTACAACTTCACATAATCCCTTATATATTATAGTATTGATATAAAAAGTGATTCTTTACTCCCACTATTAAATGCAATACATGTTTGACAAGAATTTTTTTTTTTTTAATTTTATTTATTGAAGCTGTTTAACTGCTGTGATCCTTAGCGTTCCATTTTACATTGGGCATGAAAGACCGGTAATTTTGCTCAGAGGCCTCTTTATCAGGCTTGCCGTAAATCTATGACATGAGATCACCGGCTTTACTTCCCTTCTGAAGGAAGCCATGCTAAGGATTTTTACAGCCGAAAAAATCCATCGCTCTCCGCCGGGTTTGAACTTGTGACCTCGGGAACTAGAGGCTAGCATGGTAACCACTACACCACAGAGGACAACAACCAATAGGGGCTTGGTTGAACATATAACAAAAGAGCAGTAATTTTCAAAATTGTTTTACAGATGCTGTAAGACAGTTGAACCTGGGAAAATTTGTAGATGTAAAAACAAAACGGCTAACCTACATAAAGCTTATTTAACATAAATTGTATATTTCAATCAGGTTTATATTTTCCATGCAATAAGCTTTACCATTTATATAACTTAATTCAGAAAGAACAAGACTTTGGGCGATTCACAGAAAATACAAAATCTAAATTTCATTAGCCATTCTTAAACACATGGTGTTTTAATCAAAATCATTGAGCCAGTTTTGAGGGGGGGGGGGGGGACACTGAAAAATGTTCCATGTAAATGTTAGGTTAACATGATACTCTGGTACTACGTTGATTCAAGTATGAAAAATCAGCATTTCCTCTAATTTCATTTTTGAGTTAGGTATGTTATTCTCTTCCAACCTTTTTCTAAAAATGCTTTTTTTTTTTTTGAGATGGTGTTTAGGGATCTAAAAATGTGTATTTTCAGTGAAATCTTAATATTAAATTTTTGGATGGAATGCGATACTTCTAGTAAACATAGGTAAGTAGCAGAGAAAATAAAAATAATCAGTAAAAAACATGCATTGTTTTTTTTTTTGAAGAAGAAGAAGAAGAAGAAATGACTGGAAGAGCAAGTGGAAATTAACAAATGAGGACCTTAAAAGTACAATGCATAATTTTAGTTTCTCTGGCATTCAGTTTGAATTTAGCTCTCCATATTTAAACTGTATAGAGCAAATGTTGAGTATTTTAGAAAGTTGTTGCTTTTACCACATTCTTAAGTGTAAAACCTTTTCTTGCATACCTAGTCTTAATGTCGTACTACAGTATTCACAGCGGAAACAACCTCTATGGAAGAATTTGCCTTCAGCACTAAGTCTCTCCATCAAATACACTCTTTTATCACAGAAGTGGCAAGTTTCTGAACCACCTTGAGCAGGCAGAAACAGAGCAGGCTTTGAATTCTGTTAACATAAGAACAAATACCCATGTTATTACTCTGGCTATGACAAAATATTACACATCAATTTACAGAATGCAGGCCATTGCCAAACTAAGCATTTTGAGGTAAGGAGCATGGGGTTGCAGATGCAGCATAACAGGAGGGCTACAGGACTTTATGAAACATCTTTATTTGGCAGTCACATGACAAGTGTGTATATAATGTTTACTGGTACACAATGAGAAACTAACCATTACATGCACATACTGTCCAATCAGAGTAAAGCAGATGCAGAGTAAGCTTAGAACAAATAGTGTTTAGTAGCTTTGGATTTTGAGGCAGTATTTTTATCACTTAAATTATATCAGTCTAATTATATAATATAAAATATATAACAGACCGCCTTAAAGCAATATGTGTACAATATAATATATAAAACGTATGTAACAGTCATTGTATTATGTTTACATTATTATGTACATGTATAATAACGTTATGCGAATGTATTACATAATTTAACAATGTAGGAGCTGTGAGAATAGAAGCCGAAAGTTGCTAACAATGAGGTAACCTTGAGGCAATAATCAATTGGAAAGTTTAATAATGCTACTAATAATTCTTGGAACAATAATGTTATATTTAAAACAGTTTATAAATAGCCAATCAAAGACTTGAAATACAGTAAAAATATAAATTTAGGCGATAGAAGCCAGATGCTAGAAGATAGCATACCCAACCAGACGCTACTAGACATCTTTCCCGAGCAGTTCGATACGCATTCAGTATGAAACATAAAAAAATTAATTATGGCGTGAATAATATAAAGTTTACGTGTTAAAAAAGTACAAAACAATAATCTCACAGCTCTACAGTATGATACATCAGTGAAGTGTTATTTAATTGTGAGAAGGAATAATAAAAGGAGTGAAGCAAAAAAATTATAATTTGTGTAAGCCTTCATTTTTTAGCCGCGCCAGCCCTGCTAAGAGATACGTGTTTCTACAAATTACTACTGACGCAGCCGAGGCAAACTACATATAATATTTAAATAAACATTAAAAATGCAAAGTTGATTTTTAAACGTGGGGGCGAAGGCCACCGGAAGCTTTGTATTGTACGTGAGGTTACACTACAATAAATCTCCTTCAATTTTTATTTCTCTACTTCTCTTATCCTTTCTTGCAGCCATTCTTCTGGTAGCTTTCAAGAACACACTAACTGTCAGTTACAATTATTTACTGGGCACATGCAGCAACACTAAAGTTGGGCATTATCCAGGTAGAAAACTGCAACTTGTGTGCAAACAAAACACTGCTCTTAAATTTTATGCATTACACTCATCAGAAGGAAATTTAGGTGAAATACTCACAGATCTTTGTATGGCTGGTTTTTCTGTGTCTTGATTTTTGACAGCAAACTGTTCTGCCATTGCAGACACTTTATTGCTCCCTCTAGGCCCAGTTTCCAAAGCACTCCTTTCCTTGTTCTTCTTTTCATACTTCTGCAGACGAGCATCAACGTCTGAAACTGCTTTTTCTTGACTCTTTCTTTGCAGCTTAGATTTAACAGCTTGGAACTGTAAATGGCGTCCAGTATTTAACATTATTTTAATACTTACATAATCAATACAAAAACAAACAGCAACAGCAGTATTCAATGCAAATATAGCTGAAGCTTTCTAAACTATTTTCCACCAAATAAGAATCATGGCATGCCTTTAATGTTTACCGAAAAATATACCCAGGATGTTGGAAAGCACAGATAAAGAGTACTAGAACAGAGCAGTGGGTTAATTAAAATTAGTACAATTAAGCTCTGAAGGGACCAACAGCACTGCTGAAGATGCTGGAAGTGTCTGGAAGATTAAACTCTATTTCGCCATGGTCTTACAGCTTGATAGTGGCAGTGATAACCTCTTTTTAAACTACATCATTTTATTATTAGGCTTCTTCATTTAAAACGATAAACATAAAAATATCTTAACAGGTAAACAATGGCTGAATAGAATAAAGGAAAAGTGCTTATAATGCTTTACCTTATCATCAAATTGCTCTCGACTCCATTTAGGAACTTTTTCAGGCCTCTCGTACTTCCCAGGTTTGCCAAACTTATTTTCTTGGATTTTCTTTTCAATTTCTTGAACATTCCAATCAGTTTTTTCTATTTTACCTAGAAAATATCAAAAAGGTATTCTCAATGATGGAAGTTTTAATTTGAAGCTGGTTACAGTGCAGTGCAGAAATCAAATAACAAACTGCTTTTGATTTTCATGACACTAGTTTCAGTTTTGAACACTTACAACATTTTTCAAGGGGCTTTGCCCTTATTAGATCAGCTCCATAGCACAATTAGTAGAGCACCTGCCTGCTGTGTAAGGAGTTCCAGGTTTACTTCTTAGTTGAACTCAAGAAATTTTTTTAAACAAGGTGGTTTCTCAGTATGCTCAGAGTCTAATATGTGACTGTGAATGTGCTGGACATGTGTTATCAGGTATTCAATAACCATTTAGCCCTTATATAAGCAAATTTCAAAATTGCTGCAGTGTTAAAACCTGAGCACATGTTCCAGGTTATTTACATATGACAATCAATGACAGATACATATGATAGATCATCACAATTACCTGGTACCAATAAATATAAATATAAATAATAATAATAATAATAATAATAATAATAATAATAATAATAATAATAATAATAATAATAATAATAATAATAATAATAATAATAATAATAAGCCATTTCCTGCATCTGCTTGGAGGCTTCTGGTGGCGAGATGAATCTGAGGTTTTGTAGATGGGAATATTAATTAATAACTTTACCTTTTGATATTAAGTTATGAATTTTCATATTTTAACTTTAGAAAAGGTTGTGAATTTTGATATTCTGATATTAAGTGACATTGACAGATTTATTACTCCACCAAATGTGGCCAAGCAGATGCAGAAAGTGGCTTATATTGTTCCTGCCAGTGGTCTACAGCTGAAGATGAGGGCATCAGTGCTCAAATTAAGTGCTCAATATGTAAAAGAAGTTAGTGTCACAAAAATCAAGTCTATTTGTTATTTGAAGGCATTATTAGCTTAGACAGCAAATTTTACAGAGCCTTTGCTTGGATGAGTGGCCAGTTTAACAGTTGTTTTCTTTGCACCAGGAAGCACGCTGTTTTTCAGCAGAGTCGGATATTCATAGCCCCTTAAATTCAAGTACGTAGATTTCTCATGCAAATTATAACTACAATAACCATACATCTCTCACATCTTTTAAGAAAATTTGCATTATACAATACCCAATTGCAGAAATTAACTTTAGTCACATTGTATGGTTGCTGCAATTCATGAACTACAGTTTATCTTATAGGGTTTTAATTTTAAAAGTTTAGTGGCATTTCAAGCCGATGTTTGCAAAATTCCCAATTCCTCTGCAAGTTTTCTCAGATATTTCTTTGACTTTTTCTAACTTTTTTCTGATGACAATAAGTTTATCCTCTGTAAGAACACAGCAATTTGAGGGAAAGTGGAAGGGGAACAGAACAAGTTAAAAACGGTGCAATGCAGACCAAGCAATTCCCTGTAATATGACCTCGCATCAAACAAAGCCGCTGTATATGTAAGCATTAATTTGCCCTGCACATGCAATAATTAACATTTTGCTATAAAATATTTTATCTATAATTTCATTAATAAGCCTATGTTTGTTCTTCAGATCCCACTGTAATAGGAGTATATGCTTTTGAAATGAGATTAATGTACTTGGATTACTCTGAAATTTTGATTACATGGTATTTAAATAGCACAACTAATGATTATTACTTTGTGGCATGTTGGAATCATCACTTTAATAGCCCTTATAATATGTCACTTATAAACCACGAAATTGCCGTACCAATTGCACGCATTAAATCCTTTGGCTTTTTATCTGTAGCAGGTCCTCCTCTGAGTTTTTCCTCAAGATTCTTTATCCTTCCAGAAAAATCTTGATCTGGAGCTCCTTTACGAGCCTCTACAACCAGCCTTGTATCACGATCCTGAAATTAAGACAGGGATTAAATTAACTATTGTTTTAGGTGAAATTGTTACTGTTTAACTGCTTCCTAGTTTTAAGAGCACAAAATTATTTAATGTAATCCAGCACATTTTCAATTTTAGAATTCTACTGCTAACAACTACAGAGGGCCAGTAATGTAATGTACACCAAACAAGACTTAAATCTTTTACGAAACATATTGAAAAAGATTTTTTTAAGATTACAGCAAATTCTCAGCTCAGCCTACTTACTGTAATTGAGTTTATAATCACAAAAAACAATTAATTTCATACTTTATTTCAAATGGCAAGGGATAGACTAATGTCATTTGTGTCTCAGTGTACCTTATATAGGGTGTTAAATTATATTCGAACCCACTCGCAGCCTCTCTCTGCTGCGTGAGACAGCCGGCAGTCGCCGGGGAAATTATGCCGACATAGGCAGACTAAAATCCTTACCTTATAATATATTCTGGAAATATTGACCTTCTGCTCTCAAACAGGCAGCACATCTCGTGTAAATATTCTCACTCACTCTCCGAAACTCAGCAGGAGGACTTCTTGTGATTTCTTGCACAATGTTTTCTCTAAGTTCCTGTAGTGTGCGAGGATTGGAATGATACACTTTGTCTTTTAAAGAACCCCACAAATAAAAATCACAACTCATTAGGTCATGAGAACGAGGGGGCCACAAATCAACACTAATTATTCGTCATCAAACAATTTGGTGAAACAATAAATGCAGAACCATATCAGAGGTTAATTCTGAGGACATTTTGCAATCGCTTGACAGAAGAAGAGAAATCTTATGGTTGGTTCCAGCAAGATTCTGCAACAGCACATACGGCTGCCGAATCATTGCATGCAATAAGAGAGGTGTTTGATGGCAGAATAATTAGTGTTGATTTGTGGCCCCCTCGTTCTCCTGTCCTAACGAGTTGTGTTTTTTATTTATGGGGTTCTTTAAAAGACAAAGTGTATCGTTCCAATCCTCACACACTACAGGAACTTAGAGAAAACATTGTGCAAGAAATCACAAGAATTCCTGGTGCTGAGCTTCAGAGAGTGAGCAAAAATATTTACACAAGATATGCTGCCTGTTTGAGAGCAGAAGGTCAACATTTCCAGAATCTATTATAAGGTAAGGAGCCAGCGTAAAATCCCCGCAACTGCAAGCTGTCTTGCGCAGTAAAGAGAGACCGCGAGTGGGTTCGAATATAATTTAACAACCCTATATTATGATTTAGTTATTTTGGACATGCAAAAGAATTAATTAATTTAGTCTATTTTAAATTTGTCAAAGTTTTGAATCTGTATATACCAGATAACTCCTTTTCTAAGAGTTACCTTTAAAGCTACTTCAGGTATTGCTCAGTAGTTTTATAGTACACATATTTTGGAACATCTGTGGGAATTGTCACTAAATTGGATGAACATTTCATGTGCATGAGGCATTTTGAACACTTAAAAGTGTAGTGTAAGAAAATTCCACTTGCCTCAAAATGATTTGCTATAGTGAACAGGCAAGAGAATTTAAAAACGGCTCTGGGGCATAATAAATAGTTCTAGGGTGTTAGGGAAAAGAGGAATAAGTGAAAAAAAATCATCAAAATGAAATAACCATACCACTGAGTAGAAGGCTGTGAGATATTCCATTTGGTAAAATACAAACAAGTTAATCCCTGTTCAAAAGATTTTACAAGACTTGAGTACAACTGAATAAGTAAACAATGGCTACTTTGCCATAAAGAAAAAGCAAACAATTCAACTTATCTTATTGAGAGCATGTTAATACATTCCAAATTGGCCATAAGTGAATATGTCAATTTGCTATTGGACGATGAAACAGGTGTTCCGTTAAAAGCAAACATTTTGTTGTTGGACTGTTGTCAGCGCCGAAGGTGTTATTTCAAACGAAATGTTGTGGCGTTTGATTGTTGATGACATGAGCATGTTAGATGTTTTGGATCTCCTGAAGTTTGTAAAACAGTATTCTCAATATGGGACTACTGCTGGAGTTTCTATTCTGGAAGACAACAAATTGTTATAATGGAATCAAGAGGACGTCAGATGGTGGAAATGGTGAAAAAAAAAAATAAGCAGTGCAGGTAAGACATATTTTCATAGGTATTGTATGAATCTATTAGACTTTGTGTTTGTATCCAAATACTCTTATTTTCTTAATTTACTATTGCATAGAACTAACTTCAGAGAACATTATGCATTACTACTTTACCAATTATTTTACCTGTTTTATTTTTTCAATAATGTTACATCAAACCATTGAGTTCTCTTTACATGGTTCAAGTAGCTACCTTTTTAATGTGAAACACTTTTGCTTAGAATATTGTTCTCCATAATACATAAATATTACATAACTCTTGTAGAAGCGTTCTCAGATTAATATATAAAGTAGCACTTAAAATAGTGATGCATTTTTGTGCATTACAAGCAGAGGGAAAGGAAGGGGGTAATCAAGAGGTGGTGAGAATAATCATCAATGCAAGGATCGTTCAATTCAGGTTGAAGAAACAGGCTCTCTCTTGGAGTTCTGATTGTTGTACTGACAGTCTCTTTTTGGCAATGACTTAGATCAGGACAAACCCTAAATCCCCGAAAATAATGCAAACTCTTCAAGTGGCGAGTCTGATATTATATATTTTTCACACAAAATAAGCCAATGCCATAAAAAAAGAAACATACTTAGCCCAAAAAAGTTACTTCAAAGGGAAATTATGTATATCATTTATCCCTCCAGAGAAATTGAAGAATGGTCCAGAGTTTGTACGAGAGAAGGAGATGGCTTGCCAGAATGAAAATGAGACAACAGTAAGAATTATTAATAATTCTATTGATAATGTGAACAGTTCTAAATAAACTAATGTGATCAAGATTTCTTCGAGAGAGAGAGAGAATGAAGAAATGGAATAACAAGAGGTGAGAGTAGCCAGATGTTAATGAAAAGAGTATGAGGTGGGGGGGGGGGGGGAGAGTGTTTGCAAGAAAGAGGAGGCAGGAAAGGAAAGTTAAGAAGTATGTAACAGCTAAAGGGAAAACTGTATCAACCAGAAATCCCAAGCCTTTGAGGAATTCTGGAGACATCATATGCAGGTGATGGCAGAACTTACCAGGAACACATATTTAAAGAATGCTGGAGATTAGTTGAACATGAGTAGTGTAGTATGTGGACTAGTTGAGACTTTATCTCCAAAAGTTAAGACAGATAGAAAAACTACAGATCCTAAAATTCAGATTATACTACCGCCGTTTTATCTCCAGCTCCAACATTTAGTGCGATCGAAGGAAGTGTTGCCAATTCTTGCCCCTCTGTGAACACGTTATACCTGTACCATCTCTTCATAAAATGCAAACAATGAAATAATTGTCTATGTTAGAGTATTTAAAGTATGGAGATAGCATTTACAGGAAACTAGTAAATCGCACGTGCAAAAAAAATCCAACTTCACCTGGACTAAAGCAAACAGCTACTGACAGGATGTGCTTCACTTACTATAGAATCGGCAACACAGCCCAAACTGCAGTGGAAGCACACGGAGAGAGAGAGAGCCTGTAATTGGTCCTAGCAGACAACTTCCACCCTTTGCTGTGCAAGTCAACCCAGCACTGCAAACCTTGTTGGAGTTTTTATTCTTTTCTTTCGTGTGGTGTTTTGCATATAGCAAAACTCTAAGCAACAACAGTAAGTTCATTTGTGTATGCCTCACTACAAAATTGATCTAGGACTGTCTCAGTACAACTAACATGATAACAGGAGAAAAGATGTGTCCCCAAACAAACACAGTGCACAAAAACTGGTCAAAGTGATAGAACATATAAATCCCATTCCAAAATATAAATAAATAAACTACAATAGGATTCCAGCACATCTTAACCTCTCAATATTATATGGCAAATATTTAAGAGACCACAGATGACCCAGGTAGCCGAATTACTTATTGTGACAAGTTCCATAAACTTAATATATCACTCAAACAACTACAAATAGACACATGCTACAACTGCAGTGTTCTTATACTAACAAGAAAATGGAAACAAATTTGTCCAAGAAAGAAGACTTAGAAAGAAGTTGGTTTCTATTCAGAAAGAATCTGACTTTGCATATTGGTAAAACAGAAGAGACAAGGACTTTGCAAAGACCAACAGTGAATCTATGAGATGTTACATGTTTGACTGCAACAGTGCCTACTAACTCCATTCCTTACTGAATCAGTGATTTTCTACAAACATCAGCCGTGAAACTTCAGCCTTACTATGTATGATTCCATAAATAGTAGAGTGAAGTGTTACATGTGGCATGAGGGGAAAGGTGTTTATGGTGGCAACCAGATTGTGATGTGCGTCTATAAAGAATTGGTGTATTGTCCCCCTGAGGTAAAATATATTGTCCTCTATTCAGACATGTGTGGAAGGGAGCAATGTTCTTCATGGTGATGCAAGACAATAAACAGCTGGAGGCTTTGATCATAAATTTATCACCCGTGGCCACATAAACCATATCAGAATTGAGGAGCAAAAGAAGCGACCATAAAAACCAGTTTACGGCTCTCAAGACTACTGGTATCAACTGGTAAGATCCACTGCATCCCGAAACAAGTATTAAGTCACTGAGCTAAATCATCTGACATTTTGGAGTTTTCCACTTTTCTCAAGCATACTTTTCTACTAAAGAAAAAGGATGATGATAAGAATATTTTCAACCAGCATCAAGCAAAGTGATTTTGCTATACAAAAGAGTATGGCCGAGTGTTATCCAAGAACTCTTAAAGTGAAGATGAGCCTTTCAAGGTACTGAGTTTCTTAAGGAGAGATGTAGTCATCTTAAAACTTAAGCCAAAGAAGTGTTACATTGAACCTCTACCCATTCCAGGCAAAAAGAAAAATGACAATCAGCATTCTTCATCTGCTTCTACCTAGCTATCTGGATTTACTTGGAACTTAAGAGCTGTGTGAAAACTCTTGATGTTCTTCCAGATAGAGAAGAGTTTATTGATGAATAGATGGACACAATACTATGTTATATTCAATATCTTCACTTTTTAAACTGTGTCAAGCATGGAAAGATTTATTTAATTTATTAATCCTTTTTGACATCTAAGATCAGTCAGTTATTTTTCATATTACTCAAAATTGGTCAAAATACGACACGTCTAATATTTAAATGGTCAAAAACTAGATAAAAAAACAAATAAGACAATATTGTACAATAGGCCACTATAAGATAAGTCATAAATCTGTGTTAAAAAAATGAAACTGTCATTGTAAAAGCTCCTTGTGTGCCTATAGGTATTATATAAAGAGAACTTAATGGTTTGATATTCATGGTGTAGCCTTATTGAAGAAATAAATAAGTTTTTCTCTCTACTGAAAAATTTGGTTTTTTGACTTATTTGTCTCTTTCCTAACATCCTAGAGTTGGCAACAGCTTCTTAGCATCTTAAGGACTGTTGTCAAGAGAGATAGAGAGGGGCAGAAGGGGAGGGAGAGTGGGAGATTCTGTTTAACATTTCAGTGCCAAATTTAATTGCCATGCTCCTATATTAGCAAAATGTTCTGTATTTAATTGCACATTCCTACAATGCATGCAACAGTAAATGAAAATATGCACAAAAAGATAATGTTTGGACACACACAAGATTAGCAGCATACGAGAAATTAAAAAGCATGTTGAATTACAGGAAAAACAGAACTTGATGGCAGGTAAAGCTGGTCAGTGCAAAACCCAATAAGAAGCATGTTCTGCCTTGCAGCATTATGGAGTTGTGAATTTGTGCTGTAAAACAGCTTATACAAATATTCATTTGTACGCATGAAATTTACCCACATTCTAGAACAGGAAAAATCTGTTCATGTAAAGCATTTATTTAGAGGTACAAAGACCAGTTTCCTATGCTAACTCCTTGCTGAGACAACAATGTGCATTTGAACTCATCTTTCAGCAAGGGATGCTGCTATGAATCAAAGTTTTCAGGTCGCCTGTACAACTCTCTTTCTGTCTCTTTCATTTATCATGGCACCAAGTGATATAAAACAGACACCACATTCAGCTAAGCAATAAGAAAGAAACCTTTATTTCATATTAAGTTTTGCCATCAGTAGATGTAGCTTTTGTGCTAGCAGTAGTAAATTCAGCAAGCACTTGTAGAACTGTTAGTGTGTTTGTTCTATTTTATTGATTTTTAGCCAAGTCACTTAATGAGGAATATATGAGTGGTGAGAGTGAATCAATAATACCTAAATTGGAAGCTTTGTGCCATCCGAGCAGGAATGTAATTTAAAAAGGTGTATTATTTTTTAAAAAAAACTTCTGATACAATGCAACTGCTTTGTCATACAGAGTTTTCTGCTTGGCCTGTGCAAGCTTTGTTATTGTTATCAAAATGAGACTTTTAAATTATTTTACTTATTGATATAGGAATGCATACCACACTTTAACATGTGGCAATGTCGCACAGCTGCAGTAGTGGCCAAAGCTCAGCAACCATCAAATTCTGCGCCTGCCATAATATATTTTTGAACTGGAGTTTGATTGCTAATTTCTGCACATTGTACTGATCTTCTTTTAAAGGTTCAGATTTACAGAACTTAGGTTTTAATTTAAGGGAATTTGGCTACCATGGAAAGCAGCTCTCCTCTATTTGCTAAACTGAGGATTTGCTGTAATTTGCTTTGTACTACACACAAAGTTAGTTTAAAACATAAACACAAATACAGTTACTATGACGGTGATATGCTTTTGTTAGTTCTGCCAATAAACACTTCTATTAACTGACTTAAAACACATACAAAACAAATTTAATTAGATATTAATGAAATGTGGTATTAAAATTAATTCCACTAAACATTACTGTGCACACTCCACAATTATAATGTGTTGTTTTTCATTTTGTTAATGTAATATAGTACAAAGAATTTAGCTCTATTATCATTCATACATAAATCGACAATAATATGGGCATACATTTATTATTTTCTCTATCCTCCTATATAATAGCAGAAGTAGCATTGCTTTCAAACCAAAATTTCAATACATGTAGAGATTTTACTGAAAATACAAGTTTTCAGGATCTTTAAATAAATACAAATAAAATAAACAAACTAATTAATTAGTGGAATAAAGTTTCTTTAGAAAAAGGTCCCAGTGACACTGCATCATAAACATAATAAACTAAAAACAACAATTCAGATAAATACCTAATTTCATATTTAAGTTGCGTCTGCTATTAGGACGCAATGTAAAGATTTTTAGACGATTTCTCCTCAATCCCTTATGAGAAACATTTCTCTTGTTGTTTAATTTTCTCCAAAAGGCTTATGCTTTTAATTAGAATATTGGGGGCCTTAGGGTTTTTAGTTTCAACCTATTTTTACTTTCTCTACCACGTACATAGTAACTAGACAAGGTAATGCATTTCACTAGAAATATATGCTTTGAGGCCCGCTGAATCAAAAAAAGGCATTTTTAGAAAAAGGTCCATGTGTGTGTCTGTGTGTCAATGTGACTATGAACAGCCTAACTCAAAAACAAAACGTCGGATTAACACAAAACATGGTATTTAAGTTCACTACCTTCCAAAGATGCAACATGAAGACTTTCGAGAAAATCCCCTCATCCCAAACTACCTTTTACATGGAACATTTTTTGAAATTTCTGATATTCTAAAAAATGCCTCTAACAATTTGGATTAAAATACCATATATTAAAGATATTTACATGACAAATAAAATGTATATATTACTTTTCTGGGAATAGCCTGTGAAATCCTCTGCATTCGGAAGAATTTTGTATAATCTTGTATAAGTTGTAAATGTTAACAATAGACGAAAACATACTACACAAAAAAAGCAGATGTCTTTAAAATACACAATTTATTTCAAACAACTCTCTTTTGTGGCCGTTTCCCAGATATCTGTTATTAATGGTTCGAACTGTTTAATACTTGGCCATTCTTTTAAAATCCGGTTGATTTTCAATTGTTTCTCATGATGTTATGAAAAGAGTATGGAAATTCTAGACCAGCCTATAGCATCCAGTTCTAAAACATTTGACTATTGCTATTCTCTTCGTATCTATAACGAAATGTGTACTGCAGCTATCTCCAAAAGGGTTTTACCGCATTAAAATGAAGTAGATAGGAAAATAAACTTTCATAAGAATATTTTTTTTTTCTTTCCTTTTGTTTTGTTTTGTTTGCATGTTACATATACCTTTGTGTTTCAAGCTTAGATACTAATGCATGAATCCTATTGAACTTAAAAGGGGCAACATGAGATTTTAATCCTTAAAATGACCTTTATCGAAAATTAATGAAATCTAAACTTTATTCTTTCTCAAATTTTTACATCTATCTATTGTATCACTTATATTTCCTTGGACTGCACAGGCTATGTTGAACATGAATATGTCCCAAATAATGCTTAGCATGGCTTCCTTCGGAAGGGAAGTAAAGCTGGTGATCCCGTGTCGTAGATTTACAGCATGTAAAAGAACCTCAAGCCTGATAAAGTGGTCTCTGAGCAAAATTACCGGTCTTTCACACCCAATATAGAGGGACCAAAGCAGTTAAAGAGCATCCATAAGTAAAACTATTTTTTTTTCTCCAAATAACGCTAGTAAGTTGTGGTTATTATTATAGTAAGTAAAACTTTTTCAACATGAGTAACGAGCTTTTCATCACACAGAAGCTACAGAATCTATATAAGTTTTTGTTTTTTTAGATGCTGATAGCATCCTGGATCCTGTTCAAGCCCAGGACTTCTGAAGCAGCATCTCCTAGACATCCAGCAATGAGAAGGTGGACTGACAAAATGCTGTGTCAGATAGCACATTTGTCTGGTCGTTCTACCTCCTTTACCACAGTTTACAGAAGTTGGAGGGGTAACTGTATAACTATGATGTTAATTGCTTTACAAGATTTTGCTTTTTAAATTACATTTTGATACATTTTATAAATTTTCAATAAAATATTAATACTGAAGTTAAGGATATTTTCTTATTTTTGAGATATCCTTTAAAGTCATCCTTTCAGAATATAGTAAGATATTTTAACACATTTCTTTATAAATAAACATAAAGTTTAACATAAGTTTAAATAGGTCCAAAATTCTTGGGTTTCTTGGCTCTTCAAGTGGAAAAATACCTGAGGCTCAAAAGTGTTAATATGATAAGTAATTTTAACATTTTAGTTGTAAATCTTGTTTATTTTTTCATTACAGATTTTTATGCTTTGATGTGTGTGTTCAAAAGTTAAATGTATGGTGAAAGTCAAAGAGAATACTGACGTTTCAGGTAAGGTTTCTGATTTCTTGAAGAAATGTTCAGTGGGATATAAGCTGAAAGATTCAAACGTGCTTTCCAGCTCTGAAATTAATAACTATTATTGAAGTTAAAAGGTTAGGATCAGTTGGTGAAAATTGTATAGAGGAATCTATTGGAAGTACAATAGATTTTGCAAATTTTAATACAGTAATGGTTCAGGAATAACATATTTAATGTGACTAATTAATACATTGCTGTTGATTTAGAAATACTTTTATGATTCTGTTTGAATATTGGTATGCTTGTCAGGGCAAAGATTTTGACTTTTTCTTTCCGGTAAGTTATATGAAGTTGTGTTGTAAAGGTGGTGATAACGTCAAGAAATGCTATACTTTGTTGTGAACATTAAATGTCCATCCATTTGAATGTCTTGTGCTTGGCCGTTGAAATACCATACCTCCTTTCCTCTGCTCTGCCAAAACTGAACCTTTGAGGCATGTTTCAAAGCACCACTCTATGAGCTGATAATCTTAATGTTTGGAATGAAAGGCTTGTTTCGTTATCAAGTAGCTGTATTGATCCAAGCTTTATTGGTAGTATGTCTCTCACTGACCCAAGTTTCATCTAAATAGTATAGCATAGCACTCAGATATTTGCACTTCCACAATACTATATCTTCTCTATCTATTATCACATTAACTTTATTTCTTTTCATGTTCATGAAATCTTTTCTAAGAATAGTTTGTGAAGTGCTGACCTCTTAAAGTCTAGAAAATCTGGATCATTATTCACTGCATTTAAAACTTTGTCTACTGTTGCTGGTTCATTTAAAAAAAGGAAGGAACTTTGGAATGGATAGCAGACTACATCATCATCCACTTTATCCAACACAGTCCTGGGCTTATTTCAGCATACCTATTTTTTTAAACTCTTTGCAAATGTCTATCATAGACTTCTGAGAAACAAAAGACTTAAAACTTTCACGGCGATGGTTACCGATTATCAGCCATGTTAAATTGATGAAATTACTCGAGCTTTTGGCCATCTTGATTCTGTGGCCTTCTTCAGGAACTGATGAGTGTCGGGACCTGTTCCTGCTATTGTTCTAAGGCAATAAAGACATCCAACGAGCCCATAGGAAAGTCAACAAGCGCAATAACCACCTCGAGGACATTTGCACTGACACATGTCTTAAGGACACGTGCACTTCAGATGAAAGATTAAAACCCAAGGGGAAAGCCTATATCCCCTTCTACAACACAGTATCAAATAAGTTTGCCTGTATTTTAAAAAGATACAACATCAAGACCATCTTCTTGCCACCTAAGAAACTCAGACAACACATGAGATCGGCCAAGGGCTCCTTGGCACTCAAAACTCCAGTGTTTATAGAATCCCGGGCCAATGTGGGAAAGTTTATGTCAGACAGATCAGCAGTTCCACTGCAGAAAGGTGCACAGAACATAAATGACACTTCTGGTTACTACAACCTGAGAAATCGGCATAGCACAACACAGTTTTAACCATGACCATTGCATACTTTCTGATGAGGTCACGGTGTTGCACTGTAGCGACCGATATTTTGACAGAATCATAAAAGGTGCTATAGAAATTAAACTAGAGTCTAATAATAACTTCAATAGAGACAATGACCTTTGGCTCAGTGCAGCGTGGTCAGGGACTTTAGAGTGCACGGAAGCAGCTCTCGGACAGAGATATAACCTCACTAACACCTCCCAGCCGGCCAATCAGAGGAGACCAGCTTAGGCCATTTAGCTCCACCCTCCTGGCTGTGGGTATATATAGCAGGGACAGATCCCGGCTCTCGTCAGTTTCTGAAGAAGGCCACAGAGTCAAGATGTCCGAAAGCTCAAGTAATTTCATCAATTTAACATGAACTGATAACCCAAGAAGTTCTAGTCAGCACTGAGAAACACTTGTAAACTCGGCCTTGAGTTCCACTATATCAAATTTAGCACTATCTAACCCACTTAGTACTATCTGCCTTTTGTCACTCTTTAATGGATGCTTTTTTTTTTTAACATCAGGCATGTTTATGTTATTGGTCATGTTAACAATAGTGTCTTAACTACACTTGCACTTACTGAATCTTACTAAACCTGCTGTAGCACTGAAAATGTCGCTTAAAAGTAGTAAACAAGTTTTGTGTAAGTCAAACGATTGTTTACTTTCTTATAAGTAAATATGCTCAAAACAATACATATGCTCTCTAATAATGCTTATTTTATTTGTTTAATTTTAATGTCTACCTTTATAATTAGAGGACAGTTGTGAAATGGGGACTGTTTCTTACTTAGCGTTCATTAGCAGATTGTTGCAGTGGTAGTTGTATTTCAGTCAGCAGCCAATCACATTATTTCTGTGCAACATGCATTTATTTACATCCAGTACGCTAATTATAATAGACATAGTACAGATGCTAGGTAACCAGTGTCAGAATTAGACCAATTGTGCACGATTTATAGCATCCCAACAAGCCTGTTTTAAAGCTATATCTACATAAAAAAAATTTACAACAGGAAAACAGGTAGAGCTCATTAAATTATACATTTATTTATTTTAACTTTGCTTCTATGTTAAGCATTGGGACTTTATTTATAATTAGGTTTCATAATATACCCGAGAAAACAACCTATGGAATGGATAAAGCTGTATATACAGAGCAACAGAGTTGTGGTAACATACATGAATTTTAATATATTAATTCTGTAAACACAAAAGTGATTCTAATTTTAAACTGCCAATAATATACACTTAATAAAGGGTGGAGTCAACTTCAACACTCTTAATAGCTTCACTCACCTATTTATTATGCTGAACATGTATCGTGAGCATGAGCTCATTGTCAGCTGTACGTTTACTGCCAGATTAACCCTCTAGTTGTTTTGTTGAAAGCCTGGGGTGTCTTCTGGTGGCCTGTGGATGAATCTAAATAAGGGGTTGTCTGCTTCTGGCATATCAAAAATTCATGATCCAGTTTTTAACTGTTCTCCCATATTTTAAGTTCTTTGGGTTTCTGGGCTGGCTTCAGCAATTTGATTTGGTTCCTATTTTGTGGTTTTGAGTCCATAAATATGAAGCAACTGCTGATTTTTTGGTCTGTTTAAATTTAATGCAACACAGGTGTTCTTTGAAGCAGGTGCCTATGTTCCTTTTTGTTTTCCCGGTGTAAACCTTCATGCAATTTTTATAATGGATCTGATAGAATCTTCACTTTTTCTCTTGGGGTATGGGATTGGATTTTCTTGATTTAATGAGATTCTTGACGCTGATCACCCTGGTACCTTTCAACAAAATCATCCTATACCCCAGGAGAAAAGGTCAGGAATCTATCAGATCTATTTTAAAAACTGCACGTAGGTTTACATCGGGAAAACAAAAAGGAACATAGGCACCTGCTTCAAGGAACACTGGCATTGCAACAAATTTAAACAGACCAAAAAATCAGCAATTGCTTTGCACTTCTGGGCTCAAAACCACAAAATAGGAACCAACATTAAGTTGCTGAAGTCAGCCTAGAAACCCAAAGAACTTGAAATATGGGAGAAGATTTATATATAAAAAAAAAAATTGAAAACCGGATCATGAACTTCGATTTGTTAGAAGCAGACAACTCCTTATTTAGGTTCATCCACAAGACCCTAGAGAACACCCCAGGCTTTAAACAAAATGACTCGAGAGTTGATCTGACAATCAACAGGCAGTTGACGATGTGAGCTCATGTTCACAATACATATTCTGCATAATAAACAGGTGAGTGAAGCTATTAAGAATGTTCTAGTTGACTCCACCTTTCATTAAGTGTCTTTTATGAATTACTTTACTGTGTTTGATTCCAACACCATTTTGGACACCAATAATTTTATTAGTTACAACTAAATAAGATGGATTAAATAGGGATTTGGTTTCCAAACATTTACTAACATTTTACATATGCAGAAAAATATTTTGCATGGCAAACGACATAAATTACTACTTTGTGATTTTAATGAACCTCTTAATTTCAAACCACACAGGGACTGATTAGAACCGTGTTACTCACACAAAATGTCAACCACACAAGATGCACCAAACCAAAATTACAATTATCTTACTGGATAGAAGAGCTTCCTTTCTAAATCTTTAACGCGATCCTGAAAAGCAGGGGCTGTTTGACGATAAACAAATAATGAATAGTCTTCAAAAGGGGAATTATCCTCCTCATATTTTATATTTGTATGTAGCATCAAGATGCTCTTACGGATTTGTGAGAGGGCTATTTTCCGTAAGTATTGTCTACGCAACTCTCTTTCCCTTCTGTTGTGCTGGATCTCTTCCAAGCGTTTCCTTGCTTCTTCCTATACAGCACAATAAATAACACAGTCATTGCAAATGAAGTAATTTTAATGTATAAAACTAAACATCATATATCCACGAATTCTCTGAAAAGTTTGAAATTCAAGAATACAACATATTATACAAGATAATTAAAATTTTAAAATTCAAGAATATAACAAATTATAGAAGATAATTGCACACTCCACAATTTCCATAGACTTAACAATAAATGCAAAATGCAAAATACAACTCACTATGTTAAATCCTTGTCTATCTTTATCGGCACTCCTACGTTTGCGTTGTCTTCTGAGGGATTCTGTTTTCTTTTCACCTGCTGGAGTGGTACCTGGAGTGCCACCTGAGCTCTTGCGAGATTGTGTTGGACGAGCATGATGATGGTGATGATGATGTGTTGTCAGACGACCCAGCAGTGAAACTCTGTGCGCAGGGGACATGTTGCGAATCTGAACAGCCCTTGATGGGGGAGGTGGCTTTTGTTTTTCTTCTTCTTCTGCTTCTTCCTGCATCTATGGTTGAAAAAATGTTCAAAGTGAATCATTTGTACACACTTTTAATATACAGAGTTTATGAGTTTGAACATTTTCCAATCCAAATAGAACATTTGTGTCTCCAGTGGGACTTTAAGTGCTAAGAGCTTCCCAGAGATAATGCAAAAGCCTTGGTGAATTGCAACACTGCATTAAAAAATAGGCTCATAGCCAACTGGCAGAACATTTGTATGAACATATTTACATGAAGGGGCAAAAAAAAAAAAAAAAAAAAAAAAAAAATAGAATCATGACAGCTGGTGCACAACTGAAGATTTTCCAAAGGCCTTATTGAAACAGAATAGCAACAATTTATGTATCTTAGCATGTACCCCATTTATTATATACTTTTACCTTATCACAACTTCTAAGCAAATTGCTTTTAATCATAATTCATAGGACTGGAGTAACTATTGGTTTGTCCGCACTAACTTTTCATTGGTAGTTGTTGCTTTAGCATTGCATATGAGTCATTCCATGTCAAGTCGAATGCATGAAACACCAAGTCATCAAATCTCTGAAATTTGTTGTATGCATTTGATGCTTTGAAATAGAAGACACTGTTTTTTGCTCCTAACTTCAATAATCTGAATACCAGCCAAAGTCAAAATTTTTGAAAAAGCGAGTGTGCCCCCATACATAATATTGCTTATCTCCCATTCAAATTCCTGTACAAACTCCATATTGGACTCATTTTAAAGCTTGTGGAATCTACTTTAAACATACACTAGAATGAATCTGATTCAACAGATTAGTTATTTATCGCAGAAATTTGGACTTTTAAAATTTGATTTTGTGTTATAATCAACAGCCTAAAAATAATTTTTAAATACACACATATTCTCCATTTAGTAATGCAAAGGTTCAGGTAACTTGTTCATTCAAATATAACTGTAGATTCAAAAAATTCCCAGAATTGTTTATTTTCTCTTTAATACATACAAAAGTAAAGGATATTTCTTTATTAGCTGTTGGTAACATCCATGACAACACTTCATTTGAATTTTCATAATAAAGATTGTTGTCTTTGCGTGGCAACCAGTTTTTGCTGCTTGTGTTTGTTTATCGCATTTCATAATGTTAGCAATAGAGCAACGTTCAAACATCACGTTTTGTGTTTTGTTACACAAATCTCCCTCAGAGATATTTATTGAGAATGCTAGAAGCAGCTTATAGTGAAGCAGCAATGAAAAAAACCTGAAATCTGAACTCTCATCTGAAGACGCGAAGATTTTCGAATGCTGAAGACTACTGCACATGCGGCAAGAGCACTAGGTATCTGAAAATGACTTCCAGGAGTGTTTCCAGTCTCTTTACACACGGTGGTAGAAGTGTGTCCCCTTTAAGGTAACTTTTTTTTGGGTTATTAAGAAATTTTGGGAACTTTTTGAATCTAGTATATATTTATAAGAAGATATTTTCTCAGTCGGGACACTTCTCTTGATAAAGTAGTGCAACGGCTTCTGCCTGAAGTGAGAGCACAGGGGTCGGCATGACGATTCACAGCTGTTATGAGTTACCCAAGGTTATTCTTTTGAACCATTTCCAGATTTAAAATACAAACTAACCTTTATCACAGCAAACCAGATTTGGCATTTCCTTCCACAAAGGAGCAGTCCAGAATATTTCATTTATGGAGAGAGACCACAGTCTGCGAGTCTAATATTAAGTGAATTAAATATTTAATGAGTAGCACTAGTAGCACTACAAAACGGTATGATTGTTGCTTTAACTCCTACAAAATTAGCAAATACACGTTCAAGAGCAAAAAGAATTTGTAACCAGTGACTCATAAAACGCTTTTAAAACTAAAAAATGAAGGATGTAGAGCTGTCCCCACAACTGAGATTTTGTGCCTCATATCATTTAAGAATTTTTCAAATTTCAGAAACAAGTGAAAACAAACTCATTATCCCTCCAGAATGTAGTAAAGGAAGCAAATAATAGCTTACAATGTTGGCTAACAGAGAACAAACTTTTATTGGATGTAGAAAAAACAATATATATGTTTTCCATAACAAATAAAAAAAACAATAATTTACTTATATAGAAATCAAACTCCTATAGTTAAAAAATGCGTAACAAAATTCCTGGGAATCTGGATTGATAACAAACTCTCATGGGAAACCCATATACTACAACTAAGTGTCAAACTGAACAAATTATGTTATGCTGTTTGTAAATTGGCTAAATACTAAAGATAGTGTATCACACTACAGTGTGATAGTGTTGAGTCCCAAATTAGCTATGGCATCCCCTTTTGGGGTTCCTCAATCAATTCTCACAATCCAAAAGAGAATTTTAAAGGCAATTCTGAAGGTACCCTTAAGAACACCAAGTGGATACATATTCAATGAACTTAAAGTTTTGACTATCCCATGCCTATATATTCTTGAAACCTTAAACTTCATTAATAATATAACTATATTTCAAAGAACTCAGAATATCATAACTACAACGCAAGAAATCTCAACAACTTACATTTGGATAGCCACACGCTTACAAAAAGCCTAGCAAGCATTTCCCATCTGGGTGTTTTAATGTATAACAAACTAGATACTTCAATAAAAAACTTAAATAAAGAATCTTTTAAAGGTAAACTATTAAAGCTACTTCTAAAAAGGCAATATTTACATATAAATGATATTTAAATGAACCATGTTTTCCATAATCACACAATTAATGTACATAGATTATTTAATTTTGTTATTCTGGCACTAGTATTTTTGAAAAAAATCTAACATGTAATTATTATTAAGAATTATTTTAGTTATTTGCTGCAATGTAAAATTTGTACATATCCAATCCTGACGTGTCCAAAAAACAATGTGAGTTGTTCCCAAAGGATGAAATAAAATTACTTACTTACAAGGGTGACGTTTGTGAATCTAGTATTGCTGGACCCAGTACCTATGATATCCTAGGTCAAATAAATGACAGTAGCTCAGAAATTGATAACTCACCTTCACATCAGAGTAGTGATATGTTTAAAATCTTTAGTAAAGCTATCTCAAAAAATATTCATCCCAGAAAAATAACAGAAAAACTTGAGAAGGCATTTCATATTGAAGGTGAATTGGTCCCAGAAGAAAAACAGGATTCAGAAATAATTCAGAACCTGATAAGAGTTCATAGTACAGATAATTGGAACTTAAAAAAATTCAGATATTGAGTATTTTCGAAAGCTGGTCTTAAAACCAAATTAAGGAACATTTTGGCAGTATGTTTTGAACCGCATGATAAAAGTAGCAAAACATTAGTTTCAGAGAGAGGTATTTTGTCGACTCATGAAAATAATTTTGGTAAACTGTCAGAATATTCTGTGGTGGGAAAAGTATTACTTTTACGTTTCAGCATTATGGTAGCTGAAACATGTTTTCATTAGAGGAGGACAGAAAACTAAAAAACAAAAGAGATTGACTTTGTGCAATCTAAAAGAAACCTTCCACAGTTTTAAAGATAAATGTATTCTGGTATCAAAATAAGTTTCTCAAAATTTGCTCAATTGAGACCTAAACAGTGTAGGTATACTTCTAAGCAACCAAGGTACACTTCTACTTGTGTTTGCACTCATCATGAGAATGTGAAACTGATGCTTGATAGAATGAACATTTACCATCTTACTGCAGATTCAGCCCTCTCCCTCTCTCAAATAATTTTTAAACCCCATCACCAGATTACTATTTAAGGAAATGTGTTAACTGACCAGGGACTGAAAATTTGGTCAATAATACTCTGGAACATTTTCAAAGAAAAAGTATAGAGCAGGTGACTTATAAACAGATCACATAGATCACACAAATTTAGAAAAATACTACAATTACCTGTTGAAAACTTTCAGGAAAAACAGTCAGCAAAATTGATAGATCTTTTAACTCGTACCTTTACTGCTCAATAACAGTCTGCATTTTTGTCTGAGCGAGAAAAAAAATTTGAAACCTAAAGAATGTATTGTAATTTGTGATTTTTCAGAAAACTATGCCTTTGTCATACATGATTCTGTTCAGGGGGCAACAATCCATCCATTTGTAATTTACTTTAAAGAAAACAATGGCTTAAAACATAAAAAATTATATTGCCATATCAGAAATTTTAAAATATGATACAAATGCTGTTTACAACTCCAGTTAACAAACACCCTAAAGAAGGAAATAAGAGATCTGGAAAAAGCAACTACTTTTCCTATGGCGCTAGCACTCAGTACGAGAACAGAAAAAAAGTTTGTAAATATGTGTTTTCATGAGGAAGATTTTGGAGTTAGCACTGAATGGCATTTCACATTCAAGGGGCCTTGTGATGTAATTGGGGCACTACTAAACTTGCAGCAGCGAAAGCCAGTCTCCAACAGGGATAAGAGCCATCACAACACATCATATATTATTTAGGGTGTAGAATCATATTATAAACATTACATTTAACTGTTTACTGTTAATCAGCACAAACAAGAGAGTGATATCTTGGAGACAAGATATGAAAACCAATAACAGCCATGTTAAAGCTACATTCTTTTGTACTATTGTCAATATCTGAAGCTGTAGTGAAACTGTATTCATTTCAAAGTGAAGCAAAAAAGGTTTCTGTTTAAACGAATCATGCTAGGTGTGATTTAGGCCTATAAATGTTTCCCTGAGAGCACTGTGCCTTAAAATGAACTTTAACAATTTGCGCAATGTTCCTCCCATTCATTGTCAGCTACAGTGGATCCCAACTAAATGTTTGCTTTTACCGCCATTGCATATACAACACAAATACAAACGCCCCTGCTCATGGTGGGACTCAACCCATTGGTGTAGCGCTGAAGCTATACGCTCCAGCAACCACGACTACGAGGGCCGGCTAGTTCACTGTGCCACATGGTTAGGTAAATAATTTAATTCTAAATGAACCAGAAATAATGCCCTTGTGATATATGGCATGTTGCTATAAAAACATGGAGTAAGAAGAGGTTATTTTCAGTTTTTTAAATCTTCAATATCATACTTAAATTTAAATTCTAAAATTAAAAGACTTTATTTAAAATACATACGTTTTATTTCAAATAATTTATATAATATAGGAAGAGAGTGCATTCTCTGACCTTTCAAATGAGATTTTACAAAGCCTCTAATATAAAAAGGACTAGAACTACCTGTTTAATTATGTCATGGAGGGTGCTATTTCTGAAAATTCGTTACTAGTAACAGGCATAATATCACTGTTAAATAGTATTTAAAAAAAAAACACACACACCCACACACACATTTTTTGCCATAAGGAAGAGTATAGAGGAGTTTAAAAAAAAATTAAACACATGGTAGTCAATTTTTGTTAAAAATCATTCAATTTGACATGGAATGACTCATAAGAAAAAAATGAAATTTTATGTATTTCTTTGTTAAGTGATCAGTGACAACTGACTGCATTAATAGGTTAATTTTATTTATTTATTTATTCATTTATTTTCAGTTCTTTATCATGAGTGTTGAGAAGTATATGCAAATGTATATTTGAGATGCAGCTGTATATCTGAAATGCAGCTGTATATCTTATTAAAGTAAGGCAATTGAGGTATGTTTGTTCATGCATATTTATAAATTTTTTACTAGAATACCAAGCTTTCCAAGTATGAGTTTTCAGAACTAAGATAAAAGCTGTGTTAATGTTGGGTGTGCTGTGCAGGTAAATGGTAAATGCCATCTTTGTTATCCTCTTTGTCTCTCTCATTTATTGTGAATTTGTTTTAAGATAGTGAAAACAGAACAGGATGCCAAAAGAAGGTCAAGAAATCATTGAATTGTAATGTTTCAAGGTGCTTGATGCTGCCTTTGAAAGTGTCGACAGAGAAAGTACCTAGATGTGACAATGATATGAAGAAGACAATGGCAAATGTCTTTGAAAAGAATAATGGACTTGTGCTAAGAGAAATTAGCAGAGCCCTTCAAGGTTCCGATGGTGATGTGGACATTAACATTAGTTTATCCTGATTTTAAGTTTTGTCACATCATTTTGTGTGATGTAAGAAAGGAAATTTTTTTGCCCATAAGTATATTTTTATTATAGAAGGAATAAGCTAGAACTAGAAAATATTAAAAAAAATAATTCTGTCATAGTTTTATTAGTTGAGGTTGTTTAATAGAAAAAAGGGTAGCGACAACTTGTAAAAGTGTTCATCTTTATGATTAAAATTTTAAATATGATGTTGATATACTGCAGTATCGGATTATGGGCAAAATCATTACACACATATAACACACGCAAACACTGCACTAATTTTATTTCTTTAATACCATCATTACACATAGTAAACAACAATGAACCTGGTGCTTTAGATATTTTCATGAATTTATGGCATATTTTGTCACTTTTGTTCCATATTACTATCATAAGTTGCATCACATGCATCCCACCCGTGGCATCATGGGAATGTTGGTTGTATTGTCTTTCTGCTGCCAACATAGTTGTAAATACGACTGAAGGCCTAAGCCACAACGCGTAGCCGAGGGATTGTGAGGACCCTCAGCCACAAGGCGTAGCCAAGGGATGGTTTTTAGGAGAAGAGGAGTGGAGCAGTTGCGGCCAACAACAACAGGGCACAGCCATAGGATCTGCACATCTAAAACTTGAATGATTCACATTGGCAGCACTTTCTTCAAAATGTTGCCAGAAACAGCTATGTAACAACGGTTGCATAAAAGGGAGGGTGGGCCCAATATTTCCACCACAGCATCATCTCCACCAAAATGTTCCTCATAACACAAGGATTACTCTAGGTATAAAAAATTTTGTAAGTAAAACATCTCAATTTTAGCTCATAATCCAATACTGCAGTACAACCATAATGTTTTATTGCTTTTAGTAGTTTATGAACAAAAGGTTACCTATATTATAGAGTAAGTTTGGACATTTCTTAGTACATAGAATTCTTAACGCTATTGGTCATACCTGACTGAATACAATGCTTTATTCTTCTGCATTATGTCCTTAACATATGATAATGCAGAATGTTGCGATTGAAAACTTTTAAGCATTCAGCTTTGTATATTTTAATGAATACAGTCGCAACATGTAGAGGTGAGCAAAGTGATATTTCCATCCACTATATCACGATTCAGTTTCTTTGTTAATATCATCAGCAGTTCTATGTCCCCTTAAAGATAAAGCAAGATAGTGTGCTTGATTTGTCTCTCTTGTTTACAATAAATTACATTCAACAGCTTTGCTGTATTGCTCACAAACACACACTTTTAATTGTAAATTGGGACTGAATGCAAACCCACCATCACAAAAACATTATTCATACTTAAAATACATATAGTATTAAACTTTTAGTCATAAATCTGTAGAACAAAATACTGAAATGCAATTAAGCTTTTAGCAAGAAAAGACAAAGTGGACAAAAACCTTGTTTATCCAGAAATCAAATATTAAATGAGTATAAATTACTAATGTATACAAGCATTTATTTTGACACTAATATGAAAAACCCTGCCTCTGTAGCATGTCTACCTCACATTCAAGAGGTGCCGAGTTTGAATCTTGGTCCAGGTGAGTTATCTGGATTCTTCTGTGGTTTTCCCTTACCCTGAAAAGACGAATGTCAGGTAACTTTAAGCTCTATGGATCCTGGGTTCATTTGAGGATCATTTCACCTATTTCATTCATTCATCGTCCGATATGACCTAAAGGATGCTAAACTAAAAAAAAAAGATGGGGAGAAGAAGAATAAGAAGCATTCTTTGGCACTTAAACCCAATACTGTACTCAGTTTTATTTTCTGAAAGAGCGTGTAAGTTTCTTTTGTTTCAAATTAGTCCTGCATTTGAGAAGCAAAAAAGCAGAGTAAGAAAAAAATCAATCTGGATAAACCGGAAATCCAGATTAACGAGGGCCAGATAAACAAGGTTCATGCGCATTGAATTTGTATGACTACAACTATGACACTAAAACTGCACTATTTTTACAATTTCATTCAAGCAAGCTTTGAAGCCTTCATTGTTAGCCAAATTCATTGAAACAGTGAATTCAGTTTGAATATTCATCCTAAAAATACAGAAGCTGGAATAAAGATTCATACAAAAACAGTTAACTATTTTTTTTGATTAAGTGCACAATTTTTGACCAAGATTTTAAACGTATATATAGAAAGCATGTGAATGATAAACTTTTTGAGCATTTGTTTAGTATTTTGAGCATTGATACTGAAGTGATCATTATTTCTGTTAATGTGAGAGATGATTCTGTTTATGTACCTGTTCACTGATCAGAGGAATTGCCTCTAAACATTATACTTCAATACTTCTTTTATTCATTTGAGCCACTGTGTTCACTGTTTTAGCTAATAATAAGTAGAAACTAAAGTTAATAATCAAATACACAAATGTATAAAATTACTTATAATAAATAATAAACAAGAGAGAGAAATTTACAAATCAAATAGCGTTAAAAGATATTTGTACTCTCAAAAAATGAAAGATGATTACAACTTTAAAAGTTTACTTAACCTGGGACAAATAATCAATTTACAAAACTTTTTTAAAGAACATACCATAATATTAGTCCTCAAAATAAATATATAGTATAAAATGTTGTTAGGATTTTCTTAAAAAGATAAAACTTCAAAGCATACAATTTCTTGATTTATGAATTAAACTGTTTAAATTGTGACCAAGTTCACAAAGGAAAAACAAAATATAATTTGGAAACCAGAATGAAGGAGCATTTTAAGAATATTAAATACAAATAAATTGATAAAATCAGTTGCAGTAGATCATTTTATATTATTTTACCATGAAATAAGCCCTGAAGTTAAATTATATAGACAATTAAATAAACCTATAGATAAGAGATTTATTATAAAGAATAAAGGTCGTATAATGAATTTTGAAATACAGCCAATTGATTCTATCAACAAGTTGGTTTTACTTCCAAAGACGGCAATAATGTAGGGAACAATCCATCAGCAATAATTTACAACACCAATCAACAAACAGTAAACAAAGAAGCTGATGATGCAACTGATTAACTGCATAACATATTCTGCTGAAATTGAATTTAAAAGATAAGTGAAAGAAAGTGTCACACATGTATATAATTTTATACACTATTTAGCTGTAAACCAACCATATATTTGTAACTGCATAACAGCAAAATTTAAATTATGCAAATTTTATAAAAATGTTCCCAGAACAGTTTTTCTTTTTTCAAGCAAAGGTATAAAAATGAAAAGCATGCATCAATCATACATTCCTTTTCTTTCTCTTGATGTACTAAGATTATAAACAGAATAACTACTTTAGGGAAAACATAAGATTTCTATATTTGTATGATTTGCTTTTCTGTTCACCAATCAGTTCATAAAGCTAAAATCTGGCTAAACCTAACATAAATCCACAAACAAAAACATTATGGAATCAATTCTTGTCCCATATCTGGAAACATGGAACCACCAGAACAGAGATGCTACATTTCTATATGAAAATAATATGGAACTTACAAGCTTGGGGTGTTTTATGTGTGGTATCTCTCCTCGGAAGGTGTCATAAATTTGTGAAAGATATGACAACATTGTGAGCTTATCTGGCACTTCACACTGTTCCATTTCTTGTCCAGTCATTACCTTTAAAAACAAAAAGAGAAAATATGATTGCAAAGCATTTAAAAGAGACTCAATTAATATGCAAAGTCTTCAAAGAACTAAGCCTCTACTTGTACTGTATCATAAAGTTTTATCATCTTATAAGATATTAAATATCTTTTTTATTTATTACAGTTTACTAATGCAAATATACACATGACAATTTACAGAGTTTTTATATGTTCATTTAATGCAAAATTTCAGAGCAAATATACTCTAATTTGTCTTTCATTCCTACTTCCTGCGACAGGCAAAAAAATAAATTTAAAGATGGGACGAAACCACTATTTCTCAATACTCCATGCCAATACTGATTTTTTAACACCAACACTTGATACTCACTTTATAAAAAACTGTAAAGGTGATAGCTTGTTCACTGAATTATGCTATTAGTAGTTTTCTGTATGTAAATGCATGTAACCAATTTTGTATTGTATGCTAATTCTGAAATTGTTATTGTTTAACATTCTCCAATTGGCAGCAATTTTTTATCTTCATAATGCCACAGGTTATATACTCCCTATTGTTAGTCAAGGATGATGATGATGATAATTTCTTTGATTCCATTTTTATGGGTAACTGTATTTTGTGCTGATAACTTTCTTTTAAAGATTTTCCATCCATAGAAAAGCAAATACTAGCAATTCTTTATTCTGCAATCTTCAAAATGTAAAGTAATATATATTTTACATGAAATTCAAACAACTGAAAATAATGTGTATGTTACATCATTCTGCCACTATTCACAACTATACCAAATAACATATGTATTACTTTCTCAACTATGTATAGTAAGTAGGGGAAGTATTGTATTCCACCCAAAAATTCGATACCGAGATTTCACCGGAAATACATGTTTTGAGACCCCCTGAATCCAAAAAGAGTATTTTTGGAAACATGTCCCTGTGTGTGTCTGTCTGTGAACAGCTAACTCAGAAACGAACAGTCGGATAAACACCAAACTTGGTATTTAGGTTCAGTGTCTTCCAGAGATGCGACACGAAGGTTTTCAAGAAAATCCCCCCACCCCAGGTTACCCTTTACATGAAAGATTTTTCGAAAATTTTAATTTTCTCAAAAATGATCTCAAAAATGACTCTAAACATCTTGATTAAAATATCATATGTTTAAGATATTTTCATGCCAAAATAAAATGTATATCTCGAATTTTCTGGGAATGTCTCCAAAAGTATTCTTCATTGTGAACGACTTTTGCATAACTGGTAAACCATAAGAGATAGACAAAATTTTACTACACAAAAAATGTACATCGCGTTAAAATACACAATTTATGTCATATACATTTTTTTTGTTGAGTGAACCATTTTCGAGATATTGCTTGTTATTCCCTTAAATTTTTCAATACTTATTTTCTTATTGGGAATTCGTTATTCATTTTTTTGTCTTGGATATGCAAAGAGTATTAATCTGTGGCAAAGGTAATGGTGCTGCACCTAGCAACCAGCTATTAAGAGATATGTATGTGCTTAAAGGCTACTGTATTTCTATATTGCCCTTGTAAATATATATTCCCCTTACATCTACAAGAAAATTAGCAATAAGATAGAGTCTGCAAATGTTTATCTCGATTAACATGAAGTAGATGGAGAATAAGCGTTTGTAAAAATAGTTTGTAAAAGAGTAGAGAAAGTCATGTGAGTGTAACACATCAGATTTTTTTTTCATCCAGTAATAAGCAATTAGCCATATAACACTCGGAAACATAGTAAGTTTGTGGATAGGGCCTCTCTACTATCCAACCTCATACATTAGCATATACATGTTTAATTCATGTTAAATGCAAAGGCATATTACACACAAATAAAAATTTGAAGGAAAAAAGATCAAGGAAATATTACCTATATCTTAATATTCATTCTCACTAAGTTTAATACTTTAGTTGAGACCCGGCTTTACCAGGCCCAACCACACAGAATTACAATAAACAACAAAGAAACAATTTTATACTGCAGTATACATAAAATTCAATACCCCACTAGGTTTACATAATTTCATTCCAATTCAATATAATACACATTCAACCAAAGCAACACCACTAACCACTTTCATAAAGCAAACCCGATCCAACTCACATATCTCCTCTCCTTGCTGACCATAACCATTTTTTCTTCACCCTGTACAAAAACTTCCCAAGCTTCCTGGTTTGTGTTTTGTCACTAAAAATTATCTCACTGCTATTTGTTTCTTTAATTTTAACCATTTACCACATATTGCCTGTTGACACCATTCACTTGTTCCTGGTATGAAATGCACAAATATAAAGGAATCAAAGATTTTCATTTAAGAACACGAGCATTTTCTTGACAAAAGCAAGGACAAATATTTCCATGTGCTGTATTATCTCACATCTTAAGCTCTGATTTGTTTCTGCTGGATTGGTAGATTTTGGTCACTGGAGTACACAACTGTAATGGCTAAGATTGAGTCATCAAGCCAGGCTATTGCAGAAACGTCAGCTAAATCAGCTTCATTCACAACTCACAATTGGTTAATGCTGCATGTTACATGAATACCCCTAGTCCTTCTCCCATTGTTTTCATTTAGAACACAAGAGTCCGTAGAATGTTGCATGCAACACAGTCAAGGTCTATCAAGAACTACAGTCCGGCAACTCTTTGGAGATGCATGTGAGGCAATAACATGAAATCTCGACTCCTTTCATGCCTTATCTAGCATAAAGTTAAAAGCAACAACTTTCAATAATGAAAAGCTTAAAAATTATTAGACATCAAAGTATTACACATATTTTGATACCACCGAGTATCAAGGTCCCATCCCTAGTATATAAATAATTTTATTTACAACTGTAACAAAAGTACACCACAATTGAACAATTTCACGTATGAGAAGTGCACATTTTTCAAATTCAATGTCTTAAACAGGAACTTCCATTTTAATAACTCACTGTGTATGCTATTCAATCGTTTATGTTGAATATGGGCTCTGAACTTAAATCTCATAATATATTTTAATTTCAATCTTGCAAAACTGTTGTGAAATTTTGTTATAGTTTGTAAATAAAATCATGTACACACTTGTAGATGTGGGAGTTTTTATACTTGTAAAATTTTCATCATGGTTGAAAATCTTTCCACTTGTAACAAAATTCTACTTCAGCCACAAGTTGCATAAATAAGTATTTCAAGCAATCTATAAACAATTTACTTACAGGAGGAATCCCTAGTTCTCGCTCCAAAGTATCGAATGCCAACTGGTTGTTTGTGGCAACATCCTCAGGTTTGAGTGCATGAAAGTCTAGGAGATCTGGTCGATATCGATGAATTATTGCACACAGTACTAGGCCATTTTTAAATGAAGTTGTCATATCCTCTACATGCACGCTATCATATAGAGCCACTTGTTTCTTCAGCCAATGCAGCAGAGTATCTGGATGAACCTGCGAATCTGAATCATTTAAATGCACAATATTATTTCATACTGCTGATATTTTTGCTGTTCTGATTACTGTACCACCTATACTACATTTCATGAAAAAATTTCCTTTCAAATTTAAGTACCAATCTTATGCTGCTTGGTCAAATTCTGAATATTAAATATATTAGTAGATTATGATACAATGGGTAAAAGTAGGAATGTTTGCAATTTGTTTTACAATTCTATGAGAAATAAAACCACTTTTAACGCATGAGGCATGTAATATTTTTTAGATACCGCTCAAATTTGTAAAATATCAATAATAATTATATTAATTCCTGAAACTAACAGATATAACGTTTAGAACGCATTCTTGAAACAAGAGAAATTACGTTAAAAAAGCGAGATGTTGGATGTTTTGATTCTGTATTTTAATTTATTTATTCGCTAGCAGTCATTTTCCATATAATTCCATGTTTGCCTTACACCAGGCAATGAAGTGATTAAATGCTATATCATATTGCTTTCTGGGCTTTTTGGATAAGTACTTCTATGTTATTATTTCTGCTGCCTCTGTAATTTCACTTCCATTTCAGTTTCTTCTGAATTCATAACTTTCGCCATTTAATCTTTATGTAGGTTAGATAAAAGAACAGTGTATTAGATCAAAGAAAGCTGCTGGAAAGTATGGGTTAACTCTACAATAATTCTGATATACTGAAGTATGACAATTTGTATTGTGAACAGATAATGCGAGCACCATGAGAAATTAATCATGTAAAAATAAAATGAAAAGTAAAACCTAATCAAACTAAGTTATTAAACCTGTGCAAATACAAAGAGTAATTGCCATGGGATTGGACTTGAAACCAAAGTTGGTCATACTGAAGATTATTGCACTAGTAAGATAATCTAAAACTTTTAAGCTCGTGTGCTCTGTGTTAAAAGTTCTACTTCTATGTCCCATGTATTAGTTATCAAAGCTTGATTTCAATAAAATACAAAATGGTATGTTCTGGACTTGCTAATTTGAGCAATGAAACTATTATTTGTTTTTCTAGGAGCTTTCGCATCTGTTGCAGAGCATCTATTACCTAATTCTATCGATCTGTATGCCTGTGTACACAACCACTCGTGAAATGATGCATGAAAAGGGCTGAAATTTTAAATAATTTGTCAGCTTACATGTGAACTGAATTATGATGTTTTAACTGCAGGAAAATTTGCTGATACCTTTCAAATTTGACTGGAGTTAATTAAAAATTAAGGTAGTTAACATTAATCTGGAGATCCTCTTAAAAATGTATGATCACACCACTGCACATATGAAGTGGAAATGTTATATATTAAAGTTTAAAGGATAACTTAGTTTAGTTCGTAAGGAGATAAAACAAACACAATCTTATGCATACAGTTATGATGCTACTTGGTATTAACATAGAGTGATTGCACACAGTAAAATTACCACTTCAGTAAAACAGAAACTGAGAATAAAATTAGCTAAAGCCATTCACGAAACAAAACCTAACATTTTAATCCAGAGGTCAGTTCATCATCTTACAGCATTCTCTTAAATGGAAATGAGTTAAACTGCAAATAATGCAGCTATTTTTACTTTCTCTAATACGTATAGTAAGTAGGGGAAGTATTGCATTCCACCCAAAATTTTGATACCAAAATTTCACCAGAAATACATGTGTTAAGGTCCCCTGAGTCCAAAAAAAGCATTTTTATAAGAAGATCTGTATGCTTATCTGTGAACAGCATAACTCAAAAACGAAATTGGTATTTAGGTTTGCTATCTTTCAAAGATGTGACACAAAGATTTTCAAGAAAATCCCCCAACCCCAGATTATCCTTTACATAAAATATTTTTAGAAAATGTTTATTTTCTAAAAAATAGACCTAACGATTTTGATTAAAATATCATGTATTTAAAATATTTTCATGACAAATGAAATGAACATCTTGAATTTTCTAGCAATGTCCTCAAAAGTCCTCGTCATTCTGAATGGCATTTGTATAACTGGTAAACCGTAAGAGATAGACAAACTTGTTCTTCACAAAACATCTGATGTGTTACACTCACATGACTTTCTTTACTCTTGTACAAACTATTTTTACAAATGCTTATTTTCCATATGCTTCATGTTAATCGAGATGTTAATCTTATTGCTAATTTTCTTGTAGGTGCAAGGTGAGTATGATAGGCTTTAAGTGGTAGTCAAATCTTTTAAGAGCTGGTTGCTATGTGGTGCATTCCGTTCTCTTTGCATGTCCAGAACATAAACAAAAATGAATAACGAATTCCCATTTGAGAAAAAGTATAAGTATTGGAAAATTTAAGGGAATAACAAGCATTATCTCGAAAATGGTTCACTTAAAAACAAAATTGTATGTGACTTAAATTGTGTATTTTAACGCGATCTACATTTTTTGGTGTAATAAAATTTTGTCCATCTCTTATGGTTTACCAGTTATGCAAAAGTCATTCACAATGAAGAATACTTTTGGAGACATTCCCAGAAAATTTGAGATATACATTTCATTTGTCATGAAAATATTTTAAACATATGATATTTTAATCAAAATCGTTATAGCCATTTTTGAGAAAATTAAAATTTTCAAAAAATGTTCCATGTAAAGAGTAATCTGGGATGGGGGGATTTTCTTGAAAACCTTCGGGTTGCATCTCTGGAAGATACTGAACCTAAATACCAAGTTTGGTGTTTATCCGACTGTTCATTTCTGAGTTGAGAGAGAGAGAGAGAGAGAGAGAGAGAGAGAGAAAAGAGACACACACACACACATACGCACACACACACTATACGTAGTAGAGGGAGTAAAAATGTAAGTCTCCAAAAACACACAATTTATGTCATATGCATTTTTTTTGTGGAGTGAACCACTTCCGAGATATTCCTTGTTATCTGTTTGAATTTTCCAATACTCATACTTTTTCTCAAATGGGAATTTGTTATTCGTGCTTTTATGTCTTGGACATACAAAGAGAATGGAATGCTCCACATAGCAACCAACTCTTAAAACATTTGACTGTCGCTTAAAGTCTACCATATTCCCCTTGCACCTACAAGAAAATTAGCAATAAGATACTTTCTACAAATGTTTATCTCGATTAACATGAAGTAGATGGAGAATAAGCAATTGTAACAATAGTTTGTACAAGAGTAGAGAAACTCAAGTGAGTGTAACACCAATTTTTTTTTTTATTATGAATACTATAACTTGATTGTTTGCAAACTGTATTGTTGTATCGTTGTAAATTACGGTACTATAATTAGATTTTCTGCCAATGTAAGATGCCCTCCCCCATTCTTACTTAATTAGGAAGGAAATGTTTCAGGCCTAAGTTTAGGGTACCAGTTATGAGGGCTGACAAAAATTTGGGAAAAACTTAACTAAGGGAGAAGGCACCTCCCATTCATGATTTCATGCCTTAACGACCTCAGACACCTGTGTTGGAATGACAGATGCTCTTGTAGGAGTCTATTGGTGGCAATAAAATAATTATTATTAATATTTATTTATTATGCGTCACTTTTAAAAAAATCTTATTTGGTTTCTCTTTCTCTACCACATACGTAGTAGGTAGAGAAGGTATTGCATTCCATCCCAGACTTTAGTACCAAGGTTTCACCGGAAATACATGTTTTGAGGCCCCTGAATCCAAAAACAGCAAGAAAATCCCCTACCCCAAACTACCCTTTACATAAAAGATTTTTCTAAAAAATGGCTAACAATTTTGATTAAAACACTATATATTAATGATAATTAAATGACAAAATGTATATCTTGAATTTTCTGGGAATAGTCTTTCAGAAGGAATTTTGCATTATCTTGTATAAATAGTAAACATTAGGCGATACACAAAAATGTAGATCTCTTTAAAACCATAATTTATTTCAAATAATTTTTTATGGCACCAGCCATTTCCGAGATATCCATTATTAATACTTTGGTTTGTTCAAAACTTTGTCATTCATTTCATCGATTTTCAGTTGTTTCTTGTGATTGCATGGAAAAAGTATGGAATCTTAGGGCAGTATACAGCATCCAGTTCTTAAACATTCGACTGTCGCTGTTCTCCTTGTAACCTAGTGAAATGTGTAAGTAGCTATTTCTGCAAAGGTTTATCTTGATTAAAATAAAGTAGATAGAAAATTGAACTTAAGTAGCAATAACTTGTGTACCCCACTAATAAATGGTAAGAGGGTAGAGAAAGTAATGTGAATGTAACATATCAGAATTTTTTCAATATGCAGTAAACAAAATCAAAGGCAAAGCTACTTCAGTGCCCATGCTCCTTTTAGATGGAAGGTGAACAATCTGGTGTTGCACTCATATGACTTTCTCTACTCTTGTAAAACTATTTTTACAAATGCTTATTCTCCATCTACTTCATGTTAATCAACATAAACATTTGCAGAAACTATCTTATTGTTAACTTTCTTGTAGGTGCAAGGGGAATATGGTAGGTTTTAAGCGATAGTCAAATCTTTTAAGAGCTGGTTGCTATGTAAAGCATTCCATTCTCTTTGTATGTCCAGGACATAAAAAGAAAAAAAATAATAAAAATAACGAATGATATTTTATACAATATCATTAGAACCATTTTTGAGAAAATCAAAATTTTAAAAAATGTTCCATGTAAAGGGTAGTCTGGGGTGGGTGGGATTTTCTTGAAAATCTTTGTGTCGCATCTTTGCAAGATACTTAACTCAAATACAAAGTTTTGTATTTATCCGACTTTTCATTTTTGAGTCATGCTGTTCAGACAAACATACACAAGCATGGACATGTTTCCAAAAATGCTTTATTTGGATTCAGGGTACCTTAAAACATGTATTTCTGGTGAAACGTCAGTACTGAATTTTTGGGCGGAATACAATACTTCCCCTACTTACTATACGTAGTAGAGAAAATAAAAATGTAAACAGCTTTACTGTGTGCAATAGGAAAAGATTTTGTAGCATTTTAATCAAACAGAATTCGTTCATCAGCAACAGACATAAAGCTATTCATCAGAGAAATGCTAAAAAGCTTTTAATGCCTTTATTCCCTTTCATTCTCAGTAATTAGCACATATATTTTTGCATAACAGTGCATGCAGCATTTATATGGATCACGGCAATTAAAAACACCATAAAGTAAGATGTTGTAACACAAAGTATCAGTAATTCACAAATATAGGAATAAGGTAATAAATGCATTTTATTAAAAATGCTGTCACTGAAAACAGTCATGCTGCATTACAAAATCACTGTAACATTCAATTTAAAAGGTTTTCTTATGTAGTTAGTAGTTAAAATTTAAAGTTAAAACACCAAAAGCAATTTCCATAATGATTATGTGTAATCCTGATACTCGCTTAATGACTGTGATGAATAATGAAATGATTTCTGCCTTTATTTATTATACCTCTTAATCTCTCAATTACATTATGGGGATGTATAAAAGTAATAGTAGTTTTGTAATCAATGCATAATTATTTTAATTACTTAAATTCCCCTTCATATAAAACACAGCTTTAAAATGGTTTAACCAGTGTTCCAAAAAGGTTATTAACCCCTTGCTAGGCTGTGTGTTCAGAATACACATGACAATACTGTTCAGTTCCTTATCACTTTCTACATGGTGGCATAAAGGCTTCTTTTTTATTTTCCAGGAAGGCCTGAAAGTCCTAAGATGTAAGATACGGAAAACGTACTGCCTAAAGGAGCAATCCTTTAAAGCTGGTTTGCAGTAACCGAGAACGGTGAACGGTGACCAGAACCAGAACGATAAAGTTGAATAAATGTATTTTAATGTGAGCGTTCACAATTAGCACGAAGCTTTTCCAAGCATGACATATTAGATTCATATTGTGCATATTACACTCTTCACTGTAGAGATTATTCTAGGTGACTATGACATGAAACAGCTTCTATACCCCCGCCATTGAAATGTTGCACTTGACAGCTAGCGATTAAAAAACAGATGAAAAGCTTTAACCGCTAGATTTCCCAAACCAATCACAAGGCAGCATTTTGGGTGGTCTATGACAAAATGGAAGCAGCTAAGTTGCCAGAAGTAGCTATTTCCAACCACGTGTTTCAGTTTGTGAATCTCTAGCATGTGTGTAGAGTTGTTCTTTGCAAGCTAATATTGTTCATTGTTATTTATATTTGTGGTTATTGTTGGTATTTGTTTATACATATACACATAATTATCTTTTTATATATATTTCATTCATATTATTTATACAAGATTTGAAGTGCAACAATGTCTCAAAAATGATGCCGATCGCCGAGTGATGATTCACGAAGTGAAAATCCTTTCCGTAGAGCCGTATTAATAAAACTGCCCCTCCGTGCTGAGCCTTGGCTTTATGATTGCGAGTCTCTGACTCGTGTTTCCCGTCTTCCTGATTGCAAATGCATTATTGTCGAGCGGCAGTAAGCATTTGATTCAGTTTAGGTATTGCATCTAATTGTATGATCTTTCTTCTGCAGTTGTAGGATTTTGATATGGGATCATGAGTCATGGTGCAATACCATAACCAACTTCTCCAAGCAGTAGCACATTTGCAGTATTCCCAGTTGTTACCCACAGGTAAAAGAATTGCTCCATATGCAATCATCGTGTACAAATCCAAGCCATTTTGCATTTATGCTAGTAAAGTTTTCCTTTGCATTACACGTGGCCTGGATGTTTATACTGGTAACCCCTTTTCTATTAATAAATTCGTCACCATGAACATGAGGTTTCTTAATCAGTTCATGGGTACAGTCTACTGCGCCAATAGCATCCGGAAATGTGTAATTCTGCTGCCATTCAAATTTAACAGCTTGTAGTGCTGCAGTGGTTGCTGGGAATTTGATCCGGTTTCTCGATTTTTGTTTAATGCAAGAAGAAACTTCCCACAATATATTTGAAACTGTACCTTGTCCTCTGCCACGCCAGACTGAAATCCGGGGTCCCCAATGCAGCGTAGAAATATTCTCATTTTTCCATCTCTAGTAAGGGCCTTTCCTCTTGTCTCCACAGTTTCTGCAAGGAAATGCTGGGCGAGCCACCTCACGTTTTCTTTCTCAAACCTATAAAGTTGTTTATAATTGTAGTCTTCAGAATCCTGGCGCATTTTATAGTATTTTTCTTTTCTCAGGTTGACATTCAATTGCAACTGAGCCATCACCTTCAAGTTTGAGACAGCTACTGAGATGGCTTAAGAAACCGTAAGCCATGGCTCTTAAAGTGAAGTCACAGTTCCCTTTTATTAATACCACAACTAGAGCCGTGACTCGCTAGAAGAAGGGGTTGAGTCGTTGAAAAGTCGAAGGTCATGCTAAGCTTGAGTCGTTCCATTTTATTAATACCACCGATGTGTTTAACAGCATTAAAAAAACAAAGTGCAAAATGTCAAAAGTTAGGGTATTCACGCTTTTGTGCACGTGAACAGCTGCCACTGAGAATAAGTGTAAATAAGACAACCAGTGAGCACGATTCTCTGCTCAGCATTCTAAGTATTAGCAGATGTCTAAAACCTTGAATCAGTTCAGAGTTGGGTAATGTACCACATGATGAGCACATATGATAAAATTAGTTGTATCAAATGTTCCCAAGGATTCATAGTAGATGATATGAAGAAAGGCCAAAACTTTATTTTTGACCATTTATTGTCATTTTCACCGATCAGTTGCCGTAAGGTCTTGAATCGTTTCTGCCACTTGAAGACCTGTGCCTTGTCTAATACTTTGCAACATTTTCAACATTACATAGAACTTTTGTCTTGCACAATTCAAATCTTTATTGCTGCATAAAATGTCACACCATGAATACTGTAACTAAAGAGGATGAATAACTGCACTTGACCACAGAAAGACAAACCCCTATCTTGATATCTACAAGTATGAAATGAATTCTTAGAAAATATTCTGTAAAGGACAAATTATGATATATGGTTATGATGTTACAATATGTCTGGCAATGATGTTAATCACATAACATGCATAATTTACATCAATGCATTCAAACATTTCAATTTCATGCATGAAACACACATTTTTAAATAGAGTCAAACCCACCCTTAACTGTAAGCAGGAAATCACAGTTGACTCGTCATTGGAATCATGTACATAAAGCAAAATTCATTGCATTAGTTTCATCTTACACATTTATGAATTATTCTTTTATCACATATCTTAACATAGCTTAAAGGTATATGATTGCAATTGGTAGCTATCACAGTGCTTGGCACACATGACTAATATAGTGTAAAAGCAACTTAAAACTGAAGTCTGCTGTTCATTCTTGACATAACATTACAAGACTTGCTACTCGTTTACACTAATATGGAACTTTATCATCTACATGCATACTTGCCAACTTCCTAAAATTGAAACCCATAAAACTTCCCCATGTCCAGCTAAGCTAAATAATTTTGCAAAGACACAAAACTTAGAATGTGTAAAGCGTTCAGTGCAGTAATTGTACAATAATTAAGTAAAATAAATGGAAATTCCATTGAATAAGAATCCCTGAAGACCTGGTAGCACAATAAACACATATACATAGCACATAAAGCAGAAAAAACACCACTTCCTAGCCTATACACAGATTTCTAGTCAATATTTTACATTTCATAACATGAACTATACAATAAAAAACTGTCACAAAAATGGGAAACTTGATTCCTGCAGCTGAAGAACATGAATGAGCTAAACAATTAAGGTGGGGGAGTTGACTTTACAATTCATGTTGTCCATTACTGAATGTTCAAGCCCAATTACTGCTGGTTAGTAGAAATCACTAGTGGTGCAATCAAATTTTAAATCCACATGTTATGCATTTTGTTGCAGCCCAGTGAAGGGGACCATGATCGTGATGAAGGATACACACACAGATAAGCTCTGGCCTGCGGAGGGTGATGGATTTTTTTCAGGCGTAAAAATCCTTAGCATGGCTTCCTTCAGAAGGGAAGTAAAGCTGGTGGTCCCATGTCATAGAAGTATGGCATGTAAAAGAACCTCAAGCCTGATAGAGAGGTTTCTGAGCAAAATTTCTGGTCTTTCATACCCAATATAGAATGGGATGCTAAAGCCCCTTGTACACGATCAAATTTTTGTCACATTCAATGCTTTACAAGAGCTTTCAAGAGTTGTCACAACTTTACAACTTTTCTTGTCAAATTGCTTCCAATACTTTGAAAGTCTTGAAAGCAAATAAGGACATGCTCTAAACAACCAAAGATTTGCAATGATTTGATGACTTTAGCCAATGGAATGCGAGTATTTACAATGCGTCAGAAATCTGCAACATGGCGGAAAGTGAAAAGTAAACAAAAATGGCTACCCAGCCAAGGCATGTCGTATGCAAACTGATTAGGTTATACATAAACTGGTCTTGTGCGTATGTCTAGTACTCCGTGAATTACCACAAGATGAAGCAAATGAAGGCATATGAAGAAATAATTGCCAGACATATTTCTGAACTAAGTATACATTAATGCAATGTTATATAGTGTGGTTAACCTATCAGTGTGTTATTTCCATTGTATTCCATAATCGTAATGTGATTTCACTGGATATAATACGTGAAAGTGCTACATAATATTGGTATAGAACAGTATTTCATTGCAAACTGTTATACTGTGACGCAAATGGTAAATTACTTTGTGCGTGATAAATTATTTATTAATCGTTTTGAAGGGTTTCAGTTTGAAAAAAAGACAACTTGTAAAATACACATTTATGACATTGTCAGGTCTTGTCCAATCTTATCACATACTGAAAAATGTTTGACAATTTGTCTTGTAAACTCTTGAATTGGAAAAAAAGTTTGATCGAGTACAAGGGGCTTTAGGACCACAGTAATTAAAAAGAGTGTCCATAAATAAAGCTCAATTTCTTTAAGCTCTGGCCTATCATAGCACTGTATACAAAATACTTTTGGTCTGTAATAAGTCACAATATAATGCAATAGAATTTAATGCTTTGTATGTCTGTAGCGAAAATTGTAAAATTTTGAATCTGCCAACAAACAGTTGTAAAAATGCCTCCTTTGCTGTAAAGTTGTAAAAATAATTCTGCTCCCATACATTTTACAGGCAAACTGAAAAAGTTGGCAAGTATGTAGATGTTATTTCTCAAATCATTAATTACACCAATGAATTACAGGACAAATTATATTTAGAAAAAGTAATGTTTTGAAATGTTGGCCTTACCTTTCCTTCTCCTCTTCTTTGGTAGCTCTTGTGCAGATGCTGAGACAAGCGACTGCTCAACTGCAGCAGGATCATCAGAGTCGTACAACCCTCTCACTTGTATTGGCAGCACACACCTTATGTTTAAATTAGGATATCTACTATGTGGGTCGAGAGTATACGAAGCAGTGTCCCTGTTAAGGTTTTCTGGCGTGGTCTGTCCAAGTATACGGTAGATAGACTCGCGCTCTGCCAGCACTTCTAAAGGTGTAGTGGTACCAGTGCCCCAGCTTTTAACAGCCCAACATGCATCCAAGGAACTGAGAAATCCTCTTGCACAGCCAGAACCCGTCGGCCAGAAAGGCTGAAGAAAAAAGCATGCTGCTTTAATATACCATAATGTAACCTGAGAGAATCCTATACTTGTAGGTTATTTTAAATCGGCAAGTCGCCCAACAACTGCAAATGGACAATGTAAACCCATAACAGAGAGGACATTTTTAACATACACTCTGTAAATACTGCCCTTACATATTACTTGCATTTTAAATTATCTATCACATTCTAAAATTCCATAGTTTTGAAGCAGTTATAATGCCTACAAAACGGAGAGGTTACCTGATATATGTCAATATATTTGTTGCTGACTTGTGTTAATTAACTAACATAATTATAATATTTCTTTATTTGTTATAATTATATTTATATGTATTTCAATCTGTATGTATGTCCAGTATATCAAAGAAAAGAAAAAAACATATCAAAATTTAGAAAAGTTACATGGCCAGCCTTATTATAGCTATGCCACTGTATCTCCGGCCCTGACGTTTCATGAGGGTAAAGAAAGAGATAGGCATATATCAGAAAGGCCACCTTTATCAATACTAATGCTGTGAATTTTCATACTAAAGGAAGCTACTCTGATTCGCTTCAACAGATAAATTAGGACTGCAATTTGATTTCTTGTAAGTCTGTAATAAATATAGTCTACTGTTGTTGACTAATTTTGAAGATTTAGAAGCTAGTAACAGTGATGTGTCATAATTTAAAATAAAGAGAGTTGAAGGTTGTTACACTACATCACTAAAATATGCTGACATGGGACGATGGGAGCAAACCGTCTCCCGAAACACGTTCAAGTAAGAATATTTTAGTGATGTAGTGTAACAACTTTCAACTCTCTTTATTTTAAATCTACTGTTGTTGCTTAGAGCTTTGCTGCATGTAAAACATAACATGAAAGAAAAGAATAAAAAATCCGGAAAAGTTTGCAGTGCTGGGTTGACTCGCATAGCAAAGGGTGGAAGTTGTCTGCTAGGACCAATTACACGCTCTCTCTCTCTCTCTCTCTCTCTCTCTCTCTCCGTGTGCGTCCACTGCAATTTGGGCTGTGTTGCCGATTCTATTATAAGTGGAGCACGTGTCCTCAGTACCTGTTTGCTTTAGTCCAGGTGGTTTGTTTTTTAGGTGCATGCGATTTAGTGTGTTACCCTTGTTTAAGTTTCCTGTAAGTGCTATCTCCCTACTTTAAATATTCTAACATAGGCAAGTATTTAATCACTTGCATTTTACAAAGAGACAGCACAGGTATACACACATGTTCACAGTAGGGGCAAGAATTGGCAACACTACCTTTCTTGGTCGTGCTAAATGTCAGAGCTGGAGATAAAATGGCAGTAGTATAGAATGTGTCAATAAGGTAAATATTATGTCATCTGTTTATAAACATAGAAAAATAACAAGCAAGAATGGTTATTGGGAGATGAATGTACCTATGTAAGCATATTTTTCAGGCCATCTTTACCATCGGTGTCTCTCAGTAACCCGGATAGGTAACATCATCAGTATTATTCCTCAGTATTCCGGACAGGCATCTTACATAGAGGCAGCATGTATAATAAGTCAACGTGTTTTCAAATGTTCAATTAAAGTAACTCATTGCTATTATCAAGGAATTTTAAAATAAAAGACAAATTTTTAAAATTAAAGTAGATTCATTTCAGGATGCCTTCCCTGTACCATGCTCGAGAGGTACAAGAGAAATCATCGCTCAAGTAAACTCAAAGGTAATTTAGAATCTATGATGCAGCAAGGAATAGCAAAACTTAGGAAATATTTAAAAATATTCCATGTGTCCTGTGGTCGAATAACACATCCAAGCAATAGTCTGGTGCATTGTAGCACTTTCTTCATTGATAACCATCAAAGTAATTAATGCAGTCTGGAATTTATTTAGGGCCGGTTTCACCAAACAATGTTAAATTTTAACACAATGTTAAAGTTAAATTAAATTCTATTTCATCAAACACTGTTAGCTGTAACATTGTGTTAAACTTCATGTTAAGTTAATATTGCCTTAAGTTAAGACATTTAACAAATGTTGGTAGTTTGGAAATGGCTGCTGTAAACCGAACTGTTGACGTGCAGTTGCTGTATTTGGAGTTTTTGAATGCTATTCCCAGCCAAAGTAGAGCCATGTGTCGCAAAGAATTTTAAAATTTGGAAAATGAAGAATTTTAAAGTGATACAGACTGTCCAAAGCAGCTGTGAGCATGGTTGTAGAGGAAATGTGAGAGTTAGAATACTTCCAACAGAACATGCCTGCATTTTTCATTTAACAGAGGGTGATAATGTTGACTCATCCAAAGCTACTAATTGTGAGCTCATCTGGAAGGATTACTTTAGCAGTTGTCTCAAGAAGTGAACATATTTTTGTTGGGGTTTTCTTGATCCTCAATCAGTGATAACGCAGTTTCTTCCATTTTAGTTTCAATGTAGTGTACACCACCAGCTTTAAACCAATCTAAATGCTCTTCACACCTGGCATTTTTGGTATTGCAGTTTATGTTAGGTTAAAACTGCCGCAGTTGCTTGCTGGAGCTGGGAGAAATGCGACATGACAAATTCCTTGCGAAGTTTCTCCCAGCTTGCATCCTTCTCTGTTTAAGTCTGCTGGCTTTTTTGTGCTTGATAATTCCTCTACTTTAGACACATTCTCTAATTAATGCCTTTCTGAACAGTGAAACATTAGTTCCTCTGCACCTAAGATTTCTTTTTATTTAAATCCTGATTCTAAACTCAAACTATCAGGAAAGTCACATGGCAATTGTCTATGAATGTAACTAGTTGCATCAATGCACATTCAGAAGCCTTGTAGTTTAGTCACCTCCTTGAAAGCTGTTGTTTGCAGTTGTCTTTGAGATTAAAGCCAACCATTTACTGTAAAAATTTGATGAAACGCAAGAGTTAAACTTTCAACATAATGTTGACAAGCAATATGTTAGGAGCATTTTTAACATTGCTTGGTGAACTGGCCCTAAGTGTTACAGGCAATAAGAGTGAAAGTCACCATCATAAACTGTACGGTTGAGGTCCTAAATCCTCAATCACAACACCCGCCCTTGCCTTGTTCTGCGCTGTCATTCACTACACTCTTATGAATTATCCACACTCAGCAATGGCAGTGTATGAGTTGTGCTTCTAGCACATTTCTTTAGCTGCTGTGGTGTGGGCAATGCATACCTCTAGCACCACTGGTATTTCTAACATTACCAGAAGTATACCAGGCCAAATATCTGAGATCCTCCTGAAGTGGAGCTGTTTGAACTGAGTTGGTCTCGACGGGGCAGTGATTCTGGAAACCCATAGGAGATTGGGTATGTCGGGCAGTGATGTCCAAGCAGGATTGTGAGACACCTTAATGTCCTTTGTACCAACCTGGAGTGATGAGAGGCAGTGTCCTGGATTGCTGTTCGATCCGACTGAGGTTTTTCAGCAGTCTTTCCCTTTGGGGTTGATGCGTGTAAGTGGCATATTCACTTCTGTCCCTGCATAAGCAGGGATGAGGTGCTTTTTAGACTTACGGTATTGCCCTAATGGAAAGCCCTACAGAAAGGAGTGCCATTTAGTTGGCAGCTTTGGCTCCAGGTAGGCTTCAATCAACACTTCCCTTTTGACCATTACATCTTGGAGGGAAAGTTTTTTAATTTCTCTACTACGTATAGTAAGTAGGGGAAGTATTATATTCCAACCAAAACTTCAATACCAAGATTTCACCAGAAATATATGTTTTGAGACCCCCTGAATCCAAAAAAAGCATTTTTGGAAACATGTCCGTGTGTGAACATATAACTCAGAAACGAACAGTCGAATAAACACCAAACTTGTTATTTAGGTTAACTTCTAGAGATGCGACACGAAGGTTTTCAAGAAAATCCTCCCACCCCAGATTATCCTTTACATGAAACATTTTTCGAAAATTTTAATTTTCTCAAAAATGGCTCTAACAATATTGATTAAAATATCATATGTTTAAGATATTTTCATGACAAATGAAATGTATATCTCGAATTTTCTGGGAATATCTCCAAAAGTATTCTTCATTGTGAACGACTTTTGCCTAAGAGATAGGCAAAATTTTACTACACAAAAAATGTAGATCGCATTAAAATACACAATTTATGTCATATACATTTTTTTTTTTTTGAGTGAACCATTTTTGAGATATTGCTTGTTATTCCCTTAAATTTTCCAATACTTTTTCTCAAATGGGAATTCGTTATTCATTTTTTTATGTGTTGGACATACAAAGACAATGGAATGCGCCACATAGCAACCAGCTCTTAAAAGATTTGACTATCGCTTAAATACTACCATATTCCCCTTGCACCCGCAAGAAAATTAGTAATAAGATTAACATCTCGATTAACATGAAGCATATGGAGAATAAGCGTTTGTATAAATAGTTTGTACAAGAGTAGAGAAAGTCATGTGAGTGTAACACATCAGTTTTTTTTTTCTCTCTTTCTCCACTATTTTGAAGGAACACTTGTTCTTGCAGAGTTGTTGCCTTCAGCTGTTGATACCAGTACAAAATGCTTTATGGTTGTATTCATACTGTCCTCAGGGTGCATGCTAAACAGTAACAGCTGATACATGTTTCTCATATATTAAGACATGCAATGCATCACCTGTTAAAACCATATATTTCTATTTTTAATAAAACTCTTAATGAAGTTAAAATTATGCCAAATAAAGAAAAACAAGTTGCTAAAATAAGTAATCCAGTTTTGCTAAAAATCTATGCACTTCCCACAATTCATAAACCAGTAATAAAATAAGATCTATTCTACATTGTATAAATTCACCTACTTATAATTTGGCTAAGTGGTTAGATAAAACATTCAGTGTTTTGATAAACTTGAGATCTTAAGCATTAAAAACTATTTTGAGCTAGTAGAAAAGAACTGCAATACAGTACTGTTAATGATAAACTGGTTTCTTTTTATGTAATTCCTGTATTTCCTAGGTAAAAACTTTTGATGTTTTTTGAAAAATGGTTAAGTTCTACAGACTTAAATGAAGAATTAATAAATGATTTTGTTATGCTTACAAATCCTCAACATTTATTTTCAATTTTAATGCAAAATTCTATCAGCAAATTTCTGGCCCAGCAATGGGTAGCCCCAAAAAAGATAAAATTCCAAAAAATAAAAAAATCTGACATTTATTAATTAAACTGTTTGGATTATGGCCAAGTTTATATTGGAAAAAAATTAAATGTATAACAGATAAATCAGCTTTAGCAATCATTTTTGGTCATGAAATAAATTCAAAAGTTAAATTTTATTATTAAGGCATTTAAATGCACATATAGATTTAGTGATCTTGAAGAAAATATTTATTTTAAAGAATAGAGATCGTGTAATGAATTTTAAAATACCACCAATTGTTTGTCTAGAAATTTATTTTACTTCCCACATATGGCAATGCTATAGGGCACAATCCATCACCTAAGAGGCAGTAACCTTAATGACACAAATGAGTAAATGAAGAAGCTGACAATGTAATCAAGCGATTATGAAATATGTCTTGCTGTATTTACATTTGTAAAAAGATAAGTGAAGAGTTGTCATAAAATATATAAATAGTGTATAATATTGGGTAGTTGCTTCACCGATATTAGCTTCAATTTTTAGTTATTAATGTTACTTTAATTTGGAGTTAATGCTACATGTCCAAATTATATTTTTCTATGACTGCATGCATTGCTTTGGATTTCCTTCTTTGGTTTAAGTCTGCACTTCACAGCCAGTCTCCCTGTTACAGCAAAAGGAATGTGGATGCACCCACTACCATCCGCTGCCTGGAACTGTAAACCTGCCATCTTGGATACTGTTGTTGTTGATCTAATGTGCAGAATTTTGATCCATCAATTTTTCCCCTGCTAGCCAATATAAATTGTGTATCTTCCCATCTGGTACAGCTTTCCTCAATTCTGGGCATTCTAGTAGGTGTTCTCCATTGCAAATCTTGCAGGCTTTGTCATTCATAAAACCAAACCTATGTAGATGTTCCGCCAGACAGTCATGTTTAGTGGCTAATCTTAAGTGAGCAACGGCTTCTTTCCTTGGAACATTTTTTATTTTTTGTACTTTTTCTTTTATGCTGGAGTAATTACTTTCTCTACTACGTAGAGAATTGTATTCCACCCAAAAATTCGATACCGAGATTTCACCGGAAATACATGTTTTGAAACCCCCTGAATCCAGAAAAAGCATTTTTAGAAACATGTCCATGTGTGTGTGTGTGTGTGTCTGTGAACAGCATAACTCAGAAACGAACGGTCGGATAAACACCAAACTTGGTATTTAGGTTCAGTATCTTCCAGAGATGCGACACGAAGGTTTTCAAGAAAATCCCCCCACCCCAGATTACCCTTTACATGGAACATTTTTTGAACATTTTAATTTTCTGAAAATGGCTCCAACAATTTTGATTAAAATATCATATGTTTAAGATATTTTCATGACAAATGAAATGTATATCTTGAATTTTTTGGGAATGTCTCCAAAAGTATTCTTCATTGTGAACGACTTTTGCATAACTGGTAAACCATAAGAGATAGACAAAATTTTACTACACAAAAAATGTAGATCGCATTAAAATACACAATTTATGTCATATATATTTTTTGTTGTTGACTGAACCATTTTCAAGATATTGCTTGTTATTCACTTAAATTTTCCAATACTTTTTCTCAAATGGAAATTCGTTATTCATTTGTTTTTTTATGTCCTGGACATACAAAGAGAATGGAATGCGCCACATAGCAACCAGCTATCGCTTAAATACTACCATATTCCCCTTGCACCTACAAGAACATTAGCAATAAGATTAACATCTCAATTAACATGAAGCATATGGAGAATAAGCATTTGTAAAAATAGTTTGTACAAGAGTAGAGAAAGTCATGTGAGTGTAACACATCAGATTTTTTTATTATTAATTTCCTTTTGAATATTATGTTGGTATTTTTGTTCTATATTAATTTTGACATTTTTTAGTTTCATATCTAGTCCACAAGACTTTATAGGTTTTGAGTATAGCACTGCATCCTTTTTGGCCAGAAAGTCTGCAGTCTCGTTACCATTCACTCCCACATGTTCTGGTACCCTCAGTAATATTATCTGTTGAAAGTTTGTTTGGAGTAGTCTATAATATGATCTCACATCCTTAATATTATAAGATTCATCTGGACTATCATATCGTTCTATTGCTTCAATGGCAGAAACTGAGTCTGTGAGAACAACTACTTTATTTTCTTTTATATCAGTCCTGTGGTATATCTGTTCTAATGCTCATTGTATTGCAACAACTTCACCATCAAAATTTGTGGATTGTCTAGGCAATGTAAAATAATGTGAAAAGTATTTACAGTATATACCACCTCCATTATTTCTCAATTTATCTGCGGAACCATCTGTATAAATTCTAAGCCACTCAGTTTCGGGGCATTGATTATGTAGATGTTCAAGTGTAGCAATTCTGCATACTTCTAGTGAGTCTTCTTGTTTATTTAGTTGTTCTGTCAGCTCTTTATTTGTTACTATCTTAATAAAATCAATTGGATTAGTTCTACGAGGATGAGGAGTGCATTTTTCTGATAAATTTAGCTAATTATAATTTTTCTCTAAAAAAGATTTGTTTGTAATCTGTATTTTTAGCTTGTATTCTCTAGGTAGTTGTGGAAACTATTGAAGTTTGCTTGGGTTTGTTTTCAATTTTACATATAACTGTGCAGCTTGTATTTCAATGTTGGCTTTCATTGGGTTATTATTTGTTCCAGCAAGAAGTGCACTAACTGGCATTGTTTTCACTGCCTCCTGTTATCAATCTTAAACACTGATTTTGTCTCAATCATATTAATTTTATCGTCAGTTAGAGTTAATAGTAATTCACATCCATGTTTTAATATTGGTTTTATGTAACTGTTGTATGTTTTGTTTAAAACTTCTATTGAACTGCCCCATTTAGATCCGGATCTTGGATACTTAAGACATGGATTTTTCAATGCTTAATGTTAGGCAGTATTTTTAACGCTTAAATGATTTCAGTCTAATTATATATAATTCAATAACAGCTTGCCTTAAAGCAATATGTGTATGTAACTATATATAAAAAGTGTATATTACAGTCATTGTAAATGTTTATATTATTGTATCGATGTTTAATAATGTTATGTGAATATATTACGTAATTTAATAATGTAGGAGCTGTGAGAATAATAGGTTAAAAGTTGCTAATAATGAGGTAACAATGAGGTAACCTTGAGGCAATAATGATTTTGAGAGTTTAACAATACTATTTGTGATTCTTGGAAGCAATAATGTAATTTTAGTGACAGTTTATAAAATAGCCAATCAACAACCAGAAAAAGCTTTAGTTAAATGAAGGTATTCTATTGGAGTAGGATTAGCCAATCAGAAACTGAAAAGGAGAAAATTTTACAAATTCAGAGTTCAGTTGCCTGCAGACAGCGTTACTAACCAGATGCAAAAAGTGTCCTCAAGAAATATAATATGTATTCATGTGAGAAAAAAAAAAGTTTACGTGTTAAAAAGTGTAATTAATTAATAAAATGAATCTCACAGCTCTCTTATATCAGTGAAGTGTTATTTAAATTGTATCAAGTATTAATAAAAGGAGTGAAGTAAAATTATAATCTGTGTAAGCCTACATTCTTGTTGCACCACAACCCTGCTAAGGGAAACATGTCTCTAACAATAATACTGATGCAGCCGAGGCAAACATAAATATTTAAAGAAACAGTCAGATTACAAAATTAATATTTTTAACTGTTTACTGTATGTGCGGTTGCAACTACTACAATTTTGGCTCCCCAACAGTTGAAGTATAATACAACTCCTACAACAAAATATCTACTTTCTCAATGTGTCTTGACTTGACTAAATTGGATACAGTCACATTTGACTAAAATGCATGGTTTTTTCCCAATAAAGGTTGCTTCTAAACTGAGGAGTTTCTTACCTCTAGAAGACTGTCACCAACAAGAATTTGTAGAAGCCTATGACCATGCCTTTCAACCACTCGACTAGCATTCTCTGCAGCAAACATTGATGTGAAGTCAAACATCGCAACATCTGGCTGACCATAATGATTGACTGCAAATTCCAAATGAGGAAGCTGGTAGTCTGTTGAAAAATCAGCAGCTTCCCTGGCATATTCTTGTAAGGCATCTTTGTTAACATTCTCAGGTGCCAGCAACTTCGCAGTGTCCGGATAATCCTTTGGAAAAACAATACAATTTTAAAAACTAATCATAAAGGTGGAACACAAATTAGAAATGATTGCCGCTATTTGTAAAATTATCATAAAAACATACATTTTGCTTTAACTCTATTAATATTCCTATGTGGGTGAAAAATCTACAATTTTTGGTGAAAAAATTACTTTGTTTTTTCAAACAAAAAAAAATCTAACAATCCTACTTTACCTATTCTTGTAGTTTCAACGCTCTACAACACTTGTAACATTAATAAATGATGCCAGAATAAGGCCTAAAAGTATTTTAATTTACTGCCAAGAAAAAAACTTTTAAAGTTAAGATTTTTATCATTCTATTTTTATAGCATTTTGCTGTATTCAGGATCTAGACTCTCCAATAGATTCCATACTATGAGCTTAAAATTTTCACAGGATGTTTTGCTATCCACGACTAATGAAACTAAATATTGGATACTTTACAAATGACAGCATGAGTTATAGAGGAACTACGCTATATATACAACCAGGAGATTAAGGGGAAGTTGTAAGCCCTATGTTTGAAATCATAAATTTAAGAAGTTTAATTCCACTTTTCAGGGAAACTATTTGCTCTAGGGATATGAAATTTGGAGCACATTTATATCAATGCTTTCTGATTGCACTGACTTCTTTTATATTACATAGATATGATTTTCTGATTTTTTAAAAAAACTTCTAATGAATATACTATTTTTTTCACGTTTTTTAAACACAAATGTTTCCAATATCCTTGCTATAAATGCTAAGGTTATAGAAAAAAAAGTCAGTACCATCACAACTAACCCAGAAATGAGAGGTACAAATTTCATCATTCTTGAGAAAATGGTAAAAATGCATGCAGAAAATTAAGTTACAAAAATACCTTAATTAAAATATTAATAACATTCTAGTGGCAACACACTCTTAACTTCACTCTTTCAAAATAATTACCTTGAAAGAGTGAAGTTAGAGTGTGTTGCCACTAGTATTTTATTAATATTTTAAGTACTTCACTGTGTTTCCCATTAATTGTTATGTTAAACCCTTAATTAAAGTTTGCAGTCACCTGAACAAGGCACTTCATTGGACAATTTAAATTTATTTTAAAGGTATTTCTGGTATGTTTAAGCTTGCAGGAAAAAACACACACACACACACACACACACACACACACACACACACACACACACACACACACACACACACACACACACACGCACGCACGCACACATACGAAAATGTGTTTCATTTATCTCTTTGGTAAAGATAGCAGTAATGTAGTGGATTTAGATACTAAGAAGGGTGAGGCAGAATTAAACTAGTGAGCCCAGAATAAGCTTATTTTATGCCATTTTTTATCAGGATTAATTTGATGTATGTATGTTATGTGTAATATGTGGGGAACAGCTGTAAATAATAATGATATGTTAGTGTAATATTTCTACTGTGTAAGATGTTCCTGGTCAGGCATATCTTCGCAGCTTATAAGTTGCCGTTTCTTTGAAAATACACATGTTTATGGCTAAGGAGAAAGCGGGATTCCTTTGTATCCAGCATTGGGAGAAAACTCTTTTGTCCCATTGTAGCAATTCTAGACAGCGTAGGCGACAAAACTGCCAGATATTTGGGGAAATTACTACTTTACTTAAAGGAAGAGGTCATGTGATAAAGGAGGAGAACCTTTTAGAATTCTGTTTAATGATGTCATAGAGTAGAGCGCGCAAAAGCCCCTCCAATCAGAAGCAAAAGATGTGATGTATCCAGTGTGGGGAGATTGTGTACAAATAGCATATGCATGAAGGTGATTTTAGCTGCACATGTCTGCATGTGAAAGTAATATAAGTTGCCAATGCGTAAAATGAAATACCATCAGTGGGATTCGCGAACAGGAGTAAAACTATCACTGACCAGGAATACTCTTGCAGTGCAGTGCTAAATATTTCTCAATAAGTAACTTAAATTCACAGTGTTTCATTAACATCCATGTGTTCCAACTCCTTGCCCGAGATCTACGATGCCTAGTATGTTCCACAGGCACAGCTCTTGCTCACCACTGAGACAACAGTAGCCAGGGTAATAATATTCATCTCTCAACGGAGATAGCCACAAAAGAAGAAGCTACATCTAGAGAATCTCAAAACGGTATGGTGTCCACTTCTGCAATTGATAGCCAGAGCCCTGCCTCAAGGGAAGTAAATAAAATAAAATTTTAAGTGTAGTTAAAGTGTATTATTAGATAGTAAGGAAGTGTATTGTATGAAAATGGTGAACTAAAGCCTGGACAAATGCTTAGTCATATTCTTTTATAACTTGCTTAAAACAAATAAATATATTAATAAATGACTAGACATGGAGAGTGGCTCAAGGCTGGTTCACAATAACGAGAAAGGTAACCAGAACAACAATGATAAAGTTAACATACATTTATTATAATGTGAACAGCCATGACATCAAATAGCTGCTGGAGTTCTCTCTAGTTGCTAGATGGGAAAATGAAATTGCAAGAAATTTTAGCAAATGTGTGTCCTGACCACAGAGATCCTAGCTCCCTCAGATTCACTGAGCATCATCTATATGTTGTTTATATGCAACTCAAAAGGCTACTTCCTCAAAAACAATAGCAAAAACTACAAAGAACAGAAACAACTGGTAAAAATGAATAAAGAACAACATAAACCCAATCAAATTACAAGGGAGAAGAAAGAAGACAGATGAGTTCCCAACCTTCACTACAGATGGCAGTAAATCCAAATCCACAAGTTCCAAACTTTTCCCAGCAGAGGGTAGATGAATCAGCGACTGAATTACTTCTTGGGGGTCAGGGGAGTGAACGTGACTTCAGTCGGTCAGAGCTGAAGATGAGAGAAACACATCTCTCGAAAGCCCTTCTCAGTTAATACCAAGCGCCATTGTGATGTGAATTAATATGTAACGACTCACTTCAATTCACAACATAAACCCTATTTATAAAGGAATGAAGCTTGGTACGACTAGAGGAATCGGAAACAGTACTAGATCTCCATTTAGAAGGTGTTTATTCTATGGAATTTTGACAGGCTAACATGCATTATGTTGGCTGAATTGGATGCAGATGAAAAAATATCATTGGTCTGTTAACAAACGAGATCCCAATGCACAAAATTGATGTTCTGCTTTGTTATCGATATGCATTCCCATTTGTATTACCGTGCTATTGTAAACCAAATGTATGCTGTTGTGCTTCCCATTCTCGTTTCTGTTCTTGGGTTACGTGAACCAGCCTTTAGCCAGTTTGAGAAACAAAGCTTCTGTCAGGCTTGTCAATAAAATAACCTCTTTATAGTTAAAGAAGCAGGTTTGGAGTGCAGCAAACTTGCATCAACATTTGTGTAAGGTGACATTAGAGCTGTTAATGTTTTGTACATGGAATGTTCCATGAGGATTAACAAGTGAAAGTGAAAGTACCTGTAAAATAACTCCTTTGTCTATTAGGCTGTGTTTCTTGGCAGTCATAACGAAATAATGCGTCTCATCTTTATAATAAACTATGTTCTCCAAGTCAATTCCTGTAGCTTCATAGAGATCCTTAAAGAATTTTTGGTTAAAGATAAAAGCTACGCCACTAATTTCTTCAACCCTTGCTTCAGCTTCAGTCCTCCTGTTGATGAAATTAGCTGTGATGGCAATGGCCAGCTTGCCTCTAAACTCCTTTCTCTTGAACCCTTTAACAAAAAATGAAACATAAATACATACAAAGAAGGGGAAAAAAACAAACAATGAGAATGCACCTATTTAGATGATTATTTCCTATTTCAGTTTCTGTTTGCTTATTGCTGTTCAAGGCAATAGTGCTTTATATTCCTATAATAAGCTGAGCTTGAGGCAAGAGGGAGAAAGAATAAAAGCCTAAATTAGCACTGTGATTCTTAAAAACAAACAATGTTCTGATGCAAGGCCAGTTTTTGTTTTTCTGGGATAAGGTACTACCTTCAGTTACTTTCCCACAAAGTTATAAAACAGAGTGCTGGGTGGCGCAGTGGTTTCATTTCCATTTCTCCTACTGAGGGTCTGGAGTTCAATTCCTGGCTCTGGGGTAGCGATTTTAAGTCAGCCCATACCTTCACCTCTGACTTATTCATGTGAAGTATCCCCATGGCCCAGTGTGGTTTGGAGTCCACAGTAAAAGCTGAAGGTTCTCTCACTCCACCATTATACTTATCAACCCCCTCCCACCATTGGAGGCAGCGGATTCTGTCTGCTGGGTGCTTCCACCTTAGAAACAGGTTCTGTCATCACTTGGTGAAATGAGTATCCTTCAAAGGTCATAGGTCATATGGGGAGTATTAGAAAAACAACCATGAGGTTGTAAAAGACCTTTCAGCTAGTGCCATTGTATGGCTATCAAGACTACCAGTGATAATTCTTGTTAATTACAGAAAACTGGTTAGGTTATTATAAGTAATAAGGTAGAAGCGGTTGATAGTGAAGTATTTCGAATGAAAATGAATGAGCTTTCCTACTCCTCGTTCATTTTCATTCATGGTTAGGTTATATTTAAAATCATTGGAATTTGCACACAGTGAAACAAAAACATTATAGAAAATGAATCAAAATTCAGCATTATATCGCTCCACTTACCAAATTAATGACGGGACATGTTTTGAGGACCTACTGTCCCCATTCTCAGCTGCTGAGGGACAACAGGCCCTCAAAATATATCCTCCCATTAATTTGGTAAGTGGAGCAGTATGAATGATTTAACTACCTTCTATTTCACTTTTCACAGCATTCCATGAAGCTTTAATACATTCACACACCTACAAAATGCCAGGTCCTATTTCCATATTACTACTTTCTCTTGCTGGCCATTTGTATTCCACCAACAAATTTGATGCCAAGATTTCACTGGAAACACACTTTTTGATACTCCCTGAATAAACAAATAAAAAACAATGTTTAGAAAAAAGAGTCTCTGTGTGTGTGCATGCGTGTGTGTAAACAGCATAACTCAAAAGTGAAAAGTCAGTTAAATACCAAAGTTGGTATTTAAGTTCAGCATCTTCCAAGGATGCGACACAAAGACTTTCAAGAAAATCTCCCACACCAAACTACCCTTAACATAGAGATTGTTTCCAAAACTTGGCTTTTCTGAAAAATGTTGATTTTCATTAAAATACCACATGTCTAAGATATTTTCACAGCAATTGAAATGTATATCGTGAATTTTCTGGGAATAGCTTTGGAAGTCTTCATTCTAAAGACTTTGCATAATTTGTAAACCATAAGAGATAGTCAAAATCTTAATCCACAAAAAATGCAAATCTCGTTACAGCACAAAATTTATTTACTTTTTGTGGAGTTAACAATTTGAGAGATATTCCTTGTTAATGGTTTGCATTTTCAAATATTTATACTTTTCTCAAATGAGATATCATCATTTGGTTTTTTGTTTCTCATGGTCATACAAAGAGCATTTCAAGGACATTACATAGCAACACACCCTTTAAAATACTCTGGTATTTAAGTCATAAAAATTTGACATGATACATTCACATGACTTTCTCTACCCTCTATTGTTTATTACTGGGTATACAAACTATGCATACTAAAGCTTATTTTTCTGTCTACTACATTTTAATACAAATAAACCTTTGCAGAAACAGCTACATCGCACATTTCGTTATAGATACAAAGAGAACAGTGATAGTAAATATTTAAGAACTGGACGCTATATGCTGGTCATAAAATTTCACTGTTTCCATGCAATCGCGAGAATGAACAATTCGAATCTTTAATGATGGATGTCCCAGAAATGGCTTATGCCACAAAAAAACCGATTTGAAATAAACTGTGTGTTATAAAGAGATCTACAATTTTTGTGTAGTACGTTTTCGTGCATCGCTTAACACTTACCAGTTATACAAGATTATATAAAATTTCTTCCAAATGAAGTGAACTTCACAGACTATTCCCAGAAAATTCAAGATATACATTTTATCTGTCATGTAAATATCTGTAATATATGGTGTTTCAATCAAAATTGTTAGTCATTTTTTGGAAAATCAAAAATTTCAAAAAATCTTCCATGTAAAGGGTAGTCTGTTGTAGGGGGATTTTCTTGAAAATGTTCGTGTCACATCCTTGTAAGGTGCTGAACATAATACCAAGTTTGGTATTTGTCCAACTTTTCATTTTTGGGTTATGCTGTTTATAGACACACACACGGACCTTTGAAAATTGAATTCAGGGGAACTCAAAACATGCATTGTCAGTGAAATCTCGATATCAAATGAGACGGTAATTTGTATCACAAATTACTCAGAGGTAATTAACGATAATAATATGAATATGTATTTTTATGTAACATTGATTTCAGAGGTTTAATAATTGTAATTATTAATGGTAAATAATAATATTCGGCTCTACTGAAACTGTTAACAATAACAATACTGCAATGAAGGGTTTGAGTTGTTTATCGTTACCGGGAACCAGGAAGTTACGTAATGTTTCGCGCCTTTTCAGTAAAAAAAGCTTCCTGAATGTTCTATAAAAGTAATATGTATTAGTGGTTTTCATTGGATAATAAAACAGACGCTAATGTTGGCGCGTTTTATTAGCCAATAGCAGTTCATTTATAATCTTTAGGTGTATCTTGAGGCAAGCCTATAAATAGCCAGGTTGAGGTAACGATCCCCCAGTTCGGCAAGATTCTCAAAACATTACACATCGTCCCCAGTGTTCAACAAGATTCTCAACACATAACACGTCAGCTCCCAGTTCAACAAGATTCTCATGTCGGTCTCTAAATTCATAAAGTTACGCGCAGCAGAAGTACGAGAAATCTTATAAAGGATTATACAGTTAAATACAAAAATTGAAGTACGTGAGTTAAAAGTGAGAAGTTATTATAAACAGTTTCAGTATGGCGATCATCTAGATAAATCTGTGAAAGTGTTAGTGCACGTGTTCGACAATAAAACATTATAAAACACATTTCATCACTAGTAATTTTTTTGATAAAAGATTCCTTTTCCGCTTCACACCCTGCAAGAATTAAATGCCTACCTAAATAGCTAGCCGGAAGATAATATACATAACCTTAAAACTAATTCATATAGATTGCTACGCCAGATGGATTTAACAAGCGAGCAACGAATGACGTCACACAAGATGGCTATACACGCGTGGGGTAAATAACATTACGTGAGAAACATCCACAACGTGGTGTTTTAAAACATATATACAATTTGTGCTATCGCAAATTGGCGCATCAACGTGGAGCGACAACTAGGAAAGGAAGGCTAGACGACTAGGAAAGGAACAAGAATAATCAGAACGTGGAACGAAAGCAGCAGTAAAATGACCTACAAGACACAAATTCCAGGAACAAGAGGAGCGACAAACGGCGCGGACAAGTGGATACAAAAAAACATCGAAACGACGTAGATTCATCACAATACAACGCAGAAGCGACATACAAATCTAGGAGAAAGGGGCAGAACGCTGGACATCAAGGCTACATCAGCAGACAGCGTCACAAAAGGTATCGTAATTTTTTTTTAGAAAACAAAAACAATGGCTGCAAGTAATACAGAAGAAACAATGGTGGAGGGAGATAGTGTAGCAGTTAGCTGTAAGTCAATACAGGTTACAAAAAAAAGCTCAAACAATGTAATATTGGAGGGAGGAAATGTTAGTGTAGAAAGTAAGAATAGAATAGCAGGAAATATTACTATTGATGCTAGAATAATGATGGAAATGCTGAGAAATATGAAGAGGGAATTGAGGGAAAAATTAAGGGAAGATATGCAAAAGAGTAGGAAAAAATTAGAACAAAAACTAACTCAGAATATAGACAGGAATCATAGAAAATTAATGGAAAGTATTGGTAGGAGTAATGAGGTATTAGAGCAAAAAGTAGATCAAAGCAGTGAAGAAATTGAAAAGAAAGTTATGAAGCTAGATAGTATTATACCAAAAAGGAGTGATGAAAAGGAAGTAATAGTAAGTGAGATAGGAGAAGTTTCAAAGAAAATGCTAGACATGAGCAGGGAAATAGGTAACAAAGAAAGTGAGGTTAATACTAAAAGTGAGGTTAATGTAGAATGCACAGAGTTAGGAAATCAAGTGATTAATATTTCAAGTGAGATAAGAGAGGTTATTAATGTAGATGTAAATGAGGCGCAAGTTAATTTCAGAGGGGAGATATCAGAAATACAGAATGATTCAGTAATGCAAAGAAATAAATTGTACCAAGATGTTCAAATTGAAAACTCCAGTCCAGTACAGTTTAGTACAGATTTGTCAGAATATTCTCAAGTTATAAAGATAGCAGATGAATTGAAAATGACAGTTGTCAAAAGATGTGTTGTTCAAGAAACTTTAGATTGTTCTCAAATGTTATCATGTAATGAAATTTCATATGAATACAAGAGGTTATTCATGAACAATAATTTGAAGGTTAGGTTATGGCTACGAGTAATGTTTAGCCACACACAATTTGATCCAGGAGGGTAAATAGCAATGTGATGTAAAGTAAATGCTGGATAGTTGAAGACGACTTGCAGAGAAATGTATTGGAACGTAAGAGGGTTAACTATTTATATATATATCATTTGAAAAGAGAAATAAATTATAAAATAAAAAAAAAAAAAAAAAGAGAGAGAAATGTTTAAAAAAAAAATAAATAAATAAATTAAATTTTTTTTTGTAACTGTAACAACATTTAAAAATTAAGAATGCAAAGATTGAAACTTAAGATGATATTAAATTAAAAGTACATAAATACAATTCCAAGATTTAAACAGATTAAGAATGCAAAGATTGAAACTTAAAATATATTAAATTAAAAGTACGTAAGTACAATTCCAAGAATTAAAAATTAAGAATGCAAAGATTGAAACTTAATATGATATTAAATTAAAAGTACGTAAATACAATTCCAAGAACATTGTTAAAATGGAGTGCAAAGTGACAAAAATGGTAAAAAATAATTAAAAAAAAAAGGTACTTATGTAGAAGGCAGAACAGGTGAAACATTGTCTAGATTTAAGAAGTGTAAATGTATGTAGAGGGTGAATATTTTGGTAAATATGTATAGTAATTACAAAAGAATTCTTGAATTGATAAATTTTTGGTAACAGTGTAAGAGAGTAAACCATTTTGAAACAGTCATTAAATAATTTAGGGTAAAATATTTGCTATACAAAAAAAATTTTGTGTCAGATTAATATCTAAATTAATTAAACCAAAGCCAGTAAGTAGTGGCGAGATAAAACATGTGTCTTGTGTTAAATGCGTGTGAGGTGTGAAGTGAAAGTGAATAACGTGTGTTCCAAGATTTAGGAGACTAAAAACAAAATTATAAAATTTCCAAACAGGTTATAAATGTTTATAATTATGTTTCTAGTGGGGCATATGAGACGGTAATTTGTATCACAAATTACTCAGAGGTAATTAACGATAATAATATGAATATGTATTTTTATGTAACATTGATTTCAGAGGTTTAATAATTGTAATTATTAATGGTAAATAATAATATTCGGCTCTACTGAAACTGTTAACAATAACAATACTGCAATGAAGGGTTTGAGTTGTTTATCGTTACCGGGAACCAGGAAGTTACGTAATGTTTCGCGCCTTTTCAGTAAAAAAAGCTTCCTGAATGTTCTATAAAAGTAATATGTATTAGTGGTTTTCATTGGATAATAAAACAGACGCTAATGTTGGCGCGTTTTATTAGCCAATAGCAGTTCATTTATAATCTTTAGGTGTATCTTGAGGCAAGCCTATAAATAGCCAGGTTGAGGTAACGATCCCCCAGTTCGGCAAGATTCTCAAAACATTACACATCGTCCCCAGTGTTCAACAAGATTCTCAACACATAACACGTCAGCTCCCAGTTCAACAAGATTCTCATGTCGGTCTCTAAATTCATAAAGTTACGCGCAGCAGAAGTACGAGAAATCTTATAAAGGATTATACAGTTAAATACAAAAATTGAAGTACGTGAGTTAAAAGTGAGAAGTTATTATAAACAGTTTCAGTATGGCGATCATCTAGATAAATCTGTGAAAGTGTTAGTGCACGTGTTCGACAATAAAACATTATAAAACACATTTCATCACTAGTAATTTTTTTGATAAAAGATTCCTTTTCCGCTTCACACCCTGCAAGAATTAAATGCCTACCTAAATAGCTAGCCGGAAGATAATATACATAACCTTAAAACTAATTCATATAGATTGCTACGCCAGATGGATTTAACAAGCGAGCAACGAATGACGTCACACAAGATGGCTATATACGCATGAGGTAAACAACATTACGTGAGAAATATCCACAACGTGGTGCTTTAAAACACAAATACAATTTGTAATCCTACAAATTGGCTCCCATACGTGGGGCAGTTAAAGTGAAGTAAACACAAAATTTGCAATGTTGCTATCGCACAAATTTTTACTTACTCTATGTAGTAGGAAGTAAAAATCTGATGTGAAACATTCACATGACTTTCTCTATCCTCTATCTTTATTAATGGATATAAAAACTATTCTTACTATCTATTACATTTTAATCCAAATTAACTTTTGCAGAAATAGCTACATTACCCATTTCTTATAGATACAAAGAGAACAGTGATAGTCAAATGTGTAAGAACTGGATGCTACATGTTGGCCTTAAATTCCATATTGTTTCCATGCACCTGTGAGAAACAACTGAAAACCACGAGACATTAAAAAGAATGACAAGTATTGAACAATTCAATCCTTTAATAACGGATATCCGAGAAATGGCTTATGGCACAGAAAAACTGATTTTAAGTAAATTGTGTGTTTTAAACAGATCTATATTTTTTGTATGGTACATTTTCATCCATTGCTTAAGGTTTAGCAGTTATACAAAATTAGACAAAAATCCTTCCGAACGAAGAGGATTTCACAGGCTATTCCCAGAAAACTCAAGATATACGTTTTATTTATGATGTAAATATATTTAATATATGATATTTTATTCAAAATCATTAGAGCCATTTTTGAGAAAATCGCACGCACACACACCCACCCACCCATGCTTCCAAAAATGCTTTATTTGGATTCAGGGGTCTCAAAACATGCATTCCCGGTGAAATCTCGGTATTGAATTTTTGGGTGGAATGCAATATTTCCCCTACTTACTATACGTAGTAGAGAAAGTAAAAAAAAACTGAGTGTCAGCATATAAGATGCATTCCGTTTTTCATATCTTATACAGCAGCAAATACTATAATTGTGGGTAGTTTTAGGACAGAATAAATTTGTGGCTGCTTTTGTTGCAACATTGTGGATATGCAGCTTTAGTGTATTTTTCAATGTCATTGTTAACATTTATGTCACAACAGAGCAATGTTACATCATTTGAAAGTTTAAATTAATGATGGCTTCACTTATTGGATGATATAAACCACATAGTTCATATTACTTTCTCTGATAATACCTTCAAGAGTGTTCCTCTTGCCATCAGCTCCCATCAGGACATCAAATTCATACTGACTCACAGGATGATCTGCTGGGCTAACTTCGGCTCTCCAACCAATCTCTAAATAAATAATCACAGTGTCAGTAGGTACTTGATCCTATTTGTAATTACCATAAATGCTAGTTTGCTGTTTCTATTTTTACTTTAAACATAAACTGCATGTGCTGCAAACTTAATGGATACTGACATCATATCTGCCTTTTTCTCTTAAATTATGAATTATCTGCTATAAATAATTATACTTAATAATGTCAGAGACAAATTATGTAAAATGACATGGTCAAAAAGTTTAAACACTGGATAACCTGTGTGAATAATTTACACAAACTTGATGAAAATTGACATTCACCCACCACTTATATCCAAGTATTAAAGATTTATGTGAACATGTATGGGGTGCACAAGCAATTGAAATTCACCAAAAGCCAACTGTAGCATATAATGCACTCTATGGTTATAGTTAGTGACTTTCCACCTGTTCTGTTGGCATCAATACTAGCACCTGTTTCTAAAATTCTCCCTATGGTAAAGATACGTGTTCTATATGGACGTTAATTTGGAATTGTGTTAGTGCTTACATAAGTATTCTATACTTTGTAATTGCTGTTTACACAACATATTTTCCCTGTAAATGCGCAACCATATTCAGTGCTGGGGAATTATTTAATCCATAAGGGTTGTTTCAAAACAACACTATTTTGCAAACTTTACAAAACATTCTGTCCATGGGCAGTTCCTGTGTATGAGCACAGGAGCATGTTAACACCTAAAACACTTCTGGATTAAATCACTTCCCAGCACTAAATATTCCAAAACAGTATTTACTGACTGGCTTGAAACTAGTAATTCCCACTGTAAAGTTGGCAGTTTAACATAACGTTACCCATTTTAAATTCTTGGGAACTGCCATTAAATTGTTTCCCCTATACCTATGTGTGTAGTACATTTTGCAAGCGTACATATCTACCTATGTAGAGATATTATGGCTGCATTGTTTTGTGAATCTACGAGATTCCGAAACGTTGATTTACTTTTAACGGTAGCATTGGATTATATATTATGCGCTGCATTATAACTTAGGTGATGTCTGGGCACTCCTGACATACTTGAGCACATTCTCAATTAAATGCAATAAATGTAAAATAAGTATGATCGTCATAATTGCAGATGAATGAAAATACGATGACCATTAAGAAATAATCAGGAACAGAACTTGTGGTGTAGTAGTGAACCCCGGTGCCTATCTTAACCATTACACCATGGAAACTTGTGTATGAATATCACTTCTCAATACTGGTACAACTAGTGCATAGGATTGCAATGTGGTTACATTTCACTTCTAATGATAATAAAAATTAAATAAAACAGCTGATTTATCCCCCCCCCCATCATACTACACTGTTTATATTTGATTGTACTTTATTTTACTTTTAGCTAACAGATATTCAAAGAGATTTGGCTGCTTTGTTCTTGAAATACTCGGCTACAGACAAATTACTGACTTTAAATTAAATTTTAATACCTTACATACCAATAATTTAGTTTTTGGATGTTTTAAATAATTTAAGCACAAACATTTTCAATAACTCAAAAGCTTGTTATATGTTTCAGTGGAACACCATAACTATCACATTTGAAAAGATACCCAGGGTTAGATTAATGATCATGTGCACCATTCTCGATTAATTTTAGAGCACAGTAAATCCAACATTTTACTGCATTCAACTTGATTTTTCGGTTCATCAACAATGATCAAAGTTAAATGAGGTAGTTGATTATGGTTAACTCTGACAGCAGGTACTGCACCGAATCAATGCTGTTGATTGCAGTCAGGCTACACAAAATGGCTGCCCATTTTGACTTTCCTGAAGATAATGAGGACGAGATAACTTAACTGGATTACTTAAATCAGAATGTCAAAATCTGATCATTGCAATCAATGACTTTTGAAGAGTATGGCAGACAGGAAATTTAAAGAAAAATACAGACTTCAAAGGATAAGTGTGGCAACTAAGAGGTACATGCAATAACTGAGAGGTTAGAGTTTTGTAGGAGCTGCAATCACCTGGTTTCACCCATGAATAGCTTTAACAGCTCTTGAAATCATAAGCTACAGGAGTTTTTAATATTGTGATTAGGCATCCATTGAACAAACAGCATTGCATTTTATCACATATAATTGCTTCTTTTTTATTCATGATTTGTAATGTTCCTGTCGAGACCAGAATTAACGTCTGTGATGGAATTCATCAAATCTATGGATTTCCAGGTGTTGTGGGAACCATAGACATTTATTTATTATGCTTCAGCGTTTGTTAATTTTAATAATGTTAATCAATGGCGTTGAAACTACAATAAAAAGCTAAAATATTATGTTTGTTGACCTACAATTAATGCCTCATTACCATGAGATAAGGAATTCTGCAATATTATCAAAATGCTAGATATAATGCAGTTTACAAAGAACTTTTTTAATCTTCTGAGAGTTTACACATCATGACTCACGCTATTTTAATAATTAGCAATTTATTTATTTGGTTTTTAGAACCTGCCTGGTGTCATGTTGAAATGCATGGCTGAATCCATCCATGCCTCCTTCTCGTCCTTGAAGGAACTTGAAGCAATGCTTTTATTTTCCAGTTTATTGGAATATGACATAGCTAGTCCCAACAGGACGTCTATCTCATGCTGAGAAAAATTTGGAGATATCTTTTTGTTTTGCATTTTCGTTTACTGCCGAAAGAATGTACGATTCACACAACATTTCATAACAAAATGAGGTGAAATAGAGTTGGATGCCTTTCTTTGAGTAATTATCATAGCATCATGATCGTTCAACAACCAGCGTATGGTCAGCTGATGGCAGTTTATTGAATGAGAATAAACAATAATGCACTGTAACTACAATTTAACTAGCCAAAGTTTGATCCTGATTCAGTGACCCTCGATCAACAAGGATTTGATGAAGAATGGTGCACGAGGCTATCAGTGTTTTAAGTATATGATGATCAATATTTCTGGTATAATGATTTTTAATTTGTGTCTTTATGTTTATGGAAACATATTGCTCTACAAATTTCCTAATTTCATTCTCTCTCACTACCAGTTTGTATATTTCTGAAAACTTTTAATGATGCTTTTTTTCCCCCCTGATGAATCTCTCATAATATGAAATGTTTACCCATATTCAGCATAATAGTTGCGACATAAAAGATATTTATGACAGAGTTAGAGATCAAGTTGGAACTTTTTATGAGAAATTAAATGTAACTTTCTTAAATGGATATATTAAAACTATATCACATCAAGTCTAATCATAACAATTTCTAACATATCAGATCTACTTCAGTATGCATCAGCATATTAACTGCTGATTCCAACTTCTATTAAAGCAATAGTTAATGTAGAATTAATTTCTGCCTTGGCTCTGTTAAATAACACCAGTATGGTTTGTAAATTATTCATAGCAGCCAATAACATTGAGACAATGCACCCACCCACAACATTGACATAAATTAATAGTAGTGTCATAATTTACATTTCACTGCTACCTACTTTCGTTTGATTGGTCATCAGGAGGTGGTATGAGTCCCTCAAAACTAATGCCCTCATGGATCTCGACCCCAAGAATCAGAGCCACCTTAAGGAGAATACACTGAAGCTGTCTTATACCTGGAAAACAGAAAAAGTTTGTGTCACTGCTGTGATAAAAGTAAACTTCCAGCCATTGGTTTGGTTATAGTTAATTACAATTGTCATGCACCTGCTGACTTAAAACTTTATGTATTTATGCCTTATTTATACAGTAGAACCCCAATTAACTGTTGTAATAGTGGGAGTGGGCTTGACGGCTAATCAAAAATGATGGATAATCCATCTTATTTAATACAAATAGTACAGTTAGTAAGCAATCAAACAAAAAACTCACTAAACACACAAGTCTTATGTTACATTTATTATTTCTTGCATATTTAGAAAAACGGCAATAAAGGTGATTGTTGTCCGAGAGGCAGGACTGCACAGTAAGAGTTAACAGACTTTTGTTCCGTAAAACAATACAAGTGCGTGCACTTACTCACTCATATCCACTTATCAATTCTGTAAGTACACCGCTAGGCGACAACAGCACAATATGATTACTACTATTGTTTGACTGCATGACCGTTATGTAATTTGAAACTAATACAAACCTTATTACGACATCAGAACAACCTGTCGACTAAAGTACATGTTCATTCAGCATTATTCGTAACATTGTTGTCATGCTCAATGTAACATAACACTTTTGTGCCATTATTTTTAAACTGCATTTTGCTTGAGAATATTTGGAATACTGAAGACATCTGTTGACATACAACATGCTCAAACTACCTGCAAATACATATCCAGGACCATCATGGATGTTTGTTTTAAATAACTCAACTTCAGTAAAATGTAACATAGAAGTACATATGTTCACACATACGCTTCATATGATTACAAATTACTGATGCTTCACTTTGTAGAAATCTGTAACTTTCTCCTGAACTTTGGCTGTACTTACAAGCTCAATTTCGCCTCATACAGACAAAGCAGTGCATAAGCCCTTTATCTTATATCACTATATTTTCTGAGACACATACAACTGAGCATGCAGCTTCTAAGGCATAAAGTTCATCAACCTGCTTCTTCGTTTGTTAATTTCTTATATTCCATGTAAATGTAAATCAGTCTTGAATTACAAATACAATAACAATATATTAATTCCCTTACAGACTATAGTTTTAGTTATCATATGAGTTTGTTTCAGTGAAATATCTTGATGATAAACTAAACCGTCTTTTTTTGAATACTTGTGAACTTAAACAACCGAATATGATTAAATAGATATTGACTGTGGGTGTAGCTAATGACATAAGGGGTTGAAAACTATATACACATATACTGGGTGCAGAAAAGCGTAGAGTAAAAAGGTAGTACAGGATATAATAATAAATAATAATAATAATAATAACAACAACAATAACAACAACATTGGTCCAAGGAAAAGCGTCAACCGAGTAACCATGGTTTTTTTCCTTCAGGCCATACCCGATTTGCTTAAAAAGGCCTGCCCCTTCTTCACACAGGGATGGAAGTGGTTACCTCACTTACACGCATCAATCCCAGAGAAGAAGACTACCAAAAACCCTCGGTAGGGGTAACAGTTACCTAGCAATCAGTTGTCCAGTTGGTACCAAAGAATATTAAGGCATATCACAACCCTGCCTGGGCATTACCAGCCAGGATACCCAATTTCCCATAGTAACTACTGCCCTGCCGAGTCCAACCCAATCCAAACAATTTCCTTCTGGGAGGGGCTGAGATGTTCGGTCTGGCATACTTTTCGTAACATCAGAAGTACCAGAGTGCTAAGGATCCTCAGCACCCCCACCAAGGTAGCTGAAGGAGTCAGAACCCCTCCCCTAGGAGAGGCACTACAGGATAGGAACAGCCAACTAGATGTGTCAACATTAAATCTGTCATGTTAGAGGCTCTAGATGTGAAATCTGTTTGTGGCATACCAGATATAAACAAAGTACATTCTTGTACAGTTATAGTCACTGTCTGATGTGAAGCCTACTGTATAGTATAGTAATATAATCTTGTTCAATACAGTACTCGCATGTAATGGTTAGTTTCTCATTGCATACCAGGACTCACCAGTTAATTTGGTACTGTCTTTCTAATGTACAATTTCCCATATTGTTTTTCTGCACCCTGTATACTATTCCACTAAAATTTAAGGAGTTTTGGAGTTTAAATATATTCATTACCAAACTAAGAACTGACGGGAAGAATACTGCAGTATGACACTAATTACACTTTTGCTCTTTTTATACTTCAAACATGGATGCAGCACTGGTTAAGCAATTCAGTCAGATGCTTCTTTCAAATGAATTGAATAGTCTAGCATGCTCTAATGACCTCCACAGTAATTTTCAGATTTTTCAGAGTGATCTAAGAAGCTATTATGATCCAAGAAGAGTTCAGAGTTTGAGGTGAACTGTGAAATCCCACAGAACAATGTGGATTGCAAAAAAATGCATAGAATGCATGGGAGAAAGGATGGAAGAACATATGACAACTTTGTCTTGATTGAACGATTGGAAGAATCTTTTAAAAATGTAAATTATGTGAATTATGGTGACGAAAAATAACATAGTTTTACATTTTTTGTTCAACTATTGGCTGTCTTGCAATGGTACACTGCTCAATAACACAAAAATGCTACACAGGATACAAGGGAACTAGTGGCATAAGCTTTTGCTACAATTTGCTATAATGCAACAGTTGTTCAAATACTATTTTGGCTGCTGATGTGTTGTAATACATGTTAAAATATTTTAATAGTGTTCAAACAAAGGAAAATGTTATTTTCAAACTTTTTCATAAAACACAGTGTTCTGACATAAATTCAGTTGAAAAAAGATTGTTGATGTAAATCATTTGGATACTTAAAATTACATCTGACATCAGTGAGCTTAACTGCAAAGCTATTGTGCAAATAACACTGCACTGTTTTACCTTCACTACAACAAATAGGTAATGCATTAGCAGTGTTGTTACTCTACTTCACAGAAACACTTTCTTTCCCTTATTAAACTTTACTATTAATAGTGGCATAGCATAAGGGTAGACTTTGAGACTGAGTCTACCTAAATAAATTGCCAAGAAAATGAGTAAATTTTTAAACATATAAATAAAGACTGCCTCAAACAAGTGATGAGAAACTAATCAATACAACCACCTTCACCGCTGCTTGCCCCAGCTCCTACTGCTACTTCATGTTGTATTGTAGTGCTGTGTATTTAGGCAGCTTCGAAATCTCATGATGCTTCAGCAAAGTCGAGTAGAAACTGGGATGCCTGAGCGAGTGCAAGTCTCATCAAGAGTGGACTTATACAGCTTTGCCCACTAAATTTCGACCTCTCGTTGTAGCAAGACATGCCTGTATTTTGTTGTGCATTAAGGGCACAAAGGCAGCAGCAGACTTAACATGTTTAATGAGGTGTTTAGTCTCTGTGTACCTGCTCTCTCCAAGGTCCGAAAACAGGATAATAGTGGTTGGAGACAAGGGTAGGACAAGGCAGTGTAATAAACATTTCATTCCTCAGTTATTGGTGAACCAGCATTATGTGAGTGCAGTACAACATTAATTTTACACAAACCTATGTATTGTTTTCATTGTATGCATGCTTTTTTTGTTTTTTTTATTTATTTTAGAAATATGGACAATTCCGTCAATTTAGTGGATTACTTATTAAAAACTCAGCAACAAAGGCAATTGTTTTAGAGTTATTAGAGTTACTTGGTGAACAATAATTGTGATAAGGTGTACACAAGAGACCACTAAATTATCACGACTAGTGTTAACATTGCCTGTCACTACAGCCAGCAGTGAACCTAGTATGAGCACGCTTAAAAGAATTAAAACATATTTGAGGAACTCTATGAAAAACCAAAGACTCTCAAGTTTAGCAACTGAAAAAAGTTAAGTGAAATGTGTGGTGACCATACTTTTAAAGGACGTGTGATTGACATCTTCACGGAGAAGAAAAATTGCCAACTGGAGCTTAGATATACACAAGAAAATCTAAGCGAGTACCTACATTGTTTTCATGATTTACAATCATACAATGGTTTATCAACACTTTGTAAAGTTACACCTAATGCTATATTTTATAATCTAGGTTAGTTTAAAATGTATGTTCAGTCAATTTCCGCAGTAGTGATGCTAATGACTACTAAAACAACTAAATCTAAATAATAATAATAATAATAATAATAATAATAATAATAATAATAACAACAACAACAATCGAAGTGATATAGAGAATTCACATTATTTTATGAAACACTGATGTGTGGGAATTTGCGCATCATTTAAAAAATTCTAAATTCACTTTTTAAAGTCTAGTATACCCAGAACGCAGTGTCAAGCTATGCCACTATTAGCTATATTTGTGGCAGTGAGTTGCTTTGCAACTTGTATGAAGTCTGAAGTGAATGTTTTATCAATATACTTACTGATGTGATCGATGGACCCTGCACAGAACTTGCCAAAAAATTTCTTTGCTCCTAGAGCCCTAAGATCCTGAATTACGAAAGGCCACAAGTGAAGAACATTATTTCGAGAAATTCGATCCCGCTTCTCAATAACAACCACTTTTGCGCCCAACAGCTGAGCTTCTATAGCTGTTCGGAGGCCACAAGGTCCTGCTCCAATGATTAAAACCTAAAAACAAATAAAAATTCATGCTTGTTACTTTATGATTTCACTTAATAGCTTTCACATGTATTCCAAAGTTTGATCTCTTGTTTATTTTCATAAGTTTACACATTTATTTCTTGGTTTAAAGACAGATAAATTACAGTGTGATATATGATTATTTTCTTCAAATTCTCTCACTGCAAAAAACATTTAGTTATTTAAGTTCTGTAAACGTTCCAATTCCTTATCAAAATAAATAATAAAGCCTGAAGATATAGATATATGTATATACTGAATTTATATAAATATTTAGATTATGCATTTGATTTGTATTAGTATGAGGTAAAGTAAAATGTGATATGTAAAGTTTCATTCAGCAAATTTTTTTAAATCAACATAATACACTCAAATGCAATCAACAAAAAACATTAGCCAATCTCTGTGGAATAGCTTGTCTGCCTAACATTCACAAGGTACCAAGTTCGAATCTCAGTTAAGGTGTCACCTGATAAGTTTTTTTTGGAGGGGCAGGTAACTCTAAACACTAGGAACCCCGGCCCATTTGAGCATCAGTTCAACAATTTCATCCATTCATCATCCAATATGACCTAATGCAGCTAAAGGACATTAATTATGCACTATACTAATAAAGAAAGTGATGTATTTCCTTACAAACAACATTTTTGTGGCCAAGCTGTAGGAGAGTTTGGAATTTTGATAAGGTAAGCAAATGGTACTTTGTTAGCTACTGCATAACATATTTTGTCCACATTATGTAGAAATTACATTACTATGTTAATGTTACTGAAATTTTAATTAGAATCTAGTTGAAGACATAGACTGAATACCATTCATTATATAATACAAACACACAAATATTGTGAGTTTTTGTTTTCTAGAGGTTAGGTCTAGAAAGCTTTGAGAATTTTCCCTACCTAGGTATAATAAATGAAAATTATACGGTAAATTTTTGCTTTACAATTTAATTTAAAAAAATATGGAAGTACTCAACTGTAATGAAGTCTATGTTGCTAATTTTATTTGTATTATTATATTATTGGGAGGTATTGAGTTTTTTTAATTTATGGACGCTCTAACTGCTGTGGTCGTTAGCGTCCCATTCTATATTGGGCGTGAAAGACTGATTATTTTACTCAGAGGCTTCTTTATCAGGCTTGAGGTTCTTTTACATGTCTTAAATCTATGACATGGGACCACCGGCTTTACTTCCCTTCCAAAGGAAGCCATGCTAAGGATTTTTATGCCTGAAAAAAATCCATCATTTTCCACCGGATTTGATTGGGAGGTATTGTCTGCTTGTTATCTGAAATATTCCAATTGCACATATTTTTTGTGTTCTTTGGTTAATATGTATGAAGTAAAGTTCCACTTTCTGTGTCAGTTTTAGTTTGAAAACAAGGAAATTTCCAGAACAAGTTGCAGCATAACGTACAACAAAAACTAACTTGCTTAAAATGTCACACAGTTCTGTATTACACTACCAGATTAAGGAATGCATCCTATGTTTTTTTTTTCCCCCCATTTGGCACAGAAATCAATGTAAAGCACTTTTACTTACTCGAGTGTTTGGGCAGGCCTTTCCTCTGTTGTAACACTTGTGACTTGCTCTCTTGTCGAATTTTGCCCATAATGCTTGTGCCTTCCACGAATGTAATTTTGCCTGTAACAAACAAAAATTCATACACTAAACAACACAATCCCACTCTTCTACTTGAATAATAATGAATAATTTATTTGAGCACAAAGTTATTACATATTTAGAACTGCCTTCTCTATTTGGCCCTGGCCACTAAGATGAGCAGTCATTGTGAATTGCAGTTACATGTTGATACATTTAGTAGTTCTTGTATTTATTTTTATTTACATTATTTTTCCTCTTTTAACCGTCCATATCCATTTACTTTTTACTTTCATTAAGTATTTACCCATATTTTTACAGTTTTTATCTAAAATTGTATATCTTTATTCCTATTCATTCCATACCATAAACTTTCTTTTCTCCAAATCTCTGTTTCTTTGCATTCAAATATAATATGCTGTATATCTTCCCTTCCCCCGCATAATGGAAATTCACCTTGTGCATAGCCGTTTCGCTTCCCTTTTAGCCTCCATATTCCTGCCCTTAACCATGCTATACCTCCTCTTTCTTCTTTATTTGTGTTGTCAACATATTTCTCTCTTTCCCAGTGTTTTTTTATGTTAACAAAAAAAATCAAAGATCTCTTCTCAGTTATCTGACTAAATAATTGTTGTATCTCGATGTCCTCAAATCTTCTTCTAATACTCTTCCAAAAACCTTTGTGATTTACATTTCTTTTCCTCCCATGCCATTATTCTCAAGGTTATTGCTTAGTTCATTTACTCAGCCCGTATTTAAGCTAGTTTCTTGGTATTTTAGACATTGTTGTAATAAATTATCGTCATCAGAATTCAAGATCCTGTGCCAATATTTCAAGGCTCTCTCCATAACCATAGATCAAAAGGAATGGCCAGATTACTTTGCAACCTTATATGCTTGTGAAAATGCATTAGAAGGTGGGGAAATCCAAAAAATAGAAAATAATAATGTAGAATTATTGGACAACAACATTACAGAGGAGGAAGTAATGAATCAGATTAAAAAGATAAAAAGAAACAAAGCACCTGGAATAATGGTATACCAGGAGAATTTATCATAGAATGGTGTAGAGATTTGAATCGAATGAAGGTGATAACATCACTGTTTAATTCTATATAAAACAAAGGGTACATTCCAGAAAATTAGAGGAAAGCAATAATACAACCGATATATAAAGGGAGAAGTGATATCGATAAACCTAATAACTATCGGGGCATAGCACAGGGAAAAATTTTCACAGGGATTTTAGCAGATAAGACTCCAACATTGGGCAGAAAAATATAAAATTTTGTCAGAATTTCAAATGGGCTTCAGGAAAGGAAGACAAACTGTAGATAATATATTTGTTATAAAAATACTAATGGATAAATATCTCAAGAATAAAAGAGGAAAATTGTATATGGCCTTCATTGATTTAGAGAAGGCCTTTGATAGAATAGAGCTGAAATTATTGTGGTACAAATTATTAAAGAAAGGGGTAAGTAACCAAATGGTGACTACTTTAAAAGGTTTATATAGAGATAATACTTTCTGTGTAAAATATGAGGAAGGGGCAATAACTAATGAAATACACCTAGAGAATGGGTTAAGGCAAGGATGTAAATTAAGCCCAATTTTATTTATCTTCTACTTACCTTCCTGGCATATCAAGTTAAATAAAAAAAATCTATTACATTGCATTCACATGACTTTCTCTGCTCACACTTCTGCAAACTATTCTTACAAAAGCTTATTCTTCTATCTACTTCTTGTTAACTCAGATAAACCTTCATTACTCATTTTGTTGTAGGTATAAGAAGAATACAATAAACTAAAGTGATCATCACATAAGACAATAGCTTTGAAATTTGCATAAACATGAAAAGAAAGAAAGAGACAAGAAAACAGAAGAAAGAAAAAAAAAAGAATATCAATTTGCAGTTGACAAAGTATAAAATATTTGAAAATCCAAAACAATACCAAAGAATATCTCGGAAATGGTTAATGTCACAAAAAAGTTTGACAAATTGTATGCTTACGAGATCTAAACTTTTTGTATAGTAAGATTTTGTCTATCTTTTACAGTTTACCAATTATACAAAAGTGGTTCAGAATGAAGAGGTATTCACAGGCTATTTCCAGGAAATTCAAGATACATGAAAATAGCTTAAACATATGCAATTTTAATCTAAACTGTTAGAGCCAGTTTTGAAAAAATAAAAAACAACAAAACATTTTCTTAGTTTAGGGTAGGAGGATATTTTTTTCTTCAAAATTGTGTTATATCCAAGTCCTGAACTTAAATACCAATTTTTGTATTTAACCGACTTTTTGAGTTAGCCGTTCACACACGCACATTGGCCTTTTTCTAAAAATTCTTTATTTGGGTTCAGGGGCCTCAAAATGTATTTCAAGCAAATCATTGATATTCAAATTTTTGGGTGGAATACAATACTAAGTATTGTATTGTAACTCTTCTACTTACTATAAGTACATAGTAGAGAAAGTAAACTTACACCCACCTCCTTGGTGTAGCATAATATCCAGAGGTTCTAGGTTAGAAACTAAGTTGGGGTGAGTTACGTCTTAAAGATTTTTTCAGCATTTTCCCTTATTCTCAGATGAAAAAGGTAGGTAACTAAGCTGTATGAACTCCAAGCTTATTTGAGCATCATTTCATCTATTTATTGTTGAGTATGAAATATTCAGTTAAATGTTAAAATTACAGAAAAAAATACTCTCTAGCTGGTTATATTAAGTAGATGTCTGGACACCTTGTTCCCTCATCCTGCCTATTTACAACAGATCGTATAACTAACCCCAATAGAAAATAAACAGAACCATAAACTGAGCCATTATAAGAACATAGGCATCGTTGAGCTTAAAATAATTTTTTTCACAGCCCATAATTAAGGGACTTTGGGACCCAGCTCTGTGATTTTAAAGTATTACGTTTAGCAGATTTTTACTTTCTCTACTACGTATAGTAAGCAGGGGAAGTATTGTATTCCACCCAAAAATTCGATACAGAGATTTCACCGGAAATACATGTTTTGAGACCCCCTGAATCCAAAAAAAGCAGTTTTGGAACCATGTACGTGTACATGTCTGTCTGTGAACAGCATAACTCAGAAACAAACAGTCGGATATAAACACCAAACTTGGTATTTAGGTTCAGTATCTTCCAGAGATGAGACACAAAGGTTTTCAAGTAAATCCCCCCCAGCCCAGATTACCCTTTACATGGATCATTTTTCGAAAATTTTAATTTTCTCAAAAATGGCTTTAACGATTTTGATTAAAATATCATATGTTTAAGATATTTTCATGACAAATAAAATGTATGTCTTGAATTTTCTGGGAATGTCTCCAAAAGTATGCTTCATTGTGAACCACTTTTGCATAACTGGTAAACCATAAGAGATAGACAACATTTTACTACACAAAAAATGTAGATCACGTTAAAATACTCAATTTATGTCATATACGTTTTTTTTTGTTGAGTGAACCATTTTCGAGATATTGCTTGTTATTCCCTTAAATTTTCAATACTTTATTTTCTCAAATGGGAATTCGTTATTCAATTTTTTGTCTTGGATATGCAAAGAGCATTAATCTGTGGCAACCAGCTATTAAGAGATATGTCTATGCTTAAAGGCTACTGTATTTCTATATCGCCCTTGCAAATACAAAACAAGGGGAACATAGTACGCCTTAAGCGGTAGTCAAATATGTTTAGAACTGGTCGCTATGTGTACAATGTAATTCTCTTTGCATGTCAAAAGATTGTTTCTGCAAATGTTTATCTCGATTAATATGAAATAGATGGAGAATAAGAGTTTGTACAAGAGTAGAGAAAGTCAGTGAGTGTAACACATCAGATTTTTTATGATTGTCATGAGTATGTCCTGGATTTTTAGGTCCTGTTAGCCTGCATTTTAGGTTTTAAGCATCCTTAAAATAGCTTTTTTTTTGGGGGGGGGGTTTTCTTTGTGGGTCATTATTACCAACATCAATCATTTTCTGTTTTTCTTATTTATATTAAGCTTATTTCACAACAGTACACTTTATCAATAACCATCATAAAACACAGAATATAAGAATAATTGTGTGGTGTGAATGATTTCCCCTTATCACTTTTGTTTTTCTTATTTTAGTAAGATTTGTTTAAAAGTACTTATTTCACAAGAGTTTACCCTATCAAAAACTACTTACCACACACAGAGTAATTTACACTGTTTCTTTTTCTTTCTTTTGTTGCAGTAGATAACTACATACATGACCAATTTTCTGGCATGAATGATTTCCTATTATCATGAAGTGCATCCTTGTAATAAGGAAAGGTTCTCTCCATAGAACATAGTGTTTTTGGAGCATAAGTCGATGCTAATGTTGCAGGTTCTAGGGTTAATTCTCCCTGCAGTGCTGAACAAATCAGACCTCAAAGCCAGGATTGGATTTCATTTATTCCCTGAAACTTTGAAGAACATGCAACTCCACTGGTCCAGGTACTTGCCCATGATACCCAAAGCTTCTCTGAGTGGCAGGGCTACACTTCCCAAGCAGAGAATAGCCCCTGGTAAGTATTTTTAAGCCTTTATATATCCAAGGGAAGCAACAGTGGGTGCCTCAAGTAAATATGTATTTATCATCTGTAGAACTGAAAACAGTGATTTAGGACATTTTAGGTATCAACCCCTCATTTAGGCATTTTATGAAATTCATATATTTAATTCAGGAAGTGTGAAGCACATTTTCCTGAAAATGGTTTGTTAAATGGCAAGGTTAAAACCTAAGAATCCAGGCTCTAATGTTTACAATTTCAATTACTATGAAAATTAGTTTCCAGACATTAAAAATTTAAGAAACGCTTTACACAAAACAGGACGAATCTTGCACTATTGAAATACTACTATAAATATATTTTACTTAGTTTTAAGCTTAAAAGAACCTGGCTACTTATTAGTTAATCATGCATTCATTACTGAGACATTATTACTTTATCTACCATATACTTAGTAGGTAGAGAAGGAATTGTATTCTACCCAAAAATTTGATACCAATGTTTCACCAGAAATACATGTTTTGAGGCCCTGAATACAACAAAAAATTGTTAGAAAAAGGTCTGTATGCATGCCTGTCTGTTGTGACTGTGAACAGCATAACTCAAAAATGAAAAGTCGAACCATCACCAAACTTGTTATTTAAGTTCAGTATCTTCCAAAGATGTGACACGAAGATTTTCAAGAAAATCCCCCCGCCCCAAACTACCCTTTACAGCGAAAAGTTTTGGAAATTTTTTATTTTATAAAAAATTGCTCTAACGATTTTGATTAAACTACCACATTAAATATTAGAGATAATCACATTACAAGTAAAATATATATCTCTTGAATTTTCTGGTAATAGCCTGTAAAGTCCTCTTTATCTGGAAGGAATTTTGTATAATCTTGTATAACTGGTAAACTTTAAAGCAAAGACGAAAACGTACTACACAAAATTTATTTCAAACAACTTTTTTGTGGCATCAGCCATTTTCAAGATATCCATTATTAATGGTTCAATTTCTTCAATAATTTGTTATTCTTTTTAAGTCCCATGATTTTCAGTTGTTTCTTGTGATTGCATGGAAACAGTATGGAATTTTAAAGTCAGCATATACTGTCCAGTTCTTAACCATTTGACTATCACACTTCTCTTTGTATCATAATGAAATGTGTAATGTAGCTATTTTTGCAAAGGTTTCTCTAGATTAAAATGAAATAGATAGAAAAATAAACTTTCATAAGAGTAATTTGTATACCTATTAATAAACTACAGAGGGCAGATTTTTTTATACCATTTTAATCCAAATAAACTTTTGCAGAAATAGTTACAATATAGATACAAAGGGAACGGCGATAGTCAAATGTTTAAGAACTTGATGCTATTATACACTGGCTTTAAAATTCCATACTGTTTCAATGGAATCATGAGAAACAACTGAATGCTGACAGGACTTTAAAGAATGGCTAAGTATGGAACAATTTGAGCCATTAATAATGAATATCTCGGAAATGGCTGATATCAGAGAAAAAGTTATTTGAAATAAATAGTGTGTTTTAAAAGGGATGTACATTTCTTGTGTAGTACGCTTTTGTCTATCGCTTAACGTTTATATGTTATACAAGATTACACAAAATTCCTTCTGAATGAAGAGGATTTCAAATGCTATTCTCAGAAAATTCAAGATATGTATTTTATTTGTCATGTAAATCTCTTTAATATATGATATTTTAATCAAAACCGTTAGAGCAATGTTTTAGTAAATCAAACATTTCCAAAAATGTTCCATGTAAAGGGTAGTTTGGGATAGGGGGATTTTCTTGAAAATTTTTGTCGCATCTTTGGACAGCGACATTATACATACTGAACTTAAATAACAAGCTTTTCGTTTTTGAGTTATGCTCTTCACAGACGCACACATGTACCTTTTTCTAAAATTTTTTTTTTGGATTCAGCGGTCCTCAAAACATGTATTTCCGGGGAAATCTCGTTATCGAATTTTTGGTAGAGAAAGTAATAAGTTTTGGTTAGATTTAGTTCGCATATACATTAATAAACGATAGAGGGTAGAGAAAGTCATAGGAATGTTTCACATCAGATTTTTAAATTAGGTTACTGTAGACCTCAAATGGTAAAAGGCAACAGGATGAGAGAACGTTCACCCTTACTGTCGCTTTTTGCTCCACGTTTAGAAACTAAAAAGAGTATCTTTCATTGCAGACGTACACTCGCACAAAGAAGTAAACACGGAAAATAGAAGCCATCCATAATTATATTAGACTCATGTTCCCAATTCTTGCTTTCGAGCGATCGGTTGTGGTACGACTTGAGCCTCTGTTATGGCTACTGTAACAACGTGAACCTTATATTGCCACGCCTTCGTGCGAAAATGGCATAAATCCAAGTGCTGAAGGCTTCAGCTTTCCATATTTACATTTTGTGCGAGTGTACGTGTTCTACAAGTTGAAACGCACACGCCGAATTTCTCTCGCGCGCAAGGATTTGACAATAGTCATTTTCCTTCTAGCTCCCCGATATTTGATGACATCTAGATATATGTTCTAAGCTTGGCCTAATTTCAGGTGCCCATATTCATGATCTGTTCTCCTGTACACAGCGGATAGTTTAGAAGGCCAATTCTATGAAGATGGCTGCGCAGATAATAGTAACTAGTGATGAGATGAAAGATTGCAACTGATGATTTTCGTGGTAGTTTTAGAATTATTCTTGGATTTCGTGGAATCTGTATCATGTAGGCTTTTTCTTGTTTTATACAGAGATATAACTACAATTTATTTTTATTTTCTATACTATGTAGGTTATATACTACCTATATCAAGTAGAGGAGTAGCATTCCAATCAAAAATTCGATATCCAAATTTTAAAGTAAATACTAGTTTTGAGATATCTAAAAAGATATTTTTTGGGGAAATATCTGCGCGTGCGTCTGTGAACAACATCTAACTCAAAAACGAAAACTTGGTTAAATATCAAATTTGGTATTTAAGTTCAGCATCTTCCAAGGATACGACATGAAAATGTTCAAGAAAATCCCTCACCCCATACTATCATTTACATGGAAAAAATATTCGTTATGATTTACTTTCTCAAAAAATGGCTAGCAATTTTTATTAAAATACGTATGTTTAAAACATTTGCATGACAGAAAATGTATGAATTTTTCCAGAATAGCCTGTGAAGTCCTCTTCATTCTGAATGACTTTTATATACGTAATTGGACATCGTAAGAGATATACAAAATCTTACTACGCAAAACATATAGATTTCGTTAACGAGCACAATTTAGATCAGCTTTTGTGACGATGAGATATTCTTTGCTATCGGTTTGAATTTTCGAATAATTATGCATACTTTCTTCATGTTTTCTCGTGGTTGTGCAAAGAGCATGGAATTTCACAGCTATCACTTAGCGAACCGTTTTTACTTTCTCTACTACGTATAGTAAGTAAAAGTATTGTATTCCACCCAAAAAAAATCTGATGTGTTACACTCACATGACTTTCTCTACTCTTGTACAAACTATTTTTACAAACGCTTATTCTCCATATGCTTCATGTTAATCGAGATATCGATCTTATTTATAATTTTCTTGTAGATGCAAGGGGAATATGGTAGGTTTTAAGCGCTGGTTGCTATGTGACGCATTCCATTCTCTTTGCATGTCCAGAACAAAAAAAAATGAATAACGAATTTGAGAAAAAGTATAAGTATTGGAAAATTTAAGGGAATAACAAGCAATATCTCGAAAATGGTTCACTAAACAAAAAAAATGTATATGACATAAATTGTGTATTTTAACGCGATCTACATTTTTTGTGTAATAAAATTTTGTCTATCTCTTATGCTTTACCAGTTATGCAAAAGTCGTTCACAATGAAGAATACTTTTGGAGACATTCCCAGGAAATTTAAGATATACATTTTATGTGTCATAAAAATATCTTAAACATATGATATTTTAATCAAAATCGTTAGAGCCATTTTTGAGAAAATTGCAATTTTCGAAAAATGTTCCATGTAAAGGGTAATCTGGGGTGGGGGGATTTTCTTGAAAACCTTCGTGTCGCATCTCTGGAAGATACTGAACCTAAATACCAAGTTTAGTGTTTATCTGACTGTTCGTTTCTGAGTTATGCTGTTCACAGACAGACAGACAGACACACACACAGACAGACACACGGACATGTTTCCAAAAATGTTTTTTTTTGGATTCAGGGGGTCTCAAAACATGTATTTCCGGTGAAATCTCGGTATCGTATTTTTGGGTGGAATACAATACCTTCTCTACTTACTATACGTAGTAGAGAAAGTAAAAAGCATTTTTGGAAACATGTCCGTGTGTGTGTGTCTGTGAACAGCATAACTCGGAAAGAACAGTCGGATAAACACCAAACTTGGTATTTAGGTTCAGTATCTTCCAGAGATGCGACACGAAGGTTTTCAAGAAAATCCCCCCACCCCAGATTACTCTTTACATGGAACATTTTTCGAAAATTTTAATTTTCTCAAAAATGGCTCTAACGATTTCGATTAAAATCTCATATATTTAAGATAATTTTATGACAAATAAAATGTATATCTTGAATTTTCTGGGAATGTCTCCAAAAGTATTCTTCATTGTGAACGACTTTTGCATAACTGGTAAACCATAAGAGATAGACAAAATTTTACTACACAAAAAATGTAGATTGTATTAAAATACACAATTTATGTCATACATTTTTTTGTTTGTTGAGTGAACCATTTGAGATATTGCTTGTTACTCCCTTAAATTTTTCAATACTTATTTTCTCAAATGGGAATTCGTTATTCATTTTTTTGTCTTGGATATGCAAAGAGTATTAATCTGTGGGAAAGGGAATGGTGCTGCACCTAGCAACCAGCTATTAAGAGATATGTCTATGCTTAAAGGCTACTGTATTTCTATATCGCCCTTGCAAATACAAAACAAGGGGAACATAGTAGGCCTTAAGCAACAGTCAAATATTTTTAAAACTGGTCACTATGTGTAAAATTTAATTCTCTTTGCATGTCAAAAGATCGTTTCTCCAAATGTTTATCTCCATTAATATGAAATAGATGGAGAATAAGAGTTTGTAAAAATAGTTTGTACAAGAGTAGAGAAAGTCATGTGAGTATAACACATCAGAATTTTAAAATATCTGACTATCGCTTTAGCCTACTGTATCATATAGTGAAATGTGTAACGAAAGTTTGTAGTACATAAGAAGAATAAGTTTTTGTAAGAATAGTTTGCATAGAAAAGTCATGTGAATGCAACACATCAGGTTTTTCTTTTTACGATATGTTTGATTCATACGGGAATTTTGTAATATATCGCGATTTGGACTAGTTAAAGCACAAAGAGCAGTCACTTCACCAAGAGAGCACATTAAACGTCTTTTTAAACGCCTATTATTTTCTTATTCACGTGGAATAAACCCAATAAACAGCACAACCGTCGGGTTTGTTCCGCCTGACTGCTTTTAGCACCTTAGATATGGTAATGTAATTTTGAAATAAACTGCAAGCTTTTGTGAGAAAGATGTTACTTGCATATTTAAATGTATTTCAGTAAGCCTCCTTGGGAATCATTTTCAGAACGGGGATCAGTTTTACTAGCCCCAATAGTGCTAGTGACCCCGATCGATTTGAGCCCGCTACTCTAGGATACGACCGCAAACTGGTCAACCACCCTGCAGATGGTGGCGACAAAAGGGCGTAAACCATGTCAAGAAATGGTTATACGTCACGTTCCATCGCGTTGAAAAGTTATGTTCATTTGTCTGAGTACCTAAGAGATGAACATTAGGAAACAAACCTATGCATCAAAGTTTGACGCGGCTGAGGGCAGGAATTGTGCTATTGATGACAAAATCAAGCATTTCATTGCAAATGTTACCATACAAAGCTGGCTTTAATGGGTAATTGAAAATGGATTAAATATGCGCACCAGATTAAATCTATAAATCACATGGCCATAAGGCGCGGCTGCAGATATAATTAGCTGCGAATCAATTCAATTATTGCTTTTTGCTACAAAGTCGTTATGTTGCGGGTTATTTCACAATGATGATTTATCTATTTTACTTTCTCTAACCTTTACTTAGTTTAGAGGAAGCAAACAAAATATTCGATATTCGGTACTTCACCAGCAACACTGAACACAGGAAGGGAGAGGGAGAAACAGTACGTTGCATTCATATGACTTTCTCTACTCAGGTTTCTACAAACTATTTTTACAAAAGCCTACTCTTCTGTCTAATTCTTGCTAATAGAGATAAACTTTCATTATACATATGTACATTTCCTTGTACATTTGTGGATATAAGAAGAACACAGTAGGCTAAAGCGATATTCAGATTTTTAAAAAGCCGATCGCGCGTGATGGCTTTGAAATTCCATGCTCTTTGCATTTCCGAGAGAGAGAGAAAACCCAATAGCGATTTACCACTTGAAAAAGTATAATTCAAATCAATAACCAAAAATTATCTCGAAAATAATTAACGCACAAACAAATTTATTTAACATAAATTGTGTGCTTTAACGAGAATACATTTTTACTTTCTCTACTACGTATAGTAAGTAGGGGAAGTATTGTATTCCACCCAAAAATTCGATACCGAGATTTCACCGGAAATATGTTTTGAGACCTCCTGGATCCAAAAAAAAGCATTTTTGGAAACATGTCCGTGTGTGTGTCTGTGTCTGTGAACAGCATAACTCAGAAACGAACAGTCGGATAAACACCAAACTTGGTATTTAGGTTCAGTATCTTCCAAGGATGCAACACTAAGGTTTTCAAGAAAATCCCCCCACCCCAGATTACCCTTTACATGAAAGATTTTTCGAAAATTTTAATTTTCTCATTGATTAAAATATCATATGTTTAAGATATTTTTATGGCAAATAAAATGTATATCTTGAATTTCCTGGGAATGTCTCCAAAAGTATTCTTCATTGTGAATGACTTTTGCATAACTCGTAAATCATAAGAGATAGACAAACTTTTACTACACAAAAAATGTAGATCGCGTTAAAATACACAATTTATGTCATATACATTTTTTTTTGTTGAGTGAACCATTTTCGAGATATTGCTTGTTATTCCCTTAAATTTTTCAATACTTATTTTCTCAAATGGGAATTCGTTATTCATTTTTTTTTTGTCTTGGATATGCAAAGAGTATTAATCTGTGGGAAAGGGAATGGTGCTGCACCTAGCAACCAGCTAGAAAGGGATATGTATGTGCTTAAAGGCTACTGTATTTCTATATTACCCTTGTAAATATATATTCCCCTTACATCTATAAGAAAATTAGCAATAAGATAGACTCTACTAATGTTTGGATTCAGGTGTCTCAAAACATGTATTTCCGGTGAAATCTCGGTATCGAATTTTTGGGTTGAATACAATACTTCCCTACTTACTATACGTAGTAGAGAAAGTAATAAATTCTGCAGGTCTTTCTGATTAAGAATATTCTTAATGGTTTTTGATTTGTTGGAAGTTAATATTTTTTAATTCAAAGTATCGGACTTATGAAGATGAAGTTTAGTCATACATTCAGGAAGATATGTGAATATATATATATATATATATATATTATACTAAGTTAATTAAACCCAGAACTCATACACTCCTCGGTCCCCTTAACAGAGCTAAACTTTTCAAAATCATTTTAAATGTGATTTGGAGTCTTGCATGATTTATAGCAGATCTGTGTATGGGTTTTGGAAAAAATCTTTCACATTTTTTGGAGCTACGTCTCTGAAGTTTTTAACACAAAAGATTGTTTCTTACAATTTTAACGTAAGAGGTTTAATACCGGATGAACAACAATATCCAAATATGATACTTCGCCCTTTAATATTTCAATCAAGATGACATTTAACGAAGTTAATGTCGCAGCTGCACTTATATAATAAAATCGCAAATGTACGCGTGACGTTTAGTTTCAGATGAGTGCGAAAACCTTGCTAACATTATTATTTCGCATATTTTGCGAAATAATCCTGAACATCGTGCAACCGTTCGCCTATACATAGAAATTTTGGAGGCACTGCATATAAACTCTCTTAATTTTTAATCGATATCATTCAAATCTGACATGTATCGACACTTCAAACTCTCATAATATGCAACATTTCAATTGCTAGAGTAGCGGTTTACAATTGTTTCACGAGGGTTGACGCGGTAAAGCGACACTATTAAACTCGCCGCAATAGCGAACGCTTCTATAAATTACGTTTTTGCCGCGCAAGACCTAATTTGACACCCTCTGTGGGCTGATGGTTTGAATGGAGGACATTCGAATCAGGAGGTTCGGGGTTCGATTCATGACTGCAGGATGGGGAATTTTCTTTAGCCAAAATTATTCCCTGTCCTCTATAGAGTCCGGAGGTATGAATGAGACTGTATATGGAAAAGATTACACTACTGCCAAATTGAACACAAAATTAATCCCGTAAAAACTCTGATGTTGCAACCACGCGACCTTCTCTACTCACTATAATTTACTTTCATTTTTATTCTGCAAATAATTGGTAAAATCAGTTTGATTTTCTGCTCCTTATTAATGGCGATAAATGTTTTCCTCCGAAATGATTTCGATACACTTTTGTTGTACCTAAATAGAAGCACACGGGACGCTAACGACAGTCATAATATATAGTTCGCTATATGGATGCTGGACTTGATATTTTAAGATGTTCTGCATGACTAGATTGGGGGGGGGGGGAGGACATAACATTTGAAGTGCAGTTTAAATACTGGCAAGTTCCAACAAATAGGAAATCTCTCGTAAACGGCTGCAACTGCAAAAGTCATTTTACACAATTATATATATTTCCGGTTTTACAATGTACAAACATTTTTCCGGTACCCAAGACTACAGTTCTTAACATCGTATTACTTTTCTCCATTCTTGCCAGTTGGACCATAGATTTTCCTCAATTTCCCAATCCATCACTGTCCCTGAAATTCCTCCAACCCACGTGCTATGCGATCCTCCTTCCTGGTGGCGTCCATTTTTCATCTTCCATTCTTTTAGCGTGCCCATAGCATCCGCTAACTCTTATGGCTTCGTAGTTGTACAAAACTGAATTAGAAAGAAGGGGGGCCTTTACAGGCTATCACGGAAATTCAACATTTACGTTTTATTTCTCCTGTCAGTACTTCATGCATACAATATTTAAATCAAAATCGTTAGTATTTTTTTAGAAAAAAAAAATAACGCAGCATTTCCTACACAAGAGTTTGGGGTGGGGAGATTTTGTGGAAATCTTCATATCGCATGCTTGGAAAATCCTTAATTTAAGTACTAAGTTTGATATTTATCAAGACTTCGTTTTTGAGTTAAGATGCTCTCACGCACAAACTGATCTTTTTTCTAAAATGCTTTCTTTGTGTTCAGGGATCTCAAAACGTGTGATTCCGGTCAAATACCCGTATCTAATTTTTGTATGGAATGCAATACATGCATCTTCTAGCTAAACTCAGTCAGTCAGTCAGTCAGTCAGTCAGTCAGTCAGTCAGTCAGTCAGTCAGTCAGTCAGTCAGTCAGTCAGTCAGTCAGTCAGTCAGTCAGGTAGGAATTAACTCTTTTAAGGAATACTAGAACAGTTTGCGATTAATTTCTGGATAATCAAGTCTTTATTTTGAGGTCATTTTAGTAGCAGCTGTTTTTCTTTCTTCACGTATACAGGGCAAGAATTGACCGCGTAACCATATAAGTCATGTAGCGGCTAATTTATTCATTAAAGGTGTTATCTCTAAGTTTTTATATCCAAAGAAATAATAAGACAGTGAAAGCTCCTCATTCACACACCTACAAACAGAACACCTTCTGCACTAGGGAGCCCCTTGCAAAGAAATTAAATCACCGCACGTATATGCAATGGGCTTCAAAGAATTGAGCGAAGCTGCGTGTTTCAATTAGTCACTAACCAGCAATGAGTCACTCACTGCCCGACATCCTTACAGATCTCACAGCGATTATCAACTCTGATGTCAGACCTGAGTTACAAAAAATAATTGTTCCGAATGCCGAGAAGTAGAATTCTGGTGAAGAATGTAGAATATTCTGGTTCAGTACTACCACAACTGAGAAACAATAAACTCCCAGACCATGGTGCTTTCAGTCAAGTTATGTGTTTTAGTGACATTACACACTGATTAGCGTGAATATATAAACAAAAAATCTTATGTGTTACACTCACATGACTTTCTCTACTCTTGTACAAACTATTTTTACAAACGCTTATTCTCCATCTACTTCATGTTAATCTTACTGCTAATTTTCTTGTAGATGCAAGGGGAATTGGTAGGCTTTAAGCGATAGTCAAATATTTTAAGAGCTGGTTGCTTGTGAAGTATTCCATTCTCTTTGCATGTCCAGGACAAAAAAAATGAATAACGAATTCCCATTTGAGAAAAAGTATAAGTATTGGAAAATTTAAGGGAATAACAAGCAATATCTCGAAAATGGTTCACTCAACAAAAATAAATGTATATGACACAAATTGTGTATTTTAACGCGATCTACATTTTTTGTGTAGTAAAGTTTTGTCTATCTCTTATGGTTTACCAGTTATGCAAAACTCGTTCACAATGAAGAATAGTTTTGGAGACATTCCCAGAAAATTCGAGATATACATTTCATTTGTCATGAAAATATCTTAAACATATGATATTTTAATCAAAATCGTTAAGAGCCATTTTTGAGAAAATTAAAATTTTCGAAAAATGTTCCATGTAAAGGGTAATCTGGGGTGGGGGGATTTTCTTGAAAACCTTCGTGTCGCATCTCTGGAAGATACTGAAGCTAAATACCAAGTTTGGTGTTTATCTGACTGTTCGTTTCTGAGTTATGCTGTTCACAGACAGACAGACACACACACACACACGGACATGTTTCCAAACATGCTTTTTTTGGATCCAGGGGGTCTCAAAACATGTATTTCCGGTGAAATCTCGGTATCGAATTTTTGGGTGGAATAATACTTCCCCTACTTACTATACGTAGTAGAGAAAGTAATATGTGATGCATTCACAGGACTTTGCTTACCATCATCAAATTCACATACATCCCGTATGTATTATACTACTAATTAAACGCGACCTTCCTTACGTTACAACATATTGCTTTCTCTGCCAGCTACATAATAGGTAGAGAAAGTATTGCATTCCATCCAAAAATTTAATACCGAAATTTCACTGGAAGTACATATTTTGAGATCCCTTGAATAAAAAAAAATCTGATGTGTTTCACTCACACGACTTTCTCTACTCTTGTACAAACTATTTTTACAAACGCTTATTCTCCATCTACTTCATGTTAATCTTACTGCTAATTTTCTTGTAGATGCAAGGGGAATTGGTAGGCTTTAAGCGATAGTCAAATATTTTAAGAGCTGGTTGCTTGTGAAGTATTCCATTCTCTTTGCATGTCCAGGACAAAAAAAATGAATAACGAATTCCCATTTGAGAAAAAGTATAAGTATTGGAAAATTTAAGGGAATAACAAGCAATATCTCGAAAATGGTTCACTCAACAAAAATAAATGTATATGACACAAATTGTGTATTTTAACGCGATCTACATTTTTTGTGTAGTAAAGTTTTGTCTATCTCTTATGGTTTACCAGTTATGCAAAACTCGTTCACAATGAAGAATAGTTTTGGAGACATTCCCAGAAAATTCGAGATATACATTTCATTTGTCATGAAAATATCTTAAACATATGATATTTTAATCAAAATCGTTAAGAGCCATTTTTGAGAAAATTAAAATTTTCGAAAAATGTTCCATGTAAAGGGTAATCTGGGGTGGGGGGATTTTCTTGAAAACCTTCGTGTCGCATCTCTGGAAGATACTGAACCTAAATACCAAGTTTGGTGTTTATCTGACTGTTCGTTTCTGAGTTATGCTGTTCACAGACAGACAGACACACACACACACACACGGACATGTTTCCAAACATGCTTTTTTTGGATCCAGGGGGTCTCAAAACATGTATTTCCGGTGAAATCTCGGTATCGAATTTTTGGGTGGAATAATACTTCCCCTACTTACTATACGTAGTAGAGAAAGTAATATGTGATGCATTCACAGGACTTTGCTTACCATCATCAAATTCACATACATCCCGTATGTATTATACTACTAATTAAACGCGACCTTCCTTACGTTACAACATATTGCTTTCTCTGCCAGCTACATAATAGGTAGAGAAAGTATTGCATTCCATCCAAAAATTTAATACCGAAATTTCACTGGAAGTACATATTTTGAGATCCCTTGAATAAAAAAAAATCTGATGTGTTTCACTCACACGACTTTCTCTACTCTTGTACAAACTATTTTTACAAACGCTTATTCTCCATCTACTTCATGTTAATCGAGATAAACATTTGCAGACTCTATCTTATTGCTAAGTTTCTTGTAGATGTAAGGGGAATATATATTTGCAAGGGCAATATAGAAATACAGTAGCCTTTAAGCACATACATATCTCTTAATAGCTGGTTGCTAGGTGCAGCACTATTCCCTTTCCCACAGATTAATACTCTTTGCATATCCAAGACAAAAAAATGAATAACGAATTCCCATTTGAGAAAATAAGTATTGAAAAATTTAAGGGAATAACAAGCAATATCTCGAAAATGGTTCACTCAACAACAAAAATGTATATGACATAAATTGTGTATTTTAACGCGATCTATATCTTTTGTGTAGTAAAATTTTGTCTATCTCTTATGGTTTACCAGTTTTTTGGTATTCAGGGGGTCTCAAAACATGTATTTCCGGTGAAATCTCGGTATTGAATTTTTGGGTGGAATACAATACTTCTCCTACTTACTATACGTAGTAGAGAAAGTAATAAGCTTCCGTAAGATTAGTTTGTACACCCACTAATAAAGAATAGAGGGTAAAGAAGGTCATGTAAATGTAACACATCAGACATATACAATTTTTTTCTTAGGAATTATTTCAAATTAAGCAAAACGCGCTTGCTACACGCGGAGTATTCATAATAATCTCTTACGATGGAAAGAAAAAAACTGTCACAAGACTTTCTCTACCCAACATTATAACTTTTGCAAACTATTCTACAAAACTTTATTTTTCTACTTCATGTTATTCGAGACAAACGTTTACAGAAATGGTTCCATTAAACATTTTGTTGTACGTACAAGGGGGATATTCGAACGTTTAAAAGCGGGTTCCTCTATGCTGAAAGAATATGGAATTGCATACTCTTTCCGTTACATCTCGAGAAACAACTGAACGGTGACAGCACTTAAAAATGATAACGTATTCAAACCAACAACGAATATCTCGGAAATGGCGGATGCTACAAGAAATGTATTTGAAATAAACTTTAGATATTTTAGATATCTACATTTTTTTGTGTAGTATGTTTTTGCCTACCTCTTATGATTACGAACGTGTTTATAATGAAGATTATTTCCAAAAATTCAAATTATACATTTTGAGAAAATAAAAAATAATTAAGGATTTTTAAAAATAGCTTGGGTAGAGGGATTTTCTTGAAGATCTTCGTGTCGCATCTTTGGAGGACCGTACACTTAAACGCCAAGTTTGGTACTTATGGTTTCATTCTTGAGCTATGCTGTTCACAGATACACACACCTGAAAAGGTATATTTTCGGTGAAATCTCGATACAGAATACAATACTACTTCCTCTACCTGCTATAGAGAATGCCTATGCTTGTGTTTACTGCATAAACATTATTTTGCTAGTTCCAGCTTTCCTAAGGACACTAAGTACCCGCTGTTGCCTATTAGGTAGACGTCAGATCATTACATCGAACTTCAGTGACCCTTGTTTACAATCCTCTTCACTCGAGCAGCACAGCACTAATGCTGGACGTGCTAACTTTGCACTAACGACTGGAAGCCAAGTTGGTAGTGTAAAGTACGAGACAATGTATGGTTTCAAAGCCAGCATATAGCGATCCGCTTTTAAAATATTTGACTTTTGCTGCAACCTCCTGTATCTTCCCCTCTTGTACACTGGCTTCCATTTATGCCGTCCCCGCAGCTTTGGGAGGCATCTACTGTTCTTCACAGGTGAGTATGTATAACAAGGAGGAGGTGCGTGCCTCTGTTTACATGCAGTGGCGTCCTGTTTTACGTGCACAGTGGAGCGTGAGCGTCACTAGGCTCCCGTATATAAGGGCAGACAAGGCCTCAGAGCCCACTCTCTCTCTCTAACTGATCTTCAAGAATTCACGTCGACACGAGGTGCCACAGATACACAAGGGTGGGAATGCGTGTGCAGATAGCTAGGCTCCTGACTAATTTATGGTGGGATTATAATAATGGGAAAAGCTAGTCGCCCATAATTATTTAAATAGTGAATAAACTTCATTTATTAAGGGAAAATTGCAGTGTATTTCTTAAACTTGCCTCACCCACTATAACCTGAGAACTAATAATTAGACATAGTTAGGAATGGAATACGCAACAACCGACGAGCACCAATAGCCGAGGAAGAACACTGCCAAAGACCACATCAACCCAAGGAACGACGATTTCCCGCTACAAATGTCGCCCAACGACGATTTTCCCGCTACAAATAGCTATACTCATCATCACTTACATATAACTATGTTTAACTAAATAAAACCCTGTTTTATACAATTTCTCCATGAAAAAGTATTTTATTGACAATATAATGTAAAACAAAAATTATACTTTTTACTCTCAAATAGGACAAATTTACTAGACATTTCAATAAACCGTCCACTCTCCATTCTTGTCCAATACCTGATTTAGTCGCCTAGGCACTGAATCACTCGTCCCCCTCTGGGAACACTGTCATGAAATGTGGAGTAATATGTATTTAGTCAGAGTCCTTCCAGCACCTAAGTGACAACATTTTCTACACAATAAATTTAGAGCACGTTAAAACACCAATTTATATCATACACATTCTTTTTGTGGAGTGAACCATTTCCGAGATATTCCTTGTTATTTGTTTGAATTTTCCAATACATACTTTTTCACAAATTCGAATTCGTTATTCGTTTTTATATGTCCTGGACATGCAAAGAGAAAGGAATGCTTCACATAGCAACCAGCTCTTAAAATATATGACCGTCGCTTAAAGCCTACCATATCCACGTTGTTTCCACAAGAAAATTACCAATAAGATAGTTTCAGCAAATGTTTATCTGGATTAACGTGAAGTAGATGGAGAATAAGCCTTTTTAAAAATAGTTTGTGCAGAGTAGAGAAAGTCGTGTGAGTGTAGCACGTCAGATTTTTTATATAAAAATTTAATGGCGTGGTAGGTCTTCCAACTGTCAACACGTCTTTATTCTCGTCTTTTCACCTGGAGAACGGTGTCTCAAGTATATTACAAACCATGTCATTAACTGGATTCATTTTGCAAATACAAACGATAATGGAATTAATGTTCTTCCACACAAGCCGTGTGTTGAACAAGGTTTGGAAAGGACGTTACAGACGACTGAAAAATCCAATTCCATCGCCGGGATTTGAACCACGGATCTCTTGATTTCCGTCTGGTTGCTCTACCATGGCAACATGTCGGTAAGACATTAAATTCCCCAACTGATTCTCATATTGCCCGGTAAACCACAAGGAGATCTCAAATTGTATTGAGATGACACCCCAATGCTGTAAGTACTGAAGTCCCGGGCACAAATTACATCCACAAGCCACTTGTAAACATTTCACTCACGATAGGAAAGCATGATTCTGAGTGTGAGTCTGTATATCTCTCCCCCTGGCCCCTAGGCAAGCATAATTCACAGTTGGAAAGGACGTGAAAAGATTCTTACCTGTTGAAACCATCCTAGCACTTACAGGTTTAAATCGCAAGCAGGAAAAATGTTTGACGTCACGTTGTCATAGCAACCATGTAAACTAGAGGGAGAGACAGTGTTTGATAGGCGTATTCCTTCATATCTACAATGCCTTCGTTTTATGCCAAGGCCACAACCGCCTTATATGCGTATCGGCTGAGACGGCAGTGACCACGGTATTATGCCACTGCGCAGAAGCGGCGCAGAACGTGTCAAGGGTACGTTTATCAGCTGTGAGCTGTCTCAGTCGTTGCTTTGTTTTCGTGTTGTGAAGTGTTTCGACAATACGTGTGTTGTGTGAGACTTCCTTAGGAATGACATTCTCTTATTACTCCATGGAAATGCCTGGCAACAAATTCATGCTTGAACAGCGTATTTTTATGTACAATGCATACGTGAAAACTGAATCATGTAGTCAGGTGTGCAGACAATTTCAGCAGCAATTTCCTGGTTATCCAGTTCCGGTAGAGACACTGTGAAATGTTTGGTCAATAAATTTAGAACAACGGGATCGTTAACGCTAAAAATAAAGTTTATAGGAACAATTCTCACACCTTAGACAAACTTAAGGACAATATAAAAGCAGAAATTATGAACATTACGCAAGAAGAACTTATGCGTGTGAACAGTAATTTCATCCGACTATGTCAAGAATGTCTTCGTGCAGATGGAGACCACTTTCAACACTTATAACAAGGTTAGTACTCATTACATATATGTTACTAACACTGGTGGGTAAGTAACACGGGAGTTATGCAACGGAAAACCCCGCATTATAGTAGACTGTGTGCGGAGCACGCATTCGCGTGATCTGCGGCCTTGGCATAAAACGAAGGCACTGTATTAAGCAGTTGGTTAGAGAGAGATACAGCATACACTCCCTCTGACGGGTGTCGTTTCCCTTGCCAACCTGTCGCCTGAGAATGGACAAACTTGTGAAGCATTACAGACTGCAGCGAAAAAACATTCCAGCAGCCCAGCTTCTGGAAACAGCTAGGCTGAGAATTATCAAATAAATATTTGATTGCGTAATTCTTTAATTTTTAAGCGCAAAGAAGGTGACGGGCCCCTTCACTCTCTTCGCCCCAAAAAGTACCACTATTTCAGAGTAAAAAGTATAATATTTTCAGTTTGGCATTATGTTGCCATTAATTTTTTTTGTGGAGATATTGTGTAGAACATGGTTTTATTTAGTTATATATTATTTTAGCATTGCCATTATAAGTGATGAAGAGTAAAGCTATTGCTCAAAGTTACATATTCATATGTGAATGTCGTCCTCCGTGGACTAGTGGTACCGTGCTACCTCTAGTTCCCAAGGTCGCGGGTTCAAACCCGGCGGAGGGCCAAAGATTTTTTCGGGGGTAAAAATCCTTAGCATGACATCCTTCTGAAGGGAAGTAAAGCCGGTGGTCCCGTGCCGTAGATTTACGACACGTAAAAGAACCTCAAGCCTGATAAAGAGGCCTCTGAGCAAAATTACCGGTCTTTCATGCCCAATATAGAATGGGACGCTAAGGAACATAGCAGTTAAAGAGCGTCCATAAATAAAACTCAATTTAATTTTAATTTCATATGTGAATAATCTAGAACTGTGCAAGTATAATAAGACGCCACTGCATGCGGGTAAAGGTGAACAGATACACTCTCCTCCTCCTCCTCCTCCTCCTCCTCCTCCTCCTCCTCATTTCTATACATATTCACCTGTGAAGGCCAGTAGAATGCCTCCCAAAGCTGCAGCGAAGGCATAAAAGGGAGCTAGTATACCTACAACGAAATATGTACTGAAACCATTCTGCAAACGTATACCTCGATTAACGTGAAGTAGATAGAAAAATAAGCTTTTGTAAGAATATTTTGTAGAAGAATGGGTGGGGAAAGTAATGTGAATGTATCACATTTTTTATAAGTAACTGATACTAAGGTTATATAATGGCCTACACTGAAGCCAGAAGTAACATTTTTACTTTCTCTAGTACCTACCTAATTAGAGGAATTATTGTATACCACACTAATATTCGATATTGAGATTTCACTATGAGTACAGTCATGTTTTGGGCGTCCATGAATCCACAATACAGCATTTTTAGGGGAAAAATCTGATGTGTTACACTCACATGACTTTCTCTAATCTTGTACAAACTATTTTTACAAACTCATATTCTCCATCTATTTCATATTAATCGAGATAAACATTTGCAGAAACGATCTTTTGACATGCAAAGAGAATTACATTTTACACATAACGACCAGTTCTAAAAATATTTGACTATCGCTTAAGGCGTACTATGTTCCCCTTGTTTTGTATTTGCAAGGGCAATATAGAAATACAGTAGCCTTTAAGCATAGACATGTCTCTTAATAGCTGGAATGGTTCACTCAACAACAAAAATGTATATGACATAAATTGTGTATTTTAACGCGATCTACATTTTTTGTGTAGTAAAATTTTGTCTATCTCTTATGGTTTACCAGTTATGCAAAAGTCGTTCACAATGAAAAATACTTTTGGAGACATTCCCAGAAAATTCAAGATATACATTTTATTTGTCATGAAAGTGTCTTAAATATATATTTTAATCAAAATCGTTAGCCATTTTTTCAAAAATTAAAATATTTCGAAAAATGTTCCATGTAAAGAATAATCTGGAGTGGGGGGGATTTTCTTGAAAACCTTCGTGTCGCATCTCTGGAAGATACTGAACCTAAATACCAAGTTTGGGGTTTATCCGACTGTTCGTTTCTGAGTTATGCTGTTCACAGAAACACACACACACACACACACACACACACACACACACACACACACACACACACACACACACACACCACGGACATGTTTCCAAAACTGCATTTTTTGGATTCAGGGGGTTCAAAACATATATTTCCTGTGAAATCTCGGTATCGAATTTTTGGGTGGAATACAATACTTCCCCTACTTACTATACGTAGTAGAGAAAGTAAAAAATCAATGTGTATGTGCGACAGAGAGAGAGAGAGAGAGAGAGAGAGAGAGAGAGAGAAAGAAAGAAGAACATAACTCAAAAAACGAAAGATCCAAACGACGTACAAGACCAAATTAGAGAATAAAATGTGCCTTTCCAACGAAGTAAAGGACCAAATCTCTAAAATAAAATGTGCATTATCATCCAAATTATCATCCTTATGAATCCAAATTAGATAAACATGTCGTGCCAAGCAAGCTCTTACCTATGCTCGTTTTTAAGATCAAAGTTTTCCTACAGACTGCAAATGTCTCTATCTCCAAACTGTACGTTTCGATGATTGAACTATCAATGGCTGATAAACAGGCGTAAGTATACATTCCTGTCATAAGCATTAAAGCCAGGACCACTCCCAATCCCTCGTTAACAGTCAGTTGGCGTTTGGAGACAGTGCTCAGCAGAGCGTGTTTACCTCCCCGTCAGTGACTCATGTTTACTGTTATTTACATTCTTTGTCTTGACATATGGTATGAATGTAAACAACTTGAAGCCAACTGCTTAAGAATTCCTAAGTCAGCCGATAAGTTTGAAACAAAATAAATAACACATTTTATGTTATCAGCAGTATATTAAAGGGGAGGCATGTGGGCCCAAGTAATCCACCAACTCCCTTCACCGGCGTCAGGAAGGAAACCTCCGAGTCGTCGATTGCGAGGAAACACGCTGGCTGAAGCACACACCGTAAATTGTGTTAAATTGTTTCCTAAGTGTCAGTCACATTCTGTATACGGTTTACGACTTGTGGATCAACCTGTGTGCGCGTATATAACATGAGACAAGTAGCATCCTCAGGTGCCGGAACTGGTGCAGATGAATTCCTGCCGCCCTCAATAAACTGCACGCTTTTATTTTTCTCTCTTTTGTACGAGCAAGAAAGGCCGCGTGTTTTATGGTTCTTACCTTGAGCTTGGGATAAAACTGCGGAAACACAGTCGGTTTAATGCGTAGCAACTCGCATAGCTGTCGGTGATGGCCGAGGATGCTCTTCAAGGTGGAGGCGCTGCAAAACTGGTCGAAAACGTCCGATGCCAGAGCAATCTCCTGGGGGACAGGTTGCTTCCTGTATTCCATTGTCATCAATCATTCATCCTGCAAAGTAAAACGAAAGGTGTGAAAATTAACAAGAGACGAATTTCCTTGTAGACCTGACAGTACTCTCTCAATGCTGGTTTCAGCGAAAGAGTAAACGCTTCTCTAAGATTACGTAAATAACTTCTATGAAGATGCACATTAAAGAGAAACAATGTTTTAGGCGTTGTTTTGTTAGTTTACAAAATAACTGAGCTTTTCTTTCGGGTTTTTGGTTTCCTGTTTACGAACTGCCTTTAGGATTATTACATGCGTTTAAAAGGCTAGATTAGGAAGCGTGATAAAACATGCTTTAAATACTTTTTAAAAAATCTTAAGTGCAACGCTTACAGGACTTTCTTTACCCATTACAAATTCACATAAAATGATTTCAAGCTATGCTGCAGGAACTTGATTAAATACAACATTCAGCTGCTTGTATTATAAATCGTAGTGACGGGCTCACGTAAAAAACAAAACAGAACGCAAGCTTTCAAGCATGTTTCGTAAAATGTAAACAAATGTAAACAAACAAGGAATAATTTGCAAACGGCTAAGATGAATAAGTTGACATAAATTGTGTACTTTAACGAGCTCTTAAATTGTACTTTGAGCAAATGTTTGTCTGTGGACTCCCACTTACTCAAAATTATAAAAAAATGCAATCCTTTTCATGACCTGAAATTTGTTTATAACGGGAGAGCAAAGAAACTACGAACCGGCTGCGGGGTGTTTTTCCACTAGGCGTGTGGAAACATAAGGCACTGCTGCTATAAACAAGGTCACACTGTTGACGTGGTTTTGCTCTGTGGTGCAGTGCAGTATTCAGTTGACGGTGATGTGATGTAGTTCAGGTATTACGGGTTATTTATTATTTTGTTCTCTACTTAGTCACGAAGTATACTATGGCCCAGTGTATGTTTTCTACTGCACAGCGTGTATTTATGATTCGTATGTGTTAATTCAGTCACCTCGCCGAGTGAAAGTACGATTTGTAGAAAGATTTCCAGGTGTAAAAGTTCCAGGCCGTACAACCATCCATGAACTTTACAATAAATTTCAGGCCACAGGAAGTGTTCAGGCTAAGAAATCTAAAAGAGGGCGTACGGTTCTTACAAGAAATATTGACATCGGTCATCGTTTGGAGAATTCCCCCCCCCCCCAAATCACTTAGGGCGTCTTTCACGACATTTCTTATAGCTCTGCGCGAAGAGCTACCAAATTGCTGAAGTTAAAACCATATAAAATAACTGTGTCATATGATATTCAACCAGGTGATCCAGTAACTAGCCGCACATTTTGTGAGTGGAGTCTCAATAGTGTACACAATGGCGAAATAAAACCATATTTAATATTTTTCACGGAGAGACTTGGTTCCACCTTTGTGGGTATGTGTGTACACAAAATAGTCGTTATTGGAGCTCTGACAAACCTAATATTGTTCATGAAGTACCCCTTCATGACGAAAAAAATTGTGTATGGTGCGCCATGAGCGGAGAAAGAGTTATAGAGCCAATTTTTTTGCAATCAACATGGGTAAATACAATTTTGCACCTGTTTTTTTAGAGAATTAACACACAGGGAGCCTGATTTTGCCTTTTTTCAACAAGAGTCTCCAACAGCTCATGCGGCCAATATTTCGATGAGAACAATTGAAGGTGTGTTTGAGGGCAGAATTATTAGTAGAGATTTGTGGCCCGCTCGGTCCCCCGAGCTAAACCCCTGCGATTTCTATTTCCGGGGTAAGTTAAAACAAGGTGTATAGGACAAACCCACACACCCTGGAAAAATTAAAACAAAATATTCGCCATGAAATTGCCAGTATTAACTACGCCGAGTGATGGACAGTTTCCTAAAGAGGTGCCAAAAATGTATGGACAACGACGGTGGCCAGTTTCAGCATCTCCTTTCATAAAGTTGGTAAGTATAGGCTTTAAAAGTAGTTTTAAAAATGTTGTATGGTTTCATCCGCGCCTTTCTATGATAGCGGCACACGGCAACGAGAGCCGAGGACGGGGACAGGAAAAACACCGCGCAGCCGGTTCGTAGTTTTTTGACTCTCTCTGTACAATGGTATTTACTTGCTGTGATCGTACCGCGCGTTACAGTGGTTATTACGCTAGCCTCTAGTTCCTACAATCATGGGTTCGAACATGATGGAGGGCGCTTGATTCTTAGAACGGGTTCCTTTAGAAAAGTGAAGCTGTGCGATATTTATCTGCATGTAAAGCAGCCCGATTCTCTATTTTCACATCTAGCATCTTCCTAATGCCATCTAGCACACGTTGAGCTATGAGCTAATTACTCATCACTGCGGGATCTAGTGGCAGATGGCAGGTACGGCCGAAAGTCTCGCTAGGGGAAGTTGAGGTGACAGGTTTGGATGATGTAAAGGTCTAATTAAACTGTTTAACATTGTAAAGAATGACAATGGAATTCCTGAGGATCGATTACAAAGCTAATAACACAATACCGGACTTCGACACACGTTGCGTTGCCTAATGTTTTCTTGTCGAGGTCATTGTATTGCCCCAGTCACAGCGACCGACCTTCAAGACGTTGGCCTCCGTCCTGACTTTTGTTTTCCTTTACTGTTCGAAACAGCAGGTAGACTTTATGTAGTCAGCTGAAGCTAAGTTAACGACCTTCGACATATCCTTGTATGCCAATTAGATATAACGAGCGAGATGGCTTGGATGGTAGCGTCGCGGTTTCAATTCGGGTTCAAATTTCGTATTCCGCTCATTCTAACTAGCTTTTTTCATGATTTTTCCTGAGTTACCACATAATTACCGCCCACAGAACAAAGTAAATACAAAATATGCTACATAATGCGACTATGCTACATAATGCGACTACCGCTATCGTCACATTATGTCACAAATTGCATATTTCAATGAGCTTCACAATTTGCTTGAAGTAATCTTTTGTTAATCTCTTATGATTTCCAAGTTATCAGCCTTAAACGCAATACAAGACACGTTCTCTACCAATAGTATTGTAAACGAAATATATAATATTGTTACCATCCTTTATAACTTAGAAAAGTCACTCAATTTCATATGGATACCATCTCATAAAAACATACTCGGTAATGAAAGAGCTAATACTGCAGCAAAACTACCAACACAAGATACTGATATCAAAATACCTCTCCAAGATGCAGTCACACACTTTAAGAAGAAAATACACAAAGAATGGATGAACAATTCTATAAGTAAACTTCATGATGTACGTGGAACTTCAACTCAAGAATATCCAATAAGACAGCTACAGCGGCAAAACCAAATTGTAATATCCCGACTACTAAACTGACACACTCTTATTTGTTAAATAGAAGCTCTCTACCAATTTGTGAAACATGTAAAGCAGCATTAACAGTAATACATATTATACTAACATGTACACCATTTGAAAATCAACGTACACTCAGAAAGTAATTATTTTTCTTAAATTAATTAATATCCATCAATACATTTAACCAAATTGTAACCTGTATGTATACATAATGTGCAAGTATTATACTGTAATTCAATAATTTAAACAACTGTACATGAAAGGTCGTGATAAAACCTACGAAGGTTAAAACGACCCTAAATAAAACTTAAAAAAAATCATACAAAATCCAATCATAATCGCAGCCTGTTCAAAGCTACTTCAATGTATTCTTATATTTAGCGTGATAATATGTCAAACATAATATGTTACTTAAAATAGCTTAACCCATTTAAAAAAAATCGTTTTCCATGAAAAGGGTAGTTTTGGGGAGGGGGAATTTCGTGAAAATCTCCTTGCGTCGGATTCTCGGAAGGTTTGGGCTTAACATCAAGTATGGTATGTATCTGACATTAATTATTATTATTATTATTATTTGAGTTATGCTGTTCTCTCCCTCTTTCTCTGGGTTTAGGGGGACATTAAAACACGCGTTTTTTATTTCTCTATATAGAACTTTTGGATGAATTACAATACTTTCTCTACCTACTACAGGTAAACAGCAGATAAAACAAAAAAAAACTAAAAACGTCTCTAGTGTTTTTTGGAAGAAACAATTATACTTCGTGGCCACGTAATGAATCATTAAGTAACTCGATAAGAAGTGACAGAAGATTTGCGAGACTAGGATCTCATATCTGGGCACGCTCCAGTTCTTGCCAAACTGTGTTCAATGTCATCTAGATAGTGTGTTGTGGTGTCATGTTCGCAGGCCACACACACACCCACCATACAATCCCCGATTTATTTGCCAAAGACTGGAGCCGTTTCGTCTACAAACACAGCTACTTCAACAGCCACCTGTCAAGGATTGTTTACTTAAACGACGCGGTGACTGTACTTGGTACATGTGTTTGATAACACATGTAAGTTCTCCTTTATAAATTTATGGTTCACGAATGAAGTTCTGTTTCATAAACAAAGAAAAAGACTTTCAGCATTCATTTGATAAATTGATGTTGCAAGAAAATGTCACTGCGAAACCAAATCAAAATTGCAGTAAATGTTTATAAAATGTATTGCAAATGGATTGTAAAGACAAAGACTATATTTGGATCAGACTGTATGCGCAAATATTTCTGTATTTATTTTTGTGGTTTAGAAACAGATTTAATATCTCTTAGATATTGGCAATGAAGGCAATTTTACAAGATTTGTCAATGAAGAGATTAATAATAGCACAAGAATCTTAATTGATCACATGACCAGATTAACATGTATTTTGAGTGAACCTAATCAACGATGAAAAAAAAACAAGATTTTTTTTGGATGAAATATTATGTTTATCGCATAAATCAACACAAAGGAACAGGGTCTATCTCCCAAAGAGCATTGTGTATCGTACATTATTAATGTGAAACTGCAGGACATATATGTTTCTGTTGCGTACCGCTGTAATCAACCGTCACACTGATTTAAATAGTTTCCACGTGCTCTCAATTGACTTCCTTCTCAAGTGAGTGCACTGAAGCCTGGCAATAAGATTAAAACGCTCGTTTTCGAAAGTGACCATACATTATAAACGGGAAGCTTCCCGGAACCTGGGCACTAAATTGAAATTTTTATTTATGGACGCTCTTTAACTGTTTTTCGGTCCTTAGCGTCCTATTCTAAACTGGGCGTGAAAGACCGGGAATTTTGCTCAGAGACTCCTTATCAGGCTTGAGGTTATTTTATGTGGCATAAATCTACGACGCGGAACCGCTGGCCTTACTTCCCTTCCGAAGGAAGCCATGCTGAGGATTTTTAACCCCGAACAAATCCATCGTCCTCCGCCGGGTTTAAGGAACCCGGACGTCCCTTCTGTTTGTTTTCCGTTTCCGATCATATAATGCTGTGTATCTGCCTTCCTGTAGCATTTAGTCAAGAAGGCCGTCATCCTTAACAGCCGCTAGAGCTCTCTCTAGTCGCAGATTTGGAAAAACAAAACCTGGATGACATCCGGCATCTGCACGTGTTTCCATTCTCAGTTTCGTTTATGTTGTCAATAGTTTCATTTAGTTTAAGAATCCTAAATGTAACTATCTCTCTTTTTAAAACAATATTTACATATTAAATTTCAAAGATGGCGAACCTGCATTCTAATGGAAAGAAATATCATTAGTCGTTTCTGAAGAATTGATAACCAATGCGCAGAATCTATTTACCGCGAAACATTGCACGTTTTCCCGTTTCAGTCTTCACTTCGTTGTGAATTAAATCCCTATAAACATAAGAAACGTATGAGTTGTAATTATCTAATTGAGGTTAGGAGCTTTCCATTCCCGGTTCTCGATTGATTAAGCATAACGTTCCCGTTCTGGTTCTAATTTCCGGGCAATTGTACACCAGGCTTAAAGCGTTTTAGTGTATTTGTAAGTACCAACATTTCCTGTATGAAGCCTAAATTCATCCAACTTGTGATTGATAATTTGAAGATTGTCGAACTGACCCGGAAACTGTCGCGGCAACATGAAGCTACACGTGCCAAAGGTATTGCATCCGGAGACAGCCCCAAATATCCAGCAGGCTACTTGTAGCACGGCAAATGAAGTTTCAAACAGGATGGATGCATACTGATGCACAGTTCCTCTCTGACTGAAATAAATACAAAACATGCTTGGGGAACATCTAATCGCGTGAAGCGTGGTAAAGAAATTAAGAGTTTTATTTATAGACGCTTTTTAACTGCTGTGGTCCTTAGTGTCCCATTCTATATTGGGCGTGAAAGACTGGTAATTTTACTCAGAGGCCTCTTTAACAGGTTTGAGGTTCTTTTAGGTGCCGTATATCTACGACACGGGACCACCAGCTTTACTTCCCTTCCTAAGGAAGCCACGCTAAAGAGTTTTACGCCCGAAAAAATCCATCGCCCTCGCTGGGTTTGAACCCGCGGCCAGCATGGTAACCACTACGCCACGGAGGATGATTTGAAGCATAGTGATAGATACACTCGTACTATTTATTTCTGGACCCTAAGGCCTATTTGCACTGAAACATTTAAAAATACGATCGGCCTGTATGACTTTTACGTTGTGTTATACCTACTATACCCTGGAAGGAAAAAGGTAATATGTAAAACATATTTTCAGTGGCTTTAGTCATCTTTCAACTAAGGTCTAATAAAAATCGAATTGCTACTTGCATCTAATCGACCTATTCCATCAGCGCTGTGAAGCAATGCATTTCTACCTTGACATTTGGTATTGCTAACAGAATGTAAAAACTTGTAAACAACATAAAAAACAATAATTTCGGCAACAACCTTGTTGGGTGAAGGGTCCTGAGTGTAGCCTTGAAAGAAACACTGGTGCCGAAGAGTCATGTACATCCAAGAACAGTCGTACACATTGTAAGCTGGGCTGATTAATCTGCATAAACACTTTACACCCTGTAGAAAATTAAGAGAGTGATCGATATGTGTAAACACAAAGTATATTAAAGACCACAATGCAATGTTGAATTAATACTTCCTGTTTCAGTTACGTGATTGCATTCCCCTGGCAAGTTTTCCTTTAACTTCATACGAGAAACATCCTGCAGGATTTATTTTCACAGTTCCTGGCGATGCTCCCTTTTTGGAACCCTATTTCGGTGGAATCCCTGAGGACAAGAGTACGAATTGCATGCTCAAGTCACTTCGTTTCTTATTCTACATTCCGCACAAGCTACACTGATCTTAAATGCAATAAAATGCACAGCTCCTGGGGCGAATAAAGGCATCTTCTCGGAATTTCGAGCAAGGCTATAAGACAATACAACCCTTTCCTCTGAAACACCCACGTGAAAGTAACACAGTCTTGATAAGTAGGTGAGAAAACCATAAATTAAAATAAACAACTCCGCTTTGCATATTGGATTTGCTAATAGTAGCATGCCAAATAATTATAATAATTATACGAATTAAGTGACATAACTTACCACTGAAAAATCACTCGCGCCGTCAAGAATAGAACCCGGGTTCCTCTGCAAGCTAGACAGAAGCGATTAAGGAAAACGCTAATATGGAATAAGATCTATTTCATTTTAACCTCTACCTTTTTCTCATTCATTCGAAATTTAATCTAAGAACTGTAAACTTGGTAAAGGCTGGCTTCTAAAGCGTTTCCTAAACTCCTCACTCAAAAAGCGCATATACGAGGGCTGCCCCAAAGTACCCGATCTAACAAAGAAAACACAAACATCTTTATTTCTCTACATGGTCTCCTTTCAGCTCGATACACTTTTCCCAGCGATGTTCAATAGCTTCGATACTCTGTTTATAGTGAGAACCGTCGAGTCCTGCAAAATAGCCATCAACTGCAAACTCCACCTCTTCATTGTTGGCAAATCTTTTATCACCAAGTCATTTCTTCAACTTTGAAAACAAAAAACAGTCAGAGGAGGCTAAGTTTGGCGAACAGGGTGCAAGAGGAAGAAATTCGAACTTTAACTCATTGATTTTGGCCATGTGTAACTTGTGCATTGTCTTGATGAAACAGAACTTTCTTTTTCGCTAAATGCGGCCGTTTTTGCTTGATTTCATCATTCAAACGCTGCAATAAGTTTGCATAATACTCGCCATTGATTTCTTTTGCTTTTTGAAGATAATCAATGCAAATTATTCCACGCGTATCCCAAAAAACTGACGCCATGACCTTGCCTGCAGATGGAACTGTCTTCTTCTTCTTTGGAGCCGATTCTCCCCTTTCAATCTAATGTTTTGACTGTTCCTTCGTCTCAGTGTGAAATGATGGACCCATGTTTCATCCATGGTTATGAATCGACGCAAAAACTCGGCTTTATTGCAGCAAAACATCGCCAAATACTCTACTGAAATATCCTGTACCTGCTTTTGTTTCATTGTGAGTAAACGCGGCACCCATCTTCTGCACAGCTTTCTCATGTCTAAATTTTCAGTTAGTGTGCGATGTACAGCACTTTTTGAAATGCCTACGATGTCTGCTAGCTCGCGCACTTTCAGTCGACGATCATCCAATACCATTTTGTGGATTTTCTTCACAATTTCTGGCGTGGTCACCTCACTTGGTCGACCACTGCGATGTTCGTCTTGGCAGCTCGTACGGCCTCGCTTAAACTCTGTCACCCAATATTTTACTGTTGTAAACGAAGGAGCAGACTCCCCCAGAGTAGAATCTAGCTCAGCTTTAATATTAGTTGAACAAAGACCTTTCAAATGAAAGTATTGTATCACATAACGATGGCCAGTTTTATCCGGGTTTACAAATTCGCTCAGAGCGTTCACTATTGATGGCTGCCAAAAATTACTAAACAATGGAGCATTGTCAAACTTAAGCTTTACTGGGTTGGTACTTTCTACCATAGTCATTTATTTGAAACAACAACCGCTATTATACGTCAGGTTGGGTACTTTTGGGACTGCCCTCGTATATTAGGATAAGAATGCCATCTTATGCTTAACTTTTTGAGTAAAAATTTGCAAAACGGTGAGAAGAGGGATAAATTCGTATTTTCTACATTTCTTCAGCAATGAATTTTGAGAGTGCGTGTGAATGAAGCCGACTATTAAACTGTATATTGTCAATTATTTTAACCTAGATGGGATCCTTACGGGGGGGGGGGTTTCCAGGCCTTAATGTGTACCGTTTCAAAATTCGAACAACTCAGGAATTTTATAACTATATATTTTTTATCGTGTTGTTTCTCAGGTCTTTTACGTCTATTAGTTTATACCTTGTTTTTAAAAATACGTTTTTGTAATTTTTTCATTAAAACATAAAACAAATTTAAAAGAAAATTATTACCTGCCTAAAAATCCAGGAGGTAGGAATATTTATGAACTACTCATGGATAGCGATGCGCCAACCAAATGTTTTACACAATCGATTGTTAAACGATGGTTTACTGTAACAACCGAATGTTTTAATTGGTTTGGCATTCATATCATACGTTGAACTATAGTCGTAGCAGTGAAAACGGTTTTCATTCGAGAGTCGCACAGTAGACTGTTCTGCTTTGCTTTTAAATAAATTCGCAGTACAGACGTAAACACGCTGTTAATGTGGTCCGGAAACGGAATTTTGGCCGTAAAGATGTAATTGTTAAGTAATCAATGAAGTTAAATATTTTATTAATTGCTCGGTTTATTCATAATATGTATGGTGATGTGCTGCATTAGGTTATGTTCCCTGAAATGTAATTATAATTTTCGAAATTGGACTGACGTGCTTAAGCATAATAGCAATTTGACTATAAGTGTTTTAGTTGAGTATGAATAAATAAACACATATAAAATCCAAATATGTTATTCAGTTTTGTAACACCTTTTTTACTCCGATTTGTCGCAGCATTTTTCTCGTGTTGCTCTTTAACTAAAAATCTGATGTGTTACACTCGCATGTCTTTCTCTACTCTTGTGCAAACTATTTTTACAAACGCTTATTCTCCGTATGCTTTATGTTAATCGAGATGTTAATCTTAATGCTAATTTTCTTGTAGATGCAAGGGGAATTGGTAGGCTTTAAGGATAGTCAAATATTTTAACCGCTGGTTGCTATGTGGAGTATTCCATTCTCTTTGCATTACCAGGACAAAAAAACAATGAATAACGAATTTGAGAAAAAGTGTTAAGTATTGGAAAATTTAAGGCAATAACAAACAATATCTCGAAAAATGGTTCACCCCACAAAAAAAATGTATATGACATAAATTGTGTATTTTAACGCGATCTATATTTTTTGTGTAATAAAGTTTTGTCTATCTCTTATGGTTTACCAGTTATGCAAAAGTCGTTCACAATGAAGAATACTTTTGGAGACATTCCCAGAAAAAGAGATATACATTTCATTTGTCATGAAACTATCTTAAACACATGATATTTTAATCAAAATCGTTAAGAGCCATTTTTGAGAAAATTAAAATTTTCGAAAAATGTTCCATATAAAGGGTAATCTGGGGTGGGGGGATTTTCTTGAAAACCTTCGTGTCGCATCTCTGGAAGATACTGGACCTAAATACGAAGTTAGGTGTTTATCCGACTGTTCGTTTCTGAGTTATGCTTTTCACAGACACACACACACACGGACATGTTTCCAAAAATGCTTTTTTGGGATTCAGGGGGTCTCAAAACATGTATTTCCAGTGAAATCTCGGTATCGAATTTTTGGGTGGAATACAATACTTCGCCATCTACCGTATGTAGTACAATGGGTCAACGCCTTCTATGAATACATAGAGAAATTAAGTTTTGAGGTTGGACCCCGAAGGCCGTTGAACTCACTCTTTCATTGTGACAGGAATAACGCGAAAACCAAGGATTATGGGACATATGTTCATATGAACTTTTTCCCTTATTTTGGTGTGAGGAACCCATACAGGAAGTTTGTAAAAGTATTTCTAAAACACCCGGTATATAGGAATATTACATAGGTGATTATGATTAAGCATGACATTACAATTCATTAAGGCAAGGTGACGAAAATGCCTTTCACTCTCGAGTCATCAAATATCCAACACGCACTACACCATTCAGCAGCACATGGGAAACAAATGAATACACGCTAGAAAAGGAGTTACGCCTGCGAGTCACATTACCTCGCGAGTCGCGCTTTCGCCACCACTGCATTAAGGAATACAAGTGTTACAATTTAAATTGATTTACACAAATATCTTTAAAATAACAGATAACATTATGAAAGAACTTTGGATTCTTTAGATCTGTGGCAATTCCCGACATTCTGTTTCTTCCTAACTGTACTGATGTGGTATATTCTGCAAGGATGTGGTGTACTGTTAGGAGTGTTCTACTGGAGCTGCATACTGGCAGCTTCTTTGGATTATCAGATAACACATCTTTACTTTCTCTATTTACAGTAGGCAGGTAGAGGAAGTATTTATTATATTCCATTCAAACATTTTATACCGAGATTTCAGAAATACACGTTTTGAGGCTTCCTGAATAAAAATGTGTAGAAATGGTGTGTGTGTGTGTGTGTGTGTGTGTGTGTGTGTGTGTGTGTGTGTCTGAACACTTCGAAAACGAAAACTCGGTTAAGTACAAAACTTTGTATTTAATTTCAGCATCTTTTCCAGAAACTTCCTCCACCTCAAAACTAGTGTTTACATGGAAAAAAGATTTAGTTTCTTCGGTTTCTTAAACAGTACTCTTAACGCTTTTGATAAAATATAGTCTAAGAAATTTGCAGGATAAATAAATTGTTTATAAATGGCGAGCTTTAAGTCCAGGGGGTGATTGCTGGCTGGAAATGCAGCACAAAGGTTCACATCATCTTGTGTCCGGAAATGCATAGTTGCCACGGTAGATGGAACTAACGACATTCTCTCATAAGTTGCGTTTTGTGTGTTGCACACAGTGTAATTTAAGCAACGTAGAAGCACAATGGTCCAGGAACAAGCCGAGAGACGGCACATTTGGAGCCATTTTTCGGCGTTTGTGTGAGCATGGGTTCTTTTGAGACAGGCGGTCGCGGACTGTGCGTACACCAGATGTGGGGGAACAGATATTGAGGACATCCCTGGTACAAGCTCCAGGCAATTGGCCCGCAGGACAGTTAAACGGCTATTATCCCTATCACCTCCAACGTGTGCAGGCAGGGGTTATCACCGCCGGATTTTCCTCTCTCGGAAAGATTCTTCGCTCGTTTGTGCAACAATCCATCACCATTATGTCCTCTTCGCCGATGAAGTGACCTTTGGTAGAGATGGCATCGTCATCTGTGGGCTACAGACAATCCTCTCGAAATGGTTGAAGCGTCTCATCAGCAGCGGTTCAGGATCAATATTTGGGCAGAGATTATTGGTGACCGCTTACTTGGATCAGTTGTTCTTCCACAACGCCTAACGGAGAAACGTATCTGGACTTGCTGCAAAACCTCTGCCTCCATTGCTGGAGAATGTGCCTTTGGCAATACGATAGGCAATGTAGCTACAGCACGATGGAACGCCAGCCCACTTCCGCATTAATGTTCGCCCACACAACATCTTCCCCAGACATTGGATAGGACGTGGAGGGCCTGTCACATGGCTTACTCGATCACCGGACTTAAGCATCCTGTATTTTTACTTGTGGGACATCTGCAAAGCAGTGTGTACGGTAAGCCTGATTCTGATGTTCGTACCCTTTAACAGCGTGTCCACGATATTCGGACACAGCCCGGAAATCCATGAAGCGACGTGTGAACGCGTGCATTGCATCCCATGGAGGCCACTTTGAACAGGGTTCAGGCTATGCACTGCGTGCCAGGGCTCTTTGTTTGATGTCGTTCTTCAGTCCATCTATCGTGGAAACTATGCATTTCCGGACGCAAGGTGATTTGAACTTTTGTACTCCATTTCTAGTCACGAATCACCCCCTGAAGTTTCTCGGTGGACTTCAAATTCACCCTATACTGAATTTTCTGGAAATATCCTGCGAAGTACTCTTCATTCTAAATGAGTTTTGCACAAGCAATTGGTAAACTAAAAGAGGCAAAATCTTTCTTAATTTTTACTTTCTCTACTAGTATAGTAAGTAGGGGAAGTATTGTATTCCACCCAAAAATTCGATACCGAGATTTCACCGGAAATACATGTTTTGAGACCCCTGAATAAAAAAAAAAGCATTTTTGGAAACATGTCCGTGTGTGTGTGTCTGTGAACAGCATAACTCAGAAACGAACAGTCGGATAAACACCAAACTTGGTATTTAGGTTCAGTATCTTCCAGAGATGCGACACGAAGGTTTTCAAGAAAATCCCCCCACCCCAGATTACCCTTTACATGGAACATTTTACGAAAATTTTAATTTTCGAAAAAATGGCTAACTATTTTGATTAAAATATCATATGTTTAAGGTATTTTCATGACAAATGAAATGTATATCTCGAATTTTCTGAGAATGTCTCAAAAGTATTCTTCATTGTGAACGACTTTTGCATAACTGGTAAACCATAAGAGATAGACAAAATTTTACTACACAAAAAATGTAGATCGCGTTAAAATACACAATTTATGTCATATACATTGTTTTTGTTGAGTGAACCATTTTCGAGATATTGCTTGTTATTCCCTTAAATTTTCCAATACCTAACACTTTTTCTCAAATTCGTTATTAAATTTTTTTATCCTGGTAATGCAAAGAGAATGAAATGCTCCACATATGAGGCAGTATATTTAACACTTAAATGATTTCAGTCTAATTATATATTATATATATATATATATATATATATATATATATATATATATTTCAATAACAGCCCGCCTTAAAGCAATATCTGTAAGTAACAATATAAAAAGTATATATTACAGTCATTGTATATGTTTGTATTATTGTATACATGTGTAATACGTGAATGTATTACGTAATTTAATAATGTAGGAGTCGTGAGAGTAATAGGTTAAATGTTGCTAACTATGAGGTAATCTTGAGACAAGAATGAATTTTAAAGTTTAACAATACTACTTGTGATTCTCGGAAGCAATAATGTAATTTTAGTGAGAGTTTATAAAAATAGCCAATCAACAACCAGAAAAAGCTTAAGTTAAATAAAAGTATTCTATTGGATTAGAAATAGCCAATCAGAAACTGAAATATAGCAAAATTTACAAATCTAGAAGTCAGTTGTAGACAGCGCTCATAACTGGACGTGTTGGTTGTAGACAGTGTTCCTAACCGGACACGAGATACATCCTCGAGAAATTTAATACGCATTCGTGTGAGACGAAAATAGTTTACGTGTTTAAAAAAGTGCAAGTATTTAATAAAAGAATCTCACAGCTCTCTATATCAATGAAGTGTTATTTGAATTGTGTCAAGGATTAATAAATGTAGTGAAGTAAAAATTATAATTTGTGTCAGCCTAGATTCTTCAGCCGCATCACACCCTGCTAAGATATTAATGTCTCTAAAAATAAATACTGACGCAGCCGAGGCAAACATAAATATATAATATTTAAAGAAACAGTCTTAATTACAAAGTTAATATTTTTTAAACTTGGGGCAAAGGCCACCGGAAAGTACATTTGGGGCGAAGGCTACCGGAAACTTTTTACCGTACGTGCGGTTGCAACTACTTCAAGTTCGGCTCCCCAACAGTTGAACTACAATACAACTCCTACTTCAAATTGGCTTTCCATACGTGAAGCAACTACCTACTTCAAATTGACGCCCAAGACGTGGGGCAAATAATGTAAACAAAACTACCTACTTCACATAGCAACCAGCTCTTAAAAGATTTGGCTGTCGCTTAAAGCTTACCATATTCCCCTTGCACCTACAAGAAAATTAAGAATAAGATAGTTTGTACAAGAGTAGGGAAAGTCATGTGAGTGCAACACATCATATTTTTCTTAATGTGAAGTAACTGGTACTACAGATGTTCATTATTGCAGCTACCGTATACATTTTCAGTGATCTTGTTAGGATATGATTGCGATACTTCGTCCAAAACCAGTTGTCATTTTTCTAGTGCACTCATCGAAACGAAACTCGATTTAATTTTCCTACAGCTAACTCACGTGATGGAAACACTGGAAGACTACCACGAGAAGAGATTAATATTTCTGATATTCTACGACTTTCCACTCGTTACGTAACACAAAATTCACGTTGCTCCGCTACAAGAAATAACACGCAACACAATCGGAATCCACATCTGGATCCTATCCAGGAGGCCTCACAGAAGAAAACCGCCATCCGCACACCCTGGCTGCTGAACTTGCAAACGATAACAAATGACATTAGATATACCGGGTGTTGCGCCTGTGCCAAAATGGGATCACACATAACAAATTAATCTTAGCTGTAACGGTATTTCATCCAAGGCACCAAAGGAACCGTGGCACTGACATGAATAAAGTAGCTGGAAAAGCTCTGCACCTATTTTGGATTTTTGTGCAACCAAGGCAGTATTTATAACACTTAAATGATTTCAGTCTAATTGTATAATATATAAATTCAATAACAGCCCGCCTTAAAGCAATATGTGTATGTAACAATATATAACAATGTAACAGTCATTATATTAATGTTTATATTAATATGTACATGTTTAATAATGTTATGTGAATGCATTACGTAATTTAATAATGTAGGAGCTGTGAGAATAATAGTTAAAAGTTGCTAACAATGAGGTAACAATGAGGTAACCTTGAAGCAATAATGAATTTGAAAGTTTAATAATGCTACTTGTGATTCTTGGAAGCAACAATGTAATTTTTGTGACAGTTTATAAAATAGCCAATCAACAACCAGAAAAAGCTTTAGTTAAATGAAGGTATTCTATTGGACTAGGATTAGCCAATCAGAAACTAAAATGGAGCAAAATTTACAAATTCAGAAGTCAGTTGCTTGTAGACAGCGCTCCTAACTGGACGCGTTGCTTGTAGACAGTGTTACTAACCAGACGCGAGATGCGTCCTCGAGAAGTTTAATACGTATTCAGTGTGAGACGAAAATAGTTTACGTGTTAAAAAGTGCAAGTAATTAACAAAAGAATCTCACAGCTCTCTATATCAGTGAAGTGTTATTTAAATCGTGTCAAACATTACTAAATGGAGTGAAGAAAAACTTAAAATCTGTGTAAGCCTACATTCTTCAGTCGCACTACTCCCTGCTAAGACATTCATGTCTCTAAAAATAAATACTGACGCAGCCGAGGCAAACATAAATATATAATATTTAAAGAATCAGTCAAAATTACAAAGTTAATATTTTTTAAACATTTAGAGCAAAGGCCACCGGAAAGCACATTTAGGCGGAAGGCTACCGGAAACTTTTTACCATACGTGCGTTGCAACTACAAGTTCGGCTCCCCAACATAAGAACTACAATACAACACCTAAAATAAACCTACTTCACAACCCTGAGGAGCACAGCTAATACCATTACTATGCTAGATCGCGTTAAAACGCACAATCTATATCCAATGGATTTTTTGTGACATTTACTATTTCCTTTTCTCTCTCTCTCTCTCTCTCTCTCTCTCTCTCTCTCTGAAGTGCTAAGTCATTATTCATGTTTTTCTTTCTTTCTTCCTTGTTTTTACTTTCTCTACTGCTTACGTTTAGTATTGCACTCTACCCAAAACTTTGATACCCGAGATTCAGGTCCCCTGAATAAATAAGAGTATCTTTAGATAAAGTTCCGTGTTTGTGTGTGTGTGCGCGCGCGCGCGCGCGCGCGCGCGTGTGTGTGTGTGTGTGAAGCATAACTCAAAAACCAAAGGTCGGTTAAATTTCAAGGATGCGACAAGAAGTTTTTCAAGAAAAATCCCCCTCCCCAGACTACCCTTTACAAGGAAGAAAAAGTTATTTTTGATTTTCTCAAAAATGGCTGTAACGTTTTTTATTAAAATACCGCATGTTTAAGATATAGATATGCATGAAAAAATGTATGTATATCTTGAATTTTCTGGGAATTGCCTGTGAAGTCCTCTTCATTCTGAATGACTTTTGTATATAAGAGAAAAACAAACACTTACTACACAAAAGACGTAAATCTTGTTACATCACGCAATTTGTCAAATAAAATGTTTGTGGCGTAACCATTTCCAAGATATTCTTTATTATAGGTTTGAGTCATCAAGGAATACTTTTGCTATTTGCTTTTTTCTCGCGGTCCTGAGAACGGAATTTCAAAGTCGTCACATACCGACCCGTTCTTAAAAAGATTTGACTAATGCTTAAGCCTACTATATTCCCTTATATGCATTGTATCTAAAAATAGTATGTAATAAAACTATTTTTGGAATGTTTATCTCGATTAGCACTTGGTAAGAATAGTTTGTGTTCAGAAAGTCATGTGAATGTAATACATCAGCCGTGCTCATACAATAAGTGGAATTTCAAAGCCATCACATTGCGACCTGCTTTTTAGACATTTAAATATTGCTTCACCTCTGTACTCGTCTTTTAATTATTCTTTTTACTTTCTCTACTACGTATAGTAACTAGGGGAAGTATTGTATTCCACCCAAAAATTCGATACCGAGATTTCACCGGAAATGCATATTTTGAGACACCAAACTTGGTATTTAGGTTCAGTATCTTCCAGAGATGCGACACGAAGGTTTTCAAGAAAACCCCCCCACCTCAGATTACTCTTTACATGGAACATTTTTCGAAAATTTTAATTTTCTTAAAAATGGCTAACGATTTTGATTAAAATATCATATGCTTAAGATATTTTCATGACAAATGAAATGTATATCTCGAATTTTCTGGGAATGTCTCAAAAGTATTCTTCATTGTGAACGACTTTTGCATAACTGGTAAACCATAAGAGATGGACAAAATTGTACTACACAAAAAAATGTAGATCGCGTTAAAATACACAATTTATGTCATGTACAATTTTTTGTTGTTGAGTGAACCATTTTCGAGATATTGCTTTTTATTCCCTTAAATTTTCCAATACTTATACTTTTTCTCAAATGGAAATTCGTTATTCATTTTTTTTGTTCTGGACATGCAAAGAGAATGGAATACTCCACATAACAACCAGCTCTTAAAATATTTGACTATCGCTTAAAGCCTACCAATTCCCCTTGCATCTACAAGAAAATTAGCAATAAGATTAACATCTCGATATCTCCATTAACATGAAGCATATAGAGAATAAGCGTTTGTAAAAGTAGTTTGTACAAGAGTAGAGAAAGTCACGTGAGTGTAACACATATTTTTTTAAATTGTTTAATTTGTATAGCCCCTTCGGGGGCTTTGACTTGTGAAACTTACTGATTATATCTTCACTGAACTGTGGGGTTTTCTTTACGTTGGTCTTATTAACTTTTACATTCAATATACCCACATTCACTACCGTATGCATACTACCAGACGTTAGGGAATGATTCTGGATAAAAAAAAAACCCCGTTCCAGCCGGGAATCGTGCCCGGGATCTCTTAGATTGAAAAGTCGGAACGCTGATAAATCGATCACAGAGCCCGTCTGTATATGTATAGATAATACAAGTATTTCTGCAAACGTTGCAGAAGTTAAGCTTTTGTAAGAATGGTGGTTGGAGAAAATCAGATTTTTTTTATACAGTTTCCAAACGAAACTACGCAACATCACCATCTTCTGTAATAGATGTCCATTCTACACGATCCAGTTTTACTCCCAGATTCCTCAGGGCGTCCTCCACCTCATCTATTTGTAGCAATCTAAGTCTTCACCAATGTTTTCTTAAACAACCATCAAAATAAACGTTTAGCCATTTCAAGCTGCTTTAATTTCAGAAATACCAGGATTTCTGCATTACTTTTAATTCTTCATTGACCAGTGTGTTTAAAGGGTCCATAAACGCCCTGTATCACGTGTCCATGTGCTGGTCCATATATAATTATTTCCTTGTTGTAGATTTATACAGCTGGAATTTTAGTGCCTGTGATATAACATTTTCTTGTGTGACATTTCCTGCAACTACAATTTCTTGCATTTGTATTTCGAGTAATTAGTTAGAACTGCAACCAAATATGTATTTATGCCATTTAAGATATATTAGGTTTATAGCTGTATCACAATTACACTATTATAGCTAATTTAACTTCTAAATAGCTATGATTCTGAACACTCAATTCTGAATTTGAGTATCTGACACACACATTTGAAAATATTCAATAAATTTAAAGTAAAGTATAAATTTCTACATAAGTAACATCTATTAACGGTTTTCTTAAAATTCGTACCACGGGATGCAGGAGCTATCTTATTTTAAAAACAGGATAATATAATCAGGTATGAAGCCGGGTGCAAATTTCTTTTTAAACGAATGGTGATTGGAGGAATAAAGATTACTGTTGTAGTTGCGCCTTCAGTAGGTACCTACTGTTGACCCACAGATTATTCTACTTGGATGTTATTAAATAAATAATTAATTTGGGTTTTTTGCTAGTTGATTAGCTCTTTCGTTTCATATTATTCCAATGCGTGCTCTCACACAAAAACAGACGTGATTTCATATGATATTAAGCTCTTTTTTATTTCTACTTCCAAAGCAATGTTATTACATTTATTATTTATATAAATACTGTTTGTGAATCACTGTAGATATATCAATTAAAATGTCGAGATTTTGTGTCTTTTTAGTCTGTCCTTCAATTCCCAGTGCCTTTATTTGATGTTCAGAATATGCTGGATTAGAAATCATCACTACTATTACGAAACTGTCCTTATGAACAGCTTGTATAAAAGCATGGACGTATAAACATCTATCAAGCGTGATTAACGCCATCAAGCGTTTGCATTTTTTCCACGAGAGTAGAAACATCTAGAGCGAGAAAGAGAATTAAACTGATCGCCAGTTAATGATGCATGACTCTCTGGTTCATCAGTTCATTTCCGCTCAATTATTTAGAAGGCAGCAAAATTAAGTGACGTAAATGAAGGAGAAAGTTTATGCTACAAAAGAGAAAAAAATATATAAAATAATATATTAATCGGGAGAATTATAATTCAATGAAATAGATTTAAAATTAATAATCTGCAATTTAAGTTGATTAAACGTGTTTTCCTAAAAGTGATCATTTGGCTGCATTATTCGTATATTTTGCCATCCTTATCCATGCTTTTTTATTTTAATTTCCAAAGCTTTGATAAGATAAGCATGAAATCATATCGTAAGTTAAACAATTTATGTAGTAATATTGTCAAACTATAACTCATACTTCTTTCTAGATAAATATACAAATGTTTGTGTTGAAATTGGCCGCCTTCTTTGTTATTCTAATCGAATGCTTCCTCAAAAAGCACCAACAAAACACATTTTCCCCGGTATTTCTGCATACTCTATCGTAGTGTACTGGTCAACCGCGAGAGGTACAAAATGCTTATAGGTAGAAACGTATTGTTCCACGCGTCCTCGCATGTGAACGTGATAAGCATGTGTCCCTTAAGTGTGAAGGAAGAAAAGCAAACAAAGCCTGGCCGATTTCAATGGAAATAAATCTTTTCAGGCATCCTGAGCCCCAAAAGAAACATATTTTTAGAAAAAGGTCCGCGTTTTGTGTACGTGCGTGAACAGCTTAGCTCTAAAACGACAATTCCGATAACTGCCAAACTTGTATTTAAGTACAGTATGTTCCAAAGATGCGATACCGAGATTTTCAAGTTTTTCGATATTTTTTATTTTCTCAAAAATGGTGCTAACAGTTTGAGTTAGAATTTACATTTAAGAAATTTACATTACAAATAAAATGTACATCCTGAATAAACTGGGAATAACCTGTGGAGGTTCCTTCATTCGGAAGGGATTTAGTATAATTTTGTATGACCCCTAAACCATAAGATGTCATGGAAACAGTAGGTCATATGCCTACTATTTAAACATCTGGCTATCGATTCGGTTTTCCTATATCCCCCTTGTGCCTATAACGAAATGTTTAATGAAATATTTTTGCAAATGTTTATTTCGATTAACATGGGAAATACTCTTTCGTAAGAATAGTCTGTAGAAGCTATACAAAAATAAACGATAGTGGGTAGAGAAAGTAATTTAAATGTAACATCAGATGTTTTGATTATCCCACCATTGAACTGATCTCATTACTCTTCTTTTTTTGAGATCTTGTTCAGGTATTTTCAACCCTTCGTATATGCCAAAAATGCAGGTACACTCGCTTCCATTTATGCCGTCACCGCAGCTTCAGGCGACGTTCTACTGGCCTTAACAGGTGGAGTGATCTGTTGACCTTTACGCACATGCAGTGGCGTCTTGTTTTACGTGCACAATTCTAAATTATTCACATATGAGTATATAACTTTAAGCAATAGCTTTAGTTATAATAATCATGTTTAAAAATATAGATAAAACCCTAAGCACTTTAAGTCCTGGGCTTCATAGTGAACCACTACTAGGTCAGTCAATGATAACTAATTGTTCTTCCATACATTACTGACATTCTCCATCTCCTTCTACCTTTCCAACTTTAGCTTACGCACGGCATGTAGTGGAGGAACAATTAATTATCAAGTTAATGGTTTTCTGTTCTCAGCAGATGTTCAAGGTTAAAACTGTTTGACTAAGACTGTAAGCTACATCTATTTTGTTGATAAATCAAATGTTCGCGACAACACAAACTCGCCCACACAGAACGGATTTGTCAATAAATCAGTCCGTTATAGTTTACTGTCCAGGGATATCTCCTTCACTTCAAACCCAATCTCTATTATTCTTCCCTGTTTTCGTTCCACATAAGAGCCATACTTATGCCTTTTCTCCCGAACATTTCTCTCGGTGCACTTCTAACAAGCCCGATCAGTTCAGCATTTTTCACCATTGTTACTTATACAGACTGTAATCTCTAAATATTATTCTGAATTCTTTTTACATGAATAGCATTCATGTTCAGATTTTAGGTAGGCACTGTACGTACAATAAAAAGCCTGTCGTTCTGAGCTTCTACCATGAAAGCATTCTGTTTTTAGATCAACAACTAGCAGCACAGAATTGGGGAGCCGACTATCATGTCCTAATGTGCAGTTATAAAGCCTTTATACGCCCTAAAATGGAATATGGTTCCATAGTATACAGTAGTGCCAAGCCATCAATTATAAAAATACCGAATTCAATACAGAATTCAGCTATTCGACTTGCAACAGGTGCTTATCGCATTAGTCCTGTATATAGCATATTAATAGAAGCCAATGAAACTCCGTTACAATGCCGTATTAAACAATTAAACACTACCTACGCTCTCAAAATAGCAGCAACACCGAAATTTAGAATGTACCCACTGATTTTCTCAAATCCTTGTGATACTTTCCCCACACAACAATCACATTCATTGCCATTTCAAATCAGAATAAACAGATACCTCTAAGAAATGAACACCACAATTCCTAATATCTCCTCAAGGCAACTACAGTCGGATCATCCACCCTGGAAGAACAAAATACCACCCATTGATATAGAATTAAGCAAGCATAATCGGATAAATACCAAACAACTAATCTACCAGCAGTTATTTAAAGAAAAGCTAGAAAAATAACATCCAAGCTCTGCATCTATACGGATGATTCTAAAACTGAAAAAGGCAATGGTTGTGCTGTGATATGTGGAGATACCGTCCTCCAATACAAGTTACCGTCCTTGTTCTCTATATATAGCTGTGAATTATATGCTATTAAAAAGGCACTAGAATACGCTCTGGAAACTGCACATAGTGACTATCAGCCTTAAATGCAATACAAGACACGTTCTCTACCAATAGTATTGTAAACGAAATATATAATATTGTTACCATCCTTTATTACTTAGAAAAGTCACTCAATTTCATGTGGATACCATCTCATAAAAACATACTCGGTAATGAAAGAGCTGATACTGCAGTGAAACAAGCTACAGAACTACCAACACAAGATACTGATATCAAAATACCTCTCCAAGATGCAGTCACACATTTTAAGAAGAAAATACACAAAGAATGACTGACCAGCTGGATGAACAATTCTATAAGTAAACTTCATGATGTACGTGGAACTTCAACTCAAGAATATCCAATAAGACAGCTACAGCGGCGAAACCAAATTGTAATATCCCGACTACTAAACTGACACACTCTTATTTGTTAAATAGAAGCTCTCCACCAATTTGTGAAACATGTAAAACAGCATTAACAGTAGTACATATTATACTAACATGTCCAAAATTTGAAAATCAACGTAGTCAGGTTGGTATGCCCAGAAATATTTCTGCAGCACTCAATGATGCAACTTTCGTCCAGAAAGTAATTACTTTTCTTAAATTAATTAATGTATATCAATACGTTTAACCAAATTGTAACCTGTATGTATACATAATGTGTAAGTATTATACTGTAATCCAATAATGTAAACAACTGTACATGAAAGGTCGTGATAAAACCTAGGAAGGTTAAAACGACCCGAAATAAAGCTTTTTGGATAAAAAATACATTACAGTATGTGCTAATGCATTTAAAGAAATATACACACTGTTGTGTGCTGAGATGTAAAATTAGACGAGAAGTATTTTTAACAGTTGGAATAAGACCACAATTTTGAAATAGATGTCTAAAAATAACTGTCAGAAGAGTTTATTGAAAAGGATTTGACATTTTTAATAACATACCTGCGCAGCGACCAATGGTGAAAGCTATTAAAGTATCAGGTGATGAAATTCATCACTTTTCGCAAAAATGAGCAACTTTTGCAGGAATCCTCGTTGCACATGGTCTGTCATATAAAATGTCGAACCGCATATCATATGGACTGCAGGTGTACATTTCATATCGCATAAAAATCGATGAAGCGTCGTATTTCTACGGATAACCGCAGTGGATGCCTCGCCTGGTCACATCTCACGACTCGCTAATGATGGGAAGTGAAGGTCGATATTCCAAGATACAACTCTTTGTGAATGAAGCGGATGAGAGCAATAGACCCTGTATAGATTTAGAAAATGGCAATGAAACGCCGACGCTTCACCAAACATTTGTGAGATTACCTTATGCTTGTACACTGACGCCATTGTTCATATTTGTGAGGTTACTTACGTTCGTTGTAGGACTAGTGGTCAAATGTAAAGACTGAGTTAAAGTCTGAATCACTTAAAAAACAAACTGCAGCTACATCGCAATTTCACGCTATTTTAAACAGACGAACTGCAAAGCTCACCAGAGAATATAAACAGCAGCGAAGATATGAAAATGAACTTAGGATGGCAATGTTATCATTCACATGTCAGCTGTTTTCTTGGTTACCACACTGAAGCAAACAGCTCGCTTCTCAAACTCTTTGCAATGGATGTGGGCTATCAAAAGCGTGTAATGCAGTGTTTTGTTTTTCTTAAAATACTACACCATCTGTCGCTGTCAAAATGAAATTTAACGTACCTGATGCTACAATGTTTTTCATGCATTTGATTTGAGAAATTAAATTGAGTTTTATTTATGGACGCTCTTTAACTACGATTCTTAGCGCCCCATTCTATATTGGGCGTGAAAGACAGGTAATTTTGCTCAGAGGCTTCTTTATTAGGCTTGAGGTTCTTTAACGTGGCGTAAATCTACGACACGGGACAACCGGCTTTACTTCCTTTCCGAAGAAAGCCATGCTAAGGATTTTTACGCCCGAAAAAAATCCATCGCCCTCTGCCGGGTTTGAACCCGCGACCCCGATTAGATTTGAGGCAGATATACTTCGAAAACATATTTTAAAAAAACCCTGATGTGTTTCATTCATACTGCTTTCTCTACTCCATCTATAAATTATTCGTACAAAGCATAGATAAATACAAGGTCTTATTCTTCTATATACTTCCTGTTAATCGAGATAAACATTTCGTTGTAGGCATGAGGATACAATAGGCTAAAGCGAGAGTCAAGGGTTTTAAAAAGCGGGAGCTATGTGATGGCTTTGACATTCCATGCCCTTAAACAAATAGCGGCTTGCGACTTACCACTTGAAAATTCAAACCAATAACAAAAAATATCTCGGAAATGATTAATGCCACTACAATTTTTATTCGTCATAGATTGTGTGCTTTAACGAGGTCTACATTTTTTGGGTACTAAGATTTTGTCTCTCTCTTATGGTTTATCAATTGTAGAAAAGTTATCCAGAATGAAGAGCACTTCGCAGTCTATTCCTAGAAAATTCAAGGTATTCATTTTGTCATGCAACTATTTAAACATAGGGTATTTTAATCAAAGTCGCTAGAGTCGTTTTAAGAAAATACAAAATAACGAAAATGTGTCTATGTAAAGTGTAGTTTGGAGTGGGGGAATTTTATAGAAAATCTTCATGTCGAATTCTTCGAAGATGCTGAACGTAAATACAAAGTTTGTTATTTTGCAGAATTTTAGTTTTTGAGTTATGCTGTTTATACATACACACACAACAAGCACAAGTACAAAAAACACACATATTCACCCGTTTTTAAAAACGCGTCCTTTTTCTTTGTTTTTTTTATTCAGGGAGTTCAGAACGCGTATTTCTCGATATAGAATTTTTGGGTGGAATACAATACCTCCTCTAGCTACAATAGGTAGGCGAGTAGAGAAGGTAAAAAGGTTTAAAAGACTACGGAAAGGAGCTGGTGTGCCGGATGTTTATTCCGCAGCGGCTCTTTTACATCTTCTTCAGATTGACCTCCTCTTTGTAGGACTTACACCCCCAAGGACTTACAAGTCAATGTCTTGGGTCAGTAGCCTACCAAGGAGCAAGCAAACTCTGGATCATACGAGGGCAGTCCAGAAAGTCCCAGACGTTTTGGCCTATCGTGGCGATGAGCAGGGCTAGAGTCGCCATCTTGGTGTCAGAACGTTCCTACATTCAGTACGCATCCAGCTGTGGTAGCGTGAGGACTGTGCCTTCCTTACTGTGCTCTCTGTAAGTTGTTTAATGAGTGAAAGCCGAGTCAGGCAATGGTGCATTGATTTTAAAAATAGCCGTACCAATGTCCACGACGAGGATCGCAGTGGTAGGCCTAGCCTTATGACTGACGAACTGTCAATATAAATCAATGACAAATTCATGAAAATCGTCGTTTCACGATTACAGAACTTTCGGAACATTTTCCCCAAATTTCACGGAGTTTGGTGCATCAAATTGATGCTTTGATACTGACGCTGAACTGCATGCCGATGTAAACCAGTGATTGAAGTCGCAGGCGGCAGATTTCTACAGAGAGGATATGTAAAACTTGTGCCACGGTATGATTAATGCCTCAATTTGAATGGCGATTATATAGAAAAATAGCTTAAGAGTGTACCTTTCAAATGTAGATAATAAACGTTGATATTTGCATTTTGTTAATTGTTTATTTCAAAACGTCTGGGACTTTCTGGATTACCGTCGTAGCATATACAGGATGGATGATTAGTCCAATACCTGGTATGGCGGTGAAGAAGGAAATGAAATGGTGATGAAACGGATGATAGAAAAATCCGCAAATCTAACCATCTAACCCAGCATTCGACTAGCGACCAAGGAAAACCGCGAAAAAAACCTTCGGTCAGAATGGTCGAGGTTTGAACCCGTGGATCCATGCTAGTAAACCCACTGACCTGAGACTCGCATTGTCGTAAGTCGGGATCCAACACGCGACTCAAAACCTGTGCCTCCCATCTTAGCGAACAAAGGACATGACATCAACATCTGATGATGTGAATTCAAAAGGAAGAAGCGAGCCCTAATGTGGTACCGTATACTGACCGAGTGCCGCTTGCAAAACAAAAGGACGGAGATGCCCTTGTTGACACCTGGTTCATTAGGAAACAAACGAGAGCGAGGGGTCAGGGCAGGGCACCGCCGACTTGTGCCAAAAGCAAGCCACGTCTTGGCGCGCAGAGGCACGCAACGTTGCGCTAACCTACTAGACCCGTCGCGGTCAACGCCGAGGAAGCGGAAGTGCAGGCCTACTACTAACGCGTGCTCTTTACCTGGTCACCAAAATAATCTGCAAGAAAATGCAAAGTGCGCATCACCATATTATCATAAGTAACATCATCAGTAGTATTCGCTGAGCATGTTTATTGAATGAAACATTTATTAAACAATATTAGTAATGTGAGGATAACATACTAATTGTATTTAATATTATATAATTGAGCTTTTAGACAGCTGGAACTAAAACTACAATTTTTAACACAAGGACTCGAATTAAAAGTTATACTTTATTGCACTAGTGCGGTAAAATGTTATTCCACTCCATTCTTTGGTTTCAAGTCCAATCACAAAGCAATTACCCTTTGTATTTCACATGTTTAATAAATCGATTTCGTTCGATTATCTTTCACATTTTACGTAATTTCTCATGGCGGTCGCATTATCTGTTCACAATTCAAATCGCCATACTTCACAATTTATCGCAATGCATTGTCCAGTTAACCTGTTCCTTGTGTTGGCAGCCTTGTACTTACTTTGATCTCAATCGTTATTCCTTTATCTGACCTCAATAATGAATAAAATGGCGGCAAATACGAATATGGCTGAAATTTAATTCCAAGAGCTGGAAGCTGCCGAAAGGATAACATTGGAAATGCTACCAAAAAATCTAAAAAACATTATATAGCAAATAACCGCTTCACTTACCGGTGCTAACGAATTAACAAAACATCTACACGTTTGTTCATCTCACTCTAGGAGCCATTTCTCTCAGTTGCACGTAGGCCTGGAAACAATATAGTATTTTGTTATTTTACAAATTTCAGGGATGTATAAAAATATCTGTTAAAAGTGATTTACTTATATTATAACTACTAAGCAACCCTAGCATTATAAACAGGTTTGCTACTGCATTAAATATAGGCATCGTACATAATATACTCATTATGGCACGCATGCTAGTAACAGTAATAACGGTATTCCAAGTTGCTGTGGATTATAGAGACAAGATGAAACCACTTTGTGACATTATTTTCTCTGAACAACGAAGGCGCAAAACCCCCTGTACATTATTACATGTAGAATAAAGAAGATCTGAATTTATAATTACTTACCATGCTGTGCTAATAATATGCTATATCACAATCCGTAACACGTGTTCACTTCTCTCCCAGGAAAGGAATGATTCAACACGCCATGTAATAAATGAAATGCAGGGAAGCGAACGCCTCATAACATATGAAAGTGCCTTCACTTAAGAGGATTGTCCCAGAAGTACCCAACCTAACAAAGAAAACGCAAACATTTTGGGAGAAAAAAGCATCTCTATTTCTCTAGTCAGCTCGATACACTTTTCCTAGCGATGTTCAATAGCTTCGATACCCTGTTTATACTGAGAACCGCTAAGTTCTGCAAAATAGCCATCAACTGCAAACTCCACCTCTTCATTGTTGGCAAATCTTTTAACACTAAGCCATTTCTACAACTTTGGAAACAGAAAATAATCAGAGGGGTCTAAGTCTGTCGAATAGGGTGAGCGAGGAAGCAATTCGAACTTTAACTCGTTGATTTTGGCCATGGCGATAATGGATGCGTGAACTGGTGCATCGTCTTGACGAAACAGAACTTTGTTTTTCGCTAAATGCGGTCGTTTTTGCTTGATTTCATCATTCAAATGCTGCAATAAGTTTACATAATACTCGCCATTGATTGCTTTTCCTTTTTGAAGATAGTCAATGAAAAATATCCCACGCGCATCCCAAAACCTGATGGAACTGCCTTCGCCTTCTCTGGAGCCGATTCTCCCCTTTCAATCCACTGTACTGACTGTTCCTTCGTCTCAGGTGTGAAGCGATGGGCACATGTTTCATCCATGGTTATGAATCGACGCAAAAACTCAGCTTTATTGCAGCGAAACATCGCCAAACACTCGACTGAAACATCTTCACAACGCTGCTTTTGTTCCATTGTAGTAAACGCGGCACCCATCTTACGCGCAGCTCTCTCATGTCTAAATTACAATTACTAAACAACGTAGCATCGTCAAACTTCAAACCTAAGCTTTATAAGGGTGGTACTTTTGAAACAACAACCGCTATATATACGTCAGGTCAAGTACTTTCTGGGACTGCCCTCGTGTATCAGCTATGAATTTCGAATTATTTCATAATTTATTTCCGACTATTATTTATAATGGTAAGATTGTATAAAATGTATCCAACTCGTGAAAATTGTCGCATTCGCTCTCGTTCGTGCTATTAACACTCACTCGTGTCATAATCATCAAGATTATCCACTTGCTGTATAAACTAACATCATTGTATACCAATAACAATATGTAGCACGGCCTTCTGCGTTCTTTAAGAAAGCTTTCTTCTTTACTTCAGCTTACAAATCAGAAACAACTGCAAATCCGCTACGACAATCTCATTTCCAAAAGGTTTCAGTGATAGTCTGCCATGATTGGCTTAAACTGACCGGGCTGTGAATTGGATTGGTGAACACTGAATGCCTGGCTCATCAATTAAATCCTCTTAATTTTGTTAAGAGCCACCAACATTAGTTTTAAAATTATCGGTGTAAAGTACAGCAGAAAATAGGGATTTAACACCTTTAACAAAAAAAAAAAAAAAAATAAATCACTAATCTGCATGCGTTAGATGCAAGACTGATACAAGCCGCTCAATTACACTAACGCTGTCTACCCTCTCATTATACAGCATAAACATGTGAATGTAATGTTTTCTGACAGTCGGGTTTAGTAGGCTTTGGGAATGTTAAGCTAAACGGAGTTTCAATCCCAGGTTTTACTGAGCAATGATTAAAAAAAAAAGTACCACGTAATGTAAACCAATTCAAGTATACATCAGTTCCGGAGTCATGATAGCGGCTGGAAGGGATTGGACTGAACAGCGGTTGTTGCTCGTTGGTGGCTAAGTGAAAGGGGCATGAAGAAGGGAGTAGAGTTTAAGCTAGAATTCGCCCATGTCTCCCCCTCTATTTACTTCCGGATGCGTCAATGTGCCCTCAAGATAGTGAGTCACATCTTTAGCTCCTAGATTATCGAGCGCGAGGCTGTGCGAAGAGCATACCTGATTATTGTTGCTCTTCCAATCATGTTACATTTATTTGTTTGATTTACTGAGCTCTGGACGCTTATGTACGGTCAAATTTGGACAGTATCATATATATTGTGAGTTGATAATAAACTGAACCGAGCGCGAGGTGGCGTCGCGATAACGTGTGCGACTCACATTCGGAAGGTCCCGGATTCAAACCTCCGGGACTCGCCAACCTGACCGTAAGCTTTTTCGCACCCGGCGGAGGGCGATGGAGTTTTTCGGGCGTAAAAATCCTTAGCATGGCTTCCTTCGGAAGGGAAGTAAAGCCGGTGGTCCCGTGTCGTAGATTCACGGCACGTAAAAGAACCTCAAGCCTCATAAAGATGCCTCTGAACAAAATTTCCTGTCTTTCACGCCCAATGTAGAGTAGAACGCTATGGACCATAGTAGTTACAGAGCGTCCATAAATAAAACTCAATCTCGTGTAGGTTTTTTCGCGGTTTTTCTCACTCGTTAGGCGAATGCTGGTTGGATAATTTAATCAGCGAATTTTTCTATCATCCCTTTCATCACTACATTTCATTTCCTTCTTCTTCACCAGTCATTGGGCTGATCACTCATCCTCGATATGCTATGATTCAGAATTTGCTTATAAGTCCTACATAGAGGAGGGTAATCCGTTGAAGAAGACAAATTGAGATATTATAGGATATTCAAAGCTTTTAAAAATAAACTTCATTACATGGACATTGCGCAGACATTTAGGTATATATTTATTTTACGTTTTCCCCTGCCTGCTCGCGGTAAGGACCAAAGGAATTGACTGTAAGAGGGTCTCCGCGATTCCAAAAAGTTTGGGAACGCCTGTCCGAAGTTTCCCATCATTAGATCTTCTATAGAGTTGAACATACTGCGTATCTGCCTGCACTTTCTCGGCCGTATATTGCAAATGGATTTTACAATTAATATTTAATTGACTATGCTGTGAGTAAAGTCGCTGTTTTGTGTGTACGCGCTTCGGTTTGCTCCTCTCGTACTTTAAGTTTAACGTTAGCAATATATTACTTTCTCTACTCAGTTGTTTCCAATATGACAAATTAGTTTTAGTATTTTCGGCGAAATCTCGACATCGAATTTGTGGCTGAAAATCGCCACTTCCTCTGCTTGTATGTAGTGGGTAGAGAAGGTAATGCATTCCATAAAAAAAATTCTATACGAGACGTTTTGAGACACCCTGAATAAAAAAAAACGCATTTTATTACTTTCTCTACTATGTACAGTAAGTAGGGGAAGTATTGTATTCCACCCAAAAATTCGATATCGGGATTTCACCGGAAATACATGTTTTGAGTCCCCCTGAATCCAAAACATTTTTGGAAACATGTCCGTGTGTCTGTCTGTGAACAGCATCTCAGAAACGAACAGTCGGATATACACCAAACTTGGTATTTAGGTTCAGTATCTTCCAGAGATACGACACGAAGGTTTTCAAGAAACTACCCCACCCCAGATTACCCTTTACATGGAAGATTTTTCGAAAAGTTTAATTTTCTCTAACGATTTTGAATAAAATAGCATATGTTTAAGATATTTTCATGAAAAATAAAATGTATATCTTGAATTTTCTGGGAATGTCTCCAAAAGTATTCTCCATTGTGAACGACTTTTGCATAACTGGTAAACCATAAGAGATAGACAAAATTTTACTACACAAAAAATGTAGATCGCGTTAAAATGCACAATTTATGTCATATACATTTCTTTTGTTGAGTGAACCGTTTTCGAGATATTGCTTGTTATTCCCTTAAATTTTCCAATACTTATACTTTTTCTCGAATTCGTTATTAATTACTTTCCCTACTACGTATAGTAAGTAGGGGAAGTATTGCATTCGACCCAAAAATTCGATACCGAGATTTCACCGGAAATACATGTTTTGAGACTCCCTGAATCCAAAAAAAGCATTTTTGGAAACATGTCCGTGTGTGTGTCTGTGTGTGTGTGTGTGTGCGTGTGTCTGTGAACAGCATAACTCAGAAACGAACAGTCGGATAAACACCAAACTTGGTATTTAGGTTCAGTATCTTCCAGAGATGCGACACGAAGGTTTTCAAGAAAATCCCCCACCCCAAACTACCCTTTACATGGAACATTTTTCGAAAATTTTAATTTTCTCAAAAATGGCTCTAACGATTTTGATTAAAATATCATATGTTTAAGGCATTTTCATGACAAATGAAATGTATATCTCGAATTTTCTGGGAATGTCTCCAAAAGTGTTCTTCATTCTGAACGACTTTTGCATAACTGGTAAACCATAAGAAATAGACAAAATTTTACTACACAAAAAATGTAGATCGCGTTACAATACACAATTTATGTCATATACATTTTTTTTGTTGAGTGAACCGTTTTCGAGATATTGCTTGTTATTCCCTTAAATTTTCCAATACTTATACTTTTTCTCAAATTCGTTATTCATTTTTACTTTCTCTACTACGTATAGTAAGTAGGGGAAGTATTGCATTCCACCCAAAAATTCGATACCGAGATTTCACCGGAAATACATGTTTTGAGAATCACTGAATCCAAAAAAAGCATTTTTGGAAACATGTCCGTGTGTGTGTCTGTCTGTGTGTCTGTGTGTCTGTGAACAGCATAACTCAAAAACGAACAGTCGGATAAACACCAAACTTGGTATTTAGGTTCAGTATCTTCCAGAGATGCGACACGAAGGTTTTCAAGAAAATCCCCCCACCCCAGACTACCCTTTACATGGAACATTTTTCGAAAATTTTAATTTTCTCAAAAACGGCTCTAACGATTTTGATTAAAATATCATATGTTTAAGATATTGTCATGACAAATAAAATGTATATCTCGAATTTTCTGGGAATGTCTCCAAAAATATTCTTCATTGTGAACGACTTTTGCATAACTGGTAAACCATAAGAGATAGACAAAATTTTACTACACAAAAAATGTAGATCGCGTTAAAATACACAACTTATGTCATATACGTTTCTTTTGTTGAGTGAACCGTTTTCGAGATATTGCTTGTTATTTCCTTAAATTTTCCAATACTTATACTTTTTCTCAAATTCGTTATTCATTTTTTTTATGTCCTGAACATGCAAAGAGAATGGAATTTGCCACATAGCAACCAGCGTTAAAATATTTGACTATCGCTTAAAAGCTACCATATTCCCCTTGCATCTACAAGAAAATTACCAATAAGATTGACATCTCGATATCTCGATTAACATGAAGCATATGGAGAATAGGCGTTTGTAAAATTAGATTGTACAAGAGTAGAGAAAGTCATGTGAGTGTAACACATCAGATTTTTTTATCTCCTGGACATGCAAAGAGAATGGAATGCGCCACATAGCAACCAGCGTTAAAGTATCTGACTATTTAAAACCTACCATATTTCCCTTGCATCTACATGAAAATTACCAATAAGATTGACATCTCGATATCTCGATTAACATGAAGCATATGGAGAATAAGCGTTTGTAGAAATAGTTTGTACAAGAGCAGAGAAAGTCATGTGAGTGTAACACATCCGACTTTTTTTAAAAAAAATGCCCGTCTGTGAACAGTGTAATTCAAAAACGAAAAGTCGGATAAATACAAAACTTGATATTAAGTTCAATGCCTTCTAAAGACGCGACACGAAGATTTTCAAGAAAATTCCCTCACCTCAAATTAACCTTTACATAGAAATGCTTCTATTTTTTTCTAAACAATCACTAACGATTTTTATACAAATCCCATGTATCAAAGATATTTACATTGCAAATAAAATGCAAACCTTGAATTTTCTGGGATTAACCTGTGAAGTCCTCTTCATTCGGAAGGAATTTTGTATAATGTTGTATAACTGTTAAACGTTAAACGATAGACGAAAACGTACTACACAAGAAATGTAGATCTCTTTAAAACACACAATTTATTTCAACTTTTTTTTTTGGGGGGGGGACCATCAGCCATTTCTAGGATATCCGTTAATTATGGTTCGAGTTGTTCAATACTTAGCCATTCTTTTAGAATCCTGTCAACATTCAGTTGTTTCTCGCGATGTCATGGAAACAGTATGGAATTTTAAGGCCAGCATATAGCGTCCAGTTCTTAAACATTTGACTATTCTTGTTTCCTTTGTGTCTATAACGAAATGTGTAATGTAGATATTTCTGCAAATGTTTATTTGGATTAAAATGAGGTAGATGGCAAAATAAAATTTCGTAAGAATAATTTGTACATCCACTAATAATCGATAACGCGTAGAGAAAGTCATGTGAATATAACATCAGATTTTTCTCTCAATAATCAGCAAAGAGCCAGCAGAATATACAAGCTCGAGTGAAAGTCCCAGCACAATAAGATACATCAGAGCAAACCCTGTATTTCCCAATTTCCCAAATCTATACATCTGTAATCTGTTCAAGATTGGAACTTTTGAGCAAATGAATGTCGTGTTTTCATTTCCGAAAGGACGTAACCCAATTACAGAACACTGCACAGCCAGATAGGCAGACGTATGTATCCGGAAAAGAAAGCTCTGTACTCAGTCAAGTTATCAGACCCGAACAGGATTTGAACCCGTGTTCGACGATTACCGCTGAAGAGGTTTTTGTACCGACAACCACTACCGCTCTTCTTGCAGACACATGATTCATTTCCTGCCCCACAAAATGATTTACAGCGGCGCAGGAGACAAGGGATAGTTGCCTACACGGTACTGTACTCCATCCAAAACATCGATATCGAATACACGTTTTGAGGTCAAGTGATAAAAAGGCGTGTATGAACACAAAAAGTCGGATAAATACCAAATTTCATATTTCAGTAGGGCATTGCTTAAGCAAGGATTTTCAGAAACGTTCCCCATCTCAAACTATCCTTTACGTGGACAAGTTGTTATTTTTCATTTTCTCAAACACGCTTCTAACCATGTTTCTTACAATACCGCGTGTATACGATATTGCCGTGACTAACAAAATGTATCTAGACAGTTCTGTGAATGGCCTCTCCAGCCCTCTTCAATATGAATTAATTTTGTAACTCCTCATTGAAATAGGTATGCAATTTGTCATTTTTTGTAGCATGAGCAGTTACGTGATTCTTCTTTTTTTACTTTCTCTACTACGTAAAGTAAGTAGGGGAATACCCATTCCATTCCACCCAAAAATTCAATGTCGAGATTTCACCGGAAATATATGCTTTGAGGCCTCCTGAATCCAAAAACATCATTTTTAGAAAACGATCCGCGCTCGCGCGCGCGCGTGTGTGTGTGTGTGCGTGTCTGTGTGTGTGAACAACACGACTCAAAAACGAAAACTCGGATAAGTGCCAAACTTGGTAATTTAAGTTCAGTATCTTCCAAGGATGCGACACGAAGATTTTCAAGAAAATCATCCTACCCCCCAGACTACCCTTTACATGGAAAAATTTTTATTTTCTAAACAATGGCTCTAACGGTTTTCATTAACATACTATATATTAAATATATTTACATGATAAATAAAACGTATATCTCGAATTTTCTGGGAATGTCCTTTTCATTCGGAGAAGGAATTTTGTATAATCCTGTGTAACTGGTAAGCGTTAAGCGATAGACGAAAACGTATTACACAAAAATGTAGATCTCCTTATAAACACACAATTTATTTCAAATAGTTTTTTTTTTTTTTTTTGTGGCATAAGGAATTTCCGAGACATCCGTTATTAACGGTTCCAATTGTTCATTTATAGGTCATTCTTTAAAGTGCTGTCAATATTCAGTTGTTTCTTGCAATTACTTGGAAACAGTGTGGAATTTTAAGACTAGCATATAGTGTCCAGTTGTTAAAACATTTGACTATCGCTATTCCCTTTGTATCTATAACGAAATGTGTAAAGTAGCTATTTCTACAAAGGTTTGTTTGGATTAAAACGTAGTATATATAAAAATAAGCTAGATTAGTTTGTATACTCACTAATAAACAATAGAGGGTAGAGAAAGTCATGTGAATATATCACATCAGACATTTTTTCGCATGGGTTTATTAGTAACAAAACATTTACCTACGATACGCGAACAACTGTATTTTGTTCTCCATATCATGCGAGCAATCAGGTCACGCTCTTAATTTGAGATTATTTCTAACAAAAAAATTATGGAACGTGAAACAAATGTTTTATAAGAAGACTATAAATTATGATGATGATGATGATGATGATAATAATAATAATAATAATAATAATAGATTAGGCGAAATTGTAGGTACGTGAACTTGACTTTTGCGAAATCTCGTCCCTTAATTTCTTGTGACGATTTTGATGCACACTTTAACAAATTTATTTGATTCTAATCCCCCTCAGGTTTTATAACTATAAGACAAATATGCAACGCAGTATCATTCACAATTATTATTTCTGTTAATCATATTAACAATAACATTGAATTCAATTTATAAATAACATTATGATGGGTGATATACGAGTATAATGGTAATTGTTCAGTGTAATGAATTTGTAAACTAGATAAATGAAGAGACAGTTTACAAATTTAATATAGTTTATGGCTTTTGATTATAAAATCTTCCGAGGAAGATCAATCAGTAAATAGCCGACCGGTTATCGGTTGCGCTGTAGAATTCGGCGGCGATGTCGTGATTTTTCCTCTTGATGTCAATTCGTTGGCATTTTGTGACGATGTGCTTTAATAACGGGACAGAGCGTCATCTTCAATGGGAGATGAACACGGGTTACGTTCTGAGTGATCTATGCGAATCCTTGTGGCTGTGATTTGATCTCGGCGTTTCGGAGAAGTATTATACGGAAAGAGTTGATTTCGTTGCTCCTAGCTGTGTGAAGTTTGCTGTAGAAAGTCAATGGAGCTTCCAGTTCTTACATAAGGTTCTCTTGGGGGTGGGGAATTTTAATGGAATAATCAACCGAGTTTAGTCACTGAATTCAGTGATGCCAGCATGTGGCGACTCCCAGCGAGAACAGACTGGAAGATGCAGTGAATGTCAGGAAACACGGGGTGATAGTGACTCGATCTTTTATTACCTGGAGGTAGCTTTTGTTATAATTAAAAGTCTTTCGTCAGATGATAGATGACAGCGCTTCAGTAAGCGCCACCAGTTCACAGGAGAAAATGGAAATCTTGTTAGTTGTGCGAAAGGCAGCAATGCATTATGTTTTCATGGTTCCTCCGTAACAGCCGCTTTTGAACCACCAGTGAATAGGTGTTATGGAGGTATTGAACGTTGAGTATGAACATTTGTGCATGTTTATCTGTGGCAGTTGTAACCTCCTGGTGGACATCTAGGCCAACTTGATGCTTTTTGGTGGTATCATTCAGGATTGGTGAAACCTATAACAGAATGATGAATGATTTGGAAGGAAAGGTTTCATCACAGCTGCGATTACGGTCAGCTGTTATTTCTTCAATGCCTAAATTATGATGGGTTGTTTTCTTCCACAAGTCAAAGGTGGTTCATGTTTCAAATTTGAGACTTCTGAATGCTTCAAGGTCCACACACAATGCGGATGACTGGATGCGAACTAGCACTTTCTTAGCCGAGGTATAGTGGTCGCGGGTTCAAACCCGGCTAGGGCGATGAAGTTTTTCGGGCTTAAAAATCCTTAGCATGCCTTTCCTTTGGAAGTGAAGTAAAGCCCGTGGTCGCGTGTCATAGATTTACGGCACGTAAAAGCGCTGCTGCCGTTTTGCGTCCCCCTGCGGCCGAATAGTGAACGACTTGATTTCCACTTTCGACGAGTTCGCCGAACAATAACATCCGTGTTGATTCCGGTAGCGGCGCTTCGCTACTCCACTCCACCACCGCGCAGACAGGTCAGTCAGGCTTCAAGTAATCAGTGCACTGTGTGTGAGCGATGGAGGTTGATATAATGACAAGTGAAAACGGCATGAAACGGTTATAAATTCTGTTCCCATAAGTGTCTCGTCAATGGGTTGATAGATACAAATTGTACGAGAGCATGTAAATGTTTTGTGAAATTAAATTCTTCAAATTGTATTGTCGGTTCGCAATTAGATCATAATCATGCGAAGGACGACTCTGCTACATTAAATCGGCAGAAAACCAGTAATATTGTGAAGAGAGAAGGGCTGAAGAAAATTTGTGTGAGCGTCCCTCCAAACTTATACGTCTCGAGTTAGCTAATGGTGATATTGACACTCTCACAACTCATGATTTGCTTCGAATAAGGAAAAAATATTAATGCCACTCGAATACGCAAACATCCAGTTGCCCAATAAATTACCAGAATTACATGAAGCACTGCGAAAAATGTTTTCCACACAAACAGTGGAGAAAACGACTCTGAAAAGAATATTGTGGGTTCCTCATGCCAAAGCAACTTAATTTTTCTGAAAGAGTCGAGAACTTAATTTATAGATGGGACCCTCAAGAGTTTCTCTAAGCTGCCCACCACATATAATTCATGGGGTAAATAAAAAAAAATATTTCCCATTGCTGTTTAGCCCCAAAAGAATATAAAAGGCTGCAGATTTCATCATTTCGGGCAGACATGGTGGAGAAAAATTCAACCATTGGGATTATCAAATTATTTTAAATCAAAGGAATCTGAAATCGGAACACTTCTGAAAACTTTGTTTGGACTGCCTCTCCTGCCCCCTGACCAAATTAAAGATTTCTTCGTCGACGACCTAATGTCCCGCAAACCTAACAATGAACAACATCTGGATGACTTCTTAATTATTTACTTCATACCTATATTCTTGCAGATAGCGACTTTCCAACCATTAAGTGGGCCGACTTTAGTAGTGGTTCTGAACGGACTATTAACTGTTGTGAGACATTCCACTCTAAACTGAACGATCAATTTTACTCTTGCTACCCCAACATATTCCATCTGTTTGAGACATCTGTATTCAAACTGAAACTTACGTTAAAATGAGAAGCGAGAAGAAAACTACTCCCATAAAATAAGGGACAAACAAAACTATAGAAAAGTTGTTTAATTCAACCATCACCCGGTATGTATATCTTCAAAACATCCTCTATAAGTTTCTCCCACCTACATAATTTTATTACTTATGCTTGTTCTTTACTTACATTATGAGAATAGCAAAAAGCCAAACATTTTTAACCCTACCTACTGCATGTAGACAGTCCTAAGTCTGTGTAAAATGGGAAGGGAAAATGTTATGGCATTGTTGATAGCTTATGGGAATCAATACGTCCGCTGTCGGATAAATACGGTGGCAGCTAATGGGAATCAATTCGGGCCAACCCGTAAAAGAACCTCAAGCCTCTAAGCGAAATTTCCATTCTTTCACGCTCGATATAGAACGGGACACTAAGAAGTAGAGTAAAACCCCCCAAAAAACCTCAAGAATCCGTAGGCTCTGATGGCTTCACAGAAGCAAAGTAAGGCTTGGTAATCTGTAGCAAAATTTTGAGCCGCTAAGCATGCAGAAGTTTAAAGTAAAGGATACAATGCCATATGGGATTCTCAACCAAATTCAAACCATGAAAATTTAAATAACCAGCGTTATATTCTGCCTGTATTTTGTATCTACATAGCAGCCTAATGAAACAATTTTAACTAAGAGAATGTTCAGATTATGAACGTTTGATAGAAAAGCTCTTCCTTTCCTACACTTTGAAACGGCAACTCTAGGCCGAGCCCAAGAACTATAATTACAGATAACTTATTAATTAACTTTTAGTGATGTTAAATCGTATTATGTAAATATCTTTTTCTCATACTGCTTGTATATTTTAAGAAGGGTGATTTAACATTATGTATCTATCTAGGTTATTAATATTAGTAGAGTTATAAATGGTTTAATGTAAATAATTTAAGCGCTATGTTAAAATACTGTCCACGAGGGAAAGTTTTAGCTACAGGAATAGTGCTTTCGAAGGCAGAAAACCTAGTTTTATTACCTCTCTCCGGTCGCTGTGCTATTATTCCTACAGCGAGGGTGTAGAGCCTTTGTCCCATTATTTGATAATTCGCCGTGACCAAGTGAGTGAGAAAGACAACCTTAACGGTAAATGTAGGAAAAGCCGCGATTTATATTAAAATTGGACCAATGAGATCCCTGAAAGTTTATTCGAAATAGTTAGACGCGTCGAGTCGCGCTAAAAATGGACCAATAGGAAAGGAAGCAGCCTCAGGAGCCTGAGACTATAAATGGATCTGTTTAGGGAAATTTCGGGGCAGTTTATGTCATGTGTGGTCAGGGAGAGATGCTGCAGGATGTGTGAGATATCGCGCCAAAAAAGGAATCAAGTTAAATTTGTCATGTCAGCTTAGTATTGCATTTTATTCGAGAGTTTTCGTAATGTGTGGTCAGGGAGAGATGCTGCAGGATGTGTGAGATATCGCGCCAAAACAGGGAATCAAAATAGTTTTAGCAACACACCTAAGATCCGCTACTCTGAAAGCGACAATAAGAATAGTTATATTTCGTGACATATCCACGCCATAGTCTAACAGCGGTGGACAGTATTTTACAGCGGCAATACCAGTTTTGTATACTACGAGTGTTAAATTAAATAAAAAGAAACGGCAGTGTCATCTTTTCATAAACAAAGCAAGTCTATGTCTTCCTATATCACCACCCGAGATCTACGTTTTCCTTTACCGAGGATAAGTCCGTGCTCCCATATAATTTAAGGAAAATTACTGCAGCTAGCCGAGGATAAATTGAAGAACCAACACGCTGAGAACTTCTGGAAGCAACGGGAGAAGCATCAAGGTAAGCTACAGCAACGGATGAGGAGGTGATCGCCGCAAACTGGCGCCATAACGTGGAGCTCGAAGGGAGGACCAGCTCGAAGGGAAGACCAGCTCGAAGGGAAGACCAACATAAACGGAGGACTAGAAAACAACGAATAGACGAAGAATCTTCAGAGGAAAGGGGCACAGCAGAACAAAATTACAACGCGAACTTCTAGTCTACCTACGTGGGACAACAAAAACAGCTGAGAACATCGCTTCTAGAACTTCACCAGGATTCGAACCCGGAACGCATCAGTTAACATTGAAAAAAAATACAGGTTAGAACTTTTATTCAAAAACAAACAAAAAGGCATGCAGAGTAGTGACTCAGTTTTGGTGAACACATGTTATTGAGAGGGGGTAAAGTCATTACTAGGGAGGTAGAACTTGCTAACGGAACCATGAGTAGGTCAAGGGAAGATTTGAAAGAATTGAATGGGGAGGCTATTGTCAGCATAACAACAGATGGAGAAAATATGGGCGCAGCAGAAGTAGAAGTTAGGCTAGAAAGGCAATCACCGAATAAGCAGGTCATTGACGCAGGTCAAAACCAGCTGCTAATATTGCTTCAACATTTGAGCACAAAGATAGACGAGATGGGTAAGGACATAAAGGAACGGGGTAAGATCTTCAATGAACATAGTAAAAAGTTAGAAAGCATAATAGATGAACGGGGTAAGATCTTAAGTGAATATAGTAAGAACGTAGAAAGAATCGGAAGTCAACTAGATAAGAATTTAGAAGGGGAATCAAATGGGCATAATAAGGACGTAGAAAGAATCGTAAGTAAGCAGAGTAAGGGCTTAGAAAGAATCGTAAGTGGACAAGATAAGAATGTAGAAGGTGAATCAAATGAGCATAATAAGGACTTAGAAAGAGTCGTAAGTAAGCAGAGTAATGACTTAGAAAGAATCGTAAGTGAACCAGATAAGAATCTAGAAGGGAAATCAGATGAGCATAATAAGGACTTAAAAAGAATCGCAAATGAGCAGAGTAGGAACTTAGAAAGAATCGTAAATAAGCAGAGTAAGGGCTTAGAAAGAATCGTAAGGGAACAAGATAAGAATGTAGAAGGGAAATCAAATGAGCAGAGTAGGACCTTAGAAAGAATCGTAAATGAGCAGAGTAAGGACTTAGAAAGAAAACTGAGCGAACAAAAGGATTTCGAAGGGAAATTAAGTAAGCAGGGTCAGGACTTAGAAAGAAACTTAAGTGAACAAGATAAGAATGTAGAGGGGAAATTAGTTGAGCTGATGAAGGGGAAGCTAATAGAAACACTTGAAGGGAAATTACTACAGATACTAGAAACTAAAGAGCCGAAAACACTAACGGGAGAAGAGACGTTAAAGAAAGCTTTTGAAAGAATGTTAAAAAGGGCGCAGAAAAGAAAGCAGGAATTTAAAACAAGGAAGCGAAAGAAAGGGTTGATCGAACTTGGAGAATTAGTATGGGTATAAAAAAAAAATCCAGCATTCAAATTAAAAAAAAAAAAAAAAAAGAAAAGAAAGACATAATATCATTGATCCTGACTCTACAGTGCCTGGAAAGGAGAGCTTTCACATGTGAATTAATGAATTATCGTAAGCAGTCGTGCAGAACATTTTTTTTTTTCGCATTACTAAAGAGACTTGAGTATTAAATGCTCATTAGTGATAGTGAAGAAGAACAAGAAACACCTTTGCCATTAATATGTTTCAGTTTCTTTCTGCTTGAATAAGTTTGTCTTAAGGTTGAAACAGCTTTTATTGTCAGAATATTTATTATATTTTTTTTGATATTTAGCAATATTTGTAAATTATTAATTGGTTGGTATGCTAGCAATATGCTGACAGTTTTCTTTAAACATATAAATTAGTTTTATTAATTATAAAAAAAAAGGTATCATAGAATGGAAAATTTATTTAAAGGTCCATACAGGGTGATTTACATTTGAGTTACAAGAAATAAAGAATTCCAAGATCGTAGGGAGATACCATAAACAGTTGCTCAAACCGTACAAATGTTTAGAGAATGAGAAGGGTGAAGAATGTAATGAAAATAGTCAGGTTAGTTTACTCGAAATGAGGTAGCAACCCTATGAACAAATAGTAAAGGTAATACACCCGATAAATAAGGATGTAAAGAAATAAATAAAGGCATAATAATTATGTACCAATATGTATGTAAATAGATTTAATTTTAGAACTTAAATTGGGTATTAGAGTATTTGTATGCGTCACAAGTTATTCGTGTGCGGGAAATGTATTGTGTATAAGAATGTCTCTCGGAAACCTGTTTTTAAAGGGAGAGTGTAGAGTGAATGACCCAAATATAAACATCACCGGTTTGTCAGAGCCCTTGTGAAGGAGCAGGTATAGCGAAGGGTCTCTGTCAACAAAACAAACGAACAAAGGCCATAATCAGAGGAATTATTCTGTAAAAGAAAATTGTATCAAGTGTTGAAAAATTTATTCTTTTCCAGAACAGGGCAATTTGAAACGGCAACTCTAGGCCGAGCCCAAGAACTATAATTACAGATAACTTATTAATTAACTTTTAGTGATGTTAAATCGTATTATGTAAATATCTTTTTCTCATACTGCTTGTATATTTTAAGAAGGGTGATTTAACATTATGTATCTATCTAGGTTATTAATATTAGTAGAGTTATAAATGGTTTAATGTAAATAATTTAAGCGCTATGTTAAAATACTGTCCACGAGGGAAAGTTTTAGCTACAGGAATAGTGCTTTCGAAGGCAGAAAACCTAGTTTTATTACCTCTCTCCGGTCGCTGTGCTATTATTCCTACAGCGAGGGTGTAGAGCCTTTGTCCCATTATTTGATAATTCGCCGTGACCAAGTGAGTGAGAAAGACAACCTTAACGGTAAATGTAGGAAAAGCCGCGATTTATATTAAAATTGGACCAATGAGATCCCTGAAAGTTTATTCGAAATAGTTAGACGCGTCGAGTCGCGCTAAAAATGGACCAATAGGAAAGGAAGCAGCCTCAGGAGCCTGAGACTATAAATGGATCTGTTTAGGGAAATTTCGGGGCAGTTTATGTCATGTGTGGTCAGGGAGAGATGCTGCAGGATGTGTGAGATATCGCGCCAAAAAAGGAATCAAGTTAAATTTGTCATGTCAGCTTAGTATTGCATTTTATTCGAGAGTTTTCGTAATGTGTGGTCAGGGAGAGATGCTGCAGGATGTGTGAGATATCGCGCCAAAACAGGGAATCAAAATAGTTTTAGCAACACACCTAAGATCCGCTACTCTGAAAGCGACAATAAGAATAGTTATATTTCGTGACATATCCACGCCATAGTCTAACAGCGGTGGACAGTATTTTACAGCGGCAATACCAGTTTTGTATACTACGAGTGTTAAATTAAATAAAAAGAAACGGCAGTGTCATCTTTTCATAAACAAAGCAAGTCTATGTCTTCCTATATCACCACCCGAGATCTACGTTTTCCTTTACCGAGGATAAGTCCATGCTCCCATATAATTTAAGGAAAATTACTGCAGCTAGCCGAGGATAAATTGAAGAACCAACACGCTGAGAACTTCTGGAAGCAACGGGAGAAGCATCAAGGTAAGCTACAGCAACGGATGAGGAGGTGATCGCCGCAACTTCAGCAAAGTTTATCTCCAGGACTATTCACACTATATATTAGAAGCAATAAGCAAAGCAAATGGAATAATACAACTAAAACTTCTCATCTATTTTTGAAATTAAATACTTGCACAATACATTTCCCGTGCTTATATGTCTCGTTTTAAGTCTGCTGGCTCTGCAGTATGCCCATATGACTATTGTTTTCTGTGGATGCAGGGTGGGACAAAAAGGACGTGCGCCCCGCAAACGCTGTGTCTGCTCTACGTCACAGGCATACAAATGGTCTCGTTTGTCTTTCAATCTAACGAAAAGAACCTACCAATATCAGAACATTCTGGTGAAAAGATGGTAGAGAGTCTCAATATGTATGTACCTACGTAAAGGGGCATTCTTTTAAGCGAGGTTCTTAAAAAGTTAGATCAACATCTTTTTTTCTCCTTTGCCTCTGATATACGCAGTATCACAAGTTTTACCTGTGCACGCTTGCCAAAATGTTGCAGTCGTTCTGGAAACAGCCAAGTCGGCGCGGCGCGGCTGGCGAGGGTGAACATGAGAGAGATGAAGAGCCGTTGAAATTGCGTGCTCCAAAACAAGTGGCTCTAGCACTGCGCCATATTTGGGCACGTTCACCAGCATCTGTGTTTTTTAACATGACTAACCAAACATTCCGTCCACGAACTGCTCTTGGCACCCATCTTTATTATGACGCTTTCGTTACACTCTTAAACATTTCTCGAAATGTCAACATCTTGGTTTCTGTTTATCGTTGTATTAGTAACAGCGCTTAATGACAATTGCTTTGTTATTTTATAGTACAGTGCGAAAAATCTTAAGCTGTGAAGAAGGTAGGTGTCTTTACGTTGTTTGCTGCTACGTATGAAAAGCCGATTTGAAGTAGGAGTTGTATTATTTTTCAACTGTTGCGGAGGCGAACACTTGTAGTAGTTGCAACCGCACGTATAGTAAACAGTTTCCGGTAGCCTTTGCCCCAAGTTTAAAACAAATATTAACTTTGTTATTAAACTGCTTCTTTAAATATTTATGTTTGCCTCGGCTGCGTCAGTATTATTGTTAGAGACACGTTTCTCTTAGGCAGGGTTTTGGTACGACTAAGAATGTAGGCTTACACAGATTTTAAGTTTTAATTCACTCCTTTTTATTAATCATTGACACAAATTAAATAGCACTTCACTGATATAGAGAGCTGTGAGATTCTTTTATTTAATACTTGAAGTTTTTTAACGCGTATACTTATTTTTTCGTCTCACACGAATACGTATTTATTTCTCTAGAGGACGCATCTTGCATCCGGTTAATATCACGGTCTGCAGGCAACTGAATAGACTTCAACCGTCTAACTTGAAAATTTCTGTATTTCAAGTCTCTGATTGGCTAATCCTAGTTCAATAGAATACCTGTATTTAACTAAAGCTTTTTCTGGCTGTTGATTGGCTATTTTTAAACTGTCTCAAAGTCACATTATTGCTGCTCTAATAATGACTAGTAGCATTATTAAACTCTCAAACTCATTATTGTCTCAAGGTTACCTCATTGTTAGCAACTTTTAACTTATTATTCTCACAGCTCCTACATTATTAAATTACGTAATGCATTCACATAACATTATTAAATATGTTTACAATAATATAAGCATATGCAATGACTGTTACATACATTTTACAAATTATTACATACATATTGCTTCAAGGCGGGCTGTTATTGCATTTACATATTATATAATTAGACTGACATTATTTAAGTGTTAAAAATACTGCCTCAGCTGGTAGACACACTAACTTATAAATTAACACAATTCAGTGCCATACTTATAGAAAATAGTAAAACCCGCAGCTCTGCAGGGCGTTTTCTCTTATCTACTGAAGTCTCTTTCCTTCTTTTTGCCTTTCGTTCCCCTTCTTTCTCTCTCTGTCCTTTTGCATAGTACTGTCAAAACCTTGTTTTACAAATGGATAGCTCTTTACTGATAACATAAAATCAAATACCTAAAACAAGTGATTAAAATATATTATATAGTTTAATGTCCAGTAAAAATAATAATTTAAAAAACCGGAGAAACAAACTTAAACCAAAGAGAAAAGCTCATTTAGTGTGTAAGATATTATGTACATTTAAATTGCTTATGGTGGGTTTTTCAAGCAGAACATTTTCCAAAGTTTTTATATTTATTTGATTCAATACAAGTTTGTGCCTCTTTCTTAGCGTTTTCTCCCTCCACCTTTAGGTTAACCTCTCTTTAACCAAATCGATATCACACGACAAATGAAAGCACGAAATAAATGCGCAAATGAGCTCGCTGATATTCGTACAAAACATATCAGGTAGGTTGAACCAACCGGGATTCGAAGCCGGGTCTCTGCAACTTAACAAAGAATTTATCAAAACAACCAACGAAAATTGGTGTAACTTTTTAAAGATGATCATATCGAAATACTGTAAATAACAGGTAATTTGCCAGAAAAAATCTAACGTGCTACACTTACATTACTTTCTCTACCAATACTCCTTTTACAACCTATTCTTTCAAAAGCTTATTGTCCTATCTACTTAATGTTAACCGAGATAAATGTTTGCAGAAATGTTCGTATTACACCTTTCCTAGGCACAAGTGGCTGAAGTGATATAGTAGGCTTTGAAATTTGATGCAGTAATTTGTATCACAAATTATTTAAATGTAAAGAGTGATTATAGTATGAATATGCATTATGTGACATTGATTTGAGATGTTTGTTTATTGTAATTATTGTTGGGAAGTAAGTTTATACTGCCTTACTGAAACTGACAATAATAGCGTGCAATAATGCAGCGAGGGGGTGAGCTGTTTATCATTATTGGAAACGAGGAAGTTACGTAATGTTGGCGCGTTTTTCTGTAGAAATTGCTGGAACATTTCCCTAGAGCATATGTATTCATAATTTTCATTGGATATAAAAATAGACGCTAATGTTGGCGCGTTTTATTAGCCAATTGCAGCTCAGTTATAATCTTTAGGCATATCTGGGTGTAGGAGTATAAAAGGTAGGTTAGAGGTAAAGACCCCGTCAGTTCATCAAAATTCTTTGTACACTACACGTCGCATTCCCGTCAGTTCGTCGAAAATATTTGTGTGATACACGTCGCCTTCAGTCCGTCAGTTCAGCAGAAATATTATACGTCGGCTATCGATTCACAAGCTACGCGTAGCAGAGTTATGAAAAATCTAAAGTGTTGTAAAGTTAATTATACAAAACGTTGAAGTACGCGAATTAAGAATGATCAGTAATGAAGTTATTATAACAGTTTCAGTTTGGCGAGTGTCAAGATCAATGTGTAAATGTGATAGTAAATGTGTTCGACAATAAAAGTGTAAAACAAATTCTTTCATCAGTGTTATCTTTGGATAAGAGACTCCCTTCCGTTTACACAAGCTGTATAAAGAGAAGTGTTTGACCAAAAAGATCGTAGCTAGCCGGAGGACAGAGAACCAAAATTAAATAAAATAACAGTAGCATTCTTTCAAATGAACACTAATACTGCCGCAAATTGCTAACACCAGATGGAGCTAACAAGCCTAACAAATGAATCACGTCACAAGATGGATTCACCACGTGGAGTAAACACAAATACACAAACATTATAAATAATACCGTCACAAATTGGCTCCCAAACGTGGGGCTCAACAACAAATAAATAAATACAACATAAATAACGCCCCAAATTGGCTACCACAACGTGGGGCTACAAAAATGTTAAATACAAACAATAAGTAATACCACCGCAAATTCCAAACTCTTTGCATGATCACAAGTGGGGGGGGGGCGGGTAGCGACTTAGCTCTCGAAAACCGAATCAAATATTTTTGAAAATTCAACCAATAAGAACGATTATTTCGGAAATGGTAAATGCCACAAAATGCTTGATTTTACATAAATTGTATGTTTTAACAAGATCTATTTCTTTTTTTCCATTTACGTTTGGGGCGAGTTATTTTCTTGAAAACCTTCAAGTCTTATCCTTGGAAGGTGTTGATATAAGTTTGGTATTTATAAAATACCTTTTTTTTGAGTTACCTAATCTGTTCACAAACAGACACGCGGGCACACACTTACCTTTAACTAATTTTTTTTCATCCAGGGAGTCTCAAAACGTGTATTTCCAGTGAAATTTTAATGTCGAATTTTTTGGTGAAATACAATACTTTCTCTAGTTACTATAGCAGTAGAGAAAGCAAAAGAAAAAAAAAAGCAATGAATTATACTTCTACTACTAATGCACCATTCTTTCTCTAAAGTTATGTATAATAATTTTCAGCCAGGGATTTGGAGCTTTCCAAATAAAATATTCGGTTAATGTAATGTGGTTGGGTGAGCGTCCCCCTAAATAAACTCGTTCTTGAATGTAACCCAGCAACCGAAAGCGGATTCAGATGTATACATTGTGGGGGTTGATGAAGTATCCTGCCAATTTTATTTATTTTCAATAATTTTGGTATAGCAAATGGAGCACCAGAATACTCTTAAAGTGGAAAATGCTACACTTTCTAAAACACTGGAATAGTATTGTTATGCAATGTAGCGTATCTTTAGAAATTCCTTCACTGTTATCTGAATTATATGCATGCCAAAGAAGAATGAACAAGAAAACTCATTCATTGGTCGAAAAGCGATGCTGCTTTTTATTTGTTCCATTTTTGTTTTTGGTCAACATCACATGTCATATCGGCGGCTTTAACTTCGGAGTAATTGCTCACTGGCAATCATGTTTAAGCTTTTACAGTTCGTTTTAATTATCAGATTTGCTATTTATAGTTTAATCCTGGTTAAAGAAAATGCCAGACGTCCAAGCTGGAAATCCAACGCCGGACTTCTGGAAATTGAAGCTGACACTGTAACCACTAGGGCAGAGAGAGATTCTATATATACTTTATAACTTTAATTTTTTAATTATCAATTAACTTAGCTGCGGCGCACATCTTATTAGCATCATATAATTATGGTCATTATGACTGTAGAACATGCATTCAGGCATCTGCCTAGGGTCAGTCCTGATATAGGCTGATTGTTAAATAATCAGCACACGCACGTTCACACGAATATCTATAAATCATTACACTAGTCTGCATTTTCAAACTTTTTGTCAGATGATTTCTTAAAAGTAGGCGTTCTTGAATCAACTTTTTATGCTGATTCCAGAAATAACTTCCATTTTTTTCTATCACGCCAGGTTTTTACACAAAATAAGTAATGTTTTGACAATTTTACTAATGAGCGTAGAAAAGTATTTAAATGCCATTTCACACAAGGTAAGTTTTTATTCAAGAAACATTTTAAGAATACTCTCAAGAACTCCCCTAATTTATTTCATGACTACATTTTAACAAAACAAGAAGCCAAAGTGTTTCATTTATTTTTTTTCAAACTTTCTCTTCTTTGACTTCCTTGCAGATCCTTGAAGATGACTGTCCCTCCTCAACATCCATCATAGTTTCATTCCATCTCCCCTGGTACCACCTCTCCATTTCCTTAATATCTTGGTGAAAATGTTCACCCTGCTCTTCACTATAATGTCGCAGATTTTCTGGAAAGTAGTCGATATGTGAAAATGCACCTTTACACTCATGTTACAACCCATCTTCTTGAAATTTTCCAACATTGTTTCGACAATGGCCTTGTAATTAGGATCTTTGTTATTGCTTAAATATGTTTTCAGTAACTGATTGGAAGATGGTCCATGCTTCTATTTCTCTCTCATTCATTGTCTTCTCAAAATCTTAATCCTTCATCAATTTCTTTATTTGAGGACCACAAAAAAATTCCAGCCTTTAATTTGTCTTGTGTAATGAAGGGAAATTTCTTGGAAAGGTACCTGAAGCAGGGTCCATCCTGTGGTAGAGCCCTTACAAATTGCTTCATCAAGACCAATTTTATGTGTAGTGGCGGAAGCAATATCTTTATATCTCTATGTTTTTTAAGTGAAATTGTGAAAAAATTGTACATCATAGAAAAAAACCCAAAAGCAGTTCTGAAATCAGCATAAAAATGTGAGTCAGAATCACTTATGAGTTTCCACTCCTCCGATATCATGCAGACTAGTGCTATCAAAGACGAATTTCTAAAGCTATGCCAGAAATCGAACTTTGATCCTTGGAACTGAGTCACGAGGTCAGTCATGTTTAAGTGCTTTTAAATACGTCTATACTTAAGCAATAACGATCACTGGAGTACTTATTGTCAAAACATGTGAGCAGTTTTCCTGAAAAGACGCATTGTGTCCACTATATCCGGTTTGGAAGATCCTGCTCTCATTTCCTTATCAATGACGTCGTCTCTCTTCCTGGCAGGAAGGCATGAGGCTGGGGTCACGCGAAGGTCTTCCGGTCAAGGTGGATCGATGTAACTATAGCACTCCACACAAAAGCTGTCATGATAGTCACTTAACCTAAACTGACAACATAACCAAAATTGTGCACCGAGGTTCACTTCCGTGGTGTGCGACCTTCAGAACTGTAACTCAGGGCCTCTTATTTTCCCAAAGTAAGCGCGTTTACTTTGCTTTTATGGACAAGCGTCACGCATGGGTTTAGAAAATTATTGCAGTAAACACGCTACGTCTTTGTTGAACACAGCTTTAGCTTTTGGTATTCCTTGATCAGGCAAAGCCCAATAAACGGGCACCAAATCGTCTCAACCGATTCAAGTATCGCAGTAAACCTTCAAGAGGATCTCAAATATTAGAGGTATCAGACAGGTATGGATATGCACCGTGGTAGATAAAGCAGTAAGAGCGTCGCCATGGAGAGCCGAGGATTGGTTCCAAGTCTGATTCAACTTTCCAAATTAGTGGCTAGTGTGAGAGAACACTTATCAAAATACGTTTCATTAGTTCGTGCAAATATCTTAAACATACTATTGTTAGAGCATTATTTCACAAAAAAAATTCTATGAAAAGGGTAGATTGTAGGGGAGGATTATTTTTATAAAATCTTGGAGCTGCATCCTTAGAAGATGCTGAACTTAAATACTGAGCTTTATATTTGTCCGACAATACATTTTGGGGTTACAGTGTTCTTTCTCACGATACCGAGCCTTTTCTAAAAAATCTGATGTGTTACACTCACATAACTTTCTCTACTCTTGTACAAACTATTTTTACAAACGCTTATTCTCCATATCCTTCATGTTAATCGAGATGTTAATCACATTGCTAGTTTTCTTGCAGATGCAAGGGGAATATGGTAGTATTTAAGCGATGGTCAAATATTTTAAGAACTGGTTGTTATGTGGCGCATTCCATTCTCTTTGTATGTCCAGGACATACAAAAACAATGTATATGACATAAATTGTGTATTTTAACGCGATCTACATTTTTTGTGTAGTAAAATTTTGTCTATCTCTTATGGTTTACCAGTTATGCAAAAGTCGTTCACAATGAAGAATACTTTTGGAGACATTCCCAGAAAATTCCAGATATACATTCCATTTGTCATGAAAATATCTTAAACATATGATATTTTAATCAAAATCATTAGCCATTTTTGAGAAAATTAAAATTTTCGAAAAATGTTCCATGTAAAGGGTAATCTGGGATGGGGGATTTTCTTGAAAACCTTCGTGTCGCATCTCTGGAAGATACTGAACCTAAATACCAAGTTTGATGTTTATCCGACTGTTCGTTTCTGAGTTATGCTTTTCACAGACATACACACGGACATGTTGCCAAAAATGCTTTATATGCATTCAGTGCACCTCAAAACATGTATTTCCGGTGAAATCTCGGTATCGAATTTTTGGGTGGAATACCAAACTTGGTATTTAGGTTCAGTATCTTCCAGAGTTGGAACACGAAGGTTTTCAAGAAAATCCCCCACCCCAGATTACCCTTTACATGGAAGATTCGAAAATTTTAATTTTCTCAAAAATGGCTCTAACGATTTTGATTAAAATATCATATATTTAAGATACTTTCAATACAAATGAAATGTATATCCCGAATTTTCTGGGAATGTCTCCAAAAGTATTTTTCATTGTGAACGAAGTTTGCATAACTGGTAAACCATAAGAGATAGACAAAATTTTACTACACAAAAAATGTAGATCGCGTTAAAATACACAATTTATGTCATATACTTTCTTTTTTGTTGAGTGAACCATTTTCGAGATATTGCTTGTTATTCCCTTAACTTTACCAATACTTATACTTTTTCTCAAATGGGAATTCGTTATTCATTTTGTTTTATGTCCTGGACATGCAAAGAGAATGGAATACTCCACATAGCAACCAGCTCTTAAAACATTTGACTATCGCTTAAAGCCTAGCAATTCCCCTTGCATCTACAAGAAAATTAGCAATAAGATTAACATCTCGATTAACATAAGCATATGGGGAATAAGCGTTTGTAAAAATAGTTTGTACAAGAGTAGAGAAAGGCATGTGAGTGTAACACATCAGATATTTTTTTATTAGGAAACAAACTCACAATCACTCCCACATGCATACTTTGCGGAGGGCAGGGAAACATTCTAATTAAACAAAGATTCCCCTGTCCCAGCTGCTGGGACTGCTGCGTAGAGAAGCCAGAACGCTGACCACTTGACCACAGAAGTAGTAATATACCCCAGTTGCGACTTACAATTTGCAAGGACTTTACTTTGTGAAACGGTTGGGGAATTTAATGTCCTGCGAGCATGTTGCTGTGGTACCTCAATTGGTCACAGCAGCGGCACAATGTGCCGAAGTTCCGCGGTTCAAATCCCAACTATGGCATTGCATTTTTCAGTCTGATTAATTTTAGTTTCGCGTTCTGTTGCCATTTAGCTTTATATGCACTTATTCCAGCTAGCAATAAATTTCTTATTTAGTAAGTTTGGAGGCCATTTCCTCGATAACTACAGTGTGAGCCAAAAGACTCCGTACCGCCTGCGCGGTGTTTTTCCTGTCCGCGTCCTCCGCGCTCATTGCCGTCTGCTGCTATCATAGAAAGGCGCGGATCAAACCATACAACATTTTTAAAACTAGTTTTAAAGGCTTTACTTACCAACTTTACGAAAGGAGAATGCTGAAACTGGCCACCGTCGTTGTCCATACATTTTTGGCACCTCTTTAGGAAACTATCCATCACTCGCCGTAGTTCAGGTTGAGAAATTTCCTGGCGGATATTTTGTTTTAATTCTTTCAGGGTGTGTGGGTTTCTCTTATACACTTTATGTTTTAAGTTACCCCTGAGGGGTATTTTATGAACAATGTTACTGGCTGCGCGGTTTTTTCCACTGGGCGGTGGAAATATGATAAAAACATGATAACGCACTGCTGCTATAAACAAAGTCACGCTGTTGTGGTTTTGCTGTGTAGTGTGAAGTGCAGTATTGAGTTGACGGTGATGTGATGTAGTTCAGTTATTAGGAGTTATTTATTATTTTGTCCTGTACTTAGTCACAAAGTATTTTATGACTCAGTATATGTTTTCTACTGCACAGCGTGTATTTGTTTATGATTCGTATGTGTTAAGTCCGTCAGCTCGCCAAGTGAAAGTACGATTTGCAGAAAGATTTCCAGGTGTAAAAGTTCCAGGCCGTACAACAATCCATGAACTTTACAGTAAATTTCAGGTCTCAGGAAGTGTTCAGACTAAGAAATCTAAAAGACGGCGTTCCGTTCTTACCGAAGAAACATTAGACGACATCGGTCATCGTTTGGAAAATTCCCTCCAAAAATTCCATGATGGATAGTTTCCTAAAGAGGTGCCAAACATGTATGGACAACAACGGTGGCCAGTTTCAGCATTTCCTTTCATGAAGGTGGTAAGTAAATCGTTTAAAAGTAGTTTTAAAAATGTTGTATGGTTTCATCCGCGCCTTTCTATGATAGCGGCAGACAGCAACGAGCGCCGAGGACACGGACAGGAAAAACACCACGCAGGCGGTTCGGAGTCTTTTGGCTCACTCTGTACTAGACGTTAGGAGACCCGTCATGCTACTCGGCACTTTTTATCCACCCCGATCATACAAGTGTTATACTGACAGTATTCTTATTTTATCCGTGTTGGGACATGAAAGGCCGGATAAGAGTCTTCATGTAAGTGAAATTTAAGCAACGAAGACAACACGACGCATAAGACAAAGTTTAATGGCAGTCACCTGTGTCTGACGATCAACCTCGTTAAGCCCGTGTTTCTTAATCGCTTCAAGCGATATACATAGATGTTGCGCAGGCTGAGGATAAAGGTCCCTCTCTCTCATCTGCAAACCCTTTTACTGCTGAGAGCTTTTCCAGATATGAGAGCAGATGGGGAACTTTACATGCTATGAACTCGTATCTTCTTATGAACCTCTTCAATTAGGTTACTGTCAGCAGCTTAAGTGAGAAGAAAGCAAAACAAGGGTAGAAGGAATCGGTAAAAGAGTACAGTAGGACAGAACATTGTCCCTACTTTGTTATGAGACATACACGGGATAGAAATGCTGCAACAAAGCGATGTATGCTGAACTTCATACTTATATACTTCGCAGAAATTAATAACTAAAGTTGTGGATTGGCATGTCGGCAACGATATGAGTGTGTTTGGAGGAAGACGCCACTGTTTCGTTGACAATGCCTTACGTCGTCAAGGCTAGCAATCCGAGGGGAGTGAGGGGCAAGGCGATAGTGATGATGTACAATTGCACAATCAAAACAATAATACATTTGTAGGTCTCGGCCTACTAGTAAACGCAACTAGGAACTGTGGATGTTTTCTTTATACACCGGTGTGCAAAACCTAAGGTCAAAGTATGCTGTGACACTGCCAAGTAACATAGCTCGATGAAACTTGAATCATACATAGAGGGAACTGCTACAGTAGGCAACTAAACGAAATATGCAATGAGACGAACAGAAATGCCACTTTTATTTATAGACCATAAGCTACACTAAAGCCAATACGACATATGATGGCTCTCCAGATTTACAGAAACAGATACGTGGTGCTTAAAAGGTTGTATCATCACCACGGACAGCAATGCATGCTCTGCATCGTGCTCCCATGCTGGCCACAAGGTTGGTAAGCAGTTCTTGTGGTACGGCGTTCCATTCCTCCACCAGCGCTGTTGACAACTGTTGGATGGTCGTTGGTGCATGTGGATGTGCTGCAATGCGTCTCCCCAAAGCATCCCACAAGCGTTCGATGGGATTTAAATCGGGGGAACGGGCAGGCCAGTCCATTCGCCGAATATCCTCTCGTTTCAAGAGATCCTCCACCTGCGCTGTTCGAGCGGTCGCGCATTGTCATCCATAAAAATGAAGTCAGGGCCGACTGCATCCCTGAAAAGACGCACATGGGGAAGGAGTACAGTATCACAATAACGTTGACCAGTGAGCGAACCGTGTTCAAAGATTTAGAGGTCGGTGCGCCCATGCAACATTATGCCTCCCCAAACCATAGCACCCGGACCACCAAAACGATCATGTTCAAGGACGTTCCTGAGTTCATTACGTGTTCCCACCTCTCGCCAGATGAGGGTACGTCGAGAATCACTACTTAGACTGAATCTGCTCTCATCTGAGAAGAGCACGCGACCCCATTCCTCGTTGATGCTCTTGGGACCATCGCAAACGGTGCCGCCGATGTGCGGATGTCAATGGAACACAACGTACTGGCCGTCGGGCAAAGAGACCACCTCTGTGTAGTCGCCGTGCCACTGTGTATCGTGAGATTGCGTGCCTAGCTCTCCTTTTAAATGCGGTTGCAATTGCACCCGCTGTTTGGCGTGGATCCCTTCTTGCCTGTTGCACCATATCGCGGTCATCTGCTGCTGTAGTTGAGCGTGATCGAACATCATCTCTCCTTGGGACAGTAGTGCCTGTGGTTTGGAAGGTTCCCGATGCACGTGAAACAATGCTGTGAGCAATTCCGAACTCCTGAGCAACACTCGTCACACTTCGCCCTTCTTCCAGTTTCCCGATGATTCTTCCTCGTGTGAAGTCATTCAAATGGTGTCTACGGACCATGTTGCAATGAAGAACACCACTACAGTACACCGTAACAGCTCGCTAATTGCCACACACCGTCTTGTCCTGTTTCGTCAACTGCCCAGTGTTGCGGGACCGGATCCATTTGGTACTATAGGCTCGCTACACTCACGCCACGTGACGTCCAGCTTTCTGTGTACGTGTGAGAGACCTCTAGCAACATGCTCCCGCACCTTCATCTACTTCCACCAAGTAGTTCATTTGTTATCAGCTACAGAAGTTCGTCGAGCATTCAATAATGTGTGTGCCAGGAGGGAAGGAAATAATGTTGAAGTGTTACTGGAATATAGACAGGAACGTTGCAGGTAACAAACCACCCCCATACCTCGTAGCGTCTTTTGGTGTTTGCAGACAGCACTCGGACTGGTCACGTGCCTGTCATTGTATTCTTTGCGGTGAAAATGGTAGGAGTGTAGATAACTTGAAAAACTGCTTGGTAGACTGCAGGCTGAAAGTAAACTGCAGCATTCGTTTCCACTTTAAAACATTCTAGCAGCCAAATTAACGGACAGAAAATTCTTATTTTTAGTATGCAGAAACAACAAACGATATTATTGCGTTCTCTGGTATTTTCCTAGACTTTTCACGTTATTGGTTTTATAAATTTTTTTTACACTCGACCATCCAAAACGTAGTATTTATACGACTGGTAGCACTACTGTAATGGGTCACATTAAAGTACACCTGTTCATTAAAGTATTGGTATTCGACCACTCAGAAGTGGCCACATAACATTGTGAAAGCGCAAGTATCGATTATTCTGCGTAGTAGTCTCACAACGCTAGCAACTTTGTTTGACACGGGTGCTACAAGATCATTGTTTTGTAACCATAGATAAAGGAATAATGATTGTAACACACCACTCAAACCAGAAACGAATATTATGAAACCTTTAATTTAGGTACACGGTCGAGCATAAACAGTCGTATGAAACTTGACTATAATGGTGATTAAAACGCTCGTATGATAATTATTAACCTCGCGTTTTAATAACTACCATTATAGTCCCGTTCCATAATATAAAGGATGAGCCAAAAGACTCCGAACCGCCTGTGCAGTGTTTTTCCTGTCCGCGTGCTCGGCGCTCGTTACCGTCTCCCGCTATCATAAAAAGGCGCGGATGAAACCATACAATATTTTTAAAACTACTTTTAAAGGCTTTACTTAACAACTTTATGAAAGAAAATGCTGAAACTGACCACCCTAGTTGTCCATACATTTTTGGCTCCTCTTTAGGAAACTATCCATCATGGAATTTTTGGGCGGAATTTTCCAAACGATGACCGACGTCGTCTAATGTTTCTTCGGCAAGAACCAAACGCCGTCTTTTAGATTTCTTAGCCTGAACACTTCCTGAGACCTGAAATTTACTGTAAAGTTCATGGATTGTTGTACGGCTTGGAACTTTTACACCTGGAAATCTTGCTGCAAATCGTACTTTCACTTGGCGAGCTGGTCGAATTAACACATACGAATCATAAATAAATACGCGCTGTGCAGTAGAAAACAAATACTGAGCCATAATATACTTTGTGACTAAGTACAGGACAAAATAACTCGTAATAACCGAACTACATCACATCCGTCAACTCAAAATTGCAATTCACACTGCGCAGCAAAACCACAACAGCGTGACTTTGTTTATAGTAGCAGTGCGTTGTCATGTTTCTATCACATTTCCACACGCCCAGAGGAAAAACACCGCGCAGCCAGTAATACTGTTCATAAAATACCCCTCCGGGGTAACTTAAAACATAAAGTGTATAAGACAAACCCACACACCCTGGAAGAATTAAAACAAAATATCCGCTAAGAAGTTTCTCAACGTGAACTACGGCGAGTGATGGATAGTTTCCTAAAGAGGTGCCAAAAATGTATGGACAACGACGGTGGCCAGTTTCAGCATCTCCTTTCATAAAGTTGGTAAGTAAAAGTAGTTTTAAAAATGTATGGTTTCATCCACGCCCTTCTATGATAGCGGCAGACGGCAACGAGCGCCGAGAACGTGGACAGGAAAAACACCGCGCGGGCGGTTCGGAGTCTTTTGACTCACTCTGTACTATAAAACCTGCACCGATTCGTGTATGGAGTTTACACATTATTTTACCTGCGTGTAATAGAGAAAATGTTTTCGGCAACACCTGGCATTGCAGAGAAAATGGCCTTTAATGTGGTGGAGGAAAACGTGTAAAATCACCGATTTTACCGAACTTCCTCATTAAAGCATCAGTTTTTCTCTGTCAGTGTATGTCAGGACATTGCAAGGAACTATACATAAAGATTGCTTTACTAATGCACTATGCCAGTGTTGCTAGACAGTTTAAAGAGAAGCGTCCCGGTTTTCAAACGTGTCAGGGTAGAGGTTTTCTAAGTAACCCAAGGCCCGGCCAGTGCCGTGTCAATGAGGATGGTTGTATTGTGACCGCCTGCTACAGATTTAGCACAGAGATGCGTATTTCTCTTTGTGTACATTACAGCGGCTCCTTCCGTTAATGTATTCATTTGGGTTGAAATACAATCTCGTCTCTGTTAAACCTATCAACTTCATCACCAGTTTCTCTTAAAGTAATAAAAGCATCATTATGGCTTTCGTTCCGGAATGGCGTATTCTTTTTAAAGAAACACTGAGATATTTTTAAAAAATCTGATGTGATGCATTCACATGATTTTCTTTACCCTCTATCGTTTATTAGTGGACATACAAACTAGTCTTACTAAAGCTTATTTTTCTATCTGCTACATTTTAATCCAAATAAACCTTTCCAGAAATAGCTACATTACACATTTCGTTATAGACACAAAGAGAACAGCGATAGTCAAATGTTTAACAACTGGACGCTATATGCTGGCCTTAAAATTCCATACTGTTTCCATGACATCGCGAGAAACAACTGAATGTTGATGGGAATTTGAGTGAATGACCAAGAAATGAACAATTCGAACCTTTAATAACGGATATCTCAGAAATTGCTTATGAAACAAAAAAATAAATTGTGCGTTTTAAACTGATCTACATTTTTTGTGTAGTACGTTTTCGTCTATCGCTTAACTTTTACCCGTTATACACAATTCCTTCCGAATGAAGAGGATTTTCTAGGCTATTCCCGGAAAATTCAGGATACCTACACATTTTATTTGTCATGTAAATATCTTGCATATATGCTATTTTAATCAAAATCGTTAGAGCCATTTTTATAAAGCAAAAAATGTCAAAAAATGTTCATTGTAAAGGATAGTTTGGGGTGGGGTGATTTTCTTAAAAATCTTCGTGTCGTATCTGATGCTGAATCTAAATACCAAGTTGGGTATTTATCCGCCTTTTTGTTTTTGAGTTACGCTGTTCACTCACACACGGACATTTTTCTAAAAATACGTTTTTATACAGAGAGCCTCAAAACATGTATTTCCGGTAAAATCTCGATATCCAGTTCTTAGGTGGAATACAACACCTTCTCTCCCTACTATGTACAGAGAGAGCCAAAAGACTACGAACCGGCTGCTCGGTGTTTTTCTCGTTTTAAAAATGTTGTATGGTTTCATCCGCGCCTTTCTATGATAGCGGCAGACGGCAGCGAGCGCCGAGGACGCGGACAGGAAAAACACCGCGCATATTATATATATGAACATACTGTGCTACATTCACATGACTTTCTCTAACCTTTCTTCAACAAACTATTATTACAAAAGCTTATTGTTCTATTTACTCCATGTTAACCGAGATAAATGTTTGCAGAAATGTGTTATTGCATATTTCCTTGTAGGTACAAGGAAGGGGAATAGGGAAACACAGTAGGCCTTGAACGATAGTCAAATCTCTAGTCGCTATGTGATGGCTTTGAAATTCCATTCTCTTTGCAAGATCAAGACAAACAGATATATAGAGAGAAAACGTATAACGATTTTCCTCGAGAAAGGTTTAAATATTTGAAAATTCAAACCAATAACAAAGAATATCTCGGAAATGGTTACCATCACAAAACATTTTGACATAAGTTGTGAGCTTTAACGAGATCTCTTTTTTTTACTTTCTTTATTTACTACGTATAGTAAGTAGGGGAAGTATTGCATTCCACCCAAAAATTCGATACCGAGATTTCACCGGAAATATATGTTTTGAGACCCCCTGAATCCAAAAAAAGCATTCTTACAAACATGTCCGTGTGTGTGTGTGTGTGTGTGTGTGTGTGTGTGAACAGCATAACTCAGAAACGAACAGTCGGATAAACACCAAACTTGGTATTTAGGTTCAGTATGTTTCAGAGATGCGACACGAAGGTTTTCAAGAAACCCCCCACCCCAGATTACCCTTTACATGGAACATTTTTTCGAAAATTTTACTACACAAAAAATGTAGATCGCGTTAAAATACACAATTTATGTCATATACTTTTTTTTGTTGAGTGAAGCATTTTCGAGATATTGCTTGTTATTCCCTTAAATTTTCCAATACTTATACTTTTTCTCAAATTCGTTATACATTTATTTTGTCCTAGTAATGCAAAGAGAATGGAATACTCACATAGCAACTAGCTCTTAAAATATTTGACTATCGCTTAAAACCTACCATATTCCCCTTGCACCTACAAGAAAATTAGCAATAAGATTAACATCTCGATATCTCGATTAACATGAAGTAGATGGAGAATAAGCGTTTGTAAAAATAGTTTGTACAAGAGTAGAGAAAGTCATGCGAGTGTAACACATCAGATTTTTTTTTAACAGGTAAACTTTATATTATTCTCTCCGCAATGGATTTTCATGTCTCACACTGAACCAGTACCGAAAACGAACTGCTTGGGTACGCTATCTTGTAGCGTCTACCGCTTGAATTTGTATATTTCCCCTATTTCAAGTCTCTGATTGGCTAATCCTACTCCAATAGAATACCTTTATTTAACTTTTAGCTTTTCTAGTTGTTGATTGGCTATTTATAAACTGTTTTAAATATTACATTACTATTGTTCCAAGAATGATTAGCAGTCTTTTTGAACTTTCTAATTTATTGTTGTCTCAAGGTTACCTCATTGTTAGCAACTTCCGGCTTTTACTTTGTAATTCTGTTTGCTACGGAAGGCAGCTTGCTTCTATTCTCACAGCTCCTACATTGTTAAACTACATAATACATTCACATAACATTTTTATACATGTACATAATAAAATAAACATTAATGCAAATACTGTAATATATTATATTATACACATATTGCTTTAAGGCGGGCTGCTATTTTTTATATTAGGTATATAATTAGACTGATATCATACAAGTGTTTAAAATACTGCCTCAAACTAACAGAGATCAAGCGCAGCACGCGGTTCTTAAAACACGAGAAATGCCGTTAAAAAGCGAGATGTCAGATGTTTTATTCATTCCTAGCAGTCATTTTCAGTAAAATTATGTTTAACATGTTTTGCCTCACACCAGCCAATAAAGCGATTAAATGTTACATCATATTGCTTTCTGTTCTTTTTTTTGGGGGGGGGGGGGTAAGTTCTTTCTTTCTGCTGCTTCTGTAATTTCACCTGACTCTTCCACTTCAGTTTCTTCTGAATTCATAATTTATGCCATTTAATATTTATATAGGCTATACTAATAAAAGAATAAAGAAGGCTGCCAATATAACGTATAGGTTAACTCTACAACGAATTGCGATAAATTGAAGTATGTACGATTTGTATTGTGAGCAGATAATGCGAGCGCCATGAGAAATTAATCATGTAAAAAGATATAATGAGAAGTAAAACGTAATCAAACCAAGTCGAGTTATTAAACATGTGCAAATACAAAGGGTAATTGGCATGCGATTGGCCTTGAAACCAAAGTTGGTCAGAATGAAGATTATCGCATTAGTGATATTAGTTCTGATATTAGCTTATTTTGAGGTTAATTATTTTCTCATTCCCACTGTTGGCAGCATGGGTTAGTACTTCATAACACATTCGATTGTTCGTTCATTTAATATGTCGTGATCTGACACTGACACAATGACAACACAAGAAAGTAATTATCATTCATGTAGTCTGTTACATTTTATTCATGAAATGTCTTAATAAATCCCATTCGAGGTTACGAGTTTCATCAGATAAATTCGTAACTCTCGTGGGGATTACCTGTTAACTATCCTAAGGAATACCAGGTGTCCATTAACGCCGGCTGGAAAGCAAGTACTCATATTGACACCATTCAAATAGGAGGTAGTATGAAATGCTTTTTATTTTGAATGTGCAAAATCAATGACACTTCTTCTAGTCCGGAGAAAATTAATAAAGGAAATCCATTATGCCTTAATATTCGGCAACTTTCACCATGGTCTGCACGGCGATAATCTAATTCAACTGCCGGCGCAGATGGACCATTTGGTATAATTATAGAACTGGAATCCTATGTTGTAAAAAATAAGTCTGAATTGTTCTGTTGAACCGGCCCAAGTGGCCAAAAGCAGTTAACTCTCTCTACCACGTACTTACAGTAAGTAGAGAAAGTAATATTTACCACCAAAAAATTCGATGTCGATATTACAACGGAAATACATGTTTTGAGGCCCCTAAATCCGAAAGGCAGTTTTTAGGGAAAAAATTCTGATGTCTTACACTCATATGACTTTCTCTACTCTTATACAAACTATTTTTACAAACGCTTATTCTCCATATGCTTCATGTTAATCGAGATAAACATTTGCAGACTCTATCTATTGCTAATTTTCTTGTAGATGCAAGGGGAATTGCTAGGATTTAAGCGATAGTCAAATATTTTAAGAGCTGGTTGCTATGTGGAGTATTCCATTCTCTTTGCATGTCCAGGACATAAAAAAAGAATAACGAATTTGAGAATAAGTTTAAGTATTGGAAAAGTTAAGGGAATAACAACCAATATCTCGAAAATGGTTCACTCATCAACAAAAAATGTATGACATAAATTGTGTATTTTAACGCGATCTACATTTTTTGTCTAGTAAAAGTTTGTCTATCTCTTATGGTTTACCAGTTATGCAAAAGTCGTTCACAATGAAGAATACTTATGGAGACATTCCCAGAAAATTCGAGATATATATTTCATTTCTCATGAAAATATCTTAAACATATGATATTTTAATCAAAATCGTTAGAGCCATTTTTGAGAAAATTAACATTTTCGAAAAATGCATGTAAAGGGTAATCTGGTGTGGGGGGATTTTCTTGAAAATCTTCGTGTCGCATCTCTGAAAGATACTGAACCTAAATATCAAGTTTGGTGTTTCTCCGACTGTTCGTTTCTGAGTTATGTTGCTCACAGACACACACGCGGACATGTTTCCAAAAACGCTTTTTTTTTGGATTCAGGGGGTCTCAAAACATGTATTTCCGGTGAAATCGCGGTATCGAATTTTTGGGTGGAATACAATACTTCCCCTACTTACTATACGTAGTAGAGAAAGTAAAAAGGTCCGCGTGTGTGTCTGAACAGCATAACTCAAAAATAAAAAGTCAGTTAAATACGAAAATGGCATTTAAATCCAGAACCTTCCAAATAAACGAAGGTGCGAAGATTTTGAAGAAAATCCAACCACCTCGAACTACTCTTTAAGTTGAAAAATTTTCTTCGTTATTTTTTATTTTCTAAAAAATGGCTCTTACGATTTTATTAAAATGCCATATATTTAAGCTGTTTTTATGACAAAATGTATATCTTTAATTTTCTGGAAACAGCCTCTGAAGTCCTCTTTATTCTGAACCTGTTTGTATAATTGGTAAACCGTAAAAGACAGACTAAATTTTACTACATTACTCGTCGAAACACACAATTTATGTCAAAACTTATGGTGTTAACCGTGTCCGCAATATTATTTTTTCTTTCGTTTTCGTGTTCATGCAAGAAGAACAGAATTTCAAAGCCATCACATAGCGACCGGCTTTAATAAGATTTGAATATTGCTTTAGCTTAACGAATTCTTCTTACATCTACAATGAAATGTGTAATGGAGTTTTATCTGTATTATCAAGAAGTAGAGCAAAGAGTGAGTAGAAAAAGTCATGTAAATACAACGCACTCTTTCCTCCTTAAAAATACGCTGTGTGTCATTGAAGTAAGCTGGATTTTGTCTTCCTCCAAGCGAGAGGTGCTTTGCGTACACAACACATTCATTCTGTTCAAGCTTGACTCTTTTTCATGCTGCAATCAGCACATCATTTTCTGGCCGACCTTCGTGGCCATTAGGCGGAGCTCTCCGAGCACGATATTTTTGGCACATGGGGCTTCTTCTATCGGTGTCATCTCCTAACAGTTGAAAAGGGTGGTTCCTACAGTACTCTACCAGCATACCACTCTTTTATTTACTAGGTTATAAGTAAAAATTTGTACAATAATGTATAAAATAAAAAATTTGGAATGTAGGAGACAAGGTACCAGGATGGCGTATTGCACATTTTATTTTATGTTTAGTGCTATACCACCAGCTTTTATCAACAAAACAAAAATCCTTGTATGGCAAGGTTTCCCCGTAAGGGGGGGGGAGGAGTCCGACCACTTCAACCGTTGTACGGGCGCTGCGGATCCTGATCCCTCGTGGTACTTCTGGCATTACTAGAAGTACACTGCGCCAAACATCCGAGCCTCTTCCGTTAGGGAGTTACTTGGATTGGGTTGGACTCGGCGGGACAGTGGTTCCCGATACCCATGGGAGGCTGGGTACGTCTGGGCAGTCAAAGTCCAGGTGGGGTTGTGAGACGCCTCAAGATCCTCCAATATCGACAACAGCTAGAGTGTTGTCGACCCTACCGAGGTTGTTCGGCAGTATTCCCCTTCGAAGGTCGACGCGCGTAAGCGGCGTATCCCCTTCCATCTTGTCATGGGGGGCGGATTAAAATTTTCAGGTGTCGGTCTACAGGAAAAGTTCTTGGGGGTGGGAAAGTCACTCGGTTGAAGCCCTCTCTCCTGGGTCACGTGGGGGCAGTGCAGGCCCTGGTGTCGATGTATCACAAGCTATAAAAATATTTGTAAATTTTAATGTAACACGTCTTTCATTGCATTCAATAGTTAACACAAAAGTATAATTATGTCAGCGGAAGCCTTTCCTTATTACTTTCTCTACTACGTATAGTAAGTATGGGAAGTATTGTATTCCACCCAAAAATTCGATACCGAGATTTCACAGGAAATACATGTTTTGAGACCCCCTGAATAAAAAAAAGCATTTTTGGAAACATGTCCGTGTGTGTCTGTGTGTCTGTGAACAGCATAACTCAGAAACGAACAGTCGGATAAACACCAAACTTGGTATTTAGGTTCAGTATCTTCCAGAGCTGCGACACTAAGGTTTTCAAGAAACTCCCCCCACCCCAGATTACCCTTTACATGGAATATTTTTCGAAAAGTTTAAGTTTCTCAAAAACGCCTCTAATGATTTTGATTAAAATAATGTTTAATATATTTTCATGACAAATGAAATGTATATCTTGAATTTTCTGGGAATGTCTCCAAAAGTGTTCTTCATTGTGAATGACTTTTGCATAACTGGTAAACCATAAGAGATAGACAAAATTTTATTAGACAAAAAATCTAGATCGCGTTAAAATACACAATTTATGTCATACACATTTTTTTTGTTGAGTGAACCATTTTCGAGATATTGCTTGTTATTCGCTTAAATTTTCCAATACTTATATACTTTTTCTCAAATTCATTATTCATTTTTTTTATGTCCTGGACATGCAAAGAGAATGGAATGCTCCACATAGCAACCAGCTCTTAAAAGATTTGACTATCGCTTAAAGCCTACCATATTCCCCTTGCATCTACAAGAAAATTAGCAATAAGATTAACATCTCGATTAACATGAAGCATATGGAGAATAAGCGTTTGTAAAAATAGTTTGTACAAGAGTAGAGAAAGTCATGTGAGTGTAACACATCAGATTTTTTAATAACAGTTCATTTGTGTAGAGCATCCCAAAGTCACGCTTGTGGTACACAACTGGAGAAATTGTGGCTACGAGAGAGCAGCAAGCTATGTATGGAATTGTAGCCGATCTTTACGTAATACTTCTGGCCTGTTGAAGATACTAAACGCGCAAAAGGAATGTTCTATAAGGCTGAAAGCTGGATCAGTTACTATATATCTTCGATGTGTCTTTACCTAATACCTACATTCTCTAATAATTCCGTTTGAGATAGGCACAATGCTCCCAGTTTCCAGAAATTCAGGCAGTAAACTGAAGAGAATGTCTCCCAAATGTGTGAATTTAGCACATCTGGGCGGGAATGGAACATCTACTTTAATTTAGTTCCTTCAGTAACATTAATTACAGCAGAATGGGTGGCCTAGATTCGATTCCGGTGGCGGCATATCTCAAATGTGCGATTTCCTGATGAAACACGTCTGAACTTTGGGAACAGGTTCTGCCGCATTTCCTCCGCCTGAAAAGACGAGGTGCTGCATCACAGAACTTCATTACGCTATTATTTATTCATTTGTCATCTTCTAGAAGAACTGCGGCGCTCGCCCTGGGATGTAAAGCTTTAAAAATAACTCCCACATTGTGTTTACACGGTGTTTGACTCATTCAGGCTAATGACGAGAAACACACGGATGATTAAAGACTCTCTTCATTATTTGTTAGCACAACACGCGGATAATTAAAGAGACACTTCATTGTGTAATTTTACGATGTGAAAACAGAGTGCCATTATTCCCGACTTGTATGGCGGTGGTGAAAAAATAAGAACAGAGAAGTGGCCATGTCGTGTCGTCTGTTTCACAATTTCTCGCCACGGTAAAGAGAACTTAGTTCGCGAATAGATTGATCAGTAGTTAAAGAGTTTGGTTTTGGCATCCAGTGCTATCTACCGCATTGTGTTCGTCAAGACTAGACAGTGCTGGTAAACACTCAAGGGGCCCATGTTGGCTGACATCCAAGAGTGTATGTGAACAGCCAGATAAACGTTTCATGTGTTAAATTCACATGACTTTCTCTACAAATTCTTCAACTATTCTTTCTAAGGGCCAGTTTCACAGACATGCTAAATTTCAACACAATGTTACATTGAAGTTAGCACAAATTCTGTTTCATCAAACAATGTTAACTTTAACAACGTGTTAAAGTTGGTGTTAAGTTAAGATCGCCATACCCCTGTGTTAAGGCGTTTAACATATGTTAAAAGTTGGAAAACGGTTGTCGCAAACAAAGCTCTTGATGCGAGTTTGCTACAATTAGCATTTTTGAATGCCATTCCTAATAGAAGAGAAGTACGTCATAATAAATTTGAAACCCTGAAAAAGGAAGAATTTTTAAACCAATATAGATGGTTTTATGAGAAATACGAGAGGTTAGAATACTACCAACAGAAGCATGCCTCTTTCTCCTACACTACAATGTTAATTAGGTACTTAGATTTTATGCTACTAACATTTTTCATTGAGGCAGTATTTTTAACACTTGAATAATTTCAATTAAATTATATAATATATAAATTCAATAACAGCCCGCCTTGAAGAAATATGTATGTAATAATTTTTAAAAAAATGTATGCAACAGTCATTGCACATGCTTATATTATTGTAAACATGTTCAATAATGTTATGTGCATGCATTGCGTAATTTAATAATGTAAGAGCTGTGAGAATAATAAATTTAAAGTTGCTAACAATGAGGTAACCTTGAGGCAATAATGAGTTTAAGAGTTTAAATACTACTAGTCATAATTAGAGCAACGATAATATAAATTTTGTGACAGTTTAAAAACAGCCAATCAACAGGCAGAAAAAGCTTTAGTAAAATGCAGGTATTCAATTGGACTAGGATTAGCCAATCATAGACTTCAAATACAGAAGCATACCGGTTTGGACGGTTGAAATATGTTCAGTTGCTTGTAGACCTTGGTAGTGACCGGATGGAAGATGTGTTCTCTAAAGAAATATTACGTATTCGTGTGAAACGAAAATTAAGTATACGCAATATAAAACAGTGCAAGTATTAAATTAAAGAATCTCACAGCTCCTAATATCAGTGTAGTGCTATTTAATTTGTGTCAAGGATTAATAAAAAAGAAGTGAATTAAAACTTAAAAAGTTTCAATGCAGCGTCCACCACCAGTTTTAAACCGTCTTAAACGCTCTTCGCACCTAATGTTTCTGGTGCTGCACTTCATGTTAGCATAAAATTGCCGTAGTTGCTTACTGGACTTAGGAGAAAAGCGTTCGTTCCAATTAAATTACTCGCTGATTTTGTCCCAGGGTTGCAATCTTATCCTTTAGTTTAAGATCGCCAGCTTTGCCGTGCTTGGCAATACGTCTATGCTTATTAACCAAATGTCAATTAACGTGTTTCAAACGGTGAAACATTTCAGTTCACATCGCGATTCTAACCTCAATCGGGAACATCGCATGGCAATTGCCAGGAATGTCTGCTACTGACACAGAGAGCGCAGGGATACGTAGACAAAAGTGCATCGGAACACGTTCAGAAGCTGTGCAATTCGGTCACCGCCTTCTCGAAAGTAGTTGTCTTTGACGTTAACAAAATGTTAGCTAACAATTTGCTGTAAAAGTTATGTTAAACATTGAACACCTTGTTAACAAACAAGTATTTATAACATCGGTTGGTGAAACCGGCCCTCAAGCTTATTCTTCAATCTAATTCGTGTTAATCGACATAAATATTTGCAGAAATTGTTTTATTGTGTGTTCTTTGTAGGTACAAGGCGAATAAGGGAATAGAGTAGAGCGATAGTCGCGGCTCGATATGTGATGACTTAAAATTACGTTCTCTTTGCATGAACACGAGAAAACAAAACGAATACGATTTTGCAGCTGAAAAGTATTTAGTATTTAACAATTCAAACCTATACTAAATAATATCTCGGATATGGTTAAAGCCACAAAACATTCTTACATAAATTATGTGCTTTAATGATGATCTACATATTTTGTGTACTAATATTTTGTCTATCTCTAAATGTTTTCCAATTATATTAAAGTCATACGGAATGAAAACTTCACAGGTTATTCCCAGAAAATTCAAGATATACATTTGCCATGGAAATATCTTAACCATGTGGTATTTTAATCAAAATCGTTAGGACTATTTTTGAAAGGATAAAGAAACATTTCTCGTGTAAAGGATAGTTTGAGGTGGGCGGTTTTCTTGAAAAGGAAGACGCTAAATCCATATACTAAGTATGTATTTAATCCATTTTTGGTTTGAGTTATGCTGTTCACAGATATATGGGGACAGACGCGCGCGCGTGAGATGTTTTTTTTTTATTCGGCGGATCTCGAAACGTATCTTTCGAGTGACATCTCGATATAGTAATTTTGGGTGGAATGCAGTATTTCCCCTACTTACTATAGGTAGGTAGCAGAGAAAGTAAACTTAATCGATGTATAAAATCGGATGACTTCACTTTCTCTACTACGTATAGTAAGTTGGGGAAGTATTGTATTCCACCCAAAAATTCGATACCGAGATTTCACCGGAAATACATGTTTTGAGACCCCTTGAATAAAAAAAAGCATTTTTCGAAACATGTCGTGAACAGCATCTCAGAAACGAACACTCGGATAAACACCAAACTTGGTATTTAGGTTCAGTATCTTCCAGAGATGCGACACCAAGGTTTTCAAGAAAATCCCCCCACCCCAGATTACCCTTTACATGGAACATTTTTCGAACATTTTAATTTTCTCAAAAATGGCTAACGATTTTGATTAAAATATCATATATTTAAGATAGGTACTTTCATGACAAATAAAATGTATATCTTGAATTTTCTGGGAATGTCTCCAAAAGTATTCTTCATCGTGAACCACTTCTGCATAATTGGTAAACCATAAGTGATAGACAAAATTTTACTGCACATCGCGTTAAAATACACAATTTATGTCATATACATTTTTTGTTGTTGAGTGAACCATTTTCGAGATATTGCTTGTTATTCCCTTAATTTTTCCAATACTTATACCTTTTCTCAAATTCGTTATTCATTTTCTTTGTCCTGGTAATGCAAAGAGAATGGAATACTACACATAGCTACCAGCTCTTAAAATATTTGACTATCGCTTAAAGTCTACCAATTCCCCTTTCATCTACAAGAAAATTAGCAATAAGATTAACATCTCGATAAACATGAAGCATATGGAGAATAAGCGTTTGTAAAAATAGCTTGTACAAGAGTAGAGAAAGTCATGTGAGTGTAACACATCAGATTTTTATTTTTCAAATGAATGGATTGGAATGCAGTTGCGAAAAGCGTGGGTTAACGGGCAAGGAAATAAATGAAGGAAATACAGAAATAGAGAACGTGGAAAAAAGCAAAACAAAGATGAAATGAGAAACAAGGCAAAACAGCTTCTCGGTATAAATAAAATCAGAGGAAGAACCAGAACTTTCATTCAATGATTAAGCTATTTGTTTTCTTTTCGCTTCAAAGCGCTGTAAGCAGTTTGATTCGGCGTCTTCCACAGTAATCAGAATCTAATATGGAATTGGCAGAACAAAAGTCCAATTCCCATAGCCTGTTCTTTCATTGTTTTCTATTTCATTTGCTGAATGTGTTTTGAATCGTGACGTCCTTATTTCGCACTCTCCCATGAAACGTCTTACGAAAACAATTCGACTCTCAGCTATCAACATTTTTTTCCCATACATGAAGGCTGCCGGTAGTTCCTACGTTATGTAACAGCGCCTTTATTCCCATTCTCGCTCCTACTTCCTCACGGTCTTTTCCAGAAATGCACCTCAAAGCAACCGCTTCTTTCCTAACAGGAAGCAGCTTACGCAACATGAAATTTATTCTAGCGGTACTACGAACTGCAACATATAGTCCGAAAAGGTATATAATTCCCAAAATATTGCTATAACACTAGGGGCCGGTTTCACCAACAGATGTTAAATTTTAACACAAAGTTAAACTGATTTAACACTGAAGTTAACACAAATTCTGTTTCATCAAACAATGTTAACTTTAACAATGTGTTAAAGCGGATGTTAAGTTAACATCCCCATACCCCTGTGTTAAGGCGTTTAACAAATGTTAGAAATTGGAAAATGGCTGCCGCAAACCAAGTTGAATGCGCGTTTGCTGCAACTGGCATTTTTGATGTCATTCCTAATAGAAGGGTAGTCGTACGTCATAATAAATTTTAACCCCTGCAAAAGGAGCAATTTTTAAAGCCATATAGACTGTCCAAGGGATCATGAGTATTGTTTTATGGGAAATACGAGAGGTTAGAATACTACCACTAGAAGAGTGTTAGTAACGTACTTAGATTTTATGCTACTAACATTTTTCATTTACTTGTAATAATGTTGGTATTTCCAAAACTGCCGTTTGTAGGTTTATCCGGAAGGTTTTCAAAGCAATTGCTTTAAGAAGCAAATTATTTTTTTCGGTTCTGCTTGATTAATCAGCGATAACACGTTTTCGTCTACTTTAGTTTCAATGCAGAGTCCACTACCAGTTTTAAACCGTCTTAAACGCTTTTCGCACCTAACGTTTCCGGTGCAGCACTTTATGTTAGCATAAAATTGCCATAGTTGATTCCTGGACTTAAGAGAAACGCGTTTATTCCAATTAAATTACTCGCGGATTTTGTCCCAGGCTGCAATCTTATCCTTTAATGTAAGACGTATGCTTTTTCGCACTTCACAATATGTCTATACTTATTAACCAGATGTTAATCAATGCGTTTCAACGCTGAAACGTTTATTTCAGTTTACATCGTGATTCTAACCTCAAACAACCGAGAAAATCGTATGGCCATTGCCATGAATGTAAATAGTTTCGACTATTGACACAGAGAGCGCGGCGATACGTAGACAAAAGTGTATCAGTACGTTCAGAAGCAGTGTAGTTCGGTCAACCTCCTTCTCGAAAGCTAGCGTTCGCAGTTGTCTTTGACGTTAACAAAATGTTAGCTAACAATTTGCTGTAAAAGCTTGATGAAACGCAAACGTTTTAACATTATGTTAAACTTTGAACACCTTGTTAACAAACAAAATGTTAGAGTATTTTTAACATCGAATGGTGAAACCGGCCCTAGGAGAGTTGTACTGTACCTAGTCAAACCAGCACCAGTCATTTTGACCGGGACATCATCCCTTCGGATTTATTTATCTTTAATTTTCATTTTAGTTATAACAATTGTTTCTAACGGAAAGACAGATTCAGGCATCTGAAAAATTCAATGCCATAGTCGGGATTTGAACCAAGGATCTCCCGGTCTCCGTCCGGCTGCACTAACCACTGAGCTACCATGGCAACATGCCGGCACGACACTAAATTCTCCAGCTGATTCGCATTTTTCCGGTAAACCACAAGGACATCTCAAATTGTATTGAGATAACATACCCCAATGGCAACTTACTACAATGTTGTAAGTACTTTAAGTCCCGAGCTTCAAAGTTTCAACCACTATTAGGTCAATTAATGGAATTAGTTGTTCTTCCATACAAGCCGTGTGTTGGACATGGTTGGAAAGGTAGAATCAGGCGTCTGAAAAATTCAATGCCATAGCCGGGATTTGAACCAACGATCTCCCGGTCTCCGTCGGTTGCTCTAACCACTCAGCTACCATGGCAACATGCCGGCACGACACTAAATTCTCCAGCTGATTCGCAATTAATTCCATTATTTGTTTTTAAGTTAAATCATGCAAATCTTACACATCAACGATCCGTATCGGAAGTGTTACGTTGGAATAGTCTTTAAAATGAAAAAGTTTCACGTCCCATCTATGCTGTCCAGTTCGAACACACGACAGGAATCGAAACCAAGACACTCACGCCAGCCAACGGTTGCGTGAAGGCCATGACCAAAAAGTGTCACTTATCGACAAGTAACAGAGTGACCCAGTTGCGCATCTAAATGTGACGACAAAACCGTAATCATGGCAGGCAGAGTTGGACAAAAACCAAAAACTTTTTCGTGCCTGCCCTTCCCTCCTTTGTCAGTCCACTCTGAACAGCGTGCACGCATTCCAACAGCGGAACAACTGGGGTAACGCATGGACTACATCGTAACGTGTAGTTCTGTTGATATTAGGCAACGGATATGACATCTTTATCAGATATTGTGGAAACATTTAACCTTCCTTTCCACAACTCAGGTCTCCACAGAACGGTGAATGAATTGCGTGAAATGAGCCGGAGTCCCCATTTCTCAAAAGACGAGGGAAAACCCTAGATAAAAATCTGATGTGTTACACTCACATGACTTTCTCTACTCTTGTACAGACTATTTTTACAAACGCTTATTCTCCATATGCTTCATGTTAATCGAGATGTTAATCTTATTGCTAATTTTCTTGTAGATGCAAGGGGAATTGCTAGGCTTTAAGCGATAGTCAAATATTTTAAGAGCTGGTGGCTATGTGGAGTATTCCATTCTCTTTGCATTACCAAGGAAAAAAATGAATAACGAATTTGAGAAAAAGTATAAGTATTGGAAAATTTAAGGCAATAACAAGCAATATCTCGAAAATGGTTCACTCAACAAACAAAATGTATATGACATAAATAGTGTATTTTAACGCGATCTACATTTTTTGTGTAGTAAAATTTTGTCTATCTCTTACGGTTTACCAGTTATGCAAAAGTTGTTCACAATGAAGAATACTTTTGGAGACATTCCCAGAAAATTCGAGATATACATTTCATTTGTCATGAAAATATCTTAAACATATGATATTTTAATAAAAATCGTTAGAGCCATTTTTGAGAAAATTCAAATTTTCAAAAAAATGTACCATGCAAAGGGTAATCTGGGGCGGGGAGGGATTTTCTTGAAAACCTTCGTGTCGCATCTCTGAAGATACTGAACTTAAATACTAAGTTTGGTGTTTATCCGACTTCGTTTCTGAGTTATGCTGTTCATAGACAGACACACACGGACATGTTTCCAAAAATGCTTTTTTTTGGATTCAGGGGGTCTCAAAACATATATTTCCGGTGAAATCTAGGTATCGAATTTTTGGATGGAATACAATACTTCCCCTTCTTACTATACGTAGTAGAGAAAGTAAAAAGGTCTGGATTTGCATTCACTACTCAAATGTTTTACAAAGCGTTGTTACAAAAACTTATTCTTTCTATATATATTTTGATAATCAAGATAAATTTTTATTGCACACTTTCGCATATTTTCGTTCTATGTATAAGGATTCAGTAAACTAAAGCGATAGTCCGATTTTTAGACAGCGTTTCGCTATGTGACGGTTTAGAAATTGCATACTCTTTGCACGACCAAAATAGGTTGAATGGTTTTTGAGATTAAAAAAAAAAACTTCTCTCTTTATAATTTTGGTATAGATTAACTGCATTCATTGTTGGAGCATTTCTTCAAAGCATTTATTCATAATCTATTATGTTTTGAGGCAGTATTTTTAACACTTAAATCATTTCAGTCTAAATATATAATTATAAATTCAATAACAGCATGCCTTAAAGCAATATGTGTATGTAGCAATATATAAAAAGTGTATATTACAGTCATTATATATGTTTATATTACTGTATACTATTGTATACATGTTCAATAATGTATTACGCAATTTAATAATGTAGGAGCTGTGAGAATAATAGGTTAAAAGTTGCTAACAGTGAGGTAACCTTGAGGCAATAATGAATTTGAAAGTTTAAATACTACTAGTCATTCTTGGAGCAACAATAATGTAAATTTTGAGACAGTTTATAAAATAGCAATCAACAACCAGAAAAAGCCTTAGTTAAATAAAAGTATTCTATTGGATTAGGAATAGCCAATCAGAGACTTGAAATATAGAAATTTACAAGTTTAGGCGGTTCAAATCAATTCAGTTGCTTGCAAACAGACGCAAAAAGTGTCCTCAAGAAGTTTAATATGTATTCGTGTGAGACGAAAATAGTTTACGTGTTAAAAAGTGCAAGTAATTAATTAAAAAATCTCACAGCTCTCTATATCAGTGGTGTTATTTAAATCGTGTCAAGAATTAATAAAGTAGTGAAGTAAAAATTATAAAATATGTAAGCCTACATTCTAAGTCGCACCACAACCCTGCCAAGACATCCATGTCTCTAACAATAATGCTAACGCAGCCGAGGCAAACATTAATATATAATATTTAAAGAAACAGTAAAAATTACAAAGTTAATATTTTTAAACTTAGGGGAAGACTACTGGAAAGCGGGTACTATACGTGTGGTTGCAACGAATTTCAAGTTCGGTTCCCCAACAGTTGAAATATAATACAACTCCTTCAATACAACCTACTTCAAATTGACGCCCAAAGCGTGTTGCAAACAAGTTAAAACAAAACACGTTGTTCTTCAGTTTGTGTGCGGTTAAACGCTAAACTTATAAAAATCGAAGTATAGATACGCCTATTCCGTGTATTTCACACACGTAGCAGAAAATGTGTGACCAAGAATCCATTTGCCCTATTGCTTATTGATTTCATCCAATCTTTCACATATACCGATTAATTCCTGCCTGAACAGTTGCAACACAAATTTTTTTCGTAAATCATACATAAAGCAATACGTAAAAACGCGCTTCAATGTGTTGTGCATGCAGATATGAAGTCACACATGTATTCAATGTCAACTGGAATTTGTGACCATACGCAGTTATTCACCTCAGCTGTATCTTAACCTGTTCCGATCCTGAGCTGTACAGACATTTCATTTTATACTTGCTACTCCGGTACACACAGCCGCAAGCTGTCAATATTGTCACGCGTCCGGCGCAAGGATTCGCAGATAAACAAAGATAAGTCGTCAGGTATACACCAGAAGCGCTATCGGCAGATAATCAGTATCTTCTGGAAGTTTCCTCTGATGTATAAGCGAGTCAGTTGAGTTGAGTCGGTCAGTGAGCGCGTTTCTGCTGCGGCATCAAGTGCGGTTCTCCGAGTGAGTTGGTGACGTCTGCTGTGACTGTAGCGAGTGCTACTGCGGCATGAGAGTTAGTAGAAGTCTTGTGTTCGACTCCCCAGCGAGTAAACTGTCTGTGAGAAGAGGCTACGTCACGAAGAAAACGAAGTGACGGGGAAATTGAACTAGTTTACATTAGTGAAGTGCCAGAGTGAACTAAGTGAAGTCCCAATGAAAGTTGAACCAGATCAAAACAGTGACTGTAACAACTGAGAGAACTGAAGTTGAAGAACTGCACAGTCACAATATGCACAAAACGTTAGATAAATCAGCAAATTACTAATTACAAAACAGCGTGTTTGCATTTCCTTCATGTACGCCCGGATGTACTGATGTATCCCTGGAGTACGTCCTATTATCTCGGTGCTAGTAAAACAGTATAAAATGGTTGCATAGAACGCATAATATTAGAAGACAACGCTGCAACGGTGCATTTTAGAACTGCGTGTGTTTGCAACAACTACACTACACTCTAACCAGAAGTATTCGACTATTCCGGCGCGCGGTGGTTGTTAAACGATAACTATTCAATCCCACACTCTCAGAGAGAGAGAGAGAGAGAGAGAGAGAGAGAGAGAGAGAGCAGAATTGTAAGAGGGTGCTGTAGCATTAGAATCAATATTGATTTTCGCTTTATTTGGGCATTCGGAAACACCATGAAACAGAAGGGTACAAAAAAATTGAGTTTTATTTATGGACGCTCTTTAACTATTATGGTCCTTAACGTCCCATTCCATATTGGGTGTGAAAGACCGATAATTTTGTTCAGAGGCCTCTATCAGACTCTTAAGTTCTTTTATGTGCCGTAAATCTACGACACGGGACCACCGGCTTTACTTCCTTCCGAAGGAAGCCATGCTAAGGATTTTTACGCCCGAAAAAATCCATCGCCCTCCGCCGGGTTTGAACCCGCGACCTTGGGAACTAGAGGCTAGCACGGTACCACTAGTCCACGGAGGGTGAAATGGCTCAGATACCTTCACACATAAAACACACTAAACTACTACTTTTCAATGTCAGGATATGTAAGCTTTGGCTTAATATCTGTTCGTCTAGCATTCGGAGGCAGTTGAGTCGAATGGATCTTACTTACCATATTCTCATTTTAAATACATCTATAGAAATATGATCACTTTGCTATAGCATAAACTTTATAAACATATACATGTTACTTTGTTTACTACTGACCTATAGTAAATAGAGGGAACATTGCATTCCACCCAAGAATTCGATATACAGATTTCACCGGAAATACATGTTTTATAGGCCCCCTGAATAATTTTTCCGAAAATTTTGATTTTCTAAAAAAAATGGCTTCAACGATTTTGATTAAAATATGACGTATTAAAGATATTTAGATGACAAATAAAATGTATATCTTGAATTTCTTGGGAATAGCCTGTAAACTCTTCATTTGGAAGGAAATTTGTATCATCTTGTACAATTGGTGAACGTTAGGCCATAGACGAAAACGTACTACACAAAAATGTAGAGCTCTTTAAAACACACATGAGCTTTTTTGTGGCATAAGCCATTAATAATGGTTCCAATTGTTCATTTCTTGGTCACGTTTTAAAGTCCTTTCAACATTCAATTGTTTCTCGCTATTGCATGGAAACAGTATAGAATTTTAAGGCCAGCATATAGCGTCCAGTTCTTAAACATTTGACTATCGCTGTTCTCTCCGTATATATAACGAAACGTGTAATGTAGCCATTTCTGCAAACGTTTATTTGGATTAAAATATAGTAGATGGAAAAATAAGCTTTAGTAAGACTAGTTTGTTTACCCACTAATAAACGATAATGTAGAGAAAGTCTTGTGAATGTATCACAATGGATTTTTTAAAATATTATTAGTGTGACAGAGATCCTGCAAAAATTCTGATCTGTAATATGAGGCTGAGGAAGTAAGGTGCGTTTTCCTCATTGTTCCTCTCTATTAATGCCACATGTGCCTTGTGTTTCGTTGAATTACAATGTTGTTTAAACGTCTTCTGAGCTATATGCTACATCTGATGGTTTCGCCATATGTATTGAAGTGTTCCCTGCCACATTAGCCACAAATGAAGCTAATTCTGATATATAAACTTTTCTCTGTTTTAGGCGTATAGCCACAGTTCTCCACTGGCGAATAAATGAACAGTTGCAACGATACCGGCTATTGAGGCGGTGAGGTGTGTGTCCGTCTCAGTACCTGGTGTCACCTATACTGCGTACGGTAACAACGTTGCTCTGCTTACTTACTAAAACCCCTCTGCTTGGCCATCGCATAACGGCACGCTTTTGAAAATCTGACTACCGCTTTAGCCCACTGTATTCTTCTTATGCCTACAATATGTGTAAATGTGTAATGAAAGTTTATCTCTATTACCAAGAAGCAGGCAGAAGAATAAGCTTTTTTAACAACAGTTTTTAGAAGAGTGAGTAGAGAAAGGCAAGTGAGTGCAACACATCAATTGTGGGAGGGAACGCTGACTATTTGCGATGTATTTTGGTTCAAAATTGTTTCTACATTTTGAAGATGGATTTTATACAGTTTTCTGCTCAGTCACACATCTGATACCGTTCATGTAAAGCGATTAGTTTCGGAGGTGGAAGGTATCTACATTTGTTTGAGAGGAAATATTAATTTTTGTCAGAGACTGCAAACACGCTTCTCTATGGAAATTTCGTTTACTACGTCAGTGAAGTCCCGATGACTCACATACTCCTTAATCGGAAGGATGAAAAACTACCAAGAACAAAGATGGCGACCCAATTTGACCCCGCCAGACGTCGAACCATAGAACGGGAAGCCCAAGCGCCACACAGTCGGCCAATGCAGCATCAGCAAAAAATCGAACTGCACCAATAGGAATAGTAGGCACTGCGTGAAAAGGACGCATTTGGCCATGACTCACCCGATGAGAAGTTGGCAGCGTGTTTCCGTTTCTCTGTGTTGTCATCACCGCGGCTGTTTCCTTGCAAATTCGCGTCTTCCCCTCAACGGGTCACTTCTAGAAACGGAAGTTTCACAGTCGTCGAAACCATCTTCACAAGTTTCAAGTGGTTTTAGTTGAACCGCATCAGAGTCAGATTTGAGCAGTGGGTTGAGACGATCGCGGACTCAACAGATAGAATGGGCAGTCTGCACGAGCTCGGGGTAAACCTCGGGCCTAGGCCTGTGAGCCGAATTTGGAAAATCTTTCTCGGGTTCGGGCTTGAAAATAAAGACTAAACAATTTTTACTTTCTCTACTACGTATAGTAAATAGGGGAAGTATTGCATTCCACCCAAAAATTCGATAACGAGATTTCACCGGAAATACATGTTTTGAGACCCCTGAATCCAAAAAAAGCATTTTTGGAACCATCTCCGTGTGTGTGTGTGTGTGTGTGTGAACAGTATAACTCAGAAACGAAAATTAATATTTAGGTTCAGTATCTTCCAGAGATGCAACACGAAGGTTTTCAAGAAACTCCCCCACCCCAGATTACCCTTTACATGGAACATTTTATGGTTTACCAGTTATGCAAAAGTCGTTCACAATGAAGAACACTTTTGGAGACATTCCCAGAAAATTCAAGATATACATTTTATTGTCATGAAAATATCTTAAATATATGATATTTTAATCAAAATCGTAAGAGCCATTTTTGAGAAAATCAAAAACAACGAAAACATTTCTGTATACCTGAAGGGAAAATAAAGACGAAAAAATATTAATGAGAAAACTTTGGTCCACAATGTCGAGATGCCCGGAAAATACAATTACACCAGCATGCATCCATCGCAGTAGAAAGAATAAATAAAAGCTCGCGTCCACCAATTGCGGATAACGTTACAAGAGCACGGCAGCTGCAAACTCTGCCTCCTTCCGTCCATCCTGGGCAGAGTGCAGTAATACGGGCGGCGTGTAATCAATAAGACAGTATGCTGTCAACATGCTGCTTGCTATATGAGATTTCCAGGATCTCAGTCAACACTATTTCTGCAATGGGGAAAAGATTCCTATGCCGGTACCGGAATTCGAACCCGGGTCCCTTCTCACCGCAGGCAGCATCGCTTCGTGGAATAATAGTAGTAGTAGTAGTAGTAGTAGTAGTAGTAGTAGTAGTAGTAGTAGTAGTAGTAGTAATAATAATAATTGCAAAATAACCTTATTTAAAACAAAATAAGACCAACAGGCCCGGGCCGGGTGGCAGAGTATAACCTATTCTCGGGCTCGGTTCAGATCGGGACGGGTCGAGTCGGGCCTCAGCAGACATTCTAACGCATGGCCACTTTCTTTGGAATCGTAAGCCTGGCTTTTGTTTTTCATTCATTTATTTTTTAGGGAAATTAGCAAAACGGGAAATTCTAAGCCATCGTCATTTTGAAGAAAAAAAAAAAAAAAAACGCTATCTCCATAGAAAATTATTAGCATTTCTAGTCATTGAAACTAAAATTTCGTCAAGAAGCAACCACGAAGATTCCACCGATTTAAAAAAAAATTTGATAAGACACTCACATGATTTTCTTTACCCGCAATCGTTTATTAGTGGTAAAGTAATCATGCTGAAGTTTATTTTTCTATTTTAATCGAGATAAACCTTTGCAGAAATAGCTATATGAACATTTCAAATGTTTAACAACTAGACGCCATATCATGGCCTTAAAATTCCATACTGTTTCCATGCAATCGCGATAAACAACTGAATGTTGACTTTAGAGAATGACCAAATAATAACAATTCGAACTATTAATAACGAATGTTTCAGAAATAGCTTAGGCCACAAAATGAGTTAGACATAACTTCGTGTTTCAAAGAGATCTACAATTGTGTAGTACGTTTTCGTCTATGGCTTAACGTTTACCAGTTATACAAGGTTACACGAAATTCCTTCCGAATGAAGAGGACTTCACAGGCTATTCCCAGAAAATTCGAGACATACATTTTATTTGTCATGTAAATATCTTTAATATATGGTATTTTAATCAAAATTGTTAGAGCGATTTTTTAGAAAATAAAAAATTTCGAAAAACGCTTTCGCGTACACGAGAGTGGGGATTTTCTTGGAAATCTTCGTCGGATCTTTGGATGGTACTGAACCTTTATACCAAGTTTGGTGTTTATCCGACTTCTCGTTTTTCAGCTATGCTGTTCACACACACACACACACAATTACCTTTTTTCTAAAATTCTGATGCGTTACGTTCACATGACTTTCTTTACCCTTTATCGTTTTAGTAAGTATACAAATTATTCTTACGAAGCTTTACTATTTAGTATCTACTTCATTTTAATCCAAACAAACCTTTGCAGAAACAGCTACATTACACATTTCGTTATAGATACACAGGGAACAGCGATAGTCAAATGTTTAACAACTGAACGCTATATGCTGGCTTTAAAATTCCATACTGTTTCCATGACATCGCGAGAAACAACTGAAAATCGATGGGACTTGAAAAGAATGACAAGTAATGAACAACTCGAACCTTTGATAACGAATATCTCAGAAAAGGCTTGTGCGAAAAAAAAGTAAATTGTGTGTTTACAGAGATCTACCTTTTTTGTGTAGTATGTTTTCGTCTATCACTTAACGTTTACCAGTTATACAAGATTATACAAAATTCCTTCCGAATGAAGTGGACTTTAAAGGCTATTCCCAAGAAAATTCAACATAAACATTTTATTTGTAATCTAAACATATCTAATGTATAGCATTTTAATTAAAATCGTTAGAGAAATTTTCGAGAAATGTTCCATGTAAAGGGTAGTTGGAGTGAACGGATTTTCCTGAAAATCTTGGTGTAGCATCCTTGGAAGATACTGAACTCAAGTACCACATTTGGCATTTATGCGACTTTTGGTTTATGAGTTATGCTGTTCACACACACACGGGCAAGTTTCCAGAAATGCTTTTTTCTTTTGGATTCAAGCAGCCTCAAAACATGTATTTCCGGTGAAATCTTGATATAGAATTTTTGGGTGGAATGCAATACCTTCTCTATCTACTACGTAACAAAAAGGGGGAGGGGATCTGTTGTCTTACATTTACACAAATTTTCCTAGCTCACTATCGTTTATTTTTCTCTCTTCTTCATGTTAGCCGAGATAACCATTTCCAGAAATAGTTGCATTGCACATTTCATTGTAGGTACAAAAGGGATACAGGAGGCTGAAACAATTATCAAATGTTTAAAAGTTGAGTAGCTATATGCTGGCTTTGATATTCCATACTCTTTCCACGACATCGTGAGAAACAATGAAAGGTACAGCCACTTCATAAAATGAAGTATTGAATAACAACGGATACCTCGGAAATGGCTGATGACACAAAAAAGCTTATCTGAAATAAACTAAGTGTTTTAAAGAGATCTACATCTAGTAGATAAAGTTTCTATCTACCTCTTATTGGTTTAATGGTTATACAAAACTATAAAAATTCAAACTGAAGAGGCTGTTCCCAGAAAATTCAAGATATACTTTATATTAGCCAAGAAAATATCTTAAACATATGGTATTTTAATCAAAACTGTTAGAAACATTTTGGGGAAAACCAAAAACAACTACAAAATTCCCATATAAATGGTAACTTTCTTGAAAATCTTGTGTCGTATGCTCGGAGGATGCTGAACTTGAATGTGAAGTTTGGTATCCATCGCACTTTTTCATTTTTGGGTTGTGTTACTTTTTGGATAGAATAGCATACTTCCTGTACCTACTATATGTAGGTGGTAGAGAAATAAATGAGTCGAGTGATTCCCACAAACTGTCTCAACACATGTGCAAAATATATTCTAAAGGTGTAAATATCAAACAATGTTCCCATACTTAGTTGTTTCTGCGCCTATACAGCGTTTAATATTTATTAATTCAGCAGAAATGCAAACAAGCTGGGAAGACCCAAAAAAGTCTAGTGAAGTGAGAAAATGTTAATTGTTGAATTGTAATTCTTTGCCTTCTGAGCTGAGAAGGTAAAGGTCCGTGACCCACTATCTCTGGGTATGTGTTTTAAATTTTTTCCAAAATCAATTTCAAGCCTATCTCAACTATTGTAGATTCTCATTGTCAGCAGCGTCGCGATTACGACCAAAACAGGGAGACAGGCCAAAGAGAAGCGCGGAAGTCCCTAACAGTTCCACGCTCGGACACCCGTCCCACTATTGGAGCTGCCCAGAGAGAGCGATGAACGACCCGTTCAACCAGGCAGCCTCTAGTGTCTGTTCCATCTGTCCGGCACCCCTACACGTCGCCAAACCTAGCAGCACACCTGAAGGATGAGAGGAAATGGAATGAAAGGGAAATAAGGGAATGCAAATTGTAATAGTTGAGAAACCACCCCAACATCCGCCTACCGACCATGGAAAACTACGAAAAACCGGTCGACGGGAATCGTACCCGGAACCTCTCGAATGCGAGCCTCGCAAGCTACCGTATAGCTATCTCGTTCGGTAAAAAACACTGGTTCAAGATGGAAAGAAAGATTGTACAGTAAATGCTGTAATATGCAATGAAGTTTCAATTGAAAAGCTAAAGACAACTGTACCCTAGCGCTGAATAAACCAATCATAACTTGACAAAACATTCCATTTTTTACTCTAAACCGGAACATTTTGAAAGCTCTCCTCCTTAGTAACAATTAGTAAAACCCATTCAGCTGCCAATTTGCTGTAAGGTCCTCAGTTTCCACCAATAAGAAGGCTGAATGATGCGAACCTACTTCAGTGGATGGATGTGAGGCGGTTCGCAGACACCAGACAGTATGTGAAATATTTCCGGACACTTATGGACATTACAAGGTGGGCCGCATCCCCCTAGTAGCCCATATTTGGTCCTCGAGAACATCAAGGTCAACAGCTGGAGTTCGCGGAGCGGATTTTCCGCGTTTCTCTCCAGAGCTTACTTCTGAGAAAGACTCGGTAGCGGCGATGAAAGACATCAACATTCAGCGCACATGTACATGGAACCGGCTGCAGCCAGCACGTGCTTTGTGAGAAACATCTGTAGACTCGCCTCCAAGTCCATACACAGGGACTCAGTGTCTATCGTGGTCTGTGACAGACAATATAGCGCCATGAAAACCAACACGGTATTTCAGTACAAATGCGTTTCTATTCAAGCATACTGCTTCCAACATCGGCAAACATTTCCCGCCAAAATTCTCTCAACTGCAAAACAACTCCGATAACGTCAAGCAGCAACAAGTAGCAAACATTCTTACTCTCTGATAGCTAATTTTAAAAAATGTATGACTGAAAATCAGTATCTATCAAGCTTCAGATTAATTTTCAGTCTAATGACAATTGATACTACAATAAATTTGGGCTTGATGTCATTAGTATGATCACGACTGACCTCTCAAGTCGTATTCGGCCTTTGTCAATGCCTTTCTTACGGGATTCTGGGACATTTCAAACCACCACCCCTGTAAATGCAATAAATATGCGTCGTTTTGTGGCGTTTACACTGAAATTACTACAAACCTCTACCATTTCTGATACAGCATCTGCATTACATCAGCTCTACCTTATGAACATGGATGCACAGTACAGAGAACTAGAGTAGCTGTTACCTAATGAAGTCAAAACAAAAAAAATCTGATGTGTTACACTCACATGACTTTCTCTGCTCTTGTACAAACTATTTTTACAAACGCTTATTCTCCATATGCTTCATGTTAATCGAGATGTTAATCTTATTGCTAATTTTCTTGTAGGTGCAAGGGGAATTGGTAGGCTTTAAGCGATAGTCAAATGTTTTAAGAGCTGGTTGCTATGTGGAGTATTCCATTCTCTTTGCATTACCAGGACCAAAAAAAAATGAATAACGAATTTGAGAAAAAGTATAAGTATTGGAAAATTTAAGGGAATAACAAGCAATATCTCGAAAATGGTTCACAAAAAAAAAATGTATATGACATAAATTGTGTATTTTAACGCGATCTACATTTTTTGTGTAGTAAAATTTTGTCTATCTCTTATGGTTTACCAGTTATGCAAAAGTCGTTCACAATGAAGAATACTTTTCGAGACATTCCCAGAAAATTCGAGATATACATTTCATTTGTCATGAAAATATCTTAAACATATGTTATTTTAATCAAAATCGTTAGAGCCATTTTTGAGAAAATTAAAATTTTCTAAAAATGTTCCATGTAAAGGGTAATCTGGGGTGGGGGAATTTTCTTGAAAACCTTCGTGTCACATCTCTGGAAGATACTGAACCTAAATACCAAGTTTGGGTTTATCCGACTGTTCGTTTCTGAGTTATGCTGTTCACAGACAGACACACACACGGGCATGTTTCCAAAACTACTTTTTTTTGGATTCAGGGGGTCTCAAAACTTGTATTTCCTGTGAAATCTCGGTATCGAATTTTTGGGTAGAATACAATACTTAGTATACGTAGTAGAGAAAGTAATTAAACAAGCAATGGTGCAGGAAATGCATTTTATCTGGACTGAAGAGAAATCACACCGATATTTACATACGGATCAAAGACATTGATCAAAAAATGAAAGATTGCTCTATCCATAGAAGGGAAATTCTAAGAGAATTTATGGACCCATTAAGCAAGCCAGCAATGGAGAATTAAAACCAATACAGAAATCAGGAATAAATTTAAATCACCTGGAACTGTTTATGGAATTAAAGCACGAAAGCTCAAATTGGCTGGGTATGTTATTAGGAGGATGAAGCAAGGGTGGTTAAAATACGGAAAATTGCAAGAAAGGAAGGGAAGACACATTACGATGGTTTCATAATGGTTTTTAGTTTCACGGCCTTAGAGAACGGAGTAAAAAAGTGGTCAAAAGCAAGGCATCGTGTGGAATACATTGGCGTTATACACCGACTACACAAAGTATTCCTCCCACGTTTTAGATTCTAGCTGCCAAATTAAATCAAAGAATTTCTCATTTTTAATGTGCAGAGAGAACAAACAATATTACAGTTTACACGTTCTCGTCTTCTTTCCATACTCTGCGTTTCATTAGTTTTATTTTATTTATTTTTTGAAAACTGCACCTATGTTTCAACGTTTTGCTTGCTGCTGCCTACAAAATTATCTTACATGCATCTCGTGAACATTTTTACTTTCTTTATCACGTATCTAATAGGTACAGAAGGTATTGTATTCCACCCAAAAATTCGATACCAAGATTTCACCGGAAATGCATGTTTTGGTTTTATGGATAACTCAAAACGAAACATTGGATAAATATCAAACTTGATATTTAGGTTCAGCACTTTCCAAAGGTGCGACAGGAGGATTTTTTTAAGAATTTTCCCCACCCCAAACTACTGTTTACATGGAATATTTTCCGAAATTTTTTATATAAAAAATTGCTCTAACGCTTTTGATTAAAATACCATATATTACAGATATTTACATGACAAATATAGGTGTATATATAGTGTGTGGGTTTTTTAATCGCAGTGAGGATGGTTTTTGATCTTATGTAGGAAAAATGTCAGCCAAGAATTGTCAACCTTTTAATCAACTTCCTCACGACTTTTCACGACTTTGCAAATTATTTCTTCGCAGCTTAAAATCATGTCGGTGACATTGTCCGGCATTATATAAAAATTTGATGTGTTACACTCTCATGACTTTCTCTACTGTTGTACAAACATTTTTTACAAACGCTTATTCTGCATCTACTTCATGTTAATCGAGTTAAACATTTGCAGAAACTTTTTTCTAATTTTCTTGTAGATGCAAAGGGAATTGCTAGGCTTTAAGCGACAGTCAAATGTTTTAAGAGCTGGTTGCTATGTGGAGCATTCCATTATCTTTGTGTGTCCAGGACAGAATATCTCGGAAATAGGTCACAGGACCCCCCCCCAAAAGGAAAAAAAAGATGTATATGACAAACTGTGTGTTTTAACAAGCTCCACATTTTCTATGTGGAACATTTTTGTCTATCACTTATGGTTTACCCGTTATGGTTTACCAGTTATGCAAACGCCATTCAGAATGAAGAGGACGTTTGGGAACATTCCCAGAAAATTCAAGATACTCATTTTATTTGTCATGAAAATATCTTCAATATATGATATTTTAATCAAAATTCTTAAGAGCCAATTTTGAGAAAATAAACATTGTCGAAAAATGTTACATGTAAAGGGTAGTCTGGGGTGGGAGGATTTTTCTGAAGATCTTGGTGTCGCATCTTTGAAAGATACTGAACCTAAATCCAAATTTTGGTATTTATCCGACTTTTCGTTTTTGAGTTATGCTGTTCACAGACACACAGACCTTTTTCTAAAGGTGCTTTATTTTTTGGATTCAGGGGGTCTCAAAACATGCATTTCAGGTGAAATTTCCATATCGAATTTTTGGGTGGATTGCAATACTTTCCCTACTTACTACTCGTAGTAGAGAAAGTAAAAACTGCTCTACTAAATGAATGTAAAATAATTATGTAAATACCGCGCATTAAAAGCATATTTTTCTATCTACTTCAAGCTAATCGAGAGAAAACCTTTGCAGAAATAATTTCATTATATACTTTTTTTAAGTTCCATTTATACTCCGCCTTTAACTGCAATGGACTTTTCGGTGGCCTTTTCTTTGGAACATATTATTGCCTGTAGGCAATGATAACTCGTGATATCGTAATTACTGACAGGAACGTATAAATAATTAAATAAAGAAATAATAGTAAGATAGAGAAATAATTGCAATATATAACACATTATATCAATGTATAATGTAATAAGCTTGAGTTGAAAGATTTGTCCGGAAAGAAGGTAATTAGGAAGTCAGGTTAACGAAAGTCATTAGTATCAGCCGAGAATAGAACATATTAGCTTACAGATTCTGGGAACGCAGTTAAGGGGTGAATTCAGTACGTTTGCACGGTCACGTATGAACAAATTCTGAAAAAGAGAAAGGTGGATGAAATTCTCAGAATGAGGGGAAGTACCCTAGTAACGAGATAAGAGACTCGCATAAACAGAGTTTAAATAATGGCCTGGGCGTGAAGTAACGTTGGTGGGGAGTAATAAAGTAGGTGGAGCTAAAATGAAGAAATGTTTGTGCAATCTAAATTGGCAGAGTCACTGGTACTTAGGGCTCGTGTGATAATTTAAGGCTAAGTGACGCGCTTGTGTGAGTAAGATTTAGCGGCCATCGCTAAGGATCTTTCCGAGATACATTTTGGCAACTCACGGCAAATTATGCTTCCAGTTTCTTTTAGCGAAAACAGTTATTTCAAACCGTAAAATTGATATTGCAAAAGTTAGCAGTTATAGTACGTCAATTGTTATAGTTTCGAGTGCTACAATTCATAATCAGTTTAATTCTTTATCTTCAAACGGTCGGCAACTCGCTTCAAAAGCTCAAGTATTAGATCCCATTAAATTTCTCATGTAATTTAAACTAGTGTTGTCCTTTCACAATACATCAACGCATACTCCGAGGAAGTATCAGTGGCTCTACCACTGGAGCAGCTGGCGCACGGGACATCAGAAGCAGGTAAAGTATACAGCACCAAAAGTGACGACCATCGTCTTGTAACACTCGTATTCGCTTGTCGTTGGATTTCTATTAAAACTTTGGGTTTTATTCATTAGATTAATTCACACGCACATTCATACTTCCAGACTCTGGGGAGAATAGGGGATAATCTTGACTACAAGAACAGCCACCAGCCAGGAATCGAACCCGCGACCCCTCGCATAGCAGGTAGGTTCTCTATCGACTGGGCTTCGAGGTCAACCTACATAGGTACAAGGAAGGTACAGGAAGCCGAATCGCTTAGTCAGATGTTAATGACATCACGAAAGACAACTGAATAGCGACAGCACTTTAGAAAAAAATGACCAAGTTTGAACAATTCAAACGGATATGTCGGAAATGGCACGGCATAAGAAATGTATACGTAATAAATTGTGTTTTAAATAGATCCAGATTTCTTGTGCAGCAAGGTTTTGTCCATCTCTTACGTTTATACAATTTTACAGAATTCCTTCCGAACGAAGAGAACTTCACAGGCTATTGCCAAAATATTCAACATATGCGTTTTGTTTTCATGTAAATATGTTAAACATATGGTATTTTAACGAAAATCGTCAGCCATTTTTAGAAAAAACCAACATTTCGGAAAAATGTTCATGTAAAGGATAGTTTGGAGTGGAGTGGTTTTCTTAAAAATCTTCGTGTCAAATCTTTGGAAGATTTATCCGCCATTTCGTTTTTAGTTATACGAATCTTTTTCTAAAAATGCTTCTCTTTTTAAAAAGATCAGGGGGTATGAAAATTTATTTCCCATTAAATTTTGATATCGAATTTTTGGAGGAATGCTATATCTTCTCTAATAATCTGGAGAGAAAAAAAACGCCATAAAACGTAAATTGCCTCAGCGTTCTGCGTGTATTAACTAATTGAACGCGTATTTTTCTAGCGTTTTGCATAGACGGGTCATCAACGCAGCCAGGCAGTGAACGTCTCGCTGAAGACTGACCTAGACAACCGCGGTTCGATACCAGCGGCTAGACATGGACCATCTGCCGGGAGCAACGTGCGCGCTGACGCAACATCGGGATCAAAGTACCCAGGTAGGCAGGCGCCCGTGAGTAATTCGTTTATCGAACGTGAGCGACCTTGGCGGGGCGGTCTGAAAGCAATACAAGGAGAATGTGGTTTTTAACGGATGATACAACCGATACTGCGGTTTTGGCACGACAGTTAAATTAACGTTGGAAAGGAAATACGCCGTGCGGTCAACCATCACGACATCGCGTACAAAATACTCTCCTAGCGCGTTACTAGACTGCCAAATTAGACGTTACTGGCTTCATATTCGGTGACAACCACTTGCACAAACTTCCGATCGATGTTAATGTGTATTAGCGATTTCTGATACGTAAACATTATATTATTTATCTACCACACACCTAAGATAGGTAGAGGAAATATTGTACCCCAAGAAAAATCTGGTATCGAGATTTCGGCGGAAATATGTTTTGAGTTCCCTGAACCCGAGAAAAAGCAGCTTTGAAAAAAAGGATCCTGTGTGTAAATAGTACAACTCTTGTTAGCAACTCCTTCCTCTTTGAAGGACTTACAATTGCCTTGGGTCAGTAGCAGTGGCGTGGCTTGACACTGTATTCTGGGTATCCCTAATGATCTTAAGGGAAAAGTTGACAATTTCAATGTCTTTAAAACTGCTGTTAAAGAGTACCTATGCTCAGAAGCATATTATTCTGTACAAGATTATCTGAATGACAAATTATCCTGATTATTAGTAAACATTAACAATTGCCAGTTACATTTGATGCCTGCTCTAGAATTAATAAAGCTATTTAAATGTATGTATATTAAGAACTTACAGTAAATGCTATGCATTACAAATCAAATAGAACAAAATGATGAGACGAACAAAGGTACAAGCCTAGTGAAAGTTAAAATAACTGTTCTTGTCTATAAATGTAATGTTAACCTTATAACGGTAGGGAGGTATTCGATTTTGTACAAAATTACACCTGATTTGTTTCATTTTGTATATAATGTCTTTATTTTATTTTAAATGTTATGTATTCTATGTAATATTTATGTATATATGTAAACTATATTGTACATTTCCTTGACACGCATATAGTATGTCTCTATTTTATTTCAAATGTTCTATATTCTGTGCAATATTTATGTTTATATGTAATTTCTGTACATTTCCTTGATATGTTCTATATTCACAAGCCTTTTATGGCTGCTAGTGAACTCACAGAATGCAATCCAATCTAATCTACTAATTTTAAAAATTGAATTTAGAATTTTTAAATCATGCACAAATTCCCATACATTAGTGTATCAAAAATAATGTGAATTCTCCATATCAATTCTATTATTATTATTATTATTATTGTGTAGTTGTTTTAGTGGTCATTAGCATCAATACTAAGTGCTGAAACTGACTGAACATACATTCATTCATTCTCTGTTTAACCTCCTCTTATGTAGGACTTACACCCCCCAGGACTTACAGGCGGGTGCCTGGGGTCAGAGGCCCGTCGAGGAGCAGACAGAATATCCAGGATGAGTGATCAGCCCGATGCCTGGTATGGAAGGAAGGAGATGAAACGAAATGATGGTGAAATGGACGAAAGGAAAGGTGATGATGGAGCAGTTGGTGGAATGAATGGCGGGGGAAACCGGAGAAAACAGGCCAGACGCCGCTTTGTCCACCACAAATCCTGGGACCGAGGGATTGAACCCTCGGTGAGAGGCGAGCGGTCTAACCACTCGGCCACGGCGCCGCCAACTGAACATACATTTTAAACTAAACTAGATTATAGAATATAGCATTAAGTGTAACTTTACAAACTGTTGACAAACCATTGTGTGATTGTAAATCCTGAAAACAATGTGGGTACTCGCTTAGATTTTCTTGCATATAAGCTCCAGTCGGCGATTTTTCTTCTGCGCGAAGATGTCCATCACACGATCTTTAAAAGTATGGTCACCACACATTTTACTTAACTGTTTTTCAGTTGCTAATGTCGCTAAACATGAGAGTCTGGTTTGTCATAGAGTTCCTCTTCACTGCTGGCTGTAGTGACAGACAATGTTAACACTAGTCGCGATAATTTAGTGGTTTCTGTGTACACCTTATTCAAATTATTGTTCACCAAGTAACTTCATCTAATAACTCTAAAGCAATTGCCATTGTTGCTGAGTTCTTAATAAGTAATCCACTAAATCGATGGAATTGTTCATATTTCTAGAATCATACCTAAAACACGCACAATGAGAACAATACACAGATGTGTAGTAAAATTAACACTTTACTGCACTGCACGGCTGCACGCACATAATGCTGGTTCACCAATAACTGAGGAATGAAATATTTATGTTACACTGCCTTGCCCTGCCCTTGTCTCCAACCCCTATTGTCCTGTTTCCGGACTTTGGAGAGAGCAGGTATACAGAGACTAAACATCTCATTAAACGTGTTAAGTCTCTGCTGCTGCCTTTGTGCCCTTAATGCACAACAAAATACAGGCATGTCTTCCTACAACGAGAGGTCGAAACTTAGTGGGGAAAAGCTATGAAGTCCACTCCTGATGAGACTTGCACTCGCTCAGCCATCCCAGTCTCTACTCGACTTTGCTGCCGCATCATGAGATTTCGAAGCTGCCTAAGAACGCAGCACTACAATACAACACTTAGCATTAGGAGTTGGGGCGTTCGGATAGGTGATTGTATTAATTAGTTTTTCATCACTTGTTTGAGGCTGTCTTTATTTATATGTTTAAAAATTTACTTATTTTCTTGACAATTTATTTAGGTAGATTCAGTCTCAGTCTACCCTTACGCTACGCCACTGGTCAGTAGTCTGTCGAGGAACAAACTCTAGATCATATCCAAGATAGGTGATCAGCCCATGCTTGATATAGCGGTGAACAAGAAGAAAATGAAATTCGCGTATCAAATTATCCAACCCAGCATTCGCCTAGTGAGAGGAAAAAACCTTCGGTCAAATTGGTCGGCCCGGGGGACTTGAACCCGGGATCTCTCAAAATGCGGCTCACAGCCTTAGCCGCCTGAGTCTTCCTTCTCGGTGAACAAAATAACTAAAAAATGAAAATTTGTCGCAGTTCTCAATGGCTTGTGTTATCTTATTTGTTGGGCGCTTATTGTTTAATTAGGGTTCTTTGTCCTCCGGCTAGCTATTATAACTCAGTCGAGCACGTGTCTCTAAGCAGGGCGTGTAAACGGAAAGGAGTTGTTGCTAAAAGATAACACTGATAAAAAAAATTGAATCTAGACCTTTATTGCCGTCACGCTTAATTAATAATTGACATATTTAATCTTTATACACGCCTGACTGAAACTGTGATATTTCCGAATGTAACTACAGTCGTTTTAGTTGCCGCGCACCAATTACTTCGCGTACTTTACATTTTTGTAACTAACTCTGCGACGTGCACCTCGTGAGACATTCTTCCGAACTGTGCGATACTTCCTTATGGCTCGAGAATATATACTCCTTCACCTCGAATTGCCTAAACATTATAATAGAGCTGCTATTGGTTACCAAATTGCGCCCACTTTAGCGTCTGTTTTGGTCAGCCAATCACTACTACTAACATATATACTCTAGGGAAAATATTCCCTACATTTCTAAAAAACGGCACGCTACCCTGACGTCATTTGTTTCTCTCTTCTTAGTGATAAACAACTCACCCCCTCGGTTTATTGTTACCCACCTCTATTGTCAGTTTCGGTTAGGCCGTGTAAACTTATTTCCTAACAATACTTATGGCTAACAAACATCTAAAATCCTGTACATACAACAATATTAATTTACACTACAATCACTGGCATTCACAGCATGTTATGATATAAAATATTGCCTCAAATTCAAATATTTAGGTTCAACATCTTGAGAGGATGCGACCCAAAATATCCTAAATATGCTATTATTTATTTTCTCAAAAATGTGTCTTAACTATTTTGATAAAAATACTCTAAGTTTGACAAACTGACATGAGGGATAAAACGTAAATATATCTTACATGTTTCGCATATAGCCTGTTAACTCGCTTTCTTCTGTTTAAATTCTGTACAAGTTGTAACTGGGCAACCATACAGACGTCTCTGCGGTCGAGTGGTCATCCTTCTGGCAGATTTCAATTCTCAGCTGGGGCGGTGCATTTTTCCTTTAATTAAAATCTTTCCCAGCCTCGCAGAGTCTTCAAGTATGCACGTGGGAGTGATGTACGTTTAACGTTAGGAATGGTTAAGAACATGTAGCCAACGAGTTGTTTCTCAAGTCTCTGATATGAGCAGAAAAGTTGAAGCCGGCTATGCAAATGAACCAATTAAACAAAAAATACTTACAAAATGAAAATTTAAATGCAGTACTCCTTAAAACAAACGACGTAGCATTAACCGTTTCCAAGTTACTCGGTGCTATTGCTTTGAATTTTCCAATACTTTGTTGTACATTTTTTAAAGTACTAAGTCTCCATTCTTTTGTTTCTTGTGGTGCCGAGCAAAGCCAGCACATAGCGACCCGCGATTTGACTATCCCTTCAATATCCTGTTTCCCCAACAACGAAGTGTGTAATCAAAACATTTCTGCAAAGTTTACCTCCATTATGAAGTGGATAGAAAAATAAATTTTTGTAAAAATAATCTGCAGAAGAGATATATAAACAAAAGTCCAATGCGTTTTATTCGCATGACCTTCTCTATTCTCTCCTGTATAAACTTCTTACAAAAGCTTAAATATTCTTTATCCATTCCTTGTTAATCGAGATAAGCTTTAATTGCACAATTCGTTGCACCTACAAGGAGAGCCAAAAGACTACGAACTGCCTGCGCGGTGTTTTTCCTGTCCGCGTCCTCGGTTAACGTTGCCGTCTATCGCTATCATAGAAAGGCACGGATGAAACCATACAACACTTTTAAAACTACCTTTAAAGCCTTTACTTACCAACTTTATGAAAGTGTGTTTGAGGACAGAATTATTAGCAGAGATTTGTGGCCCCCTCGGTCCCCCGACCTAACCCCCTGAGATTTCTATCTTTGGGGCAACTTAAAACAAAGTGTACAGGACAAACCCACACACCCTGGAAGAATTAAAACAAAATATAAATTTCTCAACGTGAACTACGGCGAGTGATGGATAGTTTCCTAAAGAGGTGCCAAAAATGTATGGACAACGACGGTGGCCAGTTTCAGCATCTCCTTTCATAAAGTTGGTAAGTAAAGCCTTTAAAAGTAGTTTTAAAAATGTTGTATGGTTGCATCCGCGCCTTTCTATGATAGCGGCGGACTGCGAGCGCCGAGGACGCGGACAGGAAAAACATCGCGCAACGGTTCGTAGTATTTTGGCTCTCTCTGTATAAGAAGAATACAGTAAACTAAAGCGAGTCAGGTTTTTAAAAAGCGGGTCGAAATGTGACCGCTTTGATGTTCCATGCTCTTTGCAAGACCACGAGGGGGGGGGGGAAGAAAAGAAAAAGAATAGCGGCTTACCACTTGCAGAAGAACAAAAACAAGAAGAAAGGAATTTGAAAACTCAAACCAATAACAAAGAAGTCCTGGGAAATGGTTAAAACGTGTGGTGTTTAATCAAAATCGTCGGAGCCATTTTTGAGAAGACAACAAATAACGAGGTTTCCATATAAAGAATAGTTTGGGATGGGGAGATTTTCTTGATACATTCGTCACATCCTTGCAAGATAATGAACTTAAATACCAAATTTGGTATTAACCGACGTTTTGTTTATGCTGTTCACAGACACACAAACGCGCGCGCGGACCCTTTTCTAAACATCTGATGCGATACATTTACATCACTTTCTCTTCTCTCTATCTTTATTAGTGGGTATATAAATCATTCTAACTAAAGCTTATTTTTCTATCTATTACATTTTAAACCAAATAAACCTTTGCAAAAATGGATACGTTGCACATTTCGTTATAGATACAAAGAGAATAGGGATGGTCAAATGTTTAACAACTGGACGCTATATGCTGGTCTAATTCCATACTGTTTCCATGCAATGGTGAGAAACAATTGAAAATCGGTGGAACTTAAAAAGAATGACAAGTATTGAAAATTCGAACCTTTAATAACGCATATCTCAGAAACGGCTTATGCCACAAAAAAAATTATTTGAAATAAATTGTGTTTTAAAGCGATCTACATTTTTCCCCCCCTGGTACGTTTTCGTCTATCGCTTAACGTTTACCAGTTATACAAGATTATGCAAAATGAAGAGGACTTCACAGGCTATTCTCAGAAAATGTAAGACCAACATTTTATTTGTCATGTAAATATTTTTAATGTGGTATTTTAATCAAAATCTTTAGAGCCATTCTTTAGAAAATAAAATGTTTTGAAAGTGGAGTGTAGTTGGGGTGGTGGGATTTTCTTGAAAATCTTCGTGCTGCATCCTTGGAAGATACTGAAATCAAATACCAAATTTTGTATTATCCGACTTTTCGTTTTTGAGTTATGCTGTTCACACACACGGGAAAGCTTCCAAAAACTTTTTATTTGGATTCAGGAGGCCTCAAAACGTGTATTTCCGGTGATTACTCGGTACCGAATTTTTGGGTGAAATGACATACCTTCTCTACCTACTATGTACGTGGTAGAGAAAGTAAAAAATGTGTGTTGCACTCATATGACTTTCTCTGCAATCTCTTCTACGAACTAGTGTTACAAAAGCTTATTCTTTCGTTGCAGGTATAAAGGACACAGTAGGCTAAACGGATAGTTAGATTTTTAAAAGCGGTTCGTTATATGATGCCTGGAATTACATGCTCCTTGCATGACCACGAGAAAAATCGAATACCGTCTTATCACTTGAAAGCAGTATTTGAAAATTCAAACCAATAACAAAGAATATCTGGGAAATTGTTAATGTCACGAAAAATTCATCCAAACATCTTTAAAATATGGTATTTGAATCAAAATCCTTAGAGCAATTTTTGACATAACCAAAATGTTTTCATGTAAAGGGTAGTATGGGGTGAGGGACCTTTTTTTTAAATTTTATTGTATAGAACCTTTGAAACTAACACTTGAAAACCAGAAAATATACTGAAATGAAATTTAAAAGGTTCACTGTTTATATAAGTTAAATCTAAGAGTAACTTTTTAACTAGACAAATTATGTTGTGCATTTCCTGATGCGCACATAATATAAAAGAGAGGTAATAAATGAGAGAAACTATAAAGATAGATCCACAAGTCATACGGGAACCCCGTGGCAAGAGGACCGAATGAAAACGAGAGGCAAGAATCAAACAAGTTCAGCTTACCGTTACGTGTTCCTGGAGTACTAGGCAGCTCTGGGACTCGAACCATGGAACCGTGTTACCCAATGCTGGCCTCCGTCAACTGACAAACAGAGCGTGGGCGTTGAGCTTCATGAGACAAGAATTCCATCGGCGAGCCAAATTCTATCTGGTGCAACAGCTCGAGAATGTTCAACGAACTCAAGGTAGCAATATTAGCCTTCGCCTACTTCCAGAAGTCTGCCAGAATGGTAATGATCCTGGGAAGCGTTTATGTTCGCTCCGAGATGACAATCGGCTGTCCAGGCCCGTGAGTCACCGGCGTCTCCGCTGAATACAGCAGCAAATCTTGCCAAAGTTCTTCGGACCATTCGCAAACTCATTTATAGTGATGACTAAGTGTGGGAATGCATATTCCCTCATATCTGGTCTGCCTGTGCAAACATACTACTGCAGAAGGGAATATTTTTGCCTTCTCTACTTCTGAACCATCGCGGTATCGGCCGGAGAGGCATCTTCTGTGTCTGAACTAGCTACCTATAGCTAAACTACCTATTATCTAAAAAAATAGCTAACATTTTGATTGAGATATCATAATAGTTGTATGAGAAGTAAAATTTTCTGTGAATACTCGAAGTCTTCATCTTGAATGAATGTGATATAATTTTATAATGGATTAGTTGACCACGAAGGGGACTCTGCACCTGTCCAGAGTGGATATTGTACCTACGCCCCACAAGGAGGCGTCCTCGGAAGGAAGAATGAGAGGAGACACCGGGCGGCCGGAACCAGGAGCGACGGCACAATAATGCATGGTCCCTACACTCTTAGGTTGATCCACGGCAAAAAAAACCACGTGGTCAGTACACCGTGGTGCAACACGGTAGCAATGCGCGCAGGAAAGTAGTTCCATGCAAATACTCTGAATTTTAGAACGAATTTATCCTTAAATAGTATAACATTCTGTACAAATACCTAAGGTTTTATTTAACGCTGATTTATACCGTAAAACAGAGCTACAAGTTCCATGATGCAATTCATATGAGTCACCTGACATCCGGGTAGGCGCAGAATATTGTTTACAGCCAGAAACCAACAGTTGCGTTTATTATCATGCAGGACGATGAATTTGCTCTTGTGTTTTCGCCGAATTACGTAAAGCATTAGCCGCACAAACCATTGACTAGCGGTGAAAAAACAATAGTGTTGAATCTTTATTATAAGTTATGTGAGAAATATCCAACACTTTCCGAGAAAGAAGTGTGAAATTAACTTCTGAGTTCACCGGTGTTTCGAGTACAAGTATAAACAAAAAAATGCAGAAAAATCTGAAACGAGAAAAGTGGTTACACCCGAAAAAAAAAACCTATCAATCTTATCATCTTTAACACTTAACAGAACATGCTAGTCGCCGTTTCAGTTGTTGAAATAAGGACTCTGTTCTTTTTTGCACTACGTGACGCTTGTACTCGCCACATGGTCTGAAAGTGTGACTATTTCTAGTGCGAATGGCGGAAGGATAGTTTATAGCGGTGCACTGGTCACCTGGTGTTTCTTTTGACGCGAATCAATCTAAGAGTGAATACAGAGTAAGTTCCCAATACACACACCCCGGCAGACGGGCAGGCAGACACCACACAGAGGGAGTCCAATGGCTCTCAAGGGGATTCGGATACCCCGGCAGCCAGCCGAAAACCGAGGGACGGAGAGAGTCACAAAGAACATCCTTTTCCTCTGCCATGCTGCACCGAAACATCATCGACGACCCTGAAAAATGCCAACGGGATGAAAGAAACCACTCCAACATTCGTCTGACGACCGAGGAAAACCTCGAAAAAACCCAAGTGGGCGGTCGCCGGGACATCTCGAATGCGGGACACAGACGTAACTGCCTGAGCCATCCCGTTCAATTCATTTTATATTACTCTTAAACCAAAAGAGACAAACAATAACTTACAAATAAAAATCTCGTTAAAACGCATACCATATTTATGCTAGAAGCTTTTGTAACATTACATATTTTCGAGATATTCATTGTTATACCTTTGATTTTTCAAATATTTAATTTTTTTAAGTGCTAAGTCGCCATTTGTTTGTTTTTGGTGGTCAAGCAGAAAGTGGAATTTAAAACCCGGCATATAGCGATATTTCACAGTTGCTTCAGCTTCTTGTATCTATAATGAAGCCATTTCTGCAAACGTTTATCTGGAATAACATCAAGAAATTCTACGCTTTTGTAAAAACAGTTTGTAGAAGATTGAGTAGAGAACGTCACATGAATAATCTTTTTCCCATAAACGTCGTCTTCTTTAACTGATTGCCCTCCTCTTTGTACGACTACCACCCCCAAGGACTTACAAGAAAACTCTGTGGGTGATCAGTCTAATGCCGTGTATGGCGGTGAAGAAGAAGAAAATGAAATGTAGTGATGAAAGGGACGATCGGAAAATTCGCGAGTCAAATTATCCAACACAGAATTCGCCTAGCGACCGAGGAAAGCCTTTGGTCAGATTGTTCGGCCACGGGGGTTTGAACCCGGGACCTCTAGAATGCGGGTCACAGACGTTACCCATCCCACTCGGTTCTCTCTCGCAGAAACATATTTACTTATTCCTAGCCTCTAGGCAGATTGGAGAATAACATTAAATAAACATTCCCTTTCCAACTGGAAATCGAACCGGGACTAGTATTCTGAGCACCAGACTGCAGAGGCAGTCCACTGTTAGTTTTCATTATATAACAACATGCCTTTATTGATTTTTACTTAGAATGTAGTTAAGACTAAATTTTCGTAAACCCCGGCTTGCAGAACTTTTTCATTTTTGTGGAAACCATTATAACTGAAATCATAAGAGACAGAGAGGAATATATCACTGGAAAAATTACATTTTTATGTCCAATAATTCGTTATGGCTTTGACCTCCTATGAAACATTCGCTGTTGTACGTTTAAATGTTTTCTAGTTCCGGGAATTAGGCTTGAAATCATCCGGTAGTAGTAATAGTCCCGGATGAGCCAATTGTTTTAACGATAATCCTGCCGCTAGGGGCGCTCGTGTCGCTAGTGTCGCTGCGTGCGACGGCGGCGGCGGTGTGTTTGAAAAGCGCCCTGAGCGGTAGGATTATCGTTAAATCGGTTGGCTCATCCGGGACGAGTTGAAAGAATTGAGGAAGTGACGTGGAGTGTTTTTGATTGGTTCGTTAATTTGGGGTGGGAGATGGAGGAAGGAAGATGGAGGAGTATGGAGGTCGCGTGATGGAGAGGAGCTGGGTGGCGAGGTGTTGTCTGTGCGGAGGTCGGTACTGAAAGAGGGGTAAAGATGGGGAGCGAGGGATAAAAAGTGTAACAGAAAGTGACGTGTGAAGTTGTGATTGGTGGGAGTAAGAAGTGATTTTATTGGTGGAAAGGAACAAATGAGAGTTGTTGATTGGTAGGAATAAGAGGGATTATGATTGGTGGAAAAGAAAAAGTTGTGGGAGTGGGGTATGTTGGAGGTGATGGGAAAGGTGAGTTTTGCTAGCAGCAAGATTTGCAAAAGCCTGTCTTGAACTGATCAGCAATTTTTGAACGTCGGATGGTAGTTTTCTTGAGTGGATAGAGAGATGGGGGCGATATGAGATGCGGTGGCGAAAATGGGGACTAGACAAGGTTGTTGAGACAAGAGGTTTAAGGACGAGGAAATTTGGAGGTTAGTGGTGAACACGGCGGTCGCAAGAGGTGGGGGTAAGGAGATGCAGTGGTGAGAATGGGAACTAAAAGAAGATGGGGGTAGCAAGAGTTTTAGAAGAGTAGATTTTGAGGTTAAAATAGTGGGAACTAAAAATGGCGGAGGGTCTACGACAAGGAGATGCGGTGAGAACTAAACAAGATGGCGGTCGCAAGAGGAGGGTAAGGAGATTTGAGGTTACAGTACGAAAACACGAAAGGATATATTCCTACGCCAAGCAGGTCCGAAAAATAATTATGCGTGTGGTACTTACCTGTTACCGGTGTGGATGCGTCACCAAAAGCGCGGCACGCGAGGCGGAAAAATAAAAGCAAACTGTTTTTGAAAATGCTTAACCAGCTTTAAGATCAACCAACATCACTACGCACTGATATACCTAGGTTTTTAAAGCGGTACAGACACCCTTTGCAGAGGCGTAATTTAACTATACCAAAAACCTGGTACTGGACCATCGTGATGGTCGCTAGCGTACGTAGGAGCAGGGTTCTCAAGCCGGTCGAAAGCGGTCAAAAACGTGTACGACGTAGGTGTTCGCAGTAGCTGCTGTCGAGTCAACCGTCGAGGTGTGAATAAACGAGATCTGTTCTCGCCGGCAATTTGGTTCGGAGATGTGAGCAGCGGCGAGGTGTTGTGTGTGCGGAGGTCGGGACTGAAAGAGGGAAAAGATGGGGAGCGAGGGATAAAAAGTGTAACAGAAAGTGACGTGTGAAGTTGTGATTGGTGGGAATAAGAAGTGATTTTATTGGTGGAAAGGAGCAAATGAAAGTTGCTGATTGGTAAGAATAAGAGAGGTTATGATTGGTGGAAAGAAAAAGGAATGGGGTATGTTGGAGGTGATGGGAAAGGTAAGTTTTGCTAGCAACAAGATTTGCAAAAGCCTGTCGTGAACTGATCAGCAATTTTTGAACGTTGGATGGTAGTTTTCTTGAGTGGATAGAGAGATGGGGCGATATGAGATGCGGTGGCGAAAATGGGAACTAAACAAGGTGGTTGAGACAAGAGGTTTAAGGACGAGGAAATTTGGAGGTTAGTGGTGAACATGGCGGTCGCAAGAGGTGGGGGTAAGGAGACGCGGTGGTGAGAATGGGAACTAAAAGAAGATGGCGGTAGCAAGAGGTTAGAAGAGTAGATTTTGAGGTTAAAATAGCGGGAACTAAAAATGGCGGAGGGTCTGCGACAAGGAGATGCGGTGAGAACTAAACAAGATGGCGGACGCAAGAGGAGGGTAAGGAGGTTTGAGGTTACAGTACCAAAACACGAAAGGATATATTCCTACGCCAAGCAGGTCCGAAAAATAATTATGCGTGTGTTACTTACCTGTTACCGGTGTGGATGCGTCACCAAAAGCGCGGCACGCGAGGCGGAAAAATAAAAGCAAACTGTTTTTGAAAATGCTTAACCAGCTTTAAGATCAACCAACATCACTACGCACTGATATACCTAGGTTTTTAAAGCGGTACAGACACCCTTTGCAGAGGCGTAATTTAACTATACCAAAACCTGGTACTGGACCATCGTGATGGTCGCTAGCGTACGTAGGAGCAGGGTTCTCAAGCCGGTCGAAAGCGGTCAAAAACGTGTACGACGTAGGTGTTGGCAGTAGCTGCTGCCGAGGCAACCGTCGAGGTGCGAATGAACGAGATCTGTTCTTGCAGGCAATCTGGTTGAGAGATGAGAGGCGCGGTGGTAAAAATGTAAACTAAATAAGATGGCGGAGGCACGAAGTTGAGGTTAAGGAGCGGCGAGGTGTTGACTGTGCGGTGGTTGGGGTCTGAAAGAGGGGGAAAGATGGCGAACGAGGGATAAAAAGTATAACAGAAAGTGACGTGTGAAGTTGTCATTGGTGGGAATAAGAAGTGATGTTATTGGTGGAAAGGAACAAATGAAAGTTGCTGATTGGCGAGAATAAGAGAGATTATGATTGGTGGAAAGAAAAAAAGGTGTGGGAGTGGGGTATGTTGGAGGTGATGGAAAAGGCAAGTTTTGCTACCAACAACATTTGCAAAAGCCTATCCAGAACTCATCAGCAATTTTAAATAACTAGTGTTTCGGGGGTTTTCTCTGGTTGGTAGACGAATGCAAGCTGTTTCTACCATACTTATATTATTGGTCTTTTTCCTTTTTTTTTTTTAAAATGACTAGTTTTTTTTTTTTTTTTTTTTTGGGAGTTTTCTGCGGATGGTAAACAAATGCAAGCTCTTTCTGCTTTTTCATAGGTTTTCCCTGGTTGGTAGGCGTTTTCTGTACTGGTTGACGAAGGCGTTTCTAATTTTGGAGGTTTTCTCAGGTTTTTAGCGGTTGTCCCTGCCCGGTAGGCAAATGATGAAGTTTTACCTTGTCGGCGCACGGATACTAGGCACGTACCGGCGCGCACACACACACACACACAGAGAGACAGACAGACACACAGACAGGCACACACACACGGACATGTTTCCAAAAATGCTTTTTTTTTTTTTTTTTTTTTTTGATTCAGGAGGTCTCAAAACGTGTATTTCCGGTGAAATCTCGGTATCGAATTTTTGGGCGGAATGCAATACTTCCCCTACTTACTATACGTAGTAGAGAAAGTAAAAAAGTATTGAAAAATTTAAGGAAATAACAAGCAATATCTCAAAAGTGTACTATCTTTTTTTCAAGGGTTTTCCAGATCGGTAAGCGTTAGAATACTCTTAGAGCTTTTTTCAGGTTTTTTAGCGGTTGTCCCTGGCCGGTAGGCAATTGATAAAGTTTTTCTATAACGTCGTCGTTTTGGCTTGTGGCGCACGGTTCCTAGGCACGTACTCGCGCGCGCGCACACACACACACACACACACACACACACACACACACACTAAAATAGTAGCGTATAAAAAAAACTGATTTGTTACACTCACATAACTTTCTCTACTCTTGTACAATCTAATTGGTAGCTTTTAAGCGATAGTCAAATATTTTAACGCTGGTTGCTATGTGGCGAATTCCATTCTGTTTGCATGTTCAGGACATAAAAAAAATGAATAAACGAATTTGAGAAAAAGTATAAGTATTGGAAAATTTAAGGAAATAACAAGCAATATCTCGAAAACGGTTCACTCAACAAAAGAAACGTATATGACATAAGTTGTGTATTTTAACGCGATCTACATTTTTTGTGTAGTAAAATTTTGTCTATCTCTTATGGTTTACCAGTTATGCAAAAAAGTCGTTCACAATGAAGAATATTTTTGGAGACATTCCCAGAAAATTCGAGATATACATTTTATTTGACATGACAATATCTTAAACATATGATGTTTTAATCAAAATCGTTAGAGCCGTTTTTGAGAAAATTAAAATTTTCGAAAAATGTTCCATGTAAAGGGTAGTCTGGGGTGGGGGGGGTTTTCTTGAAAACCTTCGTGTCGCATCTCTGGAAGATACTGAACCTAAATACCAAGTTTGGTGTTTATCCGACTGTTCGTTTTCGAGTTATGCTGTTCACAGACACACAGACACACAGACACACAGACAGACACACACACGGACATGTTTCCAAAAATGCTTTTTTTTTTTGGATTCAGAGATTCTCAAAACATGTATTTCCAGTGAAATCTCGGTAACGAATTTTTGGGTGGAATGCAATACTTCCCCTACTTACTATACGTAGTAGAGAAAGTAAAAATGAATAACGCATTTGAGAAAAAGTATAAGTATTGGAAAATTTAAGGAAATAACAAGCAATATCTCGAAAATGGTTCACTCAACTAAAAAAAAATGTATATGACATAAATTGTGTATTTTAACGCGATCTACATTTTTTGTGTAGTAAAATTTTGGCTATCTCTTATGGTTTACCAGTTATGCATACTGAACCTAAATACCAAGTTTGGTGTTTATCCGACTGTTCGTTTTTGAGTTATGCTGTTCACAGACACACAGACGCACAGACAGACAGACACACAGACACACAGACAGACACACACACGGACATGTTTCCAAAAATGCTTTTTTTTTCTGGATTCAGTGATTCTCAAAACATGTATTTCCAGTGAAATCTCGGTATCGAATTTTTGGGTGGAATGCAATACTTCCCCTACTTACTATACGTAGTAGAGAAAGTAAAAATGAATAACGCATTTGAGAAAAAGTATAAGTATTGGAAAATTTAAAGGAAATAACAAGCAATATCTCGAAAAACGGTTCACTCAACAAAATAAATGTATATGGCATAAGTTGTGTATTTTAACGCGATCTACATTTTTTGTGTAGCAAACTTTTGTCTATCTCTTACGGTTTATCAGTTATGAAAAAGTCGTTCACAATGAAGAATTCTTTTGGAGACATTCCCAGAAAATTCGAGATATACATTTCATTTCTCTCGACATTATCTTAAATATATGATATTTTCATCAAAATCGTTAGAGCCATTTTTTAATACAAAGAGAACGGGATTTCACAAGTGAAACAGTACTGTGATAACGATACCACTGAAACAAAAAAAAATCTGATGTGTAACACTCACATGACTTTCTCAACTCTTGTACAAAGTATTTTTACAAACGCTTATTCCCCATCTAGTTCATGTTAATCGAGATAAACATTTGCAAAATCTATTTTATTGCTAATTTTCTTGTATAAAAAAAAAATCTGATGTGTAACACTCACATGACGTTCTCTACTCTTGTACAAAGTATTTTTACAAACGCTTATGCTCCATCTAGTTCATGTTAATCGAGATAAACATTTGCAAACTCTATTTTATTGCTAATTTTCTTGTAGATGTAGGGGAAAATATATTTACAAGGGGAATATAGAAAAACAGTAGCCTTTAAGCACATACATATCTCTTAATAGCTGGTTGCTATGTGCAACACCATTCTTTTTGCCACAGATTAATACTGTTTGCATATCAAAGACAAAAAAAAATGAATAACGAAGTCCCATTTGAGAAAATAAATATTGGAAAATTAACAAACAATATCTCGAAAACGGTTCACTCAACAACAAAAATGTATATTACATAAGATGTGTATTTTAACGCGATCTACATTTTTTGTGTAGTAAAATTTTGTCTATCTCTTAAGGTTTTTCAGTTATGAAAAAGACGTTCACAATGAAGAATACTTTTGGAGACATTCCCAGAAAATTCGAGATATACATTTCATTTCTCACGACATTATATTAAACATACGATATTTTTCATCAAAATCGTTAGAGCCATTTTTTTAATACAAAGAGAACGGGATTTCACAAGTGAAACAGTACTGTGATAACGATACCAACAAAACTAATTATTATTCACCCACTGAAACACATAAAAAAAATCTGATGTGTAACACTCACATGACTTTTCTCATCTCTTGTACAAAGTATTTTTACAAACGCTTATTCCCCATCTAGTTCATGTTAATCGAGATAAACATTTGCAAACTCTGTTTTATTGCTAATTTTGTTGTAGATGTAGGGAAAATATATTTACAAGGGGAATATAGAAAAACAGTAGCCTTTAAGCACATACATATCTCTTAATAGCTGGTTGCTATGTGCAGTACCATTCTTTTTGCCACAGATTAATACTCTTTGCATATCAAAGACAAAAAAAAAATGAATAACGAATTCCCATTTGAGAAAATAACTATTGGAAAATTTAAGTAAATAACAAGCAATATCTCGAAAACGGTTCACTCAACAATAGATGTATATGACATAAGTTGTGTATTTTAACGCGATCTACATACTTTCGTACTCACCTATAAGATATAGAGGGTAGAGGTCGTACGAACGTAGCACTTTGAGAATCTATATTCAACAGTTGGTGTTACTCCTTAGAAAGGAAGTATCTGCTGATTTTTATTTAATTCTTTACATTTTACATAACACGTATGCACTGGCACAACACAAAAGCACTACACACAATACTCAGTTTTAATATTTGCACTAATAACATCAGGAATAACTGAAGTCTGCAAACAGTCATTTCCCATGTGCAACCTTACGTACAGAAAACGTGTGTGGCTGATCTATGTGTAAAAAGAGCCTGAGAGCGGATGTACGTCAGCGGTAAAATCTTTTAAATGCATTTTTATTGGCGATGGTAGAAATCGTGCAGTGGTGGATCGTGAAAATTCATATAAATGGATGTATCACCTCATAATAAGCCTCTATATACCAAGAATATTGAGTTTTTAAAAAGTCAGCAACTGTACCTGTGTTTCTATACGTGAACGTCAGATGGCAGCTTCGATACGTGTCCACGGAGACCTTAGTGCTAGGCAACTGTACCTCTGTTTCTATACGTGAACGGCAGATTGCAGCTTCGATACGTGTCCACGGAGACCTTAGTGCTAGGCAACTGTACCTCTGTTTCTATACGTGAACGGCAGATTGCAGCTTCGATACGTGTCCACGGAGACCTTAGTGCTAGGCAACTGCACCTCTGTTTCTATACGTGAACGGCAGATTGCAGCTTCGATACGTGTCCACGGAGACCTTAGCGCTAGGCAACTGCACCTCTGTTTCTATACGTGAACGGCAGATTGCAGCTTCGATACGTGTCCACGGAGACCTTAGTGCTAGGCAACTGTACCTCTGTTTCTATACGTGAACGGCAGATTGCAGCTTCGATACGTGTCCACGGAGACCTTAGTGCTAGGCAACTGTACCTCTGTTTCTATACGTGAACGGCAGATTGCAGCTTCGATACGTGTCCACGGAGACCTTAGTGCTAGGCAACTGCACCTCTGTTTCTATACGTGAACGGCAGATTGCAGCTTCGATACGTATCCACGGAGACCTTAGTGCTAGGCAACTGCACCTCTGTTTCTATACGTGAACGGCAGATTGCAGCTTCAATACGTGTCCACGGAGACCTTAGTGCTAGGCAACTGTACCTCTGTTTCTATACGTGAACGGGAGATTGCAGCTTCGATAAGTGTCCACGGAGACCTTAGTGCTAGGCAACTGCACCTCTGTTTCTATACGTGAACGTCAGATTGCAGCTTCGATACGTGTCCACGGAGACCTTAGTGCTAGGCAACTGCACCTCTGTTTCTATACGTGAACGGCAGATTGCAGCTTCGATACGTATCCACGGGGACCTTAGTGCTAGGCAACTGTACCTCTGTTTCTATACGTGAACGGCAGATTGCAGCTTCGATACGTGTCCACGGAGACCTTAGTGCTAGGCAACTGCACCTCTGTTTCTATACGTGAACGGCAGATTGCAGCTTCGATACGTGTCCACGGAGACCTTAGCGCTAGGCAACTGCACCTCTGTTTCTATACGTGAACGGCAGATTGCAGCTTCGATACGTGTCCACGGAGACCTTAGTGCTAGGCAACTGTACCTCTGTTTCTATACGTGAACGGCAGATTGCAGCTTCGATACGTGTCCACGGAGACCTTAGTGCTAGGCAACTGTATCTCTGTTTCTATACGTGAACGGCAGATTGCAGCTTCGATACGTGTCCACGGAGACCTTAGTGCTAGGCAACTGCACCTCTGTTTCTATACGTGAACGGCAGATTGCAGCTTCGATACGTATCCACGGAGACCTTAGTGCTAGGCAACTGCACCTCTGTTTCTATACGTGAACGGCAGATTGCAGCTTCAATACGTGTCCACGGAGACCTTAGTGCTAGGCAACTGTACCTCTGTTTCTATACGTGAACGGGAGATTGCAGCTTCGATACGTGTCCACGGAGACCTTAGTGCTAGGCAACTGCACCTCTGTTTCTATACGTGAACGTCAGATTGCAGCTTCGATACGTGTCCACGGAGACCTTAGTGCTAGGCAACTGCACCTCTGTTTCTATACGTGAACGGCAGATTGCAGCTTCGATACGTATCCACGGGGACCTTAGTGCTAGGGAACTGCACCTCTGTTTCTATACGTGAACGGCAGATTGCAGCTTCAATACGTGTCCACGGAGACCTTAGTGCTAGGCAGCTGTACCTCTGTTTCTATACGTGAACGGCAGATTGCAGCTTCGATACGTGTCCACGGAGATCTTAGTGCTAGGCAGCTATACCTGTTTCTATACGTCAACGGCAGATTGCAGCTTCGATACGTGTTCACGGAGACCTTAGTGCTAGGCAACTGTACCTGTGTTTCTATACGTGTCCACGGAGACCTTAGTGCTAGACAACTGTACCTCTGTTTCTATACGTGAACGGCAGATTGCAGCTTCAATACGTGTCCACGGAGACCTTAGTGCTAGTGCTAGGCAACTATACCTCTGTTTCTATACGTGAACGGCAGATTGCAGGTTCGATACGCCCGGGCAATAAAACAAAAATCATATTGAGCAAGATGCCCGGCGTGACGCATTGCGCGGCGCGCGTTTGCCGTAAACCGTTACAGTTGCCGTACTTATATTATCCTTTTTTTTAAAAAAAAAAATCTTCGCCATCTTAGTTCACAAATTCACCGCTAATTCCTTCTCGTCATTTTTCATCCAATCACCTTTGATTTTATTTTCGCCTATCACATCACGTTATTTCAATTTGTCCACCTATCAGAGATCGTCTTATTTACACCAATCACAACGCTCCACGTCACTACTTGTTCTGCTTTTTAACCCTCGGTCGTGCATGTTTTGCGTCCTTGAGTTTCCATACCTCGCACACGCAACACCACAGCGCGATAACATGTCCACGTGCTAGCTGGTGTACCGGTACGATCGCCTCCTGGGCCTGCTCAACGCCGAGGAAGTGGTAGTGCAGACCTGCGTACCCGTGACGAACCAGGTCATGTACGTGGTGTTGAGGTAACTCCGAGGAGAGCCCCAAGGAGATCCACGCTACCAATACCGTGATTGCGGCTTACACCACGGCACACAAGTGCCTAGTGTTATTTTGTCACCTGAAGCGAAAGGTCTCCGTGGACACGTATCGAAGCTGCAATCTGCCGTTCACGTATAGAAACAGAGGTACAGTTGCCTAACACTAAGGTCTCCGTGGACACGTATCGAAGCTGCCATCTGACGTTCACGTATAGAAACACAGGTACAGTTGCCTAGCACTAAGGTCTCCGTGGACACGTATCGAAGCTGCAATCTGCCGTTCACGTATAGAAACAGGTATAGTTGCCTAGCACTAAGATCTCCGTGGACACGTATCGAACCTGCAATCTGCCGTTCACGTATAGAAACAGAGGTATAGTTGCCTAGCACTAGCACTAAGGTCTCCGTGGACACGTATTGAAGCTGCAATCTGCCGTTCACGTATAGAAACAGAGGTACAGTTGTCTAGCACTAAGGTCTCCGTGGACACGTATAGAAACACAGGTACAGTTGCCTAGCACTAAGGTCTCCGTGAACACGTATCGAAGCTGCAATCTGCCGTTGACGTATAGAAACAGGTATAGCTGCCTAGCACTAAGATCTCCGTGGACACGTATCGAAGCTGCAATCTGCCGTTCACGTATAGAAACAGAGGTACAGCTGCCTAGCACTAAGGTCTCCGTGGACACGTATTGAAGCTGCAATCTGCCGTTCACGTATAGAAACAGAGGTGCAGTTCCCTAGCACTAAGGTCCCCGTGGATACGTATCGAAGCTGCAATCTGCCGTTCACGTATAGAAACAGAGGTGCAGTTGCCTAGCACTAAGGTCTCCGTGGACACGTATCGAAGCTGCAATCTGACGTTCACGTATAGAAACAGAGGTGCAGTTGCCTAGCACTAAGGTCTCCGTGGACACGTATCGAAGCTGCAATCTCCCGTTCACGTATAGAAACAGAGGTACAGTTGCCTAGCACTAAGGTCTCCGTGGACACGTATCGAAGCTGCAATCTCCCGTTCACGTATAGAAACAGAGGTACAGTTGCCTAGCACTAAGGTCTCCGTGGATACGTATCGAAGCTGCAATCTGCCGTTCACGTATAGAAACAGAGGTGCAGTTGCCTAGCACTAAGGTCTCCGTGGATACGTATCGAAGCTGCAATCTGCCGTTCACGTATAGAAACAGAGGTACAGTTGCCTAGCACTAAGGTCTCCGTGGACACGTATCGAAGCTGCAATCTGCCGTTCACGTATAGAAACAGAGGTACAGTTGCCTAGCACTAAGGTCTCCGTGGACACGTATCGAAGCTGCAATCTGCCGTTCACGTATAGAAACAGAGGTGCAGTTGCCTAGCGCTAAGGTCTCCGTGGACACGTATCGAAGCTGCAATCTGCCGTTCACGTATAGAAACAGAGGTGCAGTTGCCTAGCACTAAGGTCTCCGTGGACACGTATCGAAGCTGCAATCTGCCGTTCACGTATAGAAACAGAGGTACAGTTGCCTAGCACTAAGGTCTCCGTGGACACGTATCGAAGCTGCAATCTGCCGTTCACGTATAGAAACAGAGGTACAGTTGCCTAGCACTAAGGTCTCCGTGGACACGTATCGAAGCTGCCATCTGACGTTCACGTATAGAAACACAGGTACAGTTGCTGACTTTTTAAAAACTCAATATTCTTGGTATATAGAGGCTTATTATGAGGTGATACATCCATTTATATGAATTTTCACGATCCACCACTGCACGATTTCTACCATCGCCAATAAAAATGCATTTAAAAGATTTTACCGCTGACGTACATCCGCTCTCAGGCTCTTTTTACACATAGATCAGCCACACACGTTTTCTGTACGTAAGGCTGCACATGGGAAATGACTGTTTGCAGACTTCAGTTATTCCTGATGTTATTAGTGCAAATATTAAAACTGAGTATTGTGTGTAGTGCTTTTGTGTTGTGCCAGTGCATACGTGTTATGTAAAATGTAAAGAATTAAATAAAAATCAGCAGATACTTCCTTTCTAAGGAGTAACACCAACTGTTGAATATAGATTCTCAAAGTGCTACGTTCGTACGACCTCTACCCTCTATATCTTATAGGTGAGTACGAAAGTATGTAGATCGCGTTAAAATACACAACTTATGTCATATACATCTTTATTGTTGAGTGAACCGTTTTCGAGATATTGCTTGTTATTTACTTAAATTTTCCAATAGTTATTTTCTCAAATGGGAATTCGTTATTCATTTTTTTTTTGTCTTTGATATGCAAAGAGTATTAATCTGTGGCAAAAAGAATGGTACTGCACATAGCAACCAGCTATTAAGAGATATGTATGTGCTTAAAGGCCTCTGTTTTTCTATATTCCCCTTGTAAATATATTTTCCCTACATCTACAACAAAATTAGCAATAAAACAGAGTTTGCAAATGTTTATCTCGATTAACATGAACTAGATGGGGAATAAGCGTTTGTAAAAATACTTTGTACAAGAGATGAGAAAAGTCATGTGAGTGTTACACATCAGATTTTTTTTATGTGTTTCAGTGGGTGAATAATAATTAGTTTTGTTGGTATCGTTATCACAGTACTGTTTCACTTGTGAAATCCCGTTCTCTTTGTATTAAAAAAAATGGCTCTAACGATTTTGATGAAAAATATCGTATGTTTAATATAATGTCGTGAGAAATGAAATGTATATCTCGAATTTTCTGGGAATGTCTCCAAAAGTATTCTTCATTGTGAACGTCTTTTTCATAACTGAAAAACCGTAAGAGATAGACAAAATTTTACTACACAAAAAATGTAGATCGCGTTAAAATACACATCTTATGTAATATACATTTTTGTTGTTGAGTGAACCGTTTTCGAGATATTGTTTGTTAATTTTCCAATATTTATTTTCTCAAATGGGACTTCGTTATTCATTTTTTTTTGTCTTTGATATGCAAACAGTATTAATCTGTGGCAAAAAGAATGGTGTTGCACATAGCAACCAGCTATTAAGAGATATGTATGTGCTTAAAGGCTACTGTTTTTCTATATTCCCCTTGTAAATATATTTTCCCCTACATCTACAAGAAAATTAGCAATAAAATAGAGTTTGCAAATGTTTATCTCGATTAACATGAACTAGATGGAGCATAAGCGTTTGTAAAAATACTTTGTACAAGAGTAGAGAACGTCATGTGAGTGTTACACATCAGATTTTTTTTTTATACAAGAAAATTAGCAATAAAATAGATTTTGCAAATGTTTATCTCGATTAACATGAACTAGATGGGGAATAAGCGTTTGTAAAAATACTTTGTACAAGAGTTGAGAAAGTCATGTGAGTGTTACACATCAGATTTTTTTTTTTGTTTCAGTGGTATCGTTATCACAGTACTGTTTCACTTGTGAAATCCCGTTCTCTTTGTATTAAAAAATGGCTCTAACGATTTTGATGAAAATATCATATATTTAAGATAATGTCGAGAGAAATGAAATGTATATCTCGAATTTTCTGGGAATGTCTCCAAAAGAATTCTTCATTGTGAACGACTTTTTCATAACTGATAAACCGTAAGAGATAGACAAAAGTTTGCTACACAAAAAATGTAGATCGCGTTAAAATACACAACTTATGCCATATACATTTATTTTGTTGAGTGAACCGTTTTTCGAGATATTGCTTGTTATTTCCTTTAAATTTTCCAATACTTATACTTTTTCTCAAATGCGTTATTCATTTTTACTTTCTCTACTACGTATAGTAAGTAGGGGAAGTATTGCATTCCACCCAAAAATTCGATACCGAGATTTCACTGGAAATACATGTTTTGAGAATCACTGAATCCAGAAAAAAAAAAGCATTTTTGGAAACATGTCCGTGTGTGTGTCTGTCTGTGTGTCTGTGTGTCTGTCTGTCTGTGCGTCTGTGTGTCTGTGAACAGCATAACTCAAAAACGAACAGTCGGATAAACACCAAACTTGGTATTTAGGTTCAGTATGCATAACTGGTAAACCATAAGAGATAGCCAAAATTTTACTACACAAAAAATGTAGATCGCGTTAAAATACACAATTTATGTCATATACATTTTTTTTTAGTTGAGTGAACCATTTTCGAGATATTGCTTGTTATTTCCTTAAATTTTCCAATACTTATACTTTTTCTCAAATGCGTTATTCATTTTTACTTTCTCTACTACGTATAGTAAGTAGGGGAAGTATTGCATTCCACCCAAAAATTCGTTACCGAGATTTCACTGGAAATACATGTTTTGAGAATCTCTGAATCCAAAAAAAAAAAAAGCATTTTTGGAAACATGTCCGTGTGTGTGTCTGTCTGTGTGTCTGTGTGTCTGTGTGTCTGTGAACAGCATAACTCGAAAACGAACAGTCGGATAAACACCAAACTTGGTATTTAGGTTCAGTATCTTCCAGAGATGCGACACGAAGGTTTTCAAGAAAATCCCCCCACCCCAGACTACCCTTTACATGGAACATTTTTCGAAAATTTTAATTTTCTCAAAAACGGCTCTAACGATTTTGATTAAAACATCATATGTTTAAGATATTGTCATGTCAAATAAAATGTATATCTCGAATTTTCTGGGAATGTCTCCAAAAATATTCTTCATTGTGAACGACTTTTTTGCATAACTGGTAAACCATAAGAGATAGACAAAATTTTACTACACAAAAAATGTAGATCGCGTTAAAATACACAACTTATGTCATATACGTTTCTTTTGTTGAGTGAACCGTTTTCGAGATATTGCTTGTTATTTCCTTAAATTTTCCAATACTTATACTTTTTCTCAAATTCGTTTATTCATTTTTTTTATGTCCTGAACATGCAAACAGAATGGAATTCGCCACATAGCAACCAGCGTTAAAATATTTGACTATCGCTTAAAAGCTACCAATTAGATTGTACAAGAGTAGAGAAAGTTATGTGAGTGTAACAAATCAGTTTTTTTTATACGCTACTATTTTAGTGTGTGTGTGTGTGTGTGTGTGTGTGCGCGCGCGCGAGTACGTGCCTAGGAACCGTGCGCCACAAGCCAAAACGACGACGTTATAGAAAAACTTTATCAATTGCCTACCGGCCAGGGACAACCGCTAAAAAACCTGAAAAAAGCTCTAAGAGTATTCTAACGCTTACCGATCTGGAAAACCCTTGAAAACAAGATAGTACACTTTTGAGATATTGCTTGTTATTTCCTTAAATTTTTCAATACTTTTTTACTTTCTCTACTACGTATAGTAAGTAGGGGAAGTATTGCATTCCGCCCAAAAATTCGATACCGAGATTTCACCGGAAATACACGTTTTGAGACCTCCTGAATCAAAAAAAAAAAAAAAAAAAAAAAAAAAAAGCATTTTTGGAAACATGTCCGTGTGTGTGTGCCTGTCTGTGTGTCTGTCTGTCTCTGTGTGTGTGTGTGTGTGTGTGTGTGCGCGCCAGTACGTGCCTAGTATCCGTGCGCCGACAAGGTAAAACTTCATCATTTGCCTACCGGGCAGGGACAACCGCTAAAAACCTGAGAAAACCTCCAAAATTAGAAACGCCTTCGTCAACCAGTACAGAAAACGCCTACCAACCAGGGAAAACCTATGAAAAAGCAGAAAGAGCTTGCATTTGTTTACCATCCGCAGAAAACTCCAAAAAAAAAAAAAAAAAAAAAACTAGTCATTTTAAAAAAAAAAAGGAAAAAGACCAATAATATAAGTATGGTAGAAACAGCTTGCATTCGTCTACCAACCAGAGAAAACCCCCGAAACACTAGTTATTTAAAATTGCTGATGAGTTCTGGATAGGCTTTTGCAAATGTTGTTGGTAGCAAAACTTGCCTTTTCCATCACCTCCAACATACCCCACTCCCACACCTTTTTTTCTTTCCACCAATCATAATCTCTCTTATTCTCGCCAATCAGCAACTTTCATTTGTTCCTTTCCACCAATAACATCACTTCTTATTCCCACCAATGACAACTTCACACGTCACTTTCTGTTATACTTTTTATCCCTCGTTCGCCATCTTTCCCCCTCTTTCAGACCCCAACCACCGCACAGTCAACACCTCGCCGCTCCTTAACCTCAACTTCGTGCCTCCGCCATCTTATTTAGTTCACATTTTTACCACCGCGCCTCTCATCTCTCAACCAGATTGCCTGCAAGAACAGATCTCGTTCATTCGCACCTCGACGGTTGCCTCGGCAGCAGCTACTGCCAACACCTACGTCGTACACGTTTTTGACCGCTTTCGACCGGCTTGAGAACCCTGCTCCTACGTACGCTAGCGACCATCACGATGGTCCAGTACCAGGTTTTGGTATAGTTAAATTACGCCTCTGCAAAGGGTGTCTGTACCGCTTTAAAAACCTAGGTATATCAGTGCGTAGTGATGTTGGTTGATCTTAAAGCTGGTTAAGCATTTTCAAAAACAGTTTGCTTTTATTTTTCCGCCTCGCGTGCCGCGCTTTTGGTGACGCATCCACACCGGTAACAGGTAAGTAACACACGCATAATTATTTTTCGGACCTGCTTGGCGTAGGAATATATCCTTTCGTGTTTTGGTACTGTAACCTCAAACCTCCTTACCCTCCTCTTGCGTCCGCCATCTTGTTTAGTTCTCACCGCATCTCCTTGTCGCAGACCCTCCGCCATTTTTAGTTCCCGCTATTTTAACCTCAAAATCTACTCTTCTAACCTCTTGCTACCGCCATCTTCTTTTAGTTCCCATTCTCACCACCGCGTCTCCTTACCCCCACCTCTTGCGACCGCCATGTTCACCACTAACCTCCAAATTTCCTCGTCCTTAAACCTCTTGTCTCAACCACCTTGTTTAGTTCCCATTTTCGCCACCGCATCTCATATCGCCCCATCTCTCTATCCACTCAAGAAAACTACCATCCAACGTTCAAAAATTGCTGATCAGTTCACGACAGGCTTTTGCAAATCTTGTTGCTAGCAAAACTTACCTTTCCCATCACCTCCAACATACCCCATTCCTTTTTCTTTCCACCAATCATAACCTCTCTTATTCTTACCAATCAGCAACTTTCATTTGCTCCTTTCCACCAATAAAATCACTTCTTATTCCCACCAATCACAACTTCACACGTCACTTTCTGTTACACTTTTTATCCCTCGCTCCCCATCTTTTCCCTCTTTCAGTCCCGACCTCCGCACACACAACACCTCGCCGCTGCTCACATCTCCGAACCAAATTGCCGGCGAGAACAGATCTCATTTATTCACACCTCGACGGTTGACTCGACAGCAGCTACTGCGAACACCTACGTCGTACACGTTTTTGACCGCTTTCGACCGGCTTGAGAACCCTGCTCCTACGTACGCTAGCGACCATCACGATGGTCCAGTACCAGGTTTTTGGTATAGTTAAATTACGCCTCTGCAAAGGGTGTCTGTACCGCTTTAAAAACCTAGGTATATCAGTGCGTAGTGATGTTGGTTGATCTTAAAGCTGGTTAAGCATTTTCAAAAACAGTTTGCTTTTATTTTTCCGTCTCGCGTGCTGCGCTTTTGGTGACGCATCCACACCGGTAACAGGTAAGTAACACACGCATAATTATTTTTCGGACCTGCTTGGCGTAGGAATATATCCTTTCGTGTTTTGGTACTGTAACCTCAAACCTCCTTACCCACCTCTTGCATCCGCCATCTTGTTTAGTTCTCACCGCATCTCCTTGTCGCAGACCCTCCGCCATTTTTAGGTCCCACTATTTTAACCTCAAAATCTACTCTTCTAAAACTCTTGCTACCCCCATCTTCTTTTAGTTCCCATTCTCACCACTGCGTCTCCTTACCCCCACCTCTTGCGACAGCCGTGTTCACCACTAACCTCCAAATTTCCTCGTCCTTAAACCTCTTGTCTCAACAACCTTGTCTAGTTCCCATTTTCGCCACCGCATCTCATATCGCCCCCATCTCTCTATCCACTCAAGAAAACTACCATCCGACGTTCAAAAATTGCTGATCAGTTCAAGACAGGCTTTTGCAAATCTTGCTGCTAGCAAAACTCACCTTTCCCATCACCTCCAACATACCCCACTCCTTTTTCTTTCCACCAATCATAATCTCTCTTATTCTTACCAATCAACAACCTTCATTTGCTCCTTTCCACCAATAACATCACTTCTTATTCCCACCAATCACAACTTCACACGTCACTTTCCTTTACACTTTTTATCCCTCGCTCCCCATCTTTTCCCCCATTTCAGTACCGACCTCCGCACACACAACACCTCGCCACCCAGCTCCTCTCCATCACGCGAACTCCATACTCCTCCATCTCCCTTCCTCCATCTCCCACCCCAAATTAACGAACCAATCAAAACACTCCACGTCACTTCCTCAATTCTTTCAACTCGTCCCGGATGAGCCAACCGATTTAACGATAATCCTACCGCTCAGGGCGCTTTTCAAACACACCGCCGCCGCCGTCGCACGCAGCGACACTAGCGACACGAGCGCCCCTAGCGGCAGGATTATCGTTAAAACAATTGGCTCATCCGGGACTATTACTACTTCCGGTGATGCAATTCCCAACTTCTTTCCCTCTCCGGGTTTGTTTCCCGCTAGTTTGAAACTGCTTGGCTGAGGGTTTTATCCGGGTTATCCCTAGGAAGGATATCGCGTAGCCTTAACACTCTTATATTGCCCAGCTCATTGCACATTTGTTACATGCCTTCATTCATCTCCACTTAAGAGGATAACATCTAAAAATGAGAGGAGTTTTAGAGATCTCTTGCCACTTTTTATTTTAGATGTACACAACATAAACACACGCTGGAATCTCGCCTGTGGATTAGAATGGGGTGGGCCCAGGTTACATAATCGGTGGTAGGGCATGCCGGGATGATGACGGAGCAAGTAAAAGCACCCAGTTTGATACCGGTTTTGTTAATTTTCTAAACATATTTGGAGGGCGACGCTAAGAATTATTAGAAAATCAAACAAGGATTAGTTTTAAAACATTTACATGAGTTTATTTTTCAAAATATTCATCTTTAACATCAATACATTTTTCCATTCGATGAACCAGTCCTTAAAGCAATGATGCCGCGCTTCCCGAGGCACTTCAGAAGCCAGGGTTTTATAATGTTCCACTACTTCATCTGATGACGAAAAAGGGTTTCCACGCGTTTTATCTTCCCTTTTTGGAAAGAAAAACAAATCGCAAGGTGTTGGTCAGGGCTGAATGGTGGAGGGCCCAGGGTGCTGACCTTTAGGGCATCCTGCTACTCAGCTGTTTTGCGGTATGCGACGATGCGTTGACATGATGTAACATTTTTTCTTTCGGACGTTTTCACGAACTGTTTCTAAAAATTTGCGGTAAACAGACATTTGTGTTCAAATTGGCGGTACCGGTACGTCTGTCTTCTATTGCTATAGTAGTAATATGGCCCGTTTTAGAAAGAAGAAAAAAAAAACTAGCAATCATCATCTTACCAGCACTGCGAATTCGTCGGACTTTTGTAGGCTTAGGTTCTGTTCGGAAGAACCCTCGAGTCGATTGACTTTTCTTTTCAGTATCATAACAATAAATTCAAGATTCATTACCAGTAAAGATATTCCAAACCAAAATTGAAGTGCCGCCTTGGAATTTTTTCAGAGCTTTTCTGTACCAATCAATGCGTTGTTGTTTTTGACCATTTTAAAGAGAAAATTCCAAAGATTAATAATTCACAATAAAAAAAATCAACTTTTTCGTCAAAAATCCCATTCCGTATCCCCTTAACACTCTCGTTGCGCAATTGTTTCACACCGCCATTCATCTCCACTTAAGAGGGTAGCACCTAAAAGGAGAGGAGTTTTAATTATCGCTTGTCGTATGTTTTTAGGTGTACAAAGCAGAAACATCTGCATGTGTGGCCGGCTTGTTTTTATACCTCGCTGCACAGAATGCTTCTCCACGATTATTAGAGCCCATAAATACACCGAGAATGATTCATGTTTAGCTGGTATATTTGGAGTAAGGACAGGTTCCTACGCTTGCCAAGGTGCTGCGGCACTAACATGCACTAATGCACTGGATCTGTGTTTTTAAGAACACGTGTTATTTTTAACCGGTTGATGCGCCGGCTTAAGATTTACAATTTTGCAAGTCAGGGATGTGAAAACTATTCAAAAGACTACGCATCGAACTTCGCCCAAGGGAAAGCTTTTAAATTTGGATTCCATTATGAAGATATCGCCCCAAGGAGAGGCAAGTAATCTTGACATACATGGATCCGTCTCCGGGGGGCACGTTTCTGCCTGCACACTACAGCAAGAACTGCGGGCAGTAATATACAGGGTGTGAATATATCACGCACAAGGTTCAGTACTAGGTAGATGGGTACCATATGAACATATTTCGTTAATAAACCCCTGTCCAGAAACAGGAGGACGTAAGAAGTATGGATTACAAAAAATCTGATGTGATACGTCGTTTATTAGTGGGTATACAAACTATCGGGTCTTTCAACAAGAGTGTCCTATCTTTAACATGTGATAGCTGCCGTTGTTATTGAGTTACAGCAGTAATTTTTTTCATGTGGTTACAGTTGTTATTTTCAAATACCCATGGAACGTTACAGCATTCAGCAACGCGTAGAAATTGTGAAAATTTATTATCAAAATGGATCATCTGTTCGACAAACCTTCCGTGTATTGCGTGAAGTTTACGGTGTGCATAATCGTCCCTGCAAGAGAACGATTCGGCGTTTGATCGATAAATTTGAAAGAAGTTCTGTCAGCGATCAAAGCACGCCTGTACGTAATCGACGTAAGCGCTCCAACGAAAACATGGCGTCGTTCGTGAGAGTGTACGCGAGAACGGAAACAAATCAATTGCTCGTCGAGCCCAAGAATTGGGGCTTTCGCCGACCACAACTTGGCAAATTCTGCATCTGGACTTGAAGTTTCACGCTTACAAAATGGTGTTAACTCAAGAACTAAAGCCCAACGACCATAGGTTGCGCCGTGTATTCGCTGACTGGGCGATGGAGCAACTGGAAGCTGACCCGGATTTTTGTCGAAAAATCTCTTCAGCGACGAAGCCCACTTTTGGATGGATGGTTGTGTTAACAAACAAAATTGCCGCTATTGGAGCAATCACATTCCAATGCAGATTCAAGAACGACCACTTCATCCCCAAAAGTCACTGCGTGGTGTGGATTTTGGTAAGGTGGAATCATTGGTCCATATTTTTTCCAAGATGAAGATGGAGATGCTCTAACTGTCAATGGAGAAAGATACCGGGCTCTTATAAGGGATTATTTTTGGCCTCAATTGGATGGTATGGATCTCAGAAACATGGTGCCACATGTCATACTGTTCTCGAAACAATCGATCTTTTGAAGGAGAGGTTCAGAGGTTTCATCATTTCCCGTGGTGGTGATGTTAACTAGCCCCTGATGTCATGTGATTTAACGCCGTTGGATTACTTCTTGTGGGGTTATGTTAAATCTAGAGTTTATGTCAACAAGCCAGAAACAGTAAATGATCTTATGAATAACATCACGCGTGTTATTCGTGAAGTTGAACCTAATTTACGTTCTTCTGTCATTGAAAATTGGGTCAACCGTATACGCGCAACCCAACGAAGTCGCGGCGGTCACTTAACTGATGTTCTCTTCCACACGTAATGACGTTAATTATGTTCCAAAATAGAAAATAAATCAACCTCTATCATTTATAGAACGTGTTTTATTTAAGTTTAAAGATAGGACACTCTTGTTGAAAGACCCTATATTAGCACTCCTACGACCGGTTTCTGACACTATAGTTATCTGTTAAAGGTGCGTTATCTGCCAAATAACACAGGGTTAAGAGAATATGTCGCTTCCGGAACAGCAGTTACCTGCAGCTCTACAATTAGGTGTTCCAGTGGGTATATCACAGGTTCACAGATGAGAAGAATGCTATCCTGGGATGAGGAGGTGGAGAGTTTATCTGCACAACTGAATACAGTGTTGCCAATCGTAGCGAAATTCTTCTACGCCAAACGGAATCGAGACAAGTTTATCTGATCGCGTAGACACTTTGTTTACTACTGAGTAACTGCAGTTCAGTCGCAGAGATGTGACTTATTTGGTTGGCAATCCTGATGTGTTTGCATGAACACAGCATGGAATATATACGTAGCGTGCACAAATCTGTCATTATGGCTATTCCAGGGGAAATATACACAACATTTTTATGGATTCACAAAGAGCACCCGGTTACTATTTTGAGCTAAAACAGAATTTGTGTGGGTTTTACCCATTGAGGCTTACATCATCCACTTAGGTTATCTTATCTGGCCGTCCTCCATAGCCTAGGGTTTCCATGCTAGTCTATAGTTCGCGGGCTCAAACCCGGCAGAGGGCGGTGGATTTTTTCGGGCGTAAAAATCTTTAGCATGGCTTCCTTCGGAAGGGAAGTAAAGCCGGTGATCCCGTGTCGTAGATTTACCGCACGTAAAAGAACCTGAAGCCTGATAAAGAGGTCTTTGAGCAAAATTTGCGGTCTTTCACGCCCGATATAGAATGGGACGCTAAGGACCATAGTAGTTAAAGAGCGTCCATAAATAAAACTCAATTTATAAACTTAAGTTATCTGTAGGGTTCAAAACGTATGAGAAAACGTGGAAAGGAAAATGTTAGCGTGTTCTAACACAGCATCCATATAGAAGATGCAACTGACGTTCTTTCGTTAGGGAGGTGTAATCGAAAGTGGCGCAGTTTACCGACTCCTTTCTGTGGCATTCTTCACTTACGAGTGATCTTGGACACCACTATGCTAAATGACCCAAAAATCCGACAAAGAAGGCGATTCATTGGCAACATCCTTGAATCTTTGTACACAGCTCTCGGCTGCATAATTGAGTAGCCCATGACGTCTTGATTCTGACCTTGCCTCATGTCAACCTCTTGCACGCAGAAGATCTTCAGTGACAATTACCAGCTACACGCGCTGCGGAATCTGCCACGATCTTGATCAAGACAAAACTTCAACTTTGAAGTTCTAACAGCTGATTGATGCAATAAATTGCCTTCATAAATCCACGAGTTGAACATTTGCAACTTTTACCCACACACACAGCACTGATTAAGTAACTCATCCTTTCTGACAGCCAATATTATGCAATGCAGTAAACATATCCCCTTTAAGGAGGAAAAAAAAAGAAGCATACAATAGCAGTGTTTATGTGAACAGCTGTTTACATTGCCATTACACATTGTTAAAGTGTGTTACAACATCATCCACGATAAAATTATCCTGCAACCGTGTTTCCTGCCCCGCGCGCTTTGTTGGCAATTGCTTCTAAACGCTTTCGTGTTTTTGTGATAGAAAAAACACCCGCGTCACTGAGATATTAGGCTTGCTACGTACCATTCGTATCTTCTGTAAAGATACCAGTGATGAACACAGGTCCTGAAGACCAGGCTCGCTCTAACATTCTTAAAGAAGAATATAAAGCACATTCATCACTAGAGCTCAGCGCAATTGGCGCTAAAAACTTAAAACAAGCTTAAAACCCATTTTGACGTGACGGGACAATGTTAATTTAGCTTTTTTATTTATGGACGCTCTTTAACTACTATGGTTCTCAGCGTCCCTTTTCTATATTGGGCGTGAAACACCGAAATTTTGCCAGGAGGCCTCTTTATCAGGCTTGAGATTCTTCTACGTGCCGTAAAGCTACGACAAGGGGTCAGTGGCTTTACTTCCTTTCCGAAGGAAGCCATACCGTAATTATTGACGGGCATATACAAATAATGAAATAACGAAATAACAGTAAAATAGAGAAATAATTGCAATAAATAATTTCCGTATATTATATCAGTGTATAATGTAACAAGCTTGCTTGGGAGATTGAGGAGTAGTCCATTCTATTTGCATTACCAGGACAAAAAAAAATTGAATAACGAATTTGAGAAAAAGTATAAGTATTGGAAAATTTAAGGGAATAACAAGCAATATCTCGAAAATGGTTCACTCAACAACAAAAATATATGACAAATTGTGTATTTTAACGCGATTTACATGTTTTGTGTAGTAAAATTGTGTTTATCTCTTGTGGTTTACCAGTTATGCAAAGATCGTTCACAATGAAGAATACTTTTGGAGACATTCCCAGAAAATTCAAGATATACTTTTTGTTTGTCATGAAAGTATCTTAAATATATGATATTTTAATCAAAATCGTTACAGCCATTTCTGAGAAAATTAAAATTCTCGAAAAATGTTCCATGTAAAGGGTAAACTGAGGTGGGGGATTTTCATGAAAACCTTCGTCTCGCATCTCTGGAAGATACTGAACCTAAATACCAAGTTTTGTGTTTATCCGACTGTTCGTTTCTGAGTTATGCTGTTCACACACACACACACGCGCGCGCGCGCGCGCGCGCGGACATGTTTCCAAAATTGCTTTTTTTGGATTCAGGGGGTCTGAAAACATATATTTACGGTGAAATCTCGGTATCGAATTTTTGGGTGGAATACAATACTTCCCCTAGTTACTATACGTAGTAGAGAAAGTAAAAAGCACATCCCCAACGGAAGAGGGACAGAAAATAACAACCAGCGGTAGGGAATTCTGAGGATTTTCAACATAAATAGGACTTTTCTCAATATTTTTGCTAAATAAAAAGATAAATGTTACTTCAGTACTTTAGGGGCGGTAATGCAAAAGCTATCCCTAAGGGGAGATGGTGTTGGAAATTGTTCGATGGGAAGAATTTTGCAGGAGTGCGAGTGGGAAATATGACACACATTTCTTAAGGAAGAGAATAAAAATACTGTGGGGGTGCTATAAAACACTACTCCTAACGGAACATGGACGAGAAGTTTTCGGCTGAAAGGAAATTTTAAGGTTTTCAACATGAACAGGTCTGTTTTCTCAATACTTTCATGTAATTAAAGTATAAATCATGTTCTCTTCATTGTTTTAGAGGTGGTATTACAAAGCCCACCCCCAACGGCAGAGGGAGTGGACAATGTATGGCGGGGGCAGTTTTGAGAATATTCAGCACAAATTGGGCCTGTTTTCTCAATAATAAAAGTATAAGTGTTGCTCAATTCATTCTTTTAGAGTTGGTGATGCGAAAAACCAGCCCTAATGGTTGAAAAATGTTGAATGCGAGACAATTTGTGGGATTGTCAGTAGGAATGAGAAATTTGGCACAGTGAAGGTGATATGATTAAACTAAAATAATTAAATACCAGCAATACTGTGATTGCTTTAATTCATTTAAGTGCAAATAAACAAATATTTAGAACATTGATGTTTTACCAGAATCGTCAGTGTCCCGGACAACGAAGGGTACTCATGACGTCAACACATTTTAATACAGAATAGTCATTTTAAGAGACTGTGTGTATCTGCCATGCATCAAAACGAGCTATATCCGCGAAAAAGAAGAAAAATTGTGCATGAATATAAAGATGTTAACACGTGAAAACAAAGAGGCTCTTTATTCCATGACCGAAGTTCTACAGACTTGCACTGTTGATCACACATTAAAAATACGCTACTGTTTATTTAACTTATTTTACTCAGCACCAACATCTGCATTTCTATAAACTGTTGCTAAATATTCCTCCACTTGGAGGCGATGACTTTCTTCCAAGAGTATGTGCTAATAATGATCATATAAAATAATACAGTACTAATGTGCTATTTTTGAGACCAAAATTCCCGGGGTCTTCTGCTCCCTCCTTCAAACTTCGACAGCTTAGAAAACACAAATTGTGACTATAAAGCTTATATTTCACCACTAATTTCTTGTAACGGCAAGTTATATATTAATGAAATAATGTTATCAGAACGGTTTATATGTACGTTACAAGGGATACCTTGAACATGGTTTAAAAATGTTTGCCACTCTATTCGAAAGTCAACTTTCTAGCAAATGAGGGAGTTTCTCTGTAAAGAAGAACGAATATATTCAGCATCTGTGATACTGCGAGGATAATAAGTGATTATTAGTCATAAAAATATCGAATAAAATCCTGCTTTATCTCAATTTGAATATTCTGGTAATAACATTGCCGAATTCTTATTTTACCAATTCAATCTCTGCTGCGCATGAGCACTTTGTTTTCTTATGATGGATTATCTGCACAACATACTTCCTCAAACTGTTTCGATAAATTATATGGCAGTCCTTTCTGGATTAGAAACTTTCGCAAGGAAAATGCAATCAAGTTTAGTTTTATGTGACAGATCATTTAGAAAAGCCTTGTAGTGGCGCACCGTCGAGCCCACTGTCGCATACGTCAGGTTAACAATGTTAATCGATCTTGTCCCAAAAATGAAACCAGTTTTGCCGAAAGATTGACTTCGGCGACTAGGAAGTTTCTGGAACAGTCAGTTCTTGCAAGTGGACTGCTGTTAGATATAGGTCGATTTTTTCGACCTGGCCCTGCACAAGCGCATAGGAGAAGGTAGTCTAGGGGCTGGGGGAGAACGGCTGACAGTATTCCCTTGCATGGAACAATAGGAAAGCGTAAGGTTCGCAACCGACGCACAAATATAAACATGTACAGTCCTGTCAAAAGTTGTACTGCTCACAGATACACCGGTACATTCTTCAACTGCTTTATAAAGCGACTGTTCTTGATCTAGATTCTTCTTAAAGTAATTATACACATTGTATATCACTTGCCGTGTCTGAGAATGCAGAACTTACTTCCACTCAATTTAATTTTAGCTACAGACATAGTAACACAAATGCACGCGACAGAACAACAATCACTCGGAAAGCTAGATGTCACCTTATCTCCCGTTGTGTATACGCGTTTGCTACTGGCCCAACAATCCTCCCAGAAAATACTGAACTTGTCCAGCTACTGCGCATCCAGATAAGCGGGTTCAGGACGAAAAAATCAGCCTATACCAGTGATGCGTGAAGCATCGTTGTTACGGGCGTGCTTCGGAAGCGAATCAGCCTAATCTCCAACAAAAATACGCTAGAAAAGGACGAGTGCGCTGCGCGTGATTTAAGAACAGCTGGAAACCGAACGAAACCTCAATAGAAACTGAAAAAAAAAAACGTTTAGTTGCAAAATTAGCTCACTTAGAGAGGAAATTCTACAGCACAGCACAGCAATGTTTGGCCAAAGTAAAGCCTAAGCATGTGCTGTACGCCCCTAATCAGGCTTATCTCGTCAAGACGAGTGCACGGTTTCCTGGAAAGCAAGCAGTTGATGATATCACTGTCATGAAGGTGTTTCACTGCACTTGCATCAGCGTCAAACGTCATCTGGGTGGATTTTATCTGCCTTAATCTCTTAAGACACATCTGTCTCTCATGTAATCCCTCAGGCTGCTATTTTAACCCATTTAAACCAACCATAAAACAGTTTTTTACTTTCTCTACTACGTACAGTAAGTAGGGGAGGTATTGTATTCCACCCAAAAATTCGATACCGAGATTTCACCGGAAATACATGTTTTGAGACCCCCTGAATCCAAAAAAAAAGCATTTTTGGAAACATGTCCGTGTGTGTGTCTGTAAACAGCATAACTCAGAAACGAACAGTCGAACAAACACCAAACTTGGAATTTAGGTTCAGTATCTTCCAGAGATGCGACACGAAGGTTTTCAAGAAAATCCCCCCACCCCAGATTACCCTTTACATGGAACATTTTTCGAAAATTTGAATTTTCTCAAAAATGGCTGTAACAATTTTGATTAAAATACCATATGTTTAAGATATATGCATGACAAATGAAATGTATATCTCGAATTTTCTGTGAATGTCCCCAAAAGTATTCTTCATTGTGAAGGACTTTTGCATAACTGGTAAACCATAAGTGATAAACAAAATTTTACTACACAAAAAATGTAGATCGCGTTAAAATACACAATTTATGTCATGTACATTTTTTTGTTGAGTGAACCATTTTCGAGATATTGCTTGTTATTCCCTTAAATTTTCCAATACTTTTTCTCAAATGGGAATTCGTTATTCATTTTTTTCATGTCCTGGACACAAAGAGAATGGAATGCGCCACATAGCAACCGGCTCTTAATATATTTAACTACCGTTTAAAGCCTACCATATTCCCCTTGCACCTACAAGAAAATTAGCAATAAGATTAACATCTCGATTAACATGAAGCATATGGAGAATGAGCGTTTGTAAAAATAGTTTGTATAAGAGTAGAGAAAGTCATGTGAGTGTAACACATCAGATTTTTTTTAATTCACTCCAGTACTTTTTAAACACAATTAAATCTATATAGAGTTGTGTTACAGTGATACAGTTTATGATGTAATTGAGCGCGATTGGCTCATTCCATGTAATATGGAACATTTTAATGTAAAAGTTAAGTACCTCTGTGGTGACTTGCTGAATTAATCCACACACAGTATTACAAAGTTCAGTTATTTCGCTAGTCCCCACAGTAGTACACCGTTGATGCTACTGGTGGTTCCTTAAAGCGTCAAGTGTATCAAATGTAGATATATGACACATTCCATTTTAAAACGTCCGAAATAGAAGGAAAATCGACCTGGCATTTTCTACACGAAACGAAACTTTTTGCATTTAGACATAATGCTTTATGCAAACTCTTAAAAAACAGATCACAGCTTTGCAATTACAACTGTTCAAATATGTCGTATCTTCCTAAAATTCTCAACTTAAAGCTGTTATAACTTTAAAATCTTTAAATCTAATTATTTAAACGGAGCTTTATTTGGATTCCATAAACTGTAATTTTATATTGATATTGGTATTCTTATTTAAGAAAAGAAATTTGTATTTTCTCAAGTATAGGCGGTAACGGGTTAAAAAAAATCTGATGTGTTACACTCACATGACTTTCTCTACTCTTGTACAAATTATTTTTACGAGCTCTTATTCTCAATCTATTTCATAGTAATCGAGATAAACATTTACAGAAACGATCTTTTGACATGCAAAGAGAATTACATTTTACACATAGCGACCAGTTCTAAAAATATTTGACTATTGCTTAAGGCGCGCTATGTTTCCCTTGTTTTGTATTTGCAAGGTTAATATAAAAATAAGTAGGCTTTATCATATACATATCTCTTAATAGCTGGTTGCTAGGTGCAGCACCATTCTCTTTGCCTCAGATTAATACTCTTTGCATATCCAAGACAAAAAAATCAATAACGAATTCCCATTTGAGAAAATAAGTATTGAAAAATTGAAGGGAATAACAAACAATATCTCGAAAATGGTTCACCCAACCAAAAAAATGTATATGACATTAACTGTGTATTTTAACGCGATGTGCATTTTTTGTGCAGTAAAATTTTGTCTATCTCTTATGGTTTACCAGTTATGCAAAAGTCGTTCACAATGAAGAACACTTTTGGAGACATTCCCAGGAAATTCAAGGTATACATTTTATTTGTCATGAAAATATCTTAAATATATAATATTTTAATCAAAATCGTTAGAGGCATTTTTGAGAAAATTAAAATGTTCGAAAAATGTTCCATGTAAAGGGTAATCTGGGGTGGGGGGATTTTCTTGAAAACCTTCGTGTCGCATCTCTGGAAGGTACTGAACCTAAATACCAAGTTTGGTGTTTATCCTACTGTTCGTTTCTGAGTTATGCTGTTCACAGACACAGACACACACACGGTCATGTTTCCAAAAATGCTTTTTTTGGGTTCAGGGGGTCTCAAAACATGTATTTCCGGTGAAATCTCGGTATCGAATTTTTGGATGGAATACAATACTTCCCCTACTTACTATACGTAGTAGAGAAAGTAAAAAATAACTGTAATATATAATAAGATTCCGTAGTTTAAACACAATCAAAAATATATTTTACTGTAATGGTGATAGATAAGAATTCGTTAAAATAATTGAAGTAAATTATTTTACGCGTTCATGGTCGCTCTCGCACGTTTGTTTTGAACTGAAGGTCAAGCAAGCTGCTGTGCATGGTTATACAATGAGCGCCTTACTACGCAGTATGCTGTTTTGAGTATTTCCTCACAAATTCACAGACCGCTTGATCATCGCGCATCAACTACGTAAATCGCTGCGTTTATTCACTTTTTGTGTTATAACTACGAACACACTAACATTACAACTTTACCAATATTGCCGGCTTCTCTTAATGACACTATGGAGTATTCTAAATCTAATATTTTAGTTTTATAAAAATCCGGAGCCGCTTAAAATGAGTAAAGATTGTATATAGATGTTTGTGAATATTATAAAAATAATTAATATACGCTGTAATGAAATGCGGACTTTTACCTACAAAATGAGATTTGGCACAGTATTTTTAAATAAGGATTCCGGAGCTATGCGACAAAATTAATTAATACGATACATTTATCGTTCAATAACGTGGCAACCGTTGGCGTTTAGATGTTAATATTTGATAAATACACTTTGCTTAGCACCTCTTATTAGGAAAAATTACAACGCAAAAAAAAAAAAAAATAGTCGTCCTCCGTGGGTAGTGGTTACCATGCTAGCCTCTAGTTCCCAAGGTCGGGGGTTCAAACTCGGTGGAGAGCGATGGATTTTTTCGGGCGTAAAAATCCTTTCCATGGCTTCCTTCGGAAGGGAAGTAAAGCCGGTGGTCCCGTTTCGTAGATTTACGGCACGTAAAAGAACCTCAAGCCTGATAGAGAGACCTCTGAGCAAAATTGCCGGTCTTTCACGCCCAATATAGAATGGGACACCAAGAACCACGGCAGTTAAAGAGCGTCCAGAAATAAAACTCAATTTTTACAAACAAAAAAGTGCGAAGCTTTTTGCCGTTCGATTTCACATGGGATGTCCCATATAGGAAAAGCTCATTTAATTCTTACAATTACCAACATGTAGATAACATGCGTTACCAGCATACTCCTTTTTGGAACTACAGAGATAACAGTTGGCGACATTAAAGGGAAGAAGGAGACAAAAGAATAGAGGAGGCTAGGACCATTGGTCACTGAAGTGATAAGATCCGCAGAAGAGAAATAAAAATAATAATAATAACAATAATAAGAATAATAGTAATGATAATCATCATAATCATGATAATAAGGATAGGAATAATAATAAGAAAGAAGAATAAGGATAATATGAAGGATTAGAAAAGGGGGAAATAAAATCATAACGACGGAGACTAAGTAAAGAACAGATACGAATAAATAAAATGAACATGAATAAAATAAAACAGATGGAAATAAAATGTAGGAAACAGCGTATTTCAGAGCGAAAAGAGACTAGCGAAAACTGAAAAAAAGAGAAATGTTTCACGAACAAACAGGCGGAGACATTAGCAAGCACTTAAGCTACATAGACTTTTGTGAAACCCACAGGAAACGAAAACAACTGTCGGGAAGTCAGATGCAGTCAACCCCACAGAAAAAGTAATCAGGCAGAAATAAGACGGCAATGTTAGACGCGGTGAAGGTCAACTTGAAAATATAACGAACCAATGGGAAACGGCGTAAAACTTAGAAAAATGACCAATGAGAAATTATAAAAGTCACGTGAATAGTAAAAAGGAGGAATGAAACTAGAAAATAGGCGGAGAATAGAAAAATTATCTAGGATGCAGGGGAGTTTAAGACGTGTCAAGTTATGAAGCACTTCGTGTCGTACTGTTGGGGAGACTTCATGCCAAGCGTCGAGGCAGAATATGTGTGAAAGTTAGTGTCCAGTTAATGTGCGGAAAGGCGGTAGAAATGACTAAATTCCGGCCAACAAAATTCATAACTTTATATTTTTCGAGAAGAAAAAGAGAAATAGAAAGGGGGAAACACGTAAATACTAGATAGGGATGATAGGCGGAATCAAGTCTTGTGTGACGGGGATTCGGTAAAAGGAACGCAGCGTGGAACTTCACAATAAACGGGCCAGTGAAGGAGAAATGCAAGTGTCATTAACCTCCTATCCACACTCCCTGAGATAAGAGTCCATACCCAACCATTAACCCTCTACCTGAGCAGCCAGCAAAACAAATCCTTTCCGAGTCAGAAACCCGATATCAAGAAAACCTTATTTATCCCCGCTACACCACAGAAGTGATAAAATGAAAACTATTAAAATTGTTAGGATTGATATAAATGGGAAACTATCACTTATAAATGTGTTAAATGCTAAAAACTGCCGTACACCAAATGGTTCAGGAGTAAGTGCAGAACAAGCAACCCAGAAGAGCGATTAGTGTGGCCCGAAGATTTTAAAGCACAGTGGTTTAGCGGCATTGTAAATTCAGAGTTGGCAACACTGACAACTTGTTTGGATGAAAGAAGCATGTCATCTATCACTCAGCTGAACTAACCAAGATGTTCTCCAACGGAAGCAATACTTCTTCATTATTATTCAGTCAGTTTCCAATTTTATTCACATCCTCTGACAACCATACATAATTCACAGTCATGTATACATTTCTCTCACCGCATATGACTAGAGCATTGTGAGTTAAGGTTGGTGACATTTGCTGATGAGCACATTATATGGGCAGGAAACTCATAAGAATTAGAGATTTCTGGACTAAATTTTGGAACATCTAATTACATGGTTATAGGAGGAGAAAAACAAAATTTGATATCTGAAAACAAAGGCGTAATCAGATGCACAGACAAATATAAATACGGTGATGGAATAACACAAACATTATTAAACAATGCCCTAAGAAAGAAAAATGTGCAATATCAACGACAAATGTTATATCATGGAATTAACATATTATAAAAGAAACTAAGCATAAGATTTATTAATGGATTATAAAAAGTATGCTTTGTATGGATAAGTACTCTGGCAAATAAAAAATACCTTCCAAAACTAAATATTTTCCGTTGGAAATGTATCGCGTGAAGAAGGATAATTGTTTCGTTAGCTCCGCGTATAGAAGCCAATTTAAAGTAGGTAGTTGCTGCTATGTATGAAAAGCCGATCTGAAGTAGGAGTATTGAAGGAGTTGTATTATATTTCAACTGTTGGGGAACCGAACTTGTAGTAGTTGCAACCGCACGTATGTTAACAGTTTCCGGTAGCCTTCGCCCCAAATGTACTTTCAGGTGGCCTTTGCCCCAAGTTTAAAAAAATATTAACTTTGTAATTTGACTGTATCTTTAGATATTATATTTATGTTTGCCTCGGCTGCGTCAGTATTATTGTTAGAGACACGTTTCTCTTAGGCAGGGTTGTGATATGACAAGAATGTAGGCTTACACAAATGTTTAGTTTTAATTCACTCCTTTTTATTAATCCTTGACACAAATTAAATGGCACTTCAGTGATATCGAGAGCTGTGAGATTCTTTTACTTAATACTTGCACTTTTTTTAACACCTATACTATTTTCGTCTCACAGGAATACATAATTTCTCGAGGACACATCTGGCGTCTGGTTATGAGCACTGTCTAGAAGCAACACGTCTGGTTATGAGCACTGTTTGGAGGCAACTGAATTGATTTCAACCGTCTAAACTTGTAAATTTCTGTATTTAATGTCTCTGATTGGCTAATCCTACTCCAATAGAATACCTTCATTTAACTAAAGCTTTTTCTGGATGTTGATTGGCTATTTTTAAACTGTCTATAAATTTACATTATTGCTGCTCTAATAATCACTAGTAGCATTTAAACTTCCTTATTCATTATTGCCTCAAGGATACCTCATTGTTAGCAACGTTTAACTTATTATTCTCACAGCTCCTACATTATTAAATTACGTAATGCATTCACATAACATTATTGAACATGTATACAATAATATCAGCATATGCAATGTCTGTTACATACATTTTACAATCAATTTATTACATACACATATTGCTTCAAGGCGGGCTGTTATTGCATTTATATTTATATAATTTGACTGAAATCATTTAAGTGTTAAAAATACTGCCTCACACGGGAGGTCAGCAAGGATTTCAAGAAGAGAAATAATTAGACGATGGAAGTAAAAAATAACATATGTCAACAAGACACCTATGGTACGGACGTGTAATGGAGTAGATATCAGATTTTAGGCTAAATGCCCAATTTTATGTGAATATATAAAGTAAAATTAGTTAAATATCTTCACATTTCATATGAAATATAAATGCATGGAAGAGTTTTTGTCGTGCCTTAAAGTGCCTATTTTAACATTTGTGCTGTTTCATCCCCGCCCCCATTTTCATGCAGCAACGAAAGAGTATTGATATCATGGAATTGGTTTCATTCAAAGACTTTGTAAAAGCTTGATTGTAGGAATGGGACATACTGGAAAAAAGACTGATTATTTTAGCACTTTAGCAGGCAGATTCATTCGTTTTGTAGAAAGAGAAACGGAATACTTGCCCCCTCTAGGTCTCTGTCATCCTTAAGTATTGTTCGGCGACTGCAGTACGGCAGAAATCCCTTTCAAATGGCGTACTTTAACCGTAGATAGGCACACATTTGCAGGATTTCTCCATGTTGTCTCTGTTGGTTTTCAAGCGTATTTCTAACAGTTCTTTAGTATTGCTGTCCTTGACAATGTATTGTGTTTCGCAACATTTTGGGGGTGCTCTATGTCAGCTCTAGAGCGTATAGGACACAAAGATATAGGTATTTGTAGCGTATGGTGCATTTCCATTGTGGTCTATGCAGTTAGTTTTGAAAGGACTTTTTTCAACTTTATAAGCTCATATTGTGTATTACCAACTAAAATATTCATAATTTAATAAATTTACTCTTTCTGTTATTGTATAATTTTTAATGTTCACTAATTACTTGCATTTTTAAAGTGTAAAAGTAGGAAATATACTTTAGATATATAAAATCTAATGTTTAGCTCGTGGAAACTATTTTTGGTGCCTAAAACTGTCTCTTCAGTGCCTATTTTTACTTTCTCTACCACGTATTTAGTACGACAAAAGGTATTGTATTTCACTTAAAATATTGATACCGAGTTTTCATCGGAAATATGTTTTCAGGCCCTCTGATTCCAAAACAGCATTTTTAGAAAAGGTGGTGTGTATGTTTGAACAGTAACACCAAACTTGGCATTTACGTTCAGCACGTTCCAAAGATGAGACACGAAGATTTACAAGAAAATCCCCCCACCCCAAATATCCTTTACATGGAACATTTTTTGAAATTTTTGAGTTTGCTCTAACGATTTTGATTAAAATACCATATATTGAAGATATTTACATGACAAATAAAATGTATATCTTGAATTTTTTGGGAATAGCCTGAGAAGTCCACTTCATTCGGAAGAAATTTTGTATAATCTTGTATGACTGGTAAGTGTTAAGCGATAGACGAAAACGCAGTACACAGAACATGTAGATCTCTTTAAAAGACGCAATCTCAAATAACTTTTTTGTGGCATCAGCCATTTCCGAGATAACCGTCATTAATGGTGAGAATTATTCAACGGTCATTGTTTTCAGGTCTTTTCGATATTCAGTTGTTCCTTGCGATTCTACGCAAAGGTCGGCTTAAAGCATCCAGTTCTTATACATTTGACTATTGCTATTCCCTTTATACCTATAACGAAATGTGTAATGCACGTATTTCCGGAAAGGTTTATCTCGATTAAAATGAAGACAGGAAACTAAACTTCCGTAAGAATAATGTGTATACACACTAATATGCGCTAGAGGGTAGAGAAAGTCATGCAAATGTAAAACTTTGGGTTTTATAATTTGAGAGCCTATTTTAGGTGCCTAAAATACGCTTTTTAAGAACCTAAAAATCCGAGGTCTAGTGACGAGAGATTATCATGGTTGGCCTAGCAGAGAATTCCAGCTCTGGCATGGAAAAAGGACATTGTGGAAGCGATGGAAAGCAGACAATTAACTGGAGAACAATGGTTGGACAGAGGAGAATGGTTTTGTGCAGTAATGAATAAAAATTCCCCTGTCAATTTTAAAGCTGCAAATGGTGAAGGGAAGCCGAGGATGTTAATGATGGTCCACCGTTCCTTATGAATTAATTTTCCTTCGCCGCAACAGGCCTGGACCACCCGGTGTAAAGCAAACCTCGTCAAGCGATAAGATACAACAGCTGAAATGAGATTGATGAAGGATTGCACGTAACAATCAGGACAGATATGTAGGTAATCTGCAAAAACATCACGCGGGGAAACAGATAAATGGAAGCACCTTAAGTAACTTAATTACACAAACGTTTGGCGACAGACGCCGATTGGAATCGAGTTCCTTAATCTAATAGAGCAGCCTTTTAAAACTATGTACGTCAACTACCAAGAGAGAAACAAGCCATACACGGTTTTGTTTACCCCTGAATTGTAGTTGTTTAAGGCATTAATTGGGCCTGCATTTTTACTTTCTCTACTACGTATAGCAAGTAGGGGAAGTATTGTATTCCACCCAAAAATTCGATACCGAGATTTCACCGGAAATACAAGTTTTCAGACCCCCCGAATCCAAAATAAAAGCATTTTTGGAAACATGTCCGTGTGTGTGTCTGTCTGTGAACATCATTACTCAGAAACGAACAGTCGGATAAACACCAAACTTGGTATTTAGGTTCAGTATCTTCCAGAGATGCGACACGAAGGTTTTCAAGAAAATCCCCCCACCCCAGATTACCCTTTACATGGAACATTTTTCGAAAATGTTAATTTTCTCAGAAATGGCTCTAACGATTTTGATTAAAATATCATATGTTTAAGATACTTTCATGACAACTAAAATGTATATCTTGAATTTTCTGGGAATGTCTCCAAAAGTATTCTTCATTGTGAACTACCTTTGCATAACTGGTAAACCATAAGAGATAGACAAAATTTTACTACACAAAAAATGTAGATCGCGTTAAAATACACAATTTATGTCATATACATTTTTTTTTGGGGGGGGGGGTCAACCATTTTCGAGATATTGCTTGTTATTTCCTTAAATTTCCCAATACTTATATGTTTTCTCGAATGGGAATTCGTTATTCAGTTTTTTTATGTCCTGGACATGTAAAGAGAATGGAATGCTCCACATAGCAACCAGCGCTTAAAACATTTGACTATCGCTTAAAGCCTACCATATTCCCCTTGCATCTACAAGAAAATTAGCAATAAGATTAACATCTCGATATCTCGATTAACATGAAGCATATGGAGAAAAAGCGTTTGTAAAAATAGTTTGTACAAGAGTAGAGAAAGTCATGTGAGTGTAACATCAGATTTTTAGTGATGGGACGATAGCACTATTTCTCGATACCGATACTCGTTACTCACTGTATAAAAAAACTGTAATGGTGATAGCTTGTGCACTGAATATGTTCTTATTAGTAGTTTTCTGTGTATAAATGCATGTAACCAATTTTGTATTGTATGCTAATTCCGAAATTGTTCCTGTTTGACATTTTCCAATTGGCAGCAATTATTTTATCTTGATAATGCCACAGGTTGTATACCCTATTGTTAGCCAAGGATAATAATAAATACATTTCTTTACTTCTGCTTTTATGTAGGTATATATTGCGCTGAAAACTTGCTTTTAAAATATTTTCTATCCATAAAAAAACACATACTAGCAATTCCTCTTTATTCTACAATCTTGAAAACAGAAATGAATACGTACTTTACATGAAATTAGTACAACTAAAAATAATGCGTGTGTTACACCATTCTACCACTATTCACAACTACAACGTAACATACACACTGTAGGCCTCTCGCGAGAAAACGTTTGCGGGGCGTTCTGCTCTTAGGAAGAGTGAGGGGGGGGGTTAGTACCACGTGGCAGCTCACGACGATGTCATAAATAGATCTACTATCTACATTAAAAACATCGCGCAACGTTAGTAGCCCAGCGTGTTTCACTTGGAGCAGTGTGTTGGTGATTTCTAGTGATTTATAAAGTTATTTACAATGCCCAGCAAGAAAGGAAGAACTCTACACAGTCAAGCCCGAGAAATAGTTGCTAACATTGTTAAAATCTGTGAGGAGAATCAAACAAAAACAACTGTTCATTCAGCATTACTACCAGAAGAGCGTATATTTTCTAAGAAGCCTCAAGTCTTGTTGATAATGTTGAAAGTACAGTCGTAATGTTTCTCAGATAGCCATAGAATCGTTGATGTCAACACATTCCTTACAGATACATTCTCGTGGGAGGGACACAATATGTATTTTTTCATCCGGTAACAAGTAATTAGCCGGAAACATTGCAAGTTTGCGGATTATGCCTCTGTACTATTCTGTATTCACTCTTAGGTTGATCCGCATCAAAACAAACCCCTGGTGACCAGTGCACCGTTATAGTGTATCCTTCCGCCATTCGCAATAGAAATACTGTCACACTTTCAGACCATGTGGCTAGTACAAGCGGCACGTAGTGCAAAAAGGAACAGAATCCTTATTTCGACAACTGAAACGGTGACTAGATATTCTGTTAAGGGTTAAAGGTGATAAGATTGATAGTTGCAACAAAATAAACGTTTGCACATATAATAATAGTTAATTCTAAAATAAATGCGCGAAAAATAAAGTAACAGGTATGCGATAACCTAATTTATTCCCTCTCTGGAAGCGGCACTTTATTAAGTGTGGCGGCTCATTTTAAAAAAAGAAATTGTGCACTGTTACGCGAATTGCATTCTTCTTAAAATCACTACATTCTTGCATCGCGTATTTCATATGATTTCTTTTTTTTTTCCGGGTGTAACTACTTTTCTCGTTTCAGATTTTTCTGCACAAGCACTGTTTATACTTGTACTCGAAACACCGGTGAACTCAGAAGTTAATTTCACCATTCTTTCGAGGAAAGTGTTGGATATTTCTCACATAACTTATAATAAAGATTCAACACTATTGTTTTTTCACCAGTAATCAATGGTTTGCGCGGCTAATGCTTTCCGTAATTCGACGAAAACACGAGAGCAAATTCACCGTCCGCCATGTTACTAAACACAACTGCTGGTTTTTGGCTGTAAACAATATTCTGCGTCTACCCGGATGTCAGGTGACTCATACGAATTGCGTCATGGGACTTGTAGCTCTGTTTTACGGTATAAATCAGCGTTAAATAAAACCTTAGGTATTTGTATAGAATATTATACTATTTAAGGATAAATTCATTCTAAAATTCAGAGATTAGCATGGGACTACGTTCCTGGGCGCATTGCTACCGTGTTGCACCACGGTGCACTGACCACGTGGGTTTGTTTTGCCGCAGATCAACCTAAGAGTGAATATAGTGTACATACACTCATACATTAGCATATACGTACATTTTAATACAAAGGTTCGACTTACGTTAACACAAATTAACAGATGGAAGGAAAGATTTTCTATGCGCTGTATTATCTGTCTTAAGTTCTGATTTGGATTCACAGATTTTGGTCACCGGAGTAGGTAAATGTAATGTCTGATGGTGCGTCAGCTCATTCACAACTCAGTTAACGCTGCATGTTACATGAGTACCCACACTCCTTCCACCATTGTTTTGCATGCTTTCATTTTGACACAGTATATGGAATGTTGCATAGAAACTCGGTCAAGGTCCATCAACTCTTTGGGGACACGTGCGAGATCTCCTTGTGGTTTACCGGGAAACATGCGAATCGGTTGGGGAATTGAATGTCGTACCGGCATGTTGCCATGGTAGCTCAGTGATTAGAGCAACCGGGCGGAGACCGGGATATACGTGCTTCAAATCCCGGCTATGGCATTGAATTTTTCAGTCGTTTGATTCTATCTTTCCAACACATATATGTTTTGTGGCCACCTGTATCCTAAAAATGCATTTTTACAAAAAGGTTCGTGTGTGTATGAACAGGATAAAAGCCAAACTCGGTATTTAAGTTCAGTATCTTCCAAAGATGCGACAAGAAGGCTTTTCAAGAAAATCCCACTCTCCAAACTAACCTTTATATTGAACATTTTACGATTTTTTTTTCTAAAAATAGCTCTAACGATTTTTAAAATACCTTATATTAAAGATTCTTACATGACAAATAAAATGTATATCTTGAATCTTCTGGGAATAGCCTACGCAGTCCTCTTCATTCGGAAGGAATTTTACAAAATCTTGCATAACTGGTAAACGTTTAGCGCTGTCCTCTTTCCGAATACAAGATTAATCTACCATCGCCAGAACTGAGCGCACCTTTCGAGGGTGAAATTCAGTGCAATAAAGACAAACAAAGTTCCTTACCCAATCCCGTCATTCCCCGGGAGGGGGCAATCAGGGCCCTGGCACGGTCATGGCTGTCTCCCGGGCATTTCCACACCCTCTGCCAGCGAAATAAGCTGCCAGTTACCTTCCGCTTACTATCGGGGGGTGCTCAGCGGAACCCCAACACCTTTCCTGACTTCTATCAACTTTCCTCTCCATAAATTCTCTTTCCTATACCCGTCCATTACCCCCCCCCAAAGCGATAAACGAAAATGTGCTACACAAAAAAGTATATTTCTTTAAAATACACAATTTATTCCAAATAATTTTTTCTGTAGCATAGGCCATTTTCGAAATATCCGTTATTAATGGTTCGAATTGTTGTATAGTCTTTCTTTGAAAGTGCTGTCAACATTCAGTGTCTCTCGCGAAACAGAAGGGAATTTTAAGACCAGCATATAGCGTCCAGTTCTTAAACATTTGACTATCGCTGTTCTCTTTGTATTTATAATGAAATGTGTAATGCAGCTATTTCCGGAAAGGTTAACTGGATTAAAATGAAATAGAAAAATAATCTTCTGCAAGAATAGTTTGTATACCCACTAATAAACGATAGAGAAGTCCTGTGAATTTAACATACTAGATTTATTTTTCTAAGCGGGCAGATCTACCAACAGCATTGCGGTAGGAAATTAACAGGTCTTCTTTTCTCACCCTTCAGGTATATCAACGCCATTACACCGCGGTTTAACTTACCAGAAGGTTATAAAACGGCACCTGCAGTTAAACTTTTGTTTCGGTTCAACTAAACCTCCAGTAAGCTACATTCATAATACCAGCCCTTACAGTTAAATACGAGGGACGTCCAATAAGCAAGTTTCCCTATTTTATAAAAAAAAAACATTACATACAATTGATCATGTTGAATTAATTTTATTTATATAGCACAATCCTTTTGTTACTTTTCTACATAGTCAACATGTTTTTCCAAGCATTTTTGGGGACGTGACGCAAATTTTTTCAAGCTAGTGTTATACTAAGTCAGGTCCTGTGCTCGCAACCAACTGTTCACTAATTTGACTTCATCATCGCTGTTAAAAGTGCTTACCTTTGAGTTGAAGGAACATGTGAAAATCACTTGGGGCAAGCTCCGGTGAATACGGAGGATGCGAGAAAACCTCCAAGTTGAATCTTGACCCAGGCGGAGCTCAGAAGATTCAACTGGGAAGTTTTCTCGCATCCTCCATATTCACCAGATCTTTTCCCAAGTGATTTTCACATGTTCCCCTGACTCAAAGGTCATCTTGGAGGTAAGCACTTTTAACACCGTGACGAAGATCAATCAGAAGTGAACAGCTGGTTACAATAACACAGGATCCAACCTGGTACAAAAACTAGCTTGGAAAGGCCTGTGTCACGTCCCCAAAAATGCTTCGAAAAACATGTTGACTATGGAAAAGTAACAGAAGATTGTACAATATAAACAAAATTAATTGAACATCATCAATGGTGTGTAATGCTTTTTATAAAATAGGGAAACTTACTTATTGGACGCCCCTCGTATCACGTATGAAAATAATCTGTAACGTTTGCGCTTATGTTATATTTAATTGTGAATGAACATTAAACTTAGTCTTATGCGCTTACTTCATTACGTTTTCGCCTTCAATGACGTAATCGCTCCCACATCCATGGCCACCCTAAATTCCGACGTGCTAACGTAGCCACGCTTTACAAGCGGGCTACTTGAGCAGTGCATTTAACAGGTTCGCACGTTAAAGGAGAACCTCCCAAGTGGCAATGGTTCTCTATGGCCAAAGTGATTCAAAATTAACGTGATATGTAAGTGTGAAAGCAAGGAAGAACATATCCTCAGTGCAACTCTTATAACCTGGATCAGTGAGCAGACATTTGGAGAGTCCTCATGCTGCTTAAAGGATTTTATGGTAACAAAAAAAAAACCTTCTTTAACTGCAAACCAAAGTAAACTTCAATCTGAGAAAACCTATGCATACAACAAAGAGTACTTCGGAAACGGTTATTGCTATAATAATTGTTTTATCCAAGTTGTATAGGATTACGTCGGTCTCTCTCTCTCTCTCTCTCTCTCTCTCACCAGAAGTTAAAGGAAGTATCGCATACTATATAAACAAATTCTGTATCACCGGAAATAAATGTTTTGAGGTAACCTGAATCCCCACCCCACGAATAAATACCAAACTTTGTATTAGGGTGCAGCATCTTCCAAGGACTTTCATGAAAATCCCCCACCTCAAAGCAACCTTTATATGAACAACTTTTCTGAATTGTTTTATTTTCACAAAAGTAGCTTAAGCGATTTCGATTAAAATCCACAAGTTTAAGACATTTGTTTGGCTAATAAAATGAATACCTTGAATTTTCTGTGAATAGCTTATAAAGCCATCTTCATTCTGGCAAATCATGATAGATAAAAAAATAGCACACGAAAAATGTGGAGATGATTGAAATAACATTTTAGCAACACCAACCGTTTTCCAAACATTCGTTGTTTACACTTTAATTTTCCCAGATTGAACAACCATAAAGCATCCTACGTGATTCTTCTGTTTTGCCTTTCTTGGGTTCATGAACAATAAACGTTGATTTTCATATGTTATCAGTTGTGTTTTGTTATCCGTATCACGCAAGCAACCAAGTCCATATTTACTTAATTTGAGATTATTTCTAGTCAGGAATTTATTGAGAGCAACGTATGTGAACAAAGATCACCTTTCATACGAAAACTATAGTGTGAAGTTGTAATGTGTAGAGAAAGTGCACGTGAGCTCTCACTTTTTTCCTAATTAATTTAGATCTTTTAAGAAAGCATTTCCGTAAGATATCAAATCTCTGGGCAGACTGCATCTTTGGTAAGTAGTAGAGTAAGTAAAATTTGACTGCTGAATAAAATAGGGGTAGGCAACACAATGATAGGTTCTATACTTAGCAAGATGGGCCTCCTGCTCACTAAGCATGGATTATGCGAGACTTTTTAGCCGAAGACTTTCCAAATAAGCGAATAGGACGAACAGAATAAATTGAATTGCCACCAAGATCTCCGGATCTTACCCCTATGGATGACTTTTTTAAGAATGTTTGCAGAGATACGCTTTTTGCAAGAAGTTCGTATAATGTCAATGACCTGATTCAGTTCATTAGGGAGGCATGAAAAAAAATCTGATGTGTTACACTCACATGACTTTCTCTACTCTTGTACAAACTATTTTTACAAAATCTTATTCTCCATCTATTTCATATTAATCGAGATAAACATTTGCAGAACGATCTTTTGACATGCAAAGAGAATTACATTTTACACATAGCGACCAGTTCTAAAAACATTTGACTATCGGTTAAGGCCTACTATGTTCCCCTTGTTTTGTATTTACAAGGGCAATATAGAAATACAGTAGTCTTTAAGCATAGACATATATCTTAATAGCTGGTTGCTAGGTGCAGCACCGTTTTCTTTGCCACATATAATACTCTTTGCATATCCAAGACAAAAAATGAATAACGAATTCCAACTTGAGAAAATTAGTATTCGAAAATTTAAGGGAATAACAAGCAACATCTAGAAAATGGTTCACTCAACAACAAAAAATGTATATGACATAAATTGTGTATTTTAACGCGATCTACATTTTTTGTGTAGTAAAATTTTATCTATCTCTTATGGTTTACCAGTTATACAAAAGTCGTTCACAATGAAGAATACTTTCGGAGACATTCCCAAAAAATTCGAGATATACATTTCATTTGTCATGAAACTATCTTAAACATGTGATATTTTAATCAAAATAGTTAGAGCCATTTTTGAGAAAATTAAAATTTTCGAAAAATCTTCCATGTAAAGGGTAATCTGGGGTGGGGGAATTTTCTTGAAAACCTTTGTGTCGCATCTCTGGAAGATACTGAACCTAAATACCAAGTTTGGTGTTTATCCGACTGCTCGTTTCTGAGTTATGCTGTTCACAGACACACACACGGACATGTTTCCAAAAATGCTTTTTTGGATTCAGGGGGTCTCAAAACATGTATTTCCGGTGAAATCTCGCTATCGAATTTTTGGGTGGAATGCAATACTTCTCCTACTTACTATACGTAGTAGAGAAAGTAAAAATGTTTACAAGTAAAATGAGCAGTAAAATGTGTTTGCGTGTCAAATCTAGATTACAGAGGTAAATACTGAGCACCAGTATCATATTAGGCTTTCTTTACATACTTCATGTTTCATTACCGTATACCTACTTTAAACTTTTATCAACTTTTGCCCACCACAAGCATAAACAATTCTAGTTTTACTGACTCAGCCGCCCAGTTCCGACTCATGACACCCGTGTCAGAAGTTGCTTGTTCACGTACCACGCAATTGCTGCAGGGGCAGTGTAGCTTAATGTCAAGTTAAAATAGATTATACATATGAGGGGAAGAATGCTCTATATAGAGTGAAATGGAGTGAAACGTATCAGGGGGCTTGCAATGGTAACACCAGAGGTGGCTTCACTTTGCTTACAATTTACCCTTCCATTAGACGAATATACAGATTAAAATAATATTTCTGATGTGTTCCTTTCACATGACCTTCTCTACCTACTCTTCTACGAAAGTTTATTCTTCTAACCCCACCATGTTAATCGTGATAAACATTTACAGAATAATACTATTATTGTAATGTTAGTTGTAGGTGCAATAGGAATACGGTAGGCTAAAGCAATAATTTACACGTGAGCGCCTTGCAGCCAATGTATGGCTTCATTGTTTCCTCATTCGTCAATAAGAATCTAACTTAATCGATAATCGCACTCAATATGCCATTAGACAGTTGGCCAATCAAAGCCGTACTACACTATTAGTAATTCACCTTCGATTACTACACTGGTAGGAGGGCAGTCCCAGAAGTACCCGACCTGACGTATATATAGTGGTGGTTGTTTCAAACAAATGACTATGGTAGAAAGTACCACCCTTATAAAGCTTAAGTTTGAAGTTTGACGATGCTAAAATTGTTTAGTAATTGTTTGGCAGCCATTAATAGTGAACGCTCTCGGCGAATTTGTAAACATGGATAAAACTGGTCATCGTTATGTGATACAATACTTTCATTTGAAAGGTTTTAGTCCAACTAATATTAAAGCTGAGCTAGATTCTACTCTGGGGGAGTCTGCTCCTTCGTTTACAACAGTAAAATATTGGGTGGCAGAGTTTAAACGAGGACGTACGAGCTGCCAAGACAAACATCACAGTGGTCGACCAAATGAGGTGACCACGCCAGAAAGTGTGAAGAAAATCCACAAAATGGTATTGGATGACCGTCGACTGAGTGCGCGAGCAGCAGACATCGTAGGCATTTCAAAAAATGCTGTACATCGCACACTAACTGCAAATTTAGACATGAGAAAGCTGTACACAAGATGGGTGCCGCGTTTACTCACAATGGAACAAAAGCAGCGTTGTGAAGATGTTTCAGTCGAGTGTTTGGCGATGTTTTGCTGCAATAAAGCCGAGTTTTTGTGTCGATTCATAACCATGGGTCCATCACTTCGCACCTGAGACGAATGAACAGCCAAAACAGTGGATTGAAAGGGGAGAATCGGCTCCAAAGAAGGCGAAGACAGTTCCATCTGCAGGCAAGATCATGGCGTCAATTTTTTGGAATGTGTGTGGAATAATTTTCATTGATTATCTTCAAAAAGGAAAAGCAATCAATGGCGAGTATTATACAAACTTATTGCAGCATTTGAATGATGAAATCAAGCAAAAACGGCCGCATTTAGTGGAAAAGAAAGTCCTATTTCATCAAGACAATGCATCAGTTCACACATCCATTATCGCCATGGCGAACATCAATGAGTTGAAGTTCGAATTGCTTTCTCATGCACCCTATTCGCCAGATTTAGCCCCCTCTGATTATTTTCTATTTCCACAGTTGAAGAAATAGCTTGGTGCTAAAAGATTTGCCAACAGTGAAGAGGTGGAGTTTGCAGTTGATGGCTATTTTGTAGAACTCGACGGTTCTCGCTATAAACAGGGTATCGAAGCTATTGAACATCGCCGGGAAAAGTGTATCGAGCTGAAAGGAGACTATGTAGAGAAATAAGTATGTTTTTCCCCAAAATTTTTGTGTTTTCTTTGTTAGGTCGGGTACCTCTGGGACAGCCCTCGTAGTATTTCATGGTGGAGCCCTTGTTTTTAATTTGCATGAATGCAGTGAGTGACATCATGTAGGCTGTGACTACAATATTAGCAATTGAAAATGCCGTGCTTTGGAAGTCAAAATATTGGCAATATAAAAGCAGCTGTAGATGATTTAACGCCAGAAAACACAAGGAACAGCAATTCAGTTATCTGCAACCTAGTTTAATTGTTTCATATATTTTTCAATAAATTCATATCACTTTAGAGATTCCATGTATTTGTTTCTTTTTGACAAACACGCATCATAATCTACACTGCAGTGACTAACGAACATGGTTGGCGTTAAACTAGGTAAGTTCATAACAAGTTCCTCGAGTGATTATCTAGCCGGGTAGCACTGGTACTACTAGTGTTACATTACAATTTAATTTCCGTTTCAAACTCATGCATCTTTTCATAATATAACTATTTCTCGACCTTCGCTCTCCAAGTTGACCTCAACTAAATAATCGTAAACTACTGTTGATAGTTTCAAAATATGGTGCTCAAAAACTAATGCTACCATTTTTACTTTCTCTACTACGTATAGTAAGTAGGGGAAGTATTGTATTCCACCCAAGAATTCGATACCGAGATTTCACCGGAAATACATGTTTTGAGACCCCTGAATCCAAAATTTTTTTTGGAAACATGTCCGTGTGTGTGTGTGTGTGTGTGTGTGTGTGTGTGTGTGTGTGTGTGTGAACAGCATAACTCAGAAACGAACAGTCGGATAAACACCAAACTTGGTATTTAGGTTCAGTATCTTCCAGAGATGCGACACGAAGGTTTCCAAGAAAATCCCCCACCCCACATTACCATTTACATGGAACATTTTTCGAAAATTTTAATTTTCTCAAAATTGGCTCTAACTTGGTTAAAATATCATATGTTTAAGATATTTTCATGAAAAATGAAATGTATATCTTGAATTTTCTAGGAATGTCTCCAAAAGTATTCATTGTGAACGACTTTTGCATAACTGGTAAACCATAAGAGATAGACAAAATTTTACTACACAAAAAATGTAGATCGCGTTAAAATACATAATTTATGTCATATACATTTTTTTTTTGTTGAGTGAATCATTTCGAGATATTGCTTGTTATTTCCTTAAATTTTCCAATACTTTATACTTTTTCTCAAATGTGAATTCGTTATTCATTTTTTTTGTCCTGGTAATGCAAAGAGAATGGAATACTCCACATAGCAACCAGCTCTTAAAAGATTTGACTATCGCTTAAAACCTACCAATTCCCCTTGCATCTACAAGAAAATTAGCAATAAGATTATTATCTCGATTAACATGAAACATATGGAGAATAAGCGTTTTTAAAATTAGTTTGTACAAGAGTAGAGAAAGTCATGTGAGTGTAACACATCAGATTTTTTCTCCTACATTAAGGTTTGCTATCTCTACCACATACCTACATCGTAGATACAGAATGTATTGCATTTCACCCACAAATTAGATAACCAGATTTCAACAACAATACATGTTTTGAGACCCCTGAGTCCAAAAAAAAAAAAAAAAAAAGCATTTTTAGAAAAAGATCCGTGTGTGTCTGTGAACAGCATAACTCAAAAACGAAAAGTCGGCTGGGTATTTAGGTACAGTACCTTCCAAACATGCAACACGAAGATTTTCAAGAAAATCCCTACACCCCAATTACACTTTACGGGGAACTTTTTTTCTGAAACAATGGCTCTAAACGATTTTGATTAAAATATCATATATTAAAGATATTTACGTGACAAAATGCAAATTTTGAATTTTCTGAGATTAGCCTGTGAAGTCCTTATTCTGAAGGAATTTTATATACTCTTGTATAACTGGTAAACGTTAAGCGATAAATGAAGACGTAATACAGAATAAATGTAGATGTTTATTTCCAACAACTTTTTTGTGGCATCAGCCATTTCCCGTTATTTGTTCGATTTGTTCAATACTTTGTCATTCATTTTAAGTCCAATAGATTTTCAGTTGTTTCTCGCGATGTCATAGAAACAGTATGGATTTATAAAGCCAGCATATAGCGTCCAGTTGTTAAACATTTGACTATCGCTGTTCTCTTTGTATCTATAACGAAATGTGTAATGTAGCTGTTTCTGCAAATGTTTATCTGGATTAAAATGAAGCAGATAGAAAAATAAACTTTCGTGAGAATAATTTGTATACCAATTAAAACAGAGAGTAGAGAAAGTCATGTGAATGTAATGCATAAGATATTTTTATTCTTATAATCTCTGCTTCGATTCGATAGAGATCTGAAAGCATAATCTGGATTAACAAGAAGTAGTAGTTAGAATAATACGCCTTTGTAAGAATAGTTTCTAGAAGAGTGAGTAAAGAGTCATGTGAATGTAATAGATCAATGTTTTTAAATTAAGGGATCCTCAAAGCACGCATTTCCGGTAAAATCTCGGTATCGAATTTTTGGGTGGAATACAATAACTTCTTTATCCAGTATGTACGTCTTATGAAGGTTTGTTGCTGCTACGTACGGAAAGCCAGTTTGGAGGTGTATTATTGCAGTTCAAATGTTGGGGAGCCGAACTTGAAGTAGCTGCAACCGCACGTATGGTAAAACGTTTCCGGTAACCTTGGCCACAAGTTTAAAAATATTAACTTTGTAATTTGACTGTTTCTTTAAATATTATATATTTATGTTTGCCTCAGCTGCGTCAATATTTATACTTTTTGGAGACATGAATGTCTTAGCAGGGAGTGGTGCGACTGAAGAATGTAGGCTTACACAGATTATAATTTTACTTCACTCCTTGTATTAATGCTTGACACGATTTAAATAACACTTCACTGATACAGAGAGCTGTGAGATTTTTTTTATTAGTTAGTTGCACCTTTTTAACATGACAACTATTTTTTGTCTCACACAGAATACGTATTAAACTTCTCGAGGACGCATCTCGCGTCCGGTTAGGAACATTGTCTACAAGCAACCGACTTCTGAATTTGTAAATTTTGCTACATTTTAGTTTCTGATGGCTAATCCTACTCCAACAGAATACCTTCATTGAACTAAAGCTTTTTCTGGTTGTTGATTGACTATTTTATAAACTGTCAAAAAAATTACATTATTGTTGCTCCAAGAATTACCAGTAGCATTTAAGCTTTCCAATACATTATTGCCTCAAGGTTACCTCATTGTTAGCAACTTTTAACTTATTATTCTGACAGCTCCTAATTATTAAATTACGTAATACATTCACATAACATTATTAAACATGTACATATTAATATAAACATTAACACAATGACTATTACATACATTTTTATAAATTATTACATACACATTGCTTTAAGGCCGGCTGTTATTGAATTTATATATTATATAATTAGACTGAAATTATTTAAGTGTTAAAAATACTGCCTCACGTGTTAGAAAAAGCAAAAAGTGATATTTATAGTGTTCTTTATTATTTCTCCCTAATATAATCTTATACACATCATACTTGCCAACTTCCTGAAACTGAAACCCGTAAAACTTTCCCTCGTCCAGCAAAGCTTAACAAATTTTGCGACGACATGAAATTTAGAATGCGTAAAATGTTCAGTGCAGAGTGTACAAAATTGTATGAAAAAATAAATGGGAATTCCATTTTACAAGAATCCTTGAAGGCCTGGTTGTACTGCTTTTATCACACATGCTGAAGTTCTTTCTGCTAACACAATAACACGAATTAATGCAAAGAACACCACTTCCTAGGCTATACACAGATTTAGTCCATATTTTACACGCATAACATGAACCATAAATAAAATTTGTTACAAAAAATCTGATGTTACACTCACATGACTTTCTCTACTCTTGTACGAACTATTTTTACAAACGCCTATTCTCCATATGCTACATGTTAATCTTATTGCTAATTTTCTTGTAGATGCAAAGGGAATTGGTAGGCTTTAAGCGATAGTCAAATATTTTAAGAGCTGGTTGCTATGTGGAGCATTCCATTCTCTTTGCATTACCAGGACAAAAAAAATGAATAACGAATTTCCATTTGAGAAAACGTGTATTGGAAAATTTAAGGGAATAACAAGCAATATCTTGAAAATGGTTCACTCAACAACAAAAAATGTATATGACAAATTGTGTATTTTAACGCGATCTACATTTTTTGTGTAGTAAAATTTTGTCTATCTCTTATGGTTTACCAGTTATGCAAAAGTCGTTCACAATGAAGAATACTTTTGGAGACATTCCCAGAAAATTCGAGATATAAATTTTATTTGTCATGAAAATATCTTAAACATATGATATTTTAATCTAAGTCGTTAGAGCCATTTTTCAGAAAATTAAAATTTTCGAAAACTGTTCCATGTAAAGGGTAATCTGGGATGGGGGGATTTTCTGGAAAACCTTCGTGTCGCATCTCTGGAAGTTACTGAACCTAAATACCAAGTTTGGTGTTTATCCAACTGTTCGTTTCTGAGTTATGCTGTTCACAGACACACATATGGACGTTTCCAAAAACGCTTTTTCTTTTTTTTTTTTTTGGGATTCAGGGGGTCTCAAAACATATTTTCGGTGAAATCTCGGTATCGAATTTTTGGGTGGAATGCAATACTTCTTTACTTACTATATGTAGAGAAAGTAAAAATGGAAACATATCTCTCCGCCACAAAACGCGATTAAGATAAACAATATACGCGAGGGAGTTGACTTTATAATTCAGGTCGTCCATTACTGATTATTCGCGAACATTTCCTGCTAGTTAGTGGAGGTCACTGGTGGTGCAATCAAAATTTAAATCCTCACTTTGTTGCAGCCCAATGAAGGATACACCGGTACATTTTCTGTGACGCTACAGCCCGCGCCAGGTCTGGGTCTGCCAACTCGATTGCCGGCCTGACGCCCACGTACGCTCGGTAGAAGTGGGCGATCATATAACATAGATACATTTAGTCTGTAATTTTAAGCTATAATACAGTGCAATCGAATTTAATGCTTTGTCATATAAGTGGTGAAAATCTGTAATACTCTGAATCTACCCACAAAGCCGCAAAAATGCCTCTTTTGTCGTAAAGTCGTAAAACGACTCCGCTCCAGTGGGGGCGGAGGGGGGGGCGGCGGCGGCGGTGGTGGTAATAGTAGTAGTAGAAAGACTTTTATTGTCAATAGTTTGTCTACTCTTGTAAAATACAACAATCGCATGGGCCTTTTTGCCGTACATGCTTTTTCTGTCCTTATAATCTATGTATGTATAATACAAATATATTCTTTTGGTAACTACATAATGAAGGAAAAACTCTGATGTGTTACACTCACATGACTTTCTCTACTCTTGTACAAACTATTTATACAAACGCTTATTCTCCATCTACTTCATGTTAATCGAGATAAACATTTGCAGAGTCTATCTTATTGCTAATTTTCTTGTAGATGTAAGGGGAATGTGTATTTACAAGGGCAATTTGGAAATACAGTAGCCTTTAAGCGCATACATATCTCATAATAGCTGGTTGCTAGGTGCAGCACCATTCCCTTTGCCACAGATTAATACTCTCTGCATATCCAAGACAAAAAATGAATAACGAATTCCCATTTGAGAAAATAACTATTGAAAAATTTAAGGGAATAACAAGCAATATCTCCAAAATGGTTCACTCAAAAAAAAAATGTATATGACATAAGTTGTGTATTTTAACGCGATCTACATTTTTTGTGTAGTAAAATTTTGTCTATCTCTTATGGTTTACCAGTTATGCAAAAGTCGTTCACAATGAAGAATACTTTTGGAGACATTCCCAGGAAATTCAAGATATACATTTTATTTGTCATAAAAATATCTTAAACATATGATATTTTAATCAAAATCGTTAGAGCCATTTTTGAGAAAATTAAAATTTTCGAAAAATCTTCCATGTAAAGGGTAATCTGGGGTGGGGGGATTTTCTTGAAAACCTACGTGTCGCATCCTTGGAAGATACTGAACCTAAATACCAAGTTTGGTGTTTATCCGACTGTTCGTTTCTGAGTTATGCTGTTCATAGACAGACAGACAGACAGACAGAGACACACACACACACACACACACACACGGACATGTTTCCAAAAATGCTTTTTTTGGATTCAGGGGGTCTCAAAACATGTATTTCCGGTGAAATCTCGGTATCGAATTTTTGGGTGGAATACAATACTTCCCCTACTTACTATACGTAGTAGAGAAAGTAAAAAGAAAGAAAAGAAGAAATAAAGGGAATAAAAGAAAAGAGGGAAAAAATAATAAGCATGAATTACAATTATATTACAAATATGTACAGTGCTATGACTCTTAAGAACTCGCTCTTGTGTAGTCCCCCCTCTCCCGTTCTCCAGGGCAATTAACCCCCTTTGCAGAATCTTAGACAAAAAGACCCCATTTTGTAACACCTCGCGTCCAATATTACATCCAAGCAGGCCTCTATCCCCCTCTTGGACTCCAGCAATTGTGGTGGTAAATATCGTTTTCTTAGTAATACCGTTTCCCTGCACTGAACCACAATATGATTCCATGTTTCTCTTTCACCACAGAGTGGATATATTCTCACCCCGGTGTCATCAGTTAATTTGTTGCCTTTCCAGGCGCCCAGTCTTAGCTAAGCCAAACCACTTCTTTCCTCTGGCGTACACTTATGTAAATAGACCTCCCTCACCCAGCCCCGCGCTATTTGGCACTGTAAGTTAAGTGAAATTTTAGTCGTACATTGTGATTCTAAACTCTATCAATATCACTAGTCGTCTCTGAATTATCTTCCATTCGCTACGCCCCATGTCCCTCTCCTGTAGCCAAACGTACCCCATTAGATTTCTTCTAAGATTGCGCAATTCCGTTGCCCAACACGTATGCCATCCTTCCCGTACTTGCTCCCTGAAACATTCCGCGCGTAACGCCCCAGTATATTTTACGGGCAAAACGTAAAGGTTGGTAAGTATACAGATTATATTTTCTGGAAAGTCAAATTCGGCAATTGCTAATAATTGACAATGTATATTAATATCTACATGTTCATGAATAGATACTACTTCCCCCAGCCACAATTTATTGGCAATTGGTTTTGTTCAGCTGTAAAATCTAATTTGTACCTTGTGCAGTATTTTATTATTTCAATTCCGAAGTCCACAAAGTATATGCTGGCAACAATATAAAATTGTTCCAAATTATGGATTTGATACGGTACTTCTAAAAGATTAGCGAACGTGTATTTTATTTATTTATTTTTACATATCTTCCCTTGGGTCAGCATGATGCACATTTAAGGCTGGTTCACAACCAACGAGAACGTAACCAGAACGAGAAAGTTGAAATACATGGTTTCAAATTGTGGCAGTAATTTGTATCACAATAATGTAAATGCCAGAGTGATTGTAGTGTAAATAAGCATTATTGTATGACATTGATTTGAGATGTTTGTTAATTATAAGCATTGTTAGGAAATAAGTTTACACGGCCTCACTGAAACTGACAATAAGAGCGGGTAACAATGAGCGAGGGGGTGAGTTGTTTATCAATTATTAGAGACAAGCAAATGACGTCAGATTGGCGCGCTTTTCTTAGAAATGGCGGGAATTTCTTCCCTAGAGCATATGTTTTCGTAATTTTGATTGGATATAAAAATAGATGCTAATGTTGGCGCGTTTTATTAACCAATAGCAACTCGGTTATAATGTTTAGGCATATTGGGGTGAGGGAGTATAAAAAGCTAAAGCCCGAGGCAAGTATTGTCCAGTCCAACAGAAGCATTCACGCGTTATACGTCGCACAGGTAGTTCATCAGAATCGTTCGCGGGTTACACGTCGCACAGTTCTACAAAATCTCTCGCGTCGTAAAGTTAGTTACCAAAAAAAAGTTGAAGTACGCGAATTAATAATGTGTAGTAAACAAGTTATTATAGTAACAGAAAATATAATAGTTTCAGTCTGGCGTGTATCAAGAATCAATATGTGAAATTGAATAATGTGTGACGACAATAAAAGTGTAAAAACAAATGCTTTTATCAGTGTTATCTTTCAGTAACAAATCCTTTCCGTTTACACACCCTGTTCAAGAGATGTGCTCGACTGAGAAATAATAGCTAGCCGGAGGACAATGAACCCAAATTTAAAAATAGTAATGCAATAACAGGCGCTCAGCAAAAAGATAACACGAAGTGGCCGCGACAAATTGGCTTCCATACGTGGTGCAGATAAACATGAAGCATCTTCCAACTACAAAAAAATATACGACTTCAAAATGGGAATGTTCACAATCGACGGGAAGCTTTCCCGGGCCCCGGGAACGGGAAAGAAGAGTTGCCCAACTTTTAACTTTCTCGTTCTCGTTCCCGGGCACGGCATATTAGATCCCTATTGTGCATATTAGACTCTTCAGTCTAGAGATTATTCTAGGCGGCCGTGACATGAAACAGCCACTAGTGCTCTCTATTGTCGCAAGCTGGAAACATGGAATTAGTAGTAAATGTGCTTCCTAACCTCATCCCGACACCCGCAAATCTAATCAGCGTTGGTTCCTCTGGTGAAAGAGATCATTTGTAGTTTGTTTACATGCAACTCAAAACTGGCTATTATCTAAAAAACAATGGCAAAAGCTACAAACAGCATCTAAAACCGGTGGAAATGCAAAGAGAACAATAAACAATTTTAATGTATGTCATTAAATAAAGGAATGAAAGCTTGGCATAAGTAGAGGGATCGGAAATGCAATGGATATGCATTTAGATAATGTTTACTCTATCGAATTTGGACGTTGGCTTGGCTAAATTGGAAGTAGGTGAAAAAATGTCATTGGTCAGTTAAAAACAAATGAAATCCCAATGCGCAAAATCGACTTTCCTTTGTGATCGATATGCATTCCCGTTCTCGTTACCGGGCTGTTGTGAACCAATATCTTGCTTGGTGTATTGCTTCCCGTTCTCGTTTCCGTTCTGGCTACCGTTCTCGGGCGGTTGTGAACCAACCTTTAAACCCTCGCAACGCAATAAGCAGTCCAGTCGGTCCCATCTCCCTCCGCCAGAAGTCACATGGCAACAAACTGGCAATGTGATGCGTATCGTTGCTAAAATTTCGGTTGTGGACAACTTTGCAAATGAATGTACTTTTCGTAAACAAACTGTACATATTTGTATACCAAAGCGGTTAAGTGCAAATATAATTCCTACTGCCAAGTGCAAAAGAACAGGAGCAGGTAAGTAACTTAAATGCCTAAAACCCTTGTATAATTGTTAGTTTTCTACTTTGATAAGGTCAATTACATTAGTTGTACACTGAATCCACAACCTTTATGGCTTATAAATTTTCTAATACAGAATCAGACCATTAAATGACATAGGTATGTCTCACACTTAGTGATAGCACATGCCAATATCTTCATTGGATGTTTCATACTTTTTGCTCCTCGCACATTTAGCATTGACATTTTTATTCTGCTGGTATTTTGATAAGCTTGAACCTATAATGGATGTTACTCATTTACAATTTTCCATATTCCATTTTCGGAGCAGATGTAACTTAAAGAGTGCTTTACCACAATTCAAGGATGATAGTTCAGGGTTAAAAGTGAATGGCACGTGGTCCTTCATATGGTCGTGGAACGAAAAACAAAAACCACAATTTTCTGTATTTGTCGATACACTTTTGCTTAAAAATTTCCTTCAAATGACACAGCTAATGTGGTACAAGGTGAGGAGTATATACGCCGTTTTCTCGTGTTTACACATTAAAATTACGCTGCAACACAATAACAAAGGCTCCATTTGCTCGACCTCTGCCAACTTCGTAATATGTGGCCCTAACACTTTCCTCGTGAAACCAGCAATCTACGAATCTGGCACACGCAGTACTTGCTTCGGACCCAGTTAGCTCCGTCTTCCCGTGTAGTGGCTGGATGACTAATTTAACTACCACAATTGTTGACGAAATATTGGACAGGGGCAGGTTTATTTCCGTTTGATTAAGGTAATGAGAAGAAGTTAGTTTAATTATTAAGTAGTTGTACAACACTAAAATGGATGTTCCTTTACCCACTAATTCACAGAAAGTACCCACTATCCAACCTAATGCTACGAGGGCGACATTGAAAATAATTAGAAAATCAAATAAAGATTAATTTTAAACAATTTAAATCATTGTATTGTTTTTAAAAATATTCCCCTTCAATCAAAACATCAATACATTTTTGATTCGATGCAACCAGCCTTTAAAGCAATGATGTCGCTCTTCCTGAGGCACTTCTGAAACCAGGTTCATCTAATGACGAAAAATTGATTCCACGCATTTTATCTTCTTTTTTTTTGGAAACAAAAAGAAATCACAAATTTCTAGGTCAGGACTGTATGGTGAAGGATCTACGATTTCAGTTTTGCTGTATGCGATGATGCGTTGTCGTGATGTAACATTTTTCCTTTTGGGCGTTTTTCACAACCTTTTTCAATAATTTGCTGTAAACAGGCATTTGTGTACCATCAGCAGTTACGGCACGTCTATCCTCTAATGAAATAGTAGTAAAACAGCAACCACCTTTTTACCAGCACTGCGAATTCGTCGGACTTTTGTAGGCTTAGGCTCTGTTCGAAAGACCCATTGAGCCGATTGACTTTTCTTTTCAGGATCATAACAATAAATCCAAGATTCATCACCAGTAACGATATTGCAAACCAAATTTGAAGTGCCGCCTTGGAATTTTTCCAGAGCTTTTTGCACCAATCAATGCGTTGTTGTTTTTGATAGGGAGTCAGTTTATGTGCAATTCATTGACAACAAAGTTTTCTCACGTCTGTTGATGTAAAATGTTTTGAATTTGACTCATACCAATGCCCAATGTCGACCGAATAAGTTCATAAGGTGTCCGTCGATCTTCAAGCATTGCTCGAACAGCGGCAATATTTTCATCAGTAACAGCAGTTCCTTCACGAAATTCATCACTAGAAAAATCGATCTCTTTCGAATTCACTGTACCAATTATAAATTGACTTATATGGGGCTTCTTCGTCAATGTAAATTCCAAGCCGTTTTCGCATTGTTTGGGCGTTAATAAGGATTTAAAATAGTAAAAAAACAGCCAGAAAATCTTATCTAGTCAAATTCATTTTTGGGTGAACACAAAATCTTTAAATGATAACGAACAAACCGTTAGAGCAAATCGAACAAATTACACAGCAATCAACTCACAAAACACTACAAAGTAGCTGTCAAAGATAAATAAATTTCATTTGTTTTTAGAAACATGGCATTCTAAAATTTTTCAGTATCGTCCTCATATCACTAATTATAGTTCAACTTAGAAAAAACCCTTGGGAGGGGTAACTCAACTGGTCCTGTATCCCCCCTCTCTAACTTGTCTTGGGTGGACATGCCTTTGAGCACTGCACGCCATAATTTCGCCTAGCCATGTTTTATTTTATTCTCACAAAATCGTTTTATCACTTAATTACACACTGTTGTAACTATCCAATGTAGAGGCAGGACTAAAGACATAAGAGCATTGCAACAAAAATGCAGTGTTTGTGGCCACGCAAACAGCAAGGTGTAGCGGGTGTGAAAACAAATGTTTGCATATAACCAGCGATAGCTATTTCACATAAATGCGATATTATCATGGGATACTTTTCAAAAGTTAACTCACACTTTTTAGGGTATTTCATAGCCTTCACTCCCGCATCTACCTCTTCAAGGAAAAAAGCTTCTCTCCGATTGAGTTTCATAATACAAATTATTTCAATTGAAGTTTTACAAAGAAAACTAGTGGCTTTGTTTACAGGGAGACCAATCACACATCATCTCGAAACTATGCTCTTTAACATGCCTCTTTCAGAACTGGAATAAGCCTTTTAGTGTTTGAGTTATCACGGTGTAAATAAGATCCTATTAAATTTTTCTGCACTATAAAATTGCTGTGTTCACAATAGTGACGTGACACTTGTTTCCCGCGTATCAGCCCACTTCCTCTTTAAGACACTTCATTGGATAACTCAGCAGCTAAATGCAAAAAAACAAGTAGAATGGAGGCGATTTATCTCTCCCAAATATTCACGCAGTCCGTAGAGCGAGGGATTTTACTATGTTATACTATAGAATATAAATACTCCTCTCCTGTTACGAGTTAATTGCAGTAACTTTCTTCCTCTCTCTCTCTCTCTCTCTCTCTCTCTCTCTACACGAGAGGGTACTAAAGTGCAACTTTGAAATTTTTCTACCATTATGGGATAAATTATTAGGATCTCGTGATATTCGAGTTGTTAGGTTCCACTCATAATGGGCAACTGCTCCGCAAATACGCACCTGTTACACGCATTAAGAAGGTTAGTTATATTGTATGTGTATATACAATATACAGATTGCACCCTGTATTTATATTAGCAAGTGTTCAAATTTTGCACGCCGACCGTTTGGTTACTAACTGGCGCACTGATTATATTAATTATATTATATTAATTATATTAATTACATTAATATTAGTTATAGTTACATTGCTTAGGTTAATTATACGAGAAGTTAATTATTGTTATGTTAGGTTACTAGGCTATTAGGTTATCATTAATTATTAGGTCTTACTTTTGCAGTTAATTAGAAATTTGAATTGTTTTTGCAATTTTTTTTGTGTAAGCGTTGTCTATGAAGGGTTTTATTTTAAGAGGAAGAACATCTGCTTAGAAGAAACCAAGAAATTTGTTTGCTTTGTATATAAGTACACCGAAAAACATATTAAAACGTAACCATAAGTTGTTCTTCATACTATTACAGTACAGGAATTTGCAACGTATAATAACATACACATGTTATACAAATTAGGCCCATAACAAGGTTCAGTGCTTAATTTAACAATCAAGGTACATTCAGATTATAGGTAATCAGCGATTATGGCGGAGAAGGGAGGTGATGACCAAACCTTTACACCGAAGAGAGCAGTATACCGGGTGTACCAGAACACACGATACTCGTAGTGCGCACAAACAATTTGATAACTAAAACCTATGTAAAGAATCGATTGATGGCATTTCCATTTTTGGAACAAACCGGAAGTAGGAGTACTCATGGTCAACTTTGAAATTTTAAATGGGAACATGGGTTGTTTAAGGTATCATTGGATATTCTTTTAAAATAAAATAACTGTTACCAGAACTTTTTTCTATCTTCTAATATTTACTCACAACTGAAAGACAAAAGTAAACAAATTAGTGGCATCTGAGAAATGCTGTACGGTAATGATTGTGAACACTCACTCTAAATGTTCAAAATGTCCACCACCCTGTGCTACACAGCGCTGCGATCTACTCCTAACATCACTGATGGCACGGAGAAGTTCATCACTGCTGAGAGACGCACAGGCTGCTGGAATTCTTTCTTTCATATCTTGTCTAGTTGTAGGACGCACCTGGTAGACAATGTGTAATTCTCTCCCATAAGAAGTCGTTTGCTAAGTCAGGAGATCGGCCCGGCCAACATACTGGTCCTCCTCGTCCAATCCACCGTCCAGTAAACAACTGGTCAAGAATTTGCGAGCCGTAAGTGAAAAGTGAGCCGGACAGCCATCCTGTTGAAGCCACATCGGTAACCGTAGATCCAGAGGAACACTTATCAAGCAATGGTGCAAAATGTTGACGAGGAATTCTAACGTTCATTTGTGAGTAAATATTAGAAGATACAAAAAAGTTTTGGTAAAAGTTGTTTCATTTTAAAAAGTACTGTCCAATGATATCTTAAACAACCCATGTTCCCATTTAAAATTTTAAAGTTGCTCACAAGTGCTCCTACTTTCGGTTTGTTCCTGAAAGTGGAAATACCACCAATCGATTCTTTACAAAGGATTTAGTTATCGAATTGTTTGTGCGAACGAGTATCTTGTAGTTTTAGAGAAAAATGGCTGATACGGGTGCTCTGGGACACCCGGTATGACAATGACTCATAATACCAGCAGAAGACCAAAATAATGCGCCTTTTGTAAATAGATAGTCTGGCGATTTTCTGTTTATATATCTAATGACTAAAGTTAGGACGCTAACTGCCCTGATATGTGGCATCACCATCTTTGGGTTTTAGTAACCTGAGTTGGGCTGCATCCCCTCTACCTCCCCCTCTCTTGGTCACCACATGAGAGAATTATAAGTACACCAAGATAACTGGAAAAACAAGAGAATTTCTGCACCCAATAATGAAGAAAATTCTCATGTAATGTATTCACACTGCCTTCTCTACTCACTATCGTTAATTTCATATAGCCTCCAAAAACATTCTTGCAAAAGCTTATTTTTCTATCTGATTTATGTAAATCGAGAAAAATGTTTGCAGAAATAGTTTCAATACACATTTATTAAAAGTACAAAGAGATATAGAAGGCTGAAGCGATTGTTAACTCTTTAAAAAGCAGGTCGCAATACATTGGCTTCGAAATCCCATACTACTTGCACATCACGAGAAACAAAAGAATATACAAGCAAAGGATAGTTTGGGCTTGAAAATCTTTGTGTTGCATCCTTTAAAGATTCTCAGGCTTATGGGAACAATGGAAATTACACCTTAAGTGTGTTAAATTACCACTGCTCTTTAAGTTCTCAATGTTTTTAAAATGTTTATGAATTATTCTACAAATCATGACAATTATTTTAAGTGGTTGTTTGCATTGATAGCTTATGTACTTGAGTCCGCAAAAATTATTTCATTCAGCACTCTTAAAACATGTGAATTCATGTACCTTTTTCTCTATACTACTTGCAATACAGAATCACACTTTTGCATGCTTGTTCGCAGTATAATCAGCTATCTTCTGAACCTCAGTTATTTAGTTATGTATATCAGTTCACTAGAAACTGACAAAGAATTATTTGCAAACACAAAAAAGCAAAAATGTGGAAAATTTGCAATGTTGTTGCTTTCTTAATATGAGTATTATACATTATAAAATTATGATTGTGGTTCAGAAAGTTTAAATGTGTGTTGTATACATGTACTGAAAATTTCAGCTATGTACCTCTCATATTTTCTGAGAAAAAGGTACATAAGTATCAAAAAATGTTGTTTTGAGAAAACTGAAATTAAAGTTTGAGCATTAAAATTCTGACACACTTCAGTATATTCCTGGGTCATAATCATCTGCACCTTCATTACTGGATTGCTTCAGCTTTTCTGATTGCCTTCTTTTGATCCTGGCCTCTTTTGTTGATTGCTGAACTGCTCGCTGGGTACGATATAGTCGTTCGTTGTTGAAAGATACAAAAACGTTTTAAAAAGGGGCATTGCATGACAGTTTTAAAGGAATTTAAACGTCTTGAAAGCCTGTTAACCATCCAAAAGTATTTTCTGAAACTGGAAAATCTAAAGATTTTATTGGTGCATAAAACAAAAAATGTGATTTTTTTACTATTTCAAAGTACCTTGTCCCCTCAAATATGAGTTTGCCATTTACCTGACTTTTCGCTTTTGCGCTATGCTATTCATGGACACGCGCGCGCGATGTCTACCTTAGCTAACAACACACGTGTGACAAATACAGTTCATTTACAGTAATAGGCGTTTTGAAAAATCAGACATACTGTCTAAACCCTGCACTTTCTTCTCTTACTGTGCAGCAGAACAATCCACTGCACTACTGGCAAGTATGTTGATCGACCCGCTGCACATGTTCACCAGGGAAGTTGCCGATACATCAGGGGCTTACACAAGTGTGATTCTCCAGTGCACCACAACTGAGCTGTATGTATTAGAAGCACACTGTAGATTGTTCTCTTACAACTGTATGCAGTATCCCACCTCTGTGGTGTTGCGAGTCCGCCTCACATTCAAGAGGTTCCGAGTTCGAATCTCGCTTAGGACGAGTTACTCGGATAAGGTCGAGTAACTTTAAGCTCTATGGACCCCGGGCCCATTTCAACCATTTTCATTCATCTTCCGATACGACTCAACCTCTTAAAGGAAGCTAAAAGAAATACAATGCTTACTTCTATCAATTTTTAACACCATTAACGTACTTTATGGGTCAGACATTCAATATTGACCAATCTAATTCAGAGCCCGTATCAGTTTGAACCACTGAAATCTTCTCGGAATGAGATTGTCGCATCTGATTCGCAATTGCTTCCGATTTGTATGTTGAAGAAACGAAGAACACCTTATTAAAGAAGTTACAAGGCCGTGTTATCTTATATTCCTACGCAATAAACTCAATTCAATAATAATACATAAAACAATTGTGTTATTTTCATTTTATTAATATTGTTTATTAAATGTTTCGTTCAGTAAATCTCAGCAAATACCACTCAAGAGTTCGATATTAATTGGATAATACCGAACTTACTTGTTCAATAATATTGAGCCCATTCGTGGTATTACTTATTATCCTTTCTGAAATTTGTTTTGATTCTTGGCCTAAATCAACGCATTTAATGATAGTATTTATAAGTTTGTATAACAAATTAATTTCATAAGCCTGTTTGTAAAATGGCATTATAAAATTTAAATAAAAATAAAAAACTAACATTGTCTAAAGAATTAGAGAATGGGTGTTTTGTTTTCTTTTTTTATTATGCCATTGTATATTTTATGGAGCTTGTAGTTAATCTGTTTGTTGACATTAAAAACAGAATTAACCCTAATTCCAAAGATATCATATTCTAATCATGAGAATTAACACTGACGATTTCTTACTTGGACGGTGAGTAAAAATGTTATGTATATGGTATTGGCATAGGTATAACTTAAAACAGGTTAATATGATCATTCCTATTTTGTAACGCAACTATTTTATCACGTAATAATTACTTTAATTTTATTAAACAAATGCCAGCACTGAGTAAATTATGAACGATTTTGAGGAACATTGAAGGCTTTTTATAATTTAGACAAACATTTTAGGTATTTGTTAAGTGTTATTATAAAACAATAAAGAGAATATAATTGGAAGATATACGCGATCTAAGATATGTAATTCTGCGGACATGTTTCTTGTAAGCACCTCACTGTACAAAAATTGGTATTTCAGAAACAAATGAACAAACCTGCTAATGACAAAGCTGACGTAGTTCTAACGGCGAGAGATCGCTATTTAATCCAAGTACATCGTGATTATCCTCGGTTTGTGCAATCCCACGGCCGCTCCTCGCTAATTCCTACATTCATCCTTGAACTTCCTGAATCACTTACAATGCAGGTTAAGGAAACGTTCCGCTTACACTGCGCACCGAGTGAAGGTGAAATTCTCTTTTTAATCGCTTATCTAGTAGAGATATGCCTAGCATATTCCAATCAAAATCCACCTGACCTGCTTCAGGAGCATTCGATAAGGGAAGATAATAATTGCAGAGAAGCTCAACAAGACCAATTATGGATATGTTGAACGTATGTGGCGTATTGTGATGAGGGAATGAAACGATATTTATCTTACTGATAGTTCATATATGGTGTCGTTTGTGTTTGTAAGGCACATACAATAAATGTGTTTTCTCGAAGACGTAGCAACATTGAAAATTACATCATCGAAGTACAAGGATTACGCCATCAGACCTGTTTAGTCTCAGAGGTGCACTAAGGGACTGAAACATAGCATTTAAATTACAGTTACTCTTTACTTTCTCTCGTACCAGGTAGAGGAAGTACTACATTCCACCAAAAATCTGTTATAGATATACGAGGGCGACAATGACAATTTTTTTTAAAATCAAATAAGGATTAGTTTTTAAAAAAATTCCCCTTTAACATCAATATTTTCCTGCATTTGACGAAACCAGTCCTTAAAGCATTCAGAAGCCACGTTTTTATAATGTTCCACTGCTTCATCTGATAACGAAAAAGTTATTCAAATTAAAAGAAATCCCAAGGTGCTAGGTAGGGGCTGTGTGGTGGAGGGTCCATGGTGGTGAGATACTCAAGTTTTGCTGAATGCAATGATGGGTTGTCACGATGTAACATTATTTTGCCTTTTGGGCGTTTTTCGCACACTTTTCCAAAAATTTGGGATAAACAGACATCTGTGTGTATGTCTACCTTCTAACGCTATAGTAGCAGTATGATCCGTTTTAGAAAGGGGGAAAAAATCTGATGTGTTACACTCACATGACTTTCTCTACTCTTGTACAAACTATTTTTACAAACGCTTATTCTCCATCTACTTCATGTTAATCGAGGTAAACATTTGCAGACTCTATCTTATTGCCAATTTTCTTGTAGATGTAAGGGGAATATATATTTACAAGGGCAATATAGAAATACAGTAGCCTTTAAGCACATACATATCTCTTAATAGCTGGTTGCTAGGTGCAGCACCATTCCCTTTGCCGCAGATTAATACTCTTTGCATATCCAAGACAAAAAAAATTAATAACGAATTCCCATTTGAGAAAATTATTGAAAAATTTAAGGGAATAACAAGCAATATCTCGAAAAGGTTCACTCAACAAAAAAAATGTATATGACATAAATTGTGTATTTTACGCGATCTACAGTTTTTGTGCAGTAAAATTTTGTCTATCTCTTATGCTTTACCAGTTATGCAAAAGTCGTTCACAATGAAGAATACTTTTGGAGACATTCCCAGAAAATTCAAGATATACATTTTATTTGTCATCAAAATATTTTAAATATATGATATTTTAATCAAAATCGTTATAGCCATTTTTGAGAAAATTAAAATTTTCGAAAAATCTTCCATGTAAAGGGTAATCTGGGGTAGGGGGATTTTCTTGAAAACCTTCGTGTCGCATCCTTGGAAGATACTGAACCTAAATACCAAGTTTGGTGTTTATCCGACTGTTCGTTTCTGAGTTATGCTGTTCACAGACAGACAGACACACACACACGGACATGTTTCCAAAAATGCTTTTTTTTGGGATTCAGGGGATCTCAAAACATGTATTTCCGGTGAAATCTCGGTATCGAATTTTTGGGTGGAATACAGTACTTCCCCTACTTACTATACGTAGTAGAGAAAGTAAAAAAACAGATTTCTTTTGAATTCGCAATTATAAATTGTTGCCTTAGATGGGACTTCTTCGCCAAATGCATTTCTAAGGTGATCTTCACATTATTTAGGAATTAATGACGATTTAAAATCGTAAAAGGTCATAGCCCGGAAATATTCTTTAGTCAAATTCATTTTTGGGTGAACACAAAATCTTTAAATGATAATTAATCAACTATTTGAGCAAATCAAACGAATTGCACGTCAATGAACTCGTAAAACGTGGCATTCTAAAAATGTTCAGTATCGACCTCGTATCAGGCTTTGAGGCCTCCTGAATAAAAACAAAATTCTGAAAAAGAGAGTGAGAAAGAGAGAGTGAGTGTGAGTGTATGTGTGTGTGTGCGCGCGCGCTTAAATCAGAGAACATGAGCTTTTTCGGAAGAAAGCGAGATACATGTATATATAGGTGCTCATTTTTACACAACAGTTTAGTTCACATTTCTTCATTCTTACCGCTAATATTCAACAACCTTCCGAGATACAAGTTCACATATAAAACTTGCTGCTGCGTTCTCAGATACAGCTAGCTAATGGACTAATTCCATTTTAGGAACATTCATTCATTATCTGTTTATCCTCCTCTCATGTAGGACTTACACCCCCCAGGACTTACAGGCGGGTGCCTGGGGTCAGAGGCCCGTTGAGGAGTAGACACTCATGGATCAGACAGAACATCCAGGATGGGTGATCAGCCCGATGCCTGGTATGGGATGAAGGAAGTAGATGAAACGAAATGTTGGTGAAATGGATGAAAGGAAAGGTGATGATGGAGCAGTTGGTGGAATGAATGGCGGGGGAAACCGGAGAACCCGGAGAAAACCCACCCAGACGCCGCTTCGTCCACCACAAATCCCACATGCAGGTCTCTGGGATTGAACCCGGTCCGCCTCGGTGGGAGGCGAGCGGTCTAACCACTCGGCCACGGCGCCGCCTTAGGAACATAATACTATTATCAATAAAATTGCAAAGGGCTTCTCCCCAAATCACGTATATCAATGTGAAACATTTTACCAGGTAAAAAGGATATAGTTGTCATCCTTAAAACCAGAAATACAACTCGAACAGTAAGTTGAAAAAATTTACACACTTTTTTTCCGGATCTTTCATAGATTTGAAACGCTTTGAAATGCAGAGCCGTTTGGCAACAGTGCACTTTACCTTGCAGGGGGTGGGAAAATCACACTTGACGGGTAAGGTCAGGCCCGCCGCTGGGAGAATGCGCATCCTTTTTCCGATGCTGCTGCAAAGCTGTCACTGCACTAATCTCGCTAGTGGTGTTTAATTCCCAATAGTTCTTTCGCATATTTTAAGAAATGTTTAACGAAAGTACTGGAACAGAAATATACTTCCTTATTCCTGAGTGAAACAATAACAAGACTGCTTCTGTGGTCGAGCAGTCAGGCTCCTGGCGTCTCAATCCAGAGGTCTTCGTCCTCCGTGGTGTAGTGGTTACCATGCTAGCATCTAGTTCCCGAGGTCGCGGGTTCAAACCCGGCGGAGAGCGATGGATTTTTTGGGGCGTTAAAATCCTTATCATGGCTTCCTTCGGAAGGGAAGTAAAGCTGGTGATCCCGTGTCGTAGATCTACGGCACCTAAAAGAACCTCAAGCCTAATAAAGAGGCCTCTGAACAAAATTACCGTCTTTCACGCCCAATATAGAATGGGACGCTAACGACCACAGCAGTTAAAGAGCGTCCATAAATAAAACTCAATTTAATGTTTTAACCCAGAGGTCCAGGGTTCAATTCCGGCTGGGGTAGGTAAGTTTTCCTTATTTTATATCATTACATATCCTCCGCAGAGTCAGGTAGTATAAATGTGGGAGTAAATATGTATTCAGTGTAAAAATTAATAAAACGAAAAAGAGAAAAAGGTTTTAACTTAAACGTCTACACATTATGCCCTTAAAAAATACACACACTACTTTGTAGCTATCAACAGGAGTTGCTGTATTTATCGAAGCATTCTGTGACATTAAATGAAGTAAAACACGCACCTTATTTAAGAATTTAAAGAAATGGAATAAAGCAAATTAAACCATGTCATTTAATTAATGAAACTAACTTAACTGTCTTTGATTTAAACATTCGATAAAGGGAAATAAAAGGTACGTAATTGTTCAAGTTCTTTATATCGAAAACAACGCATGCTAACGAGCGGGAGAGACAGATACCACGGCCTCTGAGGTGGGTCAGCTCTTCAGCCGCTGTAGCGACGTCGCAATTTCAGCGTATATTACCAAATAAAAGCTAAATTGTGAGGAAACGAGACGCTTAATGATGAAACTTATGATAAAAAAATTAATGTATATCATTTGTCGTTTTATTATATAGTTCAATAACACTTGCCTAGTACTAAACTGGTTATGTAAATTTTAATTCGTGTTTGTACACAGAATATCAAGCGGTACATTGCTTACATACTATATGATTAACTTTGTTGAATTAAAATGAACTTAAAATCTACAATGCCCTTTTCTTAATAGGTCATGAGGGGTGGTCTGAAATTAAGAAGCGACCTGAGGACAGAGGGAAAACCTCGAATAAAAATCTCCGCCACACAACTTGCACTTGGGGTTGTAACAAGGGACCATAGACAATTATACCCGCTGTTCCAGTGCTATGTGTACTATAACTGCGCCATAGCAGCGTGGGGTACTAAACTAAAAATAACTTACCAGAGCAGCGAATACAGCAGAGAGACCCCATTGTCGGAACAGGCAGCCTGTAAAGCAAAAACAATACAAACATGAGAGACCACGTTACGTAAAGGTAAAGTTACAAACCGGCTGCCGAAGAAACCGAATCTGCGTCATATGGCATTCTTTCATTCACAGCATTCGGTTTCATAACGGCATGTTCCTCGTCCTACGCGCATCTAACTTACCAGTACTTCACAACAAATAAATTCATTTATAACCAAGGAAGTGCGCAGAAAGTGTGTGTTTACTCCGTGTTATTCTGTATTACTTATATTAATATACTTTATTATTGTTACCATTACTAGTGTTCTATACTCCACGTTTAACTTGATGCTTCTTATTAAAATACAAAGTGTGTAGTTTCACTTTCTCCACCACGCACATAGCACATAGAGAAGGTATTGCATTCCACGCAAAATTTCAGTACAGTTATTTCACCGGAAATACGCGTTTAGACTTCCTGAATCCAAAATAAAAATTGTTAGAAAAAGGTACGTGCGTCGTGTCTCTAAATAGTGTAACGCAAAAGTGGAAAGTCGGACAATACCAAACTTGGTATATACGAAAGTCCAGTATCTTCCAAAGAGGCGACATGAAGATTTTCAAGAAAATCCCCCCAAACTTCCTTTACATGGAATATTTTTCGAAATTTTTTGTGTTCTCAAAAATGGCTCTATCAATTTACATTAAAACACTATAATATTTAAATATTCTCATGATAAAATGTATGTACTGAATTTTTTGGGCACATCCTCTGAACTCTCATCTCGTTCGAAACACACAATTTATGTCAAACTTTTTTTTTTCGTTAATCATTTCCGAGACCGTCTTCGATATTGGCTTGTATTTTCGGATAGGTACCTTATACTTCTCTCTAACTCCACATCGTCATCCCTCCCTTTCTTTAGTTCTTTTTCGTATTCGTGCAAAGAGAATAGAATTTCAGAGTCATCACCTAGCGACCGACTTTAAAAAATCTGATGTGTTACACTCACATGACTTTCTCTACTCTTGTACAAACTATTTTTACAAACGCTTATTCTCCATCTACTTCATGTTAATCGAGATAAACATTTGCAGACTCTATCTTATTGCTAATTTTCTTGTAGATGTAAGGGGAATATATATTTGCAAGGGCAATATAGAAATACAGTAGCCTTTAAGCACCTACATATCTCTTAATAGCTGGTTGCTAGGTGCAGCACCATTCCCTTTGCCACAGATTAATACTCTTTGCATATCCAAGACAAAAAAATGAATAACGAATTCCCATTTGAGAAAATAAGTATTGAAAAATTTAAGGGAATAACAAGCAATATCTCGAAAATGGTTCACTCAACAAAAAAAAAATGTATATGACATAATTTGTGTATTTTAACGCGATCTACATTTTTTGTGTAGTAAAATTTTGTCTATCTCATGGTTTACCAGTTATGCAAAAGTCGTTCACAATGAAGAATACTTTTGGAGAGATTCCCAGAAAATTCAAGATATACATTTTATTTGTCATGAAAATATCTTAAACATATGATATTTTAATCAAAATCGTTAGAGCCATTTTTGATTAAATTAAAATTTTGAAAAATTTTCAATGTAAAGGGTAATCTGGGGTGGGGGAATTTTCTTGAAAACCTTCTTGTCGCATCTCTGGAAGATACTGAACCTAAATACCAAGTTTGGTTTTTATCCGACTGTTCGTTTCTGAGCTATGCTGTTCACAGACACACACGGACATGTTTCCAAAAATACTTTTTTTGGATTCAGGGGGTCTCAAAACATGTATTTCCGGTGAAATCTCGGTATCGAATTTTTGGGTGGAATACAATACTTCCCCTACTTACTGTACGCAGTAGAGAAAGTAAAAATTTGACTAATTAGCTTAACATATTGGTCTAATACCTACAAGGGAATGAGCAATGAAGATTTATCGCTATTAACAAGAAATAGATAGAAGAATAAGCTTTTGTAAGAATAGTTAGTGGAAGAACGGGTAGTGAAACTCATGCGATTGCAACACATTAGCCTTTTTTAAATGATATACACCATGTTCGAGAAATATTGTACTTTTAGTTAATTATTTATTTTATTACTAATTACAACTAGATCATACAAGTTCCAATCCCTAAGCATACACCTAGATTTTCCAAAATGGCGCAAACCCACATGCATCTCTTGTGCTGTAGAATACGTGGAAACGTCTGTTTTCACAGTTCAGCGCAACTTTCTGTGACAGTTTATCCACCTGACAAGAACTCCATTTAGCGCTGGCATACACAACTCGTGGAGACAAGTTGGCCTATGCAAATGTCTGTCACATTTGGAGAAGCATTAATTCGGCAATTTTTCCAGCGTAGCCTTATAAAGTTAGTTCGAAAGGCGAGCCGTGAGTTGGAACTGTCCCAGTCTATAGTGCGGGACGAAACTCGTGGCTCCGAACTGTTTTCGGAGCAAACATGTAGCAATCCCTTGAAAATGCTTTTGGGGAAAGGATCGTCTTCAGTGATGAGGGACCTTCAACAGACATAACGTTCAAAGCTGGTGTTCAGAACACCCTCATCGAATCCTTGAGCATGTCAGAGATTCTCCAAAGCTATGCATCTTTGCTGCAATATTCAGAAGGAATCTTATGGATAATTCTTCTTTGCTTAAAGAACTATATCTTGACATGCTCCAGATTTGGATGGTGTCATAATTTGATGAGGACTCGCACTATATCGTTTTCCAGCTCCACCCCACTTCTATCAAGACGTGAAGGGGTATCTCAATGAACATCTTTCACAGCATTGAATAGATCGCACTGGTCCTGATGACGAAGCGTTGAGATGGGCCCCGAGGTCCCAGACATGACACCATACGATTTCTTTTTGTGGGGCTTCGTCTAAGACAGTCTTTGTCCCACCATTGCCTCGAGATCTGATAGAGCTGAGAAAGCGGATCAATGAAGCCTTTGCTGCCGTTACAAGACATGCTGATTCGAGAATGGCAAGAAAATAACTATCGACTACATATCTGCCATGTCGCGAAAAGCGCCCATATTGAATCTTCGTAAGGTAGGGAGAAAAAAAACAAAAATGCTAAGATACTGCCTTACTTTTGGTATAAAAAAGAGCATATGGTGGTGGCCGAAAAAACTTTTCTTCAAAAAGGTACAATCTTTTTCGGACATACTGTATTTTGAATTTTAATAATAGAGAAATGTCGTGTGATTAACAAATAATACTTTTTTTTAACAAAAACGACTTGTTTTACAGAACTTACTGTTATTTCCATACTTCATTTAAAAATCTGACCCCGGGTTGTCATAACGACACAGAGTAAAATAGAATACGAAAAATCTTGCCAAAATATCTGATGTGTTACACTCACATGACTTTCTCTACTCTTGTACAAACTATTTTTACAAACTGTTATTCTCCATCTATTTCATATTAATCGAGATAAACATTTGCAGAAACGATCTTTTGACATGCAAAGAGAATTACATTTTACACATAACGACCAGTTCTAAAAATATTTGGCTATCGCTTAAGGTGTGCTATGTTTCCCTTGTTTTGTATTTGCAAGGGCAATATAGAAATACAATAGCCTTTAAGCACATACATATCTCTTAATAGCTGGCTGCTAAGGTGCAGCACCATTCCCCTTGCCACAGATTATAACTCTTTGCATATCCAAGACAAAAAAATGAATAACGAATTTCCATTTGAGAAAATAAGTATTGAAAATTTTAAGGGAATAACAAGCAATATCTCGAAAATGGTTCACTCAACAACAAAAATGTATATGATATAAATTGTGTATTTTAACACGATCTATATTTTTTGTGTAGTAAAATTTTCGTCTATCTCTTATGGTTTACCAGTTATGCAAAAGTCGTTCACAATGAAGAATACTTTTGGAGACATTCACAGAAAATTCAAGATATACATTTTATTTGTCATGAAAATATTTTAAACATATGATATTTTAATCAAAATAGTTAGCCATTTTTGAGAAAATTAAAATTTTCGAAAAATGTTCCATGTAAAGGGTAATCTGGGGTGGGGGATTTTCTTCAAAACCTTCGTGCCGCATCTCTGGAAGATACTGAACCTAAATACCAAGTTTGGTGTTTATCCGACTGTTCGTTTCTGAGTTATGCTGTTCACAGGCAAACACACACACAAGCACACACACAGAGAGAGACACACACACACGGACATGTTTCCAAAAATGCTTTTTTTTTTATTCAGGGGGTTCTCAAAACATGTATTTCCGGTGAAATCTCGGTATCGAATTTTTGGGTGGAATACACTACTTCCCCTATTTACTATACGTAGTAGAGAAAGTAAACAGATACATTAAAATATTTGATTAATTTTGAAGATTGAGAAGCTAGTAACAGTGATGTGTCATAATTTAAAATAGAGAGAGTTGAAGGTTGTTACACTACACCACTAAAATGTTCTTACTTGAACGTTTTAGTGATGTACTGTAACAACCTTCAACTGTCTCTATTTTACATTAAAATAGGCTATCAGGCAGAATATAATAGTTGTAAAATAGTTGTCCATCTGAAAGCTATAAGCGAAAATAATTTAAATACGAAAATATGTGCAGTAACAGCAGTTAGGAACTTCTAATATCATATAAATGGTTTCGAAAAATGGCAGCTTAATGTTTTATAATGCAGATTACAATGTTGGCTGATTTGCACGGGTTCAGTGAATACAATAGAAGAGCGGCACAACGCGCACCGACGGCAACCACATCACAGTACTTTTGCATTCGTACATAGGCTCCTACGAGAAACCTGATCCTTCAGTGTTTGAATTGAAGATGCTGGCTGTGCGAGGTATGCCCGAACACCCGATCTGGAAGAGAATGTGTTTTACACGTGATTGGTGACAAACCTGCCGCTAGCAGTCGGCGCGTTCCACGAGATCTGAACACAAACCAATCAAATATGTTGAGTCGTACACGAACAACTGCACCCATATCATCTACAGAAGGTGCAATCATTGCAGCCAGGAAACTTCCCATTTCGAGTGGAGTTTGCAAATTGGATCCTACAGCAATTTGCAGAAAAGCACAATTTTCCTGCTTTGGTGCGGTTTACAAACAGCGAAGTTTACAGGGGAGAGAGCTGTTCAACAGTTGGAATAGCCAAGTATGGACTGGTATTGTAAACTATTTTGTAATTGGACCTTACGTACTTCTGATACCCCGAATGGAGCCGTGTACAAAACCTTCCTTCAACATGTCCTCCCACAGTTCCTAGAAGACGTGCTGCTGAAAATTCTTCAGCTTATGTGGTTCCATCATGACGGGGCGCCGGCACACTTTGCACTCGATGTTAGGAACCACATTGATGTACAGTTTGGACAATGGATTGGTCATGGTGGTCCTGTTCCATGGCCAGCTCAGTCACCAGACACGACACGTCTTTTCCTGGGGTCAGGTGAGGAGTCTAGTTTACAAGACTCCGTCGATACTCGCATGGACCTGGTTGCTAGCATTATCGCAGCCGCGGAAGTAGTAGGCCAAACTCTTGGAATGCTTGAGCGTGTAAGACTGTCGATGGTGCGTCGCTGTACACTTTATCGGATCATGGTCGTCGACGTTTTGAACAATACCTGTAAGGGAACAGTTATGTATTTGCTACGTGCTGTACTGCACCTACTGTACACTGACAGACCACATTGAACACACTGTGATAAGTTGCATTACTGTATTGAGTGTTGTACGTTTTGGTTATTGCATATTACACAGGTTTCTTCACCGTTGTGAAGGTACTTTCACAGAAGCAAGGGTGATTATGGTAACAAACCGAACAAATCATAACAACATTAGACCTAAATACTCAGAAGGTATCCCTGAACAACCTCTGCAAGTTTGCCGGTGGAGTTCTGTTTCACCCTGTATATCAAAAACACATCTGAAACTCTTTCGAATGTGCAAAGGTTCAGAGACCCATGCTACATTTTACATATAGGGAAAAGTAGCTCATATTAAGCGAAGTACAATTGTTATCTACAACTATAATGACGGCCATCAAAGCAGCTTGTCATAATGCTACAAGAACTCCTCGCCACTGATGCATGCAAGTTTCAAAACTTGGAGCCAAGATGATTTACCTCCCATGCAGCACTTTGGCACCAGCATTATATGCTGTTGCTAAGGCAATGACTTCAGTCAACGACCTCACGTTTATTAATATTAGTGCTATTATCTTCGCCTTCATTTCTCTGTGTCTCAAACGTCCTGAGTTTATTTCCTGGTCTCTTTGTTACAGTCCACTGTTTTCACTAACGAGAGAAGTGGGGGGTGTTATTTTTATGTTCTAACGTTTGGTGTTCCAGAAGTTTCTTGACGGGCACAAGGACCTTGTTATTCAGTCAGTAAATAGTTCATTTTCATCCTAATGCCATAAAATAGGTTTACCTTCCTAGAATCTCTTACATCCAGTTATGAGGGTATGTTGAATGGAGATATATATGATGCTGAAAACGGAATACTGACCTAATGTATGTATAAATATCTTATGCGCCGTATTCACGTAATTTTCTCTACTCACTCCTCTACAGACTACAAAAGCTTCTTGCTAAACAAGATACAATTTAATTACACGTTTCGCTGAAGGTAGACGAATACAGTAGCCTAAAGCGCTAGTCAAGTTTTTAAAAAGCAGGTCGCCATGTGATGGCCTCAAAAGTTTCATGCTCTTTACATGTCCACGAGGAAAGACGAATATCCCGCCTCTGAGGTTTGGGGGTAGCGTGTCTGCCTCACATTCAAGAGCTCGCGAGTTGATATCTCGGTTAGGGTTTTTACCGGGGGTTTCCCTTAAACTGAGGACGACTGTCGGGAACTTGAACCCCGGGCTCATTTGAGTGTCATTTCACCCCTTCCATTCATCGTCCAATATGGCAACCGGTTCAAGGACGCTAAACTACAAAAACACCTAAAAGACCAACCACTTGTAAAAAATGTATTATATTCATGACTTCCTATATCCACTTCGTTTACCTTCTATAAAACTATTCTCACAAAACCTTCCTTTTCTGTCTACTTCATGTTAATCGAGATAAACATTTGCAGGAGGGGATAGAGGAAGCAATCGATAGATAAATGTTTAAAAGCGGGACGCTATATGCTGGCCTTGAAATTCCGTACTCTTCCCACGACATTGCGAGGAACAAGTAGGTAAATAGCGACAGATTAAAAAAAATCTGATGTGTTACACTCACATGACTTTCTCTACTCTTGTACAAACTATTTTTACAAACGCTTATTCTCCATATGCTTCATGTTAATCGAGATGTTAATCTTATTGCTAATTTTCTTGTAGATGCACGGGGAATTGGTAGGCTTTAAGCGATAGTCAAATATTTTAAGAGCTGTTTGCTATGTGGAGTATTCCATTATCTTTGTATTACCAGGACAAAAACAAAAATGAATAACGAATTTCCATTTGAGAAATAGTATAAGTATTGAAAAATTTAAAGGAATAACAAGCAATATCTCGAAAATGGTTCACTCAACAACAAAAATGTATATAACATAAATTGTGTATTTTAACGCGATCTACATTTTTTGTATAGTAAAATTTTGTTTATCTCTTATGGTTTACCAGTTATGCAACAATCGTTCATAATTAAGAATACTTTTGGAGACATTCCCAGAAAATTCAAGATATACATTTTATTTGTCATGAAAATATCTTAAAGATATGATATTTTAATCAAAATCGTTAGTCATTTTTGAGAAAATAAAAAATACCGAAAACTCTTTAAATGTACAGGGTAGTTTAGGGTGGAGGAACTTTCTTGAGTGTCTTCATGCCGCATCTTAGTAAGGCAGTAAATACCACGACTATATCGTGCCCAGCGAGCAGTTCAGCAAGTAACAAGAGAGGCCAGGACCAAGAGAAGGCAATCAAAAAATCTGATGTGTTACACTCACATGACTTTCTCTACTCTTGTACAAACTATTTTTACAAAAGCTTATTCTCCATCTACTTCATGTTAATCGAGATAAACATTTGCAGACTCTATCTTATTGCTAGTTTTCTTGTAGATGTAAGGGGAATATATATTTACAAGGGCAATATAGAAATACAGTAACCTTTAAACATAGACATATCACTTGGGGCGAAGGCTACCGGAAACTGTTTACCATACGTGCGGTTGCAACTACTACAAGTTCGGCTCCCCAACAGTTGAAATATAATACAACCCCTTCAATACAAACTACTTCAAATTGACGCCCAAAGCGTGGTAAAGCATAACTTAACAAACCACCTTCAACGCTAGCCATGAGTATTTTGTACTGTGCTATTGGTTATTGACTTGGTTAAGATTTTTGATTACAGGTGTGGCGAAGTTATAGCCGTCTTCCTGTCTAAGATGAAACAAATTTCATGTGCAGTTAACGAGCCGTTGAAACCTATGTATGTTGAGAAGTGACAGCGAACTCCAGATAAGCCTTTGTAGCGAACTGCAGTGCGACGGCATGTCATGGAGATACGAAACAGGGATCAAAGTGTCTATCGTATCTGTTCTCAGTGAATGTATCAGGCAGTGGATAAAGAGCAGCTTGAGTCATATTGCTCAAGTGAAACTTTTTGCTCGTAGCTTTGGCATTTCCGCTTCATGGACTGTCACGGAAGAGAATAAAAAAGATCTATGATTGCCTTGAATACACAAACACAGTGTGTGAATAAATGTGCAGAACATTCCGAATGTAAAAACAACAGGAAATTAAAGAGAAACGTTTCGCTTGTACTGTTAGCATTCCAAGCATGCTATACTTAAACCACAAAATCATTACAGTCAATCTGGGGGGGGGGGAAGTGTTGCCTGTAAAGTTATTTTGGGTGCAAGGAATTTTCACAAAAATCTTCACCTGGCGTCCTTAACTCAAGTATAATTTTGTAATTATCCAATTTTTCCTTTTTTGACTCATTTCTATTCTCTACCACTTATACCTAGTAGGTAGACAAGGTTTTGTATTCCACCCAAAAATTCAACATCAAGATTTCACCTGAAATATACGTTTTAAGCTCCACGGAATAAAAAAAATCTTTACGAAAAGGTCTTGTGTGCACACGCGCGTATCTGTGAACAATATAACTCAAAAACCAAACTTTGGATGAATACCAAGACTTGGTATTTTTAAATTCAGTATCTTCCAAAGAGGTGACACGAATATTTTGAAGAAAACTCCCCCCAACCCAAACTACTACCCTTCATATGAAAATATTTTCAAATTTTTGACTTCGTGTCTCATCTTTGAAAGATATTGAACCTAAATACCAAGTTTGCTATTTGTCAGACTTTTCGTTCCCGAGTTATGCTGTTCACAGACACAGACACAGACACACACACACACACACACACGCGCGCGCGAACTTTTTTTTCCAAAAGTCTTTCCTTGGATTCGCGGCACCTCAAAACATGTATTTCCGGTGAAATCTCGGTATCGAATTTCTAGGTGGAATGCGATACTTCCCCTACTTACTATACGTAGTGGAGAACAGTAGTGGGTAAGGAAGTTATGTAGATGTAAGACCACAATTATTTCATAGATATACACAAAAACGCGCAAATGCTTTTTAAAAAACGATTATTTTAGTTTCGGTTGCCTCAAAACGTGTATTTTTGGTGAAATATATATATATATATATATATATATATATATATATATATACAGAAATGTTGCAAAAGTTACTCAAGTGGTAGATAATTCTGGGTTCTGGCGTCTGCTAAACGAACTCTTCCGATTGTGTAAGGACTATTAGGTGAGATAAACAGTTTGTATCAGCAGGAAAAGTTGTAGTTTGGTTATTGCAATAGAAACTGTGCTGATAAAGATCTCTACAACAACCTGAGATATGGTTCCTTTTCCACGCCCACGTCTGTTACCGAGATGGATGGAATGTGTTATTAATGAGTGTGCAGGTGAGCCAGGAGTTCTTGGCACCGAATATTACCTTGTATTCGGCTTTTCATAGTGAAGGAAAAACTCCAGAAAAACATTATACAGGTAACGCGAAACGAGGCTGGGATTCGGTTTTTGTGGTGTTAGAGACAAGGAATTAAATTTTATAAGATCTTATCTAAGGCATCGATTTTGAGCCACATCTACTGATATTTTTGTTCCTGTCAGCATTGGTGTTCCTAAGGGATCTACACTGGGACCATGTTACCTAGTATATAGAGAAAGCACTGCTATCCATCTAAAAATTCGATATTGAGATTTCACCGAAAATACATGTTTTGAAGCCCCAATGGAACAAAATAAATCTGATGTGTTACACTCACATGACTTTCTCTACTCTTGTACAAACTATTTTTACAAACGCGTATTCTCCTTCTACTTCATCTTAATCGAGATAAACATTTGCAGTGTCTATCTTATTGCTAATTTTCTTGTAGATGTAAGGGGAATATATATTTACAAGGGCAATATAGAAATACAATAGCCTTTAAGCACATACATATCTCTTAATAGCTGGTTGCTAGGTGCAGCACCATTCCCTTTCCCACAGATTAATACTCTTTGCATATCCAAGACAAAAAAATGAATAACGAATTCCCATTTGAGAAAATAAGTATTGGAAAATTTAAGGGAATAACAAGCAATATCTCGAAAATGGTTCACTCAACAACAAAAAATGGATATGACATAAATTGTGTATTTTAACGCGATCTACATTTTTTGTGTAGTAAAATTTTGTCTATCTCTTATGGTTTATCAGTTATGCAAAAGTCGTTCACAATGAAGAATACTTTTGGAGACATTCCCAGAAAATTCAAGATATACATTTTATTTGTCATAAAAATATCTTAAACATATGATATTTTAATCAAAATCGTTAGAGCCGTTTTTGAGAAAATTAAAATTTTCGAAAAATCTTCCATGTAAAGGGTAATTTAGGGTGGGGGGATTTTCTTGAAAACCTTCGTGTCGCATCCTTGGAAGATACTGAACCTAAATATCAAGTTTGGTGTTTATCCGACTGTTCGTTTCTGAGTTATGCTGTTCACAGACAGACACACAGACACACACACGGACATGTTTCCAAAAATGCTTTTTTTTTGGATTCAGGGCATCTCAAAACATGTATTTCCAGTGAAATCACGGTATCGAATTTTTGGGTGGAATACAATACTTCCCCTACTTACTATACGTAGTAGGCAGAGAAGATATTGCACTCCATCCAAAAATTCGATATTGAGATTTCCTTGGAAATACAGATGGGAGGCCGGTTTAATTAAAAAACATGTTTACTTTCTCTACCACGTACTAGTAGGTAGAGAAGGTATTACATTCCACCGCAAAATTCGTCGTCCTCCGTGGTGTAGTGGTTACCATGTTAGCCGCTAGTTCCCCAGGTCGCGGCTTCAAATCCGATGGAGGGCGATGGATTTTTTCGGGCGCAAAAATCCTCAGCATGGCTTTCTTTGGAAGGGAAGTAAAGCCGGTGGTCCCGTGTCGTAGATTTACGGCACGTAAAAGATCATCAAGCCTGATAAACAGACCTCTGAGTAAAATGACCGGTATGAAGCCTGGCCATAAACCCATCAGTAAACGATTAGTAGGGTCTACCCATCCCTCAAATACAATGCGTGGTCCTTTCTCTAGCTCCACCAAAGCAAAGCGTTGTTGCAATGTCATTTCTGTTGTCACTTCGGTTTCAGTACGTTTTAGCAGCTGTGACAGTTAAGCTTATATCTTACTTCTTTAGAGAAGTTATATAGTGTTTTACTTAGTGCAATTTTGTATGTTTAGCAGTGTTTAATAGTTATTAGCATTTAATAGTTTAATTAAACGAACCAAGTTGCTGACCCTCCGGCCGCACCAACAAATGACTGCCGAGTACCAGTAGTGCCAAGAACACGAAGAAAGGGGGCTACAAAAGCTTTGAATAAGCAAAGCAGATTTTTGTGTGTAATGTTCACGAACATGTAGAAAAGAACCCTTTACGTGGAAAATGTTTGCTATTGTTTTGAATTTCTCAAAAACAGCTATAACGTTTTTAGTAAAATACCGCATGTTTAAGATATTTACATAAAAAATAAAATTTGTATCTTGAATTTTATATTCTGGGAATAACTTGTAAATTCTTCCTCGTTCTCAACTTTTTGTATAACTGGTACACCGTAAGAGATAGGCAAAATCTTACTGTGCGTAAAATGCAGTCTCAGTAAAGGACACATTTTAGGTCAAAGTATGTTAATCATTTCCGGGAAAATCTTTGTTATTGGTTTGAATTTTGAAATACAAGTTGGAAGTCATGCTAAGAGCATGGAATTTCAAAGTCATCATCTGGTATTTAAAAATCTGACTATCGCTTTGGCCTATGAATCCTTATATTTACAATGAAATGTGCAATGAAATTTTATCTCGTTTAAGAAGAAGTAGATAGAAGAATAAGCTTTTGTAAAAGTAATTTGTAGAAGAGTGAATAGAGATAATCATGTGAATATAACACATAAGATTTCTGTTTTATTTTCTTTCTTTTGCCTTCCGTATTTTTACTTATCCTGTATTTTATAATAAAGCTATTCATTTAAGTAAACAGAAGCTGTCATGTTTATTAATCTTACATCTTAAACAATACACAACCTCTTCTTATATTAGCTTTATATTAATAAAAACATTGTTGTGAAGCAAATTTATCATGTTTTCAAAGCTACGTAAAAAGCACCTATCTTCCAAGAGTAATACAAAGACCTGCGTTCGCTTTACGTTTTTCACCTGCTTCTTCTTTTTTAATTTTACATATTTACTGTTTTTGTTTACATCTTCTGGAACTTGGTTTTTCTAACATTCTGTGGTTGCAGGACAAACAAAATAAAAAATACTTTCACCATAGCTCCACGCACATAATAATTACAGTAAGCAAAACTGCAAACATGCAACCCTTATTTATAAAAATTAACTTTTAGGTTAAATAGCATAATCAAAAATGAGGCGTTGTTTTGGGAGTAAGAGTTCTTTTCAAAATAAATTCATATTTATGTATTTTAATTATTTAATGAGTCCAACAATGTATAGTTCATTCGGAACATGTTTCTAAGTTTCTCTCGGATATATTAACATGTATTTCCATTCTTGTAGCGTAGTATATTAGTTCAGGTCATCCTCAGTTATATTTTAAAGCGTTTGTAACATACATATAATCATTATGCGATGCATAGTTGTTTACTGCATTTGTGTATAAAGCAAGCAGACAAACTGCATGATTGTATTCTGTACATATGGAAATCAGCTACAAAGTTTTGCTTTTAAATACTATTTTTAACTGTGGCAACAACGCGCATGTGCACATGGATGTCACTAATATGTTTATGATGTTTGTGGTTAGGGAGGGTAGGGAACAAGTGTTTGGCTACTGCACAAAGGCCGCCGCTTGGGGATCCTTAGACTGCGACGACCTTACTAGTAGGTAGAGAAGGCATTTCATTCCACCGAAAAATTCGATATCGAGATTTTATCAGAAATACATGCTGTGAGAGCCCCTGAATAAGAGAAAGCATTTTTAGAAAAAACGTCCGTTGTGTGTGTGTGTGTGTGAAAAGCATAACTTAAAAACGAAAAGTCTGATAAATACCAAACATGATATTTAAGTTTAGTATCTTCCAAAGAAGAAACACGAAGATTTTGAAAAAAATCCCCGAACTACACTTTACAAGAAACATCTTCCCCTATTTTTTATTTTCTTAAAAATGGCTCTAAGTTTGATTAAAATACCATATACTACAGATATTTATGATAAATCAAAGGTGTATCTTGAATTTTCTGGAATAGCCGATGAGGTCCTCTTCATTCGTTATAATCTTGTATAAACGGTGAACGTTAAGCGACAGACGAAAACGTACTACTCAGAAAATGTAAGATTTTTTTTAAAATACACGCTTTATTTCAAACAATCTTTCTGAGATATTGGTTATTAATGGTTTAAATTCTTAAACACTTGGTCATTTTTTTAAAGTCGTATCAACATTCAGTTGTTTCTCGCGATGTCATGGAAACAGTATGGAATTTTAAGGCCAGCATATAGCGTCCAGTTGTTAAACATTTGACTATCGCTGTTCTCTTTGTATCTATAACGAAATGTGTAATGAAGAGGTTTCTGCAAAGGTTTACCTCGATTAAAATGAATTACACAGAAAAGCAGGCTTTGGAAGGATAGTTTGTATACCCACTAATAAACGATAAAGGGTAGAGAAAGTCATGTGAATGTAACGCATAAGATTTTTTTCTTGATCTGATAAATGATTTACCTGCAATCTGACATGCAACTTCATGTTGTTTGCCGATAAGGCAATTGCTCTCTACTATGAATATCAATTAGTGTTTCAATGCCAAGTTCCTTAGATGAAGTGGCCAGCTGGTTTGAAGCCAAGGCTTTTAAACTCAATGGTGATGAAGCACAATGTATTATATCGATGTGAAGGAAAGTGAACTGCCAAGGTAAAGCACTGAACTTAACCTGATCTGGTCATATTGTTTCCGTGCGTACTACCTTATCACGTGTTCTTTACCTGCTACGTCAACTAAGGACATCTTGTATCAACCATCTGAAACATGCAGCTTTTTGCAGTATGTTACCTTATGGTATTCATATCTGGAGCAATTTGTAGTACTGCTTCTTTCTGTCACACATGCTGAAATTCTTCCTGGTACCACAATAAACACGTATTAAAGTGAAGAATACCACCTACTAGGCTATACACGGATTTCTAGTCCATTTTATGCTTCATGGCATTTAACTATACACAAAATCTGTCACAAAAAATTGGAAACTTATATCCCGCATCCACAAAACGCGAATAAGACAAACAATTTATGTGAAGGCGTTGGCTTTACAGCTCAAGTCGTCTATTACTGAATGTTCGCGCCAATTTACAGCAGGTTACTAGAAGTCACTAGGAGTGCAATCAAATTTTAAATACTCATGCTATACATGCTGTTGCAGCCCTGTGACGGGGAACCATGATCGTGATGAAGGATAGACATACAGATAAGCTGTGACCGATCAGAGCACTCTATACCAATTAGCGAGATACATTGCAAACTTTAAGTAAAAACATAACGCAAAATAATTTAATGCTTTGTCATATTCGTGGTGAACATGTCACGCTTTGAATCTGCCCAAGAAACCATAAAAACGTCTCCTTTAGCGTAAAGTTGTAAACAGGCCCCCGCGCCCGTACATCTTACGGGCAAACCACAAACTTATCATGCACGAGAGGGATTGATAAGTCAGTGACCTTTTAAAGAAAATAACAATTTTTTCCAAAAAAATCAATTTTATTTCTTAACATACTCTCCTTTCAATTCAACACACGTCCAACGTTTCTCCAATTTTTTTAACCCTTCCAAAAAATATGTTTCGAAGTCTGCAAAATATGAGGTTGTTTCTGCCACGTGTTCACTGGACGTGAATTTCTTCCCAGCGAGCCAATTTTTCAGGTTTGTGAAGAGGAAGAATTCACTCGGAGCCAAATCTGCAGAATATGGCGGATGAAATAGCACTTTGTATCCCAATTCTACAAATTTTGTGATGGCAATGGCTGACTGCATGCGGGTGCATTATCCTGATGAAAGAAAACCTTTTCCTTCACCAAATGGGTTGTTTCTTTAACAATTCCTCGTGAAACTGATCCAGCATTGCAGCATAATGTGAACCTGTGAATCCCAAAAGACAGCCTGCTATGATTTTTCCTGCCGTCGGAATGGTTTTCGCTTTCTTTCGAGTAGGTTTGTTGAAGGGAATCCACTGCTTTGATTGTTGTTTGGTTTCAGGTTGATAGTAATGGATCCAAGTATCAACCGTGATATAACGCCGCAAAAACTCATTTGGGTTGCACTGGAACATGTTCAAACATCCCTGTGAAATGGTAACACGATTCCCCTTATTCTCAACTGTGAGCGGTTGCGGCACCCATCTTGCTGACAGCTTTCTCATATCCAAAAATTCGTGCAGAATGTTATACACCCGTTCACTCGTGATGTTTACAGTCTTGGCTATCTCACGGATTTTAACTGGCGGTCTTCCAACACAATATCGTTAATTTTCTTCACCATTTCTTCTGCTGTAACCTTAACGGCCGTCCTGTGCGCACGGCATCTCTTGTGCTCGAACGGCCACATCGAAATTCTGTGAAGCACTTGTGAACCATGTCATGTGATGGAGCAGAGTCCCCATAATACATGCCCAGCTTTTCTTCCGTTTCCTTCACCGTCTTACCACGCAAAGGGTAGTGCTTTATCAGAACACGAAATTCACTTTTCTCCATTTTCTACGAAGCAACATACATCTGCTTATTTTAGACAATCTCTACAATGTTCTAAGAAACAAATGACGACGAATTTCTGAGATTATACCCAGAATAGATGTAAGACTTGGGTGCAAAAAGGAAACCAGTGATTAGAACGCTATCTCTAGTCTAAGTCATGGACTTATCATTCCGCCGTTACTGTCGGGTCATTACCAAAGATAATTTCATCTTCCTGTTTAAGGCCGGTTCACAACAATCCGAGAACGGAAACGGAAAGTAAAACAGCATGCAACATTTTCGCTCACAATACATCCGGAACGAGCAAGAGTATGCATATCGATAGCAAAGTGGAAAGTCGATTTTGCCCATTAGGAAGTCAATTGTCTGTAACTGACCAATCAGAGTCTATGACCAATGATATGTTTTCACCTGCTTCCAATTTAGCCCAAAACAAGCAGGTTAGTTAACCTCAAAATTGGAGTAAACAATTTCTAAATGCAAATCCATTACCATTTCCGAATCTTCTAACTAAAGTATCCTAGCAAGTGTCATTTCTTAATAGTGTACATTAAAATTATCTGTTACCTTTTATTGTTCTGTCAATTTCTACTGGTTTTTTGCTATTGTTGTTTTTGAGGCCATGCCCAGGTTTAAGATGCATATAAATAAGCTACAAGTGAAGCTTTCGCTAGAATAACCAACGCTCAATGAGTTTGGAGTCAGGACGCACATTTGCCAGAATTTCTTCCAGGTTCATTTTACCAGCTTGCGACTAGAGGGAGCTCTAATGACAGATTTATATCTCGGCTGCCTTGAATAATTTCTATAGTGAAGAGTTTAAAATGCATAATATGGATCTACCATGCTGTTCCCGGGAACGGGAATGAGAAAGCTAAAACCTGACCAAGTCTTCTTACCGGTTCCTGGGATCTGAGAAAACTTCCCGTTGATTGTGAATGTTCACATTGTAATGTAAGCGTTTTAACTTTGTGGTTGTTGTTCTGGTTTCCGTTTTTAGTTATTGTGAGCAGGCCTTTGTCATAGCGTGCCTTGATTAGTCAACTAAAACAGTCACTTTCTGGTTTCTTCCAATATAAGATTATTCCAAGCCTTATTGCTGATTCCAACCACTTGTTATACAGCCTCCAGCAGGGATGCCCTCTCAGCTTGCCCGCATTTCAGTTCGTTCAAAAGAAATGACCAGTCGCTAATTCATATTGCAATCTTAAAAGAATCTTGTGCTAGTGACCTTGCAATTATCTTTGAATATTTATTTTCTTACATTTTATGCTTGTATATCAATTTAATTATAACACCTGCCTTTGGTAGGAGGGCAGGTACATTATCTCCAAGACACTGCAAGAGCAAAGCTACCCCTCCCCCCAAAAAAACTGTCCCAACGAAAGTTGATCTGACGCCCGTGTGTTTGGATGCTGAACAATACAGTTCATGTAACCTTGTCCTTCTCTCACTACATTTGGAGAGCATCTTATTGCAGTTTAGTGAAACAGACATTTATCTCTTCACCTTGACATTTCAAATTTGGTCAAGTCCGGTAAATTGAAATAGTTACACAAGTCTATAGGCTTGTTTTTATAAACAGGGTTTCAGGTCACGAACAGCCTATATGGTAGTCAAAAACAACTACTCTGTAAGGCGGTGTGTGCTTTAATCTGTCCCTGTTAAACAAAATACATTCAAGGATTTTGTCACTGACAGGTGGGAAAATGCTTACTGAGGTTTATAACGTGTTAACCCGGGTTTGCCACCCGATTGGCACATCTTGGGACTGAGCAATCTTAACACAGGCCGGTGTTGCCAAACGGCTAATCATAGAATCTTTACAGGTATACATCTCACGCACTGTGACCTACGAGAGATCTATTTGGCTAGCACCCCCAGGAGGAAGTAAAGGCACTGTAGCGGGAAATCGTTGGTCCTTTAGGTTGATGGCCCCTGCTGCAGTGTTCTGGTCTCCGGCTACCCCTGCTAGTGGCCGATGATTTCTCCATTCCTAATAAATTACCTAAATAATTTCACTGATCTGAAGGTTTTCGTAGGTGAGGCAAATTAAAATACACTGCATTTCCCTTAAAATGTGATTTATTATCAATAAGATATTTATGAGCGACTGGCTTTTACCATCTTTAACAATTCCCACCACAATAGTAAACTAGGAGCCTAATCTAACTGCACACGCTTCCCCGCCCATATTAAACACGTGCATGCGTCGTCAACAGAATCACTGAGTGTCGAAGAGATACTATAAGAGTGAAAATCTGGGGCCTGCTTCCCTAGTGGCACTCACCTTCGCGCCTTAAAATGTAACATTTCTAATTGGTCCTCAGACCACGTTACTTTATTATGTATGAAAATACTCTGCTCCAAAACTTTACGCACACGCGTCCTAGTGACGCGTCCGGAAGCAGATTCAATATATCTGTCTCTTTCCTTTCTATATCTGTCTTTCTATTTCTTGTCATTTCTTTCCTTCAAGTTCCGTGCTCATTAGCTTGATGAAAGGAGATGTACTTCTACCTAGAATTACTTTTACCTGCAATTAGCTAGCTCTCCCGTCCCTTACTTATCTCACAATCTGCTTTGTACATATCTTGGCTGCTAAATACTCTAACATCTTTCTTGCTGAATTATTTTATTATGTACCATTCCCATATATATATATATATATATATATATATATATATATATATATATGGGAGGTATATCCCCTTTCAGAACCACGGGAGGCTACAGGCCGCAGGTCACCGAGACGCGCGGAAGTTCCCAACAGTTCCAGGTCCGAAGGCCCGTCCCACTGCTGTAGCTGCCTAGGGAGGGCGATGGCGTGAATACCCTTTCCTTTGAGCAACCATCCGCGCTATCTGTACGGTACCGCCATACGCCACGAAACCTCGAAGCGCACCTGAAAGATGAGAAGGAAACAAATGAAAGGGAACGCTTAAAAGGAAATCGTGGCAGATGAGAAACCATCTCATCATTCGCCTACCAATCAGGGAAAACCAGGAAAAACCCAAGGTCGGAGCGCGCGGTCGACGGTAATCGAACTCGGGACCTCCCGAATGTGAGCCCCATAGTTACCGCAGAGCCATCTCGCTCGGTCATTAAGTCCTTAGCCAAAATATTATTTAAAATAAATATAGCAAGTTCTTGATATTTTATTTCCGTAAGATACTTTCTTAACGTAATCAAATTTTGGGATGCGCCCACGTGAACATTCATTCAGCTCTACACGAAAAATTTAAAGAAAATCTTCCACCCTTAAGTACCCTTCACCTGAAAACATTTGCTATTTTTTATTTTCTTAAAATGCTCTCAACTATTTGATTAAAATTACCCTATGTTTAAGATATTTGCATCATAAATAAAATGTAAATCCTGAATTTTCTGGGAATAGGCTGTGAAATCCTGTTCATTCTGAATGATTTTTACTTATATATGTGTGACTTATAAATCTAAGAGATAAACAAAAACTTACTACACAAAAACTGTAGATGTAATTAAAGCATACAACCTCAAATCATTGTTTTTATGTGCATTAATCATTTCCGAGAAATTCGTTACTATTGGTTTGAATTGTCGCGATCATGCAAAGAAAACGGAATTGCGAAGCCATCACAAAGAAAATGTGTGACTGGCCCCGTAGCTCAGTCGGTAGAGCAACTGCTTGCTGTGCGAGGGGTCCCGGGTTCGATTCCAGCTGGGGGTGGTAATTTTTCTCTAGCCACGATTAATCACTATCCTCAGAGTCTGAGAAGTGTGAATAAGAGTGTGAATGTTGAAAGGGGATATCCCCCCACACACACACACACACACACACACACACACACACACATATATATATATATATATATATATATACAGAGAGAGAGAAATCAATATTAAACAAGAATTGTACATAAATATGTCAGACTACTTCACAACCAAAAATTGTACAAAAGCAGATAGTAGCTTAGATTAGTAAGGGACGGGCCAGCTAGCTAATTCTAGGTAGAGCCCACCTTTCACCAAGCTAATGAACAAGGAACTGGAAGCAATAAGGAGAAATAGAAAAAGACAGAGGTATGGAATCTGCTTCCGGACCCGTCACTGGTGCGCGTATGCGAAATCTTTTGGAGCAGAATATGCTCATATATAACAAGGTAACGCGGTCTGAGGACCAATTAGGAACATCTTACATTTTGAGGTGCGAAGGCGAGCCTCACTAGGCTTAGGTGTAAAAATGGGAAGAAAGCCCCAGATTTTCACTCTCTTATAGAACCTCGTCGGCACACAGTGATACTCCCTGGACGACAAATGCATGTGGGTGCATTAGAGTGGGAAGGGTGTGCAGTTATATTAGGCTCCTAATTTATTATAATGGTGGTAATTGTTACAATGGGAAAAAACTAGCCACCCATAAGTATTCATTTGATGATAAACCATATTTTTTAAGGGAAATGCAGTGTGTTTTAGTTGGTCTCACCTACGAAAACCCTGAGACCAGTGAAATTAGTTAGGTAATTATTAGGAATGCAGAAAACAGCAGCCGACGAGCAGCAATAGCCGGAGACAAGAACACTGCATCAACCAGAGGAACAACCTTTTCCAGCTACAAATGATGCACAACGCTTTCCCGCTACAATGTATGTATGATTTAATGATTAAAAAAAAGTGTAAGAAACCCAACGACAAGAGAGTTAACACCACTGCCAATAGGAAATAAGTTCCAAAGGAAAGGCCGCCGATAACACCAATGTAGTTAAACGCGGGGTATAAATGGAACTAAAGAAAAATCTGATGTGTTACATTCACACGACTTTCTCTACTCTTGTACAAACTATTTTTACAAACGCTTATTCTCCATCTACTTCATGTTAATCGAGATGTCAATCTTATTGCTAATTTTCTTGTAGATGGAAGGGGAATTGGTAGGCTTTAAGCGATAGTCAAATGTTTTAAGAGCTGGTTGCTATGTGGAACATTCCATTCTCTTTGCATGTCCAGGACAAAAAAAATGAATAACCAATTCCCATTTGAGAAAAAGTATAAGTATTGGAAAACTTAAGGGAATAACAAGCAATTCTCGAAAATGGTTCACCCAACAAAACAAATGTATATGACATAAATTGTGTATTTTAACGCGATTTACATTTTTTGTGTAGTTAAATTTTGTCTATCTCTTATGGTTTACCAGTTATGCAAGAGTCGTTCACAATGAAGAATACTTTTGGAGATATTCCCAGAAAATTCAAGATGTACATTTTATTTGTCATGAAAGTATCTTAAATATATGATATTTTATTCAAAATCGTTAGAGCCATTTTTGAGAAAATTAAACTTTTCGAAAAATGTTCCATGTAAAGGGTAATCTGGGGAGGGGGGGATTTTCTTGAAAACCTTCCTGTCGCATCTCTGGAAGATACTCAACCTAAATACCAAGTTTGGTGTTTATCCAACTATTCGTTTCTGAGTTATGCTGTTCACAGACACACACAGACATGTTTCCAAAATTACCTTTATTGGATTCAGGGGGCCTCAAAACATATATTTCCGGTGAAATCTCGGTATCGAATTTTTGGGTGGAATACAATACTTCCCCTACTTACTATACGTAGTAGAGAAAGTAAAAAGCGTGTAATAAGAACCACTGTGCAAATGTTTAGGTGAAGCAGGTAGCAGAATAAGAATAATGTGGATGTAACTTATTTCACCAATACAGAGGTTTGGTAGGGTGGTAACCCTGATGTTTGGTATGCGGCAGAAGTAGATCTGATAAAGCATGTCTGAGAAACACGAACAATGGATCTACCACATCTGACGCATATCAAAGTTTCCTGTCATAGCACGAGGATGTGGACGAACGCTACTTAACAGGACGCTCAACCCAAGCCTTTTTTAAACATTCCAATTACTTTCTTTGCTACTTACCTATAGCAAGTATTGTATTCCACACAAAAATTCAATTTCTAGATTTCACCAGAAATACGAGGGCAGATTGATAAATCAGTGACGTTATAAAGAAAATATTTTTTTTTTCAAAAAATCAATTTTATTTCTCAACATACTCTACTTTCAATTGAATACACGTTGTCGAACGTTTCTCCAATTTTTTAACCCTTCCAAAAATATGATTTTTCGAAATCTACAAAATATATGTCATAATGTGTTCACTGGTAGTGAATTTCTTCCCAGCGAGCCCATTTTTCAGGTTTGCGAAGAGGAAGAAGTCGCTCGGCGCCAAATCTGTAGAATATAGTGGGTGAAATAGCACTTTGTATCCCAATTCCACAAATGTTGTGATGCCAATGGCTGACCTGTATGCGGGTGCATTATCCTGGTGAAAGAGAACCTTTTTCTTCACCAAATGGTGTCGTTTCTTTAACAATTCCTTGTGAAACTGATCCAGTGTTGCAACCATAATATGAACCTTTTATCGTTCTACCCTTTTCCAGGTATTGGATGTCTATCGCCCCTTGTGAATCCCAAAAGAGAGTTGCCACGATTTTTCCTGCCGACGAAATGGTTTTCGCCTACCTTTGAGTTGGAGGAACATGTGAAAATCACTTGGGGCAAGCTCCGGTGAATATGGAGGATACGAGAAAACTTCCAAGTTGAATCTTGACCCAGAAGATTCAACTGGGAAGATTTCTCGCATCCTCCATATTCACCAGATCTTTTCCCAAGTGATTTTCACATGTTCCCCTGACTCAAAAATCATCATGGAGGCAAGCACTTTAACACCGTGACGAAGATCAATCAGAAGTGAACAGCTGGTTACGAGCACAGGACCCGACCTGGTACAACACTGGCTTGGAAAAACTTGTGTCACTCCCCATAAATGCTTGGAAAAACATGTTGACTATGTAGAAACGCAACAGAAGGATTGTACAATATAAATAAAATTACTTCAACATGATAAATTGTGTGTAACGTTTTCTATAAAATAGGGAAACTTACTTATTGGACGCCCCTCGTACCTCTCATTTTTCATGAAAATATCCTAAATACATATTTTAATCAAAATAAAAAAATAGAGCAATTTTTGAGAACATCAACATTTTCAAGAACATTCCATGTTTATGGAGGGGAGAGGACTTTCTTGAAAATCATGTCACATACTTGGAAGCCGCTGAACCTAAATACCAAGCATGGAATTTAAACGACTTTTCGTTTTTCCTTTCCCAGACACACACACGGACCTTTTTCTAAAATGTTATTCAGAGGACCTCAAAACGTGTATTTCCAATGACACTGGCATATCGAACTTCTCGGCGGAATGCAATACTTTCCCTACTTACTAGAGGTAAGCAGTGGAAAAATTAAAAAGGACTGTACGAGAGAATTATAAATATCCTACATTAATAACCACTATGTGTGTTAAAACCTCTTGCAGTGTTGCCATTTCAGTAGGCATGGAAATTTCGCTTCTCACCTTATAGGGAGAGAGCCAAAAAACTACAAACCGGCTGCGTGGTAATTTTCCTGTCCGCGTCATCGGCGCTCGTTGCCGTCTATCGCTATCATAGAAAGGCGCGGATGAAACCATACATTTTTAAAACCACTTTTAAAGGCTTTACTTACCAACTTTATGAAATGAGATGCTGCAACTGGCGACTGCCGTTGTGCAATTGTTTTTCAAGTCAACAGTTGACGCCCGTACACATGTGGATACAATTTTGCCCCCCTCTTTTTTTAGAGAATTAACAACCAGGGAGCGTGATTTTGCCTTTTTTTCAACAAGACTTTGCAACAGCTTATACGGCCAATATTTCGATGAGAACAATTGAAGGTGCGTTTCAGTACTGAATTATTGGTAGAGATTTGTGGCCCCCTCGGTCGCCTGATCTAACCCCCTGCGATTTTTATCTGAGGTAACTTAAAACAAAGTGTACAAGACAAATCATACTCTGGAAGAATTAAAACAAAATATCCTCCAGGAAACTGCCAGCATTTCTCAATATGAACTACGGCGAGTGATGGATAGTTTCCTAAAGAGGTGCCAAAAACGTATGGAAACGACGGTGGCCAGTTTCAGCATCTTTTTTCATAAATTTGGTAAGTAAAGCTTATAAAAGTAGTTTTAAAAATGTTGTATGGTTTCATCCGCGCCTATGACAGCGGCAGACGACAACGAGTGCCGAGAACGCGGACAGGAAAAAGACCGCGCAGCCGGCAGTTTTTTGTCTCTCTGTATAAGGCAAATGTTTGAACACCGAGACGTCGCCGTTTTCATTGACAGCCGGAAACAGAAAGAATTACTAAGCCTTGTTTACAGAAAACTTACAAATTTTACAGGCGAAAAAAATAGGATCGAGTGTAAACACATTCGTTTCGGTAGGTTTATTAAATTATATCTAGACCAATTATGTGCACTTCTGATCGACATAACTTGTTTATTATATCAATATTGCATATATACGTTGGTTTCGCTGGACATGTGTTCTGGTGCTTGGAAGCTTCTAGAGGCAGTATCCTTGGGTACACCCTCTTGACGCACCAGCGAGCGTTATTTTTGATAATTCTCCTCCAAGACATGTATCCTTGTTCCGCTCTGATGAACAAAGCGATCTTGGCGCGTTGACAGAACTACTCCCAGATTGTGGAAAATGAAAGAAAAGGTCGCCTTTGCATCAACAAAGGTCAGGCGCTCGTTCCGAAAATGCACCTCAAACATATGCGATACTTTCTATAGAAATATTGGATTGACATGTTTCTTGTTTAGATGAAATAAATTATTTTAATTATCTCTTTCTCTATCACACAACTAAGGTGAACTCGTAAACAAAATTACACTCTCCCCCAAAATTACGTGACTATGGTTATTGTTAAATGCTCTTGTATGTTAATTACAACAAATATTGCCTTAGTAATAGTGTCAAATTGGCTATACCTACGCCATATGCGCAAACGACACTCAACCGTTTATATCACAAGCGATTTGTATTAGTAATGCGCTCGTGCACATTTTCAAACATGATTTGTAAATGACGCACTAAAATAAACTGAATATTAAAAAAAATCTGATGTGTTGCACTCACATGACCTTCTCTATTCTTGAACAAACTATTTTTTTTGCAAACGCTTATTCTCCATCTACTTCATGTTAATCGATATAAAAATTTGCAGAAACTATCGTATTCCTATTTTTCTTGTAGATGCCAGGGGAATGTGGTAGGCTTTAAGCGATAGTCAAATTTTTTAAGAGCTGGTTGCTATGTGGAGCATTCCGTTCTCTTTGCATGCCCAAGACATAACCCCCCCCCAAAAAAAATCCCATTTGAGAAAAAAGTATTGGAAAATTCAAACAAATAACAATGAATATTTCGGAAATGGTTCACTCGACAAGAAATATATATATGACAAATTGTGTGTTTTAACGAGGTCTACGTTTGTTTGTTTTTTATTTTTGTATAGTAAAATTTTGTCTCACTTACGCTTTACCAATTATGCAAAATTCATTCAGAATGAGGACGACTTTTGGAGACAGAAAATTCAAGATATACATTTCATTTGCCATCAACGACATTTTAATCAAAATCGTTAAGAGCTATTTTTGAGAAAATAAACATTTTCGGAAAATTTTCCATGTAAAGGGTAGTCTAGGGTGGGGGATTTTACTGAAAATCTTCGTGTCGTATCTCTGAAGATACCGGACCTAAATACCAAGTGTGGTATTTATCCGACTTTTCATTTTTGAGCTATGCTGTTCACGCACACGGAACCTTTTTCTAAAAATGACTTTTTTTGGATCCAGTGTACCTAAAAACATGTATTGCCGCTGAAATTTCGATATCGACTTTTTGGGTGCAATGCAATACCTCCCCAATATACGTAGTAGAGAAAGTAAAGATGTATGACGTTCAACGATAAATATTTCTAAAATGGCAAACGGAAAGAAAAACAAAAAACACTGGAGACTAATGGTAAGTACATTTTGAAGAACTTACTGTTCCATCGGTATAGCCCCTTTAAATTTTACGGCCTTATCGAGGACTTTGATTTGAGAAACAACTGCCAGTTGCAACTCGAACTGTGAGTTATAACCATATTTTGTTCATTTTTATCATGCAACACATGTTCAAATCGTGCAGATGGCAGGAAATGATTCTAGTTAAAGAAAACATCTCCGCCTTATCCGGGAAACGAACCCGGAACTCTGGGTTCAGGAACCAGAACGCTATTCAACCACAGAGGCAGTCCACATCTGATGCTTTTCCAGCTATATTAAATTCAATAAGAATGAAACGACATTTAACTTATCATACCAGCATCTTGAACGTATTATATTTTAATTAAAATAGTTTGGGCAAATTCTCAGGGGATCCCAAAGCGTGTACTTTCATTGAAATCTCGATAACGAATTTTTTGATCCAATATATCACCCACCTTAGGACAGTAGAAAGTAAAAACGCAAATATGTAAGTAAACACACATAATTTCGTATTTAAATCCGGTGCGGGATGACTCAGGCTGTAACGTATGTGGCCCGCAACCGGGAGGTCCAGGGTTCAAACCCACAGGGGCAACCAATCTGACCGAAGGTGTTTTCGCGGCTTTCCTCGGTCGCTAGGCGAATCTGGGTTGGATAATTTGATCTGGGGAATTTCCTATCATTCCTTTCATCACTACTGTGAGTGACTCACGAGATTGGCTTTGTCCTTGAACTGCAAGCGTGCAGTGGACTAGGGAGCTTCTTGCCTGCGATGCAAATAGCTAATCACCAGCAGTTCAAACATTTGTCAACAGGTGCAGTCAAAATAATGTTTCACGTGTATATGGTCATAAATATAGTGGTTTACATGTATACAGGTTTTACAGGTTTAATTATTGGAAGTACATCATAATTGCATTGTTTGATGCAGTAATATAATGTTTAACTGATGCTACTTCGCGTAATATTTATTGTTCCGGGAAAGAAAGGCTATAAGTACCTTTGGAACAGGGTATGCAACAATAGAGCGAGAGGGAAGAACAATACATCGCTGGCTCAGGTTCGCTTACGTCAACCACAAGGTCAGAGCTAAACTCCTGAGTCGCTGACAGTACATTTCATTTCCTTCTTCTTCAATGCCATACCAGGCATTGAGATGATCACCCATCCTGGATATCGCAGACCGATGGTTTTTAAGTGTGCTTAAAAGCGACATCCGTGTCAGATTTACTAGCATGCAAAAGAACTCCTGCGAGACGAAATTCAGACATACCGGCGGCGCTGATATGACCCTGGCAATTGACAGCGTCGTTAACCAACAATATACAGAGTGAGCAAAAGACTCCGAACAGCCTGCGCGGTGTTTTAACTGTCAGCGTCCTCGGCGCTCGCTGCCGTCTGCCGCTATCATACAAAGGCGCGGATAAAACCATACGACATTTTTAAAACTACTTTTAAAGGCTTTACTTACCAACTTTACGAAAGGAAATGCTGAAACTGGCCACCGTCGTTGTCCATACATTTTTGGCACGTATTCGTGTGAAACGAAAAATAGTATGTGTATTAAAACGTGCAAGTATTAAATAAAAGAATATCACAGCTCTCGATATCAGTGAAGTGCTATTTAATTTGTATCAAGGATTAATAAAAAAAAGGAGTGAATTAAAACTTAAAGTCTGTGTAAGCCTACATTCTTCTCGCATCACGCCCTGCTAAGACTTCCATGTCTGTAACAATAATACTGACGCAGGCGAGGCAAACATAAATATTTAATACTTAAAGAAACAGTTTAATTACGAAGTTATAATTTTTTTTTAATCTTGGGGCAAAGACCAACTGAAAATACATTTGGGGCGAAGGCTACCGGAAACTGTTTACTATACGTGCGGTTGCAACGAATTTTAAATTCGGCTCCCCAACAGTTGAAATATAATACAGCATCTATAAATTGACTTTCAATACGTAGCAGCAACTACCTTCTTCAAACTGACGCCCAAAGCGTGGTGCAAATAACGTAACAAACCACCTACTTCAAATTGGCGTCCATACGTGCAGCTAAATAAATAAATAAACAACTCCAATTACAATTTAAACAACTTCTTCAACCTTATTCAACGATTCAGTTCCATATGCTCCTCAAAATTTAAGGAAGTTACTTGGGAGAAAAAAAAAAAAAAAACGTTCGTGCGATGAACTTTAGCCATCAACTGAGGCGTATTTTACAGACCTGGGTGAATCTGACGTCGTTGGACCAATTGCACTGATGTCCAGTGAGACTACTTTGAAAAATAAAAGAAATTTAAAAATATGTGGCATGATTTTGTGCTTTATTCAAGAAATGTTCAAATAACCCTCGTAAGTTTATTAAGCAATACAAATGACATTCCTGAAATTTAATTATCTACAAAATATGGGCATCTCGGCGCTTGTTGCTTTGGATTGCATGGAATTTGAAGTCATAAGAACCAAGACTGCTGACAATGGAATAAAAGTAATAAAAATAATATACACGAAGTAGTTCTACCCTTGAGGAGATACTGCATGTAAATGGTATAAACTGGTTTGTCAGCGCTACCGTAACGCAAGGACGCACATGTGTGTGTGCAGAAATCCCCGGAGTGGTATTCCGCGTTTCAAGTGATGACCTTGTTACCGCGCTGCTGGTTTCATACTTCCTCAGCTGTGTGAAACCTACAGATTCTCGAGAACATGGCATCAACGAAGGGATGGGCAAGTGACGTGGCCATCACTCCCAGCACTATGATTCCTAACTATGCATTTAAATCTATTAGGCTCCTACTATACCTTATATGAGGTGCAAAGGCGTATACGCAAAAGCTAGTATTGAGAAAAATGTGATTAAAGTTTTACTAAGCATTATATCTTAGAATAATTGACGACATAAAGAAGTGTTCAGATGCCCTACTTCTTTGGCCTTTACAACACTTTTTGTTTTCAAACTTACATATTCTTCACCTGTATTTCTCTCCTTCTTGGCCACGTTCATTTTCCATTGGTTTTTCTGAACGTAGCGTTTTGTAGGACGACTTACGTGACAAGAAGTAGAGTCACTGTCTGTATCACTCATTGTGCTTAATAAAAGTAAATTATGCTAAATGCACTAAAGGCTTGTTCAATGGTCTTAATAAACAACACTTTAAATACACAACACTAAATGTACTAATACCATGCTAGCCTCTAGTTCCCGAGGTCGCGGGTTCAAACAGGCGGGGTGCGATGGATTTTTTCGGGCGTAAAAATCCTTAGCATGGTTCCTTCGGAAGGGAAGTAAATCCGTTGGCCCCGTGTCGTAGATTTACGGCACGTAAGAGAACCTCAAGCCTGATAAAGAGACCTCTGGGAAAAATTTCCGATCTTTCACGCTCTTTCACGCAAGGACCATAGCAGTTAAAGAGCGTCCATAAATAAAACTCAATTTAATTTAATTTCTAAATGTAGTAAATAAAACTTAATCCGAGAGCTGCAAGCCACCAGAAGGCATGTTACAACTTTCTTTAAGAGCAACAGACTAAACTGAACAGATATCCCGTACAGGAAGGAATACTTCCGACAACAACTATTTACAAAATCCTTTAAAATGGTTAAGGAATAACAATTTATGAGGACTACAGGACTGAAAATAAACAGCACCTTCTGTCAAGTGATTTATTATTACGTTCTGTTAAAGAGCTGCTGTCGCAGCATAGCGACCGGCAGGCTGGCTCATACGCCTTTGCTATGTCGAGATTCGGCTGCAGCACATATGCTGTATTCAAATGGAGAGTTCGTTCATTTCCAAGGCGTATCTACCATTAACACTAACAGACATGAAAGAGTACTCTTCATGCTATATGTTGCATGAAAAAAAAAAAAAAAGCACACCTTGGCGCATACGCCTCTGCTATTCTAAAGGCCTCATATATAGTTATGAACGCCAAGGCTGGGAAACAAGTATACAAATCCAGAATTATCACAAGCATTAGTTGACATACATAATAAATACGCAGACACCACACAAACGCTTTTTCTGTCATTGTTAGCCTGAAGAAGGGCTTTATAGTTCGATATTACAGTGTTTGTGTTGTGTCTAGTTTTATTATGTACGTCAGCTATTTATTGTGATCGTTCTGGATATAACGTGTGTGTTGGTTTTTTTTCCTTATAGGCTCCTATACCCTTGAATCGATCACGAACAAATCTGGCACACGTTCTTTAAGACCAGAGTAAAAATCTGATATGTTACATTTACATGGCTTTCTCTACTACGTATAGTAAATAGGTGAAGTATTGTATTCCACCCAAAAATTCGATACCGAGATTTCAACGGAAATATACGCTTTAAAGCCCCCTGAATAACAAAAAATAGAAAAAGGCCCTGTGTGTGTCTGAACAGCATAACTCAAAAATGAAAATTCGGATAAATACCAAACTTGCTATTAGGTTCAGTACCTTCCAAGCATGCGACACGAAGATTTTCAAGAAAATCCTCCCACACCAAACTACCTTTGCCATGGAACATTTTTCGAAAATTTTTATATTCTCAAATATGACTAACGATTTTGATTAAAACACCATGTGTTTCAGATATTTTCATGGTAAATGAAATGTATATCTTGAATTTTCTGGGAATGCCCCAAAAGTCCTCTTCATTCTGAATGAACTTTTGCACAACTAGTAAACCTTGTGCGTGATGCAGTGGATTGGAACGTACTGCTTCGGGTACCAAACAAGGCATGCGCGTGGGTTCGAGCCCACCCATGTGTGTGCAGAATTTTCGGCCCATGTACACGACCAGTACTCACTCAGCATCGTGTTGCAGTTGAGGAGCTATGATAGGTAGCGGTCTGTAGGTCACGGCTGGGGTAAGCATGCTGCTGACCACTTAATTTCTCCGTATTGGCTGGATGATCGTCCACCGTTATTTAATGAAAGTATATGCGCGCGAGGTAGGAAGGCGATTGGTAGACCAAGGGCTACACTGCCACATATTTAACGCATGTTTATCAACAGAATAGCAATGACACTATCACCTAAGACCACCTCCCTAGATACAGGGGAAGAAACTACACAAATGAAACCATCTAGTAGAAGATGACATCGGAAGGCAACTACGCAGCTAAGGCACACAGATAAACGCATCAAAACATATACGTGACTGAAGATGTTGGAGCGAAGTTAAACAAGGACAAAAAATGGTAAGTTTCCTGGCAACAGAACTGACATCGGAACTATGATTAGCTGCATCCAGTATGGGAACATGTTTTCCGCACTAGTAAATGAAACAAGAAACGCTTAGGTTGTGAATGTCTCAGAATTACAACATATTATCCATCAATTAAATAAGATGAGAAAACACACAGGGTGAAACTGCGTATTGAATCTATTGAATTCAAGACAAATATTTGAATTAATACGCTAATTAGCGAAACATTTGAATCTTACAAAACTCGCTTGCGCTCGTCCTCCAAATTTCATAATCGTTTTGCAACGAAGCCATTCTCGCATTAACCTTACCATACCTTCACTATTTTCTGTCTCCCTTAACATTCAAGTACACATAAGTAACCCAAAATACCAATATAAATAAAATGGAATTATTCATTACTTTCTCTACTACGTATAGTAAGTAGGGGAAATATTGTATTCCACCCAAAAATTCGATACCGTGATTTCACCTGAAATATATGTTTTGAGACCCCCTGAATCCAAAAAAAACAAACATTTTTGGAAACATGTCCGTGCGTGTGTGTCTGTGAACAGCATAACTCAGAAACGAAGAGTCAGATAAACACCAAACTTGGTGTTCAAGTTCAGTATCTTCCAGAGATGCGACATGAAGGTTTTCAAGAAAATTCCCCCACCCCAGACTACCCTTTACATGAAACATTTTTCGAAAATTTTAATTTTCTCAAAAATGGCTCTAACGATTTTGATTAAAATATCATATGTTTAAGATATTTTCATGACAAATGAAATGTATATCTCGAATTTTCTGAGAATGTCTCCAAAAGTACTCTTCATTGTGAACGACTTTTGCATAACTCGTAAACCATTAGAGATAGACAAACTTTTACTACACAAAAAATGTAGATCGCGTTAAAATACACAATTTATGCCATATACATTTTTTGTTGTTGGGTGAACCATTTTCGAGATATTGTTTGTTATTCCCTTAACTTTTCCAATACTTATACTTTTTCTCAAATGGGAATTCGTTATTCATTTTTTTTGTCCTGGTAATGCAAAGAGAATGGAATACTCCACATAGCAACCAGCTCTTAAAATATTTGACTATCGCTTAAAGCCTACCATATTCCCCTTGCACCTACAAGAAAATTAGCTATAAGATTAACATCTCGATTAACATGAAACATATGGAGAATAAGCGTTTGTAAAAATAGTTTGTACAAGAGTAGAGAAAGTAATGTGAGTGTAACAAAATTTAATTTTCTGAGAGGCATATTTTACACAAAAAAGGACAACCATTCAAATGTTCTTACTGTGAAAGAAAAGGCAGGTTAAACGTCCACATGTTGCTCCCAGATGGTCTGAACCACACTTCAAAGACAAAACACCCGACTGAAGCAGAACGTTGACACTTCAACATTAGCACATTTTAATGTGGGAAGCACATTTTAATATCACGTAAGAAAAGTGCATGTCTGAACTTTCACTTACTCGCAGACTATAGCCATATTACATACTCCACTTGCACTTTTCCTTTTCACAAAAATTTCACATAACTACCATAATGGTTGCTTCTCACAAAGGAGTGGGACATCGTGCTTTCTCAGCATTGCTCGTGGGCTAGGGCGTTCACCTGAAGATCCCTCTTGTTCCGCTTTCCATGTTTTTGTTTCTTTTCTACCCAATTTGGCAGTGAAATTATTCATGAACAAGAAGCTGACCTTTTGCTTTCAATTGGTATTATTAGTTCAAATTATACTAGTTGGTCTGTAATGCCCTGTTGTTCCCTCAAAGCTCCATCATCAGCAGTCAAGAAGAATACCTCGTTCAGAAATCGAACGCCAGATCGCAGGAGGTCGTTCACAGAAAATGCATTTTGTCAACGGCTAGTTTAAGGGACATTGGAAGTACATTTGGGGAAAAAAGAACTACAGTTTCTATCAAATTATTTCAATATCTGAACTACCAATTAACCACGTGATCTTTAAGCAGAGCAACAAGTCAGAACTAAATGGTTTGAGATATAAACAATACTTATCAAAATCGAGCGGGATGTCTCAGGCGGTAAAGTCTGTGGCCCGCATTCGGGAGGTCCAGGGTTCAAATCCAGTGGATCGACCAATTTGTGTTGTTTTTATTCCGTGGTTTCCTTCAGTCGCCAAGGATTGGATGGTAGGTAATAACGAATGCTCTGCCATCTATCCACAGATAATGAAAGCAGGTAGACTGGACGGCACCCTAATACTATCTGCCCAGCACGTCTAGAATCAGAGAAACAGTTGCCTCTGTGGACACGTGATGGTATGGTACAGCATTGAGACCTTAACTGTCCGCCACACACCAGTCCACGAGGTATCTCCTAATAGTCACATTTTAGTATGCACGTTTTACGTGCAAGAGGTCCATGGAGAAGAAGCTGACAGCCATGATGAACTGCTTATTTTACACATTCAAAATAATTAATTGCTAAGATTTCATGCTTGTCTATTCATAATTTACTTGCCTTTAAAAATAACTCAGATATTCTTATATCATAGCAGATATATTTTTGTACACAAATGAGAAGTATAACTGTATTTTCGACAACCTGACCAGCTTACCATTATTGAATGGAAAACTGCATTAAAAATGACTGCCAATGTTTATCCACTGCGTGCTATACCAGGAAGGTCCCAAGACGGTAACCACTGTCGCCACTGCGGCCACGTTTTGGACGCCTGTCCTTTCGGAGACACACTGCGGAATTGTCGGCATCATAAAATAAGACCCACTATTGCTGAAGTCTTAAAACTAAAAGGTCATACAGTATTTCAGGAGGTGCATGGACTGTTTCTAGACGGCTCCTCTAGTCGGATTGACATACTAGCCACCCCAGCAGGCTCATCATCCGGATATATCATCGATCCAACAGTGAGAATGGAGCAGTTTGAACAACAACCAGCTGAAGTACACACTGAAAAACATTGAATCCACGAGTCTAACATCCCCTACTACCTTGAGAAGTGCAATTCATCATCCATTGAAGTTATTGGACTGATGGGAACAGGAACCATACCTAGGCACTTTGCCGAGTTATGCAAAAAGTTTAGTCTCGAGGCCAAATTCATGTACAACATTGCAGTTTTTGCTCTTAAAGGTTCAATCAAAATTCTCCAAAATCATCTATATTCAAATTAATTTTATTCTGTAGCGTATGACTAACAAACGAGCCACACACTTTTAGTAATTTCCCCTCTAAAATAGAATTTTCCGCTGTTTTCTTTTACTCGTAATTGGAATTTATTTCAGTGATAATCATGTTTTGTCTTCTTGTGCTATTCTTGTTTTTATATAATCATTTGTAAGAGTATTAAGCTTTGTCCGTTTGGCTGCCCCTACTTTTGGGAAAGCTGAAAGTTTTCTTTCTGAATAAATATGAATATATTATGCGTGTGGAGCATAATATATTAGCTTTTCTCAAACAATTTGCTACAGCGAATGGGTAAAAGGTTAATTATTAATGACTAGACGCTAATATTGAATACTTGAACAGAAAAATCAGTTGACCACTGCTTTACAAGACCTAAGGAATATTATTATTGGAAAAAAGATTTAAGCGTCGTTGACTGCAGGTTGTTAATGTTGATTTTATTTGCCTTCACTATGAAATATACATTAACTGCATTTCAGACTTCGGACACTGCGGAGAGCTGAGAATGATCGTAGATTTAAAAAAAATTGCACCTACCTCCCTTCTCAGCCGAGAATCGAACCCGGGACCACAAAGACAGTCCTGTGAAATGCTGCATTTATCTGAACTCTTCGTTTTGGTTATGTTCTCTCTCTCTCTCCTCTCGCGCGCGCAGAGTGAAACCTGATCTCTTTATTAACATGCCTTTTCAGCAAAGCTACGTGTACGTTTTAATCTCTAAACCATTTTGGAGAATCTCTTTGCAATTACAATATGGCAATTTTTGATATGAAACAAAACTGGCGGTATGGATGGGAAAAACAGGTATCAACTTCTAAATGCCGTTTAACTCGAAAGTATGAACATTATTAGTCCCACATTTGATTATTGTATGGCCAGTACCACATTTTATTCCTGAAACAATCTTTAAATGCTGTCCTCCTGACAAATGTAAGATAACCCGCAGCATTAGTTTGTTTAGAAAGGCAACAACATATATTTTCCAAGGCATAATTACAAGCTGAAAATATGGCAACACTGTTTGTACTTGTAACGCGGTCCGATAAATACAAGAGACACGCAACTGTTTCCCTCAACCACAACACTTAGAAACAACAACAACAAATTTGCTGTGAAAGGATACCTTACAAGTTAAGCCTAATGTTTCTAATGGCGTACAATTTCCTTTTGATACCTTCAAACAATGTCTTGGGATGTCTCCTATGTGGCCGCATTTTCTACAGATTAGGTTTCAACTTCGGTAAACAAGCACTGCATTACGTAATTGTTAAACACGCAATGCTTAACTCCCCCTTTCTGTCATAGTACCAACATATTCCGCCAGGGAAAACTATAGATTTATTCCTGATCATTTCATGTACAGGTTCATGACCTGTATTCACTGACGTTGATTTGGCATTGTCGACAATAACAAATGACATTCGGTTTCTGAGTAGATCAGAAGTATGTTGGAACGGCTGGTTGCAATACGCTATGGTGTCTTTGAAAACATTTTCAGTCAGACTGTTTTCAATGCGCATGCACAAAGTAGATCCCACTATCTCTGGAACAAACTTTTAAAAGCAGCACAAAGGAACGCAAGATTAACTTCCCTATCTATGCAAGACCTGACGTAATTCATTTCATCTTAAATATTTGCCAATATGGATTTACCTAGGATTGGGGAAGGAATCAACATTGTTTCAATAAACAGGATACTTTTAATTTCTTGTTTATTGAACCCAGATCCCGCTACATATTAAACAATCTGAATGATTTTATATAAAAAAATTCTGATGTGTTACACTCACATGACTTTCTCTACTCCTGTACAAACTATTTTTACAAACGCTTATTCCCCATATGTTTCATGTTAATCGAGATATCGAGATGTCAATCTTATTGCTGATTTTCTTGTAGACGCAAGGGTAATATGGTAGGCTTTAACCTATAGTCAAATATTTTAAGAGCTGGTTGCTATGTGGAGTATTCCATTCTCTTTGCATTATCAGGACAAAAAAAATGAATAACGAATTTGAGAAAAAGTGTAAGTATTGGAAAATTTAAGGGAATAACAAGCAATATCTCGAAAATGGTTCACTCAAAAAAAATGTATATGACATATACTGTGTATTTTAACGCGATCTACATTTTTTGTGTTGTAAAATTTTGTCTATATCTTATCGTTTACCAGTTATGCAAAAGTCGTTCACAATGAAGAATACTTTTGGAGACATTCCCAGAAAATTCGAGATATACATTTCATTTGTCATGAAAATATCTTACACATGATATTTTAATCAAAATCGTAGAGCCGTTTTTGAGAAAGTTAAAATTTTCGAAAAATGTCCCATGGGCTGGGAGGATTTTCTGGAAAACCTTCGTGTCGCATCTCTGGAAGATACTGAACCTAAATACCAAGTTTGGTGTTTATCCGACTGTTCGTTTCTGAGTTATGCTGTTCACAGACACACACACACACGGACATGTTTCCAAAAATGCTTTTTTTGGATTCAGGGGGTCTCAAAACATGTATTTCCGGTGAAATCTCGGTATCGAATTTTTGGGTGGAATGCAATACTTCCCCTACTTACTATACGTAGTAGAGAAAGTAATTATAATTCCAATACATGATAAAGCTTAAATTCTCACAACAAGAAATTCAAAGTCTCACGAAGCAAATTGCATTTGATTATAACCGCTTGAAAATAACAAATAAGCAACTGCTTAGCTTAATTCTTCCCTCATCCCCCCCTTTTTTCTCCACTGGTTGAAATTGACGAGACCGCAAAGCGAAGTTACTGGCGATTTCATCAATAAAACTGCATTTGTCCAAGCTGGTCCTTCACAATGAATACTCTTAGCGATTCAATCAAACATCTAAGGATTGTTCTAAGCAAAGTTTACAAATAATACACTGGTCTAATACCTACTTATCCTAGAGACTTACAAGGACAATTAAGACATTCAATTATTTATTGAAACTGTCCAATCCCCTCTCAGTTGATGGAAACATTAAAATGCTGTATCAACATTTGCAACATATTTCCAAATATCACTCAAATAACACTGTTCAAGGAGTTCAAATTCACCTTCATAGTATATCAACTTGCCTAAAGAGCAGCTGATAATCCTACATACATTACGGAAAAATAGTAATTGTAATCATACCGCTGTATTCAGAAGATACGTTCATATTTGGCATCAGAAATTTTAAATTGCGCTAATAAGGCAGTGATTATAATAACAGTTTTTTTTGAAAATGTAGACACAAAGTTGGGATGAAAAAAACAAAGGCTAATCTCACCAGAAGGAAATGTTCGCGAGGGAGGATATAATTGGAAATTTAGGTGATGGTGGTGGGGTCCCGCATTAGCACCTTCGTTAGTCGTTGGTATATTGGGAACTGCCTGTCATCTACACAAAGCCGAAGAATGATTCTAGATTCCAGCCTAGGGGCTAGAGGGTGATAGTGCATATGAAGTGGAAATGAAATAAGGAGTACTTTATTAAAGTTCTTTGAACTGCCGTCTTCTCTCGTCGATTTCGCGACAATGCTGTAACAAACTTGCGTTTCTGGAGGAATTTCAAACGGGGTAATACAACAGTGGTCATCTTGTACACAGCACAACATTCCAAGGTGATCTTAGTGTACATGTCGCTCTCAATTGCTATAAGCTCAGTTTGTTGATATATGCTTAATGCCAGTGCCTGTTCCTTCTTAAATATATATAAAAAGTTAAACATATTGAACAAGTAAGTTGATAAGATACATCCAAGGTGCATCCCCACTCGTTCAGTCAGCAGAAAGGGCTCGAACAAAGTTGACACGTGGAGATACGTAGTGCAATGTGCAATATGAGTGCACCTGGTAGGTTTATCAGAGTGGGAAAGTAAGTACCTTGCCGCTCAGGACGGCAATGCAAAACACTTACGGTCGGCTTCACAGTTGAAACTTAAGCCGAAGTTGTAGTAAGTTAGGACGCCCCTTAAGCAAGGCTTAAACTTCGGTTTAAGCTTTGCGCATTTCACATTAGGACAACCAGATTAGGCTTTATACTGAGCTGAACAATTCCACGGAACAGTAAAGTTGGTAACACTTGCGCATCGAGTGAATTCCCACCGTTTGTTTATGGCGACGTTGTTCCTAAAATACCTAAGCTTTTGTAGGTTATCCAGCAACATAAACTTAAAATGACCGAAAAATCAGAATACATAAATTTTACTTCTCAAGAAATTGTGAAGCAGTACAGGCATATAACAGAGTGCAAGCATTCCGACAAATTGCTATGGAGTAAGAAAAACCAAACGTTGAGACAAATTGCGATACGAAAGTTTACAATGGTATGAAACAATTTTGATAGCTCTGCATGCTGTAGGTTTAAAAGATGCCGAAAAAAAACTCTATTGTGTAGGTTAAGCCTCTGTTTAAGCCCCATTCGAAGCTTAAGCTTGAACTCTGAGACCAGGTCTTACTCTTGTCTGCAGAGATAAGCCGTCAACAAGGCTCACTTTAACACAATCCTTCAAAGCCGCTTATGTTGGATGTGTGTACAAACTGTTACATTTGGCTTCTGAAATTTTCCTTGTGTCCGTATTTATGGTTCAGGTAGCACAGAAGGGGTTGAATGCTTCACGCTTCCGGTGCTAGCAGTTATGGTCCTGGAATAAACCATCAAGTACAGTAGGAACGATGGTTCTGTGCCGGTGAAGGCTCGATGAGCACTGGTTATCTGTACAGTGAGCGAGCCCCCAATTCTCGGGCATGCGCAGTAAGTGCCATCGCTTCAGTCTAGCGGCAGTTCATGTGGATTGTAACGATATATATGTTTTATTTCTTAAATGTGAAATATTGCTATTAATAGTACAATTGTAATGTTTCATTTGGTAGAGCAATAATGTTGCTCGTAACCTAGGGGAGGGGCCCAATTGACCACCTGCCCCCCTAAAATGACACCCCTGTGTTTCTATAATTAAACTTGGATTGCATATAGTTATTGTGTATTTTGGTGTGTTTATTAGAGGTTCTTGCCTTCTGCGACGTTTTATGTAAAACTAACAAAGGTTAAGATAACACAAAATGATGGGGATAAATACAAAGAAATCGCTAATGGAAAAACTAATTCCTACTTTGCCTCTCAGATCTATCTTGGTGATGCATAACGCACCATACCAGTGTGCAGTTGGAAAAGGCCGCATCGCCTCATAGCAAAATACGAGGCAGAACTTGCCCCATTCAATGAAAGGATGCTAAGTTTGGAGCTTTACAACCTAAGTAAGGGTCAAAACCTATTCCGAAAATTTACGTTGATAGTTTGTAGGCCATGCACACAATGTTCTCCGATTACCGCTCTAGTCTTCGGGGCTTTCTCGAGTAGAACTCATCTGGGCTGATATAAAGCAATGGGTAGCTTGGTAGAACACCCTTTTAAACTACATGATGTTGTTGATTAAGCTTAGCTAACAACATGTTGAGGACATTAGCGTAGAAAAGTGGGAAAATGCCTTTCAACACATTAAGTAGGAAGACAAATGCATTGAAGAACAACAAGGCCTGTTTGAAAACGTCTTAGAAGGTTCTGTAATCCAGGTTAGGAAATACAGTGACAGCGAACGAGAAGAAGACTGAAGACGATGAAAGGGAAAGTCTTGCAGAAGAAAACGACGGTGGTGATATGTCTGGTGTAGAGTGTTTATCACACTAATAAAGCCCCTGCTAGTTTACGACAATGCATTTACGTGACAAGGTTTGTGTATAATGTGTAAATATAAAAGAATGATAGAGCAATCTGATAATAGTGAGAATAAACGAGTCAATGTAATGGTGCGGTGTTGTATGTTTCTGTCGTATTAGCAAAGTCCCAAGTCTTCCATCAGGCAGGCAGACAGAGAGTTGCCTGGCGTTAGACATAGACTCTCCTCAGTGCGCGAGGAAACATGGTCACCGGCACAGAATCATCGTTCCTACTGTAAATACTATCTGAAATTAGTGTTAGTTAAATAACTATAGATGTAACTTGATAAAACCTTTGTCTTGAATTACTAAAGTAGATGCAGTGTATTTTAATAAGACAATTATGGCAAATCGCATTTAACCATGATAGCAACCACCAGCGTCGCCGATCTGTAAGTTTGTGGCGTTGTATAGTGACGCGAGGCTATCGCATTTAAGCACACTTAAAGCCATCGCTCCCGTTGGCACAGAAAGTTACCATTCAACCAACTGCGCCAGCGATAACAAACAAGCTGCCTCCTCATTTTATCTGCTGTCGTAAATATCCAAATCAATATTCTCAAAATAGGAAAGTCAGCGCTCAGATATTTAAACACACTCGGAGTAAACCAACCATGTTGCTGCTTATATCGATGATGCTATTTTGTTAAGCAGGAGAATTTGACGAGGTCAAATGCTAGTGACGTAGTTGTAACAATCTGTGTGATGGTGAGTGGGCGGAAAGTGCACGCAAGTGTAGATATTTTTCCTTTTACACAAAAATAAAAGTGACTACATAGAATAATGTTATCTCTAAGTTACCGAGTGTGATGGCGAGGTTCGCATTTGGGAGGACCTGGATTAGATTCCAGGGGCCGCCCATTGTGACCTGAGGCAGTATTTTTAACACTTAAATGATTTCAGTCTAATTATATAATATATAAATTCAATAACAGGCCGTCTTAAAGCAATATGTGTATGTAACAATATATAAAAAGTGTATATTACGGTCATTGTATGCATTTATATTATTGTGTACATGTACAATAATGTTATGTGAATGTATTACGTAATTTAATAATGTAGGAGCTGTCAGAATAGAGGCCGAAAGTTGCTACCAATGAGGTAACCTTGAGGCAATAATGAATTGGAAAGTTTAATAATGCTACTAGTAATTCTTGGAAACAATAATATAATATTTAAAACAGTCTATAAATAGCCAATCAACAACCAGAAATGCTGAAAGTTAAATAAAAGTATTCTATTGGAGTAGGATTAGCCATTCAGAGACTTGAAATAGAGAAATTTATAAATTTAAGCGGTAAACGCCAGTCGCTAGAAGGCAGCGTACCTGAGCAGTTCGTTCGCTCTGTACATATTCAGTGAGACACATAAAATACGATACATTACGGCGAGAGTATTATAAAGCTTACGTGTTAAAAGTAATTAATAAATAACCTCACAGCTCTCTATATCAGTGAAGTGTTATTTAATCGTGTCAAGGATTAATAAAAGGAGTGAAGTAAACATAATTTGTGTAAACTTACATTCTTTAGCCGCATCACACCCTGCTTAGAGATACATGTTTCTACAAATTAATACTGACGCCGCCGAGGCAAACCTAAATATTTATAATATTTAAAGAAACATAAAAATACAAAGTTGATTCCTAAACGTTGTGGCCACTGGAAAGTAAACTTGGGACGAAGGCCACCGGAAACTTTGTATCGTACGTGGGGCGAACACTCCATGAAAGTATCTCAAGTTTTTGGCTCCCCAACAGTCGAACTACAATACAACTCTTACTTCAAATTGGCTTTTCATACGTGAAGCAACAACCATTTTCTCATACCATGGAGGCTTTCGTGGTTTTCCCTGGTTGGAAAGGCGAATGCTGGGGTGGTTTCTCTTCTACCCCGAATTTCTTTTCCCTCATTTCATGTTTCAGATAGGCTTAGGGACTGTGCAGTGTCGGTCGGTGATGCGGATGCTTCCTCATTGGAAAGTTCTCTTCCCTGCGAGATGAGCTTACTATGAAATCTCCCCAGTTCTGTCAGAGGGAAGTCTTCTTTGAGCAGCCCGCCGGTGTGACGGGTCATCAACCTTGGAATTGTCACGGACCTCTGCGCATCTCTGTCCTGCGGGTGGCAAGCACAAAAGTTTCGAGTTGAGTCGAGGTGCACCCTCCATTCTCTGGTCATGTTGACCTACTGCCCACTTGCAGGACGGAGATAGCAAAACTTGAAAACAGAACAAAACCTCTTATGACGCTTTTATGCTTACTCATACGATTATTTATCGATAATCACTAGTTAAGGGTTTTTCCTCAAAACCACAGCACCATATTACAAGGAAAAATTAACACTTCAAAGCCAGAGTGACAATATGAAGGTAGAAAATGACGCAAGGAAAAACAGCACGAGTTAAAGGCAAATACAGGGCCAAGGACACGTGCTAAGAAGAGCTATTATGAAGCATGCAAAATGTTACTCTGGCGCAGTGCAGAATGCCAACGTTTATCAAATCACTGCAGGCCCACGCAGCCGTCAAGACCAGTGGGCCGATGAAAGAATAGAATGTCTTATAGCAGCATTATACATGATTTAAAGTGGTCTCAAGTTTACGTCGTGTAAGAATGACAGCCAACGCACACCGTCCTGGGTAGTAAATATGCTAATTCTAATTAAAACTAGCAATCTGGCTGCAAACCAACCTCGTTATAAGTGTCCCTATCGGTTTTCAAAACAATGCTTCATACGTCTGAAGCTTTTAATCGACTTCAACAATACAATTTGTTTTGGGCATGGTGTGATGCCTAAAACACTTATGCTTTCCTTCAGAACTTCTACACTTTTGTAATTAAAAATTTTGTCTTGAAATTATGTTTATACTAGGAAGTTGCTGCGATTTGATTGCCCCACTGTTGGAGAGCCAAACTTAAAGTTGTTTATTAACTGCTGTTTGTACCACGTATTGCGGGAGATATGTTTCTTGGAGTGTTCGCCCCACGTACGGTACAAACTTTCCGGTGGCCTTCGCCCCACGTTTAAAAAAAATCAGCTTTGTATTTTTAATGTTTATTTAAATATTATTTATGTATGCCTCGTTTGCGTCAGTATTTTTTTTTAGAACACGTATCTCTTAGCAGGGGTAGTGTGGCTAAAAAACAAGGCTTATAAAATTATAATTGTATTGTGAGATTTTTGTTAATTATAGCTTTTTAACGCGTAAACTTTATATTATTCCCACCGCAAAGAATTTCTATGTCTCACATTGAACCTGTATCGTACCAATCGGGTACGCAATCTAATAGCGTCTGCCGCCTGAATTTGTACAATTTTTCTATTTCAAGTTTCTGATTGGCTAAGCCTACTCCAATAGAATACTTTTATTTAACTTAAGCTTTTTCTAGTTGCTGATTGGCTATTTATAAAAGGTTTTAAATATTACATTATTGTTCCAAGAATTATTAGTAGAATTATTAAACTTTCTAATTTATTGTTGTCTCAATGTTACCTCATTGTTAGCAACTTTTGGCTTCTATTCTCATAGCTCCTACATTGTTAAAAATACGTGATACATTCACATAACATTATTATACATGTACATAATAATATAAACACAATACAATGACTTATATACATTTTATATATTATTACATACACATATTGCTTTAAGGCGGGCTGTTATTATATTTTATATTATATAATTAGACTGATATCATTTAAGTGTTAAAAATACTGCCTCACAGTTCATGGAATTGTAATGAGCGTTTGTAATTGAATACAGTAGCTGTTATAACGCCAAGTTTAGCCCGAAACTCTATTTGTCTGCAGATATTAACTTTTTCTATCATATCTTTGCTTCTGCACTCTGTAGGAACCACCAAAACCATCACAAGGACAATATACTGGTATATAACCTCATTAACATCTGGTTTATTTATTACTTTCTATACCACTTATGTGGGAAAAGGCAGTAATATGTGTCTCCCAAAAATTAAATATCCATATTTTATCGGAAATACATGGTTTGAGATCCCCGAACGCCATCCCCCCAAACAAAAGGGCACATGCGCGCGCGTTTGTAAAGCATAATTCAAAAACTATTTTAATTCACCTTCTACGATATGTAATGAAGTTTTTAAGAAAAATCCAATTCAAACTATCCTTAACTAATTTTTTTCGTCAGTTTTTTTTCTTCTCAAAAATGGCTGTAACGATTTTGATTAAAATACCATATATTTAAGATATTTGCACGACAAATAAAGCAACCTGAAGGGAGAAGCTGAGTGAAGCCGTTTTATATAACCGTAAAACATTCGAGACAGACCAATGTTGGCTCATTTAAATATACAAATCATGTCACCGTTTTAGTGGCATGAGAAGTTTAATGCTTCCCTGGTAATTTACTTTAGTTTGCCGAAACTGCAACATGTTGGGAAAATTCTTAGTTCTCCTTGTTAGCCCGAAACCGCGTTCGCATTTATCGCGACCAACGTAAAGTGCACAGAAGGATAACAACAATATAGGAATACAAAAAGCCTCCCCGCTGTTTTTCCCGGTGTCACCTGTTCCCAATGTTTCCCCAGCATGGCGGGGTTGGCTATAAGCGGCGGCTACGTCAGTCAGTCGGAGATCAATGTGGAGAGGCTACGGAGTGCTTAAACTTAAATTGCCCTGGCCGAAACAGGCCATGGCCACCGTGAAGGACTTTCTAATCAAGAATGAACTGCTATGAAACTACGCGCCGCGTACGAATTTCTGGGGAAAATAAAAACATACGGGGAATTACTGACATTGCGCTTGCGTATCGTCATTACATCTGAAAGAGTTAGAAAACGCCCCCTTTAAGAGCTATAGGAATTAGAAGGGTAACCTACTTATTTTGTAGTATATTAAATAGTTTTAGAGTTATTAATAATATTTTTAATATAGTCAACTGAAAAATTCAATGCCACAGCCCGGATTTGAACACGATTCTTCAGGTCCCCACCGAAATTGTCATCTCGAGTGAGATACCTTGGTGATCTGTCTGGGAAACAACTTCCGGCATGTTGTCGCAGTAGCTCAATGGTTAGAGCAACCGCACGGGAGAACCGTGTTCAAATCCCGGCTGTGGCATTGAATTTTTCAGTTGACTCTTGCCAAGACCAGGCTAAGGTCTGTGAGAAATATAATTAATTTCAATTAATTATATATCATAATGATAAAGTGAAATTATTAATAATAGTTTACAATACTAAGACCCACGCAGCATACATTTATATATGTACAGAGCGGTCGTTTTATGGCCCGGCCCGGATCATGGTATGCGTGCTCCGCTGTCTACTACACTGAGGGGTTTTCCATTCTAAAACGCTTTTTCGTGGTTTTTCTCGGTCACTAGGCGAATGCTGGGTTGGATAATTTGATCCGCAAATTTTCCTTTCATCATTACATTTCATTTCCTTTTTCACCGCCATACCAAGCTTTGGATATGCTCTGATCCAAAGTTTACTTGCTCCTCGATAGGCTACTGACCCAGGGCATTGGTTTGTAAGACCTTGGAGATGTAAGTCGTATAAAAAGGAGGGCAATCTGTTGAAGACTATGATGAATACTAACCTTGTTTTAAACGGTATCCATGTGCTTTGAGACATTCCTGGCTCTCCTCGTCGTCGCGAGGTTGTAATTCATGAACAAGTCACCCTGTAGTGTTTCAATTTTAAAAGTTTAGCACCTTATGAAAAGAGGTTTTTAAACACCCACTTAATGAGCAACACGTCTTAGAGACTTCTTTGGAGAGCGTTCGAATGGTGCACCAATTTCGTCAATTTCTTTCCTCCGTTAGAACATGCCTTTTTCGCTTCTTAGGTTTAGCGATCGCGTTGCCCTAAACGTATTAACCAGACATGTGACAGTATCTCTATTTGGAACTGGAATACCAGGAAATGTCTCCCTGAAATTGTCTACACGCCTGTCTACACGATTCGTTTCACATACTATGGTACTTAAACTTTCTTTATTCAAGCAATTTACACACAACACAGATGCCTGAATAAGCCTTCAGTTTCTCTAAATGCACAATGAACAAACTCTAGTCTTTACAGCACGAACACAAGGTAACAACCGATAAAGCGTAATCTTGAGCGGGGCCACTGCAGTGCAAGGGAATCGCGCATACACGCCATCATGGCTAGGTTACAGCATGTCTACACGCTGCAAGGTGAAGCTGGCCGCGTCCTCGATGCGTAACAATTAAGTCTCTTCTTCCTCCGGCTAGCGTTGAGCAGTGTCGACTCCGTAAAGTCTACAGGGGGTGGTAAAGTTATATAAATATTGCGATAATAAAAACATCGGCTCTGGTAAATATGAGCTTTATTATACTGTTATGTTACACATTCAGGAAAGCGAGCCACCACTCCGTCAATTATCCGCGACTGACAGAGATGATTTGTTAGTCGCAGTATTAAGAAGTATTGTAATGTTTACCCTGCGTTCATAGCCGCGGCCTAACTTGTACGGTGCAGAGTTCAGCTAAGCGTGTAGTTAGTTGTATTCCGGCGCAGAGTTCAACTAAGAGTGCTTACATGTCACAGGGTTCCGCGAAGAGTGTAGTTACTAGTATTTTGTGTATTTCACCATGTCTGATTTCATCCCTACTCCGCATATGTCACGTGATTATTTTGTTCGATTTTCAATCAAGTGACGATCTCCTGTTTTCGTATTCGCCAGCTCGTACACTTGACATTCCATTTACTGGCTAAAATTTCAGTTCTGTTCAGCTTTCTCTTCCCACGGTACTATTCACAACTAGTTTAATTTATACTGTAGCACGTACATATATTTATGGCTCTAATCCTTTTCTCGGCACAAATATCATGTTTCTTCCGCTTTGAAAAGAAATAGCACTTTCCGAGACTTATTTTCCACAGACCCTTATTTAATGGCTCAGTGCATTTGTATACGTACCGACAGACCTTTCCTGTCCCAAGAAAAGGGATGGGCTGGTGACTCGAACCTTACTTCCTCAAATAATTGCAATATTGTGTATGAAGGTTTTTCCTATCAAGTTACAATATTAAATACAACATCTTTGTTTAATCTATATACAATCAAATCAAATACGGGGCCTAGTTGAACCGTATCCAAGGACAGGATTCTATTGAGTCACAGCACATGGCCGAAATTACTCCGCTTCTGGACAACTTCTGTGGAAACAAGATAGCCTCTTGAAAGCAGCATACTGTAACCATTTTCATTCTGCATACTTACAGACCAGCGCTTACACGGGTAACATTTGACAAACGATCACGACGGCACTAGCAGCAGAGTTGGACTAACAGAATTCTCTTATGTAAGACCAGGTTCTTCTGCTGCATTTGCAGACATTCTCGTTTACTTTATAACGTGTGTTAAACTGTGCAGACGAATGTCCATGTTAAGGGGGGGCAATATTGGGGTTGACCCACCCAGTGAACTGCGTTTTTTGTTACAACCAAGCGAAAACGTGTTGATGCAGACTGATCGCCGCAACTTGTTCAATATCAAGTACTTTTTAGGCCACTTTCGTGAAACTTAGGACAAGATCTCGATACCGACAATACATCGTTAACGAGAGAAATCGACTCTGACGTTGCGAAACGCTTCGGTACTTTCTCACTGCCACCTGAAATGTACGTTTTGGGCACCTTCAAATGAGCCGCCCATTTCCAAAACCTCAAACTCAATTGGACTTGTTACCTTGTAGACAGGATGACCGAACCACGCCCTTTTATTGTTTCTAAACGCTTTAAAACTCATTGCTTCCTACATAAAAATCTGACGTGCAACACTCGCGCGACCTTCTCTATCCAATATACATTCACATGTATTCCCTAAGTATTCTAAAAGTGATACTTCCATCCATTTTACATTATTAACGACACGATTCCCAGAACTCATTTTTAATAAACAATACCTTAGTTAAACGCAAGTGCGGAAACAACATTCAGATGTTAATAGCGCAAGTCGATTTATGCCTAAGAGCTCGGGAAGCGAAAGAAAAAATTCTGATGATACATTCATATGACTTTTTCTACTCTATATCGTTTATTAGTGGGTATACAAACTTATATTACTAAAGCTTTTTTTGTTCTACTATATTTTAATCCAAATAAACCTTTCAGAAATAGCTACATTACACATTTCGTTATATATACAAAGGGAACAGCGATAGTCAAATGTTTAACTGGACGCTATATGCTGGTCTTTAAATTCCATACTGTTTCCATGACATCGCGAGAAACAACTTAATGTTCACAGGACTTCAAGAGAACACCAAGTAATGAACCTATTCAAACCATTAATAAGGATATTTCAGAAACTGTTTATACCACACACACAAAAAAGACTCATTTGAAATAAACTGTGTTTTAAAGAGATCTACGTGTTTCGTGTAGTACGTTTTCGTCTATCGCTTAACGTTTACCAGTTATACAAGATTATACAAAACTCCTTCCTGATGAAGAGGAGTTTTTTTGGTTATTCCCGGAAAATTCAGTATATACATTCTATTTGTTACGTAAATGTCTTTAATATGTGGTATTCTAATCAAAGTCGTTAAAGCCATTTTTAACAAATAAAAAAATACGAGAAAATCTTCCATGTAAAGGGTAGTTTGGGATGATGGAATTTTCCTGAAAATCTTCGTGTCACATCCTTGGAAGGTACTGAACTTTGGTATTTATCGGACTACTTGCTTTTGAGTTATGTTCACAGACACACACAGGTGCCTTTTACTAAAGATAGTTTTTTTTGGATTGGGGGGGGGGGCTAAAAACATGTATTTACGGTGAAATCTTGATATTGAATTTTTGAGAAGAATGCAATATATTCTCCACCTACTATGCACGTGATAGACAAAAGTAAAAAAGGACGCAAACATTCAGATGATACACTTCAACATGAGAAAATGTAATGACAGAGCAAGGGATCTTATGGTGGTAAACGGGTATGTTCAGAGGTCAACTTTGTTGTGGAGTTGCCTGTAAAAGTAATTATTACTAGCAGATCCAGAAAGTGGTTCATAGTTCATGCAGTCCATTAGCATTCTTGACATTCAGATACGTTATACGTACCATATCAAAAGTAAAACAGTTACAGCAAGAACACTTGAATCGTTAATAAAAAATCTGATGTGTTACACTCACATGACTTTCTCTACTCTGGTACTATTTTTACAAACGCTTATTCCCCATATGCTTCAGGTCTGGGCAGGTTTTCTCGTGTCATTCGGTTTCTCCCAAATGCTCCAGCAGCACCTTTCCTTTAATCCATTTCGCCTTCATTTCATTCATCTTCCTCACTCATTTGGCTACAGGCCGATGCCCCGTTTCTGGTTCTTCATTCTTTGATTTAATGTCCGTGTGATCCTCGAACAAATCTCTAGCCTTAGGCGCGGTTATAAGTCATAGGGGGTGGAACCCCCACCTAAAGGGAAGGTAAACCGACTAAGTTAGTAAGTTATTAATATACACGTGAGAACTCTAAAGATCCGGGTAGTAGGGCCGGAATTAATAAACGTCCGGAGAAATACATCTTGAAGGATTTAAAGTTAGCGTAGTAGATTACTTTAACCCACGTGATGCAAAAATACGCGACGATTTAAACAGAATATTTACATAGCGAAGAAACGATTGGAAGGTTTCAGCTGACAACGAATTTATATAAGCTCAACAACTTTGAAATATAATTCTGCAGAGGAAGACAATTATTCACTGGTTTTCATTAAGACACCATTAGAAATTAACACTGGATCTTCACTCCATCTCAAATTAGATTCTAAAAATCCAATTTCATCAAACTAGCAACCAACTGGTTCAAAAGCTATTGCACTAGATGGCAGCTTAGATGCTGAAACCAGGAACTACACTACGTGATCAAAAGTATCCGGACACCTGGCTGAAAATGATGTACAAGTTCGTGGCGCCCTCCATTGGTAATGCTGGAAATCAATATGGTGTTGGCCTACACTTAGCCTTGATGACAGCGTTCACTCTCGCACGCATACTTTCAATCAGGTGCTGGAAGGTTTCTTGGGGAATGGCAGCCCATTCTTCACGGAGTGCGGAACTGAGGAGAGGTATCAATGTAGGTCGGTGAGGCCTGGCACGAAGTCCTCGTTCCAAAAGATCGCAAAGGTATTCTATAGGATTCAAGTCAGGACTCTGTGCAGGCAAATCCATTACAAGGACGTTATTGTCGTGTAACCACTCCGCCACAGCCCGTGCAGTATGAACAGGTGCTCGGTCGTCTTGAAAGATGCAATCGCCATCCCCGAATTGCTCTTCAACAGTGGGAAGCAAGAAGGTGCTTAAAATATCAATGTAGGTCTGCGCTGTGATCGTGCCACGCAAAACAACAAGGGATGCAAGCCCCCTCCAGGAAAAATACGACCACACCATAACACTACCACCTCCGAATTTCACTGTTGGCACTACACATTCTGGCAGATGACGTTCACCGGGTATTCGCCTTACCCACATCCTGCCATCGGATCGCCACATTGTGTACCGTGATTCGTCACTCCACATAACGTTTTGCCACTGTTCAATCGTGTAATGTTGACGCTCCTTACACCAAGCGAGGCGTCGTTTGGCATCTTCCTGCGTGATGCGTGGCTTATGAGCAGCCGCTCGACCGTGGAATCCAAGGTTTCTCACCTCACGCCTAACTGTCATAGTACTTGGAGTGGATCCTGATGCAGTTTGGAATTCCTATGTGATGGTCTGGATAGATGTCTGCATATTACTCTTTACGACCCTCTTCAAATGCCGGCGGTCTCTTGTCAGTCAACAGACGAGGTCGATCTGTGCTGTACATGTCCCTTCACGTTTCCACTTCACTATCACATCAGAAACAGTGGACCTAGGAATGTTTAAAAGTGTGAAAATCTCGCGTACAGACTTCTTACACAAGTGACACCCAATCACCTGACCACGTTCGAAGTCCGTGAATTCCACGGAGCGTTGCATTCTGCTGTTTCACGATGTCTAATGACTACTGAGGTCGCGGATGAGTACCAGGCAGTAAGTGGCAGCACAATGTACCTAAGATGAAAAACGTATGTTTGTGGGGGTGTCCGGATACTTCTGATCACATAGTGTAAGTGTTGAAGTATTAGTCAACTGGAAAAACATTTTGGACGATTTCTTTGAGAGAATTCTAACATCGGGATAAAAGTGAGAAGATAGCCTTCCTAACAACTTGCTAAGGCGCTGGTTTCAATGCTGAAGTTATGATCCCGTTGTTTACAGCTATTTGCCCTAAAATGTGTTGAGTTACGGACCTTCCTCTCTTTACGGCGCGAGAACTCTGCACATGCAAATTGGACGAGATGGGGATGATAAAAGAATACGTCTGCTTTCCTTGCTGAACCACTTCTCACACTTTCTCCCTTGTCGTATACAAACACGGCATCGAACCTTTTGAGACTCTTAGCAAATTACTTTTGTGCATCAGTGGTATACAGCAACCTGGCAATATTTATGTTCAGAAACAATTAATGCCATAATTCGCAACTCTTAAGGCTGGTTCACAACCGCCCGAGAACAGTAACCAAAACGGAAACGAGAATGCATATCGATCACAACATGAAGCTCGATTTTGCGCATTGTGATTTCATTTGTTTTTAACTGAACAATGATATTTTTTCACTTACCTCTAATTTAACCAACATAACACGGGTTAGCCAACGTCAAAATTCGATAGAGTAAACATTATTTAAATGCATATCCATTACATTTACGATCCCTCTAGTTTTTGCCACGCTTTCATTTGTTTATTAAATGGCATACATTATAGTTATTTATGGTTCTTTTTTTAATTTCCAACCGGTTTTGCTGTTCTTTGTAGGTTTTGCCATTCTTTTTGAGGCAATAGCCAGTTTTGAGTTGCATATACACAAACTAGATATGACCCTTTCACCAGAACAATCAACGCTCATTGGATTTGCGGGTCTGGATCTGAGATTAGCAAGCACATTTACTGCTAATTTCTTCCAGTTTCATTTTTCCAGCTTGAGACTATAGAGAGCACTAGGGGATGGTTTATGTCACGGCCGCCTAGAATAACCTCTACAGTTGAGGCAGTATTTTTAACACTAAAATGATTTGAGTCTAATTATATAATATATAAATTCAATAACAGTGAGTATATTACGTAATTTAATAATGTAGGAGCTTAATAAGTTAAAAGTTGCTAACAATGAGGTAACCTTGAGTCAATAATGAGTAAGAAAGTTTAACAGTACTACTTGTGATTCTTGGAGTAACAATAATGTAATTTTAGTGACAGTTTATAAAATAGCCAATCAACAACCAGAAAAAGCTTTAGTTAAATGAAGGTATCCTATTGGAGTAGGATTAGCCAATCAGAGACTTGAAATACAGCATTTTACAAGTTTAGACGGTTGAAATCAATTCAGTTGCCTCCAAACAGTGCTCATAACCAGACGTGTTGCTTCTAGACAGTGATCATAACCAGACGCGAGATGTGTCCTCGAGAAATTAATTACGTATTCGTGTGAGACGAAAATAGTATACTTGTTAAAAAGTGCAAGTATTAAATAAAAGCATCTCACAGCTCTCGATATCAGTGAAGTGCTATTTAATTTGTGTCAAGGATTAATAAAAAGGAGTGAATTAAAACTTAAAATCTGTGTAAGTCTACATTCTTGTCGCATCACGCCCTGCCAAGACTTCCATGTCTCTAACAATAATACTGACGCAGCCGTGGCAAACATAAATATATTGTATTTAAAGAAACAGTCAAATTACAAAGTTAATATTTTTTTAAAACTTGGGGCAAAGACCACCTGAAAATACATTTGGGGCGAAGGCTACCGAAAACTGTTTACCATACGTGCGGTTGCAACTACAAGTTCGGCTCCCCAACAGTTGAACCAGATACAACTCCTCCTGAAAGACAATACCTTCTCACAGTGAAGTGCACAATATAGATCTAATATGCCGTGCCCTGGAAGGCTTCCCATCGTTTGTGAACGCTCCCATTTGAATACATGTATTTCAACTTCTCGTTCTCCTTCTGCTTACTGTTCTCGTTGGTTGTGAACCAGCCTTTACACCAGAGGTAGTGGTCAGCATACTGACTTTAAAGGTTTCTAGCTTCGATTCCCAGGCAGTGTGGGGAATTTTTCTTCTTAAATCAGGATTAGTTCCTAAATTCATAGTCAGAAGGTATGAAATCTGAGTGAATGGTGCAACGATTGACAACCATAAATGACTGAACGAAATGCCTCAGATGACAGTTTGTGGCTCCATTTAGGAGACCGGTTTCACATACTGAGTGCGAAAAAACAATATATGCAAAATTGTAGAGTGGAAAGGCAGTACTTGGAGGATAGGAACCAGAAGCTTTATTACTGCGTCAACATTAAATCCATAAGTGTTTCCGATTGTAAAACATGTTTGGTGGCGTGTTAGATGTAAACGGAACGTAATTTGTATAGCACTAGTCACTGTCGTTAGGTGTGTGTGATGTGAAGCCTGCTGGATGGTGTCGTGTTCTTATTCAATACAGTACGGGCAATTTGAGGCAGCATTTTTAACACGAATAATTTCAATGAAATTATATAATATGTAAATTCAATAACAGCCCGCCTTGAAGCAATATGTGTGTAATAATTTATAAAAATGTATGTAACAGTCATTGCAAATGCTTATATTATTGTAAACATGTTTAATAATGTTATGTGAATGCATTAGGGAATTTAATAATGTAAGAGCTGTGAGAATAATAAGTTTAACGTTGCTAACAATGAGGTAACCTTGAGGCAATAATGAGTTTGAGAGTTTAAATGTTACTAGTCATGATTAGAGCAACGATAGTGTAAATTTAGTGACAGTTTAAAATTAGCCAATCAACAGCCAGAAAAAGTTTTAGTAAAATGCATGTATTCTATTGGACTAGGATTAGCCAATCAGAGACTTGAAATACTGAAGTTTGCCGGTTTGGACGGTTGAAATATGTTCAGTTGCCTGCAGACCTTGGTAGTAACAGGATGGAAGATGTGTTCTCTAGAGAAATATTACGTATTCGTGTGAAACGAAAATTAAGTATATACGTTAACAAAGTGCAAGTATTAAATTAAAGAATCTCACAGCTCTCGATATCAGTGAAGTGCTATTTAATTTGTTTCAAGGATTAATAAAAAGAAGTGAATTTAAACTTAAAATCTGTGTAAGCCTACATTCTTGTCGCACCACGCCCTGATTAAGAGAAACGTGTCTCTAAAACATTACTGGCGCAGCCGAGGCAAACATAAACATAAATAATATCTATAGAAGCATTTTAATAACAAAGTTAATATATTTTTTTTAAACTTGGAGCGTAACAACAAAAACATAATCTTCAAATCAGCTTCACATACGTAACAGCATATTACGTAACAAACAATACTTTCTTCAAATTCACGCCCAAAGCGTGGTGCAAATATTGCAAACTACTCCTACAACAAAACAAACAATCTTCTCAAATTGGTTCCCAAACGTGGGGCAGTAACAACTACTTCTTCAAAGTGATGGTTATTTCTCTTTGAGTACCAGACCTGAAGCATTACGTACACACCTGTCATGTGACTTGAAAATGAATACGTTTCCTAAAGTCAGATTTCGGTTATGTTCAGGCATCTACGACCCCATACCCTGATTTCAAAATGCTTAGTTTGCTACACCTTTCTACTCTATAATTGTTTTACGCACCCTGTATATGGAATCGGTCAGCACAAGGACGTGCTCTACAGTTCCGTGTGCAAGTACAATAATAACAAGAACGGAAGTCAGCCACTTAAGGCCCCTCTGGCACTCAGTGTTTTCATAGATGCAGGCAGGCACGGAAGAGACCAACGAGTCCTGATCCGAGGAACTGCAGCTTGTGCCGGGGACAGAGCGGAGGGGATGAAAACATGAATGAATCTGAGAACATGTGGAGATTGTGGTAGGCCCGTGATGTAACTGAATAGGTAGCATATTCGCGGTATTCTAATTACTTCCCATTATAATTCTTAACTGTGGCGTATTTCTTCAGGACGCAGAAATAAAATCACCTAGGATGTTATGATATGATATCTTTATTGAGTGTTGAGCTAATACAATACATTTGGGCATGATCAGCGTCGAGCCCTGGCTCCTATTACCGATCATACCCAAGCTTCCGCATTTACACGTGTTCATATCGCTAACAGTTTCTCATTTAAAGTCACTATACTGCTCCTCTCCCATTCCCATCTCCTTCCCTTACTTCCTCCGATCGTCTTTGAATCTCCACTACCAGCGGGATATGGCAACTATTAGATGCAAATTTAATACCTTAAAGAATACTTATTATATACTCCGTGCTAATCGGCCATAACAACACTTGCTCGTTCATATTAAGAAATGTACCTCTCCCTCCTAGCCCTCTCCGTGTTTACCGTCCTTTATATCTAAATCATTCACTTCACGATTTCATATAAACTATCACTTGCTTAACAATACACTTGTCTTTTCTTTGTCTAATTTGTTCCCTTCTCATGTTTCATTTCCACAACATATTCATTCTATAATCGCTCTCCCTCCCTATTCTAATATTAACTCCCCCATTATTATATTATAATCCATGTAAAATATACGAGGGCTGATCAACAAAGACTGAGACTGATTTTTTTTCACAGATGTTTATTACTCCAATTCAATGTTTACATGATCTTTTTCAAAGTAGTCCCCTCCTACTTCAATGCACTTCTTATAGCGTCTCTGCCAGTCCTTGAACACGTGCTGCAGACCATTCTTTGTCAGGTCCTTGAGAATCGCCTCACTTTTCTTGAGCACTGCTTCAGAGTTCTCAAATCGAATGCCCCTAAGCTTTGCCTTTAGTGATGGGAATAAAAAAAAGTCACAGGGTGCAAGATCGGGGCTATAAGGTGGATGTGGTACACAGGTAATGTTGAATCGAGCCAGAAACTGCATGACTTGATTTGCGACGTGAGGCCGTGCATTGTCATGATGAAGTCGCCACGCAGTCCGAGAAAGCTCAGGTCGTTTCTTTGCAATGTGCTTCCTCAGTGTAGCCAATACTGACGAGTAGTACGCTGCTGTAACAATAGTGTGAGTGGGAACTGCATGCTGGTAAATCATTCCATTACAGTCAAAAAATGTGATCATCACTTTCCCTGCAGATGGAACAACTTTTGCCTTTTTTGGTGTTGGAGAACCTGGTAATTTCCACACTGTGCTGGCTTGTTTTCCTTCAGGATCATAATGATGCAGCTATGACTCATCACCGGTGATAATCGATTTAAAAAATGCATCACCTCCATTGTCTGGTATGCGAAATGCACGTAGGGTCTACAAATTAGAGCATTACTACCAACCTACCAATACGAGAGTGCTGCCGCCTACCAACATTATCCATAAAAACCCGCTATTTTCAAATATTTATATGTTACAGATACGAAACTATCACGGAAGTTACAGGAAAAAATCAGTCTCAGTCTTTGTTGTTCAGCCCTCGTATACATTTCTCGGCGCCTATTAATTGTAAGCTTATTTTGATTTTACGCCTCGGAGCTTTGTTTCCCTCACTAGAATTAACGGATATTAAATATTGAAGCAATCCTGCGCCGGGGTATTCATCTACTATTCGTGGCTTTTTTCTCCGTTAGCACTGATGGGCCTTCTTTCATCTTTGTTCCACTTATATGCCGTCTTTAAACATCTTAGGTTATATCGGCGCCTTTCCCTTTGGAACAATTGCTCATCGGCAACGATGTTCACTCGTTTTATTTGAAGAAGTTTGTTGCTTCACGTATGGAAAGCCGATTTGAAGTAGGTTGTATTGAAGGAGTTGTATTATAGTTCAACTGTTGGGGAGCCGAACTTGAAGTAGTTGCAACCACACGTATGGTACCCGGTAGCCTTCGTCCCAAATTTAAAAATATTAACTTTGTAATTTGATTGTTTCTATAAATATTATAAATTTATGTTTGCCTCGGCTCCGTCAGTATTATTGTTACAGACATGGATGTCTTAGCAGGGTTGTGGTGCAACTGAAGAATGTAGGCTTACACAGATTTTAATTTTTACTTCACTCCTTTTATTAATGCTTGACACTATTTTAAATAACACTTCACTGATATAGAGAGCTGTGAGATTCTTTTAATTAATTACTTGCACTTTTTAACACATAAATTTATTTTTCGTCCCACACAAATACGTATTAAATCTCTCGAGGACGCATCTCGCATCCGGTTATAAACACTGTTTGCAGGCAACTGAATTGATTTCAACCGCCGAAACTTGTAAATTTCTGTATTTCAAGTCTCTGATTGGCTTTCCTAATCCAATAGAATACCTTCATTTAACTAAAGCTTTTTGTGGTTGTTGAGTGGCTATTTTTATAAACTGTCACTAAAATTACATTATTGCATCCAAGAATCACAAGTAGTATTGTTAAACTTTCAAATTCATTAAAGGTTACCTTATTGTTAGCAACCTTTAACCCATTATTCTCACAGCTCCTACATTATTAAATTACGTAATACATTCATATAACATTATTGAACATGTATACAATAGTAAACAATAATATAAACATATGACTGTAATATACACGTTTTATATATTGTTACATACAAATATTGCTTTAAGGCGGGCTGTTATTAATTTATATATTATATAATTAGATTGAAATCATTGAAGTGTTAAAAATACTGCCCAAAATCCTGGCTACAGAAAAATTCCCAACTCCAGCCGGGAATCGAACCGGGGAGCTCTAATATGGAGACTAGCATATCACCAGATCTCAGAGGCAGTCGCTGATTCTTGTTGGTGAGGCTAAATCAACAATGATTATTGGTAGCTAAGGACAAAGTATCTTATTGCTTAACTTACACTAATAGACGACAACTTGGGTATGCAAGATCATGGCTTGTTTAGCCAGTGGTGAAAAATGTGTCGTGAGGTAATGTTGTTCTTGTAGGTATGTGTGGTTGAAACAGGTTGCTTCATTCAGCATTAATGTTTAAGGTACATTGAGACATGAGCGATAACTCATATATCATTAAAATACGTTTTTGTTTATGTTAAAGCATAGAAATCGCTGAAATTTAGGGCGTTATGCCACTTTTAACATAAAGTAACTAAATTAATAAGAAAACATTTAACGTCTTAGGGTATTTACAAACTGAGTTTTCTTTCTGGACAGTTCATCTCAAATGATTATCTGTCAAGTATCACGGAAGACTGCAGAAACGTACACAAATTTCGGATCAACAGAAAATTGACTGATGATTTGCTATCTGTTTCACCATGGTCCTTAGCGTTCCATTCTATATTGGGCGTGAAAAGCTCGATAATTTTGCTCAGAGACCCCTTTATCAGGCTTGAGGTTCTTTAACGTCCCGTAAATCTACGACACGGGACCACTGGCTTTACTTCCCTTCCGAAGAAAGCCATACTAAGGATTTTTACGCCCGAAAAAATCCATCGCCCTCCACAGGTTTGAACCGGCGACCTCAAGAATGATGCAGTAATTTGTATCACAAATTACTTAAATGTAAATAATGATTGTAATATGAATATGCATTTTTATGTGACATTGATTTCAGATGTTTATTGATTGTAAATATAGTTGGGAAGTAAATTTATAATGCCTTACTGAAACTGTCAATAATAGCGCGCAATAATGCAGAGAGGGGGGTGAGCTGTTTATCATTATTGGAAACGAGGAAGTTACGTAATGTTGGCGCGTTTTATTAGCCAATTGCAGTTCAGTTATAATCTTTAGGCTATCTGGATGAAGGCGTATAAATAGGGTAGGTTAGAGGTAGCTTGCGGGCAGTTCATCAAAAATCTGTGTACACTACACGTCGTCTTCAGTCAGTCAGTTCGTCGAAAGTATTAGTTCGTCATACATCGGATATAGATTCACAAGTTACGCGCAGCAGAATTATGAAGGATCTAAAATATGGTAAAGTTAATTATACAAAAGGTTGAAGTACGTTGATTAAAAGTGATCAGTAAGAAGTTATTATAACAGTTTCAGTTTGGCGAGTATCTAGATCAATATGTAAAAGTGATAGTGAACGTGTTCGACAATAAAAATTATAAAACAAATTTCTTCATCAGTGTCCTTTTTGGATAAAAGATTCCTTTCCGTTTACACAACCCTGATCAAGACACATGTTCGACCCAAGATAAGATAATAGCTAGCCGGAGGACAGTAAACAAAACTTAAAATTCTTTCAAACACTGATATTAGGTACCACAAATTGCTAACACTAGATGGAGCTACAAACCGAACAAATGAATGACGTCACAAGATGGCTTCAACACACGTGATGTAAACAAACATTTGTAAGTAATACCGTTACAAATTGGCTACCCATACGTGGGGCAGTTACAAATTATGTAAACAAACAAAACAAAAGCAGCACAACATAAGATCTTCAAGTTCTAATAATTTACGTAAAAACATATTACGTAAGCACCAAGAATGTTACTATCGCAAGAACTAGAGGCTAGCATGGAGGACGACGTTTGAGCAGAGGCTGCTGTGTTTAGTATCAATTTGTACTTTCTACTTGGCTACAGAAGAGAAAATACATCACCCACCTCCATTTATATACTGCCGTTTACATTTTAGGTTACATCGGCGGCTTTTGCCTTTGGAACAATTGCTCACGACATGGTGTTCACTCGTTTAATGTTTGTGTTGATCACTGGGTTTTCTTTAAATTCGCACATACATTCAGACTTTTTCATACTTCCAGACACTAGGGAGAATAGGGAATAATCCCGCTAAACAAAACTTCCTACCTTCCAGCCGAGGATCGAACTCGTGACTTCGGGATTTGAAGGCTAGCATACTAACCACCAGAATACGGAGGTAGTCGCGAGAGAAAATATTATATTGTACTGTATTTGTGGTACTGTTAAGTTCATACACCTTCATTCAATACAACTCAAACCTCAGGTCACAAAAGTACTAAAGGTTAGGTGTTACGCTCCTTCAGCTTTGTCTTTCCATTCTGCTCAATTGTGGTAATACATTCTAGTTCACCTAGGGCGGCGTGCACCAACCTGGAGTAAGCTCTACTTTCGTACTAAACCGCTATTCAAGTCAAGACTCGGCGACTTCCATACGAGAGTAAGCTACTTTCGGAGAATTTTTTTCCTTTCAGATACTCCCAGATTAAATTACCGCAGAAGTAAATGTCGTAGAGCACCGTCATGTAGTATGTTACTACGAATTAAATAGAGCAGAAATATAGGTTAGAATTTACTCTTGCGACCTGGATGGAGTAACTAACCTGTCGAATGAACTAGAATACTGTATCGTATTTGGAGGAAGGTATTTTGACGTGTTCATGGATTACTTAGATTACAATGATCTCAATGAAGAAAACAGCGATTACATTGATGATCTGGGCGGAAAAAACAACGGGAATGCGATAGTGGTATGCGAGAACCATATGATACTTATACAGGGAGAGAAAGTTAAATGAACATTTCGGTATTAGGAAAGAATCTTACACGTCTTTTGAACCTACTTGGAGAACATTTCAACAAAACGCAGACATAAATTCAGCTCTAAAATCCAAATTACAATTATTGTTATGCGTCCTATGAGTGTTTCGTACCAGAATATTTCAGATGCTTGAGTCGGCATTACGATGCATTTAACGTAATGTGACAGTCTTACACTGTATTAAATGGAGATATTTAGAATTGACTTAACGGGATGTAACTTAAAAGTTTCGCGAAGTCAAACTTTTCCTTTCCGTTACGTCAAGCTTGATTTCACATGGTAATTAGAACCAATCGGTACTAGCTCAAAGTAATAAAAGAACTATCAATCAAGAGTCATTCCTATTATGTTAAGTGCATGCCAATTATTACCAGCCTTTTCATGTCACGTTAAGTAAAGTCCATCGTAATCCCGGTATTACAGGCGATCTTATAAATAAACGTTCACCACGCGTCTGCGTATATTTCACTGGGTTGTTAGAGCGCTTTTGAGGTTAAGAGCAAGGTACCTACACATATACACGAGTGTTAAGAAAATAAGACATTTCTTCTTCACTTTCACAGATTTCCCACACATTGTGTGTGGAATTGACTGCACGCTTGTTACTATTTTGTACCCATCCGTGAATATGGTGAACTTTTCCGAAATCAGAAAGGGTATTTCTCTATCAACACGCAAATGATCTGCGATGCAAAATGAAGATTAGAAACATTGTTTCCAGAATGTTAAGCTGCACTTCAGTACGTTTCTCGTAGCTGGAATTATTAAACTCGTCAATCACGACTTTCCAGCATTTCTCTTCCAGTATCTTTGACACGTTTTGGCTTTTTTGCATTACTTGGGTCTTCACTGAAAACGTTAATAGAAGTAACCTCTCGTAATCAGGAACCTAAGCTTATATTTTAAAAAAAAAAACCTAACCCTAATCTAACCTCCCGTAAATCAGAAACGTAAAAAACCAATAAACCTAATATAAAAAGTAATTAGGAACGAACGTTGCGAGTGTTGGCGCTATCTCACTGGCTTTGAAGACCAACGTAATGCAGGTTATCGCACTTTTTTACACTCGTATTGTTTAAATGGATTTTCTTTATTTCTACCAACAAACATTTATCTCTTTCGCTGACGTCTCTCCCCTTTTCCTATCGCACATAACCTTATTCATGATTGCATCAATTAAATCCCGCAAACAAAACAATACCTTCGGGAGTAATGAACTCTTACTTTCGAGTCATAACTAAAAGAGTAAATTGTAATTGAGCCCTCCGACATTACTTTCGGAGCAAATTGCTCCCGTAGTAACCTACTTCCGTAGTGGGGACTTCTTTAGTAAACGTCACTTCCGAAGCAATTTACTCCAACATGGTGCACGCTACCCCTAGAGTATCAAATGCAAATCTGCTCGATAACTTGCATCCACAGCCTCGTCAATAAAACAACTCACTTGCAATAATCGGAAGCACAATAAATTGGAGAAGATGACACTGCGACCGAGGTCCACAATATTCGTTTCAACGATTTAGCGCACGTTCCCTCCTGTTAGCTTATACTCTCTAGGAATTTGCGCTTTGCTTACTACAGTGTGAGCATTTTAAGGTAAGGCCGCAGAAAAATGCGTAGTACGCTGTACTGCAGTGACCTCGTTCTCGTGTACGCGTGATCCGTAGCCTTACCTTAAAACGCCAGCACTGTAGACGTGTAACGCGCTCTGTGCCTGCAAAAAAAGAAATAAAAATGTCCAACGAAATTAATCCCAACTTTCTGACTCCTAAGTGTCTAACACCTCTTTTAGCAACTCAGGTCTACAGAGATGCTTTAAATGATGTTCAAATGAGCCCAGAGTCACCGAACTGAGAGTTAGCCAACAAAGTGTTACGAGTTTTAACGGAAAAATCGGAATGATAACTCGTCCTAAATGAGATTCGAACTCGGGGCCACTAACCACCCTACACCATTTGTAATATAACAGATATCCACCCGAGAGTGGTGGAATGAGAGAAAACACCAGAACTTGAGCAGGTACCATTAAAGGTCTCATATACTCGAGTTATGTAACAAGCTTGTAACATTCTAGTATTAAACACTAGCGCAGCGATGGTAACGGTCTAACAGCCCTCCCAGAGCCTCAAAGGAAAAAGAAAGACAAAATAAGTGCAAATTTGTCCAAACGCATCGAACAACCACTATCACATTGCAAAGCCCACTTGCCGACTATCAAAAATTGAAACACCTAAAACTTTCCCCCAATAATGTTGTGATTACATGAAATTTAGAATGCGTAAAATGTTCAGGCAATAAATGTACAAAAATTACGTGTAAAATAAATGGGAATTCCGTTTTATAAGAGGGCAGTCCCAGAAGTACCCGACCTGAATAGCGGCTATTGTTTCAAACAAATGACTATGGTAGAAAGTACTACCCTTATAAAGCTTAAGTTTAAAGTTTGACGATGCTACGTTTAGTAATTGTTTGGCAACCATTAATAGTGAACACTCTCAGCGAATTTGTAAACATGGATATAACTGGCCATCGTTATGTGATACAATACTTTCATTTGAAAGGTCTTAGTCCAACTAATATTAAAGCTGAGCTAGATTCTACTCTGGGGGAGTCTGCCCCTTCGTTTACAACAGTAAAATATTGGGTGGCAGAGTTTAAGCGAGGCCGTACGAGCTGCCAAGACGTACATCGCAGTGGTCAACCAAATGAGGTGGACATGGCAGAAACTGGCATTGGATGACCGTCGAATGAAAGTGCGCGAGCTAGCAGACATCGTCGGCATTTCAAAAAGTTCTGTACATCGCACACTAACTGAAAATTTAGACATGAGAAAGCTGTGCGGAAGATGGTTGCCACGTTTACACACAATGGAACAAAAGCAGCGTCGTGAGGATGTTTCAGTCGAGTGTTTGGCGATGTTTCACTGCAATAAAATCGAGTTTTTGTGTCGATTCATAACCATGGATGAAACATGGGTCCATCACTTCACACCTGAGAATAAGGAACGGTCAAAACGGTGGATTGAAAGGGGAGAATGGGCGCCAAAGGAGGCAAAGACAGTTCCACATGCAGGCAAGGTCATGGCGTCAGTTTTTTGGGATGCGCGTGGGATAATTTTCATTGATTATCTTCAAAAAGGAAAAGCAATCAATGGCAAGTACTATGCGAACTTATTGCAGCGAATGATGAAATCAAGCAAAAAGGCCGCATTTAGAGAAAGAAAGTTCTGTTTCATCAAGACAATGCACACATCCATTATTGTCATGGCCAAAATCAATAAGTTAAAGTTCGAATTGCTCCCTCATGCACCCTATTCGCCAGATTTAGCCCCCTCTGATTATTTTCTGTTTCCAAAGTTGAAGAAATGGCTTGGTGGTAAAAGATTTGCCAACAATGAAAAGGTGGAGTTTGTAGTTGATGGCTATTTTGCAGAACTCGACGGTTCTCACTATAAACAGAGTATCGAAGCTATTGAACATCGCTGGGAAAAGTGTATCGAGCTGAAAGGAGACTATGTTGAGAAATAAATATGTTTTTTCCACAACATTTTTGTGTTTTCTGTTAGGTCGGGTACTTCTGGGACAGCCCTCGTAAGAATTCTTGAAGACCTGGTAGTACTGCTTCTTTCTGTCACATAAGCTGAAATTCTTACTGGTACCACAATAAACATGTACTGGAGCAAAGAACACCACTTCCTAGGCTATACACAGGCTTTTAGACCACATTTTACCCTTCATGAATTAACTGTAAACAAAAACAGTCGCAAAAATTGGAAACTTATATCCCTCAGCTATATAACGCGAATAAGGTAAACAATTTTCGTGAGGGAGTTGACTATACAATTCACGTCGTCCATTACTGAACGTTCGGGCCCATTTACAGCTGGTTACTAGAAGTCACTAGTAGTGCAATCAAAATTTAAACCCACACGCTATGCATTTTGTTGCAGCCCAGTGAAGGTGGACCATGATGGTGACACACAGATAAGCTCTGGCCTATCATAGCACTGTATACCAATTATTGCGGTACATTCAGTCCGTAATCTTAAGTTACAATATAATGCAATTGAATTTAATGCTTTGTCATATCCGCGGTGAAGATCTGTAACATTTTGAATTTGCCCACAAAGCCATAAAAAAGTCTTTATCGTAAAGTCGTAAAAAGCCGCCCACTCCCGTGCATTTTATGGGCAAACTGTAAAAGTTGGCAAGTGTGAGCCCTTCACCATATAAAGTTTGGCAGCAACCCTCCAATCAAAGTGACGTGTACAAGAGGATGACTACTGTTGCCCAAGCCATTTTCAATTACATACTGCGCAACCCCCCCCCCCCCGCAACATTTGCTTTTGTATCTATGTCCCTGGCGGAAATCTCACATTGCACCAAAGGATCACTTTGAAACGCAACTTTCGACTGCTATCAGCACTGCCAACCTCAGATACTTTGGTTAACGAGTTAAGAAAACGCTCTCCAGGGCCTAATATACACAGTTTCAAATCCGTGCGAACTTGTATATGTATGATTTCATATCTACAAATGCATCGGTTCGCCTAAAAATCTTACCTTTTTAGAATCCTTGACAATGAATTTATATTTAATGCTGTATCCATTTTAATCAAATTTGAAAGCTCGCGGCAACTGTTATTCAAACTCTCGTAAACATCAAATTACGAATGCATGCATACGAGTTGTTTCGTTCTTACGGACGGACAAAACGAAGCTTTTAGGTGCTCTGTAGTAGCAAATGCAACTGCATTATTCAAAGGCGATCTGCTAATCAGTAATAGAAAACCTCTCTCTGGCCAGCTGTTACCATTAGGCATTTTGCATTGACTGAATGATTGTTCAAGTGGTATTTCCTAACAGCTATCAGGTTATGGTCTACACTATGTGATCAAAAGTATCCGGACACCCTCACAAACATACGTTTTTCATCTTAGGTGCATTGTGCTGCCACCTACTGCCTGGTACTCATCCGCGACCTCAGTAGTCATTAGACATCGTGAAACAGCAGAATGGGACGCTCCGTGGAACTCACGGACTTCGAACGTGGTCAGGTGATTGGGTGTCATTTGTGTCAGAAGTCTGTACGCGAGATTTCTACACTCCTAAACATCCCTAAGTCCACTGTTTCTGATCTGATAGTGAAGTGGAAACGTGAAGGGACATGTAAAGGCCGACCTCGTCTGTTGACTGACAATGACCAATGAAGAGGGTCGTAAAGAGTAATAGGCAGACATCTAACCAGACCATCACACAGGAATTCCAAACTGCATCAGGATCCAGGTTCTTTTGCGTGGCACGATCACAGCGCAGACCTACATTGATATTTTAAGCACCTTCTTGCTTCCCACTTTTGAAGAGCAATTCGGGGATGGCGATTGCATTTTTCAACACGATCGAGCACCTGTTCGTACTGCACGGGCTGTGGCGGAGTGGTTACACGACAATAACATCCCTGTAATAGACTGGCCTGCACAGAGTCCTGACTTGAATCCTATAGAACACCTTTGGGATGTTTTGGAACACCGACTTCGTGCCAGGCCTCACCGACCTACATCGATACCTCTCCTCAGTTCCGCACTCCGTGAAGAATGGGCTGCCATTCCCCAAGAAACCTTCCAGCACCTGATTGAAAGTATGCCTGCGAGAGTGAACGTTGTCATCAAGGCTCAGGGTGGGCCAACACCATATTGACTGCCAGCATTACCGATGGAGGGCGCCACGAACTTGTACGTCATTTTCAGCCAGGTGTCCGGATAGTTTTGATTTAGTGTATATAGTTATTAGAGGCAACTATAAGGCAACGAATGCCATTACACTCGCCTGCGTATGAGATCCCCTCATGTCGACAGAATTGAATTTCAGTGACGAAGGAATGCCTTCAACCGGTTAAAAAGGTCTGAGTGTAAACATCAGGCAGGATAGGAAGTGCTTCAAGCGCAAGAGTAATGGCATTGGCGCCTTCTAATTGACTTGTATTTTACAGCTATAAAATGATAAATGTCCGACATGGAAGATCATTTGTTTAACATTTTTGTCTACATTTGTCTATAGAATACGATCCCGAGAGCTAGTGCGCGAAAGTGTGGATATTCCGTTATAAGAATTAAGCATGACGAGAATGTTAATACGTTTACCGTTCCTTAGAATTCCAAACCACAAATAGTTTTGACTTTTATCTTGGTTCTTTTACCTTCAACATCTTTATCACTAAAAGTTGGTGTCGGCGTCTAAAGCACACCATAAAATCTTTACTGTAATTAAAGCTTCATACTATATTAATGTCATATACATTTGATTTTTTTCCCCCGAGACAACAATTGCAGGTTTATAAGTTTCTTGACAAATATGTCGTGTCCTCTGTACACTGGAACAAATAATAGACAATAGACCTTGTGAAAGCTACTTGAAATTTAAGCTTTTCTCTCTGTCTTCCACTGTGTTTTGATGTTACCTATCAGTACTGTTTCTTAGAAGTCAGGTTGTGCTAAACAGGCCTAAGTTTAAGTGCTGTTGATATCCTTTATCCATTGTTTTCCCCAGTGTACGTTTCTGATTAGACCCTTGACTGTTGCACCTGAATGAAGCTCTCTGTGTACTGGAAAGCATTTCTTCATTGTGCCTCCTCCTGTAGAGACAAACCTAATGTAATAAGATTTATTTGTGTTTACTTTATCTACCACATACCTATAATAAGTAGAAATACTGCATTCCATCCAAAAATTTGATATACAGATTTCACTGGAATCATAAGTTTTGAGATTCCCAAATAAAAATATTAAACTTGGTATTTAAGTTTAGCGTCTTCCAAGAACATAACACAAAGGTTTTCAAGAAAATGCACCCACCCCAAACTACCCTTTACTTGGAAAACTTCAATTTTCTGGGAATAGCCTGTGAAGTCCTGTTTCTTCTGGATGACTTTTGTATAATTGGAAAATTGTAAGAGATAGATAAAATCTTACTAACATAAGATCTAGACCTCATTAAATGATCAATTTATGTCAAAAATGTTAATGGTTAACAATTTCCTACATATTCTGTTATTAGTTTGAACTTTCTTCAAGTGGTCGCTACTTGTTTTTTTCTTGGGTCATCCAAAGAGCATGGAATTTCAAGGCCATCACATAGCGATCCAGTTTTTAAAAATCTGACTATCTCTTTAGCTGACTGTATCCTCCTCATACCCAGGACTGCCCATGGGGAAAGGGGAGGGGGGAATCATGGCGCAAGTTGCACCATTAGAAACTTTTTTGGGAATACAAAAATATTGAAGTAAATTATTGGAGGTAATATGAACATATTTATTACAATTTTTAATCGAGTTCTACAATTGTTAACTTAGTTTGTATCTTTAAGTTTGTTAACCTAAACGTGCTGTATCCCCCCACAAAAAGTAATGTTAAGTACAATTCATACTGTATGGTATAATATGACGTATCAAATCATAATTTCTGGAAATATATAAAAGGAAGTATAACATAATACATACACTATGAGATCAAAAGTATTCCGACACCCCCACAAACATACGTTTTTCATCTTAGGTGCATTGTGCTGCCACCTACTGTGTGGCACTCATTATCCGCGAACCTTAGTAGTCATTAGACATCGTGAAACAGCAGAATGCAAGGCTCCGTGGAATTCACGGACTTCGAACGTGGTCAGGTGATTGGGAAACATCCCTAGGTCCATTGTTTCTGGTGTGATAGTGAAGTGGAAACGTGAAGGGACATGTACAGCACAAAAGCGTACAGGTCGACCTCGTCTGTTGACTGACAGAGTCCGCCGATATTTGAAGAGGGTCGTAAAGAGTAATAGGCAGACATTTTTCCAGAACATCACGCAGGAATTCCAAACTGCATCAGGATCCACTCCAAGTACTATGACAGTTTGGCGTGAGGTGAGAAACCTTGGATTCCACGGTCGAGCGGCTGCTCATAAGTCACACATCACGCACGAAAATGCCAAACGACGACTCGCTTGGTGTAAGGAGCGTCAACATTACACGAATGAACAGTATCAAAACGTTGTGTAGTGACGAATCACGGTACACAATGTGGCGATCAGATGGCAGGGTGTGGGTATGGTGAATGCCCGTTGAACGGCATCTGCCAGCGTGTGTAGTGCCAAAAGAAATTCGGAGGTGGTGGTGTTTGGTGTGGTCGTGTTTTTCCTGGAGGGGGCTTGCACCCCTTGTTGTTTTGCGTGGCACGATCACAGCGCAGACCTACAATGATATTTTAAGCACCTTCTTGCTTCCCACTGTTGAAGAGCAATTCGGGGATGGCGATTGCATCTTTCAATACGATCGAGCACCTGTTCATACTGCACGGGCTGTGGCGGAGTGGTTACACGACAATAACATCCCTGTAATGGACTAGCCTGCACAGAGTCCTGACTTGAATCCTATAGAACACCTTTGGTATGTTTGGAATGCCGACTTCGTACCAGGCCTCACGTACCTACATTGATACCTCTCCTCAGTTCCCCACTCCATGAAGAATGGGCTGCCATTTCCCAAGAAACCTTCCAACACCTGATTGAAAGTATGCCTGCGAGAGTGAACGCTGTCATCAAAGATAAAGGTGGGCCAACACCATATTGACTTCCAGCATTACCAATGGAGGGCACCACAAACTTGTACGTCATTTTCAGCCAGGTGTCCAAATACTTTTGATCACGTAGTGTAGGTAGTAGTTGTTAGGAACATATAACATGATTACACTCACTGTATTAGTCTATTTAGATAGATACAATAGGATACATTGAAATACCAAGTAATAAAATAAACAACATGCCAAATATTTTTGTTTATAATTTTTGGTGTAAGCATTACAACTTGTTTTATTGATTTTAGCTTTCCAATTACTTGTTTAAGCTTTTATTGTGTACTGGTAGCACAATAGCTACTACAGTACCATAACACATCCATTTGTAAAGCTTTCCAGCAACAAAGAAAAGGAACTAAATAGTTCAAATTGAGCTCTCAGAAAAATCGGGGGGAGGATGATTGCTTTGGGCACCCCTGGTTATACCTACAACAAAATGTGTAATGAAGTTTTGTCTCAACAAAGAGTAGAGAGAAGAAAAAAATTTTGTGATGATAATTTGTAGAGGAGTGAGTAGATAAAATCATGTGAGTACAACACATTGGTGTTTTTAATTTAATATCTTTCAATCAGACAGATTACAAATGGCATTGAATGAAAGTATGAAATTCACTTTTAAATAACCTGAAGAAAAGCACCAAATAAAAATGTAAACTACGTAGCTTAACCTAAGTGTTTGGTTCCAAACCCGCAGCACGAAAGGCAATGAAAGTTACCCTTATACCATCACAGAGGCTTGAACCTGTCTTATAGATTGAAATTAAAGACACAGTTCTGTTCTAAAGTTGTAACAGAAAAGCTTGTATTTGTTCCAGAAAAGAAACTATGTTATCTTAATGTTTTTTTTTCTATGAATAATGTGATTGATTGTTTTCTTTGCAATATAATATAATGCATACAATTTTGTTCAAATGAATGCTTCTTACTTAATTGTTTGAAAAGATCTTAATCAAGAAAACTATAATAGCTGATCTAAATGTTCCAACAGATCAATCAAATGTCAAATCTTATTGAGCATTTGTTCCTACTCAACTGTATTTCAGGCCTAAAAATGTTGGAATTTTATTGAACACAGGGAAGAGTGGGCAGCCAGATTTTTACATCCTCGATATCACTTAAAGCAGTTAATATGCTTCTATAAGCATGGCATTGCAAAGAATAGGTGAGATGGGCAACGATCCAGGGCCTAATGTCTGTTAGATTGAAAATGGAAAATAAGCTAAGAAATGTAGTCTGCCAAATGAGTAGGAATGGGACGGCATGTAAGCCTCTTGTCACTTAAATCTTTAAAGCAAGTATATAAGTGCTTGTACTGTGCCTTTTAAGGCAAATATGTAAATACTTGTATTGTGTCTGCTCTCATTTGTTTGTTTTGCCATGGATAGATACTCCATCATAAACTTACAATGGGGGTGAGGGGGGCATGAACCTAATTTTTGCAGCGTTCTGCATTTATGTTGCCATCGCCATGCCTATGCCATTAAATGTGTTAAATATAGGAAATTATGCTTTCACAGCCAGTGCCAATCCTACGAATGTAGCTGGAAAACTTGTAGGCCATGGATGACAGATGAACCAAATTCTTCCCAATAATGGGCATATTTCATCGAGTCATCTCTGATGAAGCCAGATGCAGCATCACACAAAATACCACAAAAAATTGGTACATTTCATCACCCACAGCCTTTAATTGCCTTCAGCAACTACATTCTACTGGTTCTTGTTAAATGCTTGAAGCAGTGATGCATTAACTTTGGCACTGCTCAAATCTTATTGGCTTACTCGATCTATTTTAGACTTTACATCAATTATACACTTCGGTTAAAGGGTTTCAAATTATACAAAATGAATCTTTCTTCACAAAGTAGACAAAAATTGTAGTTCTAAGGTTTGTTAAATAAGCCAGGATGATAAGTAAATGCAATACAGAATGTTTTCAAGTAGGTATAATGGAAATGCAGATGTGCCACACACTTAAACTTAATATGCGATGGAATTAGCAAAAAATGTTGCATTTAGGGAAAAACTTTGACAAAACATTCATTACCTAAGTTTGGTACTAAACTCTAATTCATTAATTGCAATCAATAAAAAAATATGATGGATGCATAAAACTGTTATAAAATTAATTTTTCACTGTAATTTCTGGAATGGACACACTTATTATACATCAAATATTGTCCAAATAAACACCAGGAACATCCACAGAATTTTAAATGTCCCATTTTTTTCTCTTCATAGTTTAAACAGCATTTTCTAATGCACATTACAATGCAATGATATCCAAAAGCTTTCCTGAGACGTTTTCATCACTGTAATTAATTGACAGGGTAACCTTTAGTCCATTTTATAGGCTATGTCCAAATGTAAACATAATTTTTTATGCTTCATTTTGAAGCATTCATCTATTTGTTTGTCTTCACTGTGCATACATAACATGTTAATGATAGTAAATCCAAAGGAATGCCTATATTGACATCAACAATAAGCACAATGAAAATTGTATACAGGTTCAGACACTTTGACAATACAGTAAATTTGAAGCCTGAGCAACAATGTAATAAGTAAACGAATTATGTACTGTAATCGATATTATGAGAAGCTTTGGCTTTTTATATAATATAATTGTACAACATTGCTACAGTTACAAACTATAATTTTATTACTTTCATTCAAACTTTTCTTCATTCTTCCCAATAACATTCATTGATCATAAAATGAGAAACAACCAAAACACTACAGTAAAAGCTAGGAGCACTCAGTCAAATACTGGATAATTAACAATTTAAAATCAATCCCTTGAGGTGTTCGAATTTCGAGTTCTGAGGTAACATTGATAACGTACAGATTGACAAGAGATATCAGCGATCTTCAGTACGAAATGCAATCCCAATCAAAATAAATCACAACTTACCTCTGAATTTCCAATATCACGTCTAATGAAAATAAGCGTGTGATCTCAAATAAGTGATGCTTCTTTGATGAATTAATGCAAATCCCATATAAGGTATACAGCAACGAATACAAAGAAAATGAGTACTGAAATCACTTTAAAACTCTGGATGTTTACATACTTGACTTGGGTTCACGCTATTCCAACACTTTCACATTGTTTGTCCGTAATTGTCACGTAACTTCAATCACAGTTTTATTATTCCATTTCACTTAAACAACACCCAGCCTCTTTTCGTTAAACCCGAGGAAGCCACTATCCCCCAAACTGTTAATAGCCCAATGGAGTGCGATGCGACGGGTGACGAACTCTCAGTCAGAATCCATATACAGCGCGACACATAGCGGTCGATAACTGAACTAACCAGACACGACAGGAACAAATAAAACCACACGACGTATTCAATGCAACCAACCGTATTACGTCGTTATTTACCGCTCTAAACATAACTTGACCATCTTGTTTTGACTTACACATTTAAATTACCACTATTGTGTAGTCATAATATTTAAAAGTGCCAAACACTGTGAGATATGTTTGTTATATACTAAGTTAAACAACTTGAATAGAAAAGACATTTGCTTAGGTTCATGTCATTTCTATATATATCATGTCATTATTATATATATTTCCGGTTTTACAATCTACAAACATTTTTCCGGCACCCAAGACTAATTTTTAGCATCTTATCACTTTTCTCCATTCTTGACTATTGGAACATAAATTGTCCTAAATTTCCCAATCCATCATTGCCCCTCCAATTCTTGAATCCACATGCAATGCGGTCTTCCCTTTCTCCTCCTTCCTGGTGGCGTCCACTCCATTATTCTTTCATCTTCCATTCTTAAAGAATGCCCATACAATTCTAATTGTTTCTGTTGAATAAAATCTAAAATTGGATTTTGAACATTCATATTTTCTTTTATAATCTCATTTCTCACCAAATAATTCATTTCTGTTGCCAATAATTTTCTTTTTAACTGATAGTTCAGTTTCAACACGTTGGAGCCATAGGTTTTACTTTTAACTACTGTTTTACAAATTGTAGTTTAAGTCTCTTTTTAGACCTGTTTATCTCATAATATACCATTCAAAGTAGATATAACATACTTTCCTGAGTTTATCTTTGATCTTCTTTCCTTTTCTTGTTTCCCGTTTTGTGTAATCTTTACTCCCAGATATTTATATTCCCCTGTGTGTTTAATTATCCTCTTTCATCTTCCTGTACCAAATCTTGATGAACATCTCCAATGGCCATATATTTGGATTTATCCATATTTATTTTTAGACCCCATTTGTTGTATTCTTGAATCAATTTCCTTGTAAGATATTCTGTCTTCATATTCTTGGGCCAGAATTAACTGATCTTCTGCAAATTTCAGGCAGTGTATTGTTGAGCCATCTATTGGAATTCCGATATTTTCACACTTATTTTTCCAACCTTCTATAGCTTTTACTTCATCTCACTTCTAAAGTCACTAATAAAAGAAGCCAGTAAATCCATGAATAATGAAGTCAAAGGCTCCTCTATTGCAATTAAAGTAAAAGCTATAGAAACTGTATGTAAAAATAAACCCTAAAAACTATATTATAATGAACTATACACCTTTGCAATGTTATTATTTGTCTTCAAAATCCCCAAACATGCAACATTAGTAAAATTGTATTAAATGCAATTGACATTTCAATGATTTAAGTTATAAAATAGTGAAATTTTGGAAAATGTAATACTCTTAGCAAATTATTTCATATGACAGAGCACTTTACTCTCTTTCTCCCACTAAAGGCATGTCAACCCTTTGCAGCCCAAGGTCAACCCTCAACCTCTACTAAGATCCACACAGGACATCTTGGGCTCAACACCTTTACGCAGTTCGCAAGAATGCTATAAAGATAAACCCCCAATTACAAATATCTCACAATCAGCATGAGAAAAGTTCTTTGCTGTTAACATATGCTGAACCTCGGTCGCACTTTCCACAGACTTTACACACTAATTTCCATAGTCTCGTTGCCTGATTAACAAAACTACACCTCTGGCCTGAAGGTGCTCAAGAACGTTGTGAGTACATGTCCAAAATTGAAGTTGTGTTCCTTTAAGTAATTAAATACTTACTAGGTCTCATAAACACATTAAATTACAACTGGAATAATATACACTTGAAAGTTCAAATTGGAATTTAGCTGCAAAACTGTTACTTATATATAATTTATTTAAAATACATACTAGTTTGGGCTTCTTTAATTGAAATGCAAATAAAAATTATTTTTATTCATAGATAGAATTTAAGCTCATACAACAAACACTATTCTTAAGCCATTTATTTTTACTTCGCATGCTACATACACATCAGCTATTATTAATTTATCGTCATATCAAGAATAAAATGCTTCATTTTCCAATAAATATAGGCCTTCATCAAACCATGAGATACTGCACTTTTGTTTTTGCACTGGAATATCCGAGATATTTACAGCTTTTTTTCACCTATTCAATGAAATGTTCTTTAATGAATTAAAAATTGCATATCTTTCATTTCTTCAATGAAGCTATTTTACACTGGGCCCCAACATTTATATTCTCCTTTAATATATGAGCATCAATAGGCTATGTATATTGCCCAACATATCTAAAACAACAATATAACTCTCTTTAAACATGCTATTTTATTCTTGGTACCTGGCCTTCAGGATTTGAGGCCAAATTTGGCCGAGTATTAATTTCTCTTACATAATCTTTGAATCTGTTTTCTGATTAGTTACAATCTGGTAGAGCTTATTTCTGAAACAAGCAACTTTTGACAACTATAAAAAATAGTTTATTATATTTAACTGCAAAGAATTGTTGGCCCTTTAAATAGTTGATGTTTCCTTTCAGATATTTGCATTTGTATGTTAGGTATATCATTAGCTTTTTACTTTCTCTACTACATATAATAAGTAGGGGAAGTATTGCATTCCACCTAGAAATTTGATACGAGATTTCCCCGGAAATACATGTTTTGAGGTGCCCTGAAACCAAATAAAGCATTTTGAAACATGTGTGTGTGTGTCTGTCAGTCTGTGAACAGCATAGCTCAAAAAAACAAAAAGTCCAATAAATACCAAACTTGGTATTTGAGTTTAGTATCTTCCAGGAATGCGACATGAAGATTTTCAAGAAAATCTTCCCACCTCAGACTACCCTTTAGATGGAACATTTTACGAAAATGTTTATTTTCTCAAAAATGGCTGTAACGATTTTGATTAAAATATCATATGTTTAAGATATTTTTGTGGCAAATGAAATGTATATCTTGAATTTTCTCAGAATGTCCACAAAAGTCCTCTTCATTCTGAATGACCTTCGCATAACTGGTAAACCGTAAGAGATAGACAAAATTTTACTAGACAAAAAATATAGATCTTGTTAAAACACACAATTCCTCAAGAGAAAGTTAACTTTTGGGCATTTCAACATTTTCCTTTTATGCCAATGAGTCATTCCATGGTAACAAAATTATAATATTAGAACCACATAACAAAAAACAACAACAAATCAACACTTTTATTGCATGCTTGACTTGACTGTGGCCATTATATTTGACTAGAAAGGAAAAAATCTACAAATTAGTGAAGTTTTATTTCCTATATCTATAATGCATAAACATAAAAAAATATTCAGTAAGTCACATTATGGTTTAAGGACAAAGCATTTACACTTTACTGTTAAATATAATATTTTTCTCTGCTATGTAGGTAGCTCAAGTTTGTAACAGCATTATACATTTTCTGCAAGAAGAATTAAAGAACTCCTTCATGTCAGAATACAATTTGAGAAAGTACTATTTGGAGTAGCTTGCATTATATCTTTGGTAGTTATAAAATTAGGTGTATTTTATTTTATTTTATTTTATTTAACACTTGATGATGCCTGATGATAAACAACTACATCAAGTGGTCCCTTTCCAAGCAGGGAGCTAATTATAGAATAATGAAACAAAAGTTACCATAGAGGTACTTCATTTTTACACTATTATATCTCCTATTATCTGAATGACTCATAGGATCATTTGTGATTCATTAGCATATGTACTGTATATCCCATTCTTCTTGAAAATATTGCTATTGGAAAGCAATCAGATTTTACATTGGCAATTAATACAATATTCTGCAATCCTTTTAACATCTCCAAGTAGGTATACAAATATAACTTCAGAGCAGTATTGTTAGAGAGATAGGTTACTTTTCACAATCACATGGTCCTTTGCTTCAGGATTATTAAAATGTTGCAGTTATTAGTGAAGTACCTACTCCTAATTAGATCAACACTTTCTTTCAGCATATTATAAAGCACAATGACAAACATTATTCAAAGTTGTCTGGAGAATTTATGATATTTCAATATGCAATAAGTATGCATTTAACTGTCATCTCTTCTAGATATTAATAAAGATTATCCATTTGTAAGCCCATTACTGATGAAGATATAGGAGTGCCTACTTCAGCATTATTAATGCAGTAATTATACCCTCAGTCAAAAGTTCATTTATGTCAGAAATGATGCTTCTATGATTAGAAACAAAAATGTATTGTTATTCAAAATATTAAAATAAATCAAAAGCACCTTTACAGATAGGTTAATCAAAATATTATTCTATGTCTCATTCCTTATCTCACATGAAACCAATTTATGCAAAGCAATTATAGGTATTTTATTTTAGAAATCAAGAAAATCATGTTATAATTTGTAACATTTATTGCATTTTGATACTTAACACACTCCATTCAAATGGCATTCAAAATGTCAATTGACATTCAAATGCCAATATACTTCCTAATTTACAACACAACTTCCAAGTTTACTTTGACAAAAGGGATATTTACATAGACTAACAACAAACTTAACTTACTATCAAAAGGAAACTTGTTATAAGTGTGTCGAAATATTCTATACCTTACCAGACTGTCAGACTATTAACTGCTCTTAAAAAATCCTATCTATATAAAACAGGCCCATTACTGTGTACAAGAATTTCTTGATAGTTGGGATAATTCTTGATAATACCTAAATTCAGAATCTTGTATTGGCTTAATATGTGCATATAATGTGCTCATGTTAAGATGAATTATATGTACCTGCATGATGTAAACCATATATCTGATATAACATTAATTTGTATTGAATGAGCTATAACTATGGTGATGGATGAACATTTTGTCTGCATAATATTTCTGATTTGAATGATTGGTGATGGTTTTTCTATGAGGACCAAAAGAAAAGAAACAGCTAGTAATATAATTGGTGAAGGTTGTTTGATCTATGATGTGTTCAGTATCCCAGATCTCAGTTCACTGTGGGATCACATGAACAAAGCAAACAAGTTTCAGTATTTTGTCAAGAATGATTTTGCTTTTGCTAACAGCTTTGGTTGTCCAAAAGTATGAAATAGGTATTCCATTACTTTTTTTCTGCTAATTCAAAGAAGAAATTTTCTTTCATAATTGGATATCAGGTATTAACTTAATCTTAAAATATAAAAGAAAAAACTCATTATTTGCACTAAAAATATCATACAGTAGAGAAATGTTTGGGTATTCCCTGTCATCAAATGACTGCAGTGAATCCCAGAAAAAATGCTAATTGTGAATACTTACACTAGGCAATGAACAGCAAGGAGTTGCATTCCTACTAATTTTCCTTTCATTTAAACCTTAATGGCATCATAAGCTTTACTCCCATTCCCACAGTCCTAAAATTCTGCCATTCATGATTTATCTACATTAAATCCTAGTCATCTTGATTTTCATTCAAAAACATTAATGAATGTTTGACAGTTAATGTTGCATTAAATAGCAGCATAAGAACATTCATTGGAATTTTAAAAACCATAATAATAATAATAACAACAATAACAATGGTTTTATTGTCACATAGTGTTCACAGAGTGAGCTCCTTGAAGGTTAATCCTAAAATACTACAATCTAATCAAGTAGGCACGCTGAATGTATAGAAAATTTATAAGAAGTAGGTATTCAATATGGATCATAGAAAATGACAAAAATAATAATAGAAATAAATAATCACAAAAGTTTAAGATTGATGTAACAATTTTCAGGTATGCCTATTTTTAATATCTTCTTATTAATTTATCTCATTCTAATGTTCACATACAGTTTACAGCATGTTTATATTATCTATACCTAGTTCAGATATATTTCATACAGCATTATCTTCCAAATATTCTTTTACTGGAGAGTAGAATTTGTTTACAAGTAGGTATTTTATGTTTTTCTTAAAAACATTTGGATCTTTAATGTCTCTTACCGATTGGGGTAGTATATTTGAAATCTTTCTACACAACTGTAGGCTGCCAGACAATACCAATTCAATGTAATTCTTATTGTATAGTTTTATACCCATTGAGGATTTATTTATAGTTAATGCTAGCCTATTGGAAATTAATTTTTTTCCGAGTATTACATTGATGTTTTATATATTTAATTCCAAAATGTGCGTTGATGGTAAAGTCTATTTCAAATTCCTTAAACAATGGTTTGCATGATTATTAGAAGTGGGCTTTCACCATAATCCGAATTAATATCTTTTTTGGATCATGATGCATATAGTTCACTCTATTCGTCGGAGGTTGATGCTTTTCAGTTTGGCATTCACTCCTACCCCCTGATGCTAAAAATTTTACAAACAGTTCTAGCGAAGAACCCCTAATAGGTATAATTACATAACATAAATTTATAACGAAGTTTACGACATAATTAACATTGGAAATTTTGTATTGTTGCATGAATGCATTTTTGACACTTAACTCCATGAATTTTCACACGCGCATCTAATTAGACAATTAGTTCGATTACTTGCCCAGATTATTGAGCATTTTTGGATTCGTACTAATGTTTTGAATTTGTTTGTATTGCTAGTTTGCCGAGAACTGTAATTTATTGTTCCCTAACTTGAGGAATTAGTATATTATGACAACTGTAACTTAATGATAATTTATTGGTTTTCAATATTTGAGCTACTACTTTTTTGTTTTGTTTAGCATTTTGTTGTTTTTATTTTTTTAACTTTATGCCCAATTCAGTATTGCCAACTGTGTATGGGAACTTACTGTCAGTGAGTGCATTATATTGTAGGAAAAAATAGATGCATACCCTGAATTATATAAACAGAAATCATTATTTCGATGTGTTTATATTGATTTTCTTAGATGTGCTACATCTTACTATAAATTTATCCTTAATTTTTCCGCACGTTCCTCTGCATTGCGTCGATGAGGTTTGTGTATGTGTCTTGTCTCAAAGGCTCAGTAACTGGGCAGCTGAAGGCAGTAAGTGAGACGACATACTTCAAGGCGAGTTTAGTTTGACCGCTCCCTCCATGTTAACCTGAGGAACGTATGGACAGTGTAGATTATTATGTCTCTTGAGACTAGGTCTAATTCAGCTCTTTTTAAAAGAGCAGAACAGTTAAGACGTTGGGAAGAATCGGAAACTAATCGTGAAACTCCAGTGCCTAAAAACAAGAACAGAAAAATCCAATTTTCCGCAGGATGTGTTTTTCTAGCAGCATGTGCAGCAGGCGACAAGGAAGAGGTTTTACGGCTGATCCAAATGGGGGCTGACATCGATACAGCAAATGTTGACGGCTTGACAGCCCTTCACCAGGTAACAATGACAGTTCATTGAGTGTTTACGTTATTCAGTTATCTGTGTGCTTCCCGGTGTCCACAAGCAGCATAAAATTATATGCTCAAATTTGACGGCTACAGAAGTGGGACGGATTATTTAGTACAAGATGGCCGTCAGTTTTCACTCAGCTGTCTATTTCATTCAGTTTGTTTCAAGAAATTTAACGAAAAGTATTGCGAGAAACTTATTAAAAGACAAACGGTTGAGAATTAGGCGCCTAGACACTGTTGGAACTCCAGTACTTCTAAATAAGAAAGTGTTACGGAAATTTGACAGTTACATTTAAGCTAGCTTGTTTCCCAAATAAATATTTTAACACTTGTTTAGCAAGCAGTTGAGAGATTTTACGAAGTTGTTTATGGAAGTGTTAAGGGTGAAAGTTGGTAAATACAAGTGCAACTTAGCCTTATGCTTATGCATACTTAAAATCTTTTGAGTTCTGCTGAAACGTATTACTGTAAAAAGTAAAACTTTCCATTGATTACACAAATTTAATGTTTTTTTTCGCCGTTTTTTTGGTTATGAATACAATAAAAGTAGCAAGTGAAAGAATGCCGAAAATCGTGATGAATCGGGAAATTAAATACTGTAATGCGTATTTGAGCAACAGAATTCTGATTAAAAAAAAGAGTGGTAGGTTTTTCCAAAATTCTGATTACCAGAATTTCCAAGGAGGATGCAATGCCCGAGCCCCTTTAATGAGCACAATGCATCTTTCTGCATTAGAAATTATATAATCATTATAATAATAATTTTTACACAAATTGAAGTGGGTTTAACAGGAACATCTGGCTCTGTGTCCAAGATTTTAGTTTAATTTTAGCCAAGAAAGAAGGCATTTGATTGTGCTTAAAACGACACTCCCATGTTATTTTCAGATTAAAACTCCTGCAGACAGTTATAGCTAACTGGAGATGCTGATAGGACTGAAAGTAGCTAGCATTGTTAAACATAATAGTTATTTGGAACATCTGTGTGCAAGCAAATGACTAATGCCTGTAAGTGCAGCCTGCATGTCACTTGCTTTAAAACACATCAGCTTAAATTGTATATGTGCTATAGTACTTAAAATGTATTAAAAAGTAATACCATAGGAGTTGGTTTAGGATGAGATGTCTCCTTGAGACCTAGTGCCCACCCCTTTTAGGTGCCTTACTTTTATAGCAGAATTAGGTCGTAATGACAACAAACATCACCTTCTTATCACTACTGCACATGTGTGATGGAAACTGCCAACTTAAATGAGAATCGAAATCTGTCGGTTGGCGATATTTTCCTTCTTATTCTTCATTTTCACTTCCTGCTGATATGAAGTAATGCGAATACACCATACTGTCGATAGTACATAGGTAACAGCAAATTCAGAAACCTTACTAATTAACATAAGTGTATATTTAAAAAAAACTGACATTCTGCTCTTAGTGTATCCCCCACAGCGATGAAAATGATGTATTATATGTCCAACAGATGTCACTCTGTCATATGCTAGCTCAAACGCAATGCTGGCAACATATGAATAACTAATGCCGCCAGAGCCGGTAAGATATTCAGCCTCAAGCCGTAGCCGAGAGATTGAGGGCCCTCAGCCTCAAAGCGTAGCCGAGGGATGTTTTTTAGAAGGAGAAGAGTGTAGCAAGTTGCGTGAAGCGACGACAGGGCGTAGCCGAGGGATCTGCGTGTCTAAAACTTCAATGATTCACGTTCGCAGAAACAGCAGCACATCGCATATTTAGCAGATTTCACTTTTTATTTAGGTTGGCATTCCCATTTTGCATGTGCTTGAGTGCAAAAATGGCTACGTTTGTTGTGTTCATAACACGATTTTCCTATAAAAGTAAAACACCTAATAGGGGCGTGCAGGTGGGAACCAGACATTGGAGAGATCACATCCATTTCTAAACTCACTCTTAAGGTAATTTATTCACTTTCCTTAAGATTTTATAAGCATTTTCAACAGGGATACACTAAGAGCAGATTTGCCAAAAAAAAACTTAACCTAACCCTTCGTGAATTCAGAAACGTAAGCTTATTTAAATAGTGAATCATTCACATTGTTAAGAAACTCACTCGAGCGGAGCTAATGTGATAAACATAGAACATTGTTAGCGTGTTTTGGTGTAAGCACTGCTTGGTAATTAACATGAGCCTATTTAAAAAAACAACCTAAGGCTAACCTGTGAATTCAGGAACCTAAGTTTATTTAAATAGTGAATCATTTCACATTGTTAAGAAACACACTCAAGCAGAGCTTATATGATAAACATAAAACATTGTTAGCGTGCTTTGACATGACCACTGGTTGGTAATTAACATAACTTTTATATATATATATACAGGGTGAGCCAAAAGACTCCGAACTGCCTGCGCTGTGTTTTTCCTGTCTGCGTCCTCTGCGCTCGTTGCCGTCTGCCGCTATCATAGAAAGGCGTGGATGAAATCATACAACATTTTTAGAACTACCTTTAAAGGCTTTACTTACCAACTTTATGAAAGGAAATGCTGAAACTAGCCACTGTCGTCCATACATTTTTGGCACCTCTTTAGGAAACTGTCATGGAATTTTTGGGGGGAATTTTCCAAATGATGACCAATGTCATCTAATGTTTCTTTGGTAAGAACCGAATGCGTCTTTTAGATTTCTTAGCCTGAACACTTCCTGTGGCCTGAAATATACTGTAAAGTTTATGGATTGTTGTACGGCCTGGAACTTTTACACCTGGAAATCTTTCTGCAAATCATACTTTCACTTGGCGAGCTGACCGAGTTAACACATACAAATTAAAAATAAATACACGCTGTGCAGTAGAAAACATATACTGAGCCATGGTATACTTTGGGACTAAATACAGGACAAAATAATAAATAACTCGTAATAACTGAACTACATCACATCACCGTCAACTCAAAACTGCACTTCTCACTGCACAGTAAAACTACAACAGTGTGACTTTGTTTATATCAGCAGTGCGTTATGTTTTTATCATATTTCCACACGCCCATTGGAAAAACACAGAGCAGCCAGTAATATTGTTCATAAAATACCCCTCCAGGGTAACTTAAAACATAAGTGTATAAGACAAACCCACACACCCTGGAAGAATTAAAACAAAATATCTGCCAGGAAATTGCCAGCATTTCTCAACGTGAACTACGGCGAGTGATGGATAGTTTCCTAAAGAGGTGCCAAAAATGTATGGACAATGACAGTGGCCAGTTTCAGCATCTCCTTGCGTAAAGTTGGTAAGTAAAGCCTTTAAAAGTAGTTTTAAAAATGCTGTATGGTTTCATCTGCGCCTTTCTATGATAGTGGGAGATGGCAATGAGTGCTGAGGATGCAGACAGGAAAAACACAGCACAGGCGGTTCGGGGTCTTTTGGCTTAGTCTGTGTGTATGTATATATATATATATATAAACCTAACCTAAGGCTAATCTTTCGTGAATTCAGAAACTAAGCTTATTTAAATAGTGAATTATTGACGTCGTTAAGAAACTTGTGCTCGCTCCACTCGTGTTAGTGCTGGCAGCATTTTGTTTGCACATTGGGTAACCACATGCAGCTAGAGGGCAACATCAGTGACATTTGTAGAAGTAAGACGCTGTTTTGCTATAGCACATAGATAAAATTACCCAAACACTTCATATGAGATTGCTATAGTAGCCATAGGTTTTGCTGAAGAATGTTACTTAACCTACAATATTAGTTTCCATATTATGCACTGAAGTGCACATTGCAACAATTGTCAAGAGGTTTACTTTGTAGATAGAGTATTGCTAGTGCAGTTTTTTGGTAATACTACTGTTCTTACCTTCTGGTTAATTTGGTAAAAAATCGTAATTTAGGGAAAGAAAATGCATATAATAGTGGCTTTAAGAGGAGATTTGAATACTTAAGAAAGCTGTAACCCATCCACCTGTCCATTTTAAGTCATGTTCATAAACAATAAAATAATTAGTTGATATATCGTGTTGTCAACAAATTGCTGCACTTTGCTAATACTGTGCATGTGGCATGGAAGAGAAATTGAGGTAGCTCAAAAATTTGATTATTTAGGAATACAACTAAACAGCACTGGAGGGTGGAGCGAATAAAAGAGAATAGTATTAGCGAAAGGAAAAATGGCAATGAAAGCCATTAAAACTTGTATAGATAAATTACCAGAAATGCAATTAAAATGGTTAAAGAGAATTTATACTACTGTAATGGAAGCAAAAATGTTATAAGGAGCAGAGATTTGGGGCTTGCAAGAAGGGTGGGTAAATACAGACATGATCCACAGGAGCTTTTGTAAACAAATATTGGGCTTACCAAGATCATCACCCAACAGAGTAGCTCAAACCAAATTAGGGAGAATGGGAATTAAAGGAAAAATTGTGGAAAGTGTGCTAAAATATTGGATTAGAATTACAAATTTTGATGATCAGAGTATTTTACATCAGTGTTTGATAGTGCAGGAAAGACTTAATTATAGAGTCTTGGCTAGGTAAGATAAAGGAATTTAAAATAAAGAGAGTTGAGGGTTGCTACACTACATCACTAAAATATTCTTACTTGGACGCGTTTCGGGAGACGGTTTGTTCCCATCATCAGCATGTTCTCAACTGATGTTTCAGGTCATCGTCTGGGGGATGTGTGTGGCTAGTGGTGTTCTCGGGTGCTGGGCTGATGAACCTCCAAAGGCTACTAGGTGGCGACAGTTCGAAATTCATTAGGTGATTCCTGTGTTTGACAATATGTATTTTTTCCCAGATGTCCAATTCATTGCTGCTGTTGATCGGTTTTAAGAGTTTTATGTTCGGAGTGATATCATGGTTTGAAGACAGAAGACTGCTGATTTATCTGGCTGCTTTTGGTAAATGCATCTCATATGCTCTTTAAGTCTTATTTCAAGATTTCTTTTGGTTCTTCCTATGTATACTAGGTTACATTCATTACAATCAATTTGATATATACCATCTGATTTATCGTTGGGGATAGGATCTTTTGTTCTGTTGCATAGTAGTTTCTGTATATTGTGGTTATTCTGTGGAGACAGGGTGATGTTTCACAGAAACTACTATGCAACAGAACAAAAGATCCTATCCCCAACGATAAATCAGATGGTATATATCAAATTGATTGTAATGAATGTAACCTAGTATACATAGGAAGAACCAAAAGAAATCTTGAAATAAGACTTAAAGAGCATATGAGATGCATTTACCAAAAGCAGCCAGATAAATCAGGAGTAGCACATCATTTCTGGTCTTCAAACCATGATATCACTCCGAACATAAAACTCTTAAAACCGATCAACAGCAGCAATGAATTGGACATCTGGGAAAAAATGCATATTGTCAAACACAGAAATCGCCTAATGAATTTCGAACTGCCGCCACCCAGCAGCCTTTGGAGGTTCATCAGCCCAGCACCAGAGAACACCACTAGCCACACACATCCCCCAGACGATGACCTGAAACATCAGTTGAGAACATGCTGATGATGGGAACAAACCGTCTCCCGAAACGCGTCCAAGTAAGAATATTTTAGTGATGTAGTGTAGCAACCCTCAACTCTCTTTATTTTAAATTATGACACATCACTGTTACTAACTTCTAAATCTTCAAAATTAGTCAAGATAAAGGAAACCTTGATGAAGATAGATTTTGGGGGATTTGGAGACCTAAAGAATTACTACAAATAGGTTTCTGGAATGAAATTAGGACAAGAATAGAGGATATGGAAAAACCAGCTTTATTAGCGAGTTTTACTTTTAAGAGCTCACTGAGCTTATACAGAGAAATGAAAGTAGTATGGAGCAGGGAACAGTATGTTGATATACTTGATAAAACAGCAAGAGCAGAATTTGCATGGGCTAGGACAGGGGGTGAATTTGAAAGGTTTGAGAAAAGAGATTGATTTGGAGAAATGCCCACTATGCCACCGGAAAGTTATAGAATGGCATTTAGTTTTAGAGTGTGAAGAAACAAAGTTGCTTATTAAGAGAATAGAGAAAAGAGAATTGTTAAATTTACCAATAGAAATTCGAGCTAAAAAGTTAGTAAATGTAAAATCTAGGAAAATATAATATAGACTGTGGTAACATTATTAATGTTGTTTGTATTTGTTAGCCCCACGTTTGGGAGCCAATTTGTAACGGTATTACTTATAATGTTATTACTTGTGATGTTTGTGTATGTGTGTTTACTTCATGTGAAGCCATCTTGTGACGTCATTCATTTGTTCGGTTTGTAGCTCCATCTGGTGTTAGCAATTTGCGGCAGTATTAGTTTTTGTTTGAAAGAATTTTAATTTTTATTTTTTTATTTAATTCTGTTTCTTTGTCCTCCGGCTAGCTATTATTTCTCGGTCGAACATGTCTCTTGATCAAGGTGTGTAAACGGAAAGGAATCTTTTATCCAAATATAACACTGATGAAGAAATTTGTTTTACACATTTATTGTCGAACACGTTAACTATCACATTTACATATTGATCTTGACACTCGCCAAACTGAAACTGTTATAATAACTTCTTACTGATAATTCTTTTAATCCACGTACTTCAATCTTTTGTATAATTAACTTTACCATACTTTAGATCTTTCATAATTCTGCTGCGCGTAACTTGTGAATCTATATCCGATGTATGCCGTACTAATACTTTCGACGAACTGACTGACTGAAAACGACGTGTAGTGTACACAGATTTTTGATGAACTGAACGACTGAAGGACTTTACCTCTAACCTACTGCTTTTATACCCATACACACCGATATGCCTAAAGATTATAACTGAGTTACTATTGGCTAAATAAACGCGCCAACATTAGCGTCTATTTTTATATCCAATGAAAATTATGAATACATATGCTCTAGGGAAACATTCCAGAAGGTTCTAAATGGAAAAACGCGCCAACATTATGTAACTTCCTCGTTTCCAATAATGATAAACAGCTCACCCCCCCTCGCTGCATTATTGCGCGCTATTATTGACAGTTTCAGTAAGGTCGTATAAACTTACTTATCAACAATAATTACAGTCAAGAAACATCTCAAATCAATGTCACATAAAAATGCATATTCATATTACAATCATTATACAAATTACTGCATCAAGACGTAGGAAATTTTTTGGGCATAGTAAGAGCAAAATGGAGGAAGAAAATTAGCAAGGAAGAGGCAAATGAGTATTAAATTACAGTAGTTTTTATTTGATATGTTGCAAGTAGGACTCAACAACCTCAAGGTTTGAGTTTGTTGGGGTCCAAGGAAAAGCAACTCAAGGTAGAGTTAGAGTTAGTATTGGAGATTAAATAAATTGATAATTGTGCTTTTAGATTAGGAGGAATGCTGGCTACCAGTATTCCATACTGCTGGACACCAGTAGTTAAGAGGTTACTTTTCTTTATATTTTATTTTATTGTTATTTTTAGAAACTGGGTTAAGAATAAATTTGTAAAATTGTTGTTGTAAATTTGTACAATTAACTGGGTTAACAATAAAAATTACCTACTTACTTACTGTGCATGTGTGGAAGAAACTGCCAACCCACCATATTAGATAATCTAGAAAAATAGATTATGTTAGAAGTGGTAAATTACCAGTTAGTGATATCGTACCCATTATTTGTAGCTAGTTTACATACTCACACTAACCATAAGCTAACCTGTGTAAATCATGAAACCACAAGACCCTGCGATTTCATTGCAGCTTGCTATGGCCTATACTTTCCACTTATGCTTTCCGTATGTCATTTGTTTGCTCAAACATTAGCCCATCAGCATGAACTGCATGAATTACAATAGCCATAAAGTGGCTGTTACTGGTTGAACTGTAAACTAATCCGTGAAGGTAAGTAGAGTAGTATGTCACAGTTCTTTCTGCAGTGTTGCTGAAGGAGTGGTGACATGTGAAGATAGTAATTACTAAAGTGCTGATGGAATTCATATGTATTCTATGACATATAATGCGTCAATGTATTTTCAGCCATAAAACAAGTAAAAAGTGGCCATAGGCCATCAGATTATCACAGTGACCACTGGGTACCATGTTTTCAAATTTAATCCCAGGTTAGGCCTAGAATGGTTACATGTATGTTATGTGAAGATAACGAAACAGCTCATTTAGTGAACTACACGATTCTTGAACTGTACAGTATTATCCAATTTACAGAATGAGTGAAAGCCATTCATTTTTACTTTCTCTACTACGTATAGTAAGTAGCGGAAGTATTGCATTCCACCCAAAAATTCGATACCGAGATTTCACCGGAAATATATGTTTTGAGGCCCCCTGAATCCAAAAACATGTCCGTGTGTGTGTCTGTGAACAGCATAATTCAGAAACGAACAGTCGGATAAACATCAAACTTGGTATTTAGGTTCAGTATCTTCCAGAGATGCGACACGAAGGTTTTCAAGAAAATCCCCCCACCCCAGATTTCCCCTTTACTTGGAACATTTTTCGAAAATTTTAATTTTCTCAAAAACGGCTCTAACGATTTTGATTAAAATATCATATGTTTAAGATATTTTCATGACAAATGAAATGTATATCTCGACTTTTCTGGGAATGTCTCCAAAAGTATTCTTCATGGTGAACGACGTTTGCATAACTGGTAAACCATAAGAGATAGACAAAATTTTACTACACAAAAAATGTAGATCGCATTAAAATACACAATTTATGTCATATACTTTTTTTTGTTGAGTGAACCATTTTCAAGATATTGCTTGTTATACCCTTAAATTTTCCAATACTTATACTTTTTCTCAAATTTGTTATTCATTTTTTTGTCCTGGTAATGCAAAGAAAATGGAATACTCCACATAGCAACCAGCTCTTAAATGCTTAAAGCCAAGTCCCCTTGCATCTACAAGAAAATTGGCAATAAAATTAACATCTTGATATCTCGATTAACATGAAGCATATGGAGGATAAATGTTTGTAAAAATAGTTTGTACAAGAGTAGAGAAAGTCATGCGAGTGTAGCACATCAGATTTTTTTTATTGTAATGATATTTTGTTCACATGCTGTTAACAGAGGTTAACATTTTTACTTTTTCTACTATGTATAGCAAGTACGGGAAGTATTGTATTCCACCCAAAAATTTGATACCGAGATTTCACCGGAAATACATGTTTTGACGCACCTGAATTAAAACATTTTTAGAAAAAACGTCTGTCTGTGTGTGTCTGAGAACAGCATAACTCAAACGAAAAGTTGGATAAATACCAAACTTCATATTTAGGTTCAGTACCTTCCAAGTATGTGACAAAGATTTTCAAGAAAGTCTCCCCCACCCCAAACTTCCCTTTACATGAAACGTTTTTTTAAAATTTTTTATTTTATAAAAATGGCTCTAATGATTTTGATTAAAATACAATATATTAGATATGGCAAATAAAATGTATATAATGAATTTTCTGGGAATAGCCTGTGAAGTCGACCAGTTGGATTTTGTATAATCTGGTACAACTGCTAAACATTAAGCAATAGACGAAAACATACTACGCAAGAAGTGTAGATCTCTTTAAAACACACAATTTACTTAAGTCCTTTCAGCATTCAGTTGTTTCTCACGATTGCATGGAAACAGTATGGAATTTTAAGGTCCAGCTCTTAAACATTTGACTATTGTTGTTCCCGTTGAGTTTGTAAAAAAATGTTTAATGTAGGTGTTTCTGTAAAGGTTTATTTGGATTAAAATGTGGTACAGATAGAAAAATAAGCTTTAGTAAAAAAAATAGTTTGTATCCCAATAACAAATGATAGAGGTAGAGAAAGTCATGTGAATGTATCACATCAGATTTTCTACTTTTTTTACTGTGTAAAGGGGAAGTATTGCATCCCACCCAGATTGGATACTGCGATTTCACTGTAAATGTGTGTTTTGAGGCTCCCTGAATTCAAATAAAGTATTTTTGAGAGCATTTGTGTGTGTGTGTGTGTGTACATGATAACCAAAAAGCGAAAATTTGGAGAAGTACCAACTTGATATTTAGGTTCGATATCTTCCAAAGATACAACACAAAGATTTTCAACAAATTCCCCCCTCCCACCTCAAATTACCTGTTACATGGAGCATTTTTCAAAATTTTTGATTTTCAAAAAATGGCACTCTCAATTTTGATTAAAATACCACATATAAACGATATTTACATGACAAATGAAATGTATATCTTGAATTTTTGGGGAATAGCCTATGAAGTCCTCTTCATTTGGACAGAATTTTGTATAATCATGTAACTGGTAAACGTTAAGCGATAGATGAAAGTGTACTACATAAAAAATATTGATCTCTTTAAAGCACACAATTTATTCCAAATAAGTTTTTTTTGTGGCATAAGCCGTTTCTGAGATTATTAAAGATTCAAATTGTTAATTTCTTGGTCATTTTCTTGAAAGTCTTTTCAACATTCAGTTGTTTCTTGCAATTCCATGGAAACAGTATGCCATCAAGTTCTTAAACATTTGACTATCGCTGTTCCCTTTGTATTTATAAGAAATGTGTAATGCAGCTATTTCTGCAAAGGTTTATTTGGATTAAAATGTAGTAGATAGAAAAATAAGCTTTAGTAAGAATATTTTGTGTACCCACTATTAAGGATAGAGGGTAGAGAATGTCACGTGAATGTATCACATATTTTTTGACAAGTAGATTTCTCATTCATTGCAAAAATGCATGTGGTTCATTAGCTGTTAGTTCTAGCGGTTTGGTTCCAGTCATTTAGTGCTGTTTTAAAACATTTATTGCCCAGATTGTATGTGACTTAAACTTAATGGGTTATGGTAGAAACTTGCTTTTGATCCCAAGTTGGCCAGGATTTCAGTGATAGAGGTTTAAGATCAAAGTTTGCTGAATTGCTATCAAGTAAACAAAGGGATGTGCCCACATAAAACCAAGATTAGTTGGCATGCAGAATGTTAACAGGAATTGGTGGCACCAGGGTTGCCAGATATCTGAAATCAAAATAAGAGACTGATACTGATGCACATTTCATCTCCCCCCCCCCCCCCCTGTGTGCAATTGAGAAGCACTTAGGGTAATATGTACAAATGCTTTGTATTTATTGTTGCCTTGCACACCAACCAGTTGCTAAATTCAGTTTAGTTTTCCCAATGTTAGGAAAAGCACATATCCTTTTATCTTCTTTTTAACATGATTACCTTTGTGTTTCAAATTCCTATCCATTTTCATTATTAATCAACTTCCTGTTTTGAAGCAAAATAATCATGCATTCGTATTCACAAGCTTCTAACAAACAACCTTCAATGTTGACGGATATCAAAAGAAAAAAGTAAGTGGCACAGCAGTTGTTAATTATTAGACATTATATCTGCCAGGCAGGCCAACCCCTTAAAACTGCCAAGTTTGTAGACAATGAAGCAATTGTAAATGGGTTAGTATCACACTACCAAATGTTATAACAGAGTAAAACTTACTGGGAATTATTTTTTGCTGTATAAAGAAGTACTGCAGTTGGTTTTATCAACTCCAGAGGTGAAAAACCTTTATTCCCCCCCCCCCCCCAAATTTCAAAATACTCAAAAATACAGGACAATTACACTCTCTGATTAGAACTGTCCTGGGCACAGGGCATTTGGCACAACTCTGGGACATCTGGCCACACTGGGTAGCACTGAGGTGGAATACATGTTTTGTATTTGAATTTTAGATATTTAATTATTTTCTGCTTCATTATATTCTCAACGAAAAGACAAGGCTCTTCTTCACAAGTAGTGCTTTCATATTCTAGGATATAGGTTTCGTAAATTACATTCGGTAATTTATGAATTGTAGTTAGATGTTTTATAGCTTAAGTCCGTCAGAAAGAATAAGGCTTTTTAATGGTAAAATAATTACCAAAATTGGTTGAATAATTTTTGAGATTCCCCTATATATGCATAAATTTTCTCACTTCATTAAAATACGCTTGGAACCCCAGGAATGTATAACTGACTCGGCTCTCTTTGATATATTTAACTGTGTTAGGAAGCAAACTATCAGACTATAATGAGTTGGCGAAATCACTTTCCGCACTGCAATTGCCTAAAGTAAATTCATTTGGTGAACTCATTTGTACACCAATGCTAGGTGAATGAGTGTGGTGAAAGAGAAGGTAAGCAAAAGGGTACAACTGTTAATTACACCCTGTTCGCAGTATTTTTTTAAAATTTATTTATGGATGCTCTTTAACTGCTGTAGTCCGTAGCGTCCCATTCTATAGAAAGACCGATAATTTTGCTCAGAGGTCACTTTATCAGGCTTGAGGTTCTTTTACATGCTGTAAATCTATGACACAGGACCACTGGCTTTACTTTCCTTCCAAAGGAAGCCATGCTAAGGATTTTTATGCCCAAAAAAATCCATTGCCCTCTGCTGGATTTGAACCTGCGACCTCAGGAACTAGAGGCTGGCATGGTAACCACTACACCACAGAGGATGACACACTGCCAAGGTTGCTGTCTCTATAGATAAAAAATGATATATGTTCTTTTGAATTTATATCTGCTTTATTTGTTTCAAATTATTTATCTGTATTCTCCCTAATTAATAATCCCTAATATTATTCATAAATTGTAGAACCTTTATTATCTTTGAACTCAACAAAATATCCTTTTGCTTCTATATAACAATTAATACAGTGTAGAAAAGGAGCAGGATTTTATAAGCTTTCTTCCAAATGCGTTATCTAAATAATGACGAGTAATTATAATTACTCTTGAACTGAGTTACAGTTTAATACTTTGGTTAATATGTTTAAATGTTGATAAATTTTCTTAGGTTAATATATTTCTTTCGGGCGGCGCCGTGGCCGAGTGGTTAGACTGCTCACCTCCCACCGAGGCAGCCCGGGTTCAATCCCAGGGACCTGCATGTGGGATTTGTGGTGGACGAAGCGTCGTCTGGGCGGGTTTTCTCCAGGTTCTCCGGTTTCCCCCGCTATTCATTCCACCAACTGCTCCATCATCACCTTTCCTTTCATCCATTTCACCAACATTTCGTTTCACCTACTTCCTTCATCCCATACCAGGCATCGGGCTGATCGCCCATCCTGGATGCTCTGTCTGATCCATGAGTGTCTGCTCCTCGACGGGCCTCTGACCCCAGGCACCCGCTTGTAAGTCCTGGAGGTGTAAGTCCTACATAAGAGGAGGGTAAACAGATAATGGATGAATAATATATTTCTTTGTATGCTAAATGTTTGCGAATGATCGTGCATAAGAAGTCTTATGTGAGAAACATTGTAAGAGAGCTTGAATAAGAGTGTTTTTAAATATACCTCCACTAGTAACATCATGTAATAATACAATAAATTTAGTACTATTACAATTTAAGTAAACAAAATGGAAAATCTTACCTAGATTCAAAACATTGGTGCATCGCATTGTCTTGCGTGTTTTATAACAACATTGAGACAAACTATAATCAATGCGTACACCAAAGTTATATACAAATAGATTTTCATTTGCTTCTTCATGCTCTTTTTAACCTTAAGTTGTATCTTAGATTTACAGATTAGTTTTTTATTAAATACAAAATGTAAATGTGTTCGTTTGAAGGTTATTATGTTAAATTTTTGTAAATTACATAAATATTGGATGTAAGAGGTGACTTCTGTGGTTCATGATAAGATTTAGAAACATAGGCTCAAAATTAATAATTTGTTTTATAAATAATCTAAAACTGCATCAAATTCCAGGAAGCAATAGAAAGCATGGCCAACATTAATTACTAACCTCAGCTGTTGCAGAATAGCCATTTAATAGTCATTCCATCGGCAGAAATATGTATACACTGACTAATGACAATCTGAGGAAATAGCAATATATCTCAGTTGATTAATTAAAGATGTTAAGATTGGTTCCCAGGAGCAGCGCAGAACCTGAGTTTATTGGTGGAAGCGAGGGAAGCAGTATGTTTAACATTCTTCAGCATTTTTATTGCTCTTAAAATAACGTAAAACATGCAGCAATATTTTAATCAATGTGTATGCTAATATGCTTAATGAACTAACCCTAATTTGAACATTTTCCCCCTCAAATAGGTGCACTTTAGTTTTCTCTTATTGAATGTGTCCTTGTGAAAGGGGCCTATTGAAATAATTTGTTTTTGGTGTGCTTGCTGCTATGAAGTTTAAAAGAACTTCTTAGATTCCTTTAAATTAGTATATTAGACTTGAGTTGTTTAGGTGCAATCATGACACACAGCCTTGAAGTTAGAATAGGAACTGGCTGGTAGCAAGCCAGAAACACCTTGGGCTTACCTGGATTTGAATATAAGATCCTTTGGGTGTTAGCCAGCAATTATCTGTTGAAGACATCAAAGCTATTTTAGTTTTAGATAAATAGAGTTCTCTGTAGAGATGAAGCCATAACCTGTGCTCAACAGTAGATTTCATTTTGACTTCAGTAATGAGAATTTTATCTGGGTAGTGTTTATGCCAATTATGCAATTCCAAAACTTAAACAAAAGTTTTATTCAGTTTTAATAGCTGAAGTTCTTTTGGCAAATATTGAAATGTTATGATAGTTTTAAGACAGTTTTTGTCAATCTGTACAGATTTGCTATAGATTAGTTGGAAATTTGCCAGTAAAAGAATATTTGAATATTGGATTTAACGCTAGAATAAAAATTGTGGTAAATAAGTATGAGAGTTTACTGTGAGTACACCTTCCGATTCTTAAAGAACTTATAAAGTGATTCTACTACACCATGGCTCAGTTGTAGGCCGGGCTGTCAGTAAAATTCTGCCACATCATCCCTCAGGAATGGTACATCAAAGCAGGCCTAAATAGATTAACTCTACATGTCTTTATTACAATAGGGGTTTGTCTAATTAAGAATAAATTCCCATGGTCGCTCCAGGAATTGATCCTGGCAGATGTATGTGCTGATAAAGCCATGGGGATGGCCAGCTATTAAACATTGAGTAAATATTTATTTTGAGAATTGTATATAAGAAAAATCTGACATGTTGCATTCACAAGACTTTCTCTACTTGCTCCTCTATTTTTTCATACAAAAGCTTTTGCTCCTATCTGTTTCTGTTAATCGAAGTAAACTTTCATTATTGATTTCCAAGTAGGTATAAGTAGATTGAAGCAATAGTCAGATTTTTAAAAAGCGGATCACTATGTGATGGCATTGAAATTGTATGCTCCTTGCACAACCACGAGAAAAAACAAATAGTGACTTAACACTTGAAAAAAGCATACTTGAAAATGCAAATAAATAGCAAAGAATATCTTGGAAATGGTTAATGCCACAAAAATATTTATATATTAACGCCTCTCTCTTGTGATTTACCGATTACAATATACAGAAGGCATTCAGAATGGAAGAGGACTTCATAGGTTATTCCCAGAAAATTTGAGATATGCATTTTATTTGTCATACAAATATCTTAAACATAAAGTATTTTAATCAAAATCGCTAAGAACCATTTTTTGAGAAAATCGGAAATAATGAAAAATTTACCATGCGAAGGGTAGTTTGGGGTGTGAGAATTTTCTTGAAAATCTTCATGTTGCATCCTTGGAAGATGCTCGACTTCTTGTGTTTTAGTTATGCTGTTCACATACACACAGCAGGAAATTTTTTAAAAATGCTGTTTTTGAGATTCAGGTAATCTGAAAATGTGTATTTTCGATAAATCCTGGAAAGAAATTTTTGGGTGAAGTGTAATACTTCCCCTACTTAACATAGGGCAAAGTTGGCATTATATCGATCTTTAGGAAACTCTGGAGAATGTGCAAAATATTCCCACAGAAATCACTCCTATTGACCATGCCTCTGTGAATTTTGATGAGTGACAAGTGACCTCTTGCAGTTGCTGAGTGCATAAGTCAGTACTGATATGTCAGCCTTCTGTGCTAAAAAAATGACTTTAATGTCTGATTCATTTATATGAAGAGTATTATATGTAGGAGTGCCAGACGTGCGTATTTTGTATGGAGACTGTATGTTAAGAGCAGTGTCCATGTCATGCTTTTTAAAAAATGATAAAAATCTCTGTATTTTTACTTTCTCTACTACGTATAGTAAGTAGGGGAAGTATTGTATTCCACCCAAAAATTCGATACTGAGATTTCACCGGAAATACATGTTTTGAGACCCACTGAATCCAAAAAAAGCATTTTTGGAAACATGTCTGTGTGTCCGTGTGTCTGTGAACAGCATAACTCAGAAACGAACAGTCGGATAAACACCAAACTTGGTATTTAGGTTCAGTATCTTCCAGAGATGCGACACGAAGGTTTTCAAGAAAATACCCCCACCCCAGACTACCCTTTACATGGAACATTTTTCGAAAATTTTAATTTTCTCAAAAATGGTTCTAACAATTTTGATTAAAATATCATATGTTTAAGATATTGTCATGAGAAATGAAATGTATATCTCGAATTTCCTGGGAATGTCTCCAAAAGTATTCTTCATTCTGAACGACTTTTGCATAACTGGTAAACCATAAGAGATAGATAAAATTTTACTGCACAAAAAAGGTAGATCGCGTTAAAATACACAATTTATGTCATACACATTTCTTTTGTTGAGTGAACCGTTTTCGAGATATTGCTTGTTATTCCCTTAAATTTTCCAATACTTATACTTTTTCTCAAATTCGTTATTCGTTTTTTACTTTCTCTACTACGTATAGTAAGTAGGGGAAGTATTGCATTCCACCCAAAAATTCGATACCGAGATTTCACCGGAAATACATGTTTTGAGACCTCCTGAATCCAAAAAAAGCATTTTTGGAAACATGTCCGTGTGTGTGTCTGTGTGTGTGTGTGTGTGTGTGTGTGTGTGTGTCTGTGTGTCTGTGAACAGCATAACTCAAAAACGAACAGTCGGATAAACACCAAACTTGGTATTTAGGTTCAGTATCTTCCAGAGATGCGACACGAAGGTTTTCAAGAAAATCCCCCCACCCCAGAGTACCCTTTACATGGAAGATTTTTCGAAAATTTTAATTTTCTCAAAAATGGCTCTAACGATTTTGATGAAAATATCATATGTTTAAGATAATGTCATGAGAAATGAAATGTATATCTCGAAATTTCTGGGAATGTCTCCAAAAGTATTCTTCATTATGAACGACTTTTGCATAACTGGTAAACCATAAGAGATAGACAAAATTTTACTACACAAAAAATGTAGATCGCGTTACAATACACAATTTATATCATATACATTTTTTTTGTTGAGTGAACCGTTTTCGAGATATTGCTTGTTATTTCCTTAAATTTTCCAATACTTATACTTTTTCTCAAATTCGTTATTCATTTTTTTTATGTCCTGGACATGCAAAGAGAATGGAATGCGCCACATAGCAACCAACGTTAAAATATTTGACTATCGCTTAAAAGCTATCATATTTCCCTTGCATCTACAGGAAAATTACCAATAAGATTGACATCTCGATATCTCGATTAACATGAAGCATATGGAGAATAGGCGTTTGTAAAAATAGATTGTACAAGAGTAGAGAAAGTCATGTGAGTGTAACACATCAGATTTTTTTTTACGTCCTGGACATGCAAAGAGAATGGAATGCGCCACATAGCAACCAGCATTAAAATATTTGACTATAGCTTTAAACCTAGCATATTCCCCTTGCATCTACATGAAAATTACCAATAAGATTGACATCTCGATTAACATGAAGCATATGGAGAATAAGCGTTTGTAAAAATAGTTTGTACAAGAGTGGAGAAAGTCATGTGAGTGTAACACATCAGATTTTTTTTGTTTGGATACATCTGGATATAAGAAAAAAGTTGAAAGATTACTTAGTTTCAATTTCAGCTTTTTGTAGATGACACAAGTCTTTTAATTTCTGGTAAAGATAAACAAGAACTTAAAGTAAACATTGATATGGCAACAGATTATGTGGTAAATTGGTTTAGTAACAACAGACTTGTCATTAATAAAAATAAGTGTTGTCTTAGGATTCCATCATAAAGGTAACAAAAACTTAAACTTTGCTGAAGTTTATTTAGAAAATGAATTAATAACAATGTCTAATAAAATTAAATTTTTTGGAATTTGGGTTGATAGTAACCTTGACTGGGGAATCCACATTGATGTACTATCTAAACATTATCCCAAACATGTTTTGCATTATATACCCTTAAAACTTTAATCTTGATATACTTAAAATGGCCTACTTTGCATATTTCCATAGTCATTTATCATATGGTATAATATTCTGGGGAAAGTCCAGTTATAAAAATAGAATCTTTATAATGTAAAAAAGGGCAATCAGAATAATGTTACACCTTTGCAGCAACACAAGCTACAAACTTTACTTCATACTGTTAAATATCTTGACTGTTCCTTCGCTATACATTTTTGAAACTCTGGTCACAATGTATAAGCAGCAAAATAGTTTTAACACAAATTCTGATATTCATGACTATAATACAAGAAATAAATCTAAACTGCACGTTACAGGTCATAAAAGAACCCTATACGAAAAAAGTTTATATTATAATGGCATTCAATTGTTTAACAAACTCCCCACATATTTAAAAAAAAAGTTAAAACCCTAACAGTCTTCCAAAAAGATTTGAAAAAATTCCTAATACAGGGTTGTTTTTATTCAGTGGAAGAATATTTAGAAATGAATTAGTTTATAAGCTTTTTTTATGGAATATACTATGTTTACAATTCCAAAATTTAGTTTAGGTACCTACTCATGTAATAAATTAGGATTTCTGTATTACATCTAATTAGACCTGTTCTTTTTGTACTAATAATGGTATTGTTGAAATGAAGCCAATGTTTCTGTACTGAAATCAAACGGTGAATAAATTAGATGGCATCACTATATGCGCTATAAAGCTGGTCATGATATTTTAAGCATCGAGGTTCATTTCTTTGGTGAAGCTGTAAAGGAGCATTTGAATAACTTAGCAATTTGTTCACTATGCTCCTTGCCTTCACTTTGCTATGCAAGCCACACCATACCAAGTGTATTTATAATAATTGCCTGGTGTTTTGTGTGTGTGTAAGTTTAGAGCATAGGTAAAGTTTCTTTTTGTTGTCATGAAATTAGTATAAAGAGTTGTTCTTAAAATGTTAAAGATGAAATGTCTCTACTCAACTGAATTAGAAAAGATATCCATTTCTAAATAGAAATAATCAAAGTGGGAATGAAGATAAGCTTGTGTGTGCTGTTTGTAATTCACAATTTCCAATTGCATTTGGTGGCTGTAGAGGCATTAATAAGCACATGGGAACTCAGAAGCATTGCAAAGCTGTTAAAGCTCCTAGTGTTAGCGAGAGTGGGTGTATTTTTGTAAGATTAGAGTTGCAAAGAATGAAGATTTAGAGTGATGGTTGAAAGGCACATATGATTCTGTGCAATATGGTTTGAGCTTCAATTTGGGTGATTGTGAGTTGAAATTGATAAAAAGTTTAAGAGTGGAAAAACAAAAAGTGAGGCAATAGCAGTTATAATGTTCAAACTGAACTTGAAGCTGCACCATAGTTGCTTCCAATAGGTTAGTTTCGGAGTTAGCTTGTTAGCATGTTAACTAAACTCTACAGAACAATAATCTCAAGGACAAAATAGTTTCATATTATGCAGATAACACAAATACAAATTTTGGAGTTGTGAAAAGATAAGGAAAAACCAATATTCTCAGTAAACTGCAGAATGGAGTAGAAAGAAAAGTACTAGGTATGGGTTGTGATGCACACATTGCTTATAATTGTGTCTAGAATATTGCAGATCGATATTGAATGAAAATCTATCAATTCTTCTAATTCTACACTGTGAGGTTAGCTCTGTTGAAGGTATTCTGTTATAGCAGTACCAGGTTTTTCAGCCTCTTGCCAGCAGTCCACAGAATCTCGTTAATTTATGATGGTTTCAAATCATTCATCCTCTCACAGAGTAGCAGTTCCTGTCTAAGAATAATAAGGCATTTATCCCAAGATTCTTCCAATGAGGTGTGCATGTGGTTTATGCATGCTGCTTTGCAACTTTTCAATAATACTGTGTTTGAAATGCAAAAAAAAAAAAAAAAAAAAAAATCTTTTTCTGCTACTGAGGTTGTCCTCCGTGGTGTACTGGTTACCATGCTAGCCTCTAGTTCCCGAGGTCGATGGATTTTTTTCGGGCGTAAAAAACCTTAGCGTGGCTTCCTTCGAAGGGGAGTAAACCCGGTGGTCCCGTGTCGTAGATTCACGGCACGTAAAAGAACCTCAAGCCTGATATGGAGTTCTCAGCAAAATTCCCGGTCTTTCACGCCCAGTATAGATAGGACGCTAAGGACCATAGCAGTTAAAGAGCGTCTATAAATAAAACTCAATTTAACTTAATTTTAAAATATCAGGAATTAAAAGAGATCATTTTCAGAAGAAAAACTAAATCCTCAGACAGCTAAACAGAAGTTAACATGAAGATGAAGATGGGTCCATGAAGGTAACATGAGACAAGATGATTTTGAAGAAGCCGTTTTGAACTTACGCATTTCATATCTTGAACTATGAGAGAGTAGTTTTGATGGTGATGAGCAGTTTTCTTGGATCAAAATAGGTCGTCATATGAATTAGAATGGAGCAATGCTGAGAGATCAGCTGAGTATAAATTCAGTTGTTTCCTTTGAAATTCATCCCATAATTGATAAACTATTTGATGAAGTAGTGATTGTGAATCTTGTGCTTAAACAATTGAAAGAAAATGCCGAGGACACAAAATTGAAGGGCTAAGTCTGTGGTTGGAATTAAAAAAAAAACTGAAAGCAAGTGGTAGGAACATAATTTTGAGAGAATTCTGGGATTTATATACCGTCTTCCAGGTACTTCTGCTCCAGCAGAGATAGCTTTTTTGTGTGTTCTATTAATTTATTATTGTCGCTTTAACAATAGTCATAACGCGACTACAATAAATTTTAATAATTGCAATATTTTCAAACAAATTACAACATTGATTATATAACATTATACAGTTTTATTTCTTTTAAAGACTTTACTATGTTGTGACGGTTGGATCACTCAAGGCCACCGAGAGGTTAGCAGGAATACCACACTAAAGCCGATGAACATCGTAGATGATGAATTTGGGTTAAGGGCGCTAAACAGCTAAGGTCATCAGCGCCCTTACAATATGATGAACATCGTAGATAGGGCACTCTGCAACTATATGCTGAACTGTGAGAATGGAGTGTTTTTCTTTTATGTGAACGTGTTCTATTTTTGATAAACTGAAAGCAAATCTTCGTGTTATTACAGAGGAAAACCTCGATGAGTTTGGAGAAAAGTTAGAAAGAAGTCCAAAGAAATCTCTGAGAGAGCTTGGAATACCACTAAATTTTTAAAATTAAATCCCTATAAGATAATTGTTAGTTCAGGAATTGCAACCACGCGAAAACGTGAGTAAAGTTAATTTATGCAATTGGTGTTTAATGTTAATTGATCGCTGTAATGGCTCCCGTTTATTTATTTATTTTTTTCGGATGAAGTATGGTTTTGTTTTCATGGCTATGAAGGGTTAATGAGTGTTAATTCAAATTTCGTTAAAAGGTATGAGAATTTGTTGGCGTCCCAAGAGACATCATTTGCACGCATTCTATGACGAAGGTATCTATCTGGTTATTGTAATTATTGCACGAGGAATCTATACGCTTGAATTTAAGGGAGCTACAAGGTGCTTCCCGGTGCCAAGAAAATTCCCGTTAGGCCGGCCACTCTTCCAGATGAAGGCTGTGTATATGCACCTTACAATGTCCAGGAAGGCAAGTTGGTTTTTGCCTGAAGATGTATTGTACAAACAATAACAGCATCACGTCACTGATGGTTTATTTGGTTCTTTACTCCTGTCACATTGAGTTTTGTGTGTTTTACCTGAATTAACTCCACCTTACTCGGGAATAATTATTATCGTGCGTGGTATTATAGCTCTCTCTATAGTTCGACAGTGCGCCAAAGTCGCGAATTCAGTTTTGGTGAAGATGAGATCGTTCTGTATGTATTGTTGACGTGCTCAGTTGAACATGCATTCTCTGGGCACTATTTTTGTGCATGACGTTAGAGACATACTTTTGTACCAAAGTGTCATTTGTGAATAATTGTATTATGTACTGTGATGTCATGCATATGAAAGTTCAGTTAAAACAGTAGCGACCTACGTAGTGCTGATGACCTCAGCAGCTTGTGCCACATCATTCTACATATTTTAAACAATCAAAAGTCCCCGTCTCCTGAAAATCATCTCCATGCATTTTCGATTGTATCTCCTAGCGACGATCTTCATGTCCATTGTCACTGGGGTTTTATTTTCTTAGGCTGCACAAAACATGATCAGTATACTCGGAGTAGCGTGGTTCCCATTGCGTTTTAGCGATGATAATTGCTGAAATGTTGTAAAAGGTAGTCTTCGTGTCGCTTCTTTGGAAGGTATTGAACCTAAATACCAGATTTGGTATTTTTTCGACTTATCGTTTTTGAGTTGTGCTGCTGACAGACACGCACATGGACGTTTTTCTAATTTTTTTAAATTCAGGGGGCCTGAAAACATGTATTTCCGGTGAAATCTCGGTATCGAATTTTTTTAGTGGAATGCAATACCTTCTCTACCTACTACGTGCGTCATAGAGAAACTAAAGACACCCAGATTATACTTGTTCATCAGTTCACCTTTTAAAATTTGATATGATCTTAAAATAAACGGTTTTACATACAAGGAAATGTGCATTTCCTTGAAAGTCCCATTTCGTCCTCCGTGGACTAGTGGTACCGTGCTAGCCTCTAGTTCCCAAGGTCGCGGGTTCAAACCCGGCGGAGAGCGATGGATTTTTTCGGGTGTAAAAATCCTTAGCATGGCTTCCTTCGGAAGGGAAGTAAAGCCGGTGGTCCCGTGTCGTAGATTTACGGCACGTAAAAGAACCTCAAGCCTGTTAAAGAGGCCTCTGAGCAAAATTACAGGTCTTTCACGCCCAATATAGATTGGAACGCTAAGGACACAACAGTTAAAGAGCGTCCAGAAATAAAACTCAATTTAATTTAACGGCAGTAAGCTCTGTACATCGTATATGTACATATACCAGACCTCGAATTTTTAGGCACCTAAAATAGGATCTAAAATTATAAAAAAGGCACCAAAGATTTTGACGTCTAAAATACACTTTTCACAAGTTAAAGTTTGATTTTATGTCTAAAATATATTTTCACTTTCTAAAAGTTTAAGAATTAAATAGTGGACATTAAAAACAACAGTAACTAAAAACAGCAAATTTGTTAAATTATTATGGTTAGAAACATGTTATGTCTTAATGTATGGATTTATGGTTTGCTAATACATACTTTGTTCTTAACCTAAGTGACTTAACTCAACGCGACGTAATGTGAAGGTCTTACATACTGTATTTAATGGAGCTACTTAGGGCTGTCTTAGCTTGACTTAATTTAATGCGACGTAACTTAGAATTTGACAATGCAAACTTTTCCTTCCCTTCCTCATGTTAATTACAACCAATAGGCGTGAAGCAGTAGTATGAAGTAATAAAAGAACAATCAATCAAGATTCATTCCCGTTGCGTTAATTACATACTAATTAGACCTTCACTTTAGCAGCATTTCTTAACTTCGGTTACGTCCCGTCATGTTATGTAAAGTTCATCTTAGTCCCGGTTTAACGAAGGGAAGTCTAGCAATGCACATGAAACATTATAGCGTTATAATAGGGCTTATTGATGCCTTAATAAGGTCAGTAGTTTTTCTTGATACCCCCCTCTTGTATAATATGGAAGTGCTATTAACATTTTACTATCAATTGAGATACGCTAGCCTAGGTATAATCTCTGTCATATAGGTTAGGATGAACCAATTTTATCAGCCTTCTAACTCTTGCTTTACTAAACCTGTGTTTGTTTTGAAGTTTAGGTCGTCATACTTTCCAAATATGTCTAATCTTGGTAGATAGTTCTATTCCATCGTCTCATTTCGCGAATTCTACGCACAGCAGCCACGTCCATCACTCCATAGCCATCCATTTTGTAAAGATCTGTCTTTAATCTACTCCTCTGAGGTAGGCCAAAATTTGGTTCGGACCAAGGCGTTTGATCCCCGGACCAACGCAAGTCCCGGTCTATGAAAGGAAAATCGATGGTCCGCTGTAAACCCATTGGAAGTAGCTAGTTGGTCCCGACCAAGATCGATTATGAATAACGTCCTAGAGCCGTATTCATAGATTTCACGTTGGTCTGTACTATCTCCACACTCATTTAGTTGTCCGGACCAAAGGCCGTGGATCAGCAAGTAAATGTTACACGACAAAGAAAGGTAGTTCTGCGCATGCGCGACTCCCACAGAGTAGTAAACTTACTAGTTACTCCCAAGTTTATAACTTTCTATGGTTGTTTCGAGCTGTTTTTTCATCAGTTCATTGCTCACGCCTAACACACCATCGGGTTGCCCTCAACCTGCCATCATAACGCACGCACTCACTCCTCAGTAAAACGGGCAGATAACGAAGAAGTGTGCACTAAATCGATCGGAGGAGGAAAATGCGTGTTTTTCTTAGTACATAAAATTATGATTATTATTGAAAACAAATCGGTTTCGACAAATACAAAAGCCACAAAAAGGGGGGGCATGGAGGAAGATAGTATATAGGCAGTTTTGTGTATGATTTAACCTATTGTGACCCCTCCTTTTTGGAAACGTTCTTATCCACCAAATATACAGTTTCATGGTACTGTTAATCATTTCAGTAAGAATTTAAATTGGAACATTAACTTCTAACCGTAAAATTGCAGAATAAAATTTAATCTAAATAGCAACATTTGCTGTTATTTATTAACATGCATTTTACTGTGGATCTTAAGCAAATAACTAAATATTGTATGATATTAATTATACCTCGTAATTACACGAGGATATACCATAAAACTTCCGGACAGTTGTAACCCCCTCTCCTCGCCGGGAAAACGTAAGTAAAGCCTTAATTATTGTGAATTTAACTCAACGCGACGTAACGTGAAGGGCTTTCACAATGTATTAAGTGGAGCTATTTAGGGTTCACTTAACGTGACTTATTTTAACACGACGTAACTTTAGAATTTTGTAGTGTTAAACTTTTCCTTCCTTACGTCAAGTTTGTCACATAGTAATTAGAACCACTCGACGCGAAGCAGTAGCATGAAGTAATAAAAGAACAATCAATCAAGAGTCATTCCTTCTACGTTAAGCGCATCCTAACTAGACCTTTACTTTAACAGCATTTCTTAACTGCGCTTAGCGTCCCGTCATGTTAAGTAAAGTTCAACGTAATCTCGGCTTTACGAGGCGCAAGTCTGTGTTAACAATGGCATCTAAGACTGTTATAATGCGGCTTACTGTTGCCTGACTAAAAGTCAGTGGTGTTGTCTTGATAGCCTCCTCTTAAATAACGGAGGTGGTGTTAGCCTTTGTATCTCAAGCCTCGGTTATCGTCTGTCATATAGGTTAGGACGAAACAGTTCCATCAGCCTTCTAACTTTTGCTTTACTAAATCTGTACCTCAGTACTGTTTATTTTTTCTACTTATATAATCTCAGGTTGTTTAACTCCCTAATTGCTTATGTATTCGACATGAATAGATCTATTAGCCTGAGGGTGGCACTGATGACCACATTAGTTTTGCGCCACTCAAACAGCTATTTGCTATTAAACCTGTATCTGTTTCTGAAGTTTAGGTCGTCATACTTTCCATTTATGTCTAATCTTGGTAGATAGTTTTCTTCCACCGTCTCATTTCGCGAATTCTACGCACAGCACCCATGCCCATGATCTGCCCTTTAATCTACCCCTCTGAGATAGACCGAAATTTACTCCGGACCAAGGCTTTTGATCCCCGAGTCCCAGTTTATGAATAAGAAAATCGATGGTCCCTCTATAACCCACCAGAGATAGCAAGTTAACCCGTACCAAGATCGACTGTGAATACTGCCGATATAAAATTCGAATTGCAAACACTATCAGTTGTTTTTAAGTCAAAGCTCCACATATGGCCATAGAAGTTAAAAGGGGCTGTAGTTATGTACACAGAGAAAGAAAGAAAGAAAGAAAATAACGGGTTTATTTAGGACCTTCATTTATTTTATATTTGAAGAGCACCATTATAACAATGTCGTTTTATTACATAATTTGTTTTTATGTGCAATACTTGCATTTCATACATATACAATATCTGAATTTCCAATGACAATTTGTAACGAGCAGGCTAAAGAAAGCTTAATATAAACCATTCGCAGGTCAGCCTCGATTTTGCTTACATTTGTCTTAAAGGAGTTCAACTCATCATGACCTACTCCTACTCAGTGGCTCAAATTAATTTCATAACTAGTTGTTTATGAAAACACGTTGCAGTAATAATTATTGTACGTAATCTCAAAAGATCACAATTTATCTGATGAAACTCGTAATCTCAAATGGGATTTATTAAGATTATTTTCCATTAATAAAACGTGACAATCTAAATAATTAATAATTACTTTAGTGTATGTAAAATCAAATCACCATTCTGTACCATGGCATACTACATGACCATAGAATGTGTTACGAAATACTAATCAGTGATACCAGCGGTAACCATGAGAAAATACAAGTTAACTTCAAAATTAAGATACGCTAAAATCGGAACACAATACACATTTTTTTGATAACATAATTTACTTGGAAATTTACACTGATAGTTGAAGGAATCTGCTGTTTTTCAGTAATGGAAATTGAAGTGGGTGTTGAGAATTTGTCCTTTCTCCAGAATGGATGATTAATAAATGATTTATCTACAGATATCTCTTCAGTTAAGATACGTTGGTGCGACCTGTTATTTTGATTCATTCTTGCTCATGTATCCAGTCTGAATCATGTTTAATTCTGCTGTCGAGATGGATGACGCAGACCATTAATCATGGTGCATGTTGATACTGTTACGATTCAATAACGAGTCGATGTAATGGAGAAAATCGCATCCTTACAAGCATATCATAGGTGATTGTTCGATATCCGATGCATTGCTAAACGCTATTGGTCAAAATCAGATATGTGACGCGTGAATGGAATAGTCGTCTAATCATAACATGCTTCCAACAAATATTGTTCACCATTAAAAAGAAAGAAAAAAAACCAAGGTAAACATTTTATGTATAACATTTCCAATGCGTATGTACAGCTGTTCCCTAAAATTTGAACTACCCGCGCCGATTTCAACAAAATTTGAAAATTGTCCACTGAGTTTTCTTGAAATCTTATACATGGAATCTCATTTCTGTAGCTGCAGCGAGAATTGTTTCATGCGTACAGACAAAGCGACGCCAATACGGGGGGCGGTGGGTGGGGGGGGGCTTTATTCGCGAAAGCGCTTAATGTAAACGCCTGTGATATCATAATCCTCGTAATGTTGTGCCAAGAGTGCTAAAATTCATATGAATATGAGCTCTTTGGTAATGGAATTATACAGGGAGAGCCAAAAGACTACGAACCGGCTGCGCGGTGTTTTTCCTGTCCGCGTCCCCGGCGCGTCTGCTGCTATCTCGGAAAGGCGCGGATGAAACCATACATTTTAAAACTACTTTTAAAGGCTTTGCTTAACAACTATATGAAAGTGTGTTTGAGGAGAGAATTATTATTAGAGATTTGTGGCTCCCTCGGTCCCCCGACCTAACCCCCCTGCGATTTCTAACTCTGGGGTAACTTAAAACAAAGTGTACAAGACAAACCCACACACCCTGGAAGAATTAAAACAAAATATCCGCCAGCATTTCTCAACGTGAACTACGGCGAGTGATGGATAGTTTCCTAAAGAGGTGCCAAAAATGTATGGACAACCACGGTGGCCAGTTTCAGCATCTCCTTTCATAAAGTTGGTAAGTAAAGCCTTTAAAAGTAGTTTTAAAAATGTATGGTTTCATCCGCGCCTTTCTATGATAGTGGCAGACGGCAACGAGCGCCGAGGACGCGGACAGGAAACACGCGCAGGCGGTTCGTAATTTTTTGGCTCTCTCTGTAGGTATAGCGATCCTTTTAGCGTATTGGAGGTAAGAGTTATTTTTCTCCTTACTCTTGACTATTTAAAAACTACATACAAATCCAAGGTGAGTTTGGGATGCCATCTTGCGAAGACATAAAACCACAATTCCCCCCTGCATTTTCTGAAAGAAAAACTATTAGATTTCAGGATACTATTTGGGATAAAGGTAATATATAATGTAACACAACATTTGGGATAATAATTAGCGTATTTTGGTGTTTCTAAAAATATTTTATATATGTACTTATGTATATGTTTTAGTGATCGAAGTCTACGTTTTAGAGCGTTTGGTAGTTAGACAGTCATAGTAACACAAATGGTTTATCTTTACTTTCTCTACTAGGTACCTAGAAGGTAGAGAAGGTTTTTTGGAAATTGTTTATTTTCCTAAAAGTGGTTCTTAACGATTTTGAATAAAATACCATATATTAAAGATATTTACCTGATAAACAAATGTATATCTTGAATCTTCTCGGAATAGCCATGAAGTCCTCTTCATTCGGAAGAAATCTTGTATAACTGGTAAACTTAAGCGATAGACGAAAACGTAATGTAGAGCTCTTTAAAATACAGCTTATTTCAAACAAATTTTTTGTGGCATCAGCCATTTCCGAGATATCCGTTATTAATTGTTCAATACTTGGCCATTCTTTTCAAGTCCTGTCGATTTTTAGATGTTTCTCGCGATGTCGTGGAGTATGGAATTTTTAAGGCCAGTGTATAGCGTCCAGTTCTAAAATATTTGACTGTCGCTATTCCCTTTGTATCTACAATGTAATGTAACTATTTCCGGAAAGACTTATTTCGATGAAAGTGATGTGAATGGGAAAATAAACTTTTGTAAAGATAATTTTTACACCCGCTAATAAGCGATAGATGGTGGAGAAAGCCACGTGAATGTAACATTGCATTTTTAAATGGAACACCCTATGTCACGTCCCATAAACCTTTTGCACTCTTCATCCTAGTTCAAATTAAGTATGAAGTATCGCAGGTATGTATTAAACTTGCTTATTCATTGCTATGAAATTAGCTTCATTTGACCATAAAACTTGATGTATGCAAGCCTTCAAATTCAGAGGTACTGGTTTCGGTTCTCGGTTGGAGGGTATGGAGTGTTTTTTAGCTAGGATTATTTCCTGTCCTGTCTGGAAGTGTGAATAAGAATGTGTGTGTGTGTGTGTGTGTGTGTGTGTGTGTGTGTGCGTGCGCGTGAGAGAGAGAGAGAGAGAGAGAGAGTAACATAAGCTTAACGTTAAACACCAGATGAAAACATCACTGCGATGAGCAATTGTTCCAAAGTCAAACCGCTTGCATGACCAAAGGTTTTAAACGCGGCGTAAAAATGAGAGAAAAGCGTTGGTTGTTGAAAAAGCTGGGATCATCCTTTATTTTAACCGTTTCCGCAAAGGCAAATTTTAAACTTCTCTTATAACCTATACTTCAATCAATTTTAATCCGTTAAGGAGTGCAACAAACTTATGAAAGGAAGTTAGGTTATAATACCATTTTTATGTACAAAAGATCAAGTTGCTATTAATGTCTGGAACACCCTGGATAATTGTCAATCACCATTATTTTCAACACTATAAATACAGCAGTATATTTCGATATAAGCATGGAAAGTGTGTTTTATCAGAATCGAGGGAAAGTTACATAAAACAAGACGAAAGCCGACACTATTTTTTGGACGGTGAACATTGATTTTAATTAAAATATAGTACATAATATGTAATACAAATGACTGCTATGATAAAGGAACACTTGAAAATCGTCGCTATAAGAGTAACATTTTTACAGTGGCTCCGTGTGCTGCAGAGAGATGTATGAACACATTCAGTGTGGAAAAAAAAAACCATTGGCGGTCCAGTAATGTTCATAATTTGTAACAGCTTCTCTGGTTTTTAATACTTTTTTATTTCGTTTGTATAGCTCAGGAGCATATCAGGAAGTTTTGACTTGAGAAACAACTGATTGTTTTACTCCTTGAACCGTAGATTTTGCTAACCTCGGGTTATTAATTTTTAAATTTAATGGGACCGCGTTCACTTCCACATTATGGAATGTAAGAAATTATTCTGGTTAAAGAAAAATTACCCGCTCTGGCGGGGAATCGAACCTGGGACCTGTGGGTTTTTTGGTGTATATAGGTGTTGCGTTCTCTTTGTGCAACAAATTTGGGATTTCAACTTACGATCCATTGCTACAACTTTGGTGAATACTAGAAATTAGTCTTGTCGGGCAAAACTTATTAGATATATTGGAATATGTTAGGAAAGTGATCTGAAAGTTAGGGGGCACTCTGTTTAACACTCAAATGCGAAAGTTCAGCAGAATACTTTTAGTGGACATGGCACGTGAGTGCAAGGTGGTTGGTTCAGCTCCCAAGACCAGTGGAAACCTTTTTGCTCTACAAGCTTTCAAGGAAATGTTTTACATGGTTGGAATTTATTAAGCGCAAAAGTTTTCTTAGGAATTGCTCGCCCAAAGATTCTCGGAAGGATCCGTGCTGGAGCCCGTTCTGCACATCGTCTTGGGATTGATAGAGTTTTATTTTATGTTAGTGACGTAAACTGTGAGAATCAATCTGCCGGCAGGCTGCCACACTCTCAGCCCGCTCACAGTTCATAAATAAATCTGTGCTCGCCGCATTAACCGTGGGCTGTTTTAAATATAGTAGCGCTCACATGTGTCGCTGACCCAGTATATACATTGTTATGCAATATTCAAATTATTGACAGATTTCCGAAACTGTCTGCGAAGAGGATCAACGTCCATGTCCACAAAGTGATAACGGAACTTTATCATTGGATGTCTTGACAAGAATACCCGAAGTGTGGCTCAATGTCTGGACCAGCTTTAATGTTTGCTAAAATCAAATTTTGGTTTGTTTTGCAATTTTTATTAATTATTTATACCGGCAAATGTCTTCTTACTGTAGCTGACATGACAGTTGTCACAACTTTTTGCCCTTTTTGTAGGGCAGCGGATTAAAATGCTAAATGGCGAAATTTAAGTATATTATAGTCGCATTCCAGCACATGATATGTTCCAACAACCCGCACATACCTTGATAACACAGTAGATAAAGAAATCACGATCAGAATAAAGTGTTAGATAAGACAATATAGGAACTCTTCAGAGCAAGAAGCAGTGCAAGCTCAGTCGGTGGAGCATTTGCCCGGTGTGCGAGGGGTCCCGGGTTCGATCTCCGGCTGGGGTGGACATTTTTCTCTAGCCAGATTATTGCCTATCCTCCCCAGAGTCTGGAAGTGTGAATGCGTGTGTGATCTAATGTATAATCCCTCCAAAAAGTTCCAATGACAACGGTATACGAGTTAACACCATTGCCCATAGATCATTCTGACCAAGCGATTACACTGAATACTGCTTAATTGCCAACAGAGGTTAACTTAAGTGCTTCGCCTTTAAAGCCTAGATCCAGAGTCTCAACAAGTCAAAACATTCAATATAGAGCTAACATAAATGGCATAAGAAGCAACATTCGATGAAATATGACCTGGGTGTAGTTATTGCAAAACCAGCATTCTTTATTTTATTTTTGTTTTGTTTTTTGTACTCCTGTAAAAGTTATCTCGAGAAGCGAAGTTTCTGAATTGGGATGTCGATATCCTTTCCTCGCCTGCCAGTAGCTCCCTACACGCCCATCGCATTCTTTTGGATGCAGTGTAGGACTCGTGCATTACAGCTCATCTCAACCTCGTAACTGGGGCGTATTCCAGAACCACGTGAAGGCTGATTTTGACAATCCACCGGCAATACAGATGACCTATTGCGTCACCGGTAGCCGAGGTCGTTAAAGTACAGATTTATGAACGGGATGTCTGCAATGATAATTTAAACTGAGTCGTTACATGTTAATTCCCATCACATTAGCACTAGATGTTAACTAAGGAGCGCTTTCGGGAGATATGTTTCTCCCATCATCAGCTTCGGCCGACTGGCGACTCGTTCTCTCCCCTAACCCCAAGAAGTATTTCATTAGACGATTCTTCTGTCCTCTGTTGTGAAGAATTGGAAACTGGTGGTGTTGGATTTGTTGCCATCTGTAGTGAAGGTTGGGAACTCATCTGTCTTTCTTCTCGTAATCTGATTGGATCAGCTGCATTAAGCAGTCTGTAGGCGGTATTTCAAAATTCAAAGCTTTCTTAATGTTGAGATGAGTAAAAATCTTTTCTCAAATTTCCAAGTGTGAAGGAATCTATAGATTTTAATAGTTTTATCTGTTGTCCTATTTCATGGTTACTGTTCCAAAAATGGTTAGCCACTGCGAAAGCGCTCCTTAGTTAACATCTAGCACTAATGTGTTGGGAATTAACATGTAACGACTCGGTTTAAATTATCATATGATAACATCGCAATAAAAAGTACTTCTGTTCATTATAATCGGGATGTCTGCAGTTCAAATCCCGCAGCACCGACCTCCCTGACTGAGGTTCTTTCTAGGTTTTCCTCAGTCATAACTGGCAAATGCCAGGGAGGTATCCTACATTCGGTCTGGAGGTTTTATTCCCAAATTTCCTCTCTCAATTACTTCATTTCATGCATTACCAGTGTCACCGCCTGTGTTGTGTTGCCGTGTATAGTAAGAGCGGGTATTAGACACCATTTAAAGAAAAATGCTGATATAAGTTCGAAAGGTGGGATAATTTTTGGGAACATGTTTGTGTATTGACGTATTTTCCAAGTGATCGGCGGTCTCCTTTGCTTTCGGATTTATGACAATTCCTTTTAGGCGTTTTCTGCACAATGGACCATTTTGCACGAACACTTAGATTGCTTAAACCAACTCAAAAAAGGCATTTCACTCGGTGAAAACGTGAGTTGTTGCTTGTCAATACCTGCCTTTCATCCTTTCATTCATTCATTCATTTGGGAGGTTTGTGTCGAATACAGAACTATTTAGTTAGGCTGGATAGTAAAACTGATACAATCTTAAGAGTCCAACTGTCGTCGCGGATAGCGTTGCAGCACATTACCGCGTATTTATCTGAAAATTACATTGATTAGGCTAGCTCAAACACACCTCGCCATACACAGGGTGAGCCAAAAGACTCCGAACCGCCTGCGCGGTGTTTTCCCTGTCCGCGTCCTCGGCGCTCGTTGCTGTCTGCTATCGTAGAAAGGCGCGGATGCAACCATACAACATTTTTAAAACTACTTTTAAAGGCTTTACTTACCAACTTTATGAAAGGAAATGCTGAAACTGGCCACCGTCGTTGTCCATACAGTTTTGGCACCTCTTTAAGAAACTATCCGTCATGAAATTTTTGGGGGGAATTTTCCAAACGATGACCGATGTCGTCTAATGTTGCTTCGGTAAGAACCAAACATCGTCTTTTAGATTTCTTAGCCTGAACACTTCCTGTGGCCTGAAATTTACTGCAAAGTTCATGGATTGTTGTACGGCCTGGAACTTTTACACCTGGAAATCTTTCTGCAAATGGTACTTTCACTTGGCGAGCTGACCGAGTTAACACATGCGAATCATAAATAAATACACGCTGTGCAGTAGAAAACATATACTGAGCCATAATATACTTCGTGACTAAGTACAGGACAAAATAATAAATAACTAATTGAACTATATCACACCACCGTCAACTCATAACTGCACCTTACACTGCGCAGCAAAACCAAACAGGGTGACTTTGTTTATAGCAGCAGTGCGTTATGTTTTTATCATATTTCCACACGTCCAGTGGAAAAAACACTCGGCAGCCGGTAATATTGTTCATTAAATACCCCTCCGGGGTAACTTAAAACAGTGTGTAAGACAAACCCACATACCCTGGAAGAATTAAAACAAAATATCCGCCAGGAAATTGCCAGCATTTCTCAACGTGAACTACGGCGAGTGATGGGTAGTTTTCTAAAGAGGTGCCAAAAATGTATGGACAACGACGGTGGCCAGTTTCAGCATCTCCTTTCGTAAAGTTGGTAAGTAAAGCCTTTAAAAGTGTTTTAAAAATGTTGTATGGTTTCATCCGCAACGAGCGCCGAGTACGCGGGCAGGAAAAACATCGCGCAGGCGGTTCGAAGTCTTTTGGCTCACTCTGTACTTCAAGATAACAGGGCTAGTGGATCAATTTAAGTTTTGAGCCTGCTGTTGAATCAGCTGAAGGACTGCATTAACGAGTTAACGATTTACAGGATCATTACTCGTTGGTATGCCGGAACTTTGATCGGCAGAAGTTTTTTGATTTGTCAGCAAAATAACAAAACGAGGCTGTTGCATTTAAGACGCTTAAACGCCATTGCCCTGGACCAGGGTCGAACTTTCAGCAAGGCAGCGCGTAACCAACTCCGCAGCCCAAAGCGAGATATATTTTGATTATGAATTCCTCTGTGGCAGCCCCGTATTGCATTGCAAGACCATCCACGGCCCACACTGCAGTAATAGTGGTCATGAGACAAGCATTTAACGAGGAAAGACGGACATTTAGTTTCGCAGTCTACTGTAGGCGTGGACTGAATGAACGAATTTTCAACTTATGATTGCTATTAGAGGAGGGGCACTGCAGATCATATGAGTGCTTGTAGAAATTGACATTGTACTGATGAGACACGGAAAGCCCATATGAGCCATGGATTGCATGAACACGTCTTTTAGTGAATACTGCGTATAATCCAAGTTTAATGTGTTTCGTATCTTCGTTACATCGCGGCTTTTCTTAAAGTGTACAAAATACATGAACGTTCAGAATGCTCTTTTTTGGCCCTGTTATGATTAGGGCCCGGATTTTTAGGTGGAATAAATGTTCATTTTAGATTTCTTATATGCTTAAAATAGGGGTTTCTTGATTAAAATAGTTTTTTTGTTATGTTTTGCTTCTTGGATCAATACAGGCATCAATTTTGCTTTTCTGGTGCTTATTTGAGATTTATTTTTTGGTGTGGCAGTAGATACATACATTCCCAAATTTTCTGGCATAAACTATTTCCTGTTATCACGTAACACATTCTTGTATGAAGAAAAGGTTCTTTCAATGGAATATGACGTCATTGGAGTGTAGAACATGGATGCCAGTGGAACAGCTTCTAGGGGTAGTTTTCCTGTGTATTTTTCTCCCTGCAATACTGAATTTATGATGCTCATGTCTTCAAAACCAGAATTTCGTTGAATCTTCTGCAACTTCGAAGAACATGCAACTCCCACTGGTCCAGGTATTTCTTTACTGAAAACAATACCAATGATATCTAAAACATCTTTCAGTGGAAAAGTTGTGCTTTCCAAGTTTCTGGTATAAAACAAAAATGTGTCGTAATATACACAAGGGAAGCAACAAGAGTGGGGTGCGCGAATGATTTCTTAGCCTTGGCAATGTAGGAAGCTTCTGTTTCATCCAGTTCATTGACGACATTTTTAACGTCCTTTCGGTGCTTGGCATATAAGTGGCAGCAGACAGCCAAGTTCCCCAGCGGGTAAGTATCGGCTCAGGTGGAAGAGGGGTTGCCGGTAGTTTCTCTTTGATCAATTGTATACGTGTTGGGGCTTTTAAGAAAACCTCCTTGACCGAAGATATCAGGCTGCTGACATCATCGAAGTGTCTTCTAATCTCCTCCGCAAGGCGGTGCAGGCCTTGGGCCAAGCATGTAACATGGTCGGATGGAAGGTCTGTAGAACGTACCTCCCCCCCCCCCCGGTCTTCAACATGTTGGCAGCACTGTCTGTCACTAGTAAAAGTGAAGTGTGGATCTGCAGCAATCCACTTTTTCAATAAATGTGATTTAAGCATTGTTTCACTATACAACAATTACAAACGATTGGAGGCGATCCGTTACGCAGGTTACGCTCCTCCTTTCCTTCTATCAGCTGCATCCACGTCACATGTGCTGCATTTAACTGTGGTAACTTGAACTATCTACTGCCTATAAGTGGTGGAAATAATTTTGCAATGAGTTTCAATTTGAAATAACATTCTTCATTTGGAAAAAGGAAAAACAGTTATTTTGGTTATTTTAGGTGTCAACCCCTCGTTTAGGTTTTTTTAGGTGTAATGAAATTCACTTATTCTGCTCCAGGATGTGTGAAACGAATATATATCTTGAAATATGTTAATTAAATAGCGAGGAAAAATGTAGGTTAAAACCCAAAAATCCGGGCCCTAGCTATGATTATAAATCCGTTTTCTGAGAAATAAAACAATATTGCAAGGAATTTTTGAGCTTTAACAGTCCACTACCTTTGCTGCTACTTGTTCAGTAGTTAAAACTTAGATATTAGTAAATTAAGAACGAAAGTAAAATTCTATAGGTTCTTTGTTTAAATGCAAATCAAGTGTTTCACAACAGTGCTACCAAGTCCGTCAATATCCGCGCATGCCAATCGTTTATTTTACGTGAGGCCACTCTCCCTTAGATACTGCTAGCACAACAGCGAGAATTCAAATCTACCAACCTCTTGACGTTGAAACTCTAGGCAGTGATGTTCAATATTTAGCCAATTGAGCTGCAACCCGAAAACAGATTTTTCTTTCTCTACTATTTACGTATAATGAGCAAGCGTCGTCCTCCGTGGTCTAGTGGTACCAGGCTAGCCTCTAGTTCTGGAAGTCGCGGGTTCAAACCCGGCTGAGGGCGATGGATTCTTTCGGACGTAAAAATCCTCAGCATGCCTTCCTTCGGAAGGGAAGTAAAACCGGTGGTCCTGAAGTCGATAAAGAGGCTTCTGAGCAAAATTTCCGGTATGTCACGCCCAATATAGAATGGGACGCTAAGAATCACAGCAGTTAAGAGCGTCCATAAAAAATATCTGATGTGTTACACTCACATGACTTTCCCTACTCTTGTACAAACGCTTATTCTCCATATGCTTCATGTTAATCGAGATGTTAATCTTATTACTAATTTTCTTGTAGGTGCAAGGGGAATTGGTAGGCTTTAAGCGATAGTCAAATGTTTTAAGAACTGATTGCTATGTGGCGCATTCCATTCTCTCTCTCTCTCTTTTTTTTTTTTTTTTTTTTTTTCTAAAGTTCCCTTGTCGTTCCCAGATTATACTACTGTGTTGTTCTGTTTTATAGCGCTTATTTCCGTAACACACACACACAAACACCCATGCCCGAGGCGGGACTCGAACCCGCGACCCTCAGCTTGGCGGAGCGCCGGAGCGACCACTCCAGCGACCACGGCTACGAGGGCCGGCATCTCTTTGTATGTCCAGGACAAAAAAAATGAAACGAATTCCCATTTGAGAAAAAGTATAAGTATTGGAAAATTTAAGGGAATAACAAGTAATATCTCGAGAATGGTTCACTCAACAAAAAAAATGTATATGACATAAATTGTGTATTTTAACGCGATCTACATTTTTTGTGTAGTAAAATTTTGTCTTTCTCTTATGATTTACCAGTTTATGCAAAAGTCGTTCACAATGAAGAATACTTTTGGAGACATTCCCAGAAAATTCAAGTAGACATTTTATTTGTCAAGAAAGTATCTTAAGCATATGATATTTTAATCAAAATCGTTAAAGCCATTTTTGAGAAAATTAAAATTTTCGAAAAATGTTCCATGCAAAGAGTAATGGGGAGGATTTTCTTGAAAACCTTCGTGTCGCATCTCTGGAAGATACTGAACCTAAATACCAAGTTTGGTGCTTATCCGACTGTTCGTTTCTGAGTTATGCTGTTCACAGACAAACACACAGACACACATAAGGACATGTTTCCAAAAATGCTTTTTTTGGATTCAGGGGGCCTCAAAACAATTTCCGGTGAAATCTCGGTATCGAATTTTTGGATGGAATACAATACTTCACCTACTTACTATACGAAGTAGAGAAAGTAAAAAAAAAAGTTGGGAAAGTATTGCACTTCACACAAAAATTTGATATCGATATTTTGCTGGAAATGCACGTTTTGAGGCTTCGTAAATTAAAAAATTACACATTTTTAGAAAAAGGTCCGTGTTTGTGTCTGTGAACAACGAAACTCAAAAATAAAAAGTGAGTTTAATACCAAACTTTGTCTTTAAGTTCAGCTTCTTCCAAGATTTTCAAGAAAATTCCCAGCCCAAGCGAACCTTTACATGGAAAGATTTTCGTTATTTTGATTTTCTAAAAGAATGGCTCTAAGATTTTGATTAAAACACGTGTGTTTTAAGGTATTTGCATGAGAAATCTGAGAAGTCCTCTTCATTCTGAATGATTTTTGTGCCATAACTTAATGCAAGTATATCTCATTAAAGAATATTTGTTTTTACTTTCTCTTCCAGTACATAGTAAGTAGAGAAAGTTTTGCATTCCACCCAAAAATTCGATATCGATATTTCACCCGAAATGCATGTTTTGGGCCCCTGAATGAAAAACAATTTTAGAAAAAGGTTCGTGTGTGTGTGAACAGCGTAACTCAACGAAAAGTCGGATAAACACCAAACTTGGTATTTAAGTTGAGCTTCTTTCAAAGATCGACAATCCCCTAACTCGAAACTACCGTTTACATGGAAGATTTTTCGAAATGTGTTTATTTTCTAAACAATGGCTCTCACGATTTTGATTAAAATACTATATATTTAAGATATTTACATGAGAAATAAAACCCATATCTAGAATTTTCTGGGAGTAGCCTGTGAAGTCCTCTTACATTCGGAAGGAATTTGATATAATCATGAATAACCGGCTAACGTTCAACAATGGACGAAAACGTCCTAAACAAAAAAATCTAGATGTCTTTAAAACAAACAATTTATTGCAAATAGCTTTTTAGTGGTATTTGCCATTTCCGAGATATCCGTTAGTAATGGTTCGAATTGTTCAGTACTGTAACAAATGGAAACACCAATTGTTGCTAAACACGCTTTTTCACTTAGGTGCTCAGTGTGGCTCAAACTTTACGCTTGAGACACTTCTGACACACCTTGGAACAAAGCACAACTGATCCGTCGAAGGAATCACAACCGAACTGCACTCGGCACTGTCCCGACTCTTGGACTTGTTGACGGCACGTAACTTCTTAAACTCCGGTCCGGGCAGAAGTAGCCCCCTTATATTGGACTTGCATACAAAACGGAACATTCTATAGGGCAGTTAAATTATATTCGAACCCCCTCTCTACTGCGCGAGACAACCGGCAGTCGCCGGGGAATTTACGCCAGAAGAGGCGGACTAAAATCCTTACCTTATAATAGATGCTAGAAATGTTGACCTTCTGCTCTCAAACGGGCAGCAAATTCGTGTAAATATTCTCGCTCACTCTCCGAAGCTCAGCAGCAGGGATTTTTGTGATTTCTTGCACAATGTTTTCTCTAAGTTCCTGTAGTATGCGAGGATTGGAACGATACACTTTGTCTTTTAAAGAACCCCATAAATAAAAACCACAACTCGTTAGGTCAGGAGAACAAGGGGGTCACAAATCAACACTAATTATTCTGTCATCAGACACCTCTCTTATTGCATGTAATGATTCGGCAGCCGTATGTGATGTTGCAGAATCTTGCTGGAACCAACCATAAGATTTCTCTTCTTCTGTTAAGCGATTGCAAAGTGACCTCAGAATTAACCTCTGATATCGCTCTGCATTTATTGTTTCATCGAAGAAAATGGGCCCTATTATTCTTCTAGCACTTATCGCACACCACACTCCAATTTTCTGATCATAATGAGGCGTTTCATCACAGGAATTCCTGCTGTTGAGCTTCGGAGAGTGAGCGAGAATATTTACACGAGATATGCTGCCTGTTTGAGAGCAGAAGGTCAACATTTCCAGCATCTATTGTAAGGTAAGAATTTTAGTCCGCCTCTGCCGGCTGTCTCGCGCAGTAGAGAGAGGCCGCGAGTGGGTTCGAATATAATTTAACTACCCTATAGAAAGGGAGGTTACTAGAACTGTCCCAAAGGAATCTTCTGGAAGAGTAATTACATAAACTGCCGGTAAGTGGCATACGAATTCGTAACGCGACTATTATTCTAAAGGGACCCGTCATTAGCCACGCCCAGCCGGCCAGGTAGGCGAGTCAGATGCGTTCGCACCGCCGCGCATAGGTAACTCGCACGCGCGGTCACAGTACTTTTTCAATCTTTTGAGGCCTGTCGATATTCATCTGTTTCTCGCGATGTTATGGAAAGAGTGTGGAATTTTAAGGCCAGTATAAGTCGTCCAGTTCTAATAAAACGTTTGACTATCGCTGTTCCTTTTGGTATACAGCAAAATGTGTAATGTAGCTATTTCTGCAAAGGTTTATGTATTAAATTGAAGTAGATAGAAAATTAAGCTTTCGTAAGAATAATTTATATACCCACTAATAAACGATAGAGGGTAGAGAAAGTCATATGATTGTAATAGGATTTTTTTCTCAAGTGGTAAGTCACTATTAGTTTTTTCTTGTGGCCTTGCAAAGACCATAGGCATTCAAAACCATCACATAGCGACCCGCAACATCTGACTATCGCTTCTGTATCCCTCTTGCAGAAATGAAATGTGTAATAAAGGCAGTTGTGCAAACGTTTATTTTGATTAACAAGAATAGATAGAAGAATGACTTGTAAGAATAGTTTGTAGAGAAGTCCCGTCGTCATTCAATTGTTTTTCGCGGTGTCACGGAGAGAGTGGAATTTCAAAGCCAGTATATAGTATTCCGCTTTGAAATTTGGGACTATCGATTCGGTTTTCTGCATTTCTCTTATGCGTGCAACGCAATGTCTAATAAAACTATTTCTGCAAATGACATAAACTAGGCAGAAAAATAAGATTTCTTAAGAATAATGTGTATCAGTTATAAAATTAAACGATAACGGGTAGAGAAACTCTTGTGAATCTAACATTAGTTTTTAACGGCACGGATATTTATAATACGCTATTAAGTTTGAAATGTTATATTGGTTTAAATGGAAAATAATATAGCGCAAATGGGCTCTTCTAGTTAGAGCAAGGAAGTAAGGATGAACCTTAAATGCCAGGCATAAAGACTACGCCAGTGTGAAGACAGTTTCACGGATAGCTGTGTGTCTGGGTGAAGAGTGAAGATGGCCGAAAGCAACCCATGCCTGGTATTCCACGAAACTGTCACATCCAAAACCGAGAAGGCTTTAAATCATATGCTGGCTGTTGGCGAGTTAGCTAGAGAAGCGCTTAAAATGACGTTACGAAGCGGCAAATTAAGTTCAACCCTTACGAGCTCCCAAACGTGACGTGTTTGTGCCAACTATAAAGGTACTGAAAGTTTACCGCCATCTAATGGTTCGAAATTATCGTAAGGACAAACATTTTGTAAACATCTCAACTTGTACACGATTGGTGGCGTGGGAATTAAACCTTTAACCTTCCTACTGCTATGTTTTTAACTTCCTCAAACCACTGAGGGGTCTATGTAGACCCATACAAACAATTTTAATAACATCGTTATTGCTCTGTCTACCTTGAATTAGAACTTATTTTATTTAGAATTTGTGACACAATTCTAAGGCAATTTGAAATCTACAACGTTTTAATGTTTCTATAAATATAATATTTTCTGTTTAACCTTCAAGGACTCCATGGTGATAAGACTGCCTTAAAAGTCATACATATATTTCAACAATATTTTATTTGCCATTCTTTTGGGGGGATTGCATTCATCAGAATTTTATTCATTGTTACCATTATCCTCTGCAGATATTTCTGCATCTGATCTCATACTTGGATTTTCACATTCCTGTACATCAGGAATTTCCTCTTCTACTTTTACAGCATTCTCAGTCTCTGAATCATAATCAAAGTTTATTTCAGTTTCATCTTCAGTTGTCGTCCTCCGTGGTGTGATTACAGCTTCTATACCCCCGCCGCTGCAACGCTGCACTTGACAGCTAGCGTTTAAGTTGGTACACTCGCAAAAAAAAAAAAAAAAAAAAAAACAGATGAAAAGCTTCAACCGTTTGAGTTCCTAAGCCAATCACAAGGCAGTATTCCGGATGGTCGATGACAAAGCGGAACCGGAACTAGAATCGGCTCTGTTGCCGGATGTAACTATTCCCAACCACGTGCTTCAGTTTGTGAATCTCTAGCACGAGCGTCGAGTTGTTCTTTGCAAGTGACATATTGTTCATTGTTATTTATATTTGTGGTTGTTGTTTGATAGTTTTGTTGTTCGTTTATACATATATATATATTTATCTATTTTTTATATATATATATATATTTCATTCATATTATTTATTTAAACAAAACTTAAGTGCGACAATGTCTGAAAAACGACGCCGATCGCCGAGTGATGATTCACGAAGTGAAAATCCTTTGCGCCGAGGTGTGCCACTTAATAGTCAGGCATTGCAATTATTAGGGAGAACCCGGGAATTCTTTGAACAGGAAAAGGAGTACGTGAAGCTTCATGGCAATCCCTCTATTCCTGCTGATAAAGCCGTACAACGAACTGCAGCAGCTCTTGGACTAAGCACGAGAACTGTTATTCAAAAGGCTACGGTGGACGCGGCTTCGTGGAAGAAGAAAGTAGATCGTGTGAATAAGCTAATACGAAAATCACAAGAAATAGACGGAATTATTAGTGACTGTGAACCATTGATGATATGCCTTTGTGAAGAAGATGATGATAATGGTGCTTCCGAGATGACGACAACGGGGATTTGGATGGAATTGAGCCATTGCAGTTTTAAATGCGTGAGTGAAAATAACTGTGTTATGGCATGCTTATAATTTGTTTTATTTCTTCTCATTGTAGTAGGAAGTTTGTATTATTTTGTTTCTATATTGTCAAAAGTGCATAATTTATTCTACATACGCTGCAATGTTTATGCAGAGTTATTTTCAATTAACAATAATAATACGAAATAGTTATTATTGATTGACGTTCGCTACTTACGTACACTTTTTGTATGCGGCTTAGACACGATAGAAAGGAGAACAATCAGCTGTTGTTTACTAGCCACTCTGGCAACGTCGCAACCACAATATAGCCAACCTTACGCGAAGCAAGTGCAAAGATACAGCGGCGGGGGTATAGTTCCAGAGGTCGCGGGTTCAAGCCTGGCGGAGGGCGATAGATTTTTTTTCGGGCGTAAAAATCCTTAGCATGGCTTCCTTCGGAAGGGAAGTAAAGGCGGTGGTCCCGTGTCGTAGATTTAGGGCACGTAAAAGAACCTCAAGCCTGATAAAGAGGTCTCTGAGCAAAATTACCGGTCTTTCACGCCCAGTATAGAATGGGACGCTAAGAACCACATCAGTTAAAAAGCGTCCATAAATAAAACTCATTTCATTTCATCTTCAGTATATCATATATCGTACAATACTCCTCGCTTTATTTAAATCTTTAGGATTATTCAAATCATATTTCGCTTTGACATGTCCGCACTTCACACTAGCAACCAGTACACTACAAAAACTCTGGCTCGAGTTCCCAACAGCTTCAACAATGTATTTTCAGAACAACATTTTAACCCGCATCTCGGTCTCTCAGACCCATCGTCATGTTAAAGGTCGAGTGTGGTAGCTCTGCAGAAAACCGCGGCCTCCCTTTCTCGGTATCTTCGTCTCATTACTTGCCGGTAAAGTAACATTCAACATCAGTTTGACTGTCAGCCTAGCGATAAAGTATGTTGTTTAGATATGAGCGCGAAATGGGTGGCTGGAATACTGCACGTTTCGCATTACGTGGAATACTTAAGCAAGTCCAATAGGCCGCATGTTTCTAATTAATGCATATTTTGCTGTCCACTGCTCTTTCGGATTTTCTTATATGCGTGAATTTGTTATTCTTCAGCTATAATGGGAAGAGACTTCCTAAGAGTACTATGTCTGTAGTCTGTAGCTGATTGAAATTTTGAAGCTTGGTTGCAAGAGCAATCACGGGGTATAGGTAAAGAGGAAAACGGGAACGAGGACATTTTTACTTTCTCTACTACGTATAGTAAGTAGGGGAAGTATTGTATTCCAGCCAGAAATTCGATACGGAGATTTCACCGGAAAAACATGTTTTGAGACCCCCTGAATCCAAAAAAAAAAAAACATTTTTGGAAACATGTCCGTGTGTGTGTGTCTGTGAACAGCATAACTCAGAAACGAACAGTCGGATAAACGCCAAACTTGGTATTTAGGTTCAGTATCATACAGAGATGCTACACGAAGGTTTTCAAGAAAATCCCCCACCCCAGATTGCCCTTTACATGGAACATTTTTCGAAAACTTTAATTTTCTCAAAAATGGCTCTAACGATTTTGATTAAAATATCATATGTTTAAGATATTTTCATGACAAATAAAATGTATATCTCGAATTTTCTGGGAATGTCAAAAGTATTCTTCATTGTGAACGACTTTTGCATAACTGGTAAACCATAAGAGATAGACAAAATTTTACTACAACAAAACTGTAGATCGTGTTAAAATAGACAATTTATATCATATACATTTTTGTTGTAGAGTGAACCATTTTCGAGATATTGTTTGTTATTTCCTTAAATTTTTCAATACTTATTTTCTCAAATGGGAATTCGTTATTCATTTTTTTGTCTTGGATATGCAAAGAGTATTAATCTGTGGCAAAGGGAATAGTGCTGCACATAGCAACCAGCTATTAAGAGATATGTATGTGCTTAAAGGCTGCTGTATTTCTATATTGTCCTTGTAAATATATATTCCCCTTACATCTGCAAGAAAATTAGCAATAAGATAGAGTCTGCAAATGTTTATCTCGATTAACATGAAGTAGATGGAGAATAAGCGTTTGTAAAAATAGTTTGTACAAGAGTAGAGAAAGTCATGTGAATGTAACACATCAGATTTTTTTGTCCTGATAACGCAAACAGAATGGAATACTCCACATAGCAACCACCTCTTAAAATATTTGACTATCGCTTAAAGCCTAGGAATTCCCCTTGCATCTACAAGAAAATTAGCAATAATATTAACATCTCGATTAACATGAAGCAAATGGAGAATAAGCGTTTGTAAAATTAGTTTGTACAAGAGTAGAGAAAGTCATGTGAGTGTAACACATCAGATTTTGTATTATTCTAATGCTGATCCTGATTTTGTGATAGCTGATGGTCACCATGAAACAGAGCGTGATACTGAAATGAAGAAAAGCTTTATTGGAAGGAGAGCCTGGTGTGATCTGTACCACAAATAATTCCTCACAGCAAACACTGTACTTTTATGACAAAAATAATTTCAAATGGCAACGTTATGAGTGTTAGAGCAAGAAAAACACCTCGGGGCAACCTTTTGAAAGGAGAAATGTCTGAACTAACAGCCAAAAGTGGAATTTTGGGGCAAAGGCCTACTAAATCTCGAATATGGGAGAATTTGTATGATATGTTAGATGAAATAGTTTTACATACAAATGTGAAACTTAATGCAATAAGGCCACAGTTGCTGGCAACAGCTAATCCATCCAATTACGGAGATACTGACAACACTGAAATCAAAACCTTCATAGGCCTTCTAATGACATCAATATTCAAACCCTCTCATGAAGATATGTTATCTCTCTTAAATGGCAGCACAACAAAGTCTGTACGGGCTGCATAGTATTAAATTTACTTATAATATGAATTAAGTGACTATTTGCTTAATTTTTGGCAACTGATACGGAATTGTGTGATAAATTACATTACGAGGTCTAAGAGACTGCATGTTTCTAGTTGCGCACATTTGACAGGTGTTTCAGATTAAGGGTTAAACTAGAACAATCAGAAAGTACAACGAATTCAACATAAAACCTAAAAAATCTTTGAATTAAGAACATGACACAAACTGCTTTTGTGGGGGAAAGTACCAAAAATATACTCTGAAGGAATTGAAACTGCGTGAATGAAAATGAATCCCTTTCACTAAATCCCCGTTTGAAATGTTTGGAAATATTTTATAGCCTGTGTCCGGAACAACAGTGTTTTTCAGTGGTAAAAGAATTATCAAAATCAGTTTTGTGGTTTCCGAGATTACAATAAACACACGCTCGCTCAAATTTTTACTTTCTCTACTACGTATAGTAAGTAGGGGAAGTATTGCATTCCACCCAAAAATTCGATACCGAGATTTCGCCGGAAATACATGTTTTGAGACCTCCTGAATCCAAAAAAAGCATTTTTGGAAACATGTCCGTGTGTGTGTCTGTGTGTGTGTCTGTGTGTGTGTGTGTCTGTGTGTGTGTCTGTGTGTCTGTGAACAGCATAACTCAAAAACGAACAGTCGGATAAACACCAAACTTGGTATTTAGGTTCAGTATCTTCCAGAGATGCGACACGAAGGTTTTCAAGAAAATCCCCCCACCCCAGACTACCCTTTACATGGAACATTTTTCGAAAATTTTAATTTTCTCAAAAACGGCTCTAACGATTTTGATTAAAATATCATATGTTTAAGATATTGTCATGACAAATAAAATGTATATCTCGAATTTTCTGGGAATGTCTCCAAAAATATTCTTCATTGTGAACGACTTTTGCATAACTGGTAAACCATAAGAGATAGACAACATTTTACTACATAAAAAATGTAGATCGCGTTAAAATACACAACTTATGTCATATACGTTTCTTTTGTTGAGTGAACCGTTTTCGAGATATTGCTTGTTATTTCCTTAAATTTTCCAATACTTATACTTTTTCTCAAATTCGTTATTCATTTTTTTTTATGTCCTGAACATGCAAAGAGAATGGAATTCGCCACATAGCAACCAGCGTTAAAATATTTGACTATCGCTTAAAAGCTACCATATTCCCCTTGCATCTACAAGAAAATTACCAATAAGATTGACATCTCGATATCTCGATTAACATGAAGCATATGGAGAATAGGCGTTTGTAAAATTAGATTGTACAAGAGTAGAGAAAGTTATGTGAGTGTAACACATCAGATTTTTTTATGTCCTGGACTTGCAAAGAGAATGGAATTCGACACATAGCAACCAGCGTTAAAATATTTGACCATCGCTTAAAAGCTACCATATTCCCCTTGCATCTACAAGAAAATTAGCAATAAGATTGACATCTCGATATCTCGATTAACATAAAGCATATGGAGAATAGGCGTTTGTAAAAATAGATTGTACAAGAGTAGAGAAAGTCATGTGAGTGTAACACATCAGATTTTTTACTTTCTCTACTATGTATAGTAAGTAGGGGAAGTATTGCATTCCACCCAAAAATTCGATACCGAGATTTCACCGGAAATACATGTTTTGAGACCTCCTGAATCCAAAAAAAGCATTTTTGGAAACATGTCCGTGTGTGTGTGTGTCTGTGTGTGTGTGTGTCTGTGAACAGCATAACTCAAAAACTAACAGTCGGATAAACACCAAACTTGGTATTTACGTTCAGTATCTTCCAGAGATGCGACACGAAGATTTTCAAGAAAATCCCCCCACCCCAGACTACCCTTTACATGGAACATTTTTCGAAAATTTTAATTTTCTCAAAAATGGCTCTAACGATTTTGATGAAAATATCATATGTTCAAGATAATGTCATGAGAAATGAAATGTATATCTCGAAATTTCTGGGAATGTCTCCAAAAGTATTCTTCATTATGAACGTCTTTTGCATAACTGGTAAACCATAAGAGATAGACAAAATTTTACTACACAAAAAATGTAGATCGCGTTAAAATACACAACTTATATCATATACATTTTTTTTGTTGAGTGAACCGTTTTCGAGATATTGCTTGTTATTTCCTTAAATTTTCCAATACTTATACTTTTTCTCAAATTTGTTATTCATTTTTTATGTCCTGGACATGCAAAGAGAATGGAATGCGCCACATAGCAACCAGCGATAAAATATTTGACTATCGCTTAAAAGCTACCATATTCCCCTTGCATCTACAAGAAAATTACAAATAAGATTGACATCTCGATATCTCGATTAATATGAAACATATGGAGAATAGGCGTTTGTAAAAATAGATTGTACAAGAGTAGAGAAAGTCATGTGAGTGTAACACATCAGATTTTTTCTTTATAATCTGGAACGGTTTTAATATGCTCCACGTTGATGTGCGGGTTTGGAATAGTTGTAATGGAGTTGTTGCATTGAAGTGTGGGTTCTTTTATGATTATCTGCAGGGCGTGGTATGAGAAATGAGCGTTTAAATGAATAAGCTTGTTTTAATTATTTCAACGTTCGAAGTTTTATTTAAACTTGCGTTTGAAGATGTTATTGTCTTTACTTTATTTGCCCCACGCTTTGGGAGCCAATTTGAAGAAGGTAAATTTTATGGTGGTGATGTATTGTATTTCGACTGTTGGGGAGCCGAACTTGAAGTAATTGCAACCGCACGTATGGTAAAAAGTTTCCAGTAGCCTTCGCCCCCAGTGTACTTTCCGGTGGCCTTTGCCCAAAGTTTAAAAATATTAACTTTGTGATTTGACTGTTTCTTTAAATATTATATATTTATGTTTGCCTCGGCTGCGTCAGTATTTATATTTTTTATGGAGATATGAATGTCTTAGCAGGGAGTGGTGCGACTGAAGAATTAGGCTTACACATTATAATTTTACTTCACTCCTTTTATCAATGCTTGACACGATTTAAATAACACTTCACTGATATAGAGAGAGCTGTGAGATTTTTTTTATTAATTACTTGCACTTTTTAACACGTAAACTATTTTTCGTCTCACACTGAATACGTATTAAATTTCTCGAGGAAGAATCTCGCGTCCGGTTAGGAACACTGTCTACAACCAACTGACTTTTGAATTTGTAAATTTTGCTCCATTTTAGTTTCTGATTGGCCAATCCTATTCCAATAGAATACCTTCATTTAACTAAAGCTTTTTCTGGTTGCTGATTGGCTATTTTATAAATTGTCACAAAAACTACATTATTGCTTCCAAGAATTACAAGTAGTATGGTTAAACTTTAAAATTCATTATTGCCTCAAGGTTAGCTCATTGTTAGCAACTTTTAACCTGTTATTCTCACAGCTCCTACATTATTAAATTATGTAATACATTGACATAACGTTATTACACATGTATACAATAATATAAACATATACAATGACTGTAATATACACTTTTTATATATTGTCACATACATATATTGCTTTAAGGCGGGCTGTTATTGAATTTATATATTATATAATTAAACTGAAATCATTTAAGTGTTAAAAATCCTGCCTCACGTTACAGTGTTTAATACATTATGTTGTTCACAAAGTTGCGTTGTTGTAATATACAGAGTGGAAATCAAATCACTGTTAGCCCGCCCTGTGGTTTGGTGGTAGCGTGTCTGCCTCGCATTCAGGAGTTTGAATCTCGGTTAGAGTTAGTTGGATGAGGTTTTTCCCGGGGTTTTCCCTTATCCTGAAACGATAAATGTCGGGTAACTTGAAGCTCTATGGACCCCGGGCTCATTTCACCCATTTCATTATTCATTCATCATGACCTACCAGGTTAAAGACAAACAAGAAAAACAAAACAAAAAATCCACTGGACATAGGGATTTAACTGTCTCCCTGTTGATTTTAGAAATACATTTTATAACAATGTTTAAAAAAAAGGGAATGGAATCGAATCCAAATGCAGAATGTTTGTGTATTTTAGAGAAAATAATAATATAGCAGCTTTAATTCATTACATAATTTTGTTTCATTATTATAGGTCATGATTGTCACATGAATGAGAATCATATGAAAAACAGGTAATGGGAGCCTGGATTACTCACATATCTATGTCGTCCTGCGTTCAAACACGGCAGAGGGCGATGGATTTTTTTTCGGGCGTAAAAATCCTTAGCATGGCTTCCTTCTGAAGGGAAGTAAAGCCGGTGGTCCCGTGTCGTAGATTTACGGCACGTAAAAGAACCTCAAGCCTGATAGAATTCTCTGAGCAATATTACCAGTCTTTCACGCCCAGTATAGAATTGGGACGCTAAGGACCACAGCAGTTAAACGAGCGTCCATAAATAAAACTCAATTTAATTTTAATTTCACACATCTGTCGTGATAGTAACTAACATTGTAATGAATCATTGCTGATAGGATTAGTAAATACATGTTACTTTCTGAATAACTTATTAACGCACATTACAATAGGCTTGTAAGATTTTACTTTGAAATTATCTGGTGGAGAGATTTAGAGCTAACGTACGACTGACTCTGTTTCATCTACACTTGAAGGCTTGAATGCGATTTTTCGTCTTCTTTTTCATCGTGACACATCCTGTTTATTTTCCTTAGTTACGTAACTGTTTAATGGCAACTAACGGATATCAACAACGCATTTTTGTAAAATATCCACACTTAGCTTTAAAAATACACATTAAAATAGCCACAAGCACAGAATGCATACGAGAATGTAGCGGGGTTGGACCAGTCAGTATACGGGGGAAGCGTCTTAAGATATTCTGAAGTTGATTATAGCTGTGTGACGTCATAGCATATAATTTTGAAATATGAAAGGTGTAGAGGCTGCTCGCGGTAGAGCACCTGCCTGCTATGCGAGGGGTCCCGGGTTCGATTCCCGGCTGGAGTTGGAAATTTTTCTCTAGCCAAAATTATTTCCTATCCTCCCCAGAGCCTGGAAGTATGAATGATAGAGTGAATATATATATATATATGTGTGTGTGTGTGTGTGTGTGTGTGTGTGATCTAATGAATAAAACCCGTAGTTTACCAGAAAACCAACCACGAGTTAATAACACCATTGTTTATGAGCCTAGGCAATATGCTTCAAAGGAAAGGCCACCGATAAAACCATTTTAGTTAAAGGCGGGGTATAAATGGAACTAAAAAAATCTGATGTGTTACACTCACATGACTTTTTCTACTCTTGTACAAACTATTTTTACAGACGCTTATTCTCCATATGCTTCATGTTAATCGAGATAAACATTTGCAGACTCTATCTTATTGCTAATTTTCTTGTAGATGTAAGGGGAATATATATTTACAAGGGCAATATAGAAATACACTAGCCTTTAAACAAAAACATATCTATTAATAGCCGGTTGCTATGCGCAGCACCATTCTCTTTTCCACAGATTAATACTCTTTGCATATCCAAGACAAAAAAAATGAATAACGAATTCCCATTTGATAAAATAAGTATTGAAAAATTTAAGGAAATAACAAGCAATATCTCGAAAAAGGTTCGCTCAATAAAAAACATGTATGATATAAATTGTGTATTTTAACGCGATCTACATTTGTTGTGTAGTAAAATTTTGTTTATCTCTCATGGTTTACCAGTTATGCAAAAGTCGTTCACAATGAAGAATACTTTTGGAGACATTCCCAGAAAATTCAAGATATACATTTTATTTGTCATGAAAACATCTTAAATGATATTTTAATCAAAATCGTTAGCCATTTTTGAGAAAATTAAAATTTTCGAAAAATGTTCCATGTAAAGGGTAATCTGGGGTGGGGGGATTTTCTTGAAAACCTTCGTGTCCCATCTCTGGAAGATACTGAACCTAAATACCAAGTTTGGTGTTTATCCGACTGTTCGTTTCTGAGTTATGCTGTTCACTGACACAGACAGACACACACACGGACATGTTTCCAAAAATGCTTTATTTGGATTCAGGGGGTGTCAAAACATATATTTCCAGTGAAATCTCGGTATCGAATTTTTGGGTGGAATACAGTACTTCCCCTACCTACTGTACGTAGTAGAGAAAGTAAAAATGTGATACATCCACATGACTTTCTCTACCCTCTATCTTTATTAGTGGGTATACAAACTATTCTTACTAAAGCTTATGTTTCTATCTACTACATTTTAATCCAAATAAACCTTTGCAGAAATAGCTACATTGCACATTTCGTTATATGTCGATTCAAAGGGAACAGCGATAATTAAATGTTTAAGAACTAGTGTTATACACCGGTATGAAAAGTCCATACTGTTTCCGTCCTATCACGAGAAACAACAGAATGCTGACAGAATGACCAAGTAATGAAGAATTCGAATAATTAAACAGGCGTAGAAGATAAATACAAGGTGAATTGATGTTTTAGTACGAAATATAAAGCAATTGCCACTTAATACTATGCAATTAACATTTGAATAAGCATAATAACAAATAAATAAGTTAAATAACGATAATTAAAATAAATTACAAGATATACAAATTGTTTTACTACATAATCGTGAAAGGCAAAAATTCAGCGCGTAGCAGTTATATGAAATAAACTGTCTCAAATATTAGTGTAGATATTAGGGTCGGCATATGGGTTTTTCGCTATGGTACAAAGCTTTCCTGCGCCGGTTCCCTTATTTGTCCTATATTTTAGCAGCGGATAAACCTCGCTTCGTGGTAAACTGAACCCAAAGCGTAGCGTTTTCTCCGGCGAGAACCGCTCAGTTGTACACGTACGTATGGCGGAGATACCGCGGGCGGTTTTCCTCTGCCTGGAAGATGGTACAGACGAGCTTACTTGTTGGCGAAGGTGCCGCATTGGTGTCGGATGCCAATACCATACCGCATGTTTTAACGGAATGTTTATGGATGTGCGGTACAGTTCTATTTCTGAAAGTTCCATCACGCAAACCCGCGCCCTGTGACGTAATGGATGAATGGCCCTTGCGTGCAAAGCCCGGCGCTAAAATCGTCGCGATTTTCTTTCGGAATTATGCAAGGAGGTGGTTTTCATTACATGCTTCAGAAACTTATCATTTTGTTCTTTAATCAGGGGAACATGATATTGTATTTCGTAAAAAGACTTGGCGAAAGCTTCCTTCTTCTGTTAGTTAATCCACTATTTGGCATTTTATGGGCTTAATGTACATATTAACAATCAAATGTGAAAAGGTAAAAGCCTTTTATAGTAACTGCAATATGCTCAGTTTAGAATTTATAGGTAGTTTGTCTTTATAATTTAAACTGTTATACCTGCATTGCTTACTTGCTGACAATCAATACAACAATTTTCAGTTTATCGTTGCTTGTAAGCATTATGGTGCAAATACACCTAATGGTTATTAATAAACAATTTGTATAAAATGCCATAAGGGGTTCTGTTTCCCTGGGTATCATTGCAAAATATAACACCAAATTATGTCTTGAATAGGAACCATTTTGGAAACCTTTTTACCTTCTTTACTACTTACCTATAGCAAATGGAGGAAGTATTGTGTTCCACCCAAAATTCAATACCAAGATTTCACCACTGGAAATACGCATTTTGAGACTCCCTGAATGAATGAATGAATGAATGAATGAATGAATGAATAAATAAATAAGTAGTATTAAGAAAGCATTTTAAGAAAAATTGTGTGTGTGTCTATGAACAACATAACTTATACAAAATTCAGTTAAATACCAAACTACCAAAGATGCCACACAACGATTTTCTAGAAAATTCCCCCATCCCAAACTAACTTGACATGGAAAAAATTGCGTTATTTTGGTTTTTCTCAAAAAATGCCTCTTAAGGATTTAGATTAAAATATTTGCATGAAAAAATATCTTGAATTTCCTGCCAGTAGCCTGTGAAGTCCTCTTCATTCTGAATGACTTTGTATAATTGATAAATCATGAGAAATCTTAATCTTCGTCACCACTGCCACCATAGCACGCCAAGGATTGGGCCATTGCCAATTTCCAGTTTCACAAAGCATCAGCTTTGTAGGACATCCAACATCTCGTCTTGTGGTTTCTCATGGGTAATGGGTATCTCTCTCTCTCTCTCTCTCTCTCTCATTCTAATCATATGTTCAATCCATTTTTGTCTAAGTTCGTTACTTTATCATATAAAGGTTCATCTTTTATTTCTTCATTTTTTATCCTTATTTCTTTCCTTATGTCCTCTCTTATTTCTTTGATTTTGACCCTGGCACCTCATCTCTACTATTTGAATTCTATGTTTTTTGTTTTTTCATTGGAATCCAAGTTTCACAACTGTACAGTATTATGGAGATTGCCATAACTCTGTATAGTTCCGTATACTGCCTGGAGTTTATTTTCGAATCAATATCCCTTTCTTCATTAAAATTGATATCATATATTAAATATTTGAAATTGGACAAAATCTTACTACACAAAAAATGTAGGTCTTGATAAAGGTCACAATTTATGGCAAATAAAATTTGTTGTGGCATTAACCATTTCCGAGAGATTCTTTATTATTGGTTTGAATTTTCAAATACATATTCACTTTTTCAATAGGTTACTTGCTATTCATATTTTCTTATGGTCATGCAAATATGGAATTTCAAAGCCAACCATAGCAATCAACTTTTTAAAAATCTTTACCATGGCTTCAATCTAGTCTATTCTTCTTATAGCTACAATGAAATGTGTAGATGTATAATCAAGTTTATCTTAATTAAAAAGAAGTAGACAGAAGAATAAACTTTTATAAAATTAGTTTGTAGAATAGTGAATAGAGGTCATGTAAGTGCAGCATATCAGATTTGTATTATTGTTTTGAAAGTTTATCACGACTAATGTGTGCACCTATGCTTAGTGCAATTTTCGATCTTATTAATGTACACCTTTTGAGCCCCTTGTACACAATCAAATTTTTTTTTTAATTCAGGAGTTTGCAAGGAAAATGGTCAAATGTTTTTCACTATTTGATAAGATTGGACAAGAGTCTGCAAGACTTGACAATGTCATAAAAGTGTATTTACATGTCTCTTTGCCAAACTTAACTTCCTCAGAACAACATTAATGATTTATCTTGTGCAAAGAAAGTTACTATTAGCGTCATTATATAACAGTTTTGCAATGAAATATTGCTCTCTACGTAGTATTACATAGCACTGTCAGTATTATAGCCCATGGAATCAGATTACGATTAAATAATACAATGGAAATATGTAGAAAGATTACTACACTAAATGTTTACACTTTGTGAAAAATATTGTAAAATGCTCTTTGTAGGAATCAGTGTATTTGTATAGACACGCCACACAGAAAGTGTAGGTTTCTGTCTCGGAACCCAAAGAGAGTACTTTTTTTAAATAACTTTTGACAACTGCATTTATATATATATATATATATATATATATATATATATATATATATCAGTGTATTATGACTGTGTTTCACTTGCAAGTTTCCAAAATTTTTAATTATATGCGGGTTAGTCACTTCCCCTATTCCCCCAAATAAAATTCTATATAGGCCCCTGCCTATCACCATTATATTTTAATTACTGACCAAATTTTTAGCTTCTATAATTTTTTGCAATATTTCAGCAAATTTAGCCACACACTTCTGTTAAATCTTAGGTGGAGCAGTTGAAATTGTTTTAACTTGCAAAAACTCCTCTCCTGGAATGAGGAGCGTGGGGAAAATAGAGCACAGTAAATGTCATAAGCTGTTCTGTTATATCAGTGCAGTGAACTTGCCATTCGAGGTCTCTGCAGTAGATGAAAGTCTTTCATACATTGTGGGATAATGACTTCCATTAGTTTGGGAAATCCCCTCAGTAAGTCTAGACTACAACTTGGATTGTCTCCAACTAGACAAGCTGCATGGCACTGCTCCAAGATTTGATTGCTAATAAAAATTAGCTTAATTCACAGTATCTTTGTTTTGGTTTGTGTGCTATTATCTTTCTGTAATGCATGTTTTTAAAGAAATATGAACAGGAACTGTGGAATAGTCCATATTTGGTTTCTCATGTGGTACATGCGTGTTTCATTTATCAGCTACATCTGTATTATATTTGAATGTGGTTTAGATTCAGTGTGTTTGCTTTTTGTAAACCTGGCAGCCACTTAAAATCTAAACCATTCTCAAATTGGTTTCTGAAATCAGTTTAGTTGATAGGTGGAGAATATTTAATTGTGTGGTGGCGGTTCTCAGGTGAGATTTTGACTATAATTATCAAATTGCTGCATAGAGATAGATAATGATTCCTAAAGTAAAGGTAATGTTTACTTTTTAATTAAACATTTTGAGAATACCAAACATTGGATGGCATGAATGGGGAAGTGTTGGGCAGATGTGGGCATTTGTAAAGACTGCTCATTGAAAGTGTGCCAAGCAGGTTTTTTCAGCTAGAGGATGCAGAGAGTGAAGTATCTTAGTTCTTTATGCCCTTAGTGCTGGAAAATGTAGATTTCAGCAAATTACTTTTAAAGAAAAATTATACTGCTTACCTATAGTAAGTAGAGGAAGTATTAGATTCCACCCAAAAGTTTGGTTTTGAGATTTCAATACACATTTTGAGGTTCCCTGAATACGTCGCCCCCCCAAAAAAAGCATTTTTACAAAAGTGTGCATGTGTATGAAAGACAGAGGGAGAGCAGTGTAACTAAAATAAACACCAAACTTAGTGTTCAAGTTCACCATCTTCCATGTATGGGACAAATATTTTCAATAAAATGCCCCCTTAGTTGGAAAACTTTTTGTTGAATTTCTTCAAAATGCTTTTACAATTTTGATTAAAATGTCATTTGTAAGATATTTGCATGACAAAAAGTTTATCTTGAATTTTCTGAATATTTGTGAAACCCTCTTCATTCTGAATGGATTTTGCATCATTTGTGTTACTTATAAACTGTAGATGAAACTTGCTAACCACTACACATGTATATGTTGTTGAAATACACAGTTTATGTCAAACACATTTTTTGTGGCATTTACCATTTCCAAGATATTCATTGTTATTTTTTGAATTTTCAAATACTTTTTTTTCAAGCATTAAGTTGCTGTACTTCTTTTAATTTTATTATTTTTCCATTTTTTTCTCTCTTCGTGATCATGGAAGGACTAGAATTTGAAAGCCTTTACATAGTGACTTGCTTTTCAAAGATTTGACCATCACTTTAGCCTCCTGTATTCCTCTTATACCTATAATGAAATGTGTAATAAAAGTATTTCTGCAAGTATTTATCTCAATTAACATGAAGTAGGTAGAATAATAACTTGTAAGAATAGTTTATAGAATGGGTAGATAAACTCATTGAGAATGTATTATGTTGTTTAAATGAAATTGTAAAAGAAATTGGATTGGGTGAGTTAATTAACCAGCAAGCAATAGGGGACAAAGATTATGGAATAAAGTAAAAGCTAGGGTGGATGATATAAACAAGAACTAATCAGTAGCTTAAGCGATAAGAGTACTCTGATTTCATACAGGGGCGTTAAGAAACAATGGAGAAGAGAAAAATACATTGATGTTTGTAATAAAATGGAAAGAGAGGGGATGGCATGGGCAAGAACAGGAACAATGTTATTAAAAGGTTTAAGGGTTAATGAAGAGATATGCTCACTTTGCAGCATTGCAGATATTAACTTTCACAGTATAATGGAATGTTCGGAAACCAAAATGTGGAGAGAGGAAATATGGAACAAAAAGTGGGATTAGTTACATGTAGAGATATTATACATAAAACTTTTTGGGAGCAAAAGAAAAGAATTTATCAAACAAGTAGGTAAATACGTAGGAAAAGTAAGACAGAAATGGTGAAGAAAAATCATCAAAGAAGATGAGGATAAAAAAAAATGACAATGTCGATGTGGATAATTTATAGAAGAGGGAATCAAATTGAAGTTAGACTTGGAGGTAAACATACGTGCAAAACGTAAGGTACATATATACAAATAACCATAGGGTTAATTGTATATGTTTCCAAGTTTTAGCTACTCCAGGGGAACAGATTATACATATGCACAATATTTGTAATTGGAAGAGATGAAATAAATTACCTTACCATTGAGAATGTAATACGTCAGATTTTTTGCATAAGGGATGAAGAATTTTCTACCAGTTAATAAAAATGATTGATAGAAAGTATTCTTAGGTAATTTCTGGGATTGGCATAGCTGTCTGTATTTTGCTATTCAGTAAGAATTTTCTTATTTCAAATGCTGCCGATTCTAATGAGTCATTCAGCTATCCAGCAACAGCTGTAGCAGAAGAAGAAAGCACACATTATTGAACTTTGTGTCTAAAACTGAAACCAGGTCAATTTATTGTCATTTAACAATGTTAATAGATACCACTGATTATGCATATTCATTTATGTTGCATCTTTGGAAGATATTGAATCTAAATACCAAATTTGGTATTTATCAGACTTTTCATTTTTGAGTTATGGTGTTCACACACATACATGCACACGTACCTTTTACCTTCTCCTTCTACTATTTTTGTGGTAGAGAAAGTAAAAAATATATATATATATATACGTATATGAGGACTGGAATTTTCAAAGGTGTTAAGTGACAAAACGTTACTTTTTAGTTATAAATTAATATGTCTTAATTAAGTATTTTCGTGGGTTCTTAAACAAGGAACTATGTCAAACTACAGTATTCTTACTGGACTATGTACTACAGGGTTATTCAAAAAGAAAGAACAGATTTTACATACTTATTTCTAATGAACAACAATAGATGGCAACACATGCAATACATTACTGAATAGGGGAAAGTTCAAAGTTTTATTTTGTGTGTTCAAAATGAGCACCACTTGTTATGTGAGGACACCAGTGCTTTTTCGTTTGTATATGCAACCATCTTCTGCAAATTTATTGTATCAGTTATAAATTTTTACTTTCTCTACTACGTATAGTAATTAGGGGAAGTATTGTATTCCACCCAAAAATTCGATACCGAGATTTCACCGGAAATACATGCTTTGAGACCCCCTGAATCCAAAAAAAGCGTTTTTGGAAACAAATCCGTCTGTGTGTCTGTCTGTGTGTGTGTCTGTGTCTGTGAACAGCATAACTCAGAAACGAACAGTCGGATAAACACCAAACTTGGTATTTAGGTTCAATATCTTCCAGGGATGCGACACGAAGGTTTTCAACAAAATCCCCCCACCCCAGGATACCCTTTACATGGAAGATTTTTCGAAAATTTTAATTTTCTCAAAAATGGCTAACGATTTTGATTAAAATATCACAGGTTTAATATATTGTCATGACAAATAAAACGTATATCTTGAATTTTCTGGGAATGTCTCCAAAAGTTTTCTTCATTGTGAACGACATTTGCATAACCGGTAAACCATGAGAGATATAGAAAATTTTACTACACAAAAAATGTAGATCGCATTAAAATACACAATTCATGTCATATACTTTTTTTTTGTTGAGTGAACCATTTTCGAGATATTGCTTGTTATTCTCTTAAATTTTTCAATACTTATTTTCTCAAATGGGAATTCGTTATTCATTTTTTTTTTTTTTTGTCTTGGATATGCAAAGAGTATTAATCTGTGGCAAAGAGAACGGTGCTGCACATAGCAACCGGCTATTAATAGATATGTTTTTGTTTAAAGGCTACTATATTTCTATATTGCCCTTGTAAATATATATTCCACCTTACATCTACAAGAAAATTAGCAATAAGATAGAGTCTGCAAATGTTTATCTCGATTAACATGAAGTAGATGGAGAATAAGCATTTGTAAAAATAGTTTGTACAAGAGTAGAGAAAGTCATGTGAGTGTAACACATCAGATTTTTTATGATGAAGCTCAATGAAATGAACACTGCAATGAAACAATGGATTCACTCTTTGCATAATGCAGCACACAAAACAGCTTTTCCTGTGGTGGCATCGCCATTTTCTTGTAAACGAACACAGCGCCACTGTAGGCACTGAATGGAACTAATAGTGGGGCTTAAAACTTTGAACTTTTCTTTATTCAATGATGTATCATATGTGTCGCTATCTATTGTCGTTCATTAGAAATAAATATGTCAAGTCTGTTCCTTCGTTTTGAATAACCCTGTATATTAAGCATGTGTAAATAACATTGAGCTAAAAAGCATATAAATTAATGTTTAAATCTGAAATTAAGAAAAGTGTTGGTCTCACATTTGGATTTCCTCTGAAAGGTGTTATGTCACTGAGCCTACAAAAACACATTTTTCAGATGATGATGATAATAAGTAACTAAATGCCTCTATCAAATCTATATAATTTGGCACTAATACACCTTGAACCATGCTGAAATCAGACCCGCCAACATTAACAATGCTAATTTCCATCTTGTCAATGATTAACACTTTTTAAGAGGCTATGACTACAGAGAGTGCCATCACCATCAGTTTCAACTAAAGATGACAAACAGGAACATAGCACTTTTGAGAGGAGAATGACCTATGCTTAAAGCACCTTTCTCAGTAAATATCTCAACTTTTGTAAATTTTGATACACCTTTGAGAATTCTAGTCCTTATATATATATATATATTCTTAAAAGATGAATTCAAATGTACTAAATTTTGTTTTGACAGGCCTGCATAGATGATAATCTTGACATGGTGGAGTTTCTCGTGGAGCATGGGGCAGACGTAAATAGGGGTGACAATGAGGGCTGGACACCCCTGCATGCCACAGCTTCTTGTGGTTTCATCAGTATTGCCAAGTATGTATTGCAATGCGTTAGGTTAAGCATATAATTTTAAAGCTCATATTTTGAGTTAAAAGATCTATGCATGAGAGTTTAGCAAATTTAATGTATTTTAAAGTTATTTTCCTCAATTATAAAGTGCAGCTATGAAGTGTTTTAATTTTCTGGAAATGCCTTTTTTCTGTTTTGTTGATACTTTTTCCTTGTGTACTGTTTTGAACTTTGGAATGAGTTACTTGTTTTGCTGTGACAGGTACCTGATAGAACATGGTGGGAACGTTGCAGCAGTCAACAATGATGGAGAACTGCCAGTTGACATTGCTGAATCAGATGAAATGGAGGAGATGCTTCAACAGTATATCAATTCACAAGGTAATACTGTGTCTTGTGCTCAAAACATTTCAATGAACCTAGAAAATTATAGATAATTATTAGACAAAGGGAAGCTAGACAGTTAAAGTTTACTTCATGTTTACAATTACGTGATCTGAAAGCATGGTTATCTTATTTTGAATGATTTCTTTCATCAGAATTGTCGGTTTAATTTAAAAACAGCATCCACTATTTTTGGATGAGTTTTGTTTTAAATGATTTTGTAAATACTCAGAACTCTCACAGTTGGTGTTTGAAGTTACAGAGATTAAAGCTGGGATGTGGCCCTCTGGTCCAGATCTAGCAGTTTGTGATTTTATGTAAACTTTGAGACTGGAGATGTCATCTAAAGCCTCTTGTACATGATCAAACTTTTATTTTTCAATTCAAGAGTTTACAAGAAAAATGATCAAATATTGAAAAGTATTTGACAAGATGGGACAAAACTTGACAATGTCATAATGTGTATTTACACATTGTTTCTTTGCCAAACTTAACCTCTTCAGAACACATTGATAATTTATCAGTTATAAAGAAAATTACTATTAGCGTCACGATATAGCAATTTGCAATAAAATATTGTTCTCTATGCGTAATATTACATAGCACTTTCATGTATTATAGCCCATGAAATCAGATTAGGAATTAAAGAATACAATGGAAATAACATGACTTGATAGATTAACTACTATATAACTTGCATTAATGTACCTTCGGAAATCTGCGTGACAATTTCTTCATATGCTCACGCTTTCATCTTGTAATCCACAAAGCCCACGACGTACAGACATTGCCGGTTTTCGTATAACCTAATCAGCTCTCAGGTGGCCATTTTTGTTTACTTTTTGCTTTCAATCATGTTGCAGATTTCGTGATGCACTGTAAATAGTTGCATTTCATTGGTGAAAGCCATCAAATCATTTAAAATAGAGAGTTGAGGGTTGTTACACTACATCACTATGATATTAAGAATATCACATTATGACACATCACTGTTACCAGCTTCTAAATCGGTTCAAAATTAGCCATCAAATCATTCTCAAATCTTTGATTACTTAGAGCATGTCCTTATTTGCTTTCAAGACTTCCAAAGACTTTAAAAGTATTGGAAGTAATTTGACATGAAAAGTTATGGCAACTCTTGGAAAGTCTAGTAAAGCATTGAATTGGACAAAAATTTGCTTAAGACTAACATATTATCCAATTATTGATTTACACACTTTAGCCTCTTAATCTTAACGGTGGACATTTTAATGTCTGAATTATCATTTAGATTAAAATCCTGAGTATACTCATGTACTTGTAATTTGTTTTTTCTGAACTTAATATAAAGCGAATACTGGGCATTGCAGCCCTGAGACATGAACAACAAATAGACTGCAATGCTAAATACCTGGGCGCTAATGACCTCAGCATTTGTGTGCACTGCCACCACCACTGCTACTAATTCAATACTAAACTCACCGCACTGCATTTTCATAGAGTGTTAAGAAGTAACACACAAAAACTACATGGTAGGAGAAAATTTGACTGAACTGGCCAATTCACAGCAGCCTTTCAGCAGAAATATACAATTAAAAGATTAGATTACAGAAAAATCTAAAGTACATGTCCAGGAATTACCAGAAAATGAGAGATTGAGTAAATTTGGTCTTTTAAAGTGCCGTATTTACGCAAATCTAATGTGCACCCCGTACTTGAAACTTAAAATTATGAAAAAAAGGGTTTGTATACAATGTAAAGCGCATCAATCACAGAAAATAGGTAATAGGTATTGTATTTAAATTTATTTAATACAACAATGGATTTATTGTATATATAAACCATCAGATTATAGAATTGAAAATGCCCTATTCTTAGGTGACACATTGTTAAAGAAGAAAATTAGTGAACATGAAATAAGGAAAGTACACATTCAAAATGAATTTATTAATACAATACCGTAAATTACGAGCATGAATAACCATTATTCACTGATGCTTTCATCACTGGAGTCCTCGGAAGTGTCCACATCAGAAACTGATTCATTTCCTCTCCCTGTCATCCTTGTCGTTCCAGAGCACATCATCCTTGCTGCCATCCAAAGCATTTGAAATGCAGCATTTCATGAATATCTAGCTTTAGTACAAATAATGCCAATTTCTGTTTTCGCCACAAGCGAATGTTGCTCACTGATAGATTGAACTCCATTCCTGCCTTTCTATTACCATTTTTTTCAGCATAAAGGATTACTTTACGCTTTAAATAAGCATCATAAGACGTTCTTCTCTGTTTGCCCTTGCCCTCCATATCGTAACTAAAAATGCTCAATAATAGGCCAATGATAGATGAGCGGCTAGCTTGTCGCAAGTTTCCAGATGCATGTTAACTTCAGCAGTCCATTGTGACGTAATAAACAAAAAAATTGAGTGGAGTTATTGGCATTCTAAGGAACAGATTTGCACTCGAATCTAATGTGCACCACGATTTTGAGTACTACATTTGGTCAAAAAAGGTGCGCATTAGATTCACGTAAATATAGTTTATGCCATTCAGAAATGAGACACCCATGTATCCTCAGGATTTTATTATTTTGCCAGAATTAGAAGCCGGAATGTATTTGGGCTTTTATATTAAAAGGTGGTGGTTCTTCCTTTCAAGTATTAAACCCTATAGCCTGTTATGAACCTAAAAGTTGAATTTTCAATGCAACGTTTCCTTGGATGACTGAAAGGTCCCAAGAATTGTCCGTGGATTATTATGGAGTTTGAAAGCAATTATACAGGATGTTTCAGAAATACTTTTACAAACTTCGGGTATGGCTTCCTTACACCACAAGAAGGAAAAAAGTTCATATGAACATATGTCCCATAATCCTTTGTTTTCTTGTTAGGTGGTGTTCAACATAGTGGTACACTTATAACACACAAAACTCATAATAAATGCTTGAAATGTCCTCCTCTTGCTTCAATGCATGCCTGTACTCGTCAAATCATGGAATGTCGCATCCTGTCAAAAACTCCGGGATGGTGTCGAATGGTTTTGCAGGCTTCCATGACGTGTTGATGAAGCATTTCTGCATCCGGGATGGCTGCTCCATAAACCAATGATTTAAGATGCCCCCAGAGGCAAAAATCCACAGGATTGAGGTCGGGAGAATGTGCAGGCCATGGAACTGATCCTCTTCTGCCTATCCATCGGTCATGGTAGATACCAGTCAGTGCATCTCGAACAATGCGACTAAAATGTGCTGGAGTCAGGCATTTATCACATTTATCAGCAAGGCGACAATAAACACCGACAACGGTTGGATGCTTCGGTTGTCTCCATCTGATAGAGCCGTGCAGCCTCGCGTCCATTACCATTTGCGCGACCATACATAAAAATCATGTCTGCCTGCTCACGAAATGAATATCCAGCAATGGTGGAACGAAACATGTGCAGTTAACTCGCTACATGTATTCAATTGAAATGTTGAAGACAGACTAATGACAAACATAAACAAGTCTCCGTGGCAACACTTCGCCATCTACTGTATGTAGCACAATGGGTCAACGCCTTCTATGAATGCATAGAGAAATGAAGTTTTGAAGTTGGACCCCGAAGGCCATTGAACTTGCACTTTCATTGTGGCAGAAATAACGCAAAAACCAAGGATTATGGGACATATGTTCATATGAAATTTTTTCCTTCTTTTGGTGTGAGGAACCCATAGCCAAAGTTTGTAAAAGTATTTCTGAAACACCCGGTATATAGCAGTGAATGCTAAAGATACCTTTTGCATAAAGAAGTTTTTTGACCAAATGTGGTTGGTTGGTATCTAATGTTGAGCAGTTGACAATGAAGCCATTCACTTTCTTGCACTCCAGTATTTGATGAGAGGTTGGTATGTTCATCGAAAGCTGGGCAGTGGAATAGGTAGTTTCTCTCCATATCTTCAAGTTCACAGAAAGGGTGTACAGGAGGTTCTGCTATGCCAATCCTGTGTATGTGTTTGTTGAGGCAGTCATGGCCAGTTAATAATCTAAAAACTGTTGTGAAGGGTTTTCTTGGTAGTGTAGTAATTCTAGTCATGTTATTATGAAGATTTTCCCAGTGGTTTCCTTTTGTTAGCGCTACATATTCTTCTTTAAGTTTTGTATTATGTGTTGGTTTAATTATTCTTTTGATAGAATGATAAGACAGTGGACCATATAATTTTGATGTATTCCTATTAGCTTTCTTGGCCAGAAAATCAGCTATTTGATTACTTTGTATTGCATACTGTGCTGATATCCATTGAAGTACTACTGTTCTTTTTGTTATTATATTTTGTTAAAAAATAAATACTACTCTTCTATTTAAATTAATTGTTTTATAATTTTTTTGGCATTCTAGAATATTTAGGCTTTTGGCCTGAAGCTTTATAAATAAGTAAATACATTTTCCCAGATGTTAAAACGCAAGTAGGTATGTTAAACTTGTTAATGTAGTGCCACTGAGAATGGGAACAGCATTTCCAGGCACTATTCAGTCATCAGCTCAGATCTTTGCAGAAATTGGTGAAAACAAATAGGAAACAGAATTGCTTTAAGTAATTGTCAGGTGATTCCGTCAACAAATAGTAAATTACAAAGGGAACAGGTAGCTATTTTATTTAAGGTAAAGGCATCTGGCTCTAGAGTTTATTGGGCACAACTCAGGAGTAATTACAGTGTGAAGTTGTAATTCAAAATTAGATTATTGGAATTGTAAACCACTATTATGCGGTCCAAATCTCTTGACGTTTCAGCCGTGTCCACTAAAACGGCACTAGCGAATAGTAGCAGTGCGGCATTGCTTCATAAGGCAGTACAGCTCGCCGCTGGTAAAACTCTAATTGGAATATCATGTGCGCGCATGTGTATTTCATATTTCAGAAAAACAAGTAGTAGTTAGGATAAAGGGCGACATTTTCCTGAACAAGTACAACAAAGAATCGTATTTTTACACCCAATGGTTCGCCATTAATTTATAGTTTATCTTTTGTGATGTTTAAACGGAGACTTATAGTTGTGGTCATTTTTGTAATATTAATAAACCCATTGCTGTCGTAGTTACTTTATATATTGTTGTCATGTTATAGACATAATTATCACTTAATAATGTGCAATTCTCCATGTCCTAAATAAATTTAGAAATAGTTATTCCACGAGGTTTTTCTAATACAGCTACAAGCTCGTCATGAAAATACATTTCAAACCCTCTGGTGCAGCTCTACAAAACCATACATGACTTTTTTTTAAATAAATAACGTCATGTATGGTTTTGTTTCACAGAATAATACCATTGGCAAAACAATATGCTTGCTTCTGCATGATGCAGAGTCCTAGAATCAAACACGTATCCGTTACGGTAGAAGAGTGTGCTATGCTTTTTAGAACATTCAACACCTTGTTACTTGGAATGCACTATGCAGAAAAACAAATCTAATGTGTTACACTCACATGGCTTTCTCTACTCTTGTACAAACTATTTCTACAAACGCTTATTCTCCATATGCTTCATGTTAATCGAGATATCGAGATGTCAATCTTATTGGTAATTTTCTTATAGATTCAAGGGGAATATGGTAGGTTTTAAGCGACAGTCAAATATTTTAACGCTGGTTGCTATGTGGCGCATTCCATTCTCTTTGCATGTCCAGGACATAAAAAAAAAGTATTGGAAAATTTAAGGGAATAACAAGCAATATCTCAAACGGTTCACTCAACAAAAGAAATGTATATGACATGAATTGTGTACTTTAACGCGATCTACATTTTTTGTGTAGTAAAATTTTGTCCATCTCTTATGGTTTACCACTTATGGAAAAGTCGTTCTCAATGAAGAATACTTTTGGAGACATTCCCAGAAAATTCGAGATGTACATTTCATTTCTCTTGACAATATCTTAAACATATGATATTTTAATCAAAATAGTTAGAGCCATTTTTGAGAAAATTAAAATTTTCGAAAAATGTTCCATTTAAAGGGTAGTCTGGGGTGGGGGGATTTTCTTGAAAACCTTCGTGTCGCATCTCTGGAAGATACTGAACCTAAATACCAAGTTTGGTGTTTATCCGACTGTTTGTTTCTGAGTTATGCTGTTCACACGCACGCACACACATGCACACGCACTCTCTCTTTCTGGTTTTAACCATATTTAGTAGTTGAGATGTAAAACACTATGTGAGTGGTCAAGTTTCATAGCTAAACTTGTGTGCACAGACACGCTCATTGGAATATTACATTATCTATGTATTATTGACATAGGCTTTTGAGTTGAAATTGAAGACACGTGGGAAAAAACAGTCTAACCCTCAAACTTTTAAAACTAAGAAAAAATAAGTTTTGCAGAAGCCTTTAAAAATATTGTTTTTTGATCATTGTGATACTTTGCACTTCAATCTATGGTATTAATTCGACCATGTATACTAATAGACTCTGCTTGCACTTATCCGGACGACTCTTGAAGCCAACATGACACACCTGCTTCCAACCATCAGCTGTTCGCTCTTGCCATGGCTTCCAACAACCATGCTCCTTCTTGCTGTGATTCAAGATCTTTAAAGTGTTTTGACTGTGCATCTTCTATTTTAATTTATACAGCTCTTCACCTAGCTTGCAGAAAGATGAAAGCCCATATTTTGAAACTAGTTTACAGATTTCTTATTTAGGTGTAATAGATTGCCTTTATAACTGTAAAATTGGAATTGACAGTGCTCGTTCTTAGTTAAAATAATTTAGTTCAACAATTCTGTTACATTACGAGAAATGGCTTGATATTGGCAACATATTGGATTATGTTACTTAGGAGTACCTACTGGAATATTAGGAAGGGGCTCTAATGTACTAAATACCTTCTGTAGTCTTGTACAATGCGAAGAATTGATAAAATGTACTTTGTGATTTTAATTGAAGAAATTTCAGGTTTTAAAAACTTTACTTGCCTCTGGATGTTTTAAACATTTTAAACCCGCTTTGATTTAAAGTGACAACCTATTCCAGGAGCATGTTGTTTCCTAAAACTATTTTCTAACCTTTAGAATTTATGTTTTTCAATCTTAAATTGCTCCTTCAATAAAAGTACTGGGCCTAGATTTGACATTTTAAGCACATGCTCTTAATGAAGAAAATGGGAGAAGACTTGTTTTTTTAATCTATTCCTTATATATCTCACAATTACTGTTGTTATTCAAAACTGTTTCTGCATAATAGTCAACAACACTTAAGGATGTACTGATATAACCCTACAATTTTGGAACCATTGCAAAGCTACCTGTGGGCCACCAATAAGCGCCTGTCTGCCCAACACCTGGGTGTGGCCTTTGACTGGTCATTGGAGCAATAGCCAGTGCAGAACAATAGACAGTGTGGAACGATAGATTTATTGTGCGAGGATTCCTTTGGGCTGTTTCGAGTAGCTTCTACTTCTAGAAAGTTCCACTTTGTCTGCTGGCATATATAAGTAGCTGCTCTTGCTTGAGAACTCGGTTGAGGAATTCTGTTAGTCAAGAAGTGAAGAAAAGTGTACAGTGCCGTTCAATTGTGAGTTGTGATTTGATTCGGCAGATCAGTTGTGTTGTGTTCTGAGTGTGCCTAAAGTGACTCAGGTGTAATGTTTGTGCTATGCTGAGTGCCCTAAATAAAAAATAGTGTGTTTCGCAGTAACTGGTATTCTCATTTGTTACAATATCATAATTTTACCACTTGGAAAACTGAAAATGAATACAATTGTTTCTATCTAGCTTTGTTCCTTGTGCTAAATAGTAGTATTTTATTGCTTTTTTCCGAAGCTTACCTTTGGAATGATACTGAAGTACCTCTTCTTGAAGCTTCCTTATATCCATAAGTTACACAATATTGTACCATTTTTGCTGTGAATGTATTTAAAACTCAACAAAACTCACAACTTCTTTATACAAAGAATTGACATTTCTGTTCACCGTCCTGTGATCAGCTGATGTTATGTTGGCTTCACAAAAATGACTTCATGCTCTGTCTACTATACCTGGCGCCAATCAAGAAGGTTATTGACATTTCGCGGAGCGAGAGAGGCGACGTTGCCGCTCATCGCGACCACGTGGAGAGCGTGTCGAAGGAGACTGGGTTGCGCCTGCATTGTAGAGCGGATACTATTTATATTCGTATACGAAGACAATTGTAAAATAATGAATCTACGTGCAGAGGATATATCATGCAAGAATATATCAGTGTAAAGATCTGCGTTAACAGAAGAAACATGCCTGTGAAATATTGATGCTTATTCTAATGGAAAAATGCCACTGATTTCCGAATCGCTTGCATCGCTGTTGTTGCTGCTTTCTTTTCTTTCCAGGAGTTTCTAATTTAGACCCTGATGCCTGATTTTCTTCTTTATAATATTTTTCTTTCCCAATCTTAACCGCAGTATTCTTACTGATTCCTACAGCACGCGAGGTCCTGTCAAGTACATTAGAGAATGGAATAAGAGGCCCCCTGCTCAATTTCTCCTCTTCGAAATATTCTTTCGCAGAGCATATTATTTCCCGCGCCTGTCCTTTAATTAGGATACCTTTACCAAATACAGTTTTATTCGGTTCCCGAGCGCGCTCAGTTTTTCGTTTGGCTACGCTATCTTTGTCACTATTTTTGGACATTGTTAAATATCCATTGAACACAATTATAAATGCTCACACAACACACACACGCACAAATACACGAACTCAAATACACGTAACACAAGGCAAATACCATACAAATAGGACGACACAAAACAACTTTTCAGTACGCAGGCAATCTCTAAACTGATACAAACACACAAGCAAGCTGGAGCTAAAAGGAGGAATTGTTTATAACTGCATCAATAGCAGAAGATAAGACTTCAGTTCGTGTTTACTGCCAACGGTCGCTCGCCCGGCATATCATGCCAATTATGTATTACGATATCGCAACAACGCATTTGCATCTATCGTTGCTATAGAAACATCTTAGTTCTAATTGGTCCTTCTAATGGTTGCTATGACGACCGCTGTGATGTATTCATCCCCTCCCATTCATTTAAAGCTTTCCGCCACGTGGTTAGTAACTGTCAATCACCTTCTTGATTGGCGCCGAGTTTAGTGTATATGGACGAAGAGTAATAGCAAGTATTTGAACTTTCCTTTTATGATGTTCTAGAGCAATACTTTTAATAATTATGCTTTAATTAACTACATTATTAATATTGCATATTATATTGAGTGAATATGGATTTATATCGTAAGAATATGAGAACTTGTGGACTGTGTATTAGATGCAGATGTATTATACAATTCTTACATGTTTTCTTACATCATAATAATATGAACAATAATAGTATTATTTCATATTTGATTAAAAGAAACCTAATTGTAAATGAATATCACCACCATATGTACATTACCTTCTGATAGATATGTTAGATTGTTAAAATACTGGTGGCTTATAATTTAATAGCTACAGCAAATGTTTCAGTTTGGCTGCAGGTATTGGCCTGGCACCGTTGTAACACTTAGAAGAGATGGCCTATATGCAATATTTTGTGCCTTTCAATATTTCTACATCACAATAAATGTATTTGAAGGAAAAGAGAAATGGTTTACTAGCTTCTACTTAGAATGCGTCGCGTATATACCTTTTGTTTTGAAAATGACAGTTATTTTTTCTTTTTTCTAGGAAAGGATTTATTTTTATAAAGAAATTACAATAGAGGTTTTTCTAACAGTGATTAGCCATTTTTGAGCTCTGGAAAAGTATCATAGCTTACACACAAAAAACTTTGCAGTGAAATATTTTACCACCAGGTGGTGTGTAATGTTAATACATCTTAGTTTCCACTGTGATCTACAGATGGAAACAGAAATCAGCAAATTTTCAATTTGAGGGTTAGACCTTTTTGCGCATATATCTTCAATTATTGCATTTAGGGTTTTAACAGATGCATTGCTATAACTTGAATGATGAATAAAGGCATTTATTTGTACACTCCCTTTACTTAACCTATTACAATTTTTCATTTATCTAATCTAAACTATGTACAAATTATTTGATTGACCTTATTGTTACTTTGGCTTTCATGGCACCCAGGCCATTTGCCCTGCCGGGTAGCTCTTGTCGTCACTTCTTCTTTATCTCAAGTATCATTTTTCTTTTGCTTTCTGTAAATACCTACCTATAACATTTCCATAACTTAAAAAGTCTACAAGAATTGAAAATATGCGCTTAACAGTAAATTTCAGCAACATCTTCCTCTTAAATTTTATAAGGTGCCACAATGCAAATTACTGTAAATAGAATGTCTTTTTAGGCATTGACTGTGATGAAGCTCGGAATGAAGAAGAGAGGATTATGCTGGAAGATGCCAAAGAGTGGCTAAACAGCGGGGATTTGGAGGACATTCCTCATCCTAAAACTGGAGCCACTGCCCTACATGTCGCTGCTGCCAAAGGTTACATCAAAGTCATGAGGTACGATTCAGCTTTAAAGCAACACAATATTTGTTGATGTCACATAAATGTGTAGATGCAGATTACTGCGTACTAATTTGGATAGACAGTGAGTTAGAAGAGACTCTAGTTTATCTGGAGAAAGGTTTATTTTTGGAGGAGTTGTTTATTTATTTAGCCCCACGCTGGGCACCAATTTGAAGTAGTTTGTATTGTATTTCAACTATTGGGGAGCTGAACCTGTAGTAGTTGCAACCGCACGTATAGTAAACAGTTTCTGGTAGCGTTCGTCCCAAGTTTTTTTTTTTTTTAAAATATTAACTTTGTAATTTGACTGTTTCTTTAAATATTTAATATTTATGTTTGCCTCGGCTGCGTCAGTATTATTGTTAGAGACATGTTTCTCTTTGTAGGGTTATGGTGCGACAAGAATGTAGGCTTACACAGATTATAATTTCACTTCACTCCTTTTATTAATGCTTGACACGATTTAAATAATACTTCACTGATATAGAGAGCTGTGAGATTCTTTTTATTAATTAATTACACTTTTTAATACGTAAACTTACTTTTCGTCTCGCACGAATACATATTATATTTCTTGAGGACACTTTTTGCATGTGTTTAGTAACGCTGTCTGCAGGGAACACGTCTGGTTATGAGCACTGTTTGGAGGCAACTGAATTGATTTCAACTGTCTAAACTTGTAAATTTCTGTATTTCAAGTCTCTGATTGGCCAATCCTACTCCAATAGAATACCTGCATTTAACTAAAGCTTTTTCTGGTTGTTGATTGGCTATTTTTAAACTGTCTCAAAATTTACATTATTGTTACTCCAAGAATCACAAGTAGAAACTTTCTTACTCATTATTGACTCAAGGTTAGCTCATTGTTAGCATTTTTAACTTATTGTTCTCACAGCTCCTGTATTACTAAATTATGTAATATATTCACATAACATTATTACACATGGATACAATAATATAAGCATATGCAATGACTGTTACATACATTTTACAATACTTACACATATTGCTTCAAGGCGGTCTGTTATTGAATTTACATATTATATAGTTTGACTGAAATTATTTAAGTATTAAAAACACTGCCTCAATCTCCATGTAGTAGTAGCAAGCTGGGCTTGCAAAGAGACCTGAGTTCAATTCCTTGCTGAGACAGGATTTTTTAAATTTTTTACTTTCTCTACTACTTACTTGTAATAAGTAGAGGAAGTATTCCATATCACCCAAAAAAATTGATGCCGAAATATTCCTGAAAATACGTGTTCTGAGACCTGATGATGAACACTGAGTGGCCTCTTAAAGAAGCCTGCATGTAGGCTCATAGAGCTCATAGTGCCTCTTATTCTTGGCATTACTCAAATTTGATGGTCCGTATAAAATGGACCACACCCTTGATATCTGCCTTTATCTCCTCAGCTTCCAAAAAGGAGGACCCTAGGCCTACACATCTATGCATAGCAAAAACTTTGCATTTACATAGTGTATGCTATGAGGTTTCAAAATCCCTCGCATATTTCTGACATAAAGGGTCATGTGTAAGCCCCATTATGTATAAATGTCTGCGCAGAGTGTTGTGGCCTGTAAGATAGCCCGCAACTTCTCTGAGCAGACCTAGTAAAATTTAGGAGAAACTCACTTTTCTGCCAGGCCGTGATATCAAAGCATGGGCCTGCCTGGCAGTGGTTGAGACCTCCATGTTTTTAAAAAGAAGGTGCAAGTGCTTTTGGTTGGGTGGTTGTATGTCTCAAAAAGGAAGAGTGGGTTAAAATCAAACGTGATATTTAAGTTCAGCATCTTCCAAATATGCGACATAAAGATTTCAAGAACATTCCCTCAGCCCAAATTACCCTTTACATGGAACATTTATCAAGATTTTTGGTTTACTTAGAATGGCTCTTAACGATTTTGATTAAAATACCATATATTAAAGATATTTTTATGGCAAATGAAATGTAGATCTTGAATTTTCTGGGAATAGTCTCTGAAGTCATCCTCATTCTAAATTACTTTTATATAATTGATAAACCATAAGAGAAGCTCTTACTATACAAAAAAATATAGATCTCGTTAAAGCATACAGTTTGTAACATAAATTATTTTTATGGAGTTAACTATTTCTGAGCTATTCCTTATTATTGGTTTGAATTTATTTATACTTTTCTCAACTGGGAAGTCATTATTCATTTTTTTCTCATGGTCGTGCAAATACCATGGAATTTCAAAGTCATCACGTAGTGACATGCTCTTTAAAAATCTAACTTGATGTACGTAGTGTATCCTGTAACAAAATGTGTAATTGAGAATTGAAAGTTTGTCTGGATTAACAAGTAGTAGATAGAATAATAAGGTTTTGTAATTTAAAATAAAGAGAGTTGAAGGTTGTTACACTACATCACTAAAATTTTCTTACTTGAACGCGTTTCGGGAGACGGTTTGCTCCCATCATCAACATGTTTTCAACTGATTTTGCCGGTTATTGTCTGGGGAATGTGTGTGGCTAGTGGTGTTCTCTGGTACTGGGCTGATGAACCTCCAAAGGCTGCTGGGTGGCAGCAGTTCGAAATTCATTAGGTGATTCCTGTGTTTGATGATATGTATTTTTTCCCAGATGTCCAATTCATTGCTGCTTTTGATTGGTTTTAAGAGTTTTATGTTTGGAGTGATATCATGGGTTGAAGACCAGAAATGATGTGCTACTGCTGATTTATCTGGCTGCTTTTGGTAAATGCATCTCATATGCTCTTTAAGTCTTATTTCAAGATTTCTTTTGGTTCTTCCTATGTAAACCAGGTTACAGTTATTAGAAACAATTTGATATATACCTGATTTATCTTTGGGGATAGGATCTTTTGTTCTGTTGCATAGTAGTTTCTGTATATTGTGGTTATTCTGTGGAGACAGGGTGATATTGTATTTCTTGAAAATCCTTTGAAATTTATGATGTGTCCAAGGGTGATAAGTGAATTTCCTATATGCTTGTGATTTTTGTTGTCTGAGTAAAGTAGTCGTCGTTGGAAGTGTTTCTGTCTTTCAAACTTTTTTATCTTCTTTCTATTGTTTTTTTCTGGTATGCATTCATAGTGGCTATGTGGATAATGTGTTGGTATTCTTTCTTGTATTTCTCTTTCTCCAATGGTATATGTACTAACCTGTTTGTAATACTGTTTAAAATTGCTATCCCCAATGATAAATCAGCTGGTATATTGTTTGTAATGACTGTAACCTGGTATACATAGGAAGAACCAAAAGAAATCTTGAAATAAGACTTAAAGAGCATATGAGATGCATTTACCAAAAGCAGCCAGATAAATCAGCAGTCTTCTGTCTTCAAACCATGATATCACTCCGAACATAAAACTCTTAAAACCGATCAACAGCAGCAATGAATTGGACATCTGGGAAAAAATACATATTGTCAAACACATGAATCACCTAATGGATTTTGAACTGTCGCCACCTAGCAGCCTTTGGAGGTTCATCAGCCCAGCACCAGAGAACACCACTACCCACACACATTTCCCAGGCAATAACTGACAAAATCAGTTGAAAACATGCTGACGATGGGAGCAAACCGTCTCCTGAAATGCGTTCAAGTAAGAACATTTTAGGGATGCAATGTAACAACCTTCAACTCTCTTTATTTTAAATTATGACACATCACTGTTACTAGCTTTTAAATCTTCAAGATTAATTAAAGGTTTTGTAAGATAAGTTTGTGGAAGAATTAATAGAGAAAGTTGAATCTAAGTTAGATTTTTTTGGGGGGAAAAGCTTTTGTCCTGGGTGTAAGATTGGTTTCTGTAATTCATTAGCAAGTATGTGCACTGTAAGTTCTAGAAATGATGAAACTGTTTGGGAATTAGTGTTATAATAAGAAATTGGAAAGCATCACGTGTTGCATATTCTAATTCATTGACTGAAAAAGTGTTTCGTTGCATGAAGAAAATATTATTGTTTCCAGCGTGCAGTTACAAGGTGGTGCTGATGTCAACACTCAGGACTTTGATGGGTGGACGCCTTTACATGCGGCTGCTCACTGGGGCCAGAAAGAGGCATGTGAAATGCTAGTAGAGAACTTCTGTGATATGGATATGAAAAACTACGTGGTATGTACAGCACAAAACTAAGTAATAGATATTTATTCATCAACATCATGGATTTTAAGTAATAAAGTAGTATTTGTAGCCACGTGGTAAATCATCCCAGTTGTTTGGAGTTATCTTGGGTAAAACTTTACTTCGGAGGTAATCAGTAAAGTTGTTAATTGGAAGAAGCAAGCATAAGTGCAGTATCCAATGAAAGAGGAAATTGAAGAGCATTTGTTTCAAAAACTGGCATCTACGTAATGTGTAATTTTAAGATATCAAATTTAATTAGAATACTATAATTGTAGATATCGTGTTTTATGAAAACTCTCGTTTTTCTACCACTTCTTAGTGCAACAGAAATCAGAATATGAAAGAAGCGCTATAACCATTGGAGAGACAGCTACTTAAACTATACAAAACAATACACATCTCATTTTTGTCAAAACTTGCAGTTATCGCCTTTGAAAAGTGCTCCTCAATTAAAGTGAGAAATTATTATTCCTTTTAAATTTAAAATCCTTAGAACTTGCACACTGTGAAGGAAGTAATTAAATTATGGAAAATGAATGGACAATAAACACTTATATGCTCCACTTACCAAATTATTGGCAAATAACTTGGTAAATGAGACAATAAGTGTGCTTAACATTATTCATTTTCCATAATTTAATATTATTCCTTACAGAGTCAAAATAAATCTTACTGAATTGCCTTTTATTATCTGTGGTTTGTCAGTCGATGGCCATGCAGAGAGAGAGAGATAGAATAGAATATTTATTTGTACTCGTACAAAGAATTTTTAAATACATTTATTTCAATCTTAAAGCTACTTAAATTTTAGTGAAATTTGGTATGGTGTTCCATTTGAAGGACTGCGTTGTGCCTGGCTCCCTGGCCTTTTGGCTTTCAGTCAGCCGTTTTTAACAACTACACCTATCCCTCTTTAAACTGCTTGAGTAAATAAATTTTTACTTGAATGGGTTAACAGCGTGATTGCAAAACTCCTACCAGGAGGGCCAACGTTTGATGTAGACTACAAATGTTGGAAGACCTCGAGACAGTGGGAAGATCCCTTCTGAGCCAAAACAAGCCTATGGCCTATCTTGAAGGTTGATGAATGATAACCTATCCCTCTTGCAACTCTACCTTTAACATGTATCTTGCATTTTTGTTTATACACACAAAGTCTTTTAGTTCTGTTGTCTCCTTCTCTTTCATCCATGTCTCTGCCACACCTATAATAAGCATTGAGTTTATCACCCTTTATATTTCTCCATTGTTTACCTTACGTTTAAATCCTTCCACATTCCAGAACAATCACTTATAGTTCCAGTCCCTATCTTAAATTCAAACATTCCACAAATTAAATTTCTCAAGCTTCTTTCTATATCTTGTTTCTCTTGAGCTCGCCACTCCTTCTCCCTCCCTTTCTCCCCTTATTTGTATCTCACTGCACCTTTCCACACAAACTATTTTTAATTGAAAATGAACGAGGGATAGGAAAACTCATTTACACTCTTCACTTTCTTTAAGCCTTTTTTTTTCCCACCTAATCTGGCACTTCCTTTAAATACCTCACTTGTATAATTTCTTCCCTTATAATTTGGCCTGGTTTTGCCCCACTGACACCTTTCACAAACTCTGAAACATGCTTTGTTGCTTTCGCCACTGCTCCTCCACTTCTTTCTTCTCTTTCCTCCCTCCAGCCCGGTCTAGGTGTGGACATCGCTTGTGACTCCTCCCCTGCTGCCCCTTCATTTTCCACTTTTACCACTCTCCTTCCCCTCCGTTGGCCATAGTTATCCATGACATTTGGTTCTGTCCAGCTGATATTTGCTTTTGATGGTCAGTACATTGACTTTTTCGCTCTTCCTGTCTCTCTTGCTACCCTGCAGACATCATCAGCAGAACTCTGGTGTCTATACATTCCTGGGTGGTCATTTATTCTTACATTCAAACTCCATTTCTCTCCTTCCACATATATTTGAAGTGCTTTCAAATATGCCTTTTTTTCCTTCTAATCTATTTTCTTTGATTTTCATAAATTTTGTTCCTCCTCGTCGAAATCCTGCTCAATGAAAATTTGTGTGCCTTTTAACTTTTTCACATTTAAATAAGTGCTTTCAAGGTTGGAGTTAATTGATAAAATATTAAAATCTTCTGGGCTGGAAGACCGTGGTATAAGGGTACAAATAATTTTACCCTTAGTCCATGGCCTCCCAGCCCGGAAGATTTTAATATTTTATCGATTTTTCACATTTCTCAGTATCTGCCATTTCATATCCATTGTTGCCACTTTTACTAATATTGGCCTGGGTCTTTTCTCTTTTCTGCCAAATCTGTATGCATCCACAATTTCCCATCCATGTAGTTCCAGCTGCTTCTCCATAATTTCACCTACAATTTCTCCAAGGTTTTCGTCTCTATCCTCCTTTACTATAAACATAATTACTTTACAATTTCTCTTCATTATATCCATTCTCTTCCTGCATTAGTTCCAATAATAACATGAAGTCCATTTGCTACAAAAAAGTTGACCCAAAAACTGAATCTGCAATTATAAGAGTAAAAGTAATTTTATTTTCTATATTTTCATATAAAGGCGGCGCCGTGGCCGAGTGGTTAGACCGCTCGCCTCCCACCGAGACGGACCAGGTTCAATCCCAGGGACCTGCATGTGGGATTTGTGGTGGACGAAGCGGCGTCTGGGCGGGTTTTCTCCGGGATCTCCGGTTTCCCCCGCCATTCATTCCACCAACTGCTCCATCATCACCTTTCCTTTCATTCATTTCACCAACATTTCGCTTCATCTACTTCCTTCATCCCATACCAGGCATCGGGCTGATCCCCCATCCTGGATATTCTGTCTGATCCATGAGTGTCTGCTCCTCGACGGGCCTCTGACCCCAGGCACCTGCTTGTAAGTCCTGGGGGGTGTAAGTCCTACATAAGAGGAGGGTAAACAGATAATGAATGAATGAATTTTCATATAAATTTATATAATTAAAATTTATATGATAAACAAATATAAAAGAGAGAGACAATCATTGTGTACTCTCTTCTTCCCTACTCCACCCACTGCCTTCATGTGCTATCATTATATATTGGTATAATTATTATACATAGTTATTGGTTCCTTAATACATTTTGAAGACAATCACATTGCCTTAGTGTATTAATGATTCCGATGACTTGCAAACAGTTTCATAAGGAGAGGGAAAGGGAGCAATCAGAGTCATATCACAGGAACTAAAGACCTGATTGGGACAAGGAATTATAGTGAATGTTATTGTGACTGTAATGTGCAGCCAAGATCATTTGCAAGTTAAAACTATTTTAACCCATCCATCTTCACATCACCACCACCATCCCAGTTTATACAAAAACCATATACAATCTATTATTTTAATTAAAAAAGGATTATTGTTTTTGTTACCGCCCTTTTAAATAACCTGCTTAATTCCTTAATTAGGTTCTGGAAAGATGGTGATTTACTTGCATTTGGGGTCGTCTTGTATTTGCAGAACATGGTAATTGCTTTGCTTGATAGGTAATGTTAGATCTCTTTTTCTTTGTTTTTGGTTAACATTCACCATAATTAACAAGTAACCTATTAATACGAGTGGCCTGCCTCTATGATTGAGCAATCAGTAATCCAACTTCTCCACCCAGAGGTTCCAGGTTTGACTCCTGCTGTGGCAGAAAATTTTTCTTTAACCAAAATCATGCCCTACACCCCAGAGTGTCTGGAAGTATGAATGTGGTAGTGAATGTGAATGTGACTGTGTTTAATAACAAGTATTAAACAATTCAGTGTTATAAAAAAACTACAGTTCCCTGACTAAGTAACACCATCAGTTGTCTAAGTAAAAGCCCCTGTTATGATCAAAGAAGTTAATTGAAACAATTAAAAAAAAGTACAACTGGTTTGAAAGGCTCTGCTATTTTGTTGTACATAAACTTTGAATTTTATGCAGCGTTTAAATAGAGACCTGACGTTGGAGAACTAGGCTAATGAATGAGTGGTAATATTATCTAAGATGATGGCATTGACAAATTTAAAAAATCTAAAATAATAGCAAAAGCATCAATATTGATGAATAGTGCTTTAAGATCATTTCCTATTCCTTTTTTCTTGTGAGCATGCAAAGAGCATGGAATTTAAAAGCACTAAGGGCACACATGATTTGTGATTGCGATGTGATTTTATTAACAAATTTTAAGCGTTTCCATTAAAGTCACAATTTTTACCTTTGACACATTCCTGAGTATAGTTTTAAATAATTTGGTTTGCAAATGACAGTTTTCACTTCATGTTGTGATGCAGCTACATGCCAGACTTATCACATGCGTGGCGCTCACTGACTGGCCATTTGGAAGTTAAATAGATACGGAGTAGCGCTCTCCCTTCAATGTAAATTCCAGAAGTTCTCTCGAGAGATAACAGGATTTTTCTGGAAGCTTCTTGCCTCACCAGAGAACTCTCTTGATACTCCAGTGGCTATATATAGGGGAGTGTGCTTGAGACAGTGAGTGAGTTGTTCTTGATGCAACATAAATTGCTGGTTCTTAGAGTGAGGTGACATATAGCAAGTGCTGCTACTGTGAGAGATTGGAGAGGTCTTGTGTTCAACATCCCAGCGATTTAAACGAGATGTTTCACTATGCCACTACACTGCAAGTAAAAGTGAAGTAAATGCATTAATAAAGTGTGAAATCTGAGCAAAGTCACACTGGTGTCAGGTGTGGGATTTAAGCAACACAATGGCGGAAATGTGTAAAAAAAAATTATTAGCCAAATGGAGGAGATGGAGATGAAATATAGCCTGGAATGTGAAAATGGAGAGTGAAATGAACAGTGTAAATATGTATATTAATAATATATGGAGAAACAGATTAATAATGGATTTTCTACAAATATATTGTTGTAACGGTATTACTTATAATGTTATTACTTGTGATGTTTGTGTATGTGTGTTTACTTCATGTGAAGCCATCTTGTGACGTCATTCATTTGTTCGGTTTGTAGCTCCATCTGGTGTTAGCAATTTGCAGCAGTGTTAGTGTTCGAAAGAATGCGACTGTTATTTGATTTAATTTTTGTTTACTGTCCTCCGGCTAGCTATTATTTCTTGGTCGAACATGTCTGTTGATCAGGGTTGTGTAAACGGAAAGGAATCTTTTATCCAAAAAGAACACTGATGAAGAAATTTGTTTTATAATTTTATTGTCGAACACGTTAACTATCACATTTATATATTGATCTTAACACTCGCCAAACTGAAACTGTTATAATAACTTCTTACTGATAATTCTTTTAATCCACGTACTTCAATCTTTTGTATAATTAACTTTACCATACTTTAGATCTTTCATAATTCTGCTGCGCGTAAATTGTGAATCGATACCCGACGTTTGCCGTACAAATACTTTTGACGAACTGACTGACTGAAGACGACGTGTAGTGTACACAGATTTTTGATGAACTGAACGACTGACGGACCTTACCTCAAACCTAGCCTCTATTTATATTCCCACTCCCCGATATGCCTAAAGATTATAACTGAACTTCAATTGGCTAATAAAACGCGCCAACATTAGCGTCTATTTTAATATCCAATGAAAATTATGAATACATATGCTCTAGGGAAACGTTCCAGAAGATTCTCAACGGAAAAAACGCGCCAATATTACACAACTTCTTCGTTTCCAATAATGATAAACAGCTCACCCCCCCTCGCTGCATTATTGCGCGCTATTATTGACAGTTTCAGTAAGGCATTAAAAACTTACTTCTCAACAATAATTACAATAAACAAATATCTCAAATCAATGTCACATAAAAATGCATATTCATATTACAATCATTATTTACATTTGAGTAATTTGTGATACAAATTACTGCATCATGGTTCAACTTGACAGTTGATAAAACTGAATTAAAAATAACACTCTGTTTGAGGGATAATAATAATGCTTTTAACCAAATAAAAAACACAAATTATGCATGTCCCTAGCCATCACATAATGATCTACGTTTTAAAAAGCTGACTTACCTTAACCTATTGTGTTCTTATACCTAGAACAAAATATGTAAATGTATAATGAAAGTTTATCTCAACAAGAAGTAGATAGAAGAATAAGTTTTTATAAGAATAGTTTGTATAAGAGAAGAGAAAATCATGTGAATGCAACGCATAAGACTTTTTTACTTTCTGTACTACGTATTGTAAGTAGGGGAAGTTATTGCATTCCAACCAAAAATTCGATATTGGGATTTCACCGGAAATACATTTTTTGAGGCCCTCTGAATCCAAAAAAAGCATTTTTAGAGAAAGGTCCACATGTGTGTGTATGTGTGTCTGTGAACAGCATAACTCAAAAACAAAAATTCAGATAAATACCAAACTCGGTATTAAGGATCAGTATCTTTCAAAGATGCAACATGAAGGTTTTAAAGAAAATCTTGCCACCCCTGACTACCCTTTACATGGAACATTTTCTCAAAAATGGCTCTAACAGTTTTGATTAAAATACATGTTTGAGATATTTTCATTGCAAATGAAATATGTACCAAGGAATTTATTTTACCGTATTACAATTGTATGAATATTATGAAGCACCTTTTACTATTTTTCTGAGAATGTCCCCAAAAGTCCTCTTCATTCTGAATGACTTTTGCATAACTGGTAAACCATAAGAGATAGACAAAATTTTACTACACAAAAAATGTAGATCTTGTTAAAACATAGAATTTGTGTCATTCATTTTTTTGTGGAGTGAACCATTTCCGAGATATTTCTTGTTATTTGTTTGAATTTTCCAATTGTGTTAACAAATGTACTGTTAAGCATCTTCATTTCGAAAGATACCACAATCTGTTTTCTTTTCATGCTCTTTGTGAAATTCAGAACCACTTCTATCTACTGCACTCTCTAAATGCAATAGCAGGTTTAGCAGCTGTGTTGGTCTGTAAATGGATTGTGCTGATTTGAAAAAGCTAAATACCTCATAGCCAGTAGTTTTTGCATGTGGAGAGTTGTAATGCTTCCAAGAATCAGGTGTATTTCAATGTCCTCCCATTACTTTTTATGTTCCCAGTATGTACATATCAATACCAGCTTGGATTTATTTTGTATCAGAAATAACACTGCACATGTAACTTGTATTGGCTGCTTTAAGAACAAAATAATGTAAAAGTGTGTGCAGAACTACCTGTGGGCTGCCGATAAAGCATGTCTCAGCCCGGCACTTGGGTGGAGCTTTCAACTGGTCATTGGAACAATAGCAAGTGCAGAAACAATAGAACAATAGGCAGTGTGTAATAATAGCCCATTATGTGCCGCTTGCCTGTTCTGGAACATTTGTTTCAGCATGTTCTTGTAGGTTCCTCTTCTAGAAGGTTCGGCTTTGTATGCAGAGCTTATATAAAGGGCTGTTCTGCTAGGACAGGCAGTTGGTTTCCATTAGAAGAAGTTAGGGAATGAGAAGTGGACAGTGCAGTTCAGTTGTGTTGCATTCCGAGTGTGTGCCAAAGTGACTTAAGTGTAATTTTTGTGCTACGCTGAGTGTCTAGTGATAAATAAAGCGTGTTTTGCAGCAACTGGTGTTCATTTGTTACTATAATTTGTTTTCAGTACCTAACAAATTAACTGTGTAATCTATTTTCTTTGCAAGTGTCAGAGTATGCAGCCTCATGTGGCACAGTATTTATGGCCTTATACTGCATTAAAAAGTAATTTAGCATTTTACAGATTTGCCTTGGATAATACGATACCTTGGTTAATCGGAGCTGGGATAATTGGTGTTCTATGCATTAAATACAAAGAAGTAAGTGAATTAAACTTTAGAAAGTGTTTACTGTGCACACAGAGTATTAAACTTTCTTATAATGGTCCTCTATGGACCTGTATGAGTTGTTTCTGGCAGAGGGGAAATTCTTCACAACGGCCAACATTGTAATGTGTTTTATCTTGAACTACATTTGTGTTCAACCAAGAATATATAGTGCGCACCTAAAATTTTTGTTTTTCTGGAAATGAATAAACTGACTGAAGATTATGCAACCATACAGTGCAGTCCTTTGTAGGTTTGAGGGTCCAATTTTGGTAATGGTAACTTTGAAATTCTCCCCATCTCCACCATTCTTTTGAGAAAAGGTGTCCTGACTTGCAGTGAGTTGATAAGTCACTTGCTTGTGGGTTAATTCTGAATAGTTTTGATCTCTTTATTTTTGTGCAGTGGCTTACAGAGATTTGTAACTTAGAGCAGTGTATTGGAATAATATATAGGATTTGACTGCTTCACTCTCAGGCATATACATCACACTTGTGACAGTTTTTTTTATCTTTTCAGGGAACATAACAGTTGAATGTTTTTATTTGTGTGTTTTTCTCTAAAGGGTCAAACTGCATTTGATGTTGCGGACACGGAAATGTTCCGCTTTTTAGAAGAATTGAAAAAAAAACAAGCAGCTCTCCAGCGGGATAGAGGAGATATTAACATTCTTCAGAAGAAGGGCACCAACCATGCAAAGAGAGGGTCAGTATGTCAGCTAATTATTACATATGTAGAATTTGTAAAGAAATGAAGTGCATCTAAACTAAACCTAATTAAAATTCAAGACCTTCTGGTTTTCAAACCATGAAATCACTCCAAACATAAAACTCTTAAAACCGATAAACAGCAGCAATGAATTAGACATCTGGAAAAAAATACATATCATCAAACATAGGAATCACCTAATGAATTTCGAACCGCCACCCAGTAGCCTTTGGAGGTTCATCAATCCAGCACCAGAGAACACCACTAACCACACACATTCCCCAGACAATAACCAGCAAAATCAGTTGAAAATATGCTGATAATGGGAGCAAACCATTCTCCCGAAACTCGTTCAAGTAAGAACATTTTAGTGATGTAGTGTAATAACCTTCAACTCTCTCTATTTTAAATTATGACACATCACTGTTACTAGCTTCTCAATCTTCAAAAATTAATTACATGCTTTGTATCTTCACAATTTCTAGGAGAATACTGACTCCTTAAAAAGTAAAGTTCAATATACATTTTCACTCCGATTTTTCAGCCATTTTAACAATATGTTGTTGTTGAACCTACAAAAACTTATTTTATGAACATCGCCATAAACAAATAATGGGAATTTACTCCATGTGCATGTGTAATTGTTGCCAACTTTTCCATTCTTTGGGGTTGTTCAGCTCAGTAAAGCTGAATGTGGTTTCTCTACTATGATACTTGCAAAGCATAAACCGAAGCATAAGCCTTGCTTAAGAAGCATTTGTAGCTTATTAAAGCTTTGACTTAAGCTTAAACATAGCCTGTCTTAAATTAATCTTTGAGGAGAATATTAAAGCCACTGACTTACTCCCTACTTTGAATGCTAAATATTTTAATTGCTTACATTACTAACAATCATTTTTACAGGTCGTCAATAACAAGAATGTCAGTAAATGATAAATCAAATCTGATTAATAAAGATGCCTCTTTGGATCGTCAACTTCTTGATCAGAGCATTAATGAAGAAGGTAACAATAAAGTCAAGAAGGTCGAGTTGGAAATTGAAACCGAGCCAGAAAGGGAAGAACCAACAATACCATTAGCAGATAAGGAAGTTGGTAAGACTTACAGTTTGTATTTGACATATTTATGTTTTCTGTTGTGGTGAGTGGCTATTGCTTGCATTCTAAAGCTGTTATCTTCTTGGCTAGGGTTAAATTTCTTGCATTGAAAGTTGCTGTTTATTCATGTGGTGATTTTTCAATTTCTGTGTAACTTGTATCTGTGCAGAACTAGAATAATTTATTTCCCCAATCACAGTACCTCTCACATCAGTTTATCTTTATTCAAGTTAGGTAATGTTTCTTAATTTAATATGTGTTTAGCGCCAGTTGTTGAATAATTATATTGTGGTTAACATTCTTGATTTATCTAGTAAATGATCAAGATTTTTTACCTGTGGTACTTTAAGCTATACATTTTATTTTTCTGACATTTCATTTGTTTAAACTTTTCTTACTGAACTGAAAGAAATTTCATTTAAATGCTTTGAGTGATGAAATTTTCTCAGGATTTGTAATAAAGATTTTAGAAGACATTGGTCTGTTCCAATGAATTAAAGAACTTAATACATATAATGAAGGCATGAACATATATTTTTTGGATGATCGTGTTTTTTTCATGGCCTTTTCTTTAATGTTGACTTGTTAGGTAACATGATTTTGCTGTGTTCAGGGATGCCGTCCTAAATTGCCCCACATGTTCAGTGTTTTTTGCTGCACTAGTGTGTTGTTGAATTCACAGCCTTGAACATGTAATATTTTTAGTATAATGTACATTAGTTCAATTTTTTTCACTTTGTCCTAAGTTCTTTTTTGTTTAATCCCAACAGCCATGTAAATGGCCACACCGCAGTAGCACATCAGCTAGTATCTGTTTAAATTATAATCCGTGATATATTAGTTTATACATGCGCAAGAAAATAGTTTACTTTTCCCCACCCCCCAAGATATTTCAGTGTTAAAAGAAGCCTAGAATAACTGAAAATGTAGTCTGTAATACTACATAAGTGCAGGTTACTATTGCACTTTAAATTCTACCCTGAATTTCGCTTACCTCACAGAATATTAGCGTTTCATATAGTGTATTAACAAATAAAGATGCACGGACTGTACATTCCAAACCAGAGTGCCTTTCACTGAAAAACTCTTTGTATTATCCGCGCAAAAGTAGTTCTCAATCCCCGCCCCTAATGGCTGCTTGTTCCTCTCTCATGTTGAACACTGTTTAAATCTATAAAAATGCGCCCTGTGTGAGCATCATAGTTCAAAATGCAACCTGAAGTAACAATCGATTTTATAAGTATGCGGAAATGAAAATTTTACTTACGTTAATCACAATCCTCGGGCAAAAGTGCAACACCCAAATCCGAATCCCCCGAAGATGACTCAGCTGCCATTACGGAATCAGAACTACTCTCCAAAATAATGACAAGCTTATCCACAATTCCACAGTACTGTCACACTTAAAAGAAGTTCCTACATTTTATCCTCTTCTATGTTCTGTTACATCTGTTTATATTCCCTGATCGCTTTGGTTACACTTCTCACTGAAACGCCTGTAAAATCCGATATTAGTTTCGTAATATGCACTAATGCAAGTGTCGGGTATTTTTCTAATAGTGAGTTAAATATGTGAAGAGCTGTTTGTTTTTCGTCACTTTTTAACTGTTTCCCGTTTTTGTGTTTGAACAGTTTATTCGCACCACACGCACTTTCCTCTGCCATGTGAAACTCAAATACCAACTGACTAAATCACAAGATTTGAACTGGGCTGAGCACACGTGTGACTGCATATTATAAATGCTTGTTCGCTTATATTTCATGTGTTATGCAAAGTGTTTATTTGGTACTCAGATAGCACGTCTGGGAATTCATCGCTGCATTTCTTGTATATGCAAGAGAATGGCAGTCGTGCATACAGTTGGTATTAACAAGCAAGATACTCTCGGCGTTAGCGCAACAGCAGACAAAAATCATATTTTGTAATCTCTTAACAGTTGGTATATATCCATTACCTTTAGCAATGAGTTCTTATGATAACCGCAATAAAATGTGCAGTTCTATACCTTTCCAGCGCTAATATTTCATAATACAATACGTGTATTAAGGAACTATTTACTTTGGCTTAAGAGTATGTTCTTAGGTTTGTGACAAGCAGGAGCACATGCTTTTGTTTACATCAGAGGGAACTCTGGTTTGGAATGGACAGTAGATGAAAATGAAAGCTCAGCTTTTTTATTTCATGACAATGCAGTGATATGAGGCTGCTTGCTCACACATGCTCATCTGTCTTTGTTTTCAGAATAGATATACTGTTATGTAAAACCACTTGAACCATGGTAAACGTTTTTCTGACACCAGCAGAAAGTAGTTATAATTAATGTCTCCCCTGCAAATACTGAAAAAAACTCGTTAGGAATCTCTTTCAATTGTAAGTGCAAGAATGTCTTGTCCTTAAAACCATGGTCGTTGCCATGGTTTAACACAGAATTAAAGAAAGCAAACAGCAGCCGTTTACCTTTTGCAGTAAATCAGATTCTTAATGAGAGGTGTTCTAAAATTTCTTGTCCTGACCAAGGAAACACAAAATTTAAGAGAAATGTGTGTTTTATTTTTCAACATGGTTATCTTGTAAACCATATATGTAGGCCAATGTCTTTCCAAGTTTTAATATCCTTGTAAAATAAGATTTTACAATTTCATGTAAGTTAAGTTAGTAATGATTCACGATCATCTAAAAAATAGTATGCAACATGCATGTATGAAGTACATTGCAGAATTTAGAAATGCAGGTTGAGGTACACAGTGGGCCAAACTTCAGGAGGTGATTACTTGGGCAAATGAAGGTGTACAAAACTACAGAAATGTTGCAATTAAACCACCTGGATACAGGTTGAAAAGCAGAATGAGCTAGGGAGGAAAGAAGATATGCAAATCAGTACAACGCAGTCGTTAGTACACATATTACAGGAGGGAACAATAGAAAAGTGCAATAATCCATGATGCAACATCTTTCTTCTCTTACACAGACTGTGCATGAACTAAAGTTGGATGGTTGAGTGCCACAGCTGGGACTTCAAACATGGATGTCTGGTATAATATATAGCAGTGGTTGCAAGTATACAATTTCACTAAAATACGTTAAATACCTCAGAACTAGTTTTGAGGAATCAATTCATTGTCAGCTAATTGCAACTGGTTGGCTTTCCTCTGATTGTTACGGATGTCTCTTTGTCCCTCTAGTGGAGATTCTACAAGTTTAGTGATCAAATTTTTGTCCATAGGGATGTCGAAATTCACTAACCTTGGACGAAATTTCCAAAGAAATATTTTCTCCCAAATGTTTAATTCAGTAGGTTTTTGTGCCTGCTTGACAAGTGATACTATGTCCTCAATTTCATGTCCTTGTGTCCAAAAATGTGCTGCGACTGCTGATTTTTCTTCTTCCCTGGATTTGATGTTTTGAAAATGTTCCTTAAGCCTCGTTTCTATGTTATGCTTAGTTTGACCAATATAGATTTGATCACAATCCTGGCAATCTATTCTATAAATCCCGGATTTAAAAGTAATGGATGTCTGGCTTTGTCGCTGAACTGCCATGGCAAGATGCTCTCATCACAGCTGTTCAGTGGTAAAGCACTGACGCAGAAAACCAAAAAATGGAATGGTTTGAGTCCCAGCCATGGTATTGAACATGGTGTAACTCTCCACAGCCAGTATCAAAGCATAGTTATCCAAACAAATTAATCCTTATAGTGGTTAACTATAAAGCTTGGAAATTAAATTTATTTGAATAATTGTAAGTTGTGTTTTAAGATATGAAGTTCAGAATAGTGAAGATTGCCTTGAAGTAGGGTTTTAGTATTCACTTTTATTGCTTTTTGCTTTTCAAGGTTGAGAAATGTGATGAGCTTCAAAACAGAATATGCAGTGTAGCATCAAACTTTCATATCAAAAGTATTTAATTTGTAGGTATTAATTGTGTGCATTTGCTGTTGAGATATGCCAATAGAGAGGAGGAGAGAGGGGTGGGGGTTGCTTATGTTCTTCTATGAGGTACAAAAAATTTTCTAACAACTTGGATTTTCATTAAAACTAGGCATTATATAGCAAGATGGCATGAGGAGAGGGATGGATAACTCAATAATATTATTGTGCTACACTAAATTAAAACATGGCTTACTTTTGCTTCTCAGAATTCTCTTGGGTATTGTTCATGATGGAAGTTACATGATCCTGATTTTTTTTCCATTTTGGCGAGGCTTCCATATTATTCAGATATTCCAGAGTTTTTTCCTATGCATAGTTTTAAGATTAATTGCAAATACTGTGCCAATAGTTTCACTATTGTACATTTTATTAAAAGACACTCACTGTAGTGCATATATAGTTTTATATCCACTGCTTAATCTAGTACATATGTATGTACATATATTGCTTCAGCCTCTGCCCTTTCACCAATACGTTGATCACATCACTAATTAAGAAATTTTACACTATACGTTTGATTCTGTTTGTCCTGGCACTTATGCATGCATCACGACTTTAACCCTGGAATCTTATCAGTATAAACATATTTGAGAAAGTGCCACAGTTTTTCACAATATCCTTTGTCACAAAATTCACGGTTTTTCTGGCAATACACTGTTCCAAGCAACAGACAACAGTGAAGGAAAAACATATGTTTGCAACTTTAACCCCTTTCTTTTGTCCTTGATGTGGTATCTACTTAGTTTGTATGTTTACAAAGAAATGTCATTTGCCTTAATGACCTACATTTGCTGTTTCCTCTGAAAAATAGTATGTCCCAAAGTAAAATACATAATTCATTTGCAGTTTTCTTGGAAGTACAGCACATTCCAAAACAAGTATGCTTTGATACTGCATATCTCCATTTTAAGCCATTGCAGACTGTTTCTATATTAGCAGTTTTCATGTTATTCAAGAAAAATTACACAAAGTATATGATGTCCATTGTGACCAAAACTTTTTTCTGAAATAGACCGGATTCTGGCTTATTCAGTGTCCGATGTGGGCAGATTTCACTGTATTTGTGATTTGTTCTGCACTATTGTAATTATACTGCTGCACATTTACAATGTTTTTGTACATTTCTTGGCTGTCGTCAAGAGTTGCCTCCTGAAGTTCGACCTTATGTGTGGTCTCCTTGATTATGTATCACACTTTATATCTCTGAGTGGGTTCTAACTTGGCACATTAGCTGCTAGCACAAACAGCATGAGCAAACATAACTCATTAGCTTGGTTGTGGTAAAAGAGAATTAGCTTGCACATTAATGCATTGGGAATGATGGTTTCACATAGTTCTCTTGCTTGCATGCTGCTGTAGAGAGCCAAGAGACGACAAGCAACTCAAGCGAATCCACGGATGATTCTGAAACATCTAGCGATAGTGAAACATATAGTAGTGGTAATGAGGAAGGTAAGATTGAGCATGCTATAACCTCTTGGCTCATATGCATTATTAATTCAGCACTTTTCTCTCTTTTGTACCCATTTCCTTTTTTCCATTGTGGTTGCAATGTTGCCCAGTGATCAGATATTTTGAAATTTAAGTATTTTATTTTTTATTTTGTAGTTTATTTTTCTTCTATTCCTTTACAACATATAGGGCTGGTTTTACCAACCAATGTTAAAGTGATTTAACATTGAAGTTAATGTAATTTCTGTTTCATCAAACACTGTTAGCTTTAACATTATGTTAAACCCTTGTGTACCATTGTATTACGGCATTTAACAAATGTTAGAAGTTTGAAAATGGCTGCCGCAAACCAAGCTCTTGTTGCAAGTTTATTGTATTCAATTCCTAACTGAAAAAGAGCTGTGCATCATAATAAATTTGAAAACCTGCAAAAGGAAGAATTTCTAAAGCAAAACAGACTGTCCAAAGTGGTCATGAGTAGGTTTATAGAAAATACCAGAGGTAAGAATACTACAAACCGAAACATGCCCCTCTCTCCGATGCTACAAATGATAATTACTCTTGAGATTTTATGCTACTGGCACTTTTCATTTAATGGTAGGTGATAATGTTGGCATTTCCAAAGCTATCATTTGTGGGTTTATCCGGAGAGTTTAGGAAGCAAACAGTATTTTTGTTTATACCCGCTTGATTCTTAATGATAACAGATTTTTGCCCACTTAGGTTTCAGAGTAGTTTTAAACCGTTCTAAACGCTCTTCACACCAGCATTTTTGGTGCTGTGTTTTGGGTTGGCGTAAAATTCCCGTAGTTGCTTACTGGACCTGGGAGAAATGTGTGCATTACAAAAATTCTTCACTAGTTTTCTCCTAGGCTGCTGCTTTATACTTTTTAAGCCTGTTAGCATTTCACACTTGATAATTCCTCAATCAGTTCTTTAATAACAATGCCTTTTCAAACAATGAAGCATTCGTTAGTTCCTCTGCACTAGATTTTTCAGTTGACATCACGATTCTAACCTCTCACATAAGGAAAACGCTACTGAAACAGTGCATGGAAGAGACAAGAGTGCATTCAGGAGCTTAGTTCGGTCACCACTTTCTCAAAAGCTGTTGTTTTACAGTTGTCCTTGACGTTAACAAGAAGTTAGCTAACAATTCTGTGTAAACATTTGATGAAATGCAAGAGTTTTAACATAATGTTATCAAGCAAGACATCGTTTTAACATTGGTTGGAGAAACTGGTCTATAATCTTACAGTTAACAAGTACTGTATTTGGTAAAAGGTGGCAAAATAATTTTAAAAAATTACAGAAATGGAGAAGTATAAATCAATCTTTACATCGCTTAGAATTGCAGCCTGCTATTCCATACGTTGCACTTCATATAAGTCATGACTAGTGTTAGGATTAATACAAATAAAATGTTTGAAAAATATAAAATTAAAAATTGGTAAAGTATGTGAAAGTATAAAATTCAAGTAATATGTATTTATACATATCAGAATTAACTAATGTTGGAGGTGTTTCCTTATTTCCAGATAAAGCATGATCTCCCTAATATCAGTTAATTATATACTTATCACCTCTTAGATACTTTAGTTTTGTATGATGGGAAACTATGAGTTCATTGGAACCTTACTGTTTTCTGGATTGGTTGCGGGCTTTCTACAAATTAATGTCTTTTATAACCATATACAGTAGAATCTCATTAGTACGTTTTTGCAGGGACCCAAAGATTTGGACATCATAGATGGGAAAGTGTGTTAACGAAAATACAAAATCTGCAATTTAAGAACATAATTATGTAATAAAATCTAATAATTACTACGTTTCCATGGGTAATTGAAATCGATTTGAGTCCAATTTCATATTGAATACGATCCATATTTCCATGGTAAATTCAATACGTATTGGGATTGGGTTGGATACACAAAGTCCGAGAATAAATAATTCAAGCTTTTATGTTGGTCAACTTTGATTTGCATTGGCGAATAAACATACGTTAGTTTAATTTGAAGATTGAGAAGCTAGTAACAGTGATGTGTCATAATTTAAAATAAAGAGAGTTGGAGGTTATTATACTACATCCTAAATGGTATACTTACTTTGAATGCGTTTAGGGAGAACGATTTGCTCCTATCATCAGCTTGTTTCCAACTACTTGAACGTGTTTCCAACTTGGAAACAAGCTGACGATGGAAGCAAACCGTTCTCCCGGAACACGTTCAAACTAAATACCTTTTAGAACAACCTCCAACTCTCTTTATTTTAAAATGTGTTTGTTTCTCTGTATAATTTAAGCAGGTTTTGAGGTTGGTGAATATTTTTGAGAAAAATAAATTTCAAATTTTATGGAAATTTTGCTGTGTTTCATTACACATGTGATAGCAATTTCCACTGAATAAACAAAATGATGAGCGTGCATCATGTACAGTATCTTTGGCGTATTCAATAAGATTTTAATACAGTAGGTGTTTCTATGCAACAAATTTCAATTTGAACCTACTTTCCAAGAGGAAATTTTTGTTTTAGCATTTTTCCCTTCTTCAAAAGCAGTTTCAATCAATTTACGTTTGCTAACAATTGTGTTAAGTTTGCCGGAGGAATGTTTTACTTTCGCGTTATATGCACATGTTTCATATGGGATTGCGTTGTACTACTTCAAGGATTTTAAGTTTTTGACTGATGGTTATTTGCTGCACTTTCTTTTTCTTCATTGCAAACGAAAAGTTAAAATACAATCTATGTATGTTTGGTCAACACTCAACAGTAGAAACTATCGGCGTTTACCATGCCAAGCTAAAACATTCTCTATCTCACTCACACAAATATGTACATATATGCATGTCATTGGCTGCTGGTCTTCACCCCATGACCAAGGATTGGCCAAAGTAGTGAATGAGGATGTCAAACTTTAGAAGTGTTGATACCTACTCCCACTGGACCAACCAAGGATTGGCCAAATAGCGAATGAGGACATCAAACTTCGAACGTAGTAAGTGGGACTGAGAAAACATACTAAACAAAGGTTATTTATTACATTTGGTGCATTTGGTGCCGGAACTTTTATAATTCAACGTAATACACGGAAAAACGAGTTAATGAGGAACGTGCTAATGGGATTACACTGTATTATATTTCTCATGTGCTGTATGCTGCTCTTTGTTCATACATATGTTAGTTTTCTTTTTCTTGCTACTTATATATTATTCCATTCTGCTTAACTACTTACTGGAAATAAGTCTAGCAAATTACTGCGAGTTAAAGAAGCTTATCAGCTTGCATTAACTTGTCTGGTCATGCAAATCAACAAATTAGACAATCTAAAATGGTAACGGTATAAATACTCATAAAATTGTAACTATCAAACTGCTTTACCACTGTTTCCACTTTAGCAGGTACCAAATATTATATGCATTAGTGTAAAGAGTTATTTTACACATAGAAGTTATGAACAGAATCTTTGCTCTGCTATGACATTGAACTTTCCAACTCATTGCCTAGGTAGGGTGAAAGAATGGAATCTTGGCTTGTGTACTAAGATGGAAGATTCCAACAATGATCGGTCATAGAATCATTAGCAATCACTCAATTAATTTTAGTCAAAAAGATGCTTTATGCACTGCATTCACTTAAACATAATTTCCCATCTTTAAAAATGGTTATGGTATGAATTTAAACCTTTGCATGTTACGGATTTCAAATATTGCCACACCCAGAGTGAAACCTCTTTAACTGTTACTGATTTTTCATTGTTAGTTGACATTTTATAAGAAGAGTGTGTGTGTCAGGTTCATTACCATGTTTGTAGAAATGAGAGGAATTATTTTCAGAAACTGGTTCAGCGCTGTTTGTATTTTCTCATTTAATTTTTTAATTAAACGCAATAGGAATTGAAATTACAGCAAAGAATAGCTCAATATTGAACTTTAAAATGAAGTAAAGATTCCTTTTAAAAAATGAAAAATTTTCAATGGTGAAATTTGCTGAAAATGCTTCTACTCGAACCCTTCTTTTTCACTTGAACTCCAAAAGAAATAATTCCAATATTTTAAACACCACCCTAATTCCTATATATGTTGCAAGGCCTGCATAGCAAAATATCTACATTGTTTTATCTGTTTTAAAGCAGGCATAAAGCTCAATGTGCTTATGCAAGTGATGCTGTTTTCTCTGTGCATTGTCATATAAATGCCTTGCTGAGCATTGAGTTGTGGCCTAGATGGGAAAAAATTCATTCATATATCATAATAAAACAAATGAAGTCTTAGACCCCATTCACAATGAAGACGTAAGGTAAGACCATTCACAATACAGCCATAGGTGTAACATAAGAAGTTGGCAGGGCTTCTAGATCTGTAAATTGCATGCGAAATCTTCTGAGCCGACAAGCTTCAAATTGAATAATATAACCAATAATATTGTCGTAACCTCTACATTTTCAAATAAATTACCGGGGGGTAGAGCATGGTACCGGATTTCAAACCATCACAAACTACACGAGGTCCGACAGGGCGAGCTCAAAGAAGTTCCTAAACACCTGAAAATTCCTAAAAATATGCCTAGATCATTGTGGGGAAGGAAAGAAGGATAAAACTACTTCAATAATCTACATACCAGGAATTTAGATTGACAGTATATATTAAGATTAATAAAGATACAGAGTACCTTCTGCTTACGGGCGTCTCCTAGCCTAGTCCATGTCTGCACTTCTCAATTGTTACACGAAGAGAGAGAGAGCGTCAGACGCTTGCTACTGATAACCGGTTTTTATCCCCACTACCATTGCATCATTCTGGTCTGTGTTGCTAACCCAAGAACCACCCAAACAAATGTTACCATAACCACCGATATGACAAATGTATTACGACACCAAATGCCACATCATCCGTTATGAAAATTCATCCAGTGTGCTGTACCAAGCAAACAACACAGCAGCATTTAAAATGGCATGGCATGGCCAAATAGAAGAGCACCATGTTTATATAGTAGATGGTATAAAATCTTACATCTCGACCATGTGTTCTTCAGAAGCTGGCAGTGTATGGAGTAAGAAATGCAGAACTCGTCCTCTGTGCCACAACACAAGCATAAAGTTTGGAGTTTGCAATCTGTTGCATTACATGACTATACCCCCGCCATTGAAATGTTGCACTTGACAGCTAGTGTTTAAGTTGGTACACTCGCAAAAAAACAGATGAAAAGCTTTAACCGTCAGACTTCCTAAACCAATCACAAAGCAGCATTTCGGGTGATCTATGACAAAGCGGAAGTGAACCTGAAAGTGGTTCTGTTGCTGGATGTAGCTATTTCCAACCACGTGTTTCAGTTTGTGAATCTCTAGCACATACGTCGAGTTGTTCTTTGCAAGCTAATATTGTTCATTGTTATTTATATTTGTGGTTATTGTTGGTGTTCGTTTATACTATTTATAAAAGGTTTGAAGTGTGACAATGTCTCATAAACAACACCGATCACCAAGTGATGATTTACAAAGTGAAAATCCTTTGTGTCGAAATGTGCCACTTAATAATCAGGTATTGAAACTGTTAAGAAGGACCCGGGAATACTTTGAACAGGAGGAGTCTGTGAAGGTTCATGGGCATCCCTCTATTCCTGCTGATAAAGACGTACAACAAACTGCAGCAACTCTTGAACTAATTATGAGAACTGTTATTTACAAAGGAGTGAAACTCCAAGAAAAAGAGGACAAAATTGCTGAACCATCTGGAACGCAGCGTGAGTGAAAATAATAATACCTCATTGCAGTGGGCACATTTGCATTATTTTGTTTCTATATTGTCAGAAGTGCTAATTTATTCTACATACTTTGCAATGTTTATGCTGAGTTATTTTCAATTAGCAATAACAATACGAAATAGTTATTAATCAATGTGTTCGCTACTTATATACACTTTTTGTATGCGGCTTAGACATGATAACAAGGAGAACAATCAGCTGTTCTTGTTTTACTAACCACTCTGGCAACGTCGTAACCACAATATAGCCAATGTTACATGAAGCCACACGAACTGTCAAGTGCAAAGATTCAACGGTGGGAGTATATGTGAATGCATCTATTAAATAACATGGCTGCAAAGTTTTGCGGTTATGCTGTGTCTATGCTTAGTTTTCATTGTGAACGGGGCTTTAGATCTAATTACAATAAGGTCAAGCACAGACCAACATAGTGAAACTGCATTTTTCAAATATGCTTACTCAGTGTATAAAATGGAACCCAATAAGCACAAGCGAGCATAATTTGGAATAAAGCATTTTGTTTGCTGCATGTAAACAGATCATTGTCTGTCGAGAAAAATTATCTTGTGCGCATGTACCTGTATAGCCTACTACTGCATTTGATTCCTGCGCAGGTCTGTAATTTCTTTCTAGTACAGAGAAGCGATTGTGCTGCACAGCTTGGTTAGGGAAACAGAACAGTTTAATGTTTTGACAGATAGCTGCTTTATACAACAATTAGTTACAAAAAGAGAATTAGATGAAAAATAATATTGAAGTAGCTCTAGGGTGACACCAGGAAAGTGGGCACTCCCTCTTTTTGTTCTTTTATAATTTGCAATTAAATAAAAGCTATAAAAATCTTATAATTTTGAAGTATTTCTTATTGATGTCACAATAAAATTAAATTCATTAATTGAATGCATGCAAAGCCGTTTCATTTCTGCTTTCAAATTGGATTGTTCAAGATAGTATCACTTTCCTGTCTTCAGCTATAGTCAAGTTAGAGCTTCTAGCAGAAATGTCTTTGCTTCTAGGAAAAACAGAGCATTGCAAATTGCTTTTTGGTACAAGCAAGAATGCTAGTAAAAGCAGCTTAGTTATAATGGTCTGCATCTAACCTAAAGGTCCTGGTAACAATTTTACAAGGTTGATTAGACATTAAAGACATTAACATCTCCAAAGAAAACAGTTTGCAGTGGAGTCCTTAAATTTCCTTCTTGCATGTCCAACAAGGAGTTATGAACATGACCATTGTTGAAACATTTGAGCTTTATTGCTAAAATGAAAATAAGACTTTATTATTATTTGTTACCAGAAAAGAAGAATAAGGCCAACAGGGATGAGCCTTCAAGATTTCCTGCTGTTCCTGAAGTTAAATCAGTTCCTAATGCAGTAAGTAATGTAGTGTAAACATTTTGTAATCTGAGAAGAGAATTTGTGTTAAGTTCATGTATACAAGAACCTCATTCATCCGGATTGATTTTTGTGCTTCTAAAACGTAGAAATAAAAGAAACTTACATGCTATTTCAGAAACTAAAAATGAGTATAGTATTAGTGTGTGCCAAAAAGTGCTTTTTTCTTATTCTTGTTAGTACCAAAATAAAGGTTAGTGTAAATTGGAAGTTCATATTAAACTGGTCCACAACAACCAAGAACGGAAACCAGAAAGAGAACAACAAAGTTGAAATACATGTATTCTAATGGGAGCATTCACAATTGACAGGAAGTTTTCCCGGGAATGGGAAGGAAGACTTGGCCAAGTTTTATCTTTCTTGCTCTCGTTCCTGCGCATGGCATTATAGATGCATATTGTGCATTTTAGACTCCTCACTGTAGAGGTTATTTTAGGCCGCCATGACATGAAACAGCCGCTAGTACTCTCTATAGTTGCAAGCGGGAAACACTTGAAACTGGAAGAAATAAGTAGTATATGTGCTTGCTAACCTCAGATCCTGACACCTGCAGTTCCATTGAGTGTTGGTTCTTCTAGTGCAAGGGTCATCTGTAGTGTGTTTATATGCAACTCAAAACTGACTATAGCCTCAAAAACAATAGCAAAAGCTACAAAGAACCATAAACAACTTTAATGTATGCCATTAATTAAAGGAATAAAAGCTTGGTATGACTAGAGAAATAAAAAAATCTGATGTGTTACACTCACATGACTTTCTCTACTCTTGTACAATCTATTTTTACAAACGCCTATTCTCCATATGCTTCATGTTAATCGAGATATCGAGATGTCAATCTTATTGGTAATTTTCTTGTAGATACAAGGGAAATATTGTAGCTTTTAAGCGATAGTCAAATATTTTAACGCTGGTTGCTATGTGGCGCATTCCATTCTCTTTGCATGTCCAGGACATAAAAAAAATGAATAACGCATTTGAGAAAAAGTATAAGTATTGGAAAATTTAAGGAAATAACAAGCAATATCTCGAAAACGGTTCACTCAACAAAAGAAATGTATATGACATAAGTTGTGTATTTTAACGCGATCTACATTATTTGTGTAGTAAAATTTTGTCTATCTCTTATGGTTTACCAGTTATGCAAAAGTCGTTCACAATGAAGAATACTTTTGGAGACATTCCCAGAAAATTTGAGATATACATTTCATTTCTCATGACATTATGTTAAACATATGATATTTTCATCAAAATCGTTAGAGCCATTTTTGAGAAAATTAAACTTTTCGCAAAATCTTCCATGTAAAGGGTAGTCTGGGGTGGGGGGATTTTCTTGAAAACCTTCGTGTCGCATCTCTGGAAGATACTGAACCTAAATACCAAGTTTGGTGCTTATCCGACTGTTCGTTTTTGAGTTATGCTGTTCACAGACACACAGACACACACACACACACACACACACACACACACACACACACACACAGAGACACAGACACACACACACACACACAGACACACACACGGACATGTTTCCAAAAATGCTTTTTTTGGTTTCAGGAGGTCTCAAAACATGTATTTCGGGCGAAATCTCGGTATCGAATTTTTGGGTGGAATGCAATACTTCCCCTACTTACTATACGTAGTAGAGAAAGTAAAAATGTAATGGATGTGTATTTAGATAATGTTTACTCTATCAAATTTTGATTTGGCTAACCAACATTATACTGGCTGAATTGGAAGCATGTGAAAAAATATTATTGGTCAGTTAAAAACAAATGAAATCCCAATGCGCAAAATTGACTTTTCACTTTGTGATCGATATGGTCATTGATATGAATTCCTGTTCTTGTTACTCTGTTGTTGTGAACCAAAATCTTGTATGCTGCATTGCTTCCTGTTCTTGTTTCTGTTTTGGTTACCGTTCTCGGGCTGTTGTAAACCAGCCTTAATTTAGTAGTTTGTTTCTGGATTATCCAGATATGTATTAATCTGGATTACCTCCATCCCACCTTGTCCAGATAAACAGGTTCTTGTAAGTTGTTTTATGGAATAATTGGTATTTGAAGACAGTTTAAATTTCCTGATCAACATTAATAGTAATTGATGCATGCTGTTGATTACTTTGTTTTGTTTCTTACATTCTCTGTCTCTCTCTTGCTGAATTACTTCACATTGTTGAAGATATCTCAATCTCTCAATTAAACTTTTAAATAGAACCTCTTATTATGGTTTTTGGGAGCATATTTTCCTGCATTTATTTGTTTTATTAATGCCATCTGGAAATTGTTTTCATTATAATGCATGTAAATAAAACATGTATTTATTGTTCCTCAAAGCATCTGCATCATTCACTCGAAGTTACAGCACCAGCAAGACTCTATGCTTGAATGATCATTTTGAAACTGAAGCAATTGAAGCAGCAATTAATTATATTTTGTATGTAATTGCAGATAACTTTTAAGTAGCCATGAAGTGTTAGCTTGCTGTCGCAGCATTTATCATGACTCTCTAGTAAACGTAAAGCAGGGACATTTGCTATTGGGTATAAAAAATGAGTGGAAAAATGTGGGAAGGAACAACAGATTAATGAGTTAGTTTGTTCACTGTTGCAGCTAAGTTTTGTTGCAACATTTACGAAATAGATAAGAATACAAGTGAAGTATGAAGTGTTTAGAGATAGGGAGAACAATCCAGCAACTGATGATATTTGCTGGTGTTTAAAGCATTTAGCTTTTGAAACTTAGGAAATCATTTATGGTAACCAGCAGCAGGGCACTTTAAATGTGGAAAGTTTATCTCTATAAAAGAAAAGCAGTTAAGAAGCAAATATCAATTAAAAGCTTTTTTTCAAAGGTGAAGGGGGAAATATAAGGATGAATCAAGGTGAAACTGCACTTGCCAACATCTCGGAGTCTTCATTGATGAAACTGTATTTTCTAAAGGAGACTAAGTTTTAAAATTGCAGTTTTATGCTATTAGGTAACTTAGTTGTAAATAGTATGAAACACATGTAAGAAGAACACCAACTAAGATGCTTCTCTGTTCATTAGGCTTCAGGCTCGCCACCCAAAACAACTGGTGAGGCTGAAGATTCTATTGGAGAATGGAGGCATCCTGGCTCCTTCAGAACAAGGGTGGCAGAACAGGCTAAACCTCTCACGTTACGTAAGTGGCTTATGTTCTTATTTTTCTTCTGAATACTAGCAGGAATGTACAGAATATTTTCCCTATTACAAATTGCGTAGTTTGTTCATACATTTGTTTGATGTCCAAAGGTGGAGGATATTGCTTGTATTGGAATATGCTCTTAACCAATACGTAACATTTATGGTAAAAAAATTGTGAATGAAGAAAGAGTAGGCTCCGTAAGGAAAGAGATTTAAAAACTAATCAGAGGAAATGAAGATTATGACAATACCAGTACAGTGGTTTCTTCATCAAACTCCAGGCTTTTGTCTGGAGTTGCTTGGAATTTTATGAAGAAACCATTCAGCTGAAATTGTAATCAACTGTCAACGTCCATGCCAAGAGAATCTGTGATCTTAATAAGCAGAGGTAAGTTTAAAGAGGACGAGAAAAGCAGTTTGTTGCAAATAATTGAATTGAACTTAAATGCCTATCTTGGAAATGTCTTGTGAGCTGTTTTCCACAACCTGGGTTGTCGTCCTCCGTGGTCTAGGGGTACCACACTAGCCTCTAGTTCCTGAAGTTGCGGGTTCAAACCTGGCGGATGGCAATTGATTTTTTTCAGGCGTAAAATTCCTTAGAATGGCTTCTGTCAGAAGGGAAGTAAAGTCAGTAGTCTTGTGTTGTAGATTTACAGCACATAAAAGAACCTCAAGCCTGATAAAGAGGCCTCTGAGCAAAATTTCCGGTCTTCACTCCCAATATAGAATGGGACGCTAAAAACCACAGTAGTTACAGAGCGTCCATAAATAAAACTCAATTTAACATCCTGTTTTGTGTCTGCTATCAGACTGGTGTTTTGCAGGTTTCTTCTAGATGGCAAATATGGTCCTTCCAGTGGTTTCTGGGTGAACTTAAAAGTTGCCTTGTCAAGATAAGAGATTTAGATGTAAATGTTACAAATTTTTAATTTTAGACCTATTTTCCCCATAAGTCAAGCATATACTGAAGCTTTTTTCTAAGCTGCTTTAATGTGGTGCCAAAAATTCTCTTGGTTTTAACAATAACACACATGAGTCAGTTTATTGATACTACAGATTAATGTTGGGAGCAATGAGGCTGATGTGGTGTCAATAAACTGACTCTCATATGTTATCAAATTGTTTAGGACATCACTCTATATAAACTTCCATTCAAGAAAGTGGAATGTAGGTTTTGTTATAGTTTGCATATTCTGGTTTGTAAATGCATACTGATATTTTATTTCTGCGGTTGTGTGTAATAACATTGTAACACACATCTATTGCAGGGTGCTAAGGATGTGACAAAATAAAAGTTTTAGATGTGGTTTCACATATACAAATTTTACTAAAGTAGGCGCTAGTTTCAAGGAATGTCGTACTCATCGTTGATTGACTGCGACTGAATAGCCTGCCTCCTGATGATCACGGCTTACTACTTGTCTCTCTGTTGGTGGTTGTGGGAATTTCGTTATGAGATTTTGGTTCATAGGGATCTCGAAAGCACATTAACCTTGGTTGTTTTTTCCCAAATATTAAGTTCAGTGAGTTTTTGTACACGCTTAACTAGTGTCGATGAGTTAGTAATTTCATGTCATTCTGCACAAAAAGTGGCATTCTGAGCCACTTTTGTCAATTTTTCCTCTTCTCTGGATTTGATGTTCCTGAAGTGTTCCTTAAGTCTCGTTACTATATTTTGTTTCATTTGGCCTTTGTGAATACTTTTGCAGTGCTTGCAAATTATCCTGTAAATTCCACATGTTTTGTGAGGGGGTATTTTAGCTTTTTGGTTAACCTTTGTGAGACATTTTATATTGAATTTATTTTAAGATTCTAATAAAATAATAATTGTGAAAAAATGTATTTCCTTTTTATCCTTATAGTTTACACAATTCCTTTAAAAGTTTTATACTGCGTTTCACCAACTGTCGGCAAATTTAGGTTTGGGACATCAAACTAATTCTTCGTTTGCTATGTCTCTCTTCATTTGCCGAGATTATGGCTTCCACAACAAAAGATAGTGCAACATATATGTTTATACCCCCACCATGCCACTTAGTAACCATTATCAGCAAGTAGACTGCCATCTATCTTATTTCGAACAGCACTCTCAATCAACTCTTGTCACATATAAAGCTGTCATGAATAGAACTGGCCAGCTTACAACAATATTGGCAATTAGTGTACTTGCATTGCAAACCTCTGAATGTTAAAGGGGAAAATAATACTTCCTGTTTCTATATACTTCTCATTGTGCCCACTGAATGACAAAATGGGTACATGAATACGGTCAATGGTGCTAACAACACCAGGAAAATTTGCAATTGCATAAAATTCTTGGATCACTGCAGAGCCTCTTCACCTTCTGGAAAACAATACTGTACCCATAAGGAAGCAATTGCTTCTGATACTTTCGCCACGTATCTGTAAATTTCAAAACTCCTTTGCATTCACCATTAACATTATGGACTGACCCTGTTACCAATAACTATTGAATCTGTAAAAGTGGCCAATTTCTGTTCATAGGTTATTGCAGTCTTGCTTTAATTTCTTCCGGTATTTTCATCACTACCTGTTTTGATAATCTTTAAATGCATCACGAATGTTATGTCATTCTTCTCATAGAAATTGTTATTTCTATCCAGAATAATGCATTCTTGACCCAAATATTGAAAATATCCATTTTTCACTTACTGATGTGAAAATAAATGTGATGGTGTTTCTCAAGAGCCACAATATGTATATAACCTTGAAGCTAGAATTGATAGACCATCATAATTTGAAAGATGGAAAATGATGCCTCAAAAGTTGACAGGAATTTTGGCAATCAAAAGGATGATGCACATTAATGAAATGTAACTTCTGCTTTTGACGAGCTTCAAATGCCTTGAATGACGATTAGTGAAATCCGGCATTAATCCTTCATAATTAATACACCTTTGACTTAAATTTGCAAGAAATGGATTAAAATTTGTAGCCTTTTTCCAACGAATATTAAAACAATTCATACATAATATAATGAACTACGACGCAATGTGAAACAGTGCTGAATTAAAGTGGGTGATATTGTGATCTGATGTCACCTGTTTGAATAGTTAAATGACAGTTTTGGGCTGCAGCAGTGTTGAACAGAGCTGTCATTACATGAAAGTTCTGGTGAAGGATGAATGTTAGATATTTTGAAGTTGCATAGACTTCACTAATTCTATTGCATTCCTTTAAGGAGCAAGAGTGGGGAGGAAGGAGGTTGGGACTTACGGGAGCCCAGAAGAGCTCAAGCAATAAGTTATACAGTAGATCTGTCACTGAATCACTCTTATTAGTGTACAAATTTTGTGAGAGTTTGTGATGAAAAGTGGGTCCACCTTGCTGCAACAATTTGAAGGGGCACAGCATTGTAATTTGTTGGGGAAGGGGTAGAATTTATTTAAATGGCCTTAGGCAGCAAAACCAAAATGAATGAGAGAGCTTTGAAGTGTTGGTACTGAGGAGATTAGTGCTTGATGGTATTTCAGAGAGAGAGAGAGGGAGAGGGGAAGGGAGGGAGAGAGCAAGGGGGAGGGAGAGAGAATTTAATGGAAGATGTTTGGAGGGTACAGCAAGTAAAAAGTAAGATTTTGGGGGAATTAATAATTGAGAAGCATTCCTTTGCTAGGTTACACGAGAAAATTTTACTGGAATTGTATGCTTTTAGGATAGATGTTATGTCAATTCTGGAAAAATATTGAAAAGTTCATTGTATGCTTTTATCTGACTCTATGCCTTTTTATAGGAATAGGTGAGAAAGCCACCACGCCTCCAGGACCAGAAACAAGAAACAGTGTAGAGTCACCAGAAGTTGTCTTGAGACGAACTCAGAGTTTTGAGTCAGATGAAAAGTAAATATCTTATCGTAAAACATTGTCACCAAACATTGCTTTAGCTGACTAACATCACTAGATGTTTTAATTGCTTACATTGCATTTTTACATTTTGTTGCTTAAAATAATTGCTGTTTTCCACACCCATAGAGATCATGTTTTAAGATTTAGATTTTTATGTTAAAATTTCCAAACCTACTAATGCATTGATTTTGTTAAAACTCATAATTTGTTTTAAGCTGCAAACAGCTATTCATAACCTACATAGTACATAGATGATGTAGCGGACATAAGCTATTTTCTTTCACCATTTGAGGTTGCTGCACTATCTTTAATGAATAAAGAAATGAATTTCTCTTCTGGCAATGATTAGTTAGAAATAAAATGTAAGAGTTGCTCTTATACAATTTTAAGTATTTTCTAGACGAGTCAGCTATCACTTATTTCCTAGCCCACAATTTATATTCAGTATAACTATTAATACTGCAATATTAATTTCTTTGCATCATCCTTGAATGCTTTCTAAAATAATCATTGATATGAATTATTTGTGTTAAATAAAACATTATTGGGACAGTGTAGAGATTCTGCCAACATGCCCCATAATTCATTTGGAACTTGCCAATATATTATAGACTGCACGATGAAAACAGCGGCTCACCTCTGTTCTGAAAGCTTACTACTTTCTCTACTACATATAGTAAGTAGGGGAAGTATTGTATTCCACCCAAAAAATTGATACCGGCATTTCACCAGAAATACATATTTTGAATTCCCCGGAATCCAAAACAGTATTTTTAGAAAACGTTCCGCATGTGTGTGGGTGGTGGATGTGTGCAGCATAACTCAAAAACAAAAAGTTGGTTAAATACCAAACTTGGTATTTAGGTTCAGCACCTTCCAAGGATGTGAGACACAGATTTTAAAGAAACCCTCCCACCCCAAAATACCCTTTACATGGAACATTTTTTTAAATTTTTGCTAAACAATGACTAACAATTTTGATTAAAATACTGTATATTAAAGATATTTATGTGACAAATAAGTTGTATATCTTGAATATTCTGGGAATAACTTTTGAAGTCCTCTTCACTCGGAAGGAATTTTGTATAATCTAGTTGAACCATAAATGCTAAGTGATATATGAAAACATACTACACAATAAATGTAGATCTCCTTAAAACACACAATTTATTTCTAATAACTTGCTCATTATCTCCCTACTATCAGAGGAAGGTAACGGATGCCTCCAGCTAGTAAATGGGTTCTCCCATATCTTGGTGGAACGAGGTGGAGCCTAGAAGTAGCAACTTCTTTTTCTTTTTTGTCTCATTTCTACAACTTTTAACTTCTATAATCATATCAGAGGCTTTGACTTGAGAAACTTAATGATGGTGCTTTTGGCAAGTATGCATCCTAAGCAGAAGTTTTTAGATTTAATATGTAAATTCTTTATAAAGCTCAGCCGTGCAAATGATAGTTAGCAGCAACTCAAAATACAGTTGCATGTTCCAACATGTTTGCCAAATAGACTAGCATAATATGCAGGTTATAAGGATATAAGCTCAACCATTAGACTTTTAGTCAAGGGGCTATTGCTGCATGTAAGCATAGATGTTAAATAGTTGGAACTGCTTGTGTCAATTTTTGTTTTTGTTAGCCAAAATTCATTAGGTACTAGATATTAAAAAAATGTTATGGTTTTGAATAGCTGTCTGTCGGTTGCATGAAAATTTCTACCTCCTTGTTTTCTCCCCCCCATGTTTTGTTTTTTTTCTCTGTCATGCATGCAGGTTTTATCGCAGATACATGGAGTTACAAGCAAGAATAAAAGCTGGCTCTTGCCCTACCTTACACTCGTCTCCCGTTTCAGCCCTTCCAACCCGCTCCGCATCTCTCCGCGAGAAACACTTATCAAGGTACGGTTGTTTCCACATAACCTCCATGTTCCAAGTTGCTTGCTTTGTTATGTTTCTTCTGACATAGTAAAGTTTCTAATCACCACTCAATTAAGTACATGAGTTGGCATTAAGGATATTTTCTGTTAAGTAGCTAAAAAATGTAATATTACGTTTTTAACTTACAATAACATAGTATGTTATTCATAACTAACACAAGCTAAAAATAACATATTAGGAACTGAAGTGAAAATTACAATCTATAATGATTCAGTCTCATTTGAGATTCTTCGAGAAGCTAGTTTTTTTTTTCCCTTCACTCACTACAAAATAAGGAGCACAGATTTATGAGGAGAAATGTAAGGTTATTTTTGTACTGTCTTGTGACTGCTACAACAAAGGGGGAAATAGGAGAGAAAGAAAGAAAGGTTATCATATCATATACTGGATATATAGGCCAAATCAGTTGCCCTTAGTAATGTTTGAATGTATAAAGCATGACTTAAGGCTCACTTAGTTCATTAACATCCATTTACATATGTAATATTCATTGTAAAAGTACCCTAAAAGAAAGTACTGTCCATTTCATTTAGAAAAATGTTGTACAGTTTCATAAAAGTTGCCGTTTTACAGGAAAAACAAAATTGTTTGATGTTTCATAAAACTGTGACTTTATAAAATTGTTCAAGACAGTTTTACATTTTTTTTTTTTTTTTTTGTTTTTAAGTAAAGCTTTTAGCTGACAGATGACATGTCTTAAAGATTTGTAAAACCTTAAGATTCCTTTTGTTTTCTGAAACACATATGTCCAGAATTTTAGATATATTTATAAAAGATTTGTGGTTTGTCAACACATGTAATGTTTACATAGCTTTGAAGTTTAGGAAGTATGTTATTGTAAGTACTGTGGCATGAATTGAAATAGCAAGAATACTAGTACTAAGTAGGACTAATAAGTGATGACATAGAAATGAGACCACTGGATTTTAAGTTACGGATTAAACGTAGACAAATCTTCATGGCCTTTGCTTTTACCACAGTTTCAACTTTTGTTTCCTGGCTGAGCTGAGAAGAAAATCTATTCAAAACAATACCTTTGGGCCCATGAATCAAGCTCAACATAGTAACTTTTATGTTTATCACACATTTCTCTCTGTAAAAAATTGTAGTTCATGCACAATGTGTTTCAGTACTAATAGATTGTTAAGGGTGCTTAATTTCTCTTAATATCCATATCAGTTTTATACTGCAAAGTCATCTAGATTGTGATAAAGTAAACTTAAGGTATTAGTTGTCATGTTTATGAAACAAGGTTTCAGCTTGATGATGTAGTTTGAAAATTTGGTTGTAAGAACACAGAGCTAGAAACAAAATGGCAGTGTAAGGGGTCCAATAAAACCTGTAGTCCATAGTGTACTCAAACATGCAGAGTGTACCATTGACTAAAATTATAAGAGGTCAAGTAGTTAAGAAAAAATTCAGGTCCAATTCCACCAATCAGATATATTTCTTACTTCTGATGTTATTCATAATCTAACTTCCCAATACTAAGTTCAACATTTTAGTTTTTTCTTTCAAGTGGAACTTAATGTAACCATTAAGGGGCTGAATTTTTATATCCTCACTTTTGTGTCCATATGTAATCTCAAAATTAATGTATTTATTGTTAGTTTCCTTTGTGCATCTGCAGTAAAAAGGACAACTACTAGAAAACAATAAAACTGAAATTATAGGAGACATGTTTGCAAACTAAGATCCACAAAACAAGAACAGCAGAGGAATATCATCCTTATTGCTGAATTATTCCTTATTTGGATATATAACATCTTTTCATCACACACTTCAGCCTTGTTTGTGTATCTGTCATAGCAGGACAAGAGGTAAAAGCTGCTGGATGGGCGTTCAGGGTTGGATGCATATGTTCAGAAATGCTCCAACCAAATTGCTGCATCCAGGAGGGGACCCTACATTATTGTTAATTCTGACATCACATAAATTCAGTGGATATCTACTGTAACCAGCTTCTTAGCATACATAAACCTGATTACTGCTGTATGAAAGTGACCCTACTCTAGCCATTATATCAACAAAAGTGTAAATGTCCACATGATGCTCCGTCACTAGTATTCATGTATGTTCCATTCTGGTTACAGTGCCACCTTCTGGCACTTTCAGGGCTTATTTTGTTGATGTGTCTTGTAAAACAGTAATATGCTTAAGAATTTTCAGTACTAGAATCCAAAGTTGTAATCCACTGAATAGTTAAGATCATTGATTTGTATTAAAACCCACTTAAATTCCCTAAAATTATCATTGTTATAGTAGTAGATTATAAAGTTGAAATGCTGTGATGAAGAATTAGTAATCATGGTAATAATATTTGATTTATTGTTCAGGCGTGCACCACGTGAAGATGTTAAGATTAATTCCAATGCCTTATCAACGACTACAGCTACTGTTACGACAACAGTTGCTACAACTACTACTACCACAACTGCCACTTCACCTACAGCCACAAGTCCCTTGCCAACAAGTCAAGTCAGAAGGTAAGACAGAAGTGTGCTGATTAATTTTCTTTTTGGGAACTGAAACCATCATTAAAAAGCAGCTTAAGTTTCCACACAGACACAATTGAAAGTACAGGAGATACAAATTGGCAAGAATAGCAATGAAGCTGTTAAACTAAGAAGGTGCTTGCACTTGGGTGTAGATAACAAGTGCACTGTATCTCTCACAAAAAAAGACAATATCGGCTGATACACAGAATTTAATATCAGGCAAAGATGCGTTGCTAAGCTTTGGACTTTTCATGGTTAATGCATGATACTTCTTTCTACAGCTTTCCTGCTGAGAAGTGAAAATAGGACAGAGGCTCTGTTTGTGGCTGTATTTTATTAGATATTTTAAACATGGCACATATTTTGAATTTAAGCTTCAAAAGAAGCAGTGGGATATATTAATATGCATGCTGGTGATTGCTCCAGATGTTTTAATGTGACTGGTAGCAATTAAAGAAAATTTTCCGTCTCTTTCAGAATTCATGTCAGTTTATTAAAGACTATTTTCTGAATAAATTTAGGAGTTGAACACCTTTACTGCTAAAATGGCCCAGTTGTATAAAATGCATACAGAGTTTATCTTGTGTCTGTATCAACGATTCTGTTGATCAAACATGTCCATGTTTTACCATTGGTTATTAGCATCTGTGTATATTATGTTTCCTATTTGAAACGAATTGGGGCAGGGTTTACAAGAAATGTGCTTGGTGCAGAAAAACAATGTCCTGGAAATTGAACAATAAAAAGGCAGTATCAAAATAAGCATTTTAAGGATAGGAACAAGGGATTGCAGGAGCTTTTTACTGTGCTACATTAAATCTGTCATGTTAGTGTCTCCTGTATTAATTGAGGTTGCACATAAAGAAGTTAAAGCACAAATTCCCTCCTATTATCATATGCAACATACCCAGGTTTTACTCTTGGTTATTAAGATCATTATATTATTTTTTATATTTAAAACATTAGGGTTTACAAGAAATATATACATTACGTGATCAAAAGTATTTGGACACCTAGCTGAAAATGATGTACAAGTTCGTGGAGCCCTCCATCGGTAATGCTGGAAGTCAATATGGTATTGGCCCACCCTTAGCCTTGATGACAGCGTTCACTCTTGTAGGCATACTTTCAATCAGGTGCTGGAAGGTTTCTTGGGGAATGGCAGCCCATTCTTCACGGAATGCGGAACTGAGGAGAGGTATCGATGTAGGTCGGTGAGGCTTGGCACGAAGTCGGCGTTCCAAAACATCCTTAAGGTGTTCTATAGGATTCAAGTCAGGACTCTGTGCAGGCCAGTCCATTACAGGGATGTTATTCTCATGGAACCACTCCACCACAGCGTGCAGTATGAACAGGTGCTCGGTCGTGTTGAAAGATGCAATCACCATCCCCGAGTTGCTCTTCAACAGTGGGAAGCAAGAAGTTGCTTAAAATAACAATGTAGGTCTGCGCTGTGATTGTGCCATGCAAAACAACAAGGTGTGCAAACCCCCTCCAGGAAAAACACGACCACACCATAACACCACCACCTCCGAATTTCACTGTTGGCACTACACACGCTGGCAGATGACGTTCACCAGGCATTCGCCATACCTACACCCTGCCATCAGATTGCCACATTGTGTACCGTGATTTGTCACTCCACACAACGTGTTGCCACTGTTCAATCGTGTAATGTTTATGCTCCTTAACCAAGCGAGGCGTCGTTTGGAATTTTCCTGTGCGATGTATGGCTTATGAGCAGCCGCTCGACGATGGAATCCAAGGTGTCTCACCTCTCGCCTAACTGTCATAGTACCTACTTGGAGTGGATCCTGATGCAGTTTGGAATTCCTGTGTGATGGTCTGGATAGATGTCTGCCTATTACTCTTTACGACCCTCTTCAAATGTCGGCGGTCTCTGTCAGTCAACAGACGAGGTCGGCCTGTACGCTTTTGTGCTGTATATGTCCCTTCACGTTTCCACTTCACTATCACATCAGAAACAGTGGACCTAGGGATGTTTAGGAGTGTGGAAATTTCGTGTACAGACTTCTGACACAAGTGACATCAAATCACCTGACCATGTTCGAAGTCCATAAGTTCCACGGAGTGTCCCATTCTGCTGTTTCACGATGTTTAATGACTACTGAGGTCGCAGATGAGTACCAGGCAGTAGATGGCAGCACAATGCACCTAAGATGAAAAACGTATGTTTGTGGGGTGTCCGGATACTTTTGATCACATAGTGTATCATGAGTAAAGAAAAGGAGAGTTAAAAGTTAAAGCACAAACTTTTGCTGTTTTGGAAATCAGAACTGAAATGATTCAGGAAAGAGCACCATCAGCATTTTACTTACAAAAATGGATATTGTAATGCAGACTGACTGCAGTTTGTTATTTACTGCCTACATACGTAATTTACATTCTACTAACCGTTTGTTGACAACATGACGGTTCCTTGAGAATGTTGCCTGCACACTGAAATTCATTGCCACACCTTGAGAAAGAATTTGATATTGGATGAATGGAATACTAACCTCCAAATTTGAAATATATATTTATTTAGTACTAAGAAATTTAAAATATAGGGTTGCCTACTGAAAATTTGATGCTATCCATTCATTCAGAGTCATCCACTCCACATACAAAAATTAGTCTGCTGTTACATAAGTATCAATTTTCTTCTTTTCTCTTCACTGTCCATTTCTGCTTATTTTCAACTGTAAATAAACACTGTCGCATACTCCTGCCCTCCTTTACGAATATTTTTTCAGCATTGATCTTTTGTCCCTTTTAAATTTAAACTTAATGAATTAGTTTCTCCAGTTTTCAGTTTCCTTACAATCAAACATTGTATGTTCCAAGTCTTCTTTCCCTCCACATAATGGACATTCCCCTTGAGTAATGCCCTCTCTTTCACCTTTTAGCTTCCACACACCTGCTTTTACCCATGCTATACCTTCTCTTTCCTCCTTATTAGCTTTGCCAATATATCTTTCCCTTTCGTATACCCTTTCCATCCTAAAATAGAATTTCAGAGACCTCTTCCCAAATAAATTACTAAATAATTTTTGTTGCCAGTATGTCTAATTTTGCTACTAAATGCTGTAAATATCCATTCATTATCTTGTTCTTTAACCCTTCACAATTCCAAAAACCAAAGCACCTTCCCTTCTCTAGCTGCTATTGAGAGCCCATTCTGTTTGTAAATACATCCAATCGCTTTTTACTTTTTAATTGAATTCCTTCTGTGTTTGTAGCAACTTATTCAGGGCTATTAAAGATCCTCACTCTGATGACCACACTTTTTTCCCCTTCTGTGGTTTCTCTGTTACCCAACTGCCTTGCTTTTAAACCACTATTTGTGATTGGTAGATTCCGAGCTCTTAACACCTCCTTCGTGATAGTGACACAACCTTCATTGATGGCTACCATACCAACCAGCTGGTTAACTCTTTGGGCCGCTATGACCATAAGGCGCCGCGGCGGAGGAAGAGCTACCGGTTGCCGAAAGACGGCTTGGGCCCCCGAGGCTGACGTCTGCCAATCCCTCACTTCACAAACTTCCCCAAGTTAAGCAGCATTGGGCCCGGTCGCTAGCTGGATGAGTGACCATTTAGCAACGACCCGCCCTGCCGCTAACTTGAGTACCCCCATCCCATTACCTACATTCCCATCATGCTTTGCTGCCATGCCGGCCTGCTTAACTTGACGACCACACAAGCGGTCGCCCAAGTTAAGCAGCATTGGGCTTGGTCACCACGTGGTCGCTAGTCCGCCCACGAGGGGACACCGAGACCCAGCCAAAGGTAGCGCAGCAAGCTAAACTCCGCCCAAGACACATAAATCAAAAGCTTGTGTACATTCTTTCATCCTTCTATATCGCACAGGTAAAGCCGCATACGCGGCTAGGTACTGTGGCGATTACATTCCGCCCAGGTGAACCTGGGCGACCTGTTCTCGATTGCTGGATTGCTGGATGTCTCTGATTTGTCTTGTGACATCATCCTTGCTGATGGCTCACCACTCAGCTGATTGTATACTATCCTTGACCTTGATGACTCGCTGCATAATTCTTTACCTTTTGCTTTGTTCCCCTTCCTTGGTTTCTCTTCTCTCCCCTCCCCCCTCCAGTATTTGCAGACGTCATCTTCTGCTGCAAGTTGAACCTTGTACTTCCTGCCGGTCTCTTATGTTAATGTGTTTTTTACTAATTTCCTGTGTTTCTGTTCTTATGTGTCATATGTCATTGTTGGTGTTTCTTGCCGGTCTCGTCTCTCCGTCTACCCAAAGTTGCAGATGTCTTACAAATGCTGTTTTACAATCTGATCTTGTTTGTAGCATTTTGTATATCAATTCCTTTTTTAGATCTCTTGACTTTTATTGTACCAGTCTGACTTGGCAACCTCTGTGGCAAATACTGCTGAAATGCAAGGGTGAAGTTTGACGTGGTTGATCTTTTATAGCATTTTATATTAAATACTGACCTTTTAACTGACATAAAGTGATTACAATTAAATGTTGAAAACCACCATATTTTACCTCAGCTTTTAGGAGCTTTTGGGCAACGATGCTAAGTGCAATTGCTTGGAGATCTGTAAGAAACTATTAACTCATATTTTCATTATCCTGCAATACTTTCTCATAACAGGTGGTTAGTTGCATTATAACTTCCTTAAAAATTATCCTTTTCAACTTTCAGAAAAACAGTGTTGAATATCATTTAATATTTTAGGATGCTCATGAAAATTGTTACATTCAGATTTACGTTAAGGTGAAATTATGTTTAAGTAATATATTTAATGAAATATTGAAAGGTAAGTATCAGTAAAAGATATTTTCACATATTAAACTTGGTTAACCATTTATACAACTGACCCTAATGCAGTAAAGGTGAAGCTTGAATTTCATCAGCTGCTTTGAGGGTTAAAGAAAGACAATTGATTTTATATGGTCGCATGAAGAAGAAAAAATGAATAAAAAAAGGGGGGGATCAGAAAATTGAATTAATCAACCTAAGAATATTGCTTTGTAGCTTTTTTGCTTAGGACTTCATTCCTTTTGTTTGCTAGGCCTTTTTAGCTGTGCTTTGTTTCAGAAACCCAAATGAAGAACATGAAAGAGATATGACAAAGGTTATAGGAAGTATAAAACTGAAAACAAAGCATATAATGAAAGGAGATGTAATGTTACTTGAAAAGTCACTTATGTAGTTGAAAGTATTATTCCAAAAGTAATGCCTCCTATTTATTTTCATGAAACTACAACAGATACAGAAAGCATAATGATACAGTTAAATAGAGCAAGATTTTGGCTACATACTGTTATTTTTCTACATAATCACCACCATTCGTTATGAGATTTTGCCAACGATGAACAAGAGCCTGCATGCCACGCTCGTAAAAATTTGAACCAGCTGAGGCTAGCCGCTGTTTTACAGCTCTGGCAACAGCATGCGAGTCTGGAAAATGTTGGCCACATAGTGCGTCTTTCATAGACCCAAAGAGATGGAGTCCGAAGGTGCTAAATCAGGACTGTACGGTGATGTGGTAGAACAGTCCAGCCAAATTTGTTAATGAGCTCCATGGTCACAAAACTGGTGTGGGACCCATCTTACACACACTTTGCAACAATTTAGGTGGCATTACAGCTGACATTCAGCTCTACACACAATTCCTTAGTTGTAATCCACCGATCATCACAGGTGAATTGATCAAGATGCTGTTCATTATTTGCTACGACAACTGAACAGAGTCGACCAGAGCATGACTTGTCCTACACATCCTTTTAACCACTTTTGAAACGCTGTATCAACGGCCTCCCATAACTCACATCTACTGTATCATCTCCATACACTTTTAGCAAGCGTTGATGGATTCCAATGGCGCAATTTGTTCAGTGGTAAGTAAGTCAATCACATATCTCCGTTATGTACGCACTTCGATGTCAGTAGCCATTTTAGAGCACTCCTCTGCTGCTATCTGTTGCAGGACAACGAAACTACAGGACACTAGCGGGAAAGTTCAACAATTAATACTACACCAACATAATCTGGTTTGGACACTCAAAGGTAACACAAAAAATGGGAGACATTACTTTTGGTTTGATCCTCGTAGTTTTGTCAGAGTTCCTAAGGTTTGTTTTCTTCTTTAAATGTTTAAGTTCGTAATAATCTTGCAGGTTTCAATGATTTTTCTCTGAATGTAAAAGCAATCATTAACAGAAATCTAAATTTAAGAAGTTCCATTTGACTATTTGAAATAATTATGCCAAAAGCACTTTTGTGAAAATGAGATTGTTTACCTGAACATTAAAACCACACTCTAAATTTTGGGATAGTGTAAGATATTCATAATTGTCTGTAAGAGTCCATATTTTTTTTCTTTTATCAGTATTATTTTTCACAGCTATTTTCTCTCTCTTTGTCTCTCCCTCACTCCTCTCACCTCCCTCACTCCCTCCCCTCCCTCTCTCCCCCTCTACTCTTATGCTTTGAAACTTAAATATATATTTTAGTCTGAGTGTGGCAATGTTATTGCAACGATGATAGTGCAAAATAGAATGTTAATAAAATCTTCCAGGTAACATGGAAATAAAACAAATGGAAAAAAAATATTTTGCCAATGTATACAATATTTAACGACTCTTTGTATATACTGTGCCATTTATTTTTCAGAGCACATAGAATATTATTTGATTCCTCTTAAATCTCAGCATCTTCATAGCTCTTTTTGAAATTCTGATGAGTGCAGATACCTTTTTCACATCACATTTACTAAAATGCCTCCAAGTTTTAGGTTTTAGGCAGCAGGATTCTTTTTCTTTTGCCAGATTAATTTTTATTGCAAAAATGTAGCAAAATGACCACTAGTTTTTGCTTTGACAAAGTGTGAACTCAGTTACAGCTTTACTACATCTACTACTACAATTCTTTTAGAGCACATAAATATTCCTAAAAAAGTTTACTGCTTTATGTGTGGGCATCAAAATATTCAATGCTGAATGTCAATTGTAGTTCTGCTAATGAAGTTTATGGAACTTAAAGAAACCCTTATACAAATAAATACATTTGGTGGCATCTCCTGCCATTTATTGCAGTTTCAGTTGTTGGAAGCCGTCTGCTTTATTGTTTACTGTGCTGTAATTGGTTAAGTAATTTTGTATGCAATGTTCTTTGCTTTGAGGGCAAATTAAAAAAGATATTCCTGAAAATTGTCAGAGTTTGAAGATAAGCTGGGTAACAACTAGTCTTTAATATTGTGACTTAGTCCACTTTTTCAAGTCGCTTCTCTCAGGTCTGGCTTGTCAGTTTGAACTTTCACTGGAACTTCACTTAGTTCACACTGTCACTTCACTAGTTCAATTGAACTAGTTCAATTTCCCTTTCACTTCACTTCTTTTTTGGCATAGCTGCTTCTTCTCTACAATTCACTTGCTGGGGAGTCAAACACAAGACTTTTTCAACCTCTCCTGCAGCAATACTCGCTGCACATCACAGCAGTTGTCATAAACTTGGCGAATCACACTTGATGTTGCACCAGAAATGCATTTGCTAATTCGTTCACTGACTCAACTCTCACAAGTAAGAGAACGCTTGCTTATATAGGCAATTGAATCTTCCACGGAACATTCTAGAACTATCTTGACACACATTCTGATAGAGGGGGGGAGAAAGAGGCTTTCAGAAGGTTCTGGTTCTCTGCAGATAGCACGCTCAGTGTTTATGTTGGCAGACATTACTTATCATTGTTTTATCTCCAATTGCCTGGCACCAACCTCCTGAGGTTATCCCTGCACACCACCCTTCAGTTTGCCGTTACCCATTAAAGAATGCACCAATGATCACAGCCTGCCTGCCTGCCTGCCTGCCTTCTGCTGCCAATCTAGACAGTAGGCAAGAACACAGCTCGGTGCGTAGAGAGTTCCCTAACACTCTGTAGTAAATGTTAACTATGTTAAGGGCCAGTCAGAATGAAAATTAAGCATTAATGTAATGTAAATCTTAATTTAAACCTAACACAATATTTTGTCACTCAACAAACTGAAACATAAACAACAGCCAATTGCAAGAGAGCTTAAACAGCTGAGCTAATATGGCAGCCTGCAGAGTGACACATGATAAAGAGGTTGAGTTACATTTATCAACATGAAAAGAGCTATACCCCACCGTTGAAACATTGCACTTGACAGCTAGTGAGTAAGTTGGTACACTCGCAAAAAAAAAAAAAACAGATGAAAAGCTTTAACTGTTAGACTTCCTAAACCAATCACAAGGCAGCATTTCGGGTGGTCTATGACAAAGTGGAAATGGAACTGGAAGCGGCTCTGTTGCTGGATGTAGCTATTTGCAACCATATGTTTCAGTTTATGAATCTCTAGCATGTGTATTGAGTTGTTCTGTGCAAGCTAATATTGTTCATTGTTTATATTTTTGGTTATTGTTGGTGTTCGTATATTTCATTCATATTATTTATACAAGATTTGAAGTGCGACTGTCTCAAAAACGACGCTGATCACCAAGTAATGATTCACGAAGTGAAAATCCTTTGTGTCGAGATGTGCCACTTAATAATCGCGCATTGGAATTGTTAAATTCTTTGATCAGGAGGAGGAGTATGTGAAGGTTCATGGGCATCCCTCTATTCCTGCTGATAAAGCTGTACAACGAACTGCAGCAGTTCTTGGACTAAACATGAGAAGTGTTATTTACAAGGGAGTGAAACTCCATGAGAAAGAGGACAAAATTCCTGAACTATCTGGAATGCAGCATGAATGAAAATAACTTTATCGCAGCTTATAATTTGTTTTATTTCTCCTCATTGTAGCAGGCACGTTTGCATTATTCTGTTTCTATATTGTCAAAAGTGCATAATTCATTCTACATACGTTACAATGTTTATGCCGAGTTATTTTAAGTTAACAATAATAATACAAAATAGTTATTCATTGACGTTCGTTACTTACGTACACTTTTGTATGCGGCTTAGACGTGATAGAAAGGAGAACAATCAGCTGTTGTTTACTAACCATTCTGGCAACATCGCAACCACAATATAGCCAATGTTACGCAAAGCAACACGAACTGTCAAGTGCAAAGATTCAACAGCGGGAGTATAGCTACATGCTTAAAGGAAGTTAAACTCACAAAAATGCACCACCTACCATCATAATTTGTTTTGTTGCTGCAATTTTAATAGATATCCAGTTATTCCTAGCCCATAGTTTTACAGAGAAAGGCAGTTAGCGAGTCAACACATGGTGACAGAAAATATGTGATGGCCAAATGATGAGGTGTATGGAGAATCGCTTTTTCTAATTGGTTAGTTTCTTATGTGTGACAGACATAAACATGAAAGCCTACCAACATGGTTATCCAAGGTTGTTAAGGCACGGGCTCATGAATGGGTAGGTTTGCGGTTCAAATTCTGCCAGGACTGTCTACCTGACTGAGGTTTTTTATTTGCCCAGTCATCCTCAGTCCTCATGATTGGCAAATGCTGGAGAGGTGCCCTAAACTTAGGCCTTGAATATTTCCTTTCCCAGTTATTTAATTTTATTTGTCATTAGTGTCACTGCCTATGGTGTCATGTTTAGTAAGAGCAGGCATTGAACACTATTAAAATTGAAAGCTTGGAGCTTGCAAAGTTCATGTTATGAGTTTATGGCCATGTTGTGTCGTCAGCCAATGTGAACGTGTGCATTAAGATAACATTCTATGTTTACATTATGCTTGTGTCCAAGTTTCACTGTGAATGGTCCCTTATGCACACTTTCTGACATGCTTGGTCATTTTGTCAAGTAGTACTGCATATGAGAGAAATGGATGGTTATATGTTCTTTTGGTTGGTTTTTTTTTGTGTGTTACAACTAACTTCCAAAGGATGCAACAGTCAAAAGAACGCAGATAAGCAAAGAGAAGATTTTAACATTTCCAACTCAAATGAGTCGTGTAGTTTGGTATATGCATTATTGAACAAACGATCAGGAAACCAACCAGGAGACTTAATTCATGGTTTGCAACTTTTATATCAGGGCTATTCAATTAGTTTTCCCTGCTGACCACTTTGAAAAATTTATGATAGGCAGACCGCACTTTCATGTACTTATTGCCAACTGTTCAAGAAGGGTTTCAGTTGCCACTGTCAACCAGGATGTATTCAAGAAGATCAAATGCAAACTTTTATGTATTTATTTTGCCCGCAATAATAATAGCTAGATGTGTAAAATAATTGTCATTGCCATGAAAAGTGTGTATTAGACACACAATATTGCTGGATGAGCAATCTGTAATAAAAATAATCAATTTATATACACATAATAAAGTATTTTGTACTAGTCTGGCCAAGTATTTTTAGGCAGACTTTAGGCCACCAACTGAATGAGCCTGCTTTATATTTTATTCCTGCATTTTGATAATTTTCAAGTTTATGAGAAGAATATTGCAGATTTCAAGGTTATGCATTGCCTTAAGTGTGCTGGAAAAAATTGCATTAAGTGCATGCAATATGGAAATTTTTTAAATTTGGAAATTTCAATTTCTTTTTTCTTTCTTTTCCTATATTTTATTTAAATTTTTGTGTATCAAATCTGGAGATAGTTATATGTGTAATGGTATCTGCTCTCATCATTGTGATATATTGTTTGCATGTATTCCAAATAAGATAAAGTACTTGCCTAATTTCAGTGTGTCCACACCCAGCACCCCTACCACTCCAGGGGGAAGTAAGCTTAGTCCTGGAAACATCTTTAAGAATTTCTTCAAGTGCGTAGTAGGCTGTCTGCCTGCCTTCCTTTACTTTCTGCCAGCTTACTGTACTGCTATTAAATGCTGCTGTGACATTTCTTGGGGAAAAGGCATATTTTCAATGTGGTGAAAGCTCAGGCATTCCAGAATAATATAACCTGAGGAGTAAAATAGAATGTACTTCATTTCAGCTTGTTTTCTGTCACATGATTCTTAACACATTATTTTCAGACTTTTTCCTAAATGATGTATCAGATAGTGCAAGTAATTATTCACATGTATGTCCCCCCAACCCAAATTTGACCATTTGTTTTGACGGTAAGAAGGACCTTGAGTAGTTATGCATTAAATTAGACAAAATTGTTGTAACATTACAACATTTTCATAGTATAATTTAGCAAATCTGTTTAGGCTAAACCCTATCATAATGGAATACAGAATATGAGATTATTTTGTAGTTTGTTATGGAATTAAAAAAAAAAGCTAAAGGAAAATTAAGAAACCCATATGAAGCGTGTTTCCCTTTTATAAAGGGCGTTAAAGATTGGCCTGATAATGGTTGCTCATAGAAAAGGCCCATTATCCATTTAAAAAATTGGTGCATGCCGTTACTATTGCATAGGTATAGGGCAACTCAAAATGATAGACCCGATTTCAGTAATTTATTGTGGGAAATGCAATCAACATATTGTATTATGAGACTTGTGGTTTGAAAGGTAAACTCTCAAAGTTTTCTTCAGACACATCACAAGCGTTCTGTGTGTGCACCCCATGTAACACAACATACATCAATCCAATAATCAATCTCATGCCCAACCTTTTGTAGCATGTCACAGTCAATCTCAGCAATGGCTGCTGTAATGCAGTTGCACAGGTCATCAGTGTCGGAAGTGGTGGTATGTAAATATGATCCTTCACAAGATACCACATGAAGAAATCACATGGGGCCAAATTGGGAGAATGAAGTAGTCAAGTCTGCAGTATCCTCTTCAAACTGCGGAAGGAGCCATTTAGTTTTCTGTGACAGATGAAGCTCTTGTTGTATGGTAGGTAGACTTCTGTGGACTCTGTGCAAAATTTGCGGATTAGTTCCACTGTCTCTTTCCAAGTCGAAGGATGGTCAGTCAATTTTCATACACAGATGCAGCCCAAATCTCTGAATTGTACATACCATTTACAAATGGCCTTCCCAGCGGGTGGGTCTATTCGATATTTGGTTGAGAAATGCTGCTGAACACTAATCACAGTTTATTACATGATATTCGAGCATGCAGAAGGATTTCTGCCCTCCAGTTAACGCTATTTTCCTTAGCTGCTCTGCTGCTGATACCTTGAGGGCAAAAGTGGTAAAAGGAAAGTAAACTTTGAGAGTTTACCTTTTGAACCACGTGTCTCATAACATGATACATTCATTAGATTTCACACAATAAATTACTGAATTCGGGTCCATCATTTTGAGTTGTCCTATATCCTCTAAAGGCTGGTTCACAACCAACGAGAACGGTAACCAGAACGAGAAAGTTGAAATACATGTATTCAAATGGGAATGTTCACAACCGACGGGAAGCCTTCCCGGGAATGGGAAAGAAGAGTTGCCCAACTTTTAACTTTCTCGTTCTTGTTCCCAGGCACGGCATATTAGATCCCTATTGTGCATATTAGACTCTTGACTAGAGGTTATTCTAAGCAGCCGTGACATGAAACAGCCACTAGTGCTCTCTATAGTCGCAAGCTGGAAACATGAAACTGGAAGGAATTAGTAGTAAATGTGCTTCCTAACCTCATCCCGACACCCGCAAATCTAATCAGCATTGGTTCCTCTGGTGAAGGGTCATTTGTAGTTTGTTTATATGCAACTCAAAACTGGCTATTACCTAAAAAACAATGGAAAATGCTACAAAGAACAGCTAAAACCGGTGGAAATGAAAAAAGAACAATAAACAATTTTAATTTATTTAAAGGTGAGTCGAAATTGTTACACTAACATCACTTAAGTTTACTCACTTAACATGTTTCGGGAAACCGTTGTTCCCATCCTCAGAAGGTTAACTCGTCGACTGGCCCGTGTTGTTGGTGTTTCCGTTTTTTGGACTGGATCCTGTGGTGGCATCTTGTGGTGGAGAAATGTACTTCCAGAGAGGATTTGGTGGCGGCAAATCAAAATTCATTAGATGTGTGTTGTGTTTTAGAATGGTGATCTTCTCCCATGCATCTAATTCGGCTGCAAATTTGGCTGGTTTGACTAATGTAATATTGGGTTTGATGTTGTGATTAGTGATCCAAAAATGGTGTGAAACTGCAGATTTGTCCATTTGTTTGTATTTAATACATCTCATGTGCTCCTTTAGCCTAGTTTCTAAGTTTCTTTTTGTCTTACCAATGTATACTTTATTGCATGAAAATAGTAAAACCACTATAAAAAAAGAATGTGAAATAGTTCTCCAAGAAATACAAGCAGATAAACATAACAATTTCCCAACCAAACATGTGATCAAAACATTAAAATCAAAACCAGTAGTATACACAAAAGCTGACAAGGGAAATAAACTAGTTGTACTTCAAAAAGATGATTATATTACCAGAGTAGAAAATATGCTGCAACAAGAAAATTACATACAAATTCAAGAAGACCCATTAAAATCACATTTAAAAGCCTTCAATCAAACCATCCAGGAAAGCAAAACTATAACAGACACTGATAAATCTAGATTAAAACCAGACCACCCCATTTTACCAAGAATGTATGCTTTACCTAAAATACACAAACCGGGTAATAAGATGAGACCAATCGTCAGCAATATTGATTCTCCTACCTACAAACTGGCAAAATGGTTAGTACAGAGATTCTCTTCACTACCAAAATTCAACAGCAAAAACATAATGAATTCAGAAGATTTAATACAGAAGATAAAATCCCTGGAACTCGAACCAGAAGACAGATTAGTTTCCTTTGATGTCACTGCACTATTTCCAAGTGTTCCTACAGATCAACTCCTGCGTCAATTAAAGAAATGGCTACAGCAGACTAACCTACTTGAAGAAGAAATAGAAGACCTCATACAACTTACCAATTTATGCATTGGACAAAATTGTTTTAGTTTCAATAAGAAGTTCTATCAACAACCAACTGGTCTAACCATGGGCAACCCACTTTCACCCTTCTTGGCAGATTTATTTATGAGCTACTTAGAAATACACATAACAACTTCCTTTCCATACATGTTTAAAGTTTGGCACAGATATGTTGACGACATCTTCGCTGTTGTCCCTAATAGGTTCATACAAGACTCCTTAGCCTTACTAAACCTACAGAACCAATCAATAAAATTCACCATAGAAATAGAAAAAGAAGGCATGCTACCATTTTTAGACCTAAAAATCATCAGAGAACAAAAGAACCTAACCTTTGGCATATACAGGAAGCCAACACACTCTACTAATTACATAAAAAATAAGAGTTTCAATCCAACCACACACAAACATGCAGTACTAAACAGCCTAACACATAGACTGGTATATACCCCCTTAAATAAAAAAGAATACCAGTTAGAATACCAGCATATAGTAGACACAGCAATACATAATGGGTACAACAAAGCAACTATTGACAAAAAAATTGCAAAATTCAAACGACAGATGCACATCAGAAACACAACTAATCTCAGCCAGCAAGATAAAGAACTAAAGTTCAAGAAATTCACATACCACCCAAGAACATTTCACAAATTTAAGAAGATTTTCATGAAACATAACATCAGCCTAGCTCCACAGAACAAATTTAACATAGAGAAATTACTTTGTAACAAGTTAAAAGACCCCATTCCACAAGACAAAAAAGCTGGAATCTATAAAATCAATTGTTCAGATTGCAATAAAGTATACATTGGTAAGACAAAAAGAAACTTAGAAACTAGGCTAAAGGAGCACATGAGATGTATTAAATACAAACAAATGGACAAATCTGCAGTTTCACACCATTTTTGGATCACTAATCACATCAAACCCAATATTACATTAGTCAAACCAGCCAAATTTGCAGCCGAATTAGATGCATGGGAGAAGATCACCATTCTAAAACACAACACACATCTAATGAATTTTGATTTGCCGCCACCAAATCCTCTCTGGAAGTACATTTCTCCACCACAAGATGCCACCACAGGATCCAGTCCAAAAAACGGAAACACCAACAACACGGGCCAGTCGACGAGTTAACCTTCTGAGGATGGGAACAACGGTTTCCCGAAACATGTTAAGTGAGTAAACTTAAGTGATGTTAGTGTAACAATTTCGACTCACCTTTAAATAAATTCAATACACATCACTGTTTCTAGCTTCTTTTCATTACAATACATAAACAATTTTAATGTTTGCCATTAAATAAAGGAATGAAAATTTGGCATAAGTAGAGGGTTTCGAAATGTAATGAATATGCATTTAGATAATGTTTACTCTATTGAATTTTGACGTTGGCTTGGCTAAATTGGAAGTAGGTGAAAAAATGTCATTGGTCAGTTAAAAACAAATGAAATTGCAATGCGTAAAATCAACTTTCACTTTATGATCGATATGCATTCCTGTTCTCGTTACCGGGCTGTTGTGAATCAAAATGTCTTGCTTCCCGTTCTCGTTTCCGTTCTGGTTACCGTTACCGGGTGGTTGTGAACCAGCCTTAAGAGTTAGGCTGCCATTTAGGAATCTTTGTGATGAGAAACAAAGCTGGTCACTTTGTTTTATTGAGACTATGTCATTTTATTTTGTTGTTGCAAAATCAGGCTAACTAACTTTTGTGTAGGAGGTCGTGAAGATGATGTTTCTGTTTGGGTGGGTTAGCAATCCTTGTACTAAGTCTGCTAATAATTGATGCATGCATATGTTTTTTTTTTTTGTTAGGGTGCATTTGCAAAAGCTTATGTTTCTCAGTTCTGTCAAAATGATTAGTCCATTTTTGCTAGCACCCATTCAGGTTACAATGTTTTTGTTTGTATCAGATGTAGAATTTGATATTACCCCTGGATAATAAATCTTTTCTTTAAAATCAGGGTATTCCTCAGCAATTCTTAATAATTAAATAGAGAGTGGTGGAAACTTAAACCAGATATGTTAGAACATGATTTAAGAGCCTAGATAGAAAATGATAAGCAGGAAAAGAAAAGGAAAAGCTCAGAATATTGCCTATCAGACCAAATTACTATAGTGGAGCAAGATCTGAAGCTTTCCTGGTGATATATATACTCTGTATGTTCTTGGGCTTCATCTATGTGAATTGTTGAAGCACTGATGTTTCAGGAGCCTGCATCTGCCCCGAAACGTGTTTTCCGCCAAGATTTCTACTTTTCAGGAAATTATTTACATTTTTGTGCCTTTAACCCAAGAAATTTTACAACAGTGTTTTGTTATTGAAGATGTGCTTAAACAGTTTTCAACTTTTGGCATGGTGTTGCGCTCGCTTCAGATTTCTTTCCCAGTTTTCTTGATTGCCTATTTTTGCTGTTATTGTAGATGATTTGCTTACAGCATGCTCATAAAATTTAAGAATAATTTTTTTGTAATATGAAGAGGGAAGAAAGTGTTTGCAGGTGCTGCAAATTGAGAGTTTAAACTACCACCGCAGCTTTTGATGTACATTGACAAACAAAATTCTGCCACCAGTATGTGGCGGCTATTTAAAGTATTGACATTTTGCGCCAGATAATCAGGTACAAACAATGGGCCTAAAAGTGGCGCAAGCAACCTATATTGTTTTAAAATTGTGCCTCTTAGGTGAGCAGACTTCTGCTCTAAGATGATCTTATATTTATTGTTGCTTGTAGACCTTGTTTTAAAACATAGGTTATGAAACTAAAACTGCATATACTGTGCATTTAGGGATGTTAAAGAAAATCTGTGAAAATGTTGTATTCATAAAGTAATTGCATGGTTTTCAGCCATTTTATAAAAAACAGTACACTGGGGCAAATAAAGGATAGATAAAAGAAACCAAAATTTAAGATGTTTTGCTTGATTTGGCAACTGCTTAGCAGAATGGAAAAGGGAAGGAGAAATGTTTATTCATTGTGACTTAGTCTAGGTTATCACATTGACCCTGGAGTGTTATTCAGGGCTATTCTGTAACTTCATTGTTAAGAGGATGAGTACAATTATTTGTTAAGCCTAAAGAACCACTATTTGGCATTCTGTAACATTGCTATATTTGTTATCTCGCAGTTTGTTAGCCAATTGGAAGACTGATCCAGAATTCTTGTGCTCTGCAATAGCGTTTTTGTTTTCATACTGCCACCAGTGCCAGAACCATGACTACTGAGTTTTTGTTGCTTTTCCTTGCCAAGATGGAAACAAAGTGTGCTGTGAAAACCTCACACAAAGAATATAAAATATATGTGGATTTTTAAAATTTGCACATTGCTTAGAATAGCCATACTTACCTTCTTGCAACCCCAAAGAATTAGATTATTTTATGTGGAAAACTTGCCCAGCTGTGGCAGTGGTCCTGTAACTTGAGTTTATTTTAGGTTAGGAAAGATAGAAAAAAAAAAAAACTGCAGGACACTTTCATATTGTGATGCAGGTTTCATTAATTCATATCAACCCACAATTATTGCTTAATTTTCTTTTATGTTTTTTGGCTCTTAATTATACTTCTTAAAGATACCAGTTGTCATTTAGATTTTAAAATTTTAATATATACCATATATTAAGTAGGTCCTTATGTTTTTATTCATGATTTGGCAATGTTCAGCTTTAGTTCAATTCTGTGGAAATGTTGCATCTTAATCTATGAATGAAAATTATAACTGGTATGCTGCACTAATCATATTATTTTAGGTATTCTTAAGTGGAAGGTTGTAAAGAAAAGAAAGGTTAGTTTCTCTAGTTGTGTTATCTGGGGAAATGTTTCAGCTGCAAGCATTTTATTTTAGATTATTTTTCATACCAAATTTATTAAGTATAAATGATCACTTTATAACCAAACTGGCCGCCTTCTGTTATGCTCTTTCTCTTCCAGCAGCACCAGTATAAATTCAATTTTCTATGTCAACTAGAAACTGGTAAATAGCTGTCTACTAGTCACTTCTTTTAGCAGATTGGAAATTATCTTAAAATGATTCTGGGAACAAAAGCAATTTATCGTAATATCCTACAGCTCTCAAAATTTTTCAGTTCTTATCTTAACCTAAAAATTAGACAAATATGTATATTTGTGGACTATGCAAATCAATTCGAGATTAATCACTATTTGAACCTAAAATTCTTAAATCAATAATGTTACTTTTTATTACAATATGAAATTAAACAACGTTTATTATGCTATTAAAATTCGTCTTAAAAGTTAAGTTGGGAACATCATTTACCAATGTTATCATATGGAACACTGCTTGTTCAAACGTAATCTGCAACATGTTTATTTTACGATACAACGAATAAGCAAACATTTGATAACACTAGTCTGCATTTTCAAACTTTTTGTCAGATGATTTCTTAAAAGTATATATTCTTGAATCAAGTTTTTATGCTGATTCCAGAAATAACTTCCATTTTTTCCTATCCCGTCAGGTTTTTACACAAAATGAGTAATGTTTTGGCAATTTTACTAATGAGTGTAGAAAAGTATTCAAATACCATTTCACAAAGGTAAGTTTTTATTCAAGAAACATTTTAAGAATACTCTCCTGAACTCCCCTAATTTATTTCATGACTACATTTTAACAAAACAAGAAGCCAAAGTGTTTCATTTAACTTTTTTCAAACTTTCTCTTCTTTGACTTCCTTGTTGATCCTTGAAGATGACTGTCACTCCTCGACATCCAACAGTAGTCGGCCATCATAGTTTCATTCCATCTCCCCTGGTACCTCCTCTCCATTTCCTTAATATCTTGGTGAAAACGTTCACCCTGCTCTTCATTATAATGTCCCAGATTTTCTGGAAAGTAGTCGATATGTGAATGCAGAAAATGCACCTTTACACTCATGTTACAACCCATCTTTTTGAAATTTTCCAACATTGCTTCGACAATGGTCTTGCAATTAGGATCTTTGTTATTGCTTAAGAAGTTCTCAGTAACTGATCGGAAGGCGGTCCATGCTTCTATTTCTCTCTCATTCATTGTCTTCTCAAAATCTTCATCCTTCATCAATTTCTTTATTTGAGGACCAACAAAAATTCCAGCCTTTAATTTGTCTTGTGTAATGAAGGGAAAGTTTTTGGAAAGGTACCTGAAGCAGGGTCCATCCTGTGGTAGAGCCTTTACAAATTGCTTCATCAAGCCCAATTTTATGTGTACTGGTGGAAGCAATATCTTTATATCTCTATATGTTTGAAGTGAAATTGTGAAAAAACTGTACGTGATAGAAAAAAAAAAGTAAAAGCAGTTCTGAAATCAGCATAAAAATGTGAGTCAGAATCACTTATTAATTTTCAGTCATCTGATATGCAGACTAGTGTAATTAAAGGGTCAAATTTCTATCTTACAGCAGCATTAAATCAAGGCCTATGTAAAGCCGTTGTGTAATAAATGCGTTAGCAAGAGGGTCTTGGAGTTTGTTGCGTCCAACAGCCAAATCTTAACAAATTCTTTTTTTTGTTACAAAGTTACAGAATGCTGAATTGCACATAGCAATTGGTTAGAGGCTTTAACAGTTGGTTAAACCATAACAAAACGATACAGAATAGCCGTGATTGTCAGCCATGCCAGACATACTCTCTTCTCCTTTGAGTAAAACAGGCATAGGTGTGAATGGCTTAATTTACCCAACGTTTCTTATATGTTCTACTGTAGTGTTGTGGGAAGAAGTTTTTTCGGTTTAAAGATGATCGGAGTGGTAAGGAATTTTAAAAAATGATTATCCTAAATATTTGTGTACCTATTAAACTCGGTAACAACCATACAATTGTAACTAATTATTTTACTGCTGTAGTCAACAAGTGAAACTGAGATTGGATAGTGTATTCTTATAACATTATTGAAGTTAAAGTACTTCAAAGGTCTAAACATGTGAAGATGTAACGAAATACAGTGAATGTAAGACCAGACTGACAATGCAACAGCCTTGGACTGCGCCACAATTGCTGTACCCACTGCCCAACTTGTGTATAAGCAGCTTGCAAGAAATGGGCAATGTAACCAATATTTACTCAGAAAATACAGATAAATGTACATGTTTGGCTTATCGGAATTAAAGTTAATGTTGAAAATGATGACCTTGAATTGTAAACACATTCATTGTATATTAACCCTTTCGGGGATATGGACGTCATATGACGTCCATGTTAAAATACAGGAGAAAGCATATGGATTTACATGGATTTAATGCTTATTTAACCTTCATTATTATAACTTTTCTCTTTTATAATAAATTTGAATAAATTCTACATTTAAAATTTCCTTCTTGAATGGTATACCTCAATGGCACATCACATTCATGACAAATCATATTAGCTTCCTTGCGAACAATTTTTTTTTTTTTGCGAAACACCAGACACTTTCGAAATGGACGCCACTTTTTTGTGGTGGATGGTATCCTTTTAGGAAAGTGTTTTCCTACAAGTCTGAGGGGATGGGTACAGGAAGCAATGTGCTTCCATCTGCAACTTGACTTCGACATCGGGATTTATGGCCATGCGGTCTAAGGCACGATAGGAGTAGCTAACCTATCAAGACCAAGGATTCGTAGGATCGAATCTCGGTAAAATGCATGTTCTGCCCTCAATTGAAACTATGGAAAAGGATGGGGAGGGCCCAACTAAAGCAAGCGGTGTGACGGCACGGTTGGATGCTGACGGGTTTCAATTGAGTGCAGAACATGTATTTTATCTCTTTTTTTTTTTTTTTTTAAAAAAATTCACTCCCTATATTGGGCGGCGGTTTATGAGACCAAACAATGCTGCAACTATCATGTGTTCAGATGGCCGAGCGGTTTAGGGCATTGTGGCATGATATGGTTATGTTGCATAGTTGGAGGTTCGCGCCCCAAAGTAAATTTTTTTTTTATTTTTACTCTCATTGTTAATTAATGAGATCAGACAATGCTGCAGCTATTATGTTCAGATGGCCGAGCGGTTTAAGGCACTGTAGCATGATATGGTTGCGTTGCATAGTCAGAGGTTTGTGCCCCAAAGTAACAAAAATATTTTTTCGTTTGTGTTTTTATTCTTATTCTCATTGGGTATCCTTGAAGGGGTTAAAAAGATTTTGTTTCTTCATTGAACATATGGCATTCTTGAACTTGTGTACTCTTGATGTTATGCATAACTGCTCTGCTAGGAACCATGACATCAGAAACACATGTTAAAATTTTGTTCAACGGCTTCTTGAAAAAGTGCGTTTCACATATACATCATACAGAGAAAATATTTGATACATCATGCTTGCATGTCTTTACTTACCCTACCTCACGTAATCAATTCACATTATGCTACTTGCAGTAAATCTTTTTACTAGAAATAATCAAAATTTAAGTAATATGAACTTCGTATGTATTGTAATGAAAAGAAGCTAGAAACAGTGATGTGTATTGAATTTATTTAAAGGTGAGTCGAAATTGTTACACTAACAATTAACTTAAACTTAAGTGATCATCACTTAAACATCACTAAACTTAAGTGATGTTAGTGTAACAATTTCGACTCACCTTTAAATAATATGAACTTGTTTGCACACATGATGCAGAAAACTAAACACTAATGTTTGCATATTATGTAAATTTCTATTGATAAGTAAACCATACAGGAAAAAATAATTCTGCAATATGCTTTATGTATGAAGCATGACGGTTCAGCCTGGGAAAAATTAAAGATGTAACAACGAATATTTTGAGAATGCCTAATGCCACAGGAAAAGCTATTTGACATAAGTTGTGTATTTTAATAAGCTGTACATTTTTTGTAAAGTTAGATTTTTCTATCTCTCTTAGCTTCAGCAGTTATGCAAAAATTATTTAAAATTCACTCAGAATAAAAAGGACCTTGTAGAGAAAGTTCGAGATAAACATTTTATTAGTCATGGAAATGTCAGAAACATATGGTATTTTAATCAACACTGTTGTTATGAGAAAATAAAAAAAACAAGGAAGATTGGTCCTTGTGAAGGGTGGTTAGGTATGGAAGAATTTTCTTGAAACTCTTCACCCTGCATGCTGAAATAGAGGGGTCCTCAAAATTTGTATTTCTAGTGAAATTTCAGTATTAAATTTTTGGATGGAATACAATACTTCCTCTACCTACTATAGGTGAGTGGAAGGGAAAGTAATAACACTGTTATATGGTGTACTCAACCATAATGAATGACTTAACACCAACTTATGTGATTTTACTGTTAATATTGACAATCCTCCCTCCTATGCAATTGCCAGAACTCTGCCGATAAACACAGACACCATTTTCCCTGAGCTTGAGAATGAAACTAGTGGTAGGTGCAGAAAGTCTCGCTCAGTCCAAGGCTGCTATCAAATTGGTCTAGTCTAATTCTAAGACTCATGATAGAAGAGTACTGCAAACTTGCATTAATATTCTTGTTTTCAAAGTTAAGTGTTTGATTACTGCATGTTTAGCAATGCTTTGCTGGATGTTGTTTTCATAAATACCTTTCATGAACTTAATCCAAAGTTTTGTCTAAATTTTAAAATAAATTTTGCATGTTCGTTATTTAAATTGTTTTGCTGTTGGAATACATTGAGGCATGTGTAATTGGTTACTTCATTACTTTCTTCTTTAAGAGAGTCCCCTAATTAAAATTTTAAGGAGAATGTTTAGGTAAACCTGATACATTAACAGTACAAGTAAAGAGACTTAATGCATAAAAGTTTGATAGTAATTTTTGATTGGACACAAATTGAATATTTGTAATTAGGGGACTACTTTGTTGCATATAAAATACTCTGAATCTTTTAGATTCAAGGAATTAAAAATGAATAAGTACATATATTGAAAATAAATATATGAAACATGAAGATCTGCTATAAAACTGCTAACTGCTTTGCATTACCGATTTCTATTCTCAAGGAATTATTATTTTATGTTTGCATACACTTTAACTGGAGAGCATTTTAAAACCATGAGTCAATTGCTCACCTGCTTAGTCAGGAAACCTAGACTTTTTTGCCTCTTGCACAGTATTTTAACTGACATTTGATGGAAAATTGTATAATAATTGGAAAGTAGGCTTTTCAAAAATGTTTGAACTACCAAGAAACATGTTTTAAGTTTTAATGTATTTATTTTAAAAAGTATGACATTTTAATGTGAAACAGGAACTTAAATGCATGCATAAAATTAAATTTGAGGCAATTTTTTGATGAAATAAATGTGGTATCATTGGTAGCATTTTTGTTTTAGATATATCTGAAAACACTTGTCATTTACATTTATGATACAAAGCAAAATTTGAAATGCCATGACAGTTCTTTTAAAACTCCAAATGCCAAATTTCAGCCCCATAATATTTACCGTAGCTATGAGGCCGTCCACATAAATAAGGCTGCTTGAGATTATATAGGGCTGGGCTTCATGCTGCCAGTTAACTTAAAGTACACAGTTCATAACAGTTTGCTGATATACATTCCAAAATGCACTGTGCTTATAAAGCTGTCAGAGTGATAAGGAAACAGGGAAATTCTAAGGTTACTAACAGTAACATTTGTTGTTTTGTAGCATTGATATATTGAAATTCTAAATGTAGAAAAAGAAAATTCTTGTAGAAAAGATTAAACCATTAGAAAATTTATGCAACAATATGGTGTTTCAATTGATAAACTTTATTTTATTAAAACATTAAGAAAAATCTTATGTCATTCATGCATTCTATTATTTAAAATAAAGAAATATGCATCATAATTAATATCTGTTTTGTGTGATTCTAACAGTGAGTGTTTTGATGAAAATATACTAACTGTTTGTGAAGAAACTGCCATAACTGTGTGTTGTTTTCAGAATCCATTAATGCCAAAGTGTAAGAATAACAGTAAATCTGTTTGTTTAGGTCCTTTGTTCCACCTGTCCGGGATGAAGAGTCTGAAACACAAAGAAAAGCTCATGCCAAACGTGTTCGTGAAACAAGGAGATCAACTCAGGGAGTCACATTAGAAGAAATAAAGTCAGCGGAGCAGCTGGTGAAAAAGAAAAATCAGCAGCAGTTGCATCAAGCAACTCAGCAGCTGAGTAATAGCGACCAGGTAACATTACATCGTCACATAAGCATTGTGTTTTTACATGAAAATGCTGTAAATGTGTTTTCCCAAGGTTTCTAACAGAATGAACGTGTTAATGTGAGCTGATTTAATTGTTGTTTCATGTTCATGTCTTTCAGCTGTTGATGTTCCAATTAATTTTTTTTTTTTTTTTCCAGAAGATAAAACTTTCAGTTGGTATATTTGTGCAAGATTCAGAAATATGCTGCTTCTTTGTAGCAGGCTATTAATGCAAACTTTCAACAATCCACGTGTCTTTGTTGTACGGGGTGGGTACTACAGTCAAAACAAACTGAGGGTATTGTAGCCACATAATTGTGCAAAACGTTTCTCTGCCTCTTTCCCTCCTTTTTGTTACAAACACTGCTGTGTAATCAGTTTATCCAGATCAATGCGACATCAAATGCAGTAAATACGGCATAAAATGTGCTCAAGTTCTGTATGATTGCGCTATAACTGGCTAACATAGGCATGTGACAAGCGACTCTCCCCAAGCTAGAAGGTCATTGTCGCCATTCAACCGTAATCCTCCTCAAGCTTTAGGTCATTACAATAGGAGCCCCACTTACTTATTCATTTCTTTTAAACAACATATCGTTTATACCTTTTTAAAATTTGTTAGAAGTATAATGCTAGTACCTTATTTTTGTAATATTTTAGTTCTTCAGCAGACTCATTTCTATGAGATGGATCTTGGCTCCTATTCATCAAATATAGCAAAGCATGCTGTTTATTTGAATATGATCTGCTCTGTGTTGGAAAATTGAAAACAATAGTAAGAGGGCTGATCAACAAAGACTGAGACTGATTTTTTCCTGTAGCTTCCGTGATAGTTTCGTATCTGTAACATAAATATTTGAAAAGAGCGGGTTTTTATGTATAATGTTGGTAGGCGGCAGCACTTTCATATTGGTAAGTTGATAGTAGTGCTCTATTTTGTAGACCCTATGTGCATTTCGCATACCAGACAATGGAGGTGATGCATTTTTTAAATCGATTATCACCGGCAATGAGTCATGGCTGCATCATTATGATCCTGAAGGAAAACAAGCCAGCACAGTGTGGAAATTGCCAGGTTCTCCAACACCAAAAAATGCAAAAGTTGTTCTATCTGCAGGGAAAGTGATGGTGATCACATTTTTTGACACTAATGGAATGATTTACCAGCATGCAGTTCCCCCTCACACTACTGTTACAGCAGCATACTACACGTCAGAATTGGCTACACTGAGGAAGCACATTGCAAAGAAAAGACCAGAGCTTTCTCGGACTGGGTGGCGACTTCATCATGACAATGCATGGCCTCACGTCGCAAATCAAGTCGTGCAGTTTCTGGCTCGATTCAACATTACCTGTGTACCACATCCACCTTATAGCCCCGATCTTGCACCCTGTGACTTTTTTTATTCTCATCACTAAAGGCAAAGCTTAGGGGTATTCGATTTGAGAACTCTGAAGCAATGCTCAAGAAAAGTGAGGCGATTCTCAAGGACCTGACAAAGAATAGTCTGCAGCACGTGTTCAAGGACTGGCAGAGACGCTATAAAAAGTGCATTGAATTGGAGTAATAAACATCTGTGAAAAAAAAACACTCAGTCTTTGTTGATCAGCCCTCGTAAATATACTTCAGGAGGATTTTGTGAGTTAGATGAGATTAGTAAAGTTCCATAATGACTTTGGAAAAAATGAAACATTTTTCTCCAACACAGCCAATGTTCTGTACTGATTACGGTATTTTCCTGCCAGCACAGCAGAGCTACAATTGTGGTAGGATTATCCGCAAAGTGTGATTATAAGTCATTGGGAATGATCAAGATGAATGTGGAATGATATTGCCAAGGCAAACTAAACCTAAAGGGGACTGATTGCCTTCAGATTTGCTTTAATGAAGAATAAATTATTCCCACAGAAATCCAAGAATAACAACAACCATGCCATGATGACTTGTCAGTCTAGGAGCTTTGATATACTGCTTACTGGTTCATAGAGCATTAGAAAGCATTACTTGAAAGCATATAGTGCCATTTTCCTCATACATACTTGCCAGCTTTTACGGTTTGTCCATAAAATATATGGGAGCGCAAGTCTTTTTAAGATTTTATGGCAAAGAAGGCATTTTTACAGCATTGTGAGCAGATTCATAGAGTTACCTAATTTCACCATAGACATGACAAAGCATTAAATTCTATTGCAGTTTAAGATTACAGACTGAATGCACCAGTGTAATTGGTATACAGTGCTATGATAGACTAGAGCTTATCTGTGTATCCATCATCATGGTCCTCCTTCCTCCTTCTGCATAGTGTGCAGATTTAAAATTTGATTGTGCCACTGCAGTGATGGACATCATGAATTGTAAAGTCAATTCCCCCACATTAATTGTTAATGTTGTCACATTCTGTGGCTTTGGAATATAGGTTTACCATTTTTTGTGATTTTGTTTATACAGTGGAATCTCGTTAGCACGTTCCTCATTAACACGTTTTCCCGTGTATTACGTTCAATTATAAAAGTCCCGGTACCAAATCACCAAATGTAATAAATAACGTTTGCTTAGTGCATTTTCCTGGTCCTGCTTACTACGTTTGAAGTTTGACGTCCTCATTCACTGTTTTGGATTGGTCCAGTGGGAGAAGGTGCTTAACACGCACGAAGTTTGATGCCCTCATTGGCTACTTTGGTCAATCCTCGGTCACGGGGTGGATACCGGCAGCCAATCACATGCATGTATGTAAATATTTGTGTGACACGATTTGTGTGGCGGGATAGAGAATGCTTTACCTTGGCATGGTAAACGCCAACGCAACGATAGTTTCTACTGTTGAGTGACCAAACATACGTAGATTGTATTTTAACTTTTCATTTGCAATGAAAAAAAGAAAGTGTAGTAAATAACCAATAGTGAAAAACTGAAAATCCTTGAAATAGATCACAATCCAAATATGAAACATGTGGATATAGTGCGGAAGTTAAACATTCCTCCGTCAACCTTAAACGCAATTGTTAGCAAACCTAAATTGATTAAAACTGCTTTTAAAGAAGGGAAAAATGCAAAAACAAAACTTTCCTCTTGTAAAATAGGATCAGAATGAAATTCGTTGCATGCAAACACTTACTGTATTCAAATCAAATTGAATACGCCAAAGATACATTTGCCTATTGTACTCGTAACATGATGCACGCTCATAATTTTTTTTTCTTTTTTAGCGGAAATTATCACATGTGTAATAAAACGCACAGCAAAGCCACTCTTGTCGCTTCCATAATTCACAATTTATTTTCTCAAAAACATTCATAACCTCAAAAATCCAAGTTGACCAACATAAAAGCTTAAATTATTTATTCTCAAGCTTTGTGTATTCAAATCCATTTGAACACATATTGAATTCAACACGGATTGTACTCAAGATCGATTTCAATTACCCATGTAGACGTAGTAATTATTAGATTTTATTACATAACTATGTTCTTAAATTGCATATTTTGCATTTTCGTTAACACGTTTTCCCGCCTATGACGTCCAAATCCTTAGGTCCCTGTAAAAACGTGCTAACGAGATTCTACTGTAGTTCATTTTGTGAAGCATAAAATATGGATTAGAAACTTGTGTATAGCCTAGGAAGTTATGTTCTTTGCTTTAGTATGTGTTTATTGTGGTACCAGGAATAATTTTGCATGTATAACAGAAAGGAGTAGTATTACCAGGTCAGGATTTTTATAAAACATAATGCCCATTTAATGCCCATGGAATTTTTGTACTGGTTTGAACATTTTACCCATTTTAAATTTCATGCCTTTTCAAAACTATTATGCTTTGCTGGGTAAGGGAATGTTTTACTTGTTTCAATTTCAGGAAGTTGGCAAGTATGTTCATAGTTCAGACGCCATCAACTTTCTCAAGCAAGTTAATAGTGTTAAATAGTCAATAGTTATTAATAAAATTATTATCACTTCATAAAAGTTTTATTGGAAAAACCATTCATGATTTTGTTACATTTTTGTCCTTTAATGGCACTATCACAAACATAGCCATACAGTAGCAGGTAAAGTATAGTAAACACACATTAAGGAATCTGGTTGGCAATGGAAAACTATTCCATTATATTTAGCATGGTCATTGCATATTTTTTTTATTTGTGTGCTCATACAAAAGTCAAAATATGCTGTATATACAGGACTTGTATCTACAGCCTCCTGCCAAATATGAACAGCATGTTATGTTTGCTTGGATATGTTGACTTACAATGGTTTTGTTCAACTGAATTTGTTTCGTGAGCTTTATGTCTCTGTTATATTTACCCAATGTTTAAAATAATATTGCTGTAGGAGAAAACTGAATTCTTTTGATTTAGTTTTCATTTTAAAGGGAAAAGACTATCATTTAATGTCATGGTTTCATTTGGGAAACTGGTCAGTAAAAAAAATGTGGTAATCTTTCTGTTGGATTCTTCCATGTGGTGCTTGTTTTTTTGCATAGATTATTATTTAGAATAATGTTTTAAATATTTAAAATGATTGAAAATACAATTTTATAAAGGTACAAACAATGTCAGAACAGTGTGTGTCTCTTGCAGAGGATGAAACTGTATGAGCGTGAATCTGGAAACTCTTGAATGTTAGAATTCTTTTGCTGTAATTCTGCTTAATTGTATAATGCAATTAATTCTAGAGTAAAAATAGTGTACAACATGGGAACTATATTAAAAGAAGTGCTCATTATTGTAATGTTCCACTCCTGGAACATGCCGTCGCCATTATGTCATACTACTACTTAAAACTCGGGCAACTTCCCAATACGTAACATACAGGAATTTAGTTGCAAATTACCAAGAGGCAACACAAATTGTAGTGTTTAAAAAAGGAGGGAAATTGGGTAAACAAGAGAGATGGAGTAAAGGGAGAAATGAATACAAAGTGGTGCGAGACTGTACCTACTTAGGGATAAATATAGATGCAGGAGGTAAATGGGAGAAACAGAAGAGATCAGCTCTGGCAAAGGGGAGAGCAGCAATGCCACCTGTTAGAGAATGTTTATTTAAAATGCCAGATTTGGAGATGAAATGGTTGGAAAGATTATATAATTCAGTGGTTGAGGCATGAATGTTATATGGGATTGAAATATGGGGGCTGGAAAACGGGTGGGAAGTGGTGGACATGGTCCACAGAATATTTTGTAAAGAAGTACTAGGGTTGCCAACAGCTACAGCAAATGAAGTGGCTCAAATTGAAATGGGACGAGTAACAAGAAAAGGCATGGTTATGGAGAGAGCCTTGAAATATTGGCACAGGATCTTGAATTCTCATGACGATAATTTATTACAACAATGTCTAAAATACCAAGAAACTAGTTTAAAAAATACGGGCTGGGTAAATGAACTAAGAAATAACCTTGAGAATAATGGCATGGGAGATGTTTGGAGGAAAAGAGATGCAAATCACAAAGGTTTTTGGAAGAGTATTAGAGGAAGATTTGAGGACATCGAGATACAACAATTATTTAGTCAGATAACTGAGAAGAGATCTTGGATTTTTTATGTTAACATAAAAAAAAAAAAAAAAAAAACACTGTGAAAGAGAGAAATATGTAGACAACACAAATAAAGAAAAAAGAGGAGGTATAGCATGGTTAAGGGCAGGAATATGGAGGCTAAAAGAGAAGCGAAAGGGCTGCACAAGGTGAATGTCCATTATGCGGGGAAAGTGAAGATATACAACATATTATATTTGAATGCAAAGAAACAGAGATTTGGAGAAAAGAAAGTTTATGCTATGGAAAGAATAGGAATAAAGATATACATACAATTCTAGATAAAAACTGTAAAAATATGGGTAAATAGTTAATGAAAGTAAAAAATAAATGGATATGGACGGTTAAAAGAGGAAAAATAATGTTAATAAAAGTAAATATAAGAACTACTAAATGTATCAACATGTAACTGTAATTCACAATGACTGCTCATCTTAGTGGCCAGGGCCAAATAGAGAAGGCAGTCTAAACATGTAATAACTTAGTGCTCAAATAAATTATTCATTCATACCAAGAGGCACATGCACCAATTATGTAACATGCCTGCTTCTGAAACATTTGCTATGCCATTGGCAAGGGTACATAATTATAGTTTTACAACATTAATACAAGTAACATTTTTGAGCAGCTGTAAGAGAAGCTAAGGGGAGCAAACCACAAATCCATAATTATACGTCCTTAACACCAATATCAGCATCTGAAATTCATATTATTAACTATTCCAAAAAATCTAACCCTGGGGGAGAGCTCAGAAGGCGGAACAAGAAAGGTATCCAGGATACAGCTAAAGTTGGCCTGTGGAGTTTAGACAAAATAACATCTCGCCTCAATACATATTATTATTTTTATTATTATTTAAAACATGCCTTGTAATAAGTTTTGCAATAGTGTTTTACTACTGCCGTTGGCAAGTACCTTCTCTGGAAAACCCAGTTGCGTTTTCATTCCTGCATGTTGCAGAGTGGGACCCCACACTTAATCTGCTTTTCAGAATGTACGTTTCTCAGCGAGACGCCAAGCTTAATCTACTTAGACTTCTGCCTGGCACAGCCAGTGGCCTGTATGCGCATGCATACATCACTAAGAACCTTCTGGAACTTTCTGCACCAGTTACCGTAAAGGCAAGAATTTCAACAACTAACCACACAACAATGCCAAAGTAGCCCATAACATGAGATTATTTGTGGAATATGTAATAGGGCATTTTCTCAACAAATGTTGGTACCCGTTTGGCTCTTATGACTTAACATGACACATATGATAGTGAATTAACATGGCTGGGCATTCTTAACAAGAATGGAATCTCATCTTAAAATCATGATTTGAGTTTGAAAATGTCAAAGTTAAATGCAAATGGAGTGGCAAGTTTGCAGCACAACCTCTAACACGCATGACAATTACATGGCTTTACAATAAAGATGCAGGGTACCATTTGTGATGTGCGCAAGGGAGGATCCAGAAGACCTCATACAGCTTCAAGTCCTGCTTCTTTGGCTATGATCTTGGAAAACTTTGCAACATCACCTGAGAAGCCTAATAGTATGCTTATGAGACAGTGGTTAGCAGTGTGAGTGCACTCTGAAAGCTGCTAAGTTGAAAATGTAGGTATTATCTAGATTAAGGTTGATTGCCTTGCAATGCTCCCCATACAGTCGATAACCTCTGGGGGAACCTCATTCCACCAAGCGATGTATGGACCCCATTTATTAACTGGAGGCACCCAGAGAGCCTCGAGTTTTTGGGTTTGATCTTTGCCTGTAGTGTGCAATTACAGCCATTCTCTACTCTTCCAAAAGCCCAGAAAGTGTTAATGGGACTAAGTGACTGTTTCAAAAGAAAAAAGAAATGGAACCTTCTGCTTACGTACACAAATAAAATACATTGAAATTGTTTCTGAAAGTAATAATTGCTTATGTATAGGTTAAAGACAGCTTGGAAAGAAAGAAAAAAAAATAGCAGAAGAATAGGCATAGTTGTATTCTGAATCTTCAGTTGTAGGCCTATGACAACATTTCATACGAAATAGAGTAAATTACCGTAAATGGAAATGGACTGCTGCTTTGGTTCAACTGGTCAGCTTTCTTGTTTCTCAACCCAGGGTGGGGAAATTTTTGTTTAATTACAGTTATTCTGTACCCTTTGTATGGTCTGGAACTATGAATGCAAGTATGTTCAAATATGATTAAATTCAACCATTTACCATTTGGAAAATTACTAATATCATATTACCATAGCATTTATAGGGGCCATACAAATGAAACAATTAAAAAGGAGCTAATAAAACTAAAGGGAATTCTACAGATATATAATACGTACCTAATACACTAAAAGCTAAGGTATTAAAACAATTTAAAAGGAGCTATACAGTATTTTTGGAAGAAAATGTTTATTCAAGATCACTATATGAATTCTGAAATGCTGTTTGTTGATTCTATAAATAAATTATTTTGCTTCCATAGATTGTATTAATACTGTCCAAGAACAGAAGATGTAATTAGCTAGTCACAAAACATGTTGTCATTTTAATTAAGTTAAAAGAAAATATGTAAGAATCTGTTGTCACTAATTTATACAATTGTACATTTACAGAATAAGTTGATCATACAGTGTAAGCGGAGTTTGAGATGAATCTTTTTTGTATAATAGGTTTTCATCCTTTGCATGAGAGGAGTGCACCTAAAGTTGTGTCATACTTTTTTTGTATAATTGGTTAAGCATATTTAAATTGATCATAAATTTAAAAGAAATGTTTTAATGTACCCTAGTGGTGTTTTTCTTTTATGTGATCCAGATTGACAAGAATTATTAGAACACTGTGTGTAAAATCTTTTGCATTCTCTGCTCACTGTCCAATAGGTTACACAACACATGAAGAGAGCTTGTATTGCTTCACCTTCACATAGGAAGGTTCAACTATACCCAGTGATACCATTTTATGTATTTTTAAATCTTTATTATACTTTTGTAAAATTTAATTTAACATCTTTTGTGGTAACATTGCAGCTTTGGAAAGCTGAAACTATGTATCCTTATTTTTATGCACTTTTTGAAGAAAATTATCAAATGAAACTTTGACATTAATGTTGGAACCACCTTTTGTAATTGGAGTACTTCAGTACTTCCTCTTTATTGTAAGTTTGACTTTTCATAGCATAGAATTAATCTCATCTGGGGAGATTACTTCGCAAGGTATTCTTTCCTGAATTAGCATCCGAAGCTAAAAAACAACTTAAGTTGCAGGAAACTAAATCCTCATCAGCCCATTTTTTATAGTTTGCTATTTTTCTATATCTGCCTATTTAAAATGTTTAGAAAAGTATGTTGCTTGGAAGGAGCATGATGCATCATAGTAAAAGCAGAATAAAGATTACTGTAGGGGAAAACCAAAGCAATTGACATGGGCTTATTACTTTTTAGAAATATCCAGGTCTTTGGTAAATCGTTTTACTAAACATACAGTAAGCTCCTAATTATAAGACTGAATCATGGGGAAAGGTGCATGGAAAACTGAAAAAAGTGAATAATCAGATATCATATTTGAAGTTTTAATATTGAATGATTCTCTACACTCAATCTCATTATTTTTACGTTACCTTTGAACATGAGCTGTGGTCCACTAACAAATTTTCTGGTGTAGATGTAGATGTATTTGCAGATGAGATCATTCTTGTTTTGGGGCTAAATTCATAAACCAGTTCATGATTTTCTGCATTAATAGTTTATGGTCGACACGATTGGGATTTGAATAATTTTTATTAATTTTGTGCATTATGTTTTTTTCAGAAATAATATGATATTTTGATTTAATTTTTCTGTTTGTTTGCATTTCATGTGTGTCTGGTGTTCCTTGAGCCACAGACTAATACTTCTTTTCGTTTTGCCAATGTAAGTTTTTATACTGCTCCCTCCCCCCCCCCCCCCACAAAAAAAATTCACTGTACTCTATGGGTTTGAGCCTATGACCACAGTAGAAGTTAGCATGGTAACCATTACAGGATGGAAAATAATCACACTCTTACTAACACTCCAGGTATTATGTTTTAAAGACAGCTTGCAATGCAGAAGTTCGGCACTTGTTAACCACACTATTAATTTGTAAATAAATAAAATTAGTTAACTTGAAAGCATGAATCAGATGAGAGCTCTGTGGTGTAGCGATTGCCATGCTAACCTCTAGTTCCCGAGGTCGCAGGTTCAAACCCGGCGGAGGGCGATGGATTTTTTCAGGCGTAAAAATCCTTAACATGGCTTCCTTAGGAAGGGAGGTAAAGGCGGTGGTCCCGTGTCATAGATTTATGGCACGTAAAAGAACCTCAAGCCTGATAAAGAGGCCTCTGAGAAAATTATCGGTTCTTTCATGCCCAATATAGAACAGGACGCTAAGGACCACAGCAGTTAAAGAGCGTCCATAAATAAAACTCAATTTAATTTCACATTCAGAGACATTGATTATGGCTCATTGTTGATACTGTTGCCATGGTAAACTGAGGATCTTGGTTAAAGTACTAGTCTTGGCAATATGTTTTTCAATCTGATTCAAGTTTACACGCACTTTATAATTTGCTGTTGTTTACAACTAAGAAAAGTTAAGACATAAAATATGAGAAGTGAGTATTTCATCCAACATAAAGAACAATAACTACTCTAGTTTCTTTCCCCCTTTATCATACAACAGTTATTACTACAAGATATGCAGAGGAAGGTTGATAGATTTTCACTATAGCAGCAAAGCTGCATGGTTTTTAAATGAAAGCAAATAGATAACATGGATTTTAGAGATTTTGGAAATCAGTGCATGGTTAAAGGCTGGTTCACAATAACCTGAGAAGGAAACTAGATTGGGAAGCAAAACAGCATACAACAGTTTGGTTCTCAATACCCCAGGAATGAGAGCAGATGCATATTGGTGACTATATTGATAGCAAAGTAGAAAATTGATTTAGTGCATTCAGACGTCACTTGTTTGAAACTGACCAATAATATTTTTTTCACACGCTTGTAATCAGCCAACATAATGCTGGTTAACCATTTGATAGAGTAAACATTTTGTAAATACAGATCCATTACCAATCCTGATTCCTCTAGTTGTACCACAGTAATATTGTATCAAATGTCATTCCTTTACTAATAGCTTACACTAAAGTTATTTGTTATTTACTGTTCTTTGTTAATTTCTACTGGTTTTTACTGTTCTTGAGGCCAGTTTTGAGTTATATATAAACAAACTACAGATGACACTTTTGCTGTAAAAAAAAAACAAAAAAGAAACCTTCAATGAATTTATGATCAAGACATACATTTGCTGGAATTTCTTCAGATTTTATTTTCCCAGCTTTGCAACCAGAAAGAGTTTTCATGCCACGGCCGCCTTGAATAATTTCTCCAGTTAAGAGACAAAAATGCAAACGTGTATCTAATATGCCGTCCCTGGGGAAAGAGAATGAGAAAGTTAAAATTTGACCAAGTCTTCTTTCCCATTCCCAGGACCTGGGAAAGCTCTCCATTAATGTGAACCCTCACATTATAATGCATGCATTTTAACTTTGTCATTCTCGTTCTAGTTTCCGTTCTTGGTTATTGAGGACCAGCCTTTTATCTACAAACCAAATATTCAACCTATGAATAATCAGGAGTTTACTGTATTGTGCTTAAAGACTGTACCTACCTTTTTCATTTCAACTAACATTGGAAATGGTATTCTTTGTTTATTAATGCATTTGCTGTATATAATAACCGCTTTGGGTTTCAGTAGATTGGGTTTTTGCTTTATATGATCCATATGGTTTCCACAGCCTTCTGTTATCATCCCTACCACTAGTTCAACGTCAATTACTGCAACAATCACAACAGCTACCCCAACTGTGCCTTCCAGTGGTGTTGCGAAGGAGGAAGTGCCCGTCAGTCAAGATCGACGTCCATCTTGGAGACTTAGGGTTGATAATGGAGACAGGAGTAAGGTGTGTCCCCATTAGCGTATTTGTAAGCCTGGGCCATGCTTGTTACCTGCATCTGTGCTGTAAAACACTATGGTTAACAAACAAAATAAACATTGATTTTGTTTCATCAGCCAAACATGTGCATTTACATTACTCGTTTAATTTATTTATTAAAGCACTTTTAACATTTTAATTATTAGCAGAAGAACCTGCAGCTATGCATGTGGTATCACTTATTTGCTGAACACTTTCTTTTCATATTTTTTCTTCTCTCTCCCTCTGTTGCTTTATCTTTCACAACCTGTATGTTAGAATTGTTTCCTTTTTCTGCGCTATCATAAAATGAAAACATAACTTGGATTATGTCTGTGTTTTAACCTTCGTTAAAGATAGAGGAGAAAGAAGCCAGATATTTTTCATGTATGCAACATTTATGCAAATGTAGCTTTAACTTGACAGCCATATCAGACGAATGGAAATATAAAATTTATATATAGATAGGTGTGGTGGCAAAAGTAGTAGTGCAGATGGAGGTGGGGAGAGTGTCGAGGAAGGATGTGATTATAGAAAGAGCACTGAAATATTAGTTTAGGATCCTGGATTTAGATCATTTGTTAAGGCAATATATAGAATATCAGGAAAAGACTTTTAGGAGCTTTGGATGGAATAGTAGCATCCGTAAGAAGTGAATGGGATGGGGCATACTGGAGGATAGGAGAGAAAAATCATAATTAGTTTTTGAAAATAATAAGGAAGATATTTGAAGACATAGAAATACAAAAACTTTTTGGCGGGATAATGGTAAAAAGGTCTCTGGTATACAAGATATCAATGAAGGAAACATGGGAAAGGGAGACATACGTTGATAAGGTAAATAACGAGCAAGGGGGGGGGGTACCATGGTTAAAATCTGGTGTTTGAAGATTAAGAGGGATAAGAAATGACATGCCACAGAGTCAGTGCCCCATTTGTGGAGGGAAGGAAGATCTAGAGCAGACATATTTGAATGCCAAGGAACGGATGTATAGAAGAAGGAATTTCTGGAGCAGAAATGGGCTAAAGTGGATAGGAAAAGTGCATTAAGGGGGATTTTTAGAAAGTATGGATCAGTTTTTAAGTAAAGTTAAGAAAAAAATGGAACTGGTCTGTACAAAGGCAATCTGAATTAACATAACTTTTTGTTAGCTGTTAATGCCTTTTTTGATAGTCGCAGAGAATTATAAAATTTGCTTAGAAGTATTATGTTGGGTGGGTATGACGGGGAAAGTGCCTGGACTGAATGCCCTGTCACACACCTGTATGTATTAGCTTAACACAAGTAAATAGTATAAATATAGCTTGGGTATTTCAAGTGCTAAAGCTTACCTTTCTGATGTTCAAATCTAAAACTGAGGAAATTGACACATGTAGCCAAGATCGTTAGGGGACTTGTGAACGGGAGGTCTGCGGTTCAGACCGTGCCAGGATTGTCCTCAGTTCTTATAATTGACAAATGCTGCAGAGATACCCTAAACTTAGGCTTGGAACATTTCAGTTCATGCATCACCAGTCTCCACTGCCTGTGTTACCATATACAGTAAAAATGGGTGTTAAAACTATTTAAAAGACTGAGCAAATGCTCTGAATAAGCTCAGCCAGCAGTTTGACACAATCTGGATTTGAATTCTTGGTCTACAGCATGAAAGACAAGAACAATAAGTATTTCAGACACTAGAAAGTAATCTGGTTCTCATGCTGACCATAAAAGGTCAATAATACATCAAACCTTAATTAAAAAACTGTTTATTAATTGATTGTATCAAATTTGGTGAAAATCAAAACTTATTAGAAAACTTACATAAATGAAGAGTTACACAACATTTTTAATAAAACTCAATGGGATATCTAATGTGATACATATCAGGTTTCATACTAATTGATATAATGGTTCCTGCTTTAAAAAGAAAATTTGTTACGTCAGATGTCTTTCTCTACCCACTATAATTTATATTTATATCTCTTCTAAAAGCTATTCTTTAAAAGCCTTATTTTTATTTTTCATGTTATTTGAGACAAAAGTTTGCAAAAATGGTTTAATTTCACATTTTCTTGTATATATAAGGGGCCAGTTGAAATGAGTCAGATCTTTAAAAAGTGGGTCACCATATCCATTTCTCCTCAAAATAATAGTGACCTAGCTCTGCAAAATATGTATGATAAAACTTTGGAAAATCAAACCAGTAGCAACAAATATCTCGGAATTGATTAATGCTACAAAAAAAAGTTGACATTAATTGTATATTTTAATAGGATCTACACTTTTTTGAAATTTAATGTTTGTTTATGATTTCCTAGTTGTACAAAAAAGTGAATGTACTCAGAAGAGGACTTAAAAGGCTGTTTGCATTAAATTCATGATATTGTGACTTAGTCCAGCTTTTCAACTGTCTCTCTCAGTTCTCACTGTCACTGTTCTAAGTTCTTATCTTCTTAACCTCACAGGGAATTCACTAAGGTGAACTAGTGTAATTCTCGTCATTTCACTTCCTTTGTGACGTAGCCTCTTCACTCGTAGGATGGTTCACTTCACTCGGGAGTCAAACACAAGACCTTCATAACCTGTCGCTCTGCAGTAGCACTTGCTATACGTCACAGCAGCTATTACCAGCTTGCTTGGAGAATCTCTCTTGATGTCGCGCAGGAAACTTGCTCCCTCACTGATTGACCGACTCAACTAACTGCTCTTGCGAGAACGCTCGCCTATGTAGGCAGTGGAATATTCTACAGAACATTCTAGAACTATTTGAACACATGTTCTTGAGGAGGGGGGAACATCCAGAAGGTTGTGATTATCTGCCAATAGCATGCCTGGTGTTTACACTGGCAAGCGGCACTTATCGTTGTTTACTCTGGCTGCCTGGTGCCAACTTCCCGATAACCTTGAGCCATAGGAGCTGTGTCACAATATAGATTTTATTAAGTCATGTGTAGATCTTAAACATGTATTTTATTCCAAATTGTTAGCCAGTTTTGAGAAAATCAATGAGGAATACGCCTGAACTTAAATTTGAAGCTTGGTGTGAATCTGCCTTTTTGTATGAATGCATGAACACTCAAGTGTTTCTCTGAAAATGCTTTTCCTTGGGGGGGGGGGGGGTTCAGGGAATATGTGTTTCCAGTGAAATCTCAAATTCAACTTTTTGGATGGTACACAGAAAGGTAGAGTGAAAGAGCTTGGACTATAGCAAGAGAGATTGTAATTGATGGGGGAGCAGGTTCTTCTAGTGCCGCAATATCAATTTTTAGATCTTTGCTGAAAATTGTCGAGTTACTCATTTTTGCCTAACATTGTACCTCTGGGGATTGGAATATAATACCATGATGCTTTTCAACTTTACATTTTGCAAAACTTGAACACATTTCTTCCTTTGATTTGTGACTTGTGCCATAGTTGCTAAAAGCATATAGCAAGCTTAGCTGCATTTGTATAGAGTGCAGAAAAGATCTGGCTTCACCTCTTGTATGTAGAATACTTGCAACTTCATGTTCCTGATGAATATCATACATTTAAATGCACTGCATTTGATTGTGAAAACCTTTAGAGAACCTATGAAAAAACCATTTCAAATGGAAAAAAAACCATTTTTATTAATTAAGCATTGTTTCATTGAATTCATAAAACATAATATAAGCAACTGTATTTAAGTACAGAGTGGTCTTTTTATGGCCTGGTCCAGATCACATGTATGCGTGCTCCACATGATGTCTACTCCAACGGGGTTTTCCATTCTGAAACTACCGCATTATATACTCTTAAGTAATAGTAATGTGCACTATAATGAGTTGTAACCTTGTCATAAATGCTGTCAATCTGCATTGAGACATTCCTGCCATTCCTCGTCACAAGGTTGTAATTCATGAACAATAGTCAGTCTGTAGTGCTTCAATTTCAAAAGATAGCAGCTGTATGAACAGAGGCTTTTGGAACACCCATTTGCTGTGTAACACGGCTTAGACACCTCTTTGAAGAGTGTTCGAAAGATGTACCAATTTTGTTAATTTTTTCTGCTGTTAGTACATGTCTTTTTCACTTTTTAGGATTACAATCTTGTTGTAGTAAACTTATTAACCAGAGATCTGATAGTATCTCTATTTGGAACTGGAACACCAGGAAATTCCTCCTGAGATTGTCTACATGGTTTGGTTTTTACATATGTATTGTACATAAAAATCCTATGTTCAAGCATGAATTTTTTGTTAAGCATTTCAGTGGACTAATAACAAGACAAGAACAGCAACAATAATAATACTGTAAAGTAATTCACACACAGACTTTGAATAAGCTTTCACTTTTGAAATGCACAATGAACAAACTCTAGTCTTTACAGCATGAACAGAAGGCAGCAACTGACAGTTGACATTCACAGCTGGTAAAGCATGACACAGGATCATGGCTGGGCCACAAAATGACCACTTGGTACAATAAAAATTTGTTTATAGTTGTTTAATAAACTTCAAATGCAGTATTTATAAATAATATAAAAAGCAAGAAGATAACACTGCTTGAAACATCATTAGGTTTCACATGGTGATATAAATCTCTGCAAATAAACTTCAGGCAAAATATGTAACTGATAACATTTTTAATTATTTAGAAGAAAAAACAGTCGTAACTGACAGCAGTATTATGATACACATCAAACCTTCTTATTTATATTTAACTACACTTTAACGAAAGAGCAAGGCTGCAAAGGTTTGTCCCATTCTTTGTATTATGTGTTTAAATACTGTTAGTGAATCATGAAAAACAAATGGCACAGATGCTGGCAACATTATGGCAAAATGCAAATGCACTTCTTGCTTGATAAATTATAGTAGTAAACAGACATTTTATACTTCTTTAGAATAGAGGTGTGGTAGGTGGTGCATTGGAATTGGTAATATCTTGAGCATTTCTGTCTCCTAGCTTCTTCTTTTTCTCAAGTAGATACACAATATATTTGATACCTTCGTTTTTTCCTTCCTATGACCCCTCCAATAATTATTTGCTTGAAACTTATTGAGGGTGTTGTATTGCATGCAGGTTCAATGTGGTACACATGCAGTAACAGGCATTAGAACACCACAGTTACATCTTGCAGGTAATGTGACACCATACATGTTGCATAAGTATGCTGACTGGCATAAAAAATGGCCTATAAGAGAATCCAGATAGCTATTTATTGGTACTGACATATCTAGCCCCACCCTATGCCAGTGTAACCTCCTCTGTTCCTCGAGCATAACCTCCCGAAAGTATGTTTGGTCAAATTGCTGTTGGGTAACTTTACTCACCAGTGGAGTACCATTAAGGCAGTGCTTCATTGAATTTTGGCTCAAAAAATAAAATATTATAAAAATATAGATAAAAGGATGAAAGTTAAGAACGTTTTTTTTTTTTCTTTCTAATGCATATAAACCTTGTACTTTCATGCTACAGTACCATTTTTTTATTGCTGTTCGCTGGTGGCAATAACTTTAACCTTAGTCTTCATGTTGCTGAGGGCTGTTATATAAATGTCTTAGCTGTCATTCAGATTAATGACACATGCAAATAATTCTTCATTTCTTCCTCTGCAAGGCTGAATTAAGTTGTATTGGTTAAACCTTTCCTTGTGTACCAATTGTAGCAAAACTCTTTCATAGAGGTGTTCAAACCACCCCTTCATTTCGCGTCTATTATAACATTGTTAATTGGTCCAGTTTTATCCCCCTGATTTGTTGTTCAGGCCAGTCACATAAAGAACTGATATTGACTAGGTGGAGTCAAAGATTGGTTACCCTACAGTGGGAAAAATACTATTGGGATCTAGGGGGTTGCGCCATTTTTTATGCATGTCAGTTTGCAGGGTGAATGTAAGTAAACAGAGGACACTTTTAGCCTTCATTGTTTCTAGATATTAACAGATACAATGTTCTGTACATTGTGATAATGAATTAATGCTTACCTTCTGCATTATTGTGCGAGGTCTAGTGTAGTCTACATTGAGGGTTATAACCTTTTGCTGGTATTTGATTAACCAACTCATTTCTTTTCTGACAATCCCATCAATTATAGAGTATGTTGAAAGTACTATACAAGTCTTCAGAGGACAACAAAGAACACTTCTTAACATAAGAATGTGAATAACACTTTATAATACTGCTATGGGACCTGGGGGTTGTTTACAACGGGGCATAGGCTTGAATGGTAGAACGGATCAGTGCCAGGATGGGGATGCCATAGGGAGATAAATGAGAATTCGGGGTTTGTACAAAAACTAATGACTATATTCACTAATAGTTTACATAGATACTGGGATCCCCAGCCAGGGGGGATGCGTGTAAGAGCTTAGACATAACCACACATTTCTTACCTGGAAAACTTTGATCAAACTTGCTGTGACACTGTTAAATATAAACTTAATTAGGTTGGGGCATCGAGGCCCTGAAGAGCATAGTTTCAGCATTGTGGTGTATCAGAGAAGATTGATCCAGCTGACACAGATTTGTGGCCAATATATACTTATCCATAAGTTGAGTAAGGGATGCGGTGTCCTTCAAGCCAGTGCTTCCTATATTTCAACATCGACACTACTTGAAATACAATGCAATCCCTGGACTGTGGTTCAAATTTCACTATGGGCCTGCTACAATATTGAGCTCAATATACCAACATTTTTGTAGTTAAAGACAGAATTATGCTGAACAAAACTGTGACAGATTTTGCCTCCATCCTTTTGTATTTTTATTGTAGAAGTATTTGCATTCACTTCTCTCTATCCAGTGATGTGTGGAATGTGTTTGACCTTTGCGGTTTATTTGAAATAAAAATCTGAAAAATGCTACTTCATTCTGAATAATCATCTGTATGGTTAGAAATAATGGCATTGTTTTGGGATAGTCTCTTTTGATAGTGTTGACTAATGATGAACAAAAGGTTCATCAAACAAAAATTTTAAATGCAATTTTTCTATTTTCAAATGTTCCAACATTGATACTAAAAGAGATTGTTTTCATGAAAAATTGTTCAATTGCTGTAAACCAAGAACTAGCAGGCCTGTTAACTTTCTGTTGCGTCACAATTTACTGTCCTGAGATGAACTAGTGTTAATAATGCAAAATCAGGTATGCAAAACTTACTACGTGGAAACTGTTATCAACTGCAGAAGCACTTTCTACATCTGCTGCAGTAGAAGCTAGTATTTATATTTGATCTTGCACAGGAGTTAGTGTTAATAGCTTATCTGCCATTTGTAACATAACCTAACCTCTCCACTGTAGAGCGAGTTCCATCTATGCCAAACAGATCAAGTGATATATAGTTTGTGATAAACAGAGAGACCTTTTCTGAGACTTATACTCTGTACTTGTAGACATTGTATTGCCCATATCTCCTTGTAATTATCTCCACAATTCTGACTGTAGTAAACATTGCACTTATTCCAGAAAGTAATCATATCATTGTCATTGCATTTCTTGTTTGTACCTGCAGCTAGGCCCTTTTCTCATTGCACCAAACAAACCTCCATTGGCAATGAAGTTATTCATTGAGAGAGGGTGGCTGTAATTCTTCAGAAATACCACTTAGATTCACTAGTATATATCTGATGCAGGAAGTAATCATTGAAATATTTGTTTTGGTGCAAAATAAAAGAAGTTAATTGTTTGTAGCAGTTCTTAATTTAATGAAATATCTTCTTTGAAACATTTGGACACTTCAGATTCAAAATGAAATCTGACACACAACATTTATGGCAAATCTACAAAAAATCAAACTGACAATAAATGGCCATACCCCACCCTCCTAGAATAAAAAATTATGTATGGAGAAGAAATATAGGGTGCAAAGAAAGGAAGGGAAAATATTGACAAGATTCACAGATCTGTTTGCAAATTGTTTAGGATTACCTAGATCAGTCTGAATGAAGCTGCTTTCGATGAAGTGGGAAGAGTAGGGAGAAAAGGCTTGGTGGTAAAATTCATATTAAAATACTGGAATAGAATTCTATCATTGGAAGATGAAAACATTATCGCACAAGAGAAAACAACATGGGAATTGAGCTGGTAGTCCAAACAGAAAAGTTAAAACAAGAAATTGGAATGGTTGACTCGGATGAGTGCTTTGTCATTAGAGAAGGAACATGGAGATGTGGGAAAACAGGAAATACTTGGTAGCTTAAGAGATAAAAGTACTTCAAAAACTACAGAAATTTAAAAAAGTATGTTAATATCTAATAAAACAAAGGGAAGGATTAGCATGGGCAAGAACAGAGACTATGGGGTTAAGTGGACTAAAAATGAACAAAGAATTGTGCCCGTTGTGCAGAAATAAAGATAGCAACTTACATTGTGTAACAGAATACCAGGAACTTAATGTATGGATGGAAGAAGTGGGATAACTTTGGGTTAAAATTATAGTTTTAAAAACCTTTGAAAGTAGCACGGAAACGTTTTTGAAAAGTTTCTGTGACTTTGTAGGGAAGATAAAAGAGAGAAATGGTGGAGGTAAAATATTAAGGCAAAGGAGGACTTTAGCAATACAATTGAGGATTAAAGCACAAATATATGTAAACAGGAGTAAAAGGAGAGAGTTGGATAGAAATACTATAGATGTAGAAAAACAAAGATAAGGGCAAATTCACTGTACACAAACAGGGTGTTAAAATATTTAGGATCCTGAAATCAAGCAACTCCATCTAGATAGTAAGCATTGTAATGTAATTTGGAGGTAATTATGAAAGGTAAAATAAATCATTCATTCATACTACTTCCCCTCCGCCTCCATAAAACATGAAGGTGTTTCATCAAGAAATAAAGTGGTAGCATTGCATTATAAGGTTAAGCAAGTAATATAGGTATTTTCTGAAAGCCGTGTTGTCTCATTTGTAGGTAGGTTGCTGTGCATTTGAATTTAGCCCAGTGTTTAGGGAGTAAAGATTTAAACCTTGTAACTAGGCCTTCATGCAACGTCTATGTAATGAAAGCTGTATAATCTGCTGAACTTTCATATCCATGTGTTTGTGTGTCATATTTGTGTCATACATGTTTTTACAATCCAGATGTATGTATATTTACCTCGCTACTTTGTTTTACTTGGCTAAACTGGATGTATTTTGTTTACTTAATAGGCATGGAATGCAAGCCATGTTGATGTGATTTCAGTTTGTGCATATATGCATGTCTGTAATGTGTTTTCTCATATTTATAACCAATAAGATATGAAAACTGTTTAAAATGTTTTAGAGCTATAAGGTATGTTTTCCTGAACGAATAGTTGTTAATAAATTAAATGAGAACATCACAGTTTGCATTATTTTTGTGTGTACAAAATCACAAAGGTAATACTAAAGAGTAGTGTGTATTTTCATTAATACTAATTGTCTCACATTTGAAAACATTGCCTTTATTTACTTGTCACATTCCCTCTTAGTGCTAGGAGAATGTGGGGTTACTGTCTACCTAGAGAGAACCAAATGTCATTTTAGTGGGTGCAGTTTTATTTGCTTTATTATCAAATATTAAATATGGATCCAGAGAACTTTATCTCGTAGTATTTCTACACATTTCAACAGAATATTTTTGTACCATTACTGCTCTATTGTGAAAATCTTTATTACATACACTAATCATTGAATAGAACAAGGCAAATGAATAACTTTGTTTCTCTAAGCAAGCCACAGTATTCTTTACCTACATTACAAAGTAGAATGAAATGTATTTGAAAACATTTATGGACACCTTCTTTCCAGGAGATTAAAGACAGTGGTGTAATTTAATAGTTTTGGGGGAATTTGAGTCAATTATACACCATTAAAACTAATAACTAGAAACATGTTTTGGAGATCAATTGTCTCCATTTTATACTATGTTCAACTGCTGATTTGACGTAGGTGAGTTGTAGTCCTCTTGTGGTGATTCAAGGAACTTGCTGAAAAAGGATTTCAGAATTGTAAACTCTGGTCTTTGTTTTTCCAAATTTGCATTTGCTCCAAAGTTGTCAGTTCCTGATGCTTTGTTAATTATTTTAAGAGTAATGGGGTCGGATTTAAATAATTTTTAGTCCAGATATGATATATTATAATTGCTGGAATTGTTCCTTAGCTCCAAATTCCTCTATGTTTTCCCAGTGCAGAACTGTTCAAAGTTGTTGCATTCAATTTTATATATGTCAAACACCATTCTGCCGAACAAAAAGTCTTGCTTACATCAGAGAATATCAGCTACTATGCTTTATTTTAACCATCATAACCATCTGTTTTTGCTTTCTCTACAAACTGTTAGTAAGTGTAGTAAATATTGCATTCCATCCAAAATTTCTATGCAGAGATATTGCCAGAAATGCACATTTTTTAGGCTCTCTGAATAAAAAAAAAAATTTTTTTTAGAAATAGATCCAGGCATGTGTGTCTGTGAAGAGTATAACTCAAAAATGAAAAGTCACTTAAATACCAAACTTGGTATTTCAGTTCAGCATCTTCCAAGGATGCGACATGAAGCTTTTCAAGAAAATCCCCCCATGTCAAACTGCCCTTGGAAAAACTTCCATTATATTTAATTTTTAAAAATGGCATTTAATAATTTTTATTAAAATACCATATGTTTAAGATATTTGCATGACAAATAAAATGTTTATCTTTAATTTTCTGGGAATAGTTTGTGAAGTCCTCTTCATTCTGAATGACTTTTGTATAATTGGTAAACGTAGGAGATAGACAAAATCTTACTACACAGAAATGTAGATCTTGTTAATACACACAGTTTGACAAATAACATTTTTTGTGGCTTTAACAATTTTCAAAAAAACACTTATTGGTTTGAATTTTTGGATACTTAAGGTATGTATTCACATTTAAAAAGCTTTTTTTCCTAAAAAAGTTTCAAACTTTTACGGTCCGTTCTCTTTAAAGTGGTGAAAGGTTTATTTAAATATTCCAACACTAAGTGGACTAAAATGGTGCAATGCCCTCCTGGATTTCAGAAAGGTGGGCTTGGCAGAATATTTTGAGTTACTTAGCTCCTCATTCCTTTGCTTTTTCTTAATCAAATCTTCCTCCTTCAAGCTAGCAAACATTTCTTCATGTTTTCAACAGATGAGACTGAAGAAGTTAATTTGTTGTTGTTTATTAGCACCACGTATGGAAGGAGTTGTATTATAGTTCAAATGTTGGGGAGCCAAACTTGTAGTTGCAACCGCACGTATTGTAAACAGTTTCTGGTAGCCTTTACCCCAAATATACTTTCAGGTGGCCTTTGCCCCAAGTTTAAAAAAATATTAACTTTGTAATTTGACTGTTTCTTTAACTATTATATATTTATGTTTGCCTTGGCTGCGTCAGTATTTCCTTTAGAGACATGGATATCTTGGCAGGGCGTGATGCGACAAGAATGTAGGCTTACACAGACAATTATTTTACTTCACTCCTTTTATTAATACTTGATACGATTTAAATAACACTTCACTGGTAGAGCTGTGAGATTCTTTTATTAATTACTTGTACTTTTTAACACGTAAAACTATTTTTCGTCTCACACGAATACATATTAAATCTCTCGAGGACGCATCTTGCATCCAGTTACAATCACTGTCTGCAGGCAACTGAATAGATTTCAACCGTCTAAACTTGTAAATTTCTGTATTTCAAGTCTCTGACTGGCTAATCCTACTCCAATAGAATACCAGCATTTAACTAAAGCTTTTTCTGGCTGTTGATTGGCTATTTTTAAACTGTCTCAAAATTTACATTATTGCTGCTCTAATAATGACTAGTAGCATTTAAATTCTAAACTCATTATTGCCTCAAGGTTATCTCATTGTTAGCAACGTTTAACTTATTATTCTCACAGCTCCTACATTATTAAATTACGTAATGCATTCACATAACACTATTACACATGGATACAATAATATAAACATTTGCAATGACTGTTACATACATTTTACAAATTATTACATACACATATTGCTTCAAGGCGGGCCGTTATTGAATTTACACATTATATAACCAGACTGAAATCATTCAAGTGATAAAAATACTGCCTCAAAACTAAGAGCAAATGTCTTAGAGATTGTATTTCAATATTTATAGGGGGCCTTGACATACCACTCTTTGGAGGTATTATTTGTTTACAAACAACTTTCAGGACTGTTAGCATTTTGTAAGTAATTGTGAGTTAAAGTGGGTAACAAAGCTAATGTTCGTTCACAGAAGAGTAAGTTTTATAGTAATGGATACACTAAACAATGCAATGACAGTGGTGATAGTGTTCAGACATTAAACAATGTTAAACCCAGTACTTCTCATTCTAAGATTGAGTGAGTTGACATTGCTAATTCTGACAGTGACAGTATTAATTTTTTAATATTATGTATATATAATATGACTGTTACGTAATTTTTAATAAAGAATGCCTTTAGCATATTAAACTTTTCAAGTAAGACTTTTTCATACTGCATTATTTCTTAATTTTTAAACCCATTTTCTCAAAAAATGAAAATGTTAACACTTTGCAATCTTCAAAACAACAAAAGCTATACAATAAATTGAACTAGAAACTTCATTCATACACCAAATTAAATATTAAGGAACAGGCTCTTTTTGTGAACTAGAACTTTTAAATTATAATTAAAATCACTACTACTATGAATTTTTAAAATAAATCTGCCCAAAATATGTTAATAAATTTAACCAAAAACTGAACTGTATAACTACTAATCATGGTATCCAAAATATTCTATATTTGCTGCCAAAGAAGAAAGGGATTGACATTTCGTTGAGAGATAGAGGCGACGTTGCCAGTTATCGCGACCATGTGGAGAGCATGTTTGAATTGTGTACGAAGGCAACTGGGTTGCATCTGCATTGTAGGGCAAGTATTATTTATATTGGTATATGAGGGCAATTATAAAATAATGAATCTGCATGCAAAGAATTGAACATGCAAGAGTATTTCAGTGTAAAGATCTGCGTAAACAAGAGAGACAGCATAGTATTTCCCGTGCTTGTCCTTTAATTGAGATACATTTTATTCGGTTACTGAGTATGCTCAGCTTTTCGTTTGGCTCGCTGTCTTCGTCTCTATTTTTTTTTTTATATTGTTAAATATCCATTAAAAGTGTTAACACAATTGTAAATGCTCACAACACACGCATAGATACATTGACTCAAACACATGTAAACACAAAGCAAATAACCATACAAATCGGATGAAGAAAAATACATTTTCAGTACACAGGCAATCTCTAAACTGATGTAAATTCATTAAGCTGTGGCTAAAGGAAGGCACTGTTTATAACTGCAGTGACAGCAGAAGATAAGACGTGCAGTTCATGTTACTGAAACGGTTCGCTCACCAGGTACGTCACGCTAATCACATGTTGCAATATCGGCAACAAGATTTTTGCATCTATTGCTGCTAATTGGTCCTTCTAATCATTTCTATGATGACCGCTATGATGTATCGATCCCCTCCCATTCATTTAAAGCTTTCCACCATGCAGTTAGTGACTGTCAATCACCTTCTTGATTGGCGCCGACTATAGTTAATAAAATAAAGCTCACATTAAGGTAATTCAGTGAAAAAAAAAATATATATATATATATATATATATATATATATATATGGCAGTGCCAGAATGTTTTGTAAAATGGCATATTTTTTTCAAATTTTTAATTTGTTTTATTTGAAAAAAATCTTTTTAAATGTTGGGTTATATATTTTTTCTTATTTAAACTTAGTTGCTTTAACTGTAAAAACTTTGAGGACTTATCAAAACTAGAATTTCTTTCCAAATGTGAATACATACCTTAAACTTTTCTCAATTGGTAAGTTGCTATTCTTTTTTTTTTCTCATGGTCATGCAAAGAGCATGGAATTTCAGAGCCATCACATAGTAATACACTGTTTAAGCACCTGACTCTACCCTACAACGAAATGTGTGAATGTGAATTGAAATTCATTTTTTAATTAACAGGAGGTAGATAGAATAATAAGGTTTTATAAGAATAGAGAATGTATTTGGGTGCAACACATCAAATTTTTGATGTTAGAATTGTATAACTTATTCTATGGTAAAATTGAAGCCTTTAAATGCTGTTTTAAGATGGCATCAATAACCAAGTTCTTGCCATCAGTCTGGAAGGCTATATCATTGTGTTGCTAACTAGCCAGAAATTAGCATTACCTCAGCAGAAACAAGGTCTAATGAATTAGGTATGCTGTACTGCACCATTACACATCAGATGCTATATACAGTCATTGAATTTAACTGGGGTTTTAATATGCAGATATTAAGGGACTCCATGCAGCAGAGGTGCTAATAATGTTTAATATTTCGTTATGTATAGTTCATGCTAGAAGATGTTCGAAGTAAAAGTGGTCCTAGTGAAAGTACTGCAGCTTATATCAGAAGGCCAGTGGGAAGTGCAAGTACGCCTGTCAGACCGTCCTCGGCCCCTGTGGAAGCCTCCACACCTGATACCTCTGTTACGTTAGCTCTCCGTCGGCAAACAAAGCCTCCTGATGATAAAGGTATGTGTTTTGGGTGTAGCAGTGTTCATTATGGACACATTTGGCATGAGTAAAATAAAGCTTAAATGTATACAGTTAGTTCAAATTTAAGGTTATACCCTGGATGAAAAGACAATTATGTTTTTATCTTCAATGTATTATTTTCAATATTCCAATTGCCAAATTCTTATCACTTTAATCAAAATACTTTTTTCTCTCCTACCCAACCCACATGGGTGTGGCTTTGTCAAATGCCAAAATGTAAATAAAATTCCAACAGCAAAGTGTTGTATTCTGTTTTGGTAGTTTTTTCACAGTTAGATAATGTTAAAAATGAAGGATTTGAAATCAAGCTGCTATTATAGCAATTACATATCATGTTAGAAGGTGAAATTGTCATTCAGTTTAGGTATGTCCCCCCCCCCCCTATATGTGTGTTTCTGCCTCTGTACTCTGAAGTAGTATTGTTCCTCAATTTGTGGATAGTAGGTTACGTAATTATTTGGAGGAGTTTGCCCCACAGTTGTACGCCAATTTGCAGAAGGCAATTTTGGTTACATACATATTATTAAGGTTACATAATGAAGATACACTGTGATGTTGTTTGATTTTTAGGACGCCAAACTTTGTAGTGAAGATGATGCTTGTTTTTACGTAATATTATTAAAGTTATTTGCCTCGGCTGCTTTCAATCGCACTATAGAAACACGAGTTCTTGCAGGGTTGTGATAAGACTCAAATTATAAGACGCCACACAATTTACTTTTTAATTTTTACTTTTTTTTATTTCACTTTATATATGCACATTTTATAAACACAACACTTTATAAAATAAAACTGTGAGCACTTAATACATTTTTGGTGGAGAACACAAATTTTATCATTTATACTTTACAACATTTTTACCCACGACTTTCACGTCTACTCTCTACAACTTCATGTCCGCAACCATTACGTCTGCTGTTCGCTACATCTTGCCCGAGACTTTCACGTCTGCTCTGTCTAATATCTTGCCCAAGACTGACTAGATTCAACGGTAAAAACCTTTAGCTTTGGCAATGCCATTCTCTTATTGGCTAATTCTAGCACAATAGAATTTAAGTATTCAAACTAAAAATCTTTCTTTAGTTTTGATTGGCTAATTCCAAACTGTAAGCGAAATTACATATTACCGATCTTTTTCATCACCAGTACTTTTAAAACTCCAAACACATTGTCACCATAATTACATTATTGCCTCATTATTAACATCCTAAAACGTAGTATTCTCACAGTTTTTGCACTATTAGAGTATATAAACATTTACATATCACTAATAAATACGTTTACAATAGAAATAAGTATTTACAATGACTTTACATACAATTTATATAATAATTATATACATATTGTTTTCTAGGTGGGCTGTTATTGAATTTAATTAATAAAAAATACAATTAGTATCATTTAGGCATTAAAATACTGCCTCAACTCAGAGTAAATATTGTTCAGTCCTTATAATATTTTGTAGACACACAGACATAATTCCTTAGACAAATTCCAAGTATGGATTTTTACTTTCTCTGTCACTTAGCTGTACTGGACCTGGAGAGAACAATTTTGGCAACAGAAATGGAAAAACTTGGATGAGGAAGTATTAATAAGGAAGATTCTGACTGTGAAAGGGGATAAAAAATATAATAGCTCTTGGAAACTATTTGGGTAAGGGCAAAGAGAAATGAGAACAACTACAAAAAAGATGAGCCTAAAGGCAGATGAACTAGATGAATAATGTAAGCAAGTGGACAGTGGGTCATCAATACACGGAAAACCAGGAGTTGTGTGTATTGAGAGCATAAATTAGCATAGGCAAGCAACCAAGAAGTGAATTTATAGCGTAAATAGCCTAATATTTTCAAATGTTGTCTAAAATGTATGTAATTGAATTATGTGTGTTGAGAAATAAATATTCTTATCATACCATACCTATGGTAGATACTATGGAGAGAATAGGATTGGGAGACATATAGAAACTAAAATAAACAACAAATGAGAAATTAGTAAGGTGCAGAATAGAAGACCTAGAAAGACGGGGTATAAGAAGCTTAGAAAATAAGAAAGTCATTAATTTTGCATGGAACAATAAAATTTAATCGGGAAAGAGAAGGTGTATAGTGCTTTGCTTATAACATTGATGCTAATGTACAAAAGAGTTGCCAAGCTACAAGAAGCAAATGCTTTTGTTCACAGATCAGGATAAAGAAAATGATATTCGAAACGCACAAGCCACCCAAGCAGTCATACAAAGGCGGAGAAGGCCAAAGAGAAGATCAACGGGAGTCGTCATGCCTGATGTAAGATATCTTGAAACTTTATGTAGTCGAATATGGACATATTATAAATTTGAGATCCTACATAAAACTACTTGTATATGTAACAGGAAGTTACTTTTACTTCTTTATCGAAACAACATTGGATTTTTATAGCAGAAATACTTTTCTTTTGCAGGAGGTTGATCCTGATAGACAGGAGTCCCCGGGCAGGGAAGGAGATGACTACTCGAAGATGAATAATGAGGAGGTAGGCAATTTTATCATCTATACATATGTAATAAAGTAAAATAAGGAGTAATAATATTGCACTGAGTCTGGTTTAAGTACTCAAACTTCACTAAAACTACATGTGCACCTTATGTAGTTTTAGTGAAGTTTCTCAATGTAATATTATTAGTATTATTGTATTTAATCATTAATAAAACTCATAATTTAGACATAAGAGCATAAGAAGCAGGCAGGTCTGACATTTCAGTAATGGGTAACTAAGGGATCAAATTGCAATTCTGCAAGGTTTGTTTCATAAATAATGTATAGATGCACTTTAGACTGAAATACACGGTACTGGTGAAAATTACCGCATTTACTTGGCAATAGGACCCATCGCCTATAGTAACCCCCGTAATGTTTGAGAGGTGAAATTAAACATTCTAGGAAATTGATTGAATTTCTACCTAAATCTGACATTGTTGCCTTATATTACCTTCTGTGGCAAGCAAACAGCGCGATAAAACCCAGTGACAATTAGTCTCTCAGGCTACAGCCAATCACAGAAGAAAAATGGTAAAATCAACCCCTTCCTGTTCCCATCCACTTGCACTTTCTTTATACGTCCATTCTTTATCTTTGATGTACTGTGAGTGTGAAAACTTATAAAATGAGTGCCGGGAATCACAGGATGAGTTTTACAGCCTCTTTTAAGAGCCTTCTAAGACATTTTTACTCTAACTGGATGGTGGACAACGTGATTGAGACAACAAAAATCGGGAAAATTAAGCAACCATGTAATTGCAAGTGGATTTTGCATGCTTGGGGACTGATTGCTCCTGAAATTGTTGAAGAATTTTAAAAAGACTGGAATAACATGTGCGTTAGATGGCTTTGAAGACTATCTTCTATGGAAAGAATGTGAAGAATATGAAGACGCAGACTTTAGCAATGATGACAATAGTGATGAGGATAGCCCTGTGATTCCACAACAATAAGTACAGTATTTCTATTCTTCCCTTGCTTAAATGTTTTTGTTAAGCATGAACATAATTACCTATACCGATTATTTATTACTTTTAAATCGGAAGAGATAGTGAAAAGATTATATATAATATATAGAAGTGGTTGCAAATATACAATTTCACTAAAATAGGTTCAATACCTCAGAACTAATTTTGAGGAATCACTTCCTCATTGTCAGCTGATTGCAACTGGTTGGCTTTCCTCTGATGGTTACAGATGTCTCTCTTTCCCTCTAGTCGTGGTTCTAGAAGTTTAGTGATCAAATTTTTGTCCATAGGGATGTCAAAATTCATTAATCTTGTACAAAATTTCCAAACAAATATTTTCTCCCAAATGTTTAATTCCGTAGGTTTTTGTGCTTGCAGTATCATTTATCAAGCAGGCACAAAAACCTACGGAATTAAACATTTGGGAGAAAATATTTCTTTGGAAATTTCGTCCAAGATTAATGAATTTTGACATCCCTATGGACAAAAATTTGATCACTAAACCTGTAGAACCACCACTAGAGGGACAAAGAGACATCTGTAACCATCAGAAGAAAGCCAACCAGTTGCAATCAGCTGATGATGAGGAAGTGATTCCTCGAAACTAGTTCTGAAATATTGAACCTATTTTAGTGAAATTGTATATTTGCAACCACTTCTATATATTATACCTATACCAATATTAAAAATAAGGAATTTTGTGTTATAGGTAGCCAATTGCTATTGAAGTTTCAACCTGCATGTGTTCCTTGTTCTACAGGCTATGCCCATTCACCACGTTATACATCTTTACGGAAGTTATCGCTGTGCGGGATGTTAGTAGATGTGTTATTAGAGCAACTAATTTGTTGATTACATATGTAACTTTATTTTAATTAAATATCCCATAAATAGCATTAAAATAAATTAGGTTTTTTTAATTACTCTTCTCCAAACCAATTGATTTTGCGAAGGACCATCCCCCAATTTTTGAAGTAAAAATAGAGAAAAAGAGTGAGTGCTATTGCTGGGTAAATGTGGTACATCACTTACTATTTGAAGACCACATGTGTGTTCATATTATCCATAGCTTACCCTAGTACTAGTTGTGTTGTGATAATTGTTCATACTTGCCAATGTTTTGTCCACAAAATGTATGGGAGCGGAGGGATTTTTATGGGTTTGTAGGCAGACCAAATGATAAAGATTTTCACCATTGGCGAATCATTATATTCTATTGTATTATATTGTTAGTTAAGATTACAGACTGAATCTACCGCACTAATGGTATACACTGCTGTGATAGGCCAGAGCTTATCTGTATGTGTATCTTCATCGCAATCATGGTCCCCATTCTTTGGTTTGCAACAAAATGTATATCGTGCAGATTTAAAATTTGGTTGTACCACTAGTGACTACTAGTAACCAGCAGTAAATGGCCGTGAACATTTAGCAATAGACAACATTAATTTTAAAGTCAACTATTTTTGTGTCCGTTTTTGTTTATAGTTCATGTTATGAAGTGCAAAATATGGACTAGAAATCTGTGTATAGCCCAGGAAGTCGTGTTCTTTGCTTTAATACATGTTTGTTGTTGTACTGGGAAGAATTTCAGCATGTGTGAGAGTACTACCAGGTCTTCAAGGATTCTTATAAAATGGAATCCCCATTTATTTTGTGTGTTATATTTGTACATTTCCTGCAGTGAACATTTTATGTATTTTAAATTTCATGTCATTGTAAAGTTATTATGCTTTGCTGGGAAAGATTTTACAGCTTTCAGTTTCAGGAAGTTGGCAAATATGATTGTTTTTTATGTAGTCAGCTGAAAAATTCAATGTTATAGCCAGGATTTGAACATGGTTCTCTTGCTCGGTTGCTCTAACCATTTGAGCTATTATGACAACATGCCAGTAGGACACTGAATTATCCAACCAACTCAAGTTTTTTCGCAGGTAGACCATCAAGGCATCTCACTTTAGAGATAGCAATCTCAATGGCAACCTACAATTTGTAAGTACTTTATTTCTGGGCACACAAATGGTCAAGCCAACAATGAGGCAGTTGTTATTATTATGTTTTATTATTATGATTGTTCTTTCACACCAGCCACTGTAAGCATTAAGTTGGAAAGCTGAATTGGTCATCGAAAAATTCAATGCCACAGCTGGGATCTGAATCATGGAGCTTAAGCTCTCATACCAATGCTCATACCACTTGATTCACCTTTCCAACTTAGTGTCTATACATGGCTGCTGTGAAAGAAGAATTACCACAACACAGTTAACCTGAATAGTGGCTAACTAAAAACAGCCTGGAAATTTAAAAGCACTTGCAACATTATGAGTCAGCTTTGAGGAATGATATCTCTAACATTTGAGGTTGCCTTGAAGGGATTTAATGTGGGAAATCAGTTTTTCTCAGACACTCTCTTCCCTGTTGATTTTAGAACAATAATTTTATAAGAATATTGAACAAGTATTAGAGTCCAAAAGCAGCAACTTTATTTGTTGTTTATATTAGACAAAATAATAATATGACCTTTTATTAACTCTTTACTTCGTTAATTTTGTTTGATTATCATGGGACATGACTCATTACAAGTCTGTTAACAAATGAGAATCTTGATATTAAAAACAGATTATGCGAGCTTACTCACGTAGCTGTTATAGAAAGTAACTAAACATTGTAATGGATCATGTCTGATAGAAAGGTGCATTAAATAAAAATAAATATTTTTAATAATTTTTTCAAATTCGCTTTTTAACTCTTCTTACAATGGATTTCTCATGTTAAATCCCTAGGTATATGCTTGCTACCCCATCATGTATATGCTGTGCAGTAACAAATAAATATATAAATTTAGTTAGTTACAGAAACAGCAGTTATGTAAGGTAGAATCAGACTACTGAAAAATTCAATGCCATAGCCGGGATTTGAACCACGGATCTCCCGGTCTCCGTCTGGTGCTCTAACTACTGAGTTACCATGGCAACATGCCGGCACGCCATTTCAAGAAAATCCCCATACTCCGAGCTATCCTTTACATGGATAAAGGATTTTCATTTTCTCAAAAATGATGTAATGATTTGGATTAAAATACCGTATGTTTAAGATATTTTCATGACAAAATATAAATGTATATTTTGAATTTCCTGGTAGTTGCCTCTGAAGTCCTCTTCAATCTGAATGACTTGCATAACTGGTAAACCATAATAAATATGCAAAATCTGGCTACATAAAATAATATATGTCTTATTAAAGGACATAATTTATGTCAAGTAACATTTTTTGTTGTTGCGTTAACTATTTCTGAGATATTCTTTGTTATTGGTTTGCATTTTTAAATACTTATACTTCTCTCAAGAGGAAAATCGCTATTTGTTTATTCTCTTGGCCATGTAAAGGTAACTGAATTTCAAAGCCATAATGTAGCGACTGGTTCTTAAAAGATTTCGTTATTGCTTAAAGCTTGCTGTATCCCATAATCCATGTATAACTATAAGGATAAATGTAGTAAAACCATCTCTGCAAATGTTTATCTCGATTAACATGAAGTAGACAGAAGAATAAGTTTTTGTAATAGTTTAGTGAAGAATCGGTAGACAAAGTTGTGTGGATGTACGGGGGAGGGAGGGATGTGACCAAAAATGACAAAATTTTACATTTTGTGTTTTTTGTACCAAAACATACTAGGTGGTTTAAAGTGCACATATGCAAAGTTTTAAAGCACTACAGTGCCTGGAAGTTGCTCTAATTACATCATATTTAAAGGTAACATAAAATTATACCTTGTTTCATTTACATGAGCCAGAAACAAGTGTAAATAATGTAAATAATACAGTGATGAAAGGTTAGGTGAGTAAGAATGTGATAAACAAAAGAAAAATTTAAGGCAGAAACAGCTGGAGGATAATTGTGAACATATACCTGCTGTAAATAATGAAGACTAAATATATATTGGTGGACACCAGTTTTACTGTCATCATTGGTGAAGGACCTTAAGTGTAATGACCACAATCAAAAGTGTTTGTATATAGGACTTGGCACTGAAAGGCTTGGCTTATGCCATAAATTACAACTGATTTGCAATGCTTGTAATGAAACAAGAGTACAAGTTACACATCTAAGCTGGACACTTCTAGGACGGTCTGCAAGTCGTCATTTCTGGTTAACTGCACGCAGACTTTTAAACTCATTTTTCCTCACTTTAATTTTTGCTACACTTTTATTCATTAAAACAAAATTACATCCGCAATTAGATGTTAGAGGGCTGAAATTTTTACTGTACATTCTATAAAGCATAACAAATAAACTGATTCATGGAATTCAAGATTAACTTAGTACTTTTTGAGATATAAAATTAAATGTGTGTGGTGATTACAAAAATTTTGAAATTTTTGCTATGCAGGTCATATATATATATATATATATATATATATATATATATATATATATATATTAATTTCCCTTACAGTTAAGATATTACAAAACCCATGCATTAAGTTTTGCTAAATGAGTTTCTGGTTTTGTAAAAAAAAAAAAAAAAATCCAAACTTTTTTTTTCAAAAATGTGTGGAGTGAATTTCATTTCATTTGATTTGCTCAAATAAAATTCATTTTGAAATTTGCAAATTTTTTGAGAGAAAACTTTCAATAATTCAAAAACTAATTAACATACAGAAATGAAACTATGCCAAATAGTTCCACTTAACACCCCATATATGTGTACAAAAAATTAAGTATGCAGCTTTAAAATTGTGCAAAATAGAAATTTCACCCATCACCCCTAAATAAATTTACAAGCAGGATATGTTTTGAATTACTCAATTGCATCTTCAGCTGTTTAAGGCGAGATTGAAAGCTGCATATCACCAATGTTGTTTCTGGTAAATTTATGACCCATTATCTCGGAAGCTGTTTAAGATATCAGACTGAAATATTTACAGGATGAAGGTGAATGACTTAGCTTAGAAAATAGATCCCAAAGTTTACCTCTCCACTTTAAAGTTTGTAGGAGTTAAGAGGTTTTTTTTTCTTTTTCTGTGAAGTATTGCAGAATACACAGTACAAAATGGCATATGCAGTACCATTTTTAAAAATATAATTGGTATATAAGTATTGTATCTACAGTGAAACAATATGCATCAAATTAAAGAGGAAATTCTAATTTATAAGACCACAAAAAAATTAAAAATGTTATTTTTTGGCAATTTTTGCCATTTAGTCTCCCCTCAAGAATAGTAAAACATGTCCTGCATGTGAATTTATTTAATAAGATAAGTGAAACATCAGTAATTAACATAATTTCTGAATGTTGAATGTTAATTATCATAACAGCCAAATTAGAATTTGTGCTTTCAACATACTGAAGGGGATAATTTTGTTCATTGTTTGATCGTGTTTTGCAGTGTGGACATGTCTAAGTAGGAATAAATGTCGTATACTGCTGTTGTATTTTTTTTATTTTCTCAACTACTTACCTGAAAAAGTATTGTATTCCACTTAAAAATTTTATATGGGGATTTCACAGTATAATTTCAAAGTATACAATTTGAGGTCCCTAAATCCAAAAAAAGGAATGTTTTTAAAACCAAGGTTGGTCGGTCTGTCTCTCTCTCTGTCTGTGTGTGCGTGCATGCGTGCGAACAGCGTAATTCAAAAATGAAAAGTGGATTTAAGTTCAGCATCTTTCAAGGATGTGATACTAAGATTTTCAAGAAAATCCTTACCCCAAACCACTCTTTATATGGAAAACTGTTATTTTTTATTTTCTAGAAAGTGGCACAAATGTTTTTGATTAAATACTATATGTTTTAAGATATTTCCATGACCACTAAAATGCATATTTTAAACTTCCTGTGAATAGCCTGTAAAGCCCTCTTCATACTGAATGAATGTTTTATAATTTGTTAACCATAAGAGATATAGCCACAACAAAATGTGTAATAAACCATTTCTGCAAATGTTTATCCCAATTTACAGGAAGTAGATAGGATAAGCTTTTGTGACAATAGTTTGTAGAAGAGTAGGTATAGAAAATAGCATGAATGTGTCTCTGTTTTGTTCTTAATCTGAATGAAAGGTCCATGTGAAGACATATAACTCCACAGTAAAGGGGGTTTCAGTTTCAATAGAATTGTGCATTTGTTTAGCCCCTAAAGCATCAAAACATCTCTTGTCTCTCCAGAAGTTCTTTTTTGCATTCTTTGTGCTATGTATTTACGGACCAATAAATATAGTATTAGACCTATGGGTATTTGAAAACTCACATGAAATGTGTAGGATGGGAAGAGAGAGAGAGAGAGACAGACAGACAGACAGAGGCAAAGCTACCTCAACCGGAGGCTGCAGGTTAGACTGGTTAAAAAATAAAGTGCAGATTTTCAACCATTGTAGGCTAAAGTTTTTAACAGATACGACAATGGATAAAATTTGGTAAAAGTGAGTAACTCACCAGTTGGTGCCCTTTAATTGCCAGAGCTACATTTTTGCCTATATCATTAATATGACATGTTTCCAGAAACTGTTGAAAGAATCATTACGTAGACACAGCTGAGCTCATAAACATACGCCCACTTAACGTCTGCTTCAGCCCACACTTGGACCTTCCTCTCTCTTTCCATCTTGCCTAACACAATATTGCTGCTTACAGTCTGGCTAAACTTTTTTTTAAAATTGCATACATGTTGGTTTTATGCACGAGCAGCAAGGAATTAGAGGCATTTAATTATAGCTTTACTCTCATGTTTACATGCTGTTTTCTTTGTGCCAGTGCTCTTAGGAATAATGGTGGGGAACTCTGCAGCAAATGTTGATTGCTCTTTACTGGAACTTAGCCAATGGAAATGTAGAGTGTGCCAAGTTTTCCATAGTCTCGCAGTGTAATAACTCATTCCATGTTCACTCCTCCTTTCTTCTGGGAAGGGTCAGTGTGTTCATTGTGTGATCTAGCACAGAATAACATAGAAAAAGAATGTCTCTTAAACATATATTAACGTAGAGTAATGCTAGAGTGCTCACACTGTTATTTAAATGGGTAAATATGACCCCATTTTACTGTATTTTGATAAATATAGGAATTGAATAAAAATAAACTGATTTGAGGTTGAAACTGTCCTTTTACATTGCTAAACAAAGAACACCAGTGTATCTTTAGCAGTTTTTACCCTGAAATAGAAAGGTTTATTCCACTGCATCACAGTCCCCTCATTTCATGTTGTATGTTCTTTGCACAGAAGTTTGTTGCACTTTCTGCGAGAAAACCGTGCATTGCTATTTTGGATAACATTGTAACCTCCCTCCTCGTGCACTATTTACTTTCTCTACCACGTACCTAGCAGGTAAAGAAGGTATTGCATTCCAATCAAAAGTTTGATATCAAGATTTCACTGAAAATAAATGTTTTGAGAACCTCCTGAATATAAAAAAAAATTTTTACTTTGTCTACTAGTACTTAAAATAAGTAGAAGTATTTGTATTGCATCCAAAACAGAAATACATGTTTTTGAGGCCCACTGAATGCAAAACAAGCGTTTTTAGAAAAAAGATCTGTGTGCATGCGTGTGTGCGTGTATTTGCGAGAGGAGAGGGAGGGGGAGGGGGAACCATAACTCAAAAATGAAAAGTCTGTTAAATACGAAACTTGGTATTTAAGTCTAGGACCTTCCAAGGTTGCAACTTGATTTTTAATAAAAAATCCCCCCCCCAAAAAAAATTCCTTTTCCATGCAACATTTTCTGACAAATAAAATGCATATCATCTAATTTTCTGGAAATAGCTTGTGAAATTCTCTTTATTCTGAATGACAGTTGTATAATTAGTAAACCGTAAGAGTAAGAAAGAAATGTTACGCACAAAAAAAAAATTCAAAATACTGTATACTTCTTCTCTCAACTGCAAATTGCAGCCCCCCATGCTTATCCAAAAGAGAACAAAATTTCAAAACTTTTAGCCTACTATATTCTTCTTTTACCTGCAGCGAAAAGCATATCTGTATTAACACAAAGTAGTAGATAGAAGATTTAAGCTTTTTTTTTATTATTTGGTCCCATAGTTATTTATTGTGCTAAGAAATGTACAATTTGATTGTCTACTGAACTTTGACCCTGGCCACTCATTCTGTAGACAATCACTACAGTGTATTTACATTTTACAATTTCCCGTCAACTCATTCTGTAGACAATCCTACAGTTTATTTACATTTTGCAATTTCCCGTCAATAAATGATCTTGTTTCAGTTTTTTCATATCCCATTTCCACTTGTTTTTCTCTTTTCACTTATTGATTACTTCACCATCACACATTCACCATAGTTTTCCATTCAAAGTAAGATACTACTTTTCTCTATCCACTGTCCAAAGCAATTTACAAAAACTGTTCAATGCTCCTAGTGTCCTTGCACTCATAAGAATGCCATGCAGAAGTGTGAGTAAAGAAAGTCATGTGAATGCAACACATCAGATTTTTAGAGAAAGGTCCATGTATGTGTGTGTCTGTATACATTGATGTTCTTAAAAATAGATAACAATTTTGATTTTAAAACCATATATTTAACACACTTGTATGTCTTGAATATTCTGGGAATAGACTATGAAATCCTGTACATTCAGAAGAAATTTTATATAATTTTTGTGTATCTGATAAACCATAAGAGAGAGATAAAAACGTATACACAAACAATGTAGATCTCTTTAAAACACACAATTTATTTCAAATATTTTTTGTAGCTTAAGCTATTTCCTAGTTTTCTGTTATTGGTTTGAATTCCTCAATACTTTTGTCATTTTTAAATGCTGTGTCTATTAGTTGTTTCTTGCAATATCATGGAAAGAGTATGGAATTCCAAGGGCAGTATATAGCGACAAGCTTTTAAACATCTGACTACCGATTCATTCCCCTTGTACCTTCAATGAAATCTTTAATTAAACTATTTCAGGAAAGATTATTTTTGACTGCATGAGGTAGACTGAAAAACAAACTTTCGTAAGAAGAGTGTAGAAGTTATATAAAAATAAACAATAGTGGGTAGAGAAAGTAATGCAAATGTAACACATTAAATTTTTTGTACTTGTGTTGCATTCTTTACTGGTATAATGTCATTCATAGAGGGATGCAGGTGTTCATGAACAGATTCTTAAAGGACGGGCTATCTTCTTAACAAATAGATTTAAGAGCATATCTTGGCCTTCCCAGAATTCTTTACTTGATCTAATCATTTTCTTGGTTTCCCAAAATACAAGCTATAAATGAATTCCTGCATTGTTCAATAAAAAGAAGCATAGATAAAGATGCCAACAGTCCTTCCTGCATCCATGATAGTTATGCCATTTTCTTGGCTGAGCCACTGAAAGAAACATTCTTATTCTAGTACAAACTATGTATATGGGCATCACAGGACAAAATTATGATTATTATAAACATGTAGAATCACCAAAACTGAACTACATTAACATTACTGCATGGTTGCTATTCACACCAAGGATAACCAAGTTGCAATGCTACTTAATGTTTCATTTCAACTGACAATCAGATTATCTGCAAGCTAATGGGAGTAAATCTAAGTGTGATTCATCATTTCCATTGTGATTTATTAGGAAATAAACTTGTGAGCTTGGAGTGTGTGTTAAAGGAAAATGTAGGCAAAAATATGGTGTATAATTTTCATTTTGTTTGGGCATAGTTTCTTTTTTGAAAGGTGTGTTTAAACATCAACAAATGCAGTGTTATGCATTAAATTGGGTTTTCATCCTATATCTTATTCAGTTTAATAGTCATATACGTCATTTTAATAGTTACTCTTTTCATATCAGAAAATGTACTTAAAATGTCTTGTTGTTAGGCTGCATATTGATTTATGCTTTCAAAGAAATGGCAAAATTTTACATTAATCCTGAACCCCAACCTCAAATATTTCTCAGAGACTTTGTTTTGAATGCTCAGCCATATATACATATGCAGAAAAAATGGGAGTTTCTTGGTGAGAGTCAAATTGACCTGTACTTCATGGTCAGAAATGTATTGTGCATCGAAACAGTAAGCTGCTCGCTACTCTTGCATGTTGGCTTGGATGGGGTGGGACCAGGTTAAATAAATGGTGCCATGTCATGCCTGGATAACAAAGTGACAAGAAAGTAATTCTAGCCTGAGATTTGTTTTATAAATGTTATAATCATATTATGTTTATAGTATTAATTGTAAATTTTGTAAGTAAATTACTATTTTAACTTTATATGACTTTTATTTTTCTAAAAGTCACATTTTTTAACAGTTGAGGTACTTCTTTGAAAATGGCTCAGGCTAGATTGACAAAGCTTTGCATCCCTCGTCACAAGAAGCAGGTGCACATTCCCCCCCCCCCCCCTTCCCCTACAGTGTTTTTAAATAGCTGCTAGTGGGCAGCCTAATACCATGCTTTTTTAAAGAAAGTGTCAAAGGAAGAAGCAAAAACACTGCACAGAAAGTTACCTAATTTTCTTATAATATTTTGATAAAAGTTTTGGAAATATATTAGTGCAGTTCTTTGGAATATTAATGCAGATTGTATAAAATGCAGTAAAGAGAAATTAAAAACTGGCATGTTCATAAAAAGATCAGTAATAAAAATTGTCATACTTTTTTCTAGAAATTCAATAGTGTTTGATGCCCAGTTGATTGAAAATTAATGTAAAATCTAAAAATGCCCATGCCATGCCCATACAGTTTCATTTGTTTTAGAAGAGGAATAAGTTGTTCAATGTGCAACAAGGGGACCAAAATTGATTGGTGCTTCACTATGTCCAAAATTCAGTCCAAGCAAATTATACAGCAAACTTTCTTTTTGCAGACTTGATGTGCTTATACTTTTGTGCTCTTTGTTGTTAGCTCTCAGAAAATATCTGAGATGTAGAATTGACTGTCGTAAGCAAGTCCAAGTTGTTATATGCTGATCCATGTGCTATTTGAACACACTCATTATTCTGGTGCTCTGGCATTCTGCCTACTTGTTCTGCAATCTTACCTCTTGGCTAGAGCATGCTTCACCATTCTGCTGTTTTAAATAAATTTGCCAGTTTTTTTACCCAATGTCTTATACTTGCTGCTGTAGCTTCCTTCTTAGCAATAATGGACGGTAGCTATACTGGGGAGCAGATGATTTTCAAAAAATCTGATGTGTTACACTCACATAATTTTCTCTACTCTTGTACAAACTATTTTTACAAACGCTTATTCTCCATATGCTTCATGTTAATCGAGATATCGAGATGTTAATCTTATTGCTAATTTTCTTGTAGATGCAAGGGGAATTGCTAGGCTTTAAGCGATAGTCAAATATTTTAAGAGGTGGTTGCTATGTGGAGTATTCCATTCTCTTTGCATTACCAGGACAAAAAAAAGTGAATAACGGATTTGAGAAAAAGTATAAGTATTGGAAAATTTAAGGGAATAACAAGCAATATCTCGAAAATGGTTCACCCAACAAAAAAATGTATATGACATAAATTGTGTATTTTAACACCATTATACGCCCGAAACTAAAATACAGTCCAAACATTGGACTGCAAAGAGGGAACCGGCTCCAAAAAAAGCAAAAACTGTTTTTTCGGCTGCCGACTGTTTTTTGGGATAGTCATGGAGTTATTTTAATCGATTATCTTCAAAAAGGAAAAACCATTACAGGAGCATACTACGCATCATTACTTGACAAGCTGAAGGCAGAACTCTGGTCTTTGGATCATGTGCTCATTTGAACTGTCAATTTCAATTCATCACTGTTGACCTGTGATGTAAGTGTAGCAAATAAAGCAACCAATGCAAACTTAAAAGACTGCAGGAAATGTGGTGTTACACAAGTATCCACTGATATAAATCCAGGAACTTGCAAATCATTGATATTGTGGAGTATATAAATGCAGATCACTTGTGCCTTATATGTGAATGATTTTAAAAATGAGGCTTTCTGCTTTCGCAAATTGACCAATCGCTTCTAAATTGTGTACTTGTCAAGTGTCAGGTGCTGGGATTTGTTTCTTTTCATGGCAATTTGCCACATGAATACTGTCAGCCTTTCTTCCCTCCCCTCCTTTTTCCTCTCCCTTCACATCCCACTCTTTCAGGTGTGCCAGGGGGATTCAGAGAATCGAAGTAAATGCACTTTGTAGATCTTGACAACAAATAGGAAAGCATCCAGAAGCCTTTAAATAGCATCATATCCCCAAAACACTTTGACAAAACAGCCGGTCATGGGGAAACCCACGGTTACATGGCTGCATTGTGAGAAATTTACTTTCATAGCTTATTAGAGCAGTAGTGTAGTGTTGTTATTCAGATATTGGCCATCTTGAGTTCCACATGTCCCCATTTAAGAAAAAGAAAAGGCTATTACCTTGCTTGCTAAACAAGGGAAGTATCAAACCCTTCATGCCAAAACCTACCTTGAAATTCCTATGGGATAAGGAGAACATACCCTGTAGGGTCTCAGATTAAAGCTACAATGCAGTACAAATGAACTTCAGTGCAGAGTGAGGTGGAGCAATAGTGTTACTGAGGCTCTTAGAGGCATGTATTCCACTCAAGTTGTACAACTTTTGCTTCCATATAATTTGAATGGACACTCCTGTGGAACTTTCAGTTGACATTAGGAAGTAAGTTTTACTTTCTCTGCCACCTACCTGTGGCAGGTAAGAGGAAGTATTGTATTCCACTTGTTTTGAGGCTCTCTGAATGAATTTTAAAAAAAAAAAATCTGATGTGTTACACTCGCATGACTTTCTCTACACTTGTACAAACTATTTTTACAAATGCTTGTTCTCCGTCTACTTTATGTTAATAAGATACACATTGCATCTTGTTGGTAATTTAATTGTAGGCACAAGGGGAATATAGTAGGCTTTAAGCGAGTCATAGTCTTTTAAGATCCAGTTGCTATGTGGAGCATTCCATTCTCTTTGCATGACAGAACATAAAAAGAAGGATAAATTCCCATTCCCATAAAATTCAAGATGTACGTTTAATTTGTCATGAAAATATCTTAAATATATGATATTTTAATCAAAATTGTTAGAGCCAATTTTGAGAAAATCAAAAATTTTGAAAAATGTTCCATGTAAAGGATAGTCGGGGTGGGGGGATTTTCTTAAAAATCTTTGTATCTCACATCTTTGAAAGATATTTAACCTAAATACCAAGTTTGGTATTTCTTTGGACTTTTCTTTTTTGAGTTATGCTGTTCACAGACATACACACAGACCTTTTTTCTAAAAATGATTCTTTTGGATTCAGGATATCTCAAAACATGTATTTCTGGTAAATCTTGGTATAAAATTTTTGGGTGGAATGCAATACTTCCCCTACTTACTGTACGTAGTAAAAAGTAGTCTTAGAAAAAAAAGTTGTGTGCGCGCATGCCTGTGTGCATCTCCCCCTAAAGTGAAAATTGGTATTTAAGTTCAGTAGACAAAAACATATCACACAGAAAAATATAGATCTCTTTAAAACACACAATTTATTTAAAATATTTATGGTGCAAGCTCTTCCAAGATATTTGTTACTCTTCCAAGATATTTGTTGTTATTGGTTTGTATCAAGTGCTGTTGCTATTCGGTTGTTTCTTGTGATGTCATGGAAAGAATATGGAATTTTAAGGCCAGCATATAATGTCCTGCTTATAAACATTCTCTTTGCATGACAGAACATAAAAAGAAGGATAAATTCCCATTCCCATAAAATTCAAGATGTACGTTTAATTTGTCATGAAAATATCTTAAATATATGATATTTTAATCAAAATTGTTAGAGCCAATTTTGAGAAAATCAAAAATTTTGAAAAATGTTCCATGTAAAGGATAGTCGGGGTGGGGGGATTTTCTTAAAAATCTTCGTATCTCACATCTTTGAAAGATATTTAACCTAAATACCAAGTTTGGTATTTCTTTGGACTTTTCTTTTTTGAGTTATGCTGTTCACAGACATACACACAGACCTTTTTTATAAAAATGATTCTTTTGGATTCAGGATATCTCAAAACATGTATTTCTGGTAAATCTTGGTATAAAACTTTTGGGTGGAATGCAATACTTCCCCTACTTACTGTACGTAGTAAAAAGTAGTCTTAGAAAAAAAAGTTGTGTGCGCGCATGCCTGTGTGCATCTCCCCCTAAAGTGAAAATTGGTATTTAAGTTCAGTAGACAAAAACATATCACACAGAAAAATATAGATCTCTTTAAAACACACAATTTATTTAAAATATTTATGGTGCAAGCTCTTCCAAGATATTTGTTACTCTTCCAAGATATTTGTTGTTATTGGTTTGTATCAAGTGCTGTTGCTATTCGGTTGTTTCTTGTGATGTCATGGAAAGAATATGGAATTTTAAGGCCAGCATATAATGTCCTGCTTATAAACATCTGATTGTTGATTAATTTTCTTTTATGCCCTCTGTACCTGCAACAAAATGTATAATGAATGTATTTCTGCAAAAGTTTATCTCTAACATGAAGTAGGTAAAGCTATATAAACATAAATGCTCAAAATGGCTTTAGGGAAATAGAAAGGAACATATAAAAGTGAAGAAAAGGAAGTAAAATTATAAAGGAAATGCTAAGCTGTTTAGGTAAAGCGAGAAAATACTTCAGAACAATTAATGAGGTGAACATATGTATTTTGAGGATTGTTTGAGGTTAAGTTGTAAACACTGAATGTCCAAAATAGCTCAGTAACTGTAGTAATGGAGCATCCTGATTAATGGTAGCAGTAATAGGTTTATTTTTATGATTTTCTCTACCCCTTACCTCTAGTGGGTAGAGGAAGTATTGTATTCCATGCAAAAATTTGATATCGTCAGTAGGGGTGAGATTGGTCCACTTTCTGTGTTTTTTATATTTCTATTCTGGAAGCTGATACTAGGATCCGAGAAAAGGCTTATAAAAGGTCAGGTATATGTTATCAACTATGCAGGAATGACCTCATATTAATAAACAAAGTATGTACCAACTGCATTTTGAAATAAAAATTTTGAAAAATGTGGAACAATCTCGCCCAGACTTGGGGTGACTTTGGTCCACATTGTAAATACACTGTTTGTAGGTATATATTCTGCTCTGGATCAATGTCACCCCTGCAGTATGCAAGGTAGGACATATAGAAATAAAGGTATGCCCCAAAATCTGGTTTTATTTTGCTGTCCCCAGTGGAGTTGTCTCAACAACAACAACAACAACAATAATAATAATAATAATAATAATAATAATAATAATAATAATAATAATAATAATAATAATAATAATAATAATAATGCATTTATTGTCAATAGACTGAAATACAGTTTCTGACATTGTCAAATGATTACATATTTATGTAATTACAGGTTTATAATACAATTTATTCAAACTTACATACTACAATTCGTCCATGGTATGGACAGCCTTATTTATTAGGTAACTCTTAAGCCTAGTCTTAAAACTATGTGCTGTATTAGGTTGCTTTACAAAATCTGACACCTTATATAGGAATTGTCCCATTACTTTAGGATCCTTGTAACTAACTAATTCTAAAATCCTGTCTGAAGAAATCACTATTATGTCGTGTATTGTAGTGATGAATATCATTGTTTCTCAAATTATCTTTTTGTAATGCATATATTATTACTTTATAAACATATAATGAAATTACTGTAAGAATTTGTTTATCTTTAAAAGATTTCCTGCACGAATCCCTATGATTTAATTGATATATTATTCTGATTGCCTTCTTCTGTAATTTCAGTAGTCTTTCAATGTTTGCTTTTGTACAACACCCCCAGATTTCTATCCCATACATTAAATGAGGAAACATGACCCCATAATATATCATTTTTAATTCTCTTTCTTCAAGAATATTTGAGAAATACCTAAGTAGATACAATAACTTGCTAATTTTACCACCAATATGCTGAATGTGTTCTGACCATGTTAATTTTGGGTCAATTATGATTCCCAGAAATTTATGTACATTTGTGCTAACTATATAATTTGGTAATTGTAGAGTATTATGCCTATTGTTAGAATTCCTTAGCTTAAATTGAATTAGTTTGGTCTTAGAGAAACTCCTGTAGCTGTTTCAGTGTAGCCAACATATGTTCTGTAACACATGAGAACCCATACAATCCAAATTTCCCCACTGATATTGAGGCAGGAAAAATATAATTAAAATTTCCCAAAATGGAACAATCTCGCCCTGCAGGACCAATCTCACCCCAGTTGACGGTACTGAGAAAAAGGGAAACGGATATGTGAGAGAGAACATCATAACTTAAACATACTTGCCAACTTTTACAGTTTGCCCACAAAATGAAACTTGAGTGGAGAGCTTTTTACAACTTTACGGCAAAGGAGGCATTTTTATGGTTTTGTGAGCAGATTCAAAGTGTTGCAGATTTTCACCATGAACACGACAAAGCATTAAATTCTATTTTATTATATTGTAACTTAAGATTACAGACTGAATGTTCTGCACTAATTGATATACAGTGCTATGATGGGCAAGAACTTATCTGTGTATCTATCTTTTATCATGATCATGGTCCCCCTTCTCTGGCCTGCAACAAAATGCATATCATGCTGATTTAAAGTTTGATTGAACCCCTAGTGACCAGCAGTAAAATGGACTCAAAAATTCAATAATGAATGTCATGAACTGTAAAGGCAACTCCCTGATGTAAATTGTTTTTCTTATTTGCATTCTTTGCCTGTGGGATATAAGTTTCCCAATTTTTTGTGACAGTTTTTGTTTATAGTTCATGTTGAAGCATAAAATATGGACTATATATTTTTTACTACAAATTTATACATATTTAGGCTATTTATAGCCTAGGAAGTGGTATTTGCTTTAACACATGTTTATTATGGTACCAGAAAGAATTTCAGTATGTGTACTATCACATCTTCAAGGATTCTTATAAAATGGAATTCCCATTTATTTTACTTGTAATTTTTCTACATTTACTGTACTAAACATTTTACACGTTTTAAATGTGATGTCGTCGCAAAATTATTACGCTTTGTTAGACAAGGGAGAGTTTTATGGGTTTCAATTTCAGAAAGTTGCTGAAGTATTTAAAAAGAAGTCCAATACCAAATTTCATATTACTTGCATCAGATACTGAATGAGTTTTGACATTTGAAAAATGAGGTACTGCTTTTTTTTTGTCCCCTGTACACAAACGTTTAACCATAAAGTTTGTCATAAAAGTTTTCAGCTCAAACCTAACAAACATTGACTGTGATATAGCATCGACTTTGTTTCCATAACAAAGACCACAGAGATAAATTTGGAACTATTTCTATGCATGCAATTTGTGATATTGGAAATTACAGAAGAATGAACTTTTTTCATTGGACTATTACATGCACTTTCCCCCTCCCCCACTGCCAAAATAATCAATAACATTGCACAAACCATACTTTTAAAAATATACCAAAATGGCTTTCCAAATCTACCTCCATTCTATCCTTTTCTTCCCTGATTCTAACTCCTAAGCCATTAGAAACCATGCTTCAGTTGCATCCTCTTGTGTATTATCACAGCAACCTATAATTTCTTACTCTTCCCAATCTTTTGAAGATATGTGTGCTATTGGCAGTGTTAGAAACCAACATAATGCTCTGAATTATCCATCAACTGTCAATTCGATTTACATTTGGGGAAAATATGCTTCAGAGAAGCAAAAAAAATCAACATAATTATTGTACACTGTGGGCAATCACAGAAGAGAGTGCACCATTTTTACTCTTCCAGTTCCTGTCATTGCTTCGGAAACTTGGAATATACAAGCAAGGAAAAAAAGTGACAAATGACTAAGTTGTTGTGAGTTATTAATAGAAAATCAGTGTTTCTGGCTCCACAACCTCCTCTGTTCTATTTTTATCTTGGCTGTCTCTCCCAGATGGGTGCTTCATGCCTTTGAAGTTTCTTGGTTAATTTAATTTGATGTTCTCAAGTGTGCCCTTGCAACTCAAAAATAAGATTGTCTGCTCTTCTAAAATGTTAACTTGCAATATCTGCATGAGCATTTCAAAAACTGTCACCTTGCTTGCCAAGTAACCTCTTTAAATGCTGTAACTAAAGCTTTAAAATGCTAATTTACTGGCTGTCTGTTGGATTGTTTGTTTGGCTGCGGTGATATTTTAGCTTGTCTGCCTCCACAATTTATTTCATTACAGTGCAGGTTGCCAGCAAGGTGCTATTGACATCAGCAGCTTCTTTCTCTTGCGAATCACCTGGCCCATTAACAGCATTTGCTCAGCATTAATTGGAGGCATTTCTTAAGTTTAAAGTTATTTCCCATGTTCATAGAAACCAGCACCAGGTTTTCAAAGGAACACATTGTATACAGGTTTCAGTATTCTAGCTCGCTAGGGCTTATAAAATGTTTTCTCAAAATCTAACTTGAATTGGTAACTGACATTTTTACAGGTCATTTAAAGAAAATAAACTACATTTCAATGCAAGTATTTTTACTTTCTCTACCACGTACATAGTAGGTAGAGGAGGTATTGCATTTCACCCAAAAATTTGATACCGAGATTTCACCAGAAATACATGTTTTGAGGCATAAAAAAAAAGGCCTCCTGAATCCAAAAAGGTCAGTGTGTGGGTCTGTGAAGAGCATAACTCAAAAACAAAAGGTCGTATAAATACTAAACTTGGTATTTTGGTTCAGTACTTTCCAAAGATGCGACCCCAGACAACCCTTTACATGGAAGAATTTACGAAATTTTTGATTTTTTAAAAACTTGCTCTAACAATTTTGATTAAAATATTACATATTAAAGATATTTACGTGACAAATAAAAAGTATAGTTTGAATTTTCTGGGAATAGCCTTTGAAGTCTTCATTTGGAAGGAATTAAGTATATTGTATAACTGGTAAATGTTAAAGCTATAGACGAAAACGTACCACACAAAACAATGTAGATCCTTTTAAAACACACAATTTATTTAAAGTAAGTTTTTTTGTGGCATAAGCCACTTCTGAGATATCCATTATTAATGGTTCGATTGTTCATTGCTTGGTCATTCTTTAAAGTCTCCTTTCAACATTCAATTGTTTCTCACGATTGCATGGAAACAGTATGGAATTTTAAGGCCAGCATACAGCGTCCAGTTTTAAACATTTGACTGTTGCTGTTCTCTTTGTATCTATAATGAATTGTGTAATGTAGCTATTTCTGCAAAGGTTTATTTACATCAAAACGCAGTAGATATAAAAATAAGTTTTTGGTAGGAATAGTTTGTATACTCACTAATAAACGTTAGAGGGTAGTAAATTATGTAAATGTAATACATCAGATTTTTTAATTTGCTTTTAAATATTTTTTCAAATGCACTTTCCATATTTTTGTAATTTAAATCCAAAAATCCAGTTATCTTTTGATTGCTTTGAATTGTTTACCATATACTCTGAACAAAAAACATATAGTGCACACAAAATTTTAATGAGCTTTTATCAAACCATTGTTAAAATATTAATTTTTTTATTCATAATTAATTCTTTTTAGTGTGATAACATAAATGCTCCTTGGAACCAATAGTTTATTGTATTGTTCTCAAATTTTTAATTTGAGCTTAGTGTAAAAATATAAGGAAATTGTTGGCATTTCTTAATTTTAATTAGTTTAAGAGAAAAAGAAATCAATACACGTTATTGGATTTTTCAGCTTATTCGATATGAGTTATGGAAAATAATTAACATCAGCTGAACTATTTAATATTTTCAACTAAGCACAACAATATGTAAATCTGTAATTTCTGAAGCTTTCCTGAAGTTCTCAAGGTAATAAAATGATAATCTGTGGTGCAAGGAGCAGGACCAATTAAATAGCTATTTGGGCTTTAAAATTGTTGATATTAAAGAGGCCAATTGTGTAGCATGAAAGTACAGGTATAATAAAAAAAGAAAAATAAATTGAAAATGCTCACATTTTTTTGCCAAATTTTAGACACACGTTGCATTAGGATTAATAATAAACTTGTTTTAAAAAAGACTTGTAGAACCTTAATGTCTTATAGTAGAGAATTTTTGGAATAAAGTTATAAAATTTTGCTTTACCTTTTAATGTGCATGTAGGTATAATCTAATGCAGACCTGCATAAATTCAGAAACCATGAAAGTGTAGATTCATGTAATTTAGAGACATAAAAATTGAAATCCCTCCATGGCTGAGTCAACAGCATTCTAACCTCTCATCCCCAAGGACTTGTGTGGGTATAAGAATTTTTCTTTTAATTAATTAAAATCATTCCATCAATTTGAAGAGTTTGGAAATGTGAATGTTGAAGTGACTGAAAGTATTAAATCGTACACTCTCTTCATGAGTCAGTCAACAACAAGGAATTGTTTCTAAAGACAGGGCCAGTTTAAAGCATCTATACAAATGAAACATTTAAAATAAAAGGAGGGGCACAAAAGAGAAAAATCTTATGTGCTGCACTCGCATGATTTTCTCTACTCACTCTTGTACAAACTATTCTTACAAACACACATCCTTCTATCTATTTCATATTAATTGAGATAAACATTTACAGAAATTGTCTTACTCCATATTTCCTTGTAGGTACAACAGGATTAGGGGAATATGGTATGCTTTAAGAAAGTCAAATTTTTTAAGAGCAGGTTGCTATTCAGGGAGGGGGGGAAGAATGAATTTGAGAAAAGTATAAGTGTTTTAAAATGCAGACCAATAACATCTCAGAAATGGTTAATTGCACAAAAAAAATGTAACATAAATTGACTGCCTTAACGAGATCTACTTTTTGTGTAGCAAGGTTTTGCCTATCTCTTACAGTTTACAAGTTATGCAAAAGTCATTCAGAATGAAGAGTACCTCAGAAGCTATTCCCAGAAAATTCAAAGTGTACATTTCGTTTATCATAAAAATATCTTAAACATATGATATTTTGATCAAAATCATTGGAGCCATTTTTGAGAAAATCCTAATTTTTGAAAACAATTTTCCATGTAAAGAGTAGTTTGGGGTTGGGGAATTTTCTTTAAAATCTTTTTCGCATCTTTGGAAGATGCTGAATGTGAATTCCAAGTCTGGTTTTTAACTGACTTTTCGTTTTTGAGTTATGCTGTTCACACACACTGACCTTTCTCTAAAAAATGCTTTCTTTTTTGGGTTCAGGGTGGCCTCAAACATATATTTCTAGTGTAATCGCGACATCAGAGTTTTGGATGGAATACAATACTTTCTCTACTTACTATACGTAGTAGAGAAAGTAAAAAGGGAGAGGGAAAATTCAGTTTCTTTTACTCCTTCCAAAGCTCCTAAAGGAGACTGGCACAAATTTTTTATCATTAGCATCTTGGGTTAAGTGATAAAGTAAAAAAAAATCCAGTATGTAACAGGATGATAAAATCTTTCTTCCTACCTACTTCCTATCATGATAAATATTTCCTGTATTTGCTTTCAGTTAGGTAATGGTCTGGTAATACACATTTTGCTGTACATGGAATGCCTAGGTAACAGTCATCAGTTTAAATAAAATTGCAAGCAGAACCACAACAGGATTCTGCATGAATATAGGGTTTCTGTAAAGTTAGTTCTCAGTTTTAAAAAACATCAATTTGCTTGCAAAGAAATTGAATTTTATTACAACATGAAAAACTTAAATATATAACCATCACCATGCTGTTCAATAAAGATAGTTCTTCTATGCTATAAATAGTATAAGTGCATTCATAGGGATGTTCATTTTTATATCGATTGTTTCAATTCTTCATGTGTAGCAGATCTGCTAAGAAAAGCTAGAATTGTGCTCACCTTGTTTTCTTTTAAGTTTGATCTCCCAATCACTTTTTTTGACAGTAACTGAACCAGTTTTATCAAATTGTTCAGCTTATGAATTTATTTTGTGAAGCAGGATCCATTTCTCAATTCATTTAACATTCAATATCATATAAGTGCACATAAACACTGCACTGTGTTTAGAATAGTACTGAAAAAGGCCAGTATGAAGTTTAAAGCATTGCAAAATTATTAAAATTGTTTTTCTACAGATGCTCTGAATATTATAAGTCTAAACCGTGTCCTGACATTTATCATAGTAACAAAATGCATACAGATGCCCCAAACCCTCTAAACCATAATGATATCTTTATAGAACCAAACTGTTATTGTGCACTTACATTAAATATAGTAAGAACGTGAAGAGTAAATCACAGCTATCGACACAGATATGCTACAGAATACAGTGTTTGGACTAGAATGTCATGTAACAGAGAATACATTGAACACATGCAATGTAATGCAATGTTGTAGGCTTAGATATAAAACAATATATCATGTGCAGTAGTTTGAAAAATTTAATGCTAATCCCATCTATGTATTTCTGAAAAATTGGTTTGTATTCTGCATGTGGACAATTTTAGAAGTTAATATTCTTGCACCAATAATTAATTGCAAGCTTTTGAGTTAAATGAGGGGTTGGGGGGTGAAGGGAGATTTTCAACAATTTTTGGCTTAAAATTTAAATGAAGGAAAAGCCATTCATTCTCCTATTAGAAATTTAATATGTAACCACATTAAACTGAAAAACATAAACATCCAAAAACTTGATATTGAGATTCTACCAGAAATACATGTTTTGAGATCTGCACAAATAAATAAATACATTTTTTGCAAAATTTACTAAAACCAAATACAAAAAAGAAGACACACAGTTAACACAGCTATAAACAATGGCTTTACCAAACAAGCCATTGACAAAAAGATAGAACATTCAAGCAGCAGAAACACGTAAGAATACCACAAAGCTCATTAAAAAAAAGAGAGGGGGAGAGAGAGAGAGAGATTTTCTAGCTCCACAAAAAAATTCAGTGTAGAGAAATTGCTCTGCAACAAATCAAAGGACCAAACACCTCAGAACAAAAATCAGGAATCTATCAAATTAACTGCCCAGAATGTGACCAAATCTACATACGTAAGGCAAAAAGAAATTTAGAGACCAGATTAAAAGAGCATATGAGACACATCAAATACAAACAGACATATAAATGTGCGATTCCATATCATTTATGGACGGCAAATCACATCATCACACCAAACATAACACTCCTAAAACTGGCAAAATATGCAACAGGGTTGGATTCTTGGGAAAATATGTTGATCACCAAACATAAAACACTGTGTAATGAATTTTAAATTGCTGCCACCAAACCCACTATGGAAATACATCGCTCCACCACCAGATTCACAAACACACACCGGAGAACACCACTAGTAATCTGTCGGCCACTTCTGATGATGAGAGCAAGTAGCTCTGGAAACTGGTCAAGACAAAAAACATGTAAGTGATGTTAAGTGTTTCATCTCCAAACTCAATTTTTCTCTAATTTCAAATTCATGTCACTGTTACTAGCTTATCCATATATTATAGAAATCAAAGTTACTGTTTAAGTTCACCATCTTCCAAAGATGTAACAAGAACATCTTCAAGAAAGTCCCCCCCGTCCCAAACTATTCTTCCCATGGAAAAATTTTAGTAATTTTTTAGAGAGTGAAAAATTTTAATTTATATGGATAGTGTATATAAAAGTATTGTGGAACTTGTTAAAATACACTATTTTTGACAAATAACTCATTTTCTAGCATTGGCATTTAAGAGATTTTTTGCATTGTCCAATAATTTAAGCAATCCACTTTTAAAGTATCATGTCCATTCTTTTGTTTCTCATCAGCTCATGCTAAGAGTATGCAGTATCACCCCAGGCTTTCTATATGCTTGCATACTGACAAGAACATTTTGAAACCATTTCTGGTGAATATTTATCATAATTAACAGGAAACAAAAAATGTTAAGTAGCCAAACAAAACTTCTTCTAAAGTAGCCATTCATAAAGTTTAGAATGAGGTAAAGAAGATGCAATTTTAGCTCTTTTTTGGGGTGTAAGGCAATAAAATAAAACATAAAAGCTTCAAAATTGAAGTCCCATAAATATAATGAAAGTGGTTATTTCTGGCTTTTGTGACCTAGTTGGCGCAGAAAAAAAAAAGCAGAAGATAAATACTGGGCAATTTGCAGCAGAGCGTGTTTTCTTAAGTGTTTTGAATCTCTTATTCCAATTTGGCATGTTTACTGGTGTCTCTGCAGCATTTGGCAACCACTATTACATGCCAATCAAGACAGTGCTCTGACTTATTCTTGGCTTGTGACATCATTGAGTACAATAAACTCTATGCCCTTTTATCCCCTAACATTTCCTGCAAGGAGGAATGTGTTTTGAGAAAAAAAAAAGTGTGTATTTTTTAATTTTTTATTATAATTGCAAATTTATATTCTATTATCTATTAACTTTATTTAACTCAAGAATATTTGCAGAATATGCATTGTTTTACTATGCTTTTTGAAAATTGAAGAAATTAGAAAATGATTTTATGCTTATACTAGTAGAAGCTGCATCTTCATTTGAATTAGAGTAACTGTGAAAGTTATATCTTTTTGTCTCATCCTACAATGCGTGAGTTAATGTAATGTTTTCAAAACAGATAATAAAAGCAGTTTTTTGGAGATGTTAAAGCAGTTTTTGTATGGTAAGGCCAATAGCCTTCAGTGCGCAATGGCAACTGTAATACCCATTAGAAATTTTCTGGCCAATCAGATTTAATTATGCTTCATCTTGTATAATACAGTTGTCTCCATCTTACATGTCCGTAAGTGCTTTTTTGGGGGGGGGGACAGCAATGATGGAGACACATTTGACTTCCCTAAGATGGTTTAACCTCCCAGTAATTTAAATATGTAACTGCAAATGGAATGTTACAAATTAACACAGACATTATTGGATGTTGGTGGGAAGTCTGATAAGAAAGGAGGGGAGTATTAGCTATCTCTTTCTTCCTACATATCCTTTTGGCTTACCTAAAAGAAAACCACTTAAGTAAATATTAAAACATGATAGGTTTAATATTACACAAACTTGTGACTTCATTATGCTAATTATGCATTTGGAAGTCTGCAATAACCTGAAAATTACAAAAATTGCAGAAGTGCTTTGAATACAAAGTGGTGATGGTGATTATTATTAAAATTTGATATAAACTTCTTAAATATTCAAACCATCAAAATACCAGAAAATTATAAAGGTTTGCAACCCAACCACAAAACAAATCTATGCAATGAGTTAAAATTAAGTTTTAAACTCTCTACTGAAGAGATGCCCAGCATTTGATCCAGAAATTCAACATAAAGAATTTGCTAGCAGTAGATTTTTGAAGTCCCCTGAATCCAACAGAAGCATTTTGGAGTGTGTGTGTGTGTGTGTGTTTTTTTTTTTTTTTCCCAGTCTTTCTTTACTTTTTACTTGTTTCCTTTCTTGAGAAACATGAAGTCTGAAAGAATTCCAAAGCATACTTTGGTCAAGCACCTTTAAAGCATGTAAAGTGAAGGTTTTTAGGGTTACTTCTTCCCCCACCCCCAATAAAAAAGCATGTTTCCTGCCGATCTGCAAGCATTAATAAATCTCTGAGATTTTAAAAATTACATACAAAGAATATATAAAACACTTTGATAGAAGCATTTGAATCATTGTAATTCTAAAGAAACTTATCAGAGCAAAGAAAAGATACTTGCTGCTAATAGGTTTGTGTTGAACAGTAAGTGTAACTGTGGTTTTAAACTACTTTTCTTCTTTACATATCCTATCCTATGTATTCCTAATTATGGAGAGTATTGAATGATCTGACAAGTGCTTTGAATGGAATACATACACTTTACCATGTTTTTGTAGAATAGAGTTCTTTAAGCATGTCATGTGTAGGATTTTGGTTTTAATGGAACCATTATGTCATCACTTTTTTGGTTGAGGAAGGAAGGAAGAAAGAGAGAGAGAGAGAGGGAGGTAGAGAGGGGTACAGTAGGCGGAGTCTATTTGTGTTCTAACTTGGGCTAGTGACAGACAGCACAGGCTCTCAGCTGAGAGAGTTAGTCACTGTGTCTGAGTCTGACCGTGAGAATCTAATGTCGCTGTGGGAAACATAACTTGAATGGCATCGTACAGAAATACAAATGGAACTCTGTGTGGTTCCAGTTTTTCACCACATCGCTCATCACCAGCATCTATCCGTTCATCCGCAGGTGGAAGACCCAGAAGTCTGGGCTTCTATAGCCCATCTTCTTCGCCTTCTCCAAGCTCCAGTCCTATGAGCAGCAGTTACTTGGGGCTTCTAGGACTTGGAGGTTATGGAACCAGTGCTTCGTATCATGCAAGTCCTTCCTCCCTCTCGACCTATGGTGGCACGGCATCTGGTTATGGTGGGCTCACATTGCCTCTGCATTCAGGCTTGTACCACACGGCATCAGCTTCCAGCATTGGTCGTTCATCCTCGCCATCAAGAAGTCCTTACAGTAATAGAACTCTTCCTCTTAGAAGCAGCAGTTTCAACAGGGCTTTAACTGATTCGCGTGTTTCTCAGCTGTCAAGTGTAGTGCCTCGTTCCGGTTCCTTCACGTCGCTCTCTACCCTTTCTCGAAGAGGCTCTGAGGGTTATTCTGTAAGAAACAGTATCTCTGAATTTCTGGTTATATAATCTTACAGTGTCAGTTGAAAAGTGACAATATTGTGCGAGTAAAGTGTAAAGCATTTAATAAATACATAAGGCAAACTTATCGTGATTTTTGAGCAAGCAGAAGTGTTTTTACAGTTTTTGTGGGGGTAGGGGGATATTAGCAATGTGTGTTAGTTTAAATTCAGTTTCTGGTAACAATTTTGAATCGCTACTTATTTTGTTCAATTTTACAAGTATTCTTGATCAGCTTAATACGGCTAAACATTGTACATTTTAACCACCACAGGTTAATTTTTCAGTAACGATGAGTTAGTGCCTAAATTAAATTTTGGAATATAGAAAGGGAATAATTCCACAATGTGTAATTTTTACTATCTTAATAACTAAAAGCCTCAATTGTCTTTTTTAAAAAAAATTAATAAGAGGATATGTTTCATGAATTGCATTTAATTTCATCATATATTGGCCCTGGTTGACAGTATTAAGCCTCTACTAGAAGAAAAACCTTTACAGAACCATCAGATGGTATATCAAAATTCATACTGTCATCTCTCGTATTGTTCTATGATAATTCACAAAACATGCTCTTGTTAATTATTTTTTTAAAAAACTATTTTCAGTTATTAATTTAATACAGATTAAATGGAATTGCTTCACCATAAATAGTCCCATTTGCAATTCACTGTTACTTTCACATTAAACATTTTGCAAAAGTTGTCCATGGCATCTGCTTTGCATGAAACTGCCAAATAGGTAATGAAATTGACCAGTCATAAAAATTAAATTAAAGATGCATAAAATAAAAAATTATTATCCAAGTAATACATAGGTTATCAGCATTTGTTACATGTTTCTGTGTCTTTAACTTCTCAAAATACTACAGCTGCTAACACCACCACTGTGCTGCATGAACCTAAATTGAGTTTTCTTTCTCTCTGCCATCTGTATTCACCAAAGAATGAGCCAAAAAATATTTACACGTGAGAGTTGATTTACACAGAAGTTAACACATTCAGGGCCAACCATGAGTTAAAGTAGTAATTGCATCCTTAACAACTTATATGGTTTGCCCGTAAAATGCACAAGAGCCAAGGCCTTTTTACAACTTTATGGTAAAGGGGACATTTTTACGGCTTTGTGGGCAGATTCAAAGCGTTACAGATTTTCTCCATGGACATGACAGAGCACTAAATTCTATCGCATTGTATTACAGTTTCAAGATTACAGACTGAATGTACCGCACTAATTGGTATACAGTGCTATGATAGGCCAGAGCTTGTCTGTGTGCCTATCCTTCATCACAATCGTAGTCCCCCTTCACTGGGCTGCAGATTTAAAATTTGATGCACTACTAGAAACCTCTGGTAACTAGCAGTAAATGGATTAAAAGATTCAGTAACGGGCAGTATTAATTGTAAAGTCAACTCCTTTGTGTAAATATTTTATCTTATTCGCATACCATGCTGCAGGATATAAATGTCCCAGTTTTTGTGAGAGTTGCTGTTTATAGTTTGTGTTAGGAAGCATAAACTATCGAATAGAAGTCTGTGTATAGCCTAGGAAGTGGTTTTCTTTGCTTTAACACGTGTTTATTATGGTACCAGGAAGAATTTTAGTATGTGTGACAGAAAGAAGCAGCATTGCCAGTCTTCAGTGATTGTTTTAAGATTGAATTATTATTTATTTTACATGTAAATTTTGTATGTTTACTACACTAAATATTTTACACGTTCTAAATTTCATGTCATCGAAAAATTATTAGGCTTTGCTGTAGGAGGGAAAGGGTTTCTCTTTGAGGAAGTTGGCAAGTATGTTATTGTATTATAACCAAGATTCTATTGTTGAAATTAAATCCATTCATCACATGTAAGGTTATAGAGGCTGTATTCCACCTTCAAATTGCTCTTCATGAATGTATCCAAGCCACAAATTTATAAGCAACATAATGAAATGTTTTGCTTGTAGGGTTGTCCTTAATACTTGTTTTGTATTTTGTGTAAATGCATTTCTAACTCAGTATACCCCTTCTGATTCATGACCAGGCAGAGGGCTTTTAGTAAGTTAACAGAACAATCCTGTTACCATAGTATAGGTGATGTCAGGTACTGTGACGGACACACTCCTTCCTCACCAACAGTCGGTTTTGTTGCAACTGTTCCATTTATTCGCTGCATAATATATACCAGTGGGGAATTGTGACAAGACGCCTAAAGCAGAGAAGAGTTTATACATCCAAATTGGCATCATTTGTGGTAGAATGTAGCAGAGAACACTTCAGCACAAATGATGAAATCATCTGGTGTAATACAGAGCTCAAAAGACGTGTTTAAACACGTTAAACAACACTAATTCAGTGAAACACAAGGAACATGTGACATTAGAAAGGAACTATGAGGAAGGTGGACCTTCAACATCTTCAGCCCCAAACTACAGATCAGAATTTTTCGTGAATATGTGCCATACACTAGTAAGAGTGGATATTGCTTTAAAAAATGAACAATTATTGAAATACGTTGATATTGTAATGAAAAGAAGCTAGAAACAGTGATGTGTATTGAATTTATTTAAAGGTGAGTCGGAATTGTAACACTAACATCACTTAAGTTTACTCACTTAACATGTTTCGGGAAACCGTTGTTCCCATCCTCAGAAGGTTAATTCGACTGGCCCGTGTTGTTGGTGTTTCCGTTTTTTGGACTGGATCCTGTGGTGGCATCTTGTGGTGGAGAAATGTACTTCCAGAGAGGATTTGGTGGCGGCAAATCAAAACTCATTAGATGTGTGTTGTGTTTTAGAATGGTGATCTTCTCCCATGCATCTAATTCGGCTGCAAATTTGGCTGGTTTGACTAATGTCAAACCCAATATTACATTAGTCAAACCAGCCAAATTTGCAGCCGAATTAGATGCATGGGAGAAGATCACCATTCTAAAACACAACACACATCTAATGAATTTTGATTTGCCGCCACCAAATCCTCTCTGGAAGTACATTTCTCCACCACAAGATGCCACCACAGGATCCAGTCCAAAAAACGGAAACACCAACAACACGGACCAGTTGAATTAACCTTCTGAGGATGGGAACAACGGTTTCCTGAAACATGTTAAGTGAGTAAACTTAAGTGATGTTAGTGTTACAATTCCGACTCACCTTTAAATAAATTATTGAAATGCTTGTTTCTTAGCTTTCATAAACTAACGGCACACTGTGAGTAGTTAAACATACATAGCCTTTGTTTTAATACTACTCCTTAATCCTGGTTCACCTACTTTCGAAGCAGGGTGTAGTGCCTTCAACTGTTCATATTTGTTTACAGAGAACACTGCATGTCACAGTTGTTCCCACCTTCCCTCATCATTGACTGTTGATGCGTTCCTAATCTAATCGTTTACTTACTAAAACCCCTCTTCCTGTTTATGACACATTTCTTAGTATTTGAATCCCTCTTACTTGGCACAGCTTCATTTGCATTAGGTTCTTTTAAATTTGAAATGTTACTTGAGGACTACACATGGTTGAGGTTGTATCACTGTAACTTGCTATTACTCTTAAACAGCCTTTTTTATTTGTATATAGAAGAACCTGTTTACCAGAATTCCCTTTGAGAGAGTCTGTTTAACGAATAGGAATAATTTTTCCTCTTTTTCATAAACGTACTATGAAATGAGTTGCATGGAATGTTTTAAGTATTTAACATGTTTTGGATGATTTAAATATTTTCTGTTCAATTTCTTCAGTCGTGCTTTGAATATCTGCAGCAAGTTTTTCTGTGTGGAAAAATGTTCGTTGAGGAACCCAACAACCAGGGCATTTTATACTGTTTTACAATGCACTTCCCATTATTCTGCTTTATTGTAAAAATGTGATAAATCTAAAGAAATAAAACTCAGCAGTGTTTACCGTTTTAACTGGAAAAGCAAAATACAGTTTGTCCTGAAATTTGGTTCATGTTTATTACAATGCAAGAACAGTATTGTTCATTCAGTGGCACTAATACCATGTATTTGGTAGTGCAAGAGCCATGCCACATATTCTCATGCAATAATCAGTATTAATATAGGTTGAAAAATCTGTTGGATCAAAACCCACTTAGTATTACTGCATGCTGCTTCTGTAAATATATAACAAAACCATCTTTCCTGTCATTAGCAGCTGAATAAATTTTCCTGCTTGCACATGGAATTTGTGTTTGCAAATATGTAAAGCCAAGGATTGGATTCAGTCTGCAATACTTGTGGTCGTGTCACACCTTTGTGAAGAAGTCATGAATTTGGTTCACTGAGAACTAGGTATCTGTTATTGCAGAATGAAAGAGCCTTCCCTATGGACACTGCAGTTAATTTTCATGCAGTAGTGATGGTGAACATTTTGAGCAGATTGTAGAAGTCAGACATAAGTATAAGCACAATTATTTAATTTTGGTTTCCAGCTGGAAACAGTGAAGTTCTAGAATCAAATAATAAAATAACATTGTTTTAGTGACACTACTTCACTTCTTAAAATAAGAGTACATGTTTCAAGAACCCATTGTGCTCATCGTCAGCTGTTTGGAACACTGGCAAGATCCACTTCCTGAGTATCTAGCAATGTCATGAATTTGCTGTGTTTGCTTAACATGGGTATCTCAAAATTCACGAACTTTTTCACAGTTTTTTCTGTCATTAAACATCTTTCCTGAGGTGGAAAGTTCTGGTTCTGTTTTGTTGGAATTTTAACAATTTTGCCTCCTTTTTTTATCTTCCATGTCCAAAAATACATAGTTATGACATGTTTTTCCAACTGCTTAAACTTTGTTTCAAAAATGTTCCTTGGCTTTAATATCCAAATTCTTTTTGGTTTTTCCAATATAAACTCTGTTATGACCTAGACAGTCCATTTGGTAAATTCCAGATTTTTTGCCAAGTGTGATTTTATCTTTTGGAGAAACATTCAGTTGTTTTATGTTGCATTTGTTGTGTGGGGCCAAAGTTATGTTTTAGTCCTTAAAAATTATGTTAAATCTATTGTGTACCCATGGGTGATAAGCGAACATGCAGTATTTTCTTCTATCCTGAATGTTTTCTAATTTGGCGATATCTCACATAGCTTTGAATGTTCTAAGTTTGTTGTCTATCATCTATGTATTGAAGCCATTGTGTAGTGCTGTCTCCATGATTTGGTTTAGTTCTTTTCCGTAGTTTGCTCTGCTTAATGGTACTCTTAGAATTGTGTGTGTTAAGCTATTGAATACCGCATTCTAATGTTGTACTGGATTGAAGCTTATCTTTCTTAATGTAATCATCTGTGTGCATAGGTTTTCTGTATATGTCAAAATTGGAACTTCCATTACTTCTTGTGATCATCAAGTCCAAAAATAGGAGGCGTCCTTTAGTTCCTATTTCTGTGTTGAATTTTATTGTTTTCTCTTCAAGTTTAGGAGCTTGAGTGTATTTTCTGAGTATCTTTTTGGAGCAACCACAAATATGTCGTCTCCATAATGATTGCAAATTTTAAATATTAAAGGAAAAGACCTTCTGTGTAAGCGTTCTTCTAAGAAGTTCGCAGATAAATTTGCTAAGAATGGAGAGAGAGGATTACCCATCATCAATCTTGAAACCTGCTGGTATCCACTATTGTTGAAAACAAAATGCTTTTGTTTGCAACAGAGTTCTGTTAAAGTCACCAATTCCTGACTCTCATTTGAGTTTAGTCCTATAGCTGTCAGTTTCTAGTAGAACTAATAGTTTGCCACTTGGAGTGCTCAGGAAAAGTGGTGATGTCATAAAGCATAGAAAAGCATAGCATCATAAAAAGCATAGAAAATTGACAAATGCTGATAATTTAGGTATTACTTGGTAAAAATCCAATAACAGATAGAAGCAGGTGTGATGATATTGTAATTTTTTGTAAACTACATTCATATTCTGCACAGCACATGAGTCAAAACATTCTCATTTTCTTATACATAAAGAAGGATCATACAAGCAGCGTGTTTTCAGAGTATGTAGCATCTGAAACATTATCTTTAACGTGGCAGCATCATTGATATTTCTGTGTATGGATTAATATTAATAATAAGATTACATTTCAACTGTGTGGTGTTTTGAAAGCAAGATACTTGTGTGTTTGCAGAGTGGTGGTGAGTTATCTGGCCATTCCTCACGTCTCAGTTCAGTGTCTGGAGGTAGCGGCGATGCTTCAGTCAGTAACAGCAACAGCCGGTCTGGAACACCTGCACATTCAGCCAAAGATGGCGGTGAAAATGGTGAACTTGATTACAAGAAGGTAAATATAAAGACACAGCAGGTGATGCATATGATAGCTGATATATGGACAGTACTTTGCTAGTTAATCAGTGTTAGTCAAGATTTTTACAAATCACAATGTACAATATTCTAAATGCATCGGTTAATTACATGTTACACATTTTGCGTGGGGTGTTCAAATAGAAATGAAGGATATTACATGTTTCTGAGCAATAAATATGTACTATTTGCATAACAAGATGATGAAACCTGATAATGGGGAGGGGGATCTATTTTTTTAACTAGGTGAAAGACAATTTAATTTTTGAAATCATTTAAATTTTGGCATACACAGATTAAGCTCCTATATGCGGGGATAAAGAAGGTTCAATCCTCATTTTATTACAATGCAAAAAGCATGGAGGAAGGGGTTCATTCAAAATAAATGGTTTAAGATCGCAAAAATGGTAGTGATTCAAAAAGATATTCATAAGCAATTCAGATTATTAATTTAGGAGAGCTGAGTTACCAAGAAATGGTTCTGGTCGGTAAACCAAATTGAAGTATGTAGCACAAAGTAGTTTGATAATTTTAAGGGGGCAAATGGGTGAAATGTGATCAAAAATGGCAAAATTTCACATTTTGTTTTTTGTACCAAAAGATCCTAAAGGTTTGAAGTGCATAAATGTAAAGTTTTAAAGCACTAATGTATTATATTTAAAGGACTGCACTCCTTAAATGTCCCTGAGGAGGCATGGCAGTTGATGAAATCGCTGCATGGAGCAAAAAATCCGCCTTTTTTTTTTTTTTTTTTTTTTTTTTTTTTACTGATTTTTGTGGGATTTTTTCTGTGAAGGTTAGTTTATGATTTGTCACTGAGCCACCGTGATCGGTATAACATAGTAAGAGCAGTAGATGTCGTGTAACTTCAAATTATATGTTGTTTCATATACATGAGCCAGAAACAAGTGTAAATAATACCAGTGATGAAAGCTTAGATGAACAAGAATGTGATGAACAAAATAAAAATTTAAGGCAGAAACAGCTGGAGGATAATTGTGAACATAAACCTGTTGTAAATTATGAAATGTGTAAATATTTATTGATGGATACCAGTTTACTTTCATCATTGGTGAATGACCTGAAGTGTAATGACCATAATCAAAAGTGTTTGTATATAGGACTTGGCACTGAAAGGCGTGGCTTAGTCACAAATTAAAACTGATTTGCAGTACTTGTAATGAAAAAAGAGTACAAATTACGCATCTAAGCTGGACACTTCTATTGTCCATTCCAAACCAGAGTTCCCTCTGATGTAAACAGAAGCACGTGCTTCGGCTTGTCACGAACCCAAGAATATACTCTTACACCAACATAAGTAGTTCCTTAATACATGCATTGTATTATGAAATATTAGAGCAGGAAAGGTATAGAACTGCACATTTTATTGTGGTTATCATAAGAACTCCTCGTTAAAGGTAATGTTAAGAGATTACAAAATATGATTTTCACCTGCTATTGCGCTAACGCAGAGAGCATCTTGCTTGTTAATACCAACCAAATGCACGACTGCCACTATCTTCATAGATTTATTAAAGGCCTTTGATTGTATGAATATAAAACTATTACTAAATAAATTAGAAACATGTGGTATTCGAGGTTTGGCGCTGGATTGAATATCAACATATCAGAAAGTCGAACATAATGTATCGAAATAGATCATCTAAATACAAATGGTGTCATAAAGGAGATAGTCAGATTTCAGAATAGTAAAACAAGGGGTCCTGCAAGGTTCACAATTGGGGCCATTTTTATTTCTTATATATATATAAATGAAATTTTTGAGGTCATACAAGAAAATGGAGGTATCGTAATTGGATATGCAGACGACATGACTGTCATAATTAAAGGTCTAACAGCAAAAGAGGTTGAAATTAGGGCAAATTCAATTTTAAAAATTATAAAACAATATTATGCTAATTTAGATATGATAAATACATAAAAGACAGCATGTATTAACTTTGAATTAACAAGACTTAACCCGAGTAGTATTAAACTAAATAAGATGGGGAAAACATATCAGAAATAAATTGCACTAATTTTCTTGGAGTAATAATTGATAAACATTTAAACTGGCATCAATTAGAAAAAAGATAAATAAGGGTATTTATGTAATGAGACAATTAACTAAAGTAATGGACATTAAAACAATGAAACAGGTCTATTATGCTTTTATATATTCGCATGTAAGATACAGAATTACGTTATTGGGAAGTATTACAGAAAAGAAATGGATAAAGTCTTTAAACTGCAAAAAAAAAAGTTATTAAAATAATAAGCAAAATGGAAAACAAACTTGCAGGAGGTTGTTTAAGAATGAAAACTTGTTAACAGTACCATATATATATATATATATATATATATATATATATATATATATATGAATGCATAAAAACTGTGATAAATATAAATATGCAAAAAAATTCCAGTGTACATAACCATAATTTAAGAAACAATGACGATTATTACAGAATAACATTAAGGGGAACTTTAAATAATCGTGCCATAGAAGTTAGAGGAAGAGAATTATTCAATAAATTACCTAGAGAAGTAAAGAACATAAACCAGCCAAATATAATGATGAAAACAATAAAGAAATACTTAATAGGAAATGAATTTTATAGTATAGATGAATTTACACATGGTAAAGCAACGTAAAGTGAAAATGATATTTAAGGTAAACTTAACGTAAATGCAATGTAAAAGAAGTAATTTAAAATTATAAGCTTGAAGTATCATTATGGTTGTTTATAACCCATGTTGTTTGTGTATGTGTGTTTACTCAACATGGTGATGCCATCTTGTGATGTCATTCATTTGTTAGGTTTGCTAGCTCCATCTGGTGTTAGCAATTTGCGGCAGTATTAGTTTTTGTTTGAAAGAATTTTAGTTTTATTTTTTGTATTTAATTCTGTTTCACTGTCCTCCGGCTAGCTCTGATCTTTTGGGTCAAGCACTTCTCTTAATACAGGTTGTGTAAACGGAAGGAATCTTTTATCCAAAGAGAACACTGATGAAGAAATTTGTTTTAAACTTTTATTGTCGAACACGTTAACTATCACATTTATACATTGATCTTAACACTCGCCAAACTGAAACTTGTTATAATAACTTCTTACTGATCACTCTTAATTCGCGTACTTCAACTTTTTGTATAATTAACTTTACCATACTTGAGAATTTTCATAACTCTGTTACGCGTAACCTGCAAATTGATATCCGAAGTGTGCCGTACAAATACTTTCGACGAACTGATGGGAATGCGACGTGTAGTGTACAAAGAATTTTGATGAACCGACGGGGTCTACCTCTAACCTACTCTTTTTATACTCCTTCACCCAGATATGCCTAAAGATTATAACTGAGCTGCAATTGGCTAATAAAACGCGCCAACATTAGCGTCTATTTTTATATCCAATGAAAATTATGAATACATATGCTCTAGGGAAAGGTTCCAAAAGATTCTCAAGAAAAAACGCGCCAACATTACGTAACTTCCTCGTTTCCAATAATGATAAACAGCTCACCCCCTCGCTGCATTATTGCGCGCTATTATTGTCAGTTTCAGTAAGGCCGTATAAACTTACTTCTCAACAATAATTACAATCAATATACATCTCAAATCAATGTCACATAAAAATGCATATTCATATTACAATCATTATTTACATTTAAGTAATTTGTGATACAAATTACTGCATCAAGCTGTACTTGTTAAATTATTTTATATTTGTAACTGGACATGTCCTTTAAATGTATTTAAAAGGATGATAATAAAACCAGAAAGAATTTCCAGGAACTGGCCATCTTTTGGCTGGTTACTATGGTGCTGGTCTCTGGTGGTTAATAGGCACAATTTCAATAATTCATTGACTGGTTGCATTTCAAAATTTAAAAGTTTTATCATGATTCTTAAAGATGAACTTTATCTCAAGTGGCTAGTTCAAGATGATGTGTTTCAGCAATTTGATTTCCTCCCCAGTGTTATGAGGACCTATTCAAAAATGGATGAAACAGCAATTGGTTCTATTTGTTCATATTTGGTTTTCTCTTATGTTCTTTCAGCCTTGTATTCAAATTTCTCTTCATCTGTCCTATATAAAATTTATCACAATCTTTACATAGACTTTGGTATATATTGGATTTCATCTTATATGGGATTGCCAGGAGTTTGTATATTAAGACCATAGATTAGCATAGGATAGCAACCAAGAAGTGAATTTATAGCGTAAATAGCCTAATATTTTCAAATGTTGTTGTTATAGACTAAAGTATGTATAATTTTGAGTATATATAATTCACTCATATAAGGGATTGAATTTTCAAGAGACTTGTGTAAAACATTTTCCCAACTGTATTTGTTCTGTAGGACCAATTTGATGTAGTTATAAAACATTCTATAGACTGCAGTTCTGTAGTTAGTGAACATATAAACCGCTATTTTAAAGAGAGTACATGATACAATTCAAAATTTGAATTATATGTTGTTTACTTTTTACTTTCTCTACTACATATAGTAAGTAGGGGAAGTATTGTATTCCACCCAAAAATTCGATACCTAGATTTCACTGGAAATACATGTTTTGAGACCCCCTGAATAAAAACAAGCATCTTTGGAAACATGTCCATGTATATGTCTGTGAACAGCATAACTTAGAAATGAACAGTCGAATAAACACCAAACTTGGTATTTAGGTTCAGTATTCTTCCAGAGATGCGACACGAAGGTTTTCAAGAAAATTCCCCCACCCCAGATTACCCTTTACATGGAACATTTTTCGAAAATTTTAATTTTCTCAAAAATGACTCTAACGACTTTGATTAAAATATCATATGTTTAAGATATTTTCATGATAAATGAAATGTATATCTCGAATTTTCTGGAAATGTCTCCAAAAGTATTCTTCATTGTGAACGACTTTTGCATAACTGGTAAACCATAAGAGATAGACAAAATTTTACTACTCAAAAAATGTAGATCGCATTAAAATACACAATTTGTCATATACATTTTTTTTTTGTTGAGTGATCCATTTTCGAGATATTGCTTGTTATTCCCTTAAATTTTCCAATACTTATACTTCTTCTGAAATTCGTTATTCATTTTTTTTTGTCCTGGTAATGCAAAGAGAATGGAATACTCCACATAGCAACCAGCTCTTAAAATATTTGACTATCGCTTAAAACCTAGCAATTCCCCTTGCATCTACAAGAAAATTAGCAATAAGATTAACATCTCGATATCTCGATTAACATGAAGCATATGGAGAACAAGCGTTTGTAAAAATAGTTTGTACAAGAGTAGAGAAAGTCATGTGAGTGTAACACATCTGATTTTTTTATATAAGCAGTCCTTAGAAAATTGCCATTGTTACAAGTCTTATTGCCAGCTACTGGCATCATTGTCACTGATCACTGCATAAGCATACATTGTAATTTCATTTACCTTTGCAAACTGTATCTGTATTTGGTGTCCAACAAATTAACATTTTTAAGCATACTATTCACACAGTTTTTCTTATTCATACTAACTAGTTTAGATTAAAGATAGAACAAATCAGAGTTGAAAATGTAGTGCCGTGGTAGAGATTTAAAGCATGGACCATCATTTTCCAATGGGCTACCACAAATGCACATTAAACCTCTTTTTGTGTATATATTTTCTAATAGTTCTCTGGAATGATCTCAGTTTTTGGTAGCTGGAACCAGAGGAGGATCCAGGATTCCTTTAGGGAAGGGCTAACAGTTTGAAATATGCTTTACCATTGAGCAAAATGCACTCTGTAATAAAGCATTTTACCTTTCTGGGTTTTCAAATGTCATATAAGTGATCCACAGATCATCCTTTGGATGCAAACATTAATTTAAATTTTGTGAAAGCTTGTAAAACAATTTATTAAAGCTTTACTATTCTGTTGTTCAAATCCCGGTGATGGCATTGAATTTTTCAGTCCTCTGATTCTACCTCTACACATGTACCTTGTCTAACATTGGCTTGTGTGGAAGAACAATTAATTCCTTTACTATTCAGTTTTACTGTTAAGTTTTTGCTCCTGTTGTTTCAGAGCTTAATTCTTATTCAAAAATTATTTACTAGTAAATGTAAAACAAAATTGTATCTACCTATCTGTTTCTTTTTCTTCCCGAGATAGTGGAACATCTTTTGAGATATAGCCTACCACTATGACAAATTCTCTCACGGACTATGAACGAGTTTAAGTAAATAGGATAGAAATAAGAGTAAATATTAAAAAAGGAAGCACTATTAATTGTTCCATTGAATATGCAGGGTGGACCAATTAAGTTGAGACTGTACAGTATCTCCAAAACTAAGTGTCGTAGAAAGAAATGTCTTTAATAAAAGTTGCTTGATATTATGGGGGAAAGTAAATGCCATTAGTTGTGTTTTATTTGGAGGACGTTATGATGGTTATTTTAGGGTTAATTTAATTTGACCCTAATTGTAGGTTCTCATTTAAAAAAAAATAAATTGATCCTAAAATGATTATCATAACATCCTCCAAACAAAACACGACTAATGGCATTTACTTTCCCCTATAATATCAAGCAGCTTTATGAGACATTTCTTTCTACAATGTGAAGTAGTTTGTTGCTTCACATATGGAAAGTCAATTTGAAGTAGGAGTTGTATTGTAGTTCAACTGTTGAGGAGCCAAACTTGAAGTAGTCCAAAAATTTAAAAATATGAACTTTGTAATTTGACTTTCTTTAAATATTAGATTTATGTTTGCCTCGGCTGCGTCAGTATTATTGTTAGAGACATGTTTCTCTTTGCAGGGTTGTGGTGCGACTGAAGAATGTAGGCTTACACAGATTTTAATTTTACTTCACTCCATTTATTAATGCTTGACAGGATTTAAATAACACTTCACGGATATAGAGAGCTGTGAGATTTTTTTAATTAATTACTTGCACTTTTTAACATGTAAACTATTTTTTGTCTCTCACAAAATACGTATTATATTTCTCGAGGACATGTCTCGCGTCCAGCTATGAGCACTGTCTACAAGCAACGCATCCAGTTATGAGCATTGTCTACAAGCAACTGACTTCTAGATTTGTAAATTTTGCTGTATTTCAGTTTCTGATTGGCTATTCCTAATCCAATAGAATACTTTTATTTAACTAAAGCGTTTTTCTGGTTGTTGATTGGCTATTTTATAAACTGTCACAAAATTTACATTATTGTTGCTCCAATAATGAACCAGTAGCATTATTAAACATTCTTACTCATTATTGCCTCAAAGTTACCTCATTGTTACCTCATTTTTGGCAACTTTTAACCTATTATTCTCACAGCTTCTACATTATTAAATTATGTAATGCATTCACATAACATTATTGAACATGTATACAATAATATAAACATATACAATCACTGTAATATACACTTTTTATATATTATTACATATACATATTGCTTTAAGGTGGGCTGTTATTATATTTTTTTATTATATAATTTGACTAAAATCATTTAAGTGTTAAAAATACTTCCTCAAATGCTTAGTTTTGGAGTTATTGTACAGTCTCAACTTAAATGTTCCAGCCTGTATACCAGGATAATATACCATTTGATAACATTATTTGGTGGCCTAAACAGGCTCTAAAAATCAACAAATAAAGTTCTAAGAACAGCGTGTATGGCTGTTACTGGAGTTATGAAAACAACTACTACTGCAGCAATGGAGACACTCTTGAACTCGCTCCATTGCATTTAGTTGTAATGAAGGAGGCAGGAATGGCACTCTATATTGCAACATGCTAATCAAGTGAGAATTCCTGAAACAGACTCAGGTTTGCTAAGAATTAGGAAACACATAGAAGATACATCTTGAAAATGTCCTCAGACTATGTAATTCCAATTGAACATGTTATAAACAACTCCAGGGTCATCATTGATTCTGAATGTTGAACAAATAAAATTCTGGAAACTCGTCAGAAAACTTTGATGTGGTTTACGGATGGCTCAAAGGACGCTCAGGAACAGGATCTGGAGTATATGGCATAAGACCAAGGTGCAAAAAATGTTTTCCCTTGGGTGAATAAGCTACTGTTTTTAAAACAGAAATTTATACTATTATTCAATGCATACATCAAAACATAAGGAGAGCTTACACTGGTAAACAGATCCTTATCTAAAATAAAGAGAGTTGAAGGTTGTTACACTACATCACTAAAATGTTCTTACTGAACGCGTTTTGGGAGACTGTTTGCTCCCATTGTCAGCATGTTTTCAACTGAGTTTGCCGGTTATTGTCTGGGGAATGTGTGTGGCTAGTGGTGTTCTCTTGGGCTGATGAACCTCCAAAAGCTGCTGGGTGGCGGCAGTTCGAAATTCATTAGGTGATTCCTGTGTTTGATGAGCTTTATGTTCGGAGTGATATCATGGTTTGAAGACCAGAAATGACGTGCTACTGCTGATTTATCTGGCTACTTTTGGTAAATGCATCTCATATGCTCTTTGTCTTATTTCAAGATTTCTTTTGGTTTTTCCTATGTATACCAGATTACATTCATTACAATCAATTTGATATATACCAGCTGATTTATCGTTGGGGATAGGATCTTTTGTTCTGTTGCATAGTAGTTTCTGTATATTGTGGTTATTCTGTGGAGAAAGGGTGATGTTGTATTTCTTGAAAATCCTTTGAAATTTATGATGTGTCCAAGGGTGATAAGTGAATTTCCTATATGCTTGTGGTTTTTGTTGTCTGAATAAAGCAGTCATTTGTTGGATGTATTTCTGTCTTTCAAAGTTTCTATCTTCTTATCTATTGTTTTTTTTCTGGTATCCATTCATAGTGACTATGTGGATAATGTGTTGGTATTCTTTCTGGTATTCCTCTTTCTCCATTGGTATATGTACTAACCTATTTGTAATACTATTTAAAATTGCATGTTTGTGGCTTGTAGGATTGTAAGATCCTTATCTTCTCAGATAGCCAGGCTGCACTTAAGGCTCTAAAGTAGTCATAAGGTAATGTCAGGACTGGTTTAAAACTGCCTAAAGATGCTTACAAGCTTGGCAGAACAGAATGAAGTTTAAAACTCATCTGGTGCTGAGTCATAATGACAGAGGGAAATGAAAAAGCTGATGAATTTGCAAGACAAGAAGCAGCTTTTCAGTTTATTGGGCCAGAACCGGCTCTAGGAACATCTCGATGTTTAGCAAGAGAGGCTATTAAGAACTGGTCCAAAGTAGAACATCATAAAACCTGGTTTAAAACTCCAGGAAACAAGCTGGTAAACTATTTATTATGAAACCATGTAACAAAATAGCTGAAAGCTTACTTAAATGTAACAAACTTCAGCTTTATTGCATTTCTCACAGGGCATGCTCCTGTGAAAAAGCATTTAAACATGCTGGGAGCATGTAACTGAGATTGCAGTTTGTGCAAGAACGAAGCTGAAACAACCCAGTACATTATATGCTCTTGTGATGCTTTGGCTTACACGAGATATGTATATTGCTTTTGGGGAAATGTTTTTGGAGCAGAAGAATTTGAGACCATATCTATTACGAGACTGTATTCTTTGGTAAAGAGTGCAGGCAACTGACTTTAAAATGATACAGGTACACAATAAGCCCAAGGCTGAGATGCATCCGGAGCAGTGAGAAAAAGCTGTATCGCATAAGACAAGACTATTAACTGTAAAGTTATTTTCATTTTAATTTTTTTTAAAATAGAAACAAGAGCATTGGTTTTGATTTTACCAACACTATAACCTTAAGTATAATAAAAAACCATGCTTTTTTCTTTAATTAAGGGGGGCCTATAGACTCTCTCAGCCCCTTCCTGTGTCCACCTGTGGCTGCAGCCTAAACTCAACAAACCACAGAAAAGTTCTTATCTGTACACCTTTTCTTGGGATTATACATTATTTTCTATTAAACACAGATTGTAAATATCGTGAAGGAACTGTCAGCTCCAACCACATTGGTTTAATTATTTGCATTCTGTTTAGAGAGAAATGCATATTGAATCACACATTTTTGCACCTACAATGGTACATAAAATAAAGACAATAGGTTCATATATCTGTTAACTAATGTTGGAGGAGCAATTTATAAAAAAATATGTCTTGCTGTTAGTCTAAATATTAAAAATAATCTATATCAAAGTAACATTGCCAAATTGTGAACATATTTGCAGCTGTACGAGCAATCCTTAGCAGAGAACGATAGGCTGAGAGAGAAGCTTAAGAAGACTGAAGACGACCTACATGACGCAAAGACACAATTAGATAAAGTTTCTGTTGCTGTAAGTATCCTCTGTTATATTCAGCTTATAATGATATACTGTTTTAAATAATTTCTCTCTCTCCCTCCATAATTATTTTTACAGCAGTTTCATTAATTTAATTTGACAAAATGGTAATGAAGAAAACAAATATTTCCACAACACCCTTAAAGGTATTGGTGGGTCAGCTGAGAGAATGCGAGCAAATGCTCCTGAAATATATCTTGATCAATTACAAACTAAGTGAAAAGTGCCGTAATCAGTTATAATGTTAAGATAGAAATGTATGCTAACTTAAGATATGAAATACTACACTTTATTCTGGATTGAGAGCTTTTTGATTCCCTTTTGAAAAATCATTTCACATTGTTTGAATTTACAGCTGCAGATAAAACCTCAGTTGCGCTAGAGTGGTAGAATTTGATAATATTGTAAATTATTTGTGCCAGAATAAAAAAAAATTGTAATGATATTTTCTAAGTTTTACAGTTTGTCCATAAAATGTACAAGAGCAGAGGCGTTTTTATGACTACGCTAAAGGAGACATTTTAATGACTTTGTGTACAGATTGAAAGTGTTATTGATTTTCACCAGGACATGATGCATCAAATTCTATTGCAAATTAACATTACAGACTGAATGCACGCTAATTGGTATACAGTGCTATGATAGGCCAGGGCTTATCTGTGTGTGTAATCCTTTATCATGATAATGATTCCCCTTCACTGGGCTGTAACAAAATGCATAGCATGTGAATTTAGAATTTGATATCACCCCTATTATACATCAAATTTCATGATGTTTGAGGCATGTCCACTAATACAGCACTAGTGAATAGCAGCAGTGCAACATTGCCTCATACGGATGTTACACCTCGCTGCTGGTAAAACTGTAATTGCAATATCATGTGCATGCATGCATATTTCATATTTCAGAAAAGCAACAAGTAGCTAAGACGACATTTTCCTGAACAATTACAAAAAAAGAATCATATTTTTATACCCAATGTTTCACCATTAATTTATAGTTGTCTTTCGTGATGTTTAAACAAATACTTTTAGTTATAGTTATGCTTGTAATAGTAATAAGTCCATATTGTAGTTATTTTATGTATTGTTATGTCATAGACATAATTATCACTTAATAATGTACAGTTCTCCATGTCCTAAATGAATTTAGAAATAGTTATGCCACAAGGTTTTTCTAATACAGCTACAAACTCATCTTGATCCTTTCAAATCCCTCTGACACACCTCTACAAAACCATTCATGACATTTTTAATAAACATCATGTATAATTTTGTTTCGCAAAATAGTACCATTGCATTGCATTTTGTGTTGTGCTTTTTACAACATTCAACACCTCGTTACTTGAAGTGCAGAATAAAAAGGTCATATAAAGAATAAGTCAACTGAGAACTTTAAGCAAAGAATCCAACTGTTATCACATTCTTGAGGAAGTATCAACAATGGAATTCATTGCACCATTGACATGTTAGCTCAAGGTTAAAACATTGTTAAAACATTGACAAAGCAAAAATACTGCTGGTGTACTTTTTACAGTACACTTGCTGGAAGGTTAGGTGCCTCAGTTGTGAATTCAACTGTGGTGTACTCAGTTCTTACAGTGATAGGCTTTGCCCTAGTGTTTATAAAGTTAACTGTTTCATGAAAATGTTGCTTAATAGTAACCCCAGTAGTACCAGTGGATATAGCAATAAGGTTAGGGCTGTTGTCTTCAGTGTGTGTAATTTCTTTAAAAAGTATGCCAATGAAGAAAACTGCAAAAATCTTAACTTCACGAAATGCCAAAAACTTATGGGAGAGACGTGCTTATTAAGTACATCAACTGTTTGCGTGTGTAGGGAAGCAAAAAAGGATATGCCGTTAGCTGTGCCACTTAAACAACAAACGATACATAGAAAGGTATGGTTTTTATTTCTCTATTTGTGTATTATATTTCCGTTATTGTGTCTCTTCTTGTTTTCTTGTAGGTTTTAAGGGAACATTGCGATGACATTTATAATAAACGTGTAACGTTCTAGCGAAGTGAAGTGAAAAGTTTGGCAACTTCGCATATTGGTTGTCACGAAACGTCAGAGAGATTTGGACCACACAGTAGTGACCAACAGTAAATGGCCAAGAAGATTCAGTAATAGACAACATGAATTGTAAAGTCAAATTCCTCAGGTAGATTATCACATTCAGTGGCGGTGGCATATGTTTCCAATTTTTTGTGATTTTTTGTTGTTGTTGTTTATAGTTATGTTATCAAGCCTAGGAATCTTATATAGACTAGGAAGTGTGTTCTTTGCGTTAATACATGTTTATTTTGGTAGCATCAAGTGTGACAAAAAGAAGCAGTAGTGTACCAGGTCATGAAGGATTCTTGTGGAATTCCCATTTATTTTTCACATAATTTTTGTTATTTTTACTGCACTGAAAACATTTTAAGCATTCTAAATTTCATATCATCACAAATTTATTAGAAATTTTGCCGTTGCGGGTTTCAGTTAAGGAAGTTGGCAAGTACGGTGAAAATCTGAGGTATGTTTCTAGCCTACTAAAGCATTTAAATGGAACAAACACGTGTTAATGAAATCTTTCATGTATTGCTTCATCTGTTTGGACTAGAATTTTCAAAAACAACATGCCACAAACTCAGTAGGCATTGTTCTGTTTGAAAAAAAGTAACTTTATGCTAGATATGCATTTTCTAACAATTGCTGGAAACTTTATATGGGCTACATTTATGAACCCTTACATATCTTGACTCATTTTTGTTGTTAATCAACTTGCATGTCAAACTTAGTATACAAAAAGTCCCAGCTTGTAGCCTCTTCCAGTGGTGAAAATCAAAACTTTATTTTAAACCACCACAATACTGAAGATGAGAAGCAGAACTAATTTTAAAGTGAATGTTCATTTATTCAATCACATTCATTTTCAGAATGTAAAGAATTCCTCAGAGATGGAGAAACGTGAAAGGAGAGCAATGGAAAGGAAACTTTCGGAAATGGAAGAGGAATTAAAGGTCAGTATACCATTAAGGTTAATAGTCACATTTCACTGCTGAAACTAGAGGTAATGGCTACTTCTTCTTTAAAGTGCAAGCAATTTTTGTTTAGCACTTATTTTAATTATGCGATTAAAAGCTTTTAATGCGCATCATAAGGCTTTATATCATGTGGCTTACTGCATTATTCAAATGTAATTGTATTTCTGTGGCACATTCAAAACACAAGTTAGTCCAGCACGCAAATACTTTCGTTATAAAATATTTGGCAATAAAAGGCATAAAAGCACCAGCGAATATTGCAAAGTGAACAAGTAGTATTGAATATTTATTTTAACTGTATGATGTGAATGTTAGTTAAAATGTGAAATGTTGCATTTTTTTGAACAAACATCACTATATTTTGCTCACGATTTGTAAGATTAACATCCTCAGGTATATGGGTGTGTTAAAATAAAAATGTTTCTTGAATTACAGTAATACTTGTTATACATTTGTGAACTGCATTCTCAATTCTTTATATATCAAGTTTATTACAATAAATAAATAAATAAATATGCCTTCCCAAAAACTGTTTTTACTGTGGAAATAAATAAGGCAAATGTACATTTCATGGTCAATCCTTGACAATGAAGTATTACAGCTTTCTCACTGCTCTTACCTTTACAGCAAATGCTTGGAGTGAGAATGAAATTATCCATTGTCTTTTGTGCAGTGACATACAGAAATAAAATGAAGATAAAATTACAGGGAGTAAATTAATTGCTCCACATGCAGTTAACATACTTGCCAACTTTTATAGTTTACCTGTAAAATGTATGGGAACGGAGGGCTTTTTACAACTTAATGTTGTTGTTCACCAATGGCACTGGGAATTAATTGATCTGCATCATTTTCCCTCTGGCTTCCCAATATAAAGTCTGTAAGTTATCACTTTTAAGGCCTTTGCATTTGGCGAGATATTGTTTGTTCAGGATGATCTTCTTCACAGAGAGTGCACTTGGGTGTAGGTAGGCATCATATCTTGTAGAGATGTTCTGCGAGGCAATCGTGACCAGTTGCCATCCTAAATAAGGCCACTGCAGTCTTCCTTGGCATTTTTTGTATATCAACTCTATCTTTAATATTCTCATCTTTATCTTTTAATTTATCTTCTTATCAAGTCTCTGCTGTATTTTGAGATGTTGTTTAATGTTATTTAATTGTTTATTTATTTCTATTTGTCCTACAGGTTTTATTTGTTGTATTGCACCTTTCTTTGCTAATTCATCCGCATGTTCATTGCCCCAAATTACAACTTGATGTCAAAGGAGGCATTTTTACGGTTTTGTTAGCAGATTCACAATTTTATAGATTTTCACCACGGACGTTACAAAGCATTAAATTGTATTGCATTATACAGACTGAATGTACCACACTAATTGGTATACAGTGCTATGATAGGCCAGAGCTTATCTGTGTGTCTATCCTTCATCACAATGATGGCCCTCCTTCACTGGGCTGCAACAGAATGCATAATATGGGATTTAAAATGTTGTTTTCATCTAGTGACCTCTGGTAACAACATAAATAGGTGCAAACATTCAGCAATGGATGACATGAATTGTCAAGTCAACTCCCTCATTAAATTGTTTGTTATTTGAAGTCTGTCAGGAGGTATAACTTTTCCACTTTTTGTTTATAGTTCATGTTATGAAGCATAAAATATGGACCAGAAATCCCTGTGTAGACTAGGAAGTCATGTTCTTTGCTTTAATATATTGATTTTTGTGGAACCAGGAAGAGTTTCAGCATGTGTAACAGAAAGAAGCAGTACTTTCAGGTCTAGGATTCTTGTAAAAGGGAATTCCCGTTAATTGTATGAGGACGAATCAGAAAGTGTTTGCACCCCTTTTTTTTTTAGCCAAATTACAGGTGTAAATTCGAAGTCAACATATCCATTCCCAGCGGTGGAACTTTCTTGAACCGCTCTGGCCTTATCTGCCGCTAGCTTCGTGGCACGGCACTTCTGTCAGTTGTTGAAGATGGCAGTTTTGCTTTATATGTCCACAGTGCACGAGCAACGAAGTGTGATACATTTACTATGGAGCAAGGGACGAACACCCATCATGATCCACAAGGAAATGCAGCCCACATATGGGGAAAACCGTCTCGCTTTGAGAAGCGTGAGGTGGTGGTGTTGAGAGTGTTTGCAAAAGGCGTGAAGTCATGCATGACAATGAGCGTTTGGAGAGGCCGCGTTCGTCACTGACTGATGACATTTCCTGCGTGGATGCAATGGTGAAAGCGGATCAGCATATGCACCTCAAGGTCATTTCCCGGGAGCTTGGCATTTCGTATGAAGTCTTTACATGTTCACGGGTCCTTAGGGTAATGGAAGATGATTCTCGATGTGGACAACGTGATTATCCTCCATGACAATGTGAAGCCATTGTGGCAATCGGAACCGCCGACAAGCTCCGGGCATTTCACTGGGAGAATACGGACCACCTGCCATACAGTGCAGAACTCGCCCCCTAGTGATTACCACTTTTTTGGACTGCTGAAGAAGTTCCTGGCAGGACAACGATTCACATACAATGATGGTGGTTCCACAGTCAACCGGAAGAATGCGTCAAATTTAGTGTTGTGATGGGACAAATATGTGAACCGGTGTGGGGGCTATGTGGAAAAATAGTGTAAAGTACGTAGAATAGTACTTATATTTTAAATTACCTGTAGATACCTTATTTTGGATAATAAAAGATAGGGGCAAAGACTTTCTGATTCGCCCTTGTATATGTAAGTTCATATATTCATTGCTCTGAGCATTTTACACATTCTAGATTTCATGGCACTGCAAAAGTATTATGTTTTGCTGGATGAGGGCAAGTTTAATGTTTCAATTTCAGGAAGTTGGCAAATATAAGATAATGTTTAAGGGATGCCAAAGAAAGAATGGGTGGCTGTTTGGGAAAGTGGTTTTTGATGCCTTCTGTATACCAGAGAATACAAATTCTCCAAACTGTGTACAAAATAAGAAGTGATGTAGTCCCAACAAATGCAGCATTAAGAAACATTAAAATAACAAAGTTTTAAAAAATATTCCATGCTTTTTGCTCATTCTGTGTATCTTTCTATCCAGTTGATGTAAGTCAGTTAGTCATACTGCTTTCTTGCTTTCCATATATTAAAATGTGCATAAAAACATGCCTCCAGCATTCTTTAGTAATATTGGAATGGTGTGGGAATGACAATAAGGATGCTACACTGCCACATTGCTCCATGAACCATACTGACAAGCATTATATTCCAAATGTATAGAGCTTAAACATAGTATTGTAATGTGCTTTAGTTGCCTTTTGTTAGAATTGCTTTTATTTTGTTGAATACTTTTGGCAGTGGAATAAATGTTAAAGCAAACTGATCATGAAATGTAACCCTGCTCAGTAGAAACCTAATTAATTATAGAAAAACAGAAGTGTACTATAGTCAATTCATGTAAAGGAAGACACAATAGTCTAAAATTGAAGCACGTTTGCTGATTCCTTTTCATAACTCTATTAAATATTGAAGTTCCAACTGCTTCGCTGCCCCGCCATGAGGTTACAATTGGACAGAATAGATGCCTATGTGAAGTTTGTATGCTGCATGGCATCGACTAGAAGGGAGTGAAATGAGGGGTATGGTGATAAATGAGGTTCCTTTCACTATATACGAGCACTGGCTTGAAACGATTACATGGAAGTTGTTTTTTTTGTTAAGCACACTGTATGTAGAAGGAACTTTATAAATTAAGGAATACAGAAGGTTACACTTTTCTTTAAATTCTCAACCCCTCATACAGCATCAGTTTAATACATAAAATTAATACTGATGTAACCATTGGGAACAGTTTTATGCTAACTGTAGTATAAATACAATTACCAGCTCCAAATCTCTTGACGTTTGAGGCATGTCCACTAATATGGCACTAGCAAACAGCAATGGTGCCACTTTGCCATATAATGACAGTACAGCTTGTCACTTGTAAGACTCAAAATGCAATATCATGTATGGGCATGCACATTTCATGTTATAGAGAAATAAGTGGCTAGGATAGAAGTTGACATTCTTCTGAACAAGGGCCCTCCCCCCCCCCCCAAACAAAAATGCACCCAGGAGTTGAGGAGTTTTGCCTTATTTATAGTTATCTTGTGTAATGTTTAAACCAAGACTTTTAAGTTATAACAGTAATAAATACATTGCTGGCATAAATTAAGTTACTTTTTTGTAACGAAAATTGGCTGTTTTTACAGTTTGATGAACCAAAATGTGTGCGATTTGTTTCACAAAATAGTACCTGTTCTGAGACATATTACAAATTGCTAAAGGAAGTATTCAAAGCTCCCCAGTTTAAGAAACATTCCTTTGCGCAAAAGTAGTGCCTTGTTTGAAGCAGTCCTTTAACAGGTAAAAGAGGATATACAGAATGAGGTAGATAGAGATCTATGATCATAATTTCCTCAAGGTTGAAGCAATTAAGGTTTGGCAGACAATAACAGAAATCAGCCTGAGCAATGAATGGTTGTAGGCACCTCAGTTGTAACTTTGGTGTAATATTCCTATTTAGTATTTAAACATTAGGAGTTAATTAGTAATTGTTCAGTCGTTTGTAACACTACATCACTTACTTGTTTTTATCACGAATACATGTTTCAGGAGCTAATTGCTCCCATCCTCAGTTCCCTGTTGACTGCCCGCATCCTTCGTCTTGGTTGTAAGCTTGAATTCTGGTGGCGGCTGGAAGAACTTCTTCAAAAGTAAGTCTCCTGGCAGGGTTTCAAAATTATAAGTGCGGTTTCTGTTCTTCCAAATATAGATGTTTTCCTTCCCAAGTTGTAAGTTCTGCTTTTCCTGAGATGTTTTTAAGTATTTTTGGGTTTCTGTCTATGGTGTGTTTGTCTCTCCAAAAGTGCCAAGCTACTGCTGATTTATCTTCCTGTTTTTGTTTTATGTAAATGAAGTGTTCTTTTGTTCTTGTTTTTAAATTTCTCTTGGTTTGCCCAATGTATATTTTTTCGCAGTCATTGCAGTTGATCTGGTATATTCCTGGTTTGTTCTCCTGTGGGATGTCATCTTTTAGTTTGGAGTTTAGTAGTTTTTATGGTGTAATTGTTTTTTGGTTTTATTTACCAGTTATTCTTGGCTACAACTTAAAATTGTAGTAAGTCTAGAGTGGTTAAGGAATATGCTTTCAGTGTTGCCAGATTTCATAACATTTTGTCTTATTTTGAAGCCATGATCGTCAAACAAGTAAGTAAAGCTAGTGTCCCAAGCGTCAAGTTCGCATAAATAAGGTAATGTAACCTTTCAGAAAAACATATCCAAGGTGTGTTTCAACAGTGAATTCACGACCAGTGGCTACACTTCTTTTTTGCAACTTCTTCTCCGACTTATATAATTCTCTTGTCATCGTTTAGAGAACAGGCAGTTGCTATTTCCACCCAGCTAGGTAATTCTACAACTGAGTTCGACAACTTGGTGGCCTGTGATGAAAGAATGTCTCTGTATACAGATATCTGCGAAGGAAAGTATTTTATATTCTCCTGTCAGTTTAGTAGTTAACTTCAGTTTTATAAATCCTGTTTATTCCTGAAGACTTAATTGTGATAACTGTTTACTCTGAATCACTAAGTTGATTAACATTTTATGAACCATCTTTGAGATATTGCACTTGCCTATACTGCTATCCACAACAGAAATTGGCGAAGTTGGAAAACCAAGGGGTGATGATTCTTAGAAAATGCAAAATCACATTGTGTGGTAGTGACAGTATAAAACTCCTTAAAATTACCCTGTAACGTTTACTTAAAATTCAAGCTGGGAAGAGCATTTGTCATATGGTAGTCCTAGAGGGTGTGGAGTCCCCAGATTACCACCATACTGTATATGCCCCAAATGTACAGTGGTTGATAGGAGCTCACTTTGTTATGTGCATGCAAATAAGAAGCTAATAATCTGAGAGAACAAACTACTGTTCTGCAAACAGGCAACTTCATTGTAGGAGCATTGCAAGCACTGTCATAGGACTTGCCAGTTTCTTGTTCTGATTATAAGCTTCAGTCTAGATCATAAACTTCATTTTTCCCATGATTACGAGGGTGGTCTGAAAAGTTTCCGACCTAATAAAGATAAAAGACATTTTTTCAGAATTTTTTTTTTTTTTTCAACATAGTCTCCTTGTAGCTCTACACACTTCTCCCAGCGATGCTCCCATCTCTGTAACCCATCCAAATAGTACTCAGCGTTTTTCTCTGCAAAATAATTGTTCACGAAGGTGATTGCCTCTTCATTTGATGAAAATCTCTGTCCTCCGAGCACAATTTTCAGATGAGGGAACAAAAAGAAGTCGCTTGGGGCTAGATCTGGTGAGTAAGGCTAATGGTCAAGCAGTTCAAACCGTAATTCATGGATTTTCGCCATTGCAGCCGCTGAGGTGTGAGACAGTGCGTTGTCTTGGTGAAAATGGATTTTCTTTTTCCTCAAATGTGGCCATTTTTCCAAAAGTTCTGCCTTCAGCTTGTCAAGTAATGATGCGTAGTGTAATGGTTTTTCCTTTTTGAAGATAATCGATTAAAATAACTCCATGACTATCCCAAAAATCAGTCGTCATCACTTTCCCAGCCGAAAAAAAAAACAGTTTTTGCTTTTTTTGGAGCCGGTTCTCCCTTTGCAGTCCACTGGTTTGGACTGTATTTTTGTTTTGGGCGTATAATGGTGTATCCAAGTTTCATCTACAGTAATTAATCGGCGCCAAAACTCGGATTTATTGCGCCTAAACTGCGCCAACAGAGCGTTGGAAATGTTCATTTGAACACGTTTTTGGCCAAACGTGAGCAAACGCGGCACCCAACGCACGGACAGCTTTCTCATGTCTAAATGTTGATTTAATATGTGACAAACACGATCTTTTGACATGTTCTCTGCTATCTCTCTCACTTTAATTCAGCGGTTGTCTAGCACCATTTGGTGAACTTTGGCGATGTTTTTGTTGGTAGTTGCAATTTTTGGACGTCCCGAACGTTCGTCTCCCAAGCTCTTACGGCCACGTTTAAATTCAGCTGCCCAAAATTTCACTGTGGTAAATGATGGTGCAGAGTCCCCATACACAGAATCCAACTCATCTTTGATTTGCGTTGGCATATTGCCTTTCAAAAACAAATATTTAATGACAGCTTGATACTCGATTTTGTCCATTTTCATAAAAACACTCACGTCACCTCTCTCAAACGACTGTTGCATAACAACTGACCATCCAAAATGGCTGAAACTTTGGTGAGTAACTGTCAACAGATGAACAACGAAATTCACTAGCTTTTATTTAAGAGTGCTGCCATCTTCATGTTGAGGTCAGAAACTTTTCAGACCCCTCTTGTAATGCTGTACAGCATATTGGGTTTTGGGATAAAGCATAATGAAGAGACTGGACTTCATGAGTCATTTATCACTGTTTCCTCATAAAGTCAGCTTTTGTTGCTTTACTAAGCTCTAAGATTCATCTTGAATGACGCAACTGATGGCTGCCGTGCCTGACTTATAGCAGGTACTGTGTTGCCCATGGAAGGTAACACTAATTGGCTTGGTGTAAAGTGGAAATAGCATTGTATGAAGCTGTTTGTTGATTTTTTGTTATATATACTACAGAACAGTGTGGTTATTGATTTATGTTTGCCCAAACAGTCATCATATGTGGACTGTCAGATTGAATTTATACAGAAATTCTTTTGTATCACTGTTACTAACAAATCCACCATTTATAGCTTGTTAGAAAAGCTTTAAACAGACTGGGTCTGTGTTAGACGAAAGAAAATAGATATCCAGCACTTCCAACTAAAGAAAAAGTTAGACAAGATAGAGGCTGTCATTTTTTTTTACACCCCCTTCTTTTTTTTTTTTTTTGTGTTTAATGTCCGCTCTTACTACATACGACAGCACAGGCAGTGACACTAGTGATACATAAAATGAAATGATAATTTGGGAAGGAAACGTTCCAGGCTTAAGTTTAGGGTATCCCCCAACAGATTACGAAGTCTGAGGAAAATCTGGAAAAAAAACATCAGTCAGGGAGAATGGTCCTGGCAGATTTGAACTGCAGACTACCTTTTCACAAGTCCGTGCAGTAACAACTTTGGCTGTTGTGGGAAGTAGTCCAAGAAAAGTGCTGCCTCTCGTGTTTTTATGACAGAATAATTGACAAATTATAAGCCTATATCTGGCTTGAGAAATTTGTTAAAGTGCTCAACAGGTGCCAGGCTTTTACAGACGCAGAGGGGTATAATGAAAGGTAAGCGTAACATTCATATTTTTCATGTTGGAGGAACAGCAGGCTGGACTGCTGCTATTGCATAAACAGCTGTGAGAGTGGCGAGCTCCAATTGTGTCATTCAAGAGAAACCGTTTACTTTATATATGAAATGATAAGCAGTAATAAGCATGATGGAGCCGAGCAGCACACTGGCTTAAAACAGTTACATAGCAAAGAAGCTTATCTGTGTGCTACTTAATATTAGGGTACTTAGCTTTTTGGCATGAGCGCTTGGATCAGGAAGGATATGAAGCTCTTTAAGTATGGCTGCCCTTTAGACAGTAAGTCATCTAATTTGCCTGACATCTAGGATAATGCAGCATGCTTTAGTTGCTATCCATCTTATCACTATTAGCTTGAACCATGTTGCAAAAGATACTTGCTTTAGAAAGGAATACCATAACCTATAATAATAAATGAATAAGAAAGAGTAATAAAACTATTTTTCAAATTGTATTGTTATCAAAGTGTGCAAACATTTATACATGAGAGCTCTGAAATTCACATAAATATTCCCACAATTATTCTTTTCTTAGTAGGAAAGACAAACAATGTAAGAAAGTAAAGATAAACAGTAGAAGAAAACAAGTTGACAGCTCAGAGCATTGTATTAAATTACGTTTTTAAACTCTCAAGTAGCCTGTTTTGGAGCATATAAAAATATATTCCTTCTGGTATTCCTGCTGCATTAAACAATGCTTAAAAAAGTCTGAATAGCAGGCATATGTGTTCATAAGAATATTAATGTACACAAGGTATTTTTCCACCAATATTTCAGTGGCAGTGAAGCTGCCTTTCATATTTGTCTGAACTCAAACTTGTAATATTATATTTTATACTGTAAAAGCTGAGAACGAATCTGATAGGAGACAATGGAGCACCAGCAGGAATACAGCCTTGTTGGCTGTGTGCGCCAATGAGAGGGGAAATAGCCAATATGACATAAATATTAACACTTTTGCTGCGTATGCTTTATCCTTCATAGCATCTGTTTTCCAATAAAGATTGAGTAAATAAATAATAGTAATTATTAATTAATTTTGAAGATTGAGAAGCTAGTAACAGTGATGTGTCATAATTTAAAATAAAGAGAGTTGAAAGTTGTTACACTACATCACTAAAGCATGTTTTCAACTCAACTTTTTGAAAACATGCTGACAATGGAATCAAACCGTCTCCCGAAACGCGTTCAAGTAAGAACATTTTAGTGATGTAGTGTAACAACCTTCAACTCTCTTTATTTTAAAATAGTAATTATAATGCAAAAATGGAGATACATGCATGAAATGAATGTAAATGAAGCATTTACCAAATTTGAAATGCCTTACATTGCATTTAATAACCTTTTTAAAGGTTTTAATGCCTTAGGCACAAATATTCTGAATCTGAAAGAATCACACAGTTTATTTTCATTAAAAAATAGAACACCTGTATACTCCCCAATGCACATCAGATAGCTATTTTAAGCACCATGTTGAGCTGCTTTATAATATTTTTATTGCCATTTTGTTTCATTATTATACTTAACTGGTAGTAGTGTTGGATATAGCTTATCCAGTGAAAGTTCCAAATTCAAGAATTTAACAGCAAAAAGAAATCAAATATGATGGTTATACAGTTTTCATGTAAACACCATGAAACCCACCTACCATGGAGTACAAAGAAATGGTAACCATAAGCACTCTGTAGAAAAGCCTTGGAAATAACATTGCCAATTAAATCGACATAAGCTCAGTTCTTTATAGTGCTACCGCTGATTCAAATTAGTTCTTGAATAGAATCTCTGAAATTTTGCTAATGTAGTTGTGTATTAGCATGCACAGGAGCACACAAAGCTTATAACAAAGTGAAAAACAAGTTAAACTGTTGAGAATGCATGGCAACTGCCATTCTTGTTACAAACATTTTAAGGTGTTTTATTTAAATTAAAATCCACCTTTATGCAGAAAAAGTTCTTTTGTTTTCCTACCCACTACTTTCCTATGAATTTATTTATTGCTTTTCAGGCTTGCAACAGTAAAAACACACGGAATGAATTTGATCAGAAAACAATTGAAAGTATGGCAGTCATTCAAGTATGCCCTGTCAGTGTGGTCTAGTTTGTTTTTCAGAGAAAGACAGAGCATTGCTTGTTAATCTATTAAGGCTTCAAAGAAAAGATTTGATACTTCCGCATGTATGTTAGCATTATTCAAACACAAGCAAACAAAATGCTTAAAATATTTTCACGTTTATGTATTAGTAGTTAATATGGTGACTGCATAATGTAGAAATGGCATTATGCAACAATGTGGCATGTAAATTAGCACTAAGCATGGGTGTGATGTAATGAGAATGATTTGTATTAGGAAAACAAAGAGTTTGGCTAAGTTAGAATTTGTTAATGTAGAATTTTGTAGCAATAAGTTTTATCATAAAATATTTTATAATGTTTTCTTCTTGAACTGTAACTTAACTTTTCCATGAAAGTAATAATATATTATAATTTTTCCAACAGTTTTCACAGGCTTTATTTAAGTAATTTATTTTTAATCTATTGTTTCTGTTTTTAAGCTGTCACTAACATAAGCAAGGGTTTGTGTTGTAGGGGAGATGATGTTTTAAATGTTTACTTTTTACAGCAATTACAAAAACTCAAAGCTGAAAATGAAAGGTTGAAAGCGGAAAACCGGGCATTGACCCGTGTGGTGTCGAAACTGACCAATTCCGCCCATGCCACAAAATAGGTAAAGATAACCTTCCTCTGAACTGTCCGCATTATCCGCATGTGCTGTGTCGCCCGCTCGCTCAGCAACGTGTGATTAACAAGCAGTACATGATTATGTTTTTTACTTATCAGTCACCTGGACAGCTTGTACTTATTTTGTTTTAAACAGATTTTAAAGGAGTTGATGACCGATATTTTCATTAAGAATTGCAAGCATTCACTGCATTAGACAAGTTGTTTAGAGACTTTTAAGTGAAATCCAAAACAAGAGAAAAATCTCCTTCAGTTTAAAGCGCATATAAGTTACCTCAGCAGTATTCTGGCATGAAGTATCAGAAATTCTCAACTTTTTCTGGTTGGCACATAAAAATTTGTATTTTCTGCGGTATATACAATGATGTGATTCACTACAGTTTCCAAAAATTACTTACCTTAGCATGCAAAGGTATGTGCTTTAAACATTCCTTCATCCTGCCAGTTTTTAACCCTTTGCTGTACATTTTGGCATCCTAAATGATTTGTAATGAGGCACCCTCTTGCTTAATAATAGAATTTCTAGTTAGCATTCTGGTGCTTGGAATAATATTTTGCTGATAAATGTAGGTTTTGTATTTTTGCGGGGAGATGGGAGGAAGGGGGGCTCTACTTTCTGAAAAATATTTGAGCAATATGTGCAAAATTGTGGAGTAGAACTTAAAGGAATTATTACCTGCCAAGCAGCTAAGATAGAATCAGATTGCGCTGTATGTATTGTAACATTATAGCTTAGATACATGCTTTCTGTATTTATAATGGAGATTTACTATATGTTACTTTTTCAGGATATTTCTGTCAGATGCACATGGGTGACAGTTTTAAGTACTGACTGCAGGTTCTATATGAGCCATATGATGGTATTTAAGCATGAAATTAAGGCAGGGATCACTGAAAAAATGAACATTTTACAAGAATGCTGATTAACTTTTAAACGTAATTTTAAAACTTGCTTTCAGAAAATAACTCAGTTTTTTACCCCTTATTGTTTAATCCCTTCAAGAATACACAATGAGGCGAGGTGTTAAAAGTTGTCCTCTTGGAATAGGAATAAAAATAAAATGAAATATTTAGTTACTTTGGGGCATGAACCTCTGACCATATCACAATGCCTTAAACTGCTCCAGCATCCAAACACATGATAGTTGCAGCATTGTCTGACCTCATTAAATGCACAATATTGTGTTTTTTTTTTTGTTTTTTTTTTACCCTAATAAAAGGGTAAAATACATATATCTACATTCAGTCGAAACCTGTCAGCATCCAACCAGGCTGTCACACCTCTTGCTTTAGTTGTGCCCTCCCCATTAGAGTAAAGACATAAACAAACCTTAATTACAATTCTATATTTATCTATACACTTGCTGGAAATCGGCAAACTTACCAACTGGTTACTATCTACTCCTATTTAACTATATTCACTGCAAACCAGGAAAATGTACTGGTAGCCAGCACAAACCCTCTATTAAGCCATTAATCATTTCAATAAGTTTATTTATATTTTATTTAAAAATGTCCTTAATTAAAAATTATAAAGTTAAAAATTATCTATTTATAACATTTCATTGTTTTCATAATAATTAACTGATTTATAGCAGTTTAATATTTTGTTTAATTTATTTATCTTTATTTATGCATTTATGTGTTTGTTTATTTGCCTTATAACATTTTATTTAATCCCCATATTAATTTTTGTATTAATGTCTTCCTTTTTATTTATTTTATTTATATATAAATTTTATCACTATATACTAAACCGTTACGTCTTTTAACCAAACACTAAATCTTCTTTCTTCATTCACTACATATCCACTCACTTTACCCCACATCATTTCACTTCACTCACATCCTCCATTTTATTCTAACACCAATGCCAAACTCCCCCTCCTATTAACATAACAAATTCATGCCTCCATGCATCTAACATCACCGTAACTCCACTCACTATCCGTATTTACTATTGAATGCAGAACATGCATTTTACTGGGATTCAATCCTACGATCCATGGATTTGATAGGTTAGCTACTCCTATTGTGTCTTAGACTGCATGGCCATAATTCCCAATCTCGAAGCCAAGTAGCTTCCAGTTATTTAGCAATTTGCAGTCTTTAAAAGTGCTGCACAGGCATCATATCTTGTCCATATTGGTGAAGGGGTTAAGGGATAAAAACCTATGCTTTTTTATTTGTTCTATATGTCTTTCATAGTAATTTATTGAACATTTGATCTGCATTATAAATTTTGAGAAAAAGCTTTGAAATAAAAATTTTATAATCTTTTTACCCAGGAGTGAAAATCAGAATTTTAAAAAGCCATAAGTTTTTAGGTGCTATAAATAAGGAAACTTAATCCACCCCTCCCCCTCCCTTTCAGAATCTTGTGTCTAAAGGTTCAAAACTGTACAGTGGTGGATTAAAGACTATGAAGCTAGTGCCAAAATTTACAGAAATTCTGAATTAAAAGTTTTCTTTGATCTCTCACCTTAAGTATGCTTAAATCCATCAGCCTCAGTCAGATTTGTTGCCATTCATTGTTTAAGCAATGAATGTTAGCTCATATTTGAATTAAAATAATTGATTTGTTCATATTTGCTGCAGTTCTGGCTCTAAAGCTTTTTTTTTTTAATTTAATTGAACGATAATTTTACTGCCTAAATTATTTTCTGGAACAATGATTTGGCACTCTGATGATCCAAAATCTTTCTACCCTATAGCATAGCAAACAGTAGGAAGAAAATGCTTCGCAAGCAGCCTGTTCTCTTTGGGAACTGAACCTGGCTGAATCCTTGTGATGCTGTTTAATGCCGCAAGATAATTAATCTGTAAAATGGGACTCATTTGTTTAAGATGCAAGTGCTGATCAAATATAAATGAGATTTTAATTTTAATGGCCAGGAAAGGTGAGATAGGTTTTGGCATTGAGCAATGTTGAGAATCCTTGCCATCATGGCACTTAGTAGCACAATGAGTGAGTGAGAGGTTCAGAAGAGTTCTGAACTAGACGTATATGTGATAATAGCAGAGTATTTTTGGAGTAAAGAGAGACTGTTGAATTGAAAGTAGTCAAAGATGAGTGTCTCTAGAAAAGCATATGTAGACTGTTTGGAAACTTATTGAAAGAAAGAATGTTTGCAGCCAGTCTTCTACTCTGTCTCACCAATGAATTCTCCAACAAAGACTCTTTAGGCCCAAGAGGTAGTTGCAAGGGCTATAGTGAGGGCATTGTAATGTTATCCAGTGAATTTCCTCCAGCTTTTGACATGTTCATGTGGTTCCTTGTTTTCATAGAGAAGAAACATGTCTCAGATTGGTTGCTGGCCTCACCTGTTTTGTTGCTCATTCATGAAGAAAATGCACAAGATGCCCTTGGAATCCCAGAAAAGCAGTGTAACTATATATTTTCATAATGTTTGACATCAGTGGAGTTTGCTTTCCACAGCCTCTCATCTCACTAAAAATCTTTTGAGTTGCTTATATACCCAGTTTTTTAAGTTTTTCTTCACCAAATTGGGCTTTGAACGTTCTCAATGGTTTTATGCCTTCTTTGATGGGATAATGTGTTGTGCAGATGATTGCATACCTCTTGCTCATTACTGCATTCCAGGAAAGAGAGACCAGTTTCTGTAAGTGAATAGAGGAATAGATCCCAGGTTCACCTATCACTCCCCATTAGCAGCCACAAACTGCTTTGCTCACGTTTGTGTTGCAGGAGAAAAATTCTGGTTTATGTTTGATTCAAATTTAAAATAACTGAATGTTTTCCATAGACGATTTAAGGCTGGTTCACAATAACCTGAGAACAAAAATGAGATTGGGAAGCAAACCGACATACAACATGTAATTCACAATATCCTGGGAACAAGAATGGTAATGTACTTGATGTTCATCAATAACAAAGTGGAAAGTTGATTTTGTCCATTGGAATGTCATTCGTTTATAACTGACCAATGATATTTTTACTTTCATTACCACGTACATAGTAGGTAAAGAAGTTTTCACTCCAGAAAACACATGTTTTGAGGACTCCTGAATCTAAATAAATCATTTTTACTTTCTCTCCTACGTATAGTAAGTAGGGGAAGTATTGTATTCCACCCAAAAATTTGATATCGAGATTTCACCGGAAATATATGTTTTGAGACCCCCTGAATCAAAAAAAAAAAAAAAAAAAAAAAAAAGCATTTTTGGAAACGTGCGTGTGTGAGAACAGCTTAACTCAGAAACGAACAGTTGGATAAACACCAAACTTGGTATTTAGGTTCAGTATCTTCCAGAGATGCGACGCTTTTCAAGAAAATCCCCCCACCCCAGATTACCCTTTACATGGAACATTTTTCAAAAATATAATAAAAACATATCATATGTTTAAGATACTTTTATGACAAATGAAATGTATATCTCGAATTTTCTGGGAATGTCTCCAAAAGTATTCTTCATTGTGAACGACTTTTGCATAACTGGTAAACCATAAGAGACAGACAAAATTTTACTACAAAAAAAATTAGATCACGTTAAAATACACAATTTGTCATATATTTTTTTTGATGAGTGAACCATTTTTGAGATATTGCTTGTTATTCCCTTAAATTTTCCAATACTTTTTCTCAAATGGGAATTCATTATTCATTTTTTTTATGTCCTGGACATACAAAGAGAATGGAATGCGCCACATAGCAGCCAGCTCTTAAAATATTTGACTATCGCTTAAATACTACCATATTCCCCTTGCATCTACAAGAAAATTAGCAATAAGATTAACATCTCGATTAACATGAAGCATATGGAGAATAAGCGTTTGTAAAAATAGTTTGTACAAGAATAGAGAAAGTCATATGACTAACACATCAGATTTTTACAAAAGGTCTGTGCGTGTGCTTGTGCATGTGTGCGAGTGAGGGAGAGAGAGAGAGAACAGCGTAACTCAAAAACAAAAAGTCGGACAAATAACCAAACTTGGTATTTAGGTTCGAACCTTCCAAAGATGTGACATGAAGATTTTCAAGAAAATTTCCCCACCCTTCACTACTCTTTATATGGAACATTTTTTGAAATTTTTCATTTTCTAAAACATGACTAATAATTTTAATTCAAATACCATATATTAAAGATATTTACATGACAAAATGTATATCTTGAATTTTCTGGGAATAGCCTGTGAAGTCCTCTTCATTCAGAAGGAATTTTGTTTAACTGCTAAACGTTAAGCATTAGACAAAAATGTATTGCACAAAAAATATGGATCTCTTTAAAACACACAATTTATTTCAAATAACTTTTTTGTGAGATAGCCATTTCAATATATCAGTTCAAATTGTTCAATATTTAGCCTTTTCAAGTCCTGTTAATTTTCAATTGTTTTGCACAATGTCATTGAAAGAGTATGCAATTTTAAGGTCGCATAGCATCCAGTTATAAAACATTTTGAGTGTTACTATTCTCTTTGTATCCATAATAAAATGTGTAATGTGGCTATATCCTGGAAACAATTAAAATGAAGCGATGGGAAAATAAACTTTAGTAAGAATGTTTTGTATACCCACTAATAAGTGATAGAGGGTAGAAAAAGTCATGTGAATGTAACACAGATTTTTTTTCAGTTGCTTTCAATTCAGCCAACATAATACAAGTTACCCAATGTCAAAATTTGTTTGAGTAAACATTTTCTAAATGCAGATTGCATCACCATTTCAGATTCCTATTAACATACCAAGCGTTCATTCCATTATTAATAGTGTACATTAAGTTATTTGTTCTTCTTTTAATGTTATATTAATTTCCACTTGTTTTTGTGGTTTGCAATTTTTGCCATTCTTGTTTTTTGATGCAATAGCCAGTTTTGCATTATATATAAACAAACCACAAAACATTCAATTCACACACACCTTTACGAGGGCAGTCCCAGAAGTACCCGACCTGACATGAATATATATAGCAGTTGTTTCAAACAAATGACTATGGTAGAAAGTACCACCCTTATAAAGCTTAAGTTTGAAGTTTGACGATGCTATGTTGTTTAGTAATTGTTTGACAGCCATCAATAGTGAACGCTCTCAGCAAATTTGTAAACATGGATAAAACTGGTCATCGTATGATACAATACCTTCATTTGAAAGGTCTTAGTCCAACTAATATTAAAGCTGAGCTAGATTCTACTCTGGTGGAGTCTGCTCCTTCATTTACAACAGTAAAATATTGGGTGCAGAGTTTAAGCGAGGCTGTAGGAGCTTCCAAGACGAGCATAGCAGTGGTCGACCAAATGAGGTGACCATGCCAGAAATTGTGAAGCAAATCCACAATATGGTATTGGATGACTGTCAACTGTGCAAGCTAGCACACATTGTAGGCATTTCAAAAAGTGCTGTACATCGCATACTGACTGAAAATTTGGACATGAGAAAGCTGTGCATAAGATGGGTGCCATGTTTACTCACAATGGAACAAAAGCAGCGTCGTGAGGATGTTTCAGTCGAGTGTTTGGCGATGTTTCATTGCAATAAAACCGAGTTTTTGCATCGATTCATAATCATGGATGAAACATGGCTCCATAACTTCACACCTGAGACGAAGGAACAGTTCAAAACAGTGGATTGAAAGGGGAGAATCAGCTCCAAAGAAGGCGAAGACAGTTCCATCTGTAGGCAAGGTTATGGCATCCTTTTTTTGGGATGTGCATGGGATAATTTTCATTGATTATCTTCAAAAAGGAAAAGCAATCAACGATGAGTATTATGTGAACTTATTGCAGCGCTTGAATGATGAAATCAAGCAAAAACGGTCACATTTAGCGAAAAAGAAAGTTTTGTTTCATCAGCTCACACATCCATTATCGCCAAGGCCAAAATTAATGAGTTAAAGCTCGAATTACTTCCTCATGCACCCTATTCGCCACATTTAGCCCCGCTATGATTATTTTTTTTCTCTCCAAAATTCAAGTAATGGCTTGGTGATAAGAGATTTGCCAACAATGAAGAGGTGGAGATTGCAGTTGAATGGCTATGTTGCAGAACTCGACGGTTCTCACTATAAACAGGGTATCAGAGCAATTGAACATCACTGGAAAAAGTATATCGAGCTGAAAGAAGACTATGTAGAGAAATAAAGATGTTTTTTTCCCCAAATGTTTGTTTTCTTTGTTAGGCCAGGTACTTCTGGGACACCCTCATACACACTTACTTCCAGACTCTAGGCAGGATGGGGAATAATTCTGGCCATCCTCCAGCGAGGAATCAAACTCAGGACCTCGGGATTTGGAAGCTAGCTACATGTATTTTAACTTTTTTGTTCTCATTCTGGTTTCCATTCTCTGTTATTGTGAACCTGCTATTAAAGTTAATATGTAAGTGATCATTCCTACCCACCAGGATTACTAAAATCTCTCTTGCTCACTAGTGATCAAAAAAATTAGATACTTGTTGAACATAACATATTTATTATTTATCTCCTCCTGACTATCGTGTTGTTCACAACATTGGAATGAAGACTCAGATCAGTATTTTGAGGATGGTGGCATATTAGAGAAATCTTTGTGCAAATGGTTGAAGACTCATGTTCTCTTAGAGAATGAGATGACAAAACACACCTTCCATTGCAAAACTGAAGTTATATATATATAGGAAATAATGTTTTGTAGCTGAACTCAGCACTGTAAATTACAAAAAGTAAGAACTGATTTATATTTGATCACCTTTCTTGTCATTCCGAAGTGAAGATCTCGTGTTAAATCTAGTGGAATGTTTGGCATCCTTAGCTGTTTAGGCATCAGGTAAATACAACTCCTTTTAGAAGAATTTGCACTGTGCTAAATTTGCAATGTCAGCTTAGGTGATCAGTGGTTAAAAATAAAAAGTAATTTACAAAATTATTAGCAAATACGTTTTACAAGTCCTTTAGAAGTACAGCATCGTGTATAATCTCTTATTTAAACATGCTGCAATAGTTTTCACCAAAATCAACCTTAATATATTCTCTGTACAGCATGCAGTAACTTCCACTACACAACTGCATGGCTAACCATGATAGAAACCCTTGCAACCTTTTTCTATAATAAAATATAAATTTTCACTTTCCAAAGATATGCAGAAATAGGACAGACGTCTCATGTTGTTTTTATTCCGCTTGCAAAACACTAGCAGGCAGTCTACTACATTATTATTTTGGCAGCTCTTATCTATCACTTTAAGCAAATAATTTACTGGATGAGAATCTGCCATAATCTTTGATTAAACAGGAATGCACAAACTTAAGACAAAGTAAATTTGGTCTCTAAAAGACGTATGGAATAAGTTTGCATGAAACCTCTCTGCCGTAGTTATTGTTTGATTTAGATAATGATTTTGTGCATGCTAGATAGTGCATTGCTAAGGTTTTTGTGCTGTAAGTATTACAGGAATGTCAAATGAAAATCCTTGGAAATTCTGGCTGATGACTTCACCAAGGTTAGATTGCAAATTTGATACTGCCTGGTTCATTTTAAATGCTCTTGTGTTGTGATGAATTGTTTTCCAGTGTTTCATTTTAATGGCATGGAAATAAACAGTAAAGTATCAATGACACCTGTATTTGTGGGAACAAAAAAGGAATTATGTACATGCTGAGGCTTTCACGGCTGGCGTTTAATAGAATGCAGGGCTTGTAGCCCGTAGTCTGATGGGTTTTGAAGTTCCCGACGTTTTGCCAAGGACTGCACTTGGCATATTCATGGTGATCCGTTTACTGGTCAGAGCTTGAATGAATTTTAGTGAAACATGTGCTGGTTATATACTGGCAGTGTGCGGAACCTAACCTGGAGCTGTGTCCTGATTGGCCAGCGTCCTTCGATGGACGGTCTTGCTTTTATTCCTACAGTTCTGTGGATTCTTTTCCAATACTGGTATCCATGCTTTAAGTATAGGGCTTCTCTCTGGTTAAGATTTATGTTTATAAATTTCTATGGCCTCCCTATGTAATTGAGCATGGTAGCTGATGGCTGAAGACAGAATCTGAGTGTCCTTATAGGTGATATCATCAGAAAACTGACACACACTTACCACTATTTGCATAAAACATCTAACCATCACTCAAGACAGAAACAAGGGATAATTAAAACCCTTACTGATCAAGCAAAATGGATCTGCAGTGGCAACTATTTAGAGGAGGAACTCAAACACCTAAATTCAGCATTTTGAGCCAATGGCTTCACAGACAAAGAGATCCCCGGTACACCAAGAAAGAACCCGAAAACTGCCCCTCCAACAAGGCCTTCCTGTCATAGATTAAGGGAGTATCAGACCATATAGGCAGGTTCCTTCAACATTGACACTGCATACAAACTGACACTCAAGCTGAAATAATGCTGAAGATCAGTCAAAGACGAACAAGTCTCAACAGCTGTGTATAGAATCCCTTGCAGCTGTGGTCAGGTGTACACTAGTACCACTATGCACAGCATGGCAACAAGATTGAAGGAACACGGAAGACATAGTAGACTGGGACAAACGGAAGAAACATCCATCGTGGCAGAACACACTTTATTATTTGGACATTATATCAGCTATAAGGACACTCAGATTCTGTCTTCAGCCACCATGCTCGATTACATAGGCAGGCCATAGAAATTTGTGAACATAAAAGCAACCTCAACCAAAAAGAAGAAGCCCTACGCTTAAACAAAGCATGGATACTAGTTTTGGAAAAGAACCCACAGAACTGTAGAAATAAAAGCTACTTGCAAGATGGCCCATCGAGGGACACTGGCCAATCAGGACACACTTCCAGGTTAGGCTCTACCCACCGCCCATATATAACCAGTGCATGTTTCGCTGACATTCGTTTGAGCTCTGACCTGTAAACGGATCACCATGAATATGCCAAACACAGTCCTTGGCGAAACGTCGCGAACTTCAAACCCATTAGACCACAGCCTACAAACCCTGGAAATAATTGTATTCTAAAAAAGGAATTGATGCTAAGAAGATAACAAAAAACAAAAGCATGATACTCCTTTTAAAGTATTAGGCCATAAGCTTTTATACTGTATATTGAGTGGAAGGAGTATTGATGTCATCTACTTAGGTCAAGTGAAGTAAATATATGATAGAAGAACGGCTGATCAACATTTTTCATTCTTTTCATTTACGTTTTGTAATTTAGTTCAGTCAAAACTTAAAAGACACTTATTTAAGATATAAAGTTATTTAAAAGTCACTGATCTGCAGAATAGAAGCAACAGTTGTATAAGTAAATGTTTAACAAAACATTTATTTAATAATATTAAACATTTTGCATTAAATATAACTGCCTTGAGGATTAAATACCTCTAGGAAAAACTAACATCATTATTTTGTACGAGTTGGATAAAAATAAATTAGGAATATTTTTTTAAATACTTTGAGCTAATATTGGAAGGCATTCTTGCCTCGCCTCCTGATTTTGAAATAAATTTTTTCCAATGAATTGGCAGTTTGTTGCTTTTCTTGAAGAACTAAAAGGGAACTGTTTGCAACACCAGGTGCACACACTCCTCTGATATGTGTCATTGAATCACTCTCCCCCCAAAGATTTTAATAAGTGATCCAAGCAGCTTTCTAGTCATTCAGCTTTTGACATGTTAACACTCCAGTATGTGCTTCTGCGATTTCATAGAATTGTATCCCAGATTGTTTGCCATCATTCCCCTTTTGTGATAAGCAGCCTTTAACATCATTGTTACCAGTGGGCAGTAATAGGTAACATTCATTGTTCTTCGTTCATGAAGAAAATCTATCAGCAATATGCCCATGGAATTGCAAAAAGCAGTTACAAGCACTTCTCTCGTGATCTTTGTTATATGTATTTTATTTATTCATCTGCCAAAAAGCAGATGCACCTCGTTTTTATTCCCAAAACTGTGCCTGCGACCTTATTTAAATTTGAAGTGGTTTTGCACCTTCTTTAATGGACATATGCACCTCTTTCTCATTTTCTGTACACCTGATGCAAGACACAAGTTTCTGTATGTTACCAGAAAGGGAATAGACTCCAGATATCCTCACTACTCATTCAAGACCACAAATTGATTCACTACCATTTGTGCCATTAGTTGAAATCTGATTGGTGCAAAACTGAGCACTCATTCTGTTGCAGAGCAGCAGTCAACCTACCTCTTTTTCACAGATTTTTCACTCATTTGCCAGGGAAATGGCAAGGTACCCAAATGCCCCATTTTTACAATCTACAAATACATGAAAGAAATTAAGTGCCAGTAAACCTTTTCATTGTCCTCATTCATATCTCTTGCCATTTTAAAAGATAATGATGCCATAGTTTCACCCAGTGGTGTTATGTAGAAAATAAACTAAAAAATATTGTTCTGTTAAACGTGGATAAATATTAATCCTGAAGTCAACAGCACTAATCTGCTATATTAGAATGAAAATTTAATTAGTAATTACAGTTAATTCATTATAAACCTGATAAAAGAAATACAAATACCGATTGTGTGGAAGACTGACTTACAAGATCCTAACAGTATTAGGACATGCTTTGGCTGTCATAAATTAGAACCATCATACAACCGTGTTAAATTTAGCATTGGACAGAATATATTAACTTGACAAATGCACATAACCATAGTATGGGAGCTATAGCGCAGCATTCTGTATAACTTGACCTGAAATTTTCTGCACATAATTAGTCCTAATAGATCAGAGTGCCTGTCAGACTACAATGACTATTACTACTTACAATTAATAAAGCATCTGATTTAAATATTATGTAAAATTCTTTTGCTGGGCAGATTTTGTTGATATAGATTGTGTTCATTAATGAATTAAAAATTGAACAATTTTATCCTCTAATAGCTTTTGGCAAGTGCCCCTGTTTACAAGGTTATAAATATTACATTTTGTATGCTGTGAATAATACAATCTATGTAAAAAAAAAAAAAATGTATAAAGTTTTTAAGTTTGTATAGCTTTTGATATAGCTCAATTTTCTGCAGAGTTAAAAGAGAGTGCTAGTAGATGTGCTGAAGGCTTATGCAAGTGGCATTTATGCATTTTTGGTTTATGTGTAAGAAATTAAGCATGATTATTGTGCATGATTTCAGAAGTAAATGTTGATCTGCATATGTTCTTTAAGCGGTAAGCAGTTCCTCAGTGGATATATTCTTCATTTATTTGTTTGTTGTAAAAGTACATGTTTTGTCCTTAATTGTGGTAGTGTTGTGTGTATACAGTATCAGTAGAATATATAGCAGGTACCATGTTTTCACACCTGTGAGTTCCACAAACTCACTTTTGGTTTGTTTGTAATTAAGCTATACATAAACTAGTCAACTTCTATGGTTTGCCTGTAAAATCTACCGGAGCAGACACCTCTTTACGGCAAAGGAGACGTTCTTTGTGGATAGATTCAAAGTGTTACAGATTTTTACCACATACAAGACAAAGCATTAAATTCTGTTGTATTACATTGTATTACCTGGCAAGGCGTGCAAGCATATTGACCTTAGTGTTGTTGTAGTGCTGCAATTGGGGCTTTCCTGGTATCGCAAGCTAATGCGCCGGGTGGCTAACGTACAGTCAATGCTAGCATGCAAATGGACCACTGTGGTGATATAACGAGATGAATTAACTGCATCGGTATGTTAAACTGTACAAAATGGTATTTATTTATATACATTTATATACACTATGGAGCTATTAGTAATACAATATCATGTTAGTTTAATAATGACAGGCGTTATGCAAAAAATGTTCCGGAAAGGCAATATAAATTAGTAGTATTGTATTAACTTTGATAAATTAATGTACCTGGAGGAAATTAAAGTGCTATAGGTACAATCCCAGACAGTTCATCAGCTGTGTCTGTTGAGGCATCACTGAGAAAACTTCACTATTTGCATCACTATCATCACTGTCTATTCCTATGGAAATTATCATCTTCTCAACTTAACCCATTCTTCTCCCAGTAGTCATCGGCTATTCTCTTTGTCTTCTCAACTGCTTTTTTTCAGTCGTCTGCCGTTATGGAACTAATGACCTCTGCTGTCGTACTCTTTAGAACACTTATTGAAAGAGTTCCCATGTTGTTCTCTGCTATTTTTTGCTTTGCTATGTTCCATATTAGCTCTATTGGATTTAAATCCAGGTGATATGGAGGAAGCCTTACAAGGGTTATCCTGTGATCTAAAAGCACTTTGTCTATGGCGAAGGCTTCTTAATGCCTGTTTTGTTCTACGAGTTCAAGCAGATTAGCTTTCCTCATGTCTTCCTCAAATGCAATGTCGTTCATTCTTAACCAATGTTGAATCACTGCTATGGTGGAGTTCTTGATAGGTGCTTTGTTGTCTAGTTTGTTATGATGTGGTACGTTGCCCATAACACACCCTTGCGGCAGCCCTGGTATTAAATGATTGATTACCCATTTTTTAAAATTTTTATTATTCATCTCATGATTATAGTCACTCGAAGTTGATTTAGCGTCGTACATTAAGAAGGCGCCGGGAATAAAACTCATGCTCCCACCTCCATGCATGACAATAAGTTGCTGGCCAGGACTCTTGTTGGTATAAATGCCTGACATATTCACATCCTGCCAACATTTATGAATGGTGTAGTGGGTGTGAAACCAGGTTTCATCCATGTACACTACAGGCTTTCTTTCTACAATCCCTTTTCTTCGCATAAAGCGAAAAAATGTTGCTCTTTTTGCAATAATATCGTTTCTTTCTATTAGAAAATGCCTCCTGTCTTTAAATTTCTTAAACTGGAACCCTAACGACTTCACAATTTTTTCTGAGTGTCTCTCTGCTACCCTTAAAACCAATTTCACTCTGACAAAACCTGTGCATTTTTTGCAAAGTTGGAATTTCCTTATACACAGCATAATAGTTGTGAAACTGCCTCCTTATTATACACAGGTCCATATCATCCAATTCTATCTTGTTCACAGGCTTCGTATGTGTGGTGGTGTTTTTTTTTTTTTTTTTTTTTTTTTTTTTTTTTTTTTTTTTTTTTTGGAGTCTGATGCTTTCATCTTCTGCAATGCATTGTTTTCCCTGGCGCCTTATCTTGCAAATAGTCGCTTTGTTTTTTTTCACCTGTAAATAGTATAAAATATATAAATCACCACAGAATCCCCGAAAAGTAAAGTATTTTACTGAGCCAGTTTTGTAAAACAGTAGAAATAATAATAATTACCATTGCAGCAACCCGGTTTGTTGCCTAACATAACTGTATTTTGATCCCCTCTTCTTTTTCGTTGTCACAAAATTCAATCATGTTATATATTATCTCTCGTGCCTGCCGATGTATGACACGTTTACTCCCGGAAGACATGATATCTGAACAGAGTTACATGTACAACCCGCTGTCTACTAGTATGTGCAAGAGCAAGAGGCTCACATAAACAACTCTGCTGTTTCACATTCTTTCCGATACGCTTCTTTGCTTTGCCAGGTAGTAACTTACAACAGACTGAATGTACCATACAGTGCCATGATAGGCCAGAGCTCATCTGTATGTGTATCCTTTATCACAGTCATGGTCCCCCTTTGCTAGGCTATAACAAAATGTATAGCTTGTGAATTTAAAATTTGATTGCACCATTAGTAACAAGCAATAAATGGGCATGAACATTCAGTAATGGACAACACAAAGTATAGTGTCAACTCCCTCATGAAAAAACTGCTTATCTTATTTGCATTCTATGGCTGCAGGATATAAGTTTTCGCACTTCTGTGAGAGTTTTTGTTTATAGTTGATGTTGTGAAGTGTAAAATATAGACTAGAAATTTGTGTATAGTCTAGGAAGTGGTGTTCTTTGCTTTAATGTGTGTTTATTGTGGTACCAGGAAGAATTTCAACATGTGTGACAGAAAGAAGCAGTACTACCAGGTCTTCATGGATTCTTATGAAACAGAATTTACTTTTATTTTACATGTATTTTTGTTACGTTTACTACACTGAACATTTTACGCATTTTAAATTTCATGTCATTGCAAAATTATTACGCTTTGCTTTACGAGGGAAAGTTTTATGGGTTTCAATTTCAGGAAGCCGTCAAGTGTGTGTAAATTTAAAATTTTGTCAGTTCTAAAGATTCACACCTTCTCCCTTATTACTATTGAGGATTGAGAGTAAATTATTTTGATAAAGATGCTAAAAACTACATTTCTTTCATAATTATTTTTATAGGTTATGTATCTCTAGTGGGAAGAGAATGTGCTTTCCATCTTGATAAAACTGCCCTGGTGAAAATGAGTGTGTTTAAATTTCTACTTTATCAGTGTTAAAGAGAAAGTTATGGCTGCAACTAATAATGGCACAGTGGCAGTTGCAGAGAGAGTATGAGCATGTTTCATTTCAAAATGAAAATAAAACCAGTGTTAAAAACTATAGTTCAAAAAGTTTAACATCAAGAGTTGTTTCTAAGTTAAAGCCCCCGATATGACCCTTGAAGTTGAAGAGGGGACAATACAAATGAAGCAATAAAATTTAATGGCCCAACAGTCAAGTTGCGCACAAGTAGAGTGGGTTTAGACATTTGTTCTTGCAGGGCAGGGACCTGCATGGAAAGTGGCACCTTGGATGGGAAGATTGGAAAGAAGGGAAAATCAGGAAATGGCTGAGTATCGAATTTGAGTCCATTAATCGCATTCAATGATATAAATCAAGTCGTATTGTTTGCAGCTATCAGTTATGACACAAACTTATTTATGCTACTCAGAACTTTTCTTATTAAGTAATTTGTGAAGTTTTAATTTACTAGAAAACTTTTTATGAAAACTTCTATTACATATGAATTTTTATTGATTTAGCATTATAGTTTTCCAGATGTAAGCATTCTTTGCACCTCATTTCATGTTCATGTACCTCATCATTTCTTATAAACTTGTGCAAAATTGATCTGATAAATAATATTACCCTATACATGTACATGAATATGCAGTAAAAGACTTTTTATTCCTAAAAAACTCAGCAACTTTCTTTATTACTACTATATATGTTCCAGCAACAATGTTTTTTATTTCTTATTGGTAGTGTTTTCTTTTGTTCTACAGCATTTATTCTCATACTGATGAGGAAATGGGATAAACACATCAACATATCTAACTAGAAACACACACTTCCAGTGTTGGAAGTGTTGCATCAGATGTCAGTATAACAACACTGGACCTGAGGAACAGTTGGTCCTTCAAAAAAAATTGTTCTTTTTATATTACAAAACGGCCGATTTGAATGCATGCACAAATGTATTTTGGTACATTGAGGGCAGCGTGAACCAACCTGGAGTAAGCTCTACTTTCGTAGTAAACTACTATTCAAGTTAACACTCGGCGACTTCCATATGAGAGTAAACTACTTCCGAAGAATTTTACTCCTTTCAGATACTCCCAGATTAAATTACTGTAGAAGTAAATGTCAGAGAGCAACATTGTGTAGTATGTTACTACGGAGTTAAATAGAGCACAAATATAGGCTAGAATTTACTCTTGCGACCTGGATGTAGTAATTAACCTTTCGATTGAACTAGAATTCATATTGTATTTGGAGGAAGATATTTTTGACGTGTTCATGGATAACTTAGATTACATTGATGATCTCGATGGAAAAAAACAATGGGAATGCGATAGTGGTCTGCGAGAACCATGATACTTGTACAGAGAGAGAGAGAGAAAGTTCAATGAACATTTCAGTATTAGGAAAGAATTTTACACATGCCTTTTGAAGCTGCTTGGAGAACATTTTAACAAAACTCAGACACAAGCTCAGTTCTATAATCCAAACTGCAAATATTGTTATGCGTCCTATGAGTGTTTTGTACCGAAATATTTCAGATGCCTGAGGCAGCATTACAATGTATTTAACGTAATGTGACAGTCTTACACTGTATTAAATGGAGATGTTTAGAATTAATTTAACACAATGTAACTTAAAAGTTTCCCAATGTCAAGCTTTCCTTCCCATTATGTCAAGATTGATTTCACATGGTAATTGGGACCAATCGGCACTAGCTCGAAGTAATAAAAGAACAATCAATCAAGAGTCATTCCCATTACGTTAAGTGCATGCCAATTATACCTTTAGTTTACCAGCATTTCCTTGTTATGTTAAATAAAGTTCATAATCCTGGTATTACAGACAATCTTATAAGTAAAGGTTCACTACATGTCTGCTGTTCGTGTATTTCATTGCATTGTTAGAGTGCTTTTGAGGTTAAGAGCAAGGTACCTACACATATAAATATACACGAGTGTTCAGAAAATAAAAGGCATTCTTCTTCACTTTTACAGATTTCCCACACATTGTTTGTGGAATTGACTCCACGCGTGTTACTATTTTGTGCCTATCCGTGAATATGGTGAACTTTTCTGAAATCGGAAAGGGTATTTCTCCATCAACACACAAGTGATCTGTGATGCAAAATGAAGATTAGAAAACATTGTTTCCAGAATTTTAAGCTGCTCTTCAGTACGATTCCCGTCACTCAAATTATTAAACTCGTCAATCACAACTTTCCAGCATCTTTATAACATGTTTTTTACACTCATATTGTTTAAATGGGTTTTCTTTATCTCTACCAACATATATTTATGTCTTTCGCTGACATTTCTCCCCTTTTCCTATTGCATATAACCTTATTCATGATTGCATTAAGTAAATCGTGCAAACAAAACAGTACCTCAGGGAGTAATGAGCTCTTGCTTTCATAGTCGTAACTAAAAGAGTAAATTGTAATTGAGCTCTCCAATGTTACTTCCGGAGTAAATTGCTCCCGTAGTAACCTACTTCTGTAGTGGGGACTTCTTTAGTAAACATTATTTCCAAAGCAATTTACTCCAACATGGTGCACGCTGCCGTGGTTGTTGAAAACATTCAGAATTGAGTAAAGCATGAATTAAATAGTATAAGAGCTGCATACATAGTTCTACGATGTGCTGTATGGTACGAAGGCATGAACCTCACCCCTACCCCTTTTGGTGTGAATGACTGTACCTTCTGAAGCTGGTCAAGAAACCTGAAATTGACATGAATAGCTGAGGTCATTAAGGCACAGACTCATGAAGGGAAGATATGCAGTTGAAATACTGCTAGGACAGTTCTCCCTGACTTATGAGGTATCTTCAGAGTGCCATAATATTATGACCAATGGTCCGCCAACAAAAATTTATGATTTTTTCAAATTATAGAACTAAAATGTGTAATGGATAAGAGTTTTAACTAAAACATGTGTTCCGATTAAAACTTAGTGTTAAAAGAAAGGTATATTTAAAGTGTTTCTTAAGGCTATTGTTTGTTGTATTATACGACTCACTAATTCAATGAGTACAATATTGTTCCAAATAGTACTGTTTTAAAAACAAATTACGGCAAGCATTTGACAGTATACTTTCTCAATTAAACAAATGCCACATATACTGTATACAATAGTTATTTTTACTTTTTCTTAGAAGTGGAACACCCTCATTCGTTGGTACACATAACAAGAGAGAAAGTGAACTCAGCAGCCCTATTTTACCATTTCAGATAACACGGGACTATTTTTACAAAACCTCGTTAATTCAAACTTCGTTAAACCGAATTGGTTATTTTTTGGTCCCTTGGAATTCGGTTAAACGAGGGTTTGCTGTATATATGGTGATTGTTTTATGAATTGCTCTGTTTTCATTCATAAATGTAGGTTAGCCAACATATGTTTAACTGTTTACCTATCACATTCTTTGAATCCTTTCAGTAAATGAATGTAAAATCAACATAAATCCAAATCATAAAACATTCATAAAAATACAATAAATGAGAAATTGTATAAATGAATGATATGCTAACGAACCATTAACACAAATAATTATAGGTTTTTAATATATTACATACAAATATCATTTCAACATCTAGCCTATAAAATAGATTAGTTTCAAATGGTTTCACATTAATTTAATATCTGAAATCTCATCTACATTTCCTCTGTAATAGTTTGTTTAAATTCTACGTGAATGTAACTGGTTCATAATATACCATAAGCCATGTAACTCTGTAGTTTCAATTAAAGTATCACAGAAATAGTTATCATAAAATAAACTGAAGTAGACTGTTAGAGTGGAAATGTAGATAAAATTTGAGATCTCAGTTTAAGTAAAGCTACAAGAAAGAAATTGTATTTTAGAGGTTAGATCCATTATGTTCTCATGCTATTTTTAGGAATCACATCTTGGATTTGTTGCTCTGGAGACTTAACCATTCTGCTTCATACTGCACAAATGTAGTTTCTAACAAACAACTCTGTGCTGCCATTCTACATATTTCAGGTTCTCCCCCCCCCACCACCTTCAAAGTATTACACTTTATGTTGGTATATTTGCACATTGTAGATATGAAGTCGGGGCATGTTAAGTGTGACATTTTTTTGGCTTAGAAAATATTCAAGCCACTCACCTCAGTTTTGCGCTCCGCTGTACATATGTGCCAGAAAGGTATATTTTTCTTCTTCTCCTTTCAAGGATTAGGTGCTATAATCACCTGTTCTGGTCTATACCATCCATCCATCTCTTATGAGCTCTACCCAGATTTCCCTTTCCAATCGGCTGAGAAATCATTATTTTTTTTGTAATTTGTTTTCTATTATTGTGTCAACATGATTCGTCCATTTATTTTAATTTTTTTTTGTATCTTATCATTAACTGAAACAATTTTTAAACCTGATCTTATTGTTTTGTTCCATATTTTATCCATCTTAGTACATCCCCTTACATATCTAATGAACTTCATCTCTGCTGCCTGTATGCATGATATCGTCCTTCGTGGTCTAGGGGTACCATGCTAGCTTCTAGTTTCCTAGGGTGCTGGTTCAAACCTGGAGGAGGTTAATAGATTTTTTTCGGCCGTAAAAATCCTTAGCATGGCTTCCTTCAGAAGCGAAGTAAAGCCGGTGGTCCTGTGTCTTAGATTTCTGGCACGTAAAAGCACCTCAAGCATGACAAAGAGGCCTCTGAGCAAAATTTGTGGTCTTTCACGCCCAATATAGATTGGGACACTAAGAACCATAGCAGTTAAAGAGCATCCATAAATAAAAACTCAATTCAATAATTGTATGCATGATTTTTCTTTTAGTTACTGTCCATGATTCAGAACCATATACAAGAGTAGGCATAGCCATAAGTTTATAAAATTTCATTTATGTTTCCTTTCTTGTTTTCCTTCCCAAAGTTTTTCCAATTGTTCCACAGATAGCTTGAAATCTATTAACCTTATTCTCGATACCTTTCATATTTAAAACTAATATCACAACCTAGATGATTGAAGTGGGATACTTGTTGTAAACATTTTTCATTTATTATTGTTTTTGATTTGATTGGATTCTTACCCTTAAAAGACATCATCTTTGTCCTATTTGCAGATATACAGGGCGATTTATGAAGGACTGGCACATTTCATTCTTTAATTATTTTGTTCAAAATTCATTCAATGCTCCAATTTTAGCACCAAATTAAGCAGAATGTTCTCGAGTTTCGATTGCCTGTCACTAGATGCGCAGATTTTTATGTTTTATTCGTAATTGTTAGTTATTTTAGTTTTTGAGATTTTGTTCTAGTCAACGTGAAAATGGAGTACATATTAAATGAACGACTCTTCCTTGTAAAGCAATACTGGATTAAATTCAATTACAGCTACTCAATGGGCATACCAGAGAGAATTTGGTTTTCGGAATCCTCCTCAAAGAAACAATACTGGGACTGGTAAACAAATTGGAAACAACTGGATCTCTGGTGAGTGAAAAAGGCAAAACTCATCTGGGCTTCACACAGTTGTTGACGTAAGAGCACGACTGGATCAGTCACCCAAAAAATCAATATGTTTGTCGCAGGAGACAGGATACAGCTACTCAATGTGTCAGAGAGCTGTGAAAAGTGCAGGCCTAAAGCCGTATAGGATTACGGTTGTCCATCAGTTACAGAAACCAGATAAGGATAGACAACTGAATTATTGTCGTTGGTTTCAGGCGTTCATTGTGCAAAATCCTGCCATATTGTCCATCACATGGTTCACAGATGAAGCATGGTTCTATTTATCCGGCGAAGTTTGGTGCGCAATATCCGCACAGAGAATAGTGGGACCAACTTTTTTTAAAACAATGTGAACACTGCAGAGTACCGACAGATTTTCATAGAGTTTGTTGAGCAACTAGACAATGTAGAGCTGAGTCAAGAATATTTTCAGCAGGACAGCGCTATATGCCATACATGAAATGAATCCATTGCACTAATTGCAAGTTTCTTTGACGACCGGATAATTTGCAAGAACCTGTGGCCACCGAGATCTCCGGATTTGACATCGCCGGACTTCTAAGACAGGGTTTATGACACACGTCCCCAGACATTGGACAATCTGAAGCATAACATTACACAGGAGATTCAAGCTATTGACAACAGAGTCCTCCAACGAGTGGCCAGTAACATGGAATGGCATGTTGAGTTGGGCCTTATGCAGGATGGAGGACATTTTTAACAGAGTTAAATAATCTCCCAAAATTCCTCTGCATTTCAGGTATACTAAGTTGCTAGCATAGCTCATTTTGAAACAATTAAAGGAGTAAATGTGTCAGTTATTTATAAATCATCCTGTAGTTAAATTGTGTTGTATTGCGAGATGTATTTTTATTCTGCTACATGAAACTTTTATACCACAGCTTCAAATGACAGACAGTACCTATTGAAAATAAACTAAATCTTGACTAAGAACATTAAAGACAAAATTTTGCACCTAATGTGCCTGCCATAATAAGCTGCAAACGCCACAATCAACAAAGATGGAAATGTGCAGAAAAATGTAATGGAAGTACTGTACATTATCCTTATGTGTATGTAGATATTACCCGATTCTTATTCATATTATGATGATAAATAATAGGAGTGTTTTTCTTCAAAATCAGTGCTTAATCAACATTCAGTTCTTTCACCATGACATAAGATAAACAGACGTTACTGCTGGAATGTTTAAAAATGCTAAAAATATGCATCTGCATAATGAAAATTTCAACAGAAGCAATGGAAAGGAATTTGTAAATCTGTCAAGCATTTTATAATTAAGAAGTTGACACTCAATTTAGTGTGCTGGGCAGGAAATAAATTCCCTGACTGAAAGTTAGTGTTTGAAGTCAAGACATTTTCACTTTCTTTACCACGTATATAATAGGTAGAGAAGGTATTGCATTCCACCGGAAGTGTTTTTGAGACCACTTAAATAAAAAAAAAAAGGATTTTTAGAAAAAGATCCGTGCAGTATGTGAATAGCATAACTCAAAAACGAAAAGTTAGTTACATACCAAACCTTTTATTTAGGTTCAGTATCTTCCAAAGATGTGTCACAAAGATTTTCAAGAAAATCCTCCCACCCCAAAGTATTCTTTACATGGAACAATTTTTAATAATTTTTTATTTTCTAAAAAATAGCTCTAATGATTTTGATTAAAACACTATATGTTAAAGATATTTACATGTCAAAATGTGTATCTTAATTTTCTGGAAATAGCTACTTCATTCAGAAGGAATTTTGTATAATCTTGTATAATTGGTAAACATTAAGCAACAAACGAAAATGTGCTACACAAGAAATGTAGATCTCTTTAAAACAAACAAAAGTCCTATCAATTTTTAGTTCTGTCTCTCGATTGCATGGAAAGAGGATGGAATTTTAAGGCCAGCGTATTGTGTCCAGCTCTTAAACATTTTGCTATCACTATTCCCCTTGTATCTGTAATGAAATGTGTAATGCAGCTATTTTCAGAAAGATTTATCTCAATTAAAATGAAGTAAATAGGAAAATAAACTTTTGTAAGAATACTTTTTATACCCACTAATAAACAATAAAGGATAGAGAAAGTCATGTGAATGTAACACACCAGATTTTTAGAACAAATTTTCTTGTGTAGAATTATCACTCAAATGCAAATTCAGTGCATCCACTCTCGCCTCATGAGAGCCTCATGGTTGACCTTTGGAAGATAACGTTAAAAAAAACTGATGTGTTACATTCATGTGACTTTCTCTATCCTCCATTGCTTATAAGGGAGTATACAAATTATTCTTATGAAAATTTTCCTATCTACTTCATTTTAATCCTGATAAACCTTTCTGGGAATAGCCATTACACATATCATTATAGATACAAAGAGAATAGCGATAGTCAAATGTTTAAGAACTGGACGCTATATGATGGCCTTAAAATTCCTACTTTTCCCATTAACATCGCAAAAAACAATTGAAAATTGATAGGACTTTAAAACAATGGCTAATGAACAATTTGAACCATTAATAACGGATACCTCAGAAATAGCTGATTCCACAAAAGTTATTGTTTAAAATAAGTTGAGAGTTTTAAAGAGATTGTTTACCAGTTACACAAGATTATATAAAATTCCTTCTGAATGAAGATGACTTCACAGACTATTCCCAGAAAATTTAAGATATACATTTTATTTGTCATGTAAATATCTTTAATATGTGGTGTTTTAATAAAAATCATTAGAGCCATTTTTTAGAAAATTAAACATTTAGGAAAATTTTCCATGTGAAGGATAGCTTAAGGTGGGGGATTTTCTTGAAAATCTCCATGTTGCATCTTTGGAAGATATTGAACCTAAATACTTAACAAATGAGAACACAGTTACTGCAGAAACACACTTTATTTATCATAAGGCACTCAACGCAACACAAATGTTACACTTGAGTCACTTTGGCACACACTCAAATACAATACAACACAACACATCTGATCCGTTGAATCAAATCACAACTGAACTGCATGACTCATAACTCACTGCTGAGTTACAACTCACAATTAAATTGCACTGTCACTTCTAACAGAACTCAACACTGATCATCCTGCCAACAGCAGTCCCTTATATAGCCCTTGCATACAAAGCAGAATTTTTTATCACAAGATACTACTAGAACACACCGAAACAAAGGTCCCGCAACAAGTAAGTGGCACATAAAGAGGCTTTCCTTCCAGATTGCCTGTTCTATTGTTTCCACGCTTGCTATTGTTCTGATGGCCAGTTGCAGGCCCTGCCAGGTATGAGGTTGGGAGGCACTACCAGCTGGCCACAGGTAGTGCTGTGCATGTGGTCACAATACCAAGTTTGGCATTTGAACTCTTGGTATCAATTTTTGGGTGGAATCCAATACCTACCTTCTCTACCTCTATGTACGTGGTTTTTATAGTCCCCAGTTGCTAGGGAGACACTTTAATGTGGCGTTCCAGAATACAGATGGCGAATTTTCTCGAAGAGTATTCAGTCAAAGCCTCTTCCAATGCATGGCCAACTGTACCATGTGGGTTTTACTTTATCAAATCTCCCATGCTCAAAGCTTTCATTGTGGCTTGGCCGACTGCATCACATGGATTTGGGTCATCCTCCGTGGACTAGTGCTAGCCTCTGTTCCCAAGGTCATGGGTTCAAACCTGGCGGAGGGCAATGGATTTTTTCAGGCGTAAAAATCCTTAGCATGGCTTCCTTCGGAAGGGAAGTAAAGCCAGTGGTCCCGTGTCATAGATTTACAGCACGTAAAAGAACCTCAAGCCTGATAAAGAGGCCTCTGAACAAAATTACGGTCTTTCACGCCCAATATAGAATGGGATGCTAAGAACCATAGTAGTTAAAGAGTGTCCATAAATAAAACTCAATTTAATTTAATGTGGATTTGGCCACAATATACAAAGCATGCATGCTTTAGAAATTTGTAAACAGCGAGCGGAATTGGCTTGTTCTTTAATAATAGTACGGAACATCACCGCAAGCTTTTAGGATGATGTTTGAAAGCTTTTACTGAGGAACTGTTGCACCTTTGAAGCAAGTATACAGACCATCCACATGGGCATGACAGCAGTAAAGTAACATGCCTAAAATGATAAGACAAGTAGGGCTGTAATTGAAGGAAAACAATGCCATTGATTTTGGACTTAACGCATTTTGGTCTATAACCTGGTTTATGGATAAGTGTTTGGATGAGTTCATACGAGGTGCAGCAAAATGTCAACACTGGAACATCATACGACAATTGTCGCTTATAAAACTTTGCAACAAATTCACTGCTTTGTACTAGCTGTAAAGTTTATATAAATAGTAGAAGTGGCATTACAGTGGCCAACACTGAACTTTGTATCTTCCTAAGGAACCTGCTATTTAATGCAGTAGTTATTTTTTCTATTTGTTAGGTGGATTGTACAGCATTTACACATAAATGAAAATTAGAATGAATTGTATTCTGAAATGCAGTTGATGCCATACTGACTGATCACTACAAAATCCTGTGTGCGACTTTCTTGTTGAAAGATATGCATGGTAGAATTCAAACCTATGCATGCGAATTACATTGCAGAAATTAAATATTAAGTTTGTTTGGAATAATATGAAGATCTGTCTGGATCTATTGTGTTTACTCATTTTAATTAATTGATGTTGAAATGTGACAAGGATTTTAAATTAGTATGCGTCTTTTGCCAAAAAATTCATCATGCATAAATTCAACATTATTAATGTTTTTTAAAAACAAGAAATTAATGTACAGTATTGTAATGAGATGCAATTTATAGGATTATTTTAATGGACACCCAGAAAAAATACTTCTTGCTGGACCAAGTTAAAATGTGAGTAAGTAAATGTAATATGGCTGCATTGTTATATAAGTATCCCTCTTGTTTCCTGTGTTATTAACTATCTTTTAATGTTCACCAAATCGCCTACATAGACTAAAACATGTCTACTTGCTTTTATTCTGTTTCATATTATTCATTGCTGTTGAAACTGAATGACTGACCCAAAACTTCAATCAGTTAGAATTGGTCAGCTTCTTAATTTAAGATGTTTCATATGATATCTTTACTTTCTCTACTACATATAGTAAGTAGGGGAAGTATTGTGTTCCACCCAAAAATTCGATACCGAGATTTCACCGGAAATACATGTTTTGAGAACCCCTGAATCCAAAAAAAAGCATTTATGGAAACATGTCTGTGTGCGTGCGTGTGTGTGTGTGTGTGTGTGACAGCATAACTCAGAAACGAACAGCCCGATAAACACCAAACTTGGTATTTAGGTTCAGTATTTTCCAGAGATGCGACATGAAGGTTTTCAAGAAAATCCCCCCACACCAGACTACCCTTTACATGGAACATTTTTCGGAAATTTTAATTTTCTCAAAAAATGGCTAACAATTTTGATTAAAATATCATATGTTTAAGACATTATCCTGAGAAATGAAATGTATATCTCAAATTTTCTGGGAATGTCTCCAAAAGTATTCTTCATTGTGAACGACTTTTGCGTAACTGGTAAACCATAAGAGATGGACAAAATTTTACTACACAAAAAATGGAGATCACGTTAAAATACACAATTTATGTCATATACATTTCTTTTGTTGAGTGAACTGTTTTGCGAGATATTGCTTGTTATTCCCTTAAATTTTCCAATACTTATACTTTTTCTCAAATTCGTTATTAATTTTTTTTATGTCCTGAACATGCAAAGAGAATGGAATGCGCCACATAGCAACCAGCATTAAAATATTTGACTATCGCTTAAAACCTACCATATTCCCCTTGCATCTACAAGAAAATTACCAATAAGATTGACATCTCGATTAACCTGAAGCATATGGAGAATAAGCGTTTGTAAAAATAGTTTGTACAAGAGTAGAGAAAGTCATGTGAGTGTAACACATTAGATTTTTATTATAGATTTCATTTATTTAAATTCCCTAAGTGCCAATTGTGTATTTATCAACATACAGTTTTAGTAGTATAAGAATTTCAAGGGATATTTTCTGAGCAAGTCCCATTTTACCATATAGATGAGCTACAAAACATGTTTTAGTAATTTCACTTTAACCAATTCTATATGATGTTGTGCTACTTGTTTTCATATTATAACGTTCATCATAGCACAGGATTATATTTTGGAATCTCACTAGTTGATTAAACACACAGGTAAACTTTTCTGATGTAAATTTTTATTTGGAACGAAAGCAAGAAGAAAGTGCATGAGCATTGCATTTATTTGATGAGAGAGGTCAACCATACACAATGAATTGATATTCTGGATGGCTGTCATCACTAGAGGAGTTGGAAAAAAGAGGAAGGAGAAAGATTTCACACTATCATGTTCCTCAAAGAGTATTGGTGAAGATTTTGCACATGTTACACCATCTATTCTTTACAAGTTTGTCATGGATGAGCTCTATGTCTGAGTGTCCCAAATTATTTTCAACCAAATCAGTGTATCATAACTACTTATGCCCTTACAAATCGCTTCTACTTGTAGTTGGGTTTGTAGCTTAGCTAATATAAATATTGTACAGGATGTGAATATTGGAGGACAGTTAGGTTTGAAATTTCACTGCAGTGTCAGAAGTTCTGTGGCAAAGGATGGGGTGGGCCCATGGTAGTTAAAGGTGATAGGTGCACATGGCTGTTGACAGGATTTCAGTACTGGTAATTTCCAGGTTTATTTTTTTTAGTAAAGGCTGTGTTAATATTCATAAATTTAAGTGTTGAAAAATGCAGCACTGAAGTTACAGAATGGTCCAGAGTTAAAACTTTCTTGCGGTTGATTATTGAATGTTGGTAGAAACAAAAGATAAATACCTGAAAAATGTTGGCCATTGTTATTTTGTCGCAAGATGGGTTATTCTTAAATATCTCTAATGTGTAATTGAGTGCACTGCAGGAATGATTGTACCATTTTCCCTTTTCTGGTCTTGGTCTTTTTTGCCTTTGCATGTGAATTAGTAATATTCTTTTTGCTTTCTAATCTGTACAATCTGGAAAGTGAACTACATTGCGTAAAAACAGTTATAAGTATTGCTAGCAATTAGAATAATTAGTACCAGCATTTATTTGCTTGGCATAATATTTGTAATGCAGTAAAAATGGTAAATTGGCTAATGTATAGAAATTGCTCCTGCATAGATACCAAAGTCTAATACTAGTACATTATTTTTATTGCACTATGTGATGAGTACAAGGGGCACTATTTATATTTTGAGCCTAATAATTAAAACAAAGTAATTTCTGATTGAAAACTGCTTTATTGTTTTTCAAAATATTCTCCTCTATGATCAATACACTTTTGCATCCGTTTGAACCATTTGTCAAAGCATTTATTCCAGTCTTCTTGAGATACCTCCAAATCTTTGTCCATGCAATTTATTCTTGATCTTTGGGAACAAAAGAAGTCATTGGGTGCCTAATCAGAACTGTATGGTGGATGACCCAATTCGATTTTTGAGCCTTCAAATACTGTGTTGTTAGACGAGATGTGTGTGCGCTCGCATTGTCTTGATGAAGAACGATCCTACGGTTCTTGTTGGTTTTCCTTACTTCACCGAAGACTTCCGGCAAAAAAATGGTTGTGTACCATTCGGCACTGACCGTTTTACGTTCCTCTAAACGCACTGCTGCCACATGACCGGTTTTGCTAAAAAAGCAGGCTACCATTTACTTCAAAGTGCTTCGAGAGCGAACAACTTTTGTTGGATTTGCTTCATCTTGAAACACCCATACAGTCGACTGCTGTTTACGTTCCGGCTCATACACATAGATCCATGATTCGTCACCTGTTACAATCTTATATATGTCTTTTGTGGCACCACCATTGTATTTCTTGAGCATTTTTGTACATCATTTGACACGAGCATCTTTTTGAGATTCCGTCAAATTATGTGGGATCCAACTAAAGCAAACCTTTTTCACGGCTAAATAATCATGCAATATTTTATATATGCTGGTGGAACTAATGCGTAGGGTTGCCTCAATCTCACAATATGTCGCATGACGATCTTTCATTATCAGTGTTTGCACAGCATCAATGTTTTCTGGCACAACAACTGATTTTGGACGACCTTCACAAACTTCTCATTGAGCGAACGGTGGCCACGATTGAATTCGTTATACCAGCGTTTCACAGTGGCAAAGGATGGAGCTTCATCGACAAGTGTGGAAGTTAGTTCATTGATGCAGTCTTGTCTTGATAATCCACGTCGAAAGTCGTAATAAATCATTGCATGAACATTTTCACGAGTTAATTCCATGTTTTTCTTGACACACAATTTTCAAGTTAGTGTAAACAAAACAAATGACGCTCTATTGACAAAATGTTTGAAGTAAATTATGGTAAAAAATGTCAAACTTTCCATTGGAAACGTCAGATGGCGCCTACAACATTCAGGGTCGCCAAGGCTCAAAATATAAATAGTGCCCCTCGTACTTGCATTGTTGCTGTTTAAAAACTGAAAAGTAATAAAAATTTACCTTCCCAAAGATCTTAAAATAAAAAATAAATAAAAAACAAAAAGCTGATAAGAAAATTATACTCGCATTAATACACCTTAAAAAAATAAACTTAATATGTTGTGCACAGAAATGTTTTCCTTTCGAACTACATTTCCCCACCATGGTGTTTTCATTTACGGTGCATAGTTTCCAAGTGAGTGGTTCGAAATTAGGACTTAACTCCTATAAACTGTGAAGTAAGCATTTATTTTGCTCTTGCGCTTAAAGTTGGCCAGAGCCTGAAATCCATATTTTACTTATGGTTCATATCAGCCATTGATTCCAAGAGCTTCTTTAAGCAGCAATTCACTTATATTTATGTCTTTATAAACATTCCATTATTCTGCATTTCCTGGAGTTTTAGTCAGGCAAGAGTATTTCTGTATAGCATAGTTTCCCAACCTGACCAGCAGAGCCCTAAGTGCATGCCCCAGAGGCTCCATGGCCAATCCTGGAAAATAAGATAAATAAAATTAAAGATTAAGAAACTAAAAGGAGAATTAAAAAGTAAGAAATTCGCATTTAGAAATTTCCCAAGTTAAATTTCCTATCTCTTCTTAACAAAGGGCACTTAGCAATCCAATTGTATGTTCCGGAGTCATGATGGTAAATATAGCTGGAAACATTTATGTAGCTAGGTAGAAGGTTTACACAAGCGTTGAAATTATGGGGGTGAGTTAGGGAGTAGAAGGTTAGGGTTGAACAGTTGAAGTGAAAGGCCGATGAAGAAGGGAGTAGCATTTTTGCTAGAACCCACCAATGTCCCCCCCCCCTCTCAATCCTTTTCTGGGTGCATTAATTTGCTCTCAAGGTAGTGGATCACATCTGTAGCTTTTAAATTATTGTAGTATGAGACAGTCAGATGACAAGACTGAGTAAGGAGTTTTTCGGATTAATAAACATTTCAAAGAATAATGAATGAATATATATTTTCAGTTGAACTGCCTGTAATAATTGCGTTGGACTAATTGGGTTTATTGTATGGAGCTTACTGACTCTGTCAATCAGTAACATCTATTATAAAATAAATGGCTTGGTTTATTGAATGTTGTAAGATTTTTATATATAGTATGGCCAAGTTTTGACAATACAAAAAGAAGAAAGAAAAACTATATTTTTAATTTGTGATAGTTGAGAATAAATTGAGATATTATAGGAAATTTCAAAGCTTCAGAATGTATTTCTTTGCATGGACGTAGTGTAAATATTTAGAAAGCTGTTTTATTACTTTCTCTACTACGTATAGTAAGTAGGGGAAGTATTGTATTCCACCCAAAAATTTGATACCAAGATTTCACCGGAAATACATGTTTTGAGACCCCCTGAATCCAAAAAAAAGCATTTTTGGAAACGTGTGTGTGTGTGTGTGTGTGTGTGTGTGTGTGTGTGTGTGTGTGTGTGTGTGTGTGTGTGTGTTCGTGCGTGCGCGTGTGTGTGTGAACAGCATAACTCAGAAACGAACAGTTGGATAAATACCAAACTTTGTATTTAGGTTCAGTATCTTCCAGAGATGCGACACGAAGGTTTTTAAGAAAGCCCCCTCACCCCAGATTACCCTTTACATGGAAACATTTTTCGAAAATTTTAATTTTCTCAAAAATGTCTCTTAACGATTTTGATTAAAATATCATATGTTTAAGATATTTTCATGACAAATAAAATGTATATCTTGAATTTTCTGGGAATGTCTCCAAAAGTATTCTTCATTGTGAACGACTTTTGCATAACTGGCAAACCATAAGAGATAGGCAAAATTTTACTACACAAAAAATGTAGATCGCGTTAAAACACAATTTATGTTGTATACATTTTTTTTGTTGAGAACTATTTTCGAGATATTGCTTGTTATTCCCTTAAATTTTTCAATATTATTTTCCCAAATGAGAATTTGTTATTCATTTTTCTGTCTTGGATATGCAAAGAGTATTAATCTGTGGCAAAGAGAATGGTGCTGCACATAGCAACCAGCTATTAAGAGATATGTCGATGCTTAAAGGCTACTGTATTTCTATATTGCCCTTGCAATTACAAAACAAGGGAACATAGTACGCCTTAAGCGATAGTCAAATATTTTTAGAACTGGTTGCTATGTGTAAAATGTAATTCTCTTTGCATGTCAAAAGATCGTTTCTGCAAATGTTTATCTCGATTAATATGAAATAGATGGAGAATAAGAGTTTGTAAAAATAGTTTGTACAAGAGTAGAGAAAGTCATGTGAGTGTAACACATCAGATTTTTTTACATTTGCTCTCCCCCCCCCCCCAGTTGGAACTAGGGGCTGCACCATAGGAATTGATTCCAAGAAGAGTTCTGCAAGTCCAAAAGGTTGGAAATACCTGCTATATAGTGAATGTTACAATCCATTATGCTTGAACAGCTCTTGCTTGGGCATGTACCAATCCATTCCCCTAACCAGTGAATGTACATTATCTATAATTTGGTTCAACAAGGTAGAGTAAGGAAGTGAAATATAGTGAATAAAGTCGCATCAAAATGACAGTATCATTAGTTTAGTTGAGCTTCAATAATGAATGAATTGCTCATAATAAAGAGGATAAAAATGAATTGATGTGACGTATCTACTTGCTTGGAAGCTGAAATGATCACAGGGAAGTAAAAGTAAAGTACTTTAAATAATTAGGAACATAACATTCATGCACTCTATTACTTACAAAGAACTAAACATTGAGTGTAGAATTTATTTCCAAGTTTCTCAGAATTGTCACAAATGCTTGCCCAAGGTAACACTTGGCGTGAATTGCATGATTTTTTCAAGAGTTTTAATCTGAGGATGGGAGAAAAATAAATGTGGTAACACTGTTTTTTGGAACATGCTCATTATTATCAGCACTTCTTCAATAATGGAACTAACCTGCAATTTTACAAGGGACATTAAACTATGTTTTAAAAATCTGATGTGTCACACTCGCATGCCTTTCTCTGTCCATTACAACTTTGCAAGGATTTGAATTCTACCAGGACCATTCTCTCTGACTTGAGGTTTACTACCACATTCCCTTTAGTCCTCATAAATAGCAAATACCAGAAAGATACATTAAACTTAAAAGCCTGGAAAAATTTTACTTTCTCAGTTACTTACCTGTACTAAGTAGAGGAAGTATTGCATTTCACCCAAAAAATTGATATAGAGATTTCAGTGGAAATACACATTTTGTGATCCTCTGATTTAAAAAAAGCAGCATTTTTAGAAACAGGTGTGTATGTACATATTGTGTGTGTATGTGCATGTATGCACATAACTCAAACGAATTGCTGGTTAAATACCAAACTTGGTATTTAAGTTCAGAATCCTCAAAGGATGTGATGTGGGCTATCATTGGCATGAAAAATTGTTTGTTAATTTTTATTTTCTCAAAAACGGCTCTAATGAGTTTGGTTAGAATATCATATGTTTGAGATATTTGTATGACAAATAAAATGTATACTTTGAATTTACTGGAAATTGCCTGTGAAGTGTTCTTCATTCTGAATAACTTTTGTATAATTGGTAAACCATAAGAGAAGACAGCCTTACTAAACAAAAAAAGGTAGAGATCTGTTTAAAGCATACATTATTTATGCCAAAATGTTTGTCATTAACCATTTCTAAGATACTCTTTGGTATTGCTTTGAATTTTGTAATACTATACTTTTTTGAAGTAGAAAGTTGCCATTTGTTTTTTGTGATCATGCAAAGAGGTAACTTCAAAGGCATCACATAGTGATTGACTTTGAAAAGATTTGACTCGCTGTATTCTCCTTATGCTTACAACAAAATTGCAAATGTGTGAAGAAAATGTATCTTGATTAACAAGATGTAGATAGAAGAACAAGCTTTTGTAAGAATAGTTTGTTGAACCTGTAAAGGTGGTCATGTGAATGCAACACATCAGATTTTTTTTATTGATATTCGTTTAATCTACTTTTCAGTGTCCAAGGTCTATGGTGTCATATATTTTAAGAGTGAGCATTAAACTCTTTAAAAACAGTACTTTTTTTATCAGCAACATATACAGGGAGAGCCAAAAAACTACAAACTGGCTACGTGGTGTTTTTCCTGTCTGCGCCCTCGGTGCTCGTTGCTGTGTGCTACTATCATAGAAAGGCGTGGATAAAACAATGCAATATTTTTAAAACTGCTTTTAATGGCTTTACTTATGAAATGAGATGCTGAAACTGGCCCCGTCATTGTCCTACATTTTTGGCACCTCTTTAGGAAACTATCCATCACTCGCTGTAGTTCACGTTGAGAAATGCTTGCAATTTCCTGGCGGATATTTTGTTTTAATTCTTCCAGGGTGTGTGGGTTTGTCTTGTACACTTTGTTTTAAGTTACCCCAGAGATACAAATTGCAGGCGGTTAGGTCAGTGGACCGAGGGGGCCACAAATCTCTACTAATAATTCTGTCCTCAAATGCACTTTCAATTGTTCCCATAGAAATATGGGTTGTATGAGCTGTTGCAGAATCTCGTTGAAAAAAGGCAAAATCATGCTGTCTATTAATTCTCTAAAAAGAGGGGGGAAAAATTGTATTCACGTATGCACGGGCTTCAGCTATTGACTCGAAAAAAATTGGTGCCAAAAATGTATGGACAACGACGATGCGCAGTTTCAGCATCTCCTTTCATAATGTTGGTAAGTAAAGCCTTTAAAAGTAGTTTTAAAAATGTTTGTATGGTTTCATCCGCGCTTATACAATAGTGGCAGATGACAATGAGCACCAAGGATGCGGACAGGAAATGCACCATGCAGCCGGTTCATAGTTTTTTGGCTGTCCCTGTATATCAATATAGGGAAGCAGAAAACATTTTTCTCTGTAAGTTCACTAGACAGTATTGTGAGCAGTGAAAGACATACAACATAACAGCATTTTTATGAGTACTTTGGAGTTGCAAACTCTTTCCAGTAGGTTCACAATGAGTTCCAGGTAAAAATAAAGAACCTCTGCAAACGTACATTACTGATTCTTGTAAGGACTTCAAAGCATTTCCTCATTTACTAAGGTTACTAATAGTGATTTTGTTGCTAGTTTTTACTTTCTCTGTTGCTTACTGATAGTAAGTAGAGGAAGTATTGTAGTCCACCCAAAAATTTGACATGGAGATTTCACTGGAAATGCACGTTTTGAGGTCCTCTGGATTTAACATTAGGCATTTTTAGGAGGAGGTCTGTCTTGTGAACAGCATTTCTCAAAAATGAAATGTTGAATAAACGCCATACTTGGTATTTAAGCTCAGGGTCTTTGAAAATGCGACAAGAAAATCCTCTCCAACCCAAACTTTCCTTTACATGGAAAAGTTTTCGTTATCTACTGTTTTTAATTTCTCAAAAATGACCCTTAATGATTTTTTATTAAAATACTATATGTTTAAGGTATTTGCATGACAATGTGATTCTTGAATTTTCTGCAAATAGCCTATGAAAGTCCTCTTTATTCAGAATGACCAGTAAATCATAAGAAATAGACAAAATCTTACTGTACAAAAACTGTAGATCACTTTACAGCACACAATTTATGTCAAATAAATGTTTTTTGCGACATTTATCCATTTTGAGGTTATTCTTTGTTGTTGGTTTCAATTTTCAAATGCTTATACTTTTCTCAAGTGTTAACAACAAAGACCATGGAATTTCAAAGACATCACATAGCGATCCACTTTTTAAAAGTCTGACCAAGCTTCTGTAAGAATTGTTTGTAGAAGAACGAGTAGAGAAAGTTATGTGAATGCAAAGTATAATTTTTTTTTTAACTTATTAATTACATTCACAAACGTATAGCATTTTATCCTAGTTGGAAGGAGTTGACAACTTTTTAAAATACTTGTTTTGCACTTGTCTGTTTATTAAGACTAGTTTCTGCAGGGTGTCTGCTGATATTGGATATACTGAAATTATACTGGAATTGGTGATTACATCTGGATAAATTGGATGAAGTATCCATATAACATGGATTTATTTCAGATTAAATATTCAGGTGATTGGTTCTTGGAAGATCTTGTTAGTGAATGAAGTATTTTTTGAATGTTATTGTTTTGCGTGTTATCTATGTTTTACTTTCTCTACTACGTATAGTAATTAGGGGAGGTTTTGTATTCCACCCAAAAATTCAATACCAAGATTTCACCGGAAATATATGTTTTGAGACCCCCTGAATCCAAAAAAAGAATTTTTGGAATCATATCCGTGTGTGTGTGTGTGTGTGTGTGTGTGTGTGTGTGTGTGTGGGGGGGGGTGGGGGTGGGTGGGTGTGAACAGCATAACATAGAAACGAACAGTCGGATAAACACCAAACTTGGTATTTAGGTTCAATATCTTCCAGAGATGCAACACAAAGGTTTTCAAGAAAATCCCCCCACCCCAGATTACCCTTTACATGGAACATTTTTCGAAAATTTTAATTTTATCAAAAATGGCTCTAACGATATGTTTAAGATATTTTCATGACAAATGAAATGTATATCTTGAATTTTCTGGGAATGTCTCCAAAAGTATTCTTTATGTGAACAACTTTTGCATAACTGGTAAACCATTAGAGATAGACAAAATTTTACTACACAAAAAATGTAGATCGCGTTAAAATACACAATTTATGTCGTATATATTTTTTTTGTTGAGTGAACCATTTTCGAGATATTGTTTGTTACTCCCTTAAATTTTTCAATAGTTACTTTCTCAAATGGGAATTCGTTATTCATTTTTTTTTTGTCTTGGATATGCAAAGAGCATTAATCTGTGGCAAAGGGAATGGTGCTGCACCTAGCAACCAGCTATTAAGAGATATGCATATGCTTAAAGGCTGCTGTATTTCTATATTGCCCTTGCAAATACAAAACTAGGGGAACATAGTACGCCTTAAGCGATAGTCAAATATTTTTAGAACTGGTGGCTATGTGTAAAATGTAATTCTCCTTGCATGTCAAAAGATCGTTTCTGCAAATGTTTATCTCAATTAATATGAAATAGATGGAGAATAAGAGTTTGTAAAAATAGTTTGTACAAGAGTAGAGAAAGTCATGTGAGTGTAACACATCAGATTTTTTAATAATTTTTTATCTTGTGTAAAAATCTGTCAAACATTTTGATAATCTTTCACTCCTAAATCCAGAATTTTTAAGATTGTTACGTGAAAGGAGGTGGGGGAAGATTTAAGATTAGAAATACAAAATCTGCTGAATGTCATTCCCGTTTCTGTAAATATTTATGAATTTTTGGTCCATTATTATTATCAGCACAGCATTTTGTGAACTTCTAGCTCTAAGTGGTAAACAGGAGAATTCAGCGTAAAAAATCTTCTAGATCACTGTATAATAATTTCGTAAAAAGTACAGAAAGCAAATTTAATTAAATTTTGTTTTAGATTTAAAAATCCATCTGTGTAACAACAGTTATGGCAGCTAGTAATAAACACATCTTCATATTGTGGCTCTGGAACCAAATAAAACAGTAAACATGAAAACTGCTGCAATTTCACTGCAGTACTGGAATGGTGTCAAAACCCATACTGGAATTTTAAACCTTCAACGCATCTTTCCCAATGCCAATTTTGTGGTGGAGAAGATATTCCCAGAAATTAGTCTTGATATATAGATGCAAATGGAGAAAAACATATTTTAAAAAGTTCTCAACTCTGAGGCAATTGTGAGCTTCCTTACCGGCTCAACTCAGATTTCAGCTTAGGTGGTACCTTTGGTTACTTTGTTTGACTGTAGGGGCATTGCACTCATTTTGACCAAGGCTATGCTGTACCTGTTAGGCAGGAACCAGTCAGTGCTAGGGTCCTGAGCTGAGCTTTGGTGAGTAATTCTTTGGCCAGCTAACCGCCAAATTTCTTGATGTATTATTTAGGCTTTGCTGACTCCTTTTGGGTGTGCTCAATATTCTATAAAGGACTAAAGTTTGAAGTTCTTTGAGCTCAGCAGTGGTCGCTATTTGTGTGTGGCATGGTGTCGTGGAAAAATAAGCTAGTTATTGCCCGTTTAATTGTGCATGGAGGGCAAATTAAGACACAAATGTATGAAAGCCTTATTTGATCATGTACTGAAAATTACATATGTCCAGTGTAGCCAATTTGATTAACATCACTTGACTGCTATTATTAAATAATCTGAATGAAAGTTACCCCACAGTAATTGTTTTAAAAAGGGACACTCCTCCACCTTGTGTTTGGTTTGTCATTACCCTTTTCCTGGTCCATCCTCTAATGGAGTAAAATGGCAATTCCATCATTATGGTGTGATTAAAACAGAAAGAGTAAGAAAGAGAGAGGTGAAGCAGTGCAACTTGTTCCAACATAACTTAATATTACTCCCCTCTTTATACAATACTTTTTGTTTACCTATATGTAAATATAGCATTTTATTAATGGATTGTGAAACTTGAAATCCCATTAATAAAATAAGAGCCGTGTTGTTCAAATTAATGAACCCTAAAAATAATAAAACTGAATACCATTGAAATTGAACACATTTTCCCCAAATTTTACCAGTTCCATAACCCTTGGCAAAACAAGTAAGAAATAGATTTTGTTTGTTTGCGTTAGTTCCTTGTGCCAGTGTCATTGTTTTAAAGCTGGCAACAGACTTGAAATCAGGGTTGCCAGATGTCCTGGATTTTACAGGACAGTCCTGGATATGTGCCAAATGTCCCACATCCTGGACAGTTCCTATCTGGGACGGTAATTGTCCCGTATTTTGGTGCATTTTGAAATGTTTTCACCTCTGGTGTTGGAAAAACTGACTGCTGTATTTCTTTATGCTGCAAAAAATGATTCCTGTTAAGTTTTACCCTGTTATAACGGTTGGTACTGACCCACTCTTTGGTTCATTGTCTACAAATTTGGCAATTTTTGGGGGTTGTTCAGCCTGGTGGATATAATACATAATTAATAACTGCTGTGCAGTTTACTTTTCTTACTTTTGCTTACTTTTCCCTTTTGATATTCATCAACAAGCATCATTTTTTTTCTGTTCGTTTTATAGCCCCCTTTAACTGCCCTGCTCATATCAGACTTTAACTGAAACATTTGATGGTGTTTTTACTCTTAACTCTCCCCCCCCCCCCCTAGTAAGGTGTCTGTAGGTTGTTTTCATAAACAGTCAACATTTCCAGACTCTATGGAGTGTAGATAATAATCCTAATTAAAGAAAAATTCCCATCCAGCCAGGAATCAAACCCAAGACCTCCAGGTGAAAAATCAACTTGCTGACCATTTGACCACAGTGGCAGTCTTTAGAAGCTTTTGAATTGAACACAAACACATGGTTATTTTGTTGGAAAACAGGAAGCAAGTTAAGAATGAAAATGGATAAAATTTGAAACACAAAGGAGATCATGTTAGAGAAAGATAAAAGGCTGTGTGGTTTTAAGGATTGGGAAAACTAAACTGAATTTAGTGATTGGTTAGTATGCAATGGCAACCATAAATACAAAGCATTTTGTAAATATTGACATGTTTCTCAGTTGCACATGGGGGGACAAAATGCGCATCTGTCCCTTATTTTGATTTCACATAAATGACAATCCTGCTTGCAATGCAACATTCACAATAGCATCCATCACATTGTAGCTAAATGTTATAAATCTGTTGCTGGCTTTGGCGGTGTGCATTTTATCTGCTTGTTCCTGTACAAATATACTCAAATTGATTTAAACAATTATGATAGTGTAAATACTGATGCTGAATTACAGTGCTCCTATTAAACAAGCATAATAAATAATATCTTTTGTTTGTTGCAGTTGATGGAACAGATAAAAAGTGAAAACCAACGGCTGAAAGATGAAAATGGTGCCTTGATCCGGGTAATCAGCAAGTTATCAAAATGATGAAACATGCAACTCGAACCTTGTACATAGACATGTAATTTATTATAATTATTTAAATGTCAGTAATTTGACAGTTACCTTTTGGCTTCAGCAGTTTTAAGATGAGTATGCGAGTGTCATGTACAGGACTCAAAAGCCTGTGATAACATTGTCTTAAAAGTGTTGAAGTGAGGAAAGGAAATACATGCACAAGCTGCAGGATGAACAGCGATGTCTACAACGATGGGCAAGAACCGAGGTGGAAAATGAAAATAATATATCCGTTTTGCAGTACTCCATTTTGTAGATTTTAGCATCGAGAACTTCAGTAGATTTTTGGAGTAAAATTTTATTCATCAAGTCAACTCAACAAAGCTAACAGTTTTAAAAATAAAATACCTTTCAAAGGTTGAATATTTAATACAGTTGTTATGAAATACCAAGGTGTTTGTTCTTATTTCATTTGTTTATTGCAGTTTATGTTGAATAGTAAATGCAGTTAATGTTGCCTGCTGTTGTATAAATTTCCATTATTGTACATGCAGAACGTCTAGTCCCTTGTTCATTGTCCAGTATAAGTGATGAACTATATGTATGTAATGTTGGCTGCAATGCATAGCAGACAAATGGGAGATCAAATGAGTGCACCTCTTATATAAAATCCAGAATAGTATGAAAATATTTATTTTGCAAATTCAGAAACAACGGTGTTGCATTAGGCATAGTGCTTTCATCAACAAGGGATTTCTAAAGTTTCCTCATTCTGGGGATTGTAAGAAATACTGAGAAGTTTTAAACCAGTACATAAAAAGAGTTGTGTTGGTAACGTCAGACCTAACTTTTATTTTTATCACTTTGGCAGTTCATGGATGTTGTTTCTTATTTTAGTACCTTAAAGTTATCTTGTGGTGCTATGCCTTGGTATTCTAGTGCTAGTAGAAATTTGGTCAGAAACAAAGTCTCTCTATTTGTGTGTTGTGTTTTAATTCCTAGACATGGTTGTCACTTTAGGTAGCAGTGTACATATATATTTATGGTTTGTGATGGACTGTACAAGAACCCCAAACCAGAGTTGTTGTGTGTGTTTAATGTGTCAAATTTTATAAAATATATGAAAAGCCCCTTTCTTTATAAATACAATCCCAGAAGTTTGCCAGAAAAGTGCCTTTTTTTGCTTTTACTATGTATTTAAAGAAAAAGAATTATTGTAAAGATTTTATAGTATGAACATCATTTGAAAATTTAAAAATAAAAAAAAAATTATGTCAGTATGAAATGGGAAGCTGGTTAATAACTTGCAGTGAAAGTGCATTTCTTGTGTCTTCTGAACAGTGTCAGTTCATTAGTAACTTTCAACAGCATTGGTTATGGAACCTTCAGTTGGCAGGTGTTACTAACTGAACATTGTTTACATAAGGGGAGATTATCCTGCCAATGCTAAATCTACCAAATTCACGACTCATCTCGGAAACTATTTAAGATACTGACATTTTTTACAGGCTGTAAATAAATGTCTTCTTAGTTCTTTGTGATCTATTTCTTTGCAATAAGCTTGTTTATTAAGGAGGATAGCATTTTCCCACAGTTATAACATTTGATTAAAATTTATTAGCAGTTATTTTTTAAAAAGTAACCAACCATTTTATTAACATCAAAGTAGATCCACAAAAGCACTTTAATTATCTTCAATAGTTTCTGAGAAAAGGGTCATTTATATCAGAAAATTTCTTTCACAGAAAAAGCCATTCAATGCAAAAATGGAGAAAACACACTCTCATATATTTGCAAAGGAAGACACCACATGCTTGAGCGCACAGAAGCTGACATTTAATTGTAATACCAACTTAGAGAGCAAAACCTCTTCTAAAAGATAGGTTAAAGTTAATCTCTCTGCTCCAAACTGTGTTGAATGTTTTATATGAAGTGGTACTAAATGATTGATGCAATGCCATTTTTGAAAATATATTTAAAATATAACTATAGCATATACAATTATAAAATATATATCAAATGAAGGAGAAAATTCCAATTTATAATTCTACACAAAAAAAAAACTAAAAATGTTATTTTTTGGCAATTTTCATTATATAGTCACCCCTTAAGGTGGCGGGATACCATGCCAAGCATTAACACAGTTACACGTTACTCACCAGCAATGATACAGATGAGTTATATACACTTTCCTGAATTGAAACCATTGGATTCCGTTACCTCAATTTTGAGTATGTAAGAAACACCAGCCAAAACAATGGGGGTGAGTGTTTTATATATACCATAATTATGGAATTCCTAATTAAATTATCACTTGTTGGTAAAGCCAGGCTGCACCGTGGCTGAGTGGTTAGACTGCTCGCCTCCCCTAAAGGTGGCCGGTTCGATTCCAGGGTCCACATGTGGGATTTGTGGCACTCGAAGCGGCATCTGGGCAGGTTTTCTCCAGTTTCCCCACCATACATTCCATCAATTGCTCCATCACCTCTCCTTTCATCCATTTTGCCTTTGTTTCATATCATCTCCTCACTCTCATACCTGGCTACGAGCCGATCCCCTGTTCCAGATTCTTCATTCTCTGATTCAATGTTCGTCTGCTTCTCAACAGGCCTAAACCTAGGCACGGGTGTAAGCTCTACATATTAGGAAGGTAAGCCAACCAAATAAGGTAAAACCAGTGCAGTGTGTTAATATCACACATATAATAGTGAGAATTGAAGTTTAGTGTAAAGATCTGTTCAGTATTAATCTTCATAGCCTAATCATGTGTATAAATCATTATTAGCAGTTAAATGTAAAATGTACATTTTTAGGTTAATTTAGAATTTCATACACAAATAATTTGAAATTAAGGGGGCAGGTAAATTTTTGAGGGTCAAAATACGAGTTTTTATCATATTTCTTTACAGAATGGACTTTGCTCCATAACTCATGTTTTATGTAAATATCCTCGTGGCTACCTCAGAAATCTGATTTAAATCCCTATACAGTTACTTGAGTTTCATTGTGAAGTTTAAAAAATGAATATAAAATCAACCAGTATGATTTATGTCATGAAATTTTGCATGCAGGGTACTGGAAGCATTGACTCACAGATTTTGATGGCCTAAAGATTGTTGGGTGTGGTGGGTCTCAAAACTGTTCTCCGTATGAAGAGTGACACAACAGTTTTTGCTTTGCCAAGCAATTTTGCTATTTTCCCCTCCCCTACTGTAGCATACAACAGGGCTTCTTGTTCAATTTTTTTTTCTTTCTTTTTGTCTGTTGCGGGTACAATGAGCATTGAAAAAGGCGTGCATGTTTTAGCTTGCGGTCTCAATGGGGTGAAGACAACCTCTAATATTGAGCTCTGGTAGTGTTACATTTTGAAGGAGCTGATGAGTGGTATTGGCTCTAAAGATTGTGTAGTGGTCTTTTTCATAGCAGTTATTTGTGAAACACACACATGTCTAGCTGTAGGAAACAAAGCTTTCATCTAATTTTACAAAGTGACACCGCCTACTCATTTAGTCGTCTCCTCTGGTTCACAAGATCGCAGGTTCAAACCCAGTGGAGGGGATAGATTTTTTTTTTGCATAAAAATCCTTAGCATGGCTTCCTTTGGAAGGGAAGTAAAGCCGGTGGTCCCGTGATATAGATCTGCGACATGTAAAAGAACCTCAAGCCTGATAAAGATGCCTCTCAGGAAAATTTCCAGTCCTTCACGCCCAATATAGAATGGGACGCTAAGAACCACAGTGGTTAAAGAGAGTCCATAAATAAAACTCAATTTAACTTTAACCTATTCGTTTCTGGTACTCAAAGGCATATTTTCGTTTTTTATCTCCTCTCTGGGTGTCTGACCTTTCCGTCTTCTCAGCAGCTTTGTGTTTCATAGGAAATAAATATCTTTGTTATCCTTCCATTTCACACACAGCGCATTCATTGCAAACAAAGAGTCATACTTGCCATGTTTCACTTTATTATGAGCTATGTCAAGCAACACATCCTCCTAATTTTCGCTCATGATATTAACAGCATTAGTCTCCTAATGAGAGATGGAGATCCATAGAACGTCACATGTTAAAAAATGCAAATATATGGCCAAAACACACTTGTGAGCTGTGCTTATCATGTAATTTAAATGCCATAATTAACACATTAAAATTTTAAAAAGCATATAAAATATATTAGTTCAGTCTACAGTAAGTCAACATCTTTTGTTGTGTTAGCCATGCACCCAGTAGCCCAAAATCACCTGGTCTATAAACGGATTGCTGGGCATTATATTAACAAAACACACTGTAATAATGAACAAATACATTTCTGCCTATTTGATGCATTTTATGTTTAAATTTTGTTCTTTAAAGCAGTTGCACAATGTTGAAGTAAATATACATAAATACTGAAACACATTTGAGTTGTCAAAAACTTTTTATAACGGTGGTAAGGTTCAAAACATCTTTGGCAGTGTTGCATCACACCTTTTTAGAATGTTAGTGGTCTGCCTTTAGAGTCATCCATTTGACAATGTCTTCATGAAAAATTTAACCATAAAGGGCTCACAGTTTGTAATCAAATCAGATAGGTTTCTCTCGAATGATTGATTGAGAGTATTGTGGCGTTATATTTTGTGATCATCTCATCTATGGCAATGTGTTCTGAAAACGTATCAAATTGCTGGAAGGAGGCTTTTAGCATAGAAATAAGCTACCTCACCTGAAACACTTGGCTTTTGATCATTAGTAAGAACATTATTGTTAAAATGAGTAAAGCTGGTACTTATTTTGAAACATGGTATTTTTTTGTCTAATGCCAAATCTGGCTCCTCTTGATAAGTAGTACCTCTCGATAGGAAGTCTGTGATATTGTGAAAGTAATAATATGCCTAAAAAAACTGAATTCATCAGGATCCAAAGAGAGTTCAAAGGTGTTTTGATATGAGGCTGCAAGTGATACAGTTTCTTAAACAATAAATTCAAACATAAGATTACAATTCAGAATTCAATTTTCACTCCATTCTCAAATAACGAGCCATCCTTCAAAACCTTTTTTCATTTCTTCCAATTTTTAATATGAAGTTTGGTGATATTTTGGAATTTTTGTGTATTTGGGTGTACTTTTTCTTTTTTTATCCTGCTGTTTTGTTGCAGGGTTTTCTTTAATTGATTTTTCTGGTCTAGAGCTAGTTGTTTCTGGTAAATCCAACCTTTCAGAAGCAGTAAAATGTACTTCAACTGATCTGGGAACATCGTTCACAGTTACCATTCCTGTTGCATCACCAGGTGCTTCATCTTCACCAGTCAGACTATCTGGATCAGGAGGTGGTACCAAAACTTGACATTCATCAACCTCATTGGCAGTTATCTTTAACTACATTGGCCTTCTTCTAGTGTAATTTCTTTGATTACTATGTCATAATTTATTGCATGCCTCATCTCTGAATGTAATATAAAAATAAAGAAAAATAAGACCAAGTATTATCGCTTTCATTATTTCTTTTCAGAAATGCAAAATTATCCCTGTAAAACATTACAAAATTCAGTAACTATAACATATTTTAAAAATCAATGTGCTTACATGTTATCCTCTTCAACATGTACAATACTTTTGAACAACGGAGCTTTAATGTACCTGTTATTGATTTTCAGTTTTCATATCTTGCATTTAAAATATCACACTTGTTAGTGCTGATTAGCATTGAAAAAATTAAGTATAATGATCGTAATATGATTCCATGCATAAGTAAATAATTTACGAGGTCTTGTGATGGGATCTTGGAGACTGGCTTTTGTTGCTAGACATTTAGTAGTGACTCCAATTCAATCACAAGGCCCCTTGCCATGTGAAGTGGTGAAGAAGTGCCTTTTGGCGCTAACTCCAAAACCTTCCTCATGAAAATATGTGTACATAATTATTTTTTTTCCAGATCTTTAGGATGTGCGTTATTGGCATTGGAACAGATGAACAGGGCTTGGATCATGTTTTAAGCTTTCTGATATGGCAATATAATTTTTAAGCTGTTATTTTCTTTAATGTAAATAACAAATGAATGGACTGATGCCGGGTTATTGTTCCAACATACCCCCTGAATGGAATCTTGTACAACAAAGGCATAGTTTTCAGAAAATCACAATATGTTCTTTAGTTGTAAAATGTTCTTTCCATTCAGACACAAATGCAAGACTATTATTGGGCTATAAAAGTATGAGTTAAAAGAGCTGACAATTTTTCCAGAAAGTCTTCAACAGGTGATTGTATTTCTAAATTTGTGTGATGTTTGGTTACCCACAATTTGTCTCCCGTTCTATACTTTTTTCTTTGAAAATGTCCTGATTATTATTGATCAAATTTTCAGTCCCTGGCATTTCCTTAAATACCAATCTAGTGATGGGGGCTACAAATTGAGACACTCCTTATCATTACAAGGAACAATACTTAATCTGCAGTAAGATGGGAAATGTTCATTCCATTAAGCTTCAGTTTCAAATTCTCGTAGTGAACACACACAGAATATGTACCTTGAGCACCTGGAAGTATATGCTGTTTAGGTCTCAATTGAACAAATTTTGAGAAACCTATTTTGATATAAGGATATTTATCTTTAAAACTGTGCTTCTTTTAGATTGCTTAAAATCAATTTCTTCTGTTTTTTTTAATTTTCTTTCCTCCTCCTCTAACTGAAACATAATTTTTTCCTGCCATAACCCTGCTTACGTTATAAATGTAAAACTTGATACTTTTTCCACCAGAAATATTCTAATGGTTTACCAGATTTGGTTTCAGGAATCAACAAAATACCCCTCTCTGAATCTAATGTTTTTATTACCTTTTATCACGTGGTTTGAAACATTAATGCCAAAAATTTTCCTTAATTTGGTTGCAAGATCAGTTTTTGAAAATAAACAAAATCTTAATTTTCATCATCTGTACCATGAAATCTATCAGCTTCTGAATTATTTCTGAATCCTGTTTTCTTAGTGATAATTCACCTAAGATTAATACTAAATATAGTTGGTGCCAATCAAGAAGGTGATTGGCAGTTACTAACCACGTGGAGGAAAGCTTTAAAGAAATGGGAAGGGATGGATACGTCATGGCGATCATCATAGCAATGCTTAGAAGGACCATTTAGAACCAAGATGTTTCCATAGCTACGATAGATGCAAAAACCTTGTTGCTGATAATGTAACACGTGATTAACATGACTTACCTGGCAAGCGACCATTGCAGTAACATGAGCTGCACGTCTTATCTTCTGGGGTCGCTGCAGCTATAAACAATGCTTCTTTTAGCCATAGCTTGCAATGTATTTACATCAGTTTAGAGATTGCCTGTGTTCTGACAAGTTATTCTGCATCCTATTTTTATGGTTATTTGCTGTGTGTTTACATGCCTTTGAATCTGTGCATTTGTTGTAAGCATTTGCAATTGATTTAACTAACACTTTTAATAGATATTTAACAATATCCAAAAATAGTGACAAAGACAGCAAGCCAAATGAAAAACTGAGCGTACTCGGTAAGTGAATAAAATGTATCCCAATTAAAGGACAAGCACGGGAAATAATATGATCTGTGAGAGAATCGGCGGCATTTTCCCATTAGAGTATCAATATTTCTCTCTTGTTAACACAGATCTTTACACTGATATATTCTGCATGTTTTATCCTTTCCATGCAGATTATTATTTTATAATTGTCTTCATATACAAATATAAATAATACCTACCCTACAATGCAGATGCAACCCAGTCGCCTTCGTACACAATTCTAACACGCTCTCCACATGGTCGCAATAAGCGGCAACTTAGCCTCTCTCCGCGAAATGTCAATCCCTTTCTTCTTTGGCAGCGAGTATAGTATTAAGATTTGAAACATCTACACTTTCCTTGATCTCATTTGCATCACTACTCTGGTCTGAAGGCAAGTTACCAATTTTTGAGCTACTTGCCCTACTGGGATAATATAGGTACTGGGTCCAGCAATACTAGTTTCACAAACGTCAGCCTGTTTTCACCTGTATCTGGAATTTGAAAAACTCTTATACACGAGGCACACGCTCTTAGATGTATGACAGTTTTAAAACCATTTTATGAATCACGTTGCAAATTCTTTTTTCTCATGAACTAGGGTTTCCTAATTTTAACAGGTTAAAGCAACAGTCATACCAATCTATAGTGTCACCAATACTACTCGCATTATAAATAACAGATTAAACTGACAAATGAAATATGTTGGACCAGTGCTCTGTGGAAGGAAATGCCTAAACTGGTTTGCTGCAATAAGGATTGTATGCATTTTTAAATCTGGAAGTGATTCAAATGAATAACCCTTGGTAACTCGTAATGGCTAAAGAGTCGCCATGCCCTCCCCTCTCTCACATTTCAAGCCTATCTATGAGGGTTCGTGATGAAATATTTTTTTTATAGATATATTTGAATGACTTACTGAAACTTTACACTTGTATACATTATTAAACAGAGAATGTGTATGTTGCCTATATATAACACAAAATTGAATTTTAGTAGTCCAAATTTCTGCAATAAATAACTAAACTGTTAAACGAGATCCAGTCTAGTATATGTTTAAAGTAGATTCCAGAAGCTTTAAAGTATGTCCAATGTGGAGTTTTTATGTGACTGGACAGGATATAAAAGCAATTATGTATGGGGGCGCACCCACGTTTTGGAAAATTTTTACTTTGGCTGGTGTTCAAAATATTGAAATTAGGGACCCCCCCAAAAAAAAGTCTTAAGCATCAAATGCATACAAAAAATGTTGAGATTTGGTTTCATGGTTGCTCGAATTACGTGGAATGTCAGCTGTGTGCTAAAGTATACTTTTTGGTATTACAACAGCACTAACACACTATAAAACAAACACGTGGTCTCTCAACATATCGATCTCTGTACAAAGACTTCATGTCCACTGATTAGCTGGCACACAGAGGAGAGGGAACAGAAGTGGTTAGAAACAGTGCATTGCAGGTGTCCAAAGGAAGGCTGTGTATATACAGGTTATTCAAAAAGGAACAGATTTTAAATATTCATTTTTAATGAGCAACAATAGATAGGAACACATCCTTGAAAGTCCAAAGTTTTAAGCTCCCACCTATTAGTTCCATTCAGTGCCTACAATGGCGCTGGGTGTGTTCACAAGAAAATGGCAATGCCACAGGAAAAGTCGTTTTGTGTGCTGCAGTATGCAGAGTGAATCCATTGTTTTATTGCAGCGTGTATTTCATTGTAAGTCCAACAAAGAACCACCTCGTCATAAAATGGTTGCATATGCAAATAGAAAAGCATTGGTCATCCTCGCATAACAAATGGTGCTCATTTTGAACTTTCCTCTATCAGTGATGTATCGAATGTGTCACCATCTATTGTTGTTCATTAGAAATAATTAAAGTTGTTCCTTCTTTTTGAATAACCCTGTAGTATATTTTAATCTACTCCAGATATGAACTTTGCAAAGATTTAGTTTGGATAAACATAATTCTCAAGATCTGATACGCTGTCAAGTTTGAAAAATAAACAGGAACTGAAAAGGTTATACATGGGGATAAATAGAAAACATCAGCATGTGAGAAACATAAGAAAGAAGATTAACATCTAATACTTTATTTAAAAACTTTGAAAGCTGGGTTTATACAGTTATTTCATATGGTGACAAGGCCTGTATTGATATCTGCATTGTTTGTAAAATCTCATGTTGACCAAGTCAGATACAAAAAAACAAAACTTATATACAAAGTTAAAAATAGCCCATTTAAATGGGTGGTTTAAATTCCATCACAGAATCACTAAGTAGTGACAAAATACATAGCTTAGAAGCAGAAGTCCAATTTCATATAGTAGCTTATGTGTACATATATTTTTCCCCCCCTACATGTGTACAAAATGTGTATTAGTAAAACAGAAACTAAACTTCACAACTTCTCTTTTTACACAAAATATGGCCTCGCTTAACAGTTAGCTATGGAGATCATTCCCTAACTCCAGTTTAATGTTAAAGCACAAATTAGCTAACTGCCAAGCAAGCTGATGGATTCCACCACAAGTTTATTGTCTGATTTTTCATTTTAACTGAAAGTGCTTTAATCAACACTAATACTTTTCTTGTATAAGGTATACTGATGCTTTACATCTCCAGATGCTCATAACACATTGTTGATGCACCATATGGAACAGAGCAAAAAATCATTTCAGTTACAATGTCAAGAGTCTTCAGTGCCAGTTAAAGCAATGCTCTAGGTTTGCACACTAGCAGGAATATAACAGCAGCTGTATATCTCTTGAATCACCGTGCATCTTCGAGACACAAACCCACAGCATGCAAACTATCAGAAGCTGGCTTGGAATGCTGTTATAATTCAAATGTTACATACATGGAGTAAATGTTGTTATACAATCATACTGCAGGAGCTGGCAGTTTCTTAGGAAGTTTACCATTAGAATCTATATGCTTCCTAGTACTTGCCATTATTTATGTGGGAATGGGGAATAAGGTATTAACTATGAAAAGTTACTTTTCTTTAGAAGAATCCTATGGTTTAACAGTTTCTTGTAATAATACAGTACAAGAGTTTTATCAGAACTACAAATGTTTATATGTGTGGCAACACCTCCATTTTTAAAACGGTTAATGATTTACATTCAGCTCCATCAGCGACTTGGGGCAGAAAAATATATTGCACTCCTTGTGTGAAAGGATGCGCGTAATAAATATGGATAATGGAACATGGGTTAGGAGCTGGAGGTTATACCGCTGCAACAGCCAGATTTAGACTGGGCTGCAGATTCATCTTCATCCTCGACAACAACTACGTTACGCCGTGTACTGCCTGATCGTCCTAGTGAACCAGCTTTCTGAAGGTCTTCATTCTGAGCATGCTCGATCATCCTCTGACTCAATTCAAAGAACATTTCTTCTATGCCTTGATTAAGCTTTGCCGATGTATGAAAATGCTTTGCTCCTACAGATGTAGCATATCTGTAACAAAGACCCAAAATTGTGGTTGTTATGGAGATAAACTCTATCTATCCCTTACTTTACAAGCTTCTAACCTTTCCTTACTGCCTGCTGGACACATCACATTATTCTGGTGTAAATAAGTTATCTATTCAAAGGAGTTTTTTGCCCCAGATATTCAAAGAATTGCAAGAAAATTACATTTTTCACAGGCACATGCATGAGGTAAGTATACAGATTCATTAACACTCTAAGTTTTGAGTTGTTTTCTTGGGAGTTTTAACCCTATTTCACGTAAATTTGCTATCTTTAATACTTTAGTTTGCAGAGAGATAAACATACCTTTAAAAGCAAAGATAAATTTGAGAATAAAAATTTTGAGAAACTTCAAATATTCAGAAAAACCATTTCTACCTTCATTAAAAAAATGTACTTAAGCAAATAAATTCACAAAAGTCATGAGTTTATAAACAAGATAACATTTCAGAGAATAAAATATATGGTATTCATCAATTTGTTTAAATTGTGACCAAATTTACATTGTATAAATTGTGACCAAATTTACATTAGAAAATATAACGAAATGTACTTTGCAAACCAGAGTGAAGGAGCATTTTAGAAATGTTAAATACAAGTCAATTAATAAATCAGTCATGACATCACTTTTAGTGATTTAATCCTGAAACAAACCCTCAAGTTAATCATTAAGCCAATTAAATGGACCAATAGTATTGATGATTTGGGGGAAGATATTTATTATAAAGAATACATTGCATAATGAGTACTGCAAATTGATTGTGTCAAATTTATCCAGCAGATGGCAATAATGTGCGAACAATCCATCATCTAGCAACAAACCTGGTAACATTTGATCAACTTCTCAACAATGTGGGAGCATCTAAAGATGTGATTGTTGCATTGCAAAACAAGTTTTGCCTTCTAATTTATTTAAAAAGTTAAGTAAAGCATTTGCTGCAAGATACAGGACAAGTCACCTTAAACTTTATTTATTTTCCTTTTTCGTGACTGGAAACTCTGTGTTATTTCCAACACAGTTGATAACGTGAAAATAACATTAAAAACAACTTTAGTCGCACCGTAATATTTAATCACCTCACAATTAACTGCAATGTGAAGTTCATCCTTGAGACTCAATGATGTGGTTGAACCTTAAAATGTGCAACTGATATGCATTTAATTGTATCTTAAGTGTTAACTTTACGTTATAATTTCTTGGGATGTAATTTACCTATTGCAATGCAACAAACTCCATTCTTAATGTTATTTTCCATGTTATTAAGTATTACAGGGTTTCCATTTAAAAAACAAGTTTATGTTGAAAATCATATTTGCTTATACAGAGTGAGCCAAAAGACTCCAAACCGCCTGTGCAGTGTTTTTCTGTCTGCATTCTCAGCGCTCGTTGCCGTACGCCACTATCGTAGAAAGGTGCGGATGAAACCATACAACATTTTTAAAACTACTTTTAAAGGCTTTACTTACCAACTTTACGAAAGGAGATGCTGAAACTGGCCACCATCGTCCATACATTTTTGGCACCTCTTTAGGAAACTATCCATTACTCGCTGTTGAGAAATTTCCTGGCAGATATTTTGTTTTAATTCTTCCAGGGTGTGTGGGTTTGTCTTATACACTTTATGTTTTAAGTTACCCCGGAGGGGTATTTTATGAACAATATTATGGGCTGCACGGTTTTTACACTGGGCATATGGAAATATGATAAAAACATAATGCACTGCTGCTATAAACAAAGTCATGCTGTTGTGGTTTTGCTGTGCAGTGTGAAGTGCAGTTTTGAGTTGACGGTGATGTGATGTAGTTCAGTTATTACGAATTATTTATTATTTTGTCCTGTACTTATTCACAAAGTACATTATGGCTCAGTATATGTTTTCTACTGCACAGCATGTATTTATTTATGATTCATATGTGTTAACTCTGTCAGCTCGCCAATGAAAGTATGATTTGCAGAAAGTTTTCCAGGTGTAAAAGTTCCAAGCTGTACAACAACCCATGAACTTTACAGTAAATTTCAGGCCACAGGAAGTGTTCAGGCTAGGAAATCTAAAAGACGGCATTCGGTTCTTACCGAAGAAACATTACACTACATCGGTCATCGTTTGGAAAATTCCTCCCAAAAATTCCACGTTGGATAGTTTCCTAAAGAGGTACCAAAAATGTATGGACGACAGTGGCCAGTTTCAGCATTTCCTTTCATAAAGTTGGTAAGCAAAGCCTTTAAAAGTAGCTTTAAAAATGTATGGTTTCATCCACGCCACCTAACCTATATCTACTTTAATGAGCCACTCCCTACCTTCATGCCTGTAAAAATCATTTTTCAATTCCTAGTTTTGTTTCATAGATATTTTCAGCGGAAGTTTTACTCACCCAGTATAAAAATTTATACCCAGCCAGCTTCGATTTCTACTTATTGTATGTCCATATTGCTTAACTTGAAATGATTTTTAGGTAAAGTGGGTACAGAAACTGGTGTTAGTTTTATATTGCTCAGGTATACTTACTCTTCTGCATCCTGCACAGATACATTTCTCTGTTTCTCCAGATCTACTTTATTTCCTGCAATAGCTAGACATATGTCACTGCCAAGCATCTTCTTTAATTCCTTTACCCAATTTTTTACCTTTAAAAAAATGAAAACATTAAACAGGAACATTAGTTAAATGATGGTTACTCATTAAATCTTTGCATGAAACTATAGCCAAAATTTTTCTACTAGTTTTTCATTAAGGAACATTTATAATTGGTGGAAACAAAATTGCATGTTATGTTACCTCAAGAATGACTAAAATTATTAAAATGAAACTTTTTAGGTCCTATTAATTTATTTAGAAGCTTTTTAACAGTGAAGACAAGGTTAATTACTTAAGCATTAGGAATTGAATATGGAACATGCTTGCTTCACCTACTCTGTTGTTATACAGGACATGTTTCAGAAGCCTTCACTTCCATCATCAGCTTTAAGTCGACTGAGTAAGTAATAACAGAGTAAGTGAAGCAAGTGTGTCCCAAATTCAACTCCTAATGATCAAATTCCTAGGTCCTCTTTACAGAAAAGGCTTTATAGCACCTTAATTACTTTTCCCAAATGCAAGGATGTAATAATGAGAAAAAGGAAAGATGTATCTCACCTATTTTGAGCTTTATGAAAAGTGTTTTATGCCAAGCTTAATTTTCCGACAATTTCTGTTATTTACAAAATGCTGATAGCACAGATATTTACAAGTTGTGCCAGTGTTTTGTTACTGCTAGTTCTTGCACATAGTCTAGCTTACATTATAATTCTAGAGCTATTTCAAAACATATTTATTAACTGATTATTTTGCTACTATTTATGGCTCCAAAGCGGTGCTAGAGTACCAATAATGACATGTTGGGCAAAGATCTACCCGGAGCCAAAGTTCCCCTTCTAGAATACAGGAAGGGCCATTCGATAGGCCCTCCTTCTGTGGGTTTTACATTAGGCCAATACCTGGTTTCTTAAAAAGGCCCCTACTTGCGCAGGTCTGGAAGGACATATACCACTTATGCACAGCAACCCTAAAGGGAAAACAGGGTAACTTTGATTGCAGATTGTGCAAGAAAGAAACTGAAGCAGCCCAGCACATTATATACTCCTGTGAGGCCTTGGCTTACAGGAGATAAAGCACATAATTATGTTGCTTTTGGGAAAATTATTTAAAAACCAGAAGAATTTGAAACCATATCTGTTATAAGACTGTACCCCTTTATAAAGGGTGCGGGCATAATAAATTGGTTGTAAAACTATACATGTAGCACAATAAGCCCAAGGCTGAAAAGCTTCTGGAACAATAATGGAAATCTACAGAATAAGACAAGACAAGATCCCAAAGGGTAAGACTACAGGAGAACCTTGGTACGGGCGACGGAAATCTAGCACTCTCCCAGTTCTCCAGGCTGGTGCCATTGAGGAATCTCACAACCCTGTCTGGACACCATTGACCAGACATAACCAATCTCCCACAGGTATCAGGAGCACTGCCCTGCTGAGTCCAACCCAATCTAAAGATCTCCCCAAAAGGAGGGGGCTCAGACATCCACCCCAACATAGTTCTAGTAATGTCAGAAGTACCACAAGTGCTGTCAGTATGCAGTTCCACCCCACAGCAGCCAAGTGAACATCAAGTGAGGGTACTGGTGTTGTGCTTGTTATCAGATTAAATACCAAGCTACACTTTGGTACATGGACATAAAATCTCTGATAATATCACTGCATGCATCGAAAATCTAATCTGCAATATTATGAAAGTAAACTTTTAAATTGTAAAAGGAGTTAAAGAATTTCTTTCAATATATTTTGAAGACAATGAGTTTCCATTGGTCATCTAAAGCCTTTAGTCTTTTTGGAAGACCATTATTTTACCTATACTGTAAAATATTAACAGCTTTTCTGGTAAACTTGTTACAAGCAATAAAAATTAATAACAACCTTTCATGTTACCTAAAACTATTAGGCAATTCTAATCAACATAAAACCTTAGGAAAAGATTTAAAGTCTTTCTTATACAGGACAGAAGGTGACCTATATCATTGTTTAAAACGTTGTTTTTCTTAATAAATTTTCTGCCGCTCAAAGTATTCTTCTTGCAACGTTTCCACTTCATGCACTTCTGTAATGTATATGCAAGTTTTCATATCACACCAAAGAAAGAAAACAAAATTGATTGGATTTAGATCTGGCAATCTTGGTGGTCAGTTTATTGGTCCATACCGAGTGACCCAGAGTTCTAAATAGGTGTTGCATAAATTGCCACATGGCTCTACTTATGTGCAGAGGTGCACCGTCATGTAATAGCCACATATCATTTCTTACTGCCACAACATTCTCAAGCAGAACTGTAATGTTTCTTGAAGAAACTGGAGATAAATGGCTCCTGTTAAAACCCGAGGAAGAATCCACAGACCAATTAATGTGTTTACTAATGATTACTGCCCAAATGTTTACAGAAAATCTGTGCTGAAAGCTGTCTTGTCTTATTGTGTGTGGATTGCTGTATGCCCACGTGTGTGCATTATGGTAATTAGTTATTCCACTTCTGGTAAATGTTGGTTAATCTACTGCAAAAATTTTAAGGGGAAAGTCCCCTCCTTGCTGAAGACATCATTTGGAAAATGCCACCGTTGGCGCATAATCTGCTCCACAGAGATACTGAACACGCTGAGTGTAGCATTTCTTCTTTTAATGTTCTCAAAACAGTCCAACGGGATATGCTGATAGAGCGAGCTAAACCACGGCTGCTGCTTCCAGGATCTTCCACAAAGTGAAGGATTTCTTCTTCTTGTGCAACATTTCTTTTGTCAACTCCTTCAACATGAGATATGCTTCCTGTATCTAGAACTCTTTGACAGATGAAAACAAATGTCCTATGATGTGGTGCTCATCTATTTGTAAATCTTTCTTGATAAATTCTTACCACAGTATAATGTGTTTCACTGTAAATGAGTTAACATTTCAAGATACTCTGCATTAGTAAATTGAGCCATTTTGTAATTGATAATCTGCTGTTGCGAAAAAAAGCATAAGTGCAATAAATAACGGCTGAAGTGTGTTTCTTTATAAACAAAACAGCTGAAGTGCATTTCTTTCGATCTTACAGTCTTGTCATGTTGTGTAGTCTCATTGCTAATGATGTAGATTCAACTGAGATAATTTCAAAAGGTTATAATAATAGCAAGAGTGTGAACTGGTTTAATTCAAAGTGTATTTAAACATGCAGAACATATTTATTTTTCAATCTCCTCCAAGAAATATTTGAAAAAGTTTTTAAGTTTCCTAAAATCTTCATTTAAAATGGAGTTAATATTAAGCAATTTTCACCTTTTTTTTTGTTTTGTTTTAAAAAAATACGTTAAAAACAGCAAAACTGCACTAAGATTTTTTGTTCTATTCATTATAGAGAGTCATTCTGTTCAAGGATGACATAGGTCAACTTCCACTCTGTATACTCGCTTCCCATATACTGTTGAGGAATCTTTTAATATGTCATGCAACATTTAAATATTCAATACATATGGCAGATTGCATGTGATAGTGATTCACGCTTATTTGTTATTGTCCTACTGTAATGTATGTTGAGAAGTTTACTCTTGATGGTTTACACATTTTCATCTTCTCTTAGATAATGCATGATGGGGGAAAGAAAAGAGACTAATTCTTGGTGATGTGTATGTTATTAGTTGTGCTGCATATTTCATAACTGTATGACATGTTCAATGTCCCTGAGCATTGCTCACAGTGGAGCAAACTCTTGACAGAGAGAAGGATGAATTTGCACACTAGGCATTGGAATGCACCTTCTGGCAACCATCTGTTTAAGGATTTCTGCAGGAGTGTAAAGGGAAAATATGAGAGAGAATAACTACGGAAATGTTCACATATTACGTATAAAGCTTAACATACTATTTTAGTCTTAAAAGAGGAAACAACTGTGGGCCATCAGAGCATAGCCTTCTACTTTTTAAAATCCTTTTATTATTTGATAAGTCAAGCTTTTATTCCTCATTAACCTTACTGAATTTGCTGATACATTAAAAACAGTTCTATCTGATGAAGTAGTAAGTTTTACTTTCTCTGCTACGTATAGTAAGTAGGGGAAGTATTGTATTCCACCCAAAAATTCGATACCGAGATTTCACCGGAAATTGAGACCCCTGAATCCAAAAAGAGCATTTTTGGAAACATGTTCGTGTGTGTGTCTATGAACAGCACTCGGAAACGAACAGTCGGATAAACACCAAACTTGGTATTTAGGATCAGTATCTTCCAGAGATGCGACACGAAGGTTTTCAAGAAAATTCCCCCACCCCAGACTACCCTTTACATGGAAATTTTTTCGAAAATTTTAATTTTCTCAAAAATGGCTCTAACGATTTTGATTAAAATATCATATGTTTAAGGTATTTTCATGACAAATGAAATGTATATCTCGAATTTTCTGGGAATGTCCCTAAAAGTGTTCTTCATTCTGAACGACTTTTGCATAACTGGTAAACCATAAGAGATAGACAAAATTTTACTACACAAAAAATGTAGAACGCGTTACAATACACAATTTATATCATATACATTTTTTTTGTTGAGTGAACCGTTTTCGAGATATTGCTTGTTATTCCCTAAAATTTTTCAATACTTATACTTTTTCTCAAATTCGTTACTCATTTTTTTTATGTCCTTGACATGCAAAGAGAATGGAATGCGCCACATAGCAACCAGCGCTTAAATATTTGACTATCGCTTAAAACCTACCATATTCCCCTTGCATCTACAAGAAAATTAGCAATAAGTTTGGCATCCCGATATCTCGATTAACATGAAGCATATGGAGAATAAGCGTTTGTAATAATAGTTTGTACAAGAGTAGAGAAAGTCATATGAGTGTAACACATCAGATTTTTTGTCTTGGATATGCAAAGCGTATTAATCTGTGGGAAAGGGAATGGTGCTGCACCTAGCAACCAGCTATTAAAAGATATGTATGTGCTTAAAGGCTACTGTTGAGAGAGGTATAGCTTACGTATTCTGTTTTACGTAAATTATTATATCTTGAAGATCTTATAGTTAGCTCCACGTTGTGGAAGCCATTCTTGTGACGTCATACGTTGGTTGGTTCATTTGTTCTGTTTGTAGATTCCTCTGGCGTAGCAATTTGTATCAGTTTTAAATGTCCACCGGCTAGCTATTATCTGATCTAGGTAGGCATGTTTTTCTTACAGGTTGTGAAGCGGAAAAGGAATCTTTTATCCAAAAATTACTAGTGAAGAAATGTATTTTATAATGTTTTATTGTCTCACACGTGCACTAACACCTTCACAGATTTATCTAGATAATCGCCATATTGAAACTGTTTATAATAACTTCTTATCACTTTTAACTCACGTACTTCAACTTTGTATATTTAACTTTAGAATATTTTATAAGATTTCTCGTACTTCTGCTGCGTGTAACTTATGACGAAAATGAAGGACTGATTGGCGACATCTTGTTGAACTGCGGAATCGACGTGGAGTGTACGGAGAATTTTGTATAACTGCGGGGACGATGTATAATGTTTTGAGAATCTTGCCGAACTGGGGGATCGTTACCTCAACCTGGCTATTTATAGGCTTGCCTCAAGATACACCTAAAGATTATAAATGAACTGCTATTGGCTAATAAAACGCGCCAACATTAGCGTCTGTTTTATTATCCAATTAAAACCACTAATACATATTACTTTTATAGAACATTCTGGAAGCTTTTTTTACTGAAAAGGTGCGAAATATTACGTAACTTCCTGGTTCCCGGTAACGATAAACAACTCATTCCTTTGCTAAAGTATTGTGTTATTGTTAACAGTTTCAATAGATCTGTATATTATTATTTACCAACAATAATTACAATTATTAAACCTCTGAAATCAATGTTACATAAAAATACATATTCATATTAAAATAATTATTTACATTAAAGTAATTTGTGATACAAATTACCGTCTCACTGTATTTCCAAATTGCCCTTGTAAATATATTATCCCCTTACATCTACAAGAAAATTGGCAATAAGGTAGAGTCTGCAAATGTTTATCTCGACTAACATGAAGTATATGGAGAATAAGCGTTTGTAAAAATGGTTTGTACAAGAGTAGAGAAAGTCATGTGAGTGTAACACAACAGATTTTTTTGTCCTGGTAATGCAAAGAGAATGGAATACTTCACATAGCAACCAGCTCTTAAAGTATTTGACTATCGCTTAAAGCCTAGAAATTCCCCTTGCACCTACAAGAAAATTAGCAATAAGATTAACATCTCGATATCTCGCTTAACATGAAGCATATGGAGAATAAGCGTTTGTAAAAATAGTTTGTACAAGAGTAGAGAAAGTCATGTGAGTGTAACACATCAGATTTTTTAATAGTGTTTAATGCCTGCTCTTACTACATGACATCACAAGTGGTGGAGACTGTAAAACATGAAATGTGATGATTGGGGAAGGAAACCTTCCCAGCCTAAGTTTAGGGTACCTCCCTAGCATTTGCCAGTTAGAGGACTGAGGGAAACAGAAAAATCCTCAGGAAGGACGATCCTGACAGATATGATGCAGTCATACACTGTACAATTCACCTTGAGTTTTCATAATTATCAGCCAAGGTGACACAAAATTACTACAGGGATGAGGATGACGGTGGCTTTAAGGTCCTAGAGGAAATTCAGGTTCAGCACCATGCAAATTCTTACTCTTCATTTTTATACAAGAAATATTTTATTAAATGTGCTAAATTAGCCCAAAAATTATTCTGAATTTCATTATGCATGAAAAGAAAGCACACAGTCACTGTTGCAAAATGTCTTTTAAACTTCTTAAAGCAAAACAGGCACCATTTAGTTTTGAAATAAGAGTTTCATGTTTCTTCTTCCATTCAAGTATTCTTTAAGTATGCATCCTAAGAACTTGTAAATGAGAAATTTCTATTACTGAGGGATTTAACAGTTAAGACTAGAGGACTTTTCATTTACATAAATGCAGTTTTATCACAATTTAATAGCATAAACTTGAATATCTTTTGCCTATATTTGCTAAGTTATGTCACGTTTTCTCAAGTAAATAAACCAGTGTTTTATATTCTTTACCATTATTAACACTCCTGAGCTTTCTAGTAGATAATTACAATGGTTTTATGTCAAAGGTAGCATTGCATGATCACAATTGAGTTTATTTATGAACGCTCTTTAACTGCTGTGGTCCTTAGCATCCCATTCTATATTGGGCATGAAAGACCGGTAAATTTGTTCAGAGGCCTCTTTATCAGGCTTGAGGTTCTTTTACGTGCCGTAAATCTATGACACGGGACCACTGGCACAGGATCCCACCTCCATAGCGTGGATGTAGCATTCTGCCTCACATTCAAGAGGTTGAGACTTCATATCCTTATCCTTCTGGGCTCATTTGAGCATCATTTCATTCATTCATCATTCGATATGATAAGGTTAAAGGACATTGAACTACAAATACACACATACCAAAAAAAAACAGGCATGGAGATGATTTTCACAGCAAGTACTACAGAACTATTCTAAAAGTAACGTTATCACTCAACAATTAAAATTACAATAGGCTAACAAAGTGCCTGAAGCTGATGAATTCAAAGCAGCCCAAAGCTTTAGATATTACATTGCATGAAATGTAATTATTGCATTTATAGATATATCCACCAGGTGGTAGTGGTGGTTGATGAATAAATCCCCCATTTTTTTTTCTTAATCTGGGCTTTCAATCAAAGCCTTTGGTCCCAATAAAACAGACCATGTCCTTGATGTTTTCACTTTTTTTATCTCCAGATTCTAAGTAAAAGCAGCCTAACTGAAACATTCACGTAGTATGTGTTGGGAGGTTTCTTTCTTCCTTCCACATTTCCTGCTTAAAGGGTCTTGTATCCAATTATGTGTAAATGTTCTATACAGTGTGTTGTGGCCCATAAGAAACCAACACCTTTGAGTTTAGGTCTATTTAAATTCAAAAGAATTTTACTCTGCTTACCACTTGGGCCTAAAATTAATTCATGGGCTTGCCTGGCAGTAAATTTGTCTGTTCCAATATTCAAGACGAGGCCCCTGCTTGTTAGTTGAGTTACCTCACACTTGATACTTCTCGTAGACATGCCACAAAAGTGCTTAGATCCTATGAAATTAAGATCCAAGTCCTTTTTTTGTCAGCATGTCTGCCATCTCATTGTCTAAAGCCTGCAAGCCCAGGGATGATCAGGCCACTGGCACAGAGTCTATACAACAACCTTTGGCATTGGCAGACTTATTTAGATGTGATTCTAACCGACTTAAGAGCTTTTAAGGCTCCCTAGCTATCCAAGCAAATGTTCATTCCCGCACATTTGCCTGGCATATTTATGAAAGGACTGCATATATACAGGCAGGGAAGGAAAAAAAAAAGAATAAGCAACGTTAGGGGAAGGTTAGCTTTAAAAGTTATTAATGCCTGAAGGCACGAACTACCAGGAATACATATAAAGTAATTAGAGAGAATATATTCGACAGTAGAGGCCAAAATGATGTATCGGACAGAAATATGGGGTAATGATGAGGGTTGGCTAAACATTGATTCGATCCACAGGAAATTCTGCAAACAAATTTTGGGGCTACCAAAAGGCCACCAAATGGGGTTGCACAAATTGTACTACGTAAAGTTGGGAGTAAAGGAAAAATAATGACAAGAATTTTAAAATATTGGTTTAGGATCAAGAACTTAGAAGAGAATAACATCTTGAGACACTGCATAAATTTTCAAGACAAAATCATGAGTAATACCTGGGTTAATTAGAATAAAAGAGACCATGGAAAAAATCAGATTAGGTATGAGTGGTGTGACAGAGAGGTTTAAAGAGAGGGATTTTTGGAAAGAAATCAAAGAATTGAGGACATTAAAATTCAGGAGATATTTAGTAGTTTCAGCAATAAAGTCAGTGATGATATACAGGGAGATAAAGAAAATATGGGGTAGAGAGAATTATATGGATAAAGGCAACCCAGAGGACAAGGGAGGGAGCTGCATGGGCCCAAACAGGGGTAGTGGAATTGCAAGGAATAAGAGGGGTCTGAAAATATACGAATGTCCAATGTGTGAAGCGCAAGATAATTATTGACATGGAATTCTGGAATGTGGAGAAACCAAAATAATGAGAGGAAAACTTAGGATCGAGAAATGAGCTAATCTACCGATAGAGATAAAGGGGAAAAAGTTGATGAATTTGAAATCAGGCCTGGAAATCTTAAGAGTTTGGGGAGTACCTAGGCAAGGTTAATATAAAATGGAGGAGGAAAATAAACAAACATGGGGAATCAGAAATTATAGAAATATAATTTAAACAGAATAGAGTCCAAGTATACCTTTAAAGACAGATGGGTGGGATAGAAGAACAACTGCAAGGGTGAAACTAGATGGGCCACTTCTTTAAACAGCAACTCTTAGTATTGTGGGATTTTCTTTATATGGTCAAGAAAATGTTAAGTAACATTGTATATATATATATTGTATGTATTACTAAGTGGAGGGTGTACTTCCGTATAATAAAATCATACCAGATATACAGGCTGGGACACAGTGGTATACCTACTGAGGAAATGGCAAGCCTGGTTCTAGAGCCCCAGTCCCCATTGTGTCTCCTGGTGGTGATTTACAACACTACTTTTGTGTATTATATCATGCAAGAAAGCTGTATGTTTTGGCTAAATGTTTGATATTTGATAGTGGTTGTGTGCTGTAAACTTTAGGCCAATGAACAAGAAGAGCAAACAGCAGAGAGTGAAGTCAGTAATAAAAAATCAAGCAAATCAGTTCAGGCCAAAAATACTGAGCCCTATGGGACTTTTATACTTTCTAGCATAGATTTGAAGTTATTGCTTACTCTCTTCTTAGTTCTGCCTATTTGGTAAGCAGCAGACCAATTCAGTGAATGTTTGGCTATGCCAAAAACTGAATCTCTGCACCGAAAGTCATAACTACTCTGATAATTCAAATATTAAGTTTCCAGCTTACAAATTACCTTCTGAAAAGAATCTTCATCAGTTATATCATATACCAGTATGGCTCCATTTGACATTCTGTAATATATTGGTCCCAAAGCATGAAACTTCTCCTGACCGGCTGTATCCCATATTGAGAGATTTACTCTTTTGCCACCTATATTGATCTTCTTATTTAAGAATGAGGCCTGAAAATACATTAAGTTCAGAAAAACATTATATAATAAGTATGCATAACGTTTTTTTATCATAATTTCTAAAAAATCAGTGTACACTTCAGTGACAGTGCTGCAGATACAAAATAGGACGTAATAAATGATGCACTATAAATTAGTACATACTACTAATATTTTCCCACTAAAACAAGAACTTATATTTGGATTTATTTAGCTCATGGGTGCAAGCAGTTGTATAGATATTCACAGTTATGTAATTGTACATGACTAAGAGATTAAATATTACTATATATAATGTTTTTTTCTTTCAGTTGCTACCCATCTTATGTTTAATGATGAATAAGTTGCTTTTTGGATTAAACCGATGTCCGACTACAGTTAGGTCAAATATTCAATATACATCTTATGTTGTTTTACGAAACCTAAGAATTGTCAGATCACAGCACCATTAAGTGAATAGCTTTACACCAAACGCAAATTAATGCAATGTGTCAACCTATGGCGATAAGGGCGACAATATATCTTGACATACATTTAAAACATGCAAAATAACTTCAATTAAATGGGGATTAAAGTAGCATAATATACCTGCAAAGTTGTGATATGCTTGTCGTTAAATTTATCTTCCACATAGCGCAGAACAACTGATGTTTTCCCCACACAACCTTCTCCAAGAAGTACGACTTTAAAATTGTAACTCGCAGAGCCAGTAATTGTTGTTGCGGTCGCCATATTTCTCAAGTTTATGCGTTATGCAATCTATTTAAATGATTTAATGTGAAATATCAGTTCGCTCTATATTAAATACTTCACACTTCACATTTTGACATACAGGTTTCATCCTAATTTTGATCAGCTGTTACTTGATTGATTAATTTTTCTCGGCTAATGTAGATATTATTCTCAAGACTGCCTCTAAGTTATGGCAACATGGCATCTAGTGGGATGTTCTGTGAACTAAATTGCTAAAAGTGTATCATCGTTCACTTTAATTTCAATTTGAACATTTCGGAAATAAGTTCCAAAATTGTTTCCCTTTGGCATATCTTTAGTTTTATCGTATTGGCTTATTTATCGTATACTACTGCTTTCAAAGTTTATTGCACGTAGATGAATAAAGAGGCACGTAGAAAAGAAAGAAAAAAGAAAAGAAAAGGAAAAAAAGGGGGGGAATACAAAAATTATGTAAGTACACACGTACAAAATGTAAATTCTGTGTTAACTCATATGTTGAGGTAAATACATCAACTGTAGCAGGTTAAGAAAACATTTAATGTAATAAAACTGAATTCTCAGTTCATTTAAATTTGCCCACTAAAATGGTTATAATGTAATGCGTACTGCATTCTACAGGAGTGTTTAAAATCGATTGAAGACTATCATTTCGATTTCAGCAAATAAATTATTTTAATACGCCTATGCGAATTAAATTATCTGACAATTATAAATAAGCTGTCATATTTTCGAATAAGATTTGGCGGCACAAACGCGAAGTGAAATTTACTTAATCGACTTTCTACAGCGGCAGGTTATCTATGACAATAAGTTGAAATTGCACTTCCGGAAGTTTTTATAATAATCATATTTTATGTTTTGTTGAAGTTTAATATGAGATATTATCATTAAATTTATTTTAATTATTTATTTAATGACGAGAGTAAATATTGCGGCATAGAGGTTTACTTTCAACGCGACTTAGTTTGTAGTATGAGTTTAGGTTCGGAAAGCCTGCGCAAGAGCGCTGCGCAAACAAGCCTTTGAGCATAGCCGTCACCTGTATTGAAAAAGGTAAGGTGCCAACAGTATTAAAATATCTATTTTTAAAAGTAAATTAAGTATAATGCTGTGATAGTAGTTATGAAATGATATTATCTGATATCCGAGAATGTTTTACGTATAATTGTCATGCTAAATTACCATTACGTTTTCGTGTTCTGCAATTCAAGAAGCGGCGTCTAAATTGATCTCCATTAATGCGTTGCATGGACAAAATGTGAAGTCGTGTAAAGGGGTCAGTTGAAATAAAATTGAATTAAAAATCCATTCTTTTTCAATTATTTCAAGAAACTAGGTGGTTTATGCTCTTTGAATAAGGTATCAGAAGGTTAAGTATGTGCAGATGCATGAAATTCCGACTCCTTTACAAAACCGTGCATGCAATGCTCCACCTGGGAAAGTTAGTAGTGATAGTCACGTAACTTATTTTGGACAAAAGAGATTTTAAGCTTTTACTAATTCAAGTCGCAGTATAAGCTGAATTTTTAAGAATGAATTTATTTTAATTAGCGCTATTCCATATCGATGGATTTTGCATGTCTCGCAGTAGCATTGGGCTTTGTGTGATGCTGGTCACTTTTAGGAATTGCCCATGTTTAAGCTAATTTTGCCTCCGAGATGTCATTAAAATGCAAGAAAACCTATAAATAGTTATGAATGAGTTCATTTTATTAATTCTTGAGAAAATTGCTGCATTTATTGCAAGGAGTTTTCTTTATTTTTCTTCTATTTGCTGTGTGGCACTGAAGCACTTGGAGAGTTCACTTACTTGAAGCAATTACCCTTAGTTGCAAATCCTACCAATCTATAGATGTATGTATATATATTTTAAGTTAAGAGTAAAATGTATTATGTCTTAGCGCTCTCTATTGTCTTACAGGGTGGAGGGAAATACCAGTATATTCATTCTGTATTAAAACTAGAGGCAGCCAATTGTTTGTGTTTGGAATAATATATAATTGTCTAGTTCCTAGTTACATATTAAATTGACATTATGGCCCATCCTTTGTGTAATTTGCGTTTTATTTTCTGCACTATTTTGTACTACCATCTTTGCACTTGTAATTCCTGTAAAGAGCATTAAAGTCATATTAAATAGTTTAATTCTAGCCAAATGGATTTTAGCCTTGATAGAAACAAAAGGCATGTGTATCTATGCAGTCATGGCATGATAAGGTAGAAGGTGAGAAGGTTACAAGTTTCCAGTGTGCATATCAAGGGCTGATTGGGCCCCACATTTTTTATTCACAGGGTTGCATGACAACACTGCTGTAGCAAACTGCATATGTCTCAATATAAAATAAATTAGAGAGACTCATTTGTGCCATACAAGTTGTTTGAAGCAACTTCTCATGATTGGAAAATGAAGGAAAGCAATTCCAACCACTCCTTGCATGACATAGGTGAATTCCTGTCCTTTCGAGTGATTACATTCACATTATTAGATGGGCGTGCGTAGTAAAGTAATGGTTTCATAAAGTGCAGATTTATGAGTACAAGCAATGCTGCCACAAACGTGCATAGAGGAGAAATTTAATAATTAGCTCACAGCAGCTGTGCTTAGTTTTCCCCCCTCCCAGTACATGCTCAATATTCTGCCATTAGACTGTAATATATATTGGGTTCACCCTATGTTTTGAAGTAGAGTGTAGATGGCAAGCCCATTTTGATATGTTACATTCCTAAAGATAAAAATTGATGGAGCTATTATTGGCCAATTGAAAGATAATTCAGATAATTATAAAAGCATTCCTTTGGAACCGTGCAAAAAGCATTTGCTTTTTTTCTGTTTTTATAAGGTTTTAATTGAATGCAATTTTCAAGATAAACTTTGCAGCACTTACAGCTCCATTTTTCAATGAAAGTTTTTGTTTTGAAAAGTAGAACATGGTTACTCCAAAGAAGTGAATGAAATAATTATGAAGCCACATTCTCTCCAAAAGGACAGAGCAAATATTTGACTTATCTTTTTTGTGTCATTTGTTTGATTGCAGAAAAAGCTATATACATTCATTATTTAACCTCTGGTTTGGGTGCAAAGATAACGTGGTTATTCGAAATCCTTTAATGTTGAAAATTATTGATTTACCATTGAGGTTCCTAGTGATACAGACTTTCTTAAATTTTATGAGATATATGTTGGTATGAGGCTAACCAATATAAAAGCTTTAGAGCCAAGAAAGAACAGTCAAAAGGGTACATAAGGCAGTACTTCACAGAAATACAGTGGGACATAAACTAAAAATCAGGTGGTCCTGGACATTGTTAGTTGGTGGAGCCAAAAATTGTGAAAACTAAAACATTTGTCAAACTAGGCCTTGAGTTCATGGTTTCAAAATCTGGATGCTCAAAATAAAATAGAGCATGGTTTTGAGAAAGCAGCACAAAGGAAGACATTATGAAAGACAAATTAAGAACAAAGATGGAATGAAAATGCCATTGTTTTTAAGTTAAAATATTGAGATACTAATGTTAAAGCCATTAAATTTTTTATTAAATTGGTTTTATTTGCTGTGATGGTATATTTAATGCTCAGCAATCAATAGGCGCAGGAAGGTCAATTTTGGATGCTGGCTCTAGTTGTAGCAAATTAATACATGACCAGTTTCATGGAAAAAGTTTGGACAGCTGCCACCTTGTTCACATAATGTCAATAAACAAAGCAATCCTATGTTATTGGAATTTTTTTGCGATTATCATCCTTCTTTAGTGGATTCAAAAGAAATTACTAAGTTTAAGTCTCCATGCTCGATGAATACAACATAGATGAAATTTAAACCTGAACTAGAACAAAAATCATTGTGAAAAGCTCATCAAGGTTTAGTAATGGTTTCATTCACAAAATCTCATAGTGAACTTGGAATATGGAGCATGACATGCGTACAACTCCATCGCCAAACGCACAACTAAAACAATTGCCTTTCACCATGTATAGTGCAAAATAGTTAGAAAAGAATGTGAATAATGTAGGAATAAGTTGTAAGCCTTCACCATATAATAAATATAAGGTATGCATAGGAGTAGGTTAGTTTCATAGACATCTTGCAGCCTACACTTTAGTACATACCATACAACATGGACTCTTGAACAATTGTTGAGTTTGCATGGCTATTGGTGAAAACTATATTCACAAGAACCTTGTTTATCCGGACTAGGTGCGACCAGAAATAGTATGGATTAATGAAAATCTGGATAATCTGGAAACAAACTATTAAGGGAATATAAACTACTAATTTATACAAACATTTATTTTGGCACTAACAAGAATAAGAAAAAAACCAATTTTTGGCATTTAAACTCAATACTGTACTCACTTTTATTTTGAGAAGTAGTGTGCAAGTTTCCTTTGTTTCAAATTTGTGCTGTGTTTGGGGAGCAAAAAGGGAAAGTAAACAAAGGTAAGTGTGCAAAAAAATCAATGCAGATTAATGAGGGCACGATAAACGAGATTCTTGTGTACTTGTGGCAGAGTTCTTACCCTTAATTTCAAATTGAACTCAAATTTTTTGCTGTAGATTCTGTACAAAAGTTTAGCTTTGTCAAAACAATAAGAATATACAAAGAAAAATAACATATGTGGCACTATAAACAATATTTTGAGCTCCCGCATCAGCTTTGATCAGAGTAAAATAAAAAGTTTAATTGCCATCACATTGACAACTTTATCTAATACTGTCATGCATTGATTTATGGTAATTGGTTTTACTACCTGGGACACAGCTTTGTATTTATTTATTTATCCGTGGCCAAAGGAGAAACTACACGCATTGTGAATGATGCCTTACCAGCCGCTACAGGTAAACATAACAGCGGCACCAAACCAAACGCAAAGTTATATGTTCTGTGTAATACTTCTAGTATTGTAGCTTTTTTTGGTGCGCTCTTTATTCAATAGTAAACACAATATACATATGACTAAATCCTCATGCAGCATTGCATCTAAACCATACCATTATCAAAAATACCTCTAAATTAACATTTTAGACTGCTTTGGATTATCCACTTTGAGTGAAGATTACTATAACTTTTATATAAGAGTATAGCACATTAGTAGTGTTAGAATACTTCGTGGCTGCAAATTGCCTGCACAGGTACAGTGGAGTTAAAACTACTACATTCCTGAGCGGTTACTGGATAGTATGTGATAGGGGAAGCAACTTTGATTTTGAAGGGCAGATTGCTAGTGAGTCTCAGATATTTTAAGACAATAGAGTAGATAGCATATTTGGACAAGGTAAGCACATTTGACCAACCCCAAATTGATTGGGTTTTGGTGTTGTCTACTGGCATGATCATTGCTGCCTTAGAAATTTCACCTTTCAGTATGGAAATAATTAGTTGTCAGGATCTTAAGAGTAGTTCAGTTACATTGCATTTGTAAAGCCATATTTGCAAAGATGTGAATGTGTAAGCTCCAGTAACGGGTGGAATTTTAAGGGCCTGCAGAAATTATGGGGCACAGAGAGCAATACCTACAGTTTGAAAACTGACTAAAGTTGTACTTTATACTGCGATTGCATTTTCTGTGCTAATGAATAAATTTGTGTATCCCTTCTGCAGCTCCAACTTCAAGAACCAGTATGGAAAGTTCTTATTAAATGTGTGTGTGTGTGTTTACAGTAAATATTATTAAAGAAATTTACCATCGTCAGTAGTGTACAAGTGGACATCCTCAAATTAAAAAGAAAAAAGTATCCATTTGATAATGGGTTTGAAGCGTACTTACGGGAAACTTTACCGATGACTAGTTTGGACATCAAATAGAGTTCGTCAAAAATAATATTAAATAAGACACGTTCTTGGCTCAAATAAGTATGTTTTATAAATCTAATTGCCTTCCTTGCGGTGTGGTTTCATGCGTTTTTATTAATGCAGATAATCGTTGCATCAGCTGTGTCGAAAGCGATTCGGGATCAAGTGTTACATGGCACAGTGGCTCCGAAGGGGTATTTGCAGCCGTAAAACATCGCGTGGCCTTATCAACACATGCCCTTGTTCCCTATTCAGCAGGAGTTCCAAGGTCTGGGCCAAAACTTACAGAAGCGAAAGGTGAATTGCGTACGGACACAAAATTACAGAAATGCAGTTGCTGCATAACGAGTTCTACTACACCAAACTGAGGGATGGCTATAAAAATTCTAGTACCAAAGCCCAATTGCGACTGAAAGGGTTAAATGTTAGGTGCTTTTATGTGCCTAAGAATGTTTAAGGATATTTAGCTATGTTCTGCAGATTTTTACAGAATGGCAAGAAATGGCGACATTATTTCTTAATGTCGCTTGTGAAAGAGATTGATGTTGACACACCTGGTATGTATGAAACCCGCTTTTGAAAACATGCCAAGAATGCTTACTTTGCACTGATTCACCTACATTTCATAATCAGATTGCATCTTTTGTCGTACAATACCTAAATGCACGCGGCAGTTCTTTTTATGAAAATAAAACAGCAACTCATTTTCATTTACAAAATTTCTTGTAAGTAGATTACTGGTTCGTATAGACATTTCTTTTTCTTGGCTTCAAGCATCATCACTGAAGGCCAGACGTGAACTATTAAGCATGAGTGTAATGGGAATGTATTTTTCTAAAACCACGATTTTGATTTTGCACATCCACCATCAAGCTGAAGCCAAGTGCTGTTTTGAGAGACGGTATTAAGTTTATAAAGTACAAGTTTTTCAAGCGGTTCGACGGCGCTCGGTAGCACAACAGCTGTATTATTCATTATTGTATGTGCATATGAAAAGTCAGATTTCATTTGCCTATCACATTTGTGAATTACAAAAGTAATTTGTAAATTGTCAAGCCTTTTATTGAAGGCTGCCACATTACGTACGCCGTTCCAAGGAAATTGTTTTACAACACAAGATGCATTTCGTCCAAATGAATGACCGAGGCGTTATACGCTGTAAAATCGAGTGTCACCTCGAAATCGAACATGGAAGCAACGTGATCGATCGGCTCCCACGTCTAGTAATTCACAAATGTGGCAGACAGACGTATACGTACGGTCCTACGCGAGTCTGACTTTTTTTTTTTTTTTTGTAATGGTGCGTCTGTGAGGGCGCGTGCGCCTATCCTCCCCCGCTCGCTCACCTAACCTAGCAGCCAGCCAGCCAAGCTCGCAGCGTTGCCATCTTGGAGAAGCGAGCGGTTGAAGCGCTTCAAGGCCGGCATAGCGTTGTAGTGCCGTTGACTTGCCAGGGTCAATGAATCCGATGCGGCGGTGAGGAATGGCAACGCGCTGGCTTTTGTCAACAAAGATTCAACAAAGTCATGTTGCAAAACATTTTATTGTTTTATAGGTGATACATTTGGAGCATCCAGGTAACGAGAGAACGCCGACAATGTTCAGCTTTCACAAACCCAAAGTCTATAGGTCTTCCACGGGATGCTGCATTTGCAGAGCGAAATCCAGCAGGTATGTCAAAATGGTGTCAGTAGTGTATTCATGAGCAGGTACATTGATTTCGGCGTGAGCACTTGCTGCCAATCTGTTACGGTACATACCGGCACAAAACACATATGCATCATATGCTAACAAATCTAATGATTAAAATTACTTGGCTTTGCTTTGTTTCGTTTGTGACAGTACTACGAGTATTATCAGATTTCGTTGACATAACTAATTAACAATACTAGTTCGAAATCATTTCTAATGGAGCTTGGCGATTCGTATAGAAATTTAAAATTGGTTAGCAAAATATTACATTTAATAATGTAGTGTTAATCCATTTAAGCAAATCAGTGTACCAGCCCAAGTCTTTTATATTTAAAAAACTGAAGTTTAATGTGTAGCATCCTGCTCGGGTGTGAAAAATAGGTGGAACCAATTTACCCACACTACTGTTCACTTAAAGGAGCAAACATTGTTCTAGACCTGAAATTATCCTTTTTCTTTTCCTCTCCCCTAAATTGCCCCCCCCCCTTTTCAGGTTCTTTTCCTGACTTGTGCCATGTACCTAGTACAAATTTTGTGTGTTCTCAAAAACTACTTGGGTTTGTCTGATCAGCATACAAGACCAATGACAAGTCTTTTTAACTTCTGTTGCAGGCATTTTCCTTTTTCTGAATCAATAACAAAAAAAAAAGTAACACACATGAAACAACTGTATTGACTAAATATTGGAAGTGGCGTTTTCCAAATCACAGTAATCTGGTGTTCTGGTCAGTGTGCTATTACCTATGCAATTTTACCGTATTTATTGTTACTCTTAAAATTATGAATCAACTTGGTGAAAAGTTTTAAGTGGCATTATTAATATTTTCAATATTATTAAGAAATAGTCATTTTGTGTAGAATACAATCTCTTTCACATTGCATATTCAGGTACAACTTTTTTTTTAAATGCACAAGTTATGGGGCTGAAATTTTATACATTTATGCAACACACATTTTACTGCTTTTGTTATTATGAAAGTTTGAATGATGGTTCATTTAACAAAAGTTTAATTATTTTTGCCTTCAAAATTCTTTTCCATTTACTGAATAGGTATCTATTGGAACAGATAGGGACAACTGCATTGATGACATAACTTTTTTTCTGTATTGCAAAAAAATTCTGAGAAACAGATACATAATCTCATGTTTTTAATAATTTTAGCTATTTTTTTTTCAGCATAATTTTTTATGAATTGAATCAACAGATCGAAAATGTTAACATCTTGTAAATATGCAGACCAAATTCATTCAAAATGTGAATATTAATGGAATTGCAAAGTGTAAGGCACAATAGCATACAGTCCAGGATACATTGTTTTGTTAAATTGGTACTGTTAGTCAAATTCATGCTTAATTTCTTGCTTCATCATGAATGCTACTTATACAGCAAGCTTATGTAGTTTGTATCTTAGGTATTGATTTGTCTTCTGGGTGTACATAAAACCCTGCAAAATTGTGAAGTAAAATATGCCACAAATAATGATCTCATTTTAATCATATGAGAGAAGTGATTGCAGTGAAACATTGCTAATAACCTGCATGCATGCATAGTGGTAAATTTCAAGTGTGTTGATTTTGTATTGAAAATTGGTATCACTTATTACAGATGTTTTTGTAAAGGTTTTAAAATTTACGAATTAGGAGAAATTCCAACTACCCTTAAGTTTCTACAGATTTCAGTGAAATTTGAAATGTATTGAAACCACCCTAAACTTTATTATCAGTTTCAAACTAGATTTTAGATGACAGATTTTATTCTCTCTCTGAGCTGATTGAAATAGGTTGCTAAATTATGGCAGTATAAACTGCAATTAATTCTTACTTTCTTTAGTAACAAATTATTTTGCTTCACTATTGGAACAGATCTTTACCCCTCAGGAAGATGCAGTAAACACAAATTTGTTTATATTTTTTAATTTGTATTTTAAGAAAGAAAAGTGAACTGTCACAAAATATGTATAAATAATTTATAATTTGTGTAGCTGCTTTGCTGTTTCTAGCTAAAAAAAATTTAAGTATTCACATTCTCATAATTTAATGACTCCTATCATTTGTAACCCAGTGTTTCTATTTCACCATCATAGAGGTGCTTTCATTATTCCACGTTTCATCCAATTTGATACACTAATGAGGGAACTATACTTGAGAACTTCCTGCAGCGAACTGCAGTCAGTCGGGGAGGCCTGTCAGAATGTGACATTTGCAGAAAAGTTCTTCCTAAGCTAAGTTATGCATTAACATTGCACATGGCTGGTAGTGGTGAATCACAGGCTGTTACTTCTATATATTGAAATTTATAAAGGTTTGTAAATACATAGTCTGGCTATAAGTTTGATGTCCTCCTTGGTGTAGTGGTTACCATGTTAGCCTCTATTTCCCGAGGTCGCAGGTTCAAACCTGGCGGAGGGCAATGGATTTTTTTGGGCGTAAAAATCCTTTGCATGGGTTTCGTTGGAAGGGAAGTAAAGCCGGTGGTCCTGCATTGTAGATTTATGGCACTTAAAAGAACCTCAAGTCTGGTAAAGTGGCCTCTGAGCAAAATTACCAGTCTTCATGCCCAATATAGAATGGGATGCTAAGGACCACAGCAGTTAAAGAGCATCCACAAATAAAACTCAATTTAATTTTGGCTATAAGTTCTGTTGGAAAATGTTATAGAAACTGTATCAGGTGTTCAGACGTGATGCTAAACTCTGCCTTAAAGGTTGTTGACTTCAACTGCAGCAAAGTGAACATACTAGTTTATAGTTTAAATATTTTTATTTATTTATTTCATTCATAATAACATATACATGTAGTGGATCACATCAAAATAGTGGGGAAAAAGACAAAATCATAACATTTCGTACACAACTCCCTTAAAACCTATTGATCCAGTGAAATTGTTTTATGCTAAGTACATTAAAAATTGGACATTAAACATAAACATTACGCTACCTAATTATTATTTTATTATTAAGTCCATATATCAATTTACAAAGGTGTAGACCAGATGAAAATTACAAATACAGAGTAAAAAAAATTAATTACAATATGAGTATTCACAATTATTAACAAATTACACATGCGTTGCCAGCCATGCAAGTTTATACATCTTCAGTCAAGTATGTAGCTTTCATTATTAGAAATTCTTATAATTTTTTTTAAATGCATTTCCTTTTGTCATGGATTAGGAGATTACAAAATCCCATTGATTTGATTGCCCTCCCTAGGCTTAGAAAATCTCCCCTGAGAATTTTCGGACTCTTAGAAGCTGAAAATCAGCAGGATGTTTTGTGTACAGTACCATTGGATACTTTAATGGATGTAGCATAATATTATTGACCCACAAGATGGTGGCATCTGCACTTTTTGAGGACCAGGACAATGCTATAAGGTAGCAGATTTGCTCATGGGGATGGTGCATGTTGCTGTTGCAGGGTATCTAATACTGGAAATATACTTGAATTATACATATTTACATACCGGTTATACTGGAATTAACAATTACATATTGGAACAATTTGGATGAAATATCCATATAACATTGATTTATTTCAGATTAAATTTTAGATGATTGCTTCTTGGAAGATCTTATTAATCAAATAAGTATTTTTTGAATAAGTTATTGTTTTGCAGATCTGTTTTTCCATAATATTTTATCATGTATATCAATGACTCAAACATTTGGATAACAAATTTTTATGAGCTATGCGTTTCCAGAATTATGAGGATTATTGCAGGGGATGGGGGTGGGGAGAGGTTCAGGTTAGAAATACAAAATCTGCTGATATTTTGTTGCATGTAGGTCAGTGAATTTTTGGTCCTTTATTGTGAATAGCTCAGGAATGAGATTACAGTTCTACAAGGTAAAGGTGAGAATTCACTATAAAAACTCTTCTATGGTCCATTCCAAACCAGAGTTCCCTCTGATGTAAACAGAAGCACGTGCTTCGGCTTGTCACGAACCCAAGAATATACTCTTATGCCAACGTAAATAGTTCCTTAATACATGTATTATATTATGAAATATTAGACCAGGAAAGGTATAGAACTGCACATTTTATTGCGGTTATCATAAGAACTCATCGTTAAAGGTAATGGATATATACTAGCTGTTAAAAGATTACAAAATATGACTTTCGCCTGCTATTGCGCTAACGCCGAGAGCATCTTGGTTGTTAATACCAACCATATAAACGACTGCCACTATCTTTCATATACAAGAAATGCAGCAACGAATTCCCAGAGGTGCTATCTGAGTACGGAATAAACACTTTGCGTAACACACGATATATGATAAGCGAACATTCTTTCATAATACACTATCACACAGCTCAGCTCAGGTCAAATCTTGTGATTTAGTCAGTTGGTATTTGAGTTTACATGGCAGAGGAAGGTGCGTGTACTGCGAATAAACTGTTCAAACACAGAAGCGGGAAACAGTAAAAAAGTGGCTAAAAACAAACAATACTTCATATATTCAACTCACTATTACAAAAATACCCGACACTTAAGTGCGACAGTGCTGTGGAATTGTGGATAAGTTTGTCATTATTTTGGAGAGTAGTTCTGTTACTGATATGGCAGCTGAGTCATCTTAGGAGGATTTGGATTTGGGTGTTGCACTTTTGCCCAAGGATTGTAATTAACGTAAGTAAACTGTTCATTGCCGCATACTTATAAAATATATTGTTACCTCAGGTTGCATTTTGAACTATGATTCTCACGCAGGGCGCCTTTTTATAGATTAAATAGAGTTCAACAAGCACGTGTGAGGGGAACAAGCAGCCATTAGGGGCGGGGTTTGCGAACTACTTTCTCGCGGATAATACAAAGAGTTTGTTTTCAGTGAAAGGCACTCTGGTTTGGAATGGATAATAGATCATTGTACAATAACTTCATAAAGAGTACAGAGAATAAATTAATTAAATTGTCAGTTGAGATTTAAAAAGCCACCTGTGCAACATCGGCTGCAGCAACTAATAATATACACACCTTCATATTGTAGCTGTGGGACAAAACCAGTAAAGCTGTTAACCTAGCCAGTATACACATTTGAATACTTCTGCATTCTTGCTGCAATATGACCCAATGCAGTACTGAAAATATACTGGAATTTTAAACCTTCAGGGCAGTAGGCACCCTGTGTTGATGAATGGCCCAATAGACTTAGGTCATGTATCAGGGCAAAAGGGGATCATTTTGAAAAATGTCCATTTAACACAGAATACATATGGATGCCATGTGCAATGGTCAAACCTTCTCCCTAAAACAAGTAAAATACATTGCTGCCACTATAAACAGATTTGTAACAGGACTTCTGGGTAGACTAAGTATATCAGTAACATATGATGCTGTGTTTCATTAAGCAGTATGAATCCTGAGATTTGATAAATATATAGGTCCTCTGACCTTTTGGTCAAAAGTTTCATGAAACAAAAATATGTAAAATAGTCTTACACATTTACACTCCGGAATCTAATCGGAGCTAGAATTCTGTTTATTTTTATTATATCTCAATTTTACTAAATTATAAACATATTGAATGTCCAACATTTTAATTTCTGCTTATAGTCAGAAAATCAAGATTCATAGAAAGTTAATTTTGAAGATAGTGTCTCCCAGTTTGCCAAGAAAAGAATAATGAAAGTAGGATCAAATCTAGGCAGAGTAAGAATTGCATGGTTGAGCAAAATCACCAAACAGGATGATTGAGAGAATTAAACTGTTTATTATGTTTAAAACCATTAATAGGGTCCAATAGTTTCATAACCATTGTGTTGGAGCTTGTTGGACCCCGCAAGGGAGTGAGCGACTTTTAGTGCAATTGTTTTTGTAAATTGATTGCATGCGTGGATTCTTAATATAAATATCAATTTTAATTATATTGTATTGACAGCATTGTATCCTGGAAATTGTGTAAGCCTGGTAACCTCAAAGTATAGATCCTTTGTTTGTACATGTGGCCAGCCTAACAGGAATTTTTTCTGCACCAGGAAGCCTGCTGTTTGCCAGCTTTATCTTGATATTCATAGCCCATAGATTTCTCATGCAAATTAGAACTACAATAACCTCATGCCTTTTAAAAACATTTGCATTAACACTCATTGATTCTTCATGACCATGTAAGTAAAACAATATAAATTGCAGGTCAATAGAGCGATCATTAATATTCAACACCCCATTGCAGAAATTAACTCTACTCAAACTATCTTGTAGTTGCAAAGTCTGAACTTCAGTTATAGGTTTTCAACCTTAAGAGTTTATTAGCAGAATTCCTGATTCTGAGAGATTTTTTGTGACTTCATTCTAACTTACTGTGATGTCATTAAGATTTTCCTCTGTAAGAACACGTCAAATTTACTTTGTTTCTTATCAAGAATAGATGCAGTTTCCCTAAATCTATCACAAAATTATGAACTCTTTCTCTGTGAGGTGCGCGAACAGCAGGGAGTCACATAGGAATCATACATGAAAATTCTGTCTTGCTAAAGTATACAGGCTTTTGGCATTATAGCAGTACTAACAATCTATAACACTGAAACAATATAATCTATAACAATATATAAATTTCTATGCAACAGAATTTTTGATTAGTTGGCACATGAAGAGGAGGAAAAGTGGAACTCGTATATTTCAACTTCTGTGCTTAATAACATAGATCATAATACACATGCTTTGCTGCCTTTTCTTTCTGCTTCATTTTCATAGCTCTCTCTCCAACTTCTATGGTGATAGGAGCTTTGAGAAACAACTGATGTTGGCTTTACTTGCTGAACTGTCGGTTTCTTAACGTTGATTTCTATTGCTTTTTAACATGAAGCACTCATTCCCACACTCGTACTTCCAGACTCAGCAGAGGATAAAGAATTGTTCTGGTTGAAGAAAAAATCCCCCCCCCCCCCAAGCCCAGAAATTGAACCTGGGAGAAGACTTTTTTTTTTAAGGGAAAAAGATTTCTCGATGAATACTGCAATTTAGCTTAGTCCGCATACAAAGCCATTACATCTTCATAAATCTTGAACATCATGATGTTGATTCAGTAAAGTCAGCAATCCCTTTGTTACTGGATATTGCTTTCTCTTGATGAAGTATCATTTTCTTGGAAACTGAAATTCCTGTTGGTCTTGTCTAAAATCCATGTATTCAGTTTTGTTTCAAATTTTGGCCATTTAGCAGTTCCATTTCTTGGATTGTGTTTCCTGCAAGTTGCTTTCTTTAAAACATCTACCTGATTCTGCCAGATTTCTTATTTTCTCACTTGGATAGGCCTTTCTGCAGCCCTGTTTCTGTGTTTAGCATATGCAATCACTTGTAGCTTAAATGCAATTGTATAACAATGTCATTTTCCTGCCAAAGTTTGCAAATTACCATAATTAAAGACACAAGTCGAACTTAACGCTAATGACAATTGAAGCTTGAATGAACAATATGAAAATTGTTAATGACAACTTGTGTGCAGCCACTGAGCTCTATACAACTGGAATGCCCAAACGCTTGCAAGGAAGCTTAAAAATGCATTGCTTCAAGTCAAAACATGCACATTTTTAACCAATGGAGCTAATAAAATGTACTCTGTTTTTGGACCTATTTTCGGTGGAAAAAAGTGTGTCTCATATACTGGTATGATGATTGGCTTCAGACTGTATAAAAGTGGTTCCTTGGAACAAATTTGATCCAGTGCTCAGAATTTAATTTTTGCAGCATCTATTGAAAGTGAACTTTGACTACATACTTTTTTTTTTTCTATATGGCGAATACTAGCAACAAAAGAGAGATTGTGTTCTAGCATTCTATTTTAGAAGCTGCAGGTTTGCAGGTGTTATCATACAAATTGTGGATGTTCTTTCACTCCATTGTTCCTTTTAACTTACACTGTCCTATCCTCTTTCTCTGTCAGTTCTCTCTGGGCTTCATTCTTTGTGTGCACAGATAAAAAAATTGTCACGATCTCAAAATTGGTTGTAAAACTGCTTTTTCTGGGATATTAGCAACACAAATATGAATAATTGGTTTAATTTCGTATAAATTCATGTCTGTTCCGGTTTTAATGTTTTCTGTGGGAAACAGAAAATAAAAATACAGAATTGGGATGTATCAAACATTTACTTGATTATTACACAAATGTAAACTTACTTAGTCATCCAATTAAAATTTCATAAGTAATAAAACTTATCAGTGAAAAAAAAATTGCTCAAATTGCTGCTGTTCTTCCGTTACTCCTGTTACCTGAATTTTTTTTTTCTCTCCCCTTTCCTTTCTTTTCCACAAAAACAGAATATTTAGAGCTTTCGAGTGTACATCACCAAAACCCTGTTTAAAGAAAAAGAGGTAATATAACCTGCTGTGTTAGTGAAGCCTAGCTTACATTACACAAGGTTTCATAGTACTCAGTTCAGCCATTCTTAAATGAAAAAAATATAGCTGGCACATACCCAAACATCTACTTTTGTCTGCATTGTAGCTCAATTACACCAAAACTGAAATTTATTGCAATGTTTATTACAGTTCTATTGTTTTTAAATATGTTGGGTTGAGCCAAGCCCTTCTCTCTACTGGCTGTTCAAAGTTTTTGTATTGGAAGGTTCAGATGGCATTTACAACCTTTGTTTCAGTTCAAGATTTACGGATAGTAAGAAGTATGAAGATGACTTCATGGATTGCTTCCAATTGCATGAACGTCGTTCTGGAGAGATCTGCAATGCGTGTGTGTTGCTAGTGAAGAGATGGAAGAAACTTCCTGCCGGGAGCGAGAGAAACTGGCGCCATGTAAGTGATAATCCACATTTAGTGTCTCTTAAGCCCTGTCCACTGGTTAACATTTAACAAAACTTGTCAAGTGCAACATGTTATCAGTTTGCATGTTGGCCAAATTTCGATCACAGAATTGACTTAACATGTTAACCGAAAGAGTTGTGCTTGACACTTTTAACATGTTGGATGTTTTCTGCTTTTAATGGAAAACTTATGTCAATTTGCTCTCTGTGTATGAGATTGGGTGAACTTCAGAAGTTTCCAGACTAACCATGGCAACGGTGTACTTCTGATTCCTTCAGGCTATTGTGTTTGGTAGTTCCGTGTTGACCCGTTCTGTGGTCGTATCCTTGATTTGGTTTGCTTCATGTGAAGTTATGGAATGGATGAAAGAAAAGACACTTTCATTAATAAAGTCTTTGTTGGGGCTGTCATTATGGAACATTGTAATAAAAAGGATGGATTCTTATTACCAAGATGTGTGCAATTTATTGTTGTTCCAGAGGCAATATCAAAGAAAAATAGCCCCTCACTTTGTTAGAGAATTGCCCCCCCCCCCCAAAAAAAAAAAAAAAAAAAAGCTCAAGTCCGACAGCTGGAATGGCTGCTCTCAAATGTGTGTCCTTTTTATGAATCATAGCTTAGAAACCTTGCTCAAAACTATGTTGAAGCCACTTTGACTGTTCTCAAGAAATTAAAGTCAAACCTGCTCCGAATTTTAAACTCATTCAAAATATGTGCACTCCTGTGCCGATTAACCAGATACAGCCTCACCACCTTCTACTTTTCTTTTTGTTACATACCAAGCAGATACAAATAGCAATGGTCAAATTCTCATCACTGGAGTCCATTTTGCTTTTAGTTGAGAGATTTTGTTGTCCCAAAAAGTCAACTGGTGTGGATGGAATGTTAAAGGTTCACAGTTATAACATGTTGAATGAGACATTTTGTTAATTGTTGAACGTTAACAGTTGATATGTTGAACAGTGTGGACTCACCTTTAGACTTGCTCACATTGTGTGGAAAAAGAAAAGTTAACCAAAATTAGCACTGAGGAAATTCTCACTATTCTTATCAATGATCCTTTACGACATCCCCTGGTACTGGTCAAACAGCTTTCTTAAGGAAAGTGCTTCATTAAAAATTTGCTTGGTCTACAAAATGTCATATATTGAAACTTATTAACTTTTAATATAACATGTTATTTCCACACCATTAATTTTCAGAATGTGTCATCAACCAGCATTTGTTACATGTTCAGTATATTCAGCTATTCGACACATCACCTCTTCTGGACAAACTGTGATGTTTATAACCACTGTATGCTGATCACAGTTGCATTAAATTACATGGTTTACTGCAGTAGACTGACTCTTCAAATGTCCCGATAAATAATCATGGCGATTGATATCCGGCCTGTGTAGTGGACATATTGAACTGTCCTGAAATTGTTCTGGATATTGATGGGACGTCACATGGTGTCAATTTATATACAGGAAACCAAAAACAAGGTTTGCAGTATCTTGCATGAACAATTGTCTTCATTGGTAGCAGAGTTTCAGAAGAGAATTGTTCTCCAACATGTCTTTATAGTGCACATTGCTAAAGTGACATTGTAAAAGATTGGCCCAATGATTTCATGGTTGGAAATTGCATCCTGCAAATCACTTTTACTCCATGAGTTTTAATCTTGTATATATTAGGAACTTGTCTTGCCCAAAATCTGGCTTCTTATTGATGCTACCATTCAGGTGAATATACACTTATCAGAGAATGTGTTGTGGATCACAGCATTGTCTTTTGCGAGAGCCTGAAGTCTCCAACTGTAATCACCATGCCTTATTATCTGCCTGTCTGTGCAGCAGTCATTTTGTATGGAAATAATTTTAAGTCAGCATGAAGTATTCTCTGAAGAAAACAATGTGAGATGCCCAACTTGACAGAAGCTCACCTGATATCTTCACCAGGATTTTGTGTCAAAGCCACTCTCATAGCCTCAGTATTCTCTATAGTATGGACTGTGGCGGCATAAGGTCACCTTTTCTCTAAAATATTACCGTGAGTTTCAAATTGTGTGGTTAGTCTATACACTATCTGTAAGGGGCCCACCTCGTATGAAATTGAATATGAAAACATTGAATCTCAGCCACTCAGAGGTTTATGTATATTGTTTTTACTTTTTGTTCTAGCATCAACTAGCCCTTGTCTGCCATCATACTAAACTGAACTGCCACACGTGCACAATATTGATAGGAATGCCTCTGTGGTCTGTTAGTTCCAATGTAGTGGTTACCATGCTAGCCTCTAGTTCCCGAGGTTGAGGGTTCAAACCCGGCGGAGGGTGATGGATATTTTTTGGGCATAAAAATTCTTAGCATGGCTTCCTTCGGAAGGAAAGTAAAGTTGGTGGTCCAGCCTTTCCAGCTTTACCAGTCTTTCATGCCCAATATAGAATGGGACGCTAAGGACCACGACAGTTAAAGAGCGTCCATAAATAAAACTCAATTTAATTTTGTTAGTTCCAAATCCAGAGGTCCCAGGTTCAATTCCTGGTTGAAGGGTGGGAATATTTCTTTACCCAGGATTATTCCCCATCCTCTCAGGTGTCCGGAAAGTATGAATGATGTGTGTATGTGGAATTAATGTTTAAATAGAAAACCCAGAGATTTAACACCGTAATGAAATGAGTGAACATCATTGCCGATGAAACTGCCGATATGACCTTAGATGTTAAAGGTGGCATAAAAATGGAAAGGAAAAAAATACTGATAAGTGCTGGCTTCTGTTGAACTGTGCATAAACTAGGCTACTAATCACACAATTTAGACAAAATATGTCTTTCAGAATTAAATGTGAAACACTGCAGATTCTAATTCTAGCATGCATGTTTTTACAGAATGTGAAAATCTAGGAAAAACAGATGAGGTCTTTTTTTAAAAAAAAAAGGTTTAATTTAACTCTCTGCTTGATAGAATTAAATATTCTTTGCTCTGAGAGTCGAGTGTGTCTGTATCCTAAAGATTGAAATTAGTAGCAATGCATATATAACTGGCATCTTAGTGCCAACTTTTAGCTCCTGTATCACAAGGCAAAATGATGAAAGTTTTCATAGTGTAGTACATTGTTGGTTCATGAAACATTGAATGCATTACATTTATTTTGTTCTCCACTGTTAGGTAGTGGATGCTCGGGCTGGCCCAGGAACAAAATCTCTAACAAAGTTCAAATCAAAAAACAAGAAGAAGTTGAAGTTGAAAACAGATAGTATTCAGAAGGTAGAGAAGTTGATAAAGAAGAAGCATATCTACATGAAAAATGAACGTTCAGGGCGTGAAGACAGTCCAGGGGTTCTTAGTGACGATATTGCAGGTAAGGAATTAAGTATTTCATAAATGCTTACTGAAGCAAATTTGCATTCCAATGACTAATAATTGGAAAATACAATAATTAGTACTGTTCTTCTAAATCTTACCTCGTTGGCACGTCGGCACCAGCTATTTAAAGAAGTCAGTTTTTTACTTTCTCGACAACTTACTTGTAGAAGTAGAGAAAGTATTTACATTTTCGTAAAGAGATTTCACAATAAATAACATGTTTTGAGACTCCCTGAATTTAAATAAATAAACATAAATCATTTTTAAGAAAAGTGTTAGAGAGAACAGCACAAGTCAAAAATGAAAGATAGGTTAAAGACAAACTTAGTATTTAAGTGTCTTCCAAAGACATGACACAAAGATTTTTAAGACAATACACCTGCCTTTGTTTTCTCAGAAAGGAGTGGCTCAGCTACTTTGATTAAAATACCATTTTTTAAGATATTTACATGACAAATAAGATGTATATTTTGAATTTTCTACAAATGGCCTGTGAAGTCCTTTATTCAGAATGACTTTTGTATAACTGGTAAACCATAAAATATCAAAATCATACTGCACAAGAAATGTAGGTTTTGTTGAAGTGTACAATTTATGGCAATTAAAATTTTTTTGTAGAGTTCGCCTTTTTCCAAGATATTCTTTCTTATTGGTTGAATTAATAAGTATTCTAATTTTAAATTTTTTCAACTTTTTTTTTCCCATGGGTATTTACAATGGAAGTTCGGTCATTACATAGCCTCCTCTTTGTTTCTCATAAATCTGACCCACTTTAGTCTACTGTATTCTACCTGCATTTAAATGTTAATGTGTTTTTAGATTATCAAGATCATAGAGCAAACTTTTGTAAGTAGTGTATAGAAGAATGTGCAGAGAAAGTCATGTGATTGCAACACATCAGCTGTATAGATATGCATATACAGTAGAATCTCGTTAGTACGTTTTTGCAGGGACCTAAGGATTTGGACGTCATAGGCGGGAAAACATGTTAACGAAAATGCAAAATCTGCAATTTAAGAACATAGGTAATAAAAATCTAATAATTACTACGTCTCCATGGGCAATTTAAATCGATTTTGAGTACAATTTCATACTGAATACGATCCGCGTTTCCATGTTAAATTCAATATGTTTAAATGGATTTGGATACACAAAGCCTGAGAATAAATAATTCAAGCTTTTATTTTGGTCAACTTGGATTTTTTAGGTTATGAATGTTTTTGAGAAAATAAATTGCGAATTGTGGAAGCAGCAATAGTGGTTTTGCTGTGTGTTTTATTACACACGTGATAACAATTTCTGCTAAAAAAGAAAAAATTATGAGCGTGCATCGTGTTACGAGTACAATAGACGATATTATCTTTGGTGTATACAAAACAATTTGAATACGGAGGTGTTTCCATGCAACAAATTTCGTTCTGGTCCTCTTCTGATCCTATTTTCCAAGAGAAAAGTTTTGTTTTAGTATTTTTCCCTTCTTTAAAAGCAGTTTCAATCAATTTAGGTTTGCTAACAATTGTGTTTAAGGTTGACGGAGGAATGTTTAACTTCCGCACTATATTGACATGTTTTATATTTGGATTGTGATTACATCAAGGATTTTCAGTTTTTCACTGTTAGTTATTTGCCTACTACACTTTCTTTTTTTCATTGTAAATGAAAAGTTAAAATACAATCTACGGTTGTTTGGTCATCACTCAACATTAGAAACTATCGTTAGCGTTTACCACGCCAAGGTAAAGCATTCTCTATCCCGCCCACAGAAATCGTGTCACACAAATATTTAAATGTATGTATGTGATTGGCTGCCGATATCCACCCCGTGACCAAGGATTGACCAAAGTAGCAAATGAGGATGTCAAACTATGAACGTGTTAAACGCCTACTCACTGTACCGATCAAGGATTGGCCAAAACAGCGAATGAGGACGTCAAACTTCAAATGTAGTAAGCGGGACCGGGAAAACGTACTAAGCAAACATTATTTATTATATTTGGTGATTTGGTACCAGGACTTTTATAATTCAACGTAATACACGGGAAAGCGTGTTAATGAGGAACGTGCTAACGAGATTCCACTGTATAACCTTAACCCTTCAGCTAAACAATTCCTCTGAAAGATGTTAGTATTAGAAAAAATTACAAACCTTATTTTATGTAGACATGCTTATGTTTATGATCATTGCTCAAGTGCTGTTTTATGTATACACGTACAAATATAACTACACGTAGTAGTAATAAAATGGTGAAGTGCACAATGTACATCAGGCCTTGTGGTTGTCCCTTTCTTGCATCCTTTTTTGTGGGACTCAAAACTGTAGACTATGGTGGTTGGCTTCTGAAATATCCAAACACATTGAGCTATATGCATAAAATGTAGTATTACCTTTTGTTTTACTTATAGGAAAAGCTTGAAGGGAGCATATAATGCATTTCATATGAATAAACAGTAACCTAATGCTAAGAAGTTTATACTTCCATGTCATAGTTTTACCTTTCAATATTAATTGAATTTTCTACTAATTGGGTGCTTCCATTTCTATTTGTCATTCTTGTCATGGACATTCTCATTTGGAACTTAACACGAAAGATTATTATTATGATGTCATCCTCTGTGGTGTAATGGTTACCATGCTAGCCTCCCGTTCCCAAGGTCGCAGGTTCAAACCTGGCAGAGGGCGATGGATTTTTTTCGGGTGTAAAAATTCTTAACATGGCTTCCTTCGGAAGGGAAGTAAAGTCAGTGGTCCCATGTCGTAGATTTAAAGCCCCTTGTACATGATCAAACTTTTTTTTTTAATTAGAGAGTTTACAAGAAAAATTGTCAAACATTTTTCATTATGTGAGTAGATAAATGTGTATTGACAAGTTGTCTTTTTTTTTCAAACTGAAACCCTTCAGAACACACTGATAATTTAGCATGCGCAAAGCAATTTGCTATTTGCATCACAGTATAACAATTTGCAATGAAGTACTGTTCTTTATTAATATTATATAGCACTTTCACGTATTATATACAATGAAATCGCCTTGCGATTATGGAGTTCAATGGAAATAACACTATTGGTTAACCACACTATATAACATTGCATTAATGTACACTTAGTTTGGAAATCTGCCTGGCAATTATTTCTTCACATGCCTTCATCTGCTTCATCTTGTGGTAACCCACAGAGTCCTAGACATACGGACATGACCAGCTTATGTATAACCTAGTCATTTTGCATATGACATATCTTGGCCGGGTAGCCATTTTTGTTTACTTTTTGCTTTCAGCCATGTTGCAGATTTCGTGATGCATTGTAAATACTTGCATTTCATTGGTTTAAGCCATCAAATCATTGTCAAATCTTTGATTGTTTAGAGCATGTCCTCATTTGCTTTCAAGACTTTAAAAGTATTGGAAGCAATTTGACAAGAAAAGTTGTGAAGATGTTACAACTCTTGAAAAGTCTTGTAATGTATTGAATTTGATGAAAATTTGATCGTGTACAAGTAACTTATGGCATGTAAAAGTACCTCAAGCCTGATAAAGAGGCCTCTGAGCAAAATTACCTGTCATTCACACCCAATATAGAATGTGACAGTAAGGACCACAGCAGTTAAAGAGCATCCATAAATAAAACTCAATTTAATTTTAACGGCGGACTATAGAAGGCTGCAAACTCCAACAATTAGAAGGTGTAGTATCAACATAACATCTAAAATGCCTGAGGAATATGATGTTGCCAATAAACTAATCACTTAACCACTCCTCATTCTGTTTATTGAATCAATATAATTGCTTGAGGCTGAAATCTCTGGGCAGTTTTCATTCTTTAAGCGTTTCTCAAGCCTGAACTTCAAGAAATGGAGCCATTTTACTTTATTATGCACATTTACTGAACAAGCGAAACCTGAGGAAAGGCATGCTATGAGTTTTCGTAATATTGTCTATGAAGCAAACTCTTTACCTACGTTTTATGCATAACAATTATAGTATATTCTAAGGGAGAAGTATAACCTACTAGATCAATAATGTTCTAAGATGAAAAGCATATACTAAGCATATATTACATATTACAATTTACTATCTGACCAGATCTAAGCTTTCTGTTCCCTGCAGCATTTCAAAGTTATCACTTCTACTACTTTTGTGAAACTTATGTTACGTTACTTCACTGCTTTTCTGTGAGAAGATAAATGTCAGTATTTCATCACATCTAACAAGGCCAGTGGGTACTATACTCGGCACCAATCAAGAAGGTGATTTGACAGTTGCTAACCACGTGTTGGAAAGCTTTAAATGAATGGGAGGGGATGGAAGAGGTTGTCATAGCAACGATTAGAAGGACCCATTAGAACTAAAACATTTCCATAGCTATTATAGATGCAAAAACCTTGTTGCCGATACTGTAACACGTGATTAGCATGACATGTCTGGCGAGCAACCATTGCAGTAACATGAACTGCATGTCTTCTGCTGTCGCTGCAGTTATAAACAATGCTTCCTTTAGCCACAGCTTAATGCATTTACATCAGTTTAGAGATTGCCTGTGTACTGAGAAGTTATTTTGCATCCTATTTGTACGGTTATTTGCTTTCTGTTTACAAGTGTTTGAGTCCATGTATCTGTGCTTGTGTTGTGAGCCTTTGCAATTGTGTTAACACTTTTAATGGACATTTAACAATAACCAAAAAATAGTGATGAAGACAGCGAGCCAAACGAAAAACTGAGCCTAGTTGGTAACCAAATAAAATGTATTTGGTAAAGGTATCCCAATTAAAGGACAGGCACATGAAATAATATGCTCTATGAGAGAATCAGCAGTATTTTTCCCATTAGAGTAAGTATCAATATTTCACTGGTATCTCTCTTGTTAAAGCAGATCCTTACAGTGATATATTCTTGCAAGTTCTATCCTTTGCATGCAGATTCATTGTTTTAACCCAGTCGCCTAGGTACACAATTCTAACACGCTCTCCATGTCGCGATAAGTGGCAACGTCGCCTCTCTCCCCACAAACTGTCAATCCCTTTCTCCTTAGGCAGTGAGTATAATCCTTGTCAGCAGAATAATTCCTAACTACTCTACACTACTCTCATGGAAGGTAATGCACTTGACTTGTAATGGCTCAGATTTTCAGTGCATCTCTTTTACTGCCGGTTCTGGCACATCTCCACTTGCCAGTGGTTAACTCATGTCCTCTGGTGTGTCTTCTTGCATTTGCAAGAATGCATGTTCATTTGTCTTGTGGCTAGGTACATAGTTTTGACTTATTTTCGATTTTCTTTTGTTCCCTGACAATTAACTTTTATTTTTGTTTCACCTTTTAACTGTAGCTTCCATTCCTATTTTGCCTTTTGTCATATTTTTCATTTGGAATCACATTTGAGTTTCCCTGCGATTCTGAATTATGTATAATATTAGTTTTATACTTTAAGCGTTACATGTTAATTTTGTCTTGATTTGGCTGCATAAACTTCCATTTTAAGTACTTTCTATTAGACTAACTTTTCTCCAAACTATAATAATTCAGATGTAAAATGATTTATTTATAGAGCACAATTTGCAAGTATCAAGAGAACGGCTGATTCTTGTATGCTTACTACTGCTTCATAATTTTTGTTTTGAATATGCTAATAGATAAATTTAAATTGCAGGGGATGACTTCATGTCTGACATGAGTATGCTGTCGAGCTTGGCTCCTAGCCCCACACCTAGTGATGACTCAGGTGCACTCCCCTCTCTGTCTTCACATAGATCAGAGAAGGGCAGTAAACGAAGACTGTCTACTCCAGCAATAAGCAGCTTTCTTGACATGACCTTTTGGAAACGGTGAGTTTTTATTCTCTGTTTTAAGCTACAAGCTTTTATTTCATGCAATTTCAAATAATTTTATAATGTTTAAAACATTGGTGCATTAGTCTATAAACTTTTCCTACACAGATGGCCCCAGAATGAGCATAATACACGTACATTTTCAGCATTATATATATTTAGTTATTGAAAGTAATTAAATTGTACGCAGTATGAAATAAGCTATTGTACATTACAGAAATTGAGTCATTCAAAATTCTGCCCTTAGCTAAACACAAGAAGTTTCCCATTAAAACTCACTTTGTCGTGACAAACTGCTATTTAAGAATTTAAACTTTCCATTACATTTTGTTGTGCCTTAAAGATTCAAATTTGATTTCCCTTGCATCTGTTTTTAGTGACAACATTTAAGCATACTCAAATTTTATGGCTTGGGACAATTCTGACAGTTTTAAAGTTCTTAAAAAATAATGGTGGCTTGCTTTTCAGTTTATTCTAACATGTAAGTTTAGGTGTACCAATTGTAGATTTTTTTGCATTTAGCCCCCTATAAAGGAAATTTTGTCTTTTAGTAAAGAAATTCAGCAGTTAAAAAGTTTTAAGTTTAGTCATTAACTTCTAGCCAAATTTTGGAACACTCACGGTGAAACAAAAATGAAAGTTTTGGCAAGATGCACCATCACTCATCGGCTTCATTTATTCTACTTTATTAGGACATGTTATGCGAGCAAGGATTCTAAAAACATGTCCAAAATTTTTTTGGGGGGGGGATAGTAGTTTAATTATAGTGCAGCTTGCCAAAACGTGAACAATATTTATCTTCTGTTTACATTCTTCTCAACTGGTCAGTGACAATAAATTAATGTGCTAGCCATTGTCAAGGCTTTACTTTTCCATAAGGCTTGCAAAATGCTTGGTGTGATCATGCCAAAAAGTAAAGGCTTTTTGCAGGTCGTTTGTGAGTATCCAATTGGGAATTCTCATTACATCAGAGAACCAGAAAATGATGCACATGTCTCTTCAGTAAACATGACATAATGAATAGCTGCATCGTTTTTATATATATTTTCATTCACTATAATGTACAATAAATTAGTCGTATAACTCGAGGCTAAACAACTAAGGCTCTTATATTCCTTCACTGTTTTTTATACATGGGAAGCGTACCCACCTTCCCTTGTGATTTAGCTAGTTTTAGGAACAGAAATTTTATGCTGTAGTAATCTCTTTAAAATATTCTATTTATGCATTGAAAACTTCCATAATGTATAGATAAATATAAAAGAGTACAATTGCAAACCTGCAGGAAAATTTTTGGAATTGAATTTCTAACACTATTAACATTTTAATATTTTGAAAGGTTTTCCTTTGTGTAAAACTAGTAGGTTTTATTTTTATAAATCTTATGAGATACTAAGCAACAAAATTTAATATTACGTAGAAGTATAACCATCACGCTTGAGCTCAATTCCAAGAACTCCTTAACGCCACCTTGATACCACCAGTAATGACTATGGATGGATAAGGTGGGAGTTCACCGATGTGGTGTGACCTATTGATTGCATTGCAAATGAGCTATTTTGGTGTTCCAAGTTTCAAGAATGACTCGATGGCAAATATTTGGAAATACTGTATTTGTAATTCAAATATGTAGATATAATAAATAGATATTTATAAAATACACTTCTAAAACAAGCAAATATGCAGCGTAATTTGTAAACTATTCAAATTTGCTTATTAACAAAATGAACAAAGTATGCATTATATGCAGCATAAAATATTGTTTAAATTGTTGGAAATTTAGTAAAAAATTGCATACCAAGTGAGCATACTTTCTCGCTGCAGAGAAGAGATATGCCTTTGCATTAAAATCTTGTCCCTAGTAATTACATGTCATTAAAGAGGAAAGTAAGTTTATGGCATGCTGATAATAAACCCTGTATATCCTACATGCTTACTATGTATGGAATAAAATTTTTTGTTTCAATGTCAAATTCTTCCAGCAAACCAGAGGACTTGCATTTGGAAATCCACTATCGCCTTTTCTGGCAGATTAAAAATGCACATTATTATAGCCTTCCCTTAAGAGTGGATTTGAAGATTTTAAAATCTGCATTTTAGTGTTCTCTCCACTGTTGATTATGCATAGTATTTCCTGTTCTTCCTTAAATGTGTGAGCATTATGAATAGAGACTGGGTGTTGGGCACCAAACATTTTCAAAATAGGCAGACATAAAGGCACCAAAATATGTTTATTATAAGTAATAATGTAGAAGCGGTTGATAGTGAAGTATTTCAAATGAAGATGAACGAGGATAGGAAAACTAATTTACACTCTTCACTGAGTAGAATTACCTGGACATGTTTCGAGAGTCCCTTGATCTCATCCACAGCTGCTGACCAATTGGCTGGTGTTTGTTTGATTGTCCTGTATCTCCCTGTGTTGACCATTTGTGGTGGTATCTGGTTAGGGTTTGATGTACTTGCTGAGTTTGTCCTCTGACTGGGATATTGAAATTCATTGTAATATTCTTGTTCTTCCAAATACATTTGGAAATACATGATTTTCTCTCCAGCGGATAGTTCCATAGGTTTTTTAGACTTCTTTTAACAGTTTGACATTCAGGTCTATTTCGTGGTTTTTCTCTCAAAAATGATTTGCAACAGCAGATTTTTCATTTGGTTTTGGTGAATATTCCTGAAGTGTTCTTTTCTGCTCGTTTATATTTCTTTTGGTTTTTCAATGTGTTTCATGTTGCATTCTATGGCGTATATTCTGGACTTGATCTTTCAACTTAGGAGATTTTTAATGCTGTGTTTGTTATACGGTGCAAGTTTTACGTGGAATCTCTGTAAATATGTTTTCAAATTTACGATAAAAGGTGTGGATGGTATGTAAATTTGTGGAAACTGTATTGCATTCTGATTGGTTTGAGAGTGGAGACTTCTGTAATCTTCTTTCTTTTGAATGAATTTATTTTCTTTATTATAGTGGATTTTCTGAAACCATTGGCAACTGCTGTGTTTAGTATGTGGTCAAATTCTGTTCTGCACTCTGTGTAATTCTTGGGGATGTTAACCAACCTATATTCTATGCTGTTGAACAACGCATATTTATGACTGCCTGGATTGTATTATTTTTTTATGTAATTGTCTGTGTGGCCTTCCTATGTATACCGAAGCTAATCTCAGAGTTTTCATTCCTCATAATCTTCAGATGTAAAAATGGGAGGTAGCTGTCTCTTTCAGTTTCTATTGTAAATTTGATCGACTTTTCTGGTAGGTTAAATAGTTTGAGTGCATCTTGTGTTTCTCTGGAACTATTGTGAATATATCGTCTACATATATAGGCATTTTTCCTAACATCTGGTGTCTAAATATGAGCATGTTTCTATTTTGGCAGCATGATGCAGGCTACAGGAAGACAACATAATTTCAACAATCCAACACGGACTGTTGCAAGTTGAACACCATGTATGCACTGCATTGCATTCCCCTCCCTTGCTTTGTTCAATGCTGTGCTATGGTAGAGACATTGCTCAGTTGTAGCGAGTTGTATGGGACTTAATTTCCTATAGGATGTTAGGTATATCTGAAGAGTAACATATGGAATGTGTATTGAGGGGGCCAAAATTTGCTTTAAGGGGTAGGTACATAGGTACGGTATTGATATACAGCAAAAAGTGAAAAATATTAATTTCTTGTAAACATGAAGTAGTGACTAATTTTGAAGATTTAGAAGCTAGTAACAGTGATGTGTCATAATTTAAAATAGAGAGTTGAGGGTTGTTACACTACATCACTGTGATAAATTTCACTGTTACTAGCTTCTAAATCTTCAAAATCACCACAAACCACACACATCCCCCAGACGACCGGCAAAAATCAGTTGAGAGAAAATGCTGACGATGGGAACAAGCCGTCTCCCGAAACGCGTTCAAGTAAGAATATCATAGTGATGTAGTGTAACAACCCTCAACTCTCTATTTTAAAAAATGAAGTAGTGACTTCACCAAATTGTAGATACTTTGAGACTAGAATGCAGTCTATATGGAAACACTAAAGTCAAGCTGTTTTATACATTTTTAATTAACCTAATTCTTCAAAACATCTGCTTTTTGCTTTACCAGTAGCCAACATTTCTTATATAGCATTTTTTTGATTAAAGATAAGGTGTGTTCTTTTTTGGAAAATGTAGAAGAAACAGCACAACAACTTGCATTAATATCACTGTGCTAAATATATATTTAGTATATTCACTTTATTCACTTTCTGTACTATGTATTGTAAGTAAGGGAAGTACTGTATTCCACTCAAATTTCATGTCAAGATTTCACCAGAAATGTGTTTTGAGGCCTCCTGAATAAATAAAAGAAAAAGGGTAGTTTTAGATAAAACTGCATGCGTCAGAGAGAGAGAGAGAGAGAGAGAGAGAGAGAGAGGCATAACTCAAAAATGAAAAGTCATTTGGCATTTAAGTTCAATATTCTTCCCAAGATGCAACATAAAGCGGCTCTAATGGTTTTGATTAAAATACTGTACCAGGGGCCATAATAAAAAAAAGATGCGTTTGAGGGGTCATAAGTAAACAACGGTGAGGACAAATGAATTGAAATTTGGTGTACTTACATTTCAGACAATGGGAGTTCCATTCTGAGAAGAAAGAATAGTTCTAAAAATTGCCCCAGTTTTGGGGCACAATTACCAAATTTTTACATTTAGGGATTCATTGTAATTCTGGGCATAACCTCCCAAACACCTTCTTAGAAGTTTAGTGTTATATAAGCGCCTAAAAATTGGATTGGCGAAATCCTTGATTTGGTTTGGGATTGTTATTATTGTGTCTGCATTGCTCAACCTTATTTTCAAAAACGTTTTGATAAATGCACCATTAGCTTCTCTGTTGGACATAGTAAATCTTATGGCTCATTGTCTGTAGAAGGTTATGGTACCATATAGCCCATAGTTTTTCCTATGTCTTCAACTGAGGGATTGTTACCTATCACAATGCCATAGTAACAAATTGATGTATATTAAAGAAAAAGAACTCAAACAGGGTTTGAAGCACATGAGTCCAAAAGTAAACAAATTGTTTCTGGGTTTACTCTTACAAGATGGCAGCACTTCCTCTTCCAGCTTGCATCAATATGAGAAACATATACTCCACACTATCTTGCACAAAAATTGCATCTCCAAGGCTTGTAGCACAGAACATAGTGATTCAAAGCGATGCCAACTATGATGGTGTGGTTCTCAGAAATAAAATGCCATTTTGACTTTAGGGACTAGCCTTTTAGTTCATATCTCCAAAACTAGGGTAGATACCAAAACAGATCTTTCACCATGTTAAAAATGAGTCCAGTTTATAAAAAAATGCATTTTTGGAAACTTCAATACTATGCCTAACCCCTTAAGTATAGGTTTTCCCTATAAAATGACGGATTGATTACTTCATTCAATTTAACCAAATGTTTGATTTTTCAGATTTTGAATTAGTAAGGGTCTACTGTATAACATTTCCTTGCTATTAAAAGCAAATATTCATTAACTATAGCAGTGTGGTATGTTAATGCTGTGTTTAATCTGAGCATATTATTTACATTGTAGAATTTCTCTATTTTCAGAATGGTCATTTTAGCAGTGTGTTTAGCTACCTCTTTCACAGTATGAGAGAATAAAATACCTTTGTAATTGTTTCCATGTAGGGAAAAGGTGTGCTGTGGCACCATTTTTAAAGGGCCCTATGGTGCTGTGATTCTGGATCCTCGGTTCCTGAAGCCCTGTCGGGGCTGCAAGACTCAACAACAGCAGCAACAACAGAAACCAGAGAAGGCAGCAACTGGAAGCTCCAGTTCCAGTGATGCAGTATCAGGTAGTCATGAGGGTAGCAGTGGCACCAGCACAAAAGTAAGCAAGCTTGCAAAGTCTTACAGCGATTCCTCATCTGATTCTGGTTATGATGAATCTTCAAATCAGGGAGTTGGAGAAGGAGGACACCATCGGAGGAGTACTGAACCTTCAAATCCACTTGCAGAGTTTGCCTTGCATGCAACAAACAGGTGTCAGCAAGAGGTCTCTGTGCATCCTAATTAACGAAAGCTGGCACGTAGAATTACCTTAATTTATTACTCAGATATTTGTGTAACTTGAACTGCTATTCCAAATGCCAATCAGTGTTGGGTCCAAAACGAAGGCACATTTTTCTTTGCCTTTCTTCAGTTGATATGTAGGAATTTTCCATGACTTTTTCCTCCTTAAGTAGAAAGAAAAGCAATAACTGACCCCACCTTTCTTCCGTGACTGTGCAGCATATCAGACAAACACCTCTTCTCTTACCAAGAGGAAAGGTGACCACAAATAAATTGTGTCTTCAGTATTGTACTGCCATATATACCACTGTGTTCACTCGTTTTAGTAACACAGCTGGGGTTTTTGACATAAAATTATAAATTGTATATAAGTTCCTAATTGGATGACATGTAGGAATGCAAGGAGATACAGTAAAGCCAGTGTCGAGTTTACATAGTTGTTTGTAATATATCTCTCCCAAGAGAATTGTTAAGGAATTTTGTTACATACAATGCCAAATTTGTAAATTGCACACTGTCTTTCTGTGCAAAATTGTTTCTGCTGCCTGATGAAATTTAAGTCCCATCATATAAATGTAGTTAGTATTGGCACATGTGTGAGAAGACGTTTATTTTTTCTCACATGCAAACAAATTCTAGCAGTTTGTTTGCATGTGAGAACACTTAATTGGTTTATGAGTTTAACACACATACACACAAACTTTCCTTGCTAAATGTTCTTCAAATCCTGTAGTGCAGGGCAGTTGGCAAGGATATAGGCTGCTACGAGCTGTTTCAAGATATTTTGTTTAAATCAGAATGAATACTCAGAAATAGTATGCATTTTTATAAAGATTAATATCTAGTCTCAAGATATACCCAATATGGAGAAACTACTTAGTTTATTACTGTAGCATTATTCCTATTTTCCTTTAAGTAGATGAGACTGAAGCATCTGTGTTTTTGGTGTCCGAGACAGTTGCATGTGTCGAATCTCACTGTGTGGTGACTCTATTTACGCTAGTATTATTGTTACAGCCCTCCTAACGTGTTAATGTAGCCCCAGTCTAGAACCGAGTAAATGTGGATTAATCTTCATAAGGAACATATTTATTGTGAAATGAAACAGTACCTTATGCTTGATAGGAGACTGAAAGAAATCAAGCATTTTAATTACCAGTAATCAAGCAAAGTAATTCTTTGCTACTGCCATAAACACTGTTTAGGAAAATGATCTCACGTATTCAACAGGTGTGTCTCATAGGGAAAGACTCTTCATTATGGATTATAGCCTGTTGCAGTAGTCCATAATGGATATTCTTTAATAACAAGAATGGTATAATGCCCTGTCTTAGCTGTAGCAGCGAATGTTGTGTATATCAATAAATGTACTCCCCATAGAGAATGATAAGTATTATATTTGGTTGGAGATGCAAGTATTACGATATAAGAAGTTTTAAATTCCTGAACTATAATTTATTTTTAAAATGTCACAATATGTATATAGTTCATATAAAGCTGTAGAGGTGGTTTAATAATAATAATAATTATAGATGTATATGGTTATGTGCAATCTGTAATACATTCTGACTTGGGGGCATTTATTGTTTTCGGAGTTTTAAATAGAGGGTCAATATTAGTGCTCAAAAGGATGAAACCCATCTCCACATCTATAGCTGTTGTGTGCGTAATTTGTACATGCATTGCCAACGTATTTTAGGTAAATTTCCTTCCTTTCCTTTGCGTGGAGAAAGAGCGTGCCAGATAACTGCTGAAAATAAAATTGATATTTGGCCTTCAAATTGCATAATGTATTTTCCTTAATTTGATTTTCTACTCAGTAGGGGTCCTGAAAATTGATGAATAAATTCAAAAGATGGTTGTAAAAATGTATCTCTTAAGAGGTTAAAAAAAAGACAAAACATTGTTTTTTTACACACCAGTAAAAGGTGTTCATTACAATGCCAAAAAATATGCCACACACAAGAGGACAATTCTGGCCCTATTTGTAGGTGCTTACTGTACTCCTGCTCATGCTTGATACACCTTTGCTACTTATTTAAATGCAGATCATTGTTTTGTCACATGAAATTCTATAAACAATCCTTTAAAACTCCTTTTAGCACTTGTAGGCATTTATAACTTTTGGCATACATTACTTTGTGACCTTTTGGGTAATAACATTATTATTGCACAATGTTGTCTCATCTAAATCAGGCAAACAATTGAACATGCGCAATTATATGGACAGTGTATGCAGTTAAAATCCATAGCACCTTGTTAATACCTAAAAGTTTCTACTTGTCCACATTGTGTGCATTGCTTTGATTTCCTAATGGGATTTAAATTACCTCCTTGCTTCTGGTCACGCTAATCCTCTATCCATTGTGTGAAAGGAATGTGAGGGCAAGCATGCATGTCCACTCGTTTAAATTGTGGCATTGAAAATACTGCTCGGAGAATCAATTTCAGAATTGCATACTATACAATTGCATTTAATTTGATTTAAAAAGAAACCCTTTTTCCACTGTAGAAAGACACCAGTGAACTGCACAAATATTGGTGGTTTTCATTTTCACGTGATATAAATTGATTTTAAGCATCTGCCACATGGGGAAACAAACTCATATGGTGTCTCAACAAAATGTAACAAATATATAGAATGTCAGGATTCCTACAAATGAGCATGGCTGCATTGAACATTGAGTAGTTCTTACTTCCTGTATTCATTCTCTCTCTTTTTTTTTATTACCTAAAGTGCTCTTTCACTCAGGCTCCCTTTGTTATTCACTCCAATTAATTAGAATAAGAGATGTGTTTTATGTAGCACCTGAATCAGGGTTCTGGTGTTGCATGGGCATATATGAGCAGCTTCTAAAAATGGGTGCCTGCAACACTAGAAATGAGAAGGGTGCTTAATTTACCTTCTAAATGAAAAAAATTGCACATTATTGATCTCAAAAGAATTTGAAATCGTTGCTGATGAGCCAAAATTTATTTGCACGTTGCATTTAATCATTGAGTGTTTATGAAAGCTAATGTAGGATTTAAGGTGTAATAAATATTCTGACCCAATGCCTAATAATGTTCAAAACCAAGCTTGCTAATTTTAAGTTGATAAATAATATATGCAAATGACTGTAAGATCAACAAAAACAACACGATCACTTTCTGGTAGTTTGAGAAGCTTGCTGATATGCTGATGAAAGTGATGGTGCTGATGCATTTTTTCAATGTGTGTCAATTAAGTTGTCAAAATGAATGACCAACCAGTTTCTTGTAATTTATATATTTATATTTTGTTACGAATTGCACTCTGTTGATTACGATTAGGCATTTGAGATCTCTGTAAAAGTTATAATTAACAGCTATTTTATGTACGAGGTGTTCTTTCCCACTTTTGATGGTCAAATCATTCAGTTGTCATTTAATCAGTTTTAATGGTAATATTTTTATGTATATTGAAAGTTGAAAACCTTCCTTTTGAGGAGGTTTCCTTTAAAGGTAGGGCAAGGAAAAACTAGTGACAGAGATCCAAGCAATAACTTTGTATAAAGTTTGTGATTTATGTTAATATGAATTGTTTTAAGTCTGAGGGTGTTTCTGATGCGTGTCGAATCCTGTGATCTGGCAGAGTGCACATTCTTTTGTACAGGGGCTTAAAGGGGTGAATACGTACCTCTTTTTGTTTTAATTTGTATTGTTGTCATGTCTTACTGTAATAAATGTGTTTTAGACAAAGTTTGTACTAACAGTTTAATGGACAGCATGAATATTAATTTGGTTTCAGTAAAGTGCGAAAATGCATAAAATGGTGTGATTGTGATTTTGGAATTTTGTAAGCTATCAAGAGAGTGCTTTTTATATAAAGGTGCCCAACATTATTACATTTGTCAAGAAGTATGGAACCATAAGGAGGTTACTGTGGGAGGAAAATGCTATTGTTTCTCCATGTAACTGACTTTATATTCAAAGCCTTTCATCAGAAGTGCATGGTGCATATTGCATTTCTTGAAGCTTGTGCCTTCAAGCACCAGGAAATAGCACTTCTCCGGTAAGATGTTTTTCAGTTTGCATAAAAGGACAGGGTTGTGATTAATCTCTTAAAACAGTTTTTAGCATATGATGCTCACTTTGCAGTTGGAAGAGGGATGTTTCCTGCATTCATGTTATATTTTTAGAAGTACTGTTATTTTTCTGTCTTTCTGTTAAAGCTTTAGAAATTCAAAAGAAAGCATAAAATTTAGTTTTAAGGAGGAGATGGCATACAGTAAAGTGTTTAAAGTGCTCCAAGATTAATGTAGGTTTTTAATTTACTGCATTTGTAACTACAAATTAAAATTTGTATTAAAGCTTAATACAGTTGCACATATTAATTTTAGGAAAATCAGCCATAACATTCAGATCAAATTTATTCAGACTTTGGTAAGCTAGTCTGAATCAATGACTTAAGAGCAAGTTTCTTTTGAGGTAGTCACAAATTAAGTGTTATCATGTAAGATGTTAAAATTTGTCCTGAATCTTCATTTTACTGCTAGTGTATGTAACCAGTTGGGCCCCATTCACGATGAAAAGTGCAAATGCAGCATAACCTTAAGACTTTGCACTCGTGGTATTTAATGGGAAGCATTCATATTGTCATTCAACAGTTTGCAAACTCCAAACTTTATTAATTTATGCTTAATTTAGTAAGTGATGTCCAAATATTGACTCCACAAGTATACAATATCCAAACTTAGGGATGCATTGCCAACTTCTTAACAACACATTATTGCAATGCAAGATTTTACACTACATAATCTGGAGTCTTCCATTTGAGTGCGCCACGTCATTTTAACAGCTGATCGGTTGTTTGTTTGATACAACACTTTTTATGTTATTTATTTATAAAAACTGCATGAATTTTCATATTGAATATTATTGGTTATTTAATATGAAACTTGCAGTACCTTCAGATTATTTCCGCTTGCCATCTATGGATCTAGAAACGCATGCCAAGTTCTTGCATTGTGAATCTGACCTTAGTCTCGGTGGCAGCACATCAATCATTGTCGAGGGTTGCAGTTTTACTATTGTTTGGAAAATTTAGCTAATATAAGAAAACTTCATTTACGCGACATGTGAAGCATCTTTTTTTTTTTTCTTTTTGTTCTTCTTTCCTTTTTCTTTTCCAAATATCTTGTTAACCATCATACTTCATGATTTTGTCATTAAGAATAAGTCTACTATATTGTTTTTGAATCACTCGCTACATTGCAATCTTCTTGATATTTGCCATTTATTCCACACCACACTTTCAATAAAAGTTCCTGTCAGCAGTATCCTCAATTCAGATAGACTTGCAAGCAAATCTGCATAAATTTGATCACCATGTGCATGATTATAATTGAGAAGTTAAGTGGAAGAAGTAGCTAATTTCAATAGTATAGTTTTTGAAAACTGTATCTTGGATATCAAGCCCTTCTTCCACTCACTTTCTGAATTGAATATGAGGGGAATGCCTTTGTTGTAAAAGCCATTCCTTAGTATTTGGTACCGTTATTGGAAGACGTATTATAAATAGCTTAATGGAGTAGGAATTATCACTTTATGCAGGAGTAAACACGGATGAATTCTTTGTACAAAGAAAATCAGGAGGCACAATTACCAGGATACTTGGGCTTATTCTTCCTCAAAGTGATTTTGTAATACAATTTAAGATTCCAAAGGATTGACTGATTGACCTCCTATGAAACCCACCATTTTTGCATCTTTATTGATAATTTTCTTAACTAATATTCTGTGGTTAATATTGCAGTTGATGTAGATTGACTGCACGTGCAATGTCTTGGCATGGAATGAATGTGTTTGCAAATGTAAGAAATTCCTGTGCATTTTCGTGCTTAAAGTTCATTGCACACACCTAAAGGCTCTAGTAAGTTTGCTTGTACAGGTCACTCTGGCTCCCCCTCTGCCTCAACAGTTTGTCTTGCTGGTACACAGAAGCTACTCTGTCTCTGGAAGGGTATGTGTATATATTTTGAGGTTTTTTGACAAACAATGCAAGTTAAAATTTGTTAGGATCTAAACATTTATAGTTTGTTTCCAATATACAGTGCACATATTACACAATCAAATATGAATACTAATTTTTCTTTTTTAGAGGTGCATGGAATTAACAAATTTAAAAAACAAAATAGGCTGCAAACATCCGTAAATTTTTAAGGTGCTTTAGAGCTCCATATTTATAATCCTGAAATCCACTATTTCCGATCATTTACACATTTGTTTACAGTTTCTTTGATTTAGCCACGGTTTTAGTGTATTTTTAGCTCTCGTTTACATTTGTGTAATTCAAACTTCCTGTAATGTTTTATTTTGGAGCACCATCATTTAGAAAATGGACATTCATAGTCTAGTTAAACAGTTATTGCTAGAAGCTAGCAGTATTGATTTTCATTAATGTGATGGCATTGAACTTGCATGGTCTAGTATCATGACTATTTACTTATTAGCACATGTACAAGTGTACATATACAGTCATACTTCTCTAATGTGCTTTTAACTTTTCATGTGTACAGGTTATGTTTTGAGCACTTCAGCAAATGTATACCTCCTTCTGATGTTATCATTGAATCCTCTGTGTGTATTACACTTGAATTGATTCTTGTGTTTTTTATAATTGTATGTAATTAATTTTAGTATTGATCAACAACAGTAATAAAATAGATTTTCGTATTACCATATATACATAGGACCTTTTATTCTGTTTACATGTTAATGTGGCAGAGAAGAAAAGCTTTGCTCCCAGTTTACGTTTATCCTGAATTTACATTTATTGCTGGAGGGTGATGGAATAGCAAATTGGTTTTATTCGCAGCTCTCGTTTTGAGGATCTTTGGTTTGATTTCCGGTTGAACATCTCTGGGCCATCACCTCTGGCAGCTGATGTGTAGTGTCCCCACGACTTGGCAAGATTTGGAGTCCGTGATCAAAGCTGTAAATCCCCTTGTTTTCCATTGTACTGCTATAATCAGAACTAACAAACACTGCCTGCAAGGTTTCTCCAGTTAATAATCTATCCAATAAATTCTACTAAACAAATGTTTCTGCTGGAGCCTGGAGAAGTGTTAAAAAGGGGTTCCACCGTAAATTCATCTGACTTGTCTTGGCATTGCGCTGGAAGTTTGTGTCAGAGGTTAAACTACTCAGTTTGTTAATCTTACTGCGCATCATTGTTTATTTATACAAACATGATAGTCATTGTCTATTTAAAAAAAGTATGCTCAATTTGAAATAGGGCTCTGAGATGAAAAAAAAAGTACTTAGATTAAGTATAAATTCAGTAAACAGAAGAATTTGAATGTAGAAAATATACCAAATAAGTTTTGTGCTGAACACTCGCCTGTAGTCTAACACACACACTTATCTTCAAACACTTGGATGCCTCCAACTTGTTTATTAAAAGTGCACACGATTGGTATGTTTCTTCAGAAGTTAGAGATTAATGGTAGAAATAGGAATGGCACGCACAATATTGTGAAAATTGGCTCTTAACTGAAGTCATTGCCGAAGTCATTGCCTTTTCCAGTTTCTTGGAGTTGCCAGGCAAACGACTTGCCGCTAGAGACTAGAATAAAAGTGAGATTTGGAGCATTGTCAGCAATTATTAAATGCTTGTACATATCTGGGAAAACATTTTGGCTTTGTACACTATGTGTGCTTTTGTCAAATTATATGCACAGTGATCAGCTTTCAAACTGGCTTTTCATACTGCACACATCTTATTTAGTGCAGACTGATATACCTGGTTCAGTGAGAGTTGATATGTACATATGCTTCCACATGTAAACAGAAAAGGATGGGTGAGTGGGGGAAGGAAAGGAGGCAATTTGTTTGGTTCACGTTACTGGCACAGATTGAGACTGCATCGCGCTGTTTCTTAATGTGTAGGACTTGCAGATTATATGCTTACTGAATTTTTATTCCCTTTATAATAAGCTACTTTGTAGGTTATAACCAATACTCACTGGAGACAAGCAATAATAAATTTTCGCTTGGTACTCGTTTTTATTCCAATTCTGGCAGCAGCTCTATTCCTTCCAGAAATGATGCGGAATCCTCTGAATCACTGTAGGCAGTATTAATGTCCAGATGGTCCACTACACTGTTAAACTGTCCAGTTCACATCTTTGTTTCTTAAATATTTACCACACCAAACAAAATATTCACTTTTGTGTTTTTCCTCTTGACAAAATCAAAGCCGATTGCTTCCTTATTAAATAAAAGGAAGTCCTCTTGTATTTGGTAATTCCTTGCCACTATTTACTGCTGTGGGCAGCTCATTGCAAAAATAAAATAAAGCTTTGCCCCTTTTTTTCTAAAAAGCTGTCTACACACTTGTAAACTTTTTCCCTTGCCTTTTATTTTTGGGTGCAGTCAGTGCACCTTTTTCCAATCTTTCTTTTCTTGCCCTATGTACACCCGCCACTGGTACTCCTTTTAATTTAGATGTGGATTTAGCAACATCAAAGTCGATTGGACATTTTTCTCACACAATTTGTCAAAAACGTGTAATAGAATTGTTTTTTTGCCACTTTTTAAATGTCTGCATTTTTTAAACTTGTTACAACTTTATCACCAGTGTCACTATCCATACCATAGCTGAATGGCAATAACTTATTGGTATGCAAAAATGGGCCTGTTCTTAGCTGAAAATGACCCAAGTAATGCCTGTCCCGCCTGGAGGGAGAGGCTGGGAAGTAAGGCACATGCATAATACAATGGAAGGGGCCTCTTCCGTATCGGTTGTAGTATTTCTCAGAAACATATTTTTACCGCTTTTACTTTATGGATTAGTTCTAACTAATAACATTAAATAACCCCCAAAAGCTTGAACTGAGCTAATGTTTTGAGAACTAGTTGAAGAGGAAGAATACGACACACTTGTTGCAGACAAGGACAACCGCATTTGTTTACGTTGCAACTCGACTCTCGCTGATCAAGGTACAGTTGGCATCACTAATTCCTTTTGCACTGATGAATCCACATGTATATTCATGGAACGATTCATGTTTCAACTAACGATTTTGTGCTTTAGGCGTGCAGGCTATCATTGAATTGTTTCCTTTTGCACTGAACAAAAGATAAAGAATTTTTGGAACACAATTTGACAGCCATGCTGTCATTTTCAAGCACAATTGCCTACAGAGGTCTAGAAAGTGTCCATAGACCTTAATGACATCTGCTTGATGTTTCCAAATGAAGGCATTTCCCTCTTTTATCACCACATGCCTTTATTCACCATGAATTTGAATACAGAAGTATCAGCTTTATCAAATTTAAATAAGTGTTATAATAAAATAAGAACATGAATAAGGTTACATATGCAAATAATGAATAAACAAAAAAATTGTCTCTCCTAGCTAATGTGTTTGGACAAATTAAATAACCAAAATATGCATATTCACAAATACAAACGTAAAACGTAGTACATAATAAAACTGTCCTTTCAAATATTCGTCCACCAAATAAAAATAGCCTTATATTAAGAATTTCTTTAATTCTTTTTTCTAAATATTGCTAAAGGTATTAATTTCTTAAAAAGTGGAAGGAGTTTGTTGTATATTTGAATACCATTATAATGAACACACTTCGTATAATGTTCTTTTATACCCTGTAATGTACAACTGAAATTTACTTCTAATATTGTGATTATGAATGTCTGTCTGAAAGTTTGTTGCTGACGAAGTTGTGCATTTGTAACTTCCTGGTGCCCCTTTAGGAAAGTTGAATCAAACTTGAAAAAACTCTATGCCTAGCCAGGAGTTGATTCATAGATGTTTGACTTAATGCCTATGCTCTCACTGCTTGAGCTATCATGTCAAGAAACTTGCTTATGTCTTAATCCTTTTTATTGTGGTAAAACTTAAAGGCAATCTCGAATATCAGCATTTCATTTTGATATCTTGTAATGCTGGGGTTTATTTGTACTTTGATGATGTTCCTTTACAGAATCAGATGAGAAGAATTAATCCGTGTACAGGTAGCTCACAGAATCAAAGATTTGGAATTCGAGTTCCAGCCGTGGCATTAAGTTTCGGTTCCATTTAAACTTCCCAACTTACTGTCTGCACATAGCTATGTGAAAGAACATTTATCAACACACATTAATTTAATTTAATGATCTGAAAATTCTTGAACTCTCATCGTTTCCTTTTAGATCCAATAAATATTTTGTTGCAGGAAATTGAATTTATAAATTCTTTATTTTTGCACGACTTAGAAATTAAAACTAGTCGGACCATTTCAAGAATATAAATAAAACAAAAATCTGCTTGTCAATTATTTGCCATAATTACTGTAACTTCCAGATACCAACTGATGAGCATTAAAGCTTTGTTCTGTAGACACTTTCCAGAACAGGTGAAACATGGGTGTCCACTAAATTGAATATGATGAGAGTTGAGAAGCCCTGTCCATTTGTTGTGTTTTTGTGTGTTCTTGATGCTTAGAAAGTGTGTGTTAGGTTTCTTTTAACATTGCTTTACACTTTACTAGAATTTTTGGAGTGAAGTGCAATTTCCAATTACAATGGTGAATCGGAAAGTTGTCATTTCAGAAATATAAAACATGCAGTCATGTTTAAGACACAGATTCTTTGCATTTTAATGAATAAAATTTCCAGTGATATTCTGTGATGTCATACTGTAATGCAGTTATGTCTAATATGGATTTCCTACTGTTGAACACAGCTGTAACAAACTAAAGACTTCGATACTTTATCTTGTTCACATGGTAACATTATCTGTGTAAGTTGGATAACCTAAACAGCATGCCCATGATATTTGCATACATGATGTACTTACACTTCAAGTAGCACCAGATAGCATCATTTCATTCTAAGTTTTAGGTAACATGATTTTTATGTAGTTAATCGGATAAATCCTTACAAAGTATAACATTACAGAGAATCCATGTATATCTCCAGCTGCATATAGATGTTTTATACAGGATGATTTATGAAGAACTGACACGTTTATTTCTTTAATGCTTTCAAAACAGTTATGTTAGCAACAACTTATACCTTTAATGCAGAGGAATTTTGGGAGATTATTTCCTCTATAGCAAATGTTGAAAATGTCCTCCATCCTGCATGAGGCACAACTCAACACATGTTCCATGTTATTGGCCACTTGGAGGATTATGTTGTCAATAGCTTGAATCTCCTGTGTAACGTGCTTCAGATCAGCCAGTGTCTGGGAACATGTGGCATAAACTCTGTCTTTTAAGTGACCCCATAGAAAGAAGTCCAGCAATGTCAGATCCGGAGATCTTGGTGACTACATGTTCTTGGAAATTATCCAGTCATGAAAGAAACTTGCAATTAGTGCCATGGATTCATTTAATGTATAGCATGTAGCGCCATCCTGCTGAAGATATCCTTGACTCAGCTCTACATCATCTAGTTGCTCAGCAAACTTATGAAAATACGTTTGTTCTGTGCAGTGTTCACATTGTTTAAAAAAAAATTGGTCCCACTATTCCCTGTGTGGATATTGTGTATCAAACTGATTTTAATCGGATGCGTAGGTGCTTCATTAATAACATGTGGATTTTCGCTGGCCCAATAGCGTGAGTTATTTGAGTTCACATAGCCGGATAAATGGAACCATACTTCATCTGTGAACCATGTGATGGACAATATGCTAGGATTTTGCACAATGAACGCCTGAAACCAATGACAATAATTCAGTCGTCTATCCCTATCTGTTTCTTGTAACTGATGGGCAACCTTAATCCTATATGCTCTCTTAACACATTGAGTAGCTGTCTCCTGCGACAAGTGTCTTAATGATTTTTTGGGTGAATGATCCAGTTGTGCTGTTACGTCAACAACCGTGGGAAGTCTAGATGAATGAGTTTTGTCTTTTTCACTTGCCAGAGATCCAGTTGTTTCCAATTCGTTTACCAATCCCGGTATTGTGTTTCTTTTCCAAACACCAAATTCTCTCTGGTGTGCCCTTTGAGTGGCTGTAATTGAATTCCTAATCCAGTATTGCTTTACAAGGAAGAGTCGTTCATTTAATGAGTACTCCATTTTCACGTTGACTAGAACAAAATCTCAAAAACAGTTGCTGATAATAAAACTAAAATTACGAATAAAACATGAACATCTAGTGGCAGGCAATCGAAACTCCAGAACATTCTGCTTAATTTGGTGCTAAAATTGGCCCATGGAATGAATTTCGAACAGAATAATTAAAGAAAGAAATGTATCAGTTCTTCATAAATTGCATCTATAAGGCATATAAGTTACCACGAAAGTCATGGCAATTTTGAACCAATATGTGCGTATATCAGTAGAAAGTAGGTCATGATAAGAAACATCATGTACAAGCATATCTGTAATTACAACATAATATAATATGCATGTATGAAGTAAACTGTAGAATCCTCCGCTTGCTGCCAATGGTGTAGAAGGTGCTGCCTTTCTTTCTTACTTTGAGAGGATCTTCAGATCTTGGGTCTGATTGCTATGAAAATGTCATGTTCCCTTTGTTCCTCCAATTTTTATATAAGTAAAATTCACAGGAAGAAATTCCTGCAATGGATTTTTTCGGGCGTAAAAATCCTTAGCATGGCCAGTGGTCCTGTGTCATAGATTTATGGCACATAGAAGAACTTCAAAGAGGCCTGTGAGTAAAATTCCCATTGGTCTTTAATGCCCAATATAGAATGGGATGCTAAGGACCATAGCAGTTAAAAAGCATCCCTAAATAAAACTCTTTAATTTTAAACTTGGTTTTGATTTCTCTGGTCTGATAGTGAGGAATTTGACTATATTAGCTGTTGTATAACTTGCTGCGTCACTATTCAAGTTCACTATTACTTTCTCTACTACTTGCCCATAATAAATAAAGGAAGTATCGAATTCCACCCAAAAATTCAATGCCGAAATTTTACTGTAAATACACATTTTGAGGCACTCTGGATTTAAAAAAAAACTTTTGTAGAAAAAGATCCGTCTGAGCAGCATAGCTTTAAAACAAAACGTCAGTAAACCCAAAACTTAGTGTTTAAGTTCAGCATCTTCTAAGGATGCGAGATGAAGATTTTCAAGAAAATCCATTCCCCAACCCTAACTACCCTTTACATGGAAATATTTTCATTTTTGGTTTTCTCATAAATGGCTCTTAACAATTTTTATCAAAATACTGTTTTAAGATATTTACATGACAAACTGTCTATCTGTAATCTATGGGATTGCCTCTGAAGTGTTCATTCTAAATGACTTATATGATTGATAAACGGTAAGGAATAAGACAAAAACTTCCTGCACAGAAACTATAGATCTCATTAAAGTATGTTAAATTTCCAAGATGTTATTTATTGGAATAAATTTTCAAATATACTTTTCAAGTGCTAAGTCACTATTCAATTTTTGTCTTCCAGAGAGCATGGAATTTCAAAGCCATCACATAATGATCTGCTTTTTAAAAATCTGACTCACTTTTGCCTACTGTATCCTCCGTATACCTACAGCAATTGTGTACTGAAAATTTAACTCAATTATCAGGAAGTGGATAGAAGAATAAGGTTTTAGAGGAGTTAGAGTAAAGCAAGTCATGTGAATGCAAGAAATAAGATTTCTTCTGAATCACGTTACCCTTTCAAGTTGCAATGTGCTGACAAGACTCCTGAAATTAAATGACTGATATTAAAGTGGGAAATAAACTGATCACATATATTATCATATTCATATAACACCGTTGTTACTGAAAGCACCTCGTAAGGATTTATATACATTCAAGAAATGTGTCCTGACCCTAAACTTTCTTTGTTTTAATCTAAGTGTGTGTATTCAAAAGATATTCAAAGCACAACATAATTTGCTTGTGTCAAGTTACAAGTACATGCGTTTCGCTTCCTTAAGCTTGCCCTTTTTTCTGCATCATACAAGTACAGTGCTAAAGCACAAGTTCTGGAGACTTAGTGCAATAACAGAATGCCAGTTGTTAGTAGTAGAACAAAATTGGTCACTAATGCCATCTCCCGGTTAGCAAATAAATTAAAGTTTTTGGCATCCAGTAATATGTATTTTATCTTCAAGCCATAAGATCGAGCATGCTATCTAAAAAAAACTGGGATCATACAATGTGTGGAAATAAAGAAACCGGAGTGATTGTTGTGCACATTTCTGGCTTCGTTAATGACTGAGAAGAGTGGAGGATTGGCCTTGGGACTCTCCCTGACACGTGTACAAAATTTCACGCTGCTGCTGTGGTGGTTAGTCTGGCTGTGAGCCTTCTTAGGAATGGGTTGTGTATCTGAACTCCAATAGAATTATGCTATGTCTAAAGTAGAACGTGTTAACATCAAATTCCTCACAAAACTTGAAAAACCCACCACAGAAACTTACGATTTGTTGAAACAAGTTTATGGTGATCAGTGTCTCTCTCGTACATAAGTTTTCGAGTGGGTTAAGAGGTTCAAGGAGGGCAGGGAAGACGTCAAAGATAATCCAAAATTGGGCCGTCCTTCCACTTTGAAACCTGAAGAGAATGTGGAGAAAGTCGGTAGAATTGTTCAGGAAGACTGCCTGAAGGTCAAACTGTCAATGAAGTTTTTATACAACTGTTCTGAAGACCCTCCGTGAACGTGTGCGACAAAGGAGACCAAATCTCCGGAAGAAGTGCTCTCGGATTCTTCATCAGGATAACGTGATGTCTGTGAAGAGGTTTTTGGCGAAAAACAATATTCCAGTGATGGAATATCCACTGTATTCACCTGACCTAGCACCATGCAACTTTTATCACTTCCCAAAAGTGAAGTCTACTCAAAGGAACCAGGTTCGAGTCCGTGGATGTAGTGAAGGAAAAAGCGATGAGACTCCTCAACAGCATAACAGAAAAACACTTGCAGCACTCCTGCCAACAGTGGAAAATTCGCATGGAGCGGTGCAGGGATTGGGGAGAGGACTATATTGAAGGGGACAACATTTCAGTTGTGTAAGTTTTTTTTTTAATAAAGAGAGCATCAGTCCGGTTTCTTTATTGCCACACCTCGTATTGTTCTTCAGAAGATTCTTATGCTTAGTTTCAGTGGTTTATTTTTACCTTTAATTGCCACAGTATACACTTGTACCAAATAGAATTTCTGCATTGTGTATGCTTGTACACATGTGGGTGCTCCATATTTAGATAAAGAATGTTGCAGTTTTATTCCAGGATTGTATTTTTTTTAAATGGAAAAAGTGATAAACAAAATGAATTATTAACCAGAAATCAGGCACTGCTTTGGAGTTAAAAGCTTGGGTAATTTTCAAAAAGTAGCCATTGCTTCATTGCTCTCATTGAGGGTGGTTTAAAATGATGTGAAATGCTCTTTGGGACATAAAATAGCATGTATGCATTTTGTTTTTGGATGAAAATGTTAGACCTGTAGAAACTTCCAAGCTGATGTCCAGAATTCATAGTGAAAGTGACAGGTTTCTTAAGTGTAATGCTTTCAACTTGAAAGGAAATTAATAAACAGTTATCTGTTAATCAACTAAGGGGTTGAAATAGTCTGTAATGAGTATACTGGTTTACTTACATGTTAAGTATTTAGTATTTTATATCCCAAACACCACATAACTAGAAACATCATTTATAACAGCAAAGAGAGAGGTGTTGACAATTCTCAATAATAGGAATGAAGGAGTGATGGTTATTTGAAAATAACTCTGATCTTAACAGTGCTACAGCTTGCAAAGCTGTGTGCCTGCTAAGGGGTTAAGCATGGAATGATGTGGTAATTCATTTATTAATTGTACTATGTGTTATAAACTCTATATATGATTTTTCTTAAATTTGGAAATGTTTACAACCGTATATATATACATAAATATGCATATGTTTAAAGTGGTGTCTTGACATCTTGGTGCTTTCTTAACTTTCTCTATGTTTTAATAATTTTACTTTATATTGTGTCATATTCCAGAGCAATACAGGGTTCTCTCTTATGCAGATTTTTTACACTTTAAGTGTTTGTATATATTTTATCTGATCGAAGATATGAATGATACATGCCTGGCAAAAACATGTGACTTTTTAGATTGGTGGAAACTTGTCAGATCTTTTTGCCAGAACCTATGTAATTCATTGTTGCAATGAAAGTCAACTAAACTTCTGATTTTAAAATACATGTTTAAAATTCATTATAATGCAGGAGAGTTAAAATATAAAGCTTTGAACAGTAACAAAGAAGTGTAGCTTAAGTTAAATGAAATAGTGCTTGCTCTCAGATTGAGATGGACTGTAATGGATAAAAATATGTACTGTAGCTAAAGTAGTTACTGAAGAACTAGTCTTTATTGCAGGTGTTTCATACTTAACATACATCATGTATAACTAGTGTAAGAAAGTAAAAGGTAAAGAAACTGTTACTCTTGAAAACATCATCAAAGAGGGTTAAGGCTGGTTCATAATACTTGTGGAATGAGAATGCATATCAATAGCAAAGTGCAAAGTTGATTTCATTACATTGTGATGTCGTTTATTTGTTTATTTAACTGATCAATTATGTTTTTTCACTTCCCATTCAGCCAACATCAAAATTTGATAAGAGTAAACATTTTCTAAATACAGAGTCATTACTATTTCTGATTCATTTAGTATTAAACATCATCCCTTTGTTAACCCAATCACATCATATTTAAATGCCTACTCAACTAACCAAGAAATCAGATTTAAATCCCCTAACAGTGAGGGTGGTAACAGCTTAATGCTTAAAAAATCATTTAAAATCAACCAGTAAGAGTTTTTTCTGAAAATTTGTGTGCACAATATTAAGAGCACAAACTCGCTGATACTGTTGTCCTAGTGCTGCTGTGTGTGATAGACCTCAAAACAATCCTCTAAATCAGAGGTGGCGAAAACGTGACTCGCGAGTTATTTTGACTTGTAGGTGCTGTTCCCCCTCTGTAACTGTCCCTTTGTTTTTCACATGCTGCTGAGTGATGCAGTGTGTGTTGCATATTTGGTGACTCGCGGAAGGAAGTCATTTTTGCCACCCTTGCTCTAAATAAACAGTATCATCTTTTTTTACTTACAATTGGGGTGTCGAGGCATGGTTTTTGCTTCCGTACAATTGAATATGCGATTTTCGCACTTGAGACATCAGAATAACAATATAGGCCCAAATTTCATCTGCTGTAATTTTTCATCGTCTTTTGGCATTTTTCTGTCGGATTGTTCAACTGCCTTGTTGCTTAGGCATTATTTTCTAAACTTGTTTTGTCAAACAATGGTTTCATGTATTCCAAAACAATTGAAAGCCAGATGGCATCTTAACACATGCTTGTTTAAATTAAATTGAGATTTATTTATGGACGCTCTTTAACTACTATGATCCTTAACGTCTCATTCTATATTGGGCGTGAAAGACCGGAAATTTTGCTCAGAGGTCTCTTTATCAGGCTTGAGGTTCTTTTACGTGCCGTAAATCTACAACATGGGACCACCGGCATTACTTCCCATCTGAAGGAAGCCATGCTAAGGATTTTTACGCCCGAAAAAATCCATCGCCCTCCGCCGGATTTGAACTTGCGACCTTGGGAACTAGAGGCAAGCATGGTACCACTAGTCTACAGAGGATGACACATGCTTGTTCGGTAGGTGTTTACAAACACCACTATTTGCAGTAAAAGGGTAGAGAACAGGATTATTGTCAGTTTTAGTCCAATTCCTGTCACACTGTTTTTTTCTGCGTTGTAATGCGAACGTGTTTCAAAGGGCCTGGTGTGTCATTGTTGGTTTCACAATTATTTCCCCCGCTGCTTTCTGCACTAGCTTTATTATCAGTGTCATTAGAACTTTCTTCAGTCTCTGTTTCATATTCAGAAAAATCAACACTTTCACTATCTCTCTCTAATACACTTTGTATCAGCTTTCTCAAACACTGCTCAACACCCACATAGATTCTTTTTGCAGCCACGATGGCTACTGACACAAGCGCAGGAGGAATAAAATAATTTATCCTGGTTGAAACACAGTTGGTGAGGTCATACTGGGAGAGTTACAAACATTACATGTCAGGACTTCATTTGAAACCTGTACAAATGACATCTGTGAGAATGAACCTAAACAACATGTAGTTATGTAAAGCAATGTAGCTTTGGGAGCTGAGCTTGTCATACGATTCTTATGCCAAAAAGGTGTGTGTGCAGGAGTTGTAGCCCCCACGTTGATGAGCCTAACTTGAAGCTGGTTTTTGGACCACACATGTAATGGATGCCAATTTGCGGGAGTTATGTTTCTAGGAGTGTTTGCCCCACACTTTGGGTACAAACTTTCCGATGGTCTTTGCCCCACGTTTAGGAACCAACTTTTGCAGCAATGTCGTGTTTATTTTTATGTGTAATAATTATTTATGCCTCAGCTGTGTCAGTAGTATTTTGTAGAACAAAATCTCTTATTAGGGCTGTTACGGCTGAAGAATAAAGTTTACACAAATTATAATTGTATTTTACTTTTTTTATTAATCCTTCACATGGTTAAATAACACTTCACTGATGTATCTTACTATAGAGCTGTGAGATTATTATTAATTAAACTTTTAGCAGGTAAATATTAATAAAATATGAATTATCATGTCTCACATACAATCACTGAACCCGTACCGAACTGAACTGCGTGGGTACGCTATCTACTAGCATAACCGTTTGAATTTGTACATTTCTCTATTTCTAGTTTTTGATTGGCTAAGCCTACTCCAATAGAATACTTTATTTTTACCTTGGTTTTTCTTTCCACATCCACGTGACTATTTATAAACTGTTTTAAATGTTACATTAGTATTGTTACAAGAACTATTAGTAGCCTTTTTTAACTTTCTAATTTTTTATTGTCTCAAGGTTACCTTATTATTAGCAACTTTCGGCTTCTACTTTGTAATTCTGTTTGCTATGTGAGGCAGCTTGCTTCTATTCTCACAGCTCCTACATTGTTAAACTACGTAATACATTCACATAACATTTCATACATATACATAATAAAATAAACATAATACAATGACTGTAATATACACTTTATATATTATATAATTAGAGAGATATCATTTTAAGCGATAAAAATACTGCCCTATGTGCGAACCCTGGTCGTCAAATGATGCAAATCAGTTAAGTGTACATTTTAGTTGTTTGTTATTCTTTGTTAATCTCTACTGTGTTTTGCTGTTCTTGGTAGCTTTTGAGGCAATATCAGTTTTCAGTTGTGTATAAACAAGCTACAGATGGCACTTTAGTTTAGAAGAAACAACACTCAGTGGTTCTGAGGATGCAATTTTCTGGAATTTCTTCCACTTTCATTTTTCCAGCCTGCATTTAGAGAGAGCATAGCGACTTTTATGTCACAGCCACCTTGAATAATTTCTACAGTGAAGAGTGTAATATGATGTCCCTGGGTTTGAGAACGGGAAAGTTAAATTTGACCAAGTTTTCTTTTCTTTTCCCAGGGCTTGGGAAAGTTTTGTGTTAATTGTGAACGCTCACATTATAATACATGTATTTTAAGTTGTGATTTCCATTCTCAGTTATTGTGAACCAGCCTTTACACTGATTGACACAATTTACATGCATATTGGCAAGTTTTACTGTCGGGAGTCAAATATATGGCATGCAGGACAAGGAATGGGGAGGGACAGGGTGATTAAGGGGAGTGCAAGCTTTGTCTTGGCAAATTCCTGCAAGCAATCCCTTTAGCTCCCACCAGTACATTGTAATGTCTTTGTAAACAGACATCAATGTCTCTACATCATATGGGACATTCCATGTAAAATCGAATGGCCAAAAACCTCATATGTTTAGTTGTAATTTTTCCTGTTAAGAAAGGTACTAAGCATCTTAAAACCCAACGGTCTCACAGCTTTGAACAGCAAATTTATCACTTTTGTGCCATTTTAGCTGTTCATTAACTTTGGGATCCTTCATTTCAGAATATTGTACCAAATCTCATTATTTAGATGGAAGTTCTTATTTCATTACAGCAAGTAATAATTATTGTTATATTCACTAAAAGCTATTTACAGATTTTACTTAGTTTAAGCATCATTGGAATTTTATAAAACTAAAACATTAGATTCAGGATAACCCATAGTATTACTAAGAGAAGTCAGCAATGTTGGTAAAGTGGTATCATGAATTGTGTTCGTAGTTATACCACAAAATATAAATAAATGCAAACATGCAGCATATTTGGTAGTGCTCTGCAGCAGTACACAAGTGAATAGTTGGGTGCAGTGAAGGCAGGCTGATTAAACAATGTGAGAATCTCACATTTCATGTTTATATCCGTTCTCTTACATCTTTTTGTGTGCTAGTAAGGTTAATAGAAGTCTTGTGAGTTAGGTGGAAGTTTTCTTTCTTTCTTTTAATGATACGTTGTTGTGAATCTTTTGTCAGAGTAAGAATTAAATTTGAAAATAGCTTTAAATCAAATTAAGGCAGCATTATAATATTTTGATGCGTGCCTACATTCCTGTTGACAAGACAAAAGCCATTCTCTTTTCAGCAGAGAGCAACAAAGTCATTTATCTGCAGAAGTAGTAAAAAGCTGGTCTTCATTGACATAATTTGGGACCCAGGTGTTTTTTTTTAAGGGAAGGTGGACGAAGTGTTAAAGCCATATAATGAAAAATGGCATAAAACACATTTTCAGTCACTTCAGGGAAAGAAAACATTGATAATTAATTGTTCTTTCACACAAGGCTGTGTGTAGGACAAGAGTTGAAAAGTAGAATCACGCTGAAAAATTCAATGCCACACCTGGGATTTGAACCACAGAACTTCTGTTCTATGTGCAGTTGCTCTAACCAATGTAGTTGCTGTGGCAACATGTCAGTAGAATATTGAATTCCCTAACTGACTCACATTTTTTATTTTTTAAAGAAAGTCAAGTCACTTTGGGATTAGCCCACCTGTGTGATGTGGGACACTGTGTCTGCCTCAGATTCAAGAAGTACTGAGTGGGAATGTTGGGATGTGTTGTTCGGATAAGGCTTTTTATCAGGGTTTTCCCTTATCCTGAGAAGATGAATATCAGGTAACCTTTAAACTCTATAAATGCTGGGCTCATTTGAGTGTCGTTTCACCCATTTCATTCACTCGTCCTATATGACATACCAGGTTAAAGGACATTAAACTTCCAAGAAGAAAAAAAAAAGCTCTTAAGAATTTTTTAATTTTCAGACTGCATAAATTAGTATCTGAATTGTTTCCAGATGCAAAAAGTTTTATTTTGTTACAAGCATGTGAGGTCAATTTTGCCTCCATTTCGGACGATTTGAGATGGAATAGCCCATATGCAAATTGGTTGTGTTGACCAGTGCACTATTTAGGATCATAGTCATATGGAAATGTGATGTAAGAAAACATCTGAGTGTATTCTACGGTGATTAATGGGAAAATGTAATGGGGACTTTGACAGTATCAAATGGATTGCACTGCTTAGGTGTAAAGGTGAAAAATAGGGCTCATCTGATACAAAAAAGTTTACAATTAACTCTCCTTTCCACAAGATAATCTTGTGACACCAGTTTTGGAGATTGTTTTGGTAATTTTTTCCCCAAAAGCAAATTGAGAGTGACTTGACGGGGCATTCTCTGGTTCAGCAAAGAAAATATTTTAAACACATTTGTGCACTCAAGTCATAAACCAAGTTCGCTATTTGCAGAGAGGAAACATGCTTGCAAAAGTGTATTATGCATGTTATCTGATCCAGTATTATGCCAATAGTTATTTCAATTGAATCCAAGCATAAGGAACAAGGAGACTATACAATATTTTCAATGCAATTTTGTACTGTTATAAATTATAACCATTCTTGCAATACTTAAAGTATAATAATACTGCTGAAGAAACAAATTTGCATAAATTTTGTGCCAGGAACCTTTTAATGGCTTGCACCACCTACCCAGCTTTTCCATTTAAATCATTGACTAGCATCTAAGTAAACCATTTTGAGGAAAAAGTAATTCTGAATATTGCTACCTAAATTAATGAAATGATCTAACTAAAGTTAGTTTAATTCTTAGCCATGTAATTACACTAAAAGGTAATACTGCAGAATTATTTTTCTTCCTTAGTTGCACTTAAATACTTTGCCATACCAACTTTGTTTGCCCATAAAATCTATGGAGGACTTTTTTTGACTTTACAGCAAAGAAGGCATTTTTACAACTTTTTTGGGCAAATTCAAAGTGTTGCAGATTTTCACCACAGATATGACAAAGCATTAAATTCAATTACTAATGTTGAAACTTAAAACTTAGAGTGAATACACAGCTTGATGGTGCCCCCTTCACTGGGCTGCAAAGAATGCATAGCGTGCAAATTTAAAATTTGATTGCACCATTAGTGACCTCTAGTAACTAACAGTAAATGGGTGTGAATTGTAAAGTCAGTTGCTAAGGTAACTTATTTATCTTATTTGCCTTTTATGGCTGCAGGATGTTTCCCATTTTTGTGAGTTTTTATTTATAGTTAATGTTTGAAGCATAATATATGAACTAGATATCTGTGTATAGCCTGTGTAGTATTCTTTGCTTTAATAAATGTTTATTGGTACCATGTGAAATTTCAGCATGTGTGACAGAAAGAAGCAGTACAATCAGGTCTTCAAGGTTTCTTATAAAACAGAATTCCCATTTATTTCACATCAAATATTTGTACATACACTGCACTGAACATTTTAAGCATTTTAAATTTCATACCATTGCAAAATTATTACGCTTTGCTGGACAACAATTATATGGGTTTTGATTTGAGGAATTTGGCAAGCATGCTGTTAAAATTGACAGCTGTGCCTTCAATTATTTCATGTCAAACAATGATAAATAATACCCTATGTTATATCATGAAGCTAACTTCAGGGTTTTGAGAACTAATAATGACTTCATACATTTTTGTCCTCTTGAGTAATTCACATTTTGTTAGTTCTGTGGTATTGTATCTTCTGCTGAACCAGGGCCTATGGAAAGAGAGGATGCCAAGACAAGTTATCACTTTGTGTATGATTTATCCAAAAAATTACCTACATGATCTTGAACATCAGTCTATTGCAGTATGGGGACTACCCCCCTGCACCTGAGCAAAAACTTAAAATGTAAAATGAAATGCAAGATTACTTACCATAGGACCTCAAACTTAACATCATGAGCATCTGTTGAAATACTCAGAAGCTTTGAGGCAACAGTTGCTTGCAGTCTTGTTTTAGGAAAGTTGCTTTGAAACATTCCAGAACTTCATTTAAAAACATCAACATTTAACCTTACAGAGAGCATTTTGAAGTTTGATAGGCCATATTTAAAGTGTTTTGTGTATGTATATAGATGTGAGAAAAGATAATATATGTTGAAAAAAAAAAGAAATGATGAAAATGTTGAAAGGGCATATTTTAAATACAATCGTTGCCAGAAATTGAGACACAATTTACTATTGTTACCAAGTAACAGATATATTGACAATTTTTCCTAACATTTTTATCTGCTATGTATTACTAACAAAACTCAAGTCTTTGTATTTATGAGCTGTAATATAGATTTAATGAAATGCTTTCCGCATATTAGAGTTCTTTAAAAACCTGAGCTCAAACATAATGCAACTGTAATGTCAATGTGTGTAGCAAGAAGCATATTTGAAGGCATATTCTGTGTCCATAGAAGTCATAGTATTAGAATCATGTGTCCAAGGAAACTGACCAAGAACAAAGCCCATACATCATTTGTTTTTGATACATTGAAAGCACAATTTGATGTAAATATTCATTTATATTATTTCATGTTGCTGTGCTTTAACCTATGCCTTCAGATTTTGTCTATGCTATAGTTGATTCACTACAAAATTGTACATTTGATGCTGTTCAGCACAATATCTGCATCTCAACAAGCAGCGCTGCTGCCTTAGTTAAGAACAACGTGTGCATTTAATACCATACATTCATTTGAAGCTGTATAAATGGGAAGAAAGTCTTGCAACCAGAGAACTCGTGCTTCAAAGAGAATAAGGGAAATCAACGTCATAAACAATTAATAGACGAGGTGCTAACCTCTGCAGGAAAACAGTGTGGTATTTTATATCCATATCCCTGGACATTTCTCTCGGCAGTCTTCTCATGGTTGCAGGGTTCTAATTTTAACCATTTTATTTAAACCTGAAACACACTGCAGTGGCAGTCACTTGTTAAATTGTTGTTGCTGGTCATATAAAATGGTTTAGTAACCTTCTCGGAAGATTTTAAGTGTGGGATATTTATTACATAATTTAATGGCCAAAAGAAGTGCTGAAACTGCTATTTAAAATAAGATAAATGAGAGAAATTTCTATTAAAAAGATGAAAGCTTCTAGAGATTGCTCGTACAAGCTGGGTTTTCAATGTAGATGTCAGTATTTTATATGAATCCTAGTTGAATTACAAAAATTTTTTGTTTTGTATCAGCGCAGTTCTAAAGCTTTATTCAGATGCTTATTGCTTCAATTTAAAATTTTTTGCTTGGTGACGAATTCCATTTCAGTTGCATTTCTAAATGTTTTCCCATAAAGAGAGTGCAGCAGAAAGACAGTTAAATCCACATTGCTTTTAGGTGGTCTTCATTGAAAATGCTGAAGAAAGCAAGAAGGAATGCAGTAAATTACCTTAAGAGTGAATTTATAAGTAGATGTGATCTCATCAATACCTGGTGCCCACTTTCCCGCCCATTTTAGGTGTTTTATAGGAAAATTGCGATATGAACACAACAAACGTAGCCATCTTCCCGCTAAAATGGATGCTGAATGGGAAGTGCCAACCTAAATAAGTGAAATCTGCAAAATAAGGAATTTCTGCAAACGTGAATCATTCGAGTTTTAGACACGCAGATCCCTTGGCTACGCACTGTCGTCAGCCGCAACTGTTAACTCCTCTCCTTCTAAAAGACAGCCCTCTGCTGCGCTTTGAGGCTGAGGGCCCTCGGTTATGCCTTGAGGCTGAGTATCTTACCAGCTTTGGCAGCATTAGTTATTCATATGTTGCCAGCATTGTGTTAGAGCTAGAGAATGACAAAGTGACATCTGTAGAACACATCACTTCCATCACTGTTGAAGACCACCTAAAAGCAACTTACCCCACATTCAATAACGATAGTAACAGTCTTTCTGATAAACCCATGAATTATACACATAGATTCACTGACATGTCCAAGTGAAAGGACAAGAAATATTTAATCACTCTTTATTTGTACATACATATTTGGTTTAGCTGTTAATATCAGTGCTATCCAAGGATTTTTCTGAACAATGTTTTCACATTGTATACCCAAAAATCTACTTAACAGTTGATACTGTAAATACAAGGCCAGGTATTGACAATGTAATAATTCCTTCAGTTACTCTGATAGACAAGCAAGTATAACTAGAATTTGCAACTTTTTGATGTGGGAAAGCAAAATACATCTGGTGTGTTCATTTTAAACCCAGCTTAAGTAGCTTCTTTTGTCATTTTCTCCAAACAACTATGTGTAGTAAATATGTAGTAGGCCTTAATTAATTAAATCTAATACCTTATCAGAATGAAGTATTTGTAATGTAAAAGAAGACTAGCTTGTAATATGTCTTTTGAATTTTCATTGGTCATCAGTCGTCTTTCTTATGCATTTTCTTCATGCATGCAGATACTTCCTGTCACTTTACCAATCAGTTCATTATAATTTTCATTTAACAGTATAATAGCCAGTATGGCTGCAATTCTATTAAGTATTAAATGCCAAATGTAATTTGAGTTAATTTGATGTCTTTTTATAATGTTATTTCATAGGTGTTTATGTCTCTGCTTTAAATGTTATTCAGTTAATGCACCCCAACAAAAAAGGAAGTAAATATTAGGGTAGCATTTTTCTAAGAAATCATGCAATGAACCAGCGTTCTTTAGAATTAGGCGATTATAATGAGAAGCATCACAACTCAACCCAAAAACAGATGAATACATATGCATAATTGCCAACTTTTCAGTTTTCTCTTAAAAAGTACAGTAGCAGAGGCCTTTTTATAACTTCACAGCAGAGGAGGCATTTTTATGGCTTTATCGGCTCATTCAAATGTTACAGATTTTTACCATAGACATGACAGATCTATAAATTCTATTGCATTATATTTTAACTTAAGATTAGAGACTGAATGCACCATGCTAATTGGTATACAATGCTATAATAGGCCAGAGCTTATCTGTAGATCAGGTGATATCATCCCCTTCACTGGGCTGCACAAAATGTATAGTGTACAATGTAAAATTTGATTGCACCACTAATGACCTCTAGTAACTAGCAGTAAATGGGCATGAACATTCAGTAATGAATTGTAAAGTCAACTCCCTTGTGTAAACTGTTTATCTCATGTTTCATCACTTTAGAACATAATTTTCCTATTTTTACTTTCTCTACCACCTACATAGTAGATAGGGGAGGTATTGCATTCCGCCCAAAAATTTGATACCAAAATTTTATTGGAAATATATGTTTTGAGATCTCAAATAAGGTCTGTGTTTGTCTCTGAAAAGCATAACTAAAAACGAAAAGTCTGATAAATACCAAACTTGGCATTTAAGTTCAGTATCTTCAATGGATGCGACAGGATTTTCAACAGAACTACCGTTTAGGTGAAACATTTTTTGAAATGTTTCATTTTCTCAAAAGTGGCATTAACAATTTTTATTAAAATACCATATATTAAAGAAATAATACATGACAAATAAAATATATATCTTAATTTTCTAGGAATAGCCTGTGAAATCCTCTTCATTTTGACGGAATTTTGTATAACTGGTAAACGTTAAGTGATAGACAAAAACGTACTACACAAAAAATATAAATCTGTTTAAAGCACACAATTTATTTCAAATACATTTTTTTGTGGCACCACTTTGATGTGAGATCTCTGAAGATGTCCCTCACAGACAGGGACGAAATGTCAGGCCTAAGTATTTTACGGCAAAACAGCTCAGAAATTTTAGAAAACACAAAACTAGAGAATATAAACATTTTTTATTATTTTACTTGTGCTTAAACGTGAGGTTTACCAGGGGATAAGCTTCCACACCTCAAATAAAGGAAGTGATGCATATTACAGAAAACCTGTAATTGTATGTGCTATGCACTTTTATTTTACATCTTTATTTAATTTATTGTCCAGAAACAAAGCTACTTTTCTTTATGAAACTTGGAATATTTTTAGGCTTTTTTGTTTGCCTTGTTTAAAAGTGGAAATTATATTGGTTTTCTTGCCTGTTTCCTTAGAAATAGTTTTAAATTAGATACTTTTTGTAATTTTTGTTTGAAAATTATGATTAATTAAAAGTTCTTGTAAACTATATCTTTTCTAACTTGCAAATGCATGACAATTCAAATAATGAGGTAAATAGCTCTTAACATATTATAGCAGATTGCATTTCTATAGTCTAAACAGAATTGTTATAGTTATGCCAGCTTGTGCATCTGTACCAAGATCAAGTCCAGAAATCTATAGAAGCATGACATGTTATTTTTGTATTTTGGGTCTATTTAGCAATTGAATGATAATTGGTTGTGCTGCCTGCAACAGTTTAAAATTTTTTATTGCAAAACAGTACAATGAAGTGAACCTAATAATTGATTAGGAAAGGTAGAACCTGACTGAAAAATTCTGCCATAGCCAGGATTTGAACCATGGATCTTTGGCTTTCCGTGCTATTGCTCTAACCAGCTGAGCTACTATAATAATGTGATGCACAACACTGTATTCCCCAACTTACATTTAATGTCCTGCCAACATGTTGCCATGGTAGCTCATTTGGTTAGAGCTACAACATAGAAAACTGAAGATCCATATTTTGGCGTTGAATTTTTCAATCTGATCCTACATTTGCAACTTCAGCCTACATGAGCACGTGTGAAAGCACAATTAATCATCAATTTAAAAGAAATTCTTTTGTTTCTAATATTTAGAGCAGGAGCGGCATCTTAATACGGTAGCACAATTGTGCTATAGCTATACTATTTATATGTAACATTTTGGGTTCATTCCGACCTGATCTTGTGTAGTAGACTTCAGCAAGCAGTATATTGTTTGCAGGTGCCCGAATAGCGTACTCCTGGCTGCAAACCAGTCATATAATGGCTATGTATAGCACATACAAACCAAGGGAGGACATAAGTGTAGGGCATAAGCCTCTATGTTGTTGGTTAACCTAATAGTCGGAGAGTGTGGAATAGAATGGTTGCTTAAACAGTGCCATCTATTGGTTTTATAGTAACTTCCGGTCATCCATATGCTGAACCTTACATTGCGCGTGGTTGTGCTGGGTTTCAGTTGGTGAATCAGAGTAATATACAGAGAAACAATGAATTCCGTTCAATCTATTTTAGCACCACCTTTTTCAACACTAAACTTGAAAGGGAAAGGAAATTAAATTCTTTGGTAGACCTACACCAAATCTAAATATCATTCAGCTGTTAAAACAAAAACAAGTTGTTTTAATAGCAGTTGTGATGTTAAAGACGCCCTATTTTGCTTTCCTTGAGTTTTATTTGGTGCGGAAGATGAACTGAAGAGCCATGGATAAAACATGGTGTGAATGATTTTTAGCATCTTCATAACTTCCCCAAAAGACATGGCTTATAACACCACTGTCACAGATAAATATATAACATTCTGGTGATGTGAAGTGTAACTGTTAATAACTAATATGTATAAAGTAAAAGTGACAGTGCACTGTTTATTGTTTTAACAAATTGAAACTGAAGCTACTTATAACTTGAACCACCAAAGTTCATAGTCACAGCTGCCCCTGATTTACAGTAAATGTTAAAATATAAATGAGCTAAAAAGACAGGTTAATAGTGCTAAAGTTCTGAAACCTTTTCTGCCCTATCATAGTAGAGTAGGCGTCTCATTATTTTCCCAAGCTCCCTAATAGTATAACACTGTACAGTGATAGTAATTGGAGGAGAAAATGACATTAGATGGTATATGTTCTCAACATTTATATGCAAAAAGAAAAGAAATTGGCAAGTTTCCATAGGTTGTGAGGATCGAGCCGATACCAAAGATGTTCATTAGCAATTTTATGAGATAATGTGGCATTTTCAACATTTCAAAATGGTTGCTTCATGTGTGGGCTCATTACGTACAATGAAAAGTATTGTCTGAGAAAGTAAATATGTAGTTATATGATAAAGGTGTAGATGCCTGTTTCATAGATATCTACTCTAATTAGTTGTTGAAAGAATTTGCTGTGTGACTGAAAACAGCTCAACATGATGTGCAGGTGCCTGATTGTGATGAGTGCGTGAGTGAACTTCATTTGGCCAACTTGTTGGATGATAATATATGTATATGTGCTTTTAGATTGTAAGCTATAACACTGTTACTGTGTCATTTTACTGAGAATTTGTGTTGTGACTATGATTTTATTGCCCTTAATATTACTTTATTGATCTTTTGTAGATTGTAAACTTATATAAATTATAATAAAATATAAAATAATTTGAACTTTGTTTTCTTCTTTAGCTGGGAGCTGATAAGTGTTTCTATTAAGAAGGCATAAACACGGGGTGTCACAAATAAATCAAAGAACTCATGTTGCCTTCTTTATGTTTGGTATACATTACATAGACTGAGGTTGTTAAGACACAGACCCATGAACAGCAAGTTTTGGTTCAAATCCTGCCAAGACCGTACTCCCTGATTGAGGTTTTTCGTGGTCTTCATAATTGGCAATTGTCAGGGAAGTACCTTAAACTTACACCTTGCACATTTCCTTTCCCAATTATGATTTCATGTATCAGTCCCCATGTGAAGCTGCATGTATTAAGAGCAGTGTTAAAAACACATTAAAAAAAATCTGATGTGTTACACTCACATGACTTTCTCTACTCTTGTACAAACTATTTTTACAAACGCTTATTCCACATATGCTTCATGTTAATCGAGATATAGAGATGTTAATCTTATTGCTAATTTTCTTGTAGATGCAAGGGGAATATGGTAGGCTATAAGCTATAATCAAATCTTTTAAGAGCTGGTTGCTATGTGGAGTATTCCTTTCTCTTTGCATTAACAGGACAAAAAGAAGAAAGAAAAAAAAAAGAATAACGAATTTCCATTTGAGAAGAAGTATAAGTTATGGAAAATTTAAGGGAATAGCAAGCAATATCTCAAAAATGGTTCACCCCCCCCAAAAAATGTATATGACAAATTGTGTATTTTAAGGTGATCTACAAGGGCTGATCAACAAAGACAGACTGATTTTTTCCTGTAGCTTCCATGATAGTTTCTTATCTGTAACATAAATATTTGAAAACAGCGGGTTTTTATGTATAATGTTGGTAGGCGGCAGCACTCTTGTATTGGTAGGTTGGTAGTAATGTTCTATTTTGTAGACCCTATGTGTATTTCGCATACCAGACAATGGAGGTGATGCATTTTTTTAAATCGATTATCACCGGTGATGAGTCATGGCTGCATCATTATGATCCTGAAGGAAAACAAGCCAGCACAGTGTGGAAATCGCCAGGTTCTCCAACACCAAAAAAGGCAAAAGTTGTTCCATCTGCAGGGAAAGTGATGGTGATCACATTTTTTTACTGTAATGGAATGATTTACCAGCATGCAGTTCCCCCTCACACTACTGTTACAGCAGCATATTACACGTCAGTATTGGCTACACTGAGGAAGCACATTGCAAAGAAATGACTAGAGCTTTCTTGGACTGGGTGGCGACTTCATGATGACAATGCACGGTCTCACGTCGCAAATCAAGTCATGCAGTTTCTGGCTCGATTCAACATTACCTGTGTACCACATCCACCTTATAGCCCTGATCTTGCACCCTGTGACTTTTTGTTATTCCCATCACTAAAGGCAAAGCTTAGGGGTATTCGATTTGAGAACTCTGAAGCAGTGCTCAAGAAAAGTGAGGCGATTCTCAAGGACCTGACAAAGAATGGTCTGCAGCACGTGTTCAAGGACTGGCAGAGACGCTATAAAAAGTGCATTGAAGTAGGAGGGGACTACTTTGAAAAAGATCATGTAAACATTGAATTGGAGTAATAAACATCTGTGAAAAAAAATCAGTCTCAGTCTTTGTTGATCAGCCCTCGTACATTTTTTGCGTAGTAAAATTTTGTCTATCTCTTATGGTTTACCAGTTATGCAAAAGTCGTTCACAATGAAGAATACTTTTGTAGACATTCCCAGAAAATTAAAGATATACATTTTGTCATGAAAGTATCTTAAATATATGATATTTTAATCAAAATCGTTAGAGCCATTTTTAAGAAAATTAAAATTTTTTAAAAATGTTCCATGTAAAGGCAAATCTGGGGTGGGGGGATTTTCTTGAAAACCTTCGTGTCGCATCTCTGGAAGATACTGAACCTAAATATCAAGTTTGGTGTTTATCCGATTGTAAGTTTCTGAGTTATGCTGTTCACAGACAGACACACACATGGACATAGTGATGGATGTTACTATTGCATAAGCCTACTATACTCCCCTTGTATGTACCTACAACAAAATGTGTAATAAACCATTTCTGCAAATGTATCTGGATTAACATGGAGCAGATAGAAGGATAAGTTTTGTAAGAATAATGGGTAGAGAAAGCTATGCAACTGTTACACAAGACTTTTAAGGCTATTGTCATGTGTTACAAAATAATGTATTTTTTTTATTACTTTCTCTATTACGTATAATAAGTAGGGGAAGTATTGCATTCCAACCAAAAATTCGATATCGAGATTTCACAGGAAATACATGTTTTGAGGTGCACTGAATGCATAAAAAGCATTTTTTGAAACATGTCCGTGTATGTGTCTGTCTGTGAACAGCATAACTCAGAAACGAACAGTCTGATAAACACCAAACTTGGTATTTAGGTTCAGTATCTTCCAGATATGCGACACGAAGGTTTTCAAGAAAATCCCCCACCCCAGGTTACTCTTTACATGGAACATTTTTCGAAAATTTTAATTTTCTCAAAAATGGCTCTAACGATTTTGAATAAATAAAATACCATAAGTTTAAGACATTTTTTATGGAAAATGAATTGTATATTTCGAATTTTCTGGGAATGTCTCCCAAAAGTATTCATTGTGAACGACTTTTGCATAACTGCTAAACCATAAGAGATAGACAAAATTTTGCTACACAAAAAATGTAGATCGCATTAAAATACACAATTTATGTCATATACCTTTTTTTCGTTGAGTGAACCATTTTCGAGATATTGCTTGTTATTGCCTTAAATTTTTCAATACTTATACTTTTTCTCAAATGGAATTTGTTATTCTTTTTTTCTGTCCTGGTAATGCAAAGAGAATGGAATACTCACATAACAAACAGCTCTTACAATATTTGACTATCGCTTAAAGCCTACCAATTCCCCTTGAATCTACAAGAAAATTAGCAATAAGATTAAGATCTCGATTAACATGAAGCATATGGAGAATAAGCGTTTGTAAAAATAGTTTGTACAGGAGTATAGAAAGTCATGTGAATGTAACATCAGATTTTTTTTAGTAACTAATACTGTAATGTTGCTACTCAATTGTATTGAAAACTACAGTTAAACATACAGTTACTAAATAATATGTTTGTTTAAAATCTTGCAAATACAAAACTGCATTAATGGGTACAGTAAGGATAAATTTATGCAATTACATTGTTTAATAATGAGGCTTTTGCTTTAAAACCAATCCTTTCCATGCTGCTTGATGTGGTAAGATATTGTTCAAGCTTATTTATTTTCTTATTTCAATACACCTAAAAATACACCGAAATTTACTCAGATTTTGAATCCCCTGAATATCTGCATTATAATTGTGATTTCTGTCAGCTTGTTCTTTTAAATATAAATCACTGTTTATTAAAAGAGTACACAAAACTGAAACCCTCCGATATGATATACCTGGTGCGTGCACTTAAAACCAAAAAAATAAATTATGTAAGACAGGATTAATTCAGATAGTAGATGATGTACGAACGTTAATTAATAGGGTAGGTAATACCACAAAAAATAGGTACATAATAGTGTTATAATTAAATGAATCGATGATGCAATATGTAAATGAAAGCATCCGTGAATTGATTTGCCAGCAGTTGGGTAACTGGGACGCACCATAGTACGGCTGCAACTTGCGAGCGACCGAAATTTAACCATAACCACTCGGCTACCGTATGTGACAATCATACCATATTAATCTGCGGTGACAAGTGAAAGCGGCTCGGTCAGTGACGTTCATAAGGGCTATTTAAATTTTCGCGGTATTTCGAGGTTTGTAGGAGAGAGTGTAGTCTTCAAACTATTCTCTCTGCTTCTCACTTGCCCTCGTAAGCTGTTACAAACAACAGAATTATTTTGAAAATGTCTTATGAAAGTCAGAAATGTATTGTTTTTTTAAAGCTGATATCGAATATCCTTGTCAATGACAACCCAGCTAAGCGTTAGTTTTGGACAAATACCAATTTGTTTTAGAAATGTAGTGAATACCACAGTACACGAAGTGCAGTATGGTATTTGTATGTAGCCAATGCGATACTGTTGGTTATCCTGCTAAAAACGGTGGCAGGCTGACAGCGTCGTTTGAAAGTTTAAATTAGTTTGTTTATAATCTAGTTGACCACTTTTATATTTGTTTTATTATATATGGTAAGATGAGGGTATGATAATACTTACTTATTAAGTACCGTTATAAGATCTATGATAGATGATAATGACCATATACTATTACGAATTTGTTGTTTTTATGGGAGATAGTGACGAAGTCCCATGTACTTGTTCAGACTTGTACACTACGCAGGAAATTTATACACTTTGAAGTCTGAAGCAATTTTCGCATAGAGATATTATTAATTCGTTGTGGATAATGGGCTTCTTTTGTTGTCATTCGGTTTACATGCATAATTAATATATGTATGATGAGTTTTTATAACCCTTAACTTTTAATTAAAAATCTGCGAATTCACTATTTGAAAAGCAAATTTCAATATTTAATAAGGATTTTTGCGCCATGCATGCAAAACGAGTAGTAGCCATCAGTTAAAAATAGGAAACACATGTAAATGGGAATCCTGGTATAATCCAGTGACCATAATAATAGCATTCATGTAGCATTTAACTCTGATTAATAGTGATTGCTCTTGAAATTTAACGCATATTGGTAGGTTTATACAATCTAGGTGTATTAAAACACAAAGACAAGCAAAGCACATGGGACTTGAAGAATATTTCAAACATTAGAAGGAAATTCATAAACTTTTTTATTTTAGTGCCATAGCCGGGATTTGAACCACGGATCTCCCGTCCGGTTGCTATAATCACTGAGATACCATGGCAACATGCCGACACGACATTAAATTCTCCAACTGATTCGCATTTTCCCGGTTCAAATCCCGGCAATGGCATTGAATTTTTCAGTCGTCTGATTCTACCTCTTCAACCATGTCCAACATACGGCTTGTGTGAAAGAACAATTAGTTCCATTTTTTATTTTAAATAATAAAAAAAAGTGATTGTTGTTAATTGTTATTCCCCTATCTTATCTGGATATATTAAGAATTCTGAAAGACATAATGTCCTACAATTTTTAGAGAAATATTGAGTTGTGTAATTATCTTAATGTATTCATGGATATTGAGTTTGTTTTAAAGCTGTCTGGATCTCAGTGGGCTGAAATGACAATATCACTTCCCAATGAGAATTATAATGATTTAAGATTCTTAAAAGAAAAACATTGGTTTCTTCATTCCAAAAGGGATAAAATTGCTAAAACGTTATTCAATTTTCAGGCACAATGGATTACTCTGCGCAGCCAGTTGTAGTTGCTGTGCGAATACGCCCCCTTTTTGCAAAAGAAATCAATGAAAATGAAGTAAAAACTGTTATAAAGCAGCTACCAAATGAACCACAGGTAATAATAATAATAATAATAATAATAATAATAATAATAATAATAATAATAATAATAATAATAATAATATAGGTTTATGTGCAAATATATAATATTACTGAAATTCTTAAGACAATACTATGCTGGAAAATGTAGATTCTGTAAAATATGAAGTTTTCTTCGCTTTAAAGGCTGTTGTATGATTATAGTTACACAAAAGAAGCTGATACTAAAGTTTTGAGCATACATTTTCATGTAATTAATATAAAAATGAAACCAGCATATAATGTTGATTATCGGTATCTGAATTTTATTTCAAAACTTATCATATTTAAAATAAAATGAAAAGGGACTTTCTTGTAAAATTACGTTTTTGAGGATGTCACTCTTTGATATTGGGGCTTCAGTAGTAGGATCTTTTTAAAATATAAATTTAAAAGGATATGTTTTGTAATCTCTGATTACATCATCAGCTTCTTCCTTGTTTACTCATTTATTTGTGTTGTTACAGTTAATGCTGCTAAGTGATGGATTGTTTTCTATAGTATTGCCATCTACTAGAAGTAAAACAAATTTTTTTACAGAATCAATTGGCAGTATTTTAAAATTAATTATAGGACCTCTATTCTTCGAAACATATATTTTCTCCCAAACCATTAAATCTAGGTAATCTTGCTGGCAGCCTCTCCCTTTGCTACATCATGCTGCTGAACCGTACCAATGTTGCAGAACAAAATACATGAGATATGTGGGTGGGCAATGAGGAATGTGTATGAAAAGAACTTGTGTTTGTGAAAGGACCGGAACTGAAGCGGATCGTAGAGTAGGTGAAATCACGTGATTAAGCAGCTAATTAAGATGCAGAGGCAAAAGACGATGTACAATTTCAATTTTACGCAAACTGGAACATATTATAGTTATCGTGCATTTACAATTCCCTTTTAATCCCTAATAATTTGCTGAAATTAATTTTGGTAATATGGGATATTTGAATTATAATCGCATTAGCACATAATGGATGAATAAGCATATTTTCCAAAATGTATTCGCATTAAGTTTATTTACCTATTATGGAATTGCACGAGGTTATGATTTAATAGTTATGTGTTACAGATTAGATTAGATTAGATTAGATTGTATTCTGTGAGTTCACTAGCAGCCATAAAGACTTGTGAACATAGAACATGTCAAGGAAATGTACAAAAATTATATATAAACATAAATATTACATAGAATATGGAACATTTGAAATAAAATACAAATACTATATGCGTGTTAAGGAAATGTACAATAAAGTTACATATATACATAAATATTACATAGTATACAGAACATTTAAAATAAAATAAGGACATATTATATACAAAATGAAACAAATCAAGTGTAATTTATTACAGAGTTGTATACCTCCTTACTGTTATAAGGTTAACATATGTATAGGCAAGAACAGTTATTTTAACATTCACTAGGATTTTACCTTTGTTAGTCTGATCATTTTGTTCTATTTGATGTGTAATGCATAGCATTTACTGTCAGTTCTTAATATACATACATTTAAATAGCTTCATTAATTCTAGAGCAGATATCAAATATGACTGGCAATTGTCATTAATATTTACTAATACTACTTACAGAGCTATATAAGTAGTATCAGTAGGATAATTTGTCATTAAGATAATCTTGTACAGAATAATATGCTTTTGAGCATAGGTACTCTTTAACAGCAGTTTTAAAGACATTGAAGTTGTCAACTTTTCTCTTAAGATCATTAGGGAGAGTATTAAATATTTTTATGGTCTCATAATATACACCTTTCTGGAAGCAAGAAAGCTTTGTACTGGGACGATGGATGTTACCCTTTTGTCTAGTGTTTATCTCATGAATTTCCATGTTTGTAATAAATGTGGTTCGATTGCATACATAGAATTTTAAGATTGAAAATATATACATGCAAGGTAGGGTTAATAACTTTAGTCTTCTAAAAAGATGTTTGCAAGAGTGTCTGCTATGAGTGCTGGAAATGATTCTTATAACCTTCTTTTGCATGAGGAATATTCGTTGACTTTCTACCGAATTTCCCCAAAATAATATTCCATATTCAATGATAGAGTTAAAATATGCATAGTATACTAATTTAAGTGTATCTATAGAACTGACATTTACCAATGCTCGGATAGCATAACATGCAGAACTGAGTTTGGGTATGATATACCTAATGTGAACTTTCCAATCTAAATATCTGTCTACTTGGAGGCCCAGAAATTTAATGTTGTCTATTTGTTCTAGTGACATGTCATTAATCCCAATTTCTATTGGTGTGTGTAGTGATGGATGGGTTATAAATTTAACAACTTTTGTTTTGTCTAAATTTACAGATAATTTGTTAGCTTTAAACCAGTGTGACATACGGTTCAAAACATAATTCAATTTAATTACACACTCATTCAAGTTTTTACTAGTCACCAGAACACTCGTGTCATCAGCAAACAGAATTATACTTGCAATATCCTTTATATAAAGTGATAGGTCATTTATATAGATCAAGAATAATAAAGGTCCTAGGACTGAACCTTGGGGCACTCCATGTGTTACTGTTTTCCATTTTGATGTCTGTTTTCCAAATTCAATATCATTGACAACTTCAACACTTTGTTTTCTTTCATTTAGATATGATACAAACCAACTTAGAGTTTCATTTTTTAGTCCATAGAATTTCAATTTTGCTATCAGAATATCATGATTAACACAGTCAAATGCCTTTGCTAAGTCACAAAAAATCCCACCTACATGCATTTTTTTGTTTAATGCAGTTAACACTTCATGAGTAAGTTTATAAGTTGCATTATTGGTCGACATTCCTTTTCTGAACCCGAACTGATCCCTGACAAGTATGTTGTTACATTCAAGGTATTTATAAAGTCTATTAAACATCACCTTTTCAAGAACCTTTGAGAAAATTGGCAAGAGAGATATTGGTCTATAATTTGAAACATTATTGCGTTTGCCTTTTTTGAAAAGTGGTTTAACAATGGAAAATTTCATTCTGTCAGGGAAAATTCCTGACCTTAGTGACTCATTGCACAAATAACTAAGGGGAGTGGAAATTTGAGATGAGCATGATTTTAAGACTTTTATTGTTATTTCATCATAACCAGAAGAGTTTTTTGTTTTGAAAGAGTTAATAATTTTGTTTATTTCAGAAGGTGTTGTCAGGCTAACTTTAAATTCAGGCACTTCATTAGTGAAATTTGATCTTAGAAATTCCAAAGCTGCCTCTTTACTTCCAAAATTAATACTAATTTTGTTTGTTACATCCAAAAAGAATTTGTTAAATATTTCTGCAACTTCATGAGGTTTACTAATTTCTTGATTATCAATGTTTAGTGTTATTAAGTCATTTTGTAATGAGGATTTACCGGCTTCTCTTTTTATTATATTCCAAGTAGTTTTTATTTTATTGTCAGAGAGTTGAATCTGTTTATTGTAATGCAATATTCTAGCCGCTTTTATTACCTTCTTTAGAAGCTTACAATATTTTTTGAAGTAGTGTTTTAAATCTATATTATTACTAATTCTTACTTGCTCATATAATTCTCTTTTACGTCTACATGACGTCCTAATTCCTAGAGTGATCCAGGCGTTCTCTCTTTTGAAGTTAGATATTTTGTTTAACTTGACCAGGAAGCAAGCTTCAAAGTGGGTTTTGAAACACTGAAGAAAGATGTTATATTTATTATTGGTTCCATTCGTTTGGTAAGTTTGATTCCATGACTCAAGTTCAAGTATTTTGCTAAACTCACTCAGAGTATTTTCATTTATTTCCCTAGATTTCTGATAAGTATATTTAGGTTTGGATTTTAAATTTAACTTTTTAATGTGTAGAACTTGTGCATCGTGATCCGACAGGCCATTAGATTTTGATGAGACATTGCAAAAATTAATGCTATCTGAGTTTACAAATATATTATCTATAGCTGTAGAGGAGCTGTTTTGGATTCTTGTTGGAAAGTTTACTGTATGTGACATGTGGTATGTTGTAAGTAAAGTGCTGAGTTGTTCCCTTTGAGGACTAGGTTTCAGATAATCAACATTTATATCACCACATATGATTAATTCTCTTTTTGGTTTGAATAAAAATTTTAGAAGATGTTCAAGTTGCTTTCTGAATATTTCAAAATTGCCTAAGGGAGATCGATAAAGGGCTACTATAGTTAAATTCAATTTACCTTCATTTAGCTGAACTGCACAGAGTTCAAGGTTTTGTTCACTACAAAACTTGGATAAATCCAAAACTTTATAAGTCACATCATTTCTGACATATATACAAACCCCACCTTTATGTAAGATTTTTCTTGAAAACTCTGCTGCTAAAGAGTACCCATGCAGTAAAATTGGCTGAAATTCCTGTTGTGTCAAGTGGTGTTCGGATAAACACAAGATGTGTGGCAGTGAGTTTTCAGTATTAAGACTAATAGTAAGTTCATCTACTTTGTTTATTAAGCCTCTTATATTCTGATGAAATACAGACAGGCAGTTTTTATTTTTATTATTATCATTATTACTATTGATGTCAGAAGCATTATTTCTATAGTTACTTGTGGATACAGAGGTATTTGGGATGGTTATCTCAATTTGCTTTAAGTGTCGATGATTATGTTGACTATGGGACATACTTAACCTAAAAAAGACCTCCTACTAGTGACAACAGGAATTTTACCCTTAATTCTGTCAGCAATAAGAAGAGAAAGCTTCTCTTTGCCTCTAGAATTTAGGTGTAGGCCATGAATTAGTTTAAGTTTATTTCATTAGAAATGACATAATTCCCATTATGAAATGTATTCTTATTTTAAGGTTATTTAGCTATTGTGGAATTGCACAAGGTTATGATATAATATGTGCTAAATGCATTAGTTTAAGTTTATTTCATTAGAAATGACGTAATCTCCAGTATAAAATGTATTCACATTTTAGGGTTAAATAGCTATTGTAGAATTATGCAAGGTTATGTGGTACATGAACATGGCTTTTCCTGCCATCTTTTTCCTCTCCAGGATGGCTTATGTATCACCAACAACACTTGTATTCTGTAATACAACTTCCCGTGTAATTTCAGCGACTTTCCATTTGCAAAGGTTGGCAGTGTACAGTGACAGCCTAGGGAGGGCCTGGCAGCAAGATTACCTAAATCTATAGGTCCTTTTAAATCAGGGTTGAGAAAAACGCGGGTATTTTTAAAAAAAAACCAACCCAGTGGGTTAAATTGGGTTTTGTTTTTTTACAATTAAATAGTTCAATTTAAATTATCGTATGATTAATTTATTCAAAGCACTAACACATTTTTATCACTACTTCATTACTAAACAAAAAATTAATTGAACAGACAAAAACTGGTACATCAACTATTCTTATGTTGGCAGCCAGAACCAGTATTCTGCTTTAGCTAGTTTATAAAAATGTAGCTGTTTGAGCTTTCATTTAGCTATAGAAAATAATACAATTTTACATTACAGAGATAGGTATTAATTATTTTTAAAAGGCTTTAGCTATGTAAGTAATACTATTTTTAATGGTAAAATGCTGTTTTAGCTACTTATCAGTTATGCATTAGCTTATTTCAGATGATTGTGTTGGCATCTCTGACTTGCACAATTATCACAATACTTTTTTAAGCACATGGTTGTAAAGAAAATGTAGTTGCAAAATTCATGCTTTGCTCCAGCATTGGATCCATATAATAATTATTCTAAATATGTAGAAATTGTAACAGAGCGCTCTGAAGACGTCCCTGCTAGCATTAACAAAATCTTGGATAACGTTATAATTTATAAGGATGCCACTAATCTTCTCTGACAACTGTCAGAGGTTTGTAGAGTCTGGATCTTCATCAAGCAGACAGCACAAATATTGCACAAGCTGTGGAACTATGGATCGATGTTTAGAAAATCCTGATATGGAGCCCTTTAAGAAAACAAAAGGAACAAGCACTAGAACCCTTTCACTAACTTGCTAATATGTTAGGTCTAAGATTCATAGGGAGAATTTTAACTGCAGAACAAAAGGAAAGTGCTAAAACTGGCTCATATTGATTCATCCAGAATGGATTGCAAATGTTATGTCTTTTAGGATTCCTGATTCTGATTATTTACCTGCTACTACATTTTCTGATGTAATAGTAACACAGGTCCATCCAAACAAATGGCAGAAAATAATGGGAATTGAAAACAGCAAAAGAAAGAAACTTACCAACAGGATTTATTAGTTTTGTAAAAAGCCTCATTTCTTGTCATGCATCCATTGAGAGTGTCTTCTCCATCCACGGGCAAGTTTGGTCAAAATTAAGAAATAATTTAGGAGTTGTAATGTTGTATGTTAATTAAATGTTTATATACAGAGAGAGCCAAAAAACTACAAACCAGCTGCACTGTGTTTTTCCTGTCTGTGTCCTCAGCGCTCGTTGCCATCTGCCGCTATCATAGAAAGGTGCAGATGAAACCATACAACATTTTTAAAACTACGTTTAAAGGCTTTACAACCCTCAACTCCCTTTATTTTAAATTATGACACATCACTGTTACGAGCTTCTAAATCTTCAAAATTAGCCTAAATTATTATTCTCTGAACTTTTGTCTCAAAGACATACTGTGTTATTTGGCTATTGTAAGTGAGTTTTGGTGATAAAAGATGTTGCAAGGTCCACAGTCTCCTTAGATATGGGATTATATTCTGCGGTAAAATACGTGATTGCTTTAAAATTCAGAATGGGGTACTAAGAATAATTATATGTAAGAAGAGAGCTGTAAACACTATTTAGGTCATTAAAGATAATATTTGTTCCTTGCATTTACATATTAGAAGTTTTAATCTCCCAACATTCCAGTTAGACAGACTTAATCATAATACAAGAAAGAGTCATCAGTTAAGCAGGATAGGTAATAATACTAGTTTGTATGAATGTACCGCATTGGAATGTCACAAACTTTGAAAGTAATTAATTACATGTCCAAAACATGTTTGGAGTGGTGTAGAATCTTCACTGCTGGAAAATTGCTTTTACAGTATAGGCACAACAGCATTTTAAGATATGTATAACATTGCTAAATAAATCCTTTGTGACGCATACTTTACATCTTTATCTATCACACACATTTAGATTTTTAACTGTAATAAACTATAACTGGAAACATTTTGACATTTATGTAGACGTTTTTTGTAGATCTTATTTTTGTAAAAGGTTTAAATTTTGTTAAAATTCTTTATCTTTTTCTAATTTGCAATTTTTTGCATAATCCGACATATCTAATATGTGTTTGATCTTTAAGGATGAACAAATGATTTATTGACTGCATTTGGAATGAGATTTTGGTTTGCATTTAATATCAGTTTTCAATTCAATTCAATTCATTTATTGCAACCAATAGGCTATTTACATAGTTTCTGGCATTGTCATTTAACATTAAAAATTAAACTTAACAATTAATTATAAATATTCATCTATGTCATAAAATGCACAATTTATGAGGTAATTCTTTAACTCTTTAATGAATTTGGAACCTGTTATTTGTGTAATTGAGGAAGGTAATTTATTGTATAATACTTCACCAATCACATAAGGATTTTTTTAAAAAAAATTCTTACTTTTTCCTTCCCTATACATGTTATTTTTTGTTCTTGTGTCATATGTATGTACATTGCTATTGATCTTTATATCTGACTTTTGTCAGACTAAAAGAATAACTGTAAAAATATATAATGAAACCACAATTAATATTCTTTCTTTTTTAAATACCTCCCTACAAGAATCCCTGGATTTTAATGAGCATACAATTCTTAGACACCTCTTCTGTAGTACTAATAGCTGCTTTAAATTATCTTTATGCATTGTGCCCCATAATTCAATACCATAGTTCAAATGAGTATGGATAATTCCATAATAAATCAGTTTTAAATTTGGTTTTTCCAAATAATGAGCCATAGACACCCTTGCTAATTTTATTAGGTATATAATTTACATGCCTTGTCCAAGATAAAGTTTTGTCTATATATAGCCCTAGAAATGAGTGGTCATCAGATGTGTCAATTTCTTCATTTCCAATTTTAATTTTCATATTCCTATATAGAAATTTATTAATTTTAAAATGTATTACACTTGTCTTACCTAGATTATTAATTAAGTTATTATTAGCAAGAAATTTAAGTATTATATCTGTATCTGAATGTATATTAGTAATTAAATTATCGAGCGTCTTTCCCCAGCAAATAATTGATGTGTCATCAGCGTATGACACTGTTTTAACATTATTAATAACAGGTAAGTCATTAGTATACAATGTAAATAATAAAGGCCCAAGCACAGACCCTTGTGGGACCCCATAGTTTACCACCGCTAATGAGGATTCATATTTTGTCTCCGATTTATTCATTTTACATACTATTTCTGTACTTTGAACCCGTCCTTGCAAATATGTTTTGATTAATTGACCTACAATCCCCCTTATACCATAATACCCCAATTTATGAATTAATATTTGATGATCAACACTATCAAATGCCTTAAATAAATCCAAAAAAAATTCCCATATCTTGATTATCACTTTCCATTTTGCTAATTAATTCATCTATAAATTCTACTACAGCAGTAATAGTAGAGTAGCCCTTTCTAAAACCATGTTGAGATTTAGACATGACTTTGTTTTTGCCCAAAAAACCTGTAATCCTTTTTAATATAACTTTTTCAACAAGTTTAGCAAAAGTTGACGTCAATGTTATTGGCCGATAATTGCTCACGTTGGTAGCATCACCCTTTTTATACGTGGTTTTATAACCCCTTTTTTTTAAGCAGTCTGGAAAAATACCTTCAGATATGCTGCCATTTATCAAATGTGCCAGGACATCAACTAATTCATCCTTGCATTGTTTAAAGGCTTTAGATGAAACTTCATCCCACCCACTTCATCCCCTGTTCTGACTTAGTAACAGGTTCCAAAAACACTGTGTTATCAACATATTTTATTTCGCCGGTTACATCCAGCTTATCTTTACTTTTACCCTTAGGCACAGCAACATTTAAAACATATTCATTAAATATATTACTAATACTAACTGGATTATCTATCATTTTACTCTCGTGTTTAATCACTATATTCTCTGTTTTTTTACATTTTTCTTTATTTGCATGTATAACATCTCATATAGCCTTACTTGTATTTTTTGCATTAACTACCTTATATTGTATACTTTCTGATCTCAATAATTTTAATTCAGCTTCACATTTTCTTGTACTCTTGATACCTAGCGTAATATACTGTATTACCATACTGCTTATAAAATTTATACATATCCTTCATAGATTCCCTTAATTTAATTACACTGGATGGAAGGATTACTTTGTTGCACCTTGTTTTGCACTTATTTACTGCCTGTTTCGGACATGTAGTATCGAAATATTGATTAAATATACCATAAAATAGTTCCCATTTTTTTACACAATCTATGTGATACACCTTTTCCCATGATTCCTTTTGAAGCAACTTTTTCAATACAGTTGTGTTATACAAATTAATTTTCCTTACTATTACCTTTACATTCTCATCTCTTTTAACATTACACTTCATAATTTTCAAAACCTGTGCCCTATGATCAGAGATATAACTGTTAAGAACATTTACTTGTACTCTTTCACTGTCAATATTAGTAGCTACTTGGTCTATAGCAGTAGCAGATGTCAAATTAATTCTGGTTGCGATTTTAATATGCATTTTAATATCAAACATATTCAAAACTTCTGTAAGTTTTGTATGTGCGATATTTTCAGAATTTGAATTTATGTTAATATCACCTATTATCACAGTTTTGTTTCTATATACAACACCGCATCTAATCCATTAAGAAAATTTGAGATTTGGCCGCTTGGAGATCTATAAATACCAAAAACTAATAAACTACCGTCCTCAGTGTTAATTTTAACCCCTGTTATTTCAAAGTCCTTTTCTATACTAAATTTGTTTAAATTAATAATTTGTAAAATTTCTTTTTAGTTTTAATGGGCATATATTGCTACTCCCCCACTTTTAAATTCTCCTCTAAAGAAACTACTTTGTAATACATAGTTGTCTAATTTATAGAGCTGAATTTGATCTTCTTTTAAGCCATGTTCTGTAATAACTACAAAGAGAGGTCCGACTTGATTTATAAGTATGCTGAATTGTTCGGTTTTATTTGCTAAGTATTGAACATTTTGATGAAATAACTTAATGTGCTGTTACTTTTTTCATTCTGTATTACAGGTAACCTATAAGTACCTTGATCAGAAGTTTTTATTTTATTATTTCCTACCTTATGATTACTTTGACTAAGAGTCTTATTACAACAATTGCATCATGCCTGCCATTACACTTTTATCATCATTTGGACTGTGCATCTGTGTACATATTACCAAGAAACGTATTTTGGACACATACAATATAGCTTCAGCATGGGGAAAATTTAAAGAGTACATCACTAAATAAAAAATAATAAAGTCCAAGATCAGGGCCCATGATTACCACTTAAAAGGTTGCATGAACTTGAAAATAAACCTGGAGTGGCTGATGCACTACGTATATCTGCCTTTACCACATGACATTCACTGAAGATGATGACTGCCAGGATTTTAGGTTCATCTAAACCCCTTTTTAGTTTTTATAACAATTTAAAATATATTTTTTTTTAATTACTTTAACTTATGAGTTTTTTATATTATTTATTAGTAAAGTTGTACTACTCATGAAAAAAATGTTTGTTGTGCTTTATTTTAAACCCCACAACTCTATAGTAGAAAGGTACACAAATAATTCCTAAATATATTCGATAGATATTCTGTATTATTTCTAACACTTCTTACCACCAAAATTAAAAAAAGAAGCACAGGTGCACAATTTCAGTTAATGATTGACACATTGTCACTTTCAGTATATCAGGAAACTAAACTCACATTGTCAGACTACAGAAAAGAGTTTGTGCTTGCAGTTACATTGCAAAAACAATATACTTCCAGGTTTTGGAAACCAGCTAATTTTATAGTAGTAGTAGTAGTAGTAGTAATAATAATAATAATAATAATAATAATAATAATAATAAACACAAAGGTACAGAAGTTCATTTAATAACTGATTTCATATTGTCACTTTCAATACACTAGGAAACTAAACTTATTTAAGGAATACTTTCCAGCATGCTATGCAAACTAGATACAGACAAAAATGGAGAAAAAAAACTTTTAAATATTTTTAATGCTGTGTTTGAAAATGTGCAGGATATATTAAATTCTCCTGCTTTCGACAGACTTGACAATATAAAGCTTTTTCATCTGAGGTGAAATTCGGATCATTAGCGATCCACTGACGACTCAACCAATTTCGAGATGACTTGACTTTGGGCATGTTGCCTGCGGTCTTGCTACTTGAAAAATGCCTTAGATGAATGTATGAGGAAGAACTCCAGTTTGTCATGCTCAATGTGTTTTATGCTAAACAATGCTGCACTATCAAAATAAGCATGGCGGTCTTAACTGGCACATCACCAATGTCACTTATTTGTTGTGTTTGACAAAAATTACGACTAAATCTGTATAGTGTAAACTATAAATGTTGACTCAGACAAGAGAAATCTCAGTACTGACTTTCAGGTGATAGAGACAAACTTTTCTTTTAGAACCATACAGCAGAATTGGTGCAGATAGTTTGTGCACCTGAGGCTAAGGGACCATACACTTGTATGATTTTTTACTTTCTCTAATACGTATAGTAAGTAGGGGAAGTATTGTATTCCACCCAAAAATTCGATACCGAGATTTCACCGGAAATATATGTTTTGAGACCCCTGAATCCAAAAAAAAAGCATTTTTGGAAACATGTCCGTCTGTGTGTGTGTCTGTGAATAGCATAATTCAGAAATGAACAGTTGGATAAACACCAAACTTGGTATTTAGATTCAGTATCTTCCAGAGATGCGGCACAAAGGTTTTCAAGAAAATCCCCCCACCCCAGATTACCCTTTATGTGGAACATTTTTCGAAAATTTTAATTTTCTCAAAAATGGCTCTAACGATTTTGATTAAAATATCATATGTTTAAGATATTTTCATGACAAATAAAACGTATATCTTGAATTTTCTGGGAATGTCTCCAAAAGTATTCTTCATTGTGAACGACTTTTGCATAACTGGTAAACCATAAGAGATAGACAAAATTTTACTACACAAAAAATGTAGATCGTGTTAAAATACACAATTTATGTCATATACATTTTTTTTGGTTGGGTGAACTATTTTCGAGATATTGCTTGTTATTCCCTTAAATTTTCCAATACTTATACTTTTTCTCAAATGGGAATTCGTTATTCATTTTGTTTTTGTCCTGGTAACACAAAGAGAATGGAATACTCCACATAGCAACCAGCTCTTAAAAGATTTTACTATCGCTTAAAGTCTACCAATTCCCCTTGCATCTACAAGAAAATTAGCAATAAGATTAACATCTCGATTAACATGAACCATATGGAGAATAAGTGTTTGTAAAAATAGTTTGTACAAGAGTAGAGAAAGTCATGCGAGTGTAACACATCAGATTTTTAAAATAAGGATCATTCATATTTCACTTTTCCTAATTTAATTTTTAAAATAGTGTATGTTTTTTCTTTCTTTTCTTCTTGAATAACAGATTTACCCTTTTTAGGTTTTAACGTTCTACTTAGCCATTTTTAGGTTTTATAAGATTAGAGTATTTGACTTCTATGATAACTAAATGTATAATTATGTTAATGTACTGCAGTTAACTAGCAAGGAATGAAATAGTTTAAAACTTAAGAATCTGTGCACAAGTGATGACAGAGCTAGTCAGGAAAGCTTGGAGCAATCAGTATCACCTCTCAAGAATTTATCATCAGAAATATTTAATTTTAAATCTTTCTACTATTTATAATGATTATATGGGGCACTGGGTAGCTCTTTAATTCATAGTTTACCGTGCACGTAAAAGTTGTAGGTCCTCTTGTTCCATCACTGTCATTATTGCCTACCATTGTAGGTAACAGACACTGTCCACTGGATGGCTCCAGTTATATTGGTTTAGGGCCAGTGGTTTTTTACTAAATGAAAGCAAAACGCAACAACTTTTATTTAGTTTATAATATCAAATAATAGTTGACAAGCTTTCCTGGGAACCTCATATTAATCATATCACAGCTAGGCTCTCGAGAGTTATATATCTTATAAAAAATTTAAAAAAGTTTGTACCTGATACATACATAAGATCTGCTTATTACGCCTTTTTTCATAGTGTTATAGCCTACGTAATTTTACTTTGGGGTAATAGTAGCCTCATTAGTAATATACTTATACTACAGAAGAAGATTATCTGTATCATATCAGATGCAGACAAATTGGCACATTGTAACCCACTATTCATTAAATTAAGAATAATGACAGTAGTAAACTTATTTATCTGTACCGTTCTTATTTATCTAAAGAAGAATTCATCTGACTACCACTATAGACAGGACATCCATAAATATAACACGAGGTATACAAAACAAATAGATACTCCTTATTAAAGACTGTCAAAATCACATAACAGCTTTGAAGTACTAGGTATTAAACTGTATAACACACTATCAAATGATCTAACTCAACTGCCATATAATAGATTTGAACGTAAACTTTATGACAGATTGCTAAACAACCCATACTATTCACTACAGGAATATTTTGAAAATATATCTTAACAGTAAACTCTCTGATCACTCAAGAACAGAGGCTGTCATTTCTTGGATTCTTGGCTTCCTGAAGCACAGTATAGACTTAAGTTTCATAAAATATGCAGAAGTTCTTTCACGAGTGTTTAAGAGGTATTTAAAATTAAGGGCTTACTTCCAAACTCCACCTAAGGAATGAAATAAAATTCTCTGACTTAATGATTGGTGAGCAGAAATGGGGCATGGGGGATGCTCTTCAGTTAAAAAGTATATCCTAAACTTCAGAAGCATTAAAATAATCTGTATTAGCAGTTTTACTTTCTCTGTCACCTACCTATAGTATGTAAGGGGAAGTGTTGTATTTCACCCAAAAATTCATTGTCAAGATTTCACCAGAAATACATGTTTTGAGGCACTGTGAATCTAAAAGAAGCATTTTTAGAGAAAGGTCAGTGTGAGAGAGAGATTGATATAACTAATAAATAGCATAATTCAAATACGAAATATTGCTAGTTGCCGAGGTCACCGGTTCAAACCCAGCAGAGGGCGATGGATTTTTTCAGGCGTAAAATCCTTAACATTGCTTCCTTCGGAAGGAAAGTAAAGTCGGTGGTACCGTGTCATAGATTTATGGCACATAAAAGAACTTCAAGCCTGATAAAGAGGCCTCTGAGCAAAATTACCAGTCTTTCATGCCCAATGTAGAATGGGGCGCTAAGGACCACAGCAGTTAAACAGTGTCCATAAATAAAATTCAATTTAATTTTTTTACGAAAAATTGGATGAACACGAAATGTGGTATTTAAGTTCAGTATCTTCCAAAAATGTGACGGGAATATTTTCAAGAAAATCCTCCCACACCAAACTACCCTTTACATGGAACATTTTTTGAAATTTTTTTATTTTCCCAAATGTGGCTTTAAAGATATGAATTAAAATACCGTATACTTAAGATATTTACATAAAAAATAAAATATATGTCTTGGATTATCTGGGATTGGCCTGTGAAGTGCCTTTATTCAGAAGGAATTTTGTATGACTAATAAATGTTAAGATATAGACAAAAACATGCTACACCACAAATGTACATCTCTTTAAAACACAGGCTATTTCAACAAACTTTTTTTTTGGGGGGGGGCATCGGCCATTTGTGAGATATCCATTAATATTGGTTTGAATTTTTCAATGTCATTTTTTAAAGTACTGTTGCCATTGACAGTGTAATGGAAAGAGTAGCGAATTTCAAGGCCAGTGTGTAGCCTCATGTATTTAAAATCAATTCAGTTTCCTCTATATTCTATCTTCCAGTTTCCTTTATATCTTCAATAAGATGTGTAATGCGGCAAAGGTTTATCTCGGTTAACATGAAGTAGATAAATTTTTGATGATCACTTATTAGTGAGTATACAAATTATTCTTCAGAAAGTTTATTTTCCTATCTACTTCATTTTAATCTGGATAAACATTTCCAGAAATAGCCGCATTACACATTTCATTATAGATACAAAGGAAATCGTGATAGTCAAACGTTTTAGAACTGGATGCTATAGACTGGCCTTAAAATTACATACTCTTACCATGACATTTCGAGGAACAACTGAAAATCGACAGGACTTTAAAAAGAATGGCTAAGTTTTGAACAATTCAAACATTAACAATGGACATCTCGGAAATGACTGATGCCACAAAAAAGGTTATTTGAAATAAATTGTGTGTTGTTAAAGAGATCTACATTTTTTGTGTAGTATGTTTTCGTCTATCACTTAACGTTTACTAGTTATACAAGATGATAGAAAAATTCCTTCCGAATGAAGAGGACTTCACATACTATTCCAAGAAAATTGAAGATATACATTTTTTTTGTCACGTAAATATCTTTAATGTATGGTATTTTAATCAAAGTTATTGGTCAGTTTTTAGAAAATAAAAAAATTTGAAAAATTTTCCATGTAAAGGGTAGTTCGGGTTTGGGGGATGTTTTTGAAAAGCTTTGTGTTGTATTTTTGGAAGGTACTTCTAAATACCAAGTTTAGCATTTATCCTAGTTTTTGTTTTTCAGTTGTGTGTTCACAGACACACACACACACACACAGATGGATCTTTTTCTAAAAATGCTTTTTTTTTATTCAGGGGCCTCAAAACATATATTTTCAGTGAAATTTCAGTGTCAAATTTTTGGGTGGAATGCAATATCTTCTCTACCTACTAAGTACGTGGTAGAGAAAGTAACTTTATATAAGAATAGTTTGTATAAGCTATATAAAAATAAGCAATAAAAGTCATGTGAATGTAATGAACAAAACATTTTTTATTTAATGATTGTTTCAGTTGTTGATAGCTGCTGGGAGAGGTTTTGCCTTTGACTATATATTTAATGAATCAGCAGAACAGTCAACAGTTTATGAAGAGCTCATCAAACCAAGGTTGGAATATCTGTATCAGGGGTACAACAGTGCTATTATTGCATATGGACAGACTGGCACTGGCAAAACATACACAATTGGAACAGAACCGAAGGTAATACAAATAATGCCTTTGACTGGTGTTCTGGACTCTTCTAATTTTACGTATGTAAATGTCACTGATTACAGGGTGATTTATGAAGAACTGACACATTTCCTTCTTTAATTATTCTGTTCGAAATTCACTCAATGCTCCAATTTTAGCACCAAATTAAGCAGAATGTTCTGGAGTTTCGATTGCCTGTCACTAGATGCACAGATGTTCATGTTTATTCATAATTGTTAGTTTTATTGTCGGCAACTGTTTTTGAGACTTTGTTCTAGTCAACGTGAAAATGGAGTACACATTAAATGAACGACACTTCATTATATAAGCTTGAACGACACTTGAATACTGGATTATGAATTCAATTACACCTACTCAAAGGGCATACCAGAGAGAATTTGGTGTTCAGAATCCTCCCCAAAGAAACACAATAGTGGGACGGGTAAACACATTGGAAACAACTGGATCTCTGACGAGTGAAAAAGGCAAAACTCCTTCATCTATGCTTCCCATGGTTGTCGTTGACGTAAGAGCACAACTGGATCAGTCACACAAAAAATCATTAAGATGCTCGTCGCAGGAGACAAGGTACAGCTACTCAATGTGTCAGAGAGCTGTAAAAAGTGCAGGCCTAACACCATATAGGATTATGGTTGTCCATCAGTTACAGGAACCAGATAAGGATAGACGACTGAATTATTGTCGTTAGTTTCAAGCATTCATTGTGCAAAATTCTGCCATATTGTCCATCACATGGTGGATAGAAGACTAAGCTTTTGTAAGAATAATTTTATGAGTGGGCAGAAAAAATTGATGTGAAGGTTACACATTTTTTTCCCTATAGAATCTGATTTTTCTATTTCATGTGCTATGAAACCTTTGCCAGGAATCACATCAATTTTTTCTGCCCACTCATAAAATTATTCTTACAAAATCTTAGTCTTCTATCCACCTTTCCTTATAGTTAATCAAGATAAACATTTGCATAAATGTTGTTGTTGTTCACCAATGGGACTGGGGTTTAATTGATCTGCATCATTGTCCCTCTGGCTTCCCAATATAAAGTCTGTAAGTTATCACTTTTAAGGTCTTTGCATTCGGCGAGATGCTGTTTGTTCAGGATGACATCTTCTTCACAGAGAGTGCATTTGGGTGTACGTAGGCATAGTATCTTGTAGAGATGTTCTGCGAGGCAATCGTGGCCAGTTGCCATCCTAAATAAGGCACTGCAGTCCTCCTTGGGATTTTTTGTATATCAACTCTATCTTTAATATTCTTATAATCTTTATCCTTTAATTTATCTTCTTCATCAAGTTTCTGCTGTCTTTTGAAATGTTGTGTAATGTTATTTAATTGTTTATTTATTTATATTTGTCCTAAAGGTTTTATTTGTTGTGTATATATATAATGTATGACTTTTGGTGCACTTAACATGTGAATTTATTTCTTGTAATTAAATATTTGTTTTATTTTAGTACTATGGTATTGAAGAAAGCCAAGGAGGAATTCTGGAAAGAGTGGTAAAACATGTTTTATCTACGGGCTTGAAAAGCAATGCATCAGTGATGATATCGTTTATGGAGATATATAATGAAGAAGCTTATGATCTTTTGGGCCAAAATTCCAAGAAATTAGTTGTCCAAGGTAAACACTTTTATTGCTGGAACAAACCAAGTTGCTGATTGATATTTCTTAGTATATGTGATGACAAATTCTGGAAATCAAGGAAAAGTGTAATTGTCCCATGCTTATATCAATCCAGTTTTGTGTAGCTGCCATCTCTTTTGCTGCCAAGCAAATAAACATGCATGTTTATGTAATACAGCAGTTGTTATTCATATTAGCAATGTTTAGACTAAGAGTAGAAAGTTGCATTCAGATATGAAAAGTGTGATGTCAGCTTCCCATCTTTAGCCTAAAGATTTGAGAAAACCTGTTTACTTTCTCTACTACTTACCATTAGCAAGTAGACAAAGTATTGCATTCCACCCAAAAATTCTATAAAAGTCCCCCACCCCAAACTAACCTTTAAATGGAAAATTTTTCATTGTTTTTCTCAAAAATGGCTCTTTAATGATTTTGCATAAAATACTATATGTTTAAAATATTTGCATAACAATTGAAATGTGTTTCTTGAACTTTCTGTAAAAAGACTGTGAACATCTCTTCATTCTTAACGACTTTTATATAACCGGTAAACCATAAGAGGTACACAAAATGTTACTACAAAAAAAATGTAGATTTCGTTAAAGCATACAATTTATGTGGATTAAAATATTTGTGGCATTAAGCATTTCTGAAATATTGTTTGTTATTGCTTTGAACTTTCAAATATTTATACTTTTTTCAAGTGGTAAGTCACTATTCATTTTTTTCTCATGTCATGTAAGGAGTATGGAATTTCAAAGCTATCATACTTTTTAAAAATCTGACCATTGCTTTAACCTACTGTATTCTTCCTATATGTACAACAAATGTGTAATGAAAGTTTATCTCGATCAACAAGAACAATGGACTTTTGTAAGAGTAGCTTTTAGGAGAGTGAGCACAAAAAATCAAATGAATGCAAAGTATGTGAGGTTAGAGGAGAAATGTCAAAAGTCTAGTGCGTTTTGAAGAACAAAAAGCAGGAACGTCATCTTATATGGTATTAGTTTTAGTTTATTTTCACTGTAAAGAGTTCCATTAATATTAAATCTTAACATTTATTTTGTATTACTGTAAATGTTTTGCATATCATTTTTCATGAATTTATTCATCAGCATAGGAGTAAAATAAAACTCCAGTGTACATTGAGGCAGTATTTTTAACACTTAAATAATTTCAGTCTAATTATATAATATGTAAATTTTATAACAGCCTGCCTTAAAACAATATGTGTATGTAACAATATCCAAAAAGTGTATATTACAGTCATTGTATATGTTTATATTATTGCATCCATGTGTAATAATGTTATGTGAATGTATTACATAATTTAATAATGTAGGAGCTGTGGGAATAATAAGTTAAAAGTTGCTAACAATGAGGTAACAAAGAGATAACCTTGGGTCAGTAATAAGTAAGAAAGTTTAACAGTACTACTTGTGATTCTTGGAGTAACAATAATGTAATTTTAGTGACAGTTTATCAAATAGCCAATCAACAACCAGAAAAAGCTTTAGTTAAATGAAGGTATTCTATTGGAGTAGGATTAGCCAATCAGAGACTTGAAATACAGAAATTTACAAGTTTAGAGGGTTGAAAACAGTTCAGTTGCCTCCAAACAGTGCTCATAACAGATGTTTTGCTTCTAGATAGTCCTCATAACCAGACGCGAGATGTGTCCTCGAGAAATTAATTACGTATTCGTGTGAGATGAAAATAGTATACATGTTAAAAAGTACAAGTAATTAATTAAAGAATCTCACAGCTCTCTATATCAGTGAAGTGTTATTTAAATCGTATCAAGTATTAATAAAAGGAGTGAAGTAAAATTATAATCTCTGTAAGCCTACATTCTTAGTCACACCACAACCTTGCTAAGAGAAACGTGTCTGTAAAATAAATACTGACACAGCCAAGGCAAACATAAATGTAATATTTAAAGAAACAGTCAAAGTACAAAGTTAATATTTTTTTTTGAACTTGGGGATAACGTAACAAACCACCTTTCTCAACATGCCAGCATTCACCAGTTGTTTACTTCATGACCTACTGCAGGGACTGTGTGAATATTGCATTACGAATTACTTAATTTTAGAAAACTGCTGCAAGATGAACCAAAATCTTTTGTTTCTTTGCACAAGTTCTGTTAAAGTTTGAGTTTATATCTTTGACACCCTGTTGCTTATTTTATATAAACACTGTAATAGGTTTGAATATAAGACATTTTCTAATTTAAAATGTGCTTTTAAAAACCTTAGTCATCTTATATGCACAGCCTAATATTTGAAGAGACATTTTCATGAAGGACTGGCTTGAGCAGTGAGAGTCAACATACATATTGCAGCTGAGCTCAAGGTCATGAGTACACTGGGAACTCTTGAGATTTAACAATTACTTCCAACATGATTTATTGTTGCTTGACTTGGTGCTGTTGCATTTAACATTCAGTTTTGATCAGTGTTCCAGTCATGGCAGATAGAAAGGAGAGCGTCTTTATCACACCAGCTGAATAAGAAGAAATTATGATATGAACTTCAAATTACAAAACACAGGTTGTGATAAAGTTCATTGTTTCCGAGTGTAAACATACGATGTTAGCAGAAAGATGAGGAAAAGTTTATGAATGCTGGTACATTAATGAAAGCATTCACAGGACCAAAGACAGGCAAATTTCATAAATTTATATGCTTGTCACTCAATTTGTGCTGGAGAATCAAAACCAGGGGTTTCCAATATGTCATGAATATTTTGTAATTGCATTCATTATTTATGTAACTTTATTTATGAAAGCCTTCCAAAAATTCAGGGTCGTGTTATATTAGGGCCAATATGGTACATAAATGTGCCTAATATTATGTGAATACAATATCTATGATCTCTGTTTATGCCAGCATTTCTATACCAACAAATTTGGACATTAACTTCAAATGTGGAAACATCTTCATCGCTGCTGCTTGAAATGTCACTCACCAGTATTATTCACACTTCTGTTATGTATGTTGGTACTCTTTACAGTCCACAGATGACAAATATGTTTACAACAGGAATACACTATGTAAAAATTTCCTACTCTCTTCATGCAAACACATATACGTAAAATTAGGATTGTCAACCAAGTCAAGAGTTCAGCAGTGGGACTGCATTCACACAGTAGTAAACAAACTGCTAATGTGAGCAGATAAACTCATCTTGATTTTGCTTGGAACAGCATAGTTCGATACAGCTGGTAACATGGCATGTAATAGTAAACAGTTAACATGAGATTAACTCTCTTGCCCTTCACCTCAGAGTGCTATTCTTCTCATCTGTGAACTGTACATAGACCATGTTAATGCTATTCTGAAAGAAAAGAGCTGCTGTTTTCCAACTGTTATTGATTATTTTTGTTTAATAATTTAAAATTTAACCCTAGTTGCATTTTCTTTTAAATAGTTTTATAAAGAGTAACTCCTCTGTTTTAGGTTTCACTGTTCAAAATCTGACATGCTTGGAAGTGACACAGTATGAGGAAGCAAGGCAATATCTGATGTCTGGAGCTTCTAACAGACACACAAGATCCACCAAAATGAATGCATGCAGTTCGAGATCACATGCAATATTCACTGTGTACTACCGTCAGCAAAGAGGGTTTGTTTTGTTTTCCTTAATTTCTTGAAGCTTCACTCTTTAGCATAAGATCTCTGCTGTCTCTTTGAAAATAAATATTTGTTTTAATCTGTTTCCATTTTTTTCTTTTTAATTTTAAATGTGTTATACTTTATTAACAATGTGCTGTTCCTTAAAATATTTAAATTATGGCCTAGTGTAGACTGAACTTCTTTTACTTTAGTGCTTACTTTGAATTGTTGACTTAGGAAATATTCCTTAAGTAATAGTTTTATTTTTACTATCTCTGCTACTTACCTACAGTAAGTAGAGGAAGTATTGCATTCCACCCCAAAGCTTGATATTGAAATGTCACAGGAAATACGTGATTTGTGGCTCCCTGAATCCAAAACAGGCATTTGTGTATTTGTCTGTGATCAACAAAACTCAAAAACAAAAAGTCAGCATCTTTCAAGGATGTGGCACAAAGATTTTTAAGAAAATCTCCCACCCCAACTTACTCTTTACATGGAAAATTGTATGATATTCCCAAAAATGGCTCTAATAATTTAGATTAAAACACCATGGGCTGTTTGTAAAAATGACACACTGTTTAAGGATTTAAACATTGTTCAGTTAACATATCTAAACATAACTTTGCACTGTTAAATCCATGTCTAGACGTGTTTAGCTAAGCAGTGTTTTAAGTGCCATCTGCCCTGAAAGCGAACGCTGCAAATTTGGACACCACATGGTGTATATTTCTGGGAGTAGAGGAAGAAAGGTTATTCTGGAATTTTGATAGTCATTTTTCTACAAGTGGCATGGAAAGCAAAATGTCTGAATGAGTAGAAAATTTCAGCACAGCTGAAAGAGAAACTCTTTTGAAAATATTAAGAGAGTTTGAGGTAGAAGATTACCAAACCAGTGCTCGCTTTATAAGTAACCATGTAAAATATATGTAACAAAACATACTTTAGAAAATTTAAAAGTGCAATTTACAGCTGACAAAACACAAATTTAGTTGCCATAAAAATTTGTAATATGGAAGGAAAAAAAATCCAAATTACTGAAACACTTCCTTTACTGAATCCGAAAAATGCTACATGAATGTTGCTCATTGTTCCAAAATGCAAATGCACAAAAATTAGGCTTGGTAGTAAGCGCATTCAGTTTGATGAATTGCTATAATGGATGTTCACCATTCTGACTTCCAGTGCTCGCACTGACTTAAGCATGTTATTCGTTGTTCTTTGGCATACATTCAGTTCTATTCACTTAAATGTGTGGGATTGTCAAAACGTGTTATTAAATGGTTATTTCATCAGCATATTCCCAATATTTTTCAGTAATAATGTTCAATTCATAAAACGTATATATTTTATGCATATGCATAAGAAATATTCTTGTAGCTCATCACACAAGGTACCCAATTGTTGCACTTCAGTCCTAACACCATGAACGGATGAACAAACCATGTGGACAGTAATACATGCTTGCTTCATACAGATGCAGCAATGCATTATCATGCCTGCATGCACCAATACAGTGTTCTAAACAGAACTATTAATTTTCAAATGCAGAATAAATTAATGAACTACACTTCGTAATAACCTCCAAATTAGATTTGCTTTCACTGCATGAAATCTCATTTAAAATGAAGTTATACCCCCGCCGCTGAATCTTTGCACTTGACAGTTCATGTGGCTTCGCGTAAAGTTGGCTACATTGTGGTTGCGACGTTGCCAGAGTGGCTAGTAAACAACAACAGCTGATAGTTCTTTCTGTGTCTAAGCCGCATACAAAAGTGTACGTAGTAGCGAACGTCAATGTATAATAACTATTTTGTATTATTATTGTTAATTGAAAATAACTTTGCATAAACATTGCAGCGTATGTAGAATAAATTACGCGCTTTTGACAATATAGAAACAGAACAATGCAAACTTGTCTGCCACATTGAGGAGAAATAAAACAAATTATAAGCACGCGATAACAAAAGTTATTTTCATTCACGATTTAAAACAGCAATGGCTCAATTCCACCCAAATCCTGTCATTATCTTCACCAAGGCATATCATTAATGGTTCACACTCACTAATAATTCCGTCTATTTCTTGTGTTTTTCGTATTAGCTTATTCACATGATCTACTTTCTTCTTCCACAAAGCCGCGTCCACCGTCGCCACATCTTCCCACAAAAGCCTTTCCACCTTGGTAATGGTAAATGACTTATTGTTCTCCCTCACATAAACCTTAATGTCGTTCCACACTAATTTGATGGGGTTGAAGTGAGTGTACGGCTTTATCAGCAGGGATAGAAGGATGGCTGTGAAGCTTCACGTACTCCTTTTCCTGTTCAAAGAATCCTCGGGTGCTCCTTAATAGTTCCAATGCCTGACTATTAAGTGGCGCAAAGGATTTACACTTCGTGAATCATCACTCGGCGATCGACGTTGTTTTTCAGACATCGTCACACTTAAATCTTGTATAAATAAATAACATGACTTAAATGTATATAAAACAGATAAATATATATGTATAAACGAACAATAACTAAACTATAAGACAATAACCACAAATAACAAGAACAATATGTAGCTTGCAAAGAACAACTCGACGTTTGTGCTAGAGATTCACAAACTGAAGCACGTGGTTGGGGATAGCTACATCCAGCAACAGAGCCGCTTCCAGCTCCGTTTCCGCTTCCGCTTTGTCATCGACCATCCGGAATGCTGCCTTGTGATTGGCTTAGAAAGTCAAACAGTGAAAGCTTTTCATCTGTTTTTTTGCCAGTGTACCAACTTAAACGCGAGCTGTCAAGTGCAACGTTTCAGCAGCGGGGGTATAGGTAATGTCTTAAAATGTATAAAGAGTCACTTATTAAAACATACTTCACTTATGTCGAGTGCTTAAGAGCAGGAAGCCTCTTTCAGAGACATTCGTCCCCATCTCAGCTCTTTGATGCCTGATGACCGTCTGGCGTTCCTCATCTAATGTATTGTGACCTTGATGCCCTCTAGTGGTAGTTCTATATAACTTCATTAGTTCATTTGGGAGTGGGATCTCAAAGTTCAACAAACAATTTTCTGGAATTAATTGTTCTTCCACACAAGCCATGTGTTGGACAGGGTTGGAAAGGTAGAATAAAGCAACTGAAAAATTCAATGTCATAGCCAGGATTTGAACCACGGATCTCCGGGTCTCTGTTCTGTTGCGTTGCTCTAACCACTGAGCTACCATGGCAACATGCTGGCATGACACTAATTGACCTAATAGTGGTCGAAACTATGAAGCCCAGGACTTAAGTACCTACAACATTGTAAGTTGCCATTAGGGTATGTCATCTCAATACAATTTGAGATCTCCTTGTGGTTTACTGGGAGAATTTAGTGTCGTGCCGGCATCATGCCATAGTAGCTCAGTGGTTAGAGCAACCGGAGATCTGTCGTTCAAATCCCGGCTATGGCATTGAATTTTTCAGTCGCTTGATTCTACCTTTCCAAACAATTTTCTTTTTTGTAAATATAAATCTTTTCCAAAGTTACAGGTTTTAACAATTTAATATCTTGTCCAATTTCATGATTATCCAACCAAAAGTGGTGAGCTATTGCCAACTTATCTGTTTGTTTTTGATATTTTTTTGGTGTTACTTTAATCTGGTGTTCTAATTTCTTAAACGTTTTCCCTATGTAACATTTTTCACACTCTTCACAGTTAATTTGGCAAATTCCTCAGTTCATTTTGGATGGGATAGTGCTTTTGAGAGGTTTGTTGAGTAAATTATTCAAACTGTATTTCCCTGGATAATATGTAAATTTTTTATATTTCCAATCTTTATTACCTGTTTCCTTTAATGTGGTCAATTGCTGAAGTATTTTGTTTTTCAAATCACTGTTGATTAACTTTTATATTGAGGTTGTTTCAGAATTATTGTGGCTTGCTATTTCTAAAATATGATGATATTCTTTTAAGTATTCTTCTTGGTCTAGTGATACACTGTGGAGTCTATGTATTAAACTCCTGAAGACTGCAAATTGATGGGAAATTGGGCTGTATTTATTCTTCTTATTGTAATTGTCCACATGTGCATGTTTTCTATAAATATAAAATTTTAAACCATTTACAAAGATGAGGAACGGCAACCAGTCATCAGTCACCAAACAGCTGAAGATGGAGACAAATGTCTCCCAAAAAACGTTTCCTGCTCTTAACCATCCGACATAAGTGAAGTGTGTTGTAATGTGTGACTCTTTATATATTTTAATGTGTATATTGCTTCAGTTTCAATAGTGCTTTGAATCTTAATAATTTTAAGAATTATGAGCAGATTCTTCCTATTAAAATTCTGCACCAATAAGAAGCCAACTTGTATGTATTAACCCAGGAGGAAGGATACTAAATTGTGCTGGAATATATTATAATCCAAATCTACATGAACTGAGTCTTGGTCAAGTTAGTGGAGGAGGTTGGATTATTTTAACTTGTGTAAAGCTTATTTTTGTCATACAACTGTTAAAAAATACAGTAAGAATGAAATAGCATACGAGAGGCAGAAGTATTAATTTAATTTGTGTAATGTAGTGTTATGGAGGTATTGCTCTAAGACCGCTTTGTTTATGAAATATGCATCTGGATTTATCACCTATATCTTGCTTTGAATTCCCTTTCGGTATAGTGCTCTAAGGGATTACAATGGACTCTTAAGCACATTTTGCAGTTGTATCATTGTTGTTTTACCCTCTGGGTATAAAACTCCTACATATTGTGCAACGATATCAAAGAATCGTCATAGTGTTTCTCTGCTCTCGTTCTGTACCTCATCTGAAATAGTAGTGGTGTTTAAGGTTAAACACTGCCTAAACCTTTTATGCAGTGTGTAAACATGGATGTGATTTAGACAGTTTAACACTGAACATTGTTTCTGCAATGAGTTAAATGTCTAGTGCTAAATGCTGTGTAAACATAGTTTTTGCAAGCGGCCCCGTGTGTTTAAGATATTTGCATACAACTGAAATGTATATCTTGAATTTTCTGGGAATAACCTGTGAAGCATTCTTCATTCTGAATGACTTTTATGTAACTGACAAACCGTAAGAGATAGACAAAATCTTACTACACAAAAAGTGTAGATCTCATTAAATTATGAATTTATATTGAATAGAAATAAATTATAATTAGGAATTATAAATGCATACAATTTATGTCAAATAAAAGCTTTTATTGCATTAACCATTTTCTAGATAATTTAGTTTGCATTACGCTTTACTCTGAGTGCTTATATTATATTCACATCTCCGTCAATAGAGAAAGCCATATAAGGAAGCGTGCAGATCAGAAAACGAGGTCAGGTGAACCTGCTACTAGGTAGGAGATGCCCCCCAGAAACACATACCAAAACACGAAAGTCATAAAGACATCCCTTTAATAACAAAATTGCAATATACAGGGTTCTGAGTTGCATGTAAGAAGATTTAACGGTTGCAGAAAATAAATGTTATGTATACAGAGTAAAGTACAATTGAAATCTTGAAAGGCATATACAAAATCAGTGTTCAGTTTATATTTCAAGTGGGCATCCATTCACAACTTTCAAGGAAGACCAAATAAAGTAGTTAGAATATAATCACATGATGTGACCTCACCTTAAACGTGTACCACCTCAGCCTTACATAAATGTCCCACTGTTAGAATTTCGCAACTCTAATAAAATGCACACAAGAATTGGAACAGAGCTAAAACTTAACAATTTAACAACAAGGATATAATTTAAATAAAACTGGATAGTCACCTACAAAGAAACGATAAAAGGTACTGAAATATAACAGTTTAGATAAACTTTAAAATTAAGAATTTAGTAACAGTAATATAATTAAAATGTAGCAATTTAAATAAACTCTTAAACTTTACCCACATGTATAAATTCTAAAATGGCCAACTTACACCGGAAATCAAGGCAAATTAAAATGCTAAAAGCTTTAATTCTGTCTGAGGCCCTGCGTACACATTAAGTATTTAAATTTAAGATATACATAATTTATATACAGAATTTGCAACATGCAAAGCTAGTTAAGGGAGACAGTCAGGATAATTAAAACCTGCCCAAAAGCAATTTAGAAAAACATTTATGTCATTGGAAAAACCTACCCCCAAAGTCTGAGTACTTATGTCCAGGACTAGAACCAACTAATTCGGTTTCCTCTTAGTAACCTAGACGAAATTCAGACTGATAGTTTCACTGTGGTCGGCGAGAAATGGAACCTACATATACATGATCCACACAAATAAAACGGGAACTAGGACAATAACAAAGTTGATGCAAATTTCAAAGGACCTGTGCTGAAACAGCACAAGTTTAAACATAGTTTATTGTTTAAAATAAAGAGAGTTGAGGGTTGTTACACTAGATCACTAAAATATTCTTACTTGAACGCGTTTCGGGAGATGGCTTGTTCCCATCGTCAGCATGTTCTCAACTGATTTTTCCAGTCATTGTCTGGGGGATGTGTGTGGCTAGAAAATGGCCAATTACCTTACCTAGACATCAGGATCATCAGAAATAATGCACACAACAAACTAACGTTCGGCATTTACAGAAAACCAACGCACACAGAAAATTGTATTAAAAACAATAGCTACAATCCTACAAGCCACAAACATGCAATTTTAAATAGTATTACAAACAGGTTAGTACATATACCAATGGAGAAAGAGGAATACCAGAAAGAATACACATTATCAACATAGCCACAATGAATGGATACCAGAGAAAAACAATAGAAAAGAAGATAAAAAAGGTTTGAAAGGCAGAAATATATCCAACAAATGACTATGTTACTCAGACAACAAAAACCACAAGCATATAGAAAATTCACTTATCACCCTTGGACACATCATAAATTTCAAGGATTTTCAAGAAATACATCACCACCCTGGCTCCACAGAATAACCACAACTACTATGCAACAGAACAAAAGATCCTATCCCCAACGATAAATCAGCTGGTATATATCAAATTGATTGTAATGAATGTAACCTGGTATACATAGGAAGAACCAAAAGAAATCTTGAAATAAGACTTAAAGAGCATATGAGATGCATTTACCAAAAGCAGCCAGATAAATCAGCAGTAGCACATCATTTCTGGTCTTCAAACCATGATATCACTCCGAACATAAAACTCTTAAAACCGATCAACAGCAGCAATGAATTGGACATCTGGTAAAACATACATATACAGGAATCACCTAATGAATTTCGAACTGCCGCCACCCAGCAGCCGTTGGAGGTTCATCAGCCCAGCACCATAGAACACCACTAGCCACACACATCCCCCAGACAATGACCGGAAAAATCAGTTGAGAACATGCTGACGATGGGAACAAGCCATCTCCCGAAACGCGTTCAAGTAAGAACATTTAAGTGATGCAGTGTAACAACCTTCAACTCTCTGTATTTTAAATTATGACACATCACTGTTACTAACCTCTAAATCTTCAAAATTAGTCAATAGTTTATTGTGCTGTTGATTTGAATTTTGAAATACAGTGGAATCTCGTTAGCACGTTCCTCATTAACACGTTTTCCCGTGTATTACGTTGAATTATAAAAGTCCTGGTACCAAATCACCAAATATAATAAATAATGTTTGCTTAGTGCATTTTCCCGGTCCTGCTTACTACGTTTGAAGTTTGACATCCTCATTCGCTGTTTTGGCCAATCCTTGATCGGTACAGTGGGAGTAGGCGTTTAACACGTTCATAGTTTGACGTCTTCATTTGCTACTTTGGTCAATCCTTGGTCACGGGGTGGAAATCGGCAGCCAATCACATACATGCATTTAAATATTTGTGTGACATGATTTCTGTGGGCGGGTTAGAGAATGCTTTACCTTGGCGTGGTAAACTCGGTAAACGCTAACAATAGTTTCTAATGTTGAGTGATGACCAAACAACCCTAGATTGTATTTTAACTTTTCATTTACAATGAAAAAAAGAAAGTGTAGTAGTAAATAACCAACAGTGAAAAACTGAAAATCCTTGATGTAATCACAATCCAAATATAAAACATGCCGATACAGTGCGGAAGTTAAACATTCCTCCGTCAACCTTAAACATGATTGTTAGCAAACCTAAATTGATTGAAACTGCTTTTAAAGAAGGGAAAAATACTAAAACAAAACTTTTCTCTTGGAAAATAGGATCAGAAGAGGACCGGAACGAAATTTGTTGCATGGAAACACCTCCGTATTCAAATCGTCTTGTATACACCAAAGATAATATCGTCTATTGTACTTGTAACACGATGCACGCTCATAATGTTTTCTTTTTTAGCAGAAATTATCATCACGTGTGTAATAAACACACAGCAAAACCACTATTGCTGCTTCCACAATTCGCGATTTATTTTCTCAAAAACATTCATAACCTAAAAAATCCAAGTTGACCAAAATAAAAGCTTGAATTATTTATTCTCAGGCTTTGTGTATCCAAATCCATTTAAACATATTGAATTTAACATGGAAATGCGGATCGTATTCAGTATGAAATTGTACTCAAAATTGATTTAAATTGCCCATGGAGACGTAGTAATTATTAGATTTTTATTACCTATGTTCTTAAATTGCAGATTTTGCATTTTTGTTAACACGTTTTCCCGCCTATGACGTCCAAATCCTTGGGTCCCTGCAAAAACGTACTAACGAGATTCTACTGTACTTATATGTTTTTCAAGGGATAAGTTGCTTTTTGTTTTTTCAAGTGGCCATGAATTCCAAAGCATGGAATTTCAAAGCCATCTTATAGCGATCAGCTTTTTAAAAATCTGACTGTTGCTCTTTCTGGTGTATCCTTCATATACCTACTATGAAAGTTTATCTTGATTCAAGAAATGGACACAGACTGATGGTTAGCATGCTAACCTCCAAATCCAGAGGTCCTGGATTTGATTCCCGGCTGGAGGGTGAAAATTTTTATTTAGCCAGGATTATTACACATCCTCCCTAGAGTCTAGAAGCATGAATGAGAGAGTGAATGTATGTGTAAGTTTAATGTAATAACCTAAAGTAACACCACTGTAGTGAGTGAACATCATTCTGAAAAGCAATTGTTCCAGAGGTAAAAAGCCGCTGATATGACCTTAGATGTTAAAGCTGGCATATAAATGGAGTATTAAAAAACAGAAGAAATGGGCAGCATAATAAGATTTTGTAAGAATAGTTTGTAGAAGAATGGATAGGGAAAGTCAAATGAGAGCAACACATAAGATTTTATTAATTTTTTTATTCTATTTTTCCACCAGGGATTTGGAATTAGAGTCACGGATCAATTTGGTTGACCTTGCTGGATCAGAAGGTGTACGTAACACTGGCAACAAGGGTGATGCCTTAGTAGAAGCCAGTAACATAAACAAAGGGCTGTTGCATGTGGGACGTGTTATATCCAGTTTATCTGAAAAACATTCAGACTTTGTGTCTTACAGATCATCCTTGTTGACAACTGTGTTGAAGGGTAAGTAGCATTTTATTAAGGGAGTTATTTTTATAATTTTATTTGCTCTTAAAAAAGATGCTTGTTTTAGCACATTTTTACTGAATAGTTTATGTTTCATTCAATGAGAAGGAAATAGTGCATTGGTTTATAGCAGTGGTGACATAGAAAACTCAACTTACGTTGTTTGGTTCCAAACTGTGAATGTAATTTTCAAATCTAATAATCACATGTTCGGAGCCCAATGACCTACACAAATAAAAAATCAGATCATTGCAAATATAAATTTATCATTAAAACACTGTTTTATGCTATACGAAATCAGATCATTGCAAATATAAATTTATCATTAAAACACTGTTTTATGCTATACGGATGTCTCACTACTTTCCAATAATTGTTGTATAAGTTATGTGGAACATTTTGTCTAAAGGGGGCCTGCCCACACATGTCACAATTTAAATATTTAATTTGACTGTTTTGCTAGGCTTACTAGCTATTTGCTAAGCAGAGAATATTGTTGTACACTGGTTTTACTGTTATTTGTTCAGAATCTTTTGAGACAGTGGATAGGGGAAGTTAGAAAACTGGTCACTCTGCCCAAGTTGGCTTCGTGTGGCAGCTCTTTGATGTAGCTGCCATACTGGCCATGCAACGCCCTTATCTCCCCCTTCCACTGTCTCAAAAGACTGAACAAACAATACGACAAAGCAATGTATTGCTCCGCTGTGAACATGTGTATGGTCTGGCAAGCAGAAGCTAGAGGTGCCATTATAGGACAAGGTGATTGATAAGCAACAGGCTTTTATTATTGTTACTACTGTCTTAGGATCCAACTCCATGCAATTAATCTGTAACAGATGAACATTTTCTTCAAATATATAGTGATGGGTCTGAAAATCCTGAAATTGGACAGTCAGGCATAAGATATTATATTCCAAAATATAGGAGAAATATATATCATGCTCATTGCCCTCCAGCCTTGAGGTTGAACTATTAGCCATAGAGGCAACACTTATACATGTTTCTACTTTATCTGATAAATTTATATACATTTTCAGTGACTCGATGGGAGGCATATTGTCGTAACCTCTTTACTATTCTAGCTCAATGGGGGGTAGAGCAACAGGTACCGTGAACATATAGAATATTTATCACACATTATGCGAGGTCCGACGAGGTGCACTCAACGAAATTCTGAAAATATAACTAAAAAGTACCTAGTAATATTCTAAATTCATGATGTGGATGAGGGAAGGGTCTATCTACTATAGAAATTCATACTATAACTGCTTGGATGTCGACTATATTTATTATAAGAAATTACAATGCCTCCTTGCCTCCTTGCCTGTCGGTGGGGACGCCATGCTACACGCATGGACAAGCGACACACAATCTGACCTTGCTACTAGCAGAACCTCGACTCGACTGACTCAACCCATGCTAAACTCAGCGTGGGTACGCTACGCTAGAACTGGTTTTTCATCCCCTCCACTCTTGCACAATATCTGATCTGGGCCACCAGGTCACGTATGCAATAATGCTAATGATATGTCACATCTCCCCCTGGCTATCCAGATCGACGTCCCCGTCGAAACAAGGAGGATTTTTATGGTTTTTGTGTAGACAAAGAATTACAAAGAAAGAAAGAAAAAAAAATATGACATACTTTACAAAATTAACAATATCTGGGTATTTATAAAGGTAAGGTGGAGCAGAAATGTCTCTCAAAGAAGAAGTTGAAGGTTTGGTAATACCTATTTTACATGTATGTGAAGCTAATTGAAACATTATGGAGTCTCGAGTGCCACCGATGATTTAATTCAAGATATATTACCTAGTTACGAGTACCCCGCACGTGCACACTACACCGTACAGCCACTGTTACATACGCACTACACTGCACCAAGTCTCGACGTAACTGTTTGTGGGTGTAATTTCCACATCACCCACAACGACGAAATTTCAGCTGCAGAGTCTTTCCTGTTTTGCAAGTCGCTGAAGATGTGGTGGGGGGCAATCACTGACTTGGACTGCCCCCCCGAGATAGTGGCTCCTTATGCCACTGCAGTGTAGTGGACGAAAGACAGCTCTCCTTTGGTGTATCTGCAACCTCTGGCCTGTCTGTAGAGCGGGGTTACTCCTCTGGACACCCGAGCTCCGGAATCAGCAAAATCACTATAACATGAATCACAAATGAATAGAAAGTGTGCTCCCAGAAGATCATCATACATAAAAGAAGCAAGTAGTATGTCATTTACACTAATGTGAATTTAAAATGCCACAAAGTTGGCCAAAGTTTACAAACAGATAATTTTAGTGTTTAGCAAAGAAAAAAAAATGACTACACATTGACATAAAAACTGAATTGTTCAAGGGGTTACCATCCAAAATTTGAAAAAAACTGCTTTAGAATCCAAGTAAGGAGACATAAAAGGGCCAGAATACATAAATATTATATCACTTACATCCATTGTTTACACAGAATAACACAACACAAATATAGTAAATTATTTGGGATCCCAATATTATATTTAACCAGCTGGTACTACTAATAAAGAGAAGGAATAAGTGCACTTATAATACATTCATACATGACAATGAAATGCAATCATTCATACTGACCATGGCCCAAATAATACACAACACTCACTGGAATAACTACCCAAAACTACTATGAGCATTGCTACATACTTCAAAATAAACCCACATTACATGCGTCAAACTACCTCATTACATGCTTTCAACTACAAAAACTCATGCTTTACTGTCAAATATAAATTCTCCTCCACATTACTATCTTATTATGATCATTATTATCGTCATTTCAATCATCATCATCATCATCATCATCTTAGTTTTCAACTTTCTCGTACACAGTAATTACTGAGAAAATAAAATATCTTCACTGACGTGTCTCATTCAACTAGCTGCAAATTCAAAAATACCTGACATTGGCATAAACTAAAGACATCACATTAACATTTCAGGAATGACACAAATAACATAGCATTAAACTGTTGCATCCACATCTACCGAATCAAGATTAAGCTGGAAAATAGATGGTATTAAAACTCATTATATAAGATGGTACTAAACTTGTTGCATAAACACAAAAAAAAATTATTCTCATTGCATTCAACTCATTGCATTTTTTCTCTTGTGTGAATACATCACAGATGCTATACTGGGCACGTTTCAGCAACACCAATAAGCAAAAATCTCTCAAGTCATCGCATCGAATTTCCAGGTACATGTTAGCCCTCCTGAAAACTCAAACATTCACACTTCAACCATCGGGGTTACTCTTCGGCACTCCCACCAAGGCTGACATTAACTCATCTCATCTCTCTCACTACCACCATCGGGGTTACTCTTTGGCACTTCCACCGAGGCAAATTTTAACTCATCTCTCACATTACCATCGTTGGGGTTACTCTTTGGCACTTCCACCGAGGCAAATCTTCCATATACTACTCATATAACCTCATAAACATACACACACACAATTCATGCAACAATTTTCTGCAAAGAAAAAGATCACAGCATCATAATGAAACCTGAAATCAAACCAAATGAATGCAACAGAACAAAGCACATCATTACCAAATCAATACTGTCACATAACATTCCTGAAAATCAAAGCTTAATTAATCACACAGTACACATCAAACGCATACACTGCAGCATAACATGACAAACCAAATAATTTCCAATGCCCAAAACAGAATTCAAAATTTTAGTTACACAAAATGGTGATAAACTTTCAATTTAACAGAGACATACATAACACACATTATTCCTGAAAAGCAAAGCTTAATTAAGCATTAGTCAGTGAAACAACAATACAAATTTAGCATACCTGTCTGATTTGTGAAAATTTTTCAATTGTTCAAACTTTGGCACACACAATGTTCACATACTTACAGGTTGTTTTTTTTTTTTCTTTTCTTTTTACCACAAAATGGTGCAACTTTCCAAAATCTGGTAACACGCATATAGCTAATCCATCAACATCCAAGTCCTACTGGTCCATATTGGAGGCACGTTAAACCTATTTAGGTGAAGATACTGTCACAGCTGGTGGTAGCTGAAACTTTTACTTAAATTAGTCATTTTGAAATGCTTTTCCCCAAAGAAATTCATTGCATAACTAGATAAACCAAACATGGCAACGGTGAAGCAAAATTATTAGTAGTACTACCACTATGCATACCACGACGAGCGTACGATGCACAAATATGAATTTTTAATATATCTGCTCTTCTTTGATTTTTTTTGTTTTATTATTTCAAACAGATGCGCCTCACTTTTTATACACACAACTTTAAACACACAACACGCGAACTATAAAATATTTGCTATAATAAGTACCTAGTAATATTCTAAATTCATGATGTGGATGAGGGAAGGGTCTATCTACTATAGAAATTCATACTATAACTGCTTGGATGTCGACTATATTTATTATAAAAAGAAATTACAATACCTCCTTGCTTGTCGGTGGGGATGCCATGCTACACACATGGACAAGCGGCACACAATCTGACCTTGCTACTAGCAGAACCTCGACTCGACTGACTCAACCCACGCTAAACTAGGTGTGGGTACGCTACGCTAGAACTGGTTTTTCATCCCCTCCACTCTTGCACAATATCCAATCTGGGCCACCAGGTCACGTACGCAATAATGCTAATGATATGTCACATCATTAAATGTGTTCCAAATTCATATACCTGCATAACTGCTTCTTGAATAAAGTAATAACCTTAAAAAATAATTAGTATTCCAATGGATACCCAGCCATTGTGGCATCTCTGTAAATAAAATTGCTGATTGTATCACAAACCAGGTAGCAATCCGCAACCCAAGTCTTTATAAATAACTTCTATATCTAGTGCCTGTTATGCAATTAGCATTCATTCAGCAAATTATCGTTCCTTCTGATAAAGGTAAAACACTCCAAAATATCCAAAAGAAACCTAATAATTTACAAATGTTGAGCAACATACCTAGACATTGTTTATGTAAATGTTAAATAATTATCCTATTGAAGGTTTTACTTTTATTTTCTCTACCATGTACATAGTAGGTAGAGAAGATATTGCATTTCACCCAAAAATTTGATACTGAGATTTCATTGGGAATACATGTTTTGAGGCCCCCCTTTTTAGAAAAAGGTTCATGTGTCTGTGTGTATGTCTGTGAACAGCACAACTCAAAAATGATCAACAGCAAACTTGACTCCACTTTCAACAAGTGTATTTTACCAAACTTGATATTTAGATTCAGTACCTTCCAAGAATGCGAAACAAGATGCTAACTCAGTCGGTAGAGCATGAGACTCTAATCTCAGGGTCGTGGGTTTGAGCCCCATGTTGGGCGTAACTTTTTTTTCCCCCTCCTTTACAATTATCTCCCTACCTCAGACTACCCTTTACATGGAACTTTTTTCGAAATTTTTTATTTTATAAAAACTGGTTCTTAACGATTTTGATTAAAATACCATATATTAAGGATATTTACATGACAAATAAAATGTATATCTTGAATTTTCTGGAAATAGTCTAGGAAGTCCTCTTCATTCAGAAGGAATTTTGTACAGTCTTGTATAACTGGTAAAAGTTAAGTGATAGAACAAAGACGTACTACACAGAAAGTGTAGATCTCGAAAACTCAAATTTATTTTAAATAAGTTTTTTTGTGGCATAAGTCATTTCTGAGATATCCATTATTAAAGGTTCAAATTGTTCATTTCTTGGTGATTCTTTAAAGTCCTGTCAACATTCAGTTGTTTCTTGCGATTGCATGGAAACAGTATGGAATTTTAAGGCCAGCATAGCATCCAGTTCTTAAACATTTGACTATCCCTGTTCCCTTTGTATCTATAACTACATGTGTCATGCATCTATTTCTGCAAGGGCTTATTTGGGTTAAAATGTAGTAGATAGAGAAATAAGCTTTAGTAGCAATAGTTTGGGTGGAGAAAGTCATGTGAATGTATCACAGAATTTTTATATATATAGAGTCAGTCGAAAAATTGAAACTTATAGACAGGATTTGAACACGAATCTCCTGTTTTCCATGTGGTTGCTGTTTACCATATAGCTACCATGACAGCTTGGCGGTAGGGCATTCATTTCCCCAACTGACTTGAGCTTATCCCAGGTAGATCACCAAGCATCTCCTTCAGAGATAATCCCCAATGGTGACTTCCAATTAGTAAGTACATTGGAATGTCGTTAGCACGTTCTTCATTAGCATGTTTTCCCGTGTATTAGGTTGAATTATAAATGTCCTGGCACCAATTCACTAAATGTAATAAATAACATTTGTTTAGTACATTTTCTTGGTCCCGCTTACTATGTTCGAAGTTTTGATGTCCTCATTTGCTGTTTTGGCCAATCTTTGGTCAGTCCAGTGGGAGTAGGCGCTTAACACATTCGAAGTTTGACATCCTCATTTGCTACTTTGGTCAATCCTTGGTCATGGGGTGGAGACCAGCAGACAATGACATGTATGTATGTTTGTGTAGGCGGAATAGATGCTTTAACTTGGCGTGGTAAACACCAAGGATAGTTTCTACTGTTGAGTGTTGACCAAGCATACGTAGATTGCATTTTAACTTTTCATTTGCAATGGAGAAAAAGTAAGTGCGGCAAATAACCAACAGTGAAAAACTGAAAATCCTTTAAGAAGTAGATTGCAATCCAAATATGAAATGTGTGGATATAGCGCGGAAATTAAACATTCCCTTGTCAACCTTAAACACAATTGTTAGCAAACATAAACTGATTGAAACTGCTTTTGAACAAGGGAAAATAGAAGTGCATGAGAATCGGATCGAAATTTGTTGCATGAAAATACCTACCATATTCAAATCGTATTGAATACGCCAAAGATACTATTTTCTACTGTACTTGCAACACGATGCACACTCGTCATTTTGTTTGTTTGTTTTTTTTAGTGGAAATTGCTATCACATGTGTAATAGAACACACAGCAAAGCCAGTTTTATCACTTCCATAATTCACAATTTATTTTCTCGAAAACATTCACTAACCTCAAAAATCCAAGTTGACCAACATAAAAGCTTTTTGGCAGTCACTTTCCAAAGATAGATGAACTATCGAAAGCCTCAGTTAGCAGTCTGGTTAAGTTCATATCGAGCAACAGACTACTTAACTGATGATAGGGGGGATGCGCAATAGATCTTAAGGTCGCAGTGCTTGGGCATAAAACCCACCCCTTTTCAAACTAGAACTAGAACTAGAACATAAAAGCTTGAATAATTTATTCTTGGATTTCGTGCATCCAAATCCCTCTGAATACGTATTGAATTTAACATGGAAACAGGGATCGTATTCAGTATGGAATTGGACTCAAATCGATTTCAATTCCCCATGGAAATGTAGTAATTATGTGCTTAAATTGCAAATTTTGTATTTTCGTTAACACATTTTCCCGTCTATGAACGTCCAAATCTTTGGGTCCCTGCAAACATGTACTAACGGGATTCTACTGTACTTAATTAGTAAGTACTTTTATTCCTGGAACATTAAATTTTTCGCTGGTTCTAATTAAAAAAACAATAAAAACCTTTAATACAATAATTAATATATATGTAAAAAAACAATTACTTGATTTGAACTATGTGTGTTAGATTAATTAAAATGATGCACATAAAAAATAAATGCTTTGAATTTGTGTTGTAGATTCGCTGAGTCAGAAAAGTTATATTACCATGATAGCTTGTGTAAGTCCTTCTAGCAGGGATATTGGACAAACTTCAACCACTCTCAGGTTCGCTGAGCAAGCTAAAAAAGTGATGACAAGACCAAAAATCAACAATCTTATAGATGAATATAAGGTAGGTAGTCCGTTGCTTAAAACATGCTTTTGGTTCATTTATGGAATTACAAATTTCCCATCATAGATAAGTATGCAGTAAATAATATTGATTGGCACCTGATGTAAAGAAAGAAAAGTAATGGCAATTAACTGTTCTTCCTTACAAGCCATTATAGGACAAGGTTGGAAAGGTAGAATCAGACGACTAAAAAATTCAGTGTCATTCCTGGGATTCAAACCATGGATCTTCTGGTTTCTCTCCGGTTGCTGTAACCAACTGGACAAAAACTGAAAGATCTGTGGTTCAAATACTGGATGTGGCTTAGAATTTTTCAGTCGTCTGATTCCGCCTTTCCAAAGAAAAGTAAGTTTGTTAAACCATTGAAATTCTTTATTGCAAGAACATTTTCATTAAAACATTTGACTTGAATTTGCTTAAGGTGGGTCGGAATTATTACACAAACATCACTTATGTTTACCCATATGACATGTTTCGGGAAATGGTTTGTTCCTATCATCATCAGGTGTCTGACATGTAACCTTAGTTTCTGCTATTTCCTGAATATGTCGTACGAGGTGGCCAATTGTAACTGTGCTTCTTTTGACTTGTTGGTCTGAATTACATTAATATATGAAGAAGCTAGAAACAGTAATGTGTTTTTGAGTTTACTTAAGGTGGGTTGGAATTAATTACACAAACATCACTTATGTTTACTCACTTGACATGTTGCGGGAAACAGTTTGTTCCTGTCATCAGATCTTTCTGATGATGTAATAGCACGTATCATTTCTTACTGCCAGGGGAACATCCTCAAGCAGAACTGGTAACGTTTCTTTAAAGAAACTGAAGATAGGTGGCTCCTTTCAAAACCCAAGGAAGAATCCATGGAACGATTAATGTTTCCTATGATTCTTGTCCAAACATTTACAGAAAATTTGTGCTCAAAGCTGTGTTATTTTGTGGATTGTTGTAAGCTCAGGTGTGTGAATTATGGTAATTAGTTACTCCATTTCTGATAAATGTTGCTACACATTGCAAGAATTTTAAGGGCAAGGTACCCTCCTTATTGAAGAAACCATTTGGCACATATTCTGCTTCAGAGAGATACTGGACATGCTGAGTATGATATGGGTGTAGCAATTGTTCTTTTAATGTTTTCAAAACAGTCCAGTGAGATATGCCAATGGTGCGAGCTGTACCACAGCTGCTGCTTCCAGGATCTTCTTCCACCAAGTGAAGGATTTCTTCTTGTACAACATTTCTTTGGCCAACTCCTTCAACATGAGATATGCTTCCTGTATCTAGAAGTCTTTGACAGGTGAAAACAAATGTCCCATGATGCGGTGCTCGTCTATTTGGAAATCTTTCTTGATAAATTCTTGCCGCTGCTGCCTCATTACCATATGTTTGACCGTAAATGAGTAGTATTTCAAGAACTCAGCATTAATAAAGTGAGCCAGTTTGTAACTGATAATCCGCTGTTTTGTAAACAAGCTATAAGTGCAATAAACAACAGCTGAAGTGCATTTCTTTATAAACAAACTTTGTACAGTGTTGTCATGTTGTGTAGTCTCATGGATAATGATGTAGATTCAACTGAGACAAATTTCAAAAGCTTATGATAATAATAGATAATAGTAAGAGTGGAAATTTTTTTAATACAGAATATGTTTAAGCATACGGAAAATATTTATGTTTCAATCTTCTGTAAGAAATATTTGAAAAAGTGTTTTAAGTTTCCTAATATCTTATTTTAAAATAGAGTTAATATTGAGCGATTTTTGCTTTTTTCTCAAAAACTACTTCAGAAACAGCAAAACTGCACTAAGGTTTTTTGTTCCATTCATTACAAAGAGTCATCCTGTTCAGGGATGATCATAGGTCATCTTCTATCCTGTATAGGTCTTATTGGACGATATATGGGTAAAATGATGCTCAAATGACCGGAGTCCATAGGGCTTAAAGCTACCTGACATTAATCTTTTCAGGATAAGGAAGAACCCCGGAAAAAAAACCTTATCTGGGTAACTCGCCTAAACAAGATTCAAACTTGGGACCTCTCGAATATGAGGCAGACATGTTACCCCCATATCACAGAGGCAGGTAGCATTGCAGTTCTTTTCTGGTTTGCTATGCAATGCATTGGTTATTGTATTTATATTAAATTGTAGCGACACCAGTGTTTTATTGTAGTAATGTCTCTTAAGAGACCTACCATCAAGTAATTCTCAAAGGAATAATCCTTTGTGTTGAGGTGTGCCACTTTAGTTGGAATTGTTAAATAGAACCTGGGAGCTTGAGAAGGAATATGTAAAAATCTGTGGGCTTCCCTCCGTTCCTTCTGATAAGATCTATATGAGGTTTGTGTAGTGCAGTATGATTTTTTTTTCATCATAACAGTCTTATCTGTATGTGCAGTAGTTGGACAAGTCCATTTATCTTTTGAGAGGGATGTGGGTTCTGTTTTAACAGAGCAGCAGGTGAATACACAACTTGAGATAAGGTGACATCACTACGGTTCCGAGTGAGTGCTTGTTCCACGCAAGGGGAATACTGCCAGCCATTTTCCCCCTCCCTAGACTACTCCTTTGTGTTTGTGCCTTTTCATGACGAAAAAATGACTGTACACACAGGTTTATATTCAGTTTTGAACTATTAGCCACAAGGTAATTTATAATACATTTGCATTACACACACACGCACACACCCCCTCCCTCCCTCACTCTGTTTATGTACAGTTTTGAGAGAAATGTTGAGTAAATTGATGACTAAGATTATATTTCATATAGATAATTAGTAAAGATAAGCTTGGGGAAGAGAACAAACATTTTTGAGATTGGGGTATTACTGTAATATCTAACATTTTCCTTTGGAACTAAAACGATGGATTTTGTAAACAAAGTGGACGTATAAGACTCTTAAGAGCCCCTTATACGTGATCAAACTTTTTTTTCAATTCAAGAGTGTACAAGAAAAATTGTCAAATATTAAAAAATATTTGACAAGATTGAACAAGACTTGATAGTTTCATAAATGTGTATTTATTACTGTAATATATAATATTTTTCTCTGGAACTAAACTAATGAATTTTGTAAGCAAAGTGGACTTATAAGACTCACCGACTTAAGTCCTTTATACACGATCAAGCTTTCTTTTTTCAATTCAAGAATTTATAAGAAAAATTGCGAATTTTTTTTTCAGTATTTAACAGGATTGTTTAAGATCTGGCAATTTCATAAATGTGTATTTATATGTTCTCTCTTTGCCAAACTGAAATTGATAAGTTATTGCATGCAAAGCAATTTACTATTAGCATCACGGTGTAAGAATTTGCAATGAAGTGTTGTTCTGTATGTAATATTACATAGCACTTTCACGTTTATAGCTCATAAAATCGGATTATGATTAAGGAATACAATGGAAATAACATAAATTGATAGGTTAACTACACTATATAACATTGCATTAATGCAGTATTGTATACTTCAGAAATCTGCCTGGTTATTTCTTCATATGCCCTTGTCTTCAACTTGTTATCGTAATTCACTGAGCCCACAACGTACAGACATTGCCAGCTTTCGTATAATCTAATCAGCTTGCATGTGACATCCCTTGGCGGGATAGCCATGTTGCAGATTTTGTAATGCACTGTATATAATCACATTTCATTGGGCAAAGCCATCAAATCTTTGACCGTTTAGAGCATGCCCTTACATGCTTTCAAAACTTTCAAAGTATTGGAAGCTATTTGACAAGGGAAGTTGTGACTACTCTTGGAAAGTCTTGTAAAGTATTGAATTTGACAAAAATTTGATGATGTACAAGGAGCTTTAGATTAAGACCTACTTCCATAATAAATTACTATTAAAGTCAACACTTTGCGATTTCCAAACAAGAGTAAACTACCTTGAAGACGTTTTAGTCCTTTCAGATAATCCCAGGGTAAATTACTACAGAAGTAAATGTTGCAAGACACTGTCATATAGTGCGTTAATGCAAATATAACTTAGATTTTGGTTCATTCCACCGGCATTCCAAAATAACATTAAGAAGTGCTCTTCTTTTAATTTTTTTGGCTTGGGAAGCATGCCTGTGTTGTCCATTTAGCATTACCAAGGGAACACCACCTGGAGGCGGACTATGTTGTTCCCCATAGATTAGACTTTATATTGGGAAGCCAGAGGGAAAATGATGCAGATCAATTAATCCCCAGTGCCATTGGTCAACAACAACAACATATAAGTTAGATTTTATTCTTGTAATTTAATTGGAATATTTCACCAGTTGATTGAATTACAATAGTGTATCATGTTTGTAGGAAGATATTTTGACATGTTCATGGATTACTTATATACATTGATGAAGAAAACAATGGGAATGCAATAGTGCTTATAGTATGGGAAAGGCAAGATCCATATGATACTTATACAGAGAGAGAGTTGATTGTATATTTCGGTATTAGGAAAGAATCCTTTACATTCCTTTTGAACCTATTTACGTTTACAACAAAACACAGACACGAATTCAGCTGTATCACCTAAATTGTAATGTTATGGGCCCTGTGGGTGTTTCATACTGTGACTTTGTCCATTATTTCCTCCCCCCCTCCAATTGACACTTCTCTCAGTCCTCACTGTCCTTCAGTATTTGTGTAATTCCTGTTCCTTTCGACCAAATTTGCTACGTTGCATTATTGTCAAACTGAAACTGTTCTTTCCAGGACTTTGGGCATTATTTCAATTATTATGCTACCTGTGAACTGCTGCTAGTTTAAAATTTTTCTCATGTTTCTGTCACTTTCTACTTTTTAGCCTTTGTCTTTGCAAAAAACTTTTAAGATGCTCTTTGGTATATTTCCCATCACTTGAAGCATTAAACTTATCCGTCACAACTTTCCAGGTATTTCTCATCTTATCCAGCAGCCTTACATCATATTTTTTTCAATCCATGTTCTTTACATGGATTTTCATTATTCTACTAACAAATGTGTATCTTTAATTTGAAGATTGATAAGCTAGTAACAGTGATGTGTCATAATTTAAAATAAAGAGAGTTGGAGGTTGTTACACTACATCACTAAAAGATTCTTACTTTCCCAAAACATGTTCAAAGTAAGAACCTTTTAGTGATGTAATGTAACAACCTCCAAATCTCTGTATTTTAAAAAACGTGTATCAATTTCACGTTTTCCTATCACGTATAACCATAATCATAATCACGTCAAGTAAATTCCACAAAATATTCTGCAAGTAAGGAACTCTTACTTGCGTAAGAGTAACTAAAAGAGCTCTCCGGCATTACTTCCAGAATAAATTAATCTCATAGCAACTACTTTCATAGTATGGGCCTTTTTGATAAATATTACTTCCTAAGTAATTTAGTCCAACGTGGTTGATGCCTCAGAAGGCTCCACGATTCAAATCATGCCAGGACTGTCCTCCCTGTCTGAGGTTAAAGCAGGTTTTTGCAGGTTGTTCTAGTGGATCACCTAGTTTTCACATACATTATTTTCTAGACATGTTGCATGTTTACAGTAACTGCATATCTGTTTTCTTGCAGACAACCAATCCAGAAGAATTTGAACAGATGTCTGTAACATTAGAGCAAATAGTTCAAACTCCAGCAAAATTGAACCAGGGAAAACATAAGTTTGGCATTACTCATCCAAGAAGGCCATTTGCTCCGTGTAATTGGGTACAATCCACTCCAAGGTAACTTGTAGTTAAGAACATAGTGTATTTCTTGATCATTTATACGTACACTACCGCTCATTAATTTCAATACACCTGATAATTTAGTCTAATCTTCTGTAGATACGGTATAATACCATGGTTACGGTTGAGTAATCAAAGTAATAGTACAACATTTGTAATCATGTCAGGTTTATGTGTTTTCATCTAAATGCAGTACTACCCCAAAAAAGAATGTTGTGTACATAAACAACAGTTACTTGAACTGGTATGTTTGTTGATCTAGTTGACGATTGAAGGCCCATTCAATGCACCTCTATTGTTCCCTATTGTAATGTCCGCAGTGTACTTGAAGCATTGCAGATACGTACTATTTGGTTCCTGCATTTCAGTTCTGTAATGACAGTTTGACAGTGTACACATCGTTATTATGGCTCCCAGAGTGGAGATATCCATAGAAAAATGTGCTGTAATTGTAGCACTCAGACAAGCAGGTTTATCAATTTGCCAAATTGCAAAACAATCTAGTGTATCTATAGAGGGAGTGCATTACAGCCTTCACTATCAGACGACAACAGGTAGCAATAAGGACATACCAAGATCGGAACAACCTCATAAAACAACTGAAATTGATGATAAATTCATCAGAATTATTAGTAAGAGAAATAGGTTCAAATCAGTTCCGCAATTTTGCACAGAATTGGTAGAAATGAACAAGAAAAGAATATCTGTTGTAACAGTAAAAAGGAGACTGGAAGGGTGTGTGGCAGCAAGGAAACCCCTTCTGAAGTCCAAATAAAAAGAAGAGACTCGAATGGGCTAGAAAATATCATAATTGGACACATGAAGAGTGAAAGAAAGTGTTACGGATGAATCAAAGTTCGAGATTTTTGGACCAGATGGAGGATATTTGTTCGCTGATGTGAAGGAGAAAGTGTAGCCCAGCAGTGCAGTATGTTCTACTTATAGTTAAACATGCTGGGGGTTTGGGTGTGTTTTGCAGGAGATAGAATTGGAGGCATGAAAGTAGAAGGATGTATAGATCAGATACACTAACACTGCATACTTCAGTATCATACAATACCATGTGGATTGCACTTAATAGGGAAAGGGTTCATCTTACAACAGGATAATGGCCCAAAACATTGTTCAGCATTCTGTAAGAAGTATATTGCATCAAAGGAAGAACAGAAAGTACTGAAAGATATGGTCTGGCCATCCCAAAGCCCTGATTGTAATCTTATTGAAATATTCTGGGATGAAGTGGACAGACGTATCAGGAAAATTTTTTATCCAGCAAGGAACATCTCTGGAATGTTGTTAAGGATGTGTGGAATCATATGGACTCAAAATACTTACGAAAACTAATTGACCACATCCCTCGAGTTTGTGAGGCGGTCATTAAATCCAAGGGGGGATACTTTGATGAAAATAAAACATAATTATTCTAGACTAATTTTGAAGATTTAGAAGCTAGTAACAGTGATGTGTCATAATTTAAAATAGAGAGAGTTAAAGGTTGTTACACTACATCACTAAAATATTCTTACTTGAAACCGTCTCCCAAAACGCGTTCAAGTAAGAATATTTTAGTGATGTAGTGTAACAACCTTTAACTCTCTTTATTTTAAATAATTATTCTATTAAAAATCTAGTGGCAACACACTCTAACTTCACTCTTTCAAGTGTTATGTTATAATTATTCTGTTTGTATTATATATGTTTAAGTTTATATAATTATATTTTTGGAGAAATAAAGTTTGTTTTGTGCTCATATCTAAAATACCAGATAACAGTCATGGTATATTGAAATTAATGAGTGATAGCGTATAAGAAACTAAACAAATTTTTCTCATATTTTTTAAATTTTGCACAAATAACTGATATCAACATATATAATGGACAATTTCAGTATAAAATGTTTTAACTTTTTTTGCATGTGTACATGTTGGAATAAGTTGTCTATGAATGTCAGTGAAGATGTAGGCTGTTTTTGTACTGTATGGTCAAACAGCGTTAGAACTTAGAAGGATATTACTTTAAAAAAATCTGATGTGATACATTCACATGACGTTCTCTACCTTCTATCTTTATTAGTGGCTATACAAACTATTCTTACTAAAGCTTATTTGTCTATCTACTACATTTTAAGCCATATAAACCTTTGCAGAAATAGTTACATTACACATTTCGTTATAGATACAAAGAGAACAGTGATAGTCAAATGTTTAAGAACTGGACACCATATGCTGGCCTTAAAATTTCATACTGTTTCCATGCAATTGCGAGAAACAATTAAAAATCAATGGGACTTAAAAAGAATGACAAATATTAAACAATTCGAACCTTTAATAATGGATATCTCAGAAACAGCTTATGTCACAAAAAAACTTACTTTGAATAAATTGTATGTTTTAAAGAGATCTACATTTATTGTGTGATACGTTTTTGTCTATTGCTTAACAAAATTCAATCTGAATGAAGAGGACTTCCTAGCCTGTTCCCAGAAAATTCAAGATATTTTATTTGTCATGTAAATATCTTCTATATATGGTATTTTAATCAAAATTGTTACAGCCATTTTGTAGAAAATCAAAATTTCAAAAAAATGTTCCTTGTAAGGGGTAGTTGAGTGTTGGGGATTTTCTTGAAAATCTTTGTGTCGCATCCTTTGAAGATACTGAACACAAATACCAAGTTTGGTATTTATCCGACCTTTTATTTTTAAGTTATGCTATTCATTGATACATACACATGAACATGTTTCCAAAAATGCTTTATTTGGATTCAGGGGCTTTAAAACGTGTATTTCTGGTGAAATCTAGGTATCAAATTTTTGGATGGAATGCAGCACCTTCTCTACCTACTATGTACATGGTAGAGAAAGTAAAATAGAGATTACAAAAAAAGCACACACAAAAAAACAAACAAACAGAAATCATACAACATTTAAAACAAACTTCAGGAAAAACGAGTGTCATACAGTTTAATTAATGTCCATTGTATGGAATACAAATTTCATTTTATAATCTGGTTGTATCATGAATTTTATTAGAAAATATACACTTACAAATAAGTCCATTGTGAAATTAAAAAAAAAGTAATTTTGGGTTTAAAAACAGCAGGAATGTTTCCTGTGGCTGTTTGTGTATGTAGCAAAATTTCATTTGTTTACACTGAAATAGTATGTCAGATATAAATTATTATGCATGTGTCTACCCTTAAAATATTCATCTCATAAAAATATGATAAATAAAAAAGCTTACCAGAAATGTTATGATAAAAGTGCTGCAATCTAATATTTTTTTTTGCAAAATCCAGTAAGTGAGATATCTGTCCCATTATGATCCTTTCCCTTTAAGGAAAGTAATCAAAATCCCAAATAGTCTATAATTAAACAGGACAAAAAGTATTTTTAGAAAATCTTCCTATCTCATTCTCTTCCTATGCAACATTTTTAGTTGTGTTTGATGTTTTCAAAAAGGGTGTAACAGTTTTGATTAAAGTACCATATATTTATGATATTTGAATGACATTAAAATGTATAGACTAATTTTGAAGATTTAGAAGCTAGTAACAGTGATGTGTCATAATTTAATAATGCACACAACAAACTAACGTTCGGCATTTACAGAAAACCAACGCACACAGAAAACTATATTAAAAACAATAGCTACAATCCTACAAGCCACAAACATGCAATTTTAAATAGCATTACAAACAGGTTAGTACATATACCAATGGAGAAAGAGGAATACCAGAAAGAATACCAACACATTATCAACATAGCCACTATGAATGGATACCAGAAAAAAACAATAGCTAAGAAGATAAAAAGGTTTGAAAGACAGAAATACATCCAACAAATGACTACTTTACTCAGACAACAAAAACCACAAGCATATAGGAAATTCACTTATCACCCTTGGACACATCATAAATTTCAAAGGATTTTCAAAAAATACAACATCACCCTGTCTCCACAGAATAACCACAATATACAGAAACTACTATGCAATAGAACAAAAGATCCTATCACAACGATAAATCAGCTGGTATATATCAAATTGATTGTAATGAATGTAACCTGGTATACATAGGAAGAACCAAAAGAAATCTTGAAATAAGACTTAAAGAGCATATGAGATGCATTTACCAAAAGCAGCCAGATAAATCAGCAGTAGCACATCATTTCTGGTCTTCAAACCATGATATCACTCCGAACATAAAACTCTTAAAACCGATCAACAACAGCAATGAATTGGACATCTGGGAAAAAATACATATTGTCAAACACAGGAATCACCTAATGAATTTCGAACTGCTGCCACCCAACAGCCTTTGGAGGTTCATCAGCCCAGCACCAGAGAACACCACTAGTCACACACATCCCCCAGACGATGACCGGCAAAAATCAGTTGAGAGAAAATGCTGACGATGGGAACAAGCCGTATCCCAAAACGCGTTCAAGTAAGAATATCATAGTGATGTAGTGTAACAACCCTCAACTCTCTATTTTAAATTAAAATGTATATTTTGAATTTTCTGCAAATAGCCTGTGAATTCCTCTTCATTCTGAATTAATTTTGTATAGCTGGTAAACCATAACAGACAGACAAAATCTTACTTCATAAAAAATGTAGGTCTCTTGTAAACACACAATTTATGTCAAACTTTTTGAGGCATTTACCATTTCCAAGTTTTCTTATCTGTTTCCTGGAACATATACTTCTTGTCCAAACTGTATGATAGTTTATATTTTTAGTTTTGGTGTGCCTCATTTCTTTGAATAAATATTTTTCAGCTTACCCAGTGTCTTCAAGAGACCAAACCTAAACCTTTCTGCAGAAAGTACAGCAACTTCACAACTCAACAGCTCTTCTGCTTCAAGCTTCATGGATTCTGTAGATCTGAGGTAACATCAGTTTTAAAAAAAAAAAGGTTTTAGTAGTAAAACCTGTGATCTTTTAAAAAACCGATATTGTTACAGCAAAGAATATACTGCTTTATTATACAGAGCGGATGTTTAATGATCTGGCCTAGATTGCATGTACTCTTGCTCTATACCAGGGGTTTTTTCCATTTTAAAACTCCCGCGTTACATACTTGTGAATAGGGCCCAGATTTTTAGGTGGAATAAACCTTAATTTTAGGTTATATGCTTAAAATACGTTTTTTAAGGATTTTCTTGATTAAAATAGTTTTTTTTTTATGTTTTGCTTCATGGATCAATACAGGTATCAATAATTTTACTTTTCTGGTACTTACTTGTAAGATTTATTTTTTGGCTTGCCGTAGATAATTAAATACATTCTCAAATTTTCTGATGTAAACAATTTTCTATTATCACATAACACATTCTTGTATGTAGAAAAGGTTCTTTCAATGGAACATGACGTCATTGGAGCGTAGAATATAAATGCCAGTGCAGCAGGTTCTAGGGATAGTTTTCCTGTATACTTTTCTCCCTGTAATACTGAAATAATGATTTTCAAATCTTCAAAACCAGGATTTCGTTGAAGAATCTTCTACGACTTCGAAAAACATGCAATTCCCACTGGTCCAGGTATTTCTTTATTGAAAACATTGCCAATGATATCTAGAGCATCTTTCAGTGGCAAAGTTGTACTTTCCAACCGGAGAGTAGCTTCTGGTATAAAACAAACAATGTGTCTTAATATACACAAGGGAAGTGGCAAGAGTGGGATACTCAAGTGATTTCTTAGCCTTGGCAATGCAGGAAGCTTCTGTTTCATCCAATTCATTCACAACATTTTTAACGTCTTTTAAGTGCTTGGCATAGTAAATGGCAGCAGACAGCCAAGTTCCTCAGCGGGTAAGTATTGGCTCAGATGGAAGAGGGGTTGCTGGTATTTTCTCTTTGACCAATTATATATTTGTTGGGGCTGTTCACGCCATCGAAGTGACTTCTAATCTCTCCGCAAGGTGGTGCAGGTCGTGCACGTAACATGTAGCATGGTTGGATGGAAGGACTGTAGAACCCCCCCCCCCCCCCCAGCCATCAACATGTAGGCAGCATTGTCTGTTAGTAACAAAAGCGAAGTGTGGATCTGCAGCAATCCACTTTTTCAGTAAATGTGATTTAGGCATTGTTTCACTATACAACAATTGCATTAGAAAAGTACTCTTGGCGTACTCTGTTGTACTCTCGGTGAACGTTTGGAGGTGATCCTATTATGCAGGTTACGCTCCTCCTGAGCTGCATCCAGGTGTCACCACATCACATGTACTGCGTTTAACTGTAGTAACTATCTACTGCCTATAAGTGCTGGAAATAATTTTACAATAAATTTCAATCTGAAAATAACATACTTCATTTTGAAAAAGGGAAAATAGCTATTTAGGTTATTTTAGGTGTCAACCCCTCATTTAGGTTTTTTTAGGTGTAATGAAATTCACATATTCTGCTCCAGCAAGTGTGAAACGAGTATATATCTTGAAATCTTTTAAATTAATAGTGGGGAAAAATATAGGTTAAAACCTAAAAATCCAGGCCCTACTCATGAGTAATAGTAACATGCACTGTAATGAGTGTTAACTTTTTTTATAAATGGTGTCCATGTGTGTTGAGACATTCCTTGATATCACAAGGTTGTAGTTCTTGAACAATAGTTAATTTTAAAAGCTTAACAGCTGTATGAAAACATGTTTCTGAATCATCCAGTTTCTATGCAACATGTCTCAGAGACTTCTTTGTAAAGCTTTCAAATGATGCCCCAATTTCATCAATTGTTTCATCCATTAGAACATGTCGTTTTTGCTTCTTAGGTTTAGCAATCCCGTTGTCCTAAACTTATTAACCAGACATTGACAGTATGTCTATTTGGAACTGGAATACCAGGAACTCCTGAAATTGCCTACACCCTGTCTACATGATTCAGTTTTTACATATGTATGTATCATGCATAAAAATTCTTTGTTCAAGCATGAGTTTTTTTGGTAGGCAGTTTGGTGGACTAATAACAAAACAAGAACAGCAACAATAATAAGAATACTGTAAAAGTAATTCACTCACAACACAGATGTTTGAATAAGCTTTTAGTTTTGAGATGCACAATGAACAAACTCTAGTCTTTACTGCATGAGCAAAAGGCAGCAACTAACAGTTGACATTCACAGCCGATTAAACATAACCTTGAGTGTATATTCACTGCTGCTGAGCTAGTGGAACAATACTGAAGTGACTGTGCAAGTGAATCACGCATACATGAAATCATGGCTGGGCCACAAAACAACTCAGTATGTTAAACCAGTATGTAAAACAACATTCTGACATTAACATGGCCATAAATGTGATTTTTGGTAATGCAATTTTCATTGGAAATGTAATGTATGCTGTAATTCTTTGTTGCTTTGATCTCGGTTCCCTCGTGAAGGGAAATCATTCCCAAATTGTTTAAACATACATGGTCCAAACATTAGATACAGTGGAATCTTGTTAGCACGTCCACATTAACACATTTTCCCGTTTATTACGTTGAATTATAAAAGTCCTGGTACTAAATCACCAAATGTAATAAATAACGTTTGCTTAGTGTGTTTTCCCGATCCCACTTACTACGTTTGAAGTTTGACGTCCTCATTCACTGTTTTGGCCAATCCTTGGTCAGTCCAGTGGGAGTAGGCGCTTAACACGTTGAAAGTGTGACGTCCTCCATTTGCTACTTTGGTCAATCCTTGGTTACGGGGTGGATACCGGCAGCCAATCACATGCATGTATGTAAATATTTGTGTGACACGATTTATGTGGGCGGGATAGACAATGCTTTACCTTGGCGTGGTAAACCTTGGCTGTCTGCTGCCATTTACTATGCTGAGCACTTAAAAGACATTAAAAATGTCGTCAATGAATTCGATGAAACAGAAGCGTCCTGCTTTGCCAAGGCTAAGAAATCACTTGAGTACCCCACTCTTGTCGCTTCCCTTGTGTATATTAAGACACATTTTTGTTTTATACAGAAACTATTCTCCGGTTGGAAAGTACAACTTAGCACTGAAAGATGCTCTAGATATCATTGGCAATATTTGCAGTAAAGAAACACCTGGATCAATGGGAGTTGCAGAAGATTCTTCAACGAAATCCTAGTTTTGAGAATATGAAAATCAACTCAGTATTACAGGGAGAAAAGTATACAGGAAAGCTACTCCTAGAACCTGCTGCACTGGCATTTATATTCTACGCTTAGAAGACGTCATCTTCCGTTGAAAGAACCTTTTCTATATATAAGAATGTGTTACGTGATAATAGGAAATCGTTTATACCAGAAAATTTGAGAATGTGTGTAACTATCTACGGCAAGCCAAAAAATAAATCTTACAAGTACCACAAAAGCAAAATTATTGATACCTGTATTGATCCATGAAGCAAAACATAAAAAAAAAACCTATTTTAATCAAGAAAAACCTAAAAAAAAACTATTTTAAGCATATAAGAAAAAATTAAAATGAAAGTTTATTCCACCTAAAAATCTGGGTCCTAGTAATTACCCATTAACAGTTACCAAAGTGATAAAGACAGTAGCTAGTTATTCTGTTAACAATTACTAAAGTGACGTAGACAGTTACAGAGTCTGGTGGTTGACATTCACTACATGTGCATTGGTATCATTCATTGGGAACTACTTACCTCAATCGTTATGCAGTATTAATCCACGCTGCAAGACATGAGTAGCTTGTAAATCTAATATACCATCTGGCGAGAAAAATGCTTACTAATTATCCGCTTTACTATATATATGTAACCAACTGAGATTATCTGCACCTTTTATGACATTAGATGATAGTGTGTGTTAAGGTGTTAATGTTTCTCTTCTCTAATAGCAATACTTCCTTTAAAAATGTTACTACTATGTTTTATCTAATGTCCTACGAGAATATTTAAGTTATGATATGCCTAATTTCAGTTATGTTGATGTTAACATTAGTGATGTATTTTCCTTTGCTATATCTGCATCACGTGATGTTTATATTTAGGATTCCTGTGCAGTAAGGTAGAAACAAGTACGAATGCATTTCATGATTATAAACCACCGATTACAATCATTAATGCACTTAAACTGTAACCGTTACTTGAAAATAACTCTTTGTCAATCTCTAGTGAATATAATAATATTTAAGGACAGGAATTTTATGCTTTAATAATCCCTTTAATATGTATGCATTTATGCAATGAAAACGTTGATACTATACGAGAGTGGATTGATAAGTTCATGACTTTGACGAGAGACAGCATTGTAATCATAGATTTCTTGTTTGCACCCAAGTCTTACATCTATTCTGGATATAATCGCAGAAATTCGTTGACATTTGTTTCATAGAACATTGTTGAGAGCGTCTAAAATGAGCAGGTGTGTGTTGTTTCGTAGAAAATGGAGAAAAGTAAATTTTGTGTTCTGATAAAGCACTACTTTTTGCGTGGTAAGATGGCGAAGTAAACAGAAGAAAAGCTGAACAAATATGATGGGGACTCTGCTCCATCACATGGCATGGTTCACAGAATTTCGATGTGGCCGTTTGAGCACAAGAGATGCCGTGTGACCGGTTGAGGTCACAACAGAAGAAATGGTGAATGAAGTTCATGATATTGTGTTGGAAGACCACCGAGTGAAAATCCATGAGATAGCCAAGACCGTAAACATCTCAAGTGAACGGGTGTATAACATTCTGCACGAACTTTTGGGTTTGGGAAAGCTGCCAGCAAGATGGGTGCCGTGATTGCTCACAGTTGAGAACAAGCGGAATTGTGTGATCATTTCATAGGGATGTTTGAGCATGTTCCAAAGCAACCAAAATGAGTTTTTGTGGCATTATATCACAGTTGATGAAGCTTGGATCTATTACTATCAACCTGAAACCAAACAACAATCAAAGCAATAGATTTCCTTCGGCAAACCTGCTCCAAAGAAAGTGAAAACCATTCCGTCGGCAGGAAAAATCATGCATCTGACTTTTGGGTTTCACAAAGGGTGATAGACATCCACTACCTGGAAAAGGGTAAAATTATCACAGGTTCATATTATGCCACAATGCTGGATCAGTTTCACAAGGAACTGTTAAAGAAACAGCTTCATTTGGTGAAGAGATATCTTCTCTTTCTCCAGGATAATGCACCCACATACAAGTTAGCCATTGCCATCGTAAAATTTGGGAATTGGGCTACAAACTGCTACCTCAGCCATCATATTCTCCAGATTTGGCTCCGAGCGACTTCTTCTTCATAAACCTGAAAAATTGGCTCGCCAGGAAGAAATTCACATCCAGTGAATACATCATGGCAGAAACAACCTCATCTTTGTAGACATTGAAAAATCATATTTTTTGGAAGGGTTAAAAAAATTGGAGAAAAGTTGGGCAATGTGTATTGAATTGAAAGGAGACTATGTTGAGAAATAAAATTAATTTTTTTGAAAATATTGTTATTTTCTTTAAAAAGTCACTGACTTATCAATCCACCCTCGTATAATGTAAACCAAGAGGAAAAAGAATCAGCGAGGCACATACTTTACAACTATGACTGGTGCTTGCCCAAGTATGAGGATTTTTTAGAATCTGCTTTCCCTAATTCAGGACAGATTGCCTTACTACCACCCAGAAAAAATTTAAGCTTCATTAGAAGCATTGATTTAAACTGCAAAATATAAGTTATAGTAATCTCACAATAGGGTTATTAAACATTTAAGGTTGTGAATTGGTCGACTTAACATTCATGGTTTTCATTTACACATAATTAATGCAGTAACATGTTTTCGTAGCACCTTGTCTACATCATCAGCTACTGTTGACTGATTTGAATGACTGGATCAAAGGTAGTTGGAAGGTGTATCCTCGAGCAGCGTAAACTGGAGCAATTTTGCATAGGCATTGACGTGATTAGGAATCTCAAAGAATCTCAAAAATCGCACATGTCTTTCATGTTTTTTATAAAGATCTTCTCCCAAACATCCAATTCTTTAGCATTTCTGGTGGTCTTTAAGACTTTAATTCAACTTTGATTTGGTCGTTCAAACCAGTTGACTGCAGCTGATGATGTAGACAAGGTACTAAGAAAACATATTACTGTATTACTTATGTGTAAGCAAAACCGATGAGTGTTAAGTTGACCAATTCAAAACGTTAAATGTTTAATATTGGTTTCACTGTATTAAGGTCTTCCTGCATTGGATTTAGAGCTATTAAGTTCGCAGTGAGGAGAGCCTACAGGCTTAAACGACCCACCAACAATCTAAACTAATCTAATCTTCAATAATTGCACATAAATATGCCCAAATAAAAAGTATTAAGACATCATATTGACACAAAATAATTTATGTGAATTTTATGTAATTTCTCTGTGAATGGAACTATTGCGGAAATCAAATGATTATTTAACTCATCAAAATTGATCTTTAAGGTTGAAGAGTTAGGTTATATCCCAATAACCTAGCTTTGTCGCTCACTTTTACTTTTGTCATGAGTACACAAAAACAAGGCTTTCACCGTATAGAAGCATCACATCAATGAATTGAATGACATGATGTTTCAACTGGAAAATAATTGTGAACCTGCAGAAAAACTTTCAGAATTGAATTTTTAAAACTATTAATGGTTGAATATTTTGAACAGTTTTCCTTTGTGTAAATTAGTAGATGACATTTTTATAAATTTTATGAGATACTGAAAAATAATACTGCAACTAAATTTAATATTGTGTATAAATATAGTTTTACCGAGTTTAAAGCAAAGTTTTATGTTCTTTGTTCTTCGTAATCTGACATTTTTGCTCCGCGGAAAAATCGCATCACATGCAAAACATGTGTTCACTTCAGAGCGTCTACCTTGTCACTGCATGGTAACAGGAAGTCATGTGAGCTCCCATTTTTATCGGGAAGGAAAGCTGCATGTACAGTCTGGGTAAGAATTAAAGAAATCTCAGCGGCAGCATGTTTTTTAAAGCTATTCCGGAAACTTTTGATCACACCTCGTATGAACAGCATTTTATTTTGAAGTTTGCAATCCAAAACCAGGCTTTCTATGTTGGCTGCTTGCTGCGGTAATAATGTGCATTTGAACAAGATGTTCAAGTTGCCTGTCCAACTGTCTTTCTGCCTCTTTTGTGTATCATGCCACCATGTGATATAAAACAGACACCAGACATCACATTCAGCTCAGTGATAACAAAGAAGCCTTTGGTTGACATTTAAGTTTTTAGCTTCCGTAGAGATTGTAACTTTTGCATTAGTGGCAGTAAATTCAGGGAGTGCTCGTAGAACAGTTACAGTGATTCTGTTTGAGGCAGTATTTTTAACACTTAAATGATTTCAGTCAAATTATATAATATGTAAATTCAATAACAGCCCGCCTTGAAGCAATATGTGTATGTAATAATTTGTAAAATGTATGTAACAGTCATTGCATATGCTTATATTATTGTAAACATATTCAATAATGTTATGTGAATGCATTACGTAATTTAATAATGTAGGAGCTGTGAGAATAATGGGTTAAAAGTTGCTAACAATGAGGTAACCTTGAGGCAATAATGAGTAAGAATGTTTAATAATGCTACTAGTCATTATTGGAGCAACAATAATATAATTTTAGTGACAGTTTATAAAATAGCCAATCAACAACCAGAAAAAGCTTTAGTTAAATGAAGGTATTCTATTGGAGTAGGATTAGCCAATCATAAACTGAAAAGGAGAAAATTTTACAAATTTGGAGTTCAATTGCCTGCAGAAAGCATTACTAACCAGATGTAAAAAGTGTCCTCAAGAAATATATGTACAGTAAAATCTCGTTAGTACGTTTTTGCGGGGACCCAAGGATTTGGACGTCATAGACGGGAAAACGTGTTAACGAAAATACATAATCTGCAACTTAAGAACATATTTATGTAATAAAATCTAATAATACATCTTACCTCAAAAACGGATGTGAAATATACACTATTTACATTGGTTTGAAATACATATCGATAGTTGATTGCTTTGTTGGTTTTAATGCCAAAATTTTACTGTCCATCATCAACTTCGAAACTGCACACATATCGCTTCACTATGTCCATTGCCTGCATGGCTTCTGACACTGTAGGTACTGGCTCAGGATCTGGTTCATCGTCACTTTCGTCTCCCACTAATGCTTCATCTTTCACTTGTTCTTCAAGTATTTCATCTATCGTCGCTGTTTCACACACTGGAATTTCATTGTCAATGTTTACATAGTTTTCGAAAAACACGCCGGCATCGTCTGCTATTTGGCGCCATTCTTCACTCTCGGAAAACTCGTCTTCCTGCGTAATTTCATCACCAAGAACTCGGCAAAAACCGGCTTTATTAAAGCAGTTCCTAATGGTATCTTGCATCACACAATCCCAAGCAGTTCTAATAAAATGCATGGCATCTAAGACGGTGATTTTTCTTGTCATCGATTTCAGTGCAGCCAACCTTCTCTGTACCAGCCTCTTACGATACGCATGTTTCATGCACCGAATTATGCCTTGATCTAAAGGTTGTAGCTTACTCGTGCAGTTTGCTGGGAAGAAAATGATCTTTATGTTTCTTAAATTTGAAACAGTTGGTGGATGAGCAGCACACTGATCAATAAACAGTGCAATTTGCCGCACTTTCTTTTTCTCCATTGCGAACAAAAAGTTAAAATACTGTTACGTTTCGTCAACACTCAACAGCATAAACTAACCACACCAAGCCACTGTTAAACTAAAGCGTCACCGCAGAACACTAAAGAGCGTCACTAAAGCATCCCCCCCCCCACACACACACACACAAAACGCGTCCCACAAATACGTACATGCATGGTATTGGCTGCCGGTTCCACCCCGCCTGGTTTGACCAAAGTAGCGAATGAGAACGTCTAACTTTGAATGTAGTAAATCTACTCCCGCTGGACCGTTACTTTTATGTTCTCAAAAATGACTATTAATACCGACCGACCAAGCATTGGCATTGGCCAAAATAGCGAATGAGGGCATCAAACTTCGAACGTAGTAAGCGGGAGCGAGAAAACGTACTAAACGAACGTTATTAATGCATTTGATGCATTTTGTGCCGGGACTTTTATAATTCAACGCAATACACGGGAAAATGCGTTAATGAGGAACGTGCTAACGAGATTCCACTGTATTCGTGTGAGACGAAAAGTAAGTTTACGTGTTAAAAAGTGTAATTAATTAATAAAAAGAATCTCACAGCTCTGTATATCAGTGAAGTGTTATTTAAATCGTGTCAAGCATTAATGAAAGGAGTGAAGTAAAATTATAATCTGTGTAAGCCTACATTCTTGTCGCATTGCAACCCTACTAAGAGAAATGTGTCTCCAACAATAATACTGACGCAGCCGAGGCAAACATAAATATATAATATTTAAAGAAACAGTCAAATTACAAAGTTAATATTTTTTTTAAACTTGGGGCAAAGTCCACCTGAAAGTACATTTTTGGGGCGAAGGCTACCGGAAACTGTTTACCATACATGCGGTTGCAACTGCTTCAAGTGTTTGGCTCCCTAACAGTTGAAATATAATACAACTCCTTCAATACAAACTAATTCAAATTGATGCCCAAAGCGTGTTGCAAACAAGTTAAAAGAAAACACGTTCAACTAGACTTGCATACGTGAGACAACAAAAAAATGTTTTCAAATTGGCATCCAAAACGTGAGGCTAATAAACATCCTTCTTCGTGTTTGTTCTGTTGTATTAGTTTTTAACCATAATGCTGTTTAATGACGAATGCACAAGCAGTGAGAGTGAATCAGTAATACCTAAATGGGAAGATTTGCATCATCAGAAGCGGATAATAATTTACAATGTGTATTATGTTTTTGAAAATCTTCCAATATGATGCAACTTGTTTTGTCAAAAGAAGTTTTCTGCTTGGCCTGTGCAACCTTTGTTCTGGTTATCAAAGTGAGACTTTCAAGCTACTTTCCTTGTTATTTAGGAATGCATACCAAGTTGTATTTGCTTAAGTCCTACAATCTTCCTCATTTAAACCTTTAACTTGCCTCTGCACTTTAACATGTGGCAATGTCGCACAGGTCCAGTAGTGGCCACAACTGAGCCATCATCAAATTCTGTGCCTGCCGTAATGAAGTTATCACACTTATTCCATACATTACAGTCCAGTGTTAAGTGGATTTAGTGTAAATCTAATTTTAGTGGTTTTGGAGAAAATGTCCCTGTCTATTACATTGCATGTGCTCTTAGAAACAAAACCTTTGTTTATACTTTTTAATTCAACTATTTTGCAGCCCTATTATAAGGCGACATGTTGAAGAAGCAAGGAAAATCTGGATGAATGAGATTCCTGTTCTAGTACGCTCTGAGCTTGAAAGAACATTCCTGCTCCGAGAGAATGAAGCTATGAAGGAGAACTTCTCAATTTTGAATACATGCCAAATGGCAAGTATGGTGTTTTTCAATTGCCTGTTCTTGTATTTCACCTTATTCTTAATAAATCCAGCATATCCTAATGTTGTAATGAAATTCTTTGTGTGCAGTCTCTTCAGGATGAAAGCTCTGATTTGTTCAGGACAGCTCTTCAGAACAACACTCGAAGATCTATTCGTCTGGCTCAGAAGAATTTACAACATTCTGTGTCAACTGTGCATTCAGATAAATCTACATTAAACATAACTGAAGAAGTGAACAACACAGTAGTACCAAACATCGTAAAAAGAGCAAATATTGTAAGTACCAATAAATCTGAGCTGAACTTTTGGTGTATTTGTAGAATCCAAAGAAGTCTTCCTGTGGTGCATACAGGCCCATTCCTGCTGACCCCTGCCAAACATTTTCGACGCCCCGTTGGTGTTTATTATAGTGCCACTAAAAGTATAAAGAGAACTTGATTAGCTCATGTGAGGTATTCCAACGGCTCAGCAAGATTCAGAGTACTCTGTAACAGCTGTAGGTCCTCTTGTTCCATCACCATTTACCATTATCATCCTGTCAATGGAGGTAATGGACTCCACCCTTTGGGTGCCTACAGTTAATAAATAGGGTTCATACATTGCTCGGTGGAACCAAGTTTCCCAGCAGTCATTGGCCGTATGGGGAGAATTGTACACCAACCAACCATATTTTTTTTTCACAAAAGTATTGAGAAAACAGGCCCATTCGTGCTGAGAAGGCTCAAAGCTGCCACCAGCTGAACATTTTCCATCCCCTCTTTTGTTACAATTGGTTGTTTGTAACACTATCCCACAGATTTTTACTCTTGTCATTAAGAATGTGTGGGCTAAATTTGGTTGAACTCGGTGTAAGGGTGTAGGGACTTGAAGTAACATGCACGCATATGTGCATTCTCATTATGCATATAGGTCTCGCCAGAGATATTGGCATATGACCTTCAGGGCTAGCCCAGTCAGCCAGCCCTCTGATGTTTCAATACCTCCCTTGCAAGTAGCACGTGATTCCTTCTGTCCAGTTGTGGTCCAGTTCCTTCTACTGTATACAACTCACGTCTCAACTTGCACCATTCTTCGAGCTGCAGCCCCGTATGTGTCATACATCTATATGGTAAATGACTCGCATCGTAGCTTTCCATTAAAATTTTCACGTGCCAAAATCCGTCGCGCGACCTATACTTGTTTATGTGGTAAGTTAATTATTTATGTTTATTCCAAGAAAGCTTCAAAGAGAATGAAGTTGGTTTCAGGCAATTTTATTTAAAATGCTAGGCATATTATCTGGTGTTCTGCTAGTGTGTTTGACTTCCTCTTAAGTACAGGAAGTATTGCATTCCACTCAAAAATTTAATATGGAGATTTCACCGGAAATAAATGTTTTTAGGACTCCTGAATTTATATATGTATTAAAAAAAAACAACGCATTTTTAGAAAAAGGTCCAAGTGTATATGTCTGTGTTTCTATGAACAGCATAATAATAAAACGGAAAAGTAAGTTAAATACCAAACTTGATATTTAAGTTCAGCATCTTCACAGGATGCAACATGAATTCCATAGAAAATTTTTCAAACATTTTGATTTTCTCAAGAATGACTTAACAATTTTGATTAAAATGTTTAAATATTTAAATTAAATTAAATTGAGTTTTATTTATGGACACTCTTTAACTACTATGGTTCTTAGCCTCCCATTCTATATTGGGCGTGAAGGACCAGAAATTTTGCTTAGAGGCCTCTTTATCGGGCTTGAGGCCCTTTTACATGCCATAAATCCATGACACGGGACCACCGGTCTTACTTCCCTTCTGAAGGATGCCATGCTATGTATTTTTATGCCTGAAAAAGTCTTATCACCCTCCACTGTGTTTGAATCCTCGACCTTGGCAGCCAGGGATACCCCTAGACCATGGAGCACAGCATTTCAATATTTGAATATCCTGTGAAGTTCTTTTCATTCTAAATGACGTTTGCATACTGGTAAACTGTAAAGCCTAGTTTACATGATACTAGGTTTCGCATCTAGTTTCGTGAAATCATTCTTGGGAAACTATTTGCACAAGATGTTGTTTATATGGTGACATTTGTATATACTGTAGTTTCATGGATTATCTATCTACAGTAAAGATGGATGCTCAAGATATTGCAGCAGCTAAAGTAGAGGTAGAGATGTTACTAGTGACTTTAAAAATGAAAGTGAGATGTATAGAGACTGGATCTCGGATTCAGAGAATGTGATTTTTTAGGGTGCTTTGCAACTTTCTTGAAGGAAATTGTTGTAGACGATCCTAAAGGTTATCATAATCATTTGAGAATAACTTTGGATCAATTTAGCTTTTTGCTTGGAAAAGCAACAAATGAAATAAAGAAACATTATCACCAGAGCTGAAATTATAAATTACATTGAGACACCTTGCAAGTGGTGACTCATATTCATTGCTTCAGTTTTTGCACCATGTCCCAAAAAGCATAGCTGAAAGTTTGTTTCCAAGATCGGTTACACTTCCAGAATTCTTACTCTTTCAATCCTCTGTTACATTTGTGTAGGTCGTTTTTTATGGAATGAATTTGAATTTTAAGCTCTTCTATTGTTATTTCATCCATATTAAGTTCTTTGAAAATTAACTCAAGTACAGGAGCATGTTTCACTTTATATCATTAAAGTCCCATAAGCACTTCTGCATTGCATATAAATCCAGGCATCTACTTGGTTCTTCACTTCCCCACTTCATTCTGCAAACTGCAAGCATAACATAACCTCAGAATCAAGCACTAGAGCTAGTTTCGTTTCACCAAAAGTTGGAAGTAGCCAAAACTGCATAGTGTTGCCACTAAATTACCCAAGGTCGCGGGTTCAAACCCGGCAGAGGGCGATGGATTTTTTCGGGTGTAAAAATCCTTAGCATGGCTTCCTTCGGAAGGGAAGTAAAGTCGGTGGTCCCGTGTCGTAGATTTATGGCACGTAAAAGAACCTCAAGCCTGATAGACCTCTGAGCAAAATTACTGGTCTTTCATGCCCAATATAGAATGGGACGCTAAAGACACAGCAGTTACTGAGTTTCCATAAATAAAACTCAGTTAATTATTGCCACTAACTTTCGTGTATGCTCACTGAAATAAAAGATAATTGCAAAGATTACTTGCAAAACCTAGTGTCCTCATGTAAACTAGCCTTAAGAGTTAGACAAAATCTTACTACACAAATAATGTAGATCTTGTTAAACACACAGTTTGTCAATTACTTCCCCCCTCCCCCCACCTGGAGTTAATAATTTCCCAGATTTTATTTTTTTTTTAAAATAGAGAGTTGAGGGTTGTTACACTACATCACTATAATATTCTTACTTGAACGCGTTTCGGGAAACACGTTCAAGTAAGAATATTATAGTGATGTAGTGTAACAACCCTCAACTCTCTATTTTAAATTATGACACATCACTGTTACTAGCTTTAAATCTTCAAAATTAATCAATTTCCCAGATATTCCTTGTCATTTGTTTGAATTATGAAATATGTATACTATTCTCAAATGGGAAGTCATTATTCATTTTCTTTCCTTGGTCAAGCAAAGAGAATGAAATTTTACAGACATTACATAGCACCCACCTCTTTAAAGATTTACTATTGCTTAAGCTTATTGCATTCCCCTATTCCCATTGTACTGAAGCAGTTATATTACTTAGGATTTTATGTACTTACCAAATATTGTATATCATGGCTATGTTTATCAAGGATTTTTGATTAAGTAATTTCTTATACTTTTTTTTGCTCATTGTGGATGATGCATTCTTTAATGTACATGTTTGTTGAATTGGAAATGAGATATGTTAAGTTAATGAAGAATTAATTTAATTTAATTTGAAGAAAAAATAGAAGAAATGTGCGCAGGCTAACTGATGTGCATAGAATTTCTAAAGAAGGAGCTGATCTTTTCTTTGTAGTCATGGAGAATAACAATGAATAATGGTTACTGACAGTTCACCATGGGGACAGTAACAAAAAGAATATATAATTGAAAAAACATTCATCTTGGTAACTACTACTCGTCTCAGAAACTGTATAAAGAGTAGATGCTAAATTCTGGAATATGGAAATAAATCGGCATATTGTAGATAAAGTGTAGAAGGGTGTAGCGTGAAAACATGTTACATTAAAATAAAACAGTAATAAAGAGAATAGTTTCCTGTTTATGTAAAGAAAAATATGATGTGTTACGCTCATTCTCCATATGCTTCATGTTAATCGAGATGTCAATCTTATTGCTAATTTTCTTGTAGGTGCAAGGGGAATATGGTAGGCTTTAAGCGATAGTCAGTATTTTAAGAGGTGGTTGCTATGTGGAGTATTCCATTCTCTTTGCATTACCAGGACAAAAAAAAATGAATAACGAATTTGAGAAAAAGTATAAGTATTGGAAAACATGCAATATCTCGAAAATGGTTCACTCAACAAAAAAAATGTATATAACATAAATTGTGTATTTTAATGCGATCTACATTTTTTGTGTAGTAAAATTTTGTCTATCTCTTATGGTTTACCAGTTACACAAAAGTCGTTCACAATGAACACTTTTGGAGACATTCCCAGAAAATTCGAGATATACATTTCATTTGTCATGAAAATATCTTAAACATATAATATTTTAATCAAAATCGTTAGAGCCATTTTTGAGAAAATTAAAATTTTCGAAAAATTTTCCATGTAAAGGGTAGTCTGGGGTGGGGATTTTCTTGAAAACCATCGTGTCGCATCTCTGGAAGATACTGAACCTAAATATCAAGTTTGGTGTTTATCCAACTGTTAGTTTATGAGTTATGCTGTTCACAGACACGCACATGGACATGTTTCCAAAAATGCTTTTTTGGATTCAGGGGGTCTCAAAACATGTATTTCTGGTGAAATCTTGGTATCGATTTTTGGTTGGAATACAATACTTCCCCTACTTACTTTACATAGTAAAGAAAGTAAAAATAAATTATTTAAAGATCAAAGGATGTCTTTACCTCATACCATGACCTGAGGAATACAAGAAATCTCATAGCTCGTGCAATGAAACTACAAAAATTAACAAAACCAACGCAATAAAAAGATCAATTAAAAAAAACAGTCCCCAGTACCTACAAGGAAATATCTAATAAAACAATTTCTATACAAGTTTATCTTGATTAACATGAATTAGATAGAAAAATAAGCTTTTGTAAGAATAGTTCAAGAATGGGTTGAGAAGATAATGCTCACTGAGTGGCCTCTTAAAGAGGCCTGCGTATGCTCTTGGAGCCCTTTGTACCTCCTACTCTAGGCAGATGGGTAGAGTATGAATGAAACACATGAGATTTTCTGTATTTACAAAAAAAAAAAAAAAAAAGAAAAAAAAAAAAAAAGAAAGAAACGAGAGGGAGGGGGAGAGAGAGATATTTTTTTTTGTCTGTAGAGCTATTTTTAGCATGCTGTACACTCTTGTGACATTTTGAGGTGTCTGTTGGCAAAGTTGTATGCAACTGTTGATGGTAAAATGCCATAAAATAGCAGATCTGTGGTAAGGGCATATATCATTGGACTTCCAATGAGAGAAGGATTTGAACATTAGCAAGTCAAATGGGTAGAATTACTCCACTCTACAAGAATGGGCTATGTGAAGCCTAGAGGCCAAGATGAACTGTATGGTTGGCCCATTCTCATGTGTTACATTCACATGACTTTCTCTATCCTCTTGTTTATTAGTGGGTATACAAATTATTCTTACGAAAGTTTATTTTCCTATCTACTTCATTTTAATTGAGATAAACCTTTTCAGAATTAGCTGCATTACACATTTCGTTAGAGATACGAAGGGAATAGCAATAGTCAAATGTTTAAGAACTGGAAGCTACATGGCCTTAAAATGTCTTTATACTTTCCATGACATCACGAGAAACAATTGAAAATCCACAGGGCTTTAAAAGAATGGCTAAGTATTGAACAATTGGAACCATTATAATGGGTATCTTGGAAGTGGCTGATGCCACGAAAAAGTCATTTTAGTTAAATGTGTTTTAAAGAGATATACATTTCTTGTGCAATATGTTTTTGTCTATTGCATAACATTTACCAGTTATACAAGATTATACAAAATTCCTTCTATATGAAGAGGAAAGGCTATTTCCAGAAAATTCAAGATATACATTTTATTTGTCATGTAAATATATCTTCTGGTATTTTAATCAGAATCATTATAGCTAATTTTTAGAAAATAAAAATTTCCAAAAAAATCTTTCATTTAAAGGTAGTTTGGGGTGGGGGATTTTTTTGAAAATCTTTGCAAATGTTTGGAAGATACCAAAATTAAAAACCAATGTTTATCCGACTTTTCATTTTTGAGTTTTGCTGTTCTCTCTCTCCCCTCCCTCTCCCCCTCCTTCACCCCTCTCGCCCTTACCCCCTCTCTCCCATCTTCCTCCCCTCTCACTCCCTTCTCCCCTCCCTCCCCCCTCTCTCCCCTCTCTCTCACCTCTCTCCCCCCTCTCTCTCATAAATATGAGCTAATCCTCTTATAGGGCAATCCCCTGATTCTCTAATTTTATTATTAGCTTTTGATGGTCGATTGTATCAAAGGCTTTTGATAAGTCTAAGAATATTGCTGAGATGTGCTCTTTAGCATCAGTAGTCCTAAGGGAGTGACACACAAAAGCAAATATTGCTGTTTTGGTGGAGCGGTTACTTCTAAAGTCATGTTGGTCACCAGCTAACAAGCTACTTGTTTGTAAGAAGTTTAAAAGCCTCTTTGGAAAATCTTTTCTAGAATTTTTGAAAATGCTGATAATATGGCAATGGGTCGATAATTTTCGATATTATTTCTTTCCCTTTTTTATATAGTGGGTTAACAATAGCTGCTTTTAGACATGTAGGAAAGACTCCACTGCTAAAAGATTCATTACATAAATAAGTTAAAGGTCGAATGATTATATGAGCACATTTTTTAATAAGGAGATCAGGGATCTCATCTATTCCTGCTGAATATTGTGGTTTTAAGTCTTTAATTATTTGCAACATTTCTAGTTCAGTTGTAGGGCTGAGGAACATTGAATCTTTAATTGGGTTACTGGTTATATCGGTAGATAGAAAAAGGTTTGTGGTTTGTTTGCTATGTTTTAATAAGTTTCGACTATGTTGGCAAAATTTGTGTTGAAGGAATTAGCTATATCAATTGGGTTTAAGATATATTTTGAGTTTTCCTTTTTAGGCAATGTTGTGAGCCTGGGGTAGAGTGCCTGTTGTTTCTTTTTAAATAAATTTCCAATAGCCTTTGATTCGTTATTTGCTGTATTGATTACTTTGTTGTTTGCATGCTGTTTGGCTTCATTTATAACCCTAGTTAAAATTCTTTTATAGTGATTATAATAATTTTTTAATAAAGAGCTTGAAGGGTGAGACTTAGAAACAACTTACTGACTTGGAACCTATAGAATTTTGATTTTGTAAGTAATTTTGAAGCATAAAAATAGTATAAGCAATATTCTTGGCAGTTTCTGTTGAGAATTCCATTGTCCTCTAGACTTGAAATCTTGGAGAAGTAACACAGGTTCATTAGATAAGGTTTTAAAAGAAAAACTCATTGGAAGCTGTGTTCCTTCTCTCGAGAATTTAGTAGATGGAACATTCAAGGACATTTGGTTAAACTGAGCTTGCATATTCTCATTTCGCACTCTGTTCCTGGTGTCTGTCTCCTTTTTAATATCGATGACTATGACTAGAGAATGGAGGGAACACCTTGCACCTCAACCCAATGGGGATCTTTTGTGCTTAACACCCTCAGCCCCAGGAGGAACGGATGAGGTGAAGGAACCACAGGCAGGCTAGTCAACTGAGATGCCCCAGAGGTGCCTAACGATTCCAAGTTTGATGACTTGACCACACTGGTGGCTTTCCTCTGGCAGAATCAGGGAGAACTGGACCCACCTAAGATGGCTCAGAGAATGCTGCCATCTGGTGGCAGGGCTGAGAAGAACTTTACAATGAGCAAACATCTGTGCCATCTGTCTGACACTGACCGACACTGCACAACCCACTAATCACTCCTGGAACATAAAAGGGAAAGCGAAATGATAGGAAATGAGAGAAAGAAAATCATGGTAGAAGGGAAACCACTCCAGCATTGGCCTTGCCAACCAGGAAAAAACCACAAAAAACCTATTGTGGTCGGCCGCAGGAATCGAACCCAGGATTTTCTGAGTGCAAGCCTTGCAGTTACTGCAAAGCCACCTAGCTCAGTTTTTAATTTCATTATTAGAAAAATATCTTGCACTTTCTGATTACCTATGCGCATTTTAAAAAATGCTGGAAAATCTGCATAACCAATACAGCAACATATACCCTTGCCATTGAATCTTTGCACTTGACAGTTCATGTGGCTTCTCGTAACATTGGCTATATTATGATTGCGACGTTGCCAGAATGGCTAGTAAACAACAGCTGGTTGTTTCCGTTCTATCGTGTCTAAGCCGCATACAAAAAGTGTACGTTAGTAGCGAACATCAATAAATAATAACTATTTTGTATTATTATTATTATTATAAATTGAAAATAACCCAGCATAAACATTGCAACGTATGTAGAATGAATTATGCACTTTTGACAATGTAGAAACAGAATAATGCAAACTTGCCTGCTACAATGAGGAGAAATAAAACAAATTATAAGCTGTGATAACTGAATTATTTTCACTACTCTGCCTTCCAGATGGTTGAGGAATTTTGTCCTCTTTCTCTTGGAGTTTCACTTCCTTGTAAATAACAGTTCTCGTGTTTAGTGCAGTTTGTTGTATGGCTTTATCAACAGGAATAGAGGGATGCCCATGAACCTTCACATACACCTTCTCCTCTTCAAAGAATTCCCGGGTCCAATGCTAACTATTAAGTGGCACATCTAGATGCAAAGGCTTTTGACTTTGTGAATATCACTCGTTGATTGGCGTAGTTTTTTGAGACATTGTCGCACTTCAAATCTTGTATAAATAATATGAATGAAATATATATAAAAATAGATAAATATAAATATATATATATATATATATATATATAAACGAACAATAACAATACTAGCTTGCAAAGTACAACTTGACGCACATGCTAGAGATTCACAAACTGAAACATGTGGTTGGAAATAGTTACATCCGGCAACAGAGGCACTTCCAGTTCTGCTTCCGCTTTGTCATCAACCACCTAGAATGCTGCCTTGTGATTGGTTTAGGAAGTGTAACGGTTAAAGATTTTCATGTGTGTGTGTGTGTGGTTTTTTTTTGGGGGGGCGAGCGTACCAACTTGTTGTCAAGTGCAATGTTTCAACGGTGGTGGTATAGTCACCTGTTTGCAACCAAATGTGCAGTTACTAAGTCAGAAACAGCACTTTGTGCTTGGATTCCAATGCAAAATTGTGTGAGAACATTGTGTCTTATATAGTAGCACAGCATGAAACCTGGTTGTGTATAAACCAAGCCTTCAGCACAAAGATTGCGATCAAAAGTAGCTGTCTGTGACCGACCTATGGATGAGGTAGAAACCAAAATTGGTAGTGTGGATTGAAGTGAGGTAAGGGACATCGCAAAGTTGGTCACATAATATGATGCTGTTTTAAAGGCACCACACTGATATGCCAATTATGGTTTGGGAGTCCAACGTGTTGTGGCAAATGTGTCTGGTTTTCTACTCCGGTGAGCTTTGCCTCTCAGTCATCCAACGGTACTATTATCAAGGACATAAATTCCCTGCCTTGGTCTTCTCTAAACTGTATCAGAGGCAATTTGTTGTTGCCCTGAGCTCGTGGATTTTCCCCAAACTAATGGAGTTATCTTGGCTAGTTAAGAACTCCTTTCTAAAGTGACCTCGCAAGGGAACATGAGCGCTTTGCTATTGGTTATGCAAGCTAGGTGTAAAGTATTTGAATAATCACTTATGGAGTAGTGCCAGTAAGGTGGTATTTATTCACATAATTAAAATATTTAAATTTCACAATTCTGTCTTTAACACAATCAATACTTGTATTGTTATAGATTCCAAAGCGTTATGTGCGTCAATATATCTGAGAAACTATTATAATTTTCATGGCTACACTACCAGAAGTACCAGTAAGGGAGAGCTAAGCCGTGATTGGCTGGTCACTGGCTTCCCTCTCCTGATGTTCTACCAATGTCCAATCATATTTGGACATTAATTTGTGTATCAATTGTAATCCCAAGCATTACATAAGGCTATACTTTTTAAAAGCATATTAATTTTTATTACAATATTCTTTGTTCACAATACAATATTTGGAAATAAAAGAACATATGCACTATTACTTCTTTCTCTGTTTACCCTCCTCATGTGTAGCACTTGCATCCCCTAGGACTTAAAAGCAGGTGCGTGTGGTCAAAGGCCTGTTGAGGAGCAGACATTGTAGATCAGATAGAATATCCAGGATAGGTGATCAGCCTGATGCCTGCTATGGGAACGAGGAAATACTGAAATGAGGGTGAAAACAGAACATATACACAATAATATAAATGTTCAAATTATCATTAACAAAATAAAATTAACTTTGTGGGGCTATGTATTTAACAAATATTTGCTCCAGGTAGGAAATTTGGAACTCATATTGTGTATGCATCATTGCATAGCAACATACATTTTCTAAATGATTTTGTTTTCAGATAAATACTCCTAAAAGCTCTGAAAGAGTTTTGCAAACAAGTGTAAGGAGATCTGTCCAATTGGCAACTAGCTTAGTGATCAGCTCTACTCCGGAGTCTGTGAGTATCTTGTTATGATGCGAAGAATTAAACAGGATAATATAGACAAATATATAATATATATAATCTGTATAAACTAGCAAATTCACATACTGTATTTCTTCAAATATTCTTTTTAAAAACATCATAATTGAAAATCACAGGTCATCTCTTATTCACAGTGTACACTTTGCAAATAATTCATAGAAAGAAGTGAGCTGCAAAATTTGTGGGTTTAAGTTAAGGAGTATAAGCTGTTACTGTCAAGGTCACAATCATATCAGCTGGTTTCTGCATGTTTCATTTTCTACCTGTAATTGTAGCAATTTACCAATAGGATTAATGGATTTAGGCAGTTTTTGAGGGATTATAAAAATTCCCATGAATGCAAAAGTTTTGTTTACAGAAAATACAAGAATGCAAGACCTCCACAAACCATTGCTCTGCCATAGCACTCCCTACATGTCACAACAGGCGTCACCAACTCGCTCGGAGAACTGCTCTTGATGTCGCACCATAAACACAGTAGCTAACTCGCTCACACACTGACTGACTCAGCTCTACTCTGTCATACTTAACTCGCAACTCAGCACACTGACGGACTCCTCACTTCGCACTGACCGACCGCCTGCAAGAACACTCGCTTATATAGCTAATGGAATTTTCCACAAAAGGTTCCTGAACTTCTAGAATTATTTTGACACACTTTATGACGAGGGCGGATATAAAACTTCCAGGAAGTTCTAGTTATCTCCTGATAGTGCACCCAGTGTTTACTCCAACCGCTTGGCGCCGATCTCACAATAATCTTGATCCATAGCCGCTGTGTCACAATACAAAGATAATGTGTTAATAGATCGTAAATGACAAAAAAATGCTTAGTGTAGTAATTGTTTATTTGAAGTAGTATTTTTGTGTATTTGTATATTTGTGTCCCCACGTGGTGGATAATGTTTCTCACGTAATGTTGTTTACCTCACTAGTGCAGCCATCTCGTGTGACGTCATTCGTTGGTCTGGCTCGTAGTTCCCTCTGACGTAGCAATCTATATGAATTAGTTTTAAGGTTATGTATATTGTCTTCCGTCCAGCTATTTAGGTAGGCATTTAATTCTTGCAGGGTGTGAAGCGGAAAAGGAATCTTTTATCAAAAAAAATTACTAGTGATGAAATGTGTTTTATAATGTTTTATTGTCGCACACGTGCACTAACACTTTCACAGATTTATCTAGATTATCGCCATACTGAAACTGTTTATCATAACTTCTCACTTTTAACTCACGTACTTCAATTTTTGTATATAAGTGACTTTGTAATATTTTAGATCTTTAATGATTTTCACTGCGTGTAATTTAACGAACTGAAGGACCGATAGACGACATGTAGTCACGTATTGTACACGAATCTTTGATGAACTGAGCGGGAGACGATGTGTAATGCTTCGTGAATCTTGCCGAACTGGGGACGATGTGTAATGTGTCGTGAATCTTGCCGAACTGGGGACGCTTGACTTCGAGCATGGCTATTTATAGGCTTGCCCCAAGATACACCTAAAGATTATAAATGAATTACCATTGGCTAATAAAACGCGCCAACATTAGCGTCTATTTTACTATCCAATGAAAACCACTAATACATATTACTTTTATAGAACATTCTGGAAGCTTTTTTTTTTACTGAAAAGGCGCGAAACATTACGTAACTTCCTGGTTCCCGGTAACGATAAACAACTCAAACCCTTCATTGCAGTATTGTTATTGTTAACAGTTTCAGTAGAGCCGAAAATTATTATTTACCATTAATAATTACAATTATTAAACCTCTGAAATCAATGTTACATAAAAATACATATTCATATGTAAATAATTATTTACATTAAAGTGATTTGTGATACAAATTACCGTCTCATATGCCCCACTAGAAACATAATTATAAACATTTATAACCTGTTTGGAAATTTTATAATTTTGTTTTTAGTCTCCTAAATCTTGTAACACACGCTATTCACTTTCACTTAACACTTCACACGCGTTTAACACACGACATATGTTTTATCTCGCCACTACTTACTGGCTCTGGTTTAATTAATTTAGATATTAATCTGACATTACAACAAAATTTTTTTTTATAGCAAATACTTTACCCTAAGTTATTTAATTAGTGTTACAAAAAATGGTTTACTTTTTTATATTGTTACCAAAAATTTATCAATTCAAGAATTTTTTTTTTTTTTGTAATTATTACACATATTTACCAAAATATTCACCCTCTACATATATTTAAATCTCTTAAATCTAAGTAATGTTTCACATGTTCTGTTACATAAGTATTTGTTTCAATTATTTTTAATTATATTTACCAATTTTTTTGTTATTTTGTACTTTGCAAATATATTTACATCTCTTAAATCTTGACAATGTTTCACCTTTTCTGTTTGCTACATAAGTACTTTTTTTTTTTTAAATTATTCTTACCAATTTTTGTTATTTTGAATTTTATTTTAACAATACTCTTTGAATTGTATCTACGTACTTTTAATTTAATATCATATTAAGTTTCAATCTTTGCATTCTTAATTTTCAAATGTTGTTACAGTTACTAAAAATTTAATTTATTTATTTTTTTTTTTTTTATAATTTATTTCTCTTTTCAAATGACATATATAAATAGTTAACCCTCTTACGTTCCAATACATTTCTCTGCGAGTCGTCTTTAACTATCCAGCATTTAGTTTACATCTCATTACTATTTACCCTCCTGGATCAAATTGTGTGTGGCTAAACATTACTCGTAGCCGTAACCTAACCTTCAAATTTGTGTTAATGAATAACCTCTTGTATTCATATGACATTTCGTTCCCTGATAACATTTGAAAACAATCTACAGTTTCTTGAACAATACATCTTTCAACAACTTTCATTTTCAATTCTTCTGCTATCTCTTTACTTTGAGAATACTTTGACAAATTTGTACTAAACTGTACTGGACTGGAGTTTTCAATTTGAATATCTTGGTACAATTTATTTCTTTGCATTACTGACTCATTTTGTATTTCTGATATTTCCCCTCTGAAATTAACTTGCGCCTCATTTACATCTACGTTCATAACCTCTTTCATCTCTCTTAGCTCACTTGAAATATTACTCACTTGACTTCCTAACTCTTTACATTCTACATTAACCTCACTTTCTTTGTTATCTCTTTCCCTGCTCATGTCTAGCATTTTCTTTGAATTTTCTCCTATCTCACTTACTATTACTTCCTCATTTTCATCTCTCATTTTTGGCATACTACTATCTAGCTTCGTAACTTTCTTTTCACTTTCTTCACTGCTTTGATCTACTTTTTGCTCTAATATATCATTACTCCTACCAATATTTTCAATTGATTTCCTGTTTTGTTCAAAGCTTTTACCAATATCTTCCCTCCATTCTCTATAATTCCTGTCCATAGCTTCCCCTAATTTCTCAAAACTCTTTTGCATATCTTCCCTTTCTTGATCTAATTTCTTACTAAGATATTCCCTCGTTTTTTCTAATTTCTCATTATTCTTTTGCATATCTTCCCTTAATTTCTCATTATCTTCCCTTATATTTCTCAGCATTTCCATAATCATCATATTAGTATCAAGATTAACATTTCCTGCTATTCTATTCTCACTTTCTACACTAACATTTTCATCTTCAAATCCCAAAAAATCTGGGCTATTCCCTGTACTTTGTATTGGATCACAGCTAACTGTTACACTATCTCCCTCCATAATTATTTCTTCTGTATTATTGGTAGCCATTGTTTTTATTATCCTACCACTTCTCAGTCTCATTTAATTACCTTTTTGATGCTGTCTGATGCTGCAGTTTTGATGTCCAGCGTTCTGCCCCATTCTCCTAGGTTTGTATGTCGCTTCTGCGTTGTATCGTGATGAATCTACGTCGTTTCGATGTTTTCTTGTAGCTGAATTACCCTTCTGTCTCGGAATCTGCGTCTTGTAGGTCGTTTCACTGCTGCTTTCGCCTCTTCCTGATTATTCTTGTTCCTTTCCTAGTCGTCTAGCCTTCCTTTCCTAGTTGTCGCTCCACGTTGATGCGCCAATTTGGTGTAGTATTACTTACGTAATATATTTTTACGTAATTTGTTGTTTAGCCCCACGTTGTGGAAGCCAATTTGAAGTAGTATTAGTGTGTTTGTATATTTGTGTCCCCACGTGGTGGATAATGTTTCTCACGTAATGTTGTTTACCTCACTAGTGCAGCCATCTCGTGTGACGTCATTCGTTGGTCTGGCTCGTAGTTCCCTCTGACGTAGCAATCTATATGAATTAGTTTTAAGGTTATGTATATTGTCTTCCGTCCAGCTATTTAGGTAGGCATTTAATTCTTGCAGGGTGTGAAGCGGAAAAGGAATCTTTTATCAAAAAAAATTACTAGTGATGAAATGTGTTTTATAATGTTTTATTGTCGCACACGTGCACTAACACTTTCACAGATTTATCTAGATTATCGCCATACTGAAACTGTTTATCATAACTTCTCACTTTTAACTCACGTACTTCAATTTTTGTATATAAGTGACTTTGTAATATTTTAGATCTTTAATGATTTTCACTGCGTGTAATTTAACGAACTGAAGGACCGATAGACGACATGTAGTCACGTATTGTACACGAATCTTTGATGAACTGAGCGGGAGACGATGTGTAATGCTTCGTGAATCTTGCCGAACTGGGGACGATGTGTAATGTGTCGTGAATCTTGCCGAACTGGGGACGCTTGACTTCGAGCATGGCTATTTATAGGCTTGCCCCAAGATACACCTAAAGATTATAAATGAATTACCATTGGCTAATAAAACGCGCCAACATTAGCGTCTATTTTACTATCCAATGAAAACCACTAATACATATTACTTTTATAGAACATTCTGGAAGCTTTTTTTTTTACTGAAAAGGCGCGAAACATTACGTAACTTCCTGGTTCCCGGTAACGATAAACAACTCAAACCCTTCATTGCAGTATTGTTATTGTTAACAGTTTCAGTAGAGCCGAAAATTATTATTTACCATTAATAATTACAATTATTAAACCTCTGAAATCAATGTTACATAAAAATACATATTCATATGTAAATAATTATTTACATTAAAGTGATTTGTGATACAAATTACCGTCTCATATGCCCCACTAGAAACATAATTATAAACATTTATAACCTGTTTGGAAATTTTATAATTTTGTTTTTAGTCTCCTAAATCTTGTAACACACGCTATTCACTTTCACTTAACACTTCACACGCGTTTAACACACGACATATGTTTTATCTCGCCACTACTTACTGGCTCTGGTTTAATTAATTTAGATATTAATCTGACATTACAACAAAATTTTTTTTTATAGCAAATACTTTACCCTAAGTTATTTAATTAGTGTTACAAAAAATGGTTTACTTTTTTATATTGTTACCAAAAATTTATCAATTCAAGAATTTTTTTTTTTTTTGTAATTATTACACATATTTACCAAAATATTCACCCTCTACATATATTTAAATCTCTTAAATCTAAGTAATGTTTCACATGTTCTGTTACATAAGTATTTGTTTCAATTATTTTTAATTATATTTACCAATTTTTTTGTTATTTTGTACTTTGCAAATATATTTACATCTCTTAAATCTTGACAATGTTTCACCTTTTCTGTTTGCTACATAAGTACTTTTTTTTTTTTAAATTATTCTTACCAATTTTTGTTATTTTGAATTTTATTTTAACAATACTCTTTGAATTGTATCTACATACTTTTAATTTAATATCATATTAAGTTTCAATCTTTGCATTCTTAATTTTCAAATGTTGTTACAGTTACTAAAAATTTAATTTATTTATTTTTTTTTTTTTTATAATTTATTTCTCTTTTCAAATGACATATATAAATAGTTAACCCTCTTACGTTCCAATACATTTCTCTGCGAGTCGTCTTTAACTATCCAGCATTTAGTTTACATCTCATTACTATTTACCCTCCTGGATCAAATTGTGTGTGGCTAAACATTACTCGTAGCCGTAACCTAACCTTCAAATTTGTGTTAATGAATAACCTCTTGTATTCATATGACATTTCGTTCCCTGATAACATTTGAAAACAATCTACAGTTTCTTGAACAATACATCTTTCAACAACTTTCATTTTCAATTCTTCTGCTATCTCTTTACTTTGAGAATACTTTGACAAATTTGTACTAAACTGTACTGGACTGGAGTTTTCAATTTGAATATCTTGGTACAATTTATTTCTTTGCATTACTGACTCATTTTGTATTTCTGATATTTCCCCTCTGAAATTAACTTGCGCCTCATTTACATCTACGTTCATAACCTCTTTCATCTCTCTTAGCTCACTTGAAATATTACTCACTTGACTTCCTAACTCTTTACATTCTACATTAACCTCACTTTCTTTGTTATCTCTTTCCCTGCTCATGTCTAGCATTTTCTTTGAATTTTCTCCTATCTCACTTACTATTACTTCCTCATTTTCATCTCTCATTTTTGGCATACTACTATCTAGCTTCGTAACTTTCTTTTCACTTTCTTCACTGCTTTGATCTACTTTTTGCTCTAATATATCATTACTCCTACCAATATTTTCAATTGATTTCCTGTTTTGTTCAAAGCTTTTACCAATATCTTCCCTCCATTCTCTATAATTCCTGTCCATAGCTTCCCCTAATTTCTCAAAACTCTTTTGCATATCTTCCCTTTCTTGATCTAATTTCTTACTAAGATATTCCCTCGTTTTTTCTAATTTCTCATTATTCTTTTGCATATCTTCCCTTAATTTCTCATTATCTTCCCTTATATTTCTCAGCATTTCCATAATCATCATATTAGTATCAAGATTAACATTTCCTGCTATTCTATTCTCACTTTCTACACTAACATTTTCATCTTCAAATCCCAAAAAATCTGGGCTATTCCCTGTACTTTGTATTGGATCACAGCTAACTGTTACACTATCTCCCTCCATAATTATTTCTTCTGTATTATTGGTAGCCATTGTTTTTATTATCCTACCACTTCTCAGTCTCATTTAATTACCTTTTTGATGCTGTCTGATGCTGCAGTTTTGATGTCCAGCGTTCTGCCCCATTCTCCTAGGTTTGTATGTCGCTTCTGCGTTGTATCGTGATGAATCTACGTCGTTTCGATGTTTTCTTGTAGCTGAATTACCCTTCTGTCTCGGAATCTGCGTCTTGTAGGTCGTTTCACTGCTGCTTTCGCCTCTTCCTGATTATTCTTGTTCCTTTCCTAGTCGTCTAGCCTTCCTTTCCTAGTTGTCGCTCCACGTTGATGCGCCAATTTGGTGTAGTATTACTTACGTAATATATTTTTACGTAATTTGTTGTTTAGCCCCACGTTGTGGAAGCCAATTTGAAGTAGTATTAGTGTGTTTGTATATTTGTGTCCCCACGTGGTGGATAATGTTTCTCACGTAATGTTGTTTACCTCACTAGTGCAGCCATCTCGTGTGACGTCATTCGTTGGTCTGGCTCGTAGTTCCCTCTGACGTAGCAATCTATATGAATTAGTTTTAAGGTTATGTATATTGTCTTCCGTCCAGCTATTTAGGTAGGCATTTAATTCTTGCAGGGTGTGAAGCGGAAAAGGAATCTTTTATCAAAAAAAATTACTAGTGATGAAATGTGTTTTATAATGTTTTATTGTCGCACACGTGCACTAACACTTTCACAGATTTATCTAGATTATCGCCATACTGAAACTGTTTATCATAACTTCTCACTTTTAACTCACGTACTTCAATTTTTGTATATAAGTGACTTTGTAATATTTTAGATCTTTAATGATTTTCACTGCGTGTAATTTAACGAACTGAAGGACCGATAGACGACATGTAGTCACGTATTGTACACGAATCTTTGATGAACTGAGCGGGAGACGATGTGTAATGCTTCGTGAATCTTGCCGAACTGGGGACGATGTGTAATGTGTCGTGAATCTTGCCGAACTGGGGACGCTTGACTTCGAGCATGGCTATTTATAGGCTTGCCCCAAGATACACCTAAAGATTATAAATGAATTACCATTGGCTAATAAAACGCGCCAACATTAGCGTCTATTTTACTATCCAATGAAAACCACTAATACATATTACTTTTATAGAACATTCTGGAAGCTTTTTTTTTTACTGAAAAGGCGCGAAACATTACGTAACTTCCTGGTTCCCGGTAACGATAAACAACTCAAACCCTTCATTGCAGTATTGTTATTGTTAACAGTTTCAGTAGAGCCGAAAATTATTATTTACCATTAATAATTACAATTATTAAACCTCTGAAATCAATGTTACATAAAAATACATATTCATATGTAAATAATTATTTACATTAAAGTGATTTGTGATACAAATTACCGTCTCATATTACAGCATAATTCCTTAAAATTTACATTGAATACGTTATACAGTTGAATTAAAAGATAAACAGATTACAGTACTAAATGAGATTGCTTTTTGAAAATGTCTTACACAGTTTTTCACGTTAACATTATGTCTGTCTTGGACACTAAAACTGCACTGATACAAAAAAAAATTCTGATGTGTTACACTCACATGACTTTCTCTACTCTTGTACAAACTGTTTTTACAAACACTTATTCTCCATATGCTTCATGTTAATCAAGATATCGAGATGTTAATCTTATTGCTAATTTTCTTGTAGATGCAAGGGGAATTGGTAGGCTTTAAGCTATAGTCAAATATTTTAAGAGCTGGTTGCTATGTGGAGTATTCCATTCTCTTTGCAACCAGGACAAAAAAAATGAATAACAAATTTGAGAAAAGGTATAAGTATTGGAAAATTTAAGGGAATAACAAGCAATATCTTGAAAGTGGTTCACTCAACAAAAATAATGCATATGACATAAATTGTGTATTTTAATGCGATCTACATTTTTTGTGTAGTAAAATTTTGTCTATCTCTCTTGGTTTACCAGTTATGCAAAAGTTGTTCACAATGAAGAATACTTTTGGAGACATTCCCAGAAATTTCGAGATATACATTTCATTTGTCATGAAAGTATCCTAAATATGTGATATTTTAATCAAAATCGTTAGAGCCATTTTTGAGAAAATTAAAATTTTCGAAAAATGTTCCATGTAAAGGGTAATCTGGGGTGGGGGGATTTTCTTGAAAACCTTCGTGTCACATCTCTGGAAGATACTGAACCTAAATACCAAGTTTGGTGTTTATCCGACTGTTCGTTTTTGAGTTATGCCGCACGCACACACACACACACCCACACCCACCCACGCACGCACGCCCCCCCCCCCCTGTGTAGTAAAGATCCCACGTCTTCTTTCATCTATCGTCACAGTTTCTTACATTGGAATTTCATTGTCAATGTTTACATACATTTTAAAAGAGATACCTTCTGCTATTTGGCATCATTCTTCACACTCGGAAAAACTTATCTTCTTACATAACGTTATCACCAAGAACTCTAACAAAAGCCAGCTTCCAAATCGTATCTTGCATCACAGAATCCCAGGCAGCATCTGAGACAGTGATTTTTCTTGTTATTGATTCCAGTGCTATTTCTGTAGTTTGTAAGTTGTTTTTATTTACTGCAATATAATTAGTTTATTTTTTCTTTTGTAAATTAGGAATTAACTAAATAGTACATATAAATTGACAGCATCAATGCTTATATGCTTTATATATATGAGCTGCATTCAAGTTCTAAGGTCAGGTCTCCAATTTTTTTTTCACAAACTATTTGCACCAAAAATGTGGAACTTCCGTTAGTTTTCAACCTAATCTCCCTTCAGACATAAACATTTATCACTATGTCGATGCCACGATTCCATGGCCACTGCAAATGCTTCTTTAGGTGTCTACTTTGATCACAGAAAAATTGCAGATGCAATAGCAGCCTGACTAGAGTGTGCGACCACAGAGCGTGTTTTTCAAAAAGCCAAAAATTGCTAGATCCATTGAATAGAAAGCATGAGAAACAGAGTATTATACTTCAAAGTATTTTTCATGAAAAAACTCCTGTGTCAAGTTTGCCCGATGGGCCACTGTATTGTCTTGGTGAAAGAATATATGTGCAGCCTTTTCGGGGCATTTTTCTCGTAATGGTGGGATGCACCTGTCACCTTAGTGTCCTTTGGAACACAATGAGTAAGGATTACACCATCTCTGTCCCAAAACATGCAACCATAATTTTTTCAGTACTAGCGCTTTCTGAATTTCTTTGGTGGTGGTGGTGAGCCTTCATGCTTCCATCGCACTGACTGGCGCTTTGTTTCAGGATTGAAAAACAGCATCCATGTCTGATCCATTGCCACAACTGATGGAAATAAAGTCTCATTCATGCTATCATCATGTGTCAACATCGCCTGGCAAATTACCACGTGCACAGCCTTGTGGTTATCCGTCAGCATTCACAGCACCCACCTGGAGGACTTTTCCTGCATTTTCAGGTCTTCATTCCAGCATTGTGTGCACAGCTCCTACGAAACGCCAATTTTGGAGATGATATATTGTCGTGCCTCACATATTAATATCACTTAAATTTCTAGATGGTAGAGAAGAAAGGTACCCGAGAACTTTACATTTTTCACATTAAACACGAGGCCGGCAGGGGCAAGCCTGAATATTCCTTAAAACATGCTTAATAACACTTAAATTACAAGGACTATGGAATAAGGTTACCTGTTCCAATAATCAAACCATTTTTAACTTTGGATGGCCACTATATTACACAGAAATTTAAACATTACTTTGCCTTATTGCTTCAACGTGGACCGCCAATGTTCTAACACGTGCTACCTCTCTAGTTGCCTTACACAAAGAGAAAGATACTTCCCGGCCTCGCCACAATTATCAAGTTAACCCCCAAGTTAACTCTTCAACACTAATCGATCAAATTTTTGTTAATAACAATACTCTCCTGTGCAAAAGCCAAACCTTTGATATGGGTTTTAGTGACCATAATGCACAAATACCAAACCTTCCCTTGGCTAACAAATATTCCCAATCAATAGAATTCACTAAAAAAAGGATCTTCAATGATGAGAATATCCAATACTTTACTCACTTACTTAGCAGTGAAGCATGGGTAGAAATCTATAAAACCAAAAGTGTATCAGAAAAGTTTGAATTGTTCCTTCAGACACTACAACATTGCATAAACTTAGCTTTTCCATTCAAAACTGTAAAAAATATTCCAGAAAAAAATGCTAAATCCTGGATTACTACAGGAATTAAAAAATCCTGTGAAACTAAACGCTATCTACATAAATTATCAAAAACATACCCATTAACCGTAGAATTTCAAAACTACATCAAGAAGTATAAACTAATCTTAAGTAAAGTAGTAAGAGAAGCAAAAACAATGACAAATGACCGACTCATCAATATAGAAAGTAACAAAACAAAAGCAATGTGGAATGTAATTAAAAAGGAAACGGGTACTAATAAAATAATAGTGAACAACATAAACTTGCTCATAAATTCTAAAAAAGTTGTAGATCCAATTGAAGTAGCAGAAAACTTTAATACATACTTTGTTAATATAGCAGATAATCTCATAAAACAAGCCTCGTTAAATAATCCCCCTCCTACATTAAATTTTCACAGCTCAATACATGAATCAATATACCTTACACCGACAAACGAGAAAGAAATTTTACAAATAATAAAAGATCTTAAGCCAAAAAACTCGGCTGGCATTGATAGGGTACCAGACTTTCTTATCAAAAAATGCGCACATGTAATTGTGAATCCAATAACACATCTATGTAATGAATCTTTAAGCTCAGGTTCTTTTCCCACTTGCCTAAAAACAGCCATAATCAAACCATTACATAAAAAAGGGAAAAACAATGATATGTCTAATTATCGGCCCATAGCGCTACTTTCAGTTTTCTCTAAAATATTGGAGAAACTGTTTCTTAAACGACTTTCCAACTTCTTAGAGAAACATAAATTATTATCGGACTCTCAGCACGGCTTCAGGAAAAATTACTCAACTGAATCGGGAATTTTCTCATTTATAACCGCGTCCCTTAAAGCCATTAATCAAAAGCAACATGCCTCGGCTATATTTTTAGACTTAACAAAGGCATTCGACACCATAGATCATCAGCTTTTGTTAACGAAAATAGAGGCTCTAGGCATAAGAGGGTTGGCCAATAAATGGTTAGAATCATATCTATGTGGTCGTATGCAAATAGTGGAAATAAAGAATAAATCAAATAATCAGATCAATTATTATCACTCCAGTCCACTCCAAGTAAGCTATGATGTGCCACAAGGTTCTATACTAGGTCCTGTCCTATTTCTTCTTTTCATAAATGATTTCCACATAAATGATCCATGTACTAAAACCATTTTATATGCTGATGATACAAATATCCTGGTTAAGGCAACCCAAAAAGAAACCTTTCTAAACTCTATTCACCAATTCTCAGAGAAAATCTCAAACTATTTTACATTGAATAATCTTATTATAAATACAAATAAAACTGTAGCAATGGATATACACACAAATATGAACAAAAATTATCTTGCCCCTCAAATACAACTCTCTAATCAGACACTTAAAAAAGTAGAATCTATAAAATTCCTTGGGGTCTGCATACAAAGCAATCTGAAATGGGATGCTCACACTAGCTTCATAAATAATAAACTCAGCTCTCTATGTTATATGCTAAGAATATTGACAACATGCACAAGTAAAGAAACAGTTAGAGCAGCATATTTTGCACATGTGCACTCACTCCTAAGTTATGGAGTAGTCTTCTGGGGTGAGTCTCCAGCAAGCAAGTCAATCTTTATTGCACAGAAAAAAATTATCAGAACTATTGAAGGAGTCAGCCCAAAGTCGTCATGTAAACCTCTCTTTAAAAAACTGGGGATCCTCCCACTTGCCTGCATTTACATATATGTAGTTATTCTGCTTATAGTCAAGAACATTAATGCTTCTGATTCACTATTCATAACTAATAATACGGTGCATGAACACAAACCTAGGGAAAATACACAAATACATGTGACCAGCTGCAACACCTCACTCTACCAAAAAAGTATCTTATTCTCCGGCATTAAACTTTATAATAATTTACCAAGTAATATTAAGGCAATTAAAAATGTAAACCAGCTGAAATCCAGTCTCAAGGCACATCTAGTTAACCACTCCTTTTATTCTATTAATGATTTCCTTGAACACAAATGTATATCATGAACCATAGTATTTAGCATGTAAATACCTATTGTATATAATGTAAAAACATATTGTATATATTGCAAAAACCTACTATTGTTTATGTTTATAGCTTGACGTGTCCAATAGTGAATGTACATTGTACCAAACCACTTTAACGGATGAATAAACTAACTAACTCCTTTTACGGTACGTCACATCCTGTCCGTGTTAGCAACCTACTCTGACATGTTGCCAACACTAGCATCCACAGTGCTAACAACACATCACAATATTTCACTTTGAATCAGTGATCTTCCAAAACAACTTAACTTTCTCCACTTGCGCAACTTTTATGTCTAACCGGTTGGTGTGAGGCCGAGGTTGGAGACCTTAGAACTTGACTGTACCTCATGTATTGATAAACTTTTTACTAAATATGTTTATTATTTGACATATCCTGTATCAATGTACATTGTACTGCATGACTGAAAGGTCAAATAAATTGCATTAGTTATCTCTTTCTGATTACAATGACTTAGAATGATTTTGTGAAAAGATAGAAAGAAAAACAATCAAAACTGTATTGCACAAGTAAACTTCTGATTTGATTGAAGAATTCCAGCAGATGTTAATGTTGTCACTGCACATTCAAAACCATTTGCAAATTTAAAACCACTTTAAGTGCCTCAGTTTAAATAAAAACCATGTGCGCTATTGTTTTAAGTTTTATTTTATAAAAGTAAGTTATATTTTCATTTTCTTATGCTAAATTTCTAAATCAGGTGCAGGGGAAAAGGGGGTCTACATGCATTTGGAGAACAGTAGTAATTATATTCAGATGTTGGATATGTTTCGTGATTAATCAGTTGTCTCCACTTCTTGTTTATTATCTGTGAATTTGACATTGTTAGGCTACTGTTACTATAGTCCATTCCAGACCAGAGTTCCCTCTGATGTAAACAGAAGCACGTGCTTCAGCTTGTCATGAACCCAAGAATATACTCTTACGCCAACGTAAATAGTTCCTAATACATGTATTGTATTATGAAATATTAGAGCAGGAAAGGTATAGAACTGCACATTTTATTGCTGTTATCATAAGAACTCATCATTAAAGGTAATGAATATATACTATCTGTTAAGAGATTACAAAATATGATTTTCGCCTACTATTGCGCTAACGCAGAGAGCATCTTGCTTGTTAATACCAACCGACATGCACGACTGCCACTATCTTACATACACAAGAAATGTAGCAATGAATACCCAGAGGTGCTATCTGAGTACCGAATAAACACTTTGCGTAACACAGGAAATATGATAAGCGAACAGTCATTCATAATACATTAACACACATATGCTCAGCTCAGGTCAAATCTTGTGATTTAGTCAGTTGGTATTTGAGCTCACATGGTAGAGGAAGGTGCATGTAGTGCGAATAAACTGTTCAAACACAGATGCGGGAAACAGTTAATAAGTGGCTAAAAACAAACAATACTTTATATATTCAACTCACTATTACAAAAATACCCAACACTTGCATTATTGCGTATTACGAAACTAATATCGGATTTTACAAGCATTTCAGTGAGAAGTGTAACGAAAGTGAGCAGGGAATATAAACAGACATAATACAACATAGAAGAGGATAAAATGTGGGAACTTCTTTTAGGTGCGACAGTGCTGTGGAATTGTGGATAAGCTTGTCATTATTTTGGAGAGTAGTTCTGATTCTGATATGACAGCTGAGTCATCTTCGGAGGATTCGGATTTGGGTGTTGCACTTTTGCCCGAGGATTGTGATTAACATAAGTAAAATGTTCATTGCCGCATACTTATAAAATTGATTGTTACCTCAGGTTGCATTTTGAACTATGATTCTCATGCAGGGCGCCTTTTTATAGATTAAATAGTGTTCAACAAGCACGTGGGAGGGGAACAAGTAGCCATTATGGGCGGGAATTGCGAACTACTTTCGCGCGGATAATACAAAGAGTTTGTTTTCAGTGAAAGGCACTTTGGTTTGGAATGGACAGTAGGTCACCATTTGTTTGCAATATTTATTTATTTCCATAATGCTATACAAAATTCTTACAATTTTTAATACATTGCTTTGAGTTGCTACTTTTCCTTTCTTTAGTCCATCATGCATTTTAACACCGTGGTTATTTATGCACGGTGGGTCATAACAAATTCATATTGCTTTATTTTTCTAAACCATTTTACTCTTACTCTCCCCATATATTCTCCTATTCTTTTTATATCCCTCTCCTTTTGTATTTTCATTATCCTAACTTTTAATACTTCTAAGTTAACATTCTCCCATTCTTTAGGTACTGATCTCTCCACAATTTAATTTCTTCACTTTCAATTACATAATGCAAATCATCACCGTGCATAAATAACCACGGTGTTAAAATGCATGATGGACCAAAGAAAGAAAAAAAAGTAATGTATATAAAAATTTTAAGAATTTTGTATTGCATTATGGAAATAAATATAGATACATACAAGTAGTCTATGTGCACTTAATCTAGACCAGGGTCACCCTTCTCTCACTAACCTATTACCTACATCCACATACTTCTCCCTTCCCCAGTCCAACTTTAATTGTCTATATAGTTCCAAACTTTTCTTTCCTTCCAGACTTTGAAATAATTCTTGTTACTCTATATTTTCTACTCTGTTCCTCACTTCTTTCCAAGTGCCATATTTTGGAGCAAAGCAAGCTTATTGTAGGATCAGTTGGGGAGTGTTACAAAATTTTTTAAATTTTTTTATAGCAAATATTTTCTCTCAAAGTGAATAAATGACTGGGACTCAAAGTGTTAAAAAATTAAACGGAAGCTTTTGATTGCAGGGTTCACGCGAAACATCTACAAATATTATAGAGATAAACAGCCCGGCAAGTACAGTGTTGCCACCATACTTGAACAGAGGTTCTACTCTTAGAGATAATGCTTATAAAAAGAATGAGTTCTCTAAGAGGAAAGAGGAAACAGCAACTTCTGATTCAGAAGAGGTTAGCATACTTAAAGAATCTAAAATTGTTCATTTACATAGATCAATTAGAATACAAAAACCTTAAGGAAAGCAAGATATTACAACAAAAGTTACAGCAGATTATTTTAAGACTTAAAATGTTGCAGAATTAAAAGAAAACTTTTGATTTGCAGGGTTCACCCAAAACATCTTCAAATATTACAGAGATAAGCAGCCTGGCAAGTACAGTGTCGCCACCATACATGAATAGTGGTTCCACTCTTAGAGATAATGCTTATGAAAAGAATGAGTTCTCCAAGAGGAAAGAGGAAACAGCAACTTCTGATTCAGAAGAAGTCAGCTTGCTTAAAAAACCTAAAATTGCTCATCCACGCAGATCAATTAGAATACAAAGCCTTAAGGAAAGACAAGATATTAGAACAAAAGTTACCGCTGATTATCCTAAGAAGTCTCCCCAAATTTCCCGTAGGAAACGACAAGAATCTTTACATGCTGTGTCCCCAAAATCTCGCAAGATTGCCAAAAAGAACTGTACATGTATAAGCTCCAAAGGCAAGTTAGAAAAATTATTTTTGTATTTGAAAACGGCAATTTCAACCTGAGTGGTACATGATTTTTCATATGTATTGTGTATTTTCAGAATTTATATCACATGCATCAAGCTTGAGCCCTGTGTCAAGGGTAAAGAAACACATACTGGATCTTTTGAATGGTACAATAAGGGATCTTGTGAAGCTACCAACAGTTGGTCCTAAAAGAGGTTTTATCATTTTCAATTACCGGTGAGTAATTTTAAAGCTGCATGTTTTAACATGGTAAAGAAACAAAAAGACATGAAAATTTTGAAGCCTTGAGATAAAGTATTGGAAAGTCAAGATTGAATTTTTATTGCAGTTGTATTGTTGTAGCTTGTTCTTATAACATTAATGTTGTTGTTATTGCAGTTTGATTAAGGATTCCCCTTTCACTAAAATAGAAGACCTAAAAGCAATTCCAGGACTTCCAAGTTCATTTTACCAGCAGTTTGTTCAGGTAAGTATATCTGGAAGTTATTTAAAGGTGAGTCAAAATTGTAACACTAACATCACTTAAGTTTACTCACTTAACATGTTTCGGGAAACCGTTGTTCCCATCCTCAGAAGGTTAATTCGACTGGCCCGTGTTGTTGGTGTTTCCGTTTTTTGGTCTGGATCCTGTGGTGGCATCTTGTGGTGGTGAAATGTACTTCCAGAGAGGATTTGGTGGCGGCAAATCAAAATTCATTAGATGTGTGTTGTGTTTTAGAATGGTGATCTTCTCCCATGCTGATTATACGATCACCATTCTAAAACACAACACACATCTAATGAATTTTGATTTGCCGCCACCAAATCCTCTCTGGAAGTACATTTCTCCACCACAAGATGCCACCACAGGATCCAGACCAAAAAACGGAAACACCAACAACACGGGCCAGTCGAATTAACCTTCTGAGGATGGGAACAACGGTTTCCCGAAACATGTTAAGTGAGTAAACTTAAGTGATGTTAGTGTTACAATTCCGACTCACCTTTAAATAAATTCAATACACATCACTGTTTCTAGCTTCTTTTCATTACAATATCAACGTATATCTGGAAGCTTTGCTGATATATTCAAATTTGTGAATTGCATATTGTTGTTACATATCTTTTAATGTTCACAATGCTTGAGAATCTTTTGTTTTCATAAAATCTGTTTTTCATTAATTTTGATAAATTGAAAGGTATATGCATGTGGGTATTTAACAATCATATTTGGAAAATTCTAATTATTTCTCATTTATTTTGTGGATTCTATATGCAGCTAGGTCCCCCCCCCCCCTTTCTTTTCTTTCTTCCCTGTAAAATAGGCTGAAATTTAATTTTTGTATTTATGTGTAGTGCAGTTGTTGACAGATGACCATGTATCAGAAGATTCATACACATTGGGGGGAAATGTTTACATTAAAGACTGGTTCACAATTAAGAGGCGTACATTTCTAGGATTTGTACTGCCTGCACCTGCTTGCCCCGGCAGATAGGTTTTCAGCAGACCAACCTATACATAGACAGATTTCCTCACTGCTGGGCAGATCATGAGAATACTTGTCTTATACAACTTGATGGCAGGAGCAAAGGTTTACATGGTGGGATTGGGGAACCTGTCTTTCATACTCTTGATGCTTCTAGTGATAAGCAGGCTAAGCATTGCGATGCATGGCTTTACAATATGACATCCAAATGCCTATTATTTAGATTTAAGCTGTTTTCCATGATCATATGCTCTCAACTGCTAATGAAATAATAAAACGTCACCACTTTGGAACTGTTGGGAAAGTTTTCATTGGGATTGCTTCAGTCATTAAGTTGAACAACCTTAATCAATGATTTTAAAATAGTTTTAAGATATTTGCAAATGTTTTAAGCTTTGCAAGTCAATATATGTTTTTTAATTGTTTTTAATGTTATTACAGGTTTTTAAAATGTTTCAATATTGTTTATAATTACAAGTTTTCAAACTTTCATAGTTTTTCTGTGTTATTACAGGTTTTCAACTTTATTAAACATTTTTGGCATTTTTACAGGTTGTAACATTTGAATGTTGAAAAATGCACAATAGGGTGGGAACCAGTAACAAAATTTGGAGAAGTGTAAAAGGTTAAATGTTGCAAAATTGTAAAAAATTATTTAAAAACATTGAAAAGTATTAAGAAAGGAATCTTTCTCATGCCGTATGTTAAGCTAGGATGAAAACATAATAGGAAACTTTGGCTTCACTAACCTCTAATGTATCCAAACCTGAGTTACTATATGCATCCAGCAAGGTTCCAGGTCCTGCAGGCATACCACAGCAACTAGTAGATCCAGATTGTACTGCTTGGTGTGGAAGGGAAGGTTGAAGAATACTGCCTCCCCTCATGCCAAGATCAGATCTCGTTTGCATAAGCAGGAATAGACTGAAAGCTGTAAAAAAAAAAAAGTCATCTCCAAGGTTTAGTGGTTACCGAGGTTGCAGGTTTAAACTTGGCGGAGAGCAATGGATTTTTTCGGGCGTAAAATCCTTAGCATAGCTTCCTTCGGAAGGGGAGTAAATCCGGTGGTCCCGTGTCATAGATTTATGGCACGTAAAACAACCTCAAGTCTGATAAAGAGGCCTCTGAGCAAAATTACCGGTCTTTCATGCCCAATATAGAATGGTACGCTAAGGACCACAGCAATTAAAGAGCATCCATAAGTAAAACTCAATTTAATTTTTTCTCTCTCTCTCCCTCTCTCTCTCTCTCTCTATTCATAATACCTGGGAATGGACACTAGGATTCACCTAAGGGTTATGCAACCCCTCTCATTCTCAGGTTATTGTGAACCAGCCTTTAAGCATTTCAATTTCATATCCCCTGTTCTAACCATGCAAAAACATTCTTTGCTGCTCTTTCATGCATAATCTTCTCTGCTCCACACTATTTTCAATTCTCTGTTTACACTCAGTGAAGCTTTGAAATTAAAACTGGCAAATATTTCTTGTCTTTAAATATCTTCAATTCCTAATTTAATTTCTTTTCAGAAACCAATTCCTAGTTATTATCTAGTTTTCTAAATTCTTCACAGCTAATTTTTTTTTTTCTAAAATGTTCTCCATCCTCTTGAACCAAGTTCTTGATTTAACCTTTCCTGGACTTTCACACACTGATTGAGGATAGTTTATTGATCCAAATTTGTAATTCTAAATCAATATTTCAGTACTTTTTCCAAAGATAAATATTTTCTGCATGTTTAAATACATTTTCAATTAAAACAATTTGCACTCTTACTATTATTATAAGCTTTTCAAATTTGTCTCAGTTGAATCTACATCATTAGCCATGAGACTTCACAACATGACAACACTGTAAGATCAAAAGAAATGCACTTTAGCTGTTTGTTTATAAAGAAACACACTTCAGCTATTATTTATTGAGCTTATGTCTTGTTTTTGAAACAACAGATTATCAGTTACAAAATGGCTCTATTCTATTCTATTCTATTTTGAAAAGGGGTGGGTTTTATGCCCAAGCACTGCGACCTTAAGATCTATTGCGCATCCCCCCTATCATCAGTTAAGTAGTCTGTTGCTCGATATGAACTTAACCAGACTGCTAACTGAGGCTTTCGATAGTTCATCTATCTTTGGAAAGTGACTGCCAAAAATACTTGCTCTTTGACTCGCAAGAGCAGGGCAATCACATAGTAGATGAGTAACAGTCTCATCTCCTTCTAGACATCTATTACAGATAGGGTTGTTAACCAATCCCATTCTGTATAGATTAAACTTTAGGGCACAGTGTCCTGTAATGAATCCTGTTGCCCATGCAAGTCTTCTTCTGCTAAGACCGCGCAAGTATTTTGCCCGGCTGTTATCCAGGTCTGTAATAAACAACTTGGAATGTCTGCAACCCTCAATGGAGTTCCAGTAGTTCTTGTGTTCTGCTTGAGCCCAGCACTTAATGGCCTGTTTCACTGGTCTGTAGGACACTCCCAGTACAGGCTCCGGACCAAAAAATGGGATTTCACTGCCAATCTTGGCTGCTTCATCTGCTTTCTCATTGCCTGGTATACCTATATGTCCTGGCACCCACATAAGTTGAACCTTATTGTGTTCAGCCAGTGCCATTAAGGATTCCCGGCATTCTGAGACAAGCTTTGATTTTGTTGATGGTGATTCAAGTGCTTTAAGAGCAGCTTGACTGTCTGAGAGAATAAGAACACTTCTATTCTTATATCTCCTTTTAATGCTTTCCATGACACTGGCTAGGATTGCATAAACCTCAGCCTGGAAAACTGTAGCTAAGGTACCAAGACTATAAGAAATCTTGGTATTGTTACCGTAAAGCCCAGCCCCCGTTCCCGATTTGGTTCTAGAACCATCAGTATACCAGATTGGGCCTTTGTTATTATGAGGTTTTACCAGTCTTTCCCATTCACTCCGCTGTGGATAGGATACCGTAAATTTCAAATCAAACTTAAATCTTCTTTCAAGAATGTCAGTCCCCATGTTGAGTATCTGTTGTACATTCTTATCCCAAGGAAGCTTGAGATGATTAATATGTCCAGTATTAGACACTTTGGTTTGGCGACAAATACGGTGATACGCGATCATGGCTTCTGCCTTCATCCATAGATGGAGAGGTGTGAGCCCAATCAGCATCTCCATAGCCGCAGTTGGAGTAGTTTTAAAAGCTCCCATAATTGAAATGCAGAAGGTCCTCTGTAATTTACAGAGTTCCTTTCTGCACACCTTTAAATTAACTCTAGGCCACCACATCAGTGCGGCATAAGAGAATATAGGTCTCACCATAGCAGTGTATATCCAATACACTATGCTAGGTTTCAGACCCCATGTCTTACCAAGCATACCTCTACATGTCCAAAAGACTCTGTAGGCTTTGGTAATACATAATTCCATATGATGTTTCCAAGTTAATTTCTTGTCTAAAACAAGCCCAAGATATTTAACTTGTGTTGAATAGGGCACTACCTCACCAAAGAGAGAGAGTCTGGTTAAATCAGGCCCCCTTCTCCTGGTGAAGGGTACCACTACTGTTTTGCTTGGATTAACAGTTAGATTATTCATCTTGCACCAAGCTTCCACTTTCTCAAGCGCCGTTTGTAGCACTTGAGAAACTGTGTGAGGAAATTTACCTCTTATGATTATTGCAATATCATCTGCAAAACCTACTGTGAAGTAACCATCACTATTGAGTGCGCAAAGAAGTGTGTCCACTACAAGGTTCCATAGCAGGGGTGATAAAACACCCCCCTGCGGGCAGCCCCTCTCCGTGGACACATCCAGCGTCTCCCCACATAGATTCATGGTTATCTTCCTATGTTGTAAGACAAAACGTATCCACTCACAAAGAAGTGAAGGTACATCGTGTCCATAGAGGGCGTTCGTCACGACGTCACAAGACGTCGTGTCAAACGCACCTTCAATATCAAGAAAGGCACCAATGGCTATTTCTCTGGTATTAAGCGCCTTCTCAATAGTCGAGACCACTTGATGAAGTGCTGCTTCCGTTGATTTCCCTGTTTGATAGGCAAATTGGTACTTGTTTAATGGATGTTCCATTAAAACGTAATCCCTAATGTGCCTATCCACTAACCTCTCCAAAGTTTTAAGCATAAAAGAGGAGAGATTAATAGGGCGATAAGCCTTAGCCTGGGCGTAACTAGGACGCCCTGGTTTAGGTATAAACACCACCTTTGTTTGTCTCCAAGCCATGGGTATATATCCATAAGCTAGACAAACTCTAAATATGCCACAAAGTAGGGATTGAAGTGAGTCAATACCATATTGTAGAAATGCAGGGATGATTAAATCAGGGCCTGCCGATTTGTATGGTCCGAACGACTTGACAGCCCATCGTATTTTAGTGACATTGACTACGCTCCTGATTAGGTTCCAATCCTCTCTGTCCAAAGAAAGATGGTCCAGATTTGGTTGCCCCTTCACAGAATTGCTGTCATTGTCTACCTTAAAGTCTGGAAAGTGAGCCCTCGCAAGTTGCAGGAGCGTCTCAGAACCAGACTGTGTGTACGTGCCATCAGGCAGTTTAATAGTGCTCACAATTTTTTTAACACCCTTTGCCAAATGTTTCATGAATCTTGCACTGCTGGGAACGTTCTCCATCCCCTGGCAGTACTCCCTCCACGAATTCCTTTTGGCTTTACGTATTTCTTTGTTATAATTGGTGAGGGCTTGTCTATATGAATCCCAATCACCAGTTCTTTTTGCAAGTCTAAATAACTTCCTTGCTTTCTTCCTAAGTCTGCTTAACTCTTTAGTCCACCAAGGCACCAGCCTTGGCGAGTAAGCTACCTTAGGCTGACAATTTTGATAATAGGATAGGAGAATTGACCGTTGTATTTCATCAACGGCAAACTCCACATCCAATATCGAACGAATGTTCCTTGAGAAACCCGATGTCAATGCTGATAGGTCTCGTCTATAACCGTCCCAGTCAGTTTTCCTCGGATTTCTGTAAATCACTGGTAGAGTGACTTGTGCTTTAATATTGAAGCATATGCATCTATGATCAGAGAGAGTGATCTCCGATGATACACGCCAACTTGAAATTAGGTTCTCAATAATATTAGTCCCTAACGTTATGTCAATGACTTCCTCCCTTCGCAAGGTTACAAAGGTTGGTTCATTACCTCGATTTAGAATATTAAGGTTTGTACTCACCAAGTACTCCATTAACTTTTCTCCTCTGTGATTGATATCAGTGCTCCCCCACAGTGTGTGGTGTGCATTGGCATCAACCCCCAGGATTAACTCCTTTCCATTCTCTCCGCAGTGGGTCACAAGGTCCCTCACTGCTATCGATGGTGGATCAGAGTCTTCGTAAGGGAGGTAGACGGAAGAGAGTATTAAAACTCTTCTCTCTCCTGCCTCCTCCACTATTGTTTGGATTGTAGTTACATCCCTAGAACAGTGCTCAGTAAGAAGCAATGCGTTTATCCAATTCTTAGCATAAATACAAGATCTTGGATTATTATTACTAGGTCTATATATAGTGCCCTTAGTACAACTGATCCCTCTAATTGAACCTCTGAAGAGCCAAGGTTCCTGTATGAGAGCAATATCAACATTGTCTTCAACAAGTCTCTTACTGTGAATGGCTGAAGCTGCCTTACAGTGCTGCAAGTTAATTTGAACTATTTTCATAATTGCATTAACCCACAACACTTACCTTAAGCAGTACCCGATGCGGATCCTCCAGAGTCCCCTATCTTCGTCTCCGGACTGTCTTCGCCATCGCTGCCTGCCTTCTTTGCTTTGTCTGCTACTGCCTTCCCCTCCGGGTCAGACAGGATCTTAAAAAGAGCCCTGTCCACCCCGGTATAGGCCGACATGCCAAGCTCTTTTATCTTCGTAGCAGACTCTTGGTCCACCATTAGGATTAGGCGTTGACCAGAGGAGTCTGCCTGCTTATCAATGATTTTCCAGTGCTCTATATTCAGCTCCTGGTTTAATCTTTGAATGCGTCTTAGCAGCACCTTAGGATCATCAGTTGTAATGTCCCGAGTCTTAAGGGCCACCTTGACTGGCTTAGGTAGATCTTTTGGATCTACTACTTTGAGAACTAATCTCTCCTTGATTTTAGCTCCCTGAATATGATTTTGGAGCCAATGACATGACTGCTCATCGTCACAATAGTATATCAGAGCCCCATCCTGTAGAGAAAAGGACCTGAGTTTAGGTAGAGATTCACTGGTTGGCGCCTCATCTATCTTCCTCAGAATCTCAGCCTGAATGGGTCGAATGTCCTCCCCAATCAGCTTTCTCTCAGGATAGGACTCTTCCACAATTGCCATCTTGAAAGCGGCCAAAGCTTCCCTGTAAGTGACACCAGGTTCAGTGCCCCTAGGCCTCTTAACAGGTTTGGCTTTATCCGAAGGAGGAGTATCCACACTTGTCCTGGTTCTTTTAGAAGTCCCTGGATCAGTACGGACCTCCACCCCTTTACTCTGTGGGTTTACATTGCCTGTACCCTCACTCATTTTCTTAGCTTTTTTTATTCTTCTTCTAGCTGCCCCTGACAACTTCTTAGTGTCCAGGTGCATTCTATTAATTCCAGATGCTGTTGCACCCATTTGTTTATCTAGTGACAGATTTCTCTCTACTGGAGAGTCTCTGTCACTTGACTTTTCTTTGTCAGGTGAGAGATTTCTCTCAACTGGAGAGTCTCTCTCACCCGCCTTGGTGTTATTTATTTTATTTTGGTCCATATTGGTCCCACGAGTACCAGGGAAATAAAAGTCACCCAATACAGAGCCCTGTATATATTGGGAAGGCTAATTACTACAGGGTGTCGCCTGGTGCCCTGAAGAGATCGTTCACGACACTGCATTTTTTACCACCCCAGTGCCATTCATCCCTCGGCACGATGCATTCCCACCTTGGATTGGGTGGACCAGAGCCCCTGAAAGGTCCTCCAGCTGGGAGTCCCTCAAGGTTCTCCAACCGGGAGACCCTTTTGGGATGGATTTTCTGTTGAGCCACTTCTTAGTCTGGTACCTCATTACGAACCTCTCTGGCATGAGTAGCTCTACCAGCACAGCTTAGTAAATCACTGGTACACGGAAGCCTCCCCACCAACTACAAGGTCCTGTGGCTCCTAGGGGAGGTACAAAATGGCTCACTTTACTAATGCCAAGTATCTTGAAATGCTACTCATTTACGATGAAATATATAAAAAAGATTAGTGAACTTAGAAGGTATGCACCTACATCCTATAAAAATTTGGTAATATTGCTCCCAAAGCATCCAAGGCCATGTAATGGCATGGCAGGCAACATATGCAAGCTAAATATAGTGGAATCATGGCGTAAGCATCATTACATATGATGTATTAAGTTGGCATGAGCTATGCATGCCTTCTGTAAGGGTGAGGATTGTGAGAAATGCCATTAGCCTCAAAAATGGGAATTGAAATAATTATCACAATGGATACATTACCTTAAAATGTGAATATATTTCATAATATATGTTTATTTAACAAATAACCATTATATAGGCATGGGTAGTAGGACAAACTGAAATACTTATTGGAGAAGGTTGAATACTTGCATCCGTTGTTGGACGAATGTAAGACGTAGCCAACATTGAGGGTCCTAAGCCCTAAATGTAGCTGAGGGATATTTTTAGAAGTAGAGGAATTGAGCAGTTGTGGCCAAATGTGAAGTGATGACAGGACATAGCAGTAGGATCTGCGCATCTAAAAAACTAATGATTTGTTTTACAGTACAGATGCAAGTGATGAAGTTTAGCCGAATTATTAATTCATAACCTCCGCAATGCATAATAGCCTTAAAATGTGAATATGAATATATTTGTAATATATGTTTATTTAACAAATAACAATTATAAAGGCATTGGTAGTATGACAGACTGAAAAAATCATTAATTCATAACCTCCGAAATGGGTAGATAACCTTAAAATGTGAATATAATTTGTAATATATGTTTCTTTAACACATACAAGCTGTGTTACACAGTTACATGTGCTAGTGTAATTGATAAATGTTATGCTTTAACAATCTGATATTACTGGAAATTGATTTTCACAAATTACTGAGTATTACAATGTTATTTTAAATGCGAATGATGGTAATTAACAGCTGGAACATAATGAGGCGGCTTAAACTGAACGAAGGAAAAAGCATTCTATGCTCCATATTTGCTTCTGATTACAGTACACCCACCCCTTTTGCATTTCATTTTCATTCGCTCGTTAATTACATGACATCTCCTTCTGTTTCTACCCCACTTCCGTTCCAGTACTGGTGTTAAGAATTACTAATGCTCTCTTAATCTTCACTGATTTCCTGGCACAGGGTTGGTACAGTTTAGCGTGACTGCTGGACGCTTTGGGAGCAACATTACCAAAACTTTCAGATGACATCTTAAATACTTTCTTAGATAATAAATCATGAATTTAGCTGATTTAACATTCACAGGATAGGGCTTTTAATCTCCTATCAACCGCATGCAAATCCTTCTCTTCCCAATTTATTGTAAACATCCACATATTTTTTCCTCGCCCATTCTTTCTTAAACTTCATATAATACAAAGCATGTTTTTAAAGTAGGTACCGTAAATTTTTTAAAAAATAACAGAGCATTATTTTCTAAATACTTTATCATCATTCATAACCTTAAAGCTTACATTATTTCACCACATAGTAACTGTTATTCAGACACTTGTAATGGGAAAACAGTTTTTTATGCCTTCGTCAAAGAATGATGCCACCTGTGATGGAAGCCAAGTCTGCACTTCTGCTTTCACATCATCACATTGAAATGTTTTCCACCTAGGAATTTCTTCAGATGAAAATCGCTTGGTGCCAAATCCGAACTGTAGTTGAATTGTTCCCAACCAAATGATATGATCAGTTCTTGAGTTTGTTTGGCTGTGTGTGGCTGGGCATAGTCACTCATTGTTTCTCCATAAACCCCACCAGTTGGTGATGAATTTTTGTTGCGTAACATTTCTTGCATTCAAAAAACAAATTGCTGATCTGACTTCACAGTTGATGGGTCGTAATTGTTTTGAACATTTCTAACTGCTCTAACAACAGGAAAACACAAAGTGATGATCGCTCACAGCTGTATCTGGCTTCCTAATGAATGGGGGAAGTGACTGCCCATGCTGAAAATTGCGACTGCAGTGCTATAGTGGCAAAATATTAAAACGGTACTTACTTTAAAAATACACCTCGTATTTCAAAGTACTCTTTATACAGCTGTTACAGAACTTTCTCCTTTCAAAACAGACTTGTCAAAAGTTGCAAAACTAATGCTTGTAATAATATTTTAATCAGAAATTTGATCTGTCTATGTTTATTTCAGGCAAACTGCATGTTATTTACCAAGGATGAAGAATCAAGAACATGAGAACAGCTGGGAATATTTAATGAAATAATAATAATAATGTTGTGTTAAACACAGCAATCTCCATTTCTGAGAAATAAGCTGGCAGAAAATAACTGGGAATGTACCAAACTGGCTTTGGTTTCTTCAGTGGCTGATGCATTTAGGAGAGAAGATCTATTTGAAGTGTTTTGTTCCCAGTGACTGTCATTTTAAAGTAACTAACTGTACCTGAGCATAAAAGATGAAGACAGTTGGTATGGTGGTAACTGATCAAATATGAAATCTTATATACAGCATAACATTTTCATCACAAATTATAGAAGTGATGGAACATTATAGTACTAGACCTATCTCTCATCAGGTAAATAAAAGCTTCATTTTTCTGTCCTTCTGTCCTTTTCCTCTCTATCTTTCCTGCATTTAATTTTTAGGGTAAATTACCTTTCTTGGGCCCACATTAGCGACGGAAGTGATGTCTTATAAGTCCAACAGATGGCACTGTATGTCATTCTCTGGCTTTAACGCGATGCTGGCAACATATGAATAAGTAATGCCGCCAAAGACGGAGAAATATATCCCCAACTCTCTTGGTTTGGGTTTTTTTTTTATATATATATTTTAATAGAAGCTTACGTTTCTGAATTCATAGAGATTTCTCGGCAATAGCTAGACCAGTTTACTACGGTATGCAAGTTTGCATTCATCTTGCACATTATTGTGCTCATTGCATACATCACAGATACATACTTCGTTGATAATTTCATGCTGCACCAGGAATTCCTGCAGTAACTGCAAGTTTTCACCACCTATGTAGTCTTTCATAACTGTATTTACGCTATTTTGACAGCCTGTGCACACCATTTTCTTTTCTTTGTGCACAGCTTGCTCTGAATGCGAGGCCTTTTTTTTAACGGCTACACCATATGAATAATAATAAGAAGAAGAAGTAACAACACATCCCATACTTAGTGGATTCCCAGCTTCTTACTTCAGTTGGCACTTCCGAATGAGCGTCAGTATTACCGTGAAGATGGCCACGTTTTTTCTCGTTTGTTTCCCAATTTCCCTATATCGGTAAGGCACAAAAAAGTGGCATGCAGGCAGGCGCCTGATGTACAACACTTTTCAGCTACTTCCACATTTGCTCATAAGGTAATTTATTACATTCTTTTTCACTTCCTTCAGCCTCATCTAGGTGGGCCCAAGAAAGGCAATTTAGCCAATTTTTATTTGTACAAAGGCATGTCAAAATATGTACCAGCAATAGCAGGTTCTAGAAATAGGTTCAAAGCCACCATGAGTCATGTGGTTTGCTTGTGTAATTTGTCTTATAGAAGGTGAAACCAGTTTTCCAAAACATTGACTTATGTTTTGTTCATCTTAGACTATATTTATAACATGCTAACATATAAAATGGTAGAAACGAACAAAAATACTGAGGAATATTTGTACTTAATGTAAAGAAGAAGGGTTCTTCGGTAGTATTTAGATCCTGTGTGCAGAAAATTAACCTACTAGCTGCTTGACTAATGTACGCATGAACCTATATTTTAGGTCTCAGAATAACTCTGGAATTATATTTTTACACAAATAAGAAAGAGAGCATATTCAAAATGTTATAATGTATTTGTTAATTACATTTCAAACAAGTATAATATATGTACTTAAACTGGACTTTAATGTATGATTTTGAAAATATAATTTTATTGTAAAGAACCAAGAATTAAAAACAAAAAACTAATGTGTTACATTCACATGACTTTCTCTACCTCTGTTGTCTATTAGCAGGTATAAAAATTGTTCTTATGAAAGCTTATTTTTCCATCTACTTCATTTTAATCAAGATAAACCTTTTCAGAAGTAGCAAAATTACACATTTTGTTATATATACAAAGATAATAGTGACAGTCAAACGTTTAAGAACCGGACACTATATGATAGCCTTAAAATTCCATACTCTTTCCATGTATTTGTGTAAAACAGCTGAATGTCAGCGACTTTGAAGAATGACAAAGTATTTAACAATGCAAACCATTAATAATGGATATCTCAGAATGGCTTACACCACAGAAAAAGTTATTTGAAATAAGTTGTGTGTTCTAAGAAATTAAATTTTTTGTGCAGTATATTTTCATCTGTCGTTCGTTTACCAGTAAGATTTTATCAAATTCCTTCCAAATGAAGAGGACTTCAAAGGCTATTCCCAGAAAATTTAAGATATATGTTTTATTTGTCATGTAAATATCTTTAATATATGGTATTGTAATCAAAATTGTTACTGTCAGTTTTCAGAAAATCAAATATTTCAAAAAATCTTCCATGTAAAGGATAGTTAGGGGAGAGGGGGTTTTGTCAAAAATCTTTGTGTCGCATCTTTAGAAGATACTGAACTTAAATACCAAGTTTGGCATTTATCCTGCTCTTCGTTTTTGAGTTATGCTGTTCACAGACACACATGCACAGACCTTTTTCTAAAAGTGGCCTTTTTTTGGATTGAAGGTGCTGGAAAAAATGTATTTCTGGTGAAATCACAATATAGAATTTTTGGGTGGAATGGAGTACCCTTTCTACCTACTCTGTACGTGGTAGAGAAAGTCAAAATCAATTCAGGTAAGCACAGATAATGTAGTTTCAATAGCATACTTGGCTGACAGATGTGGGAAACAGAATTCTTAAAGCTAGGCACACAATATGCTGTGAATTTGGTGTAAAACAACTAATGAGTTCTGGTATGCTTAGTCTGCAGACTAAAGGCTGGTTCGCAATAACCTGAGAAATAGAAATGAGAATGGGAAGCAAAACAGTATACATTTTGGTTTAACAATACCCCAGGAATGAGAACGGAAATGCATAACAATGACCCTATCCATAGCAAAGTGGAAAGTTGATTTTGCGCAGTGGGACATCATAACTGACCAATGATATTTGTTCACCTGCTTCCAATTCAGCCAACTTCAAAATTTGTATGTCAACATTTTGTAAATACAGATCCATTACTATTTCTGATTCCTCTATTAATAGTGTATATTCAAGTTATTTGTTTGTTCGTTATTGTTTTCTGTTAATTTCTACCGGTTTTTGCTATTGTGTTTTTTGAGGTATTAGCCAGTTTTGGGTTGCATTTAAACAAAGCACAAATGATGCTTTCGCTAGAACAACTAACACTCAATGAATCTGAGGAAGTTGGGAATTCACATTTGTTGGAATTTTTCTAGTTTCATTTTCCTCTTGTGACTCGAGCAGGCAGTGTTGCTCCATGCACTGCGGTGGGTAAACACGTGATATCAGTTAAGAGAGATTCTGACATCAGTGGTGGGTCTCTCGTTCCTTGCGCAATGTGCCGTGTATCAGTTTATACTGTAGAAAAACAGCAAGTAATCCAACATGCAGGCCATCAACTCCTATGTTGCATCGTCCTCCATGGACTAGTAGTACCAGGCTAGCCTCTAGTTCCCAAGGTTGCAGGTTCAAACCCAGCAGAGGGCGATGGATTTTTTCGGGCGTAAAAATCGTTAGCAATCATTAAAAATTCCTTTGGAAGGGAAGTAAAGCCGGGGTCCCGTGTCGTAGATTTACGGCACATAAAAGAACCTCAAGCCTGATAAAGAGGGCTCTGAGCAAAATTACCGGTGTTTCACGCCCAATATAGAATGGGACGCTAAGAACCATAGTAGTTAAAGAGCATCCATAAATAAAACTCAATTTAAATTTAACTCCTATGTTTATGCCTGCCTGGGAGGAATGTTCCTTATTTATAGAAAGTGGCAGAATGGTAAAGTGTTTAGTTTGCAGCAAAGTTCTGCACTTAGTTGGAAAATTAAATTTGTAGCGTCATTGTGTAATCCATGCAATCGAGTGTGATAGTTACCAGGCCTGTACGCAGAAAAAAATTTCGTGGAGGGTTTTCCATAACTAGATCTAAACTTAACAGTACCCCCACAGCTACCATGTACGTACTCTGTGGTATATAGATATTATGTGAATACAAAAATTGCTTGGAGACATTATATAGACAGGAAAAACTCACCAGAATGAAGATATTCTACCTTAGAGTATAAAATATCGAGACTGCTTCGTAAACCGGGACATATGATCACCTCACCTCACCTAAGTAAAGTGACAATATTAAGTTTCCCTTTTTGTTGTAAATATGCTACTAGTAGTAGACCTTCTGTTATCTAACAACATTTTCCCATATTGGTTTGTTATTAATTTAAATAAATAAAGCTGTCAGAAATTTTGGGGGGGGGGGTTTGAACCCTAAAAAAACCCCTTTAAATACGGCCCTGATAGTTACCAAGAAGGATGTGCACTGTTAATAGAACAACTCAAGACAAAGGCATCGGAAAACAATAATGATTCTTCTATCAGTGAATCAGTTATTCTCATCAGTTTCAAAATATGCTTTCAAATAGCAAGAAAATTAAAAGCTGGTGAATTTATAAGGGAGCGTATGCCATTAGGGGTTGAGGAACTGTGCCCACAAGTAGTTCAGGGCCATCAGTTCACCTTCAACTGCGGTTCTTTGTGTGCATGATTTAGCAGATGAAGTTCAATTGCAAGTTATGCAAGTCACTTATATGCTATTCCTTGGCTATCAATGAACAGTACGGATATTTCTGACACTGCCCAATTGGCCATTTTCATGAGTGTAGATTCAGATTAAGGAAGAACTGTTAGATCTTGTTGCGATAAAGTTATAACTATATGACTTGTTCCAGTGAAAATATATGGAAATAGTCCTGTAAAATTATTATATTACTACTACAAGAGGATCAGATATTTTTTCATGTCTTGAAGAGGTTACAGTAATTTTTATTGTTAACCCAGTTAATTGTACAAATTTACAACAACAGTTTCTAAAAATAAAATATAAAGAACTCTTAACTACTGGTATCCAGCAGTATGGAATACTGGTAGCCAGCATTCCTCCTAATCTAAAAGTACAATTATCAATTTATTTAATCTCCAATACTAACTCTAACTCTACCTTGAGTTGCTTTTCCTTGGACCCCAACAAACTCAAACCTTGAGGTTGTTGAGTCCTACTTGCAACATATCAAATAAAAACTACTGTAATTTAATACTAATTTTCCTCCTCCATTTTGCTCTTACTATGCCCAAAAAATTTCCTATGTCTATTATATTTTCCTAGATTTTACATTTACTGTTTAGCTCGAATTTCTATTGGTAAATTTAACAATTCTCTTTTCTCTATTCTCTTAATAAGCAACTTTGTTTCTTCACACTCTAAAACTAAATGCCACTCTATAACTTTCCGGTGGCATAGTGGGCATTTCTCCAAATCAATCTCTTTTCTCAAACCTTTCAAATTCACCCCCTGTCCTAGCCCATGCAAATTTTGCTCTTGCTGTTTTATCACATATATTAACATACTGTTCCCTGCTCCATACTACTTTCATTTCTCTGTATAATCTCAGTGAGCTCTTAAAAGTAAAGCTCGCGAATAAATCTTGTTTTTCCATATCCTCTATTCTTGTCCTAATTTCATTCCAGAAACGTATTTGTAGTAATTCTTTAGCTCTCCAAATCTCCCCAAAACCTATCTTCAAGGTTTCCTTTATCTTACCTATCCAAGACACTTTATGATTAAGTTAAAGAGGTTATAGACTTTTGGTCTCCCTTGGGATAACTTGATGTCCCTATTTACCTTGTATGGTAGGGAGTAGAGTTGGTTTAGGGACTTTTAAAAGAAAAAGTGAAAGGTCTGAACATAAAGAATGAGGTTATACCTATCCTTTAAATCATACGCCAAGAGAGCCTCTGCGCCAAAATTATTAAAATGAAAAATGTAATGGATCTTGTAACCAAAGCAACAAATGCAATTTGATCGAAAGGCCTCAGTCATCGTAAATTTCAAAGCTTTTTGGAGGTGTGCAATAGTGAGTATGGTACGTTACCATATTATTGTGCAGTTTGATGACTAAGTTGTGGGAAGTTACTTGACCGATTCTTTGAACCACACACTGAAACATCATGGTTTATGGGAGAAAAGGAAACCCCAGTATCAGAATTAAATAAGTGAATTTCTGACTTGGAATTCCTGGCAGATGTGACAGGATATCTTCATACGCTGAATAAGTCCCTGCAAGGTAAAAATCAAATCAGAGTTGCATGACAGCATAAATGCATTTAAAGTGAAGTTGTCGTTATGGGAAAGACAGTTGACTGTAAAAAAGCCAGGCACATTTTCCAAACCTCTTAACAGTTCAACAGTTTGTTCAGGCTATGGACTTGCAAGAGTACGTTCAAATGTTGTGGGAACTGAAACAACAATTTTATAAAAGGTTTTAAGATGTAGAAAAATTTGAGTCAGTGTTCCAGATATTTATAACGTTCCATCTGACCTGCAGCTTGAACTTATTGATTTGCAATGCGATTGTGAAATGGAAAATAAATTCCAAAATAGGAAAGGATTGAGTGATTTCTATTCACTCTTCCCTAGGAGTAAATTTCCCTGACTACATAGAAACACTACTCATGTTTTGTGTATGTTTAGATCTACTACCTGGGACAGATAGCTTTGCATTTGTTTATCCATAGCCAAAGGAGGAACTACGCGTGTTGTGAGCAATGGCTTACCATCCGCTACTCATAAACACAATAACAGTAACACCAAACCGAGCAGTTGTATGTACCATGTAATGCATACTTGTGTGAACAATTGTTTTCTCTCATGAAATCAAACAAATCCTGTTGTAGGAGTCAGTTGACTGATCAGAACTTAAAATGTGAACTTGGACTGGCTGGTACAAAAGAATTGTTGCCTAGTTTTGAAACACTAATGTGTCACATGAGGCAACAAAAATCTACTTGTGAGTGATTTTATATTATACATTTATTGTGTTTCAGCTATTTTGTAATGCTTTGGTTATTAAGTATGCTGTAGTTTGCTTGAATTGTGTTAGATAGCAATCAATTACCAAGACGCCTGTTCCCATTCACTGCTATAAATGTGAAAGTTTTTTATTACAAATTAATTCTCATATTGTTAACATTAAAATAGGATTACAATGGTATTGACCAGGCTAAGGAGCTTGTTGTTTTACTATGTTAATACCATAATAATTGTCATTGTTTATGTTACGACTACCAAACCTATGAAAATGTGTATATATTCATATCGGAAATATAAATACTAATGTAAGAGACATAATAGAGCAATTATTCTACCAATCATGAACCTACAATGGATATATTAATCTATGAACGGTGGATTACCTATTTGAAATGCAAAATGTTGCATACCACCACTGCACAGTTGAAGGTCACGCAGTGCACAGTAGGTGATTCAGCGGGAGCAACGAGCAAGGATATTCTCTCTGCTTTACTCAAAGAGCAACCAGTTGGCGATGCCTGGACAGAGAAAGCTCTAGCAGCTGTTTTACGTCACGGTTGCCTTGAGTAATTTCTACAATGAAGAGTCTAATATGCACGTAAAAGTTAAAACTTGAGAAAGTCTTTTTTTCTGTTCCCAGAAAACTTCCTGTTAATTGTGAATGCTCACATTATAATACATATTTTAAATTTATGTTCCTCTGGCTTCTGTACCCAGTTATGCGAACCAGTCTTAAGTGTACACTTTGTCTCTTGAAGAAATATTTTTATTATTTTTTTTGTAATCACTATATTTGTGTGGTTACTGCTTTTTATTCACCTACTGAAGAGTTATTTCTTTACATTCTCCCCTCACATTTTATTTTAGCGATTTTACCTAGTGGTAGAAATGAAAAATTCAAAGTATGATATATATTAAAGCTGCCTTTATTTCATTCTGGTGTATTAAGAGAAATAGCTTTGATACCCTGTTTATACTGAGAACCACAGAGTTCTGCAAAATAGCCATCAACTGCAGACTCCAGCTCTTTGCCGTTGGCAAATCTTTTACCACCAAGCTATTTCTTCAACTTTGAAAATAGAAAATAATCAGAGGAGGTTAAATCTGGCGAATAGAGTATGAGGAAGCAATTTGAACTTCAACGCATTGATTTTGGCCATGGTGATAATGGATGTGTGAACTGGTGCATTGTCTTGTTGAAACAAAAGTTTCTTTTCCACTAAATGCGGTCGTTTTTGCTTGATTTTATCATTCAAATGCTGCAATAAGTTTGCATAATACTCACCATTAATTGTTTTTCCTTTTTGAAGATAATGAAAATTATTCCACACATATTCCAAAAAACTGATGCCATGACCTTGCCTGCAGATGGAACTGTTTTCACCTTCTTTGGAGCCAATTCTCCCCTTTCAATCCACTGTTTTGACTGTTCCTTTGTCTCAGGTGTGAAGTGATGGACGCATGTTTCATCCAGGGTTATGAATCGACACAAAAACTCGGCTGTATTGCAGCAAAACATCGCCAAACACTCGACTAATTCATCCTCACTATGCTCCTTTTGTTCCATTGTGAGTAAACGTGGCACCCATCTTGCACATAGCTTTCTCATGTGTAAATTTTCAGTCAGTAGAGCACTTTTTGAAATGCTACGATGTCTGCTAGCTTGCGCACTCAGTCGACGGTCATCCGATACCATTTTGTGGATTGTCCACACAATTTCTGGCATGGTCACCTCATTTGGTCGACCACTGTGATGTTCGACTTGGCAGTTCCTATGGCCTTGCTTAAACTCTGCCACCCAATATTTTACTGTTGTAAACGAAGGAGCAGACTCCCCCAGAGTAGAATCTAGCTCAGCTTTAATATTAGTTGGACTAAGACCTTTCAAATGAAAGTATTGTATCACATAACAATGACCAGGTATGGAGAGCGTTCACTATTGATGGCTGCCAAACAATTACTAAACAATGTAGCATCATCAGACTTAAGCTTTACAAGATTGGTACTTTCTACCACAGTCATTTGTTTGCAACAACAACCACTATCTATACATCAGGTCAGGTACTTCTTGGACTGCCCTTGTAAAAGCTTTCATTAGAAATGCATGTTTAAGGCCCATTAATAAAATAAAAAATTTTCATGTATTACATTCACGTGACTTACTCTAGCTAGTAGTATTTGTTTTCTATATAGCTTCTACCAACTATTCATGCAAAAGCTTATTTTCTATACTTCATGTTAATCGAGATAAACATGGCATTAAGGGGTTGGTGTACGGCTCTGAGTAAAGTTATACTACTGTTAATGTTGTGGCCACTGTCTCAAAAATGTGATGCTATTGCAGATTTGTCCACTTGTGTTTAATATTTTGGAGATTTTTGTAGCGTGGAGTTTAGATTTCATTTTGTTTTTCTATATAAACTTTATTGCAATCTTCACGATCCGCATGATAAATGCTTGATCTAGATGCCAGTCTAAAAGAACACCATATAACATACAAACAAGTGGATAAATCTGCAATAGCATCACATTTTTGGAACAATAGCCTTAAACATTCATAGTGTAGACTAACCTGCAAATTAACCATATGGGAGAAGATTTTAATGGTGAAAAATAGCCACCAAGTAATGAACTTTGAAATCCCTAAGGAGAGGGACCTAAATAGCTGCTTGTTCTGACCATCACCAGAGTAACTCAGCAGCAGGAGAGGGTGACATGACAGTCAGAATCTGGCTGAGGATGGGTTAACTACCTTGAAAACATGTTTCTAGTTACACAAGGTAAATGTGTTTTGTATTTAAACCCAACTCAATGTTTCATCACTTCACTTAAGCTTCTGTGTATGTATATACCCAGTTTGGTATTTATCAGATATTTTGTTTTTCAGTTATATTGCAGAGAAGTACAAAAACCTTTATCTAAATATGATTTTTTTGTATTTGGGGGACCTAAAAATCTGCATTTCTAGTGAAATCTTGGCATCGATTTTTGAGTGGATATAATACCATTAGTATAGGTGAGCAGTACAGAAAGTAAAAATCTGATGTCTTAAATTCACATGACTTTCTCTACCCTCTATCACTTATTAGTGGATATATAAATTATTCTTATGAAAGTTTATTTTCCTATTGAACTCATTTTAATTGAGATAAGCCTTTCTGGAAATAGCTGCATTATACATTTTGTTATAGATACAAAGGGAATAATGATAGCCAGATGTTTAAGAACTGGACACTATGTTGGCCTTAAAATTTCATACTCTTTCCATAACATTCACGAGAAACAATTGAAAATTGACAGGACTTTAATAAAGGATATCTCGGAAATGACTGATGCCACAAAAAGGTTATTTTAAATAAATTGTGCGTTTTAAAGAGATCTACATTTTTTGTGCAGTACATCATCTATTGCTTAACGTGTATCAGTTATATAAGATTATACAAAATTCCTTCCAAATGCAGAGGTTATTCCCAGAAAATTCGAGATATACGTTTTATTTGCCATCTAAACATCTTTAATATATGGTATTTTAATCAATATCATTAGAGCCATTTTTTAGAAAGTTGAACATTTTGAGAAATGTTCCATCTAAAGGGTAGTTTGGGATGGGGGTACTTTTTAACAATATTGGGTCGCATTTTTGGAAGGTACTGAACCAAAATACCAAATTTGGTATTTATCCAATTTTTCATGATCTTCATTTTAATCCAAATAAAGTTTTGCAGAAATAGCTACATTATACATCTTGTTATAGATACAAAGGGAAACACCAGTAGTCAAATGTTTAAGAACTGGATGCTGTACACTGGCCTTAAAATTCCATACTGTTATCAGTGGAATCAAGATAAACAACTGAATGTTGACAGGACCTTTAAAGAGAATGATCAAGTAGTGAACAATTCAAAGTATTAATAATGGATATCTTGGAAATGGCTGATGCCACAAAAAAAGGTATTTGAATTAAATTGTGTGTTTTAAAGAACTACATTTTTTTGTGTGGTACGTTTTCATCTATTGCTTAATGTTTACCGGTTATACAAGATTATACAAAATTCCTTCATGGGCTATTCCCAGAAAATTCAAGGTATACATTTTATTTGTAATGTAAATATCTTTAATATGTGATATTTTAATAAAAATCGTTAGAGCCATTTCTTTTAGAAAATAAAGTTTGAAAAATGTTCCATGTAAAGGGTAGTTTGGGGTGGTGGATTTTCTTTGTGTTGCATCTTTGGAAGATCCTGAATTTCAAATACCGAGTTTGGTTTTATCTGACTTTTCGGTTTTGAATTATGCTGTTACACACATACACAGACTTTTTCTAAAAATGCCTTTTTTAGATTCAAGGTGCCTCAAAAAATGTATTCCTGATGAAATCTCGATATCAAATTTCTGGGTGGAATGCAGTACCTCTTCCTAATATGTACATGGTAGAGAAAGTAAAAATGCCTTTGCTTTCTTAATAAATAATGCATTTTGATATCGTAATGTCCAAATGAATTAAATGAACTTTTATGTGTGCTGAAGTTTTGACAATATCATGTGATAGTTGAGAATAAATTGAAATATATTTCTTTGGGTGTTCAAAGTGCAAACCTGTAGATATATATGTTTACTTTGCTTTTCCTCTCCTCCCTGATAAGGACTAATGGGCTGTGCTATAGGAATTGATTCCAAGAAGGGCTTTGTGAGTGCAAAAGGTTGTGATTGAGAACTTCTGCAGTGTGTCTTGAATGCATTATAGTTTAAGTGAAAGGTAATTGGCATGCTTTTATATTATCCCATTTTATTTAGTTTTTATTTTGCACAGGAGGAAAACCTGTATAGTCAAATCCTAAGAGTTGTCCCTGGTAAAGCAAGTCTTTGGAAACAACTTAGGGAAGCTGTTTGTACAGTAGACTCGATTATCCACGGCTATTTTTTTTTTTTTTTTTTTTTTTATTTAGTTCCATTACCAGCTTGTATAGTTTCATCCCAAAGCAATTTCAGCCTCTAGTTCCCAGAGTTGTGGGTTCAAACCCGGAGGAGGGTGATGGATTTTTTCGGGCATAAGAATCCTTAGCATGGCTTCCTTCAGAAGGGCTGATGGTCCCATGTTGTAGATTTACGGCATGTAAAAGAACCTCAAGCCTGATAAAGAGGCTTCTGAGCAAAATTACCAGTCTTTCACACCCAATATAGAATGGAACGCTAAGGACCACAGCAGTTATAAAGCAGCCATAAATGAAACTCAGTTTTTTTTTGTTTCCCCCAAAGCAATTTTTATGTCTCAAAGTGTTTTGGTGATCTGGATTTGCTAAAGACTGTACAGCAGCTCTTGTGGAGTAAGTTTTCACTTTTACAGTACTTTATTGCTCTCTTTCCATTCACCCTTCAAACAGGAATCCTTTGGTCAGAATAAGTGAAGGAACAGAAATATGTAACTTCAGATTCTGCATTAAAAGCTGCATCCAGCTGTGAAAACGTGTAAAGCTAGAACATTGAAGAATTGTTTGTGGTTGACTGCACACTGTCATGTAGTATTGCCTAACAAACATTTTTGATGTGTGAATGGGACAAGAAGAATGGTTTAGATAAATCATGATGATAATCCTTCTTCACTCATCCCAGAAAGGCATGTCTATTTTTCAACATTTCTTGAATGGGCAGACAATATGCTATACTACCTTGCACAATAAGAGGATTCCTGCTGTTTGACAAATTAAAGCTTTGTAAATTAAGAAGTGTGATATGAAAAAAAGAACGTGCTTCTTTAAAACGAAATCAGTAGGGACTTTTTCAGGAGGATTTGAAAGATCTTACTGGTGTGTTTGAGTGTGATTACAGCAGAATACATACTATAATGGGCGTGTCCTTAGTTGGTGATTGACGTTTCCCAGCTTCGTGGTAATGAGCTGCGGAAACCAAGAGAAGGGATAAACATGTAACAGGCACATTATTATGGTTGCCTAGTAATTCACCAATCAAAAGCAAATTGTTGTCATAGCAACCAGGTATGCTATAGCTAGGTTGCCAGTTATCACCTTATAGCGTATGCATGATACCTCTGCTATCTGCATGCTGACGTTTGGTGTAAACAGATACTGATGTTATTGATGCTTTGCTTATGATTCAGTGGTAGCGGAATGTCATTTGTTTATTGCTCTCTGTAATATGCAGTAGTGAATGTGTGACCAGGTGTTACAGAAGCAGACAAAAGAAACTATCCGTAAAGGCTACAAAAAATGTTACATTTTGTTAGGTAATTGCACACTTCAGAAATGTGTAGCCAGTCTTCTGATTATACTGCAATATGCAAGTAATTTCAAGGAATGTCTGTATGTGCAAGTCCATTAATGCAAACTTCTTCAAGGTGGCAACCCTAGTAGGGTGGTGCAGAGATTTCCATAGGTGCATTTAGCAATGTTCAGACATACAGCACATCTCCTTAGATTTCTCCCCAAATATAAAATGAAACTATAGATAATCCCAAGTAGAGCTTGCATTCTCGGAAATACAACGCAACATCTTTGTACTTTTCTAACTCTGAGTAAGACGCAGATATCCAGGTATTACTGGATACAGCATTGATAAATAAACCAACAAATACAATGTTCAGATCACAATGTGAACACAAATATTCTCCCCACTATCTTTGCTGCATGGCATGTGGACTGGGGCACTAATTCACCAACCATTATAGTCAGCCACAATATGAATGTGCTCGGTGGAGGGTGCCACTGTGTTTTGTTGACAATCAAGGTTAGGGAAATTTACAGCTGCACAATGAAAACAGTACTGCATGTGCAGGCCTTAGCGTCATTAGCAAATGCAACTTGGAACTGCAGATGTTTTCTTTACCTTACTGTCTTTCCAATGCTCCATGTTTCATAACCATTTACTTCCTCTTCCCACCACACACATTTATATCATGTGCTGACTAGTGATTTATTTTTGGTAAGAAAGTACAACACTATTGCTTAAAATTCTTGGATTAGCAGTATATGCTTGCTAAACAGATTGTGCTGATGAGACATCATCTACAAAATGGTGAGTTAAAGGCAGTATTTTTAACACTTGAGTAATTTCAATTAAATTATATAATATATATATTTCAATAACAGCCCGCCTTGAACCAATATGTATGTAATAATTTTTAAAAAAATGTATGTAACAGTCATTGCATATGCTTATATTATTGTAAACATGTTCAATAATGTTATGTAAATGCATTACATAATTTAATAATGTAAGAGCTGTGAGAATGATAAGTTTAAAGTTGCTAACAATGAGGTAACCTTGAGGCAATAATGAGTTTGAGAGTTTAAATGTTACTAGTCGTGATTAGAGCAACGATAATGTAAATTGTGTGACAGTTTAAAAATAGCCAATCAACAGCCAGAAAAAGCTTTAGTAAAATACAGGTATTCTATTGGACTAGGATTAGCCAATCAGAGACTTGAAATACAAAAGTTTATGGGTTTGGACGGTTGAAATATGTTCAGTGCCTGCAGACCTTGGTAGTGACCGGATGAGAGATGCGTTCTCTAGAGAAATATTACGTATTCGTGCGAGACGTAAAATAAGTATACGCGATAAAAAAATGTGCAAGTATTAAATTAAAAGAATCTCACAGCTCTTGATATAAGTATAGTGCTATTTAATTTGTGCCAAGGATTAATAAAAAGAAGTGAATTTAAATTTAAAATCTGTGTATGCCTACATTCTTGTCGCACCACGCCCTGATTAAGAGAATCGTGTCTCTAAAGTAATACTGACACAGCCGAGGTAAAAACAAACATAAATAATATCTATAGAACCAGTTTAATAACAAAGTTAATACATATATATATTTTTTTTTAAACTTTGAGCATAACAACAAAAATACATCTTAAAATCAGCATATTACGTAACAATCTTCTTCAAATTAACGCCCAAAGCGTGGTGCAAACTTCAACAACAGTAACACTACTTCAAATTGACGTCCATACGTCGAGAGAAATAAATAAACAAACTCCAAGAACAATATCTTTTCAATTTGGTTCCCATACGTGGGGCAGAAAAAGAACAAAAAAAAAAAATAAACAACAGAAAAATATTGACTAATTTTGAAGATTTAGAAGCTAGTAACAGTGATGTGTCATAATTTAAAATAAAGAGAGTTGAGGGTTGTTACACTACATCACTATAATATTCTTACTTGAACGTGTTTCGGGAGATGGTTTGTTCCCATCGTCAGCATGTCCTCAACTGATTTTGCCGGTCATTGTCTGGGGGATGTGTGTGGTTAGTGGTGTTCTCTGGTGCTGGGCTGATGAACCTCCAAAGGCTGTTGGGTGGCGGCAGTTCGAAATTCATTAGGTGATTCCTGTGTCATCATTTCTGGTCTTCAAACCGTGATATCACTCCAAACATAAAACTCTTAAAACCGATCAACAGCAGTAATGAATTGGACATCTGGGAAAAAATACATATTGTCAAACACAGGAATCACCTAATGAATTTCGAACTGCCGCCACCCAACAGCCTATGGAGGTTCATCAGCCCACCACCAGAGAACACCACTAACCACACACATCCCCCAGACAATGACCGCCAAAATCAGTTGAGGACATGCTGACGATGGGAACAATCCGTCTCCCGAAACGCGTTCAAGTAAGAATATTATAGTGATGTAGTGTAACAACCCTCAACTCTCTTTATTTTAAACAGAAAAATACCTGTTCTTCAATTGTAACTATCTTAATATGTACAGTATAACCTCAGACACAAGAGATGTTTTCAAAGGGAGTTCGGCTAAAATAATGTGTAAATGAGAAAGCATAAAAGTGAATTTTCTTATGAACTGAAACTGTTTAATCAGATTATTTCTCAAACTAATTGTGTATTATTTAATATAAGAAAGCATAAATGAAACAAATATGTAAATAAACACATTATATTATTTAAGTACCTATATTACATGCCAACACTGTTATTTATAACTGAAACTAAATAAAAATAAAAGTTCAGAGTACTGATGCTTTAGAATGTTTTAAAAAAATCTCAATTTTTCTTTACATTATCTATATGCACTAATCACAGAAATACTGTGATTAGCATTTGTGGTGATAGAAATCTTTGTGTAATTTCTAGAGCTTGAATTACGTCATGCACACTGGTAACACTCATTATTTAGGCCTACTTCATCCCAATCATCATTGGATACCAATGGCGTAGCTTGGTACATCAGTGTTTCATAAAATAGTGTGAATTCTCTATTATGATTTGATTATTGTTTTTTGTTGATCACTACTAATTGTCGAAATTGACTGAACATACATTTTAAACTAAACTAGATTATAAAAATATAGCGTTAGGTGTAACTTTACAAAATACTGACAAACCATTTTATGATTGTAAATCAAGAAAACAATGTAGGTACTCACTTAGATTTTCTTGTATAGAAGTTCCAGTTGACAATTTTTATTGCAAGCTTTTCTTTCAATGCATTTAATATTTGATATTCATTCAACACTCCATTCTTTTTCCCCGCCAAAAAGCAAACATGAAAGCAGTACACTTTGTTATGAATGTTACTGACAGTTAACCAATTAAACTTACTGTACCAGAATGTTTGAAATGTCCGTTTTTGGTTCTTTTCCTGGAAGACAATGCCAAGCTTAGGAGTTGGTCTTTTGTCTTTAAGTTCACACTTTTTCTCTTAAGATAGTCAAAAACTGAGTTTTTAATAAGTAATCCACTAAATCGATGGAATTGTCCATATTTTTTCTAAAATCATAAATAAAACATGTACAATGAAAATAATACACAGGTTTACGTAAAATTAACACTTTATTGCATTGCATGGTTGCACGCACACAATGCTGGTTCACCAATAACTGAGGAATGAAATGTTTATATTACACTTACCCTAATCTTGACTCCAACTCCTATTGTTCTGTTTCGGGACTTTGGAAAGAATAGGTACACAGAGAATAAACACCTCATTAAACATGTTAAGTCTCTACTGCTGCCTTTGTGCCCTTAATGCACAACAAAATATAGACATGTCTTCCTACAACAAGAGGTCGAAATTTATTGGGAAAAGCTATATAAGTCCACTCTTGATGAGACTTGCACTCGTTCAGCCATCCCAGTTTCTACTCAACTTTGCTGCTGTATTATGAGATTTCGAAGCTGCCTAAGTACGCAGCACTACAATCTGACACTTAGCAGTAGGTGTTGGGGCAAGCAGCGGTGAAGGTGGCTGTATTAATTCCTTTTTCATCACTTGTTTGAAGCTGTCTTTATTTATATGTTTAAAAATTTACCTAGTTTCTCAGCAATTTATTTACATAGACTCAGTCTCAAAGTCTACCCTTACGCTACGCCACTTGGATACAACCTGGGGAAGAATGACCTTGCCTGACCCTATTGTTAACACATGTGCAGTAATAATGCGTTCTGAAAATATTGATGCCTTGTCCAACATCCCTACTGTTTTGTGCTCAACAGCAAGGATATGGTATATTGAAACCATACACAATATATCTTAACATAGTATAAACATAACATTATAAGTAGATTAATATATTTCATACTTGTGGACTTGAAAAATGTGACATATTAATGTGAAAATGTATAACCGAAAAACATATAATTGAGCTAAATATTAATGGACAAAGTTCAATGCCTAAAAGATTTAATGTATATCTGTGGAAAACATGTGAGGTGCCAGTGTATAAAGATACCTCACATTAGTACATATTAAAGAGGTTATGGTAATTTTGTTTTGCTGTATCCATGGTTGTACTCCCCTCCATTACTGTGGATAATCAACAGTCTACTGTATATCAAAGGAGGAGAAAATAAATTGCTAACAAATATGTATAATTAAACTTTAATGATTCATATTACATTAACTGTATGTTTCACTTCCAAGCATATTCTTTCAACTATTGTACTCCATTCATCACTGTATTCTTATTTTACAAAATATTTATTAACAATTAGATCAGAAAAATTAAACATATAATAGAAATCATGTATGCTAAACACAAAATTGTGTAGCTAATCCCAAATGTTTCAGTCCTTTAATTTTGATGTGAAAATTTAAAGGACATTAATTTATTGCGAATGAAAACAATGTAACCGTGTAAAAACTATAGTACAAAGAATCCATGCCTATAAAACATTCAACAGTAGAAGATAAATGTTAGTTTCTTTACACATAATAATGAATGTAGTTTCACCCTGATTGTTTTTGGCAAGATAGTTTGCATATATTTCATAAATATAGCTTAGGCTTCAAAATAATGTTCACATGCCAATTTGCTTACAGTAATACTTTGGCATTAAGTGCACTTTTCTATTTTCTTCACTTACATAATCTTCTTTAAGGACTCTTGCACCATTATCATGTTGGAATAAGTGTTATTTAGATTTGCAATATATGAAACTTCAAAAACTGCTCTCTTAACAGCAACATTAATTTAGAAACAAAAAAAGAAAAAAAATTGATAATGATGCAGATGCTGCAGGTAAATTTTGACCTTAACAGAAGACAATGCTTAATTTTATCCTCTACATTAATAGATGTTGACATAAAGAAGCTCTAATTTTTACTAGTTGTGATGAACCTATGAGTATTCATGTACATGAGCTTTCTAGCTTTTTGCTTCATCTAGAATAGTTAAAAATAAAAAATCTCACTTCTTACATTCTAATATTTCTCCTAAAAAGAATAATCTATGAACTTATGTGATAACATTTACACTATGGCTTTTCCATTAAAGACTTGTTCACAGCTTACACACAAGGGCATGATTTCATGCAGAAGAGTATTTACAATTCTACATTGCCATTTGTAAAAATTGTTCCTTAACATCTAACAGCCAAGAAATATAAATTGAACTAAGCAGAGTGATGAACACATTTTTTGTTACTTCTCTGGAGGAAATCTAATAAGCGTAGCATTAATTGAAAATTGCCCCCCCCCTTTATTTCTGTTTGCAGAATCTGTAAAAAAATGCAACAGAAAGAGCTTACATTGTAATCCCTGACAGACACCACAACAATGCCTTTTCTGCACTCATATAATATATGATAATATAGTACCAAAAACTTAAAAATATTCAAGTGGGCACTCATAAAAGCAGTCTGTATATCTAAGATTAAGTTGGTTTACAATGCTCCCCATACGGTCGATGACCTCTGGGGAAACCTTGTTCCACCAAGTGATGTATGGAACCATTTATTAACTGGAGGCACCCAGAGGCAGAGTCCATTATCTGTAATGAGGGGTTGATAATGGACCTACAGCTTTTACCGTGGACTCCTAACCACATTGGGCTTTGGGGATACTTCACATGAGCAAGTCAGAGATTAAGATGAAGGCGTGGATAGGACAGACTTAAAATTGCCACTCCAGATCTGGGAATTAAACCATGGACCCTCAGCATGAGCATCGTGAACAAAATCATTGAGCTACCCTGGTGCCTATTTTTGAGATTATGTAAGATACAGAGGGTTTACGATCTATGGTAACAATATCAGACGAGCACAATAGCTCTGCACTGAAACATTGGAACCGAATGAAAGTTCAGCAGTATGAGTGTATCACTGTCTTTGCTCAGTTGTGTGCTCTTGTTCTTGTTGCATCAAAAGGCATAAAAAATAAGGGTACATTATTGCCCTTTCCAGTGCAAAACACTTGTATTCTAAGATTATTAAGCAGTGCAAGAGGCGTGGTTTTACCATATCCAAGAAAGTGATCTCATGTGTACTCAGCAAAAACAGGTAAGGCCACATCAGGACTTATTCCAAAGAGCAAGAAAACAGGGAACTCCACGACCGGCCACCAGTCGCACCCCGGAGATAATTTGGAAGGTGAAGGCCGATGCCTCTGGAGCAAATGCTGCAACTCAGAGGGCCATTGCACTGTAATTAAACAGCTCTGTCATTACTGTGAACGCCATAATCAGCCAGGGTTTGAATCTAAAGTGCCATAAGAGCCGGGGATATAAATTGTTGCCTAAACACTTTGCAGAACATGCCACTAACAGAAAGCTGTATGAACAATACCTAGCTGGTAAAAAGTGGTTGTTTGTTGTCTTTTTAGATGAGGCATATGTTTATCTAAGTGACTGCAATAAACCATGGGCTATATATTACCAACCAAGGGGAGAAAAAAAATTGAAAGTTGGTTTAAAGAAACTAATGAAAATTTCCCCAATGGTTTCATGGTAATAGCAAGGTACAGTTACAATGGCAAATTAACTATTCAATGTGTACATAAAAATGTGAGAATCAACTCGGCATATTATCAGACTAACGTCCTGATACCAATTTTCCATACAGAAATCTCTACTCTCTATGGTGCAGATGTAAAAGTCTGGTTGTATCAGGATAAGGCATCTGTTTCAACCTACAAATTTTTGGAGAACATAGAGAGAGAAATGGGAATACATTCCATACCTTTTAGCAACATCCATGTTAAGTTATCTGACGCATCACTGATGGAGTTTTGTGCGTTTGGGTTACTGAAAAGAGTCCTTGGAAGTAGACAGCCGCGAACTTTGAATGGTCTCTGGAAAGCTGCCAGGAGGAATGGAATAAACTGGACATCCCTGTACTCTGTAGCAGTTTGCTCAGTGGAAACTGTGCTGCAGATTGATAGCTCAAGCTAAAGGCTGCCAGATACAATATCATTGCTGGTGGAGGCGTGGTCTTAAGTTTGTTACCATAGATTGCGAACAACCCACTGTACTTTATACCAGGTGTAAACAGTATAGACGTCATCCAGAGAGAAATTCAACAGGTACAATCAAAATGACTTGTATATTTTTAAAAAACTCTTTGGCAACTATGAGTCAGAATTCACAGTGGAGTGGCAGGTGATGTTTGCCTCACAACAGAAGCCATGATAAGATACTGCAAGCAACTGGAATGATAATGAATTCTCAAGGCAGTTCATACATGCACCTGCAGCAAATTAGTGAAAGGAACTAAACCCAAAACACTTGCTGTAGTTTGAAAAAAGCAACTAAATAAAATTAACTTAAATATTTACGTACACACTTAAGAGGTTCAACCTGTGAAAATTGTTGAAAATCCTGAAAAATACAGATTGCGTGCTTTAATAAATTTTTTTGCATTAGTGGAAAGCCTAGTGTCATGAAGTATCACTCAACACAAGAGTGGAATTTTGAAGTCTAAAATCAGTCTCTAACTTTAAAACTAATTTCTTATCTGCAGTATTTTCCTGTGCTCCTTACTCCTGTCAGTGCAAACTTTGGATAAATTACTTTGAAGACTTCACAAGCAATCTTAAGATGATAAACTAAAGTAATTCCGGAAATTTTCAGCAATGTAAACATCATGCAGTATGTGCTTTTAGAAATAATTGTTTATTAATTAAAAAGCAAAAAGATTATCCTAAATTTGTTTTCTTAAGTAATTCATGCTTAACTGCAAATGATCTGATAATTTGGCAAAACACAAAATAGAAATTTAGATGCAAAATTTTGAAAATTGCACCACAAGAAAATTTTCCCCATGATCATAAAAAAAAGCAGAAAATATTTTCGTTTATTTCAGGAACTACTAATGAAATTGATCTGAAAACTTGGATATTTTAAATAGAATATATCACAAATACCTGGTTAAAAAATTTAACTAATTGCTTAATAAATGCAGCTTTCCAAACTTCACAGGTTACTCTTCAAGTAAAAACAAAATAGGTACAGTAGTTTATGTTTTACATAACCAAAAGTGTACCTGCTTACATACACATTTAACAAAAGCAAAATAGGCATTTTATTTTGTAATTTTAGGCTTATTTATATGTAATTTAAATTATATTTAAATATTCAATAGAAGACTTAAAAGCTACCATATTTTACTTTTATTCAAACCTAATAAAAGAAAACAACAAAGCAACTTTAAGTATTAGGCTCCATTCACAATGAAAATTAAGTGAAGCATATGTTAACTTAAAAACTAGATGATATTTATTGTAATGGAACTGTTGACAAATCACGTAAACATAAAAAATAAACATTAAACTAATGTAAATTTAGAAGCTTCAAGTTTCAAACTTTCAAGTTTGTCTACATCAAATTAAAAAAACTAGCCAATCAGGGAGTGATTCTCATTGCGTTTGTTTTCCTTTGATGGTTAATTAATGTCCTTTAATGGGTAGGTTATATCAGGGGATGAATGAAATGAATGAAATGGATGAAATCATCCTCAGTGAGTCCAGGATCCCTAGAGCTTTGAATTACCTGACATTCGTTTTCTCAGGATAAGGGAAAACCTTATCTAGGTATTTAACCCTAACCAAGATCAAACTCTGGACCTCTTGAATATGAGCTACCACAAAGGAGGGCAGTGATTCTCATTGCATGATTATTCTGTCATCTAAATATTTTCCATCACCATATATCAACTTGCTAACTGCCTTTCTGTGTAAGATCATGGGCCAGTAATCACTGGCATGTCTATAATAGTTGTAGCAAAACAAATTGTGATGGTACATGGTGATTTTTGTGAAATTTATATCCTTTAAGCAGGTAGCTAACTTATTCATTTTGATACATGTACATAACCTCTTTTGTCATGTGCACTATCGGTGATCACTTCAAGGATCGCTATATCGTGTCTCAGGCTTAAAAGGCAGTACAGGTTAAATGGGGCGCACTATTGCCACATGTAGTATACGTATGTTTGCAAATTTGGCGCCCAACTGTGATTGATCTAGCAATTTAATGTCATCTTGTGAAATATCTGCACTGCTATTTGAGGCAATTGTAAGACATTTAATTTTCACTTGCACTTTATGTCTCCTCTTTGTATTTTTAGTACTTCAAAATACCATTTTACATAAAAATATATATTAGTAAAGAAATATAAGCTATAATTTGGTAGAGTATCATCACTGTTTACTCTTCATTATATTGCGTTAACCTAGCATGTTTTTGTTTCCGCTATTCTTTTTGATAGGTCCTTAGGGGTCCTTTCATTCCTTCCTGTTTTATCCTATACATACAGACCTGGATTTGTGGTATTTTTGATAACTGTGAAATTTTCAAGAGACACATTTAGTGTTACAAAATCACATATTTGTATGGGATAAACTTCGAAATGCTGCAGATGATGTCAAGTTTTTATTGTTTATTTGTGCATTCTATGGTTATGACAGTCTTCAAGAATGAGCATGCTGGTGCTAAAGAAGCAAAAATGTTTCTGATTCCTGTGTTCATTTGGTGGGGTTCGTGGATAAAATCTGTTCTGTATGTTAGGTAATACTTCAATGATCTCAAGTACTTCAAGCAACTGACTGACTGTAATCTGGCAGTTAGCTACTTTAAAGAGCTTTCAAATGATGACAGAAATGGCATTTGTTTTGAGGCTGCTTTTGTGACAGAGCATTGCTGCACTATTTCTGAGATTACTAAATTTTTGGAGGGGTGTCAATATCCTACAGTGCACAAGCTTGTGCCAAGAGTGGCTGCTTTCTGTCCAGCTTTTTTATTTATCTAATTCACTGGTAGTACGAGTATCCAATGAGCTCTTGTCACATGTGAGTCAGGTTCCACTTTTGAAGTGCCTCTCTAAAAATGTGAATGGATGCCTAGTAATGTAGCACTAAACAAAGGCAGTTGACATGAAGTAGGACATGGAAGATGAATTACTGAAGGGGCTGATGCAGGAATATCCTAATTTTTCAAGTTGCTGCTTGAAGGCAGAATGGTTTCCAGCTACAAATGTAGATAGTAAGAGAGGCTTTTCAGCATATGCAAACATATTGTCAGACAGGCAAACAAATTTATGCCCAGAAAATGTAGAAACAATGCTGTGTATATACTTTGGTGACACATTCAGCTAAATTTTGTTGTGCTTGCTATTCATTTCTATGTGATTATTTCAACAGAAAAGCAATACTTATTCCACTTGAGTTGCCATTCCTTGACTTTTTATTTCACCATATATCATGGTCTCTACCTATACATTACTGTTTCTGAACACCCGGTAGCCTTAGCTGTTTTTTTTACTGCCTTACTAAAACTCAGTTTACTTGAATAATAATTAACACATTCATTCATTTATTACTCTTATTAGTTTACCAACATTTTGTCTCATTCTAGCTTCTTGCTGCATAACCATAAATATTTACGTAAAATGTTATATAAATAATCTACATAATGCTTCACACTATAAACCTATCCACTCCCTTACAACTGATGTCAACCTTTACTGACTTCTACATTGTGCCAGCCTGTTAGCTGAAAAGTTACAGGATTCTGGCTTCTTTTAAAAACTGTCTCCAACCCTCAACGTTTTCTCTAGCTTGGCCCCCATTGTAAACCCAATAACATAAAAGTTTCTCACTGGCTGACTTTTCTGCTGCATAGGTACAGAATGTTCCAAAAATGTTTAATTCAAAAAATTTTCTCACACATCTTATTGAAGGTAGAGAGTTCAAATTGGGCAAGTATCAGCACACTAGTTTACTCCAGCTAAGAAAAAATATTGATATTTTACTGAAAAACTCATTTTCTTTAGAAATTTGTGCCCACAGAAATCTATAAAGGCTGTAAAACTGATATAATCTGATAGAGAAAAATATTCTGCATAGGATGTGTTCAAAGCTGAAATTCATAATAAATGAATATTTACAGCAACTTGGCAACAGCACAAGAGTAGAAAACGACAAAGCAAATGGCAACATGTGTGCGTCCAGATATAGATATCCCATTTACTCCATAGAGTTTCTTAATGTTGAGACAAGCTATATATTAGTTCAGCTCTTGAGATTGGTTGCTGTTTATGTTAACATTTGTCATTCGCAATGGCAAATATAAAGTTCTTGCTTAAATTTTACATTGTTATTTTAATGCTTAATTTTCATTGTGAATGGCCTCTTTGTCATGCCTTGCACAGAGTTCAGCACGTGCTTTGCAACCTATTAACTCTCACAAAAATTACAATTTATACAAAACAAAAATTGTAAATTGTGGTGAAACTAGGCACTTAAGGAAGTCAAGGTAGATAACCAAAGTGTGGATCAGCTGCTGTTCTTTCATATACTTCAATAACACCATATGCGGATGATCTTATGGTCGGGGCTATAACGGTAATTGGGTTACAGAAAGCAGTCAACGCAATACAAGAATACTGCGAAGAATGGGGAATAAAAGTAAATATAAATAAATCAAAAGTTATGGTATTTAAAAGGGGAAATAAACTAAAAAGAGAAGAGAAATGGCAGATGGGGGGTTTAAAATTAGAAGTTGTCAAGGAGATGGATTATTTGGGGGTGAGGTTGAGCAGGAAGGTTGTGGCTAATGAAAAATAAAAATAGCTGGTGGACAGGGGTAGAAAAAATTATGGAGAAGATAGGAATGGGAGATATCTGGAGAATAGGAGAAAGAAATAGCGATGGTTTCTGGATAGCAGTAAGAAACAGAGTGGAGGATATAGAAAGACAAGAGATTTGGGGAAGCTTAGAAGATAAAAAGTCACTAGGGTTCTATAGATTAGTAAACAGGAAATGGGGAAGAGAAGGGTATGTAGATTATTGTAATAGAGCAGGAAAAGAAGCGTTTGCATGGATGAGAACAGGAGCAATGTATTTGAGAGGGTTAAGAGGTAAAAAAAATGGAATTTGTGAATTATGCGACGATAGCGAAAGCACAGAGCATTATATGTCAGAATGCAAAGAATTAGCAGAATGGAGACAGGAAGTATGGGAAGAAAAATGGGAAAAAATGGATAGGAAAATAGTAGCAATTAAAATGCTAACGAGAAAAGAAAAGCAAATTAAGAATATGGGGGAGTTCTTAAAGAAAGTAAAAGAGAAATGGAGTAGAAAAGTAAGAGAGATAAGAAAGGTAGAAAGGCAAATGGAGGAAGGAGAAGATGGGCAAATAGGGATAAAAGGTAGTAAGGAATGTTTAGAGGAGCCAGAAGGCCAGGGTGCCAGGCAAAAAGAGCAGCATAGCTGGCAAGGAAATTTGTACATATGTTAAGTTAGTTTATAAGTGGAACATTGTAAAAAGAAGTATGTAGGAAAACGTACAAATAAATTATCTATCTATCTATCAATAACACCTGACTTAATCGCTCCGTATTACAATGCTGTTAGAAATGCACAGAACTTATTTGTATTTATTTTTATTGAAGTAAGAGCTCAAAGACTAAACTGGTAGTATAATTTTCCATGACATAGATATATACATCTGCTACCCTGTATACCAGAAAAGACCCTTGCTTTTTGTCAGGCAGAAAAGTTATACTCTTTCAAATCTGCGAGTTAAAAGTACATTTTGTTCCATTTCATTTTAACCAGGAGAGGATGCAATGTTTGAAGTTCACAATGAAATGCATCTAGTATTTTGGACAAAATTGATTTACAGAATTGTGACTAGCATAATGAAAGCAATTTAATTGCAGAGTTTTGTGATGTTCTTTATGGCTTAAAAAGTTTTACTTAAAGCATTTCCTTAATGAAGAAAATAATATAAACATATTTTTTGTTCATAGTATACAATAAATTGTATTTCAGCTTCACAGATTTCAAGGTGCAAAACTTTTTTTGGTCCATAGAAAGCAAGGTATTCTTTACTATTATTTAAAAGTAAAATAAATAATCTAACAAATGTTTTGCGCACACGTAATTTTTTTCAGAGTGCCCACCCAGAAACTTGTTAGCAGACTGTGAATGATATTCTTGTTTATCTAGCATAAAAAGAGCTCACAATTCTAAACTTAATGGGTACAAAAATAGAGAATTGAACCTTTTAGCAAAAGAGTTTTAGCTCCTCCAAAAACCTTGTCAAGTTTAATTTCTGGGTAAATACTGATGTACATAAGGTGAAATGTTTTAGAAAGGTAAGGCTTAGAGACCAGCAAAATATGAAGCTTTGTAAAATGTTTGTATTTCATAATTTTGGTTAAATTTACATCAAACGTATTATCAATGAATGTTAGCAAGTTTCTCTCTGCTTTGCCTTTATTAAGATCTGTAAATATGCCACAAACGTTTTTTTTTTAAACATACATTTTCCACAAAGGAATTTCCGGTTTTGTTTCATAAGGCTTACTTCAAAAGACAAGTCTTTATGAAATTAATACAAGTTAAATAAATTAGTATAGCATTGTTAAAAGTTAAATCTATGACTATTGCCCTCATGGGCCTTAGCCTACCAGCTCAGCTGCCGACCTCATGCCTACATGAGCAAGGCAGAGAATAGTAACACATATTTTAATGACTGAAAAATATAACAGGATTGGATTGTCTGCAATAAAATATTTTTGTTTTTACATCTCCGCATAAAAATGAACAGTTAATCTGCAATGTACATTTGATTGGAAATTAATTCCATGTTTTTTTCTCTTTAAAATGGTTGGGATTGAAGAAATTATAGTACAAACACTATCTTTAAATCGCAAGATATCCATAAGAAAAACACTAATTCAGGAATTTCTGTAGTTTTCAGAAATATTCTGTAGGGAAGAATAACAATTCTGCCGGAGTTTCATGTATGCTGATTTTCTCAGCCTAGGAACTTAATATTTTTTTAAAGATGTGTACCTGTTACAAACAACTAATACTTAAAATTTAGAAAAAAATAAGTTTGGTGTGTGCAGACATCTCAATTACATATTTTTCTTATTTTTCCTTTTCTATTTTATAATATAAGTTAATCCTGTTCTGAGAATGAATTAAGGATTGCATAGTCATACTGAATTAGATAAAAACATAATTTATGAGGTCTGAGGTACTCTAATAACTTGTTAAAAACTGCATATAAGTGCCAGTGTTTTGCTTTTTAAATCCAGTTGAAATGTTGACTCAATCTGAAAAATTCAATGCCATGGCCAGAAATCAAACCATGGATCACAGGCTCTCCAAAGTGATGCTCTTACCACTTGAGCTACCATGGCAAAATGGCACACATGCATTAAAACCTTTCATCTGATTCAGAATTTCATACCTCAAATGGAGCCTATAGTTTCTAAGGTTGCGGGTTCAAACCCTGAAGAGGGCAATGGATTTTTTTGGGCGTAAAAGTACTTAGCATGGCTTCATTTGAAAGGGAGGTAAAGCCAGTGATCCAGTGTGGTAGATTTATAGCACATAAAATAACCTCAAGCCTAATAAAGAGGCCTCTGGGCAAAATTTCCGGTCTTTTATGCCCAATATAGAATGGGACGCAAGTGTCCATAAATAACCTTCAAATGAACTGGCAATGCTGCAGATTTTCAGTAAATACCCTGTGAAATCCTTTTCATTCTCATTGGATATAATATAAAAACTATAAGAGATAGACAAAAGCTTGCTATAAAGAAATGTAGAGCGCATATCAGCTTGAAACTTTTTTGTGGCATTAGCTGGTTTCAAAATATTATGTTAAATCTTTCAAATTTTGTCAGGATGAACTGTAATGTGATGCATGGGCTCATTAATAACAAAAACTGACTTGTGATCAGGGCCAGCTCCAGGAATTTTGCTGCACCATGTAATAATTGCAAGTGCCGCTCTCCCTCACACTTTCAGACATAACCTCATTATCTGCAATGTAAGTCCTTTAAGACTACTTATTTTGACATAACATATATATATATATATATATATATATATATATTATATATTTGCATAGGTGATAAATAAATAAAACTCAAGAAGAGATATATGTGATGAAAGAACAAGATTGTTCTGAAGGAAAGGTAAAACAAAAGCAGGCAGTCATACTAAAAATGTCGAGTATTTTGAGTCTACCTTTCAGGAGATTAAAAACATACACAAAATGAAAACGCACTTGACGGTCAACTGCACTACTTAATAATCATCTTTATTATAGGCTACAAACTGAGGGAGGCACCTGTGCACTGCGACCTACAGATCAATTGCAGCTACCCCCGCCAGAAGGCAGGGATAAAGCTACAGTGGCTTGAAACACTCCTGTTTACAAACAGATCCTTATCGTTGAACACCTGTTGCATACAGGATGTTTTGACCATAATCACCAATGAAGATCACATCCAAAGTGACCAGTTTCAGAACAAAAAAATCTCCAGAAAGTCACAAGAATTTAAAAATGATTTGCTGTTCCATCCTATTTTCAAATATCTTGTTTATGTTTTAAGATTTTTCCACCCCCAAAACCTTCCGCCCTGGACGGTGGCACGGCTCGACCTTCCTTCCTTCAGCTGGCCCTGCTTGTGATATAAACAGTTATGCTTTGTTTTTGCATAAGCTGTATTGCCTAACTTGAAAGCATCTCTGGGCAAAAATAATACAATGAATAGAAGAACTTCATAAAAAAGGATTAAACATACAGAAGCAAATATTTCAGGAATAAATACTAGAGTGCAAATGGCTTCAATGCCAACTGTCCAACTTTAGATATCAACGATATTTCAGGTATTAAATTTTTCCTGTAATAATAGTTTGTCCATCTTTTTTTGTTTTCCCAGCTATATAACTTCATTCAGAATAAAGTTAATTACACGTGCAATTTAGAGAATCCAAGAGTTTTATTCCTCTTGCCAAATCTTAGTTATATTTTAGTGTTAATTGTTTGAATATTTTTAATAAAATAAAAGCTAGCATAAATTTTGTTACGAGATGGGCATGAGGGCAATTTTCACACATATCTTGCACTTGCATACTCAAAGATGCCAAGTTTGTTTCCAAGTTCCTGTTGACAGGCCAATGCACACAAGTGAACCTTTTCCTAATCTCTTGCCTTAGGGGATACCTTAGGAAGCCACTAAATATAAATCTTCATTGAATCATGCTATAAAATTTTTAGGTCAAATGCAGTACCTCCTCTATCTTATGGTAAGCAGCAGAAAATGTAAAAAGATGTTAATTTATAGGGATTGATATGCAGACATTTATTGTCTTTATTATAATAAATTAAAAATACCAACGTTTTAGTCTCTTTGCTTTAAGAATGAATACTCTTATATAGTTTTGTTCATATTATGCTGGTCTCTAGCAATGTTACATTGTAACTTAAGCTTTCTTCTTCTAACACATCCAAACCACAGACAGAAGAGAAACAACATTTGTACGCATGCTTGCACCGCACACATCATACTGTGGCTTTATCCTGAGAACATTTGTAAGCTGCAACATAGGTTATATACAATATCAACTTTAAAGTTATTTGGCAGAATTACGGGCTTGTTCCTTTGGTATAAAAATAGGTATGGGGAAAAACTGAATAGGACAATAGTAGAAGTAACATTAATATAAATATAATTTCTGTATATATGTGGAATAATCTATACATATTTTACAAATTGAAAATAAACTCACAAAAATGAAATAGAATACATATTTTAGGTACACAATTTCTTGTAATTCCTAAATTTAATGCTGTGTTGGAAGCAAAATAATAGAAATAAATAACGAGACTATGCATAACAGCATAGTATAAATATTACTGGAAAATTTGTTATAATCTTTAATTGACAAATGCTATCATTTTTACTGCTTGTTTTCCTCATCTCATATCCATTCTGCCAGATTCTACACTAACACAACAAAACGCTACTTAGCTTTTCTTCGGAATATCTTTTAGAAATGCAGCTCTTACATTATAGGTGAATATGGAATAGCAACTATCACTTTCAGTTGTTTTCAGTGACAATTTGCTGCTTGGTGCCTCTGTACTGCAACTTAACAATTTCTGAAAGAAAGAGATATTTTATACATTTAGCCATTTTTATAAACAAGTTGTAACTCAAAGCAATTCTAGTTTATACTTTAATTTTAATGTAGTCATTTTTAACTATTTGATGCTCTTAATTTTAAGTCAGAAAGACAGATAAATGTATGCTTTATCAAGCTTCACTACTCTACATTTTTTTTTTTTTTTTTTGCATAGCAAATATAATATTACTGCATCACACTGATGTCTAATGTTTGCTTACATGTTGCATAAAGACTTTAATTTTATTGTCGTCTTGGTAATAAATATGAATCTGTTTATTAACACTGCCATTGTAGAGCAAATTAATAAATATTAATTTATGTTGGCTACTCTCTTTATGCACAGCTCTTACCAGATGTACTTGTGCACAGAATTCAGCTGATGTTAAGCATTCATATTACTCCACCTACTAAATTACTGGCCGAGGAAGGAAGAATGGCTTCTAGGTGGTGGTCAAGAACTGGAGGTAGTCAAAGAATATGACTATTTAGGAGTAAGGATGAGTAATAGCGAGGAATGGGGAGCACATGGCAGGAAGATGTTAGCTAAAGGGAAGGCAGCTATGACAGGAATAAGAATATGCAAATATAAATTAGAGATGTCGACAAAATAGTTGGAGAGAATGTATGAGGCATTGGTAGAAATATTGGGGGGAGGAGAATTAAGTAAGAAAATTGATCAAATGTATAGAATGTTTTGTAAAGAATTAATTGTGTTACCAAGAGCAGCACCAGGAGAGGTTGCATTAGTAGAATTAGGAAGAACGAGGAGGAAAGGTATAATAGTAGAAAGAATTTTAAAATTTTGGTTTAGATGTATGAAAATGGAGGAAGGTGAAATCTTAAAGATATGCCTGACTCAGCAAAAGGTTCTAAGAAACAAAATCAGGGCATGGGAGAATTTTTAAGGAAGGTAAAGGAAAAATGGTCTAAAAAAGTAAGAGAAGCAAGGGCCGCTCAGTAAGCAATAGGGCCAGGGAGCCAAGCAATCTGTGTGACTCAATAAGAAAACAAGCAACAGACAAATTGTACAAAAGATGTAGGGGTACAGTGATATATGAATATACATTGTATATATTGTAAACCAAATTGTAGAACAAATTGTACAATAAATTCAAAATTCATACTAAATTACTGGCAGAACATGTATTTAGGTAAATCAGTCACAGCCATTCACTTCTAGGAAGAAACTCACAATATAGAACAAAATTCAAGCTGCTAAAATCAGAGCATAATCCCTTGTCAAAACTTTTGAGCATTGTATTATGAACTTTGAAATTCCATCAGGCGATACTTTAATCTCTAAATTCACCAACCTTGCACTGGATGATGCTACAGACACTCGGGAAGAAGAAGATCAGGGGAATCACCCGTTAGTAACCAGCAGCCAAGAATACAAACAATAGGTCCTCAAAACATGTCCTGTCAGTAATTTGATAATAGGAGTAGTATGGTACTTAATTTATTTTCTGCATTTATTATTTGCTACACTGTGTGTAAGTTCCAATGATTTTAAATTCAGTTAATGTATATTTTACCAGTCAAATTCTATTGGGAAAACTAAGATAAATTGAATATTAGATTACAGGAACGAACAAAATAACCAATTTAACCAAATGTATAGGCAGATTGGTGTACAGCATTTTAGACAGAAAATTGGATGACATCAAATTCCTTAAACCAATTCTACAGGGGAGCTTGCCATTTGAGAGATTTTTATTGTTAAAACTTCTACTAAGACAACACCTGAAGGTTTGCCAATCTACCAGAGGCCAGCAGAGCAGCAACAACATGACAGAAGTGCCAAAATCAGTTAACCTAATGCCAAGAGGCAAATGTCTTCTTTTAATTCCTGTAAGTGAAGTTTGTTTTTGTAAACATTGATTCATTTTAAATCATAATATTGATTTTGTATTTTTAATTTGCTAGTTTAATTGGGTTTGAAAATATGTTATGGCTGAACCTCCTTTTGTATCATAAACACTGACAAGTAATATAAACAATGCTACTTACTGGTATTATAAACCAGTATACTGGGGAGAGTGTTCCATCATTGAATTGTCTCCAGTGTTGCGAGCCAATCTTGAGAAAGGATTACGAGAGCTTGGTCTCTTACGTCTGGTTCTTTCATCCATATTGCTGCACAAATCTCTGTAACATATCAAGGCTTTCTTTACCACATCTGCTGCACAACATTGAATATTATAAGGTGCAAGCTTATAAACTAGTTCCTTTCTCAGCAATGAAAAAGAAATCCAGTGCATTAAATTCACATGACTTTCTGTTCCATCTATTGTCTATTAATGGGTATACAAACTATTCATACAAAAGCTTATTTTGCTGTTTACTTCACTTTAACTGAATAAACATTTACAGAAATGGTTTAATTACACATTTCACTGTAGGTGTAAGGGGGGATACAGGAGAATAATATTTGCTATAAGCTGGCTTTGAAATGACATGCTGTTTTCATCACATCATAAGAAACAACTGAACCGTGACAGCATGGCATAAAAATTCAAGTCAATAGCAATGGATATCTTGTGGTTGATGCCACAAAACTTTTGTTTTTAGTTCCATTTAACTACAATGGTCTTATCAGCACATTTCCTTTGGAACATATTGCCTATAGGTAATGGTATTAACTTGTATTCAGTTGTCTAATTTCTGGTAAACTTTGGGTTTTATCACACACACACACACATTCACACTCTCATCCATTCTTCCAGACTTTGGGTAAGATAGGGAATAATCTTGACTAGAGAAAAATTCCTACCCCCCAGCTGGGAATTGAATCTGGAACACCTCGCATAGCAGGCAGGTGCTCTACTGACTGAGCTATGGGCCAGCCTACAATACATGTTGTTTGAAACAAATTGTTCACTTCAGTTTCCCTGTAATCCTCTTGTGAAGAGTGGGTAAAGAAAGACACTTGAATGCAACACATCAGAGTTTTTTCTTTTGCTCAAAATCATTGACCCCCACCAAATTGATACCATTGATGATTGGATGAGTGTATATTTTATTGCCAAACAAAAGGTGCAACTCTTGAAGCATGAATAATATTGTATGAATGAATATATATTTCACATTTCTCACAATTAAATACGAGGGTTGGTGCAAAAGTCATGGCAACTATTTTTTTACTTGTATATATGTGAACGGATCACAAATGTATATGTGTCATGTGGAAGTTCTGCAGGCATAGTGTGTATGCAGAACAACAAATGGCTCTGTGATAGCTGGTAGTAGGACAGCGAGGGCTGAGAAATCAGTCAGTTGGCGAGTGTTGTGCAAGATGGAAGTAATCCGTGTTGAGCAGCATGCTTAAATCAAAATAGCCATTCTCCGAGGGAGAAATGCGATGGAATGTCACAGTGAATTAGTGGAAGCCCTTGGGAATAATGCCCTACCATACCATACAGTAGCATGGTGGGTGGGAAAGTTTCAGCTAGGACGTGTGTCAACCAGTGATGAGCAACATTCGGGACGACCTGTCAGTGTGTGGACCGACGTGGCACGTGTCGTCATCGAGCAGCTCCTGGATTAAGACAGACGATGGACGCTACTGGAGTTACAGATGGCAAGTGGCTTTGAGAAACGCACCGTCCACAGGATAATGCGTAATGAGCTGCAACTACACAAAATCGCATCGCAGTGGGTACCGCATCCACTGACGGAAGTTCAAAGGTGGGTGCACTATGCAATATGCTCCGACCACCTTGCACGCTGGCAACAGGTCAGCAATCAATTCTTGTCACGAATAATCGCCATCGATGAATTTTGGGCCACAGCATATGAAGCAGAACTGAAACATCAGTCCGCTGAGTGGCGACGTGCTGGATCACCAAGGAGGCAGAAGTTCCGTCAGAATCCTTCCCCAGTCAAATTGATGGTTATCGTCGCGTATGATGTCAGGGGGTGTCATTGTTTGCCACTTTGTTCCACATGGCAGAACAGTGATTGCACAGTACTAAAGGAACTTCCTGGTGCGACAGGTACAACATGGCATTCGGAAGAAACATCCGGATCTTGTGGACAGTGCAATAATCCTGCACAACAATGCAAAACCACATAGAGCAGAGTGTGTAGGGCAGCTACTACGACGTTGGGGATGGGAAGAATTGGAGCACCCACCGTATTCTCCCGACATTTCACCCTGTGACTTTGATCTCATTCAAAAGATTAAGGAACCACTACATGGTAGGTGGTTTACAACACGAGAGGACATTGCTAATGCTGTGCGCAAACAGGTGACCCGATTCACACATGGTGTGGCAAATGCTGAGGCAGATGGTATTCAGCGCCTCCCACATTGTTGGCAGCGTGTGGTGACAGCAGCAGGGGACTACTTTGAGGGTCTTTAGGCCCAGGTTTGTCATCAACTGTATGTGTACTGTGTTGTCATTCTTTTGCACCGTGAAAGCCATATTGCCCTGTTACTACCGTAATAAATTAGTGTGTTACGATATTTCAGTGCTATTCTTTGTCCACACATGTAGCTAACACCTTGTTCTTTCGTCTGTATATGTCACATTTTCCAACTGGACTGGTATCTTCAAGAAAATAAATAGTTACCATGACTTTTGCCCCAACCCTCGTATTTAAATTACATATATTTTAGACTATAACAACATTTGAAAATATTTGTGCTATAAATTCACTTCTTGGTTGCTTATGCTAATTTACGGTCTCAATGCACACAACTCCTGGTTATGAATATTGTAGCAACTGAGAACACTAGTTAATGCAAAAAGACACTTTACTTATCACAAGGCACTCAACATAACACAAACGTTACACTTGAGTTACTTTGACACACACTCAGAATACAACACAACTGATCCATTGAATCAAATCACAACCAAACTCTTGACTGCACGACTCACAATTAAACAGGCCTTGCATACAAAGCAGAACTTTCATGAACAAGATACTAGAACATGTTGAAATGAAGGTTCCAGTACAAGTAAGCTGCACATAAAGGGGCTTTTTATTAAAAATTTGCTATTGTTCTGACTGCCCATCGCAGATATTGGGCTGGGAGGCACTACTGGCTGGCCACGGGTAGTGCCACGCATGCTGTCACAATATGTTCAAGTTCAATGCAGACAACACCTTTTACACATCAGAAGGTACCCACAGTTTTATGCCCAACAAGATAAAATTGTGTTTCATTATGACAGCCACAAACACAGATTCTTACCTAACACTTCACTTGTACCATCATTAAATTGTTATAAAAGACTCCACAAATGATTCAGTCATATTTATCATTTTTCAATAGTTTTCATCTCAATCTATGCAGTATTACAAATTGTTATTGTTGCCATAATAATTGACAGCCTGGTAATTCCCAGATCAACATCCATATGATTAATTACATCCAACAAATTACTACTTTACTCAGACAACAAAAACCACAAGCATATAGAAAGTTCACTTACCACCCTTGGACACATCATAAATTTCAAAGGATTTTCAAGAAATACATCACTCTGTCTCCACAGAATGACCACAATATACAGAAACTACTATGCAACAGAACAAAAGACCCTATCCCCAATGATAAGTCAGCTGGTATATATCATATAGTTTGTAATGACAGTAACCTGGTATACATAGGAAGATGAGATGCATTTACCAAAAACATCATCTCTGGTCTTCAAACCATGAAATCATTCCAAATATACTGATGCAGTAATTTGTATCACAAATTACTTAAATGTAAATAATGATTGTAATATGAATATGCATTTTTATGTGACATTGATTTCAGATGTTTATTAATTGTAATTATTATTGGGAAATAAGTTTATACGGCTTTACTGAAACTGTCAATAATAGCGCAATAATGCAAAGAGGGGGGTGAGCTGTTTATCATTATTGGAAACGAGGAAGTTACGTAATGTTGGCGCGTTTTCGGTAGAAACTTCTGGAATGTGTTCTCCCTAAAAGCAATATGTATTCGTGGTTTTCATTGGATATTAAAATAGACGCTAATGTTGGCGCGTTTTCTTAGCCAATAGCAGCTCAGTTATAATCTTTAGGCGTATCTTGATGCAGGCGTATAAATAGAAGCCAAGTTTGAGGTAAAGTCAGTCAGTCCTTCAGTTCGCCGAAAGCATTCATACACTACACGTCGTCTTCAGTCAGTCAGTCCTTCAGTTCGCCGAAAGCATTCATACACTACACATCGTCTTCAGTCAGTCAGTCCTTCAGTTCGCCGAAAGCATTCATACATTACACGTCGTATTCAGGCCAGTTCATCAAAATTCTTTGTGCAATACACGTCGTCTTAAGTTCGTCAGTTCGTCAAAATATTTGTATGAGATACGTCGGCTATAGATTCACAAGTTACGAAAATCTAAAATATTATAAAGTTAATTATACACAAAGTTGAAGTACGTGAATTAAAAGTGATCAGTAAGAAGTATTATAACAGTTTCAGTTTGGCGAGTGTTAAGATCAATGTGATAGTTAATGTGTTCGACAATAAAAAATTATAAAACAAATTTCTTCATCAGTGTAATTTTTGAATAAAAGATTCCTTTCCGTTTCACAACCTGTATAGAGACACATGTTCGACCCGAGATAAGATAATAGCTAGCCGGAGGACATTTAAAATGAAATCAAACACAAAACTAACACTGATGCAAATTGCTAACGCCAGATGGAGCTACAAATCTAACAAAGAATGACGTCACAAGATGGCTTCCACTCACATGAAGTAAACACAATATAAGATCTCCAAGTTCTAATAAATTACGTAAAACATATTACGTAAGAACCATCTATCGCAATACATACATCAAACACAGGAATCCCCTAATGAATTTCAAACTACCACTACCCAGCAGCCTTTGGAGCTTCATCAATCCATATTCATTGCAAAATATGGCAATGTGTTTGATGCCAATTTGATGTACATATGCTGGGAAAAAAATGTTTACATACATGTAACTGAGCAGAAAAGGAAGACCACATAATGCGTGGATTCAAGGAATGAAAGGGGGCAATGATGGATTGGGAAATTGAGGAAGATTTATGGCCCAACAAGCAAGTATGGACAAAAGGAATAAGAGGGCGTTAAAAACTGTAGTCTTGGGTGCCAGAAAAATGTTTGTATATTGTAAAAACCCCAAAAATCTCTCTCTCTCTCTCTCTCTCTCTCTCTCTCTCTCTCTCTCTCTCTCTCTCTCTCTCTCTCTCATACACTCACACTCTCACTCTTCTTGCCACAATCCAAATGGGGCTTATTTCCATAGCAAACTTTGTTTTTCCTTTTTCTTTCTTGAATTTTAAGGGTGCATATATGAGGGTGGCTTACTTTTGGGCCAATATGGTGTTTTTAATTTTATCCTACAGAATATATGCGTCAAATTTCCCATTAGAGGTGGTATTTTGCATAACCCCCTTAAAAGAATCAAGGGAGTAATATTTATGTTTTTATTTAGCTAAAGTTTTGAGAAAACAGGCCCATTTGAGCCCGAGAATCCTTAAAATTGTTCTTGCTGAACTTTTTCTACACCTTCCTCCAATGGGGGTAGATTTCTGTGATATCACATCAGAGGTTTTTTTACTCTTGTCCTAAACAATAAATATCCCAAATTTGGTGGAAATCAATGCAAGGATGCAGGAGGCTATAAGGAACATACACATGCACACATACATTGTTTTTATATGTATAGATTAGAGGAGAAACACCAGGCCAGTCCTTTGCTGCTGTATGGGTAGTTTAAACTAGGAGTGCTACAAGATTTACTAACCATAAGCTGAAATGTACACAGTAACAATGATATTATAAACAGGATAAAATATAAGCTGAAAAATCTTATGAACATAATGCTTGCTGTCAACAATTTGGCTAATTAGCTGTAGTGTTATAAACAAATACTTTGGTTAAGTTGTAACAGTGGTTAACTATGAAGCCTGGAAATACTTATAGCATCTCAAGTTGTCTTTGAGGTAAGATATCTCAAATAGTTGAGATCACTTTGAAGGCTTACCAGGATGCTTAAAAAAGATGAGGGGATTTAATGCACATACAGGTATTTTACCTGTGGTAGCTCAAGTGGTAATAGTATCATCATGGAGAGCCTAAGATCCATGGTTTGAGTCCCACTTGTATTTTTCAAATCTGATTCAATTTACCAAACAGTTTGGTATTTAGGATTTAGTCACAAAAGGAAGTACCAACTTTAAGTCTTCCCAATATTAATCTATTACAGCTGAATTGAAATCTACCAGTTTTAGAAGCACATTCCAGGTGCTATTTATTGGAATACTCAACCACTTCAAAGGAAAGACCTTACCCAAAGAAAGGAACAAGACTAATGAGGAGATCCTTGTCTGGTGCTGTTGACAAGTCAGAATTTGTCTGTACAAGGTGATTCATCACACATCGAAGATAATGCTGCAATCTGCGCCGGCGTTCTTCAACAAATCTTGCATCCTGCAATTTAACAATCAATCTATTTGCTTTCTTTTCCAGTATATGTTGTTCAAAAAGTTCACTCTCATCTATTCAAGTCACTTTTGCTACACATTTCCATTTTTATCTGCAATAATGCTAATCAAATCATTAAGGCAGAGAAATACCATTATCATAATATTTGATTTGCATAAATTAAGTTTTATTTCCTGTCACTTTCTTTTTACCAACGTTTTTATCTACCTTTAATCGATGTCAATTTAATGGGTAGTCCTTTAAATAGAAAAAGCCAACTTGCTGGGAGAAAAAGAGAAAATATTCTACCTTATTTCCTAAAGTTTTCTTTGGTGGAAAATCAAAAGTGCTAACGATTGCATCTCGTTTCTTCAGTTCCTTATGAAGGGAGTAGAACTGTGCATATCGCCTGTAGATGTTCCATTCATCATCCCGGATACGTATGAATACCTGAAATTCAAGTAAACTTAAGAATCAGTACACAAGTGAGTGAACCAAATCAGTTTTGCTTTTTAGCAACACTTGTTCTACATATGAGGGCGGATTGATAAGTCCATGACTTTGACGAGAGATAGCGTTCCAATCACAAGTTTGTTGTTTGCACCCAAGTCTTACATCTACCCTGGGTATAATCACTTAAATTCGTCGCCATTTTTTTCTTAGAACATTGTTGACAGCGTCTAAAATAAGCAGCTGTGTGTTGCTTTGTAGAAAATCGAGAAAAATGAATTTCGTGTTCTGATAAAGCACTACTTTTTGCATGGTAAGACATGAAGGAAATGAAAGAAAAGCTGTACAAGTATTATGGGGACTCTGCTCCATCATATAGCATGGTTCACAGAATTTCAATGTGGCTGTTCGAGCACAATAGATGCTTCTGTTCTGTTGAGGTCAAAACAGAAGAAATGGTGAACAAAGTTCACGATATTGTGTCGGAAGACCGCTGAGTGAAAATCCGTCAGATAGCCAAGACTGTAACATCTCAGGAGAATGGGTGTATAATATTCTGTACGAATTTTTGGGTATGAGAAAGCTGTCAGCAAGATGGGTGCTGCTACTGCTCACAGTTGAGAACAAGTGGAATTGTGTGACCATTTCAGAGGGATGTTTGAACATGTTCCAGCACAATCCAAATGAGTTTTTGCAGTGTTATATCACAGTTGATGAAACTTGGATCCATTACTATCAACCTGAAACCAAACAACAATCAAAGCAGTGGATTCCCTTCAACGAACCTACTCCAAAGAAAGCGAAAACCATTCGTCACCAGGAAAAATCATAGCAGCTGTCTTTTGGGATTCACAAGGGGTGACAGACATCCACTACCTGGAAAAGGGTAAAATGATCACAGGTTCATATTATGCCGCAATGCTGGATCAGTTTCACAAGGAATTGTTAAATAAACGCCCGATTTGGTGAAGATAAAGGTTCTCTTTCACCAGGATAATGCACCTGCACACAAGTCAGCCATTGCCATCATAAAATTTGTGGAATTGGGTTACGAACTGCTGCCTCAGCCACCATATTCTCCAGATTTGGCTATGAGCGACTTCTTCCTCTTCGCAAAACTGAAAATTTGGTTCGCTGGGAAGAAATTCACTTCCAGTGAACACATCTGGCAGAAACAAAATATTATTTTGCAGATTTCGAAAAATCATATTTTTTGGAAGGGTTAAAAAAATTGGAGAAAAATTGGAGAAACATTGGACGTGTATTGAATTAAAAGGAGACTATGTTGAGAAATAAAATTGATTTTTTTGGAAAAAATTGTTATTTCCTTTAAAAAGTCACTCACTTATCAATCCACCCTCATATGTTCTTATTTGCAATAACTGTGTTTAGGCTAGAGATAAAATATTAAAAGAACTTTATTCACCTCTTCAACTGAATAAAAGCCATGTCGGCCATGTCTCTTGAAAATTCCTGATTTAATTTTAGGGTACCTGATCTCTGTCTCTGTCTCCGTCTCCGTCTCCCCATCTCTCCCTCTCCCTCTCTCTCAATTATGTCCATTCATAAAAAAAATCCCTTCCATCTGGCACTAATCACACAACAAACTCCAAACAGGCTGGTGGCCACGAGTGTGAAGGGCAGCCACTCTGATCAAAACACAACCCCATGTAAGTGGCAAAAAGCCCAGTAACAGTGTTTATTCCATTTAAAACTAATTCTGGCTCTTGCTGATTACCAAACAAAAACACATTATTTTAAGTATGAACGAAGTAATAAATATATAATAATGTATATTTTATGCATCTTCACTTATTAAGTTTACGCAAGCTGCCTTATTGCCAGGTCATTTAAATAATGCCCTTTGATTTTTTTTTCAATTTAAATATGATACTTGCCAACTTCCTAAAATTGAAGCCTGTCAAACTGTCTCTTGTCCAGCAAAGAACAATGATGACATGAAATTTACACTGTGTAAAATGTTCAGTGCATGAATGTACAAAAATTACATGTAAAATAAATAGGATTTCCATTTTATAAGAATCATTGAAGACTAGTAGTACTGCTTCTTTCTGTCACACACACTGAAATTTTTCCCTTTTTTTTGTTTTGTTTTGGAGTTTTATTTATTGATGTCTTTAACTACTATGGTTCTTAGCGCCCCATTCTATATTGGGCATGAAAGAATTGGAAATTTTGCTAAGAGGCCTCCTTATTAGGCTTGAGGTTCTTTTACGTGCCATAAATCTACGACACGGCATTACTTGCTTTACTTCCCTTCCAAAGGAAGCCATGCTAGAAATTCTTCTTGATACCACAGATAAACACACATTAAAGCAAAGAACACCACTTCCTACGCTATACAGATTTCTTGTCCACATTTTATGCTTCATAACATGAACTATAAACAAAAACCGTCACAAAAAATGGGAAACTTATATCCTGCAGTCATAGAGTGCAAATATAATAAATAATTTACGCGAGGGAGTTGACTTTACAATTCATGTCGTCCATTGCTGAATGTTCATGCCCATTTACTGCTGGTGCAATCAAATTTTAAATCTGCATGCTATGCATTTTGTTGCAGCCCAGCAAAGGAGGACAACGTTCATGGCAAAGGATAAACACAATATAAACTCTGGCCTATCAGAGCACTGCATACCAATTAGCGTGGTACATTCAGTCTGTAATCTTAAGTTACAATACAACGCAATAGAATTTAATGCTTTGGCATGTCCTGGTGAAAACCTATAATTTTTTGAATATGCCCACCAAGCCATAAAAATCCTTCTTTGCCGTAAAGTCATAAACGTTGGCGAGTATGAAATAACCAACATTCAATGCTATGGCCAGGATTTATACCAAGGAAAGCAATGGTCCATAGCTCAAATCCCAGCTGTGGCAGTAAACTCTTATTTGACTTTCCATCTTTCAATTTATTGTGATATATTAATTATTCTGTTCGAAATTCACTCAATGCCCCAATTTTAGCACCAAATTAAACAGAATGTTCTGGATTTTCGATTGCTTGTCACTAGATGCGCAGATGTTCATGTTTTATCTGTAATTGTTAGTTTTATTGTCGACAACTGTTTTTGAGATTTTGTTCTAGTCAACGTGAAAATGGAGTACACATTAAATGAATGACTCTTCCTTATAAAGCAATACTGGATTATGAATTCAATTACAGCTACTCAAAGGGCATACCAGAAAGAATTTGGTGTTCGGAATCCTCCCCAAAGAAACACAATACTGGGACTGGTCAACAAATTGGAAACGACTGGATCTCTGGTGAGCGAAAAAGGCAAAACTCGTTCATCTAGGCTTCCCACGGTTGTTGACGTAAGAGCATGACTGGATCAGTCACTCAAAAAGTCATTAAGACGTTTGTCGCAGGAGACAGGGTACAGCTACTCAATGTGTCAGAGAGCTGTGAAAAGTGCAGGCCTAAAGCTGTATAGGATTACGGTTGTCCATCAGTTATAGGAACCAAATGACTGAATTATTATCATTGGTTTCAGGCATACAATGTGCAAAATCCTGCCATATTGTCCATCACATGGTTAACAGATGAAGCATGGTTCCATTTATCCGGCTATGCACCTGGTTAAAATCAGAGTTTGGTGTGTGCCACACGTCCTCAGACCTTGGAAGATCTGAAGTACAACATTACATAGGAGATTCAAGCTACTGACAACAGAGTTCTCCAACGAGTGGCCAGTAACATGGAACGACATGTTGAGTTGTGCCTTATGCAAGATGGAGGACATTTTCAACATTTGCTGTAGAGGTAAATAATCTCCCAAAATTCCTCTGCATTTCAGGTATAATAAGTTGTCGCTAGCATAACTAAGGAATATAAAACCAATCTAAAAAAAACAAACATGTTAATTCTCTAAGTTGATAAAATTAGTCATATTTACACCCATAGGGACAGAATCTTCAATAAGTGAAATCACTGTGTATATCTCTATACCTGATACACATGATGAACATCTGATGAACCTCCAGTAAGGAATGCTGATGGTATCCAAATATTGACAAGTGCTCTGGCAGCAGCACCAAGAGAGCTAGTATCGTAGTCACTTGTAACACTGAGGTCATCATCTGAAGTCGCTACGTCATCAGGTAGAGGCCCACGTAAATCTATTAGCTCCTCCCTTAGTCGCCGCAATGCAGCATCTTTCTGTTGTAGCAACCTATGTAACCTGTCATTGAATTCCATAAGCTCTCCATGCATCTCTGCGACCTGCAATTATACCAAATTTTCATTTTCTTTACATATACAAGACACATAGTCTGATGACTTCTTTTATGAATCTCCTTTTACTTTCCCTACCACCTACTATAGTAGGTAAGAGGAAGTATAGTATTCTACTCAAAAATTCAGTGTTGAGATTATTTAGGAGTAAAAATAGATGGAGGTAATAAATGGGAGAAACAAAAGAAGTTTGCATTGGCAAAAGGTAAAGGGGCGATGGCAGCAATCAGAAGCTGCAAATATAGAGTACCTAATATAAATGTTAAATGGCTGGAAAAAGTTTACGAGATAGTTGTGGAGGCAAAAATGATGTATGATATAGAAATATGGGGATAAGAAAGAGGATGGGAAAATATAGATGAGGTGCACAGGATGTTTTGTAGAGAAATACTAGGGTTACCAAAGGCAATTGTAAGACAGGTAGCGCATTAGAGATGGGCAGGGTGGCAACTAAGGGGAAGATAATGGAAAGAGCTTTGAAATTTTGGTTCAGAACTTTAAATCTAGGAAAAAGTAATGTGCGCCGTGGCCGAGTGGTTAGTCCGCTCGCCTCCCACCGAGGCGGCCCGGGTTCAATCCCAGGGACCTGCATGTGGGATTTGTGGTGGAGGAAGCGGCATCTGGGCGGGTTTTCTCCGGGTTCTCCGGTTTCCTCTGCCATTCATTCCACCAACTGCTCCATCATCACCTTTCCTTTCATCCATTTCACTAACATTTCATTTCATCTACTTCCTTCATCCCATACCAGGCATCGGACTGATCACCCATCCTGGATGTTCTGTCTGATCCATGAGTGTCTGCTCCTCGACGGGCCTCTGACCCCAGGCACCCGCCTGTAAGTCCTGGGAGGTGTAAGTCCTACATAAGAGGAGGGTAAATAGATAATGAATGAATGAAAAAGTAATGTGTTAAGACAATGTATAGAATACCAAGAGAATATTTAATGAATGATGAATGGGTAAGTAATTTACAGAATATTTTGGAAAAAAATGGGTTAGGAGACATGTGGAGGAGAGAAAATAACGTGAAAATTTTTTGGAGAAACGCAAGGGGAGACTGGAAGATATAGAAATACAAAACATGTTCAGTGAGATTGCCGAAAAGAACATTGGTTTGTTATAGGTCAATGAAAAATACATGGGGCAGGGAAAAATATATAGACATAGTAAATAAAGAAGAGAAAGAATCTATTGCATGGGTAAGAACTGGAGCATGGAGGCTAAGAGGGTTAAGACAGGGTATTCCTCAAAACCAATGTCCGATGTGTGGTGGTAATGAAGACATTGAACACATAGTATTTAAGTGCCAAGGAACAGAAAATTGGAGAAGAGAATTTATTAAAAAGAAGTGGTTGAAGGGGGATAGAAATACACCTATAATCGAAATGATGTGCAAGGACGCTAGAAGCATTGGACAGTTTTTGTGTAAAGTCAAAAATAAATGGCTTTGGACAGTGGATAGAGAAAAGTAAGAGGTGGTGTATCTCTTTGAATGGAAAACTATGGTGAATGTGTGATGGTAAAGTAATCAATAAGTGACAAGTGAAAATGGGACATGAAAAACTGAAGCCAGATAATTTTTTTTTTTGCTCAATTTTTGAAGATTTAGAAGCTTGTAACAGTGATGTGTCATAATTTAAAATAGAGAGTTGAGGGTTGTTACACTACATCACTATGATATTCTTACTTGAACGCGTTTCGGGAGACGGCTTGTTCCCAGAACAAGCCGTCTCCCGAAACGCGTTCATGTAAGAATATCATAGTGATGTAGTGTAACAACCCTCAACTCTCTATTTTAAGCCAGATAATTTATTGACGGGAAATTGTAAAATGCAGATATAATGTAGTGATTGTCTACAGAATGAGTGGCCAGGGTCAAAGTTCAGTAGACAATCAAATTGTAAATCTCTTAGCACAATAAACATAATATAATAACATCATAAACAAAAAGCATCTTTAGAAAATTGTGCATGTGTCGGTGGCTCAGTTGGTTAGGTGCTGACCTTTTGATCCTAGGTCATGGGGTTCAAACCAATGGTTTTTAAGTGTGCTTAAAAGAGACAGTCCAATGTCAGTAGATTTACTATCAGGTAAAAGAACTCCTGCAGGTCGAAATTCTGGCACACCAGTGGCATTAATGTGATCCTAGCAGTTGAGAGCATTATTAACAAACAAAATTAACTTGAAGATTGAGAAGCTAGTAACAGTGATGTGTTATAATTTAAAATAAAGAGAGTTGGAGGCTGTTACACTGCATCACTAAAATGTTCTTACTTTGAACACGTTTCGGGAGAAAGGTTTGCTCCCATCGTCTGCATGTTTCCAACTGATTTTGCTGTTTACTGTCTGGGGAATGTGTATGTGTTTAGTGTGTTCTCTGGTGCTGGGTTGATGAGCCTCCAAAGGCTGTTGGGTGGTGGTAATAACGTTAGGCATTTACAAGAAACCAACTCACTCAGAAAATTATATTAAAAACAATACCTACAATCCTACAAGCCACAAACATGCAATTTTAAATAGCATTACAAACAGGTTAGTAAATATACCATTGGAGAAAGAGGAATACCAAAAGGAATGCCAACACATTATCCACATAGCCACCATGATTGGATACCAGAAAACAACAATAGATAAGAAGATTAAAAAGTTTGAAAGACAGAAACACATCCAACAAAAACCATAAGCATATAGGAAGTTCACTTACCACCCTTGGACACATCATAATTTTCAAAGGATTTTCAAGTAATACATCACCACCCTGTCTCCACAGAATAACCACAATATACAGAAACTACTATGCTTCAGAACAAAAGACCCTATCCCCAATGATAAGTCAGCTGTATATATCAAATAGTTTGTAATGACTGAAACCTGGTATACATAGGAAGAACCAAAAGAAATCTTGAAATAAGACTTAGAGAGCATATCAGATGCATTTACCAAAAACAGATTGGATAAATCAGCAGTAGCATATCATTTCTGGTCTTCAAACTCGCTCCAAACTAAAACTCTTAAAACCGATCAACAGCAGCAATGAATTGGACATCTGGGAAAAAATACATATTTTCAAACACAGGAATCACCTAATGAATTTCAAACTACCACCACCCAACGGCCTTTGGAGGTTCATCAGCTCAGCACCAGAGAACACCACTAACCACACACATTCCCCAGACAGTAACCAGCCAAATCAGTTGGAAGCATGCTGACGATGGGAGCAAACCGTTCTCCTGAAACGTGTTCAAAGTAAGAACCTTTTAGTGATGTAGTGTAACAACCTCCAACTCTATTTTAAACAAACAAAATATTTATTTATTTTTTGTGTATGTGCATCATAACTCAAAAGCCAAAAGTTGGTTAAATACCAAACCTGGTATTGAAGTTTTGAAGTTCAGCATCTTCTGAAGATTTCCAAGAAAATTTCCCTACCTCAGCTACCCTTTACATGGAAAAATTTGCATTACGTTTTTAGTTCCTCAAAAATGGCTAATCTGATATTAATTAAAATATCATGTTTAAGATATCTGTATGATGAATAACATGTATATCTTCAATTTTCTGGCACAGAGTGGGATAGCTCAGGTGGTAATGTCTGTGGCCCACATTCAAACCCCCGGGGCTGACAAATCTGACCAAACGCTTTCTTGCACTTTTCCTTGGTCACTAGGAAAATGCTGGGTTGGATAATTTCATACGTGAATTTCATCTATCATCCCTTCTATCACTGTTGTCCTGTGTAGTGCAGTGGTTATCATGCTAGCCTCTAGTTCCCGAAGTCGCAGGTTCAAACCTGGCAGAGGACGATGAATTGTTTTGGGCGTAAAAATCCTTAACATGGCTTCCTTCGGAAGGGAAGTAAAGCTGGTGATCGTGTGTCATAGATTTATGGCACGTAAAAGAACCTCAAGCCTGATAAAGAGGCCTCTGAGCAAAAGTTCCTGTCTTTCACACCCAATATAGAATGGGACGCTAAGGATCATAGTAGTTAAAGAGCGCCCATAAATAAAACTCAATTTAATTTTACCTTCCATCACTACATTTCATTCCTTCTTCTTCACTGTCATACCAGACTTTGGGCTGATCACCCATCCTGGATATGCTATGATCCAGAGTTTGCTTGCTCCTAGACTAGCTACTGACTCAAGACATTGGGCTGATCACCCATCCTGGATATGCTATGATCCAGAGTTTGCTTGCTCCTAGACTAGCTACTGACCCAAGGCATTAGCTTGTAAATTCGTGGGGGTAATCAGTTAAAGAAGAAGTATTTTCTGGGAATAGCCTATGAAGTCTTTTCATTCGAAAGGAATTTTGTATAACTGGTAGACATTAAGAGATAGGTAAAAAATTACTGCACAAAAAATGCAGAACTCTTTTTTTTTTTAAAAAAAAAAAGATATTTCAAATACACTTTTTTTTTGGCATAGCCATTTCGGAGATATCTGTTGTTATTGGTTTGAATTTCTCAACACCAATTGAAATAAAGCTGTTACTTTAGCTGTTTCTTGAGATAGCATGGAAAAAAATAAGGAATATCAATATGTAGAGGTCCGCTTTTAAACATCTGACTATTGATTCGGTTTTCTTTCCCCCTTGTTCTTACAACAAAATGTGTACTCAAACTGTTTCTGCAAAGGTTTGTCTTGATTAACGTGAAATAAATAGAAAAAGCTTAAGAAAAGTGTGCAGAAGTTATAAATCAACAATAGTGGGTAGGGAAAGGCATGTGAATGTAAAACATTTGTTAATATTATTACCTGAATAAGCTTCTTTTCATATTCCATTGCTTCGTGATGGTAGTCTGGATATGTGACATCACCAGCTTTGTTCTGAGAGGCTTCCAGAGTGGCAAGAGCCTCATGTGCCTGTGTACCGTCTCTCTTCAGCATCTGTACAGCTCCTACATACTTGCGCAGCTGGTGCTTCAGCAACTCATTCTCCCTGCACAAAATGTAATTCATGTGGAGAAATGTAAAAAAGAGCAGTGAAGGAATAAAATGCTGACACATCTGCACATGGGGCTTTGATCCTGTTATACCCAATATGGGAATCTAACTTTATATCAAGACGTACTAAAATTAAAATGTTCAATAGTAATGTGAAATCAGTTCTATTATATGGCTTTGAAACGTGGAAAAAATTTAAATCTTTGAAAGCAAATTACAAACATGTGTCAATAGAAGTTTAATAAGAATTATAAGTATAAGGTGGTCAGATACAATTTCAAATTTAGAATTATGGAAAATAATAAATAAAAAAGAAATTACAATAGAAATAAAAAAACTGAATAGGGAACACATTAAGAAAAAATAAATCAGTGGAAAAAATGTGTATATGGCACTGTTTCCATGTGGTACCTTCCCGAATCTAGGAATTTCATTTACCTTTCTCTTTTACAGAATTTCTGTCCATGTGACTTGGCAAATGTACTGAACTAATCCCTAACTGCATTCCAAAATCTTTAAGCTAACGTGTTCTATACCCGCTGTTGCTAATGACTTTACTTAACGTGACTTGTAATGAACCTTTCCCCAGAAAATCTTTTCAACTCAAGACTTATTACATTATACATTGGTTAAGTTCCATTGCCATTCATGTTGACAATTTCAAAACCCTTCCATGTTATACACCTAAGTAATGATTTCCAGCTTATCAGCAGTAGAATAAAAATGCTTGTATTCATAAATGCTGATGGGTGTCAGTTAAAGTATTAAATGCTAGACTTTCTGTGGTCCGGTGGTTAGCATGCTAGCTTCCAAATCTAAGAGGTCTCAAGTTTGATTCCGGGCTGGAAAGTCAGAATTTTTCTTTAGTGGGATTATTCCCTATCCTCCCTAGAGTCTGAATATGCGGGTGAATCTAAATATTAACACAAACCATAAACAAGTGAACACTATTGCTATGAAAAATTGTTTCAAAGGCAAAAGTCACTGATATGACCTGGATGTTAAAGGCAGCATATAAATGGAACAAAAAATAAAAAAATACAAGGTACATCCAGAAAGTAAGTTCCGTTTGGTAATAAAATTAAATTGTGTACAGATACAGAAAACTTATTTATTGCACAAAATTCTACAACTCTTAAACTACTTTTCCACATAACTGCCGAAATTTTGCAGGCATTTGTCATAGCATGGCACAAGTTTTTGTATACCTTCTTCATAGAAGTTTGCCGCCTGTGTCTTTAACCAGTTGGAAACATTTTCTTTCAGCTCTTCGTCATTGTTGAAGTATTGACCGCCAAAGAAAGACTTGAGATGTAAGAACAGATGAAAGTCGCTAGGAGCGAGGTCAGGGCTGTACGGAGGATGGTCAAACACGTCCCAGCCAAATCCCTGTAGGAGGTTTTGCATCACATTTGCAGTGTGTGGTCGTGCGTTGTCGTGAAGAAAAACAACACCTTTTGACAGCAATCCTCGGTGCTTATTCTGTATTGCGTGGCGCAATTTCCTAAGTGTCTCGCAATAAACATCTGCTTTGATTGTTTGACCACACGGTAAGAAATCAATGAGTAAGATGCCTTTCCAGTCCCAGAACACTGTGCACATCATTTTTCGAGGTGTCAAGATTTGTTTCGGCTTAACCTTTGCTGGGGATGAAGTGTGCCGCCATTCCATTGATTGCCGCTTACTTTCAGGGGTGTCGTAAGAAACCCAAGTTTCATCTCCTGTGACTATCTGTGTCAGAAATTCTTCGCCGCCTTCATCATAACGGGTCAAAAACTGAAGTGCACTACCCATCCGGTTTGTTTTGTGTTGCTCAGTAAGAATCTTTGGTACCCAACAAGAGCAAAGTTTACGAAATTTCAGTTTTTCGGTAACAATTTCATGAATTAGTGATCGTGAGATTTGGGGAAATTCCATAGCGAGAGCACTAATTGTAAACTTGCGGTTTTCCTGGATCTTGTCATCAATCGCGTGAACCAGTTCTTCTGCAACCAAAGGTGGACGCCCACTTCGTTCTTCATCGTGCACTTCACTACGTCCTTCATTGAACTGTCGTACCCATCTTCTCACCATTGAATCACTCATCGCATTTTGTCCATAAACTTCGGAAATTTGCCAATAAATTTCAATTGGTTTCACTTTCCAAGCATTCAGAAAACGAATCACAGATCTGATTTCACAAGTGGTGGGATTTTCAATCAACACCGACATTGTAAACAAGCACAACAAAGCGTGTCTGACAGCGATCTCAAAATGGCGCACGTTTCCTCTCCTTGATACAGAGTGTCTACCGCGCATGTGCGGAACTGCGATCGCAGCGCTGCAGCGGAGAGAAATTGAAACGGAACTTACTTTCTGGACGTACCTCGTATTACATGCCATCCTCTCAGGAGGATGAGGAACTAATGATATTGAGAACTGCTTTGTCCCTCATTACATGCCAGCAAATCTGCTGACACAAGGCTGTCCCATTTAAGCACACTTCTGGTACTGAACCTGCAATCTTACATCAAACATTTAACCAACTGCACCATCCGACTGATGGGGTTATTTATGGGTGAACTATCTATGCAAAATAGCTGACTGTGTTTTGAAGGTGACTTTAGCTAATGAATGCATGAAATAAAACAATGAAGACCCATGCATTATAACTGGATGTAAACTATGAGTGTGTTGATTTCAGAACTATATACACTCACTAAGTATGAATAGTACTATGGATCTACTGGATTAAACAGAGTAAGTTCTTTTTCCTTCCTCCATCCAAATATATGAACACAATCAGTGACTTCAACTTGTGAAGAAGTACACACTGTGCCACAAAACAACAGCTCCTTGCTGCACTCTACTGCTATTCACTTACACCTTGAGGCATTTCTTATAAAAATAATCAAGAGCAGCACTGCAGTAAATTGAAATAGCATTTTATTTATGGACGCTCTTTAACTGCTGTGGTTCTTAGCATCCCATTCTATATTGGGCGTGAAAGACCGGTAATTTTGCTCAGAGGCCTCTTTATCAGGCTTGAGGTTCTTTTACATGCCGTAAGTCTATGGCATGGGACCACCAGCTTTACTTCCCTTCCAAAGGAGCAGCACTGCAGGTGTACATATGCATAGCAGCATTGTGTACCGATGTTTCAAAGTTGATCTGTGGTTTATCTCGACACTGATGTATTCAGCTTTTATCAATACAATAATTTGAGGCAGATAAGAGCAATAAGAAATCTCTGAATATGATCTGTAAATTTAAAATAAAGAGAGATGGAGCTTGTTACACTACATCACTAAAAGGTTCTTACTTTGAATGCATTTCTGGAGAACGTTTTGCTCCCATCATCAGCTTGTTTCCAAATTATTTTGCCGGTTACTGTCTGGGGAATGTATATGGTTGGTGGTGTTCTCTGGTGCTGGGTTGATGAACCTCCAAAGGCTGTTGGGTGGCGGCAGTTCGAAATTCATTAGGTGATTCCTGTGTTTGACGATATGTATTTTTTCCCAGATGTCCAATTCATTACTGCTGTTAATCGATTTTAAGAGTTTTATGTTTGGAGTGATTTCAGGTTTGAAGACCAGAAATGATGTGCTACTGCTGATTTATCCATCTGTTTTTGGTAAATGCATCTTATATGCTCTTTAAGTCTTATTTCAAGATTTCTTTTGGTTCTTCCTATGTATACCAGGTTACAGTCATTACAAACTATTTGATATAAAATTAATTAATGACCTGTAAAGGCTAGCTTCCATTTAAAAGAAGAGAGTGCAGGAAACTTTTGAGATGTGTCATCTCATTAGTGGACATAGCATTGAGAGAGCTAACTGATAGGTGCTATCAATATCCGCAGAGAGTTTGGTGCTCACTGGTAGACATTGGCAAATCTTTCCTTTCCAATAGCAGCCTGTTCACTTCCAATGCTGTTGGTATAGCTTAAGAGTAGATGGTAAGTTATTTTGAATATCAGTTTTATAGCATGGAATGTAAATGGACATACAATGAAAATTACAGAATTGGGGGATAAGGGAATAGGATATGAGCTGAATTAGCACATGAGTGAGTTTCATAGTGACTGTTAGCTTATTACAAAACTTAAACTTTAGATCTGTACACAGCTTCTTTTTCTTCTAAAATTGTAACCTGTCAACAAATGTAATGTTGACATAGCAAAGTCTAAAGGTTTTAAGCCTGCTTTTATAATTAAAATGACTGAATGAGATATTAAACAAAAGAAAGTAAACTAAGTGATGTCTTTAAAGCAAATAGAAGAAAGGGACTGGAAATACATAAAGTTTGTTGGGATTTGTGGAATATTAAATAAATATCTAGCGATGTATAGCTGCAAATATGGATTTATTTATACTTCATCACTATTACACCACATTGATGGAGGAAGAAGAAGAAGAAGAAGAAGAAGAAGAAGAAGAAGAAGAAGAAGAAGAAGAAGAAGAAGAAGAAGAAGAAGAAGAAGAAGAAGAAGAAGAAGAAGAAGAAGAAGAACAACAACCTGGAAAAAGAACATTGAATCATGGGTATAAAATAACAAAAGCAACCTATAGCACCAACACGCATGTTGCCCACCTAGACAATTTCTCATTAAACTTGCACTAGATTACAAACAAATATGCATACATTTCAACAAAGTTCACCTTCCATCCATGGTCTTTTAAGAAATTTGAAAGAATTTTTAAAAATTTTACCATCTGATTGACAGCACAGAATAAGTATAACTTGAACAACTTTTTTAATAAACAACTCAAAAACTATACCATACAAATTGAAGTGGAGCATCTACCAAATAAACTGTGAAAGACAAAAAGAAATTTGAATATTAGACTGAAAGGACATCAAAGAAGCAAAGTTTAAACAAACAGATAAATCGACTGTAGTATACCACGAATTGAAGTGAGTCATTACGTATTAATTCACATCACAATGGCACTTGGTATTAACTGAGAAGCGCTTCTGAGAGACGTGTTTCTCTCATCTTCAGCTCTGGCTGACTGTAGTATACCACTCTGGATAGACAACAACAAAGGACAAGATATCAAATTATTAAAGCCTGTCATTTCTCACTTGAACTAGCCATCTCGGAAAATGTTTTATGCTTAAAAGTTTTAAAGAATTTATAAATTTTGCAATCCTGCCAGTTAACAAATGTATGCAGCTTTGCAAATCTACCACCAAATATCAGAGTTGCTCTGAATTGAGGGAGGAAGAAACAAGAGATAGCTGAAGATGGGGGCAAATGTCTTCAAATACACTCCTAGTTTAGCAACAAACAATGAGTAAAGTAAGTTGTTTAAAAAAATGACCAGTGCAGCTTTAATTTTGCAGGTCTATTATTGAGAGTCCTCTGTAAGTAAAAAAAACTCTCGTGTGGGCAAACGTTGTGCAAGAACTATTGCAAATCACCTTTGCACTCTGCTCTCAAATGTTGTTTTAGGTTAATGACATTCATCCTAAATTTTATCAGAGCTTAACATTGTTCTTTGTTACAGATTTAAAGAGAGATCTGTTGATACTAAAGCTTCTAGAATTTGGTATTATTTTTTGTACTAATCCACTGCAATTCAGTCTCACCATTACCTCAGTAACGCTTGTATTCGACTTTCTAGTCGCTCCACCTTCTCATGAAAGACACGTTCATTCTCTTTCAGCTCTGCTCTTAGCTCAGCATTCTCCTCATGAGCCTGATCCAACATGCGCTTTAACGAACGGGATTCAGCCTGCAGTTCTTCCTTTTGAGACAAGAGAGACAGTAGCGCCTCCTGTACTTCATCTAAACAGTTCAACAAAAATTCATAAATTACTTATTTTTCTTTTCTTTCAGGTAAAAAAATAATTTTTGTCCTTTTTATCATTAACCTGCCACAATTATGCATGATAAAATTAATATTTTCAGGAAAACATAAGTAAAACTTAATTCAATCAAAACTTGCAGTATTAACATGCTGATTGAATACCACTGAAACACTCTTTACTGTATTTTCTTTGCAAACCGATATTTAAATTCATGAATGGACACTGTTCTACTGATAAAGCAGCTATAATTAGATTAAATGAAATACTTGGTATTTTATTACCACAACTGATAATTGCTTGTGTAGTTTCTTCTTAATGTTTTGGAGAATGTATCACATAAATTATATTCTTAAAAAATCTGAAGTATTGCATTCACATGACTTTCTCTACCATTCTTTTACAAAACCATATTCTTCCACCTACTTCCTATTAATTGAGATAAATGTTTGCAGAAATGGTTTCATTATACATTTCGTTATGGCTAAGAGGGATACAAGAGACTTAAGTGCTAGTCAAATCTTTAAAAAAAATGGGTTGCTATCTATACCCCTGCCGTTGAATCTGTGCACTTGACGGTTTGTATGGCTTCGTGTAACGTTGGCTATATTGTGGTTGCGACGTTGCCAGAGTGGTTAGTAAACAACAGCAGCTGATTGTTCTCCTTTCTGTCGTGTCTAAGCCACATACAAAAAGTGTACGTAAATAGCGAACGTCAATGAATAATAACTATTTCGTATTATTATTATTATTGTTAATTGAAAATAACTCAGCATAAACATTGCAATGTATGTAGAATAAATTAGCACTTTTGACAATGTAGAAACAGAATAATACAAATGTGCCTGCTATGAGGAGAAATAAAAAATTATAAGCTGTGATAACAAAGTTGTTTTCACTTATGCTGTGTTCCAGATGGTTCAGGAATTTTGTCATCTTTCTCTTGGAGTTTCACTCCCTTGTAAATAACAGTTCTTGTGTTTAGTTCAAGAGCTGCTGCAGTTCATTGTACAGCTTTATCAGCAGGAATAGAGGGATGACCATGAAGCTTCACGTACTCCTCCTGTTCAAGGAATTCCTGGTCCTTCTTAAGTTCCAATATCTGACTATTAAGTGACATCTTGACGCAAAGGGTTTTCACTTCGTAAATCATCACTTGGTGATTGGCGTCGTTTTTGAGACACTGTCTCTTATTTATACATCTTGTATGAATGAAATATACTTCTCTGTTTAGGTTTCTGAGTAATATCTTTTTACAGGAGTAGGTTACCAGCCTTCAGTCCAACCCCCAACTTGGAGGACCACAGTTTTTTTTTTTTCTCAGGGAACTACCCTTAGATGGTTGTCTTCTCTACGACTAACGAGAGTCCTCTTCCCGGTTTTCCTTCAGAGTTTTCTCTCCTAGACAAGTTGTCTTCCCAGACTGACGAGTCTCATCTACCCATTGTGGATTATTCTTAGCTTCCCCTCACCTCTGACCATCCAGCAGCTATAGCTATAGATGATGGAGTGATCAACACAACTGACATTGAAAAATTAGCCTCAGAGCAGACCATTGGCCTATACCTTGGAAGGAAGGAAGGAAGGAAGGAAGGAAGAAGAAGAAGAAGAAGAAGAAAAATATATATATGTATAAATGTACACCAACAATAACCACAAATATAAATAATAATGAACGATATTAGCTTACAAAGAACAACTCGACGCTCATGCTAAGGATTCACAAACTGAAACACATGGTTGGAAATAGCAACATCCAGCAACAGAGCCACTTCCAGTTCCGCTTCCACTTTGTCATTGACCACCCAAAATGCTACCTTGTGACTGGTTTAGGAAGTCTAATGATTAAAGCTTTTCATCTGGTTTTTTGCGAGTGTACCAACTTAATCACTAGCTGTCAAGTGCAACGTTTCAATGGTGGGGGTATATATGTTGGCTTTGAAATTCTGTTCTTTTTGCATGACCATGGGAAAAAAAGAAACTAATTGAATTTTAGACTTTGAAAAAATATAAAGTATTCAAAATTTCAAATCAATATGAATAGACATCTTGGAGATGGTAAATTTCACAAAAATGTTTTTTGACATAAATTGTATTTTAACTAGATCTACATTTTTTGTAGTAAGCTTTTGTCTCTCTCTTACAGTTTAGAAGTTATACAAAATTATTCAGAATGAAGACTTCACAGACTGTTTGCAGAAAATTTGAGGTATACATTTAATTTGTCATTAAAATATCTTAAATGTTTTAAATATTTTAATCAAAATTGTTTGAGCCTCTTTAAGAGAAAATAAAAAAATAATGAAAATTTTTCTATGCAAAGGGTAATGAAACCTCCAAGTTTGGTACTTAAAACATGCACGCATGCATGCACAGGCCTTTTTCTGATGATACTTTTTTTTCCGGGGAACCTCAAAATACATATTTCTCGTGAAATTTCAATGTTGAATTTTTGGGTTGAATACCTTTTATACTATAGGTAAGCAGTAGAGAAAGTAAAAATTAAAAAATAAAAGTCCTACATGGTGATGAAATAAAGTTTAGAATCACAATATTTTGAAGTGTTTTAGTTTATTTAATTCTGACTGCATTGTTCTGCTATGAAACACTGCTACAGTACATCTTTGTCCTGAATTTCCATGCACAAGTTTTCTTGAACCCTGAACTCCATGTTGTAATTAGTGAAGCACAATCAAAATAGTGGTAAGCTCTAGTATTATGTTCCTGTTAACTACTCTGTCTTTAATATTACCCATGGATGTTCACTTTTGGGTTGTTTATATTGCTTAGCTCGATTAAATCAAATTTTGTTACATCTTCTGTGATCTTATGCCTTTTTCTTAACTCAATATTTTCTGTATATAATATACTTGCAAACTTACTGAAATTGAAAACCATAAAACTTTCCCTCGTCCAATAAAGCACAACAATTTTACAATTACATGAAATTTAAAATGTGTAAAATGTTTGTTGCAGTAAATGTACAAAAATTACATGGGAATTCCATTTTATAAGAATCTATGAAGACCTGGCAGTACTGCTTCTGATACACATACTGAAATTGTTCCTGGTACCACAATAAACATGTATTGAGGCAAAGATAATTTTATTTTATGCTTCATAACATGAACAATAAACAAAAACTGTCACAAAAATTGGGGAACTTATATGCTGCAGTCATAGAATGTGAATAAGATAAATAATTTAAGTGAGGGAGTTGACTCTACAATTCATGTCGTCCGTTACTGAATATTTGTGCCCATTTACTGCTGGTTACTATGGTCACTAGTGGTGCAATAAGATTTTAAATCCAGTTACTATGTATTTCATTGAGCCCAGTGGAATGAGATGATCATGATGAAGGGCAGCTACGCAGATAAGCTCTGGCCTATCATAGCACTGTATACCAATTAGCACAGCATATTCAGTCTGTAATCTTAAGTTACAATAAAATGCAACAGAATTTAATGCTTTGTCATGTTGTGGTGAAAGTCTGTAATATTTTGAATCCGCTCACAAAATTATAAAATGTCTGCTGAAAAGTCATAAAAAGGCTTCTGTTCTCGTACATTTTACGGCCAAACCGTAAAAGTTGGCAAGCATGTGTAAGATTCTAGAAAGCATGCATTCTTCTGCTTTAATTTACGAAAAGGCTGTTTGTGTATTACTTACTGTTAACATGAACAATAGGTTCCGTTGAGGTACGAATATTTGTAGTTGTGTTGCAAGAGGAACCGAAGTCCACACAGTTTGTTTGAAGTAACTTCTGAGTGGCTAGAAGAGCAGCTGCTGCACAATCAGTATCCTGCACATCAGTGTCAAATGTTCCAAATCAGCAATATAACATTAAAATTATTGCTGCACACTGCAAAAATATACTGTATTATTCTGTAGGAAAAAGATGAAAAATGGTTTAATATCGGCAACATTCTAGTAAAATAAACTGCACTTCAAAAGTTAAGGGTGCTGTATTACTACTGAAGTTAATAGTAAAACAAGTCTATTATGAGTAAAACAAGTCTATCAAGTCTATTCATCAGCCCAGCACCAGAGAACACCACAAACCACACACATCCCCCAGACGATGACCGGCAAAAATCAGTTGAGAGAAAATGCTGACAATGGGAACAAGCCGTCTCCCGAAATGCGTTCAAGTAAGAATATCATAGTGATGTAGTGTAACAACCCTCAACTCTCTATTTTAAATTATGACACATCACTGTTACTAGCTTCTAAATCTTCAAAATAAGTCTATTATGCTTTTATATATTCACATGTAAGATATGAAATTACGTTGTGGGGACATATTACAGCAAGAGAAATGGATTAGTCATTAAACTGCAAAAAAAAAAAAAAAAAGCCATTAGCATAATAGCCAAAATGGAAAACAAACAAACTTGCAGGGGGGTGTTTAAGAATCAAAACTTGTTAACAGTGCCATGTATGTGTATATATGTGTATATATATATATATGCATAAAAACTGTGATAAATGTAAATATGCCAAAAATTTCAATGTACACAACCATAATTTAAGAAATAATGACGATTATTATAGAATAACATTAAGGGGAACTCTAAATAATTGTGCAATAGGGCAATAGAGGAAACTGAATCAATAGAATTCTTTTAATTATTGCACAACAGTGAAAAGAAATCACAAATTATAACACAGGATGTACAAAAATGATTATAGGGGTTTTAAACTTATATATTTTCTTTACAGTGTACAATTTAATTTTGAATCATATTGTATATTATGGTTCAATTTTCATTGATTCACCCTAAGGAAAGACCCTAGGGTGAACCTGTCAGTGATAAAGTCTGAAACTGGATGGAGTTAAGGCTTGTCAATTCAAGTACCAATATTGGTAACAGCATGCATTATATATGAATCCAGCACTTATGTCATCACTTGAGCCATTATTAAGCCCAGCTTGTTGTGGAGTAGCTTCTACATAACTTTCTTCTTCTGAACCAAATAACCCAGAATTGGAAGAATCTTAACTGAATTCATTGAACACTGACATCATTTCACCACCCATCAAGTGTTTGTTGATACGGTAATTTGTATCACAAATTACTTAAATGTAAATAATGATTGTAATATGATTATGTATTTTTATGTGACATTGATTTCAGAGGTTTATTAATTGTAATTATTATTGGTAAATAATAATATACGGCTTTACTGAAACTGTCAATAATAACGCAATAATGCAGCAATGGGGTGAGTTGTTTATCATTACTGGGAACAAGGAAGTTACGTAATGTTTCGGGCCTTTTCGGTAGAAGCTTCTAGAACATTTCCTAAAGCATATGTATTCGTGGTTTTCATTGGATATTAAAATAGACGCTAATGTTGGCGCGTTTTATTAGCCAATAGCAGTTCATTTATAATCTTTAGGCGTATCTTGATGCAGGCCTATAAATAGGGTAGGTTCGAGGTAGCTTCACCTCAGTTCAACAAAATTCTCAATACCTTACACGTCGGTCCTTCAGTTCATCAAAATTTCGTGTACACTACACGTTGTCAGTCAGTCCTTCAGTTCGTCAAGTTACGCGCAGCATAATTACGAGAATTATTATAAAGTTAATTCTACACAAAGTTGAAATACATAGTTAAAAGTGATAAGTAAGAAGTTATTACAAACAGTTTCAGTTTGGCGAGTATCCAGATCAATATGTAAAAGTGTTTGTGAACGTGTTCGGCAATAAAAATTATAAAACCAATTTTCTTCATTAAGTATAATTTCTGGATAAAAGATTCCTTTCCGATTCACACCCTGCAAGAGATAAATGTTCGCCCTAAATAGCTAGCCGGAGGACAATATACGAAACTTAAATTCTTTCGGAAACTAATTGATGCAAATTGCTACGCCAGATGGAGCTACAAACCAGACAAAGGAGTGACGTCACAAGATGGCTTCAATACTGATGTAAACAACATTACGTGAGAAACATTATTCACTCGCAAATTGGCTTCCACAACGTGGAACAAACACACAAAAACATATTACGTAAACAAGCATCTACCGTCGCATTGTTTTATGTCATCTTCGCATATTATGCAAAAAAGCTTAAAAAAAATCTGATATGTTCCCTCACATGACTCTCTCTTCTCTACTTTTGTACAAACTATTTTTACAAACGCTTATTCTCCATATGCTTCATGTTAATCGAGATGTTAATCTTATTGCTAATTTTCTTGTAGATGCAAGGGGAATATGATAGTCAAATCTTTTAAGAGCTGGTTGCTATGCGGCGCATTCCATTCTCTTTGTATGTCCAGGACATAAACAAAATGAATAAGGAATTCCCATTTGAGAAAAAGTATTGAAAAATTTAAGGGAATAACAAGCAATATCTCGAAAATGGTTCACTCAACAAAAAAAAATGTGTATGACATAAATTGTGTATTTTAACACGATCTACATTTTTTGTGTAGTAAATTTTTGTCTATCTCTTATGGTTTACCAGTTATGCAAAAGTCGTTCACAATGAAGAATACTTTTGGAGACATTCCCAGAAAATTCGAGATATACATTTCATTTCTCATGAAAATATCTTAAACATATGATATTTTAATCAAAATCGTTAGGGCCTATTTGAGAAGATTAAAATTTTTGAAAAATGTTCCATGTAAAGGGTAATCTGCGGTGGGGGGGATTTTCTTGAAAACCTTTGTGTCGTGTATCTGGAAGATACTGAACCTAAATACCAAGTTTGGTGTTTATCCGACTGTTCATTTCTGAGTTATGCTGTTCACAGACAGACACACACACGGACATGTTTCCAAAATGCTTTTTTTGGATTCAGGGGGTCTCAAAACATATATTTCCGGTGAAATCTCGGTATCGAATTTTGGGTGGAGTACAATACTTCCCCTACTTACTATACGTAGTAGACAAAGTAAAAAACAGAACTACTTACGCATGCACATGTACAATCTCTAAACTTGTGATTGGGAATCCCCCTTAAACATGTTAAAACTGGCTACGAATGGCATCCTTGCATTCTACTGACATCTGACCATGATTTTACAAAGCATTAGATAGATTCAGTCACAAATGCTCAGTTGGTAACTAAGTTTATCTCACATCTGGATGCTTGCAGTTATGCCCACATTGCGATTCTGAAGGGTTAGTAATACCTGTGGGAAACACGTCTTTCTTGTCATGTTGGTTTGTTTTAACCTAATTTCCAAGATACCACTGGGAGAAACCAGATGCACTTAATTTTCCCTTATGTATAACAAGTGATTCTAATACTGAATTTATGTTTGAGAACCTAATAATACTATCAAAAATACACATTGGTGTTACCAATAAAACCAACACATTTCAATTGTTACACAAGTGCTCGCAAGTATGCTGATATGTACCTGTTTTTACAGTCATCATTATAAATGTTTATATACCTGCTCCTTGAAATTCTTTACTATTGTCAGAAATAATATATCTTACAACATCCTTAAATTTTGCCATGCAGTTTAGAAAAACTTTATCCAGCCAACACGGTCAAACCAAAATTGAACCTCGCGATCTTCAGATTACTAGTCAGTCATGTTATCCATTACTCCACAGAGGGAAGAGAAAATCAAAATGTAGAAATATTAAAGTTTCCTCTTCTGTAAGGTAGACAATTCAAATTACATTTAGTCATTTACTATTTGAATCAAACGTCAAAACACTTTTTTTTTACTATCCAGCTGATTTTCTTGAAAGTAGTAGATTTTCAAGAAAACAATTTGTGATGAATGTCTCTTCATTTGAGCGGAAAAAACTGATATTAGCTACATTTTGTTTAAGGCATATCTTCAAGGTCATTTCATGGTCGGCTCTATTTCTTTTAAATGGGAGTCCCAGTTTTTTAAACAGATTTTGGTTTTATGCATAAAAGCTAAAAACTTGTCTGAAACATCTTTTTTTGTAAAACCAACCCATTATTTTATAAAATATTTATGAAATCTGAAAAAATTTCTAATGTTAATACATTGAAAGACTAACTTAGATTTCATTTGATTTAGTTTAACAAAACGCAAATGCAGTTTAAATACAGATATTAGGTTTCTTTTCACTTAAAAGGTATATAAATGAAAATTAGTTGCCTTTTATATAGTAAGTAAGTTAGTTTTATTCACTGTAAGAATATATAATATTCATGGCTTGGTCAATCATAACTAAAAGAAATACAACTAATGATTAAGTTACATGATAAATACAAGTAAATAAACTCAAGTTTTATATATATATATATGTTCCTTGGAATCATATATATTAATAAAAACTGTATGGGCTAGAGAACAGTATATGGATAACTTAAATAAAGAACAAAGAGATAGTATAACATGGGTACGAGCAGGTGTATGGAGACTAATAGGAATGAGAAATGGGTTTCCACAGAACCATGTCCAATATGTGGGGAAAGAGAAGATTTAGAACACATCGTTTTTGATTGTAAAGGTACACAGCATTGGAGAAAGCAAGCTATAAATGGAAATGGTTAAGACTGGACAGGAAAGTAGCCTTAAGCAAGATTTTTAACAAGGATAGTAAAAAGGTAGGAGAGTACCTATCTAAAGTTAAAAAAGAAATGGTTATGGACAATAAAAATAGATGCGAATTAGTTTCATCATGAGATGTTAAGTTATGTAATTATATTATCATTATTATAATATTAGTATTATTAGATTATTATTTTGGTAAATGTAATGTAATGTAATATTTATTTCATCATTATTACAATAATACAAATAAAGCTTACATCTAAAACTTATGTCTAGTGCACCAGTTTTCTAGCTCCCCCATATTTAGCCCCTAGGCTGTATATATTGGGATAAAGCTACTATACCATCTCTCCACTTTACAAACTATGCTCGTTCAGCTGTACCTTTCTTAAGCTCCTTATCCACTTATCCCTTGTGTTGCCTAAAAATGTCCCCATCATTTTAATTATTTCTACTTTTGTGCTTCCCAACATTCTTAATGCTACTGCTTCTTTGTTTAGCTTGTCCCATTTTTTATTCCATATAACCTCTCTCCACCTTTTAACCTTATCACATTCTATTAGACAATGAAAAGTACTACCCTATTCATCACACATAATACATCCCCCCGAACAATTATATCCATTCCTTTTTAAAAATATTACTCCTGTGCGCATCCACGCAAGACCTATTCTACCAAATTGATTACATATATCTACGTACTTCTCCCTTCCCCAATCTCTTTTAACTGTTTTATACAAGATCAATGACCTTTTATCCTCAAAACTAGCCCATATCTCTTGTTTCTCGATATCTTCCACCCTCAATCTCACTTCTTTCCAAAACCCACTGTTATTATATTTATCTAATAGGAAAATATTCCTCATGCCAATTTCTTTTAGGACATTTCCCATCTCCCCTAACCAACACTCTTCTCCTAGGACAGCTTTTTGAAACTGTATACATTCTTTTAATATATTATTATCTTCTAAATTTAAACATCTATACCAATACTTCAAAATTCTTTCCACTATTATACCTTTTCTCCCTACCCTTCCTAGTTCTGCCAGTGCCACGCCCCTTGGTGAACTCTTGGGTAAACCCAAAACTTCTTTACAAAACATTCTATGGACTATATCAATCTTAATCCATCCCTTTGCCACCCCCCATATTTCTATTCCATATAACATTTTTGACTCTACTACAGCTTCATATAGCCTTTCCAACCAGTTCATTGTTAGCGTGGGTGTTTTGCACAAGCAAACTCTAACAGCTTTCATCGCTAGCTTTCCTTTCAATTGTGCATATTTAGATTGTGCTTCCCACTTCCCGTTGCTTGAGAATCTAATGCCCAAGTAATCAAATTCTTTTACCACCTCTATTTGCTCTCCATTTATATACCATCTTTCCTCTCTTTTTAATTTTGATCCTTTCTTGAACACTATTATCTTGGACTTTTTTGTATTCACCTTTAGCCCCCATTCCATACAGAATTTTGCAATGTCATTAATAGCATGTTGCAACCCTATCACTGTTACTGCCCCAGCTACTAGATCATCTGCAAATAATAACCCTGGTATTTCCTTTTTCCCTATGACTGAACAGTGTTTATTACTTTTCATTATTCTATCTAAAATATCATCTATAAATAAGTTAAATAATATTGGACTGAGTTTACAACCTTGCCTCAGACCTAAATTTTGCTGTATATAATCAGTCGTACTATTTCTTCCACATTTTACACAAAATTTAATTCCTTCATACAATTTTTGTACCCCCTCGATGAATGCAGTGCTGATTCCTTTGTTCCTCAATTTATATACCAAAGCCTCTCTGTTTATAGTATCAAAAGCCTTCTCGAAGTCTGCAAAAAATATGTATACCCTACCCCTTTTATTTCTTAAATATTTTATTTTGGTATTATTATTATTATTATTATTATTATTATTATTATTATTATTATTATTATTATTATTATTTATGTTGTAATTAAAGAATGTAATATGGGTAGAACATGGCAAGATAACAGCTTGGGCTGATGTATAGCCATATTCTAAGAAAGATTGCTAGCACAAATAAATAAATAAATAAAATAAAATATATATACATATATATATATAGGAGCTAGACACAGATAAGAATTTTAAAAACAATCTTCACTAATTTTTAGCTGAAGAAAGTTTTTTCTCTATACAAGGGCTTTTAGTAAGTTTATCCATTCTAGCATGCATCATACATTGTTTCTCTTCCACAACTATATTCCATAAAGAACCATGTCACTATATTACATTTTCTTTTGCAATTTTGTATTGACATGTTCCATTATCTTATACAAGATAGAAATGATGAATGAATTGAATTTGGCATGCAGTGAGGAATAAGTTTAAAACTCCAGGAAAATAATTTGCATTACAGACAAATCGTGTGCTACAAGTAGCCATTTGTTTTTACCTCAGAGTAACTTGGGACGGAGAGAGAGTCTTCCTCGGACTGTGCCTCATCAGTCAGAGAAACTGGAATGAGTTCTCCAACACTCACGTTGTTGACGGGTGTTAGCGTTTGTACTGTTTGTCGAATGTTCACAATGTTACTAACAGTTGAACTTCTGCAAACAAACAATTTGCAGACAATGAGTCCACATTGATGGAGACTACAGACTCCAAAACATGTTCCAGCAAATTCCTGGTAAAGTAATCAATTTTAATTTTTACTAATCCTTTCAAATAAAATTCTGTGTATGGCACATTGATATAGGATACAGCAATAAGTATAATATTTTACTTTCTAATACTAATAATACTATATTTATACAAAATGTATTTACTTTTAATAGATAAAACAAAATTAGTAAATAAATATAAGAAAGAAAGGCTGTAATACAAGATAACCCTGTTATTACAGTGCCCTCGTTTTATGCCAAGGCCGCTGATCATGCGAATAGTCTACTACACTGCAGGGTTTTCTGTTCTGTAACTCCTGCATTATTTATTCACAAATGTTAGTAACATACATGTAATGAGTACTAACCTTGTTATAAGTGTTGAAACGTGTCAATCTGTGCCAAGACATTCTTGATATTGTCGGATGAAATTACCATTCCCACGTAAGTTCTTCTTACGTAATGTTCATAATTTTTGCTTTTATATTGTCCTTTAGTTTGTCTATGGTGTGGGGATTGTTCCTATAAACTTTATTTTTTAGCCTTTAGCGATCCCGTTGTTCAAAATTTATTGACCAAACATCTTGCAATGTCTCTACCCGGAACTGGATAACCAGGAAATTGCTGCTGAAATTGTCTGCACACCTGCCTACTTGATTCAGTTTTCACGTATGTATCGTACATAAAAATACGCTGATCAAGCATGAATTTGTTTCCAGGCATTTCCATGGACTAATAAGAGAATAACATTCCTAAGGAAAAATCACACACAACACTTCACAATACGAAGACAAAGCAATGGCTGAGATATCTCACAGCTAATAAATGTACCCTTGACATGTCCTGTGCCGCTGTTGTGCAGTGGCATAATGCCGAGGTCACTGTCATCTCGGTCGATACGCATATAAGGCAGTTGTGGTCTTGGCATAAAATGAAGCCACTGTATTTATTTTTGCAGCTTACACAGCTTTATTACACTTTAAACTTTAAGTATTTGTCTATTGTGCAAAAGTAACATTCTTGCAAAAACACCTTTACCCTAAATGCACTTTATTTTTCTATATTTTTAATAGAATTATGAAGGGAATTATTATATATCTTTATATTGGAATGTAAGACTCCATGTTTACATGGTGAAGTTCTAGTGGAGGTGCCAATAGTTTGCTTTTATTTAATAAATACTTCCCTTAACTTTTGCTGAAATACCCCAAAATATTATTCCATATTTCATTATAGAGTGTAAGTTTATTTCATCAACTCCAAATTACAAATATCATTCATTAATTATTCTGCTCTCCTAGGACTTGCTTGAGTGTTAGATCATATACACTTAACACCGTGGTTGTTTGTGTATATGTATCCTTCATTTTACTGTAAACATTTTCACACAATTTCCAATTTAAATTAATTTCCTCTTCTATAGATTACCTACATCATCATTTCCGTTATTAAGATCCTCTTTTTCTTTAATGATTTTCCTCCACTATTTCTCTCTTAACTGTCCTGTATTATTTGCCTAGTTGTTTCAGAAATTCTTTCCTATTGTTTCCAAAAAGTTTTAAGGACAGTAAGTAAGTTTATTGCTGCCAATAGGTTCATACAGAACATCTAACATTGTCATGAGCTAACATCTACATTATGGGATTGAGGTGTGGGGAAGTGCAGCTAAGGTGCATATAAATAAGTTGATGGTATTGCAGAAAAAATGCATTAGAATTATTAGTAACTTAAAATTTAATGAATCTTGTAAAAATGCGTTTAAAGAACACAAAATATTAACAGTCTATTTCTTATATGTATATAGGACTGTACTATACATACAAAACAAGAATCCTACAAAAAAAATCTGATGTGTTACACTCACATGACTTTCTCTACTCTTGTACAAACTATTTTTACAAACACTCATTCTCCATATGCTTCATGTTGATCGAGATGTTAATCTTATTGCTAATTTTCTTGTAGATGCAAGGGGAATTAGTAGGCTTTAAGCGATAGTCAAATATTTTAAGAGCTGGTTGCTAAGTGGAGTATTCCATTTTCTTTGCATTACCAGGACAAAAAAAATTGAATTACGAATTTGAGAAAAAGTATAAGTATTGGAAAATTTAAGGGAATAACAAGCAATATCTCGAAACTGGTTCACTCAACAAAAAAAATGTATATGACATAAATTGTGTATTTTAATGTGATCTACATTTTGTGTATAGTAAAGTCTTGTCTATCTCTTATGGTTTACCAGTTATGCAAAAGTCGTTCACAATGAAGAATACTTTTGGCGACATTCCCAAAAATTCGAGATATACATTTCATTTGTCATGAAAATATCTTAAACATATGATATTTTAATCAAAATCGTTAAGAGCCATTTTTGAAAAAATTAAAATTTTTGAAAAATGTTCCATGTAAAGGGTAATCTGGGGAGGGGAATTTTCTTGAAAACCTTCGTGTCGCATCTCTGGAAGATACTGAACCTAAATACCAAGTTTGGTGTTTATCCGACTGTTCATTTCTGAGTTATGCTGTTCACAGACACACACGGACATGTTTCCAAAAATGCTTTTTTTGGATTCAGGGGGTCTCAAAACATGTATTTCTGGTGAAATCTTGGTATCGAATTTTTGGGTGAAATACAATGCTTCCCCTACTTACAGGGCGGTAGTAGAGAAAGTAAAAATGATATTCATGGATATAGTACAAGAAGTAGCATAAATTATCATGGGTATATGTGTAATAAACAAATTGTATTAAGAATACAAATGTAACAGGAACAATTTTTTATAACAAATTACCATTAGAAATTAAAACTGCAAGAAAATCTAACTTCAAAATTTATCTAAAAAACTACTTGATTGAAAAATGCTTGTATTCTCTGGATGAGTTGTAAATAGGTTTACTGTGTTGTAAATATGAGACTTGACAATGTCTGAAACTTGTATACAGGTCTATGGACACTACTACTGCTACTGCTACAATATTTACAATGATTAAGGAGTAGATAGATTTACAGTTCATCAATATTATACAAACATTTGAGAATGATATATTTCTTTAGATTTCTTTTAAAACAATTCTTTTTACAGGACCTAATTTCTAAAGAAAGCTTAATATAAAGTATACTACCTACAATATAAGGATCAGTATTGACTTTCTTTTTATTCACTGCTATTCTATAAAAATCCATACAATGTCTGGTGCTATGCTGATGTACATCATAATTTGTTAGTACGTCTTTAGAGCTATTTACAGTTAAGAGTAATGTTTGATAAGCATATAATGAAACAAGAGTTAGAATGTTTTCCTTAATAAATACATTTCTACAGGTTTTTAATCTTTTAATATTCAACATAATTCTTATACATTTTTTCTGTAATTCTATTCATATGTACCTGCGCAGTAGCCGAGTTGTGGAAAAATAAGTCCGTAATACATAATTTTCATGGAGTGATCATTCACATACCTTCTCATTATTCTAAATAAATATATATGTCTAGTAACTTTATTACAAACATTATTAACTTGTTCTGATCAGGATAGCCTATTGTCAATTTTTAAGCCTAATATGGTCAGAGTAAGGCTATTTCCGGGCGAACTAATTTCTTTTACTTCATCTCTACCACCTAGACTAAATATCATGACCTTGGATTTTTCTTCATTTACTTTTAGTTTATTAGATTCAAAATATCGTATTAATGAATGGGTACTAGATTTGATGGTATTAGCCAAAGAATTTAAGTTTTCATTCCAACAGAGTGCTGTGGTATCACCTGCATAACTGATTGTAGTGAAACTATTGCCTTTAGGGATATAATTTATATAAATAATAAACAGTAAAGGGCCCAAAACAGAACCCTGAGGCACTCCATGTTTTTACCTGTATGAAAGTCGATTTTAGTCTATTTAGGCTGCAACCACTAATATAGTTTATTTCTGAGCATTGAAATCTTCCCGTTAGATAAGAATAAATATCATGCCTTACGCAGTCAAAATATTTAGATAATTCCACCATTAGACTGGCTTAAAGCAAGATCTGTAATTTATTCCACTTCCTATTCCACGTTTCCTCTCTCCAGACTTTGGTTTTTGTACATTCTGTTATACAGTGCAAATTTTTATCTGCATTGTCACATAGTGGGCACAAATCTTTGTCAACTTTTAAACCTCTTAACAACATTGTTCCTGTTCTTGCCCATGCCAGGCTCCCTCTTTCCATTTTATCACAAACATCAATGTATTTTTCCCTTCCAATCTCTTAAACTCCTATAGTATATCAGAGTACTCTTATTCCTTAAGCTACCATGTATTTACCCTAGATTTCGCTTTATTCCATAGGCTTTGTCCACTTGTCTGCAAATTAGCTACCTCACCCATTCAGTTACCTTCACTATTTCCTTTAGTTGAAAAAATTAACAATATTTCCTTCCTCCAGTGCCTACTCCAATATTTCATTATACGTTTTATCACTAATCCTTTCCTGCCACTCTTCTCAATTCAACTAGGGCTACCCCATTTGGAAGTACTCTCAGTAACTCCAATATCATTGCAAAAGGTTCTATGAATCTGGTCTATACATTCCATATTCTCCTAAAGAGTAGTTGCCCTTGCAGCATGTGTTGTAGCATTCAAATACATCTCTAATAGGTGCCAACTTGTCAAGCTGCTTTTTCTCAATTCTGCTAGAGATGTCATCAAAAAGAAGTGCTGTCAAGAAATCTAACTCTTCTAAGTGGCATTACTGCTGAGAAAAATTCCAGTCCTGTACCATCCTTGCAATAAAAATCATACAAATTTTTGTGTGATGACTTATAACTTCTGCAAAATACAATAATCCAAGCAGGACCTTTATTCAGCAATATTGGTATCCGGAGCATCTGTTCTCCACTGTATGTTTTCTCTGTGTCTAGAAATCCACTGATTTGTAAATTCCACATTTCTTTTTTCAAGAATATAATTACAACAGAGGTAACGAGCCCAATAGAATATATTGATATACAATATCAGAATGACCAGATATATACAATACACAAACAAAACAATATACCAGATGAAATGAGAGCCATAGCAATAGCTACGGAAAATGAAAGATACCCAGAAAAAGAATGGCTCCAAATATATACAGATGGATCCCTCATCAATAAAAAAAATGCTGGTGCAGGAGTATATTGTAAACATTTTGCACAGTATCTAACATTAGATGAAATGTCAAACCACTATTATGGAGAATTAACAGCTATAAAAGTAGCATTACAGAACATTTTATATAGACCATACATAAAACAAAAAATAGTCATCTTATCAGACTCAAAATCAGCCATAGATGGAATAGTAAATTACAATAATAAAACAACAAGAAATATTAAAGAAATAAGAAGCCTAATTAAAGTAGTTGAAACTAGAAATCATGTCACTTTACAATGGATCCCAGCTCATGTCGGACTTTTGGGCAATGAACATGTGGATCAATTAGCAAAGAAAGGTGCAATACAACAAATAAAACCTATAGGACAAATAGAAATAAATAAACAATTAAATAACATTAAACAACATTTCAAAAGACAGCAGAGACTTGATGAAGAAGATAAATTAAAAGATAAAGATTATAGAATATTAAAGATAGAGTTGATATACAAAAAATGCCAAGGAAGACTGCAGTGACCTTATTTAGGATGGGAACTGACCACGATTGCCTCGCAGAACATCTTACAAGATACAATGCTTACCTACACCCAGGTGTACTCTTTGTGAAGAAGATGTCATCCTGAACAAACAATATCTCGCCAAATACAAAGGTCTTAAAAGTAATAACTTACAGACTTTATATTGGGAAGCCAGAGGGAAAATGATGCAGATCAATTAATCCCCAGTGCCATTAGTGAACAACTACTACTTTGGAAAGGTAGAATCAGATGACTGAAAAATTCAATGCCATAGCCGGGATTTGAACTACGGATCTCCGAGATTTCATATCCCAATGACGACTTACATTCTTTGTAAGTACTTAAGTCCCGGGCTTTTAGTTTCAACCACTATTAGGTCAATTAATGGAATTATTGTTCTTTCTTTATGTTTGGATGTTCATCGGCTGATTCATCACTTCCAGAATCATGACTGCTATTTTTCACAATGTCTTATTCATCTTCTTCTCTTCAAATAAATCTGCTTCATTGTTGTCATTGGTGTTCAAAACTTTTAATATTAAATTATGAATTCTTTCTTCTCTTGTATAATTATCCATCTTTCAGATATGATGAACTATTGTATAAAACCAAACAAGTGTATTGCTGTATAAGTAACAACTTTACTTTAAAAGATTTAAAACTTTCATGGTGATGGTTACTGATTAGAGCTCCTTGGGTTATATTAATGAAATCACTCGAGCTTTCGGCCATCTTGACTCTGTGGCCTTCAGGAACTGAAGACATCCCAGTTAAATGAGAAGTAGAAAAATACTTTTTAATAGCTAAGTCTTGCTATCACATTTCATGTTAACACTAGAAGCGCTGTACACCTTTGGGGTCATTTTCACCTAAGCCTGGATATGGTAGCCAATTTCATGGCATTTAGTTATTACAAAACATACAACAATAAGCTCCATTTTTATTTAGTACCTGATTGAAAGTAACATTAATGAAAAGAAATACAGAGCATGTTAATATAAGGTGTCTGAATACAGAAGTTGGTAACACGTGTATTTCGACTACATAATATCCCATGGGTAACATTTTGCATTGGTTTTGTTACTAGTATTACACTTCATTATATATTGTGAAAGTACCTAAACTCTCATCAGTAATTTGAGGTCTGCATACCTTATCCTTGAAGCCATCTTGTACAACTGATGTGTGTTATTATTTCTATTATGTAGGATGTATTTCAAACAATGCTTGCAAAATGCAACAATGTTAGAACAAAATAGCTTCAGATGTGTAAAATCCAGCAATATTATGTTTTCCCAAACACATCAACAATACAAGATGCCATAACATTTTTGGTGGAAATCTAGGAATGCTAATTAAACGGGTCAAGATAACTTGAATGGTAGTTCTAGATAGAAGTGAAAAAGTTTAAAAAATTGTCTCCCTCCCCCCATATTCTGAGAAAAGTAGTAGTTAGTTTTAGGTTGCTAGTTTTTTTTTTTTAAAAAAAATTAAGAAAGCAGTATGAATGAATGAATTTTATTTCAACTTCTATAACTATACATTTCATACAAAAACAACTTTTGATCACAATGATACATCCTATTAAGTTTTGAATGTTTGAACACCTTGGTAATCTCTATATACAGGGTACCCTATTATTACATTTAAAAGTATTCCTTATCAAATTAGAATGTCTGTTTAATAAAATACAAAATAATAAAAAACAAAAAGTCATTATAGCCATGGACTACAATATTGATCTGTTCAATACAAATCAAATTGCAAGTGGAAATTCAAGCACAATTGCTAATGATGCATATTATAGCAACCACACCAATAAATTGTATGCCAGTATTGTACAGAGCTATGGGTTTCAATTTAAACAGAGGTATCGAACTAGGATTACAAAACTTTCTACTACATGTATTGACCACATGGTTTTGGTAAATGCATCTCATATGCAGCCAGATAAATCAGCAGTAGCACATCATTTCTGGTCTTCAAACCATGATATCACTCCGGACATAAAACTCAAAACCGATCAACAGCAGCAATGAATTGGACATCTGGGAAAAAATACATATCATCAAACACAGGAATCACCTAATGAATTTCGAACTGCTGTCACCCAGCAGCCTTTGGAGGTTCATCAGCCCAGCACCAGAGAACACCACTAGCCACACACTCGGTTGAAAACATGCTGACAATGGGAGCAAACCGTCTCCCGAAACGCGTTCAAGTAAGAACATTTTAGTGATGTAGTGTAACAACCTTCAACTCTCTTTATTTTAAATTATGACACATCACTGTTACTAGTTTCTAAATCTTCAAAATTAATTAATATTTTCAAATGTTTATTTAATTAACCTATTATAATTGACAAGTCACCTGTTTACGGAGCTTCGCTTATCTGATATGTAAGCATTTTGTGACAATAAAGCATCTTATCTTATTAGCTACTCTCTCCATTTATCTTCGAAATTATCTACATTTGAGTTGCTTCTGATATAAGTACATATATCCAATTCTGTGGTGGTTGTTATATTCTATGCTAGATTCACTACCTACCTATAGGCTTTTAACTTCAGCTTATAAAATTCTAAATTTATTTAGAATATATTTAGATGGGTATCCTTGGCAATTATTTATACTTTTAAAAGTTTTGTTTCTTTTTTCTCTAATTTTTCCAGTAATTCATCAGTCCTTTTGATCTCCATTATATTTATAGTTTTCAAAACTTAATTTATCTTAATTATCTCTCTCTCTGTAACTGCACCCAACTCAACAGTACAAATTGGGGTCGCAAATTGGTCCATCCATAATTTAAAGGACACAGCAAACTGTGAATGTTTTAAATGGGCCAAAATGACTCCAAAAGGTTTCTAGTGTTGACGAATCTGAGGTGAGAGGAACTTAGGTTATTTCTGTATTACATCTGTACTTATGTAGGCAATTATTTAGGGAAACACTGGTATTTAAGTAAATCCAAAACTTACTGAATATCTATGCTCCTATCAGCAGATGTTTCACTGAATGGTGGATGCTGCAATGAGTGATTGAGGCAGAGTTCTTTAGGCCGCTCAGAATCAGAAGTTTGTGTTGACTGTGGCGACGTACACTCTTCCACGGGAGTAGTTTGCTCCTCTGACTGCACACAAATTTTCCTTTTAAAATACAGTGATTATTACAGCATTCAATTTAAATCATCTTATATAAGCTGTTATAAAGAGGACTTCAAGTTTTAAACAACAGTTAATATGAAGATTTGTATTTTACATAAACTACTATTTTCTTAGAAAACAAGTGTAAAGGCTGGTTCACAACCAACGAGAATGGTAACCAGAACGAGAACGAGAAAGTTGAAATACATGTATTCAAATGGGAATGTTCACAACCGACGGGAAGCCTTCCTGGGCCCCGGGAACGCAAAAGAAGAGTTGCCCAACTTTTAACTTTCTCGTTCTCGGCATATTAGATCCCTATTGTGCACATTAGACTCTTCACTCTAGAGGTTATTCTAGGCGGCAGTGACATGAAACAGCCACTAGTGCTCTCTATAGTCGCAAGCTGGAAACATGAAACCGGAAGGAATTAGTAGTAAATGTGCTTCCTAACCTCATCCCAACACCCGCAAATTTAATCAGTGTTGGTTACTCTGGTGAAGGGATCATTTGTAGTTTGTTTATATGCAACTCAAAACTGGCTATTACCTAAAAGACAATGGCAAAAGCTACAAAGAACAGCTAAAACCGGTGGAAATGAAAAAAAGAACAATAAACAATTTTAATGTATGCCATTAAATAAAGGAATGAAAGTTTGGCATAAGTAGAGGGATCGGAAATGTAATGAATATGCATTTAGATAATGTTTACTCTATCGAATTTTGACGTTGGCTTGGCTAAATTGGAAGTAGGTGAAAAAATGTCATTGGTCAGTTAAAAACAAATGAAATCCCAATGCGTAAAATTGACTTTCACTTTGTGATCGATATGCATTTCCGTTCTCATTACCGGGCTGTTATGAATAAAAATTTCTTGCTTCCCGTTCTTGTTTCCGTTCTAGTTACCGTTACCGGGTGGTTGTGAACCAGCCTTAAATGTCTATTTAGTGTAAAGCCCTATTTGATAAATTTTTCTTAGCCTCGAATAAAAACTAAGTGGGGTTTTATTATATTTTAAGTCAGTATAAGGCTGAAAAAATAAATGAAACATCTTCCTTTTTATAGTTACATTTTACTAGTCATTTAAATGGAACTGCAGAGCTTCCAGAAGCATTACAATATTCTTAGCCATTTTGGCACTCACCATAGGTTCACTATTACTAAATTTAAAGCCACCTGTTACACCATTAAGGCCCAGTTTCACAGTTTAAGCTTAAGCTACAAACAAGTTTTACAGTGCATAGTTCAAGTGATAAGCTGAGCTTATACATGGTTTGGCTTAAAGTGTACTGACTGTGATTTAAGCTAAGGAGTCGCCATGTAATCTGAAGACGACGATATTAGTGATGATGAAATGCTAATTATTTTAACCAATATGCACAACAAAAGATGATCTAGAATGTTTAGAATGCATCCAAACCATTTCCATGTATGGAATGACCAAGAATTCTATGGGCGATTACATTACATAAACAGTTGGCATTGTTGGTACCAGTAATTATTGATGATACAAATAAATATAAAACCGAATAGTATGAAGCAAAACTTAATTTGGCATGCCCTCAATTTTAAATTTATATTTCATACTTTTATCATATACATTGTTGCATTCATTGCCGTCAAATCTACATATAACCTATTGCTTTATATTTCAGTAACAAAGTCTGCCTGTCAAGAACAATGCTTCTCTTAAGGGAGGTGATGGGTGAAATTTCTATTTTGCATAATTTTAAAGCTAAAGGGTCTATCAACAAGAGTGTCCTATCTTTAACATGTGATAGCTGCCGTTGTTAATGAGTTACAGCAGTCATTTTTTTCATGTGGTTACAGTTGTTATTGACAAATAGCCTTGGAACATTACAGCATTCAGCAACGCGTAGAAATTGTGAAAATTTATTATCAAAATGAATTATCTGTTCGCCAAACCTTCCGTGTATTGCGTGAAGTTTACAGAGTGCATAATTGTCCCTGCGAGAGAACGATTCGGCGCTTGATCGATAAATTTGAAAGAAGTTGTTCTGTCAGCAATCAAAGAACGCCTGTTTGTAATCGAAGTAAGTGCTCCACGAAAACATAGATGCCGTTCATGAGAGTGTACATGAGAATGGAAACAAATCAATTGCTCGTCGAGCACAAGAATTGGAGCTTTCGCCGACCACAACTTGGCGAATTTTGCATCTGGACTTGAACTTTCACACTTACAAAATGGTGTTAATTCAAGAACTAAAGCCCAACGACCGTGTATTCGCTGACTGGGCTATAGAGCAATTGGAAGCTGACCCGGATTTTTGTCAAAAAATCATCTTCAGCGATGAAGCCCACTTTTGGATGGATGGTTGAGTTAAACAACCAAATTGCCACTATTGGAGCAATCACAATCCAATGCAGATTCAAGAACGATCACTTCATCTTCAAAAGGTTGCTGTGAAGGAGAAGTTCAAAGGTTTCATCATTTCCCGTGGTGATGATGTTAACTGGCACCCGAGGTCATGTGATTTAACGCCGTTGGATTACTTCTTGTGGGGTTATGTTAAATCTCGAGTTTATGTCAACAAGCCAGAAACAGTAAATGATCTTATGAATAACATCACACGTGTTATTCGTGAAGTTGGACCTAATTTAAGTTCTTCTGTCTTTGAAAATTGGGTCAACCGTATACGTGTAACCCAACGAAGTCGCGGCGGTCACTTAACTGATGTTCTCTTCCACACATGACAATTATGTTCCAAAATAAAAAAAGAAATAAGCCTCTATCATTTATAGAACGTGTTTTATTTAAGTTCAAAGATAAGACACTCTTGTTGAAAGACCCTATACATCCTTAATTTTTTGTATACATATTTTCTTTCAAAAAAATTTGCAAATTTCAAAATCAAATTCACTCCACACTTTTTTGAAAAAAAGTTTGAAATTTTTTTTTACAAAACCAGAAACTCATTTAGAAAAACTTGACGCATGGGTTTTGCAATAACTTAACTGTAAGGGAAATTAAGGAATAAATATGACCAGCACAGCACAAATTTAAAAATTTTTGCAATCACTACACACATTTTATTTTTTATCTTAAAATGTAAAAAGTTAATCCTGAATTCCATGTGTCAGTGTTTTTGTTATGCTTTATAGAATGTGCAATAAAAATGTCAGCCCTCTAACACCTAATTTGTGGATGTAATTCTGTTGAATGAATAAAAGTGTAGCAAAATTTAAAATGAGTAAAAATGAGTGTAAAAATTTGCATGCAGTTAACCAGAAATGATGACTTACAGACCTTCCTAGAAGTGTCCAGCTTAGATGTGTAATTTGTACTCTTTTTTGTTTCATTATAAGCAATGTAAATCAGTTTTAATTTATGGCATAAGCTAAGCCTTTCAGTGCCAAGTTCTATATACAAACACTTTTGATTGTGGTCATTACACTTCAAGTGCTTCACCTATGATGACAGTAAAACTGGTGTCCACCAATATATATTTATACTCTTCATTATTTACAGGAGGTATATGTTCACAACTATCATCCAGCTGTTTCTGTCTTAAATTTTTCTTTTGTACACCACATTCTTGCTCATCTAACCTTTCTTCACTGGTATTATTTACATTATTTACACTTGTTTCTGGCTCATTTATATGAAACAACATATAATTTGATGTTACACGACATCTACCAGCAGAGCTGCTGTTACTATGTTATACTGATCACAGTGACTCGGTAACAAATCAGAAACTAACCTTCATGGAAAAAATCCGACAAAAACCAATAAAAAAAAAGATTTTTTTGCTTCAAGCAGCGATTTCATCACCTGCCACACCTCCTCAGGAACATTTAAAGAGTGCAGACCTTTAAATATGATGCAATTAGAGCAACTTCTAGGTACTGTAGTGCTTTAAAACTTTGCATATATGTACTTTAACCTTTAGTATAAAAAACACAAAATGTGAAATTTTGTCATTTTTGGTCACATTTCACCTGTTTCCCCCCTTAACATTGAGGTTATGTGCAAGTGAAAGCATGCTAATTGTAGCTGGAGATTTTTATAGCCTGCACAACTATCAAAATTGTTTCACACCATTCTAATCCACCCCTTCATATTGCAATTATATCCCACGTTTGGTTTTTCTTACTCCATAGTAATTTGGGTTCCAATGCAGAATGTTGACAAAGGAAACACACCAAGAATACTTACAAAATTGAGTATGATGAATATGCATAATAATCCTGAATGAATGAATAATTATTTAAGCAGAAGATGTGACAGAACAAGTCAACTAGTCCATCCACCCTTTTTAGCAGCCTCAGCTATATAGCAGAAACTGTAATTTGTCAAATGCTTGTACTCTATTACCAGTTTATGCTGCTTCACAATTTCTAGGAGAATGCTGACTTCTTGAGTAGTAGTAGTTGTTGTTGTTGTTGTTCACCAATGGCACTGGGGATTAATTGATCTGCATCATTTTCCCTCTGGCTTCCCAATATAAAGTCTGTAAGTTATCACTTTTAAGGGCTTTGCATTTGGCGAGATGCTGTTTGTTCAGGATGACATCATCTTCACAGAGAGTGCACTTGGGTGTAGGTAGGCATCGTATCTTGTAGAGATGTTCTGCGAGGCAATCGTGGCCAGTTGCCATCCTAAATAAGGCCACTGCAGTCTTCCTTGGCAGTTTTTGTCTATCAACTCTATCTTTAATATTCTTATAATCTTTATCCTTTAATTTATCTTCTTCATCAAGTCTCTGCTGTCTTTTGAAATGTTGTTTAATGTTATTTAATTGTTTATTTATTTCTATTTGTCCTACAGGTTTTATTTGTTATATTGCACATTTCTTTGCTAGTTGATCCACATGTTCATTGCCCAAAAGTCCGACATGAGCTGGGATCCATTGTAGAGTGACATGATTTCTAGGTTCAACTGCTTTAATTAGGCTTTTATTTCTTTAATATTTCTTGTTGCTTTATTATTGTAATTTATCCTATCCCATCTATGGCTGATTTTGAGTTTGATAAGATGACTATTTTTTGTTTTATGTATGGTCTATATAAAATGTTCTGTATTGCTGCTTTTATAGCTGTTAATTCTCCACCATAGTGGTTTGACGTTTCATCTGATGTTAGATACTGTGCAAAATGTTTACAGTATACTCCTGCACCGGCATTTTTTTTATTGATGAGGGATCCATCTGTATATATTCGGAGCCATTCTTTTCCTGGGTATCTTTCATTTTCCATAGCTATTGCTATGGCTCTCATTTCATCTGGTATATTGTCTTGTTTGTGTATTGTGTATATCAGGTCATTCTGATATTGTATATCAATATATTCTATTGGACTCGTTACCTCTGTTGCAATTATATTCTTGTATTTTAAGTTATTAATATATTTTCTGAAGCTTATTTGAGTTTTTAAATTACTTATAGTATCTGCTTTGTGGTACCATTTGTATCTGTTTCTATTGACTTGCAGTTTTTGTGCAAGTTTACTTCTTGAGAAGTAAAGTTGTATGTTTAGACTCTGATTTTTTGGTCATTTTAACTGTATGTTGCCGGATAACCTACAAAAGCTCATTTTAGGAAAGCCTCACCATGAACAAATGATGGAAATTCACTTGATGTGCATGCACAAGCATTACCAACTTTACTGTTCCATGTAACCGTTCAGCTCAGTAAAGCTGAACCTGGTTGACCTACTGTGAAACCGGCCCTAGGTTTCCAACTGTACTCACTGATCCAAATCAGAGTGAACTGCAGAAGAACGTCTGAACATTTACCTTCACTTTAAGGAAGACAGCTACTATTGCACTCACGTTATGAGATGGTATGCTAATTGTTGAGGTAACATCTGCAAACACACTGCCCTGACTTCCTGCTGGAGAGTTAAGACAAGTTGGAGGTGCACTGGCTGAAACAACTATGCTGCTCGAGTGTTGGTCAGGCAGATCATCGTCATCAAATGATATTATCTGTGCTGGTATACGTTTTCTTCTACGATGTTCCTGCCGTTTCTTTGTATCTGAAACAAATACTGATTTATGTATATTATGAGTTACAACAAATCAGAAATGTGTCTCTAGCAACACATGTACAATTATGTATTCCCAGATGTCACTATTAGTACATTATACTGGCTAAGTGAATCAGAAAATACAACTAATACGAGACCTGATCGATAAAGGATGATCATAATTGTTTTCACTCATAATCTCTCATGCTAAACTCTGTTAGCTTAATGTGTAACACACACATTGTACTAGTTTCATTGTTGGCACTCATAGTTCCTGCTATGACAGGGTGCAAGCTGAGACATTCAGTATTGCCTACAGTAAAAATAAAGGTGACATGTGACAAACAATATGTTGCTTTGAAATTCTACTTTTGTTTCAACAAATCTTCAGCCGAGGTCTATGCAATGTTACAGGAGGCCTATGGAGAGTTTCTTCTTACCTACAGCATAGCTCAAAGATGATTTAAATTGTTTAAAGAGGGGAGACACATCAATTTCAAAGGAAAGTGAACCTGGTGCTCCATTTACTGCTCTTACAAAAGAAAACACCAACATTGCTGCTGTCATTGTGAGAGAAGATTGATGAGTTACCTTAAGAACACACTCTGAAATCTGAGCATTCCACACGAGATGTGTTCGTGTGCGCTGGGTGCTGCACCAAGATAATGCAAGGCCACACTTCACAAACGTTGTTACTGAGTATCTTGCAAAAATCAAACAAGTGTGCCCCTCACCCTCCCTATAGTCCAGATTTAACCCTGTATCACTTTTTTCCATTCTATAAACTGAAGAAACACCTTCATGGGAGGCGTTTTCCATCTTCAGAAGCAGTAAGCATGTCTTTACGGATTGATAGAAATGCTGGAACAAGTACACTGTATTCAAGGGGGACTACTTTGAAAAGGACCATCAAAATTAAGGATGAGTAAAGCTATGTTGTCAAAAAAATAATTATGTTCATTCTTTATTGAACAGCCGTCATACTATTGCTTTTAATCCCAATTCGCAGATGTAAGAAACATAAGTTGCAGCAAAATGCTTTATAGTTGCATTTGCTACAATAATATGGTATAGTGCCCGGACCACTCACGCTTTTATTGCAGAAATAGTAAGTTCGCTGAGAAACTTATAACAGCAGATGTTTAGTCTTAAACTCTAGTGTACCTTAGGGAAATGATATTTTCTTTAATAATATAACGTTACATAGGAAATCCTTATTTTAAGGTTTCTCCAACCCTTGTTTTTGTCTTTGGTTATTTAATATTTTGTAACTTAGCATTTTCCTGTGAGAACGGTAGAAACGCTTGCTCACAGCTTAAACTTTAATCTTCCTGTTAGCCACATGTTGCGGCTACAAAAATCCCTATGAGAAAGAGATGGAGCAGGACATTTCAACCTTTGTACAATCCTTATAAGGTAAAATGACGACATTCGGACAATGCCTTAGGATAAGCTATATAAGACTCTGGGACTATCACTGAGGGGCTTTTTGTGTGGTAGTGCTGCTAGACGAATCCATGATGGTGATGTCTCTACTGCAGGCATCCTTTGTCCTGTACACCATGATCTGTAAGTAAGGTTGTATCTTGTCTAGTTTACTGTCAGTGTACAATGTGCAACATTGCATTCGGAATTACGCCTAAACAAATTCACAGTCATCTCTAAGGCATATCTAAAGTAGTTATAGTCATTTCATTTATTTAATGTGTTTAATTCTATGTCATGATTAGGTATATTACTAAAGGGGTTGTTGGGTTGAGTAGAAACGGGTTTTAGTTATTTTGAGAAAAAAGGTTAAATGTTTTCAAGTATTATTATTATTTCTTATATAGTCAACTAATAAATATTAGTTATAGGAAAATGCATCTGTCTTATTTATATAGTCATTATTACTAAACCTAGATCCCTCTGAAGACACGTACCTCACTATAATATTTATCTAAAACTGAAAAATCACATAATGTTTAGTTCAGTCCCTAATGATAGCTGAAAGTAATGTTAACTCTGCTAATGGGATGGGTTTGGTTCCTTGTCATGGCAGTGTATGCACAATGTCAGGTGGCCAGCTTATGGAAAAGAGAAATCCCTGAGAGTCACAGATGCCATGTGAACTTTCAGGTTGGCACAAAGAAATTAAATTAAATTAAGTTTTATTTATGGATGCTCTTTAACTGCTATGGTCCTTAGCATCCCATTTTATGTTGGGCGTGAAAGACCAAAAGTTTGCTCAGAGGCCTCTTTATCAGGCTTGAGGTTCTTTTACGTGCCATAAATCTACAACACAGGAGCACCAGCTTTACTTCCCTTCCGAAGGATTTTTATGCCCGAAAAAATCCATTGCCCTTCGACTGATTTTGAGCCCGCGACTTCGGGAACTAGAGGCTAGCATGGTAACCACTACACCATGGAGAATGGCAAGGTTGGCACAAGTAAACTGTAACTTCCATAGGGGGAATCACAAAGGGGAAGCTCTAAAAGACCTGAGAAAATGGCGAACCAAGACTACTCTTGGGTTATTGTTATTAAGCTGTTTTAGCATTGCATAATTGTATTTCAATATGAACATCCACTTTATTTGCACTGAAATCAAACTTAACATTGATATTATTATTATTATTATTATTATTATTATTATTATTATTATTATTATTATTATTATTATTATTATTAAGCTGTGGTTAATATTCCATAATTATATTTCAATATGAATGAAGCACACTTTGTGCACTGAAACCCAACTTAACATTTATATTGTGACATAACAATGGTGACGAATGCCGCCATCATCGTCTTCACCAAATGTGACAAAGGTCACTTTGCCAGGGATGACATTAAGAGGGTTGTGGGTTGCACGAAGCTGGAAGGGTGGTGAAAGGGTGATGCTGTTAGAAGATGTGTGATTCTGCTTCCAAGAGACTTTAAATCTTTCTAGTAGCTAAACTAAGTTACGTTGCAAAAGGGAGAGAATTAAACAACTTGGGTTTTTACCCGAGGTACAGAAGAAGTACAATGTTCCATCTTCGTTCCATTTTGTCTGAATATCTCAAACTTTTTAAAATCATATTTATAACATTCTTTTAAAATAAAACTAACCATCGCATATTGTTGGTGTTGTTGTTGTTGTTGTTGTTATTATTATTATTATTATTATTATTATTATTATTATTATTATTATTATTATTATTATTTTATCAATAGTGTATGTCTGCGTGTTAAATCTAATGAACATACTATCTGAAACTATTTCATTCCTTGCACTATGACTGAGCAAACACATTGCCCATTTATGGGACATGTAAATTGGCACAATCATCATATGACTTCAGCTGCCTTATTCCTCATTTCACTGCTGCATTCACACCCATTTTCATCTGTCCTTTACACTACTATTTTCATTCTCTTTCACCCTAAAGATGGTGGGTTATCTTTACCAACTTTACACCAGCATACCTCTGATATTCCCTTGTTTCCTTCTACAGAGTGGTGCCGCAGCGCTCTGGCTGGGAATTGCACGGCAGTCTTGTGCAACACGTCTGAATGAACTCAAGGCCATGGGCTCTTCCACTTTGAGGTAGTATTTTATATCACAACACTGTAAATGCCAGAGTGATTGTAGTGTAAATTAACATTATTGTATGACAATGATTTTAGATGTTTGTTAGCCATAAGTATTGTTAGGAAATAAGTTTACACGGCCACTGAAACTGACAATAGAGTGGGTAACAATGAACCGAGGGGGTGAGTTGTTTATCACTAAGAAGAGACTAACAAATGACGTCAGGGTAGCGTGCCTTTTTTAGAAATGAAGGGAATATCTTCCCTAGGGCATATGTGTTAGTACTTGTGATTGGCTGACAAAACAGATGCTAATGTTGGCGCAATTTGGTAACCAATAGCAGCTCTATTATAATGTTTAGGCATTTCGAGGTGGAGTATAAATTCTCGAGCCATAAGCATGTTTCATGCAGTTCTATGGAATCATTCACGAGGTACACGTCGCGCAGTCTTGAAGAATCTCTCGTGAAGTGCACGTCATACAGTTTGGAAGAATCTCTCGCATCGTAAAGTAGTTACAAAATGTGAAGTATGCTGCAACTAATACGACAGTAATTACATTCGGAAATATAACAGTTTCAGTCAGGATTAAGTGTGACGGCAATAAAAGTGTGAAAATAAATTCTTTTATCAGCATTATCTTTTAGTAACAACTCCTTTCCGTTTACACGCCCTGCTCAGAGATATTTGCTCAACTGAGTAATAATAGCTAGCCGGAGGACAAAGAACCCAAATCTTAAAATAATAAAACAATAACTGGTGTCCAGCAAATAAGATAACATGAGGGATTACCGCAACAACATATCGGACAGCGGCTTCAGTCAACTGTTATTGCTTCTTGTGTATAGACACGTGTGTATTTGTGTGCGATTGAATTATCAGATTATTACAACCCAGAAATGGTACTCCAATTTTCGTTTGAACAAAGACTTTTTATGTATGACACGTATGTGAAAACCGACTCATGTAGACAGGTGTGTAGGCAATTTCACGATAAATTTCCTGGTGTTCCAGTTCCGAGTAGAGAAACAGTTAGATATCTAGTGAATAAAGTGAAGAGAACGGGATCATTAATGTCGTAAGTTGTAAAAAGAAACGAAGGGTTTTAACGGAAGAAAAACTTGATGAAATTGGCGAAGCATTTGAACGGTCTCTGAATAAATCTTTACGACGTGTAGCACAACAAGTCAGTGTTTCAAAAACCTCAGTACATAGGTCTATGAAACTGTTGAAATTACTGTGTATGACTTTTATCTGAGGAGAACTCTCAAAAATGGAGTCTATAGGAATAATCCTCACACCATAGACGATCTTAAAAACAATATAAGAAAAGAAATTAGGGAAATTATGCAACAAGAACTTATGCGTGTGAATGGTAATTTCATCAGAAGGTGCCAAGAATGTTTTCTGCCAAAGGACACCACTTTCAACACTGACTGTGAAAAAGGTTAGTACTGATAAAATAAAAAGTAATTATGTTTGTTCAATAGGTAATCAATATATTGTAATAATCATCATAAAATCAGTAATAATATGGTATCAGTATCAATAATGAGAATAATAAACAGATATACTGAATGTAGCGCATGGAACACACATCACAATTACCGGCCAGATAGCTGGGGGATCGTGCGCTAAACACGCATCACGACTATGGTCAGATGGCTGAAGGACCGCCCTGTATTACATTGGCACTACTACTTGCACCATGGAACCAAATCCAACATTACCTATAAATTATTTTGGGAACTATTACAAAACCTCAAAGCAGGCGTTATCTCATGCATATGCTTAAGTGTAGCTTAGTGGCAATGTATTTATTCGTATTACTTAAAATCTCCTCTTAATATTGTATAGTTTCAGCTTACTCTTTTTCTCTTTATATACGTTGCAGGTTTTTGTTGAAACCCATCATTTCACAAAGATCCAAGGCAGATCATGAAAAGCCAGCTTCTGCTGAAAACGCGCTAAAGTACACATTCTGCGGCAGTTTGTGAAATGTGAAGCTTGTTAGGCATATAGTATAACTCTAACGTAACCTTTTGCTATCTGCCAGCTTTAAGAGACCCTGTCACACCATACACAGGCTTTTCATGATCTGCCTAGAATCTTTGTGAAATGAAGGATTTCACCAAAAGCTTGTGACATATACACTGTAATGCTAGTACCATGAGTACTTTATTATGCCAACCTGAAACAGATGAAATTACTGGCTCCGAACGTGTAAGGGAGGGCACCAGTGGTTCTGAATCACAGTTTAAGCTGCTTGATTGGTTCAGATCTGTATTGTCGATACTTATGGCAAATAGAATAGAGCCCAAACCTGAAAAGAAAAACTAGATAATTATACAAACCCTCTAGATCAATATCATTAGTATTATTAAAATGCTTCTTAATTATTACTCTGAATTACAAAATCTTTTTGATTCCAGACCACATGCAGCACCTGCACATATAGTTACCTACCTTATCAGTTTTGCTTTTATATTTAAATGGAAAGCTTCTTTGGGGAGTCCAAAAAGGAGATCCAGCCTGATTTTTGCCCTGGGATAATTCACACCAAGGATTTGAACTTATGATCTTATACGTACAAAATGAAGCTTTCTCTTGGATATGAGATTTTTTGAAGATGGGAACTTAAATACCAATTTGCTATGTATAAGATATTTTGTTTTTGAGTTATGCTGTTTCCAGAGACACAGACAGAATGCAAGCACATAGACCTTTATTAATTACACATGACTTTCTCTGCCCTCTATCATTCATATTATGGCTATATAAACTATTCTTATAAAAGCTTAGTTTTCGATTTCATTTTAATCAAGGTAAATCTTTGCAGAAACAGCTACATTACACATTTTGTTATAGATACAAAGCAAACCAGCATGTCAGATGTTTAAGAACTGGATGCTACATGCTGGCCTTAAAATTCCATACTGTTTCCATACAATCAAGAGAAACAACTGAATGTCGACAGAACTTAAAAATTCATCAATTTGAACCATTAATAATGGATATCTCAGAAATGGCTTATGCCACAAAAAAGGTTATTTGGAATAAATTGTGTGTTTTAAAGAGATCTACATCTCTGTGCAGTACATTTTCATCTATCTCTTAATGTTTATCACTTATACAAGATTATACAAAACTCCCTCTGAATGAAGAGGACTTTACAAGCTATTCCCAGAAAATTCAAAGTATACATTTTATTTCTCATGTAAATATTTACTAAATAATGTATTTTAAAAAAAATTGTTAGAGCCACTTTTTAGAAAATCCAAAAATCTCAAAAAATGTTCCATGTAAAGGGTAGCTGAGGGTGGAGGAATTTTCTTGAAAATCTTCATGTCGTTTCTACGGAAGTTGCTGAACTTAAATGCCAAGTTTGATATTTATCCTACTTTTCATTTTTGAGTTATGATGTTCACAGATACACGGACATGGACCTTTTTTCTAAACATGCTTTTTTTTTTTTTTTTTTACTACATATAATAAGTAGGGCAAGTATTGTATTCCACCCAAAAATTTGGGAAACATGCCCGTGTGTGTGAATGTGTGTGTGTGTGTGTGTGAATGTGTGTGTGTGTGTGTGTGTCTGTGAACAGCATAACTCAGAAACGAACAGTCGGATAAACACTAAACTTGGTATTTAAGTTCAGTATCTTCCAGAGATGCGACACAAAGGTTTTCAACAAAATCCCCCCACCCCAGATTACCCTTTACATGGAACATTGTTCGAAAATTTTAATTTTCTCAAAAATGGCTAACGATTTTTATTAAAATATCATATGTTTAAGATATTTTTATGACAAATGAAATGTATATCTCGAATTTTCTGGGAATGTCTCTAAAAGTATACATCATTGTGAACGACTTTTGCATAACTGGTAAACCATAAGAGATAGACAAAATTTTACTACACAAAAAATGTAGGTCGCATTAAAATACACAATTTATGTCATATACATTTTTTTTGTCGAGTGAACCATTTTCGAGATATTGCTTGTTATTCCCTTAAATTTTCCAATTCTCAAATTTGTTATTCATTTTTTTTTTTTTGTCCTGGTAATGCAAAGAGAATAGAATACTCCACATAGCAACCAGCTCTTAAAATATTTGACTATCACTTAAAGCCTAGCAATTCCCCTTGCATCTACAAGAAAATTAGCAATAAGATTAACATCTCGATTAACATGAAGCATATGGAGAATAAGCGTTTGTAAAAATAGTTTGTACAAGAGTAGAGAAAGTCATGTGAGTGTAATACATCAGATTTTTTTTTTTATTCAAGGGCCTTAAAACATGTGTTCCTGGTGAAATCTCTGTATCAAATTTTTGGGTAGCATGCAACACCTTCAACATATTATGTATGTAAAAGAGATAGCAAAAATGCTTTTTTTTGGGTTAAGGTAATCTCAAAATATGTATTTCCAATGTAATCTTGATATAGAACTTTTAGGTGAAATATGATGTCTACTGAAAGTAAGAGATACAGAAAGCAAAAGGTACCTAAGCAGGACAGATAAAAAATCATATCTATAATATGCAAAAATTTCATATGCCTATCATGGAAAGTTTTTTAGCAAAGATACTTCAAACATTTATAAATTAGCACTGCAGGGAAACGCATTCTGTTGCAATGCATTCAAGGGCCTTACTGATATAACTGCTGTCAGTCCAGTTTTGTAAAAGTAGTTCATTGTCTCCTTTGTGGCAGACCTTGCCTTTTGGTGCTTTCTATATGATATGGAATACAGATATAGTTCTACATACACACTTTTTAATATTAATCACAAGTGACATTATCTTATCAGACTCCCAACCTTCCAGACATAAATATAAACACTACTGAAGATAACCAGTTCAAAATCCATGCAAATGTTTAAGCTGAATAACTTTCAACTAAACAAGAACCATTAAAACAAATGGGAATCTATTTGCATTCTTATCCCTTAACTGTGAAAATTATAACATTACTGGTGATGTGATGTCTGACAGACACCCACTCTTTTAACACTTATAACAGATAATTGTTATGTCAGAATACTGTGTTATTTTTATAATACAAAGGCTGTTTCAAGGATTATTTTAATATATTTCATTGTATCTCACACTAAGACTAAACCTTCATTACACATAAAATATTCAGTATATGCAAATTAAAAGATGAAAAATGAGCACTTCTAGGAACATTGTTGTATCATTCATTATACTGGGGGAACAAAGTATGGAATATTGGCCATAACTTTTAAATGGATCAAGTTAAGTGCTGACTTTTGTGATTCTCATGGGAGGTAGGAGCCCTCCAGACAGCATAAGGGGCAGCACCCCAGTGGGTCCCAAATGGGGTAAGGGGGTGAAGTTCAGAATTTTAAATGAAACCATGGTATAAATTTGAGATATTCTAATAGTCCTTAATAAACTAAGAAGCTTTTATTTATAGTTTAAAATTTTTTAGAACTTTTTTATAAAATGAAAACTTGAGAATTTATATGGCATTGAAATTTTATTTAACATACTTAATCACCTTTATTCTCTAAACTTGTATTTATAGATAACTGGTATTTAAGAGCTGTTGCTCTTAAATACTAGTATGCAATATTGCTTACAACTTTAAAAATTTTAGTTTTGTTGAAAAATGTTAAATATTGAAGTTATCAAGGATGTGTCTCTTGATATTATGCATGTAATTTGGAAAACTAATTTCTTCACATGTACAGGAAATGATAAAAGAATATATTTTCTTTCAAATGGCAATGCATATTTATTATTGCATTTTTGGAGCCTGCTCAGAAGTCTGTGTATGAATATAAATTTTTAATTTTATAATTATGACACAACGATCCTTGTTTTGATATATTTTACTCATCTGATTGCTTTATTAATGTTTTTGTTTTAGGTAACCACCAAAATTTAGAAATTACTCATTTGTTGGTATCCTTAATTTCACAACAAATGATCAAAGTGAGCACAATTCACTGCCTAACAATGGCCCAGTCTGTTGCAGAAATTGTTTAATGCCTTTCGCACAGTATTTGGACTAATCAGACACATCTCATCTCTGATCTTTTGTTTTAGATCTAATAAATTGTTTGGTCTATTGCAGTACACTTTGGATTTCAAGTAGCCCCACAAATAAAAATCTAATGGATTGAGATCTGGAGATCTAGGTGACCACTCAATAGGTCCTCTTCTGCCAATCCATTTACCAGGAAATGTTGCATTCAGGAAGTCAGTCACCTATCTTTCAAAATATGCTGGGGCAGCATCTTGTTAATACCATATTTCTTCATTGAGCATGTTGTTCTCGTCTGGAAAAAAAATCTTGGCAAGCTGGAATGATGCTGTTTTGCAACATATGGAGATAAATATCAGAATTTAAGTTTCCCTCTAAAAAAATGGTTCAATTATGTTACCACCAATCAAACCTGCCCATACATTCAGTTTTTGTGGATGTTGAGTGTGCTGTTGGACCATCCAATGTAGGTTTTCCAGACACCAATAATGGCAATTACAACGGTTTACTGTACCATTAAGACTATCTGAAAATCTGATGTATCTTACAAATTCTAAATTTTGGTTTGACAGCTCCATTTCAGTTTCACAAAATTCATTTCTTTGATCAAAATCATCTTCATTTAACTCTTGCAATAGTTGTATCTTATATGGATGCCATTTCATTGATTTCATTAAATTACAAACAGATGCTGGACTTACATTGTAATCCCTTGGCAGTGCCCTTATGGATCTTCTTGGTCAGATATAAATTAAGGGCATTTTCTTCACCCATAGCAGATTTTGGTCTTCTGGATTTAGCCTTATTCTTCACACTTTGCATGTTGTCATACTTCATTGCAATTTTTGACACTGTTTTCATTAGTTTGGATTAAACTCCTTAAATATATCACACACCTCTTTTTGAGTCCTCTTCCTACCACCATAACCAACCATCATTAATATTTGTATTCTTTCTCTTTCAGTGAGATTTGCCATGATATGTAAAATCTCAATGAAGGACAATTTGTTTGAAAATAAACCCATTGTTGTCTAGTTGCTAGGCCTTTTTGATTCTCAAATAATCACAAGCTTAGAGAATAAAGGTGAAGTATGGAGAAAAGTATTTTAAATAAAGTTTCAATACCCTATAAATTCTCAAGTTTTCATTCTAGAAAAAAAATCTTTTAAACAAAAGTTTCTTAATTTATTAAGGACTATCAGAATATTTCAAATTTGTAACATGGTTCCATTTAAAATTCTGAAGTTCACGCTCCTCACCCCACTTGGGGCCCACTGGGGCACTGCTCCTTCTGCTGTTTGAAGGCTAGAAAGTCAGCACTTAACTTCATTGATCCATTTAAAAGTTTTGGACACTATTCCAATATTTTGTTCACCCTGTACGCATAAGTTGAATTGAAGAACATTTTATTGGATTCCCTAGATATTAGTCTTAGCTAAAGAATGATTTCTTGAATGAATCTTTGAATGCAAATAAGCAATATGAAATTCTTTCTGAAAACTGTGTAGATTTTCAAGTTAATTTACTTCTTCAAATTTTGTAGCTTCTTTAATACCACAAGGCAGGGAACTGTATACTTCACTACCCTCTCTTCAGTTGTTATTTTTTGTCACTAGAAAGAAAACAAGATACTAAGTATTTGATCTTTGAATTCAGGATTATCTAGTATGATGAATCAAAATGGACCAGCATGGCCAGTCATTGTTGAGTTTAAAGAATATAAAATTATCACCTTTTTTTCAGTGCATATTTTTTACAACTATAAAAGAAATTTATATAACTGGTGTCTGTGGAGCTACTATCCTCTACAACTACTTTACTCACTGATGAAGTTCGCTCTCGTGTAAGAGAAGGAGAAGATTTGAGGGCGAGATGTCGACATAACGTCTCAGTGAAGAAAGTCTGCTCAGGGGTGTACATTTTTGTGATTAGAGGAGTCTGTTAGATACCACATCACCAGTTAAGGGTTAATTATCTTATTTATATGCTAAAATAATTCCTGTTAGAAAGGCGCAAACACCTGCAGCCATTGTGGGCAGCATGCTACTTCTTTCTTGGTCCAAAAGGAATGCCCAGTCTTCATAAAAAATAGACAAATGTTCATTGCTTCCCACCATACAGTGCAGGTAGCGCTCTAGGGAATGTTCATTGAGAGATGAACGAAGCCATGCCCGACCTCGTCCTACATCTGTCCACACTTGTTTCAGCACCAGATAACGTTCGTACTCATGACGAGTTAGATGTTCTCGTACATAATGCCATAGCACTGCAATTGTTAAAGAGAAAATTGGTACAAAAAACTATGAAAACAAGAAAGGAGCTAAGTGCCATGAAATTAAACTTGAGACATGCTGATATTTTCAGTTTTGTGGCTCGTACCAGTTTATTACAAAGTGTATGGGGACATTCAAATTTAAAAAATCTAATTCTTTTATTTGTATCCTTGATACATCCCTATTCACTCTATGCTGACAGTTTTCCAAATTCAGTTTACAAATTACATTCATTTCAATTTTAATGGATACTACACTCTCAAAATAAACATTTTCTAACTCTGAAGATAATTTACTGCAACTTTCTTTTGAACATAATGTAGCCCTTATTTGTAATATACTACCCAATTTGGACAATATTTTTGCAATATGACCGTACCACTTCTCTACAAAATCAAGCATTCATTTATGAAATGTTGAAAAAGACCAGAGTAATCATTCTAGGAATTCAAGTTTTTAAAAACTGATTTTCAAGTCATTCTTTGCAACATTTCAAAAGAGAGATTTAGACCCAAATTAAGATTTGAAAACTTGGTCCCAAATTTGAACCTGTTTTTTTTAAAAAAATTATTTTGCTCACAAGTTCTTGAACCCAAGAACTCAACATTTTGTTTTGAATACATCTGTGATCATATTCTTTATGCCCTAAAAATTTCAATAAATTGTGAGCAATAAAAAGAGGGGGAATAAAGTTTAACATCCTTTAACTGATTAGATCATATTAAGCATAAAGGAAAACACTGCAGAAAACCTTTCTGAATCTCTTGAATGTAAAGCCTAAAAAATTTTGTATGAGGACCCCCCCCCCTTTTTTTTGTTTTTTTGTTGTGGACTAGAGTATGTCTGCAAAAGCTCCAGTTGCACTGCAGCCTAAAGGCTTATTGTGCTAACTCTATAATGATTGCTACCCCTTCACACTAGTCCTGTGTCACTCACCAGATTACACAGGCCTGGTAGTATGTTGAGGTAGTAATCCTCTGGTTCAATAAAAACATGAACTACAGTAATATTCCAAATGTTTGAAGATTGCCAATTTTATATATAATTTTAATTGTTTGTGCTGTGGCAAAATTGCTACTCACCCTGATGGTCATGTGTTGGCCCCCGACCTAGATGTAAACTGCTGGATACTATTTCAGTCACTTGCCTGCAAACACATAATGGGTCAGTCTTATCTACAGCAGATGGGGGTGTGTGTACATTATCAGCTCCTCTGCACTGTTTCAATGCCAATTGTTTAGATTAGATACAGAAAAGTGAACTTAACTACTGTTGTGCAAATGCAATACTTTTTCCACAGTTGTAGCATTATAAGAGTGACTACACATGAAGCCATTGGCAACCTTAGCAAATCAAATTTGGATAAGTTTATAAGCAATGATGAGGTATATTAGCATGAAAAAAGGTCCAAAGAATGCTTACATCTGGAAAACTATTAACATTTTGATTAATAAATATCCACATGTCATAGGAATAGTTCATAATAAGTGAATTAAAACTTCACAGTGGGAATGTATTAAAAAAAAAAAAGGACTTAAAGAATACTTAATAAGAAAATTTCTGTAGAGTTTAAATGAATGTCTTAATTGATAGCTGTAAAAAAATGTGACTTTGTTTGCATCATTATACATGATTAAAGGACTTAAATTCAATTAAAAAACCTGAGCAAATAAATGTTGGTGTTCCCTTTCTACAACAGCAGTCCTTTCATATCTAATGAAAATGTGATTATGTCACTTTGCCCCCCCCGCCAAAAAAAAAGCTGCATGTGTTGTAATTCATACAGTAAAACCCTGCTTACTGAACTGTGCTTAACCAAAATGGCAGAGTAAAAAAGGAAAAACAAGCAGAAGAAAAAGAATGAATGAACAAATACAATATGCTCAAATTCATGCTGGCAAAATTGCTGCAACAATTGGCAATGATCATTTGCCCCAACCCTGAATTCCAATACAAGTAATTGGTATCATATGCAATTAATGCTCACCCCCTACCACACATTCCAAGAAATATTGCACCATTATAGCAAGTGTTAACTACTTGCACACAGAGGCTCATGTAATTTTACTGTTATTCTTGGTCACTGTGGTTTAAGATGTCAATATAAAGAAAGCGTGTTGTAAGATATTGAACAGAAACTTGAAGCCATTACTGACACAGTGAGCGCAAACAAGGGATTCAAGTCATTAGAGATAAGAAAGACTATGAATTTGTATTCAAATCTTAACAGAAATATTACGGCACTGTCAATAACACAAAATCTTTTTTTAGGTCGCCTTACATTTTGTAAAACAAAGCAGTAAATCAACGCCAATAGATATAGCGCTTATCAAACAGTGGCATGACATAGCTGTCCACAAGTGTTGCAAGAAGAAGGTTCAGAAAAAAGTTTTTCTGATTTTATAAAATTATCTTTATAAATAATGTAATGCATATTTAAATATTGTATACAGTCGTATAAAGATTATTACAAGCATTTGGGATACAATTATTTTCCTCCTTTCACTGCTTAAAATTGTTACCACCAATTATCCAAAAAAATGCATTATCTGAAACAGTTCTATCCCCTTTAGTTTGATTTAGCAGGGTTCTACTGTATTTCCATTAACATTAATAATACATTAAGCAATAAAATATACATTATGCTTTAACCTAGTTTTAAAACTAGTATATGTGCAAGTTTTCCCGGATATTCAGTCACTAGGTACTGGTAAACTGCATCGTGTGGACCTAACACTTTTCTCCCTCCGCTGCCTGCACTTGCCCACTAAGCCATCCTCAAACAAGTCATGCATGTGTAATAAAAGAAAACTTACAGAAATAAATACCGGTACAACAGTTTACATCAATGGCTTTTTCCTTGCTTTCTGCACTCATTTTACCGTCTGCAAGCACTATGAACGGCCTCTGTAATCTAGTGATTAGCAAGCTAGCCTCTAAATCATGAGATCCTGGATTCAATTCCTTGCTGGAGGGAATGGGAGAATTTTTCTTTAATCACGATTATTCCCTATCCTTCCTAGAGTCTGCAAGTATGAATGAAAGCGTGAATTTGGTATGCAACTTAACATTTGAAACAAAAAATAATAAAACCCAACTAGTTGAACCAAATGTGAACAAATGAATATCACTCCTGATGAGTGATTGTTTCCAAAATCAAAGCGATCAACGTGGTCTTACACACTAAATTGCAGCATATAAAATGGAAACAAAAAAAAAGTGTTACATTCTCATGACTTTCTATACCCACTAAAAAGCTTTTTTTTTCTACCTACTTCATTTTAAACGAGATAAACATTTTCAGAAATGATTTTATTACATATTTTGTTGTAGGTACAAAGGGAATACAATAGGCTTAAGTGATAGTCAAATCTTTTAAAAGTGCATTGCTATATGATGGCTTTGAAATTCTCTTCTCTTTGAAAAACCACAGAAAGAAAAAGAAAGAAAGAAAGAAAGAAAGAAAGAAAGAAAGAAAGAAAGAAAGAAAGAAAGAAAGAAAGAAAGAAAGAAAGAAAGAAAGAAAGAAAGAAAGAAAGAAAGAAAGAAAGAAAGAAAGAAAGACAACTAATCAATATAAAAATGTATAAGTATTTGACAAGTCACACCAATAGTATAGTATATCTCTGAAATTCTTAACAAAAAAAAAGTTATTTATTATAAACTGTATGTTTTAATAAGATCTACATTTCTTGTGTAGTAAGTTTTTGTCTATCTCTTACGGTTTACAAGTTATAAAAAATTCATTCAGAATCTTATTTAAAATTTAAATTTAAATTGAGTTTTATTTATGGACGCTCTTTAACTACTATGGTCCTTAGCGTCCCATTCTATATTGGGCGTGAAAGACCGGTAATTTTGCTCAGAGGCCTCTTTATCAGGCTTGAGGTTCTTTTACGTGCCGTAAATCTATGACACGGGACCACTGGCTTTACTTCCCTTCCGAAGGAAGCCATGCTAAGGATTTTTACGCCCGAAAAAATCCATCGCCCTCTGCCAGGTTTGAACCCGGGACCTTGGGAACTAGAGGCTAGCACGGTAGCACTAGTCCACGGAGGACATCTTATTTAAGATATACATTTTATTTGCCATGCAAAAATCTCAAACATGGTATTTTAATCAAAATAGTTAAGAGCCATTTTTGAGAAGATAAAAAAAAAAAAATAGTGAAAAACTTTCCATGTAAAGGATGGTTTGGGGTGGGGGAATTTTCTTGAAAATCCAAGATCCTGAACTTTAATACCAAGTTTGGTATTTATCTACGATTTTGTTTTCGAGTTATGCTGTTCACAGGTATACATGGACCTTTTGCTAAAAAGTTGTTTTTTTTTCCCCTGCTCAAAAGGCCTTAAAAGTTGTATTCTTCAGAATTTTTTAAATTTATGTACACGAGAAAATTATATAGACACTAAAGAATTTCAGCTTATCAAAAATAATTTAAATAAAAATTATAATAAAGTGCATAAAGCTTCAAATCGTGGCATATTTTGACTAGAATAAGCCTGGGGTCACGATTATGCTTTCACTCAGGGAACACCAAAGATCAGAGTTTCAAGAATTTGTTACTGCTCAACTTTCTTGGTATCCCATTTTGAAATATCCTAAAGAAACTTCATGCATAGTTTTGCCCTATATATTTATTTGGGAGTTAAATTTTCTTTTCACTTTCTCCACTATATACCTAATAGTAAGTATTGTATTCCACCCAAAATTTGATATAGACTTTTACCAGAAGTATATGTTTTGAGGCCAAAAAAAAGTGTGTGTGTGTCTGTCTGTGAACAGCAGAATTCAAAAACAAAAAGTCGGAAAATACCAAACTTGGTATTTAAGTTCAGCATGTTCCAAAGATGTGACATGAAGATTTTTGAAGATATTTCCTTCACACAGAACATTTTTCTAAATTGTTTATTTTCTCAAAAATGGCTTAAATGATTTTCATTAAAATACCATATATTTAAGGTATTTACCTAACATTAAAATGTAGGTATAGCCTGTGAAGTCCTCTTCATTTGGAAGGAATTTATATAATCTTATATACTGGTAAACCTTAAGAGATAGACAAAAATGTACTACACAAAAAAATGTAGAACTGTTTAAAGCACACTATTTAAAATTTTTTTTATTTTATTTTATTATTATTTTTTTTTTTTTTTGGCGGCGTGAATTCTGAGACATTTGTAATTATTGGTTTGAATTTTTCAATATTGTTGTCATTTTTTAAAAGTGGTGTTATTCAGTTGTTTATTGCGGTTCCATGGAAAGAGTATGGAATTTCATGGCCAGCATACAGTGTCCTTTTAAACAGCTATCGACTCGGTTTTGTCTATCCTCCTTGAATCTACAACAAAATGTATAATGAAACCATTTCTGCAAAGCTTTATCTCGATTAACATGAAGTGGGTAGAAAAATAAGCTTTCATAGCAATAGGTATAGAAATTATTTAAAAATAAACAATATTCGGTACAGAAATCCATGTGAATGTTACAAATCAGAAATTTAATTTCTTCCTATTTTTAAATTTAAGTATACTTGTAATATTAAAATGTTTTTTTAAACACAAATGAAATAAGTCATTTCATCAAACACAGAAAGGATATGTTATACATTTAAATGCAATATAGTTCGGAAGGTATGTTCATTTCCAACAATCTGAGAATAGCATGGCACATCTGTTGTGTGGCTTGTAGTAAAAACAGACATTAAACACTATTTGAAATAAATAAATATAGCATGCTAAGCACTTTATAGCTAATATTGAGCAGTTTGACTATATAACTTTTTTTCTCACTCCTTTTGGTGTTTAATATCCCTTAAACCTGCAAGGACAGTGACTGAAATGATGCTCAAATGAGCTTGGGATACACTAAAGTGAGAGTTTCATGACATTTACCTAATGGGAACCTTATCCAGGTAACTCGACAGATATTCAAATCTCTGTCCCTTCACGTATAGGGTTGCCAGACACATAGTTTCTTAAGGTACAGTACAGTATTTTCCATTTTTGTTCCACATACAATATAACATAGGTACCATACGGCAAATGTTCCTGGTTTTTGCTGTTTCAGTCAATAATGTGCCCCACTTTTCTTGGAGGTGATGAGCGGCAAACATCAACTGTCATCAATGAAAACTTGGCAATATGACTTATCAAATACAAATTGTTGTGCTCGGTTTTTCATGGTTTATCACGATCCTCAGACCTCAACCTTACTAAAAGGTGATTTGACACAAACTTTGTTGTGGTTTAATCCTTACTTTTATTCCTGGTAGAATCTAGAAGTTCAGTGGACTTAAATAAAGAAATAGTTATTCACTAATTTTGATTACAATATAGCATACAGAGAATTGTATGATAGTATTGTGTCCTATAATGTTTTGTTAAATATAGCTAGAAATAGCAGTATATATGAAGTTTCATTTCATGTGCACAAATGTATGCATAATTGTCAAATAACATATTCTGTACAGATTATGTAAAACAAGTTTTCTACAAGTAATAGACTTTATTTCAATTTCAAATAAAAATAATGTACTCCCTATTACTGTAATCACTTACTTTAATGTCTAGAGTGCTGTAACGGTAAATGTGTTCCTTATTTTCAATTTGAGAATCTGGCAACTCTATCCACATTGGAAGACAATTACCTATTCATCTCCCCCACACCAAAAAGATGGACTGCATTATATTAAGAAACTCCATTAATAATGAACTCCTGATCTACTTGTAACACTATTTGAGAGATATGCACCCGTAATGTTTGGTAGACATCTAAAATTCACATTGGACAGCTTAGCAAAGACAGGTGTATTTGATAACTTTGAACTCACTTAATTGCCTTTGACAAAGATTTAAGCAAAAGCTGAAAGAAATGTATAAACCTTAACGCTGAGCTATTTTTTGGCAGTAGTGGCTTAAGGCGAAGTCCATGACTTAAGACTGCCTCAAGTTTGTTACAAAGAACTGCCACTCTAGGGTCACTTTCAGTGGCTAGCTCTGCACGTCCTCCAAATCGAATCTGACATTGCTTTACTGCTTCAAGAAGCTCAGTTAATAAATGCTGCCTTTCCTCAGATCTGGTAGTGTCTAGAAGAGCTCCAGGCACTAATGCTGACATCATCCTTGCTGCTGCAAATAAATAAAGTTAACCACTTTGTTAAAATAATTATTTTTGCAGTTTGGTATAATATTAGGATTTTGCAAGTGTGTAATAAAAGAATCGTTTTCATTTTTTCTGTTTCTGTATTTTAGAAATTAATAACAGGTAAAAATTAAATTATTTTCCGATTCCCTGTTGACAGCATTTAAATGTCAATACAGAGTATGAAAATATTTAAATCACCCTCAACATGCCAGATGTCTTAGAGCAAGCACTTACCTTACGAGATTACATTGTCATTTTGCTAGCACTCTGAACGTACATTAGATTGGATAATACGCTGCGTTCATTCTCGTAAAATGAATTATTGAATCGCAGCGGTTCACATTCGCCTTTAGAGCTGTCAAGCAACTACCTGCTGCCCTCAGTTGCTGCTACTGGTGAACTGATTTCGTCTGCTGCAATCAGAGTAGCTGTCAAAAGAAGAGGGCTTCGTATTTTAACTGCCCACGGTATAAAATAACATTTAAAAGGAGAAAAAGCTACACGTTATTACCTTAGCTATTTAATTCGTTCATTTTCGCTGATATTTTTATATACAGTTTCTAGACATCTTAGTAAGAAAAAGAATTGGTGCTTGGTGAACGAGCTGAAATCCAGACAGCTAAGCCAAACATTTCGCTATAAATTTATGTCAAAGCAAATATGTATATACGTGAAGTGTTTTGCCAATGGGATTTACTTAGCACTTATGTAAAACGATTATGTATTATTGAGCGTAGAATGAAACTGCAAAAGGCATTCAAGGTAATGTAACTGTTAAATGACCAACTTAATTCTTGGAATGGACAGTCCATTTTCCTGTCACAACGTTTGTAAGGTTGGTAGCTACAACCGGAATGACGTTTACGAATATTGTTGGCTTCCGCCTTGAACATACGTGAAGTGTGGTGATCCAGGAGGAAGTCTTGGTGAGTGTGGAATCTGAATTAATCTTCTTTCATCCATAGATTTCAGTGGAATGTTTATAACAAATTTTTATTCATTGTGTTTTGAAGCATATTCTATACCATAAAGGACTCAATTATAGGGAGTATTTTTCCATTTACAGGTTCAAAATGGGGAGAAGACCAGCGAGATGGTAAGTCTTGAGCATGACACAAGCTTGTGCAATAATAATTTGAAGTATTAGTTCGGTATCTTTTAGAAACTAATATATATGAGAATGCTTAGGGCAGAGATATTTGGAGTTAGGATTAATACAATTGCTAAGTTTAGCCTGTTACATTTTGGTGTGTTTTCTTTCCAGTTATCGGTATTGTAAAAACAAACCATATCCAAAGTCTCGCTTCTGCCGTGGTGTGCCTGATCCCAAGATCCGTATCTTTGATCTGGGAAGGAAAAAGGCACGTGTTGAAGACTTCCCATTGTGTGTGCATCTAGTTTCAGATGAATATGAACAGTTATCATCTGAGGCATTGGAAGCAGGACGAATTTGCGCCAACAAGGTAAAGAAACCTGGTGATTTTTTTTTTATTTCTGCTGAGCCCAACTCCTTGTATGATCCAAGGATTCATGTAACATTAAACATGTGTACACATTTGCTCCACTAGTGTGCTGATGGCATGATTCCACTTTTCAGATGTGGCAGCAGCTAGAGATTGTATTATATCGGATGCTATGATTTAGACACATTATAAGCGTTATAGAAAAGTAGCAAAGTTTTGTAATGACAAACGCTTTAGTAAAAGTGGATCCAGTTTTGTTGATCATTTAGGTAGTGAATTGCAGCTAACACCTGTGGGCTAAATTGTCATACTGTTTCCCCGCATTTATACGTGAAGTAAACTGAGGATTCACGAAAGTAATTACCTTACTTGTTGAAGTAGTTGTATATGAAGTCGGTGGTGCATAAATCTAAGGTTGGAACGCGAATTGTTTGTGCATTACTGAAATGGTGTAATTAGCAAAGTTACTAGAGTAAACGCGGTCATCTTCACGGTAAGACTGCTGCAGATTCGGAAGTGCCAACTGCAGTACGAATTAGGTAATCCGCTAAGTGAAGAAGGTGTTGGTATGCTGGTTGTTGTTAATTTCACAGCCGCTTAAAATAAGAGCGCGAATGATTCAGAGTCAGCTGAGAATACAGAAGAGAAGAAAATGGCTTGCAGAGGGTGTCAAATATGCAAGCGGAATTGGTAGGCTTTTAATTGTTCAACAAAATGTTCCGTGCAAGGGGTAATCTTGCGTGGGAGGATTTCATTGAAAACCTTTGTGTCGCATCTCTGAGAGATATACATAACCAAAATACCAAGTTTCGTGTTTATCCGACTGTTCGTTTCCGAGTTATGCTGCTCACAGATGGACATGTTTCCCATTTTTTTCTTTTTAATGTTTAACAAAATGTTCAGTGCAAAGGGTAATCGGGGGTGGGAGGATGTCATTGAAAACCTTTGTGTCGCATCTCTGGGAGATACATAACCAAAATACCAAGTTTCGTGTTTATCCGACTGTTCGTTTCCGAGTTATGCTGCTCACAGATGGACATGTTTCCCAAGATAAGTGGCTGACGTTTACGTTCCGTGAATTCAGATACGTAAGGTTATACACCAAAAAACCCCAAAGGGAGTAAGTTGGGGTTGTATCTGTGCGATTGGCGGCATTAATTTTTCTGATGTTGGTTGCATTGCGTTGAAGTCAGAGAATGACAGACAGTGCCATCTGTTGTATTTGTAAGATACAACCGCAGTCGCTAATGCGGGCAAAAGTGACACAAACGAGGGAAACAGTATGACAATTTATCCCACCTGTGAATGATAAGTGCCAGTAATTTGGTAAATATTGACGAGCGCTACCTTTAAAAAAAATAATTATGGAAAATGGGTAAGGTGCTTTTAGGTGGTCTTCAAGAGCAATGGAAGTGATGTTATATGTCCTACAGATGTCACTCTGTGATTCTCTAGCTCTAATGCAATGCTGGCAACATATGAATAACTAATGCCAGAAGCGACGACAGGGCATAGTCGAGGGATCTGTGCGTCTGAAACTCGAATGATTCACGTCGGCAGAAATTACTTCCAAAAGTCAATACAAAATGAGGTGGTAACAACATTGCTTATTTTGCAGATTTCTACTTACTTAGATTGGCAGTATGTGTATTAGCAGGAAGCTGGCTGTTTGTAGTGTTCATATTGCAATTTTCTTATAAAAATCTGATGTGTTACACTCACATGACTTTCTCTACTCTTGTACAAACGCTTATTCTCCATATGCTTCATGTTAATGGAGATATCGAGATGTCAATCTTATTGATAATTTTCTTGTAGATGCAAGGGGAATATGGTAGGTTTTAAGCGATAGTCAAATATTTTAATGCTGGTTGCTATGTGGCGCATTCCATTCTCTTTGCATGTCCAGGACATAAAAAAAATGAATAACGAATTTGAGAAAAAGTATAAGTATTGGAAAATTTAAGGGAATAACAAGCAATATCTCGCAAACGGTTCACTCAACATAAGAAATGTATATGACATAAATTGTGTATTTTAACGCAATCTACATTTTTCGTGTAGTAAAATTTTGTCTATCTCTTATGGTTTACCAGTTATGAAAAAGTCGTTCATAACAAAGAATACTTTTGGAGACATTCCCAGAAAATTCGAGATATACATTTTATTTGTCATGACAATATCTTAAACATATGATATTTTAATCAAAATCGTTAGCCGTTTTTGAGAAAATTAAAATTTTAGAAAAATGTTCCATGTAAAGGGTAGTCTGGGATGGGGGCATTTTTTTGAAAACCTTCGTGTCGCATCTCTGAAAGATACTGAACCTAAATACCAAGTTTGGTGTTTATCCGACTCTTCGTTTTTGAGTTATGCTGTTCACAGACAGACACACACACACACGGACATGTTTCCAAAAATGCTTCTTATTGCAATTTTCTTATAAAAATCTGATGTGTTACACTCACATGACTTTCTCTACTTTTGTACAAACTATTTTTACAAACGCTTATTCTCCATATGCTTCATGTTAATGGAGATATCAAGATGTCAATCTTATTGATAATTTTCTTGTAGATGCAAGGGGAATATGGTAGGTTTTAAGCGATAGTCAAATATTGTTTCCAAAAATGCTTTTTTTGGATTCAGTGAGTCTCAAAACATGTATTTCCGGTGAAATCTCGGTATCGAAATTTTGGGTGGAATACAATACTTCCCCTACTTACTATACGTAGTAGAGAAAGTAAAAAGTAAAACACCTAAAAGGGGTGGGCACCAGGTATTGAGATCACATCTACTTATTAATTCACTCTTAAGGTAATTTACTCCATTCCTTCTTGCTTTTTTCAGTGTTTTCGATGAAGACCACCTAGAAGCACAATAGCCTGGAAAACGTTTGCAGCGCAATGCAAAAAAAATTTTCAGAGTCTGAAGGTTTAATTATGTGCAAGCAGACAAGTAGATAAATACTAAACATATTACCGGTAATGGGCTAAATTTCCTTTCTTGGGCCCACCTAGAAAATGCTGAAGGAAGTAAGAAATAATGGACTGATTTACCTTGTAGTAGAAGATGTGATCTCTCCAATACCTGGTGCCCACCTACCCTCCCGTGTGTTTTACTTTTGTAGGAAAATTGCTATATGAACACGGTAATGTTGCTGCCGTCCTCTCCCTGTCCTACGTCACTGTATGCTGCCAACACGCTAAAGTAAAACCACTAGAAATATGCGAGTGGTAGTAACGCATTATGAGGAGGATGTTGGCATTATGTATAAATGCCGACGAGACGGAGAAGACCGCGGGAAAGTTGTTCAAAATGGCTAACTGGGGTGAGTTTACCATCATAAACAGAAATGCTTTCGGAATGTTCAAACACTACCCCTTGCAAAGTCCCAGGCAGGTAGGGAGGGTCTGAGCTTTGCGGATCTTAAAAGTCACGTACAAGTGTTATGAGAAATGGAAACATTCATATAAGATGTTACACATCACATTTTTGTGCCTAAACTACTGCAGCCCTGCAAAAAATTTGGCTCTTAAGGTTGTGCTTAATTAAAAACCTGATGTTGGATTCACATAACATTCTCTACCCATTAATCTTATAAAAGTTTCTTCTATCTCCTTGTTAATATAGATACACCTGCATGACACATTTCATTGTATGTGGGTATAAAAACAATATAGAACGTACTGCCTCTGCAGTGTGCGGGTAGTGTGTTTGCCTCACATTCAAGAGGTCCCGAGTTCTAGTTAGGGTGAGTTGTCCTGATAATTTTCCCTTATCTTGCGAAGTCTGATAACTAAGCTCTATGGACCCTGGGCTCATTTGCATCATTTCACCCATTTCATTCATTCGTCATCCGATATGACTACCAAGTTAGGGACGTTAAACTTAAAGGACGACAATAAGCTAACGCGACAGTCAAATGTTTTCAAGTCCGGTAGCCATGCGACGACTTTGAGATTGCATGAACACGGGGGGGAATTAAGACTCAAATAGCGATTTGCACTTGAGAAACTTATAAACTATCTGCAAATTGAAACCAATAGCGCAGAATAAATATGTTGCAAATAGTTAACGCCACCAAAAGATTTCATTTTACATGAGTGATGCGTTTTAATGAGATCTGAATTTGTTGTATCATAAGGTTTTGTCCTTCTGTTACGGTTTACCAATTATACGAAATTCATTCAGAATGAAAAGGATTTCACAGGCTATTACCAGAAAATTGAACACATATGAACATATTTCATATTTAACCAACACGCAGTTGCAGTACTAGTGTGACTGACAAATGCTATACTTTAAATATCCTGTAGCACCAAATACCATTTATTTTACCAAATTAATGAGGATTTGCGTAAAAACCCAGTCGCAGGACCCCTTTTTCCTGATCATGAATATTGGCTTTTCCTACGATCCGTTCCATTTACACTTACGGTCCATTCCGCACCTACCGTAATTAGACACGTCCGTTCCTGCATGTAACTCGCATTCATTCTTCATACTGCCAACATACACATCATTCTAGTGTTATTAATCGCTACAACGTTGGTATGATTTAGCGAGGTGACTTAGGACGGAGAGGGCGGCAGCAACATTATCATGAACACCACAAATGTAGCCATTTTCCCGCTAAAGCAGACGCTGAATGGGAAGTGCCAACCTAAATAAGTGAAATCTGTGAAGTAAGGAATTTCTGTAAACGTGAATTATTTGAGTTTGACGCGCAGATCCCTTGGCTACGCCTTGAGGCTAGTATCCTATTGGCTTTGGCGGCATTAGTTATTCATATGTTGCCAGCATTACGTTAGAGCTAGAGAATGACATACAGTGACATCTGTTGGGCATATAAGACATCACTTCTGTCGCTAATGAGGGCCCAAGAAAGGCAATTTATTGCCGGTGAATATTGCTGCCAGCCTCTCCCTGTCCTATGTCACGTTGCTAAACCATACCAACCTTGTAGCATTGAAAAATGCAAGCTGGATGTGTTGGTTGGCAGTACGATGAGTCTGTTGGAGTTCCATAGACGAACAGAAACATGTTTGTTGGAAAGGTCCGGAAATGAAACTGAAACGTATTGTAGGAAATGCAAATAAGAATGTGCAGATAAAAGTGGGCATACTATGTGGAACACACCATTAATTATCGTGCATTTGCATGGTACATACATTACCTTAAGTTTATCTCATTAGACATGTAATCCCGTTACGAAATGCGCGAGATTATAATTTAATAGTTATTTGAGGTTATGTGGTACATAACTTAGCCACAGGTTATTTCGTCACAATATGAAGAGGCCCTCATTTATTCTGCAATTGTATTGCTCAATGTTACATTGGGTTATATTTAGTAGAATTAAGGAATGTAATGCTTAGGCAACATGCCACTATCAAATAATAACTGGGGTGTTGCTAACAGTCGATACATATGGCAGTAAAAGTCTTAATGAAAGTAAATAATAATCATAACTAAAAGAATAATTGTTAGTCCAATCAGGTCTACCTGCTCTTTTATGATGCAAATGTTAGCCTTAAAAATGGCTGTTTTTGCATCGGTTTGGTAAAAGAAGCCACACAATCGTAAACTAACCCCAGTTGGACATTTTGAACAGCAATGACTTTTTCAGCTGCCTTCTGCCTGATTACCTATTGCTAACACCACTGGTATTCTGCAATACTGCTAATCTTGTATTTTTAGCAATTTTTGAAGCATGTAGTTTAGCAGCATACGGTAAAGTAAGACAGAGGCTGGCAGCAACATTACCTATATTACTTCACATTGCAGCCAATATGCACAAAATTTGTAATACTTGCAGCCAACTACTGAAAACAATTCTCAGACATCTGTAAGCGTGACTCTGGAGAAACATTGGGAAAAAATTACCGGCTGGTCATTTTCAAAAAGTCCTGCCCATGTTTTCTATCAGGATTTATTGATTTATACAGCAGGCTTGCAGTTAAACAGATGTTTTTTTGTGCGCGAGAGAGAGAAGTGAATGTTTTCTTCCAGTATTTAAAAATCGGTAATCTTGCTGGCAACCTCTCCCTTGCTACACCATGGTATTCGGGCAACCTTTGAGGTACAAAAATCACTAAAATTATGCCAAATATGTATTACAGAATGTGATAACATTATGCAAGTCATGCCTCAGAGAGGAAGATGGGAAAAGGCATGTTCCTTCAAAATAGTGAATTGGGGTGACTTTACCATTGTGCCGCATATTACCAAAATTTATTCCAATAAATTATTGGGGATTAAAAGGGGATTGCAAATGCTCGATAGCTAGTGTTAGAAGCTTTCGTTCATCTACACCCACTCTCCCACCTCCCCCAGTCTGCAGGACTATTTCATTTCCACTCTGTATACAGCAGGAATGTCAAAACTTGTACAAACATTAACTATTGAATCAATGTTTAACGTAATTATGTCTCCGTCATTTTGTCCTCTTGGACTCCAAGCTGTATTGTCAATTTTGTTACTGTTGTTGGTAACATTAACAGCATTAGGTATGTTATAATTTTCGGCTATTTTACTCTTATGGGATCCCCGTTGAAAACACTGAAAAAAGCAAGAAGGAATGGAATAAATTACCTTAAGAGTGGGAAATAAGTAGATGTGATCTCGCCAATACCTGGTGCCCACCTGTCCGCCCCTTTTAGGTGTTTTACTTTTATAGGAAAATTGCGATGTAAACACAACAAACATAGCCATCTTCCCGCTAAAACTGATGCTGAATGGGAAGTGCCAACCTAAATAAGAAGTGAAATCCGCGAAATAAGGAATTTCTGCAAATGTGAATCATTCGAGTTTAAGACATGCAGATCCCTCGGCTACGCCCTACGCTTTGCAGTTGCGACCTTTACACTCCTCTCCTAAAAAAACACCCCTTGGCTACGTTTTGGGGCTGAGGGCCCTCAATCCCTTGGCTACGCATAGAGAACGACACAGAGTGACTTCTGTAGGACATATAAGATATCACTGTCGGGGATCCTGTAAGAGCAATTTACCCTAATTTTCAGCTACTTGCTCTGCATCAGAATTGCTTGGATTTGGTAGATGAACTGTCTTGTCGAATGAAAGTTGGGTCATTTTCAGATGCAGGAGGAAATGTCATTTTCATCCCTTTGGTTTAGGTAATAATTTATATAGTATGAATACCTGTTTCATCTAATGGTGTGCTGAGATGGAAGGTGTAGCTTGGTCCATTCAAGGAAAATGATGAAAATTATGTAAATCAATTTAAACAAGGATTTTAATTAACAATAAATTGCCATACTGTTGAAATACAGCTACACTTTAAAAGCACAAAAAATAGTATGTACTTACATTAGTGTAATTTGTTAATGCCTTTGCGCAGGGAGAAAAAGCCTGATTAACATTTTCTTGCATATGGAGAAAGGCCTGATCAACATTTTCTTTTCTTTTTTCTTCTCCTGTTTCTAAGGAAGTTCACCGCACATAATACAAAGCAGCAAACAGCGATTGTTATGCTTTTGGTCAATAACAAGCATTCCAGGAAGGTTATTGCAAAAAATCTACAGTGCAGTAATCGGGATAAATGGTAACTGGAACCAATAGTAACAAAAAAAAAACCTAAATATGTTTTCAGGTAGCTGGTGACTTGAAAGATATAACATTTGCATTCTTTAATCAAAGTGTACCTTTGAGATCTTTGTCTCTTTAAATTTGACAAAATAATAGTGTTTACAATTTTATGAAGTTCAAATAGGCAACGATGGGGAGGAATCAGCTGCATCGGGACACATGGTGGGCCAAAACGGAGGGAACATGTAAAAGTTTAGGCCAGGAATAGTTATGTTAAAGAGTTGGTAGTGCAATTAGCTAGTTGGTGTAGTTGCAGAGAAGATAATTTGGCTGCATTGCATTCTTCACTATATCTAGTAAACAAATAAAACAATATAAGATTTTAATTTGTAAGAAATGTCTAAGCATCAAATTACACTAATGTCTAAGCATCAAATTACACTAAAAGTAATTGTAAGTACACATTAGACATCACATTTTCTTACTGGACTTTTGAAAGAAAATGTAAATCTGGATTCTGAAAAATCCCATCACATGTTGGAAAGTTGTTGAAAAAAACGTTGCCAGAGGTTGCAAAGTTGAAACCCATTTTAATATATATTCTGATATGGTAATGTTACTGAATACATGAGGTGCCTAGGTGCAAACCCTGACATATCCATTTTCAGGAAATGAAAGAAAGAAAATAAAAGTAAAACATTAGTTATTTCCAAGACTTAGCTATTGGTTTAGAAAAGTGCATTTAAAATTTGGAAATCTCTGCATTTGAATTTCACCAACAATCAAATAGTAAGTTGTGTGTAGTATCTACTAAATAATTGCAGTAAAAGGCATAATTAATTTTTTTCGTGTATTTTAAGTACTAGTAGGTAATTATGACATTTGTCAATTGCATACACTAATATTGTATTGATATTTCACATTAGCTAGATATTTTCATGTTTTATGAAATGTATTCATTAATATTACTAACAGCATGATTGGGATACTTTTTCTTGCATTACAATCACTATTGTGCAGGATTGACTTTTAAACTTAAATTTTTACTTCATAATAAATACAACGAAAATAATAATGATTTGATATTAAGAATTACCTTTAAGATAGTGTTGTACTAAACTTAACCCAGAATACTCTCGATTATCTACGGCAAACAAGTCAAAATATAAGTATTTATTATTTGTTAAACTTTAATAACATTAGTCAAGACAATAAAAACTCAATTATTATGTTTCTTAACCTACAATTTACGTCACATTAGTATGAGTTAAGGAATTATATAGTATTATCAAAATGCTAGATATAGTACAGTTTACAAATAACTTTTTTAATTTCCCGAAAGGTTACAGATGACTTGCGCTGTTTTAACAAATGGCGATTTATTTGCTTTATTTGTTTGGTTTTTACAACTCATCTGGTGTAATGCTTAAATGCATGGCTAAGTGCATCCAAGCCTCCTGCTTGTCATTCAGAGAGCATGAGTCAGTCCTTTTATTTTCCATTTTATTGGAATATGAAACAGATATTTCAGTAGAACGTATATGCTGAGAAAAATTCTGAAGACTGCTTTTCTTTTCCATTTTTGTTTACTGCAAAAGAACATCCAATCATACATGTCAAAACAAAACCGAAGCGATATAGACAAGGAGACCGTAATCGCACTGCAACCTGTTTGCATATAAGAGTTAGATGCTTTCCTTTGAGTAATTCTCGTAGAATCATGAGCATTCAGCTACCAAGCGCATGGTCAGCTGATGGGTGTTCATTGAACAAAAATTAACAGTGATGCACCACAACTACAGTTTAATCACTGACAAAGTTTGATCACATTTCAGTGAGCCTCGATCAGCAAAGATGGTGCACATGGCCAGTAGAAAATGGCTATATGGTATTTTAATTACTTCCCCAAGGGGGAGGTTATAATGTGTGAAATCAAAATATCTCACTTATTATTGAGTTTTATGAAAAATTGCGAATAACAAAAGTTTATAAGCATTATTATTCTAAGGAATTGTGTTACAAAATTTTGATAAAGTGAATGTTTATCAAGTTACACAAATTTTTGGCTAACATATATGTAAACCAGTTATTAGAAATAGTATATATTGCATCTCATGCTTTAAAAATGGTACAAATTAAATGGGGTGCACTGTTGCCATATGTACTCATGCATATGCATTATCAAAGAAATATGGAGATACAAAATAATAAAAGCTATCATTTGGGAGGGTGTCATTGCTGTTTACCCAAGACAAAATCACATTCAACGTGAGTGGAATGTTTTCAAATAGCAAGGAATGAATGATTGACCACCTCCCCTTTGTGCTATTCCATTATATTGTCTTAACCTAGCGTGTTTTTGTTTCTCCCATTCTTTGTCATTTTTTATGGGTCCTTAAGAGGGCCTTTCATTCATTCCTTTTTTGATCCTGTACAGTACTGTTTTCTGAACATCTGCGTAGCCTTAGCTGTTTCTTTTACTACCTTATTAACACTCATTTTACTTGAAAAATAATGAACACATTTTCATTATAACTTTGCATTTCTTCATTGCTTACCAATATTTCTTTCCTAGCTTCTCCCTCCATAACGATAAATATTTGCATAAAAATGTTAAATAACTTGCATAACGTTTCATGGTGTTAACTGTTGTTACCTTCTACCTTGCATCTGGCCTGTTAGCTGAATAGATGGACGACTTTTGTCATTCACAATGAATGCAAGAAGTTAATTGGATTCCAGTTTCTTTTAAAAACTGTCTCCAACCCTCCTCAACATTTTCTCTCACTTGGGTCCCAGGTATAACCCAATAACAAAGTTTCTTTCTGGCTGACTGTTCTATTGCATAGGTATAGGATTTTCCAAAAATATTTAATTTAAAAAATTATACTGCTCATCTTGTTTAAGGTGCAGAATTCAATTGGTCAGTTATCAGCACACTATTTTGCTCTAGCTAATAAAAAATGTGTTCTATCCTGTAGTTTATTAGTTGCTGTGTGATAAGCATAGAAACAGCAAATATTGGAAAACTTTTGTTTAGAAATGCCCACAGAAATCTATAATGGCTTTAAAAATGATACAATCTGATAGAGAAAAATATTCTGCATAGGTTGATGTGTTCAATGCTGAAATTTATAACACCTGAATATTTACACCATGTTATTACTTACTAGGACTTTGTGGCAATGTGAGCGTAGAAAAGGATGGAGATGATTAGCGTGCTAACCACCACACCAAAGATGCAGTCTACTCTAATGATTTTGATTGACATACAAGAAGTTTAAGATATTTGCTTGACAAATAAAACTTATATTTAAAGTTTTCTGTGAATAGCTGGTGGAGTCCTTTTCATTCTGAATGAAGTTTAATTTGTAAAACATAAGGGATAAAGGGTAACTTAGTACACAGAAAATGTAGATTTCATTTAAAAAACATACAATTTATGCCAATTTTTTTTGGGGGGGAGGGGGTGCACTAACCTTTTGAGCACCATCAGTGGTGGATTTAAATGTTACCTATTTACTTATGGTATTTCTTTTTCTGTAAAACTTATCTTTTGCTATCCATACTACATCCTCCATGTTTCAGAGATCCTAGCACATAGAGAGTTAATAAACAAAGTATAATCACACAGTACCCATCTACCTACCATGTAGCCTTATAACATATATTTATTTACACGCTGTATGCAGTTAAGTCATTTATATAATTGAGAATAACCACATTTTAAATGTGCTTCTGTCTCACCACCTAGCCCAAAATGAACAGGGATGTACTGAATATAAGCATGTATCAACATGTTGATGCATTTGATTAAATGTAATTGCACTGTTGCAAAGGGAAAAGAATTCTACTATCAAACTTTTTTAATGGTTGTGGGAAAAGCCCCAATTGCTGTAGAATCACTATTCAATATTGGTTTTGCCTGTTTGTTTTAAATAATTATTTTCTTGGAAAGTTAGGTACATAGGGCCATAAAAATTAATTTTATGCTTTAATTATGTTGAACAAATCTTTAATAAAAATTTGAGCTCAGTTGGTTGAAATTTTTAGAAATTGGCTATTTCAGTGCTCTATACCCTTTAACCTTTGACTCAAATGTGAAGTAATGGTTAAGCCCAGCAGTGTAACCCTTCCCAGCAAAACATGTATGTTTTTGGTACCAATAGTTTCACATCAGGTTCATTTTGGTAATCATTGTGTATTCATTAAGCATTGTAGCTGGTATTTAGTTTACATAAATGCTCGTTAGATTTGCATAAGCATGTTCCTGTGCTTCAGGTTTTGTTTTGTTGGTGTTGCGGAAGATAATAGCTCCTAAAATACTTAGAAATCCCTAAAAGTAATTCCCAGGAAGGTTTTAACAGGGTAGTTGTTATTTGAATTACAGCAAATCCTTTATGCTTTTGCAATAATTTTTCTCCAAATACCAAATTATCAATTTCTTAGTTAAAGTATCTGTAACAGTATTTAAAGCATGCTCCACTTCCCCTTCCTCAAAGCACTCTGCTTAGAGATGGGCTCAGTTAATGCAAGCAAATTATAAATCTCTAAAATGTTTATTTTTTCAGTACATGGTAAAGAACTGTGGCAAGGATCAGTTTCACATTCGAATGCGCCTGCATCCCTTCCATGTCATTAGGATCAACAAGATGTTGTCATGTGCCGGAGCTGATAGGTATGTTCTAATAACTATTAGAAGCCATGTTTGCAATTATTCATGATCAAGTGTTAGTAGTAATACAAGTGGAAGCACTTTTGGTGTGGAGAGATCACTTAATTCATCAGTTTATAACCAAAATGGTTCATTGGTAATTGTATTGTCAGCTTACATACAATTAGCATTAAGCCTTGTGCACCTTTGCCCGTGAGCCTGCCATGCAGAATTTCTGCTTTTAAGATTATTTAAAAATGAACCAAAAGGAGAAAATAAAATTGTTTATAGTATTGTGGGCTTTTTGATTGGGAAAGCATGTCAGTATATAAACAACCTGGTAAATTGATTTTGTGCTTTCAGTTTCATTTGTTTATAACTGGCAAATTATACAGAGTGAGCCAAAAGACTCCGAACCACCTGCTCAGTGTTTTTCCTGTCCGCGTCCTTGGTGCTTGTTGCTGTCTGCCTCTATCATAGAAAGGTGCAGATGAAACAATGCAACATTTTTAAAACTACCAATAACTGGTTGGTTTACCCTATTTTATTAAACTTATTAATGCTAAATAGAACATTTAACCAGCGTTCCCTAACCTTAAAATTACAAATTGAATTTGGAGGATGACGTACCCGTGATTGGAAATTGCTTCAGACAGAATGCGAATACAGTATATTGCACAGCTTGGGGATAATTATCTTTTAAACAGTGTATGTCTTATTCCTATATTTTACCTTGCATCCCAAACTTCTAACACATAATCCTAAGAGTAGACAAATAAAAGTTGTACCCGTATAGTTCAGCATCTGTGATTAAAGGTACTGGATTAAACTGTTCTTAACTTCAGGCTTTAGAAATAATTCATTTAATGACTAATATCAATATATCATTTTTGCTTTAACCTTTTATGAGTCAAGTTAAAAAAAACGATTAGTAGTATAGGTTAAAACACAACAGAAAACAAATGTGACCCAAGCTATCAATTGTGCATCACTAACAAAGAAGTTCAATTACTGGTAAACAATGGCCAACAATATTCATTGTCGATTAAAGTGGGGTACTCTTCACAGAATTTGTTAAAAGCATTTAACACAATTGTCTTCTTTCCATTTCCCGCGTTAATGTTTTCCACAGTGGCAGAAGATTTGCAGCCATGACACTCACTAAAGTAGTATTCTAAGTTTCCATAGGGAATTGAAATCTATTTGAGTACACTTTTCCTTATTGAATACTGCATGGAAACGAGGCTCTGGATGTATTGATTGTTTTGAACCTCTTAGAAAGTAGGATCGGATCGAAATTTGTTGCATAGAAACACCTACTGTAACGCCAAAGATACTCTACTACAGTGGTGGCGAAAGCGCAACTCGCGAGGCACTGTGGCTCGCAGGCGCAACTCCTTTTGTAGCCGTCTATTCATTTTTTTCCCACGTGTTGCCGAGTGGTGTAGTGCGTGTTGCGTATTTGGTGACTCAAGGAAGGCAGGCGTTTTCGCCACCCTTGCTCTACTATAGCCATAACACGCTGCACGCTCGTCATTTTGTTTATATTAGCAAAAATCGTTAAATCACATGTGTAATGAAACACCCAGCAAAGCTACTTTTATCGCTTCCATAATTCCCAATTTATTCTTCTCAAAAACATTCACTAACCTCAAAACCCACTTAAAATATACAGAAAAACAAATAAATACATGTTTAATGGGTTCGGCAACCTAAATCCTAGTTGACCAACATAAAAGCTTGAATTATTTCATTCTCGAACTGTTGTTGTTCACCAATGGCATTGGGGATTAATTGATCTGCATCACTTTCCCTCTGGCTTCCCAATATAAAGTCTGTAAGTTATCATTTTTCAGGCCTTTGCATTTGGCAAGATGCTGTTTGTTCAGGATGACATCTTCACAGAGAATGCACTTGGTGTAGGTAGGCATTGTATCTTGTAGAGGTGTTCTGCGAGGCAATTGTGGCCAGTTGCCATCTTAAATAAGGCCACTACAGTCTTCCTTGGCATTTTTACTTTCTCTACTAGGTATAGTAAGTAGGGGAAGTATCGTATTCCACCCAAAAATTCGATATTGAGATTTCACTGGAAATACATGTTTTGAGACCCCCTGAATCCAAAAAAAGCATTTTTGGAAACATGTCCGTGTATCTGTGAACAGCATAACTCAGAAACGAACAGTCGGATAAACACCAAACTTGGTATTTAGGTTCAGTATCTTCCAGAGATGCGACACGAAGGTTTTCAAGAAAATCCCCCCACCCCAGACTACCCTTTACATGGAACATTTTTCGAAAATTTTAATTTTCTCAAAAATGGCTCTTAACGATTTTGATTAAAAATCATATGTGTAAGATATTTTCATGACAAATGAAATGTATATCTCCAATTTTCTGGGAATGTCTCCAAAAGTATTCTTCATTGTGAATGACTTTTGCATAACTGGTAAACCATAAGAGAGAGACAAAATTTTACTACACAAAAAATGTAGATCGCGATAAAATACACAATTTATGTCATATACATTTTTGTTGTTGAGTGAACCATTTTCGAGATATTGCTTGTTATTCCCTTAAATTTTTCAATACTTATTTTCTAAAATGGGAATTCGTTATTCATTTTTTTGTCTTGTATATGCAAAGAGTATTAATCTAAGGCAAAGAGAATGGTGCTGCACATAGCAACCAGCTATTAAGAGATATCTATATGCTTAAAGGCTACTGTATTTCTATATTGCCCTTGCAAATACAAAACAAGGGGAACATAGTACACCTTAAGCTATAGTCAAATATGTTTAGAACTGGTCCCTATGTGTAAAATTTAATTCTCTTTGCATGTCAAAAGATCATTTCTGCAAATGTTTATCTCGATTAATATGAAATAGATGGAGAATAAGAGTTTGTAAAAATAGTTTGTACAAGAGTAGAGAAAGTCATGTGAGTGTAACATCAGAATTTTTGTATATCAACTCTATCTTTAATATTCTTATAATCTTTATCTTTTAATTTATCTTTTCATCAAGTCTCTGCTGTCTTTTGAAATGTTGTTTATTGTTATTTAATTGTTTATTTATTTCTATTTGTCCTACAGGTTTTATTTGTTGTATTGCACCTTTCTTTGCTAATTGATCCGCATGTTCATTGTCCAAAGTCTGACATGAGCTGGGATCCATTGTAGAGTGACATGATTTCTAGTGTCAATTGCTTTAATTAGGCTTCTTATTTCTTAATATTTCTTGTTGTTTTATTATTGTAATTTACTATTCCATCTATAGCTGATTTTGAGTCTGATAAGATGACTATTTTTTGTTTTATGTATGGTCTATATAAAATGTTTTGTAATGCTGCTTTTATAGCTGTTAATTCTCCATCATAGTAGTTTGGTGTTTCATCTAATGTTAGATACTGTGCAAAATGTTTACAGTATGATAGTGTTTATTTATTTATTGTTGAGCCCCACGTTTGGGAGCCAATTTGCGACGGTAAATTTATAATGTTATTTGTGTATGTATGTTTACTCCACGTGGTGAATCCATCTTGTGACGTGATTCATTTGTTAGGTTTGTTAGCTCCATCTGGTGTTAGCAATTTGCAGTAGTATTAGTGTTCGTTTGAAAGAATGCTACTAATTTTTGTTCACTGTCCTCCGGCTAGCTATGATCTTTTGGTCAAGTACTTCTCTTTATACAGGTTGTGTAAACGGAAGGGAGTCTCTTATCCAAAGATAACACTGATGAAAGAATTTGTTTAACACTTTTATTGTCGAACACATTTACTATCACATTTACACATTGATCTTGACACTCGCCAAACTGAAACTGTTATAACAACTTATTTACTGATCATTCTTAATTCGCGTACTTCAACTTTTTGTATAATTAACTTTACAACACTTTAGATTTTTCATAACTCTGCTACGCGTAACTTGTGAATTGATAGCCGACGTGTAATATTTCTGCTGAACTGACGGACTGAAGGCGACGTGTATCATACAAATATTTTCGACGAACTGACGGGGTCTTTACTTCTAACCTACCGTTTATACACCTACACACCGATATGCCTAAAGATTATAACTGAACTGCAATTGGCTAATAAAACGCGCCAACATTAGCGTCTATTTTTATATCCAATGAAAATTATGAAAACATATGCGCTAGGGAAATGTTCCAGAAGATTCTAAAGGAAAACGCGCCAACATTACGTAACTTCCTCGTTTCCAATAATGATAAACAGCTTACTCCCTCGCTGCATTATTGCACGCTATTATTGTCAGTTTCAGTAAGGCAGTATAAACTTACTTCCCAACAATAATTACAATCAACAAACATCTCAAATCAATGTCACATAATAATGCATATTCATACTATAATCACTCTTTACATTTAAATAATTTGTGATACAAATTACTGCATCAAGTATACTCCTGCACCAGCATTTTTTTACTTTCTCTACTACGTATAGTAAGTAGGGGAAGTATTGCATTCCACCCAAAAATTCGATACCGAGATTTCACCGGAAATACATGTTTTGAGACCTCCTGAATCCAAAAAAAGCATTTTTGGAAACATGTCTGTGTGTGTGTGTGTCTGTGAACAGCATAACTCAAAAACGAACAGTCAGATAAGCACCAAACTTGGTATTTAGGTTCAGTATCTTCCAGAGATGCGACACGAAGGTTTTCAAGAAAATCCCCCCACCCCAGACTACCCTTTACATGGAAGATTTTTCGAAAATTTTAATTTTCTCAAAAATGGCTAACGATTTTGATGAAAATATCATATGTTTAAGATAATGTCATGAGAAATGAAATGTATATCTCGAATTTTCTGGGAATGTCTCCAAAAGTATTCTTCATTGAGAACGACTTTTGCATAACTGGTAAACCATAAGAGATAGACAAAATTTTACTACACAAAAAATGTAGATCGCCTTAAAATACACAACTTATGTCATATACATTTCTTTTGTTGATTGAACCGTTTTCGAGATATTGCTTGTTATTTCCTTAAATTTTACAATACTTATACTTTTTCTCACATTCGTTATTCATTTTTTTTATGTCCTGGACATGCAAAGAGAATGGAATGCGCCACATAGCAACCAGTGTTTAAATATTTGACTATCGCTTAAAAGCTACCATATTTCCCTTGCATCTACAAGAAAATTACCAATAAGATTGACATCTCGATATCTCGATTAACATGAACCATATGGAGAATAAGCGTTTGTAAAATTAGATTGTACAAGAGTAGAGAAAGTCATGTGAGTGTAACACATCAGATTTTTTTTTATTGATGAGGGATCCATTTGTGTATGTTTGGAGCCATTCTTTTCCTGGGTATCTTTCATTTTCCGTAGCTATTGCTATGGCTCTCATTTCATCTGGTATATTGTTTTTTTGTATTGTATATATCAGGTCATTCTGATATTGTATATCAATGTATTCTATTGGACTTGTTACCTCTGTTGCAATTATATTTGTTGTAATTATATTGTAGTTTAAGTTATTAATATATGTTCTGAAGCTATTTGAATTTTTAAATTACTTATAGTATCTGCTGTGTGGTACAATTTGTATCCGTTTCTATTGACTTGCAGTTTTTGTGCTAGAGTAATTGCTTTCAACTCATTTTCCAATTCTATAGACATGGTTTTTTGTGAAGCTTTGTGGTACTGTGATTGGTGTTGTTTTTACAGCTCCTGTTACTATTGTTAGTGAATTATTTTGTGAAATTTGTAGTTTACTTTTAAGTCTCTTGTTTACTGTTGCTAGTAGTTCTCCTCCATACAATAGGTTAGGTTTTATGTATGTTTTATATGTATTATTAAGGAGGTCCATGTTTCCACCCCATTTTATTCATGCTAAACATTTTAAAATGTTTTTTGTTGATTTTATTCATTACATTGTTTACAAGTTCTTTCATTGATAGTTTTTGATCTAATTCTATCCCTAGATATGGTGTTGTAGTTGCTTCTTGTAGTTTTTTGTTGTTGATTTGCAGGCATGTACTTCATTCTCGAACTTTGTGAATCCAAATTGATCTCGATACGTATTGGATTTAACATGAAAATGCGGATGGTATTCAGCATGGAATTGGACTAAAATTGATTTCAATTCCCCATGTAAACATAGTGATTTTCTCAACACATTGCAAAAATACACTGGCGGCTCATCCGAAAACTGGAAACAAACAGCAGCGCCTGCACATAGCCTCTTAGTAATCTCTCTGCTATAACGGTTCATTTAGTTATAGGTGAATCTGAACAAACACATTTAATTTCATAAATTGAACTGTTATAATATTGCAGTTTTTAAATTTCTCTGCACAAGAATAACCACAAAATGTTATGATCTGAACCAAGCTGTTTTGTGTAGAGGAAGAGATGGCCTGCTTAAGCCATCAGCGAATGAGGTGCTCTCTTGTCACGTGGTTTGTTTACTTCTCCTTTCAGAATATAGTGAAAAAGGTATAGCTCCCACTTAAAGATGTTTGACTCAAAAGTACAATCTACCATCTTAATTTGTTTCTCTGTGATTTTTTTCTTATTTTATTATTATAGACATCTCAATGATTCCTAGCCCATGTTTTTACACAGAAAGGCAATTAGAACTCAATACATGGCGACTGAAAATCTGATGGGAGATGACAAAATAATCACATGATGAGAATCTCTCTCTGATTGGCTAGCTTCTGCATTTACGTTTACGTGATTCATTGTCAACAATTCCATTACAATACATATCTAGGTTTTATGCTTAGTTTTCTTTGTAAATGAGGCCTAAGAATTTACTGGTTGATAACTCAAGTGCATAGATGTGTAAATTATAGCGTAAGCATCAGCAAGACTATATAACTTAGAAGGAAAAGCACAAACTAAGAAAGTTTCCAATGTGCAAAGTATGCTTGATAGTTTTTTGCTAATTAAATTTGTTTGATTCAACAGGCTCCAAACTGGTATGCGGGGTGCATTTGGAAAGCCCCAAGGAACTGTTGCTCGTGTTCGAATTGGACAGCCCATTATGAGTGTACGCACAAGTGACAGACACAGAGCTGCAGTTATTGAAGCTTTGAGAAGAGCCAAGTTCAAGTTCCCAGGTCGCCAGAAGGTAAATTTGCCTGTTTTCTGTGGATAAACAAAATGGACAGTCATGTTTCAAAGGTGTAAGATCATAGATGAGCACATGCTATTCCATTCTACATGGTTTTGTTTTTTTGCAAGCAATATTGTACCATTGGAAAAATTAATAGTGGGTATTACGTTACGTGAACAGAGATAAGGACAGATGGCTGGGCCTTTAATAGAATATGCTGTCTCAAGAACATTTTGTGATTGCAAAACTGGTTCATTCTTCAAGAAAATACTGGCTTTATGCTGATGAATATGTTTAATAATACTTTCCAAAACTTGCAGTCATTAATACATATTTTACAGTTTAGTTTGTGAAATATAGTTTGAGATTATTTCCTATGATATTTTATTATTTTTCATTCATTTACAAGGACATAAATGCATCTCTTTCATAAGAATAAGCTACTGTATTTCTTGTATATATTGTGATAAGCTTTCATGATTACTATAAATTGTTTTGGGTAATTAGGTTGGACGGATTCAAGAGTGTAATAAAGCATACAGATACTACGATTTGTAATGGTTAGGGAGTGCTAGATTTCACAACATAAAGCTACGTGTATAAGGGTTATTCTGTTACTGTAGTTCATGTAAGTAAGTTTGAAATGAATTAGATGCAATTTGGTATATTTAAAAAGATTTGCTGCTAATATTGGAGATCGTTTAAAATGATAGCTATAATTGCAGCTTAGTTCGAAAATAGGTTAGGACATTTTGAAGTATTGTATTATATGGGGTTCACTCAATATAGTTAAGTTAATGGAAAAATAGATATAAACAAATACATTTTCACTAACAGAATTTCTGGTGTCTGCCTTGAAACTAATATATGCCAACATATATTTTTATTAATATTACTGTCAAAAAATTCAAAACGAGTAGCGAAGGAATGAAACAGTATAGCTGGTGCACAACATTGTACTTATTTCATTTGCCAGGTGTTTCATGATAAGGGGGTATTATCTTAAGGCTTATTCTGCTACACTGAAATGTCTGCAGATTACATTTAAGAAACTGTGTTGAGTTAAAAAAAGACCATACACTCAGGAAGAGGTGATGCTGCTATAAATTATTACATAAGTGTGGAAGAAAATAAGCCATAATGCAGTTCCATTAACCTGACTCGTTTTCCAATTTCCTCATCCCCCTCGAGTTTATTTTTCTGAGAACTCATTCTATGATATAAGTAATGTATATCAGTACGCCATTCTCAGCATCACCACAAAAGAAATGCCATGCTTTCACCAGACTAAAACATTTCAGAATATTAAATTATAAATTGCACATTCTAAGGTTAGTGTGAAAATATTAATGTGAAGTTATTAATAAATGCTTGCATGTAGAAGAATATTCTAGCAACAAAAGTAAATATTACTGCCATGCAGTTAGAAAAATAAAATAATAAGCTAATTATGCCTAAGAATAATGCTGGAGGTATTATGCAGCAAAAATATATTAAAAAATAAAGTAACCGTGCACTTGTGACAATCTTATAACATTTTTTAAATTCCTTCTCAACACAACCATTCTTTTGAAATATAATTATTTTGGCTTTCCTCTTGCTATTGATCCAATATTTTGTCTTGGAGTCACTATCAACTACCAATTGAGGAACAAAGGTGCACCATTTTTGTGTGGTTACCTCCAAGTTGTTATCCTATTACCCAAGATGGTGGTTAGTTCATCACTAAGAATAACTCCTGGCTAGCTGCTAAATGAAGGTCATAATATGAAAATTTGGACCTCTCTCATCTGACCAGAGATCATAATATAGGCCCTTAGTGTGGTTTGTATAAACTCAATAGAAGTATTAAAACTGCAATTTTCAAAACAGGTTGAATTTTGTAGATTGACAGTACAGAAATTTGTAATTTAAAAACATAATTTAATTTTTTTTTCATTTGTTTTTCTTTCTTAGATCTATGTATCAAAGAAGTGGGGTTTCACGAAGTATGAGCGTGAAGTTTATGAGAACCTGAAAGAGGAGGGTCGCTTGGCTGGAGATGGCTGCAATGTGAAGTATCGTCCCGAACATGGCCCATTGGATTCCTGGAAGAAAGTACAGATAGAATTGGCTCAAGTTGCTTAAGTCTGTGCTTGGTCTTTGTATTTGGGTTATTATGGAATTAAAAGTTTAAAATGCTCATGAATGTTTTGTACTGGTTTAATCTTTTACCTCTTTCCTTTAAAACGTTGCCCCTAAACATGTTTATAACTTAACATTTTCATGTAAATTGTGGAAGTTGCATGCTGCCAAGCTGCATTGCAATAAAACCACATGGGCACCATAAAGGACCCTGCTTGCTGACTTGTTTTAACACAAGTTGGTACATAACTTACCATTTCCACAAACTTCAAATGAATGCATTTGGGGTATTACACAAGGCCTGTAGCACCTTACTGTGCTAAGCTAAACTGCCAACTGCTTGTAAATAATTGCCGTTTGCAAACACCATAGGTTTTAAATCTGCCAATGCTATAATTTAACAATGCCTAAGTTATGTTAAAAAAACCTTTTTAAATACATTTATAATGTATTAATTTATAATAATAATTTATCATAACCATTTTTTAGTAGTTACCTTATAATTTATTGGTGGTTACATCACTTAAACCTGTTTCACTCCAAGTTCAAGGTAGAATAAAAACCTTAATGTAAGTATTAGCACAATTTATTAAAAATACATGAACTCCACAAATGTCAAGTAGTTAAAAAGGCGTTTTGAGAAGCATGCTCATCAGTTTGTGACTGGAGCTTGCAGCCAGAAAATTCCCGGCAAAGTCATTGTGTCTGTGGTGCGCTTTGTGTCCTCTGGCTACTGTGACAATATCGCCAACTGGGAGGGTTTAAAAATTCATAAGACGATGCTCGTTCTTGGTGATTAAAATTCTTTCTCATGTATCAAGTGCGAAGGGTATCTGCATGTGTTTGAGCAATGTGATTTCTTGGTTTATTTCATGGTTAAAGTTCCAAAAATGGGATGAAACTGCAGACTTTTCCACTTGTTTAAACTGTGTTCCTTAAATGTTTCTTCATTCTAATTTCCAAGCTCTGTTCTGTTTTTCCAATGTAAATTTTATCTCTCGCATTTCATTTCACATATTCCAGCCATCTGATTTTTTAGGTAAACAGTTTCTTAAAGGATGATTGGATAGATTTCTTTAATTGTATCTATTTCGTGGTGCCAACTTTATATTGAATTCTTTAAATATCTTTTCAAATTTGTAAAACAGTTTAGGATGAAAGGTAAATTTACTATATATAGGAGATTTGAAGTGGAAGAGTAGTTTCTTTCAGTATTTTTTGTTGGTTATGTTTTACAATCATCTTACCTATGAAATGGATTTTGAATCTATTCTGTGTAGCTATTTCATGTATGCTGTTATTCACCAATGGCACTGGGGATTAATTGATCTGTATCATTTTCCCTCTGGCTTCCCAATATAAAGTCTGCAAGTTATCACTTTTAAGGCCTTTGCATTTGGCGAGATGCTGTTTGTTCAGGATGACATCCTCTTCACAGAGAGTGCACTTGGGTGTAGGTACGAGGGTGGTCTGAAAAGTTTCCGACCTAATAAAGATACAAGACATTTTTTCAGAACTTTTTTTTTTATTTTTCAACATAGTCTCCTTGTAACTCTACACACTTCTCCCAGCGATGCTCCCATCTCTGTAACCCGTCCGAATAGTACTCAGTGTTTTTCTCTGCAAAATAATTGTTCATGAAGGTGATTGCCTCTTCATTTGACAAAAATCTCTGTCCGAGCGTAATTTTCAGATGAGGGAACAAAAAGAAGTCACTTCGGGCTAGATCTGGTGAGTAAGGCGGATGGTCAAGCCGTTCAAACCGTAATTCGTGGATTTTTGCCATTGCAACTGCTGAGGTGAGAGATGGTGCATTGTCTTGGTGAAACAGGATTTTCTTTTTCTGCAAATGTGGCCGTTTTTCCGCAAGTTGTGCCTTCAGCTTGTCAAGTAATGATGCGTAGTATGCTCCTGTAATGATTTTTCCTTTTTGAAGATAATCAATTAAAATAACTCCATGACTATCCCAAAAAACAGTCGCCATCACTTTCCCAGCCGAAAAAACAGTTTTTGCTTTTTTTGGAGCCGGTTCCCCCTTTGCAGTCCGCTGTTTGGACTGTATTTTTGTTTCGGGTGTATAATGGTGTATCCAAGTTTCATCTGCAGTAATTAATCGGTGCCAAAACTCGGATTTATTGCGCCTAAACCACGCCAACGGAGCGTTGGAAATGTTCATTTGAACACGTTTTGGTCAAACGCGGCACCCAACGTACGGACAGCTTTCTCATGTCTAAATGTTTATTTAATATGTGACAAACACGTTCTTTTGACATGTTCATAGCCTCTGCTATCTCTCTTACTTTAATTCGGCGGTTGTCTAGCACCATTTGGTGAACTTTGGTGATGTTTTCGTCGGTAGTTGCTATTTTTGGACGTCCCGAACGTTCGTCTCCCAAGCTCTTACGGCCACGTTTAAATTCAGCTGCCCAAAATTTCACTATGGTAAAACAAATATTAATGACAGCTCGATACTCGATTTTGTCCATTTTCATAAAAACCCATCACCTCGCTCAAACGACTTTTAGATAACTTAGCATCCAAAATGGCTGAAACTTTGGTGAGCAACTGTCAACAAATGAACAACGGAATTCACTAGCTTTTATTTACGAGTGCTGCCATCTTCATGTTGAGGTCGGAAACTTTTCAGACCACCCTCGTAGGCATCCTATCTTGTAGAGATGTTCTGCGAGGCAATTGTGACCAGTTGCCATCCTAAATAAGGCCACTGCAGTCTTCCTTGGCATTTTTTGTATATCAACTCTATCTTTAATATTCTTATAATCTTTATCTTTTAATTTATTTTCTTCAAGTCTGCTGTCGTTTGAAGTGTTATTTAATTGTTTATTTATTTCTATTTGTCCTACAGGCTTTTATTTGTTGTATTGCTCCTTTCTTTGTTAATTGATCTGCATGTTCATTGCCCAAAAGTCCGACATGAGCTGGAATCCATTGTAGAGTGACATGATTTCTAGTTTCAACTTCTTTAATTAGGCTACTTATTTCTTGTTTTATTATTGTAATTTACTATTCCATCTGTGGCTGATTTTGAGTCTGATAAGATGACTATTTTTTTGTTTTATGTGTGATCTATATAAAATGTTCTGTAACGCTGCTTTTATAGCTGTTAATTCTCCATTATAATAGTTTGATGTTTCATCTAATGTTCGATACTGTGCAAAATGTTTACAGTATACTGCTGCACCAGCATTTTTACTTTCTCTACTACGTATACTAAGTAGGGGAAGTATTGCATTCCACCCAAAAATTCGATACCCAGATTTCACCGGAAATACATGTTTTGAGACGTCCTGAATCAAAAAAAAGCATTTTTGGAAACATGTTCGTGTGTGTGTCTGTGAACAGCATAACTCAAAAACGAACAGTCGGATAAGCACCAAACTTGGTATTTAGGTTCAGTATCTTCCAGAGATGTGACACGAAGGTTTTCAAGAAAATCCCCCCACCCCAGATTACCCTTTACATGGAACATTTTTCGAAAATTTTAATTTTCTCAAAAATGGCTCTTAACAATTTTGATTAAAATGTCATATGTTTAAGATATTTTCATGACAAATAAAATGTATAGCTTGAATTTTCTGGGAATGTCTCCAAAAGTATTCTTCATTGTGAACGACTTTGGCATAACTGGTAAACCATAAGAGAGAGAAAATTTTACTACACAAAAACAGTAGATCGCGTTAAAATACACAACTTATGTCATATACATTTCTTTTGTTGAGTGAACCGTTTTCGAGATGTTGCTTGTTATTCCCTTAAATTTTCCAATACTTATTTTCTCAAATGGGAATTCATTATTCATTTTTTTGTCTTGGATATGCAAAGAGTATTAATCTGTGGGAAAGGGAATGGTGCTGCACCTAGCAACCAGCTATTAAAGAGATATGTATGTGCTTAAAGGCTACTGTATTTCTATATTGCCCTTATAAATATATATTCCCCTTACATCCACAAGAAAATTAGCAATAAGATAGAGTCTGCAAATGTTTATCTCGATTAACATGAAGTAGATGGAGAATAAGAGTTTGTAAAAATAGTTTGTACAAGAGTAGAGAAAGTCATGTGAGTGTAACACCAGATTTTTTTTCACTTTCTTTGTGTTTACTTATAGTAGATAAGCAGAACTATTGTATTCCACTCAGAAATTCAATGTTGAAATCTCACCAGCAATATTTGTTTTTAAGTCTCCTGAATACAAAAAAAAAAATTAGTGTCTGTGAACAGCATAACTTAAAAACAAAATTTTGGATGAATACTAAACTCGGTTCAGCACCTTCCAATCTTGGATTTTCTGGCAGTAGCCTGTGAAGTCATCTTCATATGGAAGGAATTTTGTATAACTGATAGACAAAAACGTATTATAGAATATGTAGAACTCTTTAAATAAAAATTTATTCCAAATACATTTTTTTCAACATCAGCGATTTCCGAGATATCCATTGCGATTGGTTTGAATTTTTCAATACTTTTATCATTTTTGAAAGTGCTGTTGCTATTCAGTTTTTTCTCCCAATGTTGTGGAAAGAATATGGAATTTTTAGGCCATCTTACACTTCAGTTTCTTCCATTTTCCTTATACCTACAATAAATTTGTAATGTAACTGTTTCTGCAAAGATTTATCCCATTACATGAAATGAAGAGAGAAAAACAAGCTTTCTAAAGGATACTAAGTAGAAGTTATATAAAAGTAAACAATAGTGGGTAGAAAAAATGGTGTGAATGTAGTACATCAGATTAATGTCCTCATATCATTTGGAATTTTCTACATGTACAATTACCTCTTGTATAGAGAGACATTATGTTCAAAGATATAAAAATGTTATCCTTTTTAACTGGCAAACCAATGATTAAGCTGTAAATACATCATTAACTTGTTACTCTTTGAATCATTAGAGTTTTGAAGATTGAAAACTGCAGAAGAGGTGTAGAAAGAAAGGTCCTTTTATGAGAAACCTTATTAATTCTCAGAAGATTAAGAGGGGGTTCATTTGTGTCTACATTTTTTAAAATGTGTGACTACAAAGCGTGCTGAGACATGTGATTTTATGTCACAAATAAAGTGAAGTTTGTGTCTTGTTTTGTGTTCAAAATCCAGTTATTTGATTATACCTAGTCATATCATAAGTTCTGTCACAGAAGTTTTTATATACCATTTAATAGAGCAGATTATGAACACTTTACACCAGTGGTGGCGAAAGCGCGACTCGCAGGCGCAACTCCTTTTCTAGCCGTCGATTCATTTGTTTTCCATGTGCTGCTGAGTGGTGTAGTGCGTGTTGCATATTTGGTGACTCACGGAAGGCAGGCGTTTTCGCCACCCTTGCTTTACACTATCATTTCACTCAAAATGTCCACCTTTGACCTTCACACAAGCCTTTGAATGCTTTGCCAGTTGTCTATAGCTGCACGTATGACGTTTATGCCCACATCTGCCACTGCTTGCCTCAGGGATGTTTACTTTCTCTACTACGTATAGTAAGTAGGGGAAGTATTGCATTCCACTAAAAAATTCAATACTGATATGTTACCGGAAATGCATGTTTTGAGGCCTCCTGAATCCAAAAAAAGTATTTTTGGAAACAAGTCCGTGTGTGTGTCTGTCTGTGTCTGTCAACAGCATAACTGAGAAACGAACAGTCGGATAAACACCAAACTTGGTATTTAGGTTCAGTATCTTCCAGAGATGCGACACAAAGGTTTTCAAGAAAATCCCCCCCCCCATCCCAGATTACCCTTTACATGGAACACTTTTCAAAAATTTTAATTTTCTCAAAAATGGCTCTAACAATTTTTAATAAAATACTATAAGTTTAAGATACTTTCATGACAAATAAAATGTATATCTTAAATTTTCTGGGAATGTCTCAAAAAGTATTCTTCATTGTGAATGACTTTTGCATAACTGGTAAACCATAAGAGATAGACAAAATTTTACTACACAAAAAATGTAGATCGAATTAAAATACACAATTTATGTCATATACATTTGTTTTGTTGAGTGAACCATTTTCGAGATATTGCTTGTTATTCCCTTAAATTTTTCAATACTTATTTTCTCAAATGGGAATTCGTTATTCATTTTTTTGTCTTGGATATGCAAAGAGTATTAATCTGTGGCAAAGAGAAATGGTGCTGCACCTAGCAACCAGCTACTAAGAGATATGTATGTGCTTAAAGGCTAGTCTGCAAATGTTTATCTCGATTAACATGAAGTAGATGGAGAGTAAGCGTTTGTAAAAATAGTTTGTACAAGAGTAGAGAAAGTCATGTGAATGTAACACATCAGATTTTTATGTCCTGGACATACAAAGAGAATGCAATGCTCCACATAGCAACCAGTTGTTAAAAGATTTGACTATCGCTTAAAGCTTACTATATTTCCTTTACACCTACAATAGAATTGGCAATAAGATCATTTCTGCAAATGTTTATCTCGATTAATATAAAATAGATGGAGAATAAGAGTTTATAAAAATAGTTGTACAAGAGTAGAGAAAGTCATGTGAGTGTATCACATCAAAATTTTTTTAGACTTTCAAGATTGCTGTGACTTGAAGAGCTAGTCTTGATTTCCTAAATGTCTCATAGTTGGAACGTACAGTTCAGGTTTGGACTGGATGGTGGCTGATGAAATCTAGAATGTTGTGCTTGAGCCACTGCTGAGTCTTAGATATATGGGCTGGAGTGCTGTCATGTTGTAAGATCCAGTGATCACTGGTGAACATGGCCTGGTTAAGAGATTTCAGGATTTCCTCCACATGCAATTGGCAATGGTCTTGACCCCCTTATTGCAGAAATGAACATTGGTAGCCCCTTTGTACAAGACTCCCAATCGAACCATCACTGATTTTGAATGATGGCCGAGGAGCAACCTGGCAGGATTCCTTACCACTCTGAGCATACACTCTGTTGTTCTGCGTGTTAAGTGTCTTCAATTGTGAAAATCTTTTCATCTCAAAAAAGGATTTTGCAGTGTTGATTTTTGGCATGACGTCTAAGCAGGTTACGTGATCTCTCCAGTCTAATCTTAAGACGGGTGTTGATCATGTGTCCTGTACATTGGTGGTAAGCCTGAAGTCCTAGGTCTTAATTTAATAACTTAGAAACACTAATTCTTGACATTGGAAGTTCCTGCATCATTATTGTTTTATTTCCTAACAGGATTTCTTCTGACACATTCCCAAACTTTCTTTATAATATCCAGGGTTCGAACCAAGTGAGGATGGACAGATCTTGGTTTATTATCAACACTAGAAAGATGGTCTAAGCTTTTAATGGTCCAATAAATCAGTGAAATTCTTAGCAGTTTTAACAAATTGAAAATCGCCTTTGGATCCTTCTTACACATATGTAATGCTATTACAGCGATATGATTTTCTTTCACAGACCACTCCATCTTGAATCAAAGACAAAATATTAATTTTAATACATAATACTACTGAGGAAGGATGTTTATTCAAGATAAAAATTCAGGAAGCCACTGTGTAGTTTTGTCAATTGAGAGATAAGGGGCAAAGTGTAGTGTCAGTATTTATGATAAGAATAGGTAATCTCAGTATGAATGCAAAATGGTCCTTCCTTGGTACATCTTTTGAAGCTTATAGGAGGAATTGGAGTACAAAACAACGCTATCTGTGACATGTTGCACCATAGAAGAAAATGTAAGTTGAAAGTTTTGTTGAATCACTTAAATTTTTTTACACTCACCTTCATTTTTAAAAGTTCTAAAACAGTGTAATGTTTTACAACTTTTAAAAGTGAAGGTGAGTGTAAAAAAACTTTAAGTGACTTCACAAAACTTTCAACATGAAGAATACTTCACTGTTAATAGTGCTTCTGTTTTTAATCTTTAATGCTGCAAGTGTTTCAATCAGGATTAGAATACAATGGGGAAGTATTGCATTCCACCCAAAAATTCAATACCGAGATTTCACAGGAAATACATGTTTTGAGGTGCAATGAATACATATAAAGCATTTTTGGAAACATGTCCGTGTGTATGTCTGTGAATAGCATAACTCAGAAATGACACTAAGGTTTTCAAGAAAATCCCCCCAACCCAAATTACCCTTTACATAGAACATTTTTCGAAAAGTTTAATTTTCTTAAAAATGGCCCTAACGATTTTTATTAAAGTATCATGTGTTTAAGACATGTTTATGGCAAATAAAATGTATATCTTGAATTTTCTGGGAATGTCTCCAAAAGTATTCTTCATTGCGAACGACTTTTGCATAACTGGTAAACCGTAAGAGATAGACAAGATTTTACTACACAAACAATGTAGATCGCGTTAAAATACACAATTTATGTCATACATTTTTTTTTTGTTGAGTGAACCATTTTCGAGATATTGCTTGGTTTTCACTTAAATTTTACAATACTTATACTTTTTCCCAAATGCGAATTCATTATTCATTTTTTTTTTATGACCTGGTAATGCAAAGAGAATGGAATAGTCCACATAGCAACCAGCTCTTAAAGCATTTGACTATCGCTTAAAGCCTACCATATTCCCCTTCCATCTACAAGAAAATTAGCAATAAGATTAACATCTCGATTAACATGGAGTAGATGGAGAATAAGCGTTTGTAAAAATAGTTTGTACAAGAGTAGAGAAAGTCATGTGAGTGTAACACAGATTGTTTATCACATTATGTTTACATAATTGACTAATGTTTATAAACTTGATTTGTCCCCCCCCCCCAAAAAAAAAAGAATTAAAACTAAAAACAAACTAACATAAGAGTACATGCATTAGGATATTTCAGCATCTTGACAGTTAAATGTCAGATTTGTTTGAACTTTAATCTTTTCTGGTAATTTATTGAAAAATTTGACTCGTAGTTATTAACTGTTCTGATATGCTTTTGTGTTGTATATCTGTTCTTTGTCTTGTTTTGTAATTATGCAAACGATAGTTAACTATAGAGAGTTCACTTTCAAAACTGCATCTATGAATAAATGTACACACATGATAATGTCAGAATTTACACTTTGTTTAAATATTGTTTACAGTAGTATGTATGGTTTGCTCCAACCATTACTTGTATTATTTTCTTTTGTAGTAAAAACATTTTGGGGGGAGATTGGGAGAGTTACAGAATGGAGAAATTGGAGTGAATCTGTTAGTTTTGAGTAGTACTTCAGTAGTGTTACAGAAAATATCTTGGTCCTATAAGAATTAAGTTCTGTTGATAAATGAAATAAATTTTGCTATTTCCATCTACATAATTGCATATAGTGTTGAGACTTTTAACATTTTTATCACAAAAGATAAACTGAGAGATAAGATAGGATGAAGCATGGGTCAGATACCATTTGAGATATGGAACATGCAGGAAAATTAAGAAGGTTTAGGCTGTGACATTTAGTATCACAGATTTCAAATACTTGAGATTTGAGAACAAAAATCTGATGTTACATTCACTTAACTATCTCTACTCTCTATTGCTTATTCTTACAAAAGCTCATTATTCTGTCTATTGCATATAGTAAGTAGGGGAAGTATTGCATTCCACCTAAAAATTGGATACTGAGATTTCACCAGAAATACATGTTTTGAGGTGTCCTGAATTCAAATAAAGCATTTTTTGAAACCTGTCCATATGTGTCTGTGAACAGCATAACTCTGGTATTTATCCAATGAAGATTTTCAAGAAAATCCCTTCATCCCAAACTACCCTTTTATGGAACATTTTTCGAAAATTTTGATTTTCTTAATAATGGCTCTAAGCATTTTGATAAAATATATGTTTAAGATATTTGTATGGCAAATGAAATGTATATCTCGAATTTTCTGGGAATGTCTCCAAAAGTCCTCTTCATTTTGAATGACTCACATAACTGGTAAACCGTAAGAGATACACAAAATTTTACTACACAAAAATGTGGATCTGTTAAAACATACAATTTATATCATACATTTTTTTTTTTTTAGTCGAGTGAACCATAACTTTCCATAAATTTCCGAGATATTCCTGGTTATTTGTCTGATTTTTCCAATGCTTATATTTTTCCTAAATGGGAAATCGTTATTCGTTCTTTTTACTTTCTCTACTACGTATAGTAAGTAGGGGAAGTATTGCATTCCACCCAAAAATTCGATACCGAGATTTAACCGGAAATACATGTTTTGAGACCCACTGAATCCAAAAAAAAGCATTTTTGGAAACATGTCCGTGTGTGTGTCTGTATGTGTGTGTGTCTGTGAACAGCATAACTCAAAAACGAACAGTCGGATAAACACCAAACTTGGTATTTAGGTTCAGTATCTTCCAGAGATGCGACACGAAGGTTTTCAAGAAAATCCCCCCACCCCAGACTACCCTTTACATGGAAGATTTTTCGAAAATTTTAATTTTCTCAAAAATGGCTCTAACGATTTTGATGAAAATATTGTATGTTTAAGATAATGTCATGGGAAATAAAATGTATATCTCGAATTTTCTGGGAATGTCTCCAAAAGTATTCTTCATTGTGAACGACTTTTGCATAACTGGTAAACCGTAAGAGATAGACAGAATTTTACTACACAAAAAATGTAGATCGCGTTAAAATACACAACTTATGTCATATACATTTCTTTTGTTGAGTGAACCGTTTTCGAGATATTGCTTGTTATTTCCTTAAATATTTCAATACTTATACTTTTTCTCAAATTCGTTATTCATTTTTTTTTATGTCCTGGACATGCAAAGAGAACGAAATGCGCCACATAGAAACCAGCGTTAAAATATTTGACTATCGCTTATAACCTACCATATTCCCCTTGCATCTACAAGAAAATTACCAATAAGATTGACATCTCCATATCTCGATTAACATGAATCATATGGAGAATAGGCGTTTGTAAAAATAGATTGTACAAGAGTAGAGAAAGTCATGTGAGTGTAACACATCAGATTTTTTTATATATGTCCTGGACATGCAACGAGAATGGACTACTCCACATAGCAAGCAGCTCTTTAAAGATTTGACTATCGCCTAAAGCCTACCATATTTCCCTTGCACCTACAAGAAAATTATCAATAAGATAGTTTCTGCAAATATTTATCTCGATTAACATGAAGTAGATGGAGGATAAGCGTTTGTATAAATAGTTTGTACAAGAGTAGAGAACGTTATGTGAGGCAACGCATCAGATTTTTTTTCTATCTACTTCATTTTTCAGAAAGGCTTGGGTCTTGGTATGGATATGACAAGTTTGAGCTATTATCTAGTATAATTTTTTTTTCAGTAAATAGGCCGTGAAGACGTATTCATTATCATTGTATTTTACAGACAGGCAAGTTGGACGAAAAATATAACTCTCGTTAAGATACGTAATATACGTCAAATTAATTATTTGAAGTTTAATTTGTTGCATCATCTCATATATTTCAAAACGAAGTCCTTTTTCCGCAGGAGATGACAACACAAAAATCAACTTGCGCTGTAAACAGCTAAGCGTTTTATCAGCATCCTGTTGTAAACAAAAGTCCATATTATAATGCATAATTCAAAAACTTTACAATCAGATAATAATCGTGACTGACACAAAGGGGATGGAAAGGTGAACGTTTTATACGATTATCATAGGCGTATGTGAAATGGTGAGTAGTTTACTCGACTTTTTCCAACTCGCAATGGAGGGGCATTTTCGCTTAGCAGTTGTTTCACATTCAATGTCATACGTGACTCTGTTGCCTAGCAACTAGTATACAAAGGGGAGTAAGCCCTAAAAACACTTTGTAACAGATTTATTTTGTCTTGAATGGGGAAGAGAGTTGGTGGGTAAAGGTGCAAATGAAATAAGACATTATTACCTTAGGGTTGGAAAGCAAGTGACGTTTTTTCAAGAGCGTAATCGAGGTATGCATAATTTGTTCTATTCTTGATAAACTATTAAGGAACTATTCTTGATAAGAAACCGAAATTAAATGGCCGTGTTCTTACAAAGGAAAAGCTCGATGACATCAAAGAAGAGCTAGAGCGAAGTCCAAGAAACCTCCGAAAAAGCTTTCAGAGGAATCTGGAACTTCGCAAACCTCGACTTGGAATGTCACTAACCTTTTAAAATTAAGATCGTATCAGATAACTGTAACCCAGGAATTGCAACCACGCGATATGAGTACAATTAATTTCTGCAATTGGGTGTTGGATAATGTTAATGATCGTTCTATTGTTTTTACGGACGCTTTATTTACTAGGCTAGGAAGAATGAAAGAGTACTAATGCAAGTTTTCTTAAAAGGTGTGAGAGATGTGTGGTAGCACAAGGACATAATTTCCAGCATCTTCTATGACTAAAGTATATGGTTATTGTCATAATTTGCTTGAGAAATACGTGCGCTTGAATTTAAGGGATTATGAATATTCCCTCCGCCGTCAAACAGCGTGCTTCCCCGGTGGAAAAAAATTTCCGTTAGGCCATCCACGCATCCAAACGAAGGTTCTGTAATAGTGAACTATCGTGACATGCAGTGAACAGAATAGTAACTTTAAATTATTTGTTTTAATTTACAATTCTTTAAGCTCTTTTTACTTTCTCTACTACGTATAGTAAGTAGGGGAAGTATTGCATTCCACCCAAAAATTCGATACCTAGATTTCACCGGAAATACATGTTTTGAGAATCACTGAATCCAAAAAAAGCATTTTTGGAAACATGTCCGTGTGTGTGTCTGTCTGTGTGTCTGTGAACAGCATAACTCAAAAACGAACAGTCGGATAAACACCAAACTTGGTATTTAGGTTCAGTATCTTCCAGAGATGCGACACGAAGGTTTTCAAGAAAATCCCCCCACCCCAGACTACCCTTTACATGGAACATTTTTCGAAAATTTTAATTTTCTCAAAAAGGCTCTAACGATTTTGATTAAAATATCATATGTTTAAGATATTGTCATGACAAATAAAATGTATATCTCGAATTTTCTGGGAATGTCTCCAAAAATATTCTTCATTGTTAACGACTTTTGCATAACTGGTAAACCATAAGAGATAGACAAAATTTTACTACACAAAAAATGTAGATCGCGTTAAAATACACAACTTATGTCATATACGTTTCTTTTGTTGAGTGAACCGTTTTCGAGATATTGCTCGTTATTCCCTTAAATTTTCCAATACTTATACTTTTTCTCAAATTCGTTATTCATTTTTACTTTCTCTACTACGTATAGTAAGTAGGGGAAGTATTGCATTCCACCCAAAAATTCGATACCGAGCTTTCACCGGAAATACATGTTTTGAGACCTCCTGAATCCAAAAAAAGCATTTTCGGAAACATGTCCGTGTGTGTGTCTGTGTGTCTGTGTGTGTGTGTGTCTGTGTGTGTGTCTGTGTGTGTGAACAGCATAACTCAAAAACGAACAGTCGGATAAACACCAAACTTGGTATTTAGGTTCAGTATCTTCCAGAGATGCGACACGAAGGTTTTCAAGAAAATCCCCCCACCCCAGACTACGCTTTACATGGAACATTTTTCGAAAATTTTAATTTTCTCAAAAATGGCTATAACGATTTTGATTAAAATATCGTATGTTTAAGATATTGTCATGAGAAATGAAATGTATATCTCGAATTTTCTGGGAGTGTCTCCAAAAGTATTCTTCATTGTGAACGACTTTTGCATAACTGGTAAACCATAAGAGATAGACAAAATTTTACTACACGAAAATGTAGATCGCGTTACAATACACAATTTATGTCATATACAATTCTTTTGTTGAGTGAACCGTTTTCGAGATATTGCTTGTTATTCTCTTAAATTTTCCAATACTTTCTCAAATTCGTTATTCATTTTTTTTGTCCTGGACATACAAAGAGAATGGAATACTCCACATAGCAACCAGCTCTTAAAATATTTGACTATCGCTTAAAGCCTACCAATTCCCCTTGCATCTACAAGAAAATTACCAATAAGATTGACATCTCGATTAACATGAAGCTTATGGAGAATAAGCGTTTGTAAAAATAGTTTGTACAAGAGTAGAGAAAGTCATGTGAGTGTAACACATCAGATTTTTTAATTAAATTTAACAATTTAATGAATACACGAGTTCAACGCTACTGCCTATCGCGGAGATGTTTAGGAATATTTCAAAGTTGGTAAGTACACTGCCATATCCCCGTAATAAACAATTGGTTTGTGTTGAATAGCATTTAAAAATCGAACTTTCAATGAACTGAGTGTTGAGCAATATTTTATGAAACTCTACAAATGGAAATTAATTCAGCACTGCCGCATTTGTTTGCTTCGTTTTGTTTATTTTCCGAAACCTGGTCAATTTTTAATGGTCATCTGTTTTTAAAAATATGTTGCCCCCTCTCAAAAATGTTCTGCGGAATGAATTATGCAATGAATTACAGCGTTATGGTGGAATTTAGAAAATATCAAGCAATTGGGAAGTTAGATTATTTCTTTGAAGGTAGCGTGTCTTCCAAGTAACAAGGAGAATGTTTCCTAACACAGGAATTCATACAGAGATAGATTTTGAAATCTAAAACTCTCATATTATACTTAACTTCTTGGATCTGTTCATTCATCTTAGTTATTACTTTTTCTAGCATTTACTTACAGTAAGTAGAGGAAGTATTGCATTCCGGTAACAAAATTCGATATCGAGATTTCACCGGAAATACACGTTTTGAGTTCTTTGAATGGGTATGTGTCTGTCTGTGAACAATGCTTATACATAATTCAAAAACGACAATTCCGATAAATACCAAACTTAGTATTTAAATTCAGTATCTTACAAAAATTTGACGCGCAGCTTTTAAAGAAATTCTTCCCACCTTAAACTACCCTTTAAATGAAAAATGTTTGTAATTTTTTTTTGAAAAACAGCTCTAAAGACTGGTTTAAAATACCCTATGTTTAAGATATTTACACGACTGATAAAATGTATGTTCTCCCAGTTGTGTTCATTAGTGCGTGGAACTTTGGCAATGAAATAGCTAATCCGGAATTTGCCTGACGACTGAATGGAGGGAATTCAGATCAGTGGTAAAGTTTATTTTACATTTATTTATGGACGCCCTTTAACTGCTGTGGTCCTTAGCGTCCCATTCTACATTGGGCGTGAAAGACCGGTAATTTTGCTCAGAGGCCTCTTTATCAGGCTTGAGGTTCTTTTACGTGCGTAAATCTAGGACCACCAGCTTTACTTTTCTTCCGAAGGAAGTCATGCTAAGGATTTTTACGTCGGAAAAAATCATCGCCCTCCGCCTGGTTTGAACCTGCGACCTCGGGAACTAGAGGCTAGTATGATACCCCTAGACCACGGAGGATGACTTGTGGTAGAGGGGATCTGAGCCTGGGTGCTTAGGAAAGAGAGTCTCAAAAAACCGTCTGAACCATCTCGCTCGGTTCTGTTAAAATTGAAGAAAACAATCTCACGTGTTACATTTACATGACTTTCTGTAGCCAATGTTCTACAGAGTGAGCCAAAAGACTCCAAACCGGCTGCGCGGTGTTTTTCCTGTCCGCGTCCTCGGCGCTCGCCGTCTGCTGCTATCATAGAAAGGCGCGGATGAAACCATACAACATTTTTAAAACTACTTTTAAAGGCTTTACTTACCAACTTTACGAAAGGAGATGCTGAAACTGGCCACTGTCGTTGTCCATACATTTTTGGCACCTCTTTAGGAAACTGTCTATCACTCGCAGTAGTTCAGTTGAGAAATTTCCTGGCGGATATTTTGTTTTAATTCTTCCAGGGTGTGTGGGTTCGTCTTGTACACTTTATGTTTTCAGTTACCCCGGAGGGGTATTTTATGAACAATATTACCAGCTGCGTAGTGTTTTTCCACTACGCGTGTGGAAATATGATAAAAACATGACAACGCACTGCTGCTATAAACAAAGTCACGCTGTTGTGGTTTTGCTGTGCAGTGTGAAGTGTAGTTTTGAGTTGACGGTGATGTGATGTAGTTCAGTTATTACGAGTTATTTATTATTTTGTCCTATACTTAGTCACAAAGTATATTATAGCTCAGTATATGTTTTCTACTGCACAGCGTGTATTTATTTATGATTTGTATGTGTTAGCTCGGTCAGCTCGTCAAGTGAAAGTACGATTTGCAGAAAGATTTCCAGGTGTAAAAGTTCCAGGCCGTACAACAATCCATTACTTTACAGTAAATTTCAGGCCACAGGAAGTGTTCAGGCTAAGAAATCTAAAAGACGGCGTTCGATTCTTACCGAAGAAACATTAGATGACATCGGTCATCGTTTGGAAAATTCCTCCCAAAAATTCCATGATAGACAGTTTCCTAAAGAGGTGCCAAAAATGTATGGACAACGACGGTGGCCAGTTTCAGCATCTCCTTTCGTAAAGTTGGTAAGTAAAGCCTTTAAAAGTAGTTTTAAAAATGTTGTATGGTTTCATCCCTGCCGTTCTATGATAGCAGCAGACGGCAACGAGCGCCGAGGACGCGGAAAAACACCGCGCAGGCGGTTCGGAGTCTTTTGGCTCACCTGTACAAACTTGTACCTGCTTTATGTTATTCGAAAGAAACATTTGAAGAAATGATTTTACATATTTCGTTGTAGGGCAAAGGGAGATAAAGCATTCTTAAGCTTGGTCAACCAAGCGGGATGGCTCAGACGGCAACGTCTGTGGCCCGGATTTGGGAGGTCGTGGGTCGAACTTCCTGACCCATGGGTTTTTTCGGGGTTTCCCCGGGTCGCTAGGCAGATGCTGGGAAGATCATTACATTCCCCGAATTTCCTGACCGTGCATTTCACCTTCAGGCTCATTTCTCTTCATCTTTCATCTGCTTGGCTGTTTCAAAGTTGAAAGTGTCGGCGTTACATGGCAAATGCTCTATGTAACTCTTCGTCCCCCAGAATGGGGGTGGTCTCCGAGCCCCGGGCCCCGCAGTGGGATGTGCAAGCCTGCAGAGGGGAAGGGAGTTTCAATCTGTAGCATCAGGGATCCTGTCCTCCACACTGTCGCACCCTCTGTCTCCTCTCACCTCACACACCCCGTCCCCGTCAGAGGCTTAGGCACAAAATGTCTTCGTAGGTCATGGTGTTAAGTCCCCCTCCACCACCGAGCGGGATGGCTCAGGCCCACATTCGGGGGGTCCCGGATCGATCCCCGGCGACCGCCTACTCTGGCCCATGCGTTTTTCGTGGTTTCTCCGGGTCGCTAGGCGAATGCTGGGGTGGTTCATCTTCTATCGCAACTCTCCTTCCTCTCATTTCCTGTACCCATCATCTTCCTTAGCATCTGTTTCAGGGTTGTAGAACCAGGCGACGGTGTTCGGCGGGTTGCGGCTGGGCGGTGGCTTGCGTCTCTGCAGTACCGCTCAACTAGGTCTCTCCTCAGCGTGGGGCTCCGGGGGACAGGAACCCTGCGACGTCGGATGCATTCTATCTGGAAACGTTAGGGACCCCGTCCATGCTTGCGCACGTTGGCATTCGGATCTGGTCGCCCTTCGACTCTCCCCTCATCCTTACCTCCCAGGGGTCACGTTGGTCTACTTGCGGTGCTCTACCCCGGTTCTGGGGGCCCCTTCGTGATACGTACCTTTACCCCCTCCGATCCTAGTCTTAGTCCTAAGCCATAGTCAATTTTTTTTAAAAGCGGTCACTATATGATGGCTTTAAGATTACGTTCTCTCTTTGCAGGGCCACGAGGGGCGAGGACGAATAGCGACTTACCACTTGAAAACAAAGTACTTCACATAATTAACAATATCTCTCAAATGATTAATGCCACAATAACAGTTATTTGACGTAACTTGTGTGGTTTATCAGATTTACATTTTTTGTGTAATAAGTTTTTGCCTACGGTTTACAAATTAAAAAAAAAAACTCTTTCCGAATGTTTATTTTAAACATGTGGTATTTTAATTAAAAATTGTTAAGAACCAATTTTGAGAAAATAAAAAATAACAATGCTTCCGTGTAAATGCTAGTTTGGGATGGGGGGTTTTCTTTAAAGTCTTTGTGACGTATTCTTGGAAGACACTGAACTTAAATACCAAGTTTGGCACTCAAGCCAAAGCTCTCTCTCTACTACCTACGTATAGTAAGCAGCCCAAAAATTCGATGTCCAGATTTCACCGGAAATATGTTTTGAACTTCCCTGAACAAAAAATAATATTTTTAGAAAAAGAACCTTGTGTGTATGTGTCTCTGCGTGTGTGTTTGTGAACAGCATAACTCAAAAACGAAAAGTCGTATTGGTATTTACCTAAATTCAGTATCTGCCAAAGATGTGACACGAAGATTTTCAAGAAAATCCCCCACCCCAAACTACCTTTTACAGGGAAAATGTTTTTAAATATTTTATTTTCTGAAAATGCCCCTAACGATTTTGATTAAAACATCAAATATTAAAGATATTTACATGAAAAAATGTATATCTTGAATTTTCTTGGACTAACCTACGAAGTCCTCTTCATTCGGAAGGAATTTTGTATAACTGGTAAACGTTAAGCGATAGACGAAAACGTACTACACAAAAATGTAGATCTCTTTAAAACACACAATTTATTTCCAAATGAGTGTTTTTGTGGCATATTCCATTTCCGAGATATACGTTAGTAATGGTTGAATTGTTCAATACTTGGTCATTCTCTTAACGGCCTGTCAAAATTCAGTTGTTTCTCGCGATGTCATGGAAACAGTATGGAATTTTAAGGCCAGCATATAGCGTCCAGTTGTTAAACATTTGACTATCGCTGTTCCCATTGTAACCATAAGGAAACTGTAATGTAACTATTTCTGCAAATAGTTGTTTGGATTAAAATGAAGTAGATAAAAAATAAGGTTTAGTAAGTATAGAATTAATTGTTCTTCCACACAAGCCGTGTGTTGGACAGGGTTGGAAAGGTAGAATCAGGCGACTGAAAAATTCAATGCCATAGCCGGGATTTGAACCAGGATCTCTCGGTCTCCGTCCGGTTGCCATAACCACTGAGCTACCATGGCAACATACCGGCACGACACTAAATTCTCCAGCTGATTCGCATTTTTCCCGGTAAACCACAAGGAGATCTCAAATTGTAGTGAGGTGACATACCCCAATGGCGACTTACAATGTTGTAAGTACTTTTAAGTCCTGGGCTTCAGTGGTAGCTCAGTGGCTAGAGCAACCGGACGGAGACCGGGAGATCCGTGGTTCAAATCCCTGTTATGGCATTGAATTTTTCAGTTGCCTGATTCTACCTTTAATAAGTATAATTTATATACGCACTAATAAAGGATAGAGAAAGTCATATAATTGTATCGCATCAGTTTTTTCAGCTATGCTTTCCAAAGATATATACGTAACCTACACACACGTATAGACACATGACGCATACACGCAGACCTTTTTCTAAAAGTACTTTTTTGGATTCATGGTGTCCCGAAACGTGTATTTTTGATGAAATCTCGATATCATTTTTTTGTGGAATGTAATACTTGCTCTTCTTGTTATAGGTAACTAGGAGAGAAATTAAAAGGAAGCGTCAGGCATATCTCATGAGATGATCTCTTAAGATGAATCACTTTGTTTACTTGTAGGGTGTCGATCGAGATGACATCAAACGGTCAGCCAACGGTATCAGACCATGGTAGTCTCCCCACACCAGCAGATACCTGTGTACCAGACCTCTTCACTTTCCTGTCACCCGGGGAAAGTCTTTTCGAGATAGTGTCCACCAGCAGCGACCTATCTTCAGAAATTTCTCTTCCCTTCTCGGACCTCCAGCTCGATCCCAACGTGCAGCTAGCGGAGAGGAGGAAGGAACGTTTAACGACGGAGGATGTGATGGCTTTCACCGATGACTTCAGGACGCTGATGAAGGAGCTGTCGCGTAAGTATGTACAATGATTGTTTGACCCCTTGATTAGAACGCTTTCACTTCTGATACAGCTGCTATTTCACCTGCGACGCGTGCTCCTTCACAGGCAAGTTCATGTATAGCAAGGCACGTGTCCTCTGAATGATTCTCATCTGGAACCTCAGTAACGACCTCAAACCTGGAGTAATCACAAGGAATAAACCAACAGAGTTAATATAAATACTTGCATTACACAACTATGAATGCGATGTTCCTCAGAGTTCATTAAAAATCTACACCGTCTGTAGTAGTGGCGTAGCGTAAGGGTAGACTTTGAGACTTAGTCTACCTAAATAAATTGCCAAGAAACTAACTACATTTTTAAACATATAAATAAAGACAGCCTCAAACAAGTGATGAAAAACTAATCAATACAGCCACCTTCACCGCTGCTTATCCAACGCCCCAACCCCTACTGCTAAGTGTCAGATTGTAGACAGCTTCGAAATCTCATGATGGGACAGCAAAGTCGAGTAGAGACTGGGATGGCTGAGCGAGTGCAAGTCTCATCAAGAGTGGACTTACATAGCTTTTCCCACTAAGTTTCGACCTCTCGTTGTAGGAAGACATGCCTATATTTTGTTGTGCATTAAGGGCACAAAGGCAGCAGCAGAGACTTAACACGTTTAATGAGATGTTTAGTCTCTGTATACCTGCTCTCTCCAAGGTCCGGAAACAGGACAATAGGGGTTGGAGACAAGGGTAGGGCAAGACAGTGTAACATAAACATTTCATTCCTCAGTTATTGGTGAACCAGCATTATGTGCGTGCAACCGTGCAGTGCAGTAAAGTGTTAATTTTACGTAAACCTGTGTATTGTTTTCAATGTATGTATTTTATTTATGATTTTAGAAATATGGACAATTCATCGATTTAGTGGATTACTTATAAAAAAAACCATTTTTCGACTCTATCTTATGAGAAAAAGCGTGAACTTAAAGGCAAAAGACCAATTCCTAAGCTTGGCATTGTCTTCCAGACAAGACATTTCAAACATCCTGGTACAGTAAATTTAATTGGTTAACTGGCAGTTACATTCACAACAATGCACTGCTTCATACGTTTGTATTTTGGCGGGGAAAAGGAACGGAGTGTTCAAGGAATATCAAATATTAAAAACATTGAAAGAAAAGCTTGCAATAAAAATACAAGAGAATCTAAATGATTTACAATCATACAATGTTTTGTCAGCATTTTGTAAAGTTACATCTAATGCTATATTTATATAATCCCGGCGCCGTGGCCGAGTGGTTTAGACCGCTCGCCTCTCACCGAGGCGGCCCGGGTTCGATCCCAGGGTCCCGCATGTGGGATTAGTGGTGGACAAAGCGGCGTCTGGGCGGGCTTTCTCCGGGTTCTCCGATTTCCCCCGCCATTCATTCCACCAACTGCTCCATCATCACCTTTCCTTTCATCCATTGCACCATCATTTCGTTTCATCTACTTCCTTCCTCCCATACCAGGCATCGGGCTGATCACGCATCTTGGATATTCTGTCTGATCCATGAGTGTCTGCTCCTCGACGGGCCTCTGAACCTAGGCACCCGCCTGTAAGTCCTGGGGGGGGGTGTCAGTCCTACATAAGCAGAGGTGAAACAAAGAATGAATGAATAGTTTAGTTTAAAACGTATGCTCAGTCAATTTCAGCAATTAGTAGTGATACTAACCACTAAAACAAATAACAAAAATAATAATAGCAACAATAATAATAACAGAATGGATATGGAGAATTCACACTATTTTATGAAACACTAATGTTTGGGAATTTGTGCATAATTAAACAATTCTAAATTCAATTTTTAAAATCTAATATGACCAGAACACCGTGTCAAGCTACGCCACTGATCGTCTGTGAAATTACCTGTCATTGTACATTTCGAAACGATTTGACAGAACACAAAAGGATCAGTCAGGGCACAGGACAAATTGGCATCTCCTAAACTTGGGGATTTTTCAATTTCTCTATATTCTACATACAGCAGGTAGAGCAAGTATTGTATTCCATCCAACACCTCTATGCCGAGATTTCATCCGAAATACACGTTTTGAGATCCCTAAATAAAAATAAAGAATTTTAGAAAATAGTTAATCAAAAGACGAACAGCAAGAGAAAATACATACTTGGTATTTAAGTTCAGCATCTTCTAAGGATGTTATATGAAGATTTTCAAGAAAGTCCCCACCCCAAACTACCCTTTACATGGAAAATGTTTTGCCACCTTTGATTTCCTCTAAAATGGCTAGCTTTGAATGAAATGCCACCTGTTTAACATATTTGCATGACAAATGAAATGCACATTTGGAATTTTCTGAGAATAGCCTGTGAAGGCCCTCTTCAATCTGAACAAATTTTAGATAGTTGGCAAACCGCAAGAGATGGGCAAAATCTTACTACCTGTAGCGGGGTTTAAAAAAGGGAAAAGGGTGTAATGATTGGTTCTTGGTGTAGGTTTGGTAATTCGGGAGGATTTTGTTGCTGCCGGCTACTCGGGTAGAGGAATATGAATTCTGGAAACTCTTACCTCAGAGAGTGTGTGGATGGGAGATGAAATGAAGCTCACTTTTCTCCTCTCAGATGGCCCATTTATTGAAGATCCACACTGATGTCCTCGTCCAAATACCCTTTCACACAAGACGCGATTTCTCCTGTCATCCCCTGCTATTGTTTCCGTGCATTACCCTTACTTAAGTATTTCTCGAAGTTAAATACATTACAGTGTTACTTTTATGAGTTAACCTTTAGTCATGTTCTAGCTACCCTTTTACTCACGTTTACTTTAAACTAATTTACCCATACATAAATAAATACTCGTAGACATCTGCACTGTTTCCCTCTCTGATATAAAATACTTTGAATTCCTACATCTATCTCATTCTCCCTCACTGCACAACACGGAGTAACCTTCTCTACCCTACGGTTCGACACAAAGTATTCAGCTTCTCTCCCCTACGTTCTGACGCAAAGTCAACTTCTCTACCCTACGGTTCAACACAAAGTATTCAGCTTCTCTCCCCTACGTTCTGACGCAAAGTCAAGTTCTCTACCCTACGGTTCGACACAAAGTATTCAGCTTCTCTCCCCTACGTTCTGACGCAAAGTCAACTTCTCTACCCTACGGTTCGACGCAAAGTATTCAGCTTCTCTCCCCTACGTTCTGACGCAAAGTCAACTTCTCTACCCTACGGTTCAACACAAAGTATTCAGCTTCTCTCCCCTACGTTCTGACGCAAAGTCAACTTCTCTACCCTACGGTTCGACACAAAGTATTCAGCTTCTCTCCCCTACGTTCTGACGCAAAGTCAACTTCTCTACCCTACGGTTCAACACAAAGTATTCAGCTTCTCTCCCCTACGTTCTGACGCAAAGTCAAGTTCTCTACCCTACGGTTCGACACAAAGTATTCAGCTTCTCTCCCCTACGTTCTGACGCAAAGTCAACTTCTCTACCCTACGGTTCGACGCAAAGTATTCAGCTTCTCTCCCCTACGTTCTGACGCAAAGTCAACTTCTCTACCCTACGGTTCGACACAAAGTATTCAGCTTCTCTCCCCTACGTTCTGACGCAAAGTCAACTTCTCTACCCTACGGTTGGACGCAAAGTATTCAGCTTCTCTCCCCTACGTTCTGACGCAAAGTCAACTTCTCTACCCTACGGTTCAACACAAAGTATTCAGCTTCTCTCCCCTACGTTCTGACGCAAAGTCAACTTCTCTACCCTACGGTTCGACACAAAGTATTCAGCTTCTCTCCCCTACGTTCTGACGCAAAGTCAACTTCTCTACCCTACGGTTCAACACAAAGTATTCAGCTTCTCTCCCCTACGTTCTGACGCAAAGTCAACTTCTCTACCCTACGGTTCAACACAAAGTATTCAGCTTCTCTCCCCTACGTTCTGACGCAAAGTCAACTTCTCTACCCTACGGTTCAACACAAAGTATTCAGCTTCTCTCCCCTACGTTCTGACGCAAAGTCAACTTCTCTACCCTACGTTTCAACACAAAGTGAAGCATCTTACGCACGTCTGAAAGTTGCTCTCTGTCATAGATCATTTTCTATTTCACGCCTCTTTTCTAGTTTCGATCTATCTTTTTGCTATGCACGTGACTTTTTTAACTTTTATTGGTTGTCTCATTGAATTTTTTCTCGTCTTCCATTGGCTCTTAATTTCATCGTCCGAGCCACGTTCGCGTCTCCCATTAACAACTTATGTTCGCTAGAGTGAATTTTCTGTGCGCTTGACCGAATTCGGTTTCCGGCCCGTTGTCTTCGCATCCTGAGAGCTCTACTCGGTTCCTATTGTGACTTATCGCTTACTAATGTCCCTCTTCCTGTACGTTCCTTAATTTTCAACCTTTCACGGGTTTTCGCCAAGTCTCTTCGTTCTCAAATACACGTTTTCTACATTTTATTTCACTTTCTGATTATTAATTAATATCTAATTTTTACATTATTTCTCTCGTTATGATTTTATTTCCCCCTTTCTAATTCTTAATATTCTCTTTTATTCTTTCCTCATATTGGTATTCCCCTCCTTATTTTGATTAGATGCTTATTAATATACGTATTATGATGTATTATTTATTATTCATATTCTTCGGGCGGATCTTATCCCTTCATACCTCCCCAAAAAAAACATAGATTTCGTTAAAACACACAATAATGTGTCATTAACCGTTTCCAAGATATTGTTGGTTTTAGTTATCCTGATATTAAGTAAAAGGTATGCGATTTCAAAGCCAACACTTACCTAACGGCTCACGTTTAAACATCTGATTATCGATTCTCTTTCCTCTAGCCCCGTTTTACCTGTAACGAAATGTGTAATGAAACTATTTCTGCAAAGGTTTATTTCTATTAGCATGAAGTAGATAAGCTTAGGTAAAATAGTTTGTAAAAGACATAGAAATAGTGGATGGAGAAAGTCATGTGAGTGTAATGCATTACATAAAAGGAAATGCAACAGTAATATTTCAAACTAAACGACAACAAAAAACAGTAAGTGAGACTGTCCAGTTTTTCAACTGTCACTTCTCTCTGTTCTCTTGTCACTGTTTTATTGTTTTATCTAGTTCAGCATCACTGGGAGTTCACTTCACTAAAGTGAACTTGTTCAATTCTCCTTCACTTCACTTTGTGACGTAGCCTTTTCTTCCCGACGGTTCACTCTCTGGCGAGCCGAATACAAGACCTCCACAATTTCTCGCTCTGCAGCAGCACCCGCTGCACGTCACAGCAGCCGTTACCAACTCGCTCAGAGAATCGCACTTGGTGTCGCATAGAAACTCACTCGCTCACTGACTGACCGACGCAACTCAACTCAGCTCGTCGGATTCAACTCAACTAACTGCTCTCGCTTATATAGGCATTGGAATCTTCCACAGAACATTCTAGAACTATTTCGACACACGTGCTGGAGGAGGCGGGGGGAAGAAACTTCCAGAATGCTCTGGTTATCTGCCGATATCGCGCAATATGCTTGCTGCTATTGTTGCGAATTTCCACCGGTGGCGCTGATCATGCTCTGGCGTAGTGATGACGCGCTTGTAGTTTGTGGACTTTTGTTGTACAAATTCACTAATTAGTGCAGCAACCTTTATGTAACACAATGATCGTAAGTTGTAACTTGTAGTTTGCAAGTTTACGTTAACAATATTAGCAAAATGATGTGATAGGCCTCAGCCTGAATAAAATCAAACGTAAAACTGCGGCGAGTCACCATTTGTTTCTTTATATTAGTATGTTCGAAGGAAGGAAGATAAGAAAAAAGAAAGTATCCATATGATTGTGATGAGTTACGTATTTGGAAAAAAACTGGATGGCGATTCTGCAATACTTTCTGTCTGAAAAAGGTCTGCATTTTGCATATAATTACGATGTTTTGTCTCTTATTATTCGCTATAAGCGAAAGTCCCATATGTACTCGTTCAATTTTGTGGTTACAGACCTTTGTTCTGCAAATTCATCCATAAAAACCATCCTGGACGAAGACCAGGAACTACAATTCAATACCGAAATACTAATCGAGGTCGACCTGGACGGTTGGTAACTCTGAAGATGCGAAGAATATTATTTCGGTAACGGTATAGCGGAAGTACAACAATGTAAAAGTCCTCTATATTCTAAATAGGTACTGTTTCGTTTAATCGTACACCGCACCCCCACACACAACACACTCATCTACCTCCCAACTCATTATTCTTCAGCGTTCCCTTCTCTTCACTGGTTGCCTTCAAGGCGTAGATCACCAGGTAACACGGGAGCACTTCCATGAACAGCGAAAGCTGAGCTCCAAGAACGGTTTGGCTTCAAAATTATTCCCCTCATCCAAACTAAATTTAAATTCATTACCCACCAGAAGTGCCAAAGGGCCGCTGCACCCTAACAGCCAGCCGTCGAGGAGCAACATACTACCTCCTATCCATCTAACTATCCTAAACTAAAAAAAATCATCCTTACATCCATTCCTAAATAAAAACTCTACGGTAAAACCCTATTGAGGTTGGGCATCCAGCAAAATCCCCCGGCCTAAACCTCAGCCTGCCAGCAGCTTCGTGTTGATTAGGCATAGAGCGTGCTCAGTACAGCATTTGGAGGGGACAACAGACGATATAACTGCCATGAACGTGCAAATACAGTCCAACTCATGCAAACTAAGAATTTGAAGTACTAGATTGTTCAATAAGGAACACTCAAAACAAGTTTTTTAAGCATTCATTAATAACAAAAATTCCTTTCAAATCGATATATGAGTCTGCAATGTAAGTTAAAATATGCAACACAATTTTTTGATCAGCTTGTTGAAGACTTTCCCTTGCAATATTTTGAAATCTAATCACTCGCTGTGTTACTAGCAGTGGTTAACAAACTGCAATCTTTCGCGCAACCGAGTTAAGTCAACTGATAAGCGAACGCACGTGCCCTTACCATGACGAGTCAGGTTTAAGCATGAGAGACAACAGCCCGAATATTTAACAATAGTATAGGTATTGGTAGTTCACTATGGCATACATTTCGTTCAAGAGCTTGGGTAAATTAATTTTCACGAAGTCCTTTGAATATTTAAGGGCAAGTTTGAATAACGAGATGCTCATATCTCACTAAGCAGTTCTTTGTCCAGCAGCCCTCGAGCTGAGGAAACTGAAGTGAAGTATCAAACCCCTGATGCCGAAATCCACCCTGAAATTCTGTAGCAGAAGCGATGTAGTATAAGGAGAGCACACCCCAAACATCAGCTGGCAGTTTTAACCGCAAACCCTCGAAAACGAACTCCAAATCCTCCATATACACTACATGAAATAATACTTCTCTTAACTAGCTAGATTGGACAGCCCTGATCACTGGATTGTCCCGGTGTGAGGGAACAGGGACTTATATTTTCGGTTTCTCTGTCGCGAGGAGGATGGGAACGGTGCTCCGTACAGTTATTGAAACTTTATGCGCAACTTTGAGATATCCCTCTGAAGCAGCAATGTCCAACTGGACTCATGCTGAGTAGCGGTTGAAGGATTCCAGCTTCTGGCACCTGATATATTGGGCGTGGCCTCCATCGCTTCTGTCACAGGGAATTCAGGGTGGGTTTCGGCATGAGCGTTCTGATACTTCCCCTGTAAGATTCTCTCTGTGGTTATTCGCACAAGGAATGTCTTAATCTTGTTGCAGCTTCCAGTACGGACGAGTTATGTTCCATGAGCACCAGTGAGATTCTTGCAGAAAGTAAGAGACTGGCTGATCTGAAAAGGACCTGTCCGAGGAAAGCACCAACTGGTTCTATGGCCGAGACTATGGCATCATTCGCTCGGGGAATCGAGGATTATCGCTCAACTGACGAAAAGGAAGTACTTCCTGCGGCAATTAGTCATAAGGTGAGCGCCAGTTCTGTCTCTTCGTCGATTAATGTGAGCGGTAATATTACAAAGTGTTCCTGAATCTGCGCCCTAAGGTAGCTTTTAATCTCTTCGCTCTTATATACCTTCACGTAATGAGCGACCGCGTCGCGCCATCCTTGTTGATTTTATGTAGGATGCTTTCCACGCGATTCGCACTTATATTAATTCCCTGGTTTACACATGTTGATAAGCATACTAACTCTGTTGACATGGTTTCTATTGGTGTTCTTTGAATGCAGGTGGATAAACAGGACTGCACACGTACTGAGGTGTTCCATGCCAAATTCCGCTACAAACGATGTTTATTGTGATGATGGTTTTGTTGTATGAATCCCTCTTTACTTTAAACACAATGTCACAGTTCCCCACTGTATTGTATGCATCGAATAAATGAAGAGTCGCAACGAAACCGGCCGTTGTGGAGGGATGGGCAGGAGAGTGTCCATCTATGAGATGAGATTGATTGTATTAACCTTCTCCCCATTACCTCGACAGTAAGGCAGACAGTCGCCTCAGTGTTTCAATACAGTCCACATTTCAGCCATGATCCGTATTGTTACTTTGCAAACTGAACACTGTGCTTGCTAGGCAACTTCTGCGACACATGTGTGCTACGTTACGTCCTTCCCGCTAATATGGCGACCTGGAAGTGATCACCGTCAAAAGAGGTTATGTAAGGGTGCCCCATAAAGAACGCAGTTTTTAAATTGCATGTCTCTTTCAGTTTGTTAGTTTTCCGGACCTGAAATTTAAGCGATTGTCATCTGTTTATATTGTGATTAACGATTGTCATTATCAATTGTCATTTGTGCGTATGGTTATCAGCTAAAATGGAGCGAACACGAAGGATCAACGCATCCAGAGTTTGAAAGTGCATTACAAGTACAGTGAATGCTATCCAGTGAACGTTCGAAGACTTCGTGTAATTTTTGGTAGGCGAAATGCTCCTAATGTGTAAACAGTGCATAAACTGGTAAGGAAATTTGAAGATGCAGGATCGACAGTGAACATCAAATCACCTGGACGTCCTCGTTCTCGTCGATCGGCAGCAATGTCGCCCTAGTCAGACAGAGCGGTGCTACGAACCCAATGAAGTCCATTCGCCGTCGTTTCCAGCAATTTGGCATTTCGAAAAGCAATTTGCAGCGAATTTTAACAAAAGATCTGCATTTGCATCCTTTTAAGATCCAACTAACACATGGACCATTTGAAGCGTCGAACATTTGCCGATTGGTTATTCACCAAACAAGAATTCCATAGTGATTTTACTAAGAAAATAATATTTAGTGACAAGGCACACTGACAGATTAATGGTTATGTTAATAAACAAAACTGCCGGACTTGGGGCACAGATAATCCTCGCATGGTCCATGAGAAGTGTCTGTAACCAGAACGAGTCACTGTTTGGTGCGGATTACGGGTTGGCGGACTAATTGGACTATATTTTTTTGTAGACGAGACTGGAAAAGCAGTGATAGTGAATGGCGATCGTTATCGCCACAGTTTTTATGGCCGCAATTGCAAGAATTGAATGTGGAAGACTTGTAGGGCAACCTGCCACACTGCCGTTGAAACAACAAGGTTGCTGAGAGAAAGATTCCCTGCTCGTGTCATCTCTACGGAACGGCGATCAGAACTGGCCACCGAGATCCTGTGATTTGACACCATGTGATTATTTTTTGTGGAATTATATCAAATCTTGTGTTTATGTGAACAATCCATGAACCATCCCCCAAATCAAGGCAGAAATTAGACGTGTTATGGGTGAAATTCAAGCGGAACTTTGCTCTACAGTCGTTGAAAAGTTTGCCCACAGAGTGGATGTGTGCAGACGAAGCCGTGGAGGACATTTGCACTATATTATGTTTCATGTTTAAAGCAGTCTTTGCGCTTCATATTGAGATAATATTAGCAATTTCCAAATAAATTGTGTGTTTTATTATAAGATTAAAAGTTGCGTTGTTTATGGGACATCCTATACTTGTATCAAAATGAACAAGAGCTTCTACCCCGTTAAAGGATGTTAAACTCACAAAAAATTATCACCTGCAATAACAATTTATTTTGTTATCATTGTTACTTTCTCTATCATGTACCTAGGAGGTAGAGAAGGTATTGCATTCCACTCAAGAATTAGATACCCAGATTTCACCGGAAATACATGTTTTGATACCCTGAATCCACAAAAGCATTTTTAGGAAAAGGTCCGTTTGTGGTCTGTCTGTGAACAGCATAAAAAATCGAAAATTCGGTGATACACCAAACTCGGCAATTAAGTTCAATATCTTTCAAAGATGTGACACAAAGATTTTCAAGAAAAACCCCCACCCAAACTACCATTTACATGGAAGGTTCTTCGAAATTTTTTATTTCCTAAAAAATCGCTCTAAAGATTTTTATTAAAATACCATATATTAAAGACATTTACACGAAAATAAAATGTATATCTTGAATTTTCTGGGAAGAGCCTGTAAAGTCCTCTTCATTCGGAAGGAATTTTGTATAATCTTGCATATCTGGTAAACGTCAAGCGATACACGAAAACGTACTTCACAAAAAATGCATATCTCTTTAAAACACAATTTATTTCAAATAACTTTTTTGTGGCATAAGCCATTTCTGAGATATCCGTTATTAAAGGTTCGAAGTGTTCATTTCCTGGTCATTCCATTAAGTCGTGTCAACATTCAGTTGTTTCTCGCGATGTCATGGAAACAGTATGGAATTTTAAGGCCAGCATATAGCGTCCAGTTGTTAAACATTTGACTATCGCTGTTCCCTTTGTATCTATAACGAAATGTGTAATGTAGGTTATTTGGATTACAATGAAGTAGATATAAAAATAAGCTTTAGTAAGGAGAGTTAGTGTACTCACTAATAAACGACAGAAGGTAGAGAAAGTCATGTGAATGTATCACATCCGAGGTTTGTTTTCTCATGGCCATGCAAATATCATGGAATGTCAAAACTATCACAGAGGAACCCGCTTTTTAAAACTCTTGACTATAGCTTTAACCTAATGTGTCTTTGTTATAGCTATAACTAAATGTGTAAATGTGTATTGGAAGTTTATTCCTATTAACGAGAAGTAGAAGCGTTTGTAAGAATAGTTTGCAGAAGAGTAACTGGGGAAAGTGATGTGAATGTAAGACAAGGTGATGTTTACTGTGCAGAAACGGAAGCCTAGTCTGAAGAAGACTGTTTCTGCAGCTCTGGCTGCAGCGGCAGGAGAAGAAGATCTTTACGACACAAGTTCTGGCATGTGGAGGATGCTGTCTGCTTACGACTCCTTGACGCTGTCCCAGCCTGGGGACAAGGAGGGCGTCTGGAACCAGACGGATCCTGTTCCCTGGAAGACGCTGGAGCAGTCAAGAAGCAAGTGCGAGGAGTGGCTGGATAAGCATGTCCTCTAATGGCGTGTACAACCAGCGCGAAGTTGGGGAGTATACAGGATGGTTCGAAAATAATGCTTTATAGTTTGAACATGAACAGGTACAAACTGAAATAAACACAAAAGCTGCAGTAACAATTGTCACCAAGAGGGATGGCTCAGGCGGTAAAGTCTGTGGGTCGCTTTTGGGAGGTCCAGGGATCAAATCCCGTGAGCCGAACAATCTGACTGGGTCGCCAAGGTAAAATACCGGATTGTATATTTAATACCATGACCCAAAGCTACACCTTATGGTACTAAGCGGGATGATTGAGGCGGCAACATCTAAGGTCCGCATTCGGGGGGTCCCGGGTTCAATTCCCGGTGGTCGCCCTCTCTGACCATAAGTCTGATTGTCTAGGTAGTGTATTCTACCATGAATACACTACTTTTCATTTCCCTTATTTCCTGTCATTTCAGGCAGTCTCTGAGTTCCGTAGTACGTCTGATGGTAGCCAGAGTGCATGGTCGCTGCGCTTTGGAAAGACTTCTCCCCGTCAACGACAGGGCGCGTTGGCCTGCCTGCAAGGGCCGGTTTGTCGCTCTCGCGGGACTCCGCGTCTACTTGCCAAGTGCGGGTGCTTCGAACTGGAAATGATATGGACTTCCGTGCGTATCTACAATCCCACCTGCTGCGGCTCCTTCACTTCATCCCTGTCTCCCGGCGGGTGTAGCCATAATAGACCTAGTTTGTCGCAGTGGTGAGGTGTCCAGTAAATACCTCATACACTTAACTAATGCATTTGTAAAATTTGGAAAATCCACGGCATGGAAGATAATTCTTCTTGAAATTTCTGCCACTTATTACACACAAAACCAAGAATGTTCCAAAATTCTAGCTTATATTGTTATTGTTATTTAAAAATTAATTTTTGTTGTGTAAATTTATTGTTCTAATAAAACTGCTCCATACGATGCATTTTTAAAAATATTCGCATAAAAATTAAGTGTTTACAGAAAATGAGTCTACAGGAAGGCCTATAATATCATATTTTTTATATTAGGGCCTAATAATTGTAGAAAAATGATTGAGTTTTGTACCCTCCAAAATTTTCTTGAATTTTCAAAAAGTTAATAATTTATTTTTCAAATTGGAAGATTATTTAAAAAAAAAGTATGTGGTCATTTACTTTTATGTACCTTTGAGAGGAAGTACAGCAGTTTTGAAACAAATTAGTAAAAAATTGCATTGTGTGGAGCATTTTGAGTATGGAAAAATGCTAAAATATAGACAAAATTGACAGAAAACAAGTTTCAAAGTTGGGCGTACCTATTAATAAGCATACGCCTACCCATTTATAGCTTCATTTAATTGGTAGTTTAAATAAGCCAAATTCAAAAAAAAAATTCTTAAGGCTAAGAATTCACATTATTAAGAAGAATTTTAATTTTCTAATTTTTCACAATTTCTGGTCAAATTTCACAGATGCATTACCCTAAGTTTAACAAATAGTACAAATGAAAATAGATGGTAATCGCGAATGCTCCATCATGTATTCACACATAATTAAATCAGGTAGAATGGATGGCATCGTAATGCCATCTGCTCGTCACGTATAGAAGCAAAGGTGCAGTTGCCTGGCACTAACGCCTCTGAGGACACGTGACGAGGCTGCCATCTGTCCGACATTATAGAAGCAGAGGTACAGTTGCTAGCTCTGAGGTCTCTGTTGACACGTGACGAAGCAAAATGGTATGGTATAAGAATGAGACCTAGAAGGCTAACTGTCCGCCACACACCGAGCCAAGAGATATCCCCTAACAGTTCCGTCGCAATACGAGTATGACCACGTAGTTAGAGCGACGTAAAATAAATAGAGAGAGAGAAAAAGAAACAACTGGCACGGAAATGATCTGCTTTTTAGTGAAGGATCATGTGATCGTCGTTGTTGTGAGGCATTTTCGCGCAGCGGTTCATAATGAGCCTTTTGTTTTATCTGTTGGCGACTGCAGTGACTCCTCTGATGTGGTGATCCTGTAGATATACACGTGGAGTTTCTTTCCCTTTGCCTCGGGTAGCCGTAGGTTTGATGGCCTACTTCCTGCTGTGGTGAATTGTGCTACAATGGCAGGAGTAGATTTGTTAGAACAGGAGTTTGGATTTGTCCTGGTACACGTAACCTGGTTTATAATGTTCACTGTTAATGCGCTAGTACACAAATGCCATTTCGGCACACAATCTGCCGTAGGCTTTGGTTGGTTTCGCGTCACTAGGAAAATAGTAATATCTATCGCAACTTCACGTACAACTTCGGCGCGGTAAATAATAACCTCGTATACCTTACTTGCCCAAAGTGTTTCTTCTCACCTGCTTCGCGCTGTAAACCTCATCTTTACTTTCCAAAATTGAGGACATTTTTCATCGCGTTCCAGCATAGTTACGACATCTGAGATTTTTGGAGATTGCCTAACTTCACCCTTCTTCTACTTATGTAAAACCTTTACTCTGTAACGTCACTTATTAAACTGTACATAATTGGCCAACATTTTGCGCCGCTAAAAGCTCCTATCCTTACTTCTGTTTGCTTATACTCTTATGACTAATTTTTCGGTATGTGAGATATAGGTACTTTACCCGTTCATTTTCCTGTAATTCCCCAATCTACTAAAAGTTTTCTTCCATATACCACTTTTACTCGAGCAACTCTAGCTTGACAAAAGAAAAAAATCTCATGTGTTACACTCACATGACTTTCTTTACTCTTGTACAAACTATTTTTACAAACGATATTCTCTATATGCTTCATGTTAATCGAGATGTTAATCTTATTGCTAATTTTCTTGTAGATGATAGGGGAATTGGTAGGCTTTAAGCGATAGTCAAATATTTTAAGAGCTGGTTGCTATGTGGAGTATTCCATTCTCTTTGCATTACAAGGACAAAAAAATGAATAACGAATTCCCATTTGAGAAAAAGTAAAAGTATGGGAAAATTTAAAGGAATAACAAGCAATATCTCGAAAATGGTTCACTCAAAAAAAAAAAAAAAAAAAAAAATGCATATGACATAAACTGTTTGTTTTAACGCAATCTACATTTTTTGTGTAGTAAAATTTTGTCTATCTTTTATGGTTTACCAGTTATGCAAAAGTCGTTCACAATAAAGAATACTTTTGGAGACATTCTCAGAAAATTCAAGATATGGATTTTATTTGTCATGAAAGTATCTTAAATATATGATATTTTAATCAAAATCGTTAGAGCCATTTTTGAGAAAATTAAAATTTTCGAAAAATGTTCCATGTAAAGGGTAATCTACGGTGGGGGATTTTCCTGAAAACCTTCGTGTCGCATCTCTGGAAGATACTGAACCTAAATACCAAGTTTGGTGTTTATCTGGCTGTTCGCTTCTGAGTTATGCTGTTCACAGACAGACACACAGGCGGACATGTTTCCAAAAATGCTTTTTTTTTTTTTGGATTCAGGGCCTCAAAACATATGTTTTCGGTGAAATCTCGGTATTGAATTTTTGGGTGGAATACAATACTTCTCCTACTTACTATACGTAGTAGAGAAAGTAAAAAGATTTTTCCTTTTGGGGGAGGGGTAGTGGCGGGAATAGGAAGGTGAACTTAAGGAGAGGAGTTAACAGGAGAGATAAGGAAAGGTGTTGGGGTTCCGCCTTTGCACCCCCGTTAGTGCGGAAGGATGACTGTCAGCATGGTGCGCTGGCAGAGGATGAAGGAGGGTGTCCGGGTGACAGCCATGACTAGGGCCCTGGCTGCCACCGCGAGAAACTGAAGGGAGTTTGGGTAGGAAGTTCGTATTCAAAATTTATTCAGTTAAATCATATGGTTTTGTAACTGTGCACGTGCGTGCTTGGGAGGAGTATTTCATCGGCGATGGTGGTGTGGTTGTTGGTGTCATCAGTACGTCTTGCTCGATGAAGTTCTGTGCTTTGTTGTAGTTGGACGATTTTGTTGGTTGTGTGTTAGTAGGCCTGTTGGTGCAACTGCAGTACTTCAGCGACTGAGTTCTCTAGGGAGATCAGCCGCTGAGGTAGTTGCGTTGTGGTATCCTGGGATATTGCCGGCTGTGAAGTGTGTTGGCTGTTGCTGAGGTTTTGTACTAGTTCTCTCGTGAAGTGATGATGGCGTCACACCGGACCAGGCAGTTGCCTGTGTTGGTAGGCTGTCTGTCGTGATGGAGTGGAGCTCTTGTAGTTTGGTTTCAAGTCTATGTAGTTCTGCAGGTTGCGTGGTGTATTTTGAGTTTTTATTCAATCCATAGTAGCTGTTCGACGTGTGGATTGGCGTCGGCTGCGGCGGTGATGTCGGCAATGGCGTCCTTTATGTTTGCCATGCGCGATTCAGGACCTCGGCGTGGAGGTTCTGGATGTCTTCCCTTGTGGGGAGTGCGGCTGTGGAGGCGTTGACACTGGTTAGTTCAAGGTTGCTCTGGGGCTCCCTGGGTGGAGGCGGATGCTGCAGTGACCCTGTAGAGTGGGACGCCAGAGAGGGCCCTGAAGAGGCTGCTACTGGTTGAATGAGCCTATTCGTTGTCGAGGGTACCTCGAGCACTGCTTCTGCCCCTTATAATGCCCATACGCGTTACACGTGGCGCAGTAGCGGCGACGAGGGGGGTTGTGCATCCTAACAAAAGGATGCAATTACAAGCTTCGACGAAGTTAAACATTTTTGGTAACTTTCCGTGTTCTAACCGTCTTATGATTCCTACCAAACTCTAGTTTAAGTTTATGTCATAAGTACTTTTAACAATGTTTACATTCGCGCGCACACACACACACATATTGCTCATTACACTATTATCTGATGTACATTTAAATTATCTCTATTACTTACATAACTGGGATTCTGTCTCGACCATCCAGTTATGAAGAACATTTTACGAGTGCATAACTTTTTATTCCTTCTGAAAAGGCTTGGCTTTTACCATTCCTATTGGATTGTTTGCAGTGAATGATTCACTAGGGATCCACCACTAATTCGACCAATTACACCAAAGAACTGTTACAGAGCTTTGAAAGAGGAGGAGAGAGAATACGCACATGTAAACAAATAAGACATCACTGGATGGTGCAGTTAACATGCACCTACCATAGATCAGAAGCTGATGTACAGCTAGCCGCGTCAGTAATGGATTCCCGTTTGTGGGCCAGTGTTAACTGAACTCCGTTTTGTTCTTTTTGGTTCGTGCTTCTCATCTTCAAACCGTTGAGTATTATTTTCGAACCAGCTTACAGTTCAATCCACAGTTGCACCTCAAAATATCTTCGCTTTCCGGCAAGAGGGGTTCTAATATAAACAACCATATCCGTCCAAGGGGATCGCCAGGTGCAATCCCTTGGCCTTCGTCATATAGGACGAAATGCAGTCTCTCGTAACAGATGATTGATTGAGGTACAGATTCCTACTGAAGTAACTGGACGAATGTAGTTAAACTAATGTAAAACATAGTACAGTGCCAATAATAAAAGGTTAGATGGTGCTATCTTAGCCAGACTGGGTAAGCATCGTGTTATACATTTACACTGCAGTGAGAGAAAAAGAGTCAAATGTTTACATCAGTCAAGTTTGAATATTCATATCCTCGCTAAGGTAATAATTGAAAATGTGGTGTGCTGTTATAGACACATATGTTTACATATAACAGCAATTCATAAAAAGGTGTACCAATGTAAGATATACAGTGCTTTCGTTTAATGTCAAGGCCGCTGATCGCGTGAATGCCTGCTCCGTACACAGTCTACTACACTGCGGCGTTTTTCGTTACGTAATTCCCGCGTTACTTACTCGCGAGTGTTAGTAACACATATGTAATGAGTACTAATCTTGTTATAAGTGTTGTTGAAAGTGGTGTCTATCTGCACGAAGACATTCTTGACACCGTTTATTCTTGCGTAATGTTCATAATTTCTGCTTTTATATTGTCCTTAAGTTCGTCTATGGTGCGGATTGTTTCTATAAACTGTATTTTTTTAACGTTTAGCGATCCCGTTGTTCTAAATTTATTGTTCAAATGTTTCACAGTGTCTCTACCCGGAACTGGATAACCAGGAAACTGCTGCTGAAATTATCTATACACCTGACTACATGTTTCAGTTTCCACGTATGTATCGTACATAAAAATACGCTGTTCAAGCGTGAATTTGTTCCCAGGCATTTCCGTGGACTAATAAAAGAATGACATTCCTAAGGAAATCATACACAACACACGTATTGTTGAAACACTTCACAACACGAAGACAAAGCAACGACTGAGATAGCTCAGAGCTGATAAACGTACCCTTAACATGTCCTGCGCCGCTTCTGCGCAGTGGAGTAATACTAAGGTCACTGCCGTCCCGGCCGATACTCATATAAGGCGGTTGTGGTCTTGGCACAAAACGAAGGCGCTGTTCTTGTGAGTTTGTGTGTACTCATTTGTTCCTTTTGTGCCTTTTACTAAAGTTTATCTACGTAGTACTTCGTGTATCTACCAGCGGCGCTCGGTAATGTAGACTAGAAATGGCAAAATTATTATTATTATTATTATTATTATTATTATTATTATTATTATTATTATAGCTATCCCTCAAAACACATAATAATATTAATATAGCGATAATTCAAAATATTAGGTATTTTCAAAAATAATTAATCAAAAGATTGAAATTAGAATTAATGTTATTATTTGAGATATTAAACGTTTTAACAGTTAACATTTAACACTAATATGCTGTACACTAATGAAGTGATCACGACCGAAACAAAACAATTATCATGTTTGCACCAGGGAGTATACATTCACGTATCCCAGGAAGTATTGATCGTTCGTCTTTAATAAATATTTTATTAAAAAATACATATCGCTTACAAAACTGAAGCTTGCTTTATTTCTTCACATAATCACTCCGTTATTTAAACATGTGTTATGTCTGTCGGCGAGCTTTAGTTTCCGTGTTGTAGTCGGCTGCCGCCAGTCCATCAAGCCAAGATGTTCGGACACAATTACACAAAGCAAGGACGTCCTCCATGTACTAGTGGTACCGTGATAGCCTCTAGTTCCCAAGGTCGCGGGTTCAAACCCGGCGGAGGGCGATGGATTTTTTCGGGCGTAAAAATCGTTAGCACGGCTTCCTTCGGAAGGGAAGTAAAGCCGGTGGTGCCGTGTCGTAGATTTACAGCACGTAAAAGAACCTCAAGCCTGATAAAGAGGCCTCTGAGCAAAATTACCGGTCTTTCACGCCCAATATAGAATGGGACGCTAAGAACCACAGTAGTTAAAGAGCATCCATAAATAAAACTCAATTTAAATTTTACACCAAGCAAAGAACCAGAAATGTTTAGGAAAGGAATCTGTAACTCATCTAGGGTTGTACGGTTTGGTAGTTCACTTGATTCTTAAAATTATATGTGATGAGCAGGTAGAGGGGTTTTAGTAAGTAAACCATCAAGTTAGGAACGCACCAAGGGATGATGGGAAGAAACTTGGAAACGACTGTGACCTTGCAGTGCTCTCTGTAAACAAATATGATGTGCCTATAGTTGAAGGCATGATGTGTCGCACTCACATGACTTTCTCTACTCTTGTACAAACTATTTTTACAAACGCTAAGGTGCTAAGGTTATTTATTGAGGAAATTACCTGGTGCCGGTACATTAGGCCCGGCTAACAGGCTTATGTTTACATGTTTTTACAGTTTGCTTGTTAGCATTAGACTATATTTACTTGTAAGAAAAAAAAACCCATGCGGTGGCCAGCCTTAGGCCACCGAGAACAGTTTTAGTTTGTAGTCTTTATCAGTTTTTGTTTTATCAAATTTGTTTTGAGACACTTTTTTTTTCATTATATACATATGTACACACATACACACACGCACACACACACACACACACACACACACACACACGCTCTCACACACATACACACATCTGGCCATGCGAAGCACGTCCCAGGACTAAAACTAAACACTATCACACGAGATATTTACACTAATTACACAACACTTCACTATTTACACAATATTTACAGTCCGCCGTTTTGCTGTGCGGCAGCTTGTAGCAGGATGGTTGTTGCGTGGTGACGGCCTCTGCAGTAGTTGGGGTGGCCTGGGGCTTGGTGTGATGGTCGCGCTTAATGGCGAGCCGTTGTGCCATTAAAACATTCTGATACGGCCATGTTTCCTGTGCTTCGGCTCGCCACTGCCGATGCTGGAGATTAGGGGGTTCTGGTGTCCCCGTATGCGCGCCCATACCGACGAGGCACGTTTTGTAATGACATCAGGGATGGAGGGCATGTTTGTTTCACGGAGGATGGTTCGGTTGGATGTCAGGAGAGGAACACGAAGGATTTTTCGGAGGGAGAGGTTTTGAAGGATTTCAACGTGCCTTTTTGCAGATGCAGATGCATTTGCCCAGGCCACACATGCGTAGAGAACCACCGACAGAATGAAGGATTTGTACAGAATAAGTTTTGATTTTAAGTTCAGCTGTTTGCTGCGGAAGACGGGGGCGCATAACTTTAACCGCTGCCGCCCTTTGTTGGCGCTATCTTTTAGGTGGGCAGTCCACCGCAATGTTCGGTCCAAGGTGACGCCAAGGTGCTTAACTTGCTGACGACAGTGCAATCTTTGACCACCGACCGTTAGGTCCATGGCCGAAAGGCGCAGCTTACGTGAAAAATAAATCAGCTGGCATTTGTTGGCATTAATTTCTATCTTCCAATCGTGGAACCACGAGAGGAAGCGGTCAATATACCGCTGCATTTCTAAAAGGCCGAAACGAGGATTTTTGTGGTGATTGTAGGTTGCAGTGTCGTCAGCATACATTGCGATTTTGCATCTGGCGTCCACGGGAAAGTCGTTGGTGAATAATGTATATAGAAAGGGGGACATTATAGCCCCTTGAGGGACGCCAGCCCGCATAACTCGCTCCTGAGAAGAGGAGCGGCCCACTTGAACGTAGAAGCGCCGGTTTTCTAAAAAGCTCTGAATGAGGTACATGAAATTTTGAAGGCCGGGAAAATTGTGGCGCAATTTATAAAGTAGGCCATTGTGCCAGCACCGGTCGAATGCGGCTTCTACGTCCAAAAATAGCGCCAACGTTGAAGCACCATTGTTGAACTGCTCAGTGACGTCATCCGCAAAGCGTAATAGTTGTAATTCTGTGGAGTGACCTTTTCTAAAGCCAAACTGAGATTTTGATAATTCATGTATTTCCGAAACTTGTTTTTGGTGTCGACAAAGTATGAGTTTTTCGAGCAGTTTTCCAATAGCAGACAGGACACTAATGGGGCGGTAATTTTGTGGTTGCCTGGTGCTTTTCCCTTGCTTCGGGAGCATTATTACCTTGGCTCGTTTCCAAGTGGTGGGGAAGTAATTATGCCTCAAACAGGCGTTCAAAATCTTTGTGAGTTGCACCAGGGCTTTTCTCGGGAGATGCTTGAGTTCCTCATTAGTCACCCTGTCCGGGCCGGCGGCTTTCCCATTAGGCAATTGCCTAATGAGCTTGTACACTTCCAGCGGCGTTATGATAGGCAGTTGTTGCTCAAGCTTCTGCGCCACCCAATTTTGTACCCATGTCAGAACCTCCCGTTCTTGTGCGGGGTTCGTCGTAGGATTTTCGGAAAATCTGTCTTCGAGACAGTCGGCGAAAACCTCGGCTTTCTCCTCACCGGAGAAGTGCAGGCCGAGGGGAGTGTGAAGCGCCTCAGTGCCGGAGTTGACGCTAGAGGAGACCTTGAATGCCCTTAGTAATTTCCATAGAGAATTGTCCGAATGTGTGGTACTTAACATTTTATTTTCCCACTGTTCAATTTTGTTAAGTTGAATTTGTTGCCGAATGATGTTGCGTAGCCATTTTGCTGCAACTTTGTATTCGGGCTGGCGGGTAAGCCGCCAAAGTCTCGTCAGGCGCCGCCTCCGGGCAATGAGCTGCTCCACCTCCGGGTACGTGCAAAAACTAGGTGGACTTGTGGTGTACGTGGTAGCGTTTCTTTTGGCCGTGCGTAGCGAGGCAGTGAAGTTTTCAATGGCGGCATCAATGTCTGCCTCGCTGTAGTATGACAGCTTAGGCTGAGCCATCCTGTGCATGTCCGACGTAAATTGTTGCCAGTTTGTCTCTGCTCTCCGCGGCGGGCCGCTCCAACCGGCCGTGACTGCGAACGCTTATTCTCCATCTACTTCATATTAATCAAGATATGGAGATGTTAATGTTATTGCTAATTTTCTTGTAGGTGCAAGGGGAATACGGTAGGCTTTAAGTGATAGTCGAATGATTTAAGAGCTGGTTGCTATGTGGAGCATTCCATTCTCTTTGTATGTTCAGGACATAAAAAAGAATAATGAATTCCCATTTGAGAAAAAGTGTAAGTACTGGAAAATTCAAACAAATAACAAGGAATATCTCGGAAATGGTTCACTCCACAAAAAATGAATATGACAAATTGTTTTAGCAAGTTCTACATTTTTGTGTAGTAACATATTGTATATCTCTTACGGTTTACCAGTTATGCGAAAGTCATTCAGAATGAAGAGGAATTTTGGGGACATTCCAAGAAAAGTCAAGATATACATTTGATTGCCGTGAAAATCTCTTAAACATATGATATTTTAATGAAAATCGTCAGTCATTTTTAAGAAAATCAAAATTTTCAAAAAATGTTCCTAGTAAACGGTAGTCTGGGGTGGGGGAATTTTCTTTAAAAATCTTCGTGTCGCAACCTTGGAATATAGTAAACTCAGGTACCAAGTTTTATATTTATCCGACTTTTCGTTTTTGAGTTATGCTGTTCACAGACAGACACACGGACATGTTTCCAAAAATGCTTTATTTGGATTCAGGGCGCCTCAAAACATGTATTTCCGGTGAAATGTCGATATCGAATTTTTTGGTGGAATGCAATACTTCCCCTACGTAGTAGAGAAGGTAAAAATGTATTTTTAGATATTGATAGGTGCAATTTGATTATGAAAGCTGCTAAATAAGAATTTAAAAAGCTGTACATTTTTAAAGCAATATGCGGTCTTATTAGTGTATGAAACAGATCCTCGAAAAACTCTGATTTGTAGTTTGGGGTTGAAAATCAAGCGGGATGGCTCAGACGGCAACGACTGTGGTCCCCATTCGGGAGGTCCCTCGATCGATCCTCGGCAACCGCCAATACTGACCCATGGATTTCTTTCGTCCCCCTGAATTTCCTGTCCCTCCATTTCGTTCCATTAATCATTTCATTCATCCCTCACCCCGTTTGGTCTGTTTCAGGGTTGGAAGTATCGGCGAGCTTCGGTGTAGCTTGACAGGGGAAAAGGATGCTCTCTGTGAACTTTCTCTGTCCCTTGGTCTTCGGCTGGTTGCCAGAGTATAAGGACCGCCCCCGGCGGAGTCTTTGGACCACAAGTGGGGCGGGATCCCCGGTCTGCCTGTCCGTCTGCCGGGGCGTTTATATCTGGAAACTGTAGGGACCCTGTCATTACTGTACCATCACTCCTGGTTCCAGCCACCCGGTGTCTCCCTTCAGCTCATCCCTTCCACCCGGGGGCGCCCCCCTCGTGGGGTGTAGGTACAATATACGGATACACCGGATTGGTGCGAATCCCCTCCGCTTCAAATCCAATCCAATTGGGGTTGAGGTGGTTGAAGGTCCACTTTCCTCATTGTTCCTTTCTAATCATGTCACATGTTCTTTGTGTTTCATTGAATTACAATGTTTAACCGATATTTTAAACGTCTTTTGAGCTCTATGTTACATCTGATGGTTTCACCATTTGTACTGAGGTGTTCCCTGCCACATTTCGTCACAAATGTTGCTAATGTTTATGTATAAACTCTTCTTTGCTTTAGGCATATAGTCACAGTTCTCCACTGTGTATATGCAGCGAATAAATGGAACAGTCGCAATGAAACTGCTTTTGGGGAGAGGAGGAATGTGTCCATCACAGTAGATACCTGACGTCACCTTTAATCTGTTCGGTAACAGGATTGCTCTGTTTACTTACTAAAACCCCTCTGTGACGGACGTCCAGGTCGAGTATCGTCATGCACATTTATTCGTCCATTATTGAACATATTTTAACACCGCTTTATTACATTTCTTTCCTTCATTACTGTATTACCATAGTTGGCTGTAAATTTCTACATCCGAGCATTGAATATTCCAATACCTTTCACTTCATAGTCGGCGGGACTTTGTATCACACAGATCATTTTGAACAATCACAGAATGCACAATAAGAACTTATTTTGCCAGGCGTTCATACATTGCTAAGAAAATAGGTTGAGGAAAACATTCGACATCAGATAGAAGCCCGATAGTGATCTGCACAGCGGGAATGCTTAAACGGTCGTCACTTCCTGGATTATCCTCGTGTGTATTTATACTATCTGGTTTTACCAGGGTAGTACAAATAATAAAACTGGAATGTAACAACTCAAGAGGGGCTGTCAGCCCCCTGCTGAATATATGGGAGACCGAAAGAACTTGTGCCCCTATGTTCCGGTGTCCCTGGTGTCTGCGTAAAATATTATGCCTTAATATAATTTAGTTCCATCCAAAAGTCATTCAGAAAATCGACAGAAAGTATAAATTGTGCAATAAGAAATTTCTCTATATTAATTCGGTTGCTGGAATTGTTTAAAGTTCTATGTCCGAATGCTTTCCGTTCTGACTATATACGCTCGCATGATAAAGTTTACCTTAACGCACGGTAGTTGTTTGTTTCGTTATTATCCGCTAAGATAAGAATGCCCGTCACCTTCAGCCTTTATTCCTAGATGGATTAATACCGAGAATCCTAGTTATAAGCCTCTGAATGCAATGAAGTGTAAATGCAAGACTTCATTCTAGCACCTGATACCGTAATTACTGATGGGAATGTATGAATAATTAAATAAAGAGGTGATAGTAAGATAAAGAATTAATTGCAGTAAATAATGTCCGTATTTTAAAACAATGTACAGGATGATTTATGAAGAACGGACATATTTCTTTCTTTAATTATTCTGTTCGAAATTCACTCATGCCCCAATTTTAGCACAAAATTAACCAGAATGTTCTGGAGTTTCGATTGCCTGTCACTAGATGCGCAGATGTTCATGTTTTATTCGTAATTGTTAGTTTTATTGTCGGCAACTGTTTTGAGATTTTGTTCTAGTCAGCGTGAAAATAGAGTACACATTAATTGATCGACTCTTCCTTGTAAAACAATACTGGATTATGAATTCAATTACAGCTACTCGAAGGGCATACTAGAGAGAATTTGGTGTTCGGAAACCTCCCCAAAGAAACTCAATACTGGGACTGGTAAACAAATTGGAAACAACTGGATCTCTGGTGAGTGAAAAAGGTAAAACGCGTTCATCTAAGCTTCCCACGGTTGTTGTTGGCGTAAGAGCACAACTGGATCAGTCACCCAAAAAATCATTAAGACGCTTGTCGTAGGAGGCAGGGTACAGCTACTCATGTGTCAGAGAGCTGTGAAAAGTGCAGGCCTAAAGCCGTATAGGATTACGGTTGTCCATCAGTTACAGGAACAAGATAAGGATAGACGACTGAATTATTATCTTTGGTTTCAGGTGTTCATTGTGCAAAATCCTGCCATATTGTCCATCACATGATTTAAAGGTAAAGCATGGTTCCATTTATCCGCTATGCACCTATGCACCCGGTTAAAATCGGAGTTTGGTGCACACTATCCAACAGAGAGTGGGACTAATTTTTTTGACAAAAATGTAAACACTGTAGGGTACTGACGGATTTTCATGGAGTTTGCTGAGCAACTAGACGATGTAGAGCTGAGTCAAGGATATTTTCAGCAGGACGGCGCTACATGCCATACATCAAATGAATCCATGGCACTAATTGCAAGTTTCTTTGACGACCGGATAATTTCCAAGAACCTGTGGCCACCGACATCTTCGGATTTGACCATCGCCGGACTTCTTTCTATGGGGTTATTTAAAAGACAGGGTTTATGACACACGTCCCCAGACATTGGACGTTCTGAAGCACAACATTACACAGGAGATTCAAGCTATTGACAACAGAGTCCTCCGAGTGACCAGTAACATGGAACGACGTGTTGAGTTGTGTCTTATGTAGGATGAAGGACATTTTCAACATTTGCTACAGAGGTAAATAATCTCCCAAAATTCCTCTGTATTTCAGTATAATAAGTTGTCGCTAGCATAACTCTAGTTTCTAGTTCTAGTTTGAGAAGGGTTTTATGCCCAAGCACTGCGACCTTAAGATCTATTGCGCATCCCCCCTTTCATCAGTTAAGTAGTCTGTTGCTCGTTATGAACTTAACCAGACTGCTAACTGAGGCTTTCGATAGTTCATCTATCTTTGGAAAGTGACTGCCAAAAATACTTGCTCTTTGTTTCGCAAGAGCAGGGCAATCACATAGCAGATGAGTAACAGTCTCATCTCCTTCTAGACATCTACTACAGATAGGATTGTTAAACAATCCCATTCTGTATAGATTAAACTTTAGGGCACAGTGTCCTGTAATGAATCCTGTTGCCCATGCAAGTCTTCTTCTACTAAGACCTCGCAAGTATTTTGCCCGGCTGTTATCCAGGTCTGTAATGAACAACTTGGAATGTCTGCAACCCTCAATGGAGTTACAGTAGTTCTTGTGTTCTGCTTGAGCCCAGCACTTAATAGCCTGTTTCACTGGTCTGTAGGACACCCCCAGTACAGGCTCCGGGCCAAAAAATGGGATTTCGCTGTCAATCTTGGCTGCTTCATCTGCTTTCTCATTGCGTTGTATACCTATGTGTCCTGGCACCCACATAAGTTGAACCTTATTGCGTTCAACCAGTGTCATTAAGGATTCCCGGCATTCTGAGACGAACTTTGATTTTATTGATGGTGATTCAAGTGCTTTAAGAGCAGCTTGACTGTCTGAAAGGATAAGAACACTTCTATTCTTATATCTCCTTTTAATGCTTTCCATGACACTGGCTAGGCTTGCATAAACCTCAGCCTGGAAAACTGTAGCTAAGGTACCAAGACTATCAGAAATCTTGGTGCCATTACCGTAAAGCCCAGCACCCGTTCCCGATTTGGTTCTAGAACCATCAGTATACCAGATTGGGCCTTTGTTATTATGAGGTTTTAGCAGTCTTTCCCATTCACTCCGCTGTGGATAGGAGACCGTAAATTTCAAATCAAACTTGAATCTTGTTTCAAGAATGTCAGTCTCCATGTTGAGTATCTGTTGTACATTCTTATCCCAAGGAAGCTTGAGATGATTAATATGTCCAGTATTAGACACTTTGATTTGGCGACAAATACGGTGATACGCGATCATGGCTTCTGCCTTCATCCATATGTGGAGAGGTGTGAGCCCAATCAGCATCTCCATTGCCGCAGTTGGAGTAGTTTTGAAGGCTCCCATAATTGAAATGCAGAAGGTCCTCTGTAACTTACAGAGTTCCTTTCTGCACACCTTTAAACATAACTCGTTTTGAAACAATTAAAGAAATAAATGTGCCAATTCTTCATAAATCACCCTGTATAATGTAATAAGCTTGAGTTGAAATGTAGATTTGAAGGTAATTAGAAAGTCAGATTAGCGAAAGTCATTAGCGACAGTATTAGCTTTAAAGATTCTGGGAATCCAGTTAGATTATAAGCTCAGTACGTTTGAAGGGTCACGTAGGCAGAATTCTGGAGAAGAGAAAGGAACTTAGATTCTGAGAGTTTAGCCAAGCCCCATGGTAACAAAGTTAAGAGGCACACTTAGGAATTTAAGCATTGGCTACGCTTGAAAAATAACTTTGATGGAGAATAATGAAGTAGATGGAGCTAAAAGTAATAAAGGCGTGCAATTTTAAATGAGAGAGTTATTATCTCTGGTACCGTCACCGGTACGTGCTGCTCGTGTGATATTTTAAGCACTTAGTGACGCGCCTGTGTGAGTAAGATTTCGCGGCTATTGCGAGAGGACCCGCCGATAAGCGGCAAGTTACGCTTTAGTTTCTTTTATTGCGGAAACATTTATTTCCCACCGTAACTTTGATACTGCAGAAGTTAGCAGGTATAATAATTTAGTTATTATAGTTTTGAGTGCTACGACTGATAATCAGATTCATTCTTTATCGTCAAACGGTCGCAACTCACTTCAGTAGCTGAAATATCAGTTCACAATAAATTTCTTAGTCAATTTAAACTGGTGTTGTCCTTTAACAGTACATCCACCATACCCTGAGAGAAAGTACCTACTCATAGCTTACCACTGGAGCATTTGGCGCGCGAGACAATAGAACGAGCTAGAGATCAGGTCATCAAAATCAACAACGAGCAGGTAAAGTAAACGGCTTCAAAATCCTCTTGTATCACTCCTATAATAGAGATCTTGCCTCTGGGTAGTATTACAAGGGCGACACTGAAAATGTTTAGAACCACATTTCTAAAATCAATTTAACTTGTTTTTATTTGACAGCTACTTTCTATTGTTTTGCGAGTTGATTCCCATGTAGTTTATTCGATTTGCTTTAATAGTTTGTTAGTCATCATCATTTAAACATTTTGTGTTCAACCAAAAATGAATTTGACTAGAGGATATTTCCGGGCTATAACTTTTTTACGATTTTAAATCGTCACTAATGCCTAAACAACGTGAAGATCGGCATTTGGCGAAGGAGTCCCACCTAAGGCAACAACTTATAATTGGTATAGCGACTTCAAAAGAGATCGGTTTTTCTTCTTAGTGATGAATTTCGCGAAGGACGCCCAAGAACTGCTGTTACTAAAGAAAATATTGCCGTTGTTCGAGCAATGCTTGAAGAAGATCGACGGACATCTTATGAATTTATTCGGGTGACATTGGGTTGGTATGAGTCAAATCGAAAACATTTTACATCAACAGTTACCGTGAGAAAACTTTGTTGTTGATGGATTTCACATAAACTCACTCCGAGCAAAAACAAGAGCACATTGGGTGGCGCAGAAAAACTCTGGCAAAATCCTCTGGCACTTCAAATTTGATTTGGAATATCGTTACTGGTGATGAATCTTGGATTTATTATTATTGATCCTGAAAAGAAAAGTCAATCGCCTCAATGGTCTTTCGAACAGAACCTAAGCCTGCAAAAACCCGACCAATTCGCCGGTGGTAAGAAGATGGTTGATAGTTTCTTTGTTTTCTAAAACGGGCCATACTGCTACTGTAGAATTAGAAGATAGACATACCGTTACTGGTTCACAAATGTCTGTTTGTGAAAAATGTCCAAAAGGAAAAATAATGTTACATGATGACGACGCATCGTCGCATACAGCAAAACTAATAGCTGAGTATATGTGGATGCCCTAAGGTCAGCACCATGAATCCTCCACCATAAGGCCTGACCTAGCACCTTGTGATTTCTTTTTGTTTCCAAAAATCAAAGGTAAAATGTTTTCTTCATCAGATGAAACGGTGGAACGTTATAAAAACCTGGTTTCCGAAGTGCCTAAGGAAGAGTGGCAACATTGCTTTAAGGACTGATTTCATCGAATGCAAAAATGTATTGATGTTAAAGGGGAAGATGAAAAAAAAAAGAATCATTTAAATTTTTAAAACTAGGTTTAGACAGGGGAGACAACGTCCCAACGAGAGTACAGTTTATGCTACGCACCGGGAATGGTTCGGCCTGTCTGTTATGTTTCTGCGCAATCTTCCTCAACCTCCTGTCTGTCGTATTCCTCAGATAGGTAGTACAATTATGCAACTCTGGCCAACAAGCGACAGTTCTGATGTCTGATGACAGTTATTATGACCAGCACAGCAGCGGTGGTACGTGCCGCTTCTTTGCGTGAAACTGTCATAAATCAAAGACCTCGTACATTTGGGGCGATTGACGCCGCGTTAATCGCGCCTTAGCGAAAGCACTCGACAGCCCCGGAGGTTGTTAACAACAGGAGGTAGTAGCATCACAAGGAAGCGGCGGTGCGTACTGGTGTTGAGGAGTGCCATTGGGAAGCTAGGGGTGTGAAATAAAAATACCGGATTCTCCTATAAAAGCTCTACTACATCCTTTAACGAATAAAATTAAGGGTTGTAACCCTCCGAGGGAGTCTATCGTACAAGAACTTAAGCGCGCATTTCCATGGCTTACCTGTGTATGACTAGCAGGACTTGAGACACTGTTTTAAACTATACTGAATTATGTTGTTCTGAGATCCAAAATTAGTGTAGCGTGTACGCTGATGCTGGATGCGCGAAAGTTTGAGTGTGCTGACACACTTACGCAGTCAATAAATACACTTTGGAGGGACAGATAAGCAAATTGTCCTTACTTGGTGTGTCCCCAGTGCAACACTTTTTGAAACCTGATGCAACTTCTCGATTGTGGGTCGAAACGCACGCAGTATCGTTACATATACAGAGTCTTTTATAAGTAAGGAATAATGTAAATAAAAATAAAATTAACACAATTTTTAAAAATACTTGGACACGTCAAATTTAATATTTTAAAATGAAAATTTTAGAAAAAAAGAATAAAAATTTTCACCCATTATTGTGCAGGATGTGACGTTATCGAGAAAGATTTTAAATGGCCTCATATTATTTTTTTCATTGCCCCTTCAAAGGTAGTTATATAAAATTAAATAAGAATAAAGTGGACTTCACAAGTTGTTCACAGAGAATTTAATATATACATTCTATTTGTCATACCAGTACATCAGACATACAACATTTTGATCAAAATTGGTTTAGCCAACTTTGAGAAAATAAAAACACATGAATATGCATGAACATAATTTACCAAAAAATATTTCAGCAAATTTCTAGACGTGTATCCTAAACATAGTTCAATTTATACAGACGGTTCATCTTCAAAAGAAGGAAATGTTTGTGCATTAATATATCTGGATGATACAATGCTCTACAAACTACCACCAAATTTCACAATATTGTTACATGTTGGGGTGAAGGCCAAAAAGGATACCAGAAAATGATTAATTTAGGTCACCCAGAACACACATGGGGGGGGCCGCAACTCGCTGGCAGCAAAAAGCCCGGCACCTTGGTGTGTAATTAAGGGGAAGGCGTGGGTTTATATTACACTGAAGAATTACATAACACACATTACCTTCACATACCTGGGATTTATTCAAAAACTTTTGGCGACTCTATATAATTAACAAAGGAAACAGGATGGAGGGAGATACCACGAAACCGTAGACCGGCCACACACATCTGGTTCCAACGACCACTTCCACTGGAGTGACGCTACCTTACCCCCACCAACGTGCCTAGCCGAAGCCAGACAGGGCTGACATATTATCAGACAGTTTCAAACAGATCTTTCCCTTTGGCGTGGTCCGCCCGAAAGGAAAGACCGTTAAGAAATATAACTAAGGAGACCCAATAATGCTACGTCTGGTAGCAACAATACAGCACAAAAGTGCGTCTGGTAATGACAAAAAATTAATAATATACCACACCATTCTCTTGTAAATTATTTGCTACCAAAGAAGCTTTCGAAACAATATCACAAACCCACGAATACGCCTCCTATTTAATCTTCACTGATTCATTAAGTGCTCTACAGCAATTCAATACAGGTTGACACGGAACTACCTAGTTCAGGAAATACAGACATTATACACACAATCAGTCCGAACTAGAAAAACAGTATTGCTTTTGTGGATTCCATCACATATAGGGATTATGGGAACGAGAAGGCTGTTGCAGCCAAAGAAGCGTCAAGACAACCATCCAGTAATTCCACAATAACTACTCCTTATCGAGATGTAATTCAACACATCAAACAGAAAGTTAAGTACACATGGAAAATGCAATGGTTTACGAACCAAAATACCAAACCACAGTACGGCAGAACTCGGTGAGAGCGTATTCATACACGTCACCACCAAGTTACCCTAGCCAGACTGAGAATTGGACAAGCAGCATTACTCGTTCTTTCCTACTCCTCAAGAAACCTCCTCCAAAATGCGATAGCTGTAATACCGACTGAACCATCAACCACATCATCAATGAATGCCCAAAATATAACTGGAGGAAGAGGTACAAGATCCCAACAGAACTTTCTAAAGTCCTCAATGGTATAACTAGTGTAAGAAATATAGTAGGGTTTTTAGAATATATATATCGTATATCTGTAGTGCAGCAATTATAAAAGTAAATCATATTACCTAACCAAGATAGCTTATCTCAACATTACGTCAATAATTTACTACAGAAGAATGTAATTGTATTCAACTTCTACCTGTAAGAAATGGTGGTAGCCCCACGTATGGAAAGCCAAACTTGAAGTTGATTATTACTGTTTGCCCCACGTATTGCGGGAGATATGTTTCTTGGAGTGTTCGCCCCACGTACGATACAAAGTTTCCGGTGGCCTTTGCCCCAACGTTTAAAAATCAACTTTGTATTTTTAATGTTTATTTAAATATTATATGTGCATGCCTCGGCTGCGTCAGTAGTAATTTGCAGAAGCATGTATCTCTTAGCAAGGGTAGTACGGCTAAAGAATGAAGGCTTACACAAATTATAATGGTATTTAACTTCGTTGTATTCATTTTTCACACGATTAAATAACACTTCACTGATATATCCTACTGTAGAGCTGTGACATTATTGTTACTTGTACTTTTAAACCTAAACTTCATATGATTCACGCCGTAATGATTTTTACTTTCTCTACTACGTACCTATAGTAAGGAGGGGAAGTATTGTATTCCACCCAAAAATTCGATACCGAGATTTCACCGGAAATATATGTTTTGAGACCCCCTAAATCCAAAAAAAGCATTTTTGGAAACATGTCCGTGTGTGTGTGTGTGTGTCTGTCTGTGAACATCATAACTCAGAAACGAACAGTCGGATAAACACCAAACTTGGTATTTAGGTTCAGTATCTTCCAAGGATGCGACACGAAGGTTTTCAAGAAAATCTCCCCACCCCAGATTACCCTTAACATGGAAAATTTTTCGAAAATTTAATTTTTTCAAAAATGGCTCTAACGATTTTGATTAAATTATCATATATTTAAGATATTTTTATGACAAATAAAATGTATATCTTGAATTTTCTGGGAATGTGTCCAAAAGTATTCTTTATTGTGAACGACTTTTGCATAACTGGTAAACCATAAGAGAGAGACAAAATTTTACTACACAAAAAATTGTAGATCGCGTTAAAATACACAATTTATGTCATATACATTTTTTTGTTGAGTGAACCATTTTCGAGATATTGCTTGTTATTCCCTTAAATTTTTCAATACTTATTTTCTCAAATGGGAATTCGTTATTCATTTTTTTGTCTTGGATATGCAAAGAGTATTAATCTGTGGGAAAGGAAATGGTGCTGCACCTAGCAACCAGCTATTAAGAGATATGTATGTGCTTAAAGGCTACTGTATTTCCAAATTGCCCTTGTAAATATATATTCCCCTTACATCTACAAGAAAATTAGCAATAAGATAGACACTGCAAATGTTTATCTCGATTAACATGAAGTAGATGGAGAATAAGCGTTTGTAAAAATAATTTGTACAAGAGTAGAGAAAGTCATGTGAGTGTAACACATCAGATTTTTTTTATGTTTCACACTGAATACGTATCGAACTGCTCGGGAACGCTATCATCAAGCGTTTGGTTGGGAACTCTGTTTTCTAGCGTCTGGCGCTTGAATTTGCACATTTTACTCTATTTCAATTTCTGATTGGCTAATCCTACTCCAATAGAATGCTTTTATTTAACTTAAGCTTTTTCTAGTTGTTGATAGGCTATTTTTAAACTGTTTTAAATATTACACTATTGTTCCAAGAATTACTAGTAGTACTATTAAAGTTTCTAATTTATTGTTGTTTCAAGGTTACCTCATTGTTAGCAACTTTCGGCTTCTATTTCACAGCTCCCACAATGTTAAATTACTTGATACATTCACATAACATTATTATACATGTACATAATGATATAAACATTAATACAATGACTGTTACATACATTTTATATATTATTACATACGCATATTGCTTTAAGGCGGGCTGTTATTATATTTTATATTATATAATTAGACTGGTATTATTTAAGTGTTAAAAATACTGCCTCATACCATACACAACTTTGATAAATGTAGCGGGAAACGGTCGTTGGGCGACATTTGTAGCGAGAAATCGATGATCCTTGGGTTGTTGTTGCCTGTTGCAGTGTTCCTCTTCCTCGGCTATTGCTGCTCGTCGGTTGTTGTGTATTCCATTCCTACCTATCTCTAATTATTAAATCTCAGGTTCTAGTGGGTGAGGCAAGTTAAAAATACACTGCGAGTTTCCCTTAATCAATGAAGTTTATTTCACACTTTGAATAGTTATGGGCGGTTAGCTTTTCCGATTATTATAATAATCCCACCACTTTAAATTAGTCAGGAGCCTAGCTATCTTCACACGCACTCCGCCCTTGTGCAGCCACGTGCATCTGTAGCACCTCGTGTTGACGTGACTTCTCGATGAGTTAGATTTAGAATAAGAGCGGGCTCTGAGGCTTTGTCTGCCCTTATATACGGGAGCCTAGTGACGCTCACCTTTGCGTTTGAAAATGTAACGACGTTTGCTATTGGCCCTCAGGCCGCGTTACCCTGACATGTATGAGAATGTGTGGTTTCAGATCCGTGCGTTTGGACGCCATGATGTGGCGTGGTACCGCTCGGTGACAGGTACGGTCTTTATGATTTCTTGGAATTCTTGCTAACTCGCCCGTGTCTTAGAATCAGCTCTGTATAAATGTTATATGTTGAATATTTTAACATGTTAGTGAATTAAATGATTACTGTACAATTCTTATATGTATGGTTCCCCTTTCATATGTACAATTCCTCTATATATGTATAATATATCCCCTTTCAATGTAAACACACATTCAAGCTGTATTAATACCGTATTAACTGTATTACTTCCTGTAAATGTCTAATACTCGATTTTATTATTGTATAATGTAAACATTGTAATGATTTACTGTATTACATGCCAATGTGACATTTAAGTCGCGATAACACTCGCAGTCAAGGCGACTCGAAATGAAGTATTATTAAAAAAATTTAATCTGTTTCATACAACAGGTTTGGTTGCTATGGGAACACTTTCATTGTTGGCTTGTGATGCAGTAATTTGTATCACAAATTATTTAAATGTAAAGAGTGATTATAGTATGAATATGCATTATTATGTGACATTGATTTGAGATGTTTGTTGATTGTAATTATTGTTGGGAAGTAAGTTTATACTGCCTTACTGAAACTGACAATAATAGCGTGTAATAATGCAGCGAGGGGGTGAGCTGTTTATCATTATTGGAAACGAGGAAGTTACGTAATGTTGGCGAGTTTAGAATCTTCTGGAACATTTCCCTAGAGCATATGTATTCATAATTTTCATTGGATATTAAAATAGACGCTAATGTTGGCGCGTTTTATTAGCCAATTGCAGTTCAGTTATAATCTTTAGGCGTATCTGGGTGAAAGTGTATAAAAGGTAGGTTAGAGGTAAAGACCCCGTCAGTTCGTCGAAAATATTTTGTATGATACACGTCGCCTTCAGTCCAGCAGAAATATTACACGTCGGCTATAGATTCACAAGTTACGCGTAGCAGAATTATGAAAAATCTAAAGTGTTGTAAAGTTAATTATACAAAAGGTTGAAGTACGTGGATTAAAAGTGATCAGTAAGAAGTTATTATAACAGTTTCAGTTTGGCGAGTGTCAAGATCAATGTGTAAATGTGATAGTTAACGTGTTCGACAATAAAAGTGTAAAACACATTTCTTTCATCAGTGTTATCTTTGGATAAAAGATTCCTTTCTGTTTACACAACCTGTATAAAGAGAAGTGCTCGACCCAAGAAAAAGATAATAGCTAGCCGGAGGACAGAGAACCAAATTTAAATAAAATAACAGTAGCATTCTTTCAAACGAACATTAATATTGCCGCAAATTGCTAACACCAGATGGAGCTAACAAACCTAACAAATGAATGACGTCACAAGATGGCTTCACCATGCTGAGTAAACACATACACAAATAACGTTACAAGTAATACTATCACAAATTGGCGCCCAACGTGGGGCAGTTAAAATTATGTAACCAAACAAAACAAAAGCAGCACAATATAAGAAATACACCCGCAAATTGGCGCCCAACGTGGGGCTCAATAAATAAATATAAGTAAAATACACTCGCAAATTGGCTACCACAACGTGGGGCTACAGTTAATGCTAAATAAATAAATAAATACAACATATTACTACTTCAAATTGGCACCCAGAACGTGGGGCAGAGTGACCAGGAAAGGAGTGAAATAACCAGGAAGGAGAGAAGGAATCAGGACGTGGAGTGAATAGAGCAGTGAACTGAACTACAAGACGCAGATTCCAGAAACAACTATAGGAACGACAGACTACGCGGATGATTGGACATCGTAATTCCGAGATTAAAAGGCAACAGGGGAATTCAAATACGGAACATCAAAACGACGTAGATTCATCATGATACGACGCAGAAGCGACATACAAACCTAGGAGAGAGGGGCAGGAAGCTGGACATCAAAGTAACAGCAACAGACAGCATCACAAAGGTCAGAGTATCGTAATTTTTTTTAGAAAACAAAATTGTAACATTTAAATGTACCTCAGGAGCGGTAGGATAAAGAAAATAATGTCCACTAATAATACAGAAGAAATAATTATGGAGGGAGATAATGTAACAGTTAGCTGTAATTCAATACAGGTTACAGAAAATAGCTCAAACAATGTAGGATTTGAGGGAGGAAATGTTAGTGAAGAAAGTCAGAATAGAACAGCAGGAAATGTTAATTTTGATGCTAGTATGATGATGGAAATGCTAAAAGATATTGTTAAGAGTAATGAGAAATTAGAAAAGAAAATAGATAAAAACAGGGAAGACATGGAAAAGAATAATGAGAAATTAGAACAAAAACTAACTCAGAATATGGAAAAGAATAATAGGGAATTGAGGGAAGATATTGGTAAGAGTATTACAGATCAATTAAGAGAAGAAATTGGTAAGAGTAATGAGAAATTAGAGCATAAATTAGATCAAAACAAGGAAGAAATTGAAAAGAAATTTATGGAGCTAGATAGTAGTATAATAAAAATGAGAAATGAAAATCAGGAAATGATAGCAAATGAGATAGGGGAAGCTTCAAAGAAAATGATAGACATGAGCAGGGAAATATCTAACCAAAAAAGTGAGGTTAATAATAAAATAGAACATGTTGATGTAAAATGTACAGAGTTAGGTAGCCGAATGAGTAGCATTTCAAATGAGTTAAGAGAGATGATGGAGGCTACAAATGCAGATTTAATTCAGGTGCAAGTTAATTTCAGTGGGGAGATATCTGAAATTCAGAAAGAATCGGAAATGCAAAGAAACAAATTGTACGAAGAAGTCAAAGTTTTGCCTGTAAATAATCAAAAGCTAACTTCTGAAATTAACAAGTACCAAGATGTTCAAAATGAAAACTCCAATCCAGTACAGCTTATGAAAGATTTGTCAGAGTATTCTCAAATTAAAGAGATAGTAGAAGAATTGAAAATGACAGTTGCTAAAAGATGTGTTGTTCAGGAAACTTTAGATTGTTTTCAAATGTTATCATGGGACGAAATTTCATATGAATACAAGAGGTTATTCATGAACAAATTTTTGAAGGTTAGGATACGGCTAAGAGTAATGTTTAGCCACACACAATTTGATCCAGGTGGGTAACTAGCAATGAGATGTAAAGTAAATGCTGGATAGTTAAAGAGGAAATGCAGAGCAATGTATTGGAACGTAAGAGGGTTAAATAAATATGTACGTCATGATAATGGAGAAATAAAATTTTGGACCTAACTAAATGTTTAAAAGAGAAAAATAACATTTTTTTTAGTAACTGTAACAGCATTTGAAATAAAGCATTATGTTATATTAAAATAAATTACGTAGATATAATTCCAAGAGTATTGTGAATGTACAGTACAAAATAACAAAAATGGGTTAAAAATAATTAAAACAAATACTTATGTAGCAAAAAGAAAATGTGAAACAGTACTTAGATTTAAGAGATGTAAATATATTTATGTAAAGGTTGAATATTTTAGTAAATATGTATGGTAATTACAAAAATTCTTAAATGCACAAATTTTTGTTAACAATATAAGAAAGTAAACCAATTTTGTAACAGTAACTAAATACTTCAGGGTACAGTATTTGCTATAAAAATTGTGATGTCAGATTAATGTCTAAAAACATTAAACCAGAGCCAGTAAGTAGTGGCAAGATAGAGGAAAAATATGTCGTGTGTTAAATACGTGTGAAGTGTTAAGTGAAAGTGATAGCGTGTGTTCCAAGATATAGGAGACTAAAAACCCAATTATAAAATTTCCAAACAAGTTGTAAATATTCATAATTATGTTTCTAGTGGGGCATATGATGCAGTAATTTGTATCACAAATTATTTAAATGTAAAGAGTGATTATAGTATGAATATGCATTATTATGTGACATTGATTTGAGATGTTTGTTGATTGTAATTATTGTTGGGAAGTAAGTTTATACTGCCTTACTGAAACTGACAATAATAGCGTGCAATAATGCAGCGAGGGGGTGAGCTGTTTATCATTATTGGAAACGAGGAAGTTACGTAATGTTGGCGCGTTTAGAATCTTCTGGAATATTTCCCTAGAGCATATGTATTCATAATTTTCATTGGATATTAAAATAGACGCTAATGTTGGCGCGTTTTATTAGCCAATTGCAGTTCAGTTATAATCTTTAGGCGTATCTGGGTGAAAGTGTATAAAAGGTAGGTTAGAGGTAAAGACCCCGTCAGTTCGTCGAAAATATTTTGTATGATACACGTCGCCTTCAGTCCAGCAGAAATATTACACGTCGGCTATAGATTCACAAGTTACGCGTAGCAGAATTATGAAAAATCTAAAGTGTTGTAAAGTTAATTATACTAAAGGTTGAAGTACGTGGATTAAAAGTGATCAGTAAGAAGTTATTATAACAGTTTCAGTTTGGCGAGTGTCAAGATCAATATGTAAATGTGATAGTTAACGTGTTCGACAATAAAAGTGTAAAACAAATTTCTTTCATCAGTGTTATCTTTGGATAAAAGATTCCTTTCCGTTTACACAACCTGTATAAAGAGAAGTGCTCGACCCAAGAAAAAGATAATAGCTAGCCGGAGGACAGAGAACCAAATTTAAATAAAATAACAGTAGCATTCTTTCAAACGAACATTAATATTGCCGCAAATTGCTAACACCAGATGGAGCTAACAAACCTAACAAATGAATGACGTCACAAGATGGCTTCACCATGCTGAGTAAACACATACACAAATAACATTACAAGTAATACTATCACACTTGTTAAACAATTTTCTGCATAATTTACACAACTACTGTAACAAATGATTTCAATTTCTGCAATCTTCCCGGATCCTCATTTTAACTCTTCCATTTTAACAGGCTCGTAACAAAGACTGTATTACAAATATCCTCATAAAAAGTAATCAAACGGAGAGAAATCTGTTTTCATAGCAACCAAAATCGTTGTATGGAATTGTTTATGGAACTAAATAAGACATCAGTAAAAAATTAAAAAATAATGTGTTACCATTTAAAATTTTTGTCGATGACGTCACATTCAGTACGATAATAGCTGAAAATGTTGTTGTTCTTTTTTTTTTTGTAAAATGTTCCTTTCAAAATATTAAACTTGATGTGTGCGAGCATTTTTTTAAAAATAATTTTATCTGCATTATTTCTTGCTTATGAAATATCCTGTATATGTATACAAACGCCGTAACAAAGGCAGAGACAATACTGTGAGCATCGTATCTTACGGGGAGCCGGTCCTGCCTATCTTAGCAATGTTACATGTAACATAGTTAATCTACCTTTTCTAAACAACTATTGCGTCTAGGACCGTTTTTACTTTCTCTACTACGTATAGTAAGTAGGGGAAGTATTGTATTCCACCCAAAAATTCGATACCGAGATTTCACCGGAAATATATGTTTTGAGACCCCCTGAATCCAAAAAAAGCATTTTTTGGAAACATGTCCGCGTGTGTGTCTGTGTTTGTGTGTGTGTGTGTGTGTGTGTGTGTCTGTCTGTCTGTGAACAGCATAACTCAGAAACGAACAGTCGGATAAACACCAAACTTGGTATTTAGGTTCAGTATCTTCCAGAGATGCGACACGAAGGTTTTCAAGAAAATCCGCCCACCACAGAGTACCCTTTACATGGATCATTTTTCGAAAATTTTAATTTTCTCAAAAATGGCTCTAACGATTTTGATTAAAATATCATATGTTTAAGATATTTTTATGACAAAATGTATATCTCGAATTTTCTGGGAATGTCTCCAAAAGGATTCTTCATTGTGAACGACTTTTGCATAACTGGTAAACCATAAGAGATAGACAACATTTTACCACACCAAAAATGTAGATCGCGTTAAAATACACAATTTATGTCATATACATTTTTTTGTTGAGTGAACCATTTTCGAGATATTGCTTGTTATTCCCTTAAATTTTTCAATACTTATTTTCTCGAATGGAAATTCGTTATTCATTTTTTTGTCTTGGATATGCAAAGAGTATTAATTTGTGGCAAACAGAATGGTGCTGCACATAGCAACCAGCTATTAAGAGATATGTATATGCTTAAAGGCTACTGTATTTCTATATTACCCTTGTAAATATATATTCCCCTTACATCTACAAGATAGCAATAAGATAGAGTCTGCAAATGTTTATCTCGATTAAGATGAAGTAGTTAGAGAATAAGCGTTTGTAAAAGTAGTTTGTACAAGAGTAGAGAAAGTAATGTGAGTGTAACACATCAGATTTTTTTACAGAGCATAGTACATACATTTGTGAACATTTTAATATGGCGGTGTGAATATATGTATATATATATTTTTTATTTATTTATTATGGACGCTCTTTAACTACTATGATCCTTAGCGTCCCATTCTATATTGGGCGTGAAAGATCGGAAATTTTGCTCACAAGCCTCTTTATAGGGCTTGAGGTTCTTTTACGTGCCGTAAATCTGCGACTCAGGACCACCGGCTTTACTTCCCTTCCGCTAAAAAAGCATCGCCCTCCGCCGGGTTTGAAGCCGCGACTTCGGGAAATAGAAGCTATCCTTAAACCACGAAGGTCGACACGGTTTGTGAATATTTAATTTTTTACGGAAATATATTTTGTTCACTACAGTTCTGTTTTGTAAAAAAGAAAATTGCAACATTTTAGCAATAAATTTCTAAAAAAAATAACAGTTGCATAAAAAAGTCCATTTGAAATATTCATTGCTGTGGTAATAATAATTAGTAAAAATTCCTTTCTTCTATCTACGATAATTACTGAGGAAAGGTACATAAAAGTGGTGGATATTAAACTTGAGGAAAATAGCCTAAATCACACCGAGCGGTATGGCTCAGGCTGATCTGTGGCCCGCATTTGGGAGGTCGTGGGTTCCATTCCCGCGGCCGACTTTCTTCACCCATGAGATTTTTCGGTGGTTTTCCCGGGTCGCTAGGCGAATGCTGGGAGGGTTCATTAGAACCCCCGAATTTCCTGTCTCTCCATCCATTCTCATTTCACTTCACTTTTCATCTTGCTGTTTCAGAGTTGCAAGTGTCGGCTGGAGTCTTGGCGCTGCATGGCAGGGGAAAAGGTTGCTCTATGCAACACTTCGTTCCCCAGAATGGGGGCGAGTTCCGGGTTCCCCGAGCCAGTTGCACCAGCTGCCATCTGGGGAGCTTTAATCTGAAAAGGGGTAGAGACCCTGCTCTCTGCTCTGTCGTGCCTCTTCGTCCGGTCGCCCTCTGTATCCTCTCACCTGGCCCATAAGTTGTATCATTTGGATCCTCCTGCATCTCATGATCTCACACACTATGAGCTTCTTCTCCAAGCAGCAAATTCAAAACCAACATAATTAATTTATCTGTCAGGCATATTTCCAACCACTGGCCACGCCCACGAGATGAGTTGCAGTGTTTATGTTCTTTTGCAACACCTTAAGGTATTCATGAAATATTCTTATAAATCGTATATCAAAATGATCAGGACAGTCTGTAATCTTTTCAAGCAAATAAAAAGGAAATTTTTCAGATTCTTCCGGGCCGGCTCCCCTTAAGGGATAAAATGACTAACGGTATCTTCATAACTCTTTACTCTTCTTCAACACTGTATACTTATATTCCAAATGACTGCCTTTTCTTTGATAAGTAGGTCCGTGTGAAAGCACTTGGCTTCCATGCTATAAAAGCGTGCGTTCATCTGAATATGACAATGCAATTCTGTGTATCTCAAACGCTCGTTTATCTCGCGGTAGAAGGGGAACTTCGATCGCGCGTACATACACTGGGCACTAACCAAAATCGCGCTTTTGGACGTGTACGTGTCAATGCAATTCCATGTACCTCAGTGTCGCGCGTTAGTACACACGCTTAATGAGTAAGGGCTCTAAGTGCTCAAGGCTTCATATTTCCGCCTTTACTTATTTGTGAGAGTTTACTATTTAGTACAGTGCTTTTCTTTAACACCGTGGCCACCGAACGGCGGCTTGTGCGCCGGCCGCTACAGCTCGAACTCCCGCCGAAACAGTCACTATATCAGCGCAACCGCCTCACATTCTCAGAGTTAAGGCTGGTCCACAACCAACGAATTTGAGAAAGTTGAAATACATGTATTGAAATGGGAGCGTTCACAATCGACGAGAAGCCTTCCCGGGCTCCAGGAACGGGAAAGAAGGATTGCCCAACTTTTAACTTTCTCGTTGTCGTTCCCGGGCACGGCATATTAAATCCATATTGTGCATATTGTTATATACCAGGGTGAGGCCAAAAGGTTTGCAGCTAAAATATTAAATTTAGTTACCCCTGCATAAACATTGGGGGACGTAGTCTCAGCGGCACACGAGAGATACCAAGAACTTGCTGCACAAACTAAGCGGGCGTGGGATATTTAGAACATTAGAAATACATAAATTCACACTTACCTCTGATTTATTATACTTAACAAGGTGCCCTACATTATACACAAAGGATTACAGAAGAACTCTGGGGGAGATGCCCCACGCATACACTCCCTCACACACACGCACAACCATTCTCTTTGAAGACCTACATTAGACTCACACCAAGCCTAGCCACGCCACCACACACAAAGAGAGCTATTCCCTCAATTGCCTTCACCCCTCGATTAGGAAATGGAATTGCTGCGCCAGAAATAATTAACACACAAACACAACAATTAGCTCAACAATATTATACACCGCAATAATGTGTCCGACGCGACAACACACACACATACACTACAATATTAGGCTCTTCACTCTAGAGGTTATTCTAGACATCCGTGAAATGAAACAGCCGCTAGTGCTCTCTATAGTCGCAAGCTGGAAACATGAAACTGGAAGAAATTAGCAGTAAATGTGCTTCCTAACCTCATCCCGACACCCGCAAGTCCAACGAGCGTTGGTATTTCTGGTGTAAGAGTCATTTGTAGTTTGTTTATATGCAACTAAAAACTGGCTATTACCTAAAAAACAATGACAAAAGCTACAAAGAAAAGCAAACACCGTTGGAAATTAAAAAGGAACAATAAACAAGTTTAATGTATGCCATTAAATAAAGGAATGAAAGCTTGGCACAACTAGAGGGATCAGAAATGTAATGGATATGTATTTAGATAATGTTTATCTATCGAATTTTGACGTTGGCTTGGCTGAATTGGAAGCAGGTGAAAAAATATCATTGGACAGTTACAAACATTGAAATCCCAATGCGCAAAATCGACTTTCACCTTGTGATCGATATGATCATCAATATGCATTCCCGTTCTGTTACCGGGCTGTTGTGAAACAATATCTTCTATGCTGCCTTGCCTCCCGTTCTCGTTTCCGTTTTGGTTATCGTTCTCGGGCGGTTGTGAACCAGCCTTAAGAGCTACAATTACAATGATAATAAGCACATAACTTATCAGAAGAGAGGTTCGAAATGTTGCCCTTCTCAACCCACACATTTCTGGCATCTTCTCAGAAAATCTTCATTTACACTCAATATCTATATCTGAACTCTTGAGTGTAAATTTCTCGACTGATGTCTTCTTTTAATTCTTCCAGTGTATGGGGTTTGTTGCATACACTTTATTTCTCACGTGATCACAGATTCGGGTAAACTGTGTTAATGATAGTGTAATTGGCTTACGCTTAATATTCATCTATGGCGAAGTATTATTCCATTTAAATGGTTATATTTCGTCGTAAAATAACAGATACTGAAGCACAGAGAAACCCGATTTTACACACGATATTCCCTTGCATGACGAAAAAACAGTGTGTGGTGTGCAGTAAATGCATACAGAATAATAACACCTATTATTTTCTGAATAAACAATAAATAGAGAGAGATACAGGAATGACTTTCGCCATTTTTTCACCGACATTGAATGCCACCCTGGGTTTCTCGAACAAGACTCCATCTCGATGGAGGGGAAATTTGGGGAATAGACGAGGGATGGCGTAATATGGACTTTGTATTAAGAAGTTTCTGTAAATTAATTTTAGGAGTCCCGGCAATACCACGAGTGTAGCAGCTTTAATAGAGCTAGGAAAGATAAGTGTGAGAGGGCTAATGTTGGAGAAAGTACTGAAATATTTATTTCGTTTTCAAGAGTTGCCTGATACTGATATAGTGAAAACATGCTTGATATATCAAGAACAATATTTGGGTATTATATCAAATGTCCGCTTGAGGAAAATTAGAGAGCAGTTATTTAAAAATGGGTTAGGAGGCTTTTGGGTTAAAATTGAACACTTTGAAAGAGACTTTTGGAAGGAAGTGATATCACATGGATAGACAAATTTTATTTGTTCAAGTTAGGGAGAAAAGCTCATTGACTTACTACAAGGAATTAAAAGATTACCCAGAAAAGGAGAAGCAGATTTTAGTTTGCAAAAAGAATGAAAGAGAAGCGTTAGCCTGGTTTCAATTTGGGCTTTGGAAACTAAGGGGAGTGAGGGGAGGGGTAATCCCTGGAATATGCTCTATATGTGGGGAGAGGGAAGGTGAAATTCACGTTATCTTTCAATGTAAAGACACTAATGACTGGAGTGCAAGTCTAATAAGTAAGAAATGGTTATTGAAAATCAAAGAAATTCCACTTAGAATGATTTTTGTAGACCGGAAGCAGATTCACAAACTAGGGAAGCTTTTATTGAAAGTGAAGATGAAATGGAAATGGTCAGTTGAAAAACATGCAAATTTAGATTAATTTTTGGTTGACAAAGGGCATCTATGTAATATATTAACTTTTGTATTTGTATACTGAAATAGTTATGGCTGGCCAAATAACTAGGCTTAAAGTCAACCCATAACCATGTATGAACTTAGGACTTAACCAAATAAACTTGCTTTTACTTTAAAAAAATACCAATTCTGGTATTTATCCGACTTTTCTTTTTGAGATATGCTGTTCATAAGTACACACATAGACTTTTTTTTTTATAAAAATTGTGCTTTTTAGATTCCGGGGGCCTCAAAATGTGTATTTCTGGTAAAATGTCGGTATTTTTAGTGGAATGCAATACCTTCTCTACCTGCTATGTACGCGGTAGAGAAAGTAAAAATGCTGAACACTTGGTATATGTATTTTTTGCTACAGGAGTAACAATTATGCTAGGATGGTATCACAGCAAACCACTCACAAAGAGAGGGGGGCGAAAAATGTTCGGTGGGAGCCAATTTTAAGAATATTCAGCACGAATGGGCCTGTTTTCTCATTCCTTTAGGGCAAAAAGAAAACTCCACATGATGGATCGGAGGATTTTTGGAAAATTTCCAATACGAGTGTGTTGATCAAATTAAAAGAATTGAATACCAGCAATATTGCAATTGTTATAACTAATTTGAAGTGTAAATAAACAAATACTTGGGAGACACTGAAGTTAAATATCACCTTAAGTATTTATCAGACATTTCGTTTTTCAATTATGCTGTTAAAACATACATACATATACATACATACATTTACACGCATGAACCCTTTTCTAATGCTTTTTTGGGTTCAGAGGCCCACAAAATACCTATTTACAAAGAAACGACACGGGTGGCCTACCTCGGTAAAGCATGGCCTCCTGAACGGGAGATTTAAATTTTCTAGATTTTCCTCAGTCCTCATATTGGCAATTGGCGGGAAGATACTCTAATATTTAGGCCTTGGAGGTTTCCTTCCAAAATTTCCTTTCGAAATTGTCATTTCATGAATCATCAACGTCCACCGCCTGTGGTGACGTGTACAGTAAGAACCGGTGTTAAACACTACAAAGAAATCTGTTTCCATTAAAACCTCGATATCCAATTTTGGTTGGTATACAATGCTGCATCTATCTACCTAAGTAAAGTAAAATTAGATCGAACAACATGGCTCCGCGGTAACGTGTGTCGCTCGCATTCGGGTGGTCCCGGGTTTGATTTCAGTCAACCCCCACTCTGACTTTCGGTTATTCGTGGTTTTCCCAGATCGGTAGGCGAATCTGGGGTGTTGGACGTACGTTCTGTGTATCTAAATATAAAATGATAACCATAGAGAAAATGAGTATTAATAACAGTAGGATTGGTATTATTAAATAAGACTGTGAAGTGAGTATTACTGTAAAGGTGAATATGGGTTGAAAAGACAGTGCCAGCAGCAGGCAGGAAACGGGGTTGGTTTTTTCCCTTATTCTAGCCAAGTGAGAAGAGAATACGGTTTGTTAGTGTACCGTTAGGTCGCCTGAAAATCAGATGTGTTGAAAAAGGTCAGTGCTCTCATAGGCCCAGGCATCCAATAAGAAAGAAGGTAGAAATCGTGTGATAGTGAAATGGGGAGATAGGAAGTTTGAAAAAAAGAAACAGGAGAGTTTAGAAAACACTTGTTCGTGTTATTTATTTATGGAGGTGCTGAAAACAAATATGTCGACGGATAGGTGTGATTACATGAAGCACAGCTGTGAAGAAATGCATGTGTGTGTGGCGAGGTAATGTCAGGAGTCAAATTTTAAAACGGTGACGGGAAAATGAATCAGTCGTATTAACCACCAACCCTAGATCCAAGATCCACGCAGGTCCCGGGACTATTCCTGCAACTCCCGTGCCGCAAATTGACGCACAGCACCTCCCATGGTACCGCCGTAGGTGGTTTGTCATCTACTATGATCTACATTGCAGGGGTTTAAGTGTTGTGGTTACACCACGTTTATGCACCAATTTGCGGAAGATATGTTTCTTCGAGTGTTCGCCCCACGTACGGTACAAACTCTCCGATGGCCTTCACCCCACGTTTAAAAACCAACTTTTTATTTTTAATGTTTATTTAAAATATTATATATGTATGTATATATACATATATATACCTCGGCTTCGTTAGAAGTAACTTACAGAACATGTATCTCTTAGCTGGCACGGCTAAAGAACAAGGCTTACACAAATTATAATTGTATTGTACTTTTTTTACTTTCTCTACTACGTATACTAAGTAGGGGAAGTATTGTATTCCACTCAAAAATTCGATACCGAGATTTCACCGGAAATATATGTTTTGAGACCCCCTGAATCCAAAAAAAAGCATTTTTAGAAACATGTCCGTGTGTGTGTGTCTGTGTGTGTGTCTGTGAAACGAACAGTGTGTCTCAGAAACGAACAGTCGGATAAGCTCCAAACTTGGTATTTCGGTTCAGTATCTTCCAGAGATGCGACACGAAGGTTTTCAAGAAAATCCCCCACCCCGGATTACACTTTACATGGAACATTTTTCGAAAATTTTAATTTTCTCAAAAATGGCTCTAACGATTTTGATTACAATATCATATGTCTAATATATTTTCATGACAAATGAAATGTATATCTGGAATTTTCTGGGATGTCTCCAAAAGTATTCTTCGTTGTGAACGACTTTTGCATAACTGATAAACCATAAGAGATAGACAAAATTTTACTACACAAAAAATGTAGATCGCGTTAAAATACACAATTTATGTCATATACATTTTTGTTGTTGAGTGAACCATTTTCGAGATATTGCTTATTTATTCCCTTAAGTTTTGCAATACTTATACTTTTTCTCAAATTCGTTATTAATTTTGTTTTGTCCTGGTAATGCAAAGAGAATGGAATACTCCACATAGCAACCAGCTCTTAAAATATTTGACTATCGCTTAAAGCCTAGCAATTCCCCCTTGCATCTACAAGAAAATTAGCAATAAGATTAACATCGCAATATCTCAATTAACATGAGGCATATGGGGAATAAGCGTTTGTAAAAATAGTTTGTACAAGAGTAGAGAAAGTCATGTGAGTGTAACACATCAGAATTTTTTTAACAGTTATACATATATTATTCTCACGGCAATGAATTTTTATGTCTCACACTGAACCTGTACCGAACCGTACTGCTTGGGTATGCTTTCTTGTAGCGTCTACCGTTTGAATTTGTAAATTTCCTCTATTTCTAGTTTCTGATTGGCTAAGCCTACTCCAATAGAATACTTTATTTAACTTTTAGCTTTTCTAGTTTTTGATTGTCTATTTATAAACTGTTTTAAATATTACATTATTATTGTTCCAAGAACTATTAGTAGCCTTTTTAAACTTTCTAATTTATTGTTGCCTCTAGGTTACCTTATTGTTAGCAACTTTCGGCTTCTACTTTGTAATTCTGTTTACTACTGAAAGCACTAGCGCTTGCAGAAAGCCAACCGAAGTTGCCCGACGAAGTTCGAGCGAATGCCGAAAATAAACGAAAGGGAACGATCTTCCAGTTCTAGGGGGAAGGTAGTCCATTCCGGCACATTTTGCTCCCATTGGCTGTGGTCAAATACGTAACGTGGAACGTTGGCGCGCGCATTTCGACTGGCAATTGAAAGTGAATACATAAAGCCATGCGTTTCAAAGCAGGAATTTGTACATACATAGTACAAATCGGTTTAAGTTCAGTACCTTCCAAAGATGTGACACAAAGATTTTCAAGAAAATTCCCCACCCAAAATAACCCTTTACACGGAAGAATTCTCGATTTTTTTTTCTCTGAAAAATGACTCAAACGATTTTTATTAAAATGCCATTGTATTCAAGATATTTACATGAAAAATAAAATGTTTATTTTTAATTTTCTGGGAACAGCTTGTGAAGTCCTCTTCATTCGGAAGGAATTTTGTATACTCTTGTGTAACTGGTAAATTTAAGCAACAGAGGAAAATGGGCTACACAAAAAATGTCAATGGGATAGATGGATCTGTTGCATCCCAGTTTTATATGTTATAATGTTTTATGTATATGCAAACTCCACCATCTTCTAAATGTTTTCTTATACAGGGTGAAAGATATTGCTTGAACTGTAATAAAATGGCTAATAGACACAGGCACAAGGAACATAAAACACTGTGTTTCATTTTTGTAGGTTTAATGACAAAAATTGTATTGGACATATTTGCACTACTCATTATATAGAATCCATGATTAACGTACGGTTCAAGCAGTACCTTCCACCCTGTATACTGTCCTCCCAAATAATACCCATGCAGTAATAATGAGAATTTCTCGTTTCAAGTGATGTCTTTCTCAAACATGTCTTCAAGGTAATAGAAATTACATGGGAAATTGAAATTTAAGCATAACAAAGTATAAAGTTATAATTTCGAGCTTATTCAAAGTGAATTAATCATCATAATAGTATCAACCTCATGTAAGCACTTTATGTAGGGCAGATTGCATGTGATTGTGATTAACACTTATTTGCTATTGTTGTCCTACTGTAATGCGTGTCGAGAAGTTTACTGTTGAAATGGTGATGGTTTACAAATTTTTCTCTCTTAGATAAGACATGATGGGGAGGGGAACATCCCCCCCAAAGGCTGTTCTTGGCATTGGGTATATTCCTACTTACTCTGCATACTTCATAATTCTATGATGTGTTCAATTTCCCTTGAGCATTGCTCACAGTGGAACCAAATGAACAAACACAAACAAACAAACATCACTGTATGGGCTCAATTTGCTTTTTTCCCATATGACCTGTCAATAAATTTAAGGTTCCCATGTGCTGTAGGACCTCCACTGTGTTATATCAAATGTTATATATAGAACCTTTCCCAGGAAAAGGAATCAAAGTGTATTTTCTATTCAATAACTGTAAGTTTTATTAACTAGAACTGCCTTTGTGTATGCATAAGTGACTTAAGTGCAATTACCTATAAGATCATTCCAATAGATTGTAATAACAGACATTCAAGAGGTTAGAATTTAATGAACATTTTAATTGGGTAGGCCATTCAAATGTATATTAATGTAGGCACATGTTCCTTAAAATACCATACAAATGTGTTATACAGTATTATTAAATATGAATGTGAATGCAATGTCTCTAAATAATAACAATGTCTCTTTGTGTTTAACCATTCAAATGTATATTAATGTAGGCACATGTTCCTTAAAATACCATACAAATGTATTATACAGTATTATTAAATATGGATGTGAATGCAATGACTCTAAACAATAACAATGCCTCTTTGTGTTTAACCATATCACACCCACTCTTCATAATTGTCAATCACTTTAACATGTCGTTTAGTGTGCCAGTATTAATTGTTTTTTCATATGTTGACTGCAGAAAGAATGTAACAGCACATGCTGGTTTATAAATTTGGTGGCTGGATGAGACACTCGTTCATTAGTATTGCTCTCTGTCCTCCATAGTATTTTTAATTTTAATGTCCCTTTTAACTTCACAGGTTTACAGAGATTGGAGACTGGTGGGAGGGGGGATGAAGATGGTGCAATTGATGGAATTATGGTGGGGAAAACCACAGAACATTCATTCTAAGTGCCATTTTATCTACCACAAAATCCCACCTCTGATCCCTAGGATTGAATCCAGGCTTTTTTGTGAGAGGCCATAGTGCTGCCCAATTAGAAGTGTGAATATGAGACAACATTTAAAACAGAGATAGCATTACTCAATACTATCAAGTAATGAAACCAAGAAGTTGTTTTTACAAGCCAGCTCCCACTATGACTTCACAAATGAGGTGTATGTAAATAAAGTAGATACTTTATTACACATTTATATAATTTAAGTTGGGTGTTTTGTCATAAATATGGTAGCTGACATTTCGATATGTAGAAATCATTCAGCAATAATGTGGTAATACACAAGTTTTATGTAACTATTTGTGCTTCCAAGGCCAGCGCTTAACCGAGTTACCCAGATTGACAAAAAAATTCCCAAGGATATACAGTACATATGGAGAATTTTCTGTTTATGAAATGCTTTAAGTTATTTTGCAATGAAAAGAGCATTATGTCCTAATTTATTTATTTATTTATTTGGTATAACAGCAGGAAATAGTGTTTGAGCACAACACTAATACACATCCAAAATCAAACTACGGATCCCAAAATATTATCATTACATCACATTCAAAATTGAAATAGGTATCAGACATACCCTTTGAGCATGAGTTCTCTTGTTCGTTTTACGATATTAGTGTGCAATCCATAAAAATAAACTTTTCGAAATACAGTCCCTAATTTGAACACATTTCAACACTAAATAGCACAAACACACATTTTAACACCTTAACATACTAAGTATAGTTTATATTTAAGGTTAGCTTGTTTTCGCTATATATATATATATATATATATATATATTTCAATTCTTCATTAAAACCAACTAAACTTCCGATTCATAAGCTGTCTTCTACCTTACTAGGTTTTCAGGTCATGTTCGAGTTTTAAACATCGAATGCGCGTTATTTGGTACTCAACATTAAATAAGGTATCACTCCTACATTTACACAATTGCTCGTTGATACGAAAATTCTGGTTTATTTTTATATTTTCGGCATTGCTATTTTATCAGCTGACTTCCATCTTAGTTTAGTTTCAAGCCTCAGCAATCAGCATGGCAGAGGTCGCGACACCTTCCCCCTTGAACTGGAAGATCGTTCCCTTTCGTTCATTTTCGGCATTCGCTCGAACTTCGTCGGGCAACTTCGGTTGGCTTTCTGCAAGCGCTAGTCTGAAAGCAGCTTGCTTCTATTCTCACAGCCCCTACATTGTTAAACTACGTAATACATTCACATAACATTTTAATACATGTACATAATAAAATAAACATAGTACAGTGACTGTAATATACACTTTATATATTATTATACACATATTGCTTTAAGGCGGGTTGTTATTTTTTTATATTATATAATTAGAATGATATCATATAAGTGATAAAAATACTGCCTCAACTTTCCCTCATTTCCGTTTCATTCCTCTTCCTTACAATGTTTCAGGTGTGTTTATAGGATTAGAGGTGTATGGCAGTGCCGGACAGATGGCATGGGTTCTTGCTGAAAGGAAAGATTACTCCCCGTAGTCACTAGAGGGCTGCTTGGTCAACGGGTCGTTCGTCCCCTTTTTAGGCAGCTCCATTAGTGGGACGGGTCTTCGAGCTAAGAAACGTTAGGGACTTTCGCACGTCTCTATAACCTATAAGTGTGCAATTCCCAATACCAATGTAGAAATTCTGGGTCGAATGTAACACTTCATCTACATTAAGGAAGTGACATAGAAAATAAAAATAGACTTCTTTAATAGCCTCATGTGACTTCCTGTTGTATTTATCTGTTTAGATGTGAAGTTATCTCACTTTAATTTGCAGATATTCCACATTTCACATCCTGTAGAGTTTTCCTTGAGAGGCTTCTCTCACTTTTCCCCTCAATCTATGTGCCTAATTTGCTCTCCAGCATATAAAGACATATTATAGGATATAAATACAGCTTTTTTGTCATAATCGCCGCTCGCTTTAGCAGAAACTCCGGTGCTGTGATAACACGTAGGTATATTGGAGGTTATCAGTGAGATAAGACGCATTTGTGCCAAATCAGCGACACGGTCAACTACTGCCATGCAGAACAGCGATGATGAACAAAGGTTAGTGCAAATCAAATATCATTGTGCGTTTTTATGTGCAGCAAAGCTTAGCCAGATGACCTTATTGTCTATAGCAGGCCCTCGAGTTTCAAAAACTACCTCACAGCAGTCAAACTGCCTACATTTTTCAAGTTGGTACTCCTGCAAACACTTGTACAAACGTTTTGGAGCACTGTGATTTCCTTATTTGTTAACTCTTACATTTAAAACGCAAAACATTGTTCTTCTGAAACACATTTTATGTGTTTACCTATTTGGATCATTGATGGAATAAGTCATTTGATTTACGACGTTCACAGTCGAATATATTCATTCGAGGTAAAAAGCTTTGTTCTGTTGCTGGTTAGAATGACCTCAATTAGAATTTTCTTACATCGTAGTAAATATATATTGAGCAACATTTCTTCACAAGTGTTGTTAAAATACGAACTAGATGTCTTGAAACCGCATAAACATACTAAAACAGCTGTTACTAAAGCGAATTGCTATCTATCGGAGAGAATCCTAACCTCTATAAAATGAAGCTATGGCTTTTTACTTTCTCTACCATGTAGGTAGAATCAGGAATTCGATACCAAGATTTTGCCGTAAATACATGTTTTAAAGCCCCCTGAATCCAAAAAAGCCTGTTGAAAAAGGTCCGTGTGTGTATGTGTTTGTCTAGGAACAGCATAAGTGAAAAACGAAATGTCGGATAAACACCAAATTTGGTATTTAGGTTCAATATCTTCCAAGGGTGTGACACGAAGATTTTCAACAAAAAACCCCACCCCAAACTACCCTTTACATGGTATATTTTTCGAAATGTTTTATTTTCTCAAAAATGGCTCTAATGATGTTTGATTACGAAACCAGATATTAAATATATTTACACGATAAATAAAATGTATATTTTGAATTTCTGGAAATAGCCTGTGGAATCCTCTCATACCGAAGGAATTTTGTGTAATCTGGCATGACTTGCAAACCTTAAACGATAGACGAAAACGTACTACACAAAAACTGTAGATATCTTTAAAACACACAATTTATTTCAAATAAGTTTTTTATGGCATCAGCCAATTCCAAGTTACCCGTTATTAATGGTTAGCATTGTTAAATACTTAGCCATTATTTACAAGTCCTATTGATTTTCAGTTGTTTCTCGCGATGTCATGGAAACAGTATGGAATTTTAAGGCCAGTTGTTAAACATTTGACTATCGCTGTTCTCTTTGTATCCATAACGAAATGTGTAATGTAGCTATTTCTGCAAAGTTTTGTTTGGATTAAAACGTAGTAAAAGGACAATAAGCTTTCGTAAGAATAATTTGTATCCCTACTCGTAATAAGCGATAGAGGGTAGAGAAAGACATGTGAATGTAACGCATCAGATTTTTCTGACTTGTGCTTACAAATCTTTAAAAATCTGATGTGTTCCGTTCACACAATTGTCCCTATTCACTCTTCTACAAAATAACCTTACAAAAGATTAGCTTGGATTGCATTCTGTGAGTTCACTAGCAGCCATTAAGGCTTGTGAACATAGAACATGTCAAGGAAATGTACAAAAACTACATATAAACATAAATATTACACAGAATATAGAACATTTAAAATAAAATAAAGACATTAGGCGTGTCAAGGAAATGTACAATTTGGTTACATATATACATAAATATTATATAGAATACAGAACATTTCAAATAAAATAGAGACATATTATATACAAAATGAAACAAAACAGGTGTAATTTTGTGAAAAATCGAATACCTTCCTACCGTTATATGGCTAACATTATATTTATAGACAAGAACAGTTATTATAACTTTCACTAGGCTTGTACCTTTGTTCGTCTCATCATTTTGTTCTATTTGATTTGTAATGCATAGCATTTACTGTCAGCTCTTAATATACATACATTTAAATAGCTTCATTAATTCTAAAGCAGGCAATTGGAAAACTGGCAGTTGTCATTAATATTTACTAATACTGCTTACAGAGCTATATAAGTATTATCATCAGGATAATTTGTCATTCAGATAATCTTGTACAGAATAATATGATTTTGAGCATAGGTACTGTTTAACGGCAGTTTTAAAGACATTGAAATTGTCAACTTTTCTCTTAAGATCATTAGAGAGAACATTAAATATTTTTATGATCTCATTATTCTACCTACTTCTTCTTAATCCAGTCTTACGGTCCAGTAGCTTAAGTGCATGTCACTATGTGATGGCTTTGAAAATCGCATGCTATTGACCACGGTAAAAACAGAAACTAATAAATAAGGTATAACTCTTTGCGTTTGAGAAAAGTATAAGTATCTGAAAACTCAAACCAAATAGCAAGGAATATGTCGGAAATGGTCAACTGCACGATAGTTTTTTCTTCCTTAAATTGTGTGCTTTAATGGGATCTACATACATTTTTTCCGTAGTCAGGTTTTGTCTGTCTCTTACGGTTTAGCATTTACACAAAGGTCATTCTGAATGAAGAGGACTTCAGAGGCTATTCCCAGAAAATTCACGATATACATTTTATTTGCTATGAAAATATCTTAAACATATGGTATTTTAATTAAAATTGTTAAAATGATTTTTTAGAAGATCATAAATAACAAAACATTTTCCATGTTAAGGCTTGTTTGGGGTGGAGGAATTTTCTTGAAAATCCTCGTGTCGCATTTTTGAAAGGTACAGAACTTAAATTATATTTTAATATTTATTGGGTTCTTTTTACTTTCTCTACTACGTATAGTAAGTAGGGGAAGTATTGTATTCCACCCAAAAATTCGATACCGAGATTTCACGGAAGTACATGTTTTGAGACCCCTGAATCCAAAAAAGCATTTTTGGAAACATGTCCGTGTGTGTGTGTGTCTGTGAACAGCATAACTCAGAAACGAACAGTCGGATAAACACCAAACTTGGTATTTAGGTTCAGTATCTTCCAGAGATGCGACAGAAAGGTTTTCAAGAAAATCCCCCACCCCAGATTACCCTTTACAGGGAACATTGTTCAAAATTTTCAATTTTCTCAAAAATGCCTCTAACGATTTTGAGTAAAATATAATATGTTTAAAACATTTTCATGCAAAATGAAATGTATATATCGAATTTTCTGGGAATGTCCCCAAAAGTATTCTTCATTGTGAACGATTTTTGCATAACTGGTAAACGATAAGAGATAGACAAAGTGTTACTACACCAAAAATTTAGATCGTGTTAAAGTACACAATTTATGTCATATACATTTTTTTTGTTGAGTGAACCATTTTCGAGATATTTGTTGTTATTCCCTTAAATTTTCCAATATTTTTTTTGTCCCGGTAATGCAAAGAGAATGGAATACTCCACATAGCAACCAGCTCTTAAAATATTTGACTATCGCTTAAAGCCTACCAATTCCCCTTGCACCTACAAGAAAATTAGCAATAAGATTAACATCTCGATTAACATGAAGCATATGGAGAATAAGCGTTTGTAAAAATAGTTTGTACAAGAGTAGAGAAAGTCATGTGAGTGTAACACATCAGATTTTTTGAGTTATGGTGTTAACACACACTCAGACAGTGCGCTCAATAAAAATCTGACTATTGGTTTACCTGCTGTATTGTACGACGAAATGTGTAACTGCAAATTGAGTCTATCTGAATTAATAAGAAGTAGTCAGAATAATGCTTTGTAACAATAGTTTGTAGAAGAACGAGTAGAGAAAGTCGTGTGAATTTAACACATCAGATTTTTAAACACCGTGTACATAAATTAAAATGCTGTTGCCTAGCTGGGTTTTTATTCGAGCTTTCCTCTGTCTTTAGGAAGATTATTAGGGTTCCTTAGTCTTCAAGTCTGGAGATCATTTGAGGATCTTGCAAAAGCTGCCAAGTCCAAATTTACAAAATTTTCTGGAATTAAGGAAAACGTGCCTTTGGTTTACCATTTGTACTTATAATGTGTGTATTTCACAACTGGTATGTGAGGGATTTGGGGATAATATGAGCAAAGAAGAATAAATGTGGATTTATTTTGGACTTGGAGGGTTTTGGCATAAGTTTCTTTTAGAAATGTCAATTCAAGAATAATTGTTAATTGAATTAGTTATGGTTCATGAAAAATATATATTGACAACTTTATTCTTTATGAAAAGCATTTATATTGTTTTTAAATTCTCAGGAAAGGCACACATTCACTCCCATTGTCATCACAGACAGCCTCATCTTCTACTTCAAGTAGATTTTCATTGGAATTATCGTGAGTTCCTTGTAGAATTTGGCGCTCTCCATTTCTCGCCATTCCATTCTTAAGTGCGTTTTCAGTAGGTTGTCTACGTCTGAAAGTTTTTCTCTTCACCATTTGGAAGATTATTAAGAGTAGTGTTCCCTAATCTCTTTCAGTTCTCGAGAATACTTTTGGGGATACGTAGATCACTGCGATAATTACTTCATAACGCCGCCGCTTTTCTCTCTCAATATTATTCTTTTGATTTGAATTGTCTTGAAATGCCATGCAGACGATGATTTCTGAAAATGTTGGCAGAAATGTTTAATGTCATAGACCTGGAAATCATTGTTGATAAAACGAACATCTCGAAACTGTGAGTAAATCTCATGATATTCTTGAAGATGGAATATGCGTTTTGTTTGTTTTATTTTTTGTTTGTCTATTATGTACAGTAAGTGGGGGAAGTATTGCACTCCACCCAAACATTCGATACTGAGATTTCACCGGGAATACATGTTTTGAGGTTCCCTGAATCAAAATAAAGCATTTTTGGAAACATGTCTGTGAGTGTCTGTCTGTCAGTCGGTGAACAACATAACTCAAAAACGAAAAGTCGGATATATAATAAACTTGGTACTTGAGGTTACTGTCTTCCAAGACTTTTCAAGAAAATGCCCTCACCCCAGAGCACCCTTTTTCGAACATTTTGATTTACTCAAAAATTGATCAAACGATTTTGATTTAAATATCATATGTTTAAAATATTTTCACGGCAAATGAAATGTATATCTTGAATTTTCTGGGAATGTCCGGAAAAGTCCTCTTCATTCTGTATGACTTTCTCATAACTGGTAAACCGCAAGAGGTAGACAAACTTTTACTACACAAAATATGCAGACCTCGTTAAAACACACAGTTTATGTCATATACATTTTTATGAAGTGAACCATTTCCGAGGTATTCCTTGTTGTCTGTTTGAATTTTCCAATACTTATGCCCTTTTCTCAAATCGGAATTGGTTATTATGCAAGAGAATGGAATGCTCAAAAGAGCAACCAGCTCTTAAAATATTTGACTATCGCTTAAAGCCTACCAATTCCCCTTGCATCTACAAGAAAATTAGCAATAAGATAGTTTCTGTAAATGTTTAGCTCCATTAACATAAGTAGGTGAAGAATAAGCATTTGTAAAATACTTTATACAAGAGTAGAGAAAGTCATGTGAGTGCAACACATCAGAATATTTTTTCTGACGACTTTCTCCGTGTGATCAAATACACGGTGTGCTGGTAAAAATAAAGTTTCTGGTCACTGGATAAATAATTTCAAAGCTCTCAATACCATTTGGGTCAGATTCAAACACAGTTTCTTTCACTTTCAACTTCTAGATGGATCATATGGAATTATATTAATAGAAGAATATTAACTAATCTTCCATGTTATTAATCTACAGGATGATTTATGAAGAACTGACACATTTATTTCCTTTAATTGTTTCAAAACGAGTTATGCTAGCGACAACTTATTATACCTGAAATGCAGAAGAATTTTGGGAGATTATTGACCTCTATAGCAAAGTTGAAAATGTCCTCCATCCTGCATAAGACACAACTCAACACGTCGTTCCATGTTACTGGCCGCTCGTTGGAGGACTCTGTTGTCAATAGCTTGAATCTCCTTCAGATCGCCCAATGTCTGGAGATGTGTGGCATAAACCCTGTCTTTTAAGTAACCCCATAGAAAGAAGTCCAGCGATGTCAAATCCGGAGATCTCGGTGGCCACAGGTTCTTGGAAATTATCCGGTCGTCAAAGAAACCTGCAATTAGTGCCATGGATTCATTTCATGTATGGCATGTAGCGCTGTCTTGCTGAAAATATCCTTGACTCAACCCTATCATCGTTTAGTTGCTCAGCAAACTCTATGAAAATCCGTCGGTACTCTGCAGTATTCACAATGTTTAAAAAAAATGGTCCCACTATTCTCAGTGCGGATATTGCGCACCAAACTCCGATTTTAACCGGGTGCATAGGTGCTTCATGAATAACATGTGGATTTTCGCTGGCCCAATAGCTTGAGTTATTTGAGTTCACATAGACGGATAAATGGAACCATCCTTCATCTGTGAATCATGTGATGGACAAAATGGCAGGATTTTGCACAATGAACGCCTGAAACCGACAATAATTCAGTCGTCTATCCTTATCTGGTTCCTGTAACTGATGGAGAACCACAATCCTATACGGCTTTAGGCCTGCACTTTTCACAGCTCTCTGACACATTGAGTATCTTTACCCTGTCCCCTGCGACAAACGTATCAATGATTATTTGAGCAACTGAACCAGTCGTGCTCTTACGTCAACAACAACCGTGGGAAGCCTAGATGAACGAGTTTTGCCTTTTTCAATCACCAGAGATCCAGTTGTTTCGAATTTATTTACCAGTCCCAGTATTGTGTTTCTTTGGGAGGATTCCAAACAAGAAATTCTCTCTGGTATGCCCTTTGAGTAGATGTAATTGAATTCGTAATCTAGTATTGCTTTACAAAGAAGAGTCGTTCATTTAATGTGTACTCCATTTTCACGTTGACTAGAACAAAATCTCAAAAACAGTTGCCGATAATGAAACTAACAATTAGGAATAAAACATGAACAGCTGCGCATCTAGTGACAGCCAATCGAAACTCCAGAACATTCTGCTTAATTTGGTGATAAAATTGGGGCATTGAGTGAATTTCGAACAGAATTAAAGAAAGAAATGTGTCAGTTCTTCATAAATCATCCTGTATTTATTGATGATTAAGAAATGTATGTTATCTTACGATCTCGTGTTCCAACAGCTGTGAAAGCTATACAGAATAAGACATGAAGTATGTCATTGGAGAAGACGAGCAGTTTCAATTGGCTCCTGCGAACTTGACGGTTCATGCTTGACATGGCCGGTGGACTTGGCGGTTATTGCTTGAAACTGCAAAGTTCTATATACGATTTTACCATAAATGGGTGGGTTTTGTTTGTGACTGTTAGAATATAATCATAGAGCTCGTCATTGCACACAATGGCATATAGGGTTTAAAAATGTCAAAAACTGGACTAGGCGGCTTTTGCATCTAAACGCCTCATTTGTGCGTTCATTTCGTTAATTTCTTCATCGTCGGCCTAAGGTGAACAACATAAAATAGAAAAGAAAGATATAATGACAACACACTTCGTTGCTATCGGCTGGCCTAAGTTTATGAATGATGAAAAAGAGGTAGAGTGGCATATTACAGGTGTAACTCTATACATTTTATATAGGGTTTTTATAGCTTTACGAACTCACCGAAGCAACACTTTTATAAATTAGTTCTCTTCTTCGAAACTCCACAGGTCTGACAACAATGAGCTTGCTGATAGTCCCAAAGAGAACACGGAGACGGATGGCAGGCCAGCTGACAACACTGAATTTGCTGATGGTCTCAGAGAGGGCACGGAAACGGACGTCAGGCCAACTGACAGGAAGTGAGTACATTGGTCAAGAGGGCCAACATTAGTGTCGCAGCATGCACCGTTAGTTACTTTTTTATGTATTTATTTAAGGTAGCAGAACTAAATCTTTTTGTGACTACAATATTACAGTATTAATAAAATTAGGTATACGAAACAATAATGGAACACAAAGACTATTGCTAGAACATAGAATACTATATAGGTAATAAAATTAACAATAGCATGAAAAATCGATAAGGAATGCAAAGTAAAGTGTTACAATTTAAATTGATTTATACATAGAAATATCTTTAAAATAACAGTTTAGTATTACGAGGGGCACTATTTATATTTTGAGCCTAATAATTAAAACAAAGTAATTTCTGATTGAAAACTGCTTTATTGTTTTTCAAAATATTCTCCTTTATGATCAATACACTTTTGTATCCGTTTGAACCATTTGTCAAAGCATTTATTCCAGTCTTCTTGAGACACCTTCAAAACATGGTTTTTGAAGGCATCAACGGCTTCTTCTGCCAACGAAAATCGTTGTCCACGCAATTTATTCTTGACATTCGGGAACAAAAAGAAGTAATCGGATGCCAAATCAGAACTGTAAGGCGGATGACCCATCAATTCGATTTTTTGAACCTTCAAATACTCTGTTGTTAGACGAGATGTGTGAGTGCTCGCATTGTCTTGATGAAGAACGTCCTACGGTTCTTGTTGGTTTTCCTTACTTCACCGAAGACTTCCGGCAAACAAATGGTTGTGTACCATTCGGCATTGACCGTTTTACGTTTCTCTAAAGGCACTGTTGCCACATGACCAGTTTTGCTGAAAAAGCAGGCGACCATTTGCTTCGAAGTGCTTCGAGTGCGAACTTCTTTTGTTGGATTTGCTTCATCTTGAAACACCCATACAGTCGACTGCTGTTTACATTCCGGCTCATACGCACAGATCCATGATTCGTCACCTGTTAAATCTTATATACGTCTTTTGAGGCACCGCTATTGTATATCTTGAGCATTTTTGTACACCAATCGACACGAACATCTTTTTGAGATTGCGTTCAAATTATGTAGGATCCAATGAGAGCAAAACTTTTTCACGGCTAATTTAATCATGCAATATTTTATATATGCTGGTGGAACTAATGCCTAGGGTTGCCTCTATCTCACAATATGTCGCATGACGATCTTTCATTTTTAGTTTTTGCACAGCATCAATGTTTTCTGGCACAACAACTGATTTTGGACGACCTTCACGAACTTCATTATTGAGCGAACGACGGCCACGATTAAATTCGTTATACCAACGTTTCACAGTGGCAAAGAATGGAGCTTCGTTGCCAAATGTGGAAGTTAGTTGATCGATGCAATCTTGTCTTGATAATCCACGTCGAAGGTCGTCATAAATCATTGCATGAACATTTTCACGAGTTAATTCCATGTTTTTGTTGACACACAATTTTTAAGTTAGTGTAAACAAAACAAATGACGCTCTATTGACAAAATGTTTGAAGTAGATTATGGTAAAAAATGTCAAATTTTCCATTGGAAACGTCAGATGGCACCTACAACATTCAGGGTTGCCAAGGCTCAAAATATAAATAGTGCCCCTCGTATGAAAGAACTTTGGATTATTCAGAGCTGTGGAGCTTTCTGATATTGTGTTTTTTCCTAAGTGTATAGCTGTACTTCTTTGGATAGCAGAAAGGAGTGAGCAAGTTTGGTGTGTCCAATTCTTAATCTTGTTAATAAAACCTTTATTTTCAATGAATGGATCAGGATCTGAATCTCCTGCATCAGTGCATCTGTTATCCATGAGTCACTAATTGCTTGTATGGAACTGAGGGAGTCAGAAAGAATAATGAAATGTTGGTTTTCTATATTTATGGTGTTCAGCATTGCCTGTTTAATTGCGTACAGTTTACAGATAAAAATGGAAAATAAATTAGGTAGTTTAAATTACAGAACTTTGTCTCTGACACTTGTGGCGGGGATGGAAGGGCTCGCAAGTTAGTATCACCTGGTATCTCACATACGAGGTTCCCTTGAAGTTTTCTGCCGGGCTGTTTGTCGTAGAGCTGAGGAAATATTCCTATCCTAGCTAGCTTTGATATTTCTCAGGATTATGCAGGTGAAGCCAAATGACACACTTATTTTCCTTTAAACAGCTCAATTTATTCAAATATAATGCCCATTGAACCGGCTAGCAATTTTTCCCCTGCTTAACACTAAAATGATATAAAATACATACATTTAATCTTCTCGCTACTGTGAATTATTATGTGGACATATCCAACTAAGCAAACTTTTCAGGGAGGAGAAAAAACACCTTATTCCTAACATACTTGTTTCTTTACGATCATTCGGTACTAGAATCCATTCTTCAGACACTCCTTCGCGGAATGTTCTTCAGTGCTAGCAGACGTACGATTGGTTGGAGAGAGTAGAACCTTCCAAACCTCCCTTTCTCCAGGATTGTATCGAACCTTCTCAAGGCTTCATGCGAGTTGATTGCCGCGAAGACAAGGTTGCTGTGAGGTTCAGGTCAGTGCTGTCTACTTTCACTCAGCGAGATCTGTTTGCTTGATGAGTCCTGTGTTCGATACGTCAATGAACGATATGGGGAGAGAAGAGGCTAGAAGGTAAATCTTGTGTTCGAGGCGTTTGAAACTGCGTGAAATAAATAAAATACAGGCTAGATGCAAGTCTGTATTCAAGGCGTGAGTGAGCGAGCGAAATAGAGAAGAGGCTGACTTGGCCGCCGTTAATTGAACCACTACATACAAGGAAAACCTGAAGAATGACTAGAGGGATAGCGCGCAAAGTCCTTACATATTTTCGTGAATTTTGGATTATAAATAGATTTAATTATTTCAGTAGAGTTGCTGTTTGATTTCACCCCAATATCACTCTTCCCTTCTTCTTGAAAAATTCTTCACCAAAATCTCCAAGCAGATACAAACATGGACGGTGATATGGGACATCCCTGCATACGTCTCTCCCTATTCTACTTCCTTCTGCATATGTTGTTGAATCCTGGCGTTGATTAGCTGCTTAATATAGAGATTACTTAACTATTTTCTTTCCAGTCCACATCAACTTTCTTTAATTTGCTTTCAATCAACTCTTCAAATGCCTTTTCCAGACCTATAACAGTCACATATACGTCTTTGTGTTTCTTTCAGTAAGTAATGTTTTCCAATTGTTCGCAGCAACACAATGGATCTCTTCTGCTTTTCTCTTCAATGAATTCGAAGTTGTTCTCCTATTTCAATTCCCATCTTAGAACACAGGAACAGATTCACAGACCTGGAGAATGTTCATCGAATAATTTATTAGGCTAATAATTAAAGTGCTAGGTCATAGTCATCTTTATTCACCATAATATTCTTCTACAGAATTAGGCTTCGTCAAATATTGGTTACAATAATAAAATTACATATATTACATTCCTTGGATTGATGAGAAAAATCCTCTATTATTTACATTGCACAAAGCATAATTTACAAAGACATGGCTTACACTATTGGCAATTATTGATGGAGTTGTTTTATATGTATATACAGGGTAAATCACCTAAAACTTGCACCGCAAATATTTCGGAAATGCAAAGTGCTATTGATGCGCAGTTTTCACAGCACTGATTGGTAACCTGGGGCTCGTACATTTAGCCTATAAACGGATTTTAATAATAATGAGAAAGTGTATTTTTTGAGCAAACGTACAATTATTTAAATGGAACAATGCCTAGTTACATTAACAGAATAAAGGTAGGATAAATTAGAATCTCAATGTTGCAGGATTCTAGTGCAAGTGGTTTACGAGAAATCGTATTTTGAAAAGTTTCCACCCCGAAAATTGTTTGTCCCATTCAACCTGCTTAGTTGCTAGGTACGATGTTGTTATGTTTGTTTACATTGTGTTTTCTGTTCATTGATTGCATTGCGACTTTCTGGTCAGTTAGTTTGTGACAGTTCAAGCAGTAAGTCGTGAGTGGAAGATGGGGTTTACTAATGCAGAAAAAGCCGACATACTCATGGTGTATGGAGAGTGTAGGAAGAATGCAGTTCGTTCCTGTACGGTGTATGCGGAAACGTATCCCAATAGACGTCAACCATCTCGGCAATTATTTATCAACCTCTTCAACCAATTACGTGAAAGTGGTACTGTAACACCTAGAAAACATAACAGACAAACAAGTGACTGGAGAAGAGGCAGAAATTAATGTTTTGGCTGCCGTTGCAGTAGATCGCAAATTAGTTCCCGCACAATCGCACGTGGAAGTGGCATAAGTCAGGCAAGTGTACTGCGCATTCTCCATTGACATAGGTTCCATCCGTATCACATCTCTCTCCAACAAGAGCTGCATGGAAACGATTTTGAGAATCATGTTAACTTTTGTACATGATACTCCAGATTCATAATGTATTTTGTTTAGTGATGAGGCAACATTTACTAATCATGTCCAGGTAACCGCAGAAGCATGCACTATTGGTATGTTGACAATTCCCGTTGGCTTCGTCAGGTGGAACGTCAGTGTCCATGGAGTTTAAACGTGTGGTGTGGGATAGTGAACCATCAGCTCATAGACCCTTTGTTCATAGAAGGAACAATGAACTCGCACAAGTATCGCAGCCTCCTGGCAGACCATCTGCCACACATGCTAGAAGACGTTCCTTTGCAGACTAGGAGGAACCCGTGGTACCAACATGATGGCTGTCCAGCCCATAGTGCACGAAGTACTACATCTTGTCTTAATGGATTGTTTCCAATTAGTTGGATTGGACGAAGAGGATCTGTACCTTGGCCGACCTGTTCACCGGATCTGTCCCCTTTAGAATTTTTTCTGTGGGGAAGGCTGAAAGACACTGTCTACAAGGATGTACCAACTACATCAGACGATATGAAACGACGTATTACTGCTGTTTGCTCTGAAATTCCCGCTGAAATGCTAGAATGTGTGCAGCAGTCTTTCCATAGCAGACTGGAAGCGTGCATTGCAGCTGACGGTGGTCATTTTGGACACAACCTTTGAAGGGCTATGTTCTCTTTACTTGTAAGAATCCACAGAAGTATTGTAATTCCGTTTTGTTTTTCTTTAGTTTGTGCTACCACAGCTTGTACAAGTGTCGGTGCGTTTAAGTTTCAAAATAAGTTTTCTCGTAAACCACTACACTAGAATCTTGCAACAAACGCCGCTGATATTCTAATTTACCCTAACTTTATTCTGTTGGTGTATCTAGGCATTATTCCATTTAAAAATGGTATGTTTGCTACAAAATTACACATTTTCAGTATTATTAATATCTGTTTATAGGCTAAATGTACGAGCTCCTGAGTACCGATCAATGCTGTAAAAACTGCACATCAATAGCACTTTCCATTTCCGAAATATTTGCGGTGCAAGTTTTAAGGTGATTCATCGTTTATATAGTTATTGCATTGTATAGTAAGGTTACAGTGTGGTAATTAACTGATACTTTGGAAGTTCTGTTATTTTTATATGCATCTGATTGCAATTACGAGTAAAATGAGTATGGATTTTACAGTTAAAAGTAAACAAGTGAATATTTTATGTATAAAACAAATGGTTTCTAAGATGTAAATACATGGCACCGTCAGGACTTCAAAGTCAATGAAATGTATTTAAGACAACCTTACATATTCTAAAGAGTGGAATAATGATATGTTCTGATGTTATGTAGGCTTGCTCTTTATAGTGATAATAAAATGTGTGTAAAATGAATGCCTAGATCAAGAGAGGAGAAAACGGATTGGGTCAGGAAACAGATAGAGATCCCTGCTGTAATTGGTCAGGAGGATGAAGAGTACAACATGAAACATGCACGACGCGGTGCTGCTCTTATCTTCAACCACCAGAAGTTCCAGCGCATGGGTACAAGAAATGGCTCTGAAAAGGATGTTGTAGCTCTTAAGAAAACTTTCCAAAAGCTGGGTTTTGAAACGCGCATCCATACTGATCTCAACTACGAGAAATTGTTCGATGTACTAGAGGAAAGTAAGTACTTATCTTAAGCAATTACATAGTGTTGGTAACTGTTTAAATTCCACTTAAAATTGTCATAAATAGACTAGTTTACTGGAACAAAAACATTCGTGTGTGGAGAAGATTAGTGCATCATAACGACACAATTCCACACATTTGTTCTATTTCCGTAATATAGGCATCTCCAGATCATTGTGTTCCGATATACTTCATCTGATATCTGTATTCTCTTGCCTACAACTTCCGCGCAACTACTTAAAACAACCATGTGTAGGAATCAGCACATATTAGAGATTAGTTTAGATAATGGGGGTTGTTCGGGAACTTTTGTCGACCTCCCGCTCACCAGCCTAAAAGGCTTATTGTGCAACCCCACTGGAAAGTGTGCCTTTGTTTCCCGAAATTTGTTCCCTGAAAAAGTTGCAGTATCTTGGTTTCAATGTCAACATCCTTTTCCTAGATCTTCCCTGGTAAGTCTCTTTCTTAACAGGAATGGGCAGTCGAAAAGGATATGTGAGGCAGCTTCTCATCCTCTTTGTACATTCCACAAGTGGGTTCATCCTTGTAGAGACCTACTTTACGTAGATGTTTCCTGAAGTGGCCCTGTTCAGAAATTAATGCAATACTTTGCTTACTCCTGTTATATCCAATCTCAGGAGAATGAGGAAACAGTGTTGTGTGGACCTATACCCCCGCCGCTAAAACGTTGCACTTGACAGCTAGCGTTTAAGTTGGTACACTCGCGAAAAAACAGATGAAAAGCTTCAACCGTTTGACTTCCTAAGCCAATCACAAGGCAGCATTCCGGATGGTCGATGACAAAGCGGAACCGGATCTAGAATCGGCTCTGTTGCCGGATGTAACTATTCCCAACCATGTGCTTCAGTTTGTGAATCTCTAGCAGAGCGTCGAGTTGTTCTTTGCAAGCTACATATTGTTCATTGTTATTTCTTATTTAGATTTGTGGTTATTGTTTGATAGTTTTGTTATTGTTCGTTTATACATTTATTTATTTATATTTATCTATTTTATATATATTTCATTCATATTATTTATTTAAACAAAACTTAAGTGCGACAATGTCGGAAAAACGACGCCGATCGCCGAGTGATGATTCACGAAGTGAAAATCCTTTGCGCCGAGGTGTGCCACTTAATAGTCAGGCATTGCAACTATTAAGGAGAACCCGGGAGTTCTTTGAACAGGAAAAGGAGTACGTGAAGCTTCACGGAAATCCCTCTATTCCTGCTGATAAAGCCGTACAACGAACTGCAGCAGCTCTTGATTTAAGCACGAGAACTGTTGTTCACAAAGGAGTGAAACTACAAGAGAAAGAGGACAAAATTCCTGAACCATCTGGAACACAACAGGTATTTCTATCAACTCCAGGGAAGAAAAAAAAAGAAGCCTCGTCCAGTCACAAATATTGATGCTTTCCAATTAGACGCCATACGTAGACACATTTATGCCTATTATTATAGAAAGGAGTATCCGACCATACCAAAGCTGCTTATGTCGCTTATTTTCAATTAACAATAATAATACGAAATAGTTATTATTCAGTGACGTTCGCTACTTACGTACACTTTCTGTATGCGGCTTAGACACGATAGAAATGAGAACAATCAGCTGTTGTTGTTTACTAGCCACTCTGGCAACGTCGCAACCACGATGTAGCCAACCTTACGCGAAGCCACACGAACTGTCAAGTGCAACGTTATAGCGGCGGGGGTATAAGACTAGTTTTCTGGTTTGTCTTTGTCCAGAAAGGTTTACCACCTGAGTTGATGTTGTTCCCTAATCTTTTACCGAGGTTTTGGCAATACTTGTGCTGATTCCAACTATGTGGCCAACATACGGTATCTCAGTGTTTCTTTTAGTCAGCTGATCAGCTTTTTCATTTCCATAGGTGCCCTCATGTCCCGGCACCCTCCGCGTTTCGAGCCTGCTGCGAGATTACAAGGCAATCAAGGCATTTAGGCATTACCTAACCATTCTTGATTTTACCTGGTCTAAGAGATTGCTTTTAAGGCACTTTGACTCTCAACTCATTTGCCGTGGCAACCTTTCTCAAGACCTCTTAGAGCACAGTTCAGGATAGCATATACTACTTCTGCCTGAAAGACTGCAATATTTCCCAAGGCTTATACTAATTTTTGTCCTTGAAGATAGGCCATATATACCTGTGTCCGATAATCTGAAACCAACTGTGAACCAAACAAGTTGGTCACATTCTTTATCAGGCGTAATTCCTTACATCCAGTCTTCTCGAGATCCGAGAGTCACCTTAAATAGAGGGGAAGAACGATATTCAGTATGCATACTCAATACTGGTATATCCTGAAATTTTAGGATAGAGACGTGTCCAGTTATTAAACAGTTACCTCTCAATTTCCCTATTTCCACTAAGCGGTAGCAGTACCCAAGCCTCCACTAGTAAGTTCCAGAAGAGTCTCCAGTGCAAGGGTTGGAGTACTTCTGAAAGCCCCTGTTACAGAAAGACATGTTAGTGTCTCTGGCTTGGCAAATCTACCTGATACAGTAATTTGTAGTGTTTTTGAGCACCAAACGATGGCGCCATAAGATAGTTGGGGTATAACAACTGCCACATATAATCAGTGGCTAATGTGTGGCTTTACGCCCCAGTTTGTTCCAATAATGCGTTTGGTGGTTACAAACGACCACCTAGCTCTATGTGTTTGTTCCAGGTGAGATTTTTATCTAGTACAAGGCCTAATATTTTACTGACTCAATATTCCAGGTGTGTATTGCCTCTTTTAAGATTTCCTAGGATTTCCTCTTGTGGCCATAAGGAACAACTGTTTTCCTAGAATTTATGGACAAGTCCTCCTGCACGCACCAGTCGTAAAGTTTTCTCAGTCTATGATTCATCATGTCTGAGACTGTGTTGGAAAATTTCCGAGAGGTAACCAATGCTATGTCATCTGCATAGCCTTGTATATAATATCCCTCTTGGGTCATATCTTTGAGTAGACCGTCCACTGCAGGACTTCAAAGCATGGGTGAGAGAACTCCCCTTTGCGGACAACGCCTTGTAGCGATGATGCCCTTCGTTTCCCCAAATAAGCTAATTGTAATTCTTCTGTTCCTGAGCATGGAGTTTATCCAACTACAGAGAGTGTCATTGACTCCATACTTATGTGCAACCAAAACCATAGTTTCATAGGGGATGTTATCAAAACCACCCTCTTTGTCCAGGAAGACTCATAGGGATGTTTCTTTCCAAGCCATTGCGCCCTCCAGTCTGCTAATAAGACTGTGCAGCACTGTTACACAGGACTTTGAAGGTTGGTAGGTAGGTTGATGGATAGGAGTACATAACAGCACACTCCTTAGAATGTATCTTTCGATCAGTCTTTCCAAAGCTTTTAAAAGAAACGATAAAAACGGTAGGCCTTAGCTTCGGTGTAATTGTTACACCCGCGCTTAGGAATAAACACTACTCTGGTAGTTCTCCAGGCCAGAAGAATATAGCTAGAAGCTATACTGGCCCGGAAGTTGTTACAGAGGAGGATATAAGGCGAGTCAGGTCCTTTCTACAATAATGCAGAAAAGATACCGTCTCCACCTGGCAATTTAAATGGGTTAAATTTATCAATTGCCCATTTAGCACTATGGATACTACTTGACGTGCTAGATCCGTCCTTCTGCGATTCTCCTGATATAGAGTTTTTGCAGTGGCCTGTGAATTCGCTGGTCTTGTCGTCGTATTTGCGCCCGGGATGTAAATCTCAAAGAGCACATTGAGGGTTTCTTCAGTCTGTACATTTAGATATTATTCCTATCGGATTTATTGGACTGTGCCAATTCTCTTAGTAGCCTGGCTGCCTACGACAGGCTAGAAATTTCCTGGCAGAGGGCTTGCCGGAAGATCGTTTGGCCTTATGTATACTTTTATTGCAGTCTGTGTGATACTCCCTCCAATTTCCAGTTCTTTTTGCTTTGTCAAGCAGTTGTCTTACTCTACCTCTCCTATGTTCAAGATCTTTAGTCCACCATGCCACATTCTTGAATTTCATTCGCGCTTGTGCGGGGCAGTTATCATGATAGCTGTCAAGTATAGCCTCTTGAATTGAATAGGCAACCTTATCAGTATCACCAAAGGATCTTCCTACCATTCTGCCCAATCGTATCTGAGAAATCCTGTATATGGGCTCCCATCAAGTTCTCCAGGGATTCCTGTAGAGATTAGCTCTTTTAACTATATTAGCATTAAAAGATATGTAATTATGACCCGAAAAATATGGACCATCCAATCGGTGATCAATATCGAAAAAGTACTGTCGATAACTTCCTGCGACAAAGGTTACGACATTTAAATATATAAATTACTGGCGAGCAGAAAGTCTAAAGGGTGCTGACTCCTTTTATTGACGTTTTTGCTGCCCAAGATTTGGTGATGAGGGTGGCGTCATACCCAAAGATGGTTTGTTCCTCTCTCCGAGTGCACTGTGCGACCAACTGCTTTAACTCCCCAGTAGGTTGGTGGCTGCCATAGTAGGAGAGGTTATTCCGTTTAGCTTACTGTTATGTCTTTGTTCCCTCCTCCTACATCACAATCGATTTCCACTGTGGTGATATCACTAGAACGAAATCCTTGAAGTAGTAAGCATTGAATTCCATTACGAACAGGATACAACTCATACTACGAGTGCCCTTGCTGCAGTGTATTAGCTTGCCTTGAATATTCACTTAGTCTCGAAATTCGATCCTTATTTATCCAAGTTTCTTAAATCATCCTTCTTCGTTGAAGATTTTACAGAAGGCAGCCGAAGCTGCATTCTTATGCTACAGGTTTAGGGCTATCCTTGGCTATAGCCACGATTGTAATTGCTCCAAAACTGTTGCCCAGAGCCTTGTTGTTTCCTAGTTCTATCTCAGAGGTTTGCTCTGAAAGAGCTTGCTCATCATGAGAAGGGGTTGATGTTACTGAAGGCTCATTAATAAGAGAATAGAGAAAAAAATCTGATGTGTTACACTCACATGATTTTCTCTACTCTTGAACAAACTATTTTTACAAGCCCTTATTCTCCATATGCTTCATGTTAATCGAGATATCGAGATATTAAACTTTAATTTTCTTGTAGATGCGAGGGGAATATGGTAGGCTTTAAGCGATAGTCAAATATTTTAAGAGCTGGTTGCTATGTGGAGTATTCCATTCTATTTGCATTACCGGGACAAAAAATAAATGAATAACGAATTTGAGAAAAAGTATTAAGTATTGGAAAATTTAAGGGAATAACAAGCAATATCTCGAAAATGGTTCACCCAAAAAGATGTATTTGACATAAATTGTGTATTTTAACGCAACCTACATTTTGTGTGTAGTAAAATTTTGTCTATCTCTTATGGTTTACCAGTTATGCAAAAGTCGTTCACAATGAAGAATACTTTTGGAGACATTCCCAGAAAATTCGAGATAAACATTTCATTTGTCATGAAAATATCTTAAACATTTGATATTTTGAACAAAATCGTTAGAGCCATTTTTGAGAAAATTAAAATTTTCGAAAAAATGTTCCATGTAAAGGGTAATCTGGGGTGGGGGGATTTTCTTGAAAACCTTCGTGTCGTATCTCTGGAAGATACTGAACCTAAATACCAAGTTTGGTGTTTATCCGACTGTTCGTTTCTGAGTTATGCTGTTCAGACAGACACACACACGGACATGTTTCCAAAATGCTTTTATTTATTCAGGGGGTCTCAAAACATGTATTTCCGGTGAAATCTCGGTATGGAATTTTTGGGTGGCATACAATACTTCCCCTACTTACTATATGTAGTAGAAATAGTAAAAACGAACAACGAATTTCCATTTGAGAAAAAGCATAAGTATTGGAAAATTCAAACAAATAACGAGGAATATCTCGGAAACGGTTCAGTCCCGCCCCAAAAGAAAGTATATGACATAAGTTGCGTGTTTTAACGAGGTCTACATTTGTTGCGTAGTAAACTTTTATCTACATCTTACGGTTTACCAGCTAAGCAAAAGTCATTCAGATTAAACAGATATTTCGGGGACATTGCCAGAAACACATTTCGTTTGCCATGAAAATATCTTAAATATATGATGTGTTAATCAAAATTGTTAGAGCCATTTTTGAGAAAATCAAAACGCTCCAAAAATGTTCCATGTAAAGGATAGTCTGGGGTGGGAGGATTTTCTTGAAAATCTTCGTGTCGCATCCTAGGAAGATACAAAACTCAAATACCAAATTTGGTATTTACTCGACTTTTCGTTTTTGAGTTATGCTGTTCAAAGACACACACACACATACGAACATGTTTTCAGAAATGCTTTATTTGGATTCAGGTTCACCTCAAAACATATATTTCCGGTGAAATCCCGATATCGCATTTTTGAATCGCATTTTTGGGCGGAATGCAATACTTTCTCTATTTACTCTGCGTAGAAGAACAAGCAAAAATTGCATCTCTATCCAAAATAGGAGCCAAACAAGACAATAAATGTACCTATTAGCGTTACATCGTTGTGCCTTGTTTTGTGGTATTGGTGGACATTTTGTTTAAGACACTTAAATATAGTAGATTTTAAGAATTCCCCTCATGTAAATTACTTTTATGTTGTGTAGTTTGCAAACAAATTTGGTGTCTCTTTCAACTTTGTAAATAAAATGCCAACTGAGCAGAACACATCTAACAAATCTGCATTATAAAATATGCATTACTTGCGTCGTTGTAGTTCTCGCCGCTACGTCTTGGGGGTCGTCTTCAGGAATTGATGCCACCAAATGTCAGTTAGGAAGCACACGTCGCCATCTCTGGGTTTAACTGTCGGAGAATCGATCTGAAATTCCCTACAGTGACTATGTCAGGGTAGGATGCGGTAGTGGTAACACCAGGATATTGTCTAGAATGAAACACTGTTTTCAGTTTTCTCACTCCGACGCATCTTTGTGCGAGAAATCTCGCAAGATTCTCTTCTTGTTACTAACATCTGCCCCAGATAATTATTCTATCACCGTTATTTATACTCGCGTGAACTTAAAATAATCACTTGACAAAAAATAAATTATTTATAAGCTTGGATAGAATTATATCGACGACTACTATTAGCACAATAGATAAATATTCCACACATATTACTTAATTGTACAACAATTTAGGAATTTAGCGTCTTTTTCTGAATCGGGATATTATGTGTTGCCCTGGCAAGGAATCATGACGAACTGTGTAAAATCCACGCTTACATTCACACACATAAAGTTACTAGTCGCCTTCGAATTTCTGTACATGAAGCCACGTCTTTCTATCTTCTCGTTGGTACTAACAATCATGCTGTATCTTAATTGGCTGTCCGGTTTAAAATTCGAAACAAACGGTAAGAAGAGACCGTTGCCCGTAGTGTCTACTTTCTCTTGAAACTTGGTTCATCCCCTCGAAATACAAAGAGACGGATTTTTATGGTTCCACGCTCGGAAAAATACAATGAACATTTTGAAGCGAGGCGACTCTAGTTCGCCTAAATCTTGCGAACTTTCTTACGCAATTACGCCTTTATTTATTTATGAAACTTAGAACATATTTACACTTTTTAAAGGCTATTTATTGATATAGTTTGTAATTCAATTACTTTAACATTTTAGAAAATTATGAAGTTGCGTATTAATTAATCACTGATAATTCATAAACTATAATTAATTATAATTTCATTTTTGTGCAGGGTACTCAGGCAGAAATATCGCTACAATATATATAACAAATAAATAACAAATTACAAGGCTCACATTAATTACATACTCTTTAAATATCATTCTAATAACTCATTCTCACAAATTTAAACTATTATAAACAACATTATTTTGCTCTTGCTATGATTCTGCATATACAAAATAAAATTATTGTTTCAACATGGTGGGTGATAAGAGGCATCCCTATGGCACACTTCTCTCTTTCTATTTCCCTCTAACTTACCTTATCTATCCTGACTTTAACTGAGTGCTATTACTTTGGGACCTTCTGCCTTTCCAATCTATTCACAGTTTCTTCAGAAGCTCCATAGGTTTATTCCACTCCAACTTGTCAAATGTCTTTTACGGATCCCACAAATGCCATATACGTTCACTTGCGTAGTTTTGCTTTATATAATAGTTAATCTAAAGTTCTGTGTACTAAGTGCAATCGGATCTAACTTAGGTTGAGATTATATTGTCCTTTTTGCAGCTGCCAAAGAAGACCATGGAAATAGTGACTGTCTGGTTGTGACGGTTATGTCCCATGGAGATCCAGGATATGTTCACTGCTATGATACCGCTTATGCTGCAGAAAAGCTATGGGAACCTTTCACCGCTGATAATTGCCCCTCTCTGGCCAGCAAGCCCAAACTGTTCTTCATACAGGTTTGTAGTTATCTTCATAACGTACACCTAGATTTGAAACAAATTAGAGTATATTACACACCTGACTCTCTCCACCAATTCATATAAAATATTCATTCCTTTAAACATTTTAGTTATGCACTAATATATGCACAATTTCTTTTTTCATAAAGTAGTGTGAACTTTGTTATATTATTTAACATACGGTGGCAACACCCGGCTGTTTATGTCACAAATTGGATGTTTATTTGGCGAGTGGCAGCACAGTCATCAAATTTCCACGGTGCACTCAAGTAGGCATGATAAATGATTACTCACATTTGGGCGAGTTTAACAGGCTACAACGTTACATTTTAACTGCTTAATTTTTTATATCTCTCTTTTATTATTTTTCTTTAAAAACCTTCACATCCCAATGAACTGAAACTAAATTAAAAGTAACATAAGTATTACGGACGAAAAATCGAAGTCAGTCAAATAAATGCCTTTATACAATATTATCCTATATTGTTTTGGTATATGGCTTTTAACATGTCTTCCGTTTTGTCTTGAATAATTTCTGGTATATAAGTATTTTTAATTAGTTTTTATCTTTTAGTTTTACCTTGTTAGCTCTTTCTGTTGAGAAACCCTTTTGGAATTTTTATATTTCACATCATGCAGGTCCAATTATATCGTTTCTCATCATAAAATTTGATGCGTTCAGGCTTACTGTTAGATCACGAAGCGTACCACTCTTTGAATACATGTTTAGTTTGCCTTCCTTCTCCCTTCCCCTCTGCTAACCTTTGCTTTCACCACTATAAGACAGATAAATGCTACCCTATAATGTTGATCTTGTACGAAGAAAGAGAGTTAGTCGTTTTTAAATGTTCATAAACCGCTCACCGTTGAAGACTTTACGCCTTGTAAACAATGGCGAATATTTCGGAAATGGTTAATGCTACAAAATGTATTACATATGAACTATAATTGTAGTAATAAGCTCCTGCATTTCTATTGAGCAAGTTCTGTATTTCTTTTATAATTTTCCAGTTGCATGACGTTCAATGTGAATAAAATGGAGTTGGTCAGCTGTTTACAGAAAATAGAAGTTGGTCATGCCACTATTTCAAATTATCTTATATCAGATTAAATCGTAGTGAACATTTTGAGAGAGACAGAGAGAGACAGAGAAGGGATGGAAAATGTTCAATACTTCTGTTCTGTAAAACTAGGAGTAGTAAATAAAAATAACCCTTAGTTTTGAAGAAAGGATATTTGAAAACTACAATTTAAAATTTTCAAAATTTTGTTGATAAACGACTCTTTCAAAAATAGTCTGAAATTCTTTTGAAACTAATAAATTAACATCTTAGTATGTACTTCAATGAAAGTTATTACTTACACTTCAATTACATTCATTGAAAATAGTGAAATTTGGCATTTTCCATAGAAGATTTCCTTAAGCATACTTAAATATCATAGCTCTCGATCGGGATCAAATCTGTAACCTCGGGCACAGAGATCCATAGCTTAATCAGCTGCGTGACTAAGGCTTATGTATGTTCCATGGCACATATGTATCAGGATATACCATATACAAGGTCTTCGTTTGGACCCGTGGCTGGCCTAGCTGCAATTTGCTTGGCACCGGGAAGCACGCCGTTTGCAGGCGGGGTCCTATATTCATAGTTGCTTAAATTCAAGCCCACAGACTTCTCATCCGTATCGATTTCTATTTAAGGAGGACCTTAACAAATAAACTGTATTGGAATAACCCGCATACGTTGGAAGAGCTGAAAGCCAATGCAAGAAGAGAAATTTCTTTAATTTGGAATGAAGTTCTCACTATGATTGCCCAAAAGCAATGTGAAACAAAAATAAGAGGGAATTAAAACGAGATATTATGTTAATAAAATGTACTCAAGGCAAAATAAACGTAAATATTGTGACCGCGCGTTTGAAGCTACCTGCGAGCCGCAGGTAAGCGCCTCTTGGCCCGGTAGCTTGGTGGATCCTTTGACCGGCCGTCGAAACAATAGTCCATGTGGGACAATAGCCAGTATGTGCCGCTTCCCTGTTTCAGGACATATTCTCCGGCATGTTGTAGTAGCCTCCCTTTCTAGAACATTCTGCTTTGTGTATGAAGCCTATATAAGGGGCTGCTCTTGCCGGGAGTTAGTTAAGAAGTTAGGAAGTGAAAAGTGGACAGTGCCAGTGCAGTTCGGTTGTGAATTGTGTTTCAGCAGTTCAGTTGTGAATTGTGACTCAGCAGTTCAGTTGTGAATTGTGACTCAGCAGTTTAGTTTTGAGTTGCGACTCAGCAGTTCTGTTGCGAATTGTGACTCAGCAGTTCAGTTGTGAATTGTGACTCAGCGGTTCGGTTGTGAATTGTGTTTCAGCAGTTCGACTGTGAATTGTGGCTCAGTGGTTGTTGTGAATTGTGACTCAGCAGTTCAGTTTTGAGTTGCGACTCAGCAGATCAGTTGTGAATTGTGACTCAGCAGTTTAGTTTTGAGTTGCGACTCAGCAGTTCAGTTGTGAATTGTGACGCAGCAGTTTAGTTTTGAGTTGCGACTCAGCAGTTCTGTTGCGAATTGTGACTCAGAAGTTCAGTTGTAAGTTGTGACTCAGCAGTTTAATTTTGAGTTGCGACTCAGCAGTTCTGTTGCGAATTGTGACTCAGCAGTTCGGTTGTGAATTGTGTTTCAGCAGTTCGACTGCGAATTGTGACTCAGTGGTTGTTGTTAATTTGGACTCAGCAGTTCAGTTTTGAGTTGCGACTCAGCAGATCAGTTGTGAATTGTGACTCAGTGGTTGTTGTGCATTGTGACTCAGCAGTTCAGTTTTGAGTTGTGACTCAGCAGTTCAGTTGTGAATTGTGACTCAGCAGTTTAGTTTTGAGTTGCGACTCAGCAGTTCAGTTGTGAATTGTGACGCAGCAGTTTAGTTTTGAGTTGCGACTCAGCAGTTCTGTTGCGAATTGTGACTCAGCAGTTCAGTTGTAAGTTGTGACTCAGCAGTTTAATTTTGAGTTGCGACTCAGCAGTTCTGTTGCGAATTGTGACTCAGCAGTTCGGTTGTGAATTGTGTTTCAGCAGTTCGACAGTGAATTGTGACTCAGTGGTTGTTGTGAATTGTGACTCAGCAGTTCAGTTTTGAGTTCCGACTCAGCAGATCAGTTGTGAATTGTGACTCAGCAGTTTAGTTTTGAGTTGCGACTCAGCAGTTCAGTTGTGAATTGTGACGCAGCAGTTTAGTTTTGAGTTGCGACTCAGCAGTTCTGTTGCGAATTGTGACTCAGAAGTTCAGTTGTAAGTTGTGACTCAGCAGTTTAATTTTGAGTTGCGACTCAGCAGTTCTGTTGCGAATTGTGACTCAGCAGTTCGGTTGTGAATTGTGTTTCAGCAGTTCGACTGTGAATTGTGACTCAGTGGTTGTTGTGAATTGTGACTCAGCAGTTCAGTTTTGAGTTGCGACTCAGCAGATCAGTTGTGAATTGTGACTCAGTGGTTGTTGTGCATTGTGACTCAGCAGTTCAGTTGTGAATTGTGACGCAGCAGTTTAGTTTTGAGTTGCGACTCAGCAGTTCTGTTGCGAATTGTGACTCAGCAGTTCGGTTGTGAATTGTGTTTCAGCAGTTCGACTGTGAATTGTGACTCAGTGGTTGTTGTGAATTGTGACTCATCAGTTCAGTTTTGAGTTGCGACTCAGCAGTTTAGTTTTGAGTTGCGACTCAGCAGTTCAGTTGTGAATTGTGACTCAGCAGTTTAGTTTTGAGTTGCGACTCAGCAGTTCTGTTGCGAATTGTGAGTCAGCAGTTCAGTTGTAAGTTGTGACTCAGCAGTTTAGTTTTGAGTTGCGACTCAGCAGTTCTGTTGCGAATTGTGAGTCAGCAGTTCAGTTGTAAGTTGTGACTCAGCAGTTTAGTTTTGAGTTGCGACTCAGCAGTTCAGTTGTAAATTGTGACTCAGCAGTTTAGTTGTGAATTGTGGCTCATCAGTTCAGTTGTGAATTGTGACTCAGCAGTTCAGTTGTGAATTGCGACTCAGCAATTCAGTTGTGAATTGTGACTCAGCAGTTCAGTTGTGAATTGTGACTCAGCAGTTTAGTTTTGAGTTGCGACTCAGCAGTTCAGTTGTGAATTGTGACGCAGCAGTTTAGTTTTGAGTTGCGACTCAGCAGTTCTGTTGCGAATTGTGACTCAGCAGTTCAGTTGTAAGTTGTGACTCAGCAGTTTAATTTTGAGTTGCGACTCAGCAGTTCTGTTGCGAATTGTGACTCAGCAGCTCAGTTGTAAGTTGCGACTCAGCAGTTTAATTTTGAGTTGCGACTCAGCAGTTCTGTTGCGAATTGTGACTCAGCAGTTCGGTTGTGAATTGTGTTTCAGCAGTTCGACTGTGAATTGTGACTCAGTGGTTGTTGTGAATTGTGACTCAGCAGTTCAGTTTTGAGTTGCGACTCAGCAGTTTAGTTTTGAGTTGCGACTCAGCAGTTCAGTTGTGAATTGTAACCCAGCAATTTAGTATTGAGTTGCGACTCAGCAGTTCTGTTGCGAATTGTGACTCAGCAGTTCAGTTGTAAGTTGTGACTCAGCAGTTTAATTTTGAGTTGCGACTCAGCAGTTCTGTTGTGAATTGTGACTCAGCAGTTTAGTTTTGGGCTGTGACTCAGCAGTTTAGTTTTGAGTTGCGACTCAGCAGTTCTGTTGCGAATTGTGACTCAGCAGTTCAGTTGTAAGTTGTGACTCAGCAGTTTAGTTGTGAATTGTGACTCAGCAGTTCAGCTGTGAGTTGTGACTCAGCAGCTTAGTTCTGAATTGTGACTCAGCAGTTTAGTTTTGGGCTGTGACTCAGTAGTTTAGTTTTGAATTGTAATTCATTAGTTCTGTTGTGAATTGTGACTCAGCAGCTTGTGCTACTCTGAGTGCCTAAGTGATAAATAAAGTGTGTTTCGCGGTAACCGGTATTCTCATCTGTTATCTACAATATTCTTTACATAAGATAAGTAAAAGCAAAGAAGAAGAACTATTATCGACGTTTATAGTGGGTTACATTAAGGAACTCAACACAATGAATGTAAATAATTTAAGTTTTGAAATTGTTGAAACATATAACGTGTAAAAACGGTATATGTGATTTGTAGTAAGTAAAAGAAAGTGTATATAGGGTACCTGAACGACTATCACGCGAACAAATTTATAAATTCTGGCCTCAGCTAAAGAGAATAAGTGCCGGAGGTTATAGACAACCTTAATTAGCAAGAAAAGAGTGTAAGTAGAAATAGTATATATGTACATGGCGGAATAAGAATTGATGTATACATTGTATATTGTGTAAAAGAGTCTTTTTTCTTAGTTCTCACGTTCTAAAAATTACATACGTTATTTATATTTACAATAATAAAGCCTATCCATTCCAGAACAAACCAACTGATTTAATAATTAGTATTTTTAAACTATTTCCTGTCTCACATTTCAGTAGAAGAATTAATGAGTGTTAACACAAATTTTGTTAAAAGGTGTGAGAGATGTTTGGCACGACACGGACATCACTTCCAAAATCGTCTATGACAAAGGTATCTAGTGAATGTAGTTATAGTTTGCATGAAAAATCTATGCCCTTGAATTAAAGGGGCTACAAATTCCCATTAGGCGGCCACACCTCCAAACCAAGGCTCTGTTATGTTATAATAAAGTTAAATTCACCAATGCATCTATAGAAATGCCGTTGGACTACATAATTCCAATTAAACATTTTGTAAAGAACTCCAGGGTCATTGTTGATCCTGAATGTTGGACGAATAAAACCCTGGAAAGTCCTGAGAAAACTTTGATGTAGCTTACAGATGACCCAGGAACAGAATCTAGAGTATGTGGCATATGACCAAAGTGCAAAAAGTTTTTTTCCTTCGATGAATATGCTACTGTTTTTTAAACAGAAATTTATACTGCTATTCAATGCATACATGAAAACATAAGGAGAGCTTACACTGATAAACTTATCCTTATCTTCTCAGATATCCAGGCTGCACTTAAGGCTCTAAAGTACTCATAAGGTAACGTCAGGACTAGTTTTATACTGCCTAAACATGCTCAAAAGCTTGGCAGAACAGAATGGAGTTCAACTCATCTGGGTGCCGGGTCATAGTGGCATAGAGGGAAATGAAAAAGCTGATGAACTTGCAAGACAAGGAGCAGCTTCACAATTTATTGGTCCAGATCCGGCTCTAGGAACATCTCGATGTTTAGCAAGAGAGGCTATTAAGGACTGGTCCAAAGTAGAACATCGTAAAACCTGGCTTAAAAGTCCAGGAAACAAACATGGTAAACTGTCTATTAGAAAACTATATAAGAAAAGAGCTGAAAGCTTACTTCAATATAAACACGATGGGAGTGTTTCACGGTAACTAGATTACAGTTTGTATAAGAAGAAACTGAAACAGCCCAGCACATTATATGCTCCTGTGAAGCTTTGGCTTACAGTATTACTTTTGGGGAAATGTTTTTTGAAACCTGAAGAGTCTTAAAACCATACCTGTTATTGAATTTTTTCGCAGGTTCCCCTTGTCGCCAGGCGAATGCTGGAGTGGTTTTTCTAATACCCGAATTTTTCTGCTCCCTCATTCCCCATCATTTCATTTCCTATTACCTTTCGGGATACGGGGTTTGACTGGGTAGTTTGGTGGTGTGAGGTGCGCGGTGGAAATGCGCTCTGTGACTGTTTCTTCTTCCTCTGGTACGGAACCAGGACAGTTCGGACCTGTTCGTCAGGAGGAGCACTAGGGGTACCTGCAGGAGTGTTTCCATCTGTGAGATTTAGGGTACCCGCAATATCCGCACCTGTCACTACTTGCTCCGGGCAACAACCCTTCAGACATCTGATTTCATCCCTTCCTCCCGGAGGTTGCATACGGCACAATTCTTCTGTCCGCAGTGTTTAAATCCTGCTCTGTCTCTTGCGAGAGAAAAAAAAAAGGTTAAGTTCTCAAATTAAGATCAAACACGTTTCTCATTTTGTTGTTCAGGCTTGCAGAGGTGAAAAGACTGATGATGGAGTGCGGATGATGTTGATGTCGACGCAGGTCGACACTGCCGCCCGCGCCTGGTACACCCTTCCGAACTGTGCTGACTTCCTCATAGCGTATTCAACAGTTCAAGGTATTTACTGTTTGACGTTATTGTAAATATACTTACAAATATTCTACTTCTTAAATTCTGTAACCTCTACCTTTTATCTAAGGTGCAGGAAGCACAATACAGACTGTATCTTTATTGGTGGGGGGACGTGTTCCTGACATCAAAACAGTAAAAGAAGTTCATATGAACTTGAGTCTAAAAATAATTTATTTCAGAGTTACAACACAAAATCGAAGGTTACAAAAATTGCTTGAGGTGGCTTCCACTTGCTTCGATGCATGCAGTAAGCCTGCGTTCCATGCCCTGGCGTACTCTGTTGAAGATTCCTGGTGTGTTTCGTTTTTAGTCAAATCTAGTTTGGATACGTCCTCTCAAAATGTCAACATCAGGCACAGGAGTCGCATAAACCAAGGACTTCAAATGTCCCCAGACGAAGAAATCCATTGGATTCAAATCAGGCGATCGAGCAGGTCCCCCTCGACCAATCCATATTTGCGGAAATAGATCATTAAACTTACGAACTATCATACTGAAATGAGCTGGAGCACACATCGTATAAACATCACATTCGTTGGATGATGTCCAGAGGCACATTAACAGTTAAGTGATGCAACTCATTTCTGAGAAACTGGAGATAGGTTTGTCCATTCAGACGCGGAGGGAAGAAGTAGGGACCAATAAGGTAATCATGAATGATTCCACCCCAAACATTGAGAGAGAACCTCTGTTGATGCTGGTCCTGTCGTACTTCATTAGGATTTTCAAATGCCAGTTATAAATGTTATGAAAATTGAAGGTGCCGTCGCGAGTAAAACCAGTCTCATCCGTGAATAAGATACAGGCTAGGAAATTGATGAACACAGCGCACTGCATAACATGCGTAGATAGAAACGTCTTCTTGGCTCAAAGTCCGCCTCATTTAATCCTTGCACGCGTTGAAGGTGATACAGGTACAGAAGATTTTCATGCAGAATTCTACAGATAGTCATATGACTAACTCTTTCCCTTACAGCCGTACGTGTTGTGCTTTGTGATGGGTCTGCATCCACAGCACGAAGAACTCGTTCTTCAAGCTCAATGCCTCGTACCGCTCTTGGTCTCCCAACATGCCTAGTACTCCTCTCCAATGCCCCATTCTCTCTCAAGCGTTGGTGAATTCGTGCGAATGTTCTAGCACACGGTAACGGCCTTTCAGAGTACCTTTCTGCATAAAGTTCACGTGCTCGTGCTACATTGACGTCTGCACAACCATACGTGTAGTGCATATCCGTCTGTTCGCTCATGGAATACATCTTCTTTGACGTATAACAACGAAACGTTTGATTTTCAGATCCATGTACATATGAACTTTGATTACTGCTTTGATGTCAGGAACACGTCCCCCAAATACTATATGACACCAATAAAGATACACTCTGTATATGCCACAAATACATCCTTTTACATACTCCTTTCACAAATAGAAACATAAATAACTACAAGTGTTTATTTGTTCCTCTAAAGTCGTTTAAACAGCAACATTCGCGTTTACTCAAGACGTATTTTTGAGGCAAGTAAACTTTCTTCGATAACAAGTAGGTATGTCTATAGTAATCCAAGAAGTTGAAGCTCGAGTCTAAATTGGGACGAGTTACCTGAAGAAGATTTATTCCCCGGGGTTTTAACCTTATCCAAACAGATAAGGTGGTTTGATTTTCACTTCTTGGGCAAATGCGAGCGCTCGTCAATAATTTCTTCATAGTAATACTGTTATTCACACATACCGTGTGTAGGCTAAGATTGTAAAGGTAGAATCACACTGAAAAATTCAGTACCTTAACCAGGAGATTTGAGCTTCGTATCTTCGGCTTACCGTGTCGTTGTTCTAAAAATCTGATGTGTTACACTGAAATAACTTTCTCTACTCTTGTACAAACTATTTTTACAAATGCTTATTCTCAATATGCTTCATGTTAATCGAGATGTTAATCTTATTGCTAATTTTCTTGTAGATGCAAGGGGAATTGGTAGGTTTTAAGAGATAGTCAAATATTTTAAGAGCTGGTTGCTATGTGGAGTATTCCATTCTCTTTGCATTACCAGGATCAAAACAAATGAATAACGAATTTCCATTTGAGAAAAAGTATAAGTATTGGAAAATTTAAGGGAATAACAAGCAATATCTCGAAAATGGTTCACTCAACAACAAAAATGTATATGACACAAATTGTGTATTTTAACGCGATCTACATTTTTTTGCGGTAAAAGTTTGTCTATCTCTTATGGTTTACCAGTTATGCAAAAGTCGTTCACAATGAAGAACACTTTTGGAGACACTCCCAGAAAATTCGAGATATATATTTCATTTGTCATGAAAATATCTTAAACATATGATATTTTAATCAAAATCATTTTCGAAAAATGTTCCATGTAAAGGGTAAACTGGGGTGGGGGATTTTCTTGAAAACCTTCGTGTCACATCTCTGGAAGATACTGAACCTAAATACCAAGTTTGGTGTTTATCCGACTGTTCGTTTCTGAGTTATGCTGTTCAAGACACACACACACACACACACACACACAAGGACATGTTTCCAAAAATGCTTTTTTTGGATTCAGGGGGCCTCAAAACATGTATTTCCGGTGAAATCTCGGTATCGAATTTTTTGGTGAAATACAATACTTCCCCTAGTTACTATAGTTACGTCTACAATGTCCGGTGCGGTATTAAATCCCCCAACTGACTCGCACTTTTTGAATAATAATAATAACAATAATAATAATAATAATAATAATGTGTTTGGTGAGATTCAGTTGATCTTATTACCTCTAACAAATATAATCATGTGTTTAACAGGTTACTACTCCTGGCGAGACCCAACGCATGGTTCGTGGTTCATCCAGGCACTCTGCGAAGAAATGGATAAGCACGGGCGTACACGTGACCTGCTCACTGTACTCACATCGGTATGTCGTCGGGTTGCTATAGATTATCAGTCATTTGTGCCAGGAAACGAACGTATGGACCTCAAGAAGCAAGTTCCTGCATTCACATCCATGCTCACTCGTAGGGTATTCTTCCGCTGATCGCCGTACTCCATCTTGATCGCGTAGCTGCTCGTTTGTTTATATTTGTGTTTATAACACAAGTGTATATCCTTTGTTGGCCAAAGAAAGCAATGACCCTTCCTGAATTTCTATTCTAAGTTTTCAGAATTAAAATGGACCTTTGGATGAAAAGTGCAAGCGCTACGGGAAATATTAACTCTCAGTATTAACGACGGGACCCTCTGCTTTAGGAGGAATTCTTAGCAAAGTCCACTTTTGTAAATGACAGAGCATGTGGTGGTGTTTAATAAAAAACAATTTGTGCAGTACAAAAAAGGAAAACTAAGGTTAAATAACAGAAGTTTTAAAATTATTTTCTCTGAAACTTACTTAATTAAAAGAAACCTGTTAATCCATAAATTTCCTACATTTCTCCTTATGTAGAACCACATCGAGCGAGTTAGCGCCGCGGAAACGCATGTGACTCGCATTCGGGAGGTCCCAGGTTCGATTCCCGGCGACCGCCCGCTCTTACCCTGTTCTTTTCGGAGGTTTCCTTGGTCGTGAGGCGAATGCTGGAATGGTTTCTCTCTTCCCCCGAATTTCCTGTCCCTCCATATCCTTCCATTAATCGTTTCACTCATCCTTCACCTCGTTAGGTCTGTTTCAGGGTTGAAAGTGTCGGCGATGGTGTTCCGGTGCGGCGTGGAAGGGAAAGGATGCTCTCTGCGAACTTTCTGTGTTTCTCGGCCTTCAACTCATTACCTGGGTATATCTACCGCTCCATGGGGGGTGGACTCTCTGTATGTTGAGGGGTCCTCGTTCTTCCTATCCGACATTCGGGGCGTCTCAATCTGGAAACTGTAAGGAACCTCATTGCTGTGCCGTCACTCCTGGTTTTGGTCGCCCAGTGTCTCCTCTCAACACATTCCTCCCTCCTAGGGGTGCCCCCTGGAGGGTATAGGTACCATATCCGCATTCATGGATCGATGCCGAGTTCCCTCCGATACATATTCCATTCCATATGCAGGACCACAATTCTTTCCTCTACCGCTTATCTACAAAAGGTAGAGGAAATAGTGGTTTCCATCCGAAAATTCAATGTCAAGATTTCACTGGAAATAATATTTTGAGGCTTCCTGATTCCAAAAAAGGTCACTTTTATAAAATGGCCTCTGTGTGAACAGCGGAACTCAAAAACGAAAATTCGGTTGAATTCCATTGAAAGTCTTCTAAAGATGCGACACGAAGGTTTTCAAGAAAATCCCCCACCCCAAACTACTCCATATATGGATGAATTTTGGTTACTTTTTATTTTGTACAAAATAACTAATGTTTTTCATTATAATAGTATATGTTGAATATGTTTGCACGACAAAAGAAATGTACACTTGAATTTCCTGCGAATAGGCTATGAAAAAATGTAGATTTCGTTAAGACACACAATTTATGCCAAATTCATATTTTGTGGCATTAAGCATTTCCGAGGTATTCCTTACTATTGGTTTGAATCAGTGGCGGCTGCAGTGCAAGAACACGTAACACTTATGACACCTTGCGACTTTGAATGTTATTGCAAGTAACATACATGCGGTGATTTAAAATCTACGGCGTCTAAATTTACCTCGCTTCTCCCCTCTACCCGCTGAGACATGGCAACACGGGCGCATCTTCACCTGTGCACGTTTTCAGGAGCTTTTGCACATGCGGAACTGGTATGACGCAATCACCTTATAGATGAAATACATGCGGGTCGTGCACACTTGAAGACGTGCACTGTTCCTCACCGTCCATCTCTCAGCACAATCTAAGTTCAATGCCACCAGGTGGTAGCATACTTCATTCCTGCGAGAGTGCAAGGGCGTGGAAAGTTGGAACCCCATTCGCTTTTCAGTTTGGCATAAATCCTGCTAGATGGTAGCACACTAAACATTTATACCAATTCACTCAATGTGTAGCGATCTGATGTGAACATATGTTATAGCTATACGGATAGAAAAGCCTGGATTTCTGGATGAGTTGTGGTATATTATGACGGTAGGTAAATAAGTACCCGCATATAATTTTTTAACAACAATAGAAACTTACAATTACCTCATTTTTACTTTCTCTACTACGTATAGTAAGTAGGGGAAGTATTGTATTCCATCAAAAAATTAGATACCGAGATTTCACCGGAAATATATGTTTTGAGACCCCCTGAATCCAAAAAAAGCATTTTTGGAAGCATGTCTGTGTGTCTGTCTGTGAACAGCATAACTCAGAAACGAACAGTCCGATAAACACCAAACGTGGTATTTAGGTTCAGTATCTTCCAGAGATGCGACACGAAGGTTTACAAAAAAATCCCCCCACCCCAGATTACCCTTTACATGGAACATTTTTCGAAAATTTTAATTTTCTCAACAATGGCTCTAACGATTTTGATTAAAATATAATATGTTTAAGATATTTTCATGACAAATAAAATGTATGTATATCTTGAGTTTTCTGGGAATGTCTCCAAAAGTATTCTTCATTGTGAACGACTTTTGCGTAAGTGTTAAACCATGAGATAGACAAACTTTTATTGCACAAAAAATGTAGATCGCGTTAAAATACACAATTAATGTCATATACATTTTTTTGTTGAGTGAACCATTTTCGGGATATTGCTTGTTATTCCCTTAAATTTTCCAATACTTTTTCTCAAATAGGAAACCGTTATCCATTTTTTTTATGTCCTGGACATACAAAGAGAACGGAATACTCCACATAACCAGCTCTTAAAATATTTGACTTTCGCTTAAAGCCTACCATATTCCCCTTGCATCTACAAGAAAATTAGCAATAAGATTAACATCTCGATTAACATGAAGCATATGGAGAATAAGCGTTTGTAAAATAGTTTGTACAAGAGTAGAGAAAGTCATGTGAGTGTAACACATCAGATTTTTAACATAGTCCCCTTGCTTCTCAATGCACATGGTTCATCATTGCACAAGCGTTCTGATGCCCTCAGAAAAAAAGTTTCTTCGACTGAGCAGGAAGCCATGTATACACCGCTTCCTTCATTTCTTGCTCTGTGGTGAAGCGACGGCCTCTTAAGGCATTTTTAAGTATGTCCAAAAAATATATGGTTTGCCACTTCATCGACAGTCAATCTTCGGTTCTCTGAATCAGTCTGCTCATTGTTGGCGTCGCTAATGGATATGGATGTTGTGGCAGTAATTTGTATCACAATAATGTAAATGGCAGAGTGATTGTAGTGTAAATAAGCATTATTGTATGACATTGATTTGAGATGTTTGATAATTATAAGCATTGTTAGGAAATATGTTTACACGGCCTCACTGAAACTGACAATAAGAGCGGGCAACAATGAGCGAGGGGGCGAGTTGTTTATCAATTATTAGAGACAAGCAAATGACGTTAGATTGGCGCGCTTTTCTTAGAAATGGCGGGAATTTCTTCCCTAGAGCATATGTGTTCGTAATTTTGATTGGATATAAATATAGACGCTAATGTTGGCGCGTTTTATTAACCAATAGCAGCTCTGTTATAATGTTTAGGCATATCGGGTGAGGTAGTATAAAAAGCTAAAGCCAGAGGCAAGTATTGCCCAGTCCAACAGAAACATTTGTGCATTACACGTCGCTCAGTTCATCAGAATCGTTCGAGGGTTACACGTCGCACAGTTCTACAAAATCTCTCGCGTCGTAAAGTTAGTTATAAATGTGAAGTACGCGAATTAATAATGTGCAGTAAATAAGTTATTATAGTAACAGAAAATATAACAGTTTCAGTCTGGCGTGTATCAAAAGATAATGTGAAATGAATAAAGTGTGACGGTAATAAAAGTGTAAAAACAAATTCTTTTATCAGTGTTATCTTTTAGTAAAAACTCCTTTCCGTTTACACACCCTGATTAAGAGATATGCTCGACTGAATAATAATAATAATAATAATAATAATAATAATAATAATAATAATAGCTAGCCGGAGGACAATGAACCCAACATCCGAAGTAGTAAAACAATAACAGGCGCTCAGAAATAAGATAACACGAAGTGACCGCGACAAATTGGCTCCCATACGTGGTGCAGAGAAACATGATGCATCTTCCAACTACCTACAAATATCACTTCAATGTGCGTCCTGCTCTTTCTTCGTCCCTCATAGCTGTCCGACCATTTTTCAACTTCTCAGTGCATTTGTACACATTTCGCGGGGGTAAACATCGCCCCATATTGTGCGAAAACTCTTGGATGGATTTTGGCTCCTAGTGCACCTTTAGACGACGAAAAACGGATAACTGCACGCTGTTCTTCTTTGGTGCAAACGGTGAGAGTTGCAGCCATGCTTATTATGCAACAATGCAACACTCACTGGAGTGATAACGGTGAAACATTCACAAGCGGAGACAAAGGGGCAACATGTCGACGTGTGCGGGCACAGACCGATACAACCGACCTACAAAACATTAACAATAGTGCGCGGATGGATACATAATGACCTACCCTCGTATGTTATGATATAAAGACTTCAATTTTACTGTTATAGAGACATTTGTGGGTTGAAAAGCATGCATCTTCTTTACAAATAAATAGTATCAGGCATGATACAGTATAGTTTCCCCTATTTAACGTGTACCTACAGCGCTACACAGCTCGAGCGAATGAAAATTTCCTGAGATTTCAGAAATGTGTGGATAGAGGGAGACAAAATTTCCAACATCGCTTATGATAAGGTATGTGCTTATTACCATTGTAATTGTGACTATATGTATAATAAGGTGAAGTGGTTGCGGGGATATTATAGCTTTTTCGGCGGTGGACCGAACCGAGGCGGCCGCAGTGTGAGAGAAAAGCACTGTAGAATGAAAATGCAATTTTTTTGTCATGTTCCCCATTCGTTTTAGCAGAAACTTCGGTGCTGTCATAACATGTAGATATACTGGAGGTTATCAGTGAGATACGGCTCATTTGCATGACGATACAGTCAACTACAGCCATGCGGAACAGCGACGATGAACAAGGAGTAGTGGGTAACGTTATCGTCCATAGCAGACTCTCGAGTACCAAAAACTACCGCACTGAAATGAAACTGACTGCAGTTTTCATAGTTGGTACTTCTTTAAACACCTGTCAAACGTTCCGGAGAACCGCGATTTCTTTATTTGTTAAATGTTACAATTAAAACGGAAAACATTCTCCTGAAACACATTTCACTTTTGAAAACACTGTGGAATGAAAGTTTATCCCTATTAACACTAAGTAGATAGAATGAACTTTGTAGGAACAGTTTGTAAAAGAGTGAGTAAAGAAAGTCATGAGAATACAACACATCAGATTTTTTATTCGAGGTTTTCACTGTCATATTATCAGGCGCTTCAACCCGGAGATCATTTCCGCGTTCATTTTCTTAATTTATTCATCGTTCAGCCTAAGGTGACCAACATAAAAAAGAAAAATTAATACTAAAAGAAGAAAAACCAAAAAGAAACACGTTTATTGATGTATGTTTTTTATGTTTTTTATTCTACTTTATTTTACGTCGCTTTAACTCTTTGGTCATATCGCGACGGATCTGTTGGTGGATATCTCTTAGAGCGATATGTGATGGACAATTAGTCTTCTAGGTCTCATTCCTGTAACCACCCGCTTCATGCCGTGCAGATGGCATTAGTGTGCAGTCCATCTAACCGCCGCCCTCACACAGAAAGGCGGACAGTTAGCCTTCTAGGTCTCATCCCTGTAACCACATGCTTCGTGCCGTGCAGATGGCATTAGTGTGCAGTCCAGTCTAACCGCCGCCCTCACGCAGAAAGGCGGACAGTTAGCCTTCTAGGTCTCATTCCTGTAACCCCTGTTTCATGCCGTGCAGATGGCATTAGGGTGCCGTCCAGTCTAACCGCCGACCTCACGCAGAAAGGCGGACAGTTAGCCTTCTAGGTCTCATTCCTGTAACCACCCGCTCATGCCGTGCAGATGGCATTAGGGAGCCGTCCAGTCTAACCGCCGCCCTCACACAGAAAGGCGGACAGTTAGCCTTCTAGGTCTCATTCCTGTAACCCCTGTTTCATGCCGTGCAGATGGCATTAGGGTGCAGTCCAGTCTAACCTCCGCCCTCACACAGAAAGGCGGACAGTTAGCCTTCTAGGTCTAATTCCTGTAACCACCCGCTTCATGCCGTGCAGATGGCATTAGTGTGCAGTCCAGTCTAACCGCCGCCCTCACACAGAAAGGCGGACAGTTAGCCTTCTAGGTCTCATTCCTGTAACCACCCGCTTCATGCCGTGCAGATGGCATTAGGGTGCCGTCCAGTCTAACCGCCGACCTCACACAGAAAGGCGGACAGTTAGCCTTCTAGGTCTCATTCCTGTAACCACCCGCTTCATGCCGTGCAGATGGCATTAGGGTGCCGTCCAGTCTAACCGCCGCCCTCACACAGAAAGGCGGACAGTTAGCCTTCTAGGTCTCATTGCTGTAACCACCCGCTTCATGCCGTGCAGATGGCATTAGGGTGCAGTCCAGTCTAACCGCCGACCCTCACACAGAACGGCGGACAGTTAGCCTTCTAGGTCTCATTCCTGTAACCACCCGCTTCATGCCGTGCAGATGGCATTAGGGTGCCGTCCAGTCTAACCGCCGACCTCACACAGAAAGGCGGACAGTTAGCCTTCTAGGTCTCATTCCTGTAACCCCTGTTTCATGCCGTGCAGATGGCATTAGGGTGCAGTCCAGTCTAACCGCCGCCCTCACACAGAAAGGCGGACAGTTAGCCTTCTAGGTCTCATTCCTGTAACCCCTGTTTCATGCCGTGCAGATGGCATTAGGGTGCAGTCCAGTCTAACCGCCGCCCTCACACAGAACGGCGGACAGTTAGCCTTCTAGGTCTCATTCCTGTAACCCCTGTTTCATGCCGTGCAGATGGCATTAGGGTGCAGTCCAGTCTAACCGCCGCCCTCACACAGAAAGGCGGACAGTTAGCCTTCTAGGTCTCATTCCTGTAACCCCTGTTTCATGCCGTGCAGATGGCATTAGGGTGCCGTCCAGTCTAACCGCCGACCTCACACAGAAAGGCGGACAGTTAGACTTCTAGGTCTCATTCCTGTAACCCCTGTTTCATGCCGTGCAGATGGCATTAGGGTGCAGTCCAGTCTAACCGCCGCCCTCACACAGAAAGGCGGACAGTTAGCCTTCTAGGTCTCATTCCTGTAACCACCCGCTTCATGCCGTGCAGATGGCATTAGGGTGCCGTCCAGTATAATTGCTTACATTGTGTGTAGATGGATGGCATAGCATTCGCTATTACCACTTATTTTTCATTTTACTATTGTTTTAGGCTTAAGGTGGAACTTTGGGTCGTAGTATTAAATATTCAATCCGGCATTTACCTTGGCGACTGAGGAAAACCAGGAAAAAACCTCAGAAAAATTGGTCGGCCCCCGGGATTTGAGTTGTATATTTTATAACATGTACTTATAATAATGGTTTCAAACTGTAATTTATAGGATAAAATGTCCTAAATATGAAGGAGCCAACTTCCCCTCCTCAAACGATGCATTTTTTAAAAAGTAATGCAGGTTTATTTAAGTTATTTCTTCTTTTATTTCTGTTATCAAAATTTAGGACCACTTAACTGTAATTTATTTTAGGGAAGTATATTCAGATCTAAAACAAAAATAATTACGGCATAAAATGTGGATAGAATATGTTTAAATAATTTTCCAGAGGAATTTTGACACTTGTGTCGGCAGTATTAAATGCTGTATGCACATCCAAGCTGTATCTGCTAATTTGTTCATAACCACCACAATTGATGATTTCCATATGAGAAGGACACATTATAAACCTGATGCGAATACTCACACGACATTCTCTATTCATGATAAAGTCACATGTATCAGTTATAATTATAGTGTGAATTCGTCCACTTTTCCTCTAGTCGCTCTTCAGTTTTTCCTAGCACGTAACGTTTCAAATCAGCTTCTCTTTTCCTGTCGAACACAGGACTCGCCTTCCAGCCTCTTCTCTCTTCCTATTGACGACTGAGGCGTAGAACACAGGACTCATCATAGGTACAAAACTCGCTGAGTGAACGTAATGACGACAAACTAAACTTCTGTGGCGACCACACTTCCTTTTATCCCCGCACGAGTTCTCCTTAAAGGTCCAGTAAAGGGCAAGTGAAGGCGAGGTCTAAAAGCTTATCCTCGCATCCGTTTAGATTCAGGACTTTTCGGGCCGAGAGCTCTTCTCCGCTCTCTCCAACCAACCATACGCCGGCCTGTAGGAGAACACGCCCGCTGCCCAGGGCGCGGGAGACCGGCGGCGAAGGTTGCGTCACAGTATTAACACAAAGTGGTCCATGACATTGTCTACACCACTCGGCGGCAAGTGGTCCCGACGTCAGCGCTTGTCATTCCCGGTGAACGGGGTCCGTTTCAGTCGCTAGAGTTGGCTATTAAAATTACAGTTTTCATATTGAGTACTAAATCTGGCTGCAGAAGGTATTGAAAATGATGTTCCTCTGCTGCAAAACATTCCTGGTATCTCTGAAGGATATTGGCATTTACACGTGCAAGTTTGTGTCTTAACTCATGGATTGTGTGCGGATTGTCTCTGTATATTTTAATAATTTGCACATTAATAAAAATTGCAGGCTGACAGATCGGGGGACCCTGGATCACTATGGTATATTACTAATAATCCTGTTCTCGAATATTTCCATTATCAAATTTGTCTGCTGTATAAGCAGTTGCTGAATCCTATTTGAAATAAGCACTCTGACACTCAAGATCAATTATCTGTTCAAAACTGGGTTGAGTATTTGTGTTCTGTATCTTTCACCGTTAATTTTAGCGTAAAACAATATAGGGCCTGTAATCCTATTGCAGTTACAGCGCACCATACGCCAACCTTTTCATTATGTAAAGCAGTTTCGTGATTGATATGAGCATTTTCTGTATTTCCAGTATCTATTGTTTTGCTATATAATGGCTATAGTAATCTATGCTTCATCAGTGAAAATAACAATTTAGCATTCACACGCCATCGGTGTAAAATCCAGTTACAAAAATTCAAACGACTCACATCTCTAGAGTATAATTCATGCATTATTGCCGCTCTGTAGGGCTTAAATATAATAATTTTAGTGGCACTAAGTGCTGTGGTTTTCGAAATACCCGTTTTCTGGGAGAGGTGGCGGAGAGACTTTCGAGGAAAATGTTTTAAGCTTTCTCCAGTGTTATTGAGTTTTTCCTCAGTTAGTGCACATGGAATTTCACTTCCCATGTTTATTCAGAACTGGCTTCGTTTCTGTAAACTTTTTCACGTTTCTTCGTTCTGAAGTAACACTTGACAAGACAAATCCTTGCTTGTAATGTAAACTTTTGTGGTGCCATATTAAGTCACAATGTTCAACTAAGACATACATCAACAGAGCTCATAGCAACTGAGCAGCAGATATTAGTTGCAATGTGATCATGTGCTGTGCTCTTGAAGGCAGAGAAAGACTGACTGTAGCGGTCCTCTGTCGCCGGGAATTACAAGAGGTGACGCTGGACCCACTTGCTGCCTAGTGGCGTAGGGAATGTCATGGATCGCTTTGTATCTACGTCATGCTATCCACTATACATTTTTTATCCAGGAATGATTTCAGATTAACAAATAGGTGCTCAGCCCAATACAACTTGTGGAAACAGCATTAAAATGATTAGCTGAGGTAACGCGATGGGATCTTGCAATGGTACGATAAAACAAGAATCGCAAAATATCAAGCATGTGCGTAGGATAACGTCTTTGGAGAAATGTAAACATGTAACAACACCTTGTTCATGTATGGAAATGTGAAGAACAAGATTAGAATATAGAATGTGTGACCCAGAAAGGTACGCAAATTGCGATGTCTACGTATCTAATTAGTTATGAACGTTTTTTAAATGTTCCATTTATATACCGCTTTTAACATCAAAGTCATATCGCCGGATTTTTAGCTTTAGAACAATTGCTCATCAGCAATGGTGCTCACTCGCTTACAGTGGTGTTAATCTTTGAGCTGGTGTTACTTTTGGCTATTACATTAAATTAACACACACACACACTTCCAGACTCCAGGGAAGATGGAGAATAATCCTGACTAAGAAAAAATTCCTAACCTCCAACCAGGAATCGAAACTGGAACCTCTATATTTGGAGGTTAGCATGCCACTAGACCACAAAGACAGTCATTACGGAATGTTATGTATTCTAACAGTTCGCAATTTTTAATGTTTGAACAAACGAATAAAGGCTAAATAAACATACAAGTTCCGAAAGAAGTACATCTTTTTGAAGCTTTTTATTTTATGTTGTGATTATTACACCAAGTATTGCAAAAGTAATGGTTTATTTTATTTCTCCATGATTTAAGTTCTTTATTTTTCTACTATTTTACGCGGAAATACGGCACAAATTTTTGTAAAATGTAGCAAAATGCCATCTTGCCTGGTGCTTAACCTGCCCCCAATTTTCTGCAGCAGTGAATATTGCCACACAAAAATAAATGTATATGTACGAGGAACGTTCCAAAAGTAAGCTTCATCATTTTTTTTGAACGAGGGTATGGTACACCAGGTGAAACAAAAACTCGCCATAAGAATCCGCACCCGTAGCTGGTTCAACAACGGAAGGAGCATCAGTGGAGGAGCAATGATGCATGCCCAGAGCGCCGAAGAAGAAAGAGGGACAGCAGACCGGCGTGCCCGAGGTTATTCAAGCACAAATCATGGTGGCGGTCAGACGTGTACTGACAACGTAGTCGCCAATGGAAGCGCGTGCTGTTATTCGGTATGAATGGGCACGTGGGACCAGTGTGCCCATCTCCCATCTCCATGAATCCTGCAGACCGTGTATGGTGAAGAGGTCATGTCTCGTCAAATAGTTGGTCGCTGATGTTGCACATTCAGTTAAGGAAGGCAGAGTGTGGAGGATGAAGGTCGAAGTGGACGTCCCGCCACATTCATGAATGAAAACAACATTGCTAGTGTACAGGGCCTGGTGTTAGCGGACAGGCACATAACAGTGTCGGACGTGGCATCTACACTTGGTACTGGTCGTGCTCAGGTCCATCACATACTCCATGATGTGTTGGGTTGCCGAAAGGTGTCTGCAAGATGGGTGCCGAGAAACCTGACCCCGGATCACAGGAGTGCATCATTGGAAATCAGCCTCGATCACTTGATGTAGTATGTGCGAAAGGGAAGTTCAGAATCATCACAGGTGATGAGACATGAGTGCACCACTTTACCCCAGAAACCAAGGCCGCCTCAATGGTGTGGAAGCATCCCAGTTCACCAATTAGGAAAAAATTCAAAGGCTCACCCTCCGCGGGAAAGGTTATTGCCACAGTGTTCTGGGACACAAGGTGTGATTCTCCTTGATTTCCTCTATCAAGGGACCATCAATGCGCCACGCTACTGCGACATCCTCACCACACTCAAGCCCGCATTCGACGAAACATACCAGGGCTCTCGAGTGAAGATGTTGTGCTCTTGGATGATAACACAAAACCACACACCAGGACTCACACAAGATCAGATTCGTCGCTTCGGATAGGAGAGATTGGATCACCTGGCCTACAGACCAGATCTTGCCCCATCGGACTTTCACCTGTTCCCTGCCTTGAAAGCCGCACTCTGGGAACGTCGCTTCCAAAGCAGTGGTGAGATGGAGCAGGCTGTGCTACAATTCCTTGCATCGCAGGGCACAAAGTTTTACTAGAGCGGTTTCTTCAAATTGATTGCACGCTACGACATGTCTCAATGTCGGTGGAGACTATGTAGAAAAATAGTGCAAGGCGTATAGTTCATGATGCCATGGTGTATTTGTTTTGTAAATAAAGTTTCCGTGTGATAAAAATGACGAAACTTACTTTCGGAACGTCCCTCGTATAATCTTCTGGATCTTATTTAAGTCCTCAAGATCCTATCCACTGTAAATATCATATTTATGTCCTTTTGAAACAAGTATACCATTGTTAGATACAGGATGTGACGTAGTAGTTTTACATTTCAAGGCTAACTCTATAACCATGATTAACTAAATAACGATCCAATACTAGCTAGTTTACCTTACCAAAGCAAATACATGAACAACTGAAACCATTTTAGCAAAATTTTCAGGGAGGGGAAAAAAACATCTTATTCTTAACATATGTTTTCTTTACTATCATTCGTTACCAAAACCCATTTTTCGGACACCCCTTAACACTATGACGGACATAGCGCGTCTTGGGCCGGGCATATTCTTCAGTGCCAACCAGCGTATGATTGGTTGGAGAAAATATAAGCTTCCAGACATCCCCTTCACCTGGCTTGTACCGAAGGGTTCAGGTGAGTGTAAATTGAAGCTTAATTGTTACATTTCGCTGGCTATAATAACTCTTAAATACTAATTTTCCTTAGTATGTTTCAGCCACCGAAGCGACAGCGCCCAGGAGGACGTTTACGGCGCAGCCCGCAAGTAGGCCAGAGGATAGGCTGAGTACAATCACAAGCATTAGTGAATACATCTAACCTCAATCTTAACTCCACCAAAGAGATTAATTAAATAGTAACAGCGTGAACTCTCAACGCATCTACACAAGCGAATACACATCCTATGCTCTCAATACCAATTGTTAAGGTGTCACCTGCCTGAACTCCCCAAGGAGGCATACTGAGCTTAGTGGTTAACTGTGTCTTCTCTAGGACCCTGCACGGAAGCATTGGACTCTGTCACCACTGACTCCCGGGCTGCAATAGCGGTAACCGCACACCTAGCTCCATCTCCCCATTCCTTTGTAGACTAATTGCATGAGGAGGTGAGATAGACCTTCTTGGTGGATTGCTAGGGAGTGAGGTGGGACCTCTTCTCTCCCCTCGAACGGGAGGGGGAGCTCAGGCAAGGTTGTGAGATTCAGTGCTGTTTACTCAACGAGTTCTGTCTGCGAGAGGCTAGTAGACGAGTCGTGTGTTCGACACGCCAGTGAGCGATCGGGAGAGAGTCATGTATTAGATACGTGAGTCAGTGATCTAAATACAGAAGGGGCTGCTTCGCCCACCGTTATTTGAACCACTACATGCAAGTAAAACCTGAAGAATGACTGGAGGGAAAGCGCATAAAGGCACAATACATTTTCGTGTATTTTGAATGATAAATAAATTTACTTATTTTAATAGGACTGCTGGTTACTTTCTCCCATTTTCACTCCTCCCTTTTTCCGGAAACAATTCTTCACTAGAGTCTCCAAATAGATATTGAGCCTGGAACGTTATATGGACCAGCGCTGTCGTACGCCACTTCGTATTCTACTTCCTTCTGAATAACTTCTCAAATACTGATGTAGATTAGTTGCCTCATGTAGAGATTACTTAGCTGACTTCTTTCTTTCCAGATTACGTGTAATTTCGTGAGTTTGTTTTTAATTTGTTTGCAGTTAACTCTGTGAAATCTCTTTTCCAGACCCATAACGGTTACTCACACTTCTTTTTTTATCTGCAAGGAATGTTTTCCAATTTTTCGCAGCAGCCCAATTTGATCTCTTCTGCTTTTATTTTCTTAAAGTCGAATTGTGCTTCTTCTGTTTCAATTCCCATTTAAAACACAGGCGTAAATGCAGTGTTCCCGGGAGAATCTTCAGCGAATAAGATATTAGGCGTGGAATTCATAGTGGTCGCTTATTTCAAGGAAGTCCTTAAGCAGCGATTTTCAATACAAAGACGCTGCTCTTTCAGGTGATTAAATACTTATTCATATGAGGAAGCTCCGACCTCCGCATATATGCAACAAGGAGAGCCGACGCCATCTAGCATCAACTGCATACAACGGAGGTTAGCAATAATAGCGATTTCGTGGAGTATATGGAATTGCATAACGAAATTGTACTGCGCATTAATAATTGTATTTGCGCGACTTGCAGAATTCACTTGAAATGTACAGGGATGCTGAATTTAAGAAGCGATATCGGTTTATCAAAGTCGCTGTTGTAATAATCTAATGCCTCTGCTAAACAACGTAACTTTAACAGAGGCCATGAAGTCCCAACGTGAGACAGGTTTACTTGAAAAGATAATGCATAGAATCTTAGTGGTATAACACAATCCATATGTTCTCTCTTCGGATGATTTCCTATTTATGTTGTCCAAAATACTCAGGTCCCTAGAAAACGAGATTTCGGTACGTTTATTCTGAATATTTTAATAAAATCCTAAAAATAATCTCTACGACTGCAATGGATCGCTTAAGTCATACGTCTTTACCGTTAATTCGTAAATATACGTTGGGTTATGCAAATCTTGAATAGAAGTTTACCGATTTCGCATGTAAAACCTGTTCAAGCCAAACATTGTAGGTTATTGGCTACTTTGCTTTTCTGCTTACTGCTAGATGGTGTAGTAATTGCATTTGTGGTTGCTTTCAGGCATGCATATACACAGTACACATATTGTAAATACCTCTAGCTACTAGCTACTAGAAAGTAAGTTTTCAGTTTTAAAACAGTCCACGAGTAAGTACCACTTAAGGCCAGTACGTCACACAGCATCCGATTGCCTGCATTCTAAGATGTCTTTGTATCTCAGCACCAACTCTTTTAGTTGATCTCTTTCCTGCTAGCTGAAATGTCTTCCTTTTGGCATGTTTTCGACCTAACTAATGCAACTGTTTAACTAATACTACAAACTCTTAACTAAATTTACAATACACTCGATTTTAAACGAAAGTTAACTAATTAATAAATATACCATTTAAAACTGCAAACTTCTATCACGTGCTCAACAATTGTGAACAAAACAACAACGAATGGCAGCTGGCTATGTGGTCACCTGCATGTTCGTTTACACATTCCTTCGCGCATTCGAGTGGCTGTGAAACAGCTTTACATGGAACACTTGATTTTTCAAAAAATGTGCTAACTTTTTTTGTTGTTTTTTAGTTTTTGTTTTACGGACGGTCTTTAACTGCTGTGGTCCTTAGCGTCCCATTCTATATTGGGCGTGAAAGACCGGTAATTTTGCTCAGAGGCCTCTTTATCAGGCTTGAGGTTCTTTTACGTGCCGTAAATCTACGATATGGGACCACTGGCTTTACTTCCCTTCCGAAGGAAGCCATCTAAGGATTTTACGCCCGAAAAAAAACCCATCACTCTCAGCCGGGTTTGAACCCGCGACCTCGAGGCTAGCATGTTAACCACTACACCACGGAGGACGACAATTGTGCTAACGATTTTAATTAAAATATCATATCTTAAACATATTTACATGACAAAATATATATCTTGAATTTTCTGGGAATAGCCTATGAAGTCCTCTCCATTCGTAAGGAATTTTGTATTATTTTGCTAACTCGTAAACGTTAAAAGAAACGCGAAAACGTAGTACTAAAAAACTATAGATCTCTTTGAAACACAGAATTTATTTCAAATAAGTTTTTTTGTAGCATAAAACATTTCTAACATATCTGTTATTAAAGGCTAGAATTGTTCATTTCTTGGTCATTCTCTCTAGCTGCTTTCAACATTCAGGTGTTTCTCGGAGGTCATGATACAGTATGTAATCTTAGGCAGCGTATAGCGTCCAGTTCTTAAACATTTGACTATCGCTGTTCTCTTTGTATCTATAACGAAATGTGTAATGTAGCTATTTCTGCAAAGTCTTATTTGGATTAAAATGTAGTAAATAGAAAAATAAGCTTTAGTAAGAATAGTTTGTATACCCAGTAATAAACGATAGAGGGTAGAGAAAGACACGTGGATGTATCACATCATCTTTTTAATTTTAGAATTGATATTTAACCACATTATCAATCAATCGGTGTTTACTCTATTACGTATAGTAAGTAGGGAAGGTATTGCATTCCACCAAAAATTCGATACCGATATTTTACTGGAAATGTATGTTTTGAGGAGCCCCTGAACCACAAAAAGACCCGTGTGTGTGAACACATAAATCAAAAACGAAAAGTTAAAAATATCAAGCCCACTGAACCAAAATTTCCAATCATGGGATACGAAGATTTTCAAGAAAATCCTCCCATTCCAAAACTAGCCTTTAGATGAAAAAATTTTATTTTCTCAAAAAGGACTAACGATTTTGATTAAAGCATCGCATGTTTAAGATATTTTCATGACAAACGAAATGTCTTCAATTTTGTGGGAATAGCCTGTGAAATTCTCTTCAGTCGGAAGGAATTTTGTATAATTTTGTGAGATAGACCATAACATACCCAAAAAACGTAGAACTCTTTAAAACATAAAAGTTATTTCAAATAGACTTTTTGTGGCATCAGCCATCTCTAAGATATCGCTTGTTATTGGCAGCATGTAGCGGCTAGCTTTGACTAGGGCTTGTGTACCTACAACGAAATGTATAGTGAAATTATTTGCGCAAAGGTTTATCTTGATTAACCTGAGATGGATAGAAAAACAAGCTTTCGTATGAATAGTTTTTGGAAGCAGTATAAAAATAAACGATAGCCGCTAGAGAAAGTCATGTGAATGTAAGACATCTAAACTTTTCCCTTATATATTGGTGGTGTTTATTTGCCCCATGTATGTGAGCCAAACTTGAAGTTGTTTAATTGTTGTGATTGCATCACGTAGTGCAGGAGATGTTTCTTGGAGTGTTCGCCCCACGTACGATACAAACTTTCCGGTGGCCTTCGCCCCACATTTAAAAATTAACTGTGTAATTTTAAGTTTATTTAAATATTATATATGTATGTTTCGGCTGCGTCAGTAGTAATTTTCAGAAAACGTATCTCTTAGCAGGGCTGGTATGGCAAAGAACAAGGCTTACATAAATTATAATTGTATTCCACTTTGTTTATTAATCCTTCACACGATTAAATAACACTTCACTGCTGTATCCTACTGTAGAGCTGTGAGATTATTGTTAATTGCAGTTTTAACACGTAAACTTTATATTATTCTCACCGCAATGAGTTTTCATGTCTCACATTGAACCTGTACCGTACCAATCGGATACGCAATCTAATAGCGTCTGCCGCCTGAATTTGTATATTTCCTCTATTTCAAGTCTCTGCATGCTCCAATAGAATACTTTTATTTAACTTAAGCTTTTTCTAGTTGTTGATTGGCTATTTATAAACTGTTTTAAATATTACATTATTGTTCCAAGAATTATTAGTAGACTTTATTAAACTTTCTAATTTACTGTTGTCTCAAGGTTACCTCATTGTTAGCAACTTTCGGCTTCTACTTTGTAATTCTGTTTGCTACGAAAAGCACCTTGATTCTGTTCTCACAGCTCCTACATTGTTAAATTACGTAATACATTGACATAACATTATTATGCATGTACATAATAATATAAACATAATACAATGACGGTTACATGCATTTTATATATTATGTTATATACATATTGCTTTAAGGCGGCCTGTTATTATATTTTATATTTGTATTCTTGCAATGTTGGTCTTACATACCTTTCTTTTCGGGCTTAATAACACACACACACACGTATAGATATACTCGCATATGAGCAAGCTGACATTTTTAAAAGTTCTTTTAAATATGTTTCCAAATCTCGATATCGAATATTTGGGTAGAATACCTATGACTTCCTCTATCTTAGGCAAGTGACGGAAAAATAAATTTCCTTTAAGTTGGTCCTTAATATCTGCAACGCTTGGTCCGATTTTCCTACACACTTATCTGTTTATTTTTGTCCGTTCTTTTATTTCCTCCTTAGATAAAGAACTTCCCACGCCCTGTACAGCTTTACTTGTGACGATTCTGTCGGATTTTTCCTCATGTCCCTAGCTTGCCAGAGATACAGGCGTTACGTAAACGCACTATTTTTGTCATATTCCCCGAACATTTTAGCGCTGTGATAACACATAGGTATAATATTGGGGGTTATCAGCGAGATAAGGTGCATTTGTGCCAAATCAACGCTTCAGTCAACTACAACCATGCAGAACAGCGGCGATGAACAAAGGTTAGTACAATATAAATATCATTGTGCGTTTTTATGTGCATACGAGGGCGACGTTGAACATTTTTAGAAAATCAAACAACGATTAGTTTTAAAAAATTTAAATGATTTTATTGTTTGTCAAAATATTCCATTTAACATCAATACATTTTTTGAATTCATGAAATCAGTCCTTAAAGCAATGATGCCACTCTTCCTGAGGCACTTCAGAAACAGGTTTTTATAATGTTCTAGTGTTTCATCTGATGACGAAAAAGTGATTCCACGTATTTGATCTTTAATTTTTGGAAACGCAAGGAAATCACAAGGTGCTAGGTTAGAGCTGTATGGTGGAGGGTGCATGGTGCTGATATCCAGATACTCAGTTGTTATTTTGCTGAATGCGAAGATGTGTTGTCATGATGTAATATTATTTTACCTTTTGGGAATTTTTCAAGAACTTTTTAAAAAAAATGCTGTAAACAGACATTTGTGTACCAATCGGCAGCAACGGTACGTTTATCTTCTAATGCTATAGTCACAATATGGCCCGTATTAGAAGAAGAAAAAATCTGATGTGTTACACTCACATGACTTTCTTTACTCTTGTACAATCTATTTTTACTAACGTTTATTCTCCACATGCTTCATGTTAATCGAGATGTTAATCTTATTGCTAATTTTCTTGTAGATGCAAGTGGAATTGGTAGACTTTAAGCGATAGTCAAATATTTTAAGAACTGGTTGCTATGTGCAGTATTCCATTCTCTTTGCATTACCAGGGCAAAAAAATTATTAACGAATTCCCGTTTGAGAAAAAGTATTAGTATTGGAAAATTTAAGAGAATATCAAGCAATATCTTGAAAATGGTTCACTCAACAAAAAAAAGTACATGACATAAATTGTGTATTTTAACAGGATCTACATTTTTTGTGTACTAAAATTGTATCTATCTCAGTAGGTTATTTAGGGGGAAGCTGGCGCACTTTTTTGCGTTTATATGGGAAAGGATAGGGAAAACGAGGGTAGATGCGACGTTCAAGGAGGAAAAATGCGTTTATATGGGAGAGATAGGGAATACGAGGAGAGTTGTCAGGCTAGACAGGGGTTGAAAGGGCAGAATGCACGTTTTATACTGAAGAGATAGGGATTACAAGGTTAGATGTCGACTAGACAGGGTTTGAAAGGTCGGAATATATGTTTTATAAGGGAAAGGATAGGGAAAACGAGGGGAGATGCTAGGATAGACAGAGGTTGAAGTAGGAGGAATTTGCTTTATATGAGAGTGGCAGGGAATACGAGGAGAGGTGCTAGGCTAGTCAGAGGTCGAGTAGAGTATACAATTATACACGAAAAATAGGGAGTAGATGATAATGCTAGGCAGGTGCTGAAGAAGGGAGAGTATGCGTTTATATGAGAGAGATAGGGAATACGGGGAGAAATGCTAGGGAAGACAGGGACTGAAGGTATGTAGGGTGTTTTCCAGAAGGGAAGAGCAAGAATTTCAGAGGTATTTAGAGCACAATATAACTATTTTAGAACACACTTAGAAGCTTTTTAGGTACATGCTTAGATAACTTTGCAGGTATTCTGATGATGTTTAATGCGGTGGAACAGACATTTGACATCCTCTTACTGGCTTTAAAATATTTTTAGACATAGATACAGATACGTGTTTTAGGGTATTGGGGTAAGCATTTTAGCCAGTGTACTAGGAATTGTGGAGCATTTTAGAGTTCATTTAGAGACATTTTTAGGCACAGGTGCAGATATTTTTTTGATATGAACAAGGCCTTCAGGACATTCTGGTATGAGGCAGAGGAATTTTAGATGTTTCAGCAGCATTTTGGGAACTGGAGCAGGTAGATTCAGGGCATTCATATAGGCTTCAGAATATTTCGAAGTGTTGTATGATGCTTTTAGGGTATTTTGACAATTTTCAATACGTTTTCAAAGCTCGTGCTAGAAGTGTTTGTGGCTCTTTAAAGGTATTTTAGGTTATGGATGGGGCATAGGCGCAGACAATTAAGAGTTCCTGAAGAGACTTTTGGAAAGTGTAGTGGCTGTTTTATAGGCTTTTGGAAAGAGTAGCGGGTGTTTTATCGGCTTTTGGATAAGTGTAGTGGCTGTTTTATTGGCTTTTGGAAAGTGCAGTGGCTATTTTATCGGCTTTTGGAAAGTGTAGTGGCTGTTTTATAGGCTTGGAAAGAGTAGTGGCTGTTTTATAGGCTTTTGAATAAGTGTAGTGGCTGTTTTGTAGGCTTTTGGATAAGTGTAGTGACTGTTTATTGGCTTTTGGTAAATGTAGTGGCTGTTTTTATGAGGACTTTTGGGAAATGGTTTTCAGGCATTCTCTCTTGTTTATAGAGTTTTTCTCTTGTATTACACAAGTCTTATGATCTATAACCATTTCTAACGTTTTTACAGTCATATCGGATCCTTTTATGGTCTTCTCAATATTCTAATGCTATCATGTATGAAAGTATGTAGAGATGCCTTTTATAACCCGACCTTAAGCTCTGATAGTGATATTATTGTTTTTATTCAGCTATTCTGTTTTTGTATGGTTAATTGTTGGCTAGGTGTATCGTCTTTACCAGTTAATTGGTGCTTTGTTAGATAAGGATTGTAAGGGTAGGTGCCTCTCCCCTTTTATCTAGGCTTGAGACTGGCACTAGGATTTGCTCCTAATGGCAGGGTTACCACCTCCCTTCCACATTATTTTTATTTATTCTTAGGTGTCTGCTAGATGTATACACAGTACATGGCAAACTTCCACTTTTTAAAGTTGTAGAATCACGAGAAAATTATCATCTAAGGATTAGATTCTCTTAGGCGCTGCTTGTAATGCTGTAATGGCCATATGCATATGTCGTTATTCCATCCTCAGCAACGACTCTTTTATCGTCGTATGGAGTCAATGCAATTTTATTCACTTGCACTGTGGTAACAGTATGTTTTCGTGACAGGATCAGATTCATGGGTGTCATTATTTCTCTGGCTTTAAGACAGTCTGTATAACTGTCGAATGTGATGTGCTGCTTAATAGCGCCACGTTTTATACCTTTAATCTTTTTTATGATTGAGCCGTGGATATCTAGCGCATACATCTTAGGTCGCAGTCCGACAAAGCGTTGGATGATTTTACCATTAGCCTCATCTTTAAATTTTCCAAGCACTTTCTTGTTTAGAGCTGAATAGCATATATGGTTTGTAGGATAATCAGCCGTATCCAGATGCTCAAGAAAACGTAGCTTGTCCTTGTACACATCTTCAGTTGTAACTTGATGGATGAATGAATCAGTGTCCATATACATCAGCTTCAGGTTTTCAACTCCATAATGCGGTAACAACACATCATAATGATAGTGGTACATTAATGTCTTGGAGATGTCCAACACACTCATTCCAATGTATATAGGCTTGTTGAAGACGATCTGTCGGGAGGCCATATGCACAGCAGCTAGATTGGTAGCATATATTGTTCGATCGATAAACGTAGGCTTTGCAATTAACTTTTCCAGAGTCTTCTCGTTTGTCACCAACCGTATATCCACACGATTACGAAGGTTCTCCATTGTTTTTCCAAACATAGCATTGTTGAACAGTTTGTAGAGATCCTTCTCAAAATCATTTGCAGCCTTTTGTCGTAGTCTGTTGTTAAATTCCACATACGGTTTTAACCACTGCGACTGTCGGAATTGTAGCACACGATGGATTTTTGTTAGTCGTAGTCCATGACTAAGAGCTTGCTTCAAAGTCATGTAATGCACTACATACTTCTTTCGTAATCCAAGGTGAGGAATTAACTTCTTTGTAGTAGACTCCTTTGGTTTCAGACACTCAGGCAGGAATGGTAAATCATTATGCAGATCATGGAGTTCAACAGGATACTCGATGTCAACTTCTAATATGTATCCATGAGGATCATCTTCTTCTAGTCTTTGTAAGTTTATTTCTTCAGGTGAAACCCACTGAAATCCACCAAAAGGAAGGGCGTGACACATTGCCCACCCATATTGGTTATTAGCGTCCTCATATGTGATGAATTGGGTTGGTCTCGACGGATCAAACTTTTCCATGTAAGTGTTATTAGCCTCTGCATACCGATGAGACACTTGGCATAAACCTCCTCTTATGCCGGATTCCACCATGAGTAGTTGGTCATAATCCTGTAACAGTTCCAGTTCGATTCCAGTATACAGTAACATGGCGTCCCATGTAAGTCCTGGAGAGGTAAAATAATGTGCTGGATCAACTTTGTGCGTTTTGAGAGTTTGCTCTCTGAATGTCTCAAAGACATCAGCTAGAAGAAGAACATCAGATATTAAGTAGAGGTCGCTGTATTCACCCAGGTTTCTCACATTGAACAGTCTCCATACATTTGTAGCATGTTCGTAGTCAGCATCACTAATTTCTTCTTCATTCAGTTTATTGTAGAAGCAATTCTTAGGAGGCAGACAGGTTTCGTTCAAGACGTTCCATGAAGTGACGTAATCATAGGGAAATACACCCTTACGTGTCATCAACTTCATCATGTCTTCTCCGAAGTACTTCAATGTTTCAGGGTACGATGTTAGATTTTTACCAGCTTATCCAAGCTTGTACTCAGGAACCGAAAACTATCTACAAAACGGAGCTTTATATCTCCTACATACTTGGAGAATGAGATATAGCTTTCTTCAGAGCTAGGAATTACCTCCACACGGTCACTTGTACATCCCAACTCCTTAACAATGAAGTGTGAGTCATACCCACTGAGGTTGTGCATGAAGACTGGAATATATTTAGGCGTTTTACAGGCTAAATTGCATTCATTATGAAGACTTCCCCGATATTCACCACTGATGTGATCATGATCGCGTACTTTATAGTTCTCTTCAGTAAAGGGTTTTCCACACAAGTAGCATACTATAGAAGACTCAAAATCCTTTTGCTGTTGATCTGTAAGTTTCAGAGGCATGACAGATTTGTATATATTATTAATCTCCTCTGCAAGGAATGACAGGTATTCCATAAACTTCTGAGCAGCATCATAACCACGATATACATAGGGTTGCTTAGGAAGACCTGTTTCCAGATGTTCAACGCTGCTTGATGGTTTAACGTAAACACAGAAGCTCATTGCTGTATGCTCTTGATAAGGGGTTGTATAAGAAGTTTCAGGACTGGATATGCATGTATGACATGGAGCGAGAATGCTTTCAAAGTCGGCATAGATGACGTAAGGTAGTTTCAACATCCTTTCAAAATTTTTAAACTGTACAATTGATTTCTCATTTGCAGGCATAACTACCCTTGCAACACCATGCTGATTACAGATGGATGCATGTTCTTGCAGCTTTTCCAGTCCACTTCGTCCATATCGATCGTCAAAATGTGTAAAGCACCGCTTACAGGTATATATCACTCCTTTATGCTTAGTTTTCTGACGTCGAACGAGCTTCTCAAAATTCTTGATATATACATAGTGATGTTTTCCACTACTGTCACTCAATAGTAGGAGGTCACAGTGGTCAGGTAGCTCAGTGTCAGCAACCTTTATCGGATACACTTCATGCTTCTCATCCAGACCGAAAACGTTGATAGACATCCTATTAAGCTTCTCAAATTTAGGTATTTGAGAAAGTGGAGTAGGATAGGAAACGCAGCTGAAGTCGTACTTATCTTGAAGCTGTTTGTATTTACTCACACGCTGTGCATCCTTCTCGATGAATTTGGCTAGTACAGAATATATGAAGCATAGCTCATCCTTATAGTTTTGGACGTTAATGCATGCTTTCCTTGCTTCAATAGATGGCGGTAGTGCTATGTAGCTACTGCCTCGTAAGGGGTTGTACTTGTTAATACGAAGACGCACCCCTTCCACAGCAAGAAGAGCCCAGTTGCTTCCCTTCAGTTGTGAATCCTCCATTTCAGTAACCAACTTCTTCATTTTCGTTTCCAGCATAGAGTCCAGATCCGTTTCTAAGAATGCAGCTTGATTCCGTGTTTTAAATGTTTTGTCACAGGTTTCTCCGATACTGTTCACAAATCGGCACTCAACTAGCAGATTAATTTTCACACTCTTGTGAATACCAAGCTCTTTATGCACTGCATGGATTATTCGTTGTTTGGCCTCATGCAGGTACATATTCAAGTCCTTAGATGAATCGCATCGTATAAAATACGATTTCAATCGTCCTTCGAACGCTGTCTCGTATTCTTTCATGTCACAGTCCTCCATTGTGGATAATATGTGATGTTTGGTAGGCTCCAATCTGCTTTTCTTCTGAGGACTGCTTATTTCACATACGTCCTCGTGCCGCTGTCCCTTATAACCATCATTAAAAGTTACATTACAATGTTTACATTTGAAGAGCTTCTTGCAGCTCATCTCGTGTCTTCTCTTGTCATAACTTCGGAGGAATTCCTTTCTACATTTACTACAAGCGTATCCAGTAGCGCTTGGAATAATATCCTTATACGCTGAGTTATTCATCTTTATTCTTGATGCAATAACGTATTAATCCTTCTTCAAGGGAAATGTAAACCTTTTTGCCTTGATAACACTTTAGAAAGCTGATTATTCTTGGCGAGAACACGATGTTAACACCGCAAGACTAATTAGCGCAATGAAGTCCAGTGTCCGCGGTCACCATATTTATAGAGGTAGCACGAACCTTTTAGATCAATTATATACTGAATTTTAATAATAAAACGATGATTAAGCGTCTAAACTCTTATATCTCAATACGTTACACAGGTATTCGGACGTTTCCGTAGGTGCTCGAACATGTTCGTGTGTTTGGAGAGGTGCTCGAATGGGTGTGTGTGTATATATCTGTGTGTGAGTCTGTGTGTATGTGTGTATCTGTGCGTGTCTGTGTGTGTGTGTATCTGTGTGTGTATGTGTGTGTGCCTGGGTGTGTGTGTGGGTGTGTGTGTATCTGTGTGTGAGTCTGTGTGTATGTGTGTGTCCGTGTGTGTGGGTGTGTGTCCGTGTGTGTCTGTGTTTATGTCTGTGTGTGCGTGTGTGTGAGTCTGTATGTGTGTGTGCGTATGTGTGTGTATCTGTGTATGTGCATGTGTGTGTATGTCTATGCGTGTCTGTGTGTATGTCTGTGTGTGTATGTCTGTGTGTGTCTGTGTGTGTTTTGAACTTTCTCGGGGTGTGTATGTCTGTGTGTGTATGTCTGTGTGTATGTCTTTGTGTGTATGTCTGTGCGTGTCTGTGTGTGTCTGTGTGTGTGTGGGACTCTGTGTGTGTATATGTCTGTGGGGGTGTCTGTCTGTGTATATGTCTGTGTGTGTATGTCTGTGTGTGTGTCTGTGTGTGAGTCTGTGTGTGTATGTCTGTGTGTGTTGATCAAGAAGAAGAAAGGAACAAAGAAAGGAAGAAGGAAAGAAAGAAAGAAGAAAAAACAGAAAGAAAAAAGAAAGAAAATTAAGAATTTTAATTCAGACCTGAGGATACTTAAGTATACTTATAAATATATGGGTTAAACACTTTTTATTCCAGTCGTATATGTCTCCTAGTTTAATATTTATGAACCATTAAATTTTTATAAGATTCGAACAAGGACCATAGGTTACCTAAGTACGTATCACGGTTTAACACAGATAATGAATTACATCTAATAAATACATTTTTGATCCGCCCATACAACTCCCTTAGTTTAATAGCTATTGATCATTAAATATTTTGCTCTAAGATAATAGTAAAAAATAAATCCTTAAATAGCTTGATTACAATTATTTTCTAATGATACCTGAAAAGTCTTTCACTAAGCCTCTTAGTGCTATAAACTTATTCTGATTTTACCATATTTGTCTAAGTCTTTTAACTCATTAAGAATTAACCATTTAGGTTTTACCGATTCGAGGTCGGATATGAACTTCGGACTCCTAAATAGTTGTTCAGAGAATCTATCCACTGCTATCAATTTAATGTAATTTGTTCGAAGAGTCTAGCTGCCCTACTTCGGGAATAATGAAACATCAAAGTTTAAAACTCTGGCGAGACTCGAACTCCGGTCCCTAGAGATATCTTTCCGTAACTAATCAATAATACAGAACTATGTGAATCCTTGTTAATGCTAAAAGGGCATAAAGTCAGTAGTTGGTGTTTGTATGTGAAGTATCAATTCTTGGTAGCGATATTTATTTGTAGTTCTAGTTATTAAAATTATTTTCTTGGTAAATATCGACGTTTTTAGAACGCTTCGGAGAAATGTACGCTAGACCTTTTAACAAGACATGTGGAGAAACCGCTAGGGTGAAACTCGGACACAATAGCCGCTAAATTGTATACAGAAGGGGAGACAGAGTATCGATCTCCCTCCCAGGCAATAACATGCGGGGCTGTATAGTCTGTGCTCCAAAAATTGGTATACTGAGTTTCTCATTCTTCTATACCGCTTACAGAAGGTTTAGCGTTCTTATCAGGGTATTTAAGTACAGAGTGACGCTTGTTAACCTTTAAAGCTAAATATTCCAATATTTTTTCATCGCTTGTGATTCTAATTTGCGAAATTTCTCATTGTAATAAAGAGGTGTGCTTTAATTAGCGAACATCGTATACTAGCCATTTCTACGATAACTTTCAGAACCCTCTTGTTGCATTTTAGAGGATAACACAAGCGTGTTATCGGCCCGTTCAAAGCAACAAGTCTCGGTAGGATGGTGAAAATTAAACCTTTCGATTTTTTTTAAACATTTACAGTTGTTAGGAGCGTTCGCCACAAAAATTGAAACTTGTATTTTTTTATTTGATGTATATGATTAGAATTAACGCTGTGTACTTTATAGCGGGTGAATCATGTCTCATAGCTGACTGGAAATGCAGACATTATTTTGATTACCTCCTCCCACCCAAAGCCGAGGAGGAGGGGGACCTTTAAATGCTTCAAGTAAATGTCAACACGTGGACATGTAAGCGACCCTCGCAATTACCAACTCCAGCAGTAACCATTAATATATCCAGAAGACTCATGCACTATAGGTCCCCTTTGCCTGAAAGACCAATTGAACCATGCGAACCAATTAAAAAGCCATAAATTGATATAGAACATACATGCTACTTGGGTCGGCTTTACATGAAAGACCAATTGAACCAAGTGAACCAATTAAAAAGCCATAAATTGAAATAGAACATACATGCTACTTGGGTCGGCTTTACATGAAAGACCAATTACAGCCAATTTAAATCAATTAAGCCAATTAAAAAGCCATAAATTGATATAGAACATACAAACACCAACTACTGACTTTATGCCCTTTTAGCATTAACAAGGATTCACATAGTTCTGTATTATTGATTAGTTACGGAAAGATATCTCTAGGGACCGGAGTTCGAGTCTCGCCAGAGTTTTAAACTTTGATGTTTCATTATTCCCGAAGTAGGGCAGCTAGACTCTTCGAACAAATTACATTAAATTGATAGCAGTGGATAGATTCTCTGAACAACTATTTAGGAGTCCGAAGTTCATATCCGACCTCGAATCGGTAAAACCTAAATGGTTAATTCTTAATGAGTTAAAAGACTTAGACAAATATGGTAAAATCAGAATAAGTTTATAGCACTAAGAGGCTTAGTGAAAGACTTTTCAGGTATCATTAGAAAATAATTGTAATCAAGCTATTTAAGGATTTATTTTTTACTATTATCTTAGAGCAAAATATTTAATGATCAATAGCTATTAAACTAAGGGAGTTGTATGGGCGGATCAAAAATGTATTTATTAGATGTAATTCATTATCTGTGTTAAACCGTGATACGTACTTAGGTAACCTATGGTCCTTGTTCGAATCTTATAAAAATTTAATGGTTCATAAATATTAAACTAGGAGACATATACGACTGGAATAAAAAGTGTTTAACCCATATATTTATAAGTATACTTAAGTATCCTCAGGTCTGAATTAAAATTCTTAATTTTCTTTCTTTTTTCTTTCTGTTTTTTCTTCTTTCTTTCTTTCCTTCTTCCTTTCTTTGTTCCTTTCTTCTTCTTGATCAACACACACAGACATACACACACAGACTCACACACACAGACACACACACAGACATACACACACAGACATATACACAGACAGACACCCCCACAGACATATACACACACAGACTCCCACACACACACAGACACACACAGACACGCACAGACATACACACAAAGACATACACACAGACATACACACACAGACATACACACCCCGAGAAAGTTCAAAACACACACAGACACACACAGACATACACACAGACACGCATAGACATACACACACATGCACATACACAGATACACACACATACGCACACACACACATACAGACTCACACACACGCACACACAGACATAAACACAGACACACACGGACACACACCCACACACACGGACACACACATACACACAGACTCACACACAGATACACACACACCCACACACACACCCAGGCACACACACATACACACACAGATACACACACACACAGACACGCACAGATACACACATACACACAGACTCACACACAGATATATACACACACACCCATTCGAGCACCTCTCCAAACACACGAACATGTTCGAGCACCTACGGAAACGTCCGAATACCTGTGTAACGTATTGAGATATAAGAGTTTAGACGCTTAATCATCGTTTTATTATTAAAATTCAGTATATAATTGATCTAAAAGGTTCGTGCTACCTCTATAAATATGGTGACCGCGGACACTGGACTTCATTGCGCTAATTAGTCTTGCGGTGTTAACATCGTGTTCTCGCCAAGAATAATCAGCTTTCTAAAGTGTTATCAAGGCAAAAAGGTTTACATTTCCCTTGAAGAAGGATTAATACGTTATTGCATCAAGAATAAAGATGAATAACTCAGCGTATAAGGATATTATTCCAAGCGCTACTGGATACGCTTGTAGTAAATGTAGAAAGGAATTCCTCCGAAGTTATGACAAGAGAAGACACGAGATGAGCTGCAAGAAGCTCTTCAAATGTAAACATTGTAATGTAACCTTTAATGATGGTTATAAGGGACAGCGGCACGAGGACGTATGTGAAATAAGCAGTCCTCAGAAGAAAAGCAGATTGGAGCCTACCAAACATCACATATTATCCACAATGGAGGACTGTGACATGAAAGAATACGAGACAGCGTTCGAAGGACGATTGAAATCGTATTTTATACGATGCGATTCATCTAAGGACTTGAATATGTACCTGCATGAGGCCAAACAACGAATAATCCATGCAGTGCATAAAGAGCTTGGTATTCACAAGAGTGTGAAAATTAATCTGCTAGTTGAGTGCCGATTTGTGAACAGTATCGGAGAAACCTGTGATAAAACATTTAAAACACGGAATCAAGCTGCATTCTTAGAAACGGATCTGGACTCTATGCTGGAAACGAAAATGAAGAAGTTGGTTAATGAAATGGAGGATTCACAACTGAAGGGAAGCAACTGGGCTCTTCTTGCTGTGGAAGGGGTGCGTCTTCGTATTAACAAGTACAACCCCTTACGAGGCAGTAGCTACATAGCACTACCGCCATCTATTGAAGCAAGGAAAGCATGCATTAACGTCCAAAACTATAAGGATGAGCTATGCTTCATATATTCTGTACTAGCCAAATTCATCGAGAAGGATGCACAGCGTGTGAGTAAATACAAACAGCTTCAAGATAAGTACGACTTCAGCTGCGTTTCCTATCCTACTCCACTTTCTCAAATACCTAAATTTGAGAAGCTTAATAGGATGTCTATCAACGTTTTCGGTCTGGATGAGAAGCATGAAGTGTATCCGATAAAGGTTGCTGACACTGAGCTACCTGACCACTGTGACCTCCTACTATTGAGTGACAGTAGTGGAAAACATCACTATGTATATATCAAGAATTTTGAGAAGCTCGTTCGACGTCAGAAAACTAAGCATAAAGGAGTGATATATACCTGTAAGCGGTGCTTTACACATTTTGACGATTGATATGGACGAAGTGGACTGGAAAAGCTGCAAGAACATGCATCCATCTGTAATCAGCATGGTGTTGCAAGGGTAGTTATGCCTGCAAATGAGAAATCAATTGTACAGTTTAAAAATTTTGAAAGGATGTTGAAACTACCTTACGTCATCTATGCCGACTTTGAAAGCATTCTCGCTCCATGTCATACATGCATATCCAGTCCTGAAACTTCTTATACAACCCCTTATCAAGAGCATACAGCAATGAGCTTCTGTGTTTACGTTAAACCATCAAGCAGCGTTGAACATCTGGAAACAGGTCTTCCTAAGCAACCCTATGTATATCGTGGTTATGATGCTGCTCAGAAGTTTATGGAATACCTGTCATTCCTTGCAGAGGAGATTAATAATATATACAAATCTGTCATGCCTCTGAAACTTACAGATCAACAGCAAAAGGATTTTGAGTCTTCTATAGTATGCTACTTGTGTGGAAAACCCTTTACTGAAGAGAACTATAAAGTACGCGATCATGATCACATCAGTGGTGAATATCGGGGAAGTCTTCATAATGAATGCAATTTAGCCTGTAAAACGCTTAAATATATTCCAGTCTTCATGCACAACCTCAGTGGGTATGACTCACACTTCATTGTTAAGGAGTTGGGATGTACAAGTGACCGTGTGGAGGTAATTCCTAGCTCTGAAGAAAGCTATATCTCATTCTCCAAGTATGTAGGAGATACAAAGCTCCGTTTTGTAGATAGTTTTCGGTTCCTGAGTACAAGCTTGGATAAGCTGGTAAAAAATCTAACATCGTACCCTGAAACATTGAAGTACTTCGGAGAAGACATGATGAAGTTAATGACACGTAAGGGTGTATTTCCCTATGATTACGTCACTTCATGGAACGTCTTGAACGAAACCTGTCTGCCTCCTAAGAATTGCTTCTACAATAAACTGAATGAAGAAGAAATTAGTGATGCTGACTACGAACATGCTACAAATGTATGGAGACTGTTCAATGTGAGAAACCTGGGTGAATACAGCGACCTCTACTTAATATCTGATGTTCTTCTTCTAGCTGATGTCTTTGAGACATTCAGAGAGCAAACTCTCAAAACGCACAAAGTTGATCCAGCACATTATTTTACCTCTCCAGGACTTACATGGGACGCCATGTTACTGTATACTGGAATCGAACTGGAACTGTTACAGGATTATGACCAACTACTCATGGTGGAATCCGGCATAAGAGGAGGTTTATGCCAAGTGTCTCATCGGTATGCAGAGGCTAATAACACTTACATGGAAAAGTTTGATCCGTCGAGACCAACCCAATTCATCACATATGAGGACGCTAATAACCAATATGGGTGGGCAATGTGTCACGCCCTTCCTTTTGGTGGATTTCAGTGGGTTTCACCTGAAGAAATAAACTTACAAAGACTAGAAGAAGATGATCCTCATGGATACATATTAGAAGTTGACATCGAGTATCCTGTTGAACTCCATGATCTGCATAATGATTTACCATTCCTGCCTGAGTGTCTGAAACCAAAGGAGTCTACTACAAAGAAGTTAATTCCTCACCTTGGATTACGAAAGAAGTATGTAGTGCATTACATGACTTTGAAGCAAGCTCTTAGTCATGGACTACGACTAACAAAAATCCATCGTGTGCTACAATTCCGACAGTCGCAGTGGTTAAAACCGTATGTGGAATTTAACAACAGACTACGACAAAAGGCTGCAAATGATTTTGAGAAGGATCTCTACAAACTGTTCAACAATGCTATGTTTGGAAAAACAATGGAGAACCTTCGTAATCGTGTGGATATACGGTTGGTGACAAACGAGAAGACTCTGGAAAAGTTAATTGCAAAGCCTACGTTTATCGATCGAACAATATATGCTACCAATCTAGCTGCTGTGCATATGGCCTCCCGACAGATCGTCTTCAACAAGCCTATATACATTGGAATGAGTGTGTTGGACATCTCCAAGACATTAATGTACCACTATCATTATGATGTGTTGTTACCGCATTATGGAGTTGAAAACCTGAAGCTGATGTATATGGACACTGATTCATTCATCCATCAAGTTACAACTGAAGATGTGTACAAGGACAAGCTACGTTTTCTTGAGCATCTGGATACGGCTGATTATCCTACAAACCATATATGCTATTCAGCTCTAAACAAGAAAGTGCTTGGAAAATTTAAAGATGAGGCTAATGGTAAAATCATCCAACGCTTTGTCGGACTGCGACCTAAGATGTATGCGCTAGATATCCACGGCTCAATCATAAAAAAGATTAAAGGTATAAAACGTGGCGCTATTAAGCAGCACATCACATTCGACAGTTATACAGACTGTCTTAAAGCCAGAGAAATAATGACACCCATGAATCTGATCCTGTCACGAAAACATACTGTTACCACAGTGCAAGTGAATAAAATTGCATTGACTCCATACGACGATAAAAGAGTCGTTGCTGAGGATGGAATAACGACATATGCATATGGCCATTACAGCATTACAAGCAGCGCCTAAGAGAATCTAATCCTTAGATGATAATTTTCTCGTGATTCTACAACTTTAAAAAGTGGAAGTTTGCCATGTACTGTGTATACATCTAGCAGACACCTAAGAATAAATAAAAATAATGTGGAAGGGAGGTGGTAACCCTGCCATTAGGAGCAAATCCTAGTGCCAGTCTCAAGCCTAGATAAAAGGGGAGAGGCACCTACCCTTACAATCCTTATCTAACAAAGCACCAATTAACTGGTAAAGACGATACACCTAGCCAACAATTAACCATACAAAAACAGAATAGCTGAATAAAAACAATAATATCACTATCAGAGCTTAAGGTCGGGTTATAAAAGGCATCTCTACATACTTTCATACATGATAGCATTAGAATATTGAGAAGACCATAAAAGGATCCGATATGACTGTAAAAACGTTAGAAATGGTTATAGATCATAAGACTTGTGTAATACAAGAGAAAAACTCTATAAACAAGAGAGAATGCCTGAAAACCATTTCCCAAAAGCCCTCATAAAAACAGCCACTACATTTACCAAAAGCCAATAAACAGTCACTACACTTATCCAAAAGCCTACAAAACAGCCACTACACTTATTCAAAAGCCTATAAAACAGCCACTACTCTTTCCAAGCCTATAAAACAGCCACTACACTTTCCAAAAGCCGATAAAATAGCCACTGCACTTTCCAAAAGCCAATAAAACAGCCACTACACTTATCCAAAAGCCGATAAAACACCCGCTACTCTTTCCAAAAGCCTATAAAACAGCCACTACACTTTCCAAAAGTCTCTTCAGGAACTCTTAATTGTCTGCGCCTATGCCCCATCCATAACCTAAAATACCTTTAAAGAGCCACAAACACTTCTAGCACGAGCTTTGAAAACGTATTGAAAATTGTCAAAATACCCTAAAAGCATCCTACAACACTTCGAAATATTCTGAAGCCTATATGAATGCCCTGAATCTACCTGCTCCAGTTCCCAAAATGCTGCTGAAACATCTAAAATTCCTCTGCCTCATACCAGAATGTCCTGAAAGCCTTGTTCATATCAAAAAAATATCTGCACCTGTGCCTAAAAATGTCTCTAAATGAACTCTAAAATGCTCCACAATTCCTAGTACACTGGCTAAAATGCTTACCCCAATACCCTAAAACACGTATCTGTATCTATGTCTAAAAATATTTTAAAGCCAGTAAGAGGATGTCAAATGTCTGTTCCACCGCATTAAACATCATCAGAATACCTGCAAAGTTATCTAAGCATGTACCTAAAAAGCTTCTAAGTGTGTTCTAAAATAGTTATATTGTGCTCTAAATACCTCTGAAATTCTTGCTCTTCCCTTCTGGAAAACACCCTACATACCTTCAGTCCCTGTCTTCCCTAGCATTTCTCCCCGTATTCCCTATCTCTCTCATATAAACGCATACTCTCCCTTCTTCAGCACCTGCCTAGCATTATCATCTACTCCCTATTTTTCGTGTATAATTGTATACTCTACTCGACCTCTGACTAGCCTAGCACCTCTCCTCGTATTCCCTGCCACTCTCATATAAAGCAAATTCCTCCTACTTCAACCTCTGTCTATCCTAGCATCTCCCCTCGTTTTCCCTATCCTTTCCCTTATAAAACATATATTCCGACCTTTCAAACCCTGTCTAGTCGACATCTAACCTTGTAATCCCTATCTCTTCAGTATAAAACGTGCATTCTGCCCTTTCAACCCCTGTCTAGCCTGACAACTCTCCTCGTATTCCCTATCTCTCCCATATAAACGCATTTTTCCTCCTTGAACGTCGCATCTACCCTCGTTTTCCCTATCCTTTCCCATATAAACGCAAAAAAGTGCGCCAGCTTCCCCCTAAATAACCTACTTATCTCTTATGGTTTACCAGTTATGCAAAAGTCGTTCACAGTGAAGAATACTTTTGGAGACATTCCCAGAAAATTTGAGATATACATTTCATTTGTTATGAAAATATCTTATACATATGATATTTTAGTCAAAATTGTTAGGGCCATTTTTGATAAAATCAAAATTTTCGAAAAATGTTCCATGTAAAGGGAATCTGGGGTGGGGGGATTTTCTTGAAAACCTTCGTGTCGCATCTCTGGAAGATACTGAACCTAAATACCAAGCTTGGTGTTTATCCGACTGTTCGTTCCTGAGTTATGCTGTTCATAGTCACACAAACGGACATGTTTCTAAAATTTTGGGGGGGATTTAGGGGGTCTCAAAACATGTATTTCCGGTGAAATCTCGGTATCGAATTTTTGGGTGGAATACAATACTTCCCCTACTTACTATACGTAGTAGAGAAAGTAAAAAATGAATAACGAATTCCCGTTTGAGAAAAGGTATAAGTATTGGAAAATTTAAGGGAATAACAAGCAGTCAATCAATCAATACTGAGCAAGTCAATCTATATTAATCAATACTAAATAAGCATCTGTATCAATCAATACTGAACAAGTTTATTTGTGTCAATCAGTACTGGAAAAGTCCATCTGTATCAATCAATACTGAAAAAGTTCATCATATCAATCAATACCGAAATGTCCATCTGTATCAACGATTACTGAACAAGTCCATCTGTCTGAATCAAAACTGAACAAGTTCATCTGTATCAACCAGTACTGGACAAGTCCATGGGTGTCAATAAATACTGAATAAGTCTGTCTCTGTTAATCAATACTGAACAAAACCATCTCTGTCAATCAGTACTGAACAAGTCTATATGTATCAATCAAAACTGAACTATTCCATCTGTATCAATCAGTGCTAAACAAGTCGCCCTCCGTGGTCTAGTGGTACCGTACTAGCCTCGAGTTCCCAAGGTCTCGGCTTCAAACCCCTCGGAGAGCGATGAAGTTTTTCGGACGTAAAAATTCCTAGCATGGCTTTCTTAGGAAGGGAAGTAAAGCCGGTGGTCCGGTGTCGTAGATTTACGGCACGTAAAAGAACTTCAAGCCTGATAAAGAGGCCTCTGAGGAAAAATACCGGTCTCTCACGCTCAATATAGAATAGGACGCTAAGGACCACAGTAGTTAAAGAGCGTCCATTAATAAAACTCAATATCAATTTCAGTACTGAACAAGTCCATCAGCTTTAATCCGTACTGAGCAAGTCCATCTGTATCAATAACTACTGAAAAGTCCATTAGTATTAATACTGAGCAAGTCCATCTGTGTCAATAAATACTGAACAAGTCCATCTGTATCAATCAATACTGAACAAGTCCATCTGTGTCAATCAGTACTGAACTATTCCATCTATATCAATCAATACTGAACACGTCCAAACGTTTTTTCATTATTTCAAGGCAAAATTATTTAAACAAAATGTAGCTAATAATAATACAAATATATGTAACACCTCAATATAACCACGAAATATAGAAATTATAGTATTAATGTGAGAGTCATATTGTGTAAAATCAGAATTGAAGGACTTGGCATGTTTTGAACGTAACCGACTTATCATTTAAATAATGCAATGACAAAAATAAATAATTGTAATACATATTTGAGGTATTCAAAACGAACACATTGCACCAAACGTCCTTCCAGGTACCTCCTCTACTAATGCTTTGTAAATGCTGAGAATTTGTCAATCACAGAATCACTAATACTTTTGTTTTGAAAATTGTACAGGATTGACGATTACCTGTTTGCTGATGTTCCCAGAGCCAGTACGGTAGATGTCAGGAACACTTTCAGGAGGTGAGTACATGGAGGAAAGGAAATCTAAGAAATTGGGTTTCTCTTTCTTTGTATCTGATTGTTTCACTATAGTGCGTTCCCAACCTGCTGTAGTTTCGCGAAAACCAATATGTTGTCGAACTTCGCCCCGCATCAGCACTTCTTTCCACATTTGTGATAAACGCCAGCCAACAGAGCAGTATAAGAGTAAAGTTTAACCCTAACCGAGGGCCTACATCCCTTCACTACTCACTTTGGGTTTTGTTATCGTCCACCAAAGCTTAACTCCACGCGTATCACTCAGTACTGAACCAGGACATCCGTAACAATCAGTATTGAACAGGTCCATCTGTTTCATTTAGTACTGAACTTTTCCATTTGTATCAATCAGTACTGAAGCAGTCCATCTGTAACAATCAATACCGAACGAATCCTTCTGTATCAATCAATACTGAATAAGCATCTGTATCAATCGATGCTAAACAATTAATCTGTGTCAATCAGTACTGATCAAGTCCATCTGTATCAAATAATACTGATCAAATCCACCAGTATCAAGTAATGCTCAAAAGTGCTACTGTATCAATCAGTAGTGAATAAGCATATGTATCAACCAATACTGGACAATTTATCAGTGTCATACAGTGCTGAACAGGTCCATCCATTACTAACCGAAGCCACCTATTCATATATTAGTCAATACTGAGCAAGTCAATCTGTATCAATCAGTGCTAAATAAGCTTCTATATTAATCAATACTGAACAAATTTGTTTGTGTCAAACCATACTGAACAAGTGAATCTGTATCATTCAATACTAAACACGTCCATAAGTATCAATCAATACTGAACAAGTCCATCTGAATCAATCAGTGTTGAACAAGACCATCTCACTGAAGCAAAAATGAACAAATATATATTTATCAATCAATACTGCACAAGTTCATTGGTGTCAATCAATACTAAATAAGTCTATTTTTGTCAATCAATACTGAACATAAGCATCTCTATCAATGAGTACTGAACAATTCCATATATATCAATCATAAGTGAACAATGCCATCAGTATCAATCAGTACTGAACAAGTCCATATCTATCAATCAATACTGAATAAGTCCTACTGTGTCAATCAATACAAAACAAGACCATATGTATCAATCACAACTGAACCAACCAGTATGGAACAAGTCCATCTGTATGAATCAGTACTGAACAAGGCAATCCGTATCATTCATTACTGAATAAGTCCATCTGTGTCAATCAATACTGAACAAGTCCATTAGTATCAATCAATACTGAACAAGTTCATCCGATACCATCAGTACTGAATAAGCATTTGTATCAATCAATACTCAACAAGTTTATGTGTGTCAATAAGTACCACACAAGTCCATCTGTATTAATCAATACTGAACAAGCCTACCTGTCCATCAATACTGAACAAATCTACTATAATCAATCAGCACTGAATAGGCATGTGTATCAATCAATACTGAACAAGTGTATCTGTGTCGATCAGCACTGAACAAAAGCATCTGTATAAATCAATACTGAAAGAGGCCATCTGTATCAATTAATACTGAGCAACTATATTTGTGTGAATCAGTATTGAACAAGTCTATCTGTATCAATGAATACTGAACAAGGCCAATCACATCAAGCGATACGTAACAAGCATATCTGTGTCAATCAGTACCGAACGAGTCATCTGTATAAATCAATACTGAACAAGTCAATTTGTATTAAACAAGCATCTGCATCAATCAATACTGTACAAGTCCATCAATATCAATAAATACCGAAATGTCCATCCATATTAAAAATAACTGAACAAGTCCATATGTCTGAATCAAAATTGAACAAGTTCATATTTATCAATCAGTAATGAACAAGTTCATCGGTGTCAATCAATGCTGAATAGGTTTATCTCTGTCAATCAGTACTGAAGAAAACCATCTCAATCAATCGGTACTGCACAATTCCATATATGTCAAACAAAACTGAACAATTCCATCTGTATCAATCGGAACTGAACAAACCCTAACGTATCAATGAGTACTGAGCAAATACATCTGTTTCAATCACTTCTGAAAAGTCAATTTGTATCAATCAATACTGAGTAAGTATATTTGTGTCAATCAGTACTGATAAAGGCCATCTGTATCCATCAATATTGAACAAAGCCAATCATATCAATCAATACTGAACCAGTATATCTGTGTCAATCAGTACAGAACGAGTCCATCTGTATCAATAAATACTGAACAAGTCAATCTGTATCAATCAGTACTAAATAAGCAAAGGTATGAATCAGAACTGAACAAGTTTATTAGTTTCAATCAGCACTGTGACAAGTCCATCTGTATAAATCAATACTAACAAATCCATCAACCAATACTGAAATGTTCAACTTTATCAATGATTACTGAATAAGTCCATGTGTCTGAAACATAACTGAACAAGTTCATCTTTTTAAATCAGTACTGAACACGTTCATCGGTGTCAATCAATACTGAATAAGTCTACCTCTGTCAATCAATACTGAACAAAACCAAGTCTATCAATCAGTACTGAACAACTTCATAATATGTATCAATCAAAACTGAACAATTCCTTTTGTATCAATCATTACTGAACAAGTCGTTCTCCTTGGACCAGTGTTACCGTGCCAGCCTGTAGTTCCCGAGTTTAGGCGTTCAAACCCCGCGGATTGCGATGGTATTTTTTGGCGTAAAAATTCTTCCTTCGGAAGGGAAGTAAAGATTTACGGCACGTAAAAGAACCTCAAGCCTGATAAAGAGGCCTCTGTGCAAAAGTACCGGTTTCTCGAGCCCACTATAGAATAGCACACTAAGAACCATAGTAGTTAAAGAGCGTCCATAAATAAAACTCAATTTAAATACAGTACTGAACAAGTCCATCCGTATCAATCGGTACTGAGCATGTCCATCTGTATCAATGTCAATCAAAAGTGAACATGTCCATCTGTGTCAATACTGATCAAATCTATCTGTATCAATCAGTATTGAACAAGTCTATATGCATCAATCAAAGCTGTACAAGTCCATCTGTGTCAATAAATACCGAATAAGTATATCTGTGCCAATCAATATTGAACAAGTTCATGAATATCAATCGGATCTGAAAAAGTCCATATGTATCAATCGAAACTGAGCTATTATATCAGCATCAATCAGTACATAACAAGTCTATCTATATCAGTCAGTACTGAACAAGTCCATCTGTATCAATCAATACTGAATAAGTCTATCTCTGTTAATCAATACTAAACAAGTCCATCTATATAAATCAATACTGAACAAGACCATGCGTATCAATCAACAAGTCCATCTGTGTCAAACAATACTGAGCAAGTCCATCTGTATCAATCAATACTGAACAAGTCCATTTGTATCAATCAATCCTGTACAATTCCATCTGTATAAATCAATACTGAACAAGTTCATCCTTATCAATCAATACTTAAAAAGTCCTTGTGTGTCAATTAGTGCTCAATTATTAAATATATATCAATCAATACGAAGAACTCCAAACGTTTTTTGAATAACTCAAAACAATATTATTTATACAAAATGTAGCTAATAAAAATACAAATATATCTGACACCTGAATATAACCACGAAATATGGAAACTATGGTATTAATGTGAGAGTCTTGTCATGTTTTGAACGTTAGCTCCACTTATTATTTAAATAATGAAAGGACACAAATAAGTAATGGAAATACATGTTTGACGTTTTCAGAAAAAACACACGGCAACAAATGCCTTTCATCCAACTACCTCCTCAATTAATTTTTTGTAAATGCTGAGAATTTGTCAATCACAGAATCACTAATACCATTGTTCTATAAATTGTACAGGATTGACGATTACCTGTTTGCTGAAAGTCCCAGAACCAGTGCGGTAGATGCCAGGAACACTGACTGGGGGTGAGTACATGGAGGAAAGGGAAGCAAAGAAATTGGGTTTCCCTTTCTTTGTATCTGATTTTTTTCACTATAGTGCGTTCCAAACCTGCTGTCGTTTTGCGAGAACCAATACGTTGTCGAACTTCGCCCCGCATCAGCAGATCGTTCCACATTTGTGATAAACGCCACCGCAAGTCTAAGGTTTTTCCCTAACCGAGGGCCTACATCCCTTCACTACTTATTTTGTTTTTGTTATTCTCCACCAAAGCTTAAGTCCATGTGTATCACTCAGTACTGAACCAGGCCACCCGTATCAATCAGTATTGAACAAGTAGATTTGTGTCAGTCAGTACTGAACAAGTCCATCTGACTGAATCAGTACTTGGCAAGTCCATCTGCATCAGTCAGTACTGAAGATGACCATCAGTATCCGTCAATACTGAACTAGTCCATCTGTGTCAATCAGTACTGAATAAGCATCTGTATCAATCAATACTGAACAAGTCCGTCTTCATCCATCAAAACTGAACAAATCCACTTGCATCAATCAATAATGAATAAGTTTATCTGTGTCAATCAATATTGAAAATGTCCATCAATATCATGTGAACAAGTGCATATGTATCGATCAAAATTGAACAACTCCATCAGTATCAATTAGTACTTAAAAGTCTATCTACATCAAACAGTCCTTAACAAGTTCATCTCTAGTAAAAAATGCTGCACAAATCCATCTTAGTTAATCAGTACTGAACAGGTCCATCTGTATCAATCAGTACTCAATAAGTCTATCTCTGCCAATTAATACTGAACAAGCCTAACTGTAACGATCATTACTGAACAACTGCATTTGCCTGAATCAAAACTGAACAAGTCCATCTTTATCAATTAGTACTCAACATGTCAATCTCTGTCAATCAATACTGAACAAGTACATCTGTGTCAATCAATGCTGAATATGCCTATCTGTGTCAATCAATAGTAAACAATTCCTACTCTATCAATCAGTACTGAAGAACTCCTTAGGTAACTATCAATACTGAAAAAGTCCATCTGTGTCAATCTATACTGAAGAAGTACATCTGTGTCAATCAATACTGAATAAGTCTACTTGGGTCAATCAATACTGAACAAGTCCGTCTGTCTCAATGAATACTGAACAAGTCCATACTGTCCAAAGCCATCTGTATGAATGAATATTGGACAAGCCCATCGGTATCAATCAAAACTGAACAAGTCCTACTGTGTCAATCAATACTGAACAAGTCCATATGTATAATTCAAAACTGAACAATTCCATCTGTATCAATCACTAATGAAAAGACCATCTGTATGAATCAATACTGAAAAAGTCCATCTGTGTCAATCAATACTGAACAAGTCCATCTGTATCAATCAATACTGAACAAGTTCATGTATGTCGATCAGTGCTGAAATATTCCAATTGTATAAATCAATAATGAACAAATGCCAACGTTTTTTAATAACTGAAGGAAATATCATTTAAACAAAATGTAGCTAATAATAATACAAATATATCTGACACCCCAGTATAACCACGAAGTATGGAAATTATGGTATTAATGTGAGAGCCATTTTGTGTAAAATCGGAAATGAAGGACTTGTCATGTTTTGAACGCAAGCTCCATCTATTATTTAAATAACGCAAGGACACAAATAAATAATGGAAATTCATGTTTGAGGTTTTCAGAAAAGAACACATAGCACCAAAGGCCTTTCTTCCAGCTACCTCCTCAATTAGTATTTTGTAAATGCTAAGAATTTGTCAATTACAGAATGACTAATACTTTTGTTTTAAAAATCGTTTAGGATTGACCGTTACATCTTAGCTGAAAGTCCCAGAGACAGTACGGTAGATACCAGGAACACTGACTGGAGGTGAGTACGTGGAGGAAAGGAAAGCACAGAAATTGGGTTTCCCTTTCTTTCTATCTGATTGTTTCACTATAGTGCCCTCCAAAACCGCTGTCGTATCGGGAGAACCAATACGTTGCCGAACTTCGCACCGCATCAGTACATCGTTCCACATTTGTGATAAACGCCACCGCAACAGAGCAGTATAAGTCTAAAGTTTAACCCTAACAGAGAGCCTACATCCCTTCACTACTCATTTTGGTTTTTGTTATTGTCCACTAAGCTTAAGTCCAGTGTATCACTCAGTACTGAACCAGGTCATCCGTATTAATCAGTATTGAAAAAGTCCATTTGTATCAGTCAGTACTGAACAAATCCATCTGTGTGAATCAGTACTGAGCAAGTGCATCTGTATCAGTCAGTATTGAACAAGTCCATCTGTCTCAATCAAAACTGAATAAGTCCATCTGTATCAGTCACTACTGAACAAGTCCATCTGTATAAATCAGCTCTAAATAAGTATCTGTATTAATCAATACTGAAAAAGCTTAACTATGTCAATCGGTACTGAACAAGTCCTTCTGTATAAGTCAGCTCTAAATATGTATCTGTATTAATCAATACTGAACTAGTTTAAGCTTCAATCAATACTGTTTAAGTCTATCTGTATTAATCAATACTGAAAAAGCTTAACTGTGTCAATCGGTACTGAACAAGTCCATCTGTATCAATCAATACTGCACAAATCCATCTGACTGAATCAAAACTGAACAAGTCCATCTTTATCAATTAGTACTAAAAAAGTTCATCTATGTCAATCAATACTGAACACGTCCTTCTGTATGAATCAGTACTGAACAGGTCCATCGGTATCAATTAATACGGAACAAGTCCATTTATATCAATCAATACTGAACAAGTCTATCTGCGTCAATCAATACTGAATAAGTATATCTGTGTCAATAAATACGGAACAATTCCATTGTATCAATCAGTACTGAACAAGTCTATGTGTATAATTCAAGGCTGAACAAATCCATCTGTATCAATCAATACTGAACACGTCCATGTGTATCAATCAATACTAAACAAGTGCATCTGTATCAATCATTACTGAACAACCCTATCTGTATCAATCAGAACTGAATATATCCATTTGTATCAATCAATACTGAACAGTTCCAAACGCTTTTTCAACAACTCAAGACAATATTATTTAAACGAAATGCAGCTAATAATAATACAAATATATGTGACACCTCAATATAACCAAAATATGGAAATTTTAGTATTAATGTGAGACTCATTTTGTGTAAAATCAGAAATGAAGGGCTTGTGATGTTTGGAACGTAAGCTTCACTTATTATTTAAATAATATAAGGACACAAGTAAATAATGGGTATACATGCTTGATGTTTAAAAAACAAAAGAGCACATAGCACCAAAGGCCTTTCTTGCAGCTACCTCCTCAATTAATGTTTTGTAAATGCTGAGAATTTGTCAATCACAGAATGACTAATACTTTTGTTTTGAAAACTGTACAGGTTTGACGGTAACTTTGGTGAAAGTCCCAGAGCCAGTACGGTAGATGCCAGGAACACTGACTGGAGGTGAGTACATGGAAGAAAGAAAAGCAAGGAAATTGGGTTTCCGTTTCTTTGTATCTGATTGTATCAGTATAGTGCGTTCCAAACCTGCTGTCGTATCGCGATAAGCAATACTTTGTCGAACTTCACTCCGCATCAGCAGATCGTTTCACATTTGTGATAAACGCCACCGCAACAGAGCAGTATAAGGGTAAAGTTTAACCCTAACCGAAGTGCCTACATCCCTTCACTTCTCATTTTGGATTTTGTTACTGTCCACCAAAGCTTATAATTTCTTCAACCTGGGGGAGGTTAGGTCATATACCTCTATTTACCTGACGCTTGTTATATCCTGTTTTACCTGAAGAATGTTTTTGCACGATGTAATTAATATGTGGTACCTACCAATATTGTTGATATCGATCGAAGTTACATTCCCACATGCATGTGGTTGCTATAAATACAAAAGAAATCAGTGCTGAAAGAAATGAATAAAAGCACTAGTGGGGGAGAATAAACCATCACAATACAAACACTAAGGGCCGTATTAATAGATTTCACGTTGGTCTGGACCATCTCAAGACTCATTTTGGTCCGGACCAACGGTCGACCAGGTTTTTGTTGCTCATAAACGATAAGAAGTCTCGGATCAAAAAAGGCCGTGAATCAGCAAGGAGAAAATGTTACATGACGAAGAAAGGCATTTCTGCGCATGCATGTTCTGTCATAGAGTAGTAAATTAACCACTGTTACTCCCTAGTTTTTAGCTTTCTGTGGTCGTTTCACAGCTGTTTTTTCATCGGCTGTGCTCACTCCTCGCCTTCAGCTTAAAAAAAAAATAAAAAATAAAAACGGAGATAACCAAGAAGCGTGCCTTAAAACGGTCGGTCTGTTTTCCTTAATACAAAAATGATGGATATTATTGAAAACAAATCGGTTTCGACAAATGCAAATGCAAAAAGAGGAGGTATGGAGGGAGTTAATATAGGGTCTTTCAACAAGTGTCCTATCTTTGAACTTAAATAAAGCACATTCTATAAATGATAGAAATTAATTTTTTTTTATTTTGGAACATAATTTATGTCATTACGTTGTTGAGAGAACATCAGTTAAGTGACCGCCCAATTTTCAGTGACAGCAGAAAGTAAATTAGGTTCAACTTCACGAATAATACGCGTGATGTTATTCATAAGATCATTCACTGTTTCTGGCTTGTTGACATAAACTCGAGATTTAACATAACCCCACAAGAAGTAATCCAACGGCATTAAATCACATGACCTCGGGGGCAAGTTAACATCACCACCACGGGAAATGATGAAACCTCTGAACTTCTCCTTCAAAAGATCGATTGTTTCGAGAGCAGTATGATATGTGGCACCATCTTGCTGAAACCAGATGCTTCTGAGATCCATACCATCCAATTGAGGCCAAAAATAGTCCCTTAATAGAGACCGGTATCTTTCTCCATTGACAGTTAGAGCTTCCCCAACTTCATCCTGGAAAAAATATGGACCAATGATTCCACTATACCAAAATCCACACCACACAGTAACCTTTTGGGGATGAAGCGGTCGTTCTTGAATCTACATTGGATTGTGATTGCTGCAATAGCGGAAATTTTGTTTGTTAACACAACCATCCATCCAAAAGTGGGCTTCGTCTTTGAAGATGATTTTTCGACAAAAATCCGGGCCAGTTTCCAATTGCTCCATCGCCCAGTCAGCGAATACACGGCGCAATCTATGGTCGTTGGGCTTTAGTTCTTGAGTTAACACCATTTTGTAAGCGTGAAACTTCAAGTCCAGATGCATAATTCGCCAAGTTGTGGTCGGCGAAAACCCCAATTCTTGCGCTCGACGAGCAATTGATTTGTTTCCGTTCTCGCGTAAACTCTCACGAACGGCGCCTATGTTTTCGTTGGAGCGCTTACGTCGATTACGTACAGGCGTTCTTTGATCGCTGTCAGAACCACTTCTTCCAAATTTATCGATCAAACGCCGAATCGTTCTCTCGCAGGGACGATTATGCACACCGTAAACTTCACGCAATACACGGAAGGTTTGGCGAACAGATGATCCATTTTGATAATAAATTTTAACAATTTCTACGCGTTGCTGAATGCTGTAACGATCCATGGCTATTTGTCAATAACAACTGTAACCACATAAAAAATGACTGCTGTAACTCAATAACAACGGCGGCTATCACCTGTTAAAGATAGGACACTCTTGTTGAAAGACCCTTTACATATATAGGTAGTTTTGTGCATGATTCTAACATATGTTTCATGTCATTGTTAATCATTTCATTAAGAATTTAACTTGCTGGAATATTAACTTTTAACCTTAAATTTTCAGAATCAAATCATATTTAAATAGGAAGGAACATTTGCTGTTATTAAAACCTCACCCTGGATCCTAACCAAATAAATACTGTGTGATAGTAATTATACAGAAATAATTACCTGAGGAAACTCTAATACATCATAAACCTTCCGGGAGTTGTAATCCTCCTCTCCTCGCCGGGAATACGTAAGTAAAGTCTGAATTACTTCGAACTTAATCCAAGTGACAACTCAACGCGACATAACGTGAAGGTCTTATACATCGTATTAAATGGAGCTATTTGGGGTCTTAGCGTGGCTTACTTTAACGACTTAACTTAAAAATATCTGATGTGTTACACTCACATGACTTTCTCTACTCTTGTACAAACTATTTTTACAAACGCTTATTCTCGATATGCTTCATGTTAATCGAGATATCGAAATGTTAATCTTATTAATAATTTTCTTGTAGATGCAAGGGGAATTGCTAGTCTTTAAGCGATAGTCAAATATTTTAAGCGCTGGTTGCTATGTGGAGTATTCCATTCTCTTTGTATTACCAGGACAAAAAAATGAATAACAAATGTGAGAAAAAGTATAAGTATTGGAAAATTTAAGGGAATAACAAGCAATATCTCGAAAATGGTTCACTCAACAACAAAAAAATGTATATGGCATAAATTGTGTATTTTAACGCGATCTACTTTTTTGTGTAGTAAAATTTTGTCTATCTCTTATGGTTTACCAGTTATGCAAAAGTCGTTCACAATGAAGAATACTTTTGGAGACATTCCCAGAAAATTCGAGATATACATTTCATTTATCTGAAAATATCTTAAACATATTATATTTTAATCAAAGTCGTTAGAGCCATTTTTGAGAAAATTAAAATTTTCGAAAAGTGTTCCATGTAAAGGGTAATCTGGGGCGGGGTAATTTTCTGGAAAACCTTCGTGTCGCATCTCTGGAAGATACTGAACCTAAATACCAAGTTTGGTGTTTATCCGACTGTTCGTTTCTGAGTTATGCTGTTCACAGACACACACACGGACATGTTTCCAAAAATCTTTTTTTGGATTCAGGGGGTCTCAAAACATGTATTTCCGGTGAAATCTCGGTATCGAATTTTTGGGTGGAATACAATACTTCCCCTACTTACTATACGTAGTAGAGAAAGTAAAAGTTTGGCAGTGTCAAACTTTTCCTTCCCGTTACGTCAAGTTTAATGTTGCATGGTAATTAGAACCAATCGGCATGAAGCAGTAGCATAAAGTAATAAACGAACAATCAATCAATATTCATCCCCGTTACATTAAGCGCATGCTAATTAAACCTTTTCTGTAGCAGAATTTAACTTCGCGTTACATCCCGTCTTTTTGTGTAAAGTCCATAGTAATCCCGGTTTAACAAACGTAAATCTAGCAACGGCATATGAGGCATTAGTTATAATGCGGCTTACTTACGCCTTACTCAGGTCAGTAGTGTTTTCTTGATACGTTTCTCTTGATAATATGGAAGCATCGTACCAATTGAGATACTCAAGCCTCGGTTATCGTCTCTGTCATATAGGTTAGGATGAAACCGTTTTATCAACCTTCTAAAATTTACTTTACTAAACCTGCATTTGTTTTGAAGTTTAGGTCGCCATACGTTCCAATTATATCTAATTTTGGTAGATAATCTTACTCTACCGTCTTATTTCGCGAATTCTAACGCAAGCAGCCACGCCCATCACTCCAAAGTCATCCATTTTGTAAAGATGGTCTGCCTTTAATCTACCCCTCTGAGGCAGACCAAAATCTGGTCCCGACCAAGGCGATTAATCCCCGGACCAACGCAAGTCCCGGTCTATGTATAAGAAAATCGATGGTCCGCTGTAAATCCACCGGAAGTAGCAAGTTGGTCCGGACCAAAATTGACTATGAATACCGTCCTAACTTATTGAAAGTTGCAATATCAATTCCATGATTTAATTTATCATAGCTTTCAACATTGAAAATTCAGGCCACAAATTTCCTGTAGTCATCAACGCCAATATGTTCTGCTCATTAATATCTGTAGGTTGTTCTTTTAATCATTTGTAGAATGAAGTATATGCCAACCCTTGCCTTTGTTTTGATTTCTTCGGTATTAACTCGTCGCATCCACTTTTACAAGCGTCTTCTCATCATTGGATACGTAGTCTGTTACTTTTTTACTTGTTCTACTACGTATAGTAAATAGGGAAAGTATTGTATTCCATCCAAAAAATAGATATTGAGATTTCGCCGGAAATACGTGTTTTAAGGCCCCCTGAATCAAAAAAGTCATTTTAGAAAAACGTCCGTGTGTGTGTGTGTGTGTGTGTGTGTGTGTGTGTGTGTGTGTGTGTGTCCGTCTGTCTATGCTGAAGTAGGTTGTTACATCACGTATGAAAAGCCAATTTGAAGTAGGAGTTGTATTGTAGTTCAGCTGTTGGGGAGCCGAACTTGAAGTAGTTGCAACCGCACCTGTAGCTTTCGTCCCAAATTTAAAAATATTAACTTTGTAATTTGACTGTTTCTTTAAATATTATATACTTATGTTTGCCTCGGCTGCGTCAGTATTATTGTTAGAGACATGGGTTTCTTTGCAAGGCGTGGTGCGGCTGAAAAATGTAGGCTTACACAGATTATAATTTTTAATTCACTCCTTTTTATTAATTCTTGACACGATTTAAATAACACTTCACTGATATAGAGAGCTGTAAGATTCTTTTATTAAATACTTGCACTTTTTAAACACGTAAACTATTTTCGTCTCACACTGAAAACGTATTAAATTTCTCGAGGACGCGTCTCGCGTCCTGTTAGGAACACTGTCTACAACCAACTGAACTCTGAATTTTTAAATTTTCCTATATTTCAGTTTCTGATTGGCTAATCCTAGTCCAATAGGATACTTTCATTTAACTTAAGCTTTCTTTCTGGTTGTTGATTGGCTATTTTATAAACTGTCTCAAAATTTACATTATTTTTGCTCCAATAATGACTAGTAGCATTATTAAACTTTCTTACTCATTATTGCCTCAAGGTTACCTCATTGTTACCTCATTGTTAGCAACTTTTAACCTATTATTCTCACAGCTCCTACATTATTAAATTGCACAATACATTCACATAACATTATTACATGTATACAATAATATAAACATATAAAATGGCTGTAATATACACTTTTTATATATTGTTACATACACATATTGCTTTAAGGTGGGCTGTTATTATATTTTACATATTATATAATTAGACTAATATTATTTAAGTGTTAAAAATACTGCCTCAATACGTGTCTATGAACAGCATAACTCAAAATCGAAAATTCGGTTAAATATCAAACTTGGTATTTAGAGTCAGTACCTTCCAAGAATGGGACACGAAGATTTTCAAGAAAATTCCCCAACCCAGACTACCCTTTACATGGGACATTTTTCGAAATTTTTTGCTTTCTAAACATGGCTCTAACGATTTTGATTAAAATACTTGTCATATATTAAAGATATTTACATTAAAAATAAAATGTATACCTTGAATTATTAGGAATTGCCTATGAAGACCACTTCAGTAGGAAGAAGTTTTGTACAACCTTGTATAACTGGTAAACCTTAAGCTGTAGACGAAAATGTATTATACAAACAAATGTAGGTTTCTTTAACATACACAACATATATTTTTAATAACCGCAATAACATAATCATCTAATACATCATGGAATTCGAAATTATCACTATGCCTTAATATATGGTTATTCAAAAGGTTTCTACCAAATATGCGAAATTTTTTCGCAAGTAATTTACGAGGGCAGTCGCAAAAGTACCCGACCAGACGTATATATAGCGGTTGTTGTTTCAAACGAATGACTATGGTAAAAAGTATCACCCTCATAAGGCTTAAGTTTGAAGTTTGTTGATGCTACGTTGTGTAGTAATTGTTTGGCAGCCATTAATAGTGAACTCTCAGCGAATTTGTAAACATGGATAAAACGGGCCGTCGTTATGTGATACAACACTTTCATTTGAAAGGTCTTAGTCCAACTAATATTAAAGCTGAGCTAGATTCTACTCTGGGGGAGTCTGCTCCTTCGTTTAAAACAGTAAAATGTGGGATGGAAGAGTTTAAGCGAGGCTGTATGAGCTACCAAGACGAACATCGTAGTGGTCGACCAAATGAGGTGACCACGCCAGAGATTGTGAAGAAAGTGCACAAAATGGTATTGGATGACCGTCTACTGAAAGTGTGCGAGCTAGCAGACATCGTAGGCATTTCAAAAAGTGCTGTACATCGCACACTAACTGAAAATTTGGACATGTGAAAGCTATGCGCAAGATGGGTGCCGCGTTTACTCACAATGAACAAAAGCAGCGTCGTGAGGATGTTCTAGTCGAGTGTTTGGCGAGGTTTCGCTGCAATAAAGCAGAGTTTTTGCGTCGATTCATAACCACGGATGAAACATGGGTTCATCACTTCGCACCTGAGACAAAGTAACAGTCAAAACAGTGGATTGATAGGGCAGAATCAGCCCCAAAGAAGGCGAAAACAGTTCCATCTGCAGGCAAGGTCATGGCGTCAGTTTTTTTGGGATGTGCGTGGGATAATTTTCATTGATTATCTTCAAAAACAGAAAAGAAATCAATGGGAGTATTATGCAAACTTATTGCAGCGCTTGAACTATGAAATCAAGCAAAACCGACCGTATTCAGCAAAAAAGAATGTTTTGGTTCATCAAGACAATACACCAGTTCACACATCCATTATCGCCATGGCCAAAATCAATGATTTAAGTTCGAATTGCTTCCTCATGCACCGTATTCGACAGACTTAGCCCCCTCTGATTATTTTCTGTTTCCAAAGTTGAAAAAATGGCTTGGTGGTAAAAGATTTGCCAACACTGAAGAGCTGGAGCCTGAAGTTGATGGCTATTTTGCAGAACTCGACAGTTCTCACTATAAACAGTGTATCGAAGCTATTGAACATCGCTGGGAAAAGTCTATCGAGCTGAAAGGAGACTATGTAGAGAAATAAAGATGCTTTTTCCCAAATTTTTTGTGTTTTCTTTGTTAGGTCGGGCACTTCTGGGACAGCCCTCGTAGCTTGATTACAATTCTGTTCTACTGATTCAGAAAAACACTATTCAAATTTATCAGGTGTTGTCATGGTAATGTGGCTATGTAAATTATCATTTACTTCAGGTTTCACAAAGTTCCAAGAGGCTTTAATTTATTGCTTGCTCTGTCAATAAAATTTCTATTATATTCCAATTTGGCCGTTTTTAATAGTAGGTTATATTCTTGTTTACACTGTTTATATAATTCTAATCCTTATCAAACCCCGTCACCCTGTACACTGTATTCAAAGCCATGACTTTGTCTCTCTTAATTTTCATACTAGGCTCAAACAATGATCCTGAAAGGGCTTTTTTTAAATTTCCTATTTTGTTTCTTGACAAATGGACAACATACACTGCAGCACCAAGAAGGTGACGTATGAATTCAATGAATTTAATACCACAGGTTAGGTATATGACAAGTAACAAATGATAAGCTTTTCAAATCTATACATGACCATTGAGCCCTAATATTCAGTATTTGCTGTGGCCTCCATGCACTGCAATTAGAGCTGCTATACGCCGTGGCATTGAATAAAAAAGTTACTGAATAAGTTCCTGAGGGATTTCCCTCCACGCAGTTTGTATTCGAGCCCACAAATCCGTGACAGTGGTTACTGGAGGACCGCGGCGACATGTCAGGCGAACGTGTAGGCCAGGGAAGCAATGGTACCAGTCGCTCTTCGAAGAACGCTTGTACATTCCTTGCAATATGTGGCTGGGCATTATGCTGTTGAAATGTGGCCTGTGGAGATGCCTGAAGCAGGGGTGTACCTCAGGCTCTACAACCACCACCGGTTGCTGTTCAAATTGCCCTCAATCGTAGGAGGCGAGATCGGTTGTTGTAACCAATGACGCCCCAAACCATCACATCTAGTGTTCGTCCGCTATGCCGCTCAACAATGCAGCCCTCCAGGTTGCGCTCACCACGGTACCGCCGGACACGTTGAAGCGGGACTCGTCCGAAAAGACTACATTTTGCCACCCAGCACCCCAGTGTTCATGTGCCCATTGCAGTCGGAAGAGCTTGTGGTTTCCGGACAATGGAAGCCGACGTAATGGCGTGTGCTCCAGCATCGAACCAACGCTGTGGATGAAGCTGTACGGTCCGTTTTGGCCATGCGGACAAGATGACGGTCATCCCGTGCTATGATCCAGTACTGACTCTTCGCTGCGTACGACCTTCATCTATCCACTGCTTTCACACATGCATCACTGTCGTAGCAGCATGCCCTGTACGAGCCGAAATGTCACGGTATGACATTGTCGTCCTCCGTGGACTAGTGGTACCGTGCTAGCCTCTAGTTCCCAAGGTCGCGGGTTCAACCCGGCGGAGGGCGATGGATTTTTTTGGGCGTAAAAATCCTTAGCATGGCTTCCTTCGGAAGGGAAGTGGTGGTCCCGTGTCGTAGATTTACGGCACGTAAAAGAACCCCAAGCCTGATAAAGAGGCCTCTTAGCAAAATTACCGGTCTTTCACGCCCAATATAGAATGGGACGCTAAGGACCATAGTAGTTAAAGAGCGTTCATAAATAAAACTCAATTTAAATTTACGGTATGACAAACCGCTTCCCGGAGACCGATCATTCTGCCCCGTTCGAACTCACTCACATGCCCTTTGACGTCGACGAGGCATACTGGCACTTACTTTATTGTTTCCACCTTGTTTGACATCTCTACGCTGACTACACTGGGCGCAATACTGACCTTGTCGGTCCGATACCAGAGGACTCTGCTCGGCCTACGTGTACCCCATCTCTCTGCAAGCCTAATCACTTATTGCTTGCACACTCTTCTACACTTCCACCAAGTTTGGAGTTATTCGGCAAATTCCTTTTTGGTGTTGCAATTTTCACAAACAGCAGTGTATATAAAAACTAATTAACAATTTATTTTAAAATACACGAAAAGATTTACCTCAATGATATTTGGTTATACATTAGAATCTCTTCACAGTGTATAAAACTTAAATAATAATTAAAATGTTCAATATGCTGTTATGTACCTAATCTTCTATAGCTTAAATAATAACTGGTGTGAGAGTGTTAATAATTGAAAGTTATAAGCATATTACATAGGTACAGCTATATTTATGTTAAAGCCTCCGCCAATTTATTAACTTTATGTTCATTTTAAAAAATGCAATAATAGAGACACAAGCTTATCCATAAAATGTGTATGTCCCCATTAGGTGACCGGTATACATTAATTACTCTGATATTTTGTAGTTTCATTCTTACAGCTACAGCCTCAAAGTGTTTCTAAACACAATAGGATGAAACGCGAATCTCAAAAGATCACAGTCACACTCATTAGCTATAAAAGTTGACACCACCATTTACAAGGGCTGTCCCAGAAGTACCCGATATAACAAAGAAAACACAAACATTTGGGGAAAAAAATATCTATTTCTCTACACATTCTCCTTTCAGCTCGATACGCTTTTTCCAGCGATGTTCAATAGCTTCGGTTTATAGAGAGAACCGTCGAGTTCTGCAAAATAGCCATCAACTGTAAACTCCACCTCTTCAGTGTTGGCAAATCTTTTACCACCAAGCCATTTCTTCAACTTTGTAAATAGAAAATAATCAGAGGGGTCTAAATTGGCGAACAGGGTGCAATTCGAACGTTAACTCATTGATTTTGGCCATGGCGATAATGGATGTGTGAACTGGTGCATTGTCTTGATGAACCAAAACTTTCTTTTTGCTGAATGCGGTCGGTTTTACTTGATTTCATAGTACAAACGCTGCAATAAGTTTGCATAATACTCCCGTTGATTGCTTTTCTCTTTTTCAAGATAATCAATGAAAATTATCCCACGCACATCCCAAAAAACTGACGCCATGACCTTGCCTGCAGATGGAACTGTCTTCACCTTCTTTGAGGCTGATTCTGCCCTTTCAATCCACTTTTTTGACTGTTCATTCGTCTCAGGTGTGAAGTAATAGACCCATGTTTCATCCATGGTTATGAATCGACGCAAAAGCTCGGCTTTATTGCAGCGAAACATTGCCAAACACCCGACTGGAGCATCCTCACGTTGCTGCTTTTGTTCCATTGTGAGTAAACGCGGCGCCCATCTTGCACATAGGTTTCTCATGTCTAAATTTTCAATTAGTATGTGATGTACAGCCTTTTTGAAATGCCTACGATGTCTCCTAGCTCGCGCACTTTCAATCGACGGTCATCCAATACCATTTTGTGGATTTTCTTTACAATTTCTGGCATGGTCACCTCATTTGGTCGACCACTGCGATGTTCGTCTTGGTTTAACTCTGCTACGCAATATTTTACTGTTGTAAACGAAGGAGCAGACCATAAGTCGGGTCGTGTGCTCGTAACCAGCTGTTCACTTCTGATTGATCTTCGTCTGACCTTTGAGACAGGAGAAGGTGGGAAAATCACTTGTGAAAAGATCTGGTGAATATGGCGGATGCGAGAAAACTTCCCATTTGAATCTTCTGAGCTCCGCCTGGGTCAAGATTCAACTTGGAAGTTTTCTCGTATCCTCCGTATTCACCGGAGCATGCCCCAAGTGATTTTCACATGTTCCTCCAACTCAAAGATGAGCACTTTTAACACCGATGATGAAGTCAAATCAGTAAACAGCTGGTTGCGAGCACAGGACCCGACCTGGTACAACACTGGCTTGGAAAAACTTGTGTCACGTCCCCAAAAATGCTTGGAAAAGCATGTTGACTATGTAGAAAAGTAATAGAAGGATTGCACAATATAAATGACATCAATTCAACATGATCAATTGTGTGTAATGTTTTTTATAAAATAGGGAAACTTACTTATTGAACGACCCTCGTATAATATGAATTACGTACGCACACACGATACTTCGTTTCGAGTTTTAGAAGTGGCAAGCTATCCAAGAGATAATGCTGCAGCGTTGCTATTCGCTAGTGCCGTATTAGTGGACGCCTCGAACGTCAGGTTTGGACCCGATAACAAATTCTTAAGTACATATTAACTGGCACTCGTTAACGGTCAATACAATAATACATATAAAAGGACCACGTAACTTTCCAAATTTGTCTCTACTATGAGAGCAAAGCGAAAATTATGCAACAGGGCTTGTACATGGGCATAAGTGCACACATAGAGGATGTATCTGTGATTGTAAATCAACCTTTAGTGGTGATGGAGCGAGTAACCATGAATGTCTTTCATATAGGAACCCTGCCCAGAAAGTTCAAGTTTGTTATTAATGCATAGTGGTTTAAATAAACATTACCGAGAGAGATGGCTGGGATGGTAACGTCTGTGCCTGCATTCAGGAGGTCCCGGGTTCAAATCCCGTCGGTCGATCAATCAAGGTAAATACCGGATTGGAATATTTAATACCACGACCCAAAGTTCCACTTCGTAGCGGGAAAACGTTGAGCGTCTTTTGTAGCTGGAAAACGTTGGGTTGATGCCCTGTGCTGCAGTGTTCTTGTCTGGGGCTATTGCTGCTCGTCCGCTGCTGATTTCTCCGTTCCTAATAAATTACCTATCTAACTAGTTTCACTGATCTCAGGGTTTTCGTAGGTGAGGCGAATTAAAATACACTGCATTTGTCTTAAAAAAAATGTGGTTTATTATCAAATAAATACTTATGGGCGACTACCTTTTCCCTTTGTAACAATTCCCACCATAATAAATTAGGAGCCTAGCCTAACTGCACACGCTTCCCACCCATATGCACACACGTGCATCCGTTGTCCAGAGAGTATCACTGTGCGTCGACGAGATTCTATAAGAGAGTGAAAATCTGGGGCTTTCTTCCCCTTTTTATACCCAAACTTAGTGACACTCACCTTCGCGCCTCAAAATGTAACGACATTTCTAATTGGCCCTCAGACTGCGTTACCTTATTATGCATGAAAATATTCTGCTCCAAAGTTTTTCGCGCACGCGTCTCAGTGACGCGTCCGGAAGCACATTCAATATCTCTGTCTCTTTCTATTTCTCCGTATTGCTTCCAGTTCCTTGCCTATTAGCTTGGTGAAAGGTGGGCTCTACCTAGAATTATCTTTTACCTGGAATTAGCTAGCTCGCCCGTCCCTTACTTATCTAAGTTACAGTCTGCTTTGTACATTTCTTGGCTGCTAAATATTCTAACATCTTTCTTGCTGAATTGAATTATTATGTACATCCTTGTTTGATATTGATTTATATGCATATATATGGTATATCCCCTTTCAACTTTAAGGCTAAAACAACAGTAAAACAAAAAATAGATGGTAATAGCGAATACTCTGCCATCTATTCAGAGATAATGAAGGGAGGTAGAGCGGAAGGCATCATAACGCCACGTCTGGAAGCAGAGGTACAGTTGCTCTGCTCGTGCCTCTGTTGACACGTGAAGAAGCAAGATGGTATGGTACGTACAGGGATGAGACCTAGAAGGCTAACTGTCCGCCACACGCCGAGCCACGAGGTACCTCCTAACGGACCTGTCGCGATATGACCACGTAGTTAAAGCAACGTAAAATAAATAGAGAAAAAATAGCATCATAATATTTAAATATTAGCATCAAGAAGCGCCATGATGGTGTCTTTCATCAGATCAACGTGGCTTTGCAAAGGATGGTATCCCCTCATATTCAAAACGTCCCGAGTTGAGGTTTTATTCCGTGCTTTTCCCTTATCCTGAGAAGACCAATGTTGCGTAAGCGAGGCTCTATGGTCAGCGAGGCGGAGGTTCCGGTCTCGATTCCCGTTGGACCGATCGCCCTGACCGTGGTTACACACTTACAGAATCGGAAAGAAGATGTACTATTCTTGCTAAAGTCAATAGAAAAGCATTTAAAGCTTCGAACGCATTTCCCCGAAAGCACAATTTGTTTTGGTCATATGCTTTTTTGTACTAAACACGAGCCGACCTTGGTTATAATTTTACTGTATGCTTAATTCTGTGCATGCATTTAATGACTTATTTTTAGGAATTTGTTGATATTCTAATATGTTTATTTTAATAATTAATTTAAATTATTGTGACAAGGTATGGGCCTCGCTTATCGCGTGTAAGTGGATCGCCCGACTGGTCGGTTGAAGAAATAAGGAGAGGAGGAGCGGTCTACTCTCGAAGTAAATTCCAGAAGCGCCATAGAGAGAAAATGCTATTTTCCTGGAAACTTTTTTTCTCTCCCCTCACGAAGCTTCCAGAAGCTCTCGCGAGCGACTTAGTAATTGAGATAGAAATTGTTATTTTGGATGCGACATAAAGTGTTGCTTCTACGAGTGTGGTTGTGACCTATAGTGTATGCTGCTACTGCGGGAGATTAGAGGGGTCTTGTGTTCGACACGCCAGCGAGTGAAGCGGGAGGAAGAAGAGGCTGCTTCGCGCGTTTCATTATTACGTTGCGAGGAAAAATGGCCTGACAGTTAAAATAGAACTAGATTATATTAGTGAAATGACAATGAGAATTGAACTAAATCACATTAATGAAGTGACAATGAGAACTGAACTAGATAACATAAATGAAGGGACAATGAGAACTGAACTAGATAACATTAATGAAGTGACAATGAGAACTGAACTAGATAACATTAATGAAGTGACAATGAGAACTGAACTAGATAACATTAATGAAGTGACAATAAGAACTGAACTAGATAACAATAATGAAGTGACAATGAGAACTGAACTAGATAACATTAATGAAGTGACAATGAGAACTGAACTAGGTAACATTACTGAAGTGACAATGAGAACTGAACTAGATAGCATAAATGAAGTGACAATGAGAACTGAACTAGATAACATTAATGAAGTGACAATGAGAACTGAACTAGATCACATTTGTGAAGTGGCATTGGGATGTGAACTAGCTGACATTAGTGAAGTGACAATTGGAAGTGAATAAATCACATTTGTGAAGTAACAGTGAGAACTGAACTAGATCACATTTGTGAAGTAACAGTGAGAACTGAACTAGATCATATTTGTGAAGTGACAATGATAAGTGCGCTAAATCACATTTGTGAAGTGACAGTGAGAACTGAAATATATCACATTAGTGAAGTGACAATTGAAGTAAATCACATTAGTGAAGTGACAATGACAACTGAACTATATCGCATTTGTGAAGTGACAGTGAGAACTGAACTAAATCACATTGGTGAAGTGGAAATGAGAATTGAACTAGCTGACATTAGTGAACTGACAATGAGAGTTGAATATATCACATTAGTGAAGTGACAGTGACAGTTGAACTAAATCACACTAGTTAAGTGACAATGAGAAGTGAACCAAGTCGCATTTGTGAAGTGGCAATGAGAATTGAACTAGCTGACATTAGTGAACTGACAATAAGAGTTGAACTATATCACATTAGTGAAGTGACAGTTGAACTAAATCACACTAGTGAAGTGACAATTGAAGTAAATCACATTAGTGACGTGACAATTGAAGTAAATCACATTAGTGAAGTGACAATGACAACTGAACTATATCGCATTTGTGAAGTGACAGTTGAACTAAATCACACTAGTGAAGTGACAATTGAACTAAATCACATTAGTGAAGTGACAATTGAAGTAAATCACATTAGTGAAGTGACAATGACAACTGAACTATATCGCATTTGTGAAGTGACAGTGAGAACTGAACTAAATCACATTGGTGAAGTGGCAATGAGAATTGAACTAGCTGACATTAGTGAACTGGCAATGAGAGTTGAACTATATCACATTAGTGAAGTGACAGTTGAACTAAATCACACTAGTGAAGTGACAATGAGAAGTGAATTAATCACATTTGTGAAGTGGCAATGAGAATTGAACTAGCTGACATTAGTGAAATGACAATGAGAGTTGAACTATATCACCTTAGTGAAGTGACAGTTGAACTAAATCACACTAGTGAAGTGACAATTGAAGTAAATCACATTAGTGAAGTGACAATTGAAGTAAATCACATTAGTGAAGTGACAATGACAACTGAACTATATCGCATTTGTGAAGTGACAGTGAGAACTGAACTAAATCACATTGGTGAAGTGGAAATGAAAATTGAACTAGCTGACATTAGTGAACTGACAATGAGAGTTGAATATATCACATTAGTGAAGTGACAGTGACAGTTGAACTAAATCACACTAGTTAAGTGACAATGAGAAGTGAACCAAGTCGCATTTGTGAAGTGGCAATGAGAATTGAACTAGCTGACATTAGTGAACTGACAATGAAAGTTGAACTATATCACATTAGTGAAGTGACAGTTGAACTAAATCACACTAGTGAAGTGACAATTGAAGTAAATCACATTAGTGACGTGACAATTGAAGTAAATCACATTAGTGAGGTGACAATGACAACTGAACTATATCGCATTTGTGAAGTGACAGTTGAACTAAATCACACTAGTGAAGTGACAATTGAACTAAATCACATTAGTGAAGTGACAATTGAAGTAAATCACATTAGTGAAGTGACAATGACAACTGAACTATATCGCATTTGTGAAGTGACAGTGAGAACTGAACTAAATCACATTGGTGAAGTGGCAATGAGAATTGAACTAGCTGACATTAGTGAACTGGCAATGAGAGTTGAACTATATCACATTAGTGAAGTGACAGTTGAACTAAATCACACTAGTGAAGTGACAATGAGAAGTGAATTAATCACATTTGTGAAGTGGCAATGAGAATTGAACTAGCTGACATTAGTGAACTGACAATGAGAGTGGAACTAAATCGCATTGGTGAAGTGACAACGAGAGTTGAACTAAATCAAATTAATGAAGTGAAAATGAGAACTGAACTAGATAACATTAATGAAGTGACATTGAGAACTGAACTAAATAACATTGGTGAAGTGACAATGAGAGATGAATTAATTCGCATTAATGAAGTGACAATGAGAGTTGAACTAAATCACATTATTGAAGTGACATTGAGAACTGAAGTAGATAACATTACTGAAATCACAATGAGAACTGAGCTAAATCACATTGGTGAAGTGACAATGAGAGTTGAACTAAATCAAATTAATGAAGTGACAATGAGAACTGAACTGGATAACATTAATGAAGTGAATTTGAGAACTGAGCTAAATAACATTGGTGAAGTGACAATGAGAGATGAACTAATTCGCATTAATGAAGTGACAATGAGAGTTGAACTAAATCACATTAATGAAGTGACATTGAGAACTGAACTAAATCACTTTGGTGAAGTGACAATGAGAGTTTAACTAATTCGCATTAATGAAGTGACAATGAGAGTTGAACTAAATCACATTAATGAAGTGACAATGAGAACTGAACTAGATAACATTGATGAAGTGACAATGAGAAGTGAACTAGATGACATTAATGAAATGACAATGAGAACTGAACTGTATCGCATTAGTGAAGTGGCAGTGAGAAGTGAACTAAATCACATTAGTGAAGTGACAATAAGAACTGAGCTATATCGCATTTGTGAAGTGGCAGCGAGAACTGAACTATATCACATTAGTGAAGTGACAATGAGAACTGAGCTATATCGCATTTGTGAAGTGGCAGCGAGAACTGAACTATTTCACATTAGTGAAGTGACAATGAGAATTAAACTATATCACATTAGTGAACTGGCAACAAGAACTGAACTATATCACATTTGTGAAGTGACGATGAGAACTGAACTATTTCACATTAGTGAAGTGACAATGAGAATTAAACTATATCACATTAGTGAACTGGCAACAAGAACTATCACATTTGTGAAGTGACGATGAGAACTTAATTATATCACATTATTGAAGTGACAGTGAGATCTGAGCTAAATCACATTGGTGAAGTGACAATGAGAATTGAACTATGGCAATGGGATGTGAACTAGCTGACATTAGTGAAGTGACAATTGGAAGTGAACTAAATCACATTTGTGAAGTGGCAATGGGATGTGAACTAGCTGGCATTAGTGAAGTCACAATTGGAAGTGAACTAAATCACATTTGTGAAGTGGCAATGGGATGTGAACTAGCTGGCATTAGTGAAGTGAGAATTGGAAGTAACTAAATTACATTTGTGAACTAACAGTGAGTACTGAACTAGATCACATTTGTGAAGTGGCAATGATAAATGAGCTAAATCACATTTGTGAAGTGACAGTCAGAACTGAACTATATCATATTAGTGAAGTGACAATTGAATTAAATCACATTAGTGAAGTGACAATGAGAACTGAATTATATCACATTTGTGAAGTGACAATGAGAAATGAACTAAATCACATTGGTGAAGTGGCAATGAGAATTGAACTAGCTGACATTAGTGAACTGACAATGAGAGTTTAACTAAATCGCATTGGTGAAGTGAAAATGAGAGTTGAATTTCACATTAGTGAAGTGACAATGAGAACTGAACTGAATCACATACAATGAAGAGTGAACTTTCCTTCACACATTTCCCTTCCAAATTACTATTTAATTACATGTATCACAAAGGTCAGCTTCTGTAACTTAGCATGTAGTAAGAGCAATGACTGGACTTGTTTAAGGCTCCCAGCGGACGGTATCCGTTGCCTCCGATGCAGCGAAGGAGTCTACAGATTTTGCCTTGGAGATGCTTCGCATCGATTATTCGAAGGTAATGGGTCCTGATAGGGGCGGCTTAAAATCGCCACTCTGTAGCCAGTAATCGAGCTGCGGATCCTCAGTACGAGAGCCGCGAACGAAACCACTGATCTACCTCGGGGCCAAATATGTTTTATTATTCTTCCTCCTGCTACTTTTCTCCCCTGTTCTTGAAACAATTATTCACCGCATTCTCCAAGTAGATGCTGAATTTGGAGGATGATATGGGATATCCATGTCTTCCTATCTACTTCCTTCTGAATATCTTCTCGAATCCTGGCATTGATTAGCTGCTTCATGCAGAAATAACATAGCTAACTGCTTTCTTCCTAGTCCACCACAGTTTTTTCGAATATCTTCTCGAATCCTGGCATTGATTAGCTGCTTCATGCAGAAATAACATAGCTAACTGCTTTCTTCCTAGTCCACCACAGTTTTTTCGAATATCTTCTCGAATCCTGGCATTGATTAGCTGCTTCATGCAGAAATAACATAGCTAACTGCTTTCTTCCTAGTCCACCACAGTTTTTTCGAATATCTTCTCGAATCCTGGCATTGATTAGCTGCTTCATGCAGAAATAACATAGCTAATTGCTTTCTTCCTAGTCCACCTCAGTTTTTTCGAATATCTTCTCGAATCCTGGCATTGATTAGCTGCTTCATGCAGAAATAACATAGCTAATTGCTTTCTTCCTAGTCCACCACAGTTTTTTCGAATATCTTCTCGAATCCTGGCATTGATTAGCTGCTTCATGCAGAAATAACATAGCTAATTGCTTTCTTCCTAGTCCACCACAGTTTTTTCGAATATCTTCTCGAATCCTGGCATTGATTAGCTGCTTCATACAGAAATAACATAGCTAATTGCTTTCTTCCTAGTCCACCTCAGTTTTTTCGAATATCTTCTCGAATCCTGGCATTGATTAGCTGCTTCATGCAGAAATAACATAGCTAACTGCTTTCTTCCTAGTCCACCACAGTTTTTTCGAATATCTTCTCGAATCCTGGCATTGATTAGCTGCTTCATGCAGAAATAATATAGCTAATTGCTTTCTTCCTAGTCCACCACAGTTTTTTCGAAGGTTTATTTAATTTGTTTGCAATCAACTCTGTCGAATGCCTTTTCTATATCCATAAACATCACATACACTTCTTTGTGTGTCTTTCTGTAAGCAAGGTTTTCCAATTGTTCGCAGCAATCCAATTGTATCTGTTGTGCCGTTCCCTTCCTGAAGCCGAATTGTTGTTGTTCAATTCCCATCTTAGAACACGGGTATAGATTCATTATTCCCGAGAGAATCTTCGTCTAATAAGCGATTAGGCTAATAATTATAGCCCTTGTAATGTTTAAGATAACCTGACATATTGTGGCGTGTATGTGTGTGTATTGTCACATTATTGCGTCGTTGGCGACAGTATTGTTGGGGTAATTCTTTCGGCTGGGTTTTTTGAAGTTTCGTCTGGCGTGGCGACTCGCTACGTTTTAGCTGGTGATGCCAACTAGTGGTGGAGAGTGGGGGAAGTGAGCGTTATTCCTTTTTGTGTTGTGTGTTAGCGTCACTTTAGGTCGAGTATTGGGTCTGAAAGGTCGTATGTGGAATCGTGTGAATGTAGCCTCGTGTGTGTAGCATCTCCCCTAAATTTCTTCCTTTCTATCTTTTGTGTGTGATGTAGGGGCACCGTGATTCTACTGAATAAACAACAGATAATGCGATTCATATGAAATCTGTGTATTTTGTTATAACTATCCCACGCCTGCTCTGGAATGTGTAGTTTAAGATTCTGGTTCTCTTGCTACCTCTGCAGCTGTGCCCCCGATGTATATGCTGGGGTAACTAAAATTTAATATCTAGCTGCAAACTTTTAGCCTCCCCCTAGTATATAACAATATTCTAAAGAGTGGAATTATGATTTGTTTTGATGTCATTTAGGATTGCTATTTCCAATCATAGAAGATCAAGGGAGGAGATAACTTATGTGGCCAAGAAACAGATAGAGGTCCCTGCCGTAATTGGTCGGGATGATGAAGAGTACAACATGAAACATCCACGTCGTGGAGCTGCCCTTATCTTCAACCACCAAAAGTTCGAGCGCATGGCTTCAAGAATTGGCACTGAAAAGGACGTCGCAGCTCTTATCGAAACTTTCGAAAAGCTGGGTTTCGAACCTCGAATCTATGTTGATGTCACGTACCAGAAATTGTTCAACATCCTGGAGAACAGTAAGTATTACGTGTTCACAATTTATTACTGATGGATGCAAAAAGTAGGATATTGTCTCAAGCGTTGATTATATTAATTAAATAGAGCAATAATGTTTACTTTCTCTACCACGTACCCTTAGGTAGAGAAGGTATTGCATTCCAACCAAAAATTCATATCGAGGTTTCACCTGAAATAATGTTCTGAGCTCCCCTGAATCCTAAATTTCTTAGATAAGAAAACACTGGTATTTGGTTACTTATATAATAAATATCATCATTCTGGTAATTTATCAAAATCTACTTACCAATATTATAATTTTTAAAAGTATATACAGGACAGTGCCCTGATCTTTCTATACCCAATTTATATTATTCGTTGTCAGCAACGCACAGAACTACAGCACGTAAAACCTATCTACCTATTTACTTACCGAACTACCTATCTGCCTGACAACCTACCTACCTACCTACCTACCTATGTAACTATTTACTTACCGAACTACCTATCTGCCTAACAACCTACCTACCTACCTACCTACCTATCTAACTATTTACTTACGGAACTACCTATCTACCTACCTACCTACCTACCTACCTACCTACCTATCTAACTATTTACTTACCGAACTACCTATCTGCCTGACAACCTACCTACCTACCTACCTACCTACCTACCTACCTATGTAACTATTTACTTACCGAACTACCTATCTGCCTGACAACCTACCTACCTACCTACCTACCTATCTAACTATTTACTTACGGAACTACCTATCTACCTACCTACCTACCTACCTACCTACCTACCTACCTACCTACCTATCTAACTATTTACTTACCGAACTACCTATCTGCCTGACAACCTACCTACCTACCTACCTACCTACCTACCTACCTACCTACCTACCTACCTACCTACCTACCTACCTACCTATCTAACTATTTACTTACCGAACTACCTATCTACCTACCTACCTACATATCTAACTATTTACTTACGGAACTACCTATCTACCTACCCACCCACCCACCCACCCACCCGCCCACGCACCCGCCCGCCCGTCCGCCCGCCCGACCGCCCGCCCGCCCGCCCACCCGCCCACCCACCTACCTACCTACCTACCTACCTACCTACCTACCTACCTACCTACCTACCTACCTATTTACTTACCGAACTACCTATCTGCCTGACAACCTACCTACCTACCTACCTACCTTCCTACCTACCTACCTACCTATTTACTTACCGAACTACCTATCTGCCTGACAACCTACCTACCTACCTACCTATCTTTCTACCTACCTACCTACCTACCTATCTAACTATTTACTTACCGAACTACCTATCTGCCTGACAACCTACCTACCTACCTACCTACCTACCTACCTATCTAACTATTTACTTACCGAACTACCTATCTGCCTGACAACCTACCTACCTACCTACCTATCTATTTACTTACCGAACTACCTATCTGCCTGACAACCTACCTACCTACCTACCTACCTACCTATCTAACTATTTACTTACCGAACTACCTATCTGCCTGACAACCTACCTACCTACCTATCTAACTATTTACTTACCGAACTACCTATCTGCCTGACAACCTACCTACCTACCTACCTACCTACCTACCTACCTACCTACCTACCTACCTAACTATTTACTTACCGAACTACCTATCTGCTGACAACCTACCTACCTACCTACCTATCTAACTATTTACTTACCGAACTACCTATCTGCCTGACAACCTACCTACCTACCTACCTACCTAACTATTTACTTACCGAACTACCTATCTGCCTGACAACCTACCTACCTACCTACCTACCTACCTAACTATTTACTTACCGAACTACCTATCTGCCTGACAACCTACCTACCTACCTACCTACCTACCTAACTATTTACTTACCGAACTACCTATCTGCCTGACAACCTACCTACCTACCTACCTACCTACCTATCTAACTATTTACTTACCGAACTACCTATCTGCCTGACAACCTACCTACCTACCTACCTACCTAACTATTTACTTACCGAACTACCTATCTGCCTGACAACCTACCTACCTACCTACCTACCTACCTAACTATTTACTTACCGAACTACCTATCTGCCTGACAACCTACCTACCTACCTACCTACCTACCTACCTACCTACCTACCTACCTAACTATTTACTTACCGAACTACCTATCTGCCTGACAACCTACCTACCTACCTACCTACCTACCTACCTACCTACCTACCTAACTATTTACTTACCGAACTACCTATCTGCCTGACAACCTACCTACCTACCTACCTACCTACCTACCTACCTACCTACCTACCTACCTACCTACCTACCTACCTACCTACCTACCTACCTACCTACCTACCTAACTATTTACTTACCGAACTACCTATCTGCCTGACAACCTACCTACCTACCTACCTACCTACCTACCTACCTACCTACCTACCTACCTACCTACCTACCTACCTACCTACCTACCTACCTACCTACCTACCTAACTATTTACTTACCGAACTACCTATCTGCCTGACAACCTACCTACCTACCTACCTACCTACCTATCTAGCTATCTAACTATTTACTTACCGAACTACCTATCTGCCTGCCTACCTACCTAACTACCTATTTACTTACCGAACTACCTACCAGCCTACCACCTACCTATCTACCTATTTACTTACCGAACTACCTATCTGCCTACCTAACTACCTATCTACCTATTTACTTACCGAACTACCTACCTGCCTACCTACCTACTTACTTGATTTATACCGAACTACCTACTTGTCTACCTATCTATTTACCTGCAAACCTATCTGCCCACTTACCTGCCTATCTGCGCACTTGTGTACTTACTACACTGCCTGCTTACTACCTACGTACCTTCCGACCTGCCTACCTGCCTACTTACCTACCTATCTAAAAGTCAGTATTTGTGTATGTATGGGGTGTGTGCGCGCGCGTGCATGTGTGAAAGTGTCTTATAGATATCTACATCACCGGTTTCGACCGAATTTGGCACACCCATTCTTTAGATGAGTCAAAATACTGTGGAGATGGTATAATAAAAACCCGCCCCAACGGAACTTTGCCAAGAGACAATTTTGAGGATTCTCAGCACTGAGCCCATTTTTTCAACACGTTTCTACGTAAAAATATAACTTATGCTCCCTTAAAAACCACCCCAGTGGGAGATGGGAATTAAAGATTTTTGGACGGGAGGCATTTTGGAGAATTTTCAGTACATTGGGAAATTTGGCATACATATTTTTTAGGAACAGAGTAAAACTCTGTGGGGGTGTTATCACAGAAACACCCTTAACGGAAGAAGGGGCGGAAAGCGTTCGGCGGTAAGTAACTTCAGTTGTTTTCATTAAGAAACAGCCCTTTTTTACTTTCTCTACTACGTATAGTAAGTAGGGGAAAAATTGTATTCCACCCAAAAATTCGATACCGAGATTTCACCGGAAATACATGTTTTGAGACCACCTGAATCCAAAAAATGCATTTTTGGAAACATGTCCGTGTGTGTGTGTCTGTGTGTGTGTGTGTGTGTGTGTGTGTTTGTGCCTGTGTGTCTGTGAACAGCATAACTCAGAAACGAACAGTCGGATAAACACCAAACTTGGTATTTAGGTTCGGTATCTTCCAGAGATGCGACACGAAGGTTTTCAAGAAAATCCCCCACCTCAGATTACCCTTTACATGGAACATTTTTCGAAAATTTTAATTTTCTCAAAAATGGCTCTAACGATTTTGATTAAAATATCATATGTTTAAGATATTTTCATGACAAATGAAATGTATATCTCGAATTTTCTGGGAATGTTTCCAAAAGTATTTTTCGTTTTGAACGACTTTTGCATAACTGGTAACCATAAGAGATAGACAAAATTTTACTATACAAAAAATGTAGATCGCGTTAAAATACACAATTTATGTCATATACATTTTTTGTTGAGTGAACCGTTTTCGAGATATTGCTTGTTATTCCCTTAAATTTTCCAATACTTTTATTTTTTCTCAAATTCGTTATTCATTTTTTTTGTCCTAGACATGCAAAGAGAATGGAATGCGCCACATAGCAACCAGCTCTTAAAACATTTGACTATCGCTTAAAACCTAGCATATTCCCCTTGCATCTACAAGAAAGTTAGCAATAAGATTAATAGCTCGATTAACATGAAGCATATGGAGAATAGGTGTTTGTAAAAATAGTTTGTACAAGAGTAGAGAAAGTCGTGTGAGTGTAACACATCAGATTTTTCTTAATACCGTTGAGAAAAAAATATAAAGTATGTTCTCTTCATTATTTTAGGGGTGGCAGAACAAAAACCACCCTCAAAGGGAGAGAGGGTGGAAATGTTCGGCAGGGTAATTTTTAGGATGTTCAGCATGAATGTACCTGCTTTCTCAATAATAGAATCATAAACGTCATTATTTTCATTCTTTTAGGTTTGGTATTGCGAAGAAAAGGAGGATGGGGTTAAAAATGTTTGGAGAAAAATTGATGGAATTTCAGTACGAATGGGAAATTTGACACAATGAAGATGAAATGATCAAATTAGGACAATTATTAAATGCCAGCAGCATTCTTCTTCCTCCCCCTTGCAAGTATTAGGTCCTCCGGCCCTCATTGCCATCTCCATTTCACGTTCTTTCTCTCTAAGGGTCGATATTTCAGGTCCATTTTCGGGTTACGACCTTCCTACATTTGTTGCACATGTTCTCTCCAATTTTTCTATACCTACTGTAAAATTTTATCATTTATAGCATAAATATTTTATTCTTCTCCTATTTCTTCATTTGGTATTCTGTCCCTTTTGGTACATCCTCGCGGAAGTTATATTTCTGCAACTTGGATGCGGTTTTCTTCTTCTTTTGTGAATCCATAATTCACTCCTATATAAAAGAGAGTCACATCCATTACTTTATAAAATTTCATATATGTGCTTTATGTGTAATGTTCAATCTTCTTCTTAGTAAACTAACATTGTCGTCGTTTATAACGCTCCCCACATGGCTTTATATGAGCAAGTCAGAGGTGAAGGCCTGGATAGGGCCGGCTTAAAATTACCACCCCAGAGCCGGGAATCGAATCCTGGACACTCAGTACGAGAGTCGGAAACGAAACCACTGCGCTACCCCGCGCCCTAATTTAACATTTTAGTTGCTTTAATTCCTGTAGGATGTGTTTATCGAGGGGGGACACCATGCGCACTGCGACCATCTTGATCTACTCTAGCTACACCTTTCGAGAGGCAGGGATGAGGTGAACGAGCCGTAGTAGGTCAAGGTAGAGACGTGCAGAAGTCCCTAATATTTGTAGTTTGAACACCCGCGCACCACTAGAAGCGAAGAATCCCAGGAGGGTAACAAAGCTTCCCTAGCGGGCAGGACAACGCACTCTGGCGTTCACAGGAGCAATATTTCAAATGCGCAAGCATTCACGCCATCTCCCGCCAGCACCACAGGACCTGAAAATACGCCTGAAACGTGAAAGAGAGAGAGAGAGAGAAAAAATGAGAGGAAATGGGAGAGAGGGCAAATCGTGGTAGAATACACCTAGGCGACCAGGAGAAAACCACAAAAAACCACGAGGTCAGAGTGGGTGGCCACCGGGGTCGAACCCGGGACCTCCGAATGCGGGCCGCATACGCTGCTGCCTGAGCTCGGTTTAGTTCCTGTAAGTGTAAATAAACAAATATTTGAAAAATTGAGGTTTTACCAAAACACTAAAAATAATTACAAATCGTATATGAATTTTGCAGCAATACCGTTTTTTACTTAAATACAGACTGCAATCACATTCATTTCCTATTTGAAATTAACCTTGATTTAGTATTCGTAGAAAAACAACTTTAATGACTCCTACACTCGTCCTCTGAAGATGCTCAACGTAGAATTGGGCGAAACGTTGAAGATGTTTATTTGTCTTTACGTCGTTTGTCCCACGTATGGGCGCCAATTTGAGAAGAAGGTATTTTGTTGTAACTTGTTTGCAACACGCTTTGGGTGTCAATTTGAAGGTCGTATTGAAGGAGTTATATTATATTTCAACTGTTGGGGAACCGAACTTGTAATAGTTGCAACCGCACGTATAGTAAACAGTTTCCGGTAGCCTAACGCCCCAAATGTATTTTTATCGTTTCTTTAAATATTATATATTTATGTTTGCCTCGGGTGCGTCAGGATTATTGTTAGAGACATGGATTTCTTGGCAGGGTTGTGGTGCGACTTAAGAATGTAGGCTTACACAGATTATAATTTCACTTCACTCCTTTTTATTAATGCTTGACACGATTTAAATAACACCACTGATATAGAGAGCTGTGAGATTCTTTTATTAATTACTTGTACTTTTTAACACGTAAACTTATTTTTCGTCTCACACGAATACGTATTAAATCTCTCGAGGACGCATCTCGCATCCGGTTACAAACACTGTCTGCAGGCAACTGAATGGATTTCAACCGCCTAAACTTGTAAATTTCTGTATTTCAAGTCTCTGATTGACCATTCCTAATCCAATAGAATACCTTCATTTAACTAAAGCTTTTTCTGGTTGTTGATTGGCTATTTTTATAAACTGTCACTAAAATTACATTATTGCTTCCAAGAATCACAAGTAGTATTGTTAAACTTTCAAATTCATTATTGCCTCAATGTTACCTCATTGTTACCTCATTGTTAGCAACTTTTAACGTATTATTCTCACAGCTCCTACATTATTAAATTACGTAATATATTCACATAACATTATTACACATGGATACAATAATATAAGCATACGCAATGACTGTTACATACATTTTACAAATTATTACATACACATATTGCTTCAAGGCGGGCTGTTATTGAATTTATATATTATATAATTACACTGAAATAATTGAAGTGTTAAAAATACAGCCTCAACGTCAGGTACTATGCCTGCTCCAAGACCGTGACCTACTAGTCCGAAAGAAACAACACCTCATTTGGACACCGGCCAGGAAGGCCTCAGTACATACAAAATCGTTACAGCTAGTTTTGAGAAAATAAAACCTAACTGAAAAGTTTTCATGTAAACTATTAAAATCTTTGCCTTGAATACTTGAAGGGTACATAACCATGAAACCTGATGGTTCAATATGTTTCAGAGTTTTTGTCCATGCCCGCGCGGAACTTTTTCTAAAAAAAAAAGGTGACTTAAGGGGACAAGGTGCTCTGAAATGGTCACAAATCACATTTTTACTTTCTCTACTACGTATAGTAAGTAGGGGAAGTATTGTATTCCACCCAAAAATTCGATACCCAGATTTCACCGGAAATATATGTTTTGAGACCCCCGTGAATCCAAAAAAAGTATTTTTCGGAAAATGTCCGTGTGTGTCTGTCTGTGAACAGCATCACTCAAAAACGAACAGTCGGATAAACACCAAACTTGGTATTTAGGTTCAGTATCTTCCAGAGATGCGGCACGAGGGTTTTCAACAAAATCCCTCCACACCAGATTACCCTTTACATGGAACATTTTACGAAAATTTTAATTTTCTCAAAAATGGCTCTGACGATTTTGGTTAAAATATCATATATTTAAGATACTTTTATGACAAATAAAACGTATATCTTGAATTTTCCGGGAATGTCTCCAAAAATGTTCTTCATTGTGAACGACTTTTGCTTATCTGGTAAACCATAAGAGATAGACAAAATTTTACTACACAAAAAATGTAGATCGCGTTAAAATACATAATTTATGTCATATAATTTTTGTTGTTGAGTGAACCATTTTCGAGATATTGCTTGTTATTCCCTTAAATTTTCCAATACTTATACTTTTTCTCAAATGGGAATTCGTTATTCATTTTTTATGCCCTGGACATACAAAGAGAATGGAATGCTCCACATAGCAACCAGCTCTTAAAACATTTGACTTTCGCTTAAAGCCTACCGATTCCCCTTGTACCTATAAGAAAATTAGCAATAAGATTGACATCTCGATATGTCGGCTAACATGAAGCATATGGAGAATAAGCGTTCGTAAAAATAGTTTGTACAAGAGTAGTGAGTGTAACACATCAGATTTTTTATTTTAGGCACTAACAAAATCCCTATTATTTCCAGTTTCAGAAAATATATACTTTTTGGGGGGTCAAGCAGTTTTTAAGACACTTAAATACAATTTAATACTAGTCTGCATTCCTTTAAAGCTGTCATGTAACGCCCCCTTTTAGATCACTTTTGTATCTTTCAACAACGAACGACTATATCGTGCCCAACGAGCAGTTCAGCAATTAACAAAAGAGTGCAGGGCCAAGAGAAGGCAATCAGAAAAGCTGCAGTAATCCAGGGATGAAAGTGCAGATTATGAGCCTAAAATGTACTGAAGTGCACCAGAATTAATGTTCAAACTTTAAATTAAGTTTTCTCAAAACAACATTTTTGGATACTTATGTACCTTTTTCTCAGAAAGTATGAGAGGTAGAGAGCTGAAATTTTCAGTACATGTATAAGTAAATTTTATTGTTAACCCAATTAATTGTACAAATTTACAACAACAATTTTACAAATTTATTCTTAACCCAATTTCTAAAAATAACAATAAAATAAACTTTAAAGAAAACTAACCTCTTAACTACTGGTATCCAGCAGTATGGAATACTGGTAGCCAGCATTCCTCATAATCTAAAAGTACAATTATCAATTTATTTAATCTCTAATCTAACTCTACCTTGAGTTGCTTTACCTTGGACCCCAACAAACTCAAACCTTGAGGTTGTCGAGCTGTTGGGTCCTACTTGCAACATATCAAATAAAACTACTGTAATTTAATACTCATTTGCCTCTTCCTTGCTAATTTTCCTCCTCCATTCTGCTCTTACTCTGCCCAAAAAGTTTCCTACTTCTATTATATTTTTCCTAGATTTTACATTTACTAACTTTTTAGCTTTAATTTCTATTGGTAAATATAACCATTCTCTCTTCTCTATCCTCTTTCTAAGCAACTTCGTTTCTTCACACTCTAAAACTATATGCCACTCTTTAACTTTCCGGTGACATAGTGGGCATTTCTCCAAATCAATCTCTTTTCTCAAACCTTTCAAATTCACCACCCCTGTCCTAGCCTATGTAAATTCTACTCTTGCTGTTTTATCACATATATCAACATACTGTTCCCTGCTCCATACTACTTTCATTTCTCTGTATAATCTCAGTGAGCTCTTAAAAGTAAAACTCGCTAATAAATCTTGTTTTTCCATATCCTCTACTCTTATCCTAATTTCATTCCAGAAACCTATTTGTAGTAATTCTTTAGCTCTCCAAATTTCCCCAAAACCTATCTTCATCAAGGTTTCCTTTATCTTACCTAGCCCAGTACATGTATACAACACATAGTTAAACTTTCTGAACCACAATCACAATTTTATAATGTATATTAGTGGTATTAAAAGAGCAACAACATTGCAAAATTTCCACATTTTTAATTTTTTTACTTTCAAAATAGTTTTTTTCCAATTTCTAGGGAACTGACATATATATAACTAAATAACTGCAGTTCAGAAGATAGCTGATTATACTAACAACAAGCATGCAAAAGCGTGATTCTGTATTGCAAGTAGTATCAGAGAAAAAGGTACATTAATTCACATGTTTTAAGAGAAATTTTATTATTTTTCTGCTGGATGAAATAATTCTTACGGACTCAACTACATAAGCTATCAATGCAAACAGCCAGTTGAAATAATTTTCATAATTTATAGATTAAATCATAGAAATACTTAGAAACACATATTATCTTTATAGATTATAAGAAAGCCTTTGACAAGGTATACAGATAAAATTATGGGAGATATTAGAAAATAAAGAAGTACCAATTCACTTAATAAATATAATTAGAAATTTATATATGAAAACTAAAATTGTAATAGATAATTGAGAACCCATAATAATTCTAAAAGGTGTTAGACAAGGTTGCCCAATGTCAACCACTCTTTTTAATCTATATTTTGACGACATTATTAGATCATGGAAGCAAAAAACAGTAAGAGGGATTAATTTGGGGTCAAGAACAGAAAAGACAATGGTCTTCGCAGATGACCAGATAGTAATAGCGAAAAGTGAAGAGGAACTTCAAAGGATGACATACAAACTAAATTTAATATCAAAAATATATAGCATGGGAATTTAGACTGAAAACAACTAACGTTGTGGCGTTTAAAGGTACTGACTGATCCGGTCTAAAATAATTATAGAAAATAAAAGTATAGAACAAGTGTCAATATTTAATTTTCTAGGATGTAAAATAACATATGGGTCTGAAATAGACATTAATAAAAAGCTAAATGAATTCAATTACATAACGGGAACCATAAAGAGAACACTAAAAACTAAAATTACAAAAGATTCAGTAATAAAATTGTATAAAGCAATGGCCATCCCCACAGTAACTTGTGGGTCTGAAACATGGACAGTGATAGCAGAAAATAAAAGGATACAGAGAGCTGAAATGAAATTTCTCACACCTATAGCAGGATACACAATACTGGATAAAAAAATCTGATGTGTTACACTCACATGACTTTCTCTACTCTTGTACAAAGTATTTTCACAAACGCTTATTCTCCATCTACTTCATGTTAATCGAGATAAACATTTGCAGACTCTATCTTATTGTTAATTTTCTTATAGATGTAAGAGGAATATATATTTACAAGGGCAATATAGAAATACAGTAGCCTTTAAGCACATACATATCTCTTATTAGCTGGTTGCTAGGTGCAGCACCATTCGCTTTGCCACAGATTAATACTCTTTGCATATCCAAGACAAAAAAATCTGATGTGTTACACTCACATGACTTTCTCTACTCTTGTACAATCTAATTTTACAAACGCCTATTCTCCATATGCTTCATGTTAATCGAGATATCGAGATGTCAATCTTATTGGTAATTTTCTTGTAGATACAAGGGGAATATGGTAGCTTTTAAGCGATAGTCAAATATTTTAACGCTGGTTGCTATGTGGCGCATTCCATTCTCTTTGCATGTCAGGACATAAAAAAATGAATAACGTATTTGAGAAAAAGTATAAGTATTGGAAAATTTAAGGAAATAACAAGCAATATCTCGAAAACGGTTCACTCAACAAAAGAAATGTATATGACATAAATTGTGTATTTTAATGCGATCTACATTTTTTGTGTAGTAAAATTTTGTCTATCTCTTATGGTTTACCAGTTATGCAAAAGGCGTTCACAATGAAGAATACTTTTGGAGACATTCCCAGAAAATTCGAGATATACATTTCATTTCTCATGACATTATCTTAAACATATGATATTTTTATCAAAATCGTTAGAGCCATTTTTGAGAAAATTAAAATTTTCGAAAACTTTTCCATGTAAAGGGTAGTCTGGAGTGGGGGGATTTTCTTGAAAACCTTCGTGTCGCATATCTGGAAGATACTGAACCTAAATACCAAGTTTGGTGCTTATCCGACTGTTCGTTTTTGAGTTATGCTGTTCACAGACTCTCTCTCACACACACACACACACACACACAGACACACACACACACAGACACACACACAGACATACACACGGACATGTTTCAAAAAATGCTTTTTTTTGGATTCAGGAGGTCTCAAAACATGTATTTCCGGTGAAATCTCGGTATCGAATTTTTGGGTGGAATGCAATACTTTCCCTACTTACTATACGTAGTAGAGAAAGTAAAAAAAATCTGATGTGTTACACTCACATGACTTTCTCTACTCTTGCACAATCTAATTTTACAGATGCCTATTCTCCATATGCTTCATGTTAATCGAGATATCAAGATGTCAATCTTATTGGTACTTTTCTTGTAGATGCAAGGGAAATATGGTAGCTTTTAAGCGATAGTCAAATATTTTAACGCTGGTTGCTATGTGGCGCATTCCATTCTCTTTGCATGTCCAGGACATAAAAAAAATGAATAACGTATTTGAGAAAAAGTATAAGTATTGGAAAATTTAAGGAAATAACAAGCAATATCTCGAAAACGGTTCACTCAACAAAAGAAATGTATATGACATAAGTTGTGTATTTTAACGCGATCTACATTCTTTGTGTAGTAAAATTTTGCCTATCTCTTATGGTTTACCAGTTATGCAAAAGTCGTTCACAATGAAGAATACTTTTGGAGACATTCCCAGAAAATTCGAGATATACATTTCATTTCTCATGACATTATCTTAAACATATGATATTTTCATCAAAATCGTTAGAGCCATTTTTGAGAAAATTAAAATTTTCGAAAAATCTTCCATGTAAAGGGTAGTCTGGGGTGGGGGGATTTTCTTGAAAACCTTCGTGTCGCATCTCTGGAAGATACTGAACCTAAATACCAAGTTTGGTGCTTATCCGACTGTTCGTTTTTGAGTTATGCTGTTCACAGACACACAGACACACACACACACAGACACACACACACACACACACACACACACACACACACAGACACACACACGGACATGTTTCCAAAAATGCTTTTTTTGGATTCAGGAGGTCTCAAAACATGTATTTCCGGCGAAATCTCGGTATCGAATTTTTGGGTGGAATGCAATACTTCCCCTACTTACTATACGTAGTAGAGAAAGTAATGAATAACGAATTCCCATTTGAGAAAAGTATTGAAAAATTTAAGGGAATAACAAGCAATATCTCGAAAATGGTTCACTCAACTAAAAAAATGTATATGACATAAATTGTGTATTTTAACGCGATCTACATTTTTTGTGTAGTAAAATTTTGTCTATCTCTTATGGTTTACCAGTTATGCAAAAGTCGTTCACAATAAAGAATACTTTTGGAGACATTCCCAGGAAATTCAAGATATACATTTCATTTGTCATGAAAATATCTCAAACATATGATATTTTAATCAAAATCGTTAGAGCCATTTTTGAGAAAATTAAAATTTTCGAAAAATGTTCCATGTGAAGGGTAATCTGGGGTGCGGGGATTTTCTTGGAAACCTTCGTGTCGCATCTCTGTAAGATACTGAACCTAAATATCAAGTTTGGTGTTTATCCGATTGTTCGTTTCTGAGTTATGCTGTACACAGACACACACACACAGACACACAGACACACGGACATGTTTCCAAAAAAGCGTTTTTTGGATTCAGGGGGTCTCAAAACATGTATTTCCGGTGAAATCTCGGTATCGAATTTTTGGGTGGAATACAATACTTCCCCTACTTACTATACATAGTAGAGAAACTAAAAAAACAAACAACGAAATAGGGCAAAAGTTAATAATAGGAGAATTAAATAAAGTAATAATAGAATATACAACTAACTGAAAACAACACTTAGAAAGATTGTCATTAAATAGGATACCCCGAGCAACATATAACTACAGACCCCAAGGATACAGAAACCCAGAACGACCAAAAAAAGAGACGGACACAACAAGATTTTGGAGCCGGAACAGGCTAAAGGCCTAATACCGTGAAGTAGATGAGATGGAATAAATCATAAAAATTTCAAAAAAACCATTGAGAACTTTAAGAGCAGTGGTAATTTAACACACTTAAGGTGTAATTTCCATGTGTTCAGACTACCTTGTCCCCTTAAGCAGAGAGCTCAAAATTCATACATTTAAAGTGTCGATATTTAGTTTTTGGATGCAACACTTTCCTTTATGTACCAGAAGTGAGCGGTACGTGTGATCGATGCATATTCTATCGAGACAATTGCATCTCTCCTTGCACAACGTCGACTATCATCACCTCGATGAAGTCAGCAGAACTCCAGCAGTTATGTAAAAGATGACGCCTGCATTTTGTTTATAAATGTCGTGTTTACTTTTGTGGGTGTTAATCTGCCGCCGGCGGGAAAGCAGTTGCATGGTGGTCATCTGATGTCGTAATTGACCTGTGACATAACGCTAGCCGAGGAACGTAGCTACGTGTGGCTGTACCCTAATTCTAACCCTGCAACGATTCAAATAATTAACCCTTTCACTGCTGTACACTCAGCGCAACCAGCCACCATCGAGAGCTTTCCACGCTACCCGACACCGACCTGAACATCTGCCGTGCGTTGCGCAGTGCACCTCTTGCTTGTCCTGAATCACAACAGTCATGCCAATAATCAGCACATCTAGCAGATTTATCGCCTTCTTAATATCAGTATAAAATGTAAATAAAAATCACTTATCCTATTCAAAAAATCTGATGTGTTACACTCACATGACTTTCTCTACTCTTGTGCAAACTATTTTTACAAACTCTTATTCTCCATCTACTTCATATTAATCGAGATAAACATTTGCAGAAACGATCTTTTGACATGCAAAAAGAATTACATTTTACACATAGCGACCAGTTCTAAAAATATTTGACTATCGCTTAAGGCGTACTATGTTCCCCTTGTTTTGTATTTGCAACGGCAATATAAAAATACAGTAGCCTTTAAGCATAGACATATCTCTTAATAGCTGGTTGCTAGGTGCAGCACCATTCTCCTTGCCACAGATTAATACTCTTTGCATATCCAATACAAAAAATAAATAAGAAATTCCCATTTGAGAAAATAAGCATTGAAAAATTTAAGGGAATAACAAGCAATATCTCGAAAATTGTTAACTCAACAAAAAAAATTATATGATATAAATTGTGTATTTTAACGCGATCAACATTTTTTGTGTAGTAAACTTTTGTCACTCTCTTATGGTTTACCAGTTATGCAAAAGTCGTTCACAATGAAGAATACTTTTGGAGACATTCCCAGAAAATTTAAGATATACATTTTATTTGTCATGAAAATATCTTAAACATATGATATTTTAATCAAAATCGTTAGAGTCATTTTTGAGAAAATTAAAATTTTCGAAAAGTGTTCCATGTAAAGTGTAATCTGGGGTGGGGGATTTTCTTGAAAACCTTCGTGTCGGATCTCTGGAAGATACTGAACCTAAATGCCAAGTTTGGTGTTTATACGACTGTTCGTTTCTGAGTTATGCTGTTCACAGTCACACACACGGACATGTTTCCAAAAATGTTTTTTTTTGGATTCAGGGGTTCTCAAAACATGTATTTCCGGTGAAATCTCGGTATCGAATTTTTGGTTGGAATACAATACTTCCCCTACTTACTATACGTAGTAGAGAAAGTAAAAAGATGTCAAAGTCATGAAAACAGTTGATACAGAGTACAGGCAGTACAACAGAACACACAATGTCAGGAATCGTACTAAGCAATGGAAGGCTTAAATAACCGATACACTTAATGACTTTCTCTACCTATTAGTAATTCGCACATATCCCGTCTATATTATACCAGCAGTTTATATAAAAAGTGATTCTCTCATTAACGTCACGTTGTTCACAAATAATGTTTGATTGGAAACCATTTGAAATTAAATAAATTGGACTCCGTCACGAACGAAGGCGGTAAATGACAGTTGTAGCCCAAACGGGCACTACATGGTTGTAGAAGAGTGTCGATTTAGTATGAACCGAGCGAATCATTATTTGGTTTTTAAACGTTAATTCACTATATAATACGCGTTTTACCTTACTTTTCGTCGTTGGATTCTACTTCAGAGTTAGAATTCCAAAGGTGTCGATTTATAACTCGAAATTATCTGTTAAAGGTGGTTTACAGACTACCACTGATAGACTAGATACATGACTATTACGTCCCAGATCTTCACTAACACTCCAGCCTTTAGTTTCTCCCAAAACTGAGTTTTATTTATGGACGCTCTTTAACTACTGTGGTCCTTAGCGTCCCATGCTATACTGGGGGTGAAAGACGGGTAATTCTGCTCAAAAGCCTCTTTATTAGGCTTGAGGTTCTTTTACGTGCCGTAAATCTGCGACAGGGACCATCACTCTTTACTTCCCTTCCGAAGGAAGCCATACTAAGGATTTTTACGTCCGAAAAAAGCCACCGCCCTCTGCCAGTCTTGAACCGGAAACTAGAGGCTAGCATGGTAATCACTACACCAAGGAGGACGACCCGGTATTCCCCTTGGGCCTACAGAGAATTATGTAATGAAGCTACTTATGCAAACGTATATCTCGATTAACATGAAGGGGACAGAAGAATAGGTTTCATAAGCATAGTTTGTAGAAGAGCGGATAGAGAATGACGTGTGAATGTAACAAATAAGATGTTTTCCCACTTGATGACAACGAAAGGTATCCGCACTTCACAACGCCACACTCTACGCAATAATCTTACTTCTTTCTTCAAGAATCCACAGCTGTAGTTTATTTCTCCATTGAAAATTTCCCTTGTCAATGGTTTTCACTGTTTAACCATTGGTAACAATTCATGTTACGACTGCAGGCTCTTCCGTGTTGATGCACTACCTCGTTTCATATTCGCAAGTGTGTCTTGTTTACTTTTCTTCCAGCAACCACACTCTTTTTCTTGTTTGAATTTGTCCTCACCGTTGTTTCCATTAGTCTGTCCTTTAAGATTTGTTTCTTGTCTCCTGACAGCGCCTATCATCAGCAAACCTGGGCATGTTATTCTTTTTTACTTTCTCTACTACGTACATACGAGGGGCACTATTTATATTTTGAGCCTAATAATTAAAACAAGTAATTTCTGATTGAAAACTGCTTTATTGTTTTTCAAAATATTCTCCTGTATGATCAATACACTCTTGCATACGTTTGAACCATTTGTCAAAGCATTTATTCCAGTCTTCTTGAGACACCTCCAAAACACGGCTTTTGAAGGCATCAACGGCTTCTTCTGCCGACGAAAATCGTTGTCCACGCAATTTATTCTTGATGTTCGGGAACAGAAAGAAGTCATTGTGTGCCAAATCAGGACTGTATGGCGGATGACCCATCAATTCGATTTTTTGAGCCTTCAAATACTCTGTTGTTAGACGAGATGTGTGTGCGCTCACATTGTCTTGTTGAAGAACGATCCTACGGTTCTTGTTGGTTTTCCTTACTTCACCGAAGACTTCCGGCAAACAAATGGTTGTGTACCATTCGGCATTGACCGTTTTACGTTCCTCTAAAGGCACTGTTGCCACATGGCCAGTTTTGCTGAAAAAGCAGGCGACCATTTGCTTCGAAGAGCTTCGAGTTCGAACAACTTTTGTTGGATTTGCTTCATCTTGAAACACCCATACAGTCGACTGCTGTTTACGTTCCGGCTCATGCATAGATTCTGATTTGTCATCTGTTAACAATCTTATATACGTCTTTTGAGGCACCTCCATTGTATTTCTTGAGGAGTTTTGTACACCAATCGACACGAGCATCTTTTTGAGACTGCGTCAAATTATGTGGGATCCAACGAGAGCAAATCTTTTTCACGGCTGAATAATTATGCAATATTTTATATATGCTGGTGGAACTGATGCCTCGGGTTGGTTCAATCTCACAATATGTCGCATGACGATCTTTCATTATTAGTTTTTGCACAGCATCAATGTTTTCTGGCACAACTGATTTTGGACGACCTTCACGAACTTCATCATTGAGCGAACGGCGGCCACGATCCAATTTGTTATAGAAGCGTTTCACAGTGGCAAAGGATGGAGCTTCGTTGCCAAATGTGGATGTTAGTTGATCGATGCACTCTTGTCTTGATAATCCACGTCGAAAGTCGTAATAAATCATTGCACGAAAATTGTCACGAGTTAATTCCATGTTTTTGTTGACACACAGTTTTCAAGTTATTGTAAACAAAACAAATGACGCTCTATTGACAAAACGTTTGGAGTATATTATGGTCAAAAATGTCAAACTTTCCATTGGAAACGGCAGATGGCACCTACAACATTCAGGGCATCCAAGGCTCAAAATATAAATAGTGCCCCTCGTAGTAGGTAGAGAAGGTTCCGCGTTCCACTCCGTGGACTAGCGGTACTATGCTAGCCTTTGGTTCCCGAGGTCGCGGGTTCAAACCCGGTGGAGGGCGGGGATTTTTTGGGCGTAAAAATCCTTAGCATGCTTCCTTCGAAAGAAAAGTAAAGCCGATGGTCTCGCGTCGTATATTTAGGACACGTGAAAGAACCTCAGGCCTGATAAAGGGGCCTCTGAGCAAAGTTTCCGGTATTTCACGCTCAATATGGAATGGGACGCTAAGAACCATAGCAGTTAAAGAGCGTCCATAAATAAAATTCAATTCATTCCACCCAAAATTCTATACCGAGATTTGGTATTTAGATTCAGTACCTTCCAAAGATATGACACGAAGATTTTCAAGAAAATCCCCCCCAAACTACCCTTTGCATCGAACGTTTTTGAAATCATTTAATTTCTAAAAATGGCTCTAACGATTTTTATTAAAATTTTATATAGTAAAGATATTTACTTACTTGCTAAGTCGGCCTACCCTCCTCCTATGCAGGATTTATACCCCCTAGGACTTATACCCATGCCTAGGGTCAGAGGCTTGTCGAGGAGCAGAACATTAAATCAGAGAAATGAGAATCCGGAACAGGGGATCGGCCCGTAGCCAGGTATCAGAACGAGGAAGCAGATGATATGCTAAATATATTTACATGAAAAATAAAATGTTTATCTTGAATTTCCTGGGAATAGCCTGTGAAGTCCTCTTCATGCGGAAGGAATTTTCTATAACCCTGTATAACTTATAAACGTTAAGCGTAGACGAAAATGAACTACACAAAAAGTGTAGATCCCTTTAAAACACACAATTTATTTTATTATAACTTTTTTTGTGGCATCAGCCATTTCCAAGATATCCATCATTGTTTCGATTTGTTCGATACTTTGACATTATTTTTAAGTCCCGGCGATTTTCAGTTGTTTCTCGCGATTGCATGGAAATAGTATAGAATTTCAAGGCAGCATATAGCGTCCAGTACAAAAATTTTTGACTATTGTTGTTCCCTTTGTATCTATAACGAAATGTGCAATATAGCTATTTCTGCAACTGCTTATCTCGGTTAAAAAAATATACTTTCTTAGGAATAATTTGTATACTCACTAATAAACGATATAGGTAGAGAAACTTATGTGAAAATAACACATCAGACTTTTTTCTCCTCTTGTCTCACCTCCCATGTTCTAAAACAATTCTTTAGCCAATTCTTCAAATAGAACTGTGTGGGTGAGAAGAGGCATCCCTGTGGCACATCTCTTCCCTTTCTGTTTCCTTCTATGTTCCTATATCCTATCTTGACTAATTGGGTGTTGATTACATTGGCAACATTTGTCTTTCCAATCCACACAAACTCTCTTCAAAACTTCCATAGGTTTATTCCATACTGACTTATCAAATGCCCTTTACCGATCATGTAAATGCCACATACCTTCACTTATGTATACTTTCTTATCTTTTCCCTATGTAATAGTTAATTTAAAGGTTTTGTGCGCCAAGTATAGTCGGATCTTAGCTTGATATTATATTGTCCATTTTGCAGCTGCCAAAGAAGACCATGGAGATTGTGACTGCCTGGTTGTGACGGTTATGTCCCATGGAGATCCAGGATATATTCACTGCTACGACACCCTTTATCCTACAGAAAAGCTATGGGAACCATTCACCTCCGATAATTGCCCTTCTCTGGCCGGCAAGCCCAAACTGTTCTTCATACAGGTTTGTGGTCGTCTACATAATGTATATCTAGATTTAAAGCAAATCAAACATGCAACACTCTCACAATTTTCTCCATCTAATACCAGTTGTATGTGCTATTCATATAACACATTTTTAGACAGCAAGGTCTAAAAGTAGAACTTCTAACACAGTGTACACGAGCTAAAAGCTTTAGATTATCGCAATAGTGCGGTAATCTGCATTGTGACCAACTTTGTACTTCCACGTGTTTAATAACTCGACTTGGTTTGATTATGTTTTACTTTTCATTATGTCGTTTCACGTGATTAATTTCTCTTGGTGCTCGCATTACCTTTTCACAATACAAGTTGTCATACTTCAGTTTATCGCAATTCGTTGTAGAGTTAACCTATACGTTAAATTGGCAGCTTTCTTTGATCTATAGCGTTACTCTTTTATCTAACCTGCATAGCGATTAAATGACGGAAATTATGAATTCAGAAGAAACTGGAATGAAAGTGAAATTACAGAAGCAGCAAAAGAATAACACTAGAAGTGCTTACCCCAAAAAACAGAGAAAGTAATATGATATAGCACTTAATCGCTTCATTGCCTGGTGTATGGCATCGCAAAGTAAAGAAACGTTACATATGTGTAAAGTGTTCAAATTCTTCAGAATAGATTAGTAACCATAACATAAAAAATGTGTTAGATTAACGTTAAAATCTTGCATTATGATATTCTGTAGTTGAAATGCGTTTATTTATTTAAACATTGTGACGAAGCCGGCCGAGAGGCACCGAGAGTTTCCAGTTAGAGTAAACAGTTCTGGAATGCCTTCTAGTCGTAACGTGACTCTTTCTGTTCGCTTCTGTCGTGCTCGGGCTTTCCAGAACATCCGGTCTGACTTTTCGAGAATTCTGCGGCCGTATATAAGCGAGCGCTCTCGCGGCAGTACAAGACTAGACGAGTTAGTTGCGACTCGAGTGCGAAGTCAGTAGCGAAGTGGTGCTGCGAAGTTCAAGTGAGTCAGTTAGTGATCAAATTGGTGACTGCTGTGACGTGCAGTCAGTTCTACTGAGGACTGTAGAGGTCCTGTGTTCGACTCCAGAGTGAAGTGAATCGTCAAGCGTGGAGAGGCTGCGTCACGAAGGAAGAAGTGAAGTGACGGGGAATTGAACTAGTTCACTTTAGGGAAGTGAACTCTCTATGGAGGTAAACTGCATAAAAAACGAAACAATGACAATGAGAACTGAGAAAAGTAACAGTTGAAGAAACTGGACAAAGTCGCAGTATATTATCATGATCCTTATTTATTTTCATTATTACTGTTATTTTCAATTACTACATATAGTAAAACAGCAGCAACTTTAATGCTAGTTAACACTCAGCTTGAGTCAAAATGACCCCAACTGTACTTTTAGATGTACAATTTATACAGCACTTCTACTATTAGAGAGAATAATTAAATTGATATTCAAGATTCCTACGCAACAAATACTCAAAATTCCAATAAATGAGTCGTAGTAAATTAATAAATAAACACATACACTCCATTCAATTACTTTTATAAGCACATTTTTAACGCAATAAGCCTTATATTTCTGAATCAGGAATAATTATAGCATTTATTTCCATAAGGAATAATATATAGGGCTGTCCCAGAAGTATCCGACCTAACAAAGAAAGCAAAAAAAAATGTTGAGAAGAAACATGTTTATTTCTCTACATTGTCTCCTTTCAGCTCGATTCACTTTTCCCAGCGATGTTCAATAGCTTCGATACCCTGTTTGTAGTGAGATCCGTCGAATTCTACAAAATAGCCATCAACTGCAGACTTCACCTCTTTGTTGCCAAATCTTTTATCACCAAGCCATTTCTTCAACTTTGGAAACAGAAAATAATCGGAGAGTCTAAATCTGGCGAGTAGGGTACATGAGGAAGCAATTCGAACTTTAACTCATTGATTTTGGCCATGGCGATAATGGATGTGTGAACTGGTGTATTGTCTTATGAAACAGAACTTTCTTTTCCAGTAAATGCGGCCGTTTTTGCTTAATTTCATCATTCAAACGCTGCAATAAGTTTGCATAATACTCGTCATTGATTGCTTTTGCTTTTTAAAGATAATCAGTAAAAATTATCCCACACGCATCCCAAAAAACTTACGCCATGACCTTGCCTGCAAATGCAATTGTCTCACCTTCTTTGGAGCCGATTCTCCCCTTTCAATCCACTGTTTTGACTGTTTCTTCTTCTCAGGTGTGAAGTGATGGACCCATGTTTCATCCATGGTTATGAATCGACGCAAAAACTCGGATTTATTGCAGCGAAATATCGCCAAACACTCGACTGAAACACCCCCACGACGCTGTTTTTGTTCCATTGTGAATAAACGCGGCACCCATCCTGCGCACAGCTTTCTCATGTCCAAATTTTCAGTTAGTATGCAATGTACAGCACTTTTTGAAATGCCTATGATGTCTGCTAGCTCGCGCACTTTCAGTCGACGGTCATCCAATACCATTTTGTGGATTTTCTTCACAGTTTCTGGCGTGGTCACCTCATTTGGTCGACCACTGCTATGTTCGACTTGGCAGCTCGTACGGCCTCGCTTAAACTCTGCCACCCAATATTTTACTGTTGTAAACGAAGGAGCAGACTCCCCCAGAGTAGAATCTAGCTCAGCTTTAATATTAGTTGGACTAATATCTTTCAAATGAAAGTATTGTATCACATAACAACGGCCAGTTTTATCCATGTTTACAAATTCGCTGAGGGAGTTCGCTATTGATGGCTGCCAAATAATTACTGAACAACGTAGCATCCTCAAACTTCAGATTTAAGCTTTATAAGGATGGTACTCTCTACCATAGTCATTTGTTTGAAACAACAACCGCTATATATACGTCTGGTCGGGAACTTCTGGGACATCCCTCGTATGGTGATTTTCACTTCCTAGTTCTCTCAAGGCTCAACTCAGGATTGTCAAATTTTACTGTTCTTACGTTGATGATGTCCCTATGACTGGCTTGTATAAAGAGACGAACCTGTTTCTCATTTGTTGCTCAGGCCTGCAGGGGTCGAAGATGTGATGTTGGAGTAAGGATGAAGATGTCGAGCACACAAGTAGACAGCGTCCGTGCCTGGTATACCCTTCCAGCCTGTGCTGACATCCTCATAGCGCATTCAACAGCTGAAGGTATTTGTACACACAATAAAACTGCAGTATGTAAAATCTGGGATTCCACAGGGTTCAGTTTTTGGACCAATAATATTTAGTACTTTAACGATTTCCATTATTTCTTGTCACACTCTGTATATTGTACTTTTTACTTTATGTTACATTCCACCCAAAAATTCGATACATATTTCGCCTGAAATAAGTGTTTTGAGGCTCTCTGAACAAAAAATCTGAAGTGTTACACTCACATGACTTTCTCTTCTCTTGTACAAACTATTTTTACAAACGCTTATTCTCCATCTACTTCATGTTAATCGAGATAAACATTTGCAGACTCTATCTTATTGAAATTTTCTTGTAGATGTAAGGGGAATATATATTTACAAGGGCAATATAGAAATACAGTAGCCTTTAAGCACATACATATTTCTTAATAGCTGGTTGCTAGATGCAGCACCATTCCCTTTGCCACAGATTAATACTCTTTGCATATCCAAGACAAAAAATGAATAACGAATTCTCATTCGAGAAAATAAGTATTGAAAAATTTAAGGGAATAACAAGCAATATCTCGAAAATGGTTCACTGAACAAAAAAAAATGTATGACATTAATTGTGTATTTTAACGCGATCTACATTTTTTGTGTAGTAAAATTTTCTATCTCTTATGGTTTACCAGTTATGCTAAAGTCGTTCACAATGGAGAATACTTTTAGAGACATTCCCAGGAAATTCAAGATATACATTTTATTTGTCATAAAAATGTCTTAAACATATGATATTTTAATCAAAATCGTTAGAGCCGTTTTTGAGAAAATTAAAATTTTCGAAAAATCTTCCATGTAAAGGGTAATCTGGGGTGGGGGGATTTTCTTGAAAACCTTCGTGTCGCATCTCTGGAAGATACTGAACCTAAATACCAAGTTTGGTGTTTATCCGACTGTTCGTTTCTGAGTTATGCTGTTCACAGACAGACATACACACACACACACAGACACACAGACACACACACACGGACATGTTTCCAAAAATGCTTTTTTGGATTCAGGGGGTCTCAAAACATGTATTTCCGGTGTAATCTCGGTATCGAATTTTTGGGTGGAATACAATACTTCCCCTACATACTATACGTAGTAGAGAAAGTAAAAATTGTATTTTTAGAACAAAGGTCTATGTGTATGTGAGAAACAGAGTTAGAGAGAAAGAGAGAGACTGTGTGTCTTGAATAAATAATAAATTTGATATTAAAGTTCAATAGCTTCAAGGATGCGATACGAAGATGTTCAAGAAATTCACCCCACTCCAGACTACCCTTTACATGGAACATTTTTTGAAAACTTCGATTTTCTCAAAAATGGCTCTGACGATTTTGATTAAAATGTCATATATTTAAGATATTTTCATGACAAATAAAATGTATATCTTGAAATTTTTGGGAATGTCCCCAAAAATCTTCCTCAGTCTGAATGGCTTCTGTATAACTGGTTAACCGTAAGAGATAGACAAAATTGTTCCTCACAAAAAATGTAGAGCTCGTTAAAACACACAATTTATATCATATGCTTTTTTCTTTCTTTCCTTTTTTGTGGAGTGAGACATTTCAGAGATTCAACAGGTTCTATGATCTCTGAAAAATGTATCATTTCATCAACAGGGTAATATTTCTAATGGCACTCATCTGATCCTCTGATCTCTGACAAATGCATAATTTCATCAATAGGGCAATATTCTTATTGAAACTCATCTGATCCTTTGATCTCTGAAAAATGCATCATTCCATCAACAAGGTAATATTTCTGGTGAGACTCAACTGATCTTTTGATCTCCAGCAAATATGTAGTTTCATTAACAGGGTAATATTTCTAGTGAGACTCTATGATCCTATGATCCTTGACGAATATATCATTTCATCTAGAAGGTGATTTCTTGGCGAGACTTAACTGATTCGATGATCTCTGACAAATGTATAATTTCACCAATAGGATAATATTCCTGGTGGTACTTAACTGAACCTATGATTTCTAACAAATGTACTATTTTATCATTTGGGTAATATTCCTAGTGATACTTAACTAATCCCACGATCTCTGACAAATGTGTCTTTTCATCATTGGGGTAATATTCCTGGAGAGACTGCTGACCCCATCACCTCTAAGACGTACAGCATTTGGTTAGTGCAGTAATACCATTTCTGGCTAAACCCAGCTGATCCTGTGTTCTCTGATACATTTTAATTTTCTTAAAAGAAGCTATTGCTATGGATACCCAGGGGATTCTATGATCTCTGACACATTATTATTCTGTTAACAGGGTACGTGGCCTGGATAGACCCAGATCGCGGTTCCTGGTTCATCCAGATACTCTGCGAAGAATTGGACAAGCATGGACGTACACGTGACCTGCTCACTATACTCACGTGGGTGTGTCGCCGGGTTGCTACGGAATTTCTTTCAAGCGTTCCAGAAGACGTGCATAAGGACCTCATGAAACAAGTTCCTGCATTCACATCCATGCTCACTCGTCAAGTATTCTTCCGCTGAAGGCCACAGTGCATCCAGATCGCGCAGCTGCTCTCTCTTTACATTGGTGTTTACGACTGTAACCCTTGTGGGTTAAATTAAGTGATAAACATCCCTTGAGTTACTAGTCAAACTTCTCTGAACTTTTCAACTCATAACTACGCTCTTAAGGTAACTGGACAATGTAGTGCTTCAGGAAACATTAACTTGAACTTCAGCTCTCTATTTCTCCAAACTGTTGTAGAGAACACATTCAAATGTGTGATTGATTTGGGGACAATTCTAATACATCACTTGAGTTATCGTATCGATAGAGCATGTGAGGTTTCTCTTAAATACTTTTGAATAAATAATGTATACGGAAAGTAAACATGAAAAAAGTACAAGAATTTTAGGAGGTTTTTTCTTCTAAGCACCCTATAGTTAGAAATAAATCACCAAGCGGGATAGCTCAGACGGTTGCGTTCTGTGGCCCGCATTCGGGAGATTTCTGGGATCGAAACCCTGCGATCGCCCACTCTGGCCCATGGATTTTTCGTGGTTTCCCCGGGTCGCCAGGGAATGCTGGGGTGGTTCATCTTCTACCACGACTCTCCTTCCTCTCATTCCCTGTACCCATCATCTTCCTTGCCATCTGTTTCAGGGCTGCAGCACCAGGCGACGGTATTTTGCGGGTTGCGGCTGGGCGGTGGCTTGCGCTGTAAAGGTTTCTTCCGCGGCGTCGCTGCAGTAGCGCTCAGTTAGGTCTCTTCTCAGCGTGGGGCTCCGCCTCAGGAGACTCTGGAGGTTGGTGGCTTGTGAGCAGGAACCATGCGGCGTCGGATGCGTTCTATCTGGAAACGTTACGGACCCCATCCATGCTTGCACCCGTGGGCATCCGGATCTGGACGCCCTTCGGTCTCTCCCAGGGGTCACGTTGGAAGCACAATGGGCCGACTGGTGCTCTGCCCGGTTCCGGGGGCCCCTCCGTGATATTGTCGCAGTTCTCAATGGCTAGTTTTATCTTATTTGTTGGGCGCTTATTGTTTAATTATTTTAAAATTTGGGTTCTTTGTCCTCCGGCTAGCTATTATAACTCAGTCGAGCACGTGTCTCTAAGCAGGGCGTGTAAACGGAAAGGAGTTTTTGCTAAAAGATAACACTGATAAAAATTTGAATCTAGACTTTTATTGCCGTGACACTTAATTAATAATTGACATATTTAATCTTTATACACGCCTGACTGAAACTGTGATATTTCCGAATGTAACTACAGTCGTTTTAGTTGCCGCGCACCAATTACTTCGCGTACTTTATATTTTTGTAACTAACTCTGCGACGTGCACCTCGTGAGACATTCTTCCGAACTGTGCGACACTTGCTTATGGCTCGAGAATATATACTCCTTCACCTCGAATTGCCTAAACATTATAATATAGCTCCTATTGGTTACCAAATTGCGCCCACTTTAGCGTCTGTTTTGGTCAGCCAATCACTACTACTAACATATATACTCTAGGGAGGATATTCCCTCCATTTCTAAAAAAGGCACACTACCCTGACGTCATTTGTTTATCTCCTCTTAGTGATAAACAACACACCCCCTCTGTTTATTGTTACCCACTTCTATTGTCAGTTTCAGTCAGGCCGTGTAAACTTATTTCCTAACGATACTTATAGCTAACAAACATCTAAAATCCTGTACATACAATAACATTAATTTACACTACAATCACTCTGGCATTCACAGCATGTTATGATATAAAATATTGCCTCAAGATGTACCTTTACGTTTGCCTTTTAGAAATAAATCGCTACGTTTCCTAAATACTCTTACGCTGTGTCTGAGATTTTAATGTACATATTCTGTCAGATTTTCTCAGTAAGTAGCAATATTGAATGAAAAACCCTAATCTTAAAAAAAATACTAGTTGAGTATCATAATTAACATTAAGAAGCAGATGTGTAACCTTTTAGTTTTCTGTTAGTAATAGTTCCATAGAAAATTATTTTTTTTAGGAAAAACAAAAGGAATGTTCTGAATTATCTAATATAAACGCTCAATGCGACGCCAAGTCTTTAAACGAATTTTTACTTTCTCTTTTACTTACTTATAGAAGTAGAGGATGTATTACATTACATCCAAAAGTTTGATACGGAAAAAAGAAACATTTTTAAAAAAAGGTCCGTGAGTATTTATGTGTTTGTAGGTGCGTGTACGCGTGTGCCTGTCTGTGTGAACAGCATAACTCAAAAACGAAAAGTCAGTTAAATGCCAAACTTTGTATTTAAGTTCAGTGACTTCCAGGGTTGTAACACCAAGATTTTCAAGAAAACCCTTTCACCCCAAACTTCCCTTACATGAAGCATTTTTCGCTATTTTTGATTTTGTAAAAAAAAATCTGATGTGTTACACTCACATCACTTTCTCTACTCTTGTACAATCTAATTTTACAAACGCCTATTCTCCATATGCTTCATGTTAATCGAGATATCGAGATGTCAATCTTATTGCTAATTTTCTTGTAGATGCAAGGGAAATATGGTAGCTTTTAAGCGATAGTCAAATATTTTAACGCTGGTTGCTATGTGGCGCATTCCAATCTCTTGGCATGTCCAGGACATAAAAAAATGAATAACGAATTTGAGAAAAAGTATAAGTATTGGAAAATTTAAGGAAATAACAAGCAATATCTCGAAAACGGTTCACTCAACAAAAGAAATGTATATGACATAAGTTGTGTATTTTAACGCGATCTACATTTTTTGTGTAGTAAAATTTTGTCTATCTCTTATGCTTTACCAGTTATGCAAAAGTCGTTCACAATGAAGAATACTTTTGGAGACATTCCCAGAAAATTCGAGATATACATTTCATTTCTCATGACATTATCTTAAACATATGATATTTTAATCAAAATCGTTAGAGCCATTTTTGATAAAATTAAAATTTTCGAAAAATCTTCCATGTAAAGGGTAGTCTGGGGTGGGGGGATTTTCTTGAGAACCTTCGTGTCGCATCTCTGGAAGATACTGAACCTAAATACCAAGTTTGGTGCTTATCCGACTGTTCGTTTTTGAGTTATGCTGTTCACAGACACACACACACACAGACACACACACGGACATGTTTCCAAAAATTTTTTTTTTTTGGATTCAGGAGGTCTCAAAACATGTATTTCCGGTGAAATCTCGGTATCGAATTTTTGGGTGGAATGCAATACTTCCCCTACTTACTATACGTAGTAGAGAAAGTAAAAACATGGCTCTAACGATTTTGATTGAAATACGATATGTTCAAGATATTTGCATATCCTTAATTTTCTGAGATTAGCCTGTGAAGTCCTCTTCATTCTGAATAAGTTTTGTATAACTGATAAACCGTAAGACATAGGCAAAACTTTACTACCGAAAATATGTACATCTCGCCAAAGTTTAGAATTTATATAAAATCAGTTTTTTGTGGCATTGGCCATTTCCGAGATATCCTTTATTAGTTTGAGTTTTCCAATCTATACTTGTTGTAGTGGCAAGTCGCTATTCGTTTTTCTCGAGGTTATGTAAAGAGCAAGGATTGGAATTTCAAAGCCATCATATAGCGACAGGTTTTCCTAAACATCTGACTACCTATGGTTTTATCTACGGCTTCCTTATACAGAGTGTTAACTACACTGATGTTTGTGAAAATTGCAACACCAAGAAGGAAACGCTTGGATTCAGTGAATTTAATACCACATGTTAGGTACACGAAAAGTAACAAACGATAAACTTTTCAAATCTATACATGACCTTTGAGCCCTAATATTCAGTATTTGGTGTGGCCTCCATGCGCTGCAGTTAGAGCTGCTATACGCCGTGGCATTGAATCAAAAAGGTTCTGAATAAGTTTCTGAGGGATTTCCCTCCACGCAGTTTGTATTCGAGCCCACAAGTCCGTGACACTGGTTACTGGAGGACCGTGCCGACCAACCATATCCCAGACATGTTCGATGGGTGACATGTCAGGTGAACGTGCAGGATAGGGAAGCAATGGTACCAGTCGCTCTTCGAAGAGGGCTTGTACATTCCTCGCAGTATGTGGCCGGGCATTGTCCTGTTGAAATGTGGCCTGTGGAGATGCCTGAAGCAGGGGGAGTACCTCAGGCTCTACAACCACCGTTAGGTACCGGTTACTGTTCAAAGTGACCTAAATTCGTAGGAGGCAAGATCGGTTGTTGTAACCAATAGCGCCCCAAACCATCACTCCTGGTGTTTGTCCGCTATTTCTCTCAACAATGCAGCCCTCCAGGTTGCGCTCACCACGGTACCGCCGTACACATATGCGGCCATCACTGTAGGACACGTTGAAGCGGGACTCGTCCGAAAAGACTACATTTTGTCACCCAGCACCGCAGTTTCTGGATAACGGAAGCCGACGTAATGGCATGCATGCAACCAGTCCAACCTGCAGCAGATGACGACGAACCGTTGATGCAGGCAAGTTCACACCTGTTGTAGTGCTCTAGCGTCGAGCCAACACTGTGGATGAAGCTGTACGGTCCGTTATGGCCATGAGGACAAGATGACGGTCATCCCGTGCTGTGGTCCAGTACCCGCTCTTCGCTCCGTACGACCTTCATCTATCCACTGCTTCCACACACGCATCACTGTCGTAGCAGCATGCCTGTACGAGACGAAATGTCACGGTATGACAAATCCGCTTCCCGGAGACCGATTATTCTGCCCCATTTGAACTCACTCACATGCCGATATGGCGCCCTTTGACGTCGACGAGGCACACTGGCACTCACTTAATTGTTTCCACCTTCTATAACAGCTCTGCACTGACTACACTGGGCGCAACGCTGACCTTGTCGGACCAACACGAGAGGGCTCTGCTCGGTCTACGTGTACCCCATCTCTCTGCAAACCTAATCACTTATTGCTTGCACACTCTTCTACACTTTCATCAAGTTTGGAGTTATTCGGGAAATTCTTTCTTGGTGTTGCAATTTTCACAAACGGCAGTGTATATTGCGGGGCCGCGGATCGCGCGTATGCGTGTTCCGCGCACTGGTATTTCACTGGAGGAGTTTTCCGTTCTGAATCTCTGGCATTACTTACTCACACGAGTGATAGTAACATGCAGTATAATGAGGACTAACCTTGTTATAAGTGGTGTTAAAAATTGTGTTCGTGTACACTGAGGCATTCCTGGCATCTTCGAATGACATTTCCACTACATGCATAATTCTTCTTGTGTAATGTTCATAATTGCTGTTCTTATATCGTCTTAAGTACTTCCATATTGTGGGGATTGTTCCTATAGTAGTAGTGGTATTTATTAAGTATTTAGTATTACATTAATTGCATAACACAGTCGCATGGGTCATAAGACCGTACATGCTCTCTAGAAAAATATCTGGTCTGTATACGTGACTTCAGAATTCACCAGAAAACAACTATTTTTTATAATCACCACACTATATACATACATATAAAATTGAAAAAAAAACACTCTGAATCACACACTCAAACACACACACACACACACACACACAGTCGCGCACAAGTGCTCAAGCACCACATATGTTTAAAGAAAAATTACATAGACACCTTATCTCTTAGCACACGTACTTCCATTAAGTATGTGCCCAAGCTTGGCCAGTTTTGGCTGTTTAGAATCAAGTTCCAGCATGCTGTCCTCCGTCTGTTGGAAGCCAAAAATACTTCCGGTAATAGCTTTTTCCTAATACCCTCCGTCTGCACGCATGCTGCCGAAATATGCGTCCATGCTTCTTGTTCCCCGCATAATAGGCAAATCCTTCTACCATCATCATCAACAATCTTGCGAGCTTTCCACCCTCCCAACCTTAGCCATGCTATTCCAGTCCTCTGTTTTATACCCAATTCCAAAATATATGTTTCCTTACCCCACCTAGTTTTTATGTCATTTTGTAGCTCCAATGTTGATCTTTGTCTACATTATTCATAGGGTTCGAATGATGCACCAATGATGTGTTTCTTTCGTTAGAACATTTCGTTTTCACTTCTTAGGTTTAGCATTTAGCGATTCCGTTGACCTAAACATATTAAGCAGATGTCTAACTGTTTCTCTACCTGGAACTCGAATACCAGGAAATCTCTCTTGAAATTGTCTGAACATCTGTCTACATGGTTCAGTTTTTACATATGTATCGTACATAAAAATTCGTTTTTCAAGCATGAATTTGTCAGTAGGCATTTCAGTGGACTAATGACAGGACAAGAACAGCAACAATAACGATAACACTCTTAAGCAAATCACACACAGGACAGATCTCATGAAAAATCTTTGAGATGCACAAACTCTAGTGCTTACAGCACGAATAAAAGTTAGGCAGCTGACGAAGTACGCGTATAACATAAGTGATAAACATAGCCTTGAGCAGGCCATTAACCACTATACCTTTTTCACTATAGGTTGAAAGAAGAAGTAAACGAAACTTAAATGTATCATTCCGCCGTACACATGGCAGCATCACGTGGAGGATGATTTGAACTAAGACCCGTGACAGGAAATTGTTCAGACAATGCGAATACAGTATATTGCGCAGCTTGGGGATCATTAGCTTTTAAACATTGTATGTCTCATTCCTATATTTTGCCTTACATCCGAAATTTCTAACACATAATGCTAAAAGTTGTACCTGAACAGTTCTGTATCTGTAGTTAAAAGACTTGGATTAAACTGCCTTTAGCTTCCAGCTTTAGAAATCATTCATTCAATGACTAATATCAGTATACCACTTTTGTTTTAAACTTTTATGAGTCAGCAAGTTAAGAAAATGATTAGCACCATAATTTAGAAAACCACAGAAAATAAACGCAACCCAAGCTGTCCGAACAACAATTCCGCATTACTAACAAAGAAGGTCAGTTATTGCTACGAGGGCTGATCAATAAAGACTGAGACTGATTTTTTTTCACAGATATTTATTACTCCATTTCAATGTTGACATGATCTTTTTCAAAGTAGTCCCCTCCTAACTGAATGCACCTTTTATAGCGTCTCTGCCAGTCCTCGAACACATGGTGCAGGCCATTCTTTGTCAGGTCTTTGAGAATCACCTCACTTTTCTTTAGCATTGCTTCAGTGCTCTCAAATCGAATGCCCCGGAGCTTTGCCTTTAGTAATGGGAATAAAAAGAAATCACAGCGGGTAAGACCGTGGCTTTAAGGCGGATGCGGCACACAGATAATGTTGAATTTAGCCAAAAATTGCTGGATTTGATTTGCGACGTGAGGCCGCGCATTGTCGTGATGAAGTTGCCACCCATTCCGATGATGTTCTGGACGTTTCCTTGTAATGTGCTTCCTCAGTGTAGCCAATACTGACGTGTAGTAGCTGCTGTAACAGTAGTGTGAGGGGGGGAATTGCATGTTGGTAAATCATTCCATTCCGAAACATCAGGCCCACCTTGCTCAGCACAGAGGACTCGCCCTTCTTTGAAGTCCTTGAACCACCTAAACACCGTTGCACGAGGTAGTGCATCTTCACCGTATGCTTGCTTCAGCTTTTCGAACGTTTCAAGGCTGTATGATTTAAATGAAAGTAAAATTTTATTGCGCTATATTGCTCCTCTCGTGTCACCTCCATTTTGTGGTATGCGAAATTCAAGTAGGGCCAACGATATACAGCATTACTACCAACCTACCGTTACGAGAGTGCTGTCGCTTATGGACATTATACATGAAACCCTGCTCTTTTCAAGTATTCATGGTAGAGACATAAAACTATCAAGGAAACTACAGAAAAAAATCAGTCTCAATCTTTATTGATCAGCCCTCGTAAATAATGGACAACAATGTTCATTGTCGATTAGAGGTGGATACGTTTCACAGACCTTCTTAAAACCATTTAACACAAATGTCTTCTTTCCATTTCCCGCATTTATATTTTTCACACTGCCAAAGGATTCTCAACACGTTATAAAAGTACACTGGCGGCTTATCCGGAAACCGGAAATGCACTGCAGCGCCTGCGTATAGCCTCTTAAACCCTCTGCTACAACGGATCATTAGTTATAGGTAAATCTGAACAGGCACATTTTATTTCATAAATTGAACTATTACAATAATGGGTTTTTAAATTTCTCTGCACGAGAATAACTACAAAATGTTACGATCTGACTCGAACTGTTTTTTATAGAGGAAGAGACGACATGCTAAGCGGGAAGAGTTGTAGTTTGCCCACCAACCAATGAGGTGCTCTCTTGTCACGTGGTTTTGTTTACAACTCCTTTAAACTTAAAGTGAAACCACTTTAGTGCAGAGTGGAAAAATACTGAGGTCACTGCAGTGTAGGCTGAGCATGCATACGCGCGACCTGTGGCCCCACCATACAGCGACCGCTCTGTACCTCATAGAAACGTCTAAATGTTAAAGAAGGTTTATCTTGCTTAACAAGAAATAGATAGTAGAACAAGTTTTTGTAAGAATCGTATATAAAAGAACGAGTAGAGGAAGTCGTGTGAATACAATGTATAAGATTTTCTTGTATTGTATACCCTTTAACTATTTGGCAGACAGATGGATACATTACATTAATTCCACCAATGGTCAAACTGCAAGGCGTGCATTTGTATTTGATGAAACGGTGTAATGGCAGCCAGATGCTAACTGCTTAATCGTCTTCCTATATAATTTATTAACTACTTAATCCAAAGGTAAATGGTACTGGAAAACTTAATCCGGAGATTCGGGAAGGTAGCCGGTTAGATTGGGCTGCACTAGTGGTTTAAATCTAAGATTTCTCGAAATCAGGCCAAGACTATTGCCTGCGTGTGTAGACTGATTATCAGAAATAAACCTTTGCATTATTTTGTCAAATTGAATATCTTATAATAATAATAATAATAATAATAATAATAATGAATATGCTCGCATTTATTAAATTAACATCAATTGTCCAAGTCCGCAATAAAATTATGGATGTACAATCCGATTTTAATAGCTTTGGCAGTTACAAAGAGTACTGAAAGAACTCGTTCGAGCCTTTTCACTCTAATGACTGTTAATTTGCTTGAATATAGTAAATAATCAAAGGCGAAAAAGAGTAAACACACAACAGTTGATTAACATAAAATTATAAAATAACAAGAATAAGAATAGCCACATATATTTTCAAAGCCTGCTAATGATTCCTTCCTCAGCTGTTTTTCATATCGAATGCGATCCTCGATTGTTTATAAAGCCAGTTGCGAGACAATCGAAGTCAGAAATAAACAGCAGTGTTTTGTTTCTACGAAAGTGAGCTTCAACTGGTTACGTTTTCAGTCTTTTTTTTCCCCCTTCTTTCTTTTCTTTTGTGGACTATGTGCACCTCTTTATCTTGCTGGCTTTGCATCACCACGTGCTGTAATGGTAAGTAGAAATCGTGTTTACATAGGTACGTTTTCTAGCTATGCTTATATTTGCTTTCTGGACATTTGTTTCTTCACCTCGTGGCTTTTTATTTGCACATTTTGAGTAGCATTACATTCAACGTACAGTTAGCATATTAACGATCGTGTGCCTGTTTACTTTTTAATGTACGTGTCAGACTTCGAATGATGAAATAAGCAGCGTTGGTGCCACATTGTATTCTGTTCATTTACAAAACTAATCACGGTAACTTAGACTGTAAGGTTAGAAGCGAAATATAATACAATGCTCTCAACATGTATGCCCAGATGCAAAGCAACTGCTTTCTAGATTTAACCACCGCTTTTTCGACACATCATCATGTATCCTCAAGTACATATAAATGTAATAATTTCTTTGATGGCTTATATTTTGAAAATGCAAGCTATTTAAACGCATAAAGTAATTGGGCTGAATGAGAACAGTTGACTGATGACGAAGTCTGAATTGCCAAAGTAAATACAATGGATTCAAACGAGCGGCCTAATTTGAAACCCAGTGACAATTTGCGTGTACAGAAGGCCTGACTTTTATTAAAAACCACAGTATCGTTGGCACCATTGGAACATCTACAGAATTTCTTTTCAATTATTTTCTCATTAATAGTCCCCCTCAGTTTAGCTGTTTTTTACTTTCTCTACTACGTATAGTAAGTAGGGGAAGTATTGTATTCCACCCAAAAATTCGATACCGAGATTTCACCGGAAATACATGTTTTGAGACTCACTGAATCAAAAAAAAGCATTTTTGGAAACATGCAGTGTGTGCGTCTGTATGTGTGTCTGTGTGTTGTCTATGAACAGCATAACTCAGAAACGAACAGTCGGATAAACACCAAACTTGATATTTAGGTTCAGTATCTTCCAGAGATGCGACATGAAGGTTTTCAAGAAAATCCCCCCAACACCAGATTACCCTTTACATGGAACATTTTTCGAAAATTTTAATTTTCTAAAAAATGGCTCTAACGATTTTGATTAAAATATCGTGTTTAAGATATTTTCATGACAAATGAAATGTATATCTTGAATTTTCTGGGAATGTCTCCAAAAGTATTCTTCATTGTGCACGACTTTTGCATAACCGGTAAACCATAAGAGATAGACAAAATTTTACTACACAAAAAATGTAGATCGCGTTAAAATACACAATTTATGTCATATACATTTTTGTTATTGAGTAAACCATTTTCGAGATATTGCTTGTTATTCCCTTAAATTTTCCAATACTTACACTTTTTCTCAAATTTGTTATTCATTTTTTGTCCTGGTAATGCAAAGAGAATGGAATACTTGACATAACAACCAGCTCTTAAAGTATTTGACTATCGCTTAAAGCCTACCAATTCCCCTTGCATCTACAAGAAAATTAGCAATAAGATTGACATCTCGATTAACATGAAGCATATGGAGAATAAGCGTTTGTGAAAATAGTTTGTACAAGAGTAGAGAAAATCATGTGAGTGTAACACATCAGATTTTTTTATTTTCTCTGCTACATGCCTACAGTACGTAAAGGAAGTATTGCATTCCATCCAAAAAAATTATATATAAATTTCACCGCAAATACAGGTTTTGAGAGTCCCTGAATAAAAGAAAAGCATCTTTAGAAAAAGGTTCTTGTTTAACTCAAAAACGAAATGCCGAATAAATTCCAAGCTTGATATTTAAGTTCAATACGTTCAAGGATGAGACACGAAGATTTTCTACAAAATCCCCACCCAAAACTACCTTTTACATGGAACCACTTTCGTTAGTTTTGATTGTTTCAATATTTCTCCACCTTAATTAAAATACCGTATTATATTTAAGACATTTGCATGACAAATAAAATGTATATCTTGAATTTTCTGGGAATGGCCTGTGAATTCCTCTGCATTCTTATCATTTTTGCATCACTGGTAAACGTAAGGCAGAGACAAAATCTTACAACACAAATGTAGATCTCGTTAAAGTGCACACAGTTTATGTCAAGTAAAAATGTTTGTGGCGTTAACTATTCCCGTGATACACTTTGTTATTGGTTTGAATTTTCAAATGCTTCATGTGGGTTTTTTCTCGTGGTCATGCAAAGAGCATGGAATTTCAAAGCCATCATATTCCTACCGACCCACTTTTTAAAAATCTGATTATCGCTTTAACTTGCTGTATTTTTGTTATACTTACAACGAATGTGTAAATGTATAATGAATGCTTAGATTAGATTAACTTGGATTGCATTCTGTGAGTTTACTAGCAGCCATAAAGGCTTGTGAATATATAAAATGTCAAGGAAATATACAAAAATTACATATATACATAAATATTACGTAGAATACAGAACATTTAAAATAAAATACATTATATACAAAATGAAACAAAGCAGGTGTAGTTTTGTACAACATGGAATACCTCTCTATCGTTATAAGGTTAACATATTTACAGACAAGAACAGTTATTTTAACTTTCACTAGGCTTGTACCTTTGTTCGTCTCATCATTTTGTTCTATTTGATTTGTAATGCATAGCATTTACTGTCAGTTTTTAATATACATACATTTAAATAGCTTCATTAATTCTAGAGCAGGCAATTGGAAAACTGGCAATTGTCATTAATATTTACTAATACTACTTAGAGAGCTATACATGTATTATCATCAGGATAATTTGTCATTCAGATAATCTTGTACAGAATAATATGCTTTTGAGCATAGGTATTCTCTAACAGCAGTTTTAAACACATTGAAATTGTCAACTTTTCCGTTAAGATCATTAGGGAGAGCATTAAACATTTTTATGGCCTCATAATATACACCTTTCTGGAAGCAAGAAAGCTTTGCACTGGGATGTTACCCTTTTGTCTAGTGTTTATCTCATGAATTTCCATGTTTGTTATAAATGTGGTTCGATTGCATACATAGAGTTTTAAGATTGAAGATATGTACATGCAAGGTAGGGTTAATATCTTCAGTCTTCTAAAAAGATGTTTGCAAGAGTGTCTAATATCTCAATTTAACGAGAAGTAGGAAGAAGAATAAGCTTTTGTAAGAATATTTTGTAGAAGAATGAGTAGGAAAAGTTATGTGATGGAACACATCAGGTCTTTTTAAATCTCTGAAAGTATTCTTATATCTAATTCCAGATTTTTCGATGGCTGGTAATCCGTGAGAGATTCTTATTTATATTCGTTCAATATAATATGGAACATTATACCGAACGAACGTTTCCCAAATCGCATTACACTATTTAAGAAACGGAGATAGTGTTAGTTTACAGTTTAGAAATGAATTTAGGTCATATGGCAACGACGTTGCCACATTATGTCTTTGAAAAAATTAAATTTGGTATTTGCCTGAAACGTCATCAGTATAATTACTTTATAAGTTTATACGATACAAATTTTCCAGTTCTAAATAGCGAAAATTATCATCCTGCAGATTACGGTAGGATGTTAAGCCAATCAAAAACGAGTCGGTGGCGCACGAGTGAGTATTTACGGCATCAAGAGTGTAGTATAGGGTTGTCTCATAAGTTCGTTCGCTTTTCGTTACGTTTCAGTCACGAAGAACGCCTGGGAACACACCTCACCCGCAGCACAGCTACGACAGCGTAGTTGCCGAACTTTCTGTTTACAAACTTTAAACACAAGGTTGTTCAAAAGTCAGGTTTTGTAAACAAGTTATTTATTTCCTGCAGTATACACCATTATTGTCGACAATATATTGCCAGGTTCCTGGCTACAGTAGCACGAGTTAAATTCAGCTCCAATGCCAACACCCAAGTTGTAATTCGTGGATTGTTGACTATCGTTTCATGAATTCTTTCCATGTCCGTAATCTTGGCCGTCCAGACCAAGATTTGTCTTTTAGGAAGAATTCCCAGCTCAAATTCGATTAAACCACTTTTGACATGCTCGTTTCGTTACTGCATCTTCTCTGTAGACAGCACACATTTTCTGCCGGCATTGTGAGGCGGTTTTACCCTTACGATAGTAAAACAGTATGAGATGTCAGAAATGTTCCTTTTTGTTTTCCATAGTTTGTAAACACAAGTTCTTGCCGTTCTCTCCAACGTCAGTCACAAGTACACACTGACATATCCAATAGCGAGTCTGGTTGTTGTTCTCTAAGTCGTAGGGGTGGTTAAGCAACTAGGATAACTTGAGTGTACAGAGGGTTCAGGGTTTTCAGGCGCTATAGATGGAACTTGAGAGCAAAACAAACTTATGAGACAACCCAATAGATGCCTGGCTGCTCCAAAAGTGCCGCCGCTATTCAGTTGTTTCTCATGATGTCAAGGAAAGAGTATCGAATTCCAACGCCAGTAAATTACAGTGACACCAGGCTATTGATTCTTTATTCTCTAACCCCCTTGTATCTGCAACTAAATGTGTAATGAGGTGTTTCTATAAAGTATATTTTTCTCGATTAACACGAAGTAGATAGAAAAATAAGCTCTCATAAGAATAGCTTGTAGAAGCTATATAAAACAAGTGTTAATGAGTAGAGAAAGGCGTGTAAATGTAACGCATAAGAAGTTTTACTTTCTCTACTACGTACAGAAGGTATTGCATTCCACCCAAAATTCGATATCGAGATTTCACCGGAAATACATGTTTTGAGGCCTCCTGAATCCAAATAAAGCAGTTTTGGAAACTTGTCCTTGTGTATGTGAACAGCATAATTCAAAAACGGAAAGTTGGATAAATACCAAACTTGGTATTTAAGTTCTGTATCTTCCAAGGATGTGACACGAAGATTTTCAAGAAAATTCCCCACCCTAATTACTATTTATATGGAACCTTTTTGGAAAATTTTGACTTCCTAAAAAATGGCTGTAACGATTTTGATTAAAATACCATATATAAATAGCCTTGGAAGTCCTCTTCATTCGGAAGGACTTTTGTATAATCTTGTATAGCTGGTAAACGTTAAGCGATAGACGAAAACTGTAGATCTCTTTAAAACACACAATTTATTTCAAATAAGTTTTCTCGTGCCATAAGTCATTACCGAGGTATTCGTTGTTGTTGGTTCGAATTGTTCATTACTTGGTCATTCTGTTAAAGTCGTGTCAACATTCAGTTGTTTCTCGCAATGTCATGGAAACAGTATGGAATTTTAAGGCTAGCATATAGCGTCCAGTTGTTAAACATTTGACTATCGCTGTTCTCTTTGTATCTATAACTAAATGTGTAATGTAGTTATTTCTGCAAAGGTTTATTTGGATTAAAATGTAATATATATAAAAAATAAGCTTTAGTAAGAATAGTTTGTATACCTACTCACTAATAAAGATAGAGAGCAGAGAAAGCCATGTGAATGTATCAGATTTTTACTTTCTCTACTACATATAGCAAGAAGGGGAAGTATTCCATTCCACCCAAAAATTTCATACGAAATTTTACCATAAATACATCCTTTGAGGCCCTCTGAATAAAACAAAAATCCTTTTTAGAAAAAGGTCCGTGTGTGTGTTTGAGAACAACTTAACTCAAAAACAAGAAGTTGGATAAATACCAAATTTGGTATTTAGGTTCAGTATCTTCCAAAGATGCGATACGAAGATTTTCAAGAAAATTCCCCCACCCTAGACTACCCTCTACATGGAAGGTTATTAGAAAATTTTAATTTTCTGAAAAATGTCTCTAACGATTTTGATTAAAATTTCATACATTTAAGATATTTTCATGAGAAATAAAATGTATATCCTGAATTTTCTGGGAATTTCCGCAAAAGTCCTCCTCATTCTGAATAGCTTTTTCATAATTGGTAAACCGTAAGAGATAGACAAAGTTTTTTTTACACAAAAACTGTGTATCTCGTTGAAACACACAATTTATGTCATATACATTTTTTGTGTGGAAGGAGCCATTTCCGAGATATTCTTTGTTATTTGTTTCAATTTTCCATACACTTTTTCTCAAATGAGAATTCGTTATTCGTTTTTTTTATGTCCTGAGCATAACAACCAGCTCTTAAAACATTTGACTATCGCTTAAAGCCTACCATATTCCCCTTACACCTACAAGAAACTTAGCAATAAGATAGTTTCTGCAAATGTTTATCTCGATTAAGATGAAGTATATCTTTGTACACGATAGAGGATGCCATATGAATGTAAGACATAAGATTTTTTTAAATTGAGAAAGTAATAAAAGAATAGGAAATTCTTCCTTAATGGCTACTGTAAATCAATTATTACATATACTTCTCTGTAATTAAATACATAAAGGATAAAGCGAATTTAAGCAAAATTTCTCCTTAGTTTAGGGAGTGAGTGTACAAAAAGTAAAAACCCATAAGACCTATGATGTTTCCTAAACCCTAAACTCTCTGTATTCGCAGATATTTTTGGGATTTTAATAACTCCTGGAACGGCAGAAATGAAGGGGAGTTGACAGATGGGAATGCATGAGGAGATGAGATTGCTCCTGGTGTGCGGACAACTAACCTACTAACATTTTAATCATCGTTCCTTCCTCAATCGAGGTCAGCATCACTTTCCGTTTCGTTTACTTCTCAATGAGTCGGCACTTTGGCATTCCTTTGCTTATAAAAGTACGCCTTATTTCTTCTTCAGACGCCTTGGATAGCAGGACGTTGCGAAAAGTTGTTGAATCACTGGATAAAAACGCGACACTTAAGCTTTCATAATCCATTCAACAATGGTAGTCTATTAAATAGCTTTTCATAACACAATGCTTATTGTTGAACATTAATCTGCCATCTGTTTTATATATTTTGAAGTTTCGCTTTCTATTGTTTTTGTAATAGTTAATTGCGGTTCATGTATTGTATAGAAAGTTCAGAATTACCCTTCTTGAAGCTGGCAAACTCTTCAGGGTTGAAGTAGTCGTTGCACCACTTATAGGCACCAAACTTTAAGTAGTTGTAGCCCCACGTATGGTAGCCAAACTTAAAGTGGTTTATATTGTTGTAGCGGTTACACCAGTATAGGCACCAATTTGAAGCTGTTTTAGGCCACGCACGTAATGGATGCCAATTTTTGCGGGAGATTTTTTCTAGGAGTGTTCGCCCCACGTACGGTACAAAGTTTCCGGTGGCCTACGCCCCACGTTTACTTTTCCGGTGGCCTTTGCCCCACGTTTCAGAATCAACTTTTTATTTTAATGTTTATTTAATAATATATATGTATGTATGCCTCAGCTTCGTCAGTAGTATTTTGTAGAGCACGTATCTCTTAGCAGGGATAATGCGGTAAAGAACAAGGCCTACACAAATTATACTTGTATTGTACTTTTTTATATTATTAATTCTTCACACGATTAAATAACACTTCACTGATGTATCCGACTATAGAGCTGTGAGATTGTTAATTGCACTTTTAACACGTAAACTTTATATTATTCTCACCGCACACTGAACCTGTACCGTACCGATTCTAAACTGGACTGCTTGGCCACGCTTCCTTGTAGCGTCTACCGCCTGAATTTGTACATTTACTCGCTTTTTCTAGTTCTTGATTGACTATTTATAAACTCTTTTAAATATTACATTATTACTGTTCCAAGAACTATTAATAGCATTATTAAACTTTCTAGTTTATTGTGGTCTCAAGGTTACCTCATTGTTAGCAACTTTCGGTTTTTACTTTGTAATTCTTTTTGCTAAGAAAAGCAGCTTGCTTCTATTCTCACAGCTCCTACATTGTTAAATTACGTAATGCATTCACATAGCATTATTATATATGTACATAATAATATAAACATAATGGAATGACTGTAACATACACTATATATTATATTATACACATATTGCTTTAAGGCGGGTTGTTATTATTTTTTATATTATATAATTAGACTGATATCATTAAGTGATAGAAATACTCCTCAGGGTCAGTACTTTATTAAAAGCGTGGATTGCAGCTTCGAATTTTTGGTGCCTCTGTGGAGGAGAAGGGACTCATTATGTGGAACGTGATTGCCAAAAAGTATCGTAACGTTTAATTTACAATGGTTACATTATTTTATAGGTTAATGATATTAAGTAGCTGCTAGACTGCCACCCTACGATCAGTACATACATATTGTGACGTTGTCCAGATTTTACTGTCAGGATTAGGAATAGGATTAGAACGACATAGGGCACACCTACCACCTCGACCCACAAGGGATCTTTTGTGCATACTTCCCTGGGAGGAACAGATCAGTTGAAGAAAACCGCAGGAGACGCATAGGCCTCAGGACCGGCCAGCGTAGACGACTGAGACGCGCAAGAGTTCCTTGACCGTCCGGCCGGAGAACGCTCGGTGGCGACCTTCCCATGCCACTGGAGGGTGTCTCATAGGCTCCCCTCCAGCGGAGACCCGGGAAAGCTCGACCCAGCAGTGGAGGCTCGAACGGCTGTCATCTGACGGGGCCGAGAAGGAGTTCCAAAGCGCCAGCCCCTGAGGCATCTGTCCACCACCGACCGACACACAACCCCGGAGCCAACCTGTAACGTGAAAGAGGAAGATGAAATGAGAGTAAATGGGAAAGAGAGGAGAACTATGGTAGAAGACACCACTCCAGCATTCGCCTTGTCAACCAGTCGAACACAAGACTTCTCCAATCTCTCTCTTGCGGCAGCACTCACAAATTCGCTAGAACAACACTTATCTCGCATCAGAAACGGACTCGCTAACTCGTTCACTACAAACTTGCAGAGCGCTCGCTTATATAGACTTTGCAAATTTCCACAGAGTTCCAGGACGTTCGAGAAGGGGAAGCATCCAGAAGATTCTGGTTATCTGAGTGTAGCGCTTCCAGTGTTTACGCTAGCGAGAGCGCTACCACGTCATTTATCTCTGCAAATGCCCGGCGCTGACCTCCCAATAACCTTGGGACATAGCCGCTGCGTCACAATATTTCTGATCCCAAAGTCGCGGGTTTAAGCCCGGCCCAGACCAATGGTCTTTAAATGTGCTTAAAAGCGACAGCTCCATGTCAGTAGATTTACCAGCATGTAAAACAACTCCTGTGGTATGGAATTGTAAGCCAGTATATAGCGTCCAGTTCTCAAACATTTGACGCTGTTCCCTTTGTATATAAAGAATGAGCCAAAAAACTACGAACCGGCTGCGTGGTGTTTTTCCTGCGCGGATGAAACCATACAACATTCTTAAAACTACCTTTAAAGGCCTTACTTACCAACTTTATGAAAGGAAATGCTGAAACTAATATATCTTTCCATATATCTTTGGCACCTCTTTTTCATGACTATCCATGAAGGCAGCGTCCCTACCTTTTACAGACTGAAACTTCCCGGATGACAGCTGGCGCAATCGGCTTCCCTCCACCCTGCAGGCTTGCTCATCCCGCTGGGGGGCCTGGGACTTGGAGACCGCCCCCATTTCGGGGACGGAGGGTTACAGACAGCATCCTTTTCCCCTGCCATGCAACGCCGATACTCCCGCCGACACTTTCAACCCTGAATCAGCAGCTGGTTTGTAGTTTTTTGACTCAACCTGTATAACGAAAAGTCGTAATGTAGCTATTTCTGCAAAGGTTTATCTTGATTAAAATGAAGTAGATAGAAAATAACATTTCGTAAGAATAGTTTTACACCGACTAATAAAAAATAGAGAAAGTTATATGAACGTAACATATCAGAAATTTTTACTTTCTCTACTATGTATAGCAAGTAGGGGAAGTACTGTATTCCACCCAAAAATTCGATACCGAGATTTCACCGGAAATATATGTTTTGAGAACCCCTGAATCCAAAAAAAGCATTTTTGGAAACATGTCCGTGTGTGTGTCTGTGTGTGAACAGCATAACTCAGAAACGAACAGTCCAATAAACACCAAACTTGGTGTTTAGGTTCAGTATCTTCCAGAGATGCGACACGAAGGTTTTCAAGTAAATCCCCCATCCCAGATTACCCTTTACATGGAACATTTTTCGAAAATTTTAATTTTCTCAAAAATGGCTCTAACGATTTTGATTAAAATATCATAGGTTTAAGATAAAATGTATATCTCGAATTTTCTGGGAATGTCTCCAAAAGTATTCTTCATTATGAACGACTTTTGCATAACTGGTAAACCTTAAGAGATAGACAAAAGTTTACTACACAAAAAATGTAGATCGCGTTAAAATACAGTTTATGTCATATACATTTTTGTTGTTGAATGAACCATTTTCGAGATATTGCTTGTTATTCCCTTAAATTTTTCAATACTTATTTTCTCAAATGGGAATTGGTTATTCATTTTTTTGTCTTGGATATGCAAAGAGTGTTAATCTGTGGCAAAGAGAATGGTGCTGCACATAGCAACCAGTTATTAAGAGATATGTCTATGTTTAAAGGTTACTGTATTTCTATATTGCCCTTGCAAATACAAAACAAGGGAACATAGTACGCCTTAAGCGATAGTCAAATATTTTTAGAACCGGTCGCTATGTGTAAAATGTAATTCTCTTTGCATGTCAAAAGATCGTTTCTGCAAATGTTTATCTCGATTAATATGAAATAGATGGAGAATAAGAGTTTATGAAAATAGTTTTGCAAGAGTAGAGAAAGTCATGTGAGTGTAACACATCAGAATTTTTATTGAGCGTATGTACTGTCTTTCAAGAAACTAAATGCACACCTTGTGTGATAATTATCATTGAGGAGAGCTTCTAGAAGGAATGCAGTTTAATAATCGCAGTACTTGCCAATGTAACAAGTTTTCCGTGGTTTTATTTCCCCTTTTATGTCCAAGTATGCATGAAATATCGCAAAACTATTTAAAGTCGATCTGTAGTTGAAGTACTGATTGCTTAATTTAGGACAATACTGAATAAAACAGAGTGTCTGTGGTGGTATTTGTGAAACTGAGTTGTTACTGTATAAGAAGCTAACCTTGAACAGGTAGGTTATCTGAATGATTAAAATTTTCGGTGTCGCTGCACTGGTGGTTAGAGAAAGTGGAGGTTTGAGGTTCGTTTAACAAGGCTCATCTTTATTTCGTTTTTATTTCAGTCGATGTTGTCCTACATGCACCTGCCTAAAACGTCGTTCCCATTACTTTGATCGACGTTCAAAAATGTTATCCTCGAAATTCGTGGAAACTGTTTATTAAGTAGAACAAATATTTTTTTTCATATCTGTAGCTATCGCTTCTTTTTTACATTCTACAAAAATACCAGGTATGTCGTTCGCAGATGCTTTATGGCAGGATCTATATCCAATGTGAAGTAGTATTATTGTTATATTTTTGTATTTGTTAGCCCCACATTTGGGAGCCAATTTGCGATTGCAATTTATAATGTTATTTGTGTATGTGTTTACTCAACATGGTGAAGCCATTTTGTGACGTGATTCTTTGTTAGGTTTGTAGCTCCATCTGGTGTTAGCAATTTGCGGCAGTATTAGTTTTTGTTTGAAAGAATGCTACTTTTATTTTATTTAATTTTTGTTCACTGTCCTCCGGCTAGCTATGATCATTTGGTCAAGCACTTCTCTTTATACAGGTGTGTAAACGGAAAGGAATCTTTTATCCAAAGATAACACTGATGAAGGAATTTGTTTTACACTTTTATTGTCGAACACATTCACTATCACAATTTACACATTGATCTTGACACTCGCCAAACTGAAACTGTTATAATAACTTCATTACTGATAATTCTTAATTCGCGTACTTCAACTTTTTGTATAATTAACTTTACAACATTTAAGATTTTTCATAACTCTGTTACGCGTAACCTGCAAATTGATATCCGACGTGTGCCGTACAAATATTTTCGACGAACTGACAGACTCTACCTCTAACCTAGCACTTTTATACTCATACACCCCGATATGCCTAAAGATTATAACTGAGCTGCAATTGGCTAATAAAACGCGCCAACATTAGCGTCTATTTTTATATCCAATGAAAATTATGAATACATATGCTCTAGGGAAATGTTCCAGAAGATTCTAAAGGAAAACGCGCCAACATTACGTAACTTCCTCGTCTCTAATAATGATAAACAGCTCACCCCCTCGCTGCATTATTGCACGCTATTATTTTCAGTTTCAGTAAGGCAGTATAAACTTACTTCCCAACAATAATTACAATCAACAAACATCTTAAATCAATGTCACATAAAAATGCATATTCATATTACAATCATTATTTACGTTTAAGTAATTTGTGATACAAATTACTGCATCAAATGTAGGAATAGCTACATCAATAAATGCAATAGATAGATTTTGCAACAAATGGAGTCTAAGAATAAATGTAAGCAAAACAAAAGTTATGGTATTTAAAAAAGGTAATAAGTTGAAGCGAGACGGGAAATGGTTCTGGCAAGTAAGAGAAGTTGAGGTAGTCAATAAGTTTGATTATTTAGGAGTAAGGTTAAATAGAAACGGTACTTGGAGTGAACAGAGGAAAGTGGTACTAGCAAAGGGAAACTGGCATTAAAATCTATAAAAGCATGTAGGGACAAAATACCAGGGATGAAAATAACATGGTTAGAGAAAGTTAGGCGAGGATGCTCTTCAGGATGGCGATCTGGGGATTGGAGGAAGGATGGACAAATATAGATACAATACACAGAAACTTTTGCAAACAAATTTTGGGATTGCCAAGAGCTTCGTCCAATGGTGGCACAAGCAGAATTAGGAAGAATTGGAATTAGAGGAAAAATAGTGGAAATAGTCCAGAAATATTGGACTAGAATAAGAAAGGTAGATGAGCATAATGTTTTACATCAAGGTTTGGTAGCACTTGGCTCAATAAGATAAAGGAAGTTATGCTGAAGTCAGGTTTTGGAGATATGCGGGAAGATAGGAATCGTGTTACAAAATGGTTTCTGGAAAGATATTAGACTGATGTGTTATACTCATATGACTTTCTCTACTCTTGTACAAACTATTTTTACAAACGCTTATTCTCCATATGCTTCATGTTAATCGAGATGTTAATATTATTGCTAATTTTCTTGTAGATGCAAGGGGAATTGGTAGGCTTTAAGCGTTAGTCAAATATTTTAAGAGCTGGTTGCTAAGTGGAGTATTCCATTCTCTTTGCATTACCAGGACAAAAAAAATGAATAACGAATTCCCATTCGAGAAAAAGTATAAGTATTGGAAAATTTAAGGGAATAACAAGCAATATCTCGAAAATGGTTCACTCAAAAACAAAAATGTATACGACATAAATTGTGTATTTTAACGCGATCTACATCTTTTGTGTAGTAAAACTTTGTCTATCTCTTATAGTTTACCAGTTATGCAAAAGTCGTTCACAATGAAGAATACTTTTGGAGACATTCCCAGAAAATTGGAGATATACAATGCAATTGCCATAAAAATTTCTTAAACTTATGGTATGTTATTCAAAATCGTTAGGTCTATTTTTGAGAAAATAAAAATTTTCGAAAAATGTTCCATGTATAGGGTAATCTGGGGTGGGGGATTTTCTTGAAAACCTTTGTGTCGCATCTCTGGAAGATACTGAACCTAAATACCAAGTTTGGTGTTTATCCGACTGTTCGTTTCTGAGTTATGCTGTTCACAGACACACACACACATGGATATGTTTCCAAAAATGGTTTGTATGCATTCAGTGCACCTCAAAACATGTATTTCCTGTGAAATCTCGGTATCGAATTTTTGGGTGGAATACAATTCTTCCCCTACTTACTATACGTAGTAGAGAAATTAACAAGAAATATTCGCAAGTTTTAATTTGAATAGTTGTTTGGGAACACACAGGGGAATGAAAATGGAGCAGGGATAATTACGTTGACATCTGTGACAAAGCAGCGATAGAAGGCCTTGCATGGGCTAGAACAGGGGTTATGAAACTGAAAGGTTTAAGAATAGGAAACGATATAGAGAAATGACCTTTGTGTAACAGGAAAGATGGCAAATGGCACGTAATTTTGGAATGTGAAGAAAGCAAGATACTTAGGCAGAGATTTGGAATATAGGAGTGGCCATATTTAGCAAAGGATATTCAGGGAAAAGAACTTATGAATGTAAAATCAAGGAAAAACATAATAGAAGTTGGAAATTAGAGTAAGAGCCAAATGACTGAGGAAAGTTAGTCAGCAAAAGGAAGAAGAAAGTTAAATAATGGTAGGTATCGAATTTTAAGCTGTAAGTAGGACCCAATAGCTCGGCAACCACAGGGTTTGAGTCTTTTGGGCCCCAGGGCACAGCAACTCATTGTAGAGGCAAGAAGGTTAAATGTATAATGAAATTGTAAAACTTGTTTATGGGTTATGTTGATATTATTATTCTGTTTGTATCAAGAATTTGTACTTGTAGTATCACAATAAATTACTTATTTACTTACATCCTACAACACAATATATTTACACCTGAAAATCATTACTTTTAGAATGTTTTTCTCATGAAATGAAAGTAGATGATTGGGCATTTGTATATTGAAGACTGCACTTGTGTTCCTTGGTTGTTCTAGAGACTGCATTTCTGAATTCAAACTCTTAAGCAATAAACAAACGTTTTTAATGAATACTCTTGGGTTGTTTTGTTAGAAATAATTGGAATGATTTAATTCTTCAGTCACCGAGAGGGTGACTGGTGGTGACGTCTGTGGCCCGCATTGGGTTCTATTCCCGCGGCCGGCCTTCCTGACCCATGGGTTTTTATCGGGATTTCCCCGGATCGCTGGGAAGGTTCACTATGTCCCCCCGAATTTCCTGTCCCCTTTCATCTGTTTGGTCTGTTTCAGGGTTGAAGGTGTCGGCGGGAGTCTCGGCGTTGTATGGCAGGGGAAAAGGATGCTCTATGTAACCTTTCGTTCCCCGGGCCCCCCAGTGGGATGTGCAAGCCTGCAGGGGGGAGGAGCCGGTTGCACCAGCTGTCATCCAGGGAGTTTCAATCTGTAAAAGGCAGGGACCCTGCCCTGTGCACTGTTGTGCCCTCTGTCTCCTTTCACCTCAGCGCTCTCTCCCGGGGACACCCTGTCAGGGGCATAGGCACAAAAGATCTTATGGGTGCTAATTTCCCATGCGTACCTCGTTCTACTCCCAATTCTTCAGTCCCTAATAACCTATTCATCAGAGCGCTACTGAAATATGTATTTAACACGGAAAACAATGGAGGGAAACAAACAGTGCTGTGGTACGAGGGTTGTCCCAGAAGTACTCGACCTAACAAAGAAAGCACAAAGATTTTGAAAAAAAAATCTTTATTTCTCTACATAGTCTCCTTTTAGCTCGATAACTTTTCCCAGCGATGTTCAATAGCTTCTGTTTATAGTGAGAACCGTCGAGTTCTGCAAAATAGCCATCAACTGCAAACTCCAACTCTTCACTGTTGGGAAATGTTTTACCACCAGGCCATTTCTTCAACTTTGGAAACAGAAAATAATCAGAGATGCTAAGTCTGGCGAATAGGATGTATGGGGAAGCAATTCGAACTTTAACTCATTGATTTTGGCCAAGGCGATAATGGATGTATGAAATGGCGCATTGTCTTGATGAAACCGAGCTTTCTTTTCCACTAAATGCGACCGCTTTTGCTTGATTTCATCATTCAAGCGCTGCAATAGGTTTGCATAATACTCGCCATTGATTGCTTTTCAGTTTTGAAGATAATGAAAGTTATCCCATGCGCATCCCAAAAAACCTGACGCCATGAGCTTGCCTGCAGGTGGAGCTATCTTCGGCTTCTTTGGAGCCGATTCTCCCCTTTCAATTCACTGTTTTGACTAGTCCTTCGTCTCAGGCGTGAAGTGATAGACCCATGTTTCATCCATGGTTATGAATCGACGCAAAAACTCGGCTTTATTGCAGCGAAACATCGGCAAACACTCGACTGAAACATCGTCACGATGCTGCTTTTGTTCCATTGTGAGTAAATGCGGCATCCATCTTGCGCACAGCTTTCTCATGTCTAAATTTTCAGTCAGTATGTGATGTACAGCACTTTTTGAAATGCCTACGATTCTGCTAGCTCGCGCACTCAGTCGACGGTCATCCAATACCATTTTGTGGATTTTCTTCACAATTTCTGGCGTGGTCACCTCATTTAGTCGATCACTGCGATGTTCATCTTGGCAGCTCGTACGGCCTCGTTTAAACCCTACCACCCAATATTTTACTGTTGTAAACGAAGGAGCAGACTCCCCCAGAGTAGAATCTAGCTCAGCTTTAATATTAGTTGAACTAAGACCTTTCAAATAAAAGTATTGTATCACATAACGATGGCTAGTTTTGTCCATGTTAACAAATTTGCTGAAAGCGTTCAATATTGATGGCTGCCAAAGAATTACAAAATGACGTAGCATCGTAAAAACTTCAGAGTTAAGCATTATAAGGTCGGTACTTTTTACCACAGTCATTTGTTTGAAACAACAACCGCTATATACGAGTACGTAAGGTCGGGTACTTCTGGGACCGCCCTCGTACTTACGTTAGACGCCCGTAATTACCATATTTGTTGTGCATTATTGCCAAGGTAATAAAAAAAATCTGATGTGTTACACTCACATGACCTTCTCTACTCTTGTACAAACTATTTTTACAAACGCTTATTCTCCATCTACTTCATGTTAATCGAGATAAACATTTGCAGACTCTATCTTATTGCTAATTTTCTTGTAGATGTAAGGGGAATATATATTTACAAGGGCAATATAGAAATACAGTAGCCTTTAAGCATATACATATCTCTTAATAGCTGGTTGCTAGGTGCAGCACTATTCCCTTTGCCACAGATTAATACTCTTTGCATATCCAAGACAAAAAATGAATAACGAATTCCCATTTTAGAAAATAAGTATTAAAAAACTTAAGGGAATAACAAGTAATATCTCTAAAATGGTTCACTCAACAAAAAAATTTATATGATATAAATTGTGTATTTTAACGCGATCTACATTTTTTGTGTAGTAAAATTTTGTCTATCTCTCATGGTTTACCTGTTATGCAAAAGTCGTTCACAATGAAGAATACTTTTTGAGACATTCCCAGAAAATTCAAGATATACATTTTATTTGTCATAAAAATATCTTCAACATATGATATTTTAATCAAAATCGTTAGAGCCATTTTTGAGAAAATTAAAATGTTCGAAAAATGTTCCATGTAAAGGGTAATCTGGGGTGGGGGGATTTTCTTGAAAACCTTCGTGTCGCATCTCTGGAAGATACTGAACCTAAATATCAAGTTTGGTGTTTATCCGACTGTTCCTTTCTGAGTTATGCTGTTCACAGACACCCACACATGGACATGTTTCCAAAAATGCTTTTTTTGGGATTCAGGGGGTCTCAAAACTTATATTTCCGGTGAAATCTCGGTATCGAATTTTTGGGTGGAATACAATACTTCCCCTACTTACTATACGTAGTAGAGAAAGTAAAAATACATATCCTTCAAATACTACCTGCGTTGATTAAAATCCGCTGGAGAAAGCATCTATATTTCAATTAGATAAACTGCAGTGTGTGTGTCTACATAATAGCTTAACTGACTATCGCCTACAGAGCCTAAGGCTGCAGAGTAGGAGGCTGCTTGAGGGCTGGTCCTGGGAACGAGGACAGCGTTAGTGAAGCTAGATGGCAGGGTGTTACCCACATTCTTCGTAATTCAGTTGTTTCAATCACACTCTTGAATATGTATTAGTTATCAAAACAATTATGCAAGCTGTATCGTTTTCTCTGGGCAAATGACTTACTTCAGTTGTAGACGAAATGCACTTGCGAAAATGTCCTTGATTATGCGCGGCATAGACAGAAAATAAGGTTTGGGGATGTGTTGCATTCACGTGACTTTCTCTACTCATTCTTCTATGAAATATTGTTATCAAAATTAATTATTCTGTACTTTCATTACACATTTACATATTTCATCGTACGTATAAGAAGTGTACAGCACAGTAAAGCGATAGTCAGATTTTTAAAAAGCGGATCGCTATGTGGTGGCCTTGAAATTGCGGTGATATGTGGCTATTTTACGGCACAGGATTTTTAGGAATGGTCCCCGGTTCGGTACTAGCTCAGGGTTCTTTGCATGGATCTTGGATATCGGTTAGTGGTGAATACGACTGGTTGTTTTCCTGCTCGTGTATTTACCGTCAACGTTTTAACATTTGATTCCTGCTATTACTTCGACACGCACACACGCATTTCCTATATGTTATGCTTCATGTCATCTCGCCTATTCGCCGACACTTTTCTGACAACCATCTCCAAGGAACTACCACTGCCCAGTGTGTCTTCTAAACTTTTCTGACAACCATCTCTAAGAACTACCACGACCAAGTGTGTATTCTAAACTTTTCTGTTTCAAACGTTCTATATCTCCCCATCCCACTATCACCTGATTTCTAGTTTCTTTCATTGGAGACCTAAGGGTATCTGGCTTTAGGCGAACATTGACCCTTTTCTACATGTCTGCGTTCCAGCAACCTAACGGGACACTTAACAATGGAGGGAAAAACCACCCGTTTCCGACCGCTAATGGCACCGTCGTAAATCAAATCAAATCGACGGTTGGCAGGCTGAGGGCAGCCCGAAGAAGTGTTATATAGTGTACCTACCCTTGCTAGGGTTTAACCACTGGTTGGTAGGAAAGGGTTTTGCAGGATGGCGGTTGAGACTGAGGTTGTGGGGGTGATAGGAGGTAGCATTGAGCTCCTCGACGACTGCAAGCCAGGGTGCAACGGCCCTAGTGCACAGCTGGTTGATGATATTATCAAAATTGTTTGGATTAAATTTTGAATTTACCAAGCAACTCATGGTAGAATTATAAGGAGTTCAGCTTTTGCTGCTGGTTGGAGTAACTCCTTTGTTACCGGGGGTGCCCGCAAGCCATGCGGGGAACCTGGTGACGCCTGAAGCGGCGTTCTCTGGGTTTATAGTCCCCTAGACCGAACGAGGGCACTCCGATGGAATGGCAACTGGCCGTATAGTTTCCTAGCCCAGCGCCTAATTTCATCCTCCAGGTATGGAAGAGATGAGGCTTCATGGAGTAGTCTCACGGGGAATGCGCGGCATACAGAATAGATGGCTTGAGGACTCCTATTCTGTACCCGCTGCAGTCGGAGCAGATTGGAGTCTGAGGCCATGGCTCAGATTTGACAAGCGTAGAGCAGGACGGGGATTATAAGTGCTCTGAAGAGACGCAACTTAAGCGGTATCGACATCACGGACCCCAGCATGGGGTACAGGGAGGCCGTAGCCGCCATGCCCCGACGCGAGAGATCCGTGATGTGTCCCCGGAAAGTTAGACGTCTGTCTAGCTGAACACCTAAATAGGAGATAGAATTCGTCCACTGTATCCTACGTCGGAGGTAGGTAAATGAGGGGAAGTTGGCGGGGAGGCGGCGCTGTGTAAACACAATGGCGTGGCTTTTCTCCGGGTTGATGGACAATCGCCAACGCCTACACCACTCTTGGATGAGGCGGAGGTGTCGTTGAATTGGATTGAAGGCTCTGTGGGGGTGTCTGTCTGTGCAGTATAGCAGCACGTCATCAGCATACTGGGCTATATTGACGTGTTGCTCTGTTGGTATGTCGGCCACATACACGCTAAAGAGCGTAGGGGATAATACAGAACCTTCGGGGACTCCGCCTACCCTTCGCTAAATTTACAGTCACACTCGCTTTCCAGTTTTGTTTAACACTATCCTTACTGTTATTGACATTTATTCCCCCTGTGATTATGATTTTATTTAACTAATCAAAACGTACTGCTTCAAAATTCCATGTTCTTTGCATGACCACGAAGAAAAAAAAACGAATAGCGGCTTACCACTTGAGAAGGGTACAACTACTTGAAAATTCAAACCAACAACAAAAAATATCCCAGAAATGGTTAGCTCTATACTTCTAGGTGTAGGAGTGAGACCTAGAAGACTAACTGTCCGCCACACACCGAACCAAGGTATCTCCTAACGGAGCCGTCGCAACCACCTAAGATAAAGCGACATAAAATAAATAGAGAGAGAGGGAGAGAAGTTCATAGTTTTGTTTAGACTAGTACTACTTTTAGTCACTTAGTGAATCTAGCAGAAACCTTTAACTCCGCCTACGTTATTACGTTAAATGTGGAGATCATTCTCTCTCCCTTTCCTTTCTCTACCTTTTTTTCCCTCTCACTCTCGTTTCCCTATCTCTCTCAATCTCTCACTGTCTTTCTCTCCATCGCTCTCAACCTGCCTCTCCTGTATCCAGCTTAGATGTAATGTTTCGAAACTGATTTTATGTGAACGTTAACAAAATGTAGAACGCAAGTAAACACTTTAATAGTGCATAACCTTACACCTGTTTCATACGCTTATAATGAGATTAGGTATGTACTGTTCCTCTTCTTATTGGTTTTCCTACATGAATGTGAGTAACGAAAAATCTGATGTGATGCATTCACACGACTTTCTTAACCAATGACAAACTTTCATATCCTACGTTATGCACTACTATTCATTATAAAAAATATCATATGTGTTATAGTCACATGACTTTCTCTACTCAATCTTCTACAAACTATTCGCACAAAAGCTTGTTATTCTATCTACTTCTTGTTCATCCAGTTAAACTTTCGATTTGAATCTACAGCTTTCGTTGTGCGATACAGCAGGTAAAGCGATAGTCAGATTTTTAAAGTCTGTGTCGCTATGTGATGGCTTTGAAATTCCAAGTGAATTACCATTTGAGAAAGTATGCGTATTTGAAAATTTAAAGCATAACAAGGAATATCTCCGAAATAGTTAACCCCCCAAAAAGTATATATGACATAAGTTGTGTTCTTTAAAGAGATCTACATTTTTGTGTAAGATCTTGTTTGTTTCTTATGGTTTACCGGAATGTAAAGCTCATTCAGAATGAGGAGGGCTTGACAGGCTATTCCCAGAAAATTCAAGGCATGCATTTATCTTAAACATGGTATGGTATTTTAATCAAAATACATTGGTGTGCAAAACCTAAGTTGGATAAAGTAACATAACAAGTTGAACTACTTGGTGGAAGTAGATGAAGGTGCGGGATCATGTTGCCAGAGGTCTCTCACACGTACACAGAAAGCTGGACGTCACGTGGCGTGAGTGTAGCGAGCCTATAGTGCCAAATGGGTCTGGTCCCGAACACGGGGCAGTTGACGAAACAGGACAAGACGGTGTGTGGCAATTAGCGAGCTGTTCGGTGTACTGTAGTGGTGTTCTTCATTGCAACAAGGCTCGTAGACACCATTTGAATGACTTCACACGGGGAAGAATCATCGGGAAACTGGAAGAAGGGCGAAGTGTGACGAGTGTTGCTCAGGAGTTCGGAATTGCTCACAGCATTGTTTCACGTGCATGGGGAACCTTCCAAACCACAGGCACTACTGTCCCAAGGAGAGGTGTTGGTCAACCACGCTCAACTACAGCGGCAGATGACCGCTACATTGTGCAATAGGCAAGGAGGGATCCACGCCAAACAGCGCGTGTAATTGCAACCACATTTAACAGGACAGCTAGGCACGCAATCTCACGATACACAGTGGCACGGCGACTACACAGAGGTGGTCTCTTTGCCTGGCGGCCAGTACGTTGTGTTCCATTGACATCCGCACATCGGCGGCACCGTTTGCGATGGTCCCAAGAGCATCAAAATTGGACCAACAAGGTGCTCTTCTCGGATGGAAACAGATTCAGTCTAAGTAGTGATTCTCGACGTACCCTCATCTGGCAAGAGTTGGGAACACGTAATGAACCCAGGAACATCCTTGGATATCGTCTTTTGGTGGTCCGGGTGTTATGGTTTGGGGAGGCATAATGTTGCATGGGCGCAACGACCTCCAAATCTTCGAACACGGTACGCTCACTGGTCAACGTTATTGTGATACTGTACTCCTTCCCCATGTGCGTTTTTTCAGGGGTGCAGTCGGCCCTGACTTCATTTTTATGGATGGCAATGCGCGACCGCATCGAACAGGTGGAGGATCTCTTGGAACGAGAGGATATTCGGCGAATGGAACTGGCCTGCCCGTTCCCCCGATTTAAATCCCATCGATCACGCGTTGGATGCTTTGGGGAGACGCATTGCAGCACATCCACATGCACCAACGACCATCCAACAGTTGTCAACAGCACTGGTGGAGGAATGGAACGCCCTACCACAAGAACGCTTACCAACCTTGTGGCCAGCATGGGAGCACGATGCAGAGCATGCATTGCTGTCCGCGGTGATCATACACCCTTTTAAGCACATGTATCCGTTTCTGTAAATCTAGAGAGCCATCATATTTCGTATTGGCTTTAGTGTGGCTTATGGTCTATGAATAAAAGTGGCATTTCTGTTCGTCTCATTGCATATTTCGTTTAGTTGCCTACTGTAGCAGCTCCCTCTATGTATGATTCTAGTTTCAAGCTATGTGTCAGAGCATGCGAAGATTACTTTCGTCCTTAGGTTTTGCATACCAGTGTAGTTAGAGCAGTTTTTTTTTTTTAAAAAAATTAAGATTTCCGAAAATTTTCCCATGTAAACAGTAGTTTGGGGTGGGTAGAAATTCTTGAAAATCTTAATGTTCGCATTCTTGGAAGATGCTGAAATTAAACATCAAGTTTGATACTTATCCGACTTTTTGTTTTTGAGTTACGCTGTTCACAAACACACGAGCGCGGCTGTTCCTAAAAATGCTTCCTTTTTTTATTCAGGTATGTTAAAATTGTGCAGCTCCGGTGAAATCTCGGCTTCGAATTTTTGGGTGGAATACAATAATTCCTCTGCTTACTATAGATAAGTATAGAGAAGGTAAAAAGAGATTCTCCTTATCCGAACTACATCAATCGAATTAGGTAAGAAGTGCCTAGTCACAACGTGTCGAAATAGCATTCAAACGGTTATTCGTGCTAAAATCTCTTGCAATGGAAAGGAAGAAAGAAAATGTGATGTGATGCATTCACACAACTTTCTCTTCCAATGACAAATCCACGTATTATATTCATAACTGTTTCCTCTATCCTCAGTACGCTACTCACGAAATATGTTTACCTAGAAATTGTTTCAAAATAAGCAAGAAGCTTACAACATGCGGAAACTGCATTCAAATGTGTATTTGTGGTAACAAGCTCTTGCAATAGAAAGGTGGAGCGAGAGCAAGAGTCGCAAACTCTCAAGCATTTCCTTTGGAAAGGTCTAAGCTTGCAATATGGAGTATTTCGTAAACGGCAAACGCTACGAAAAAAATTATTTTACACAGTGTACTTTAATAAGCTCTACATTTTTCCTGCAGTAAGTTTATGTCTATCATTTAAGATTTCCTTATTATATAAAATCCAATCAAATAAAGGAAAGTTCACTGAAATTCACAGAAAATCCAATATAATCGTTAGAGTGGTTTTCGAGAAAATCGAAAATAAAGAATATTAGTTAATGTAAAGGGTAGCTTATGGTAGTGAAAAGCTACACTCACATCCTTGGAAGATGCTGAACCAAGTTCTGTATTTAAGCGACTTTTGTTATTGAGTTATACTGTTCACATACGCATGCACACCCCAAAAATTCGATACCTATATTTCACCGGAAATACATGTTTTGAGCTGCCCTGAATCCAAATAAAGCATTTTTGGAAACATGTCAGTCAGTGTGTCTGTCTATGAATAGCATAACCCAAAAACGAAAAGTCGGATAAATACCAAACTTGGTATTTGAGTTCAATATATTCCAAGGATGCGACACGAAGATGTTCACGAAAATCCCCTTACCCTAGACTACCCATTACATGGAATATTTTTCGAAAATGTTGATTTTCTCAAAAATGGCTGTAGCGATTTTGATTAAAATATCATATGTTTAAGATGTCCCCAAAAGTCCTCTTCATTCTGAATGACTTTCACATAACTGGTAAACCTAAGAGATGGACAAGTTTTACTACATAAAAAATGTAGATCTTGTTAAAATACACAGTTTATGCCACATGTTCTTTTTTTGTCGAATGAACCATTTCCGAGATATTCTTTGTTATTTGTTTGAATTTTTCAATACTTATACTTTCTCTCAAACGGAATTCGTTATTCGTTTTTTATGACCTGGACATACGAAGAGAATGGAATGCGCCACATAGCAACCAGCACTTAAAACATTTGACTATCGCTTAATGCCTACCATATTCCCCTTAGCCAATTTGATGCCCACATTACCGATGTTGAACCTGTGGATCCTCAAAGAGAGTTTAGTTTCTAAGCTTACTTAAAGCAGAAGAAATTATTTCCAGACTGCTGACACATGTTTGTTCAACACCATAATCACTTGTGCACAAGATTACGTGCTTCTGGGTTACACCTTTCATCTGTTGTGCAATCTCATCTTCAGTCTGAGCGCGGTCACTCCGTCTAGCCCATCTATTTCAGCATTTTTGGTTGGACCAAAGGTCAAAGATGCCCAGCTCCGTAATCGTTTGATGTGAAAGTCGTTTGTCATAGGTGGCGTGAGACGATGGTTGGCTGGGAGCAACGAACGCCCTTACTCCCACTTTCATACGTCCTTGTTGCTGAACACGGAAACGAACCTTGGACTGAGAACGTACAAGCTATTTCCCAAAGATTACGTCGTAGAATGTGCAGTGGGAAACGCAGAAACTGCTTGCGAAAACTGGTAATTACTGCATCAGAAATGTTGCCTTACTAGAGGCATGGATGTGACGTGCAGCAAAGTAAGGGAAATCCAGTATAAAGCGCATTTAAAAGTATCTTCTAGTTTCTTTTGGGTAAACATTAAATACCTGTTATATAACAATAATATCACATAGATTTATTCCCTCATATCCACATTCTGTTAGCATCTCTAATAAAACAGGTGTTACATTTACGTCGCTTTCTCTGCCCACTGCGTTATTTCTATAAACTATTCTTATATTGGAATTAATTGTTCTTCCACACAAGCCGTGTGTTGGAAAGATAGAATCAGGCGACTGAAAAATTCAATGCCATAACCGGGATTTGAACCACGGATCTTCCGGTCTCCGTCCGGGTGCTCTAACCACTGAGCTACCATGTGATAAGTTATTTATTAGCCCCACGTTTTCGGTGCCAATTTGAGAAAATGGTTTGTTACGTTATTTGCATCACACTTTGGGCGTCAATTTGAAGTAGGTCGTATTGAAGGAGTTGTATTATAGTTCAACTGTTGGGGAACCGAACTTGAAAGTTGGTTGCAACCGCAGGTATAGTACCCGGTTTCCGGTAGCCTTCGCCCCAAATGTACCTTCCGGTGGCCTTTGCCCCAAGTTTAAAAAAAATATTAACTTTGTAATTTTGACTGTTTCTTGAAATAATATGCATTTATGTTTGCCTCGGCTGCGTAAGTATTATTGTTAGAGATATGGATGTCTTGGCAGGGTTGTGGTGCGACAAGAATGTAGGCTTACACAGATTATAATTTTACTTCACTTATTTTATTAATGCTTGATACGGTTTAAATAACACTTCACTGATATAGAGAGATGTGAGATTCTTTTTATTAATTAATTACACTTTTTTAACACGTAAACTTATTTTTCGTCTCACACGAATACATATTATATTTCTTGAGGACACTTTTTGCGTCTGGTTAGTAACGCTGTCTGCAGGCAACTGAACCCTAAATTTGTAAAATTTTCTCCTTTTCAGCTTCTGATTGGCTAATCCTACTCCTTCATTTAACTAAAGCTTTTTCTGGTTGTTGATTGGCTTTTTTATACACTGTCACTAAAATTACATTATTGCTTCCAAGAATCAGAAGTAGTATTGTTAAACTCTCAAACTCATAATTGCCTCAAGGTTACCTCATTGTTAGCAACTTTTAACCTATTATTCTCACAGCTCCTACATTATTAAATTACGTAACACATTCACATAACAGTATTACACATGGATACAATAATATAAATATATACAATGACTGTAATATGCACTTTTTATGAATTGTTGCATACAGATATTGCTTTAAGGCGGGCTGTTATTGAATTTATATATTATATAATTTGACTGAAATCATTTAAGTGTTAAAATATTGCATCACATGGCAAAATGCCGGCATGACAACTAAATTCTCCCAATTCCATTAATTGACCTAATAGTGGTTGAAACTATGAAGCCCGTGACTTAAAGTACTTACAACGTTGTAAGTCGCCATTGGGGTATGTTATCTCAATACTATTTGAGATGTCCTTGTGGTTTACTGCAAAAAATGCGAATCAGGTGGAGAATTTAGTGTCGTGCCGGCATGTTGCCATGGTAGCTCAGTGGTTAGAGCAACCGGACGGAGACCGAGAGATCCATGGTTCAAATCCCGGCTATAGCATTGAATTTTTCACTCGCCTGATTCTACCTTTCCTATTCTTATATTGCTTGTTAGTTTCTGCACCACGTACAGAGTAGGCAGAGAAAATATTGCATTCCATCCCAAAATTCGACAGATATTTCACCAGAAATACATGTTACGAGGCCCCTAAATCCAAATAAGGCATTTTTGGAAAGCTGTCCTTGTGTGTATATGTGAACCGCATAAATCAAAAACCAAAAGTCAGATAAATACTAAACTTGGTATTTGTGTTCAGTATCTTCCAAGGTTACGACATGAAGATTTTCAAGAACATCCCCCACCCTAACTACCCTTTACATGGAACGTTTTTCGAAAATTTTGATTTTCTAAAAAAATTGGCTCTAGCTATTTTGATTAAAATACCATATATTAAAGATATTTACATGACAAATAAATTATATCTTGAATTTTCTGGAAATAGCCTTTGAAATGCTCTTCATTCGGAAGGAGTTCTGTACAATCTTGTACGACTGGTAAACGTTAAGTGATAGACGAAAGCCTAAATCTCTTTAAAACACACAACTTATTTTAAATAAGTTTTTTGTGGCATAAGCCGTTTCTGAGATATCCATTATTATAGGCTCAATTTTTTTTCAGTTCCATTTATACCCGCCTTTAACTGCATTGGTCTTATCGGCGGCCATTCCTTTGGAACTTGCAGTGGGTGAATTTTCTTGAAAATCTTTGCATCACATTCTTGAAAAAAACCTGAACTCAAATATCAAGTTTGGTATTTATCCGACTTTTTCGTTTTTGAGTTATGCTGTTCACAGACACACTCCGACATACAGATACAGGCCTTGCTCTAATTTTTTTATTCAGGGAGTCTAAGCACGAGTTTAATATTATAGATTTTGATTATTTTTTCAATTTTTCAGATACAAAATTGAAATATCAATTTTCCCGAGAGTTTCGCCAGATTTGGGCAAACATAGAGGTAATCTTCCCCAGAATATTGTTGTTTGAACTGTTCTTGTGTAATGTTAAATAAGAGCGAGTCTACGGGTGAAAGTTTCAGCCGCATGCGAATTATAAATTTTACGCGCACCGAATGTAATAAGCATACTAATTGAGATTTTCCGAGAAAACAGAAGGTAGAGGATGTAATAAAGACGTGGGTATTCCCCAGCAAATTACAGCTCCCATATTACATATATAGTTATAATAATGCTAAGTAACCGTGACTGCATCTAAAATAAATAGTGCCCGAAGAAAGTGACTTGCGTGTGCCGTGGAGGATTTTGTAATGACATTTGAGATATTTCACAGGGTCTAGGCCAATGATGCGATTTCTGAAATGTCCGACCTCGCTTTACCTGTAGAGGATGGTAGTGAACTTTTCAGTCCTTGAAGCAAGTGCCCTGATGTCTTAGTTTTATCAAACATTTCAAACAGTCTCGTACTAGAGTTAATATTTATATGCTCCATAAGAGTCTAAAATTGTCTCTTGCAAACGAGTGTAAACAATTTTGCAACATACGACTTTTACAACCATGTAGGTAAGTAATTAATAAAAAGTGTAATCCTTGATAATTCACTCTGTAGAGAAGCACTTCTCCCGACGTTGTCCGGGGCTTTGACAGTTTTTATAAAGCATCATTTTTGCAAACATGTGTTTATTTTACACTTAAATAAACTAAAGCAATTATAGTATCGTTGGTGATCAATTGTTTTAATTTAATCACCTTACCTTCATGTTACAAATCTCCCCATTCATACTGGAAATCCCCTAAACTCCTCCTGTCCAATGTTTTTCAACCTCATCCCCAAAGAATTAAAGAGCAACAATTATCCTTTTATTATCGAGAAAACAGGCACGTTCATGCTCAATATCCTCAAAAGTTGTCTCCCTTCCGCAGAACATTTTCCATCCCTGTTTCTTATGCTAGCCCTAAAAGAATAAAGAGAAGCGATTTATGTTTTTATTTCATGAAAGATGATGAAACGGGCCCGTTCGTGCTAAAAAAAATCTCATGTGTTACACTCACATGACTTTCTCTACTCTTATACAAACTATTTTACATTGCTAATTTTCTTGTAGGTGTAAGGGGAATATGGTAGGCTTTAAGCGATAGTCAAATGTTTTAAGAGCTGGTTGCTATGTCAAGTATTCCATTTTCTTTGTATTACCAAAGAAAAAAAACATGAATAACGAATTTGAGAAAAAGTATAAGTATTGGAAAATTTAAGGGAATAACAAGCAATATCTCGAAAATGGTTCACCCAACAACAAAAAATGTATATGACATAAATTGTGTATTTTAACGCGATCTACATTTTTTGTGTAGTAAAATTTTGTCTATCTCTTATGCTTTACCAGTTATGCAAAAGTCGTTCACAATGAAGAATACTTTTGGAGACATCCCAGAAAATTCGAGATATACATTTCATTTGTCATGAAAATATCTTAAACATATGATATTTTAACCAAAATCCTTAGAGCCATTTTTGAGAAACTTAAAATTTTCGAAAAATGTTCCATGTAAAGGGTAATCTGGGGTGGGGGGATTTTCTTGAAAACCTTCGTGTCGCATCTCTGGGAGATAGTGAACCTAAATAGTTTGGTGTTTATCCGACTGTTCGTTTCTGAGTTATGCTGTTCACAGACACACACAGACGCACACACAAGGACAATTTTCCAAAAATGCTTTTTTTGGATTCAGGGGGTCTTAAAACATGTATTTCCAGTGAAATCTTGGTATCGAATTTTTGGGTGGAATACAATACTTCCCCTACTTACTATACGTAGTAGAGAAAGTAAAAATAGTTGTGCTAAATTTCCCACTCGTATTGAAAATCCTCCACAGCGCCTCCCAATGTTAGACCCATCTACAGCCACCAGAGAGGAAGCGTCGGAGCGAGTTCAAATGCAATCGGGAGAAACCTTTTCTCCAAGATTGAAGTAGTTCGTTCAGGGACTATTGACTGTTAGAATGAAGTATCTAGTTCGTTCATGAAGTATAGAAGCATGACAAAGCTGATGATGCTTGCCTCCATGGTGTGTCTGCCCTGCCTCCAGGAGGTCCCAACTTCGAATCTCAGTTATGGTGACTTATCTAGATAAGTTGTTTTTTCGGGTGACTCTAAGCTCTACGGACCCTGGGCTCACTTGAACATCATTTCATATTTCATCCAACACCTTACACCGGTAGAAAAGAGAAGAAAGGAAAGAAAAAGAAACTGATGAGTTCTTGTTATTCACGAGGCGATTCTTACTTTCTCTGCCACCCACCTAGTGTTTATTGTACCCCACGCAAAAATTCAATGTTCAGATTTCACCGGAAATGCATGTCTTGAGATTCCCTGAATCAAAAAAAGAGAGAGAGAGAGAGAAGGGTATTTTTAGAAAAAGTTCGTATGTGAACCTTTTTCTAGCATCGTCCATTTCCGAGATATCCGTGATTATTGGTTTAAATTTTTCAATATTTTTGTTTATTTTTTATGTGCTTTCGCTATGCAGTTGTTTCTCGCAATGTCATGGAAAGAGTATCGAATTTAAAGGCCAGCATATAGTCATTCACTTTTAGACACCTGCCTGTAGATTGGTTTTCTGTAACCCTCTTGTATGTACAACAAAATGTGTAATGAAACTATTACTTTCTCTACTACGCAGTTTTGGAAACATGTCCGTGTGTGTGTCTGTCTGTGAACAGCATAACTCAGAAACGAACAGTCGGATAAACACCAAACTTGATATTTAGGTTCAGTATCTTCCAGAGATGCGACACGAAGGTTTTCAAGAAAATCCCCCACCCCAGATTACCCTTTGCATGGAACATTTTTCGAAAATTTTAATTTTCTCAAAAATGGCTCTAACGATTTTGATTATAATATCATATGTTTAAGATATTTTCATGACAAATAAAATGTATATCTTGAATTTTCTGGGAATGTCTCCAAAAGTATTCTTCATTGTGAACGACTTTGGCATAACTGGTAAACCATAAGAGATAGACAAACTTTTACTACACAAAAAATGTAGATCGCGTTAAAATACACAATTTATGTCATATACATTTTTTGTTGTTTGGTGAACCATTTTTGAGATATTGCTTGTTATTCCCTTAAATTTTTCAATACTTTTCTCAAATGGGAATTCATTATTCATTTTTTGTCTTGGATATGCAAGGAGTATTAATCTGTGGGAAAGGGAATGGTGCTGCACCTAGCAACCAGCCATTAAGAGATATGTATGTGCTTAAAGGTTACTGTTTTTCTATATTGCCCTTGTAAATATATATTCCCCTTACATCTAGAAGAAAATTAGCAATAAGATAGACACTGCAAATGTTTATATCGATTAACATGAAGTAGATGGAGAATAAGCGTTTGTAAAAATAGTTTGTACAAGAGTAGAGAAAGTCATGTGAGTGTAACACATCAGATTTTTTACTTTGGACAGATACTCTCCTAAGTTTTTGTTATCCTTGTTAAAAATCTTGCTTAAGACTACTTTTCTGTCTAGTTTTAACTATTTCCCATTTATGCCTTCCTTTCTCCAATGCTGTGTACCTTTACAATCAAACACAATATGTTCCAAATCTTCTCTTTCCCCACATATTGGACACTGGTTCTTTTCTCATTTCTTTTAGTCTCCATACATCTGCTCGTGCCCAAGCTATACTCTCTCTTTGTTCCTTATTTGAGTGATAATGTATATAAATAAACTGAAATTGATGGCAGACACTATAAGTTTAAATCCAAAATGAGTGAAAAGCGAGGACTTATTCCTGAAAACGTTCTAATGGATGCTCAGAGTGCAGTGAATTCATTGATCCCTAAAGGGTCTGGTTTTCTGTATGATAGAGTACAAGTCAGTTTGTGAGTGGAGAAAACAAAAGAACGTGAAAGGAGTTAACGAAGATATAGTTCTAGTATATCTTTTAGAAAATACTTGTATTGTGATCATATTATTCTATGCTAAAGAGTTTAATCTGTTATGTAATTGTTGAGAATATTTCTGTTAATTAGTATTATTTGAAATAAAAACACTGTAGCAATGCATTAAAACGTTTTAATTCACTAATGTCACTAAAGCAGTATTTAGGTTGCTAGGAACGACAAAACAAGCGATAGTTGTGAGTTTAGCTTCTTTCATAATTTTCATACGAGCGTCTTAATTACCGCTATAGTCAAGTTGCATACGACTGTTTCGGGTCGACCACATTATAGTTTCAAAACGTAAAGTTTTTACACAAAGATCTTACCTTGTTAATTATGTGTAATTAAATGCTGATCGAATAGCAGCACTGATGGCAAGAACTCGAGCGTGTTTGCGAGCAGTGCAACAAAAAAAATTAAATTGAGTTTTATTTATGGACGCTCTTTAACTGCGTTGGTCCTTAGCGTACCATTCCATGTTGGGCGTGAAAGACCGGTAATATTGATCAGAGACCTCTTTATCAGGCTTGAGGTTCTTTTACGTGCCGTAAATCTACGACACAGGACCACCGGCTTTACTTCCCTTCCAAAGGAAGCCATGCCAAGGTTTTTTACGCCCGAAAAAATCCATCGCTCTCCACCGGGTTTGAATCCGCGACTGGAGGCTGGTGCAACAGATGGCACCAATATTGAGTCCACGCGTATTTATTGATTTGTTGCAGGTGACGTGAAAGCAACACATATTTAAGCAAAGGAAATTAATTCAATGTATTAGAATATTAAAATTACAATGAACAGAATGTATTTTATTCGTTGTTTATCTGGGGGAATGGATCCCAGTGGAATGTTTGAAGTAGAGACTGCTATTTTGAAGGTGTTAAAATGTATGGGCGATAGGGGAGCTGCGCGCGCAGCCGAGTAAGATCAGAATGAGTCGCTAAAGTATTATAGATGCCATAATAGTTCCATTACGTCGCATGTAATCAATATATTAGTGTGGTCGACCAAATATTAATAGATGTTACTAGGTTCTTTTGTAAAACCACTGCTAATATTACAAATTATTAGTCAATGGCAATACTTTTCCTACAATGTCTCTAATAGAGACAGTTAAAAGGCGCGTTTATGATGCACGAATTAATGTTTTTGTGCAAAAATTTGAGGTCTCTGCAAAATAAACCTTAGAGAAAATAAATATCCCCCAAAAAACATATCGTTATCTGGACTAAGTTACCCATAACAATATTACTTTCTCTACTACGTATAGTAAGTAGGGGAAGTATTGTATTCCACCCAAAAATTCGATACCGAGATTTCACCGAAAGTACATGTTTTGAGACCCCCTGAATCCAAAAAAAAAGCATTTTTGGAAACATGTCCGTGTGTGTGTCTGTGTGTGTGTCTGTCTGTCTGTGAACAGCATAACTCAGAAACGAACAGTCGGATAAACACCAAACTTGGCATTTAGGTTCAGTATCTTCCAGAGATGTGACACGAAGGTTTTCAAGAAAATCCCCCACCCCAGGTTACCCTTTACATGGAAAATTTTTCGAAAATGATTTTGATTAAAATATCATATGTTTAAGATATTTTCATGACAAATGAAATGTATATCTCGAATTTTCTGGAGTGTCTCCAAAAGTGTTCTTCATTGTGAACGACTTTTGCATAACTGGTAAACCATAAGAGATAGACAAAATTTTACTACACAAAAAATGTAGATCGCGTTAAAATACACAATTTCATTGTTTTTGTTGAGTGAACCGTTTTCGAGATATTGCTTGTTATTCCCTTAAATTTTTCAATACTTATTTTCTCAAATGGGAATTCGTTATTCATTTTTTTTGTCTTGGATATGCAAAGAGTATTAATCTGTGGCAAAGCGAATGGTGCTGCACCTAGCAACGAGCTATTAAGAGATATGTATATGCTTAAAGGCTACTGTATTTCCTAATTGCCCTTGTAAATATATATTCCCCTTACATCTACAAGAAAAATAGCAATAAGATAGAGTCTGCAAATGTTTATCTCGATTAACATGAAATAGATGGATAATAAGCGCTTGTAAAAATAGTTTGTACAAGAGTAGAGAAAGTCATGTGAGTGTAACACATCAGATTCTTTCATTAGTGCTTCCGTTTACGCAACAGTAAATGAAAAGTTTCGAAACAGAGGTTGGAGTGTGCAAGACACAAGTTCTATTTTTCCCGTTTCTTTCCGACGACAGGGAAAGGAAAGAGAACTATGCTACAAACTACAGATTATGTCAGTTGATGTTTTGAAGTACCTATGAGAGTTCTAAAATGTTTTAACTGACGGTTTATCGAACTTGAATGGTTACTTAACAGTTCACAGCATTAAGTATTAATTTTGCATCACCCATTCAGTAGATATTCATCGATAATGACCATAAAGATGTCAGAACTATAACGCGTTAATCTGCATTTGCAGTTTACAAATTCCCACCTCAAAATGCTTAAATCTATTTTTGTTTCGTTTTGCTAACCTTAAAACTAGGTTTTTAAATAATGTGAATGACACAATAGCTTTGATTTTTATAAATACATTTATTGCCACCGTTTTCTTGCAAAAAAGTATATACACAATACATAAATACAATATAATATTACATACCCAAGCAAATTGAGCAGTGAACGTATTTCGACATTAAATAACACTGGAATCAAAACAACAACGAACAAACAAACCAAAGGATGCGAGGCTTTGAGCTTGCTTGTATACCCTGATAATATCGTTGTGGTCTCACACGAGTGAAGCCAACTAAGGAAGAATGTTAAGAGTAGACGTTGGCAGCAATGGCACAGTCTAAGGAATGCTGCAATTTGCATCTCCACGAACGATACACTCGGCACAGTATAGGAGTCAGTGGAGGATGTGATAGGAGTCCCGCCAACAGTCAACTCTTGATGCGCGTTTTCTGAACTTGGCCGCGGCATGAATCGAGTCCTGGTGGTGTAGGACGCCGCTGGCTGATAGTGATGAGAGTGGTGCTTTAGTAAGGTCCGCTGGCACCTGGTGGACCGTAGCTGGAGGAAACTCCGCCGGAACCGCCTCCGACACCGCCTCCGGAGATGATGCCACCACCGCCTCCATGTCCTCCTCCGATACCTCCTCCAATACCACCATCTCCAACACCGCCTCCGATACCGCCTCCGATTCCACCTCCAATACCACCTCCAATGCCACCTCCAATTCCACCTCCGATTCCACCTCCGACTCCTCCTCCAATGCCACCTCCTCCACCGGATGTGATCTGGAAGACAAAAAGTAATTTTAAAGGAGTTCTATTTTGCATAAGGACCTTTTCTACCAACAGGATATCAGTGAATTTTGAAAAGAAAAATGCCATCAACAGATGAGCTGTAATTTGAGATCCAATTCTGCTGAGAATTTTAGTAGCATTCGTCTGCGCACGTTTTCTTGAGGCCTAAGCTCAACAATACCATTGCTGCTACAATAGTGAATATTTCCTTAAACTTCCATTTATATGAAATTTCACAACAAAGAAAAGAGCTGAAAAATTCACTTTTACTACAAAATTAAATTATGCATGTCGTTTCTCATGGTGGTATCTCAAATCTGTGATACTTCAATCAAAATTTTCATAAGCATTTTCTCGCAGATACACTTCAAAAAAAATTGCTGGACTCAGAAAGCTTCGAAGCATCGTAATACCCCGATCTGACGTTTTGTAATCGAATGCAACACTTCTTCTGACCTAAGTGAAAAACTAGAGAATATGATTGTCCTCTTCATTACAACGATTTGCAATAAGTTCCTTTGCATTCAATTCAGAACCATACCTGGGGAAGTTTAGGAATGAAAGTTCTGTGAGATACAGCTTCCTCTGGTAGAGCCCAAGAAAACATTTTTTTGGGTATCATAATGAACTACTCCGAGTTAAAACTATGCAGCAAACTATTGTATCACACTATATGCTTCTCAGAATACTAAGAAGATTCAGATGTTATACAGAAACAGATATTTGGGACAAAAAGATGAAGATCAACGACTTCCGATTGTTGATTCGTTAGGTTTGTTTTGCATTACGTGACTTTGTGAGGAATTACGTTCTCAGCATACTCTGGGAGAGCAATTACTTATAATTGATTACATAACATGAACTTTAACAATAGAATGAAGCACGAAGACCGGCTTTACAGAAGATTCACACCCAGTTTTGAAATGTTATCGCTTTCATCAAATGATGTCTGGAAACCTTAGACATTTGGATTTATCTCGTAGATTTTCTAAACAACTGCATCATTAGAGCAAAGAATCGTGTGCACAGTCTGCAATCCTATTCATTTACCAATAAAGAGTAAATTTAGCTCATTCATCTGACAGCTCCCCGAGAGGAAAGAATGGATAACATTGGAGCAAAATAGTACTTGAAAAATTAAATGTGCTGAACCTTGTTTCTGATGTGAGATATTATTTCAGAGACAACGAATGGCTAAGAACTATTTAGGTATTTCGATGCATTTTATCGATTGCAGACAAAAATTAAGAGAGCGGCACAGATCATGATTCTAGAAGGAAGTAGAGTTCAACGATGCCTTCCTAGGGCAGTTGGTAACCTCTGTTCTGGATGCTGCAATTGACAGTACAGTTCGTGATAATTAAGCAAGAAACACAACATATTTCTGCCGCCTGTGTTACTGTATCTCTTCGTCAGCAAAATTTAAAGGCTGCATTAAATTAGAAAAAAAATCTCAAGTTCATAAGTTAAAGTGAAGTAAGCTGGAATGCTTGAAGTTCCCTTGCGTTGAGATGCTGTGTGGAAAATGGCTAATTATTTTCTTTAATACTTCAAAAAACACCTTATTGGAAACATGATTAAGCTACCTGTCTGTCTTGAAGATAACGCTGGATCGATACATTTATGTGGGTACGGCTATTTTTACAATGTCATCCTACTCATCAGGGCGACTATAAGGACCTATAGGTGCTGAGCTCACTTATTCCTGCATAATCATCCTTAATCATTTTGCGGTATAAATTCTAGTTTTTAATGGAAGGTTAACTTCTCAAACATATCTCATATCATTAGGTATTTATTCGCATGTACTTGTCTGGCTGTGAGACAGTGATCTTAGAGCTGTCTTCTTTATTAATTTGTTTATTTCTGCTGATGGTGATCAGCCTTAGAGTTTCGTTTTGTATTGCTGCTTTACTACTACATTAGGGCTGTGAAAGACCTGTACTAACCAGGTGTTCAAATGCACGGCAAGCGAAAGCCTTGTCAGGTTGGTCGAAACCAGGGTGTTAATCTCAATTCCTCTGGAATGCAAGCCTCAGCTTTTCATTCCACAAGGTGGAATGACGTAAAACACTTGCATTTACATCTACTGTCACCTCTAATGGATGTATATCAATGTCTAGCATTATGTAGCATGACGTTTTAGGAAATGTGTAAGATCTGGAAGACCTACATACCTCTTTCTGTGTCTTGTACTTGATGAAGTAGACCTCTGGTTTGGATGGCTGAGTGGGTGCTGGTTGCTGGATGTTCAGTTCTCCGGCTTCGTCGGGCTTCTTGACCAACACGTAGATGAGCGTCTTCTGTTCATCTTGTCCTGGCAGTTGGATGTTGGCGGCGGTTGGTGTGGGTGGAGTGGGCGTCTTGATGAAGATGATCTTGTAGTGCTTCTGGGGCTGACGGAAAGGACCAATGGGCCTGGCTGAAGGCACGTCATCCGCATCTGGAGGTGGCACGTGCACGTAGATGTGCTTCTGGATCAGAGCAGTGCCTCCTGCTCCGCCTCCGAAACCACCACCGAAACCTCCTCCGGAGCCACCTCCGAAACCGCCTCCAGAACCACCTCCGAAACCGCCTCCAGAACCACCGCCGAAACCGCCTCCGGAGATACCTCCGAAGCCACCTCCGGAGCCACCTCCGAAACTACCTCCGAAGCCGCCGCCGCCTATGGAACCACCGCCAAATCCGCCTCCGAATCCGCCTCCGGAACCGCCACCGATTCCAGAACCTCCCCCGAAGCCACCATGGCTACCACCCCCACCTCCAATGATCCCGCCGCCCCCTGGGGCTCCGTAGCTGCCTGAAGGTGGGTTGTAAGCATACCCCGCTTCTGGTCGCGCGTGAGCGACTACTCCTACAGCGGCTAGAATCTGAAACAAAAGTCATGCATTTTAACCCTGGAACATTTCAAGACAAGTAACTCCCTTCAAAATACTTCTAGTAGCTGTATCCCATACTCTCAGCTGTCAACCCGAAGAAAGTGTTAATAAGCATGCTAAATCATGTGCAAATGGCTGGAATTGGAATGCTACGGCATGTCAAATACCGTTAATGACAAGGAATACTTCCTACTCTGTGACAACTTCCGCTGACAGTGTGGAAAATGTCTTCTACATGGCGAAGAGGTAAACTCACGACTTGAAACCACGACTAATCATTTCCTCTTTCAGGTATAACAAACGCAATTGTCAAGCATCTAGTATAACCTCAAGTGATGAACCTTTCACTACGGCCCCACCTCACCAACAGTTATTGAATCAGCTGCGTGCTTGAAGCATACCTTTGTTATGCACGAAGTATATTACTTATCTTTTCTCCATGAGCACCAACTGGAATAAGAGCATGGCGAAAATGTTACCCCAGTCGTGCTAGCTGAAGAATGAATAATAACGAACTGACTTTCTGAGGAGTGATGCATGGATGAAACCATCTTTTTACCTGATAGTACATCTTCAGCGTGGCACGAAACACACTTCAGGATCTCGGCATCTAATCTAGATCTCTGAAGGATTGTGGACAGTAAAAGTTAGTGCTACAAACGTTCTTTTGACGGCTCTAACTGTGAACTGTCTTCGACTGTGTATCAAATCTGAGTTTTCAAATTATTTTATACAGAACTTCAGCTACCTACGTCCAGTGGTTCGTTTTAAAGCCAAATTTTTGGGAGACAGCGTGAAAAGTTACATTACTTTTATAACAAATTTAACTACATTTCAAAATGTGAGGGCAAATATTCCTCAAACTGTTACTTATAAGACTTCATCTCGGTGCGAGTAGCGATTCGTGAATGTTTTATGCATGCAGAGAAACGGACGAAACTACTCTAATAGCGGCAAACACGCCTAAAGCCCAAACTCTTTGAATAAAACACTTTTACATAATGGAAAAATCATTTTTCCGCTGAAGCTTCTATTGGGTACAGACTGATTTATACAAATTCCAAAGTCAAAAATACTTGGAGATTTATGGCTGTTTTTAAGGTTTTCTATTTATAAAGGGTATTGAGGGAAGCATATTTTCCACAGTTGTTACCGAATTAAATAAAAATAACTCTTTACTGTGCCATCCTCCACTTTTAGCACCTTTTAATTGTTTAAGAATGCTAACACTAATATATGCAATGACGTCTGCCAAAAGTTGTGATACTCCACCCGCAAGACTTCTGTTTACCTCTTCACGTAATCATCTCCCAAGCTCGAGCGAATGGAGGCATTTTAAATACGCGTGTGTTCGTTCTTAGAAAAAGAGTATTGTAACATATAAGAAAACTAGTTTTCATTCCAAACCTTCTGAACTGACAATCATTGTATAGTATATATATTATATAAATAACTGACGAAATTGTCTGTTTTTCGCTGTGTGTAAAATTAAATTTTTAGGATCCAAAATAAAGCTTAATTTAAATAATGCAGACGAAGGATTTCTAAAATGTAATACTTTCAATTTTCGCGTTTTAGGAACTTAATACAATGTTTTATTTGTAAATCTTGTAAACTACTAGTAAAATACTAGTATTTTAAGAGCAAAAATTGCTCTATACACATTTTAGAAAGTATCAAGGCTAGAGGAATGAAATTTTACGCCAATAACGTGCGACTTTTGTAAATACACATTTTCAGAGATCTAGAAATTTCTCTGTTTTAAAATATTTAAGTACCAAGGATAGTATATTATTATTGTAAGTTGTCAGAGAAGATAATATTTCCTGTGGTGTAAAAATTATTTTTGGTCCGTTATTTCTAGAGAATACGTAAACAAGTTACAGAAAAGTTGTAAATAAATAATTCGATTCGCGAGTTTCACTTTTCCTAGGAAGCTATATCTAGAGACACTCTATTTATTAACCAAAGCGTATTGATTTGGAATAAACTGAATCTGGTGAAATTCCTGCTAAAATTCTAACTAAATTTAAAGATAAGCTAGTGCCAGTGAAATCTAGCCATTTGTATAATAAGGAATGATCTAGTTTTGAACGCTGGTTGAAAGATTCGGTGGATAATATTAATGAAACAGTACTTTTGGCTTACTCTACTCTCTATGAGCCAAGTATTCGATGCTGGTAGTTAACGGAAATGTGAGCATAGTAAACTATAATTTTTGTGCCATAATGTTTTAGTTAAACTATATAAATGCATCAAAATAGCTTGTTTTCGTATTGTTACGTTCGTAAATCCTTTATGCTCCGCGGTAAGATACTGGCAACTCTGTAACGTATCTCGTATCTAAGCAACAAACATTCAATAACAAACCAGTGCGGCATAAATAAATACTTTATAGATCTAACAAAATTTTGATTAGTATTTATTTTTGTTATGTTGTTTGATTTTCAATTTTTTTCAGCCGCTTACCTACAGGAAATATTGCATTCCAATCATAAATTTTATACCAGGATTTCATCGGAAATGCATATTTTAAGACTCGCTGAATCCAAAACAATCATTTTTAGGCAAGTGTCCGTGTATTTACGTGTCCGTATGCCTATGTGTTTGCAAACAGCCTAACTCAAAAACGAAAAGTCAGTTAAATACCCTTCTTGGTATCAACATCTCCCAAGGATCCACACGAAGATTTTCAAGAAAATCTCGCCACCCCAAACTACCCTTTACTAGGAAAATATTTTGTATTTTTAATTTTCCCAAAAGTGTAACTAGCGATTTTGTTTAAATACTAATTACTTAAGATATTTACATGACAACATTTACATACTGAATTTTTTGGGAATAGCTCGTGAAGTCCAGTTTATTCTAAACGACTTTTGTATGAGTGGTGAACCTAAGAGATAGACGAAACCTTATCCCACAAATAATGTAGGTCTGGTTAATGCATACAATTTATAACAAATAAACGTTTTTTGTGGAGTTAACCATTTCCGAGATATTCTTTGTTATTGGTTTGAATTTACAAATAATTATACGTTTCTCAACTGGTAAGTCACTTTTCGTTTTTTCTGGTTGTCAAGAAAAGTACATGGTACTTCAAAGACATCACGTAGTGACAAGTTCTTTAAAATGTATAAATGATTTACAGCTTATCTGGATTAACAAGAAGTAAACAGAATAATACGCTTTTGTAAGTATATTTGTAGAAGAGCGAGTAGAGAAAGTCACGTGAATGCAACACATAAGATTTTTCTGCTTCTAACTACACATGAAGTAACACAAATTCATATTTGCAATGCAAAACGTTTTGAAGACAAGGTTTCTCAACGTTACAGACTCTAAATACTGACAGAAAATATGGAAAGACATTTTTAAAGTTTCTTTCAAAGTAATAAAATCAGAGAAAAGCAAATTTAAAAGTTTTAAAATCGTATAGTTTTGAAGACGCCTTGTTGCCTGTAAGTATTACGTATGAATTTGCTTAGAAATACCAGCGTGTGGTTTTATTTGACATGCAATAAGCTTGGAGATGTGTGGAACTTACCACCAGTACCCTCATCCTGTGAACCCAGAGGAACAACTTGGTGCAAGTGTGATGAACCTAGCCGATGTGCACCTTATAAACCCTACTTGGTGAGAGCACACTCCCTCCTCCTCCTCCACCCGCCCTACTCCTCCTGAAGAAGCAGAAGAGTAAAAGTTGTGGTGTCTGTAAAAGAGGACAGTACCATCATCATATTGTCTGCGCGCGCTAGCATTCGTAGGTATCTCGAAGAAAATATCGATAATCGTTTCCTTGTGCGTTCTTGACTATCTAACGAGCGATTTACGTATTTAATACGCATAAGGAAGTAGATAACAAGATTGACGTGCCAAATCTGCAAGGGAAAACTGTTCTTAAAACAAATCTCTTTTGCACATTAATTTTATAACAATTTTATTACTTTCTCTACTACGTACAGTAAGTAGAGGAAGTATTGCAGTCCACCCAAAAATTCGATACCTAGATTTCACCCGAAATACATGTTTTGAGGCCTCCTGAATCCAAAAAATCTGATGTGTTACACTCACATGACTTTCTCTACTCTTGTACAAACTATTTTTACAAACGCTTATTCTCCATATGCTTCATGTTAATCGAGATGTTAATCTTATTGCTAATTTTCTTGTAGATGCAAAGGGAATATGGTAGGTTTTAAGCGACAGTCAAATGTTTTAACCGCTGGTTGCTATGTGGCGCATTCCATTCTCTTTGCATGTCTAGGACATAAAAAAATGAATAACGAATTTTAGAAAAAGTATAAGTATTGGAAAATTTAAGGGAATAACAAGCAATATCTCGAAAATGGTTCACTCAACAAAAAAAAATGTATATGACATAAATTGTGTATTTTAACGCGATCTGCAGTTTTTGTGTAGTAAAATTTTGTCTATCTCTTATGGTTTACCAGTTATGCAAAGGTCGTTCACAATGAAGAATACTTTTGGAGACATTCCCAGAAAACTCGAGATATACATTTCATTTGTCATGAAAGTATCCTAAATATGTGATATTTTAATCAAAATCGTTAGAGCCATTTCTGAGAAAATTAATATTTTCAAAAAATGTTCCTTGTAAAGGGTAATCTAGGGTGGGGGGATTTTTTTGAAAACCTTCGTGTCGCATCTCTGGAAGATACTGAACCTAGTTTGGTGTTTATCCGACTGTTCGTTTCTGAGTTATGCTATTCACAGACACACATGTTTCCAAAAATGCTTTTTTTTGGATTCAGGGGGTCTCAAAACAGGTATTTCCGGTAAAATATCGGTATCGAATTTTTGAGTGGAATGCAATACTTCCCCTAATTACCATACGTAGTAGAGAAAGTAAAAAAGCAGTTTTAGAAAAAGGTCTGTGTGTATGTCTGTAAACAGCATAACTCAAAAACGAAAAGTGGGATAAACACCAAACTTGGTATTTAGGTTCAATATCTCTCAACGATGCAACACAAAGATTTTCAAGAAAATCCCACCACCCCAGACTACACTTTGCATGAAATATTTTTTGAGAGTTTTGATTTTCTCAAAAATGGCTCCAACGATTTTGATTAAAATATCATATATTTAAGCTTTTTTCATGAAAAATGAAATGTATATCTTGAATTTTCTGGAAATATCCCCAAAAGTTCTCTTTATTCTGAATGGGTTTTGCATAACTGGTAAACCGTAAGATATAGACAAACTTTTTTTTACACAAAAAATGTAGAGCTCCTTAAACACCCAATTTATGTCATATACTTTTTTTTCATGAACTGAACCATTTCCGAGATATTCCTTGTACTTATACTTTTTCTCAAATGGGAATTCTTATGTGCTGGACATGCAAAGAGAATGGAATGCTCCACATAGCAACCAGGTCTTAAAACATTTGACTGTCGCTTAAAGCCTACCATATTCCACTTGCATCTACAAGAAAATTAGCAATAAGGTAGTTTCTGCAAATGTTTATCTAGATTAACATGAAGTAGATGGAGAGTAAGCGTTTGTAAAAATAGTTTTTTTTCTGTCTATTATCGAGATAAATGTTCGCAGATGCTTTCATATGGCATTTCGTTTTAGGTATAAGGGGCCTACAGGAGGCTGAAGCGATAGCCAAATCTTTAAAAACCAGACTTTGATATTATTCCACTCTTTGCATAACATCACTCGAAACAAAAGAATGTCGTGTTGGTATTTTAAAAATGTGTGATGTAACACTGAGAAATGAATAGTCATAGCAACACATACCTCGGAAATGGTTAATACCGTAAAATATGTATGAGACATAAGGTGTGTGTTTTAACGAGGCCTACTTTTTCCTTTCTTTCTTTTTCATTTTTATTATTATTATTATTATTATTATTATTATTATTATTATTATTATTGTATGTCAAGCTTCTGTCTATACCTTACGGTTTACCTGTTATGCAAAGCATATGGAATTAGGTAATTCAGAATGAAATGGACTTCAAAAGCTATTCGCAAACACTGCAAGATATACGTTTTATTAGCTATACAAAATATCTTAAAACATTGTATTATAATCAAAATCGTTACAGTAATATTTTGAAGAAAAAGCCCGCAAAAAAAAGCTTGGCGTGGGGGGGGGGATTTTTTTTTGAAAATTTTCGTGTTGTAGCCTTGGAATCCGTTGCATTTAAATACAAAATTTAGTATTTTACCCAGCTTTCATTTTTGGGCTGTGGTGTTCATACACATCATATATACAGAGAGAGCCAAAAACCTACGAACCGGCTGCGCGGTGTTTTTCCTGTCCACGTCCTCGGCGCTCGTTGCCGTTTGCCGCTATCATAGAAACAGTTTTCGCACCAAATTATCCATCCCTCGCCGTAGTTCACGTTGAGAAATGCTGGCAACTTCCTGGCGGATATTTTGCCTTTTAATTCTTCCAGAATGTGTGGGTTTGTCTTGTACACTTTATGTTTTAAGTTACCCCAGAGATAGAAATCACAGGGGGTCAGGTCGGGGGACCGAGGGGGCCACAAATCTCTACTAATAATTTTGTCCTCAAACACACTTTCAATTGTTCACATCGAAATATTGGCCGTATGAGCTGTTGCAGAGTCTTGTTGTAAAAAGGCAAAATCACGCTTCCTGGTTGTTAATTCTCTAAAAACAGGGGGGGACAGAATTGTATGCACATATGTACGAACGTCAACTTTTGGCCAGTTTCAGCATCTCCTTTCATAAATTTGGTAATTGAAGCCTTTAAAAGTAGTTTTAAAAATGTTGTATGGTTTCATCCGCGCCTTTCTATGATAGTGGCAGACGGCCGGTTCGTAGTTTTTTGGCTCTCCCTGTGTGTGTATACATATATAGGACAGATGCTGGACAACGTCAAAAGTTTCCTGTACTTAGGACTCCCCGTAAGGGGGGGGTTGCGACCTCTTCAGCTGCCGTGGTGCGGGCACTGCGGACCCTTAGCACTCGTGGTACTTCTGACGTTACCAGAAGTACGCCGGGCCGAACATCTGAGCCCCTCCCGAATGGGAGTTGTTCGGATTGGGTTGGACTCGGCGGGGCGTGGTTCCCGATACCCATGGGTGATTGGGTACGCCTGGATATGTTAATTCCACCAGGCGGGGTTGTGAGACGCCTCGAGAATCTCCGACACCAGCCATGAGGGATAGCTGGTAGACGGTAGCTAGAAACTGTCGGCCCCACCGAGGTTGTTCGGTAGTCTCCCCCAGTTAGGGTTCGCCCTGCTGGCCTGACGCGCGTAAGTGGCGTATCCACTTCCGTCCCTGCTTGGAAGGGTCGGTGCGGGAGGTGTCCTTGCCCGATTTCGACCAGGCAGGGGGGGCGGTATATAAAATAGGCACCGCTCCTAATGGAAAGCCCCACGAGTTTACTCCTGGGTTTGCGAGGGTGTGGTCTCTGCGTTGGCAGACCCGGTCCCGTATTTAGATTGTACTTAGGACTCACGTTTGCAATCAACAGAAAATGGACGAAACATATTGACATCTCGAAACACGAGGCAAGAGTAAAAGCAGCAGAAGTTCTCCGATACGTAACAGTATTGCAGATATCTCCGTAAACTTACTGAAGACCGTATACGGAACGACAGTTAGGTCCACGATGACATATGGAGCAGAAATATAGGGGTGAAAACAAACAGGGAATTTTGACCAAGCAAAGACCGGATTTTTTAAAGGAATTCTGGGGAAAGGGAGGGGTACGGCTAACTGCGGAATTATGAGGAAATTTGGAACCCATAGTGAGACGATGAGTGCAAAATAAGAGCAGTGAAATACTGTATGAAAATCGTTCTTGGAGATCAACTCTAATTACGACGGCTGCTACCGTGAACAGCTGAGATTGGAAGGAAATTCGGCATGGGCGTCAAAATTAAAGAGGGGTTTGGAAACCATAGGGATGGGCAATATTTGGATGTCAGGTCAGGGAAATAGGCGGAGTGCATGGAGAAAAATTAAGTACCGCCTCTGTGATATTGACAGGCAACAAACTATTGCGCAATGCACGGAGAAGGTTTCGTTAGAAGTACAGTCTGGGCTAAAATCTGAGTAGGGTGTAGAGCAATACATCAAAACGGGCACCAAACTCATTAGACACGTGGCTTAGACTGGGAGCATGGCGGATGATAAAAATTACTGATGAAAGTAGTAGGAGAATCTGCCCCATTTGCGGGGAGGAAGAGTCATGGGTGCATATCTTGGTAAGCTGTAGGGGTACGGAGGAATGGAGGGAAAAAACATTTACTGCGATCCTATACCACCTGGAATGGAGAATTAAGGGCATGTTGGACGCTACTGGCAGGCAGGGAAGACATGGAAGGGATAGGTAAATGTCTACTTAAGGCAAGACAGCTGAGATCTGAGAAGGCTGATAGAAGGGAAGAGCCAGAAATTGGTGTTGGTGTTTTGTTTTTCACGCATCGTTAGTATGCTGTGTATATTTATTCTCTTAGCTGTTCTTTGTTTACTATAATAGGGTATAATAATACATAGGGGGTTGTTTATAGTTAAGATGCTAATGTATTTTATTTTTTCATGCAATGGCATTTTCTTAAAGTGTTGTTGTTTTTGTATTTGTTTTTTTTTTTTTTGTTTTTGTTTTTTTTTTACTTTCTCTACTACGTATAGTAAGTAGGGAAAGTATTGCATTCCACCCAAAAATTCGATACCGAGATTTCACCGGAAATACATGTTTTGAGACCCCTGAATACAAAACAAGCATTTTTGGAAACATGTCCGTGTGTGTGTCTGTGAACAGCATAACTCAGAAAGGAACAGTCGGATAAACATCAAACTTGGTATTTAGGTTCAGTATCTTCCAGAGATGCGACACGAAGGTTTTCAAGAACATCCCCCCACCCCAGATTACCCTTTACATGGAACATTTTTCGAAAATTTTAATTTTCTCAAGAATGGCTCTAACGATTTTGATTAAAATATCACATGTTTAACATATTTTCATGACAAATGAAATGTATATCTCGAATTTTCTGGGAATGTCTCCAAAAGTATTCTTCATTGTGAACGACTTTTGCATAACTGGAAAACCATAAGAGATAGACAAAAGTTTACTACACAAAAAATGTAGATCGCGTTAAAATACACAATTTATGTGATATACATTTTTTTTGTTGAGTGAACCATTTTCGAGATATTGCTTGTTATTCCCTTAAATTTTTCAATACTTATTTTCTCAAATGGGAATTTGTTATTCATTTTTACTTTCTCTACTACGTATAGTAAGTAGGGGAAGTATTGCATTCCACCCAAAAATTCGATACCGAGATTTCACCGGAAATACATGTTTTGAGACCTCCTGAATCCAAAAAAAGCATTTTTGGAAACATGTCCGTGTGTGTGTCTGTGTGTGTGTCTGTGTGTGTGTCTGTGTGTGTGTCTGTGTGTGTGTCTGTGAACAGCATAACTCAAAAACGAACAGTCGGATAAGCACCAAACTTGGTATTTAGGTTCAGTATCTTCCAGAGATGCGACACGAAGGTTTTCAAGAAAATCCCCCCACCCCAGACTACCCTTTACATGGAAGATTTTTCGAAAATTTTAATTTTCTCAAAAATGGCTCTAACGATTTTGATGAAAATATCATATGTTTAAGATAATGTCATGAGAAATGAAATGTATATCTCGAATTTTCTGGGAATGTCTCCAAAAGTATTCTTCATTGTGAACGACTTTTGCATAACTGGTAAACCATAAGAGATAGACAAAATTTTACTACACAAAAAATGTAGATCGCGTTAAAATACACAACTTATGTCATATACATTTCTTTTGTTGAGTGAACCGTTTTCGAGATATTGCTTGTTATTTCCTTAAATTTTACAATACTTATACTTTTTCTCACATTCGTTATTCATTTTTTTTATGTCCTGGACATGCAAAGAGAATGGAATGCGCCACATAGCAACCAGCGTTAAAATATTTGACTATCGCTTAAAAGCTACCATATTTCCCTTGCATCTACAAGAAAATTACCAATAAGATTGACATCTCGATATCTCGATTAACATGAAGCATATGGAGAATAAGCGTTTGTAAAATCAGATTGTACAAGAGTAGAGAAAGTCATGTGAGTGTAACACATCAGATTTTTTTGTCTTGTTTATGCAAAGTTTATTAATCTGTGGCAAAGAGAATGTTGCTGTACATAACAACCAGCTATTAAGAGATATGTATGTGCTTAAAGCCTACTGTATTTCTATATTGCCCTTGTAAATATATATTCCCCTTACATCTACAAGAAAATTAGCAATAAGATAGAGTCTGCAAATGTTTATCTCGATTAACATGAAGCATATGGAGAATAAGCGTTTGTAAAATTAGTTTGTACAAGAGTAGAGAAAGTCGTGTGAGTGTAACACATCAGATTTTTTGGGATTCATGGGGACCTCAGAACGAGTAGTGGAATATGGTACTTCCTCAACATGTATGTGGTAAAGAAAGTAAAAACAGTAACACTTGGGAGGAATGTTTGCAATGGCTTTTCTTAAACAATATTTTCTGTGATACCCACGAAAGCTCGCAAGACCCTTTATATCTTTCTCAACGATAATCGCAATAGGTCAGACATTGCCAAAATAAGAATAATAATTACTTAGGCTTTCGCGAACCTCATAAAACCATTCACAAATAAAAGCATTAAATTCAAAAGTTTAACAAATGTATAGTACTGTTCCAAAGGAATAGCGTGATCATGTATTATTCGTTGACCTCCTCTTTGGCATTGATCATGGAGTAATAAAACTGTAAAATAAATAATTACGAGGACTGTCCCGGAAGTACCCGACCTAACAAAGAAAACAAAAGTTTGTGAGAAAACATCTTTATTTCTCTACTTAGTCTCCTTTCAGTTCGATACACTTTTCCCAGCGATGTTCAATAGCTTCGATACCCTGTTTATAGTGAGAACCGTCGAGTTCTGCAAAATAGCCATCAACTGTAATCTCCACCTCTTCACTGTTGGCAAATCTTTTACCACCAAGCCATTTCTTCAACTTTGGAAACATAAAATAATTAGAGGGATCTACGTCTGGCGAATAGGGTGTATGAGGAAGCAATTCGAACTTTAACTCATTGATTTTGGCCATGGCGATAATGAATGTATGAACTGGTGCATTGTCTTGATGGAACAGAGCTTTCTTTTTTGCTAAATACGGCCGTTTTTGCTTGATTTCATCATTCAAACGCTGCAATAATTTTGCATAATACTCGCCATTGATTGCTTTTCCTTTTTTAAGATAATTAATGAAAATTATCCCACGCGCATCCCAGAAACCCGATGCCATGCCTTTGCCTGCAGATGGAACTGTCTCACCTTCTTTGGAGCTGATTCTCCCCTTTCAACACACTGTTTTGACTGTTCCTTCGTCTCAGGTGTGAAGTGATGGACCCATGTTTCATCCATGGTTATGAATCGACGCAAAAACTCGGCTTTATAACAGCGAAACATTGCCAAACACTCGACTGAAACATCCTTACGATGCTGCTTTTGTTCCATTGTGAGTAAACGCGGCACCCAGCTTGCGTACAGCTTTCTCATGTCTAAATTTTCAGTTAGTGTGCGATGTACAGCATTTTTTTAAATGCCTACGGTGTCTGCTAGCTCGTGCACCTTCAGTCGAGGGTCATCTAATACCATTTTGTGGATTATCTTCACAATTTCTGGCGTGGTCACTTCATTTGGTCGACCACTGCGATGTTCGTCTTGGCAGTCGTACGGCCTCGCTTAAACTCTGCCACCAAATATTTTACTGTTGTAAACGAAGGAGCAGACTCCCCCAGAGTAGAATCTAGCTCAGCTTTAATATTAGTTGGACTAAGACCTTGCAAATGAAAGTATTGCATCACATAACGAGGCCAGTTTTATCCATGTTTACAAATTCGCTGAGAGAGTTCACTATTAATGGCTGCCAAACAATTACTAAACAACGTAGCACCGTCAAACTTCAAACGTAAGCTTTATAAGGTTGATACTTTCTAATATAGTCATTTGTTTGAAACAACAACCACTATATATACGTCAGTTCGGGTACTTCTGGGACTGCTCTCGTACAACAGCAGTGCCACTGTGGCTATGCTTGTGCAAATATAGAGCGCTACAATCGCTTGGTTGAAAAACTATCGAAGTATCGAACTGTATTTATATTAGACTGTGATAACAGCAACAACATTAACCAGCCTAAATACAACTTATTATTATTGCTATTATTATTATTATTATTATTATTATTATTATTATTATTATTATTATTATTATTATTATTATTATTTATCTTCATACGATTATTAGTTTGTATTGATATAAAATAACACAAAAAGATTTATGGTTTAAAATAAACAATTTATGTCCAATAACCTTTTCCGTAGCATTGGCCGTCTCATAAATAAGTAAAGTTTTATGGTTTAAGCCTTCTTAGGTTGAAGCTTACCTTGATTACAATGTTCAGTCTTTTTCTCGCCTAAGTTCCTTACTTGCACAAATCGACTTGTGATATAAACAGTTGTGTTGTTTGACAACTTGCATGTAAGCAAATCCATATTGCCTAATAGAAAGCATTTCTATGCAAAAATTTATCGTGATTAATGTAAAGTGGATAAATGTAACCATTTTTAAAGAAAGCGTATATGCTAATGGTTAGAGAAATCATGTATAGTTCTTGTCCCTAGAGGCAACAAATGAAATGAAAGTAATTAATGAATGCTCAAACAAGCTGAGTACTTTTTGACATTTTTGTGAAAGGATAAGTGAAAACCACGAGAAAAACCATTGTCCAGGTGACTCACCCCAACCGAGATTTGAGCCCCGGACCACCGGATTAGTACGTAAACGTGTTTGCAACAGGAAGGTGGGAAAGGCTTTTAGCTGAGAATAAATTATTTTCATTTCAGGTTTTGGCGTTATATTACACTATGACTGTAATACACTGTGTCCAGATACTGGTAGAATAGTGGATGCTCTCCTATGATAATCTAGCACCCAAACCATTCAGGTTGGTACAACTATACCCAAATTCCCCTTTAAAAGAAGTTATTAATTACATTATTTATAGAATGAATGATAAACGACACTAAAATCTAAATGGTTCAAAGTCCGCGTCAATAGAAGTAAAAAAAATTCAAGTATTAATAAACACTCCTGCGCAGCTAGATGTAAATATATGTTTACTAGCCACCACTGACTCACATGTGCGCATCCCATATTGTTTGCTGTTGTAATAAAGCACAAGACTATGTGCTATAAACTGTTGCATGGTTTGATTACAACTCCACCTCTAGGCAATTTTCAGACAGAGCATATTTCAGACCGCTTTTAATGCTCAGGGAGAAAAATCTACAACTTTCACAAACAATTTAGTCAGCGGCGGCTCATAACCAACTATTTACAAATATCTAGCAAATCTATACTCAGACTTGTTTGTGATACCATCGTTTATATTCACATACAGGTAGCAAATAAATATGTCACAAAGCTTGGTGGTAGGCAAATGGGTGCCTTATGATCATATTTTGTTAATAAATCCATGTCCAGAAAAATTTTGTTTGCGTGCTAAGGTCCCTGAAATATGGAGGAGGACGTGGTCAATATGGGTCATAAAAGATGGGAAAGAAGTAAATAAGAAAACTGAAGTACGTACTGTAAGTAAGGTTTTAATCAAATACTGAAGATGCTCGAAATGACTGCCGCCAAATTCCATACATTTTGTGCATCCCTGGTTATATTACATCGAACTCTTGAAAGAGTTGAAGCTTGTACGACGTGTTCGCGGACGTCCACAGGGATGTTTGTTAGGACATAGTCTGTTTCACTTAAAGACCTCTCTTAACTTAGAAAATGGTGTAGGGTGGGTGACATCTGTTGGGATAGCGTTGTTGATAGAGCCAGCAAAGCTCTCTTGCATTCCTTCGGGCTTCCCCGTAATTGAGGCCGCTTACTACCACTTGACGATAGCTACACAAATTAATACTGTGAAGTATGAAATCATTAAGTAGAATAACGCCGTAAACATTACTGTTGGTTGTAGATATAGTGTAACAGCTGATGCATTACCATTGGTAAACACTCTTGACTAATGAATGCAACATCTACAGCTTGTCGCGGATTCTACCATTTATTCACCTACAGTCTCTTCCTTACCATTTCGGAGGCTCTAGCAGTAAACAGAGAATTGCTAGACATGGGTTTAGAAACAGAATATGATAACATAGTACCGAGCCTTGTGACAAGTATTCTTTTTACATCCTGTATATCAGAGTGGTCAAATCAAGCCTGGCCAGAACTTGTGGCACATTTACATTAAAATGCAGGGTGGACCATTTAAGTTGAGACTGTACAATATCTCCAAAACTAAGTGTTGTAGAAAGAAATGTCTTTAATAAAAGTTGCTTGATATTGAATTAAATTGAGTTTTATTTATGGACGCTCTTTAACTACTATGGTCCTTAGCGCCCCATTCTATATTGGGCGTGAAAGACCGGTAATTTTGCTCAGAGGCCTCTTTATCAGGCTTGAGGTTCTTTTACGTGCCGTAAATCTACGACACAGGACCACCGGCTTTACTTCCCTTCCAGCCCGAAAACATCCATCGCCCTCCGCCGGGTTTGAGCCCGCGACCTCGGGAATTATTTGGAAGACGTTGTGATGGTCACTTTAGAGTCAATTTAAATTGACCCTAATTGTAGATCCCCATTTTAAAAAATTAAATTCACCCTAAAATGACCATCATAACGTCCTCCAAACAAAGCACAGCTAATGGCACTTACTTTCCCCCGCAATATCAAGCAACTTCAAGACATTTACTTTTCCCCATAATATCAAGCAACTTTTATTTAAGACATTTCTTTCTACAACGCTTAGTTTTGGAGATATTGTACAGCCCCAACTTAAATGGTCCACCCTGTATGTTGGAAAAAGCGTGCTGTTGAAAATCTGCATGGAAACAAAGAATAATTAATGCCAAATAATTGCCAAGAGAAACTGCAATACAACATGAAAACAGCTGAAAAACGAATACACCTTTAAAATAGCTTTTCAAAACTTAAAACCTTAAGTCTATAAATAGCACTGTAAAAATCACCCATAAGTGGTAATAGCATTGCAGAGTAGCACCCTAAAGCTATGAGTTTTGTACAGGCCATTCCATAACCTAGAAAGCTGCCTGACCAAACACAGTCGAATGGGTCAAGGGTGCTAGGACTTGAATGTATGCACCAGTCAAGTGGCTAAATATTATAAAACACAGTTTGGTGGATTTACTGCTTTCTACGTTAAAGATTGTGAAAAATCTGTAAAAGTGTCCAGTTTAACAATATTGTTCCTGTCTCTGCAGATACAGAAAAATATGTAAAAAAAAATTACCGTGGAATAATAATCGTAAACTATTGCCAAAACCAGATTAAAAGAATCCGAACATATTTCTGTCGAATATCTGTGTTATACTGGAAGATTGTATGATATATTAAATGACCAATTCTAAACAGAATGAAGTTTTTTTCCCATTATCGCTATTAAGCACGTTTCGTACACTGTCGTAACACAACTATAACTATTGCTTTGTAATGACGTACTCTCTACGACCAGGTTACCTTTGGAACTTGTTATAAAAATACTTGAATGATTACGTCACCTAGTGCAAAGTCGATGGACTGTTATTTTGGGTCTATGATTATATTTTGGGACGGTTCTGTTCTCGGAAGCTTTACAAAATAACGTTGGCGCTGTTTCTTTTTTCTTTCCCCCATTAATTGTCACCGCTAATACGGCTGAAATACTTTTTATTTAAAACTTATTTTAGATAACAGAACTTCTAGGTCTTATAGCGACATCATATTTAGAGATAGGCAAATATGAAGAACAATTTACGAAAATATGAAAGTATGAAAAAAAGTCCCAAAACACTATGAAATATATATTTTAAAGCCAAAAGCATATTGTACTTGAAGGGTTTGGAGCGGGTTTACTACAAACGGAGGGAGACGTCTCGCACACTGCAACCTATCTATAGGTTGTTGTGGCTAGCATCACCAGGAGAAAGGGATGAAGTGAAGGAACCACAGAAGCCTACAGGTCACAGGCAGACAGACCACAGAGACGCGCGGAAGTCACTAACAGTTCCAAGCTCGAAGACCCGTCCCACTACTGGAGCTACCTAGAGAGGGTAATGCAAGGCCCGTCGACCAAGCAGCCGTCTAGTATCCCGTGAAATACCCTTTCCTTGGAGCAAGCATTCGCGCCATCTGTCCGGCACACGCTATACGTCACGAAATCTAGAACCACACCTGAGAGATTAGAAGGAAATGGAATGAAAGGGAAATTATAGAAAGGAAGTCATGGTAGATGAGAAACCACCCTAGAATTCGCCTACCGACCAGGGAAAACCACGAAAAACCCTAGGTAAGAGTGGGGGTCGACGGGAATCGAATCCGGGACCTCCCAATACGGGCCTTATAAGTTACCGCGGAGGCATCTCTCTGGATTTCAGTGAATTAAAATTATCTTTATAGATTTTTCTGCATATTTAATAATAAAATATCAAATGAAATACAACAAATCACGTGCGGTTTTTTAGATTTTAATAATTTTATTGTAAAACCCTGAAACTTAGAAATGGAAAAATTTACTGGTTGCTTAGTCCCTGTTTAATACAAATTATAATCTGTCACTAAAAGCATCGGTTTGCGAAAATAAAAACCCTTCAAGAATAGAGGACGTTTAATCTCGCACGTTACATTACGCAGAGGGAATGTTACATTTACTGAACTTACCTCACTTGATGGAAAAATTGGTGAAATTTTTTCCAGACGTGTTTCTTGGAAAGAGTGGCTTGGGTTTTTTAAATGTGTTTCACCGAAAATTGCCCGAATAGAATATCTGGAAGGTCCCGTTCATTGTAGTAGAATCTATTTTAAAAACGAAAATTGTAAATGTTATAAAAACATGAAGAAATATAAGATTTTACTAAAATATTATGAAATGTAGAATTTTTTGTTGCGTACATTGAATGTTACATACTGCAAAAGCTAACAATACTTGTTTCCATAGTGATAGCAAGCGTGGTTTAGAATACGAAATGTTATGTTTTGCCTGTCTACTCATATTATGGTACGATCACAGTGAATATATACGGGGGCGGATTGATAAGTCAGTGAGCTTTTAAAGAAAATAATTTTTTTCCAAAGCTTCTCCAATTTTTTTTACCCTTCCACAAAATATGATTTTTCGAAGTCTGCAAAATATGAATAAATGATAATATAACGATAATATCTGGATGTTGCATACTTTTTATAATATTTGTTAGAAAAAGGGTGCTTTAGGGCTGTACTACTTGGATAGAGTACTGTATTGTGAACTGTTTTCTTCTTATATAGGGTCTTTCAACAAGAGTGTCCTATCTTTGAACTTAAATAAAACACGTTCTATAAATAATAGAGGTTTGTTTCTTTTTTTATTTTGGAACATAATTAATGTCATTACACGTGGAGGAGAACATCAGTTAAGTGACCGCCGCGACTTCGTTGGGTTGCGCGTATACGGTTGACCCAACTTTCAATGACAGAAGAACGTAAATTAGGTCCAACTTCACGAATAACACGCGTGATTTTATTCATAAGATCATTTACTGTTTCTGGCTTGTTGACAAAAACTCGAGATTTAATATAACCCCACAAGAAGTAATCCAACGGCGTTAAATCACATGACCTCGGGGGCCAGTTAACATCACCACCACGGGAAATGATGAAACCTCTGAACTTCTCCTTCAAAAGATCCATTGTTTCGAGAGCCGTATGACATGTGTCACCATCTTGCTGGAACCAGATATTTCTGAGATCCATACCATCCAATTGAGGCCAAAATTAGTCCCTTATAAGAGCCCGGTGTCTTTCTCCATTGACAGTTAGAGCTTCTCCATCTTCATCTTGGAAAAAATATGGACCAATGATTCCACCATACCAAAATCCACACCACACAGTAACCTTTTGGGGATGAAGTGGTCGTTCTTGAATCTGCATTGGATTTTCATTGCTCCAATAGCGGCAATTTTGTTTGTTAACACTGTCATCCATCCAAAAGTGGGCTTCGTCGCTGAAGATGATTTTTCGACAAAAATCCGGGTCAGCTTCCATAGCCCAGTCAGCGAATACACGGCGCAATCTATGGTCCTTGGGCTTTAGTTCTTGAGTTAACACCATTTTGTAAGCGTGAAACTTCAAGTCCAGATGCATAATTCGCCAAGTTGTGGTCGGCGAAAACCCCAATCCTTGCGCTCGACGAGCAGTTGATTTGTTTCCGTTCTCGCGTACACTCTCACGAACGGCGCCTATGTTTTCGTTGGAGCGCTTACGTCGATTACGTACAGGCGTTCTTTAATCGCTGACAGAACCACTTCTTTCAAATTTATCGCAGGGACGATTGTGCACACCGTAAACTTCATGCAATACACAGAAGGTTTGGCGAACAGATGAGCCATTTTGATAATAAATTTTCACAATTTCTACGCGTTGCTGAATGCTGTAACGTTCCATGGCTATTTGCCAATAACAACTGTAACCACATGAAAAAGTGACTGCTCTAACTCAATAACAACGGCAGCTATCACATGTTAAAAATAGGACACTCTTATTGAAAGACCCTATATATAGAGGCATCTGCAGTCTAGTGGTGGGGCAGGTATGAAAGGCTCCACAAGAAATTTTTAAAGCAGATGATGATGAATAGCATGTGGCATTTTCAGAGCAGTTGCTGTTGCTAACATATATATCATGCAAACAAAGTCCATTTTGGACTGTATTAGAGCTTTGTAGTGAGGATGAGAACAGCCTGGTCAGAAACATACTTATTCTAAGTCAGAGAGATCTTAAATGTCCAGTCTTTAGGTACAGTTGTTTCTTAATCATTTTATATATTAACCTTTTGTCAAAAGTAAGACATGAATCTTGAGTGTGCTCAGTTTGCAGTCCTTCTCCTTCAACGTAAAGTTGTGGACGCATCTCTAAACGTTTATATCTGTTGAAAGATATGCATTTCGATTTGGATTTTGACACTTCGAGCCGTTTTGTTGTTTTATCCAGATCTTTCTGTAATAGTAGATTGTCAGTTTTCTGATGTTTTCCTCTGCAAGACAATGACAAATCATCAGCGAATAGCTCAGCTTTCATTGGAGTAGGGATTACTTCGAGAATACCAATAATACTTATTAAAAACAATATTGTAACTTGGAGAAGTCCATTTGGTATAGTGAATGTCTTAGGGTATCATTGACTGGAAGGTGGATCACTTATCTTGTAGGAAACTGTGTATAAAGCTTAGCATATTTCCTTTTACATTTTTACTTCCTCTGCCACGTACATAGTAGGTAGAGAAGGTATTGCATTCCACCCAAAATTTTGATAGCGAGATTTCACTGGAAATGCATGTTTTGAGATCCAAATCCAAAAAGGCAGTTTCAGAAAAAGGTCCGTGTGTGTCTCTATGAATAGCATAACTAAAAAACGAAAAGTCGGATAACTACCAAACCTGGTATTTAAATTCAGTATCTTCTAAGGAACCGACACAAGGATTTTCAAGAAAATCCCCCCACCCCAAACTACCCTTTACGTGGGACATTTTTCGAAAATTTTGATTTTCTAAAAAAATGACTTTAGAACGATATTAAAATGCCATACACTAAGGATATTTACATGACAAATAAAATGTATATCTTGAATTTTCTGGGAACAACCTATGAAGTCCTCTTCGCTCGGAAGGAATGTTGTATAATATTGCGTAACTATTAAACGTTAAGCCATAGCCGAAAACGTACTACACGGAAAATGTAGATCTCTTTAAATCTCAATGTATTTCAAATAAGTCTTTTGGCAAAGCCATTTCTGAGAGGTCAGTTATTAATGGTTCGAACTGTTCATTTCTTGGTCGTTCTCTTATAGTCCTGTCACATTCAGTTGTTTCTCACGATGTCATGGAAACAGTATGGAATTTTAAGGCCAACATATAGCGTCCAGTTGTTAAACATTTGACTATCGCTGTTCCCTTTGTGTCTATAAAGAAATGTGTAATGTAGCTGTTTCTGCAAAGGCTTATTTGGATTAAAATGTAGTGGAAAGAATAGATTGTATACCCACTAATAAAGATAGAGAATAGAGAATGTCATGTGAATGTATCACATCAGAATTATTACTTTCTCTACTACGTATAGTAAGTAGGGGAAGTATTGTATTCCACCCAAAAATTCGATATCGAGATTTCACCGGAAATATATGTTTTGAGACCCCCTGAATCCAAAAAAAGCATTTTTGGAAACATGTCCGTGTGTGTGTCTGTGAACAGCATAACTCAGAAACGAACAGTCGGATAAACACCAAACTTGGTATTTAGGTTCAGTATCTTCCAGAGATGCGACACGAAAATCCCCCCACCCCAGATTACCCTTTACATGGAACATTTTTCGAAAATTTTAATTTTCTCAAAAATGGCTCTAGCGATTTTGCTTAAAATATCACATGTTTAAGATATTTTCATGACAAATAAAATGTATATCTTGAAGTTTCTGGGAATGTCTCCAAAAGTATTCTTTATTGTGAACGACTTTTGCATAACTGGTAAACCATCAGAGATAGACAAAATTTTACTAAACAAAAAACGTGGATCGCGTTAAAATACACAATTTATGTCATATACATTTTTTGTTGTTGAGTGAACCATTTTCGAGATATTTCTTGTTATTCCCTTAAATTTTTCAATACTTATTTTCTCAAATGGGAATTCGTTATTCATTTTTTTGACTTGGATATGCAAAGAGTATTAATCTGTGGCACACGAAATGGTGCTGCACCTAGCAACCAGCTATTAAGAGATATGTCTGCTTATATTGCCCTTGCAAACACAAAACAAGGGAAACATGGCCTTAAGCGATAGTCAAATATTTTTAGAACTGGTCGCTATGTGTATAATGTAATTCTTTTTGCATTTGAAAGGATCGTTTATGCAAATATTTATCTAGATTAATATGAAATATATGGAGAATAAGAGTTTGTAAAAATAGTTTGTACAGGAGTAGAGAAAGTCATGTGAGTGTAACACATCAAAAATTTTCTATTATTATGTGTATAATATTTTCTCCCCGTACCCTCTCATATGCTTTCTCAACATCTAAACTTATAACAATAGGGTGCTGGGAACTAACAAAGGCGTCCCATACAACAGATTACAATGAAATTAGGCCGTCAATGTTTTAAATTATGCACATCTGCTGAGATCCCAACCGTTGTGGAACCATCTGGAATGTGTCGATCTGATGGGATGGCTGGAAGAACGGCAAGTCTTTAGTATGGGATGTCACTTGTATGGATACTGTGGTTCCCTCCTATCTACATTCCAGTTCCCAAATTGCTGGGTCTTCCGCAGAGGCGCAAAATCAACTCTAAAAATCGCAACTTTGATGAAAGGCACATATTTATTGCAGTTGCAGTTGAAAACTTTGACCATGGTGTAGAATGCCAAAGAGCTCGTTCAAGAAATCGGCCTACTTTTTAAAAAACATATCCGGCGAAGCTCGTTCAACGGTTTTTTTTAAGTCAGTGAATAGGCATCGCCATGCAGCGAGGAAACGCTGCTAAACACCTACCGCAATAAGAAACACACTTGAGGTAAACAAAAGCAAGATTCAGCCCTAAGAATGTGGCCGCAGGGAATGCCCTCATTTTCCTCCAACAGCAACACTCAGCCTAAGAGTAGAAAATAGATCCCATATTTTCTTTGTGTTATTATTTTTAAAATGCGCCATTGGATACTTATAATGCTTTCATTGCAGTATGCTACATTTCGCTGTTATTTGGAAAAAAAGCTAATGAGTTTATTGAAAGTGAACAGCTATCGCATAACGAATGCACATGCTGTGCAGGTGTTACGCGGAGTAATACAAAAGTACATTTCTTAGAAAATTGAATTGAGTTTTATTTATTGACGCTCTTTAATACTATGGTCCTTAGCGTCGCATTCATATTGGGCGAAAGACCGGAAATTTTGCTCAGATTCCTCTTTACCAGGCTTGAGCTTCTCTTACGTGCCGTAAATCTATGACACGGGGCCACTGGCTTTACTTCACTTCCAAAGGAAGCCATGTTAAGGATTTTTACGTCCGAAAAAATCCATCGCCCTCCGCCGGGGTTGAACCGTGACCTCGCAAACTAGAGGCTAGCATGGTAACCACTACACCATGGAGGACGATGTATTTCTTAGAGCAACATGGGAACCTCTCCAGATTCAGCATTTTTGGAGAAAACATTCCACCTCAATATCTCCCCACCTGTCTGAAGTTTTCACAGTGCACTGAAAACTTCAAAAACTGAGCAGACCTTCAATAAGCTCTTTCCCTGGATGTATGTAAAAGTTAGTGATTCAATATTACAAATGGAAATTAGAATAAAAATAACTTAATTGGCATTAGAACGTTTAATCATCATTATGCTTTGCAATGATTAGATTCTCCTTTCTTTTTTGAATGATTACCTTTGCTTTTACTTATGAAATTGTAGAATGAAAGTGTCAAAAACCACTTTGTTCATTGGAGAAGAAAGGTCCATCTCAGTCTATCATTAATTAGTTTTCCATTAATTTGCTTAATTTACCTACATGTTAAAGAAGTTAGTCGATAGTTGTATGGGTTTGTCTTGTCTCTACCAGGTTTGAAATGACTTTCCTAATTTATCAACTCGTTTTACTTTCTCTGCCACGTACCCAGTAGATAGAAGAAGTAATGTATTGAGGTGTAGTGGCTATAGCCCAAGCTTATCAGGAGGTTGGCGGCGATTGATAAGGCAGCTGGAGAGATAAGTAGACGCAGCAGCGCTCTCATCGAGCGTAAACACCAAAAGCGCTATCGACAGATAACCGGATGTTTATGAAACTTTCCTTTCTCCTCGCTTTCCGAATATTCTGGAAGTCTCTGGAAAATTCCAGCGACTATTTAAGAGAGCGCGCTCGTGAGTCAGCCAGAAGTTAATGAGTACGATTGTGACGACAGTTCTGACGTACGCTGAGTGCTGTTACTACGAGAGAACAGAGACTTCTTGTGTGTTCGACTCCCAACGAGTTAACCATCCAAAATTAAAATTAAATTAAGTTTTATTTATAAACGCTCTCTAAATGCTATGGCCCTTAGCGTCCCATTCTATATTTGGGGGGGGGGGTGAAAGGCCGGCAATTTTGCTCAGAGGCCTCTTTATCAGGCTTGAGGTTCTTTTACGTGCCGTATATCTACGACACGGGACCACCAACTTTACTTCCCTTCCGAAGGAAGCCATGTTAAGGATTTTTACGCCCCAAAAACCCATCGCCCCTCGCCGGGTTTGAACCTGCGATCTCGGGAACTAGAAGCTAGCATGGTAACCGCTGCACCACGGCGAACCATCTGAAGAGGAGGCTGCTTTGCGCGTATTTCATTTCGCCGGTATGTCGCGAAGAAAACTGAAGTGACAGTGGACACTGGACAAATTCACAGTATTCCGCCCAAAATGTTGATATCGATGTTTCACCGGAAATATACGTTTTGAGACCTCGTGAATCCAAAAGTAAAAATTAGAAAAAGGTCCGCGCATGTGTGTGTATGTGTGAGCAGTATAACTCAAAAAACGAAATGTTGGAAAGATACCAAAGTTGGAGTTTAAGTACAGGATGCGACACGAAGATTTCTAAGAAAATCCCCGCAACTAAACTATCCCTATACACGGAAAAATGTTAATAGTTGTGGTTTTCTGAAAAATGACTGTAACGATTTCGATTGCAATACTAAAACGTTATATACTGGGGTGAGCTCAAAAGGATTGCAGCTAGATATTAAATTTTAATTACCCCAGCATATACATTGGGAGACATAGCTGCAGAGGCAGCAAGAGGACCAGAATCTTAAACCACACATTCCAGAGCAGGCGTGGGATAGTCACAACAAAATACACAGAATTTCACATTAATCACATTACCTGTGGTTTATATACTATAAATACGGTGTCTCCAGATCTCACACGAAAGATAAAAAGGAATAAATTGAAGGGAGATGCTACACACACGAGATTACATTCACACAATTTCACATACAACCTTACAGACCCAACTCGACAAAAAGTGACGCTAGCCACACAACACACAAAGGAATAACGCTCACTTCCCCCACTCTCCACCGCTAGCTAGGCGGTGGCGAGTCGTCACGCCAGACGAACTTCAAAACCCCAGCCGAAAGAAATACCCCAACAATACTGTCACCAACGACGCAATAATGTGTCTGGCGTGACAATACACACACATACACGTCACAATGTGTTTAAGATATTTGCTTGACAAAGAAAATGTGTATCTTGAGTTTCTTGCGAATAACCTGTGAAGACCTCTTAATTCAAAAGACTTTTGTATAATTGGTAAACCGTAAGCCATAGGATAGGGCTAGTCAACGGAGAGTACACCAAGCACCTCGACCCCCGATGGATCTTTTGTGCGTACACCCCCAGAAGGAACGGATGAGGTGAAGAACCGCAGAAGACGTATGGGCTGCATAGTAGACCGGTGCAAGTCAGCAGAGACGCACAGGGTCCCTAAAAATTACAGGCTTGACTACCCGGTCACGGGAGGGTCGCTTGCGCGTCCCTCTAGTGGTTCACGATCCAGCAGTGGAAGCTCAACAGGCTTCCCTCTAGCAGGTCCTCTGCGCCATCTGCCCGACACCGACCGAACCACAGACCTGGATTCAACCTGAAACATGAAAGGAAATGAAATGAGAGGAAATGGGGGGGGGAGAGGAAATTTGAGGTAGAATACACCATTCTGTCATTCGCCTTTGTCGACGAGGGAAAAGCTCGAAAATTTCCAAGATCAGAGTGGACGGGCACCAGGAATCGAACCCGAGACCTCCAGCACCCATCTCGCCCGGTAACCGTAAGAGATAGACGATGTCTTAAAAATCTAAGTCTCGTTAAAGTACACAATTTGTGTCAAATAAGTGTTTGTGGCGAGATTTCACCGGAAATACATGTTTTGAGACCCCCTGAATAAAAAAAAAAGCATTTTTGGAAACATGTCCGTCTGTGTGTCTGTGTGTCTGAACAGCATAACTCAGAAACGAACAGTCGGATAAACACCAAACTTGGTATTTAGGTTCAGTATCTTCCAGAGATGCGACACGAAGGTTTTCAGGAAAATCCCCCTCCCCAGATTACTCTTTACATGGAACATTTTTCGAAAATTTTAATTTTCTAAAAAATGGGTCTAACGATTTTGATTAAAATATTATATATTTAAGACACTTTCATGACAAATAAAATGTATATCTTGAATTTTCTGGGAATGTCTCCAAAAGTATTCCTCATTGTGAACGACTTTTGCATAACTGGTAAACCATAAGAGATAGACAAAATTTTACCACACAAAAAGTGTAGAGCGTTAAAATACACAATTTATGTCATATACATTTTTTTTTGTTGAGTGAACCATTTTCGAGATATTGCTTGTTATTCCCCTAAATTTTCCAATAATTCTATCGCTTAAAGCGTACCAATTCCCCTTGCATCTACAAAGAAAATTAGCAATAAGATTAACATCTCGATATCTCGATTAACATGAAGCATATGGAGAATAAGCGTTTGTACAAGAGTAGAGAAAGTCATGTGAGTGTAACACATCAGATTTTTTCTCTCGTTATCATGCAGAGAACGAAATTTCAAAGCCATTACTTAGCGACCGCACTTTTAAAGGATTTGAACATCACCTATACCCCCGCCGCTGTATCTTTGCACTTGACAGTTCGTGTGGCTTCGCGTAAGGTTGGCTACATTGTGGTTGCGACGTTGCCAGAGTGCCTAGTAAACAACAACACCTGATTGTTCTCCTTTCTATCGCGTGTAAGCCACATACAAAAAGTGTACGTAAGTAGCGAACGTCAATCAGTAATAACTATTTGGTGTTATTATTGTTAATTGAAAATAACTCTGCATAAACATTGCAGCGTATGTAGAATAAATTACGCACTTTTGACAATATAGAAACAAAATAATACAAACTTCCTGCTACAATAAAAAGAAATAAAACAAATTATAAGCATGCCATAACAAAGTTATTTTCACTCACGCATTTAAAACTGCAATGGCTAAATTCAATCCAAATCCCCGTTGTCGTCATCTCGGAAGCACCATTATCATCTTCTTCACCAAGGCATATCATCAATGGTTCACAGTCACTAATAATTCCGTCTATTTCTTGTGATTTTCGTATTAGCTTATTCACATGATCTACTTTCTTCTTCCACGAAGCCGCGTCCACCGTAGCCTTGTGAGTAACAGTTCTCGTGCTTAGTCCAAGAGCTGCTGCAGTTCATTGTACGGCTTTATCAGCAGGAATAGAGGGATTGCCATGAAGCTTCACGTACTCCTTTTCCTGTTCAAAGAATTCCGGGTTCTCCTTAATAGTTGCAATGCCTGACTATTAAGTGGCACACCTCGGCGCAAAGGATTTTCACTTCGTGAATCATCACTCGGCGATCGGCGTCGTTTTACAGACATTGTCGCACTTAAGTTTTGTTTAAATAAATAATATGAATGAAATATATATAAAATAGATAAATATATATGTATAAACGAACGATAACAAAACTATCAAACAATAAGCACAAATATAAATAACAATGAACAATATGTAGCTTGCAAAGAACAACTCGACGCTCGTGCTAGAGATTCACAAACTGAAGCACGTGGTTGGGAATAGTTACATCTGGCAACAGAGCCGATTCCAGTTCCAGTTCCGCTTTGTCATCGACCATCCGGAATGCTGCCTTGTGATTGGCTTAGGAAGTCAAACGGTTGAAGGTTTTCATCTGTTTTTTTGCGAGTGTACCAACTAAATGCTAGCTGTCAAGTGCAATGTTACAGCGGCGGGGGTGTAAGCCTACTGTATTCCTCTCGTGCCTGCAACGAAATGTCCATATCTGCAAACATTTATCCCGATTAACATGAAGCACATATAAGAAGAGTGGATAGAAAAGGCATGTGAACATCCTTCGTCAAACAAAGGCGGCAGTTAACTGGGTGATAAACCAAAGAAACATTAAATACGATGAAACAGCAACATTGCCCGGTGCTTGTGCAGGCTGATAACTGTTATTCATGTAACATGAATGATCTTGGTGAAAGAATTGAACTATGGTTATACGCGATAAACTGTACAGGGAGAAAAGGAATTAAAATTCAATAAACCGGAAATAGATAATTACGATCATCTTTTCCATTAGCTTCGAACGCGTCTACAGCATCATGTAGTTACGTAATAAGCCGACCTCTTGCTCGTAGAGAAGCGGTCAGGTGATTTAGATCTCCTGTCAAACGAACAAGAAAACCACGCTTCACATCAGTCAAGTGGAGGTGCTTGTTCGTATCTCGGTTGTCTGAACTAGTGAATACTTTCCCACCGATGCCACAATGTTGCAGTCCATGACATAATTCTAATTTTTCATTCCGAGCATTTTATGTTTAAGCACAGAAATAATAGAAGAAATCCCAGTTTAACAGGAAAATCTTGAGTAAGAGATGACTAGCAAATCTCTATGACAACTGAAAGAATGGCATAGGTCAAGCTTGCGATGTTATGAAACACCTCCCTCCATCTTCGTTGTCTTGCTGTTGCCTAGATTTTATGTCGACAGAATGGGAACTCCTCGGACGATAGGCAAACAGAAGAACAAAACAAGTTCCCCTCTGGCAAACATAACAGAGAGTAAGTGTAGTCCTCCGTGGTGTAGTGGTTACTATGCTAGCCTCCAGTTCCCCAGGTCGCGGGTTCAAACCCGGCAGAGGGCGATGGATTTTTTTCGGGCGTAAACGTCCTGAGTAAAAAGTAAAGCCGGTGGTCCCATGTCAAAGAACGTAAAAGAACCTCAAGCCTGATAAAGAGGCCTCTGAGCAAAAAGACCGGTCTTTCAGGGTTATTCAAAAAGAAGGAACTGACTCTAAATATTTACTTCTAATTAACGACAATAGATGGCGACACATGCAATGCGTCACTGAATAGAGAAAAGCTCAAAATTTTACTTTACGTGTTCAAAATGAGCACCATTTGTTATGCGGGGACGACCAGTGCTTTTCCGTTTGCATATGCAACCATCATTGTATCAATTGTAAATTTTTTATGACGAGGCGGCTCGTTGTTGAACTTACAACGAAATTCACGCTGCAATGAAACACTGGATTCTCTCTGTGCATATTGCAGCACACAAAACGACTTTTCCTGTGGCGTCACCATTTTCTCGTAAACAAACACAGCGCCGCTGTAGACACTGAATGACACTAATAGGTGGGGCTTAAAACTTTGAACTTTCCTCTATTGCAGCGGTTCCCAAACTGTGGGTCACAACCCTCAAGGGGGCTGCGGTGTTCTATCTGGGGGGTCGCAGTGGATATTTGGAATTATTAATAAATTAGTTTTATTATTAATTATTATAACAATGGGGACAATGGAATTTAGTCACCTATTACATATAAACAGAAACATGTTTTGTATTTAAGAAGCGTATTAATACTAGAATTTCACAGTAAATGTAGATGTACAATTTTATGTAAATCATTATTGATTACACTGCACATCAGGATGATTAGGGATAAGTATGAAACTGTTTGTTATTAATTAATCGTTCAATGTCTGGCTGTTTATTAGTTAGGCTAAATTGTCATACTTGTGCCCACCTACATTAGGTATAAGGAAGTGAGAAGTAATGAAATAAATTACCTTAGAAGTGAGTTTAGAACATGATGTGGTCTCTCCAATATCTGGTGCCCACCTACCCACCCGTTTTAGGTTTTCACTTATATAGGCAAATCGCGTGAGGAAGGCAGCAAACGTAGCCATTTTTCCGAAAAATCACGTGCAAAGTGGGTACTGCCAACCTAAATAAGAAGTGAAATGCACTAAATATGTGATGTGCTGTTGTTTCTGCGAACGTGAATCATTCGAGTTTTAGATGCGCAGATCCCTCGGCTACGCTCTGTCGTCGCTTCGCATCGGCCGCAACTTGCTACACTCCTCTCCTTCTAAAAAACATCCCTCGGCTACGCTTTGAGGCTGAGGGCCCTCAATCTCTCGTCTACGCTTTGAGGCTGAGTATCTTACGGGCTTCGGTGGCATTATTCATATGTTGGCAGCATTACGTTAGAGCAAGCGTAAGACCTAATGCGGGCAAAAGTGACACAAATGCGGGCAAAAGTATGACAATTTACCCATTAGTTGTACACATTATCTATTGCTAGATTTAGTCTTGATGTTCATCATTGACGAAAATCCAATTTCGCAGAGATATGACGTGCAGATTGGAATAAGCAGGTTTAGTGTGGCAGACACCAGGGTATTCTATTCTTCTCGCTAGCCACAACTGATACACAGCTTCCTTCTGGAAAGTCAGTTTTAAACTACGGTCTGAAGAAAGCTCAATTAATTTATCCTTTAACTTCGCACGAAAACTTGCAAATTGATGATTAAGCACCGAAGTGAATGGAGGGGTCGCCAATAATTTCATTATCGAAAAGGCGGTCGTATGTGCAAGATGTTTGGGAATTGCTGCCCTATTTAGTGATGTGTAGTATGTATCGCTATCTACTGTCGTTCATTGAAAATGAATGTTTAAAATCTGTTCTTCTTTTTGAATAACCCTGTAGAATGGGACGCTAAGAATCACAGCAGTTAAAGAGCGTTCATAAATAAAACTCAATTTAATTTAATTTAATTTAATTTAAGGTGTAAGTGGGAGCAAATACCAGGAAGCGCTAACTTCTTTGAATGTCTCCACAACTCATTAATTCACAGTAAAGAAAAACGATGTATTCTAGTTCTAGTTTGAAAAAAGGGTGGGTTTTATGCCCAAGCACTGCGAGCTTAAGATCTATTGCGCATCCCCCCTTTCATCAGTTAAGTAGTCTGTTGCTCGATATGAACTTAACCAGACTGCTAACTGAGGCTTTCGATAGTTCATCCATCTTTGGAAAGTGACTGCCAAAAGTATTTGCTCTTTGATTCGCAAGAGCAGAGCAATCACATAACAGTCTCATCTCCTTCTAGACATCTACTACAGATAGGGTTGTTACACAATCCCATTCTGTATAGATTAAACTTTAGGGCACAGTGTCCTGTAATGAATCCTGTTGCCCATGCAAGTCTTCTTCTACTAAGACCGCGCAAGTATTTTGCCCGGCTGTTGTCCAGGTCTGTAATAAACAACTTGGAATGTCTGCAACCCTCAATGGAGTTCCAGTAGTTCTTGTGTTCTGCTTGAGCCCAGCACTTAATAGCCTGTTTCACTGGTCTGTAGGACACCTCCAGTACAGGCTCCGGACCCAAAAATGGGATTTCGCTGCCAATCTTGGGTGCTTCATCTGCTTTCTCATTGCCTGGTATACCTGTATGTCCTGGCACCCACATAAGTTGAACCTTATTGTGTTCAGCCAGTGTCATTAAGGATTCCCGGCATTCTGAGACGAGCTTTGATTTTATTGATGGTGATTCAAGTGCTTTAAGAGCAGCTTGACTGTCTGAGAGGATAAGAACACTTCTATTCTTATATCTCCTTTTAATGCTTTCCATGACACTGGCTAGTATTGCATAAACCTCAGCCTGGAAAACTGTAGCTAAGGTACCAAGACTATAAGTAATCTGGGTGCCATTACCGTAAAGCCCAGTCCCCGTTCCTCATTTGGTTCTAGAACCATCAGTATACCAGATTGGGCCTTTGTAAAACGATGTGTTACTTTCATATAACCTTCTCTACTCACACTTCTACAAACTATTCTTACAAAAGGTTATTCTTCTATCGTCTTTCTGTTAATCCAGATAAGCGTTTGCAGAAATGTCTTTAAACACGCTTCTTTATAGGTACAGGGGGAATACAGTAAGGTTTAAGCGATAATCAAAAGCTTTAATAGCGGGTCACTATTTGATGGCTTTAAAATTACACGTTCTTTTCAGGACTACGAGAAAATACCAATAGTGACTTAACTATAAGTTCTTGAATACCAATAAAAAAGAATACGTCAGAGATAGTTACATCACAGAAGTTTTATTTGACATAATTTCAGCTTTTAACGAGATTTACATGTTTCGAGTTTTGTTTATGTGTTACGGTTTACTAATTATACAAAAGTCATTTAGAACGAATAGGACGTCACAAGCTTCCCAGAGCATTCAAGATGCAAATGTCTTAAACATGTATTTTAATAGAATCGTTAGTTTGGGGCAGTATTTTATTACTTAAATAATTTCAGTCTAATTATATAATATGTAAATTCAATAACAGCCCGCCTTAAAGCAATATATGTATGTAACAAGATGTAAAAAGAGTATATACAGTCATTGTAAATATTTATATTATTGTATACATGTAATAATGTAGGAGCTGTGAGAATAATAGGTTAAAAGTTGCTAACAATGAGGTAACCTTGAGGCAATAATGAATTTGAAAGTTTAACAATACTACTTGTGATTGTTGGAAGCAATAATGTAATTTTAGTGACAGTTTATAAAATAGCTAATCAACAACCAGAAAACGCTTTAGTTAAATGAAGTTATTCTATTGGATTAGCAATAGCCAATCAGAGACTTGAAATACAGAAATTTACAAATTTTAGGCGGTAGAAATCAAGTCATTTGCTTGTAGACAGCGCTCATAACTGGACGCGTTGGTTGTAGACAGTGTTCCTAAGCGGATGCGAGATGTGTCCTCGGGAAATTTAATATGCATTTTGTGTCAGACGAAAATAGTTTACGTGTTTAAAAGTGCAAGTAATTAATAAAAGAATCTCTCAGCTCTCTATATCAGTGAATTGTTATTTAAATTGTGTCAAGGATTAACAAATGTAGTGAAGTAAACATTACAATCTGTGTAAGCCTACATTCTTCAGCCGCACTACGCTCTGCAAAGAAATCCATGTCTCTAACAATAATACTGACGCAGCCGAGGCAAACATAAATATATAATATTTAAAGAAACAGCCAAATTACAAAGTTAGTATTTTTTTAAACATTTGGGGCGAAGGCTACCGGAAACTTTTTACCATACGTGCGGTTGCTCCCCAACAGTTGAACTACAATACAACTCCTACTTCAAATTGGCTTTCCATACGTGAAGCAACAACCTACTTCAAGATTCATTTTCAGAAATTACGAGATCAGCAATGAAAATAATTATAAAATCAAACAAAAATTAATTTTAAAAACTTCAAATGAGTTTATTGTTTTTCCAAATATTCCTCTTTAACTTCAATACATGTTTGCATTCGATGAAACCAGTTGTTAAAGCAATGATGTCATTCCTCCTGAGGCACCTCAGAAACCAGGTTTTTATAATGTTCCACTGCTTCTTCTCATGACGAAAAAGCTATTCCATGCATTTTATCTTTAATTTTTTAGAAACAAAAAGTCACAAGGTGCTAGGTCAGGGCTGTATGGTGTAGTGTCCATGGTGCTGATCTTTAGGGCATCCAGATACTCAGTTGTTACTTTTGCTGTATGTGACGAAGCGTTGTCATGATGTAACATTGTTTTTCCTTTTGAAGTTTTTCACGAACTTCTTAAAATGTTTGCAGTAAACAGGCATTTGTTTACCAATCGGCATTAACGGTACGTCCATCTTCTAATACTGTAATAGCAATATGGCCCATTTTAGAAAACAAACATCTTCTTACCAGCTGCGAATTTGTCGGACTTTTGTAGGCCGAGGTTCTGTTCGAAAGCCCAATTGTGATGACTGACCTTTGTTTTCAGGATCATAACCATAAATCCACGATTCATCACCAGTAACGATATTGCACACCAAATTTGAAGTGCCACCTTGGAATTTTTCCAGAGTTTTTCTGCATCAGTCAATGCACTGTTGTTTTTGCTCGAAAGTCAGTTTATGTGTAATCCATCTACAACAAACTTTACTCGCATCTAACTGTTGATGTAAAATATTTTGCTTTTAACTCATACCAATGCCCAATGTCGCCCGAATAAATTCATAAGCTGTCCGTCGATATCCTTCAAGCATTGCTCCAACACAGTAATATTTTCATCAGTAACAGCAGTTCTTGGGCGTCCTTCACAAAATTCATCACAAGAAAAAAATCTGATGTGTTACACTCACATGACTCTCTGCTCTTGTACAAACTATTTTTACAAACGCTTATTCTCCATATGCTTCATGTTAATCGAGATGTTAATCTTATTGATAATTTCCTTGTAGATGCAAGGGGAATTGGTAGGCTTTAAGCGATAGTCAAATATTTTAAGAGCCGGTTGCTATGTGGAGTATTCCATTCTCTTTGCATTACCAGGAAAAAAAATGAATAACGAATTTTAGAAAAAGTATAAGTATTGGAAAATTTAAGGGAATAACAAGCAATATCTCGAAAATGGTTCACTCAATAACGAAAAATGTATATGACATAAATTGTGTATTTTAACGCGATCTACATTTTTTTTGTGTAGTAAAATTTTGTCTATCTCTTATGGTTTACCAGTTATGCAAAAGTCGTTCACAATGAAGAATACTTTTGGAGACATTCCCAGAAAATTCAAAATATACAATTCATTTGACATTAAAAACTCTTAAACTTATGATATTTTATTCAAAATCGTTAGAGGCATTTTTGAGAAAATTAAAATTTTCGAAAAATGTTCCATGTAAAGGGTAATCTGGGGTGGGGGGATTTTCTTGAAAACCTTCGTGTCGCATCTCTGGAAGATACTGAACCTAAATACCAAGTTTGGTGTTTATCCGACTGTTCGTTTCTGAGTTATGCTGTTCACTGACAGACACACACACGGACATGTTTCCAAAAATGCTCTTTTTTGATTCAGGGGTTCTCAAAACGTGTATTTCCGGTGAAATCTTGGTATCGAATTTTTGGGTGTAATACAATACTTCTACTTACTATACGTAGTAGAGAACGTAAAAATGTTCGTGTGTCAGTATGTCTGTGAACAGTATAACTCAAAAATGAAAAGTCGGATAAGTACCAAACTTCGTATTTAAGTTCAGTATCTACCAAGGATGCGACACAAAATTTTCAAGAACATCCTCCACTAAAACTTCCATTTACATGGAACATTTTTCGAAGTTTTTCTTATTTTCTAAAAAATGGCTATAACGATTTTGATTAAAATACTATAATTAATTATATTTACACGACAAATAAAATGAATGTCTTGAATTCTCTGGGAATAGTCTGTGAAGTCCTTTTCATTCGGAACGAAGTTTTATAATCTTATACAACTGATAAACGTTAAGCGATAGACGAAAACGTACTACACAAAAGGTGAAACCTCTTTAAAACACACAATTTATTTCAAATAACTTTTTGTGGCATCTGCCGTTTCCAAGATATCCGACTATATGGTTGGAATTGTTGAATACTTTGTCTATAGGTTTTCTCGCGATTACATGGAAACAGTATGGAAATTTAAGGCCAGCATACAGCGTCCAGTTCTAAAACATTTGACTATCGCCGTTCGCTTTATATATAATGAAATGTGCAATGCAGCTATTTTCGGGAAAGGTTTATCTCGATTAAAATAAAGTAGATAGTGAAACAAACTTATATAAGCATAATTCGTATACCCACTAATAAGCGATAGAAGGTAGGGAAAGTCATGTGAATGAAAGACATAAGACATGCCGCCTTTAACCTATCCTTATATGCGGCTTTGCCTTCCGAATAATTGTTCATCGGCAATGATGTTCACTCGTTAACTCTGTGTATCTTTGGATTTGTTTACTTGGGGTTTCTTTTATAAACATTAAATTCACACGCACATTTACACTGGCACTCGTATTACCAGACTCTAGGAAGGATGGACAATAATTCCTGACTAAAGAAAAATTCCTATCGTACAACCAAGAATCGAACCCTGGACTTTTGGATTTGGAAGATACAGTCGAGAATGGATCCCGGGACTTCTGGATTTGGAAGCTAGTATTCTAACGCGCGCGCGTGCGTGTGTGTAGGTAATCTCGAAAACCACTTAACCTGTTTTGATAATTCTCTCAGTATTGAAAAGCACGGTGCTTCCTGACGGACATAGGCTACAGAGCAATTCCAAAATGCTTAAAATTGAGGGTGTTTAGGGGGAATTTTCATACTCATGTCACCGAATTTGAATCCCATTCCTCTCAGGATAGTTTTACCCCTATCATGGGACCTCTTCTGTGCCTACTATGTACACGGTAGAAAAAGGAATACTAATATGTACAGCTGTATTATAACCATTATTATACAATCTAAGGAGGCAGCGATATGAAAATAAAAACAATAATCATATCCTTGGGCACGCGAATTTCGGAATCAAAGGATTAATTGCAAACAGCATTATTTACAGTGATGTGAAAATCCATTCATTAGAATTTATGTTAATTAAAGCTCTGAGAAATATAATGAGAGAAAGTAACTAGTTTGTTGATACTATGGCCTGAATAACGGCGGTGACTATGTGGAGAAGTAGTGTAAGGTAGTGAATCATAATAAAGTATTTGGAAAATAATGTTCTGTTATTACTTTCTCTACTACGTATAGTAAGTAGGGGAAGTATTGTATTCCACCCAAAAATTCCATACCGAGATTTCACCGGAAATACATGTTTTGAGTCCCCCTGAATCCAAAAAAAGCGTTTTTGGACACAGGTCCGTCTGTGTCTGTGAACAGCATAACTCAGAAACGAACAGTCGGATAAACACCAAATTTGGTATTTAGGTTCAGTATCTTCCAGAGATGCGACACACAGGTTTTCGAGAAAATCCCCCCACCCCAGATTACCCTTTACATGGAACACTTTACGAAAAATTTTATTTTTTCAAAAACGGCCCTAACGATTTTGATTAAAATATCATATGTTTAAGATATTTTTATGACAAATGAAATGTATATCTTGAATTTTCTGGGAATATCTCCAAAAGTATTCTTCATTGTGAACGAATTTTGCATAACTGGTAAACCATGAATAGACAAACTTTTACTACACAAAAAATGTAGATCGCGTTAAAAGACACAATTTATGTCAAATACATTTTTGTTGTTGAGTGAACCATTTTCGAAATATTGCTTGTTATTCCCTTAAATTTTTCAATACTCTTCTGAAATGGGAATTCGTTATTCATTTTTTACTTTCTCTACTACGTATAGTAAGTAGAGGAAGTATTGCATTCCACCCAAAAATTCGATACCGAGATTTCACCGGAAATACATGTTTTGAGACTCACTGAATCCAAAAAAAGCATTTTTGGAAACATGTCCGTGTGTGTGTCTGTCTGTGTGTCTGTCTGTCTGTCTGTGTGTCTGTGAACAGCATAACTCAAAAACGAAGAGTCGGATAAACACCAAACTTGGTATTTAGGTTCAGTATCTTTCAGAGATGCGACACGAAGGTTTTCAAGAAAATCCCCCCACCCCAGACTACCCTTTACATAGAACATTTTTCGAAAATTTTAATTTTCTCAAAAACGGCTCTAACGATTTTGATTAAAATATCATATGTTTAAGATATTGTCATGACAAATAAAATGTATATCTCGAATTTTCTGGGAATGTCTCCAAAAGTATTCTTCGTTATGAACGACTTTTTCATAACTGGTAAACCATAAGAGATAGACAAAGTTTTACTACACGAAAAATGTAGATCGCGTTAAAATACACAATTTATGTCATATACATTTCTTTTGTTGAGTGAACCGTATGCGAGATATTGCTTGTTATTCCCTTAAATTTTCCAACACTTATACTTTTTCTCAAATTCGTTATTCATTTTTACTTTCTCTACTACGTATAGTAAGTAGGGGAAGTATTGCATTCCACCCAAAAATTCGATACCGAGATTTCACCGGAAATACATGTTTTGAGACCTCCTGAATCCAAAAAAAGCATTTTTGGAAACATGTCCGTGTGTGTGTCTGTGTGTGTGTGTGTGTGTGTGTGTGTGTGTCTGTGTGTGTGTGTCTGTGTGTGTCTGTGAACAGCATAACTCAAAAACTAACAGTCGGATAAACACCAAACTTGGTATTTACGTTCAGTATCTTCCAGAGATGCGACACGAAGATTTTCAAGAAAATCCCCCCACCCCAGACTACCCTTTACATGGAACATTTTTCGAAAATTTTAATTTTCTCAAAAATGGCTCTAACGATTTTGATGAAAATATCATATGTTTAAGATATTTTTATGAAAAATAAAGTGTATATCTTGAATTTTCTGTGAATGTCTCCATAAGTATTCTTTATTGTGAACGACTTTTGCATAACTGGTAAACCATAAGAGATAGACAAAATTTTACTACACCAAAAATGTAGATCGCGTTAAAATACACAACTTATGTCATATACATTTTTTTGTTGAGTGGACCATTTTCGAGATATTGCCTGTTATTCCCTTAAATTTTTCAATACATATTTTCTCAAATGGGAATTCGTTATTCATTTTTTTGTCTTGGATATGCAAAGAGTTATAATCTGTGGCAAAGGGAATGGTGCTGCACCTAGCAACCAGCTATTAAGAGATATGTATGTGCTTAAAGGCTACTGTTTTTCTATATTGCCCTTGTAAATATATTTTCCTCTACATCTACAAGAAAATTAGCAATACGATAGAGTTTACAAATGTTTATCTCGATTAACATGAACTAGATGGAGAATAAGCGTTTGTAAAAATACTTTGTACAAGAGTAGAGAAAGTCATGTGAGTGTAACACATCAGATTTTTTTATGTCCTGGACATGCAATGAGAATGGAATGCGCCACATAGCAACCAGCATTAAAATATTTGACTATCGCTTAAAACCTACCATATTCCCCTTGCATCTACAAGAAAATTACACATAAGATTGACATCTCGATATCTCGATTAATATGAAGCATATGGAGAATAGGCGTTTGTAAAAATAGATTGTATAAGAGTAGAGAAAGTCATGTGAGTGTAACACATCAGATTTGTTTTATGTCCTGGACATGCAAAGAGAATGGAATGCGCCACATAGCAACCAGCGTTAAAATATTTGACTATCGCTTAAAACCTACCATATTCCCCTTGCATCTACAAGAAAATTATCAATAAGATTGACATCTCGATATCTCCATTAACATGAAGCATATGGAGAATAAGCGTTTGTAAAAATAGTTTGTACAAGAGTAGAGAAAGTCATGTGAGTGTAACACATCAGATTTTTTTGTCTTGGATATGCAAAGAGTATTAATCTGTGGGAAAGGGAATGGTGCTGCACCTAGCAACCAGTTATTAAGAGATATGTATGTGCTTAAAAGCTACTGTATTTCCAAATTGCCCTTGTAAATATATTATCCCCTTACATCTACAAGAAACTTAGCAATAAGATAGAGTCTGCAAATGTTTATCTCGATTAACAGGAAGTAGATGGAGAATAAGCGTTTGTAAAAATAGTTTGTACAAGAGTAGAGAAAGTCATGTGAGTGTAACACATCATATTTTTTTGTCTTGGATATGCAAAGAGTATTAATCTGTGGCAAAGAGAATGGTGCTGCACCTAGCAACCAGCTATTAAGAGATATGTCTATGCTTAAAGGCTACTGTATTTCTATATTGTCCTTGTAAATTATATTCCCCTTACATCTACAAGAAAATTAGCAATAAGATAGTTTCTGTAAATGTTTATCTCGATTAACATGAAGTAGATGGAGAATAAGCGTTTGTAAAAATAGTTTGTACAAGAGCAGAGAAAGTCATGTGAGTGTAACACATAAGATTTTTCATTTTTTTATGTCCTGGTAATACAAAGAGAATGGAATGCCCCACATAGCAACCAGCGCTTAAAATATTTGACTTTCGCTTAAAGCCTAGCAATTCCCCTTGTATCTACAAGAAAATTAGCAATAAGATTAACATCACGATTAACATGAAGCACATGGAGAGTAAGTGTTTGTAAAAATAGTTTGTACAACAGTAGAGAAAGTCATGTGAGTGTAACACATCAGATTTGTTTAAAAAGAATTGTCGGAACTTACTTTCAAAACACGCCATGTAGGTGCATATGTTAAATAAATAAATAAATAAATAAATATGGTATTTTAATCAAAATTGTTTTTGCCGTTTTTGGGAAAATCGAAATATTTGAAAAATTGTCCGTGTAAATGGTAGTTTGGGTTGGGGTGGAAATTGGAAATCTCCGTTTCCCATCTTTGGCAGACTAGGAGGGGTACTTAGCACCTCAACTTACATCTTTTGTACCTAACCTCTTGACGAGGGGAGTTGAGAGGAGACATAGGGCGGCCGGACCAGTAGGCACGACAGGACAGAGGGCAATGCCCCTATCTTTTAAAAACCGCCCCCTTCCCGGGGAACGAAGTGTTACACAGAGCGTCCTTTTCCCTTGCCATGCAATGCCGAGACTCCCGCCGACACTTGCAACCCTGAAACAAACCTAGCAGATGAAAGGTGAAGTGAAATGAGAATGGAGGTGAAATGGAGGGACAGTAAATCCGAGGGATATAATGAACCTTCCCAGAATTCGCCTGGCAACCCGGGGGGACCCCTAAAAAGCCGTTGGATCAGGAAGATCGGCCGCGGGAATCGAACCCACGACCTCCTTAATAGGGCCACAATGTTACAGGCTGAGCCATCTCGCCGGTGGCAGATACTGAACTTAAATACCAAGTTTGTTTTATCTGGAATATTAAAAAAAATCTTAAAATTCCTGTTTCTGGTAAAATTTCAATATAAGATTTTTTGGGTGGAATGCAATACCTTCTCTTTGTACTAGGTACGTGATAGAGAAAGTAATGCGCTTTATTTTTAGCATTTACTTTTCCGACTGAAAAAGTAATGTGTTAAGACAATGTATTGAATACCAAGAGAATAGCTTAATGAATGATGGATGGGTAAGTAAATTACGGAACATTTTGGAGAAAAATGGGTTAGGAGATATGCGGAGAAGGAGAGAAAATAACGTGAAAAATTTTTGGAAAAAGGCGAGGAAAAGACTGGAAGATATAGAAATACAAATCGTGTTCAGTGAGATTGCCGAAAAGAGCTCATTAGTTTGTTATAGGCCAATGAAAAATACATGGGGTAGGGAAAAATATATAGACATAATAAATAAAGAAGAGAGAGAATCTATTGCATGGGTAAAAACCGGAGCATGGAGGCTAAGAGGGTATTCCTCAGAACCAATGTTCGATATGTGGTGGTAATGAAGACATTGAACACATAGTATTTAAGTGCCAAGGAACAGAAAATTGGAGAAAAGAATTTTTTAATAAGAAGTGGTTGAATGGGGATAGAAATACACTTATAATTGAAATGATATGGAAGGACGCTAGAAGCATTGGACAGTTTTTGTGTAAAGTCAAAAATAAATGGCTTTGGACAGTGGAAAGAGAAAAGTAAGAGGTAGCACATCTTACTTTGAATGGAAAACTGTAGTGAATGTGTAATGGTTAAGTAATCAATAAATGAAAAGTGAAAAACAAGTGGAAATGGGACATGAAAAAAAGAGCAAGATAATTTGACAAGAAATTGTAAAATGTAAATAAACTGTAGTGATTGTCCACTGAATGAATGACCAGGGACAAAGTGCAATAGCCAATCAAATTTGTAAAACTCTTAGCACAATAAATACAAGTAATAACTAAATGTACAACAAAATTATTTCTGTATTCAGCAATTCAATGTTTGTGCTTGTACAGCGTTGTTGGGAAATGCTCACTAAATGTTTAGGAAGAGTATTTGTCTCGCTGTAAATCCTGGAAAACATTAAATATCATGTTGGAAACAATAGAATGTAAGTAACCATAGCCTAATCTCAATCTTTAGTTAGCTGTTGTCGCAAAGGTCAATCCAATAGAGAAAGGCAAATGTTTCTAAAACGTCAAAGCTAAAGAGGTCAATTCGATTTTCGCCTGGAGGAGGTTAAATATGCAGCATCTTTCAAAAAGTGAATGGTGATGTGATCTGACGTAGCACATGCTCTCTTACTTGCATTTTTTAACGCCTCTAGCTATAGACATTTTAATATTCTTAACCACATGCAACCCGACTGAGCGTTGCTACGTTGCCACATTTAGCAAATTTGGGGCTTTACTTGGGGTAAACCAACAATCTCCCAGATATGAATGATATAATAAATAATGCAGGAATTAAATCTATGCAATTCTATATTTTTACTTTCTCTACTACATATAGTAAGTAGGGGAAGTATTGTATTCCACCAAAAATTCGATACCGAGATTTCACCGGAAATATATGTTTTGAGACCCCCTGAATCAAAAAAAAGCATTTTTGGAAACATGTCCGTGTGTGTGTGTGTGTGTGTCTGTAACAGCATAGCTCAGAAACAAACAGTCGGATAAACACCAAACTTGGTATTTAGGTTCAGTATCTTCCAGAGATGTGACACGAAGGTTTTCAAGAAAATTCCCCCACCCCAGATTACCGTTTACATGGAACATTTTTCCAAAATTTTTATTTCTCAAAAATGGCTATAACGATTTTAATTAAAATATCATATGTTTAAAATATTTTCATGACAAATGAAATGTATATCTCGAATTTTCTGTGAATGTTTCCAAAAGTATTCTTCATTGTGAACGACTTTTGCATAACTGGAAAACCATAAGAGATAGACAAAATTTTACTACACAAAAAATGTAGATCGCGTTAAAATACACAATTTGTGTCATATACATTTTTGTTGTTGAGCGAACCATTTTCGAGATATTGCTTGTTATTCCTTTATATTTTCCAATACTTAGTTTTTCTCAAATGGAAACTCGTTAAAGAGAATGGAATGCGAAACATAGCAACCAGCTCTTAAAAGATTTGACTATCGCTTAAAGCTTCGATTAACATGAAGTAGATGAAGAATAAGCGTTTGTAAAAATAGTTTGCACAAGAGTAGAGAAAGTCATGTGAGTGTAACACATCAGATATTTTATTATTTAGTTTTAATTTCTATATCACTTACCTATAAGTAGAAGTATTGTATTCCAACCAAAAATTCGATATAGAGATTTCACCGAAAATATGTGATTTGAAGTCTCCGAAATCCAAAAATAGAAGCATTTTTAGAAAAAAGGCTGTGCATGTTTCACCCTGTGTATGTGAACAGTATAACCCAAAAACGAAATGTCTGGATAAATACAAAACTTGTATTTTAAGTTCAGTATTCTGTGAAATGTGACATGACTGAAGCTTCCATTTAGATGGAAAAGTTTTCGTTATTTTCTCAAACATGGCTCTAACGATTTTGAATAAAATACCGTGTGTTTAAGATATTTACATGACAAATAAAACGTATGCCTTGAATTTTCTGAGAATAGCCTGTGAAGTCCTCTTCATTCTGAATGACTTTTGTTTAATTTTGTGTAATTGTTACATAGAAGATAGATAAAATGTTACGACAAACAAAATGAAGATCTCGTCAATTTGTGTCATATTAATTCGTTGTTGTTTTTAATTTTCAAATAGATCATGCAGAGCGATATTTTAAAGTCATCATAGGGCTTCAGCCTACTCTGTCTCTTTTACCTACAACGGAATGTGGAATAAAAACATTTCTGCACACGTTTATCTCAATTGACAAGAAGTAGATCGAAGAATATGCCTTTGTATAATAGTTTGTAAAACAGTGAGTAGAAAAACTCATGTGAGAGTAACACATAAAATTATACATGTATACATCTTTTAATAATTGTTTTTAATTTTGACTTGAGGCTAATTACGCCTAATTACGCCTTCATTCTGACAATACTGGGATTACCACAGACATTAATGTAAAAAATTCTGGTGTTGCACTCACATGACTTTCTCTACTCTTGTACAAACTAGCTTATTGCTAATTTTCTTGTAGGTGCAAGGGGAATATGGTAGGCTTTAAGCGATAGTCAATTTTTTTTAAGAGCTGGTTGCTATGTGGAGCATTCCATTCTCTTTGTATGTCCAGGACATAAAAAAATCTGATGTGTTACACTCACATGACTTTCTCTACTCTTGTACAAACTAGCTTATTGCTAATTTTCTTGTAGGTGCAAGGGGAATATGGTAGGCTTTAAGCGATAGTCAATTTTTTTAAGAGCTGGTTGCTATGCGGAGCATTCCATTCTCTTTGTATGTCCAGGACATAAAAAAACGAATAACGAATCCCCATTTGAGAAAAAGTATTGGAAAATTCAAACAAACAATAAGGAATATCTCGAAAACGGTCCACTCCACATAAAAATGTATATGACATAAATTGTGTGTTTTAACGAGGTCTACATGTTTTGTGTAGTAAACGTTTGTCTATCTCTTATGGTTTACCAGTTATGCAAAAGTCGTTCAAAATGAAGAATACTTTTGGAGACATTCCCAGAAAATTCGAGATATACAATTCATTTGCCATAAAAATATGTTAAACTTATAGTATTTTATTCAAAATCGTTAGAGCGATTTTTGAGAAAATTAAAATTTTCAAAAAATGTTCCATGTAAAGGGTAATCTGGGGTGGGGGGATTTTCTTGTGAACCTTCGTGTCGCATCTCTGGAAGATACTGAACCTAGATACCAAGTTTGGTGTTTATCCGACTGTTCGTTTCTGAGTTATGCTGTTCACAGACTGACAGACACACACGGGCATGTTTCCAAAAATGCTTTATATGCATACAGCGCACCTCAAAACATGTATTTCCTGTGAAATCACGGTATCGAATTTTTGGGTGGAATGCAACACTTCCCCTACTTACTATAGGTAGGTAGTAGAGAAAGTAAAAACGAATAACGAATCCCCATTTGAGAAAAAGTATAAGTATTAGAAAATTCAAACAAATAACAAGAAATATCTCGGAAATGGTTGACTCCACAAAAAACGTATATGACATAAATTGTGTGTTTTAACGAGATCTACATTTTTGTGTCGTAAACGTTGGTTTATCTCTTACGGTTTACCAGTTATGCAAAAGTCATTCAGAATGAAGAGGACTTTTGGAGACATTCCCAGAAAACTCAAGATATACATTTTATTTGCCATGAAAATATCTTAAATATGTGATATTTTAATCAAATTGTTAGAGTCATTTTTGATAAAATAAACGTTTTCTAAAAATGTTCCATGCGAAGGGTAGTCTGGGTGGGGGGATTTTCTTGAAAATCTTCGTGTCGCATCCTTAAAAGATAATAAACTCAAGTACCAAGTTTGGTATTTATCCGACATTTCGTTTTTGAGTTATGCTGTTGAGATACATACACACGTACATTTTTCCAAAAAGACTTTTTTTTTTGGATTTAGAAGGCCTCAAAGCATATATTTCCTTTGAAATCTCGATATCGAATTTTTGGGTGGAATGCAATACTTTCCCTACCTACTATACGTAGTAGAGAAAGTAAAAAAAATAATATTTTAGCAGTCCTTATTCCTGATACTCTCTTAAGAGTTGTTTAAAGACAACAGAACTACAATAATACATTCAGCTGAGTAATCACTAACGTTTGTTTTTCCCAAATTTCATTCTTGTAACAATTTTCGTTTTCCTCCTTCGGTATTCAACATGATCCATTATAATCACTCCACAAAAACCACAGAGAAAGGAGAAAAACACAGGAAAAGAGAGAAAATTAATTGATATGATTGATTATCGTATTGGGAGTGACAATAACTTTCTCCTTTAGTGTTTTATTTTTGGCGTTTTCTTCTCTCTTTGTTCCTGAGTAACGAGATGGGTTTTCCAAGATTTATCTCAGTGATACTATGAAACACAACAACCACGTCTGGGACTTTTAGAACATTGAGAGGAAATGTGGAAGATGTCACGAGGAGTAGCTTCACTTTCTACTGCATAGGATGCTGAGCGTGGACAAAGGTCATTCGGGGCTCAAGGGAAAATGGAATGTACGGGTATATAACACCTTCTAACTGCCTTAACCCATAAAAGCTCTCCTACTGTTATACGAAGAGGATCCTGATGTGAGACTTTCGCTTTGTATCTCTCATACAAATTCAACACAAATTTCAGAATTGCTTGGTGTCAATACAATACATGAACAACCAAAGACATGCTAATTTCTCTTAAGTTTTTATCTCAGAAATTAAAAATTTGATGTATTACATTCACATTACTTTCTCTACACCTATAGTTAATTATTTTCTACACTATTGTATTATACCCAAAAATTCGATATCGATATTTCGCCGGAAATACATGTTTTAAGCCCCCTGAATCCAAAAAAAGGTCACTATGCGTGTCTGTGAACAGCATAACTCAAAAAATGAAAAGTTGGCTAAATACCAAACTTGGTACTTAGGTTTAGTATCCCCCAAATATGCAACAGGTAGAATTTCAAGAAAATCTCCCACCCCAAACTACCGTTTACATACAAGAGTTTTCGAAATTTTTGAGTTTATAAAAACTGAGTCTAACGGTTTTGATTAAAATACCGTACATTAAGATATTTACATTACAAATAAAATGTATATTGAATTATTTCTAGGAATAGCCAGAGAAGACCTCTTTATTCTGAAGCAATTTTGTATAATTTTGTATAACTGGTAACTTGTATAAAGTTAAGCTGTATATGAAACAATCTGATGTGTTACACTCACATGACTTTCTCTACTCTTGAACAAAGTATTTTTACAAGCGCTTATTCTCCATATACTTCATGTTAATCGAGATGTTAATCGTATTGCTAATTTTCTTGTAGGTGCAAGGGGAATTGGTAGGCTTTAAGCGATAGTCAAATATTTTAAGAGCTGGTTGCTATGTGGAGTATTCCATTCTCTTTGTATTACCAGGACAAAAAAAATGAATTGTGTAATAAATTGTGTATTTTAACGCGATCTACATTTTTTGTGTAGTAAAATTTTGTCTATCTCTTATGATTTACCAGTTATGCAAAGGTCGTTCACAATGAAGAATACTTTTGGAGACATTCCCAGAAAATTCGAGATATACATTTCATTTGTCATGAAAATATCTTAAACATATTATATTTTAATCAAAATCCTTAGAGCCATTTTTGAGAAAATTAAAATAGTCGAAAAATGTTCCATATAAAGGATAATCTGGGGTGGGGGGATTTTCTTGAAAACCTTCGTGTCGCATCTCCGGAAGATACTGAACCTAAATACCATGTTTGGTGTTTATCCGACTGTTCGTTTCTGAGTTATGCTGTTCACAGACACACACACGGACATGTTTCCAAAAATACCCTTTTTGGATTCAGGAGGCCTCAAAACATGTATTTCCGGTGAAATCTCGGTATCGAATTTTTGGGTAGAAAAAGTACATATACCAGGCGGCCCACACAAGGTGTCCTTAGTTGAAGTTAGTTTATACCGGATAGTGCGGATGACAAAAGTTTTGCCTAAGCAGAACCGCAAAGGGGGCTCCATACCGACAGAGAGGAGACCGCTAAATGAAAGACCAATGTTTGAAAACGAACACTTTAAGTGCTATTGTTGGTCTCAGAGTTAATTCGGTAGAGAAACTGCCTGCTATATGAGGTGTTTCGGGTTCGATTCCCGCCTGAGCTCCGAAAAGTTGTCTTTAAACAAAAACATTTCACGGTATGCCGAGAGTCTGGTGTTTGAATGTGAGGGTATCTGTGTGGGGGGTTTGTTATCGGGTTTTTAATAGCCAATTCGCCCATTGACACGAATTCAGGATTGTCGCTTGACACAAACCTGAGCACACATGTTAAGTAATTTAGTTCCATGACAGTTAATCTACAATCAGTACAACTATATGGCACCAATTGGTGCAGCAAAGTAAACAAGATTAAAGAAAATTCTATTTTTATAATCTTTATGTATCCTTAAAGGTGTGTTAGAATTAAATTATTTTCTATTAGTGCATTATTCATAATAAACACTTACAAAAACATGCCCGCTTTGGTAGACGAATTGATGTAAGGGCCTCTCAGCCCCACTTTCTACTTGGAATGATCCATCGTTTCTTAATATTACTTCTGTACGTCCAAAAAGAAAAGCAAGAAAGAAAGAAAAGAATAAACGTGCGCAGAAGAGATGCCGCATCTGAAAATGTTAAGAACACAGCCTTTAAGCCTCAGCTGCATTTTGCTGAACGTTACCATTTTGTCGGTATGACCTGGTTCGAACTGCAAGCAGGCGACCACGTGAATCTACCACGTAAATACCTGTAGACACAGCAGTGACCTTTCGCTTTGTACCTGCGCTGCCTCTTTGAACCGCAGTGATGCGGCAACTTCTTTTGCACCTATGTGTGCGGAAAACATAAAATTGTAAAGGATGGCGTGTTTGGACCGCCTGGTATATATCAAATTAGAGAGGAAATTTCATTTTATAAGACTGCATCAAAGACCAAAATTTTCCCATTCAGACTTGAAGAAGTATTTTATTAGCTCCACGTATGGACGCCAATTTGAAGTAGTTTGTATTGAAGGAGTTGTATTATATTTCAACTGTTGGGGAGCCGAACTTGAAGTAGTTGCAACCGCACGTATGGTAAACGCCCCAAATGTACCTTCAGGTGGCCTATGCCCCAAATTTAAAAAAAATATTAACTTTGTAATTTGACTGCTTCTTTAAATATTATATATTTATGTTTGCCTCGGCTGTGTCAGTATTATTGTTAGAGACACGTTTCTCTTTGTAGGGTTATGGTGCGACAAGAATGTAGGCTTACACAGATTATAATTTTACTTCACTCCTTTTATTAATGTTTGACACGATTTAAATAACACTTCACTGATATAGAGAGCTGTGAGATTCTTTTATGAATTACTTGCACTTTTTTTAACACGTAAACTATTTTCGTCTCACACGAATACGTATTAAATCTCTTGAGACACTTTTTGCGTCTGGCTAGTAACGCTATCTGCAGGCAACTGACTTCTGAATTTGTAACTGTTTCTCCTTTTCAGTTTCTATTCTCCAATAGAATACCTTCATTTAACTAAAGCTTTTTCTGGTTGTTGATTGGCTATTTTATAAACTGTCACTAAAATTACATTATTGCTTCCAAGAATCACAAGTAACATTTAAACTCTCAAACTCATTATTGCATCAAGGTTATCTCATTGTTACCTCTTTGTTAGCAACTTTTGACCTATTTCTCACAGCTCCTACATTATTAAATTACGTAATACGTTCATATAACATTATTGAACATGTATACAATAGTATACAATAATATAAACATATATAATGACTGTAATGCACTTTTTATATATTGTTACATACACATATTGCTTTAAGGCGGGCTGTTATTGAATTTATATATTATATGATTAGACTGAAATTATTTAAGTGTTAAAAATACTGCCTCAGTCTCCACTGCAGATTTGTATTTGGTAGATGCGGCTACATATTAAAATGTTTTCATGCCTATTTCTAGTTGTGGAATTTCCAAACGCTTTATGAAGCGTTGTCAGTGAGTTTAGGTAGACGTAAAGACAGCTTTACACAGCATGCATGTTACTGAAATGCTTTCCAGAATGCTGATTTATGTAGAATCTAATCGAAATCGCTGCGTTCAACATGAGGAAATATTTAATTACAGCGTGCAGTCCAAACACACCTCCTAATTTCTTTAAATTAACAATAGGCGACGGAAGTGCGTCCTAAAGTAATAATTAACAAGATATGTATCTGGAATTCCTTTTTTTTCGTTATGAGCATTGTTGCTTTCCCTTATGTATTATTAATCCACATAGAAATGTACATTTACCAGTTTGCACATTTATTTCAGCCGTTGTCTCTCGAGTCCATCTTGCCTTTCCATTTAGTTTTGCATAACCATTTATATTTCTCTTCCTCGTAGATAACTTTCATCTGAATACAAAAGCGCCATGCATGTTAATCACCGCGGGAAGAAGGCGCAATCATAATTACACGCATTAATTACCATTTTATCCACGTTCATTCCAGATGTAACGCCCGTTCACATCTCGTGCATTAGCGCAACAGAACCCCGCAGTGAGAAAAATCTGATGGATTGCATTCACGTGACCTTCTCTACTCACTCTTCTACAAAATATTCTTGAAAAAGCTTATTATCCTATCAATTCCATACTCCTTGTATGACGACGAAAAGAAACGAATAGCACCTTACCACTAGAAAAAGGTATACTATGTATTTGAGAATTCAAATCCATAACAAAGAATATGTTAGAAATAGTTAACGCCAAAAAAGATATTTTACATAAATTGTATGCTTTAACGAAATCTACCTGCATTTTTTATAGTAAAAAACCTCATACGGTTTACCAATTATACAAAAGAATTCAGAATGAAGATGACTTCACAGGCTATTCGTAGAAGTGAGGCAGTATTTTTAACACTTAAATAATATCAGTCTAATTATATAATATATAAAGTGTACATTACAGTCATTGTATTATGTTTATTTTATTATGCACATGTGTAATAATGTTATGTGAATGTATGACGTGTTCTAACAATGTAGGAGCTGTGAGAATAGAGACAAGCTGCTTTCCATAGCAAATAGAATTACAAACTAAAAGCCGAAAGTTGCTAACAATGGGGTAACCTTGAGACAACAATAAACTAGAAATTTAATAAAGCCTACAAATAATTCTTTGAACAATAATAATGTAATATTTAAAACAGTTTATAAATATCCAATCAAAAGCTAGAGAAGCTTAAGGTTAAATAAAACTATTCTATTGGAGTAGGATTAGCCAATCAAACTTCAAATAGAGGAAATATACAGATTCAAGCGGCAGACGCTACAATATTGCGTACCAAGCAGTTATATTCTGTATGGTATAGGTTCAGTGTGAGACATGAAATTTTACTGCGGTGAGAATAATATAAAGTTTACTTGTTAAAAGTCTGATGTGTTACACTCACATGACTTTCTCTACTCTTGTACAAACTATTTTTACAAACGCTTATTCTCCATATGCTTCATGTTAATCGAGATATCGAGATGTTAATCTTATTGCTAATTTTCTTGTAGATGCAAGGGGAATTGGTAGGCTTTAAGCGATAGTCAAATATTTTAAGAGCTGGTTGCTATGTGAGTATTCCATTTTCTTTGCGTGTTCAGGACATAAAAAAATGAATAACGAATTCCCATTTGAGAAAAAGTATACGTATTGGAAAACTTAAGGGAATAACAAGCAGTATCTCGAAAATGGTTCACTCAACAACAACAAAAAATGCATATGACATAAATTGTATGTTTTAAAGCGATTTACATTTTTTGTGTAGTAAAATTTTGTTTATCTCTTATGGTTTACCAGTTATGCAAAAGTCGTTCACAATGAAGAATACTTTTGGTGACATTCCCAGAAAATTCGAGATATGCATTTCATTTGTCATTAAAATATCTTAAACATATATTTTAATCAAAATCGTTAGAGCCATTTTTGAGAAAATTAAAATTTTCGAAAATTGTTCCATGTAAAGGGTAATCTGTGATGAGGGGATTTTCTTGAAAACCTTCGTGTCGCATGTCGGGAAGATATTGAACCTAAATAGCAAGTTTGGTGTTTATCCGACTGTACGTTTCTGAGTTACGCTGTTCACACACACACACGGACATGTTTCCAAAAATGCTTTTTATGGATTCAGGGGGTCTCAAAACATATGTTTCCGGTGAAATCTCGGTATCGAATTTTTGGTTGGAATACAATACTTCCCCTACTTACTATACGTAGTAGAGAAAGTAAAAAGTGCAATTAACAATAATGTCACAGCTCTACAGTAGGATACATCAGTGAAGTGTTATTTAATGGTGTGAAGGATTAATAAACAAAGTACAATACAATTATAATTTGTGTAAGCCTTGTTCTTTAGTCGTACTAGCCCTGCTAAGAGATACGTGCTCTACAAATTACTACTGACGCAGCCGAGGTATACATACATATATAATATTTAAATAAACATTAAAATAAAAAAAGTTGATTCTTAAACGTGGGGCGAACACTTCCGCAATACGTGGTGCAACTGCAACACCTTCAAGTTTGGCTCTCCAACAGTGGGGCTAAAAAACAACGATTTCAGAAGATTCAAGGTATATTCTTGTCATGAAAGTATCGTAAGGAACACTGGGACTGAATTTTCTAATTTGTTTAATTTTAAAGCTATTCAGTTGAAAATTGGGACATTTATTGTGAGTAAATAAAGACAAGCTCAAAGGATTTTTAATACAATACAATTAAATGTTGGAAAGGTAGAATCAGACGACTGGAAAATTCAATGCCATAGGCAGGATTTGAACCACGCATCTTCCGGTCTCCGTACGGCTGCTCACGACATTAAATTTTCTAACCGATTCGCATTTTTTCCGGTAAACCACAAGGAGATCTCAAATTGTACTGAGATGACATACCCCAATGGCGACTTACAATGTTATAAGTACTTTAAGTCCCGAGCTTCATAGTTTCAACCACTATTAGGTCAATTAATGGAATTAATTATTGCGAGTCAGTTGGACAATTTAATGTCGTGCCGGTATGTTGTCATGGTAGCTCAGTGGTTAGAGCAACCGGACGGAAACCAGGAGATCCGTGGTTCAAATCCCGGCTATGGCATTGAATTTTTCAGGCGTCTGATTCTACCTTTCCAACAATTAATTCCAATACAACGAAATATTTTTAACGAGCGAAAAAATTGCAAGTTTTCTAAAGCTGCCCTGGGCATTCATATTTGTCTGAAAAGTATGACAGTGACATTTTCTAATACTTTAGTACAATGAAAATGGCGGCGCCGTGGCCGAGTGGTTAGATCGCTCGCCTCCCACCGAGGCGGCCCGGGTTCAATCCCAGGGACCTGCATGTGGGATTTGTGGTGGACGCGTCTGGGCGGGTTTTCTCCGGGTTCTCCGGTTTCCCCCGCCATTCATTCCACCAACTGCTCCATCATCACCTTTCCTTTCATCCATTTCACCAACATTTCATTTCATCTACTTCCTTCATCCCATACCAGGCATCGGGCTGATCACCCATCCTGGATGCTCTGTCTGGTCCATGAGTGTCTGCTCCTCGACGGGCCTCTGACCCCAGGCACCCGCTTGTGAGTCCTGGGGGGTGTAAGTCCTACATAAGAGGAGGGTAAACAGATACTGAATGAATGTATGAATAGTACAATGAAAATACATGTACTTCATTGAAGTGTTGTTGCTTTCTAATGTGCTACATTTGCTCTCTTGCTCTCTCAGTACTTTGTTCTCCTGCAGTCTTCGCTTTGTAATGCAATACAATTGTACAATCTCTCCTGTATTGTTACATAAGATGCACTTAGGAGATGTGAAGATGTCGATCCTATGCAGTGTTTGGCTAGGCAGTCATGTTCTGTTATTAGCCTAAATTGAGCGACTGCTGTTCACCGTGGCAGATATGGCATGATTTCTGGATTTTGCAACAGGTATTTCCCATGTTTACTTTCTCTACTACGTATAGTAAGTAGAGGAAGTATTGTATTCCAACCAAAAATTCGATACCGAGATTTCACCGGAAAGTATATGTTTTGAGACCCCCTGAATCCAAAAAAAAGCATTTTTGGAAACATGTACGTGTGTGTGTCTGTGTGTGAACAGCATAACTCAGAAACGTACAGTCGGATAAACACCAAACTTGGTATTTAGGTTCAGTATCTTCCAGAGATGCGACACGAAGGTGTTCAAGAAAATCCCCCCACCCCAGATTACCCTTTACATGGAACATTTTTCTAAAATTTTAATTTTCTCGAAAACGGCTCTAACGATTTTGATTAAAATATCATATGTTTAAGATATTTTTATGACAAATGAAATGTATATCTCGAATTTTCTGGGAATGTCTCCAAGAGTATTCTTCATTGTGAACGACTTTTGCATAACTGCTAAACCATAAGAGATAGACAAAATTTTACCACATAAAAAAATGTAGATCGCGTTAAAATACACAATTTATGTCATATACATTTTTTGTTGAGTGAACCATTTTCGAGATATTGCTTGTTATTCCCCTAAATTTTCCAATACTTATACTTTTTCTCAAATTCGTTATTCATTTTTTTGTCCTGGTAATGCAAAGAGAATGGAATGCTCCACATAGCAACCAGCTCTTAAAACATTTGACTATCGTTTAAAGCCTACCATATTCCCCTTGCACCTACAAGAAAGTTAGCAATAAGATTAACATCTCGATTAACATGAAGCATATGGAGAATAAGCGTTTGTAAAAATAGTTTGTACAAGAGTAGAGAAAGTCATGTGAGTGTAACACATCAGATTTTTTATTTTCTGCTACTGCTTGTTAATTGCTTGAATTGCTTCTTTTATGAGACGTTTTACTGAAGTGTACAATTTGGGTTTAGAGGCTGGTATAAGATCCTTTCTTCGTCAGGAAATGTGCTGCTTCGTTGCCAGGGGTTCCACAGTGGGAGGGAGTGTAACAAGTATACTGGAATTGAGGAGTTGTGAAACAATACTGTGGCACTCTTTTGTATCAGAGGATCTTTACCAACAAGCTGCTTGTATAGCTGTTCTGGAGTCGGAGAAGATCACTATGTTCTGGAGTATGTCTTTCCTCGCTAGTAGATTTTGGAGGGACACTTTTATGGCATATATTTCACCAACAAAATTTGTTGTGCCTTTTCCTGCATCCTGGTAAAAAGGGCATGTCCCACCTGCTACAGCACGTATTGGCGTCTGTATATACATTAGACCAAGCTTCTGAAGGGTACAGTGTGTGGATATTTTCTAATGTTATTGACTTTAGATCACTTACACTATATTCAGACTTTTTGTTTATTTTTTCTATTAAATCAAGTTTGTTGGATATATATATATATATATATATATATATATATATATATATATGAGAGCTAGGAGATTTTCTCTAGTAGCAATAATTTCCCTGTTCGTTGGTACTAGCAGTGCTATTTCTAACTCTTGGACTTTCTCCAAAGACGTACCTTGAGTGTTAAATTTTCTGGTTAGTGTAGCTTTTATTCCTCCATGTACCCTCAGGGAGTCTTACTAACTTTTCATATTGTAGGACTGCTTTTTGTTGTAGAGTGAAATAAATAGGGTGATTTTGTGTTAAAATTCTCAGAGATTCTACTGGAGTGATTTTAATTGCTCCGGTTATTATTCGTAAGGCATAATTTTGTGCTGTTTCTAACATCTCCATCATTTGGGTGCTGTGATAAGAATTCCACCACAGTACTATAGTATAGGTTTTACATATACAGGATGATTTATGAAGAAGACACGTTTATTTCTTTAATTGTTTCAAAACGAGTTAAGCTAGCGACAACTTATTATACCTGAAATGCAGAGGAATTTTGGGAGGTTATTTACCTCTATAACAAATGTTGAACATGTCCTCCATCCTGCATAAGGCACAACTCAACACGTCGTTCCATGTTCCTGGCCACTTGGAGGACTCTGTTGTCAACAGCTTGAATCTCCTGTGAAATGTGTGCTTCAGATCGTCCAATGTCTGGGGACGTGTGACATAAACCCTGTCTTTTAAGTAACCCCATAGAAAGAAGTCCGGCGATGTCAAATCCGGAGATCTCGGTGGCCACAGGTTCTTGGAAATTATTCGGTCGTCAAAGAAACTTGCAATTAGTGCCATGGATTCATTTGATGTATGGCATGTAGCGCCGTCCTGCTGAAAATATTCTTGACTAAGGTCTATATCGTCTAGTTGCTCAGCAAACTCCATGAAAATCCGTCAGTACTCTGCAGTTTTCACATTCTTTTAAAAGAAATTGGTCCCACTATTCTCTGTGCAGATATTGCGCACCAAACTCCGATTTTAACCGGGTACATAGGTCCTTCATGAATAATATGTGGATTTTCGCGGGCCCAATAGCGTGAGTTCACATAGCCAGATAAATGGAACCATGCTTTGTCTGTGAACCATGTGATGGATAATATGGCAGGATTTTGCACAATGAACGCCTGAAACCAACACAATAATTCAGTCGTCTATCCTTATCTGGTTCCTGTAACTGATGGATAACCGTAATCCTATACGGCTTTAGGCCTGCACTTTTCACAGCTCTCTGACACATTGAGTAGCTGTACCCTGTCTCCTGCGACAAACGTCTTAATGATTAATATATTAATTATAATGATATAATACATACATGCATGCACGCACGCAAACACACGCACACATTTTGCTATTTTGGGATAATAAAAAAATTAAAAGATATCCATGTATAAGATAGTTTAAAGTGGTAGATTTTGTTAAAAGTCTATGCCGGGGGTCCTTAAAGGTGTCTGACTCAAGTATGATATTTGTATGTATTCGGCGTTTTGTTTTTGAGTTATCCTGTTCACAAACAATTTCTAAAACTTCCTTTCTTTATTCGGGGGACCTGAAAACGTGATTTTCCGATGTAATATATATATATATATATATATATATATAAAGATTTTGCTTTGAATCCAATACTTCCTCTGCCTATCTATAGATAAGAGATAGAAAAAGTTGTAACTTCTTAAGACAAAAGCTAAAATGCAGTTAAATAATAAAAAATTTCTCATGTATTACATTCCTACGACCTTCTCTACACATTATCGTATAGTTTTATCTATCATCTACAGACGGTTTTTAGAGCGTGTTGCTTTATATATTTCTATTCACTGAGTTAAACGTATGTAGATGTGCTTTATTACAGATTTCGTTGTATATAGGTACAAGGGGCTGTAGGAGTCTGAACCAATAGTCAAATGTTTAAAAAGCGGGTAGCTTTATGCTAACTTTGAAGCTACACTCTTTGCATTACAGCGAGACACAAATGAACGACGATTTAACACTTAAAAAAGGTATTAAGTATTGGGAAATTCAAACCACTAACGAGTATCTCGGAAATAGTTAATGACACAAAACATTTATTTTACGTTAATTGTGTGCTATAGTTACCATTTACAGAAGATAATATAACATTCTCTCAGAGTGAAGAGGACTTCACAGACTATTCACAGAAAAATCATGGTATACGTTTCATTTGTTACGCAAATAGCTTAAACATGTTGTGACTTTGTCCAGTTTTTCAACTGTCACTCTTTCAGTTTTCTGTCACTGTTCAGTTGTTTTATCTAGTTTAAAGTCATACGTAGGAGTTCACTTGGCTCACACTTTCACTTCATTGAGATGAACTAGTTCAATCCTCCATATCCTTTGTGGCGTACACCTCGCTCCGGAGCAGCGCACGTTGCACACCACAGCAGTCACTACAAACTCGCTCGGAGAATTGCACTTTATGCCGCGCTGAAAACTCACCCGCCAACTGCTCGCGCACAGACTGACCGACGCATCTTACAGACTCTCAAATGACTCAGCTCAACTCTTGCGAGAATGCTCGCTTATATACGCAGTGGAATCTTCCACAGAACATTCTAGAACTATTTCGACACACGTTCTGGAGGAGGGGGAGAAACTTTCATAAGGTTCTGGTTATCTGCCGAATTCTCTCCCGGTGTTTACGCTAGCGAGTGGTACTTATCGTTATTTACTCCGACTGCCCGAGGCCGACTTCCCAAAAATTTTGGTCCATAGCCACTGCGTCACAATATGGTATTTTTATAAAATCTTTAAAGCCGTAAAGAATAGGGAATTGTCTCCACTGTAAAGAGTAGATTGTGATGGAGGATTCTTTTTACATTTTCTACTACATATAGTAAGTAAGAGAAGTATTGCATTCCACCCAAAAATTCGATACCGAGATTTCACCGGAAATACATGTTTTGAGACCCCCTGAATCCAAAAAAAGCCTTTGTGGAAACATGTCCGTGTGTGTGTCTGTGTGTCTGTGAACAGCATAACTCAGAAACGAACGGTCGGATAAACACCAAACTTGGTATTTAGGTTCAGTATCTTCCAGAGATGCGACACGAAGGTTTTCAAGAAAATCCCCTCACCCCAAATTACCCTTTACATGGAACATTTTTCGAAAATTTTAATTTTCTCAAAAATGGCTCTAACGATTTTGATTAAGATATCATATGTTTAAGATATTTTCATGACAAATAAAATGTATATCTTTAATGTTCTGGGAATGTCTCCAAAAGTATTCTTCATTGTGAACGACTTTTGCATAACTGGTAAACCATAAGAGATAGACTAAATTTTACTACACAAAAATGTAGATCGCGTTAAAATACACAATTTATGTCCTACACATTTCTTTTGTTGAGTGAACCATTTTCGAGTTATTGCTTGTTATTCCATTACATGTTTCAATACTTATTTTCTCAAATGGGAATTTGTTATTCATTTTTTTGTCTTGGATATGCAAAGAGTATTAATCTGTGGCAAAGAGAATGGTGCTGCGCATAGCAACCAGCTATTAAGAGTAATGTCTATGCTTAAAGGCTACTGTATTTCTATATTGCCCTTGTAAATATATATTCCCCGTACCTCTACAAGAAACTTAGCAACAAGATAAAGTCTGCAAATGTTTATCTCGATTAGCATGAAGTAGATGGAGAATAAGCCTTTGTAAAAATAGTTTGTACAAGAGTAGAGAAAGTCATGTGAGTATAACACATAAGACTTTTTTTTTTGATTGAGGCGACCTCAATATATATCCGGATGAAGGATGAAATGTTGACATGGAATACAATACTTCTGTTAGGTATAAGTATGTAGTGCAGAAAATAGGCATTCTAAGATGTCTAGCGGACACTCAACTAAGCTATAGTATCTAGAATTATTAAAGATTCTAGAGAATAGAATGCATACAGAATGGGATCTATGACGCAGCTCTTTATGCCTTCTGAACATTTGTAAGGTGGTATTTCGTACCACAAATCAGAAACAGTAACTTAGTTTACAAAATGTGATTACTTCAAGAGCTTGAGTATTGTGCATCCACGAATTAAATGTTGCTACAAGACAATGTTCCAATGTTCACCACAATGAGTCCTGGTTCAGCACCAGTACCATTAGTTTTCAATTGTCTTAGTAATGAGCAATAAAGTTGAGTGGCTCTGTTGTCAGGTATATTCTTCTTCTTCATCCAACCAGACCTGTTACATTCTCACTAAGTAATGTTACCTCCAGCTCTTCTTGGGACGGCCGAGTGACCTATTTCTCCTAGGAGTGTACTGTATCACAGCTTTGGGAATGCGTTTTGGACCCATCCTATACAGGTGTTGCCTGCAGTTGTTGTTATGTTGTATATATTCCAGGACTGGTTGCATCTTTAGCTCTTTTAAAATAAACTAATTGGTCTTTAGATCCTATATAGTGTAACCAGCAGTCCTTCCAATCAATTCCATCTCTGCAGCAGTTATTCTGCTTCTACAGGGTGATTTATGAAAAACTGACACACCTCTTTCTTTAATTATTCTGTTCAAAATTCACTCAATGCCCCAATTTTAGCACGAAATTAAGCAGAATGTTCTGGAGTTTCGATTGCCTGTCACTAGGCGCGCAGATGTTCTTGTTTTATTCGTAATTGTTAGTTTTATTGTCGGCAACTGTTTTTGAGATTTTGTTCTAGTCAACGTGAAAATGGAGTGACATTAAATGAATGACTCTTCCTTGTAAAACAATACAGGATTACGAATTAAATTACAGCTGCTCAAAGGGCACACCAGAGAGAATTTGGTGTTCGGAATTCTCCCCAAAGAAACACAACTGGGACTGGCAAACAAACTGGAAACAGGATCTCTAGTGAGTGAAAAAGGCAAAACTCGTTCATCTAGGCTTCCCACGGTTATTGCCGTAAGAGCACGACTAGATCAGTCACCCAAAAAATCATTAAGACGTTTGTCGCAGGAGACAGGGTACAGCTACTCGATGTGTCAGAGAGCTGTGAAAAGTGCAGGCCTAAAGTCGTATAGGATTACGATTGTCCATCAGTTATAGGAACCAGATAAGGACAGACGGCTGAATTATTGTCGTTGGTTTCAGGCGTTCATTGTGTAAAATCCTGCCATATTGTCCATCATATGTTTCACAGATGGAGCATGGTTCCATTTATCCGGCTATGTGAACACAAATAACTCACGCTATTGGGCCAGCGAAAATCCACGTGTTATTCATGAAGCACCTATGCACCAGGTTAAAATCGGAGTTTGGTGCGCAATATCCGCACAGAGAATAGTGGGACCAATTTTTTTAAAACAATGTGAACAATGCAGAGTACCGACGGATTTTTATGGAGTTTGCTGAGCAACTAGACGATGTAGAGCTGAGTCAAGGATATTTTCAGCAGGACGGCGCTACATGCCATACATCAAATGAATCCATGGCACTACTTGCAAGTTTCTTTGACGACCGGATAATTCCCAAGAACCTGTGGCCACCGAGATCTCCGGATTTGACATCGCCGGACTTCTTTCTATGGGGTTACTTAAAAGACAGGGTTTATGTCACACGTCCCCCAGACATTGGACGATCTGAAGCACAACATTACACGGGAGATTCAAGCTTTTGACAACAGAGTCCTCCAACGAGTGGCCAGTAACATGGAACGACGTGCTGAGCTGTGCCTTATGCAGGATGGAGGACATTTTAAAGATTTGCTATAGAGATAAATAATCGCCCCAAAATTCCTCTGCATTGCAGGTATAATAAGTTGTCGCTAGCATAACTCGTTTTGAAACAATTAAAGAAATAAACGTGTCAGATCTTCGTATATCACCCTGTATAATGGACTGAGTAAAGCCATATGTAACAACAGTATAGTATTAATCATTGCTAGTTGGTTCGTATTGCCACGCTAAACTGCTGTTACTTGGCAGTAAATCACAAAACTAACCCGTGACCTGCACATACACTCCACCTATACAAGTATGAGGAAAAGATTGAAAGATTAAAGCGCGTTCGAGCTTCCACGTGATGGCCTAAGGCTGACTAGCAATTGGTCAACAGCTTCTCTTTTCATACAGTTTTGTTTTCTATTAACTTTTCTTCCTGCATCTGGTGGTACTATTAAATTGGGAACTTTGCTCACAAAGCAGAAATCTTGGGCATGAATCCTTAGCAGTTGGTATCACTGGGCAACTTAAAGTGACAAAAAGCCACCTTATAATACCTCTGTGGTCTGATGGTCTGAAGTATAAAGCAAAAAACTTGATGTAATACATTCACATGACTTTCTCTACCCTCTGTCTTTATTAGTGCTATACAAAGTGTTCCTACTAAAGCTTATTACTTTCTCTACTACGTATAGTAAGTAGGGGAAGTATTGCATTCCACCCAAAAATTCGATACCGAGATTTCACCGGAAATACATGTTTTGAGACCCACTGAATCCAAAAAAAGCATTTTTGGAAACATGTCCGTGTGTGTGTCTGTGTGTCTGTCTGTGTGTGTGGCTGTCCGTGTGTGTGTGTGTGTCTGTGTGTCTGTGAACAGCATAACTCAGAAACGAACAGTCGGATAAACACCAAACTTGGTATTTAGGTTCAATATCTTCCAGAAATGCGACACGAAGGTTTTCAAGAGAACCCCCCACCCCAGCCTACCCTTTACATGGAAAAGTTTTGGAAAATTTTAATTTTCTCAAAAATGGCTCTAACGATTTTGATTAAAATATCATATGTTTAAGATATTTTCATGACAAATAAAATGTATATCTTGAATTTTCTGGGAATGTCTCCAAAAGTATTCTTCATTGTGAACGACGTTTTCATAACTGGTAAACCATAAGAGATAGACAAAATTTTACTACACAAAAAATGTAGATCGCGTTAAAATACACAATTTATTTAATTACTTTTTTTTGAGTGAACCATTTTCGAGATATTGCTTGTTATTCCCTTAAGTTTTTCAATATTTATTTTCTCAAATGGGAATTCGTTATTCATTTTTCTGTCTTGGATATGCAAAGAGTATTAATCTGTGGCAAAGGGAATAGTGCTGCACCTAGCAACCAGCTATTATGAGATATGTCTATGCTTAAAGGCTACTGTATTTCTATACTGCCCTTGTAAATATATATTTCCCTTACATCTACAAGAAACTTAGCAATAAGATAGTCTGCAAATGTTTATCTCGATTAACATGAAGTAGATGGAGAATAAGCGTTTGTAAAAATAGTTTGTACATGAGTAGAGAAAGTCATGTGAGTGTAACACATCAGATTTTTTTCTATCTACTGCATTTTAATCAAAATAAACCTTTGTAAAATAACTATATTACACATTTCGTTATAAATACAAAGAGAACAGCGACAGTCAAATGTTTAAGAACTGGACATTACATGCTGGCCTTAAAATTCCATACTACCTTAAATTCCTTAAACTTCCATGCAATCATGAGAAAAATTGAAAATCAATGGCACTTTTAAATAATGACAAGTATTGAATAATTCGAACATTTAATAACGGATATCTGAGAAACGGTTTATGCCACAAAAGACTCATTTTAATTGTGTGTTTTAAAGAGATTTGCATTTTTTGTGTGGTACATTTTCGTCTGTCGCTTAACGTTTACCAAAATTAGGTATACAAAATTCCTTCTGAATGAAGAGGGCTTCACAAGCTAGTCACAGAAAATTCAAGATACAGATTTTGTAATGTAAATATATTTAATGTATGACATTTTAATCAGAATCGTTAGAGCCATTTTTTGGGAATCAAAAATATCGAAAACATTTCTATGCACACGGTAGTTTGGGTTGAGGGATTTTGCAGAAATCTTTGTGTCGCATCTTTGGAAGATATTGAACCTAAATACCAAGTTTGGTATTTATCCGACTTTTCAGTTTGGAGTTAGGCTCTTCACAGATACATGGAACATGTTTATTTGGATTTAGGGGGCCTCAAAGCGTGTATTTCCGGTAAAATGTCGGTATGTAGTTTTTGTGTGGAATGCAATATTTCCCCTCTTACTACACGTGGTAGAAAAAGTAATAAGGTGTAATATGAAGGGTTTGTATACCCACTAACGAAGATAGAGGGTAGAGAAAGTCATGTGAATATCGCATAAACTTTTTTGAGTTATGTAATTTGTAGACTCACACACACACACCTCTAGTTGCCGAGATCGCAGGTTCAAACCCGGTGGAGGGCGATAGATTTTTTTTGCGCGTTTAAATCCTTAGCATGGCTTCCTTCGGAAGGGAAGTAAAGCCGGTGGTCCCGTGTCGTAGATTTATGGTACGTAAAAGAACCTCAAGCCTGATAAAGAGGCCTCTGAGCAAAATTACCAGCCTTTAACGTCCAATATAGAATGGGACACACACACACACACACACACACACACACACACACACACACACACACACAGTCGGTCTGGGGGTTCAGTTGGTTAAGCGCTGGCGTTTTGGTCCCAAGTTCGCGGGATCAAACCCGGGCCACACCAGTGGTTTTTAAGTGTGCTTAAAAGCGACAGCCCCATTTAGGTAAATTTACTAACATGTAAAAGAACACCTGCGGGACGAAATTCTGGTACAACGGCAGCGTTTATATGATCCCGGCAATTGGCAGCGTCGTTAACTAAACAAATGGTTTTTTTACATACAAACATTTTTCTAAAGTGTTTTTAGCTTCACGGGACCTCAAAGCAAGCAGCTTCGGTGAAATTTCGATATCGAACATTTGAGTGGAATATAAAAGTGTTTCTGTCTTTCAAACATAAAGAGTAGGGGAGGTAAAAATAGGGAACTATTCAATATAAAGGGCTGTTTATTTACTTTTAAATGTGCTCTAACTTAGTGCTGCCACAAATGGTTTGAAGGTCACACACGTAAACGCTCTCACCGAAACATCGTCACATACACAAAGAAATGTAAAATGCGATGTTTTGGTTTATGGCAGCTCGTTGTACGTGTTTCGTAACATCTATTTATCCAAAATAGAAAATTGTAAGAAAGTATGGCTGCCGATTTGTTATATGCACGGTTTAATAGTCCTACTCCAAGTTTCCTTTATCGAATTAAACTCCTGAACAAAAATTAATTTTGAAGTTGTCATTGCAACTGTCTTTATTTTCCTACTGAAACACAGTGATAGACACAACATTCACAGTAAGTGAAAATGGCCCTGATTGAACTCGATTTCGAACTTAAGAGAAAATCACATTAACACATCAGGAAGATATTGAAATGGAAGGAGGCAAAGAGACAGACGTGAATGTGACCAGAAAACGGAATACAGTTGATAGATGAGCGCCGAGCTACAAAAGGGTGCCGTGAAAGTTTTGATCGTGATGTTACCATTAAAATAGAGGAAGTGTAATCTCGACTTTGATGTCAGAGTGCCAGGACGCCTCTTTCGAGAAGGTCGCGTACTTGTCGTTAACGACCGCCTTCAGACGACTCGCCCGCCTTCCTTGTCGCGGGCACCTTTATTTCCTTCCTAGGTCAAGGGCTGAGTTGACATTACACACAATTCATTGAGACTCGAGGTCTCTGAACCTACGACTCCAGAAGGCAAAGCTAAGATCCCTAGACGCTATCAGATTGTTGCCATCTCTATAACTTACCTATAGTACATACTAGAGGAGATAGATATTGTATTCCACAGAAAAAATCTATATTGAGATCTCATCAAAAATGCACTTTTTGAACTCCCTGAATTAAAAAACCGTTTTACTTTCTTACTAGCTGCCAATACTAAGTAAAGGAAATATTGTATTCCAATAAAAAGTCTGATGTGTTACACTCACATGACTTTCTCTACTCTTGTACAAATTAGTTTTACAAACGTTTATTCTCCATATGCTTCATGTTAATCGAGATGTTAATCTCATTGCTAATTTTCTTGTAGATGCAAGGCGAATTGGTAGACTTTAAGCGATAGTCAAATTTTTTAAGAGCTGGTTGCTATGTGGAGTATTCCATTCTCTTTGCATTACCAGGACAAAAAAAAATGAATAACGAATTCCCATTTGAGAAAAAGTATAAGTATTGGAAAATTTAAGGGGATAACAAGCAATATCTCGAAAATGGTTCACCCAACAAATAAATGTATATGACATAAATTGTGTATTTTAACGTGATCTACATTTTTTGTTTAGTAAAATGCTGTTTATCTCTTATAGTTTACCAGTTATGCAAAAGTCGTTTACATGAATACTTTTGGAGACATTCCTAGAAAATTCGAGGTATACATTTCATTTGTCATGAAAATGTCTTAAACATATGATATTTTAATCAAAATCGTTAGAGCCATTTTTGAGAAAATTAAAATTTTCGAGAAATGTTCCATGTAAAGGGTAATCTGGGGTGGAGGATTTTCTTGAAAACCTTCGTGTCGCAACTCTGGAAGATACTGAACCTAAATGGTGTTTATCCAATTGTTCGTTTCTGAGTTATGCTTTCACAGACACACACACACAGACGCACATACGGACATGCTTACAAAAATGCTTTTTTTGGATTCAGGGGGTCTCAAAACATATAATCTCGGTATCGAATTTTTGCGTTTGAATACAATACTTCCTATACTTACCATACGTAGTAGAGAAAGTAAAAAGAATTTTTACAAAAAGGTCCGTGTGTGTGTGAACATAACTCAAAAACAAAAAGTCGGATAAATACCAAACTTGGTATTTAGGTTCAGTACTTTCAAATATGCGACACAAGGATTTTCAAGAAAATCCCTCCACCCCAAACTAACCTTTACATGGAAAATTTTTCGAAAATTATTATTTTCTCAAAAATGGCTTTAACGATTTTGATTAGAATATTGTATGTTTAAGGTACTTTTATCGCAAGTGAAATGTATATCTTTAATTTTCTGGGAATGTCCCCAAAAGTCGTCTTCATTCTGAATGAATTTTTCATAACTGCTGAGGACTTTTACGCCCAAAAATATCCATCGCCCTCCGCCGGGTTTGAACCCGCGACCTGGGAACAAAGATCGGCGCTTGTCACGGTAACTAGCAGCGATCCATGCAGTAGGACGTGAACGAAAGAAGCATGTCCTACACATCCCTTCACTAATCTCTCACCCAGGTGAACAGTATTGTGTGCAATGTTAAGATACAGTTCCCGGATGTGCAGACGATCGGTAAAACCACTGAACCTCAGCCGCAGATTGTTCTCATTTTAATTTCCATCCATAACTTTCCTGTTAGTCACGACCTAATCACGATCAGCTATATTATACTTCCTCATCTGTAGGGAGAGGCAAGACATCGATACCATAACTGTTCAATCATTCATAGAAAATATCTGATGTGGTACATTCTCTACCCTCTACCATTTATTAGTCAGTATACACACTATGTTTCTATTTACTACATTTTAATTGAAATAAACCTGTGCAGAAATAGCTGCAATACACATTTCGTTATAGATACAAAGAGAACAGCGATAGTCAAATGTTTAACAACTGGACGCTATATGCTGGCCTTAAAATTCCATACTGTTTCCATGACATCGCGAGAAATAACTGAGTGTTTAAAGGACTTTAAAGAATGGCCAAGTAATGAACAATTCGAACTGTTAAGAACAGATATCTCAAAAATTGCTTATGCTACAAAAAATCTTATTTGAAGTAAACTGAGTGTTATAAAGAGATCTACATTTTTTGTGTAGTACGTTTTCGTCTATCCCTTAACGTTTAACAGTTGTACAAGATTATACAAAATTTCTTCGAACTGAAATGGACCTCACAGGCTATTCCAAGAAAATTCAAGATATACATTTTATTTTCCATGTAAATATCTTTAATATATGTAATTTGAGGCAGTATTTTTAACACTTAAATGATTTCAGTCTAATTATATAATATATATATTCAATAACAACCCGCCTTAAAGCAATATGTGTATGTAACAATATATAAGAATTGTATATTACAGTCATTGTATATATTAATATTATTGTATACATGTTCAATAATGTTATGTGAATGTATTACGTAATTTAATAATGTAGGAGCTGTGAGAGTGATAGGTTAAAGGTTGCTAACAATGAGGTAACAATGAGGTAACCTTGAGGCAATAATGAGTTTGAGAGTTTAATAATTCTACATGTGATTCTTGGAAGCAATAATGTAATTTTTGAGACAGTTTATAAAAATAGCCAATCAACAACCAGAAAAAGCTTTAGTTAAATGAAGGTATTCTATTAGATTAGGATTAGCCAATCAGAGACTTGAAATACAGAAATTTACAAGTTTAGGCGATTGAAATCAATTCAGTTGGTTGCAGACAGCGTTACTAACCAGACGCAAAAAGTGTTAGAAATTTAATACGTATTCGTGTGAGACGAAAATAGTTTACGTGTTAAAAAGTGCAAGCAATTAATTAAAGAATCTCACAGCTCTCTATATCAGTGAAGTGTTATTTAAATCATGTCAAGCATTAATAAAAGGAGTGAAGTAAAATTATAATCTGTGTAAGTCTATAGTCTTAGTCACACCACTACCCTGCTAAGAGAAACATGTCTCTAACAATAATACTGACGCAGCCGAGGCAAACATAAATATATAATATTTAAAGAAACAGTCAAATTACAAAGTTAATAATTTTTTTTAAACTTGGGGCAAAGGCCACCTGAAAGTACATTTGGGGCGAAGGCTATCGGAAACTGTTTACTATACGTGCGGTTGCAATACTACAAGTTCGGCTCCCCAACAGTTGAACTAATATTAACCTTTCTCGCAGGCTAAAGATTTATAATTTATGCTGTAGTATTCTCATTTTTTCAACAAAATTTCACGGATTACACAATCAAATGCCTTTGAATTATCGCACGTTTGTTGGTTTTCATCTCATGTTTGGGAGATTTCATTTACAAGATTTATTAACGCAGATGTGGTCGAGTGGTTTTTCCTAAATCCGTGTTGTGCGTCTGTCAATTTATTAAAATGCTCTAAATAGAATATTAATTGAGATTGGAACAACCGAAATTGGGCGGAAAATTTTAAATATGCATTTAAATGTGGTTTATTGTTAGGAGTGTTCTGCAGGAACAGCATCTTCTTTGTCGAATAATGAAAATAAATGATCACTTCTTGATTAGGTAGCTTAATTAAAAATCTGATGTGTTACATTCACTATCGCTTATTTGTATATAACTTCTACCACTTTTCTTACGAAAGCCTGTTTTTTACTTTCTCTACTACGTATAGTAAGTAGGGGAAGTATTGTATTCCACCCAAAAATTCGATACCGAGATTTCACCGGAAATATATGTTTTGAGACCCCTGAATCCAAAAAAGGCATTTTTGGAAACATCTCCGTGTGTGTGTGTCTGTGAACAGCATAACTCAGAAACGAACAGTCGGATGAACACCAAACTTGGTATTTAGGTTCCGTATCTTCCAGAGATGCGACACGAAGGTTTTCAAGAAAATCCCCCCACTCCAGATTACCCTTTACAAGGAACATTTTTCGAAAATTTTAATTTTCTCAAAAATGGCTCTAACGATTTTGTTTAAAATATCATATGTTTAAGATGTTTTCATGACAAATAAAATGTATATCTTGAATTTTCTGGGAATGTCTCCAAAAGTATTGTTCATTGTGAACGACGTTTGCATAACTGGTAAACCCTAAGAGATAGACAAAATTTTACTACACAAAAAATGTAGATCGCGTTAAAATACACAATTTATTTCATATACATTTTTTTGTTGAGTGAACCATTTTCGAGATATTGCTTGTTATTCCCTTAAATTTTTCAATACTTATTTTCTCAAATGTGAATTCGTTATTCATTTTTTTTTGTCTTGGATATGCAAAGAGTATTATTCTGTGGGAAAGGGAATGGTGCTGCACCTAGCAAGCAGCTATTAAGAGATATGTATGTGCTTAAAGGCTACTGTATTTCCATATTGCCCTTGTAAATATATTTTCCCCTTACATCTACAAGAAACTTAGCAATAAGATAGGGTCTGCAAATGTTTATCTCGATTAACATGAAGTAGATGGAGAATAATCGTTTGTAAAAATAGTTTGTACAAGAGTGAGAAAGTCATGTGAGTGTAACACATCAGATTCTTTTTATCTGATTCACGTTAATCGAGATAATCTCTGTAGAAATAGTTTAATAACACAATTCGCTGAAGGGAATAGCGATAGCCAAATGTTTAATACTGGTCTCTATATGCTGGCTATATGACTTTGCGAGAAACAACGGAATATCGATAGCACTTTAATGAAATTACAAAGTATTGAAGAATTCAAACCAATAATAACGGATAATTTGGAAATGGTTGATGCCAAAAAAAATGTATTTTAAATAAATTGTGTACTTTAAAACTTTACATCTTTTGTGCAATATACTTTGTGTGTCTCTTATGTTTTGCCAGTTACACAAAATTAAAGAATATTCCTTGAAGATGAAGATGACTTCACAGGCTATTACCAGAAAATCGAAGATATAAATTTTGGCATATAAATATCCTAAATATACGGCATTTTAATCAAAATCGTTAGAGCCATTTTTGAGAAAACCCAAAATTTCTATAGAATTTCTATGTTAAGGGCAGTTTGGAGTAGGGGATTTTCTTGAAAATCTTCGTGGGGCATCTGTGGAAGACACTGAACTTAAATACCAAGTTTGACATTTATCCAACGTTTAGTTTTTGAGTTAATGATATTTACAGATGTACACACTAACGCGGCCTACCTTTTTATAAAAATACTTTTTATTCAGGGGGCTTCAAAACATGTATTACCTTTAAATTCTTGATATAGAAATTTTGGATGCAATGCAATACTTCCCCTATCTACTAGGTACGTGAAAGGGAAAGTAAAAATGAAAATGCCAGGAGAAACGTGGTCTTTTTCCTTAACATTAACGTTATCTAGTCCACCATCCTCGGCTTGCAATCACTGCATTATGTCTGCGAGGCATGCACTGCAGTAAGGTCTGTGCTATATAACTTTGCCCCGTGCAGCTGCTGTCGTGTAGTCCTTGTTTAATATATTCGAAGAGATTTCACAAACTTGCATCATAATCGTATGAATAAAATATATTATTTAACAGAGTTAATGCATCTGAAAGGCATGCAAATCCTTATCAACTAATATATAGGAGGATCCTTCGGTTTAAACCTGTCTCTGAATGACAAAAGCACGTGCATATATAATGTCAGATAGTTTATATCGCTCTTATTGTCTGACCTTACATTCCACAGGGCTTGTATATCGTAATTTATTGGCTGCAGCCAATCAGGGGAAAGGGGACAACACAGCGCGGAAGAATACATGTCAGCGGGGCAAGTTTGTAAGAAATAGGGTTTAATAAAATTCTACGCACATGAAGCAAAGTCGGTGTTTTCTTAAGCGTTGTGTTACTTTTAAATTAATTTAAGTATTAAAATTTTCATTCATGTTTTCAACGATGAGATTGCTGACATAAATATTCGGGTATGATGGGTCCTTAAGTTGCTTTCCAAATTATTTATCAAAACTCGTGTCGTTATTTTCTATCTACAAATCAGTGGTAGCAGATACGTGTTCGTTTTATGTCATTTCTAATATTTTTACTTTCTCTACTACGTATAGTAAGTAGGAGAAGTATTCTATTCCACCCAAAAATTCGATACCGAGATTTCACCGGAAATATATGTTTTGAGACCCCCTGAATCCAAAAAAAGCATTTTTGGAAACATGTCCGTGCGTGTGTGTGTCTGTGAACAGCATAACTCAGAAACGAAGTCGGATAAACACCAAACTTGGTATTTAGGTTCAGTATCTTCCAGAGATGCAACACGAAGGTTTTCATGAAAATCCCCCCACTCCAGATTACCCTTTACAAGGAACATTTTTCTAAAATTTTAATTTTCTCAAAAATGGCACTAACGACTTTCATTAAAATATCATATGTTCAAGATATTTTCATGACAAATGAAATGTATATCTCGAATTTTCTGGGAATGTCTCCAAAAGTATTCTTCATTGTGAATGAATCATTATCGAGATATTGCTTGTTATTCTCTTAAATTTTTCAATACTTATTTTCTCAAATTGGAATTCGTTATTCATTTTTTTGTCTTGTATATGCAAAGAGTATTAATCTGAGGCAAAGAGAATGATGCTGCACATAGCAACCAGCTATTAAGAGATATGTATATGCTTAAAGGCCACTGCAAATACAAAACAAGGGGAACATAGTATGCCTTAAGCGATAGTCAAATATTTTTAGAACTGGTCGTTATGTGTAAAATGTAATTCTCTTTGCATGTCAAAAGATCGTTTCTGCAAATGTTTATCTCGATTAATATGAAATAGATGGAGAATAAGAGTTTGTAAAAATAGTTTGTTCAAGAGTAGAGAAAGTCATGTGAGTGTAACACATCAGAGTTTTTTGTCTTGCATATGCAAAGAGCATTAATCTGTGGCAAAGAGAATGGTGCTGCACCTAGCAACCAGCTATTAAAAGATATGTCTATGCTTAAAGGCCACTGCAAATACAAAACAAGGGGAACATAGTACGCCTTAAGCGATAGTCAAATATTTTTAGAACTGGTTGCTATGTGTAAAATGTAATTCTCTTTGCATGTCCAAACATCGTTTTTGCAAATATTTATCTCGATTAATATGAAATAGATGGAGAATAAGAGTTTGTAAAAATAGTTTGTTCAAGAGTAGAGAAAGTCATGTGAGTGTAACACATCAGATTTTTTTGTCTTGCATATGCAAAGAGCATTAATCTGTGGCAAAGAGAATGGTGCTGCACCTAGCAACCAGCTATTAAAAGATATGTCTATGCTTAAAGGCCACTGCAAATACAAAACAAGGGGAACATAGTACGCCTTAAGCGATAGTCAAATATTTTTAGAACTGGTTGCTATGTGTAAAATGTAATTCTCTTTGCATATCCAAACATCGTTTCTGCAAATATTTATCTCGATTAATATGAAATAGATGGAGAATAAGAGTTGTAAAAATAGTTTGTACAAGAGTAGAGAAAGTCATGTGAGTGTAACACATCAGATTTTTTATATGATTTCCTTCCATAGTATTGCAGGCCGGATCTCTATGCACGAAGGATCACTTAGCAACACCGAAACGTCCATATTAGCTCGAAATGAACATTTATTTGATTTAAGGAAGTGAAATATGGTCTGTTAAACATATTAAATGACCGTATGTCCGCAGGATATATTTCAACGCTCTCATCTCGAAAGGTCTGCGTCATTTCATAAGTTGCATGAGTATTACCGTTCCGAAGCTAGCCCGGGAGCATACCTGTCTTATAAGAACTGACCACCCAGTGGTGTTTTGTAAAATAATCACGATTTTATATGAGAAGCATTGAATAAATATTGTATACATAAAGGCATTTCTTGTCTCTTATTGCTATAAACTTAGGCCAGGCTGGGTTAATAACTGACTTTCTTGTCCTGTCGATAGCGATAAACTCTCAAGTTTTAATTTTATTTTTACATATATTTCAATAATGTGTATTGCAGCCTATTAACACATGCGGCTTCGGTGTCTGTGCTTGTGCTTGAGATAAATACAACTGAATGTTCTTAAACATTCATGTTTAAATAAGAAAACACATCCTTCTTTCAGGTACTTCAGGTATACACCGCCACTCGGGTAACAATTGACAAATTCTTAACCTGGAAATCGCATATTCAGAACATTACTTCAAACATTAATAAAGCACACAGTATAATATCTGTTATTTGTTAATATACGTGTATTTATATGAATAATATATACAGATTTCACGTTTCAATTGTATTTGTACGAAAAGTCTTCATTATGTACCATAGTGACCATTATGATTGTATTTTTCCTGTAATTTTCTTTTTTGATTTTTACGTTTATATTTTTTGTGTTATTGTATTAATAGTCTTCAAACAAGATTTGAAAAAATTCCTAATACAGGGTTGTTCTAAAGGTAGAATCAGATGCCATAGCCGTGATTTGAACCACGGATCTCCCGGTCTCCGTCCGGTTGTTCTAACCACTGAGCTACCATGACAAGATGCCGGCACGCCATTAAATTCTCCAGTTGACTCGCATTTTTCCCGGTAAACCACAAGGAGATCTCAAATTGTATTGAGATGTCATACCCCAATGGCGACTTGCATTCTTTGTAAGTAGGTACTTAAGTCCCGGGCTTTTAGTTTCAACCACTATTAGGTCAATTAATAGAATTAATTGTTCTTTCACACAAGCCGTGTGTTGAATCAGATGACTGAAAAATCCAATGCCATAGCCAGGATTTGAACGACGGATCTCCCGATCTCCGTCCGGTTGCTCTAACCACTGAGCTACCATGGCAACATGCCGGGACGCCATTATTCAATAACAGCCCGTCTTAAAGCAATATGTGTATGTAACAATATATAAAAAGTGTATATTACAGTTATTGTATATGTTTATATTATTGTATACATGTGTAATAATGTTATGTGAATGTATTACGTAATTTAATAATATAGGAGCTGTGAGAATAATAGGTGAAGGTTGCTAACAATGAGATAACCTTGAGGCAATAATGAGTACGAAAGTGTAATAATGCTACTAGTCATTCTAGGAGCAACAATAATGTAATTTTTGTGACAGTTTATAAAATAGCCAATCAACAACCAGAAAAAAGCTTAAGATAAATAAAAGTATTCTATTGGATTAGGAATAGCCAATCAAAGACTTGAGATACAGAAATTTACAAATTTTAGGCGGTAGAAATCAAGTCAGTTGCTTGTAGACAGCGCTTATAACTGGACGCGTTGGTTGTAGACAGTGTTCCTAAGCGGATGCGAGATGTGTCCTCGGGAAATTTAATACGTATTCGTGTGAGACGAAAATAGTTTACGTGTTTAAAAGTGCAAGTAATTAATAAAAGAATCTCTCAGCTCTCTATATCAGTGAATTGTTATTTAAATTGTGTCAAGGATTAATAAATGTAGTGAAGTAAACATTACAATCTGTGTAAGCCTACATTCTTCAGCCGCACTACGCCCTGCAAAGAAATCCATGTCTCTAACAATAATACTGACGCAGCCGAGGCAAACATAAATATATAATATTTAAAGAAACAGTCAAATTACAAAGTTAGTATTTTTTTAAACATTTGGGGCAAAGGCCACCGGAAACCTTTTACCATACGTGCGGTTGCAACTACTTCAAGCTCGGCTCCCCAACAGTTGAACTACAATACAACAAACCATCTACTTCAAATCGACACCCAAAACGTGGGGCAAATAACGTAAAGATACTATCTGCTTCAAAATATAGTTTAGGTACCTACTCATGCAAGAAATTAGGATTTCTGTTTTTGTGTATTACATCTAATTAGAGCTGTTGTTTTTGTGCTAATAATTGTATTGTTGACAAGCCAATATTTCTGTATTGAAACCAAACGGTGAATTTAAATAAATAAAAAACAATAAATAAAACACCATTTATGGTAGGATACAAATCGTCGAGCGCTCGTCATTCATCGGGAACATTCGTAAATTCATACGAAGGATCCTGTGCTGCCGATTAGAGAAGGTAGTGATCTATTCCAGTGTTGCCAACTTAGCCATTTTATGGCTAAATCTAGCATTTTCACAGTAGCGTTTAGCCATATAAAATCGCAAAATGCTTATAGCCTGATATATAGCATATTTAACAAATCCCTTAACCAAAATAGCAAAATTTCATCTGCGCTTTAGCTATGCAAAGGAAAAATGGTTATGGTGAATCTCCGCTACCTGTTATTCCCATGTATTTAAAACTGAACTGTGTTGCACTAACTCGATGGTTCCAATTCATGTTTACATTTTCGTTTGTTCTGCGAGAAAAGGAGAGGAGAAACGACGTAAACTTGTAGATATATACCTGGCCGAACACTACCTACAGTGATGCCAATTTAGCCCTTTTATGGCCAAACCTAGCCTTTTTAAGAACCTTGCCACTAGTTTGGCAAAAAGCCACTAAAGGTATTTCCAGGCATTTCACATAATGGTTGAGCCAATTTTAGTTATTTTTCTAAATATTCCAGCATCTCTAGCTATTTTTCCGTTTCTGTTGTCTAATTTTTAAATTAAAATCACCAAAGTATCAATGAGAAATATACATATATAATACATGCGTTAATAAAAATTGATCGACCAGGTAGAACATCTGATTAACAATCTTTCATTTGTAAATTTCCACACTTTGATGTCTGTGTTTGAAGAGTGGGTACAGGGAGGTTGCAGCTTACAGACATTTGCAAGCTTCAAGTTAATATTTGTGTGGACAATTGCTGTTCATATGTGGCATGTCACATGAAATTTGTGACCGGCGAGTGCTCAATCCCAATGTTTATTTCTCTTTGACTGTTTGTCTAGCATGACCATACTATACTATTCGTGAGCATTTTGAGATGAGAAATCAGAAAACATTTCTGAATGAAATAAATTCCTTTGACAAGCCAGAAAAATTATTTTACAGGGATGGGAAAAGTCCTGCCATGTATTTTATTAATATTAAATCTGATTTGCGTACATATGACTATTTACAAACTAACCCTACTTAGCCATTTCTGGCCTTCTTGACAGTCACTTTTAGCCACTTTTCATCACCAAGAGTTTGCAACACTGATCTATTCCACTCGCCCACTTGCAGGTCGTCAGCACTGACCTCAAGGATTCGAATGCTGTATCTCCATATTTGCTTGCCTTGCAAAGAGGATGGTCCATTATTCTATTTACAGTCAGATGTTGTAACATGATAGATTACGAGCTGTATGTTCTATTTGCTCAACGCAGTTTCATTACTTCTTCCTACGTCAAAGGCATCGCTAATAATAAACAACCATACAGTTTATTGTTTTTAACTCTGTCTCCATAGGCATCACAACCCCGCGAACAGTAAGGACGCCCCCACCAGAGAAGTGGAACCAGTTCATTACCACACGAATGCGGTCCCAATGACGCATGTTAAAATAAAACAAATGCAGGCCGACATCACGATTTATTCTCATTAAAGTGAAAGGAAATGATGGACGAACACAGGACCTTGCAAAACCTGGCGAAGCATTCATAGTTCCTCTTTCTTGATTGTTAAATAAGTATTCTTGAGAAATCGTCATGTCTAGAAAAACAATTCCAACGCCCGCTCATCTAGCAGCTAGGTAGAATTTCTGGCATACGAAAACCTTTTTTGACGTCTCTCATGCCTAAAACGACCATATGGTGCAAATTTAATATTATATCTTATTTTATGGGATTTATTAGTTCATATTATTGGTAAAATGGTCAAGGCAAGGAACTTGTCTAAATAAACCTCGGGTCACTATGTGACTCGAACATTTGTCGATAATTTGAAAATATTATTGTATATGACAATCAATAGCATGCACGTACTAATAAATGTTATTTTTATTTTACGTTCATTTGTTTCCCTGTCATCTCTGCTTCGATTCTATTACGGAGCAAGAAAGCATGCGCCGGAAGCTGTATGTTGTTATAATCTCAAATGTTAATGTATTTCAATATCAACTATATTGTTCGATGTTTCCCCTGCTTAACGTTAAGGATTTTAAATGTTACTCAATACAAATATAAATAACATTTAAAGAATGGATGGGGTGTCTGTCTTTCTCCTGAATTTCTAATACAATTAAAAGTAAGCATTAAACGCATGCTCCATCATTACAGTCTAAAACCCTGCCTGCACTATATTCAAAGCAATTTATAGACTTGGGTAATTAAGTACTTAGAGTTGATATGTAACGTCTTGGAAAATGCATTAAGTACTAATAAAACAAAAATCTTAGTGTAACATTCACATGGCGTCTCTACTCCGTATCTTTACTATTGTCATCGTTCTCGTATTGTAATTACTTCAGTGTTTATACTAAAACCACAACAAAGTCAAGGTTCTCGTATTGTAATTACTTCAATGTTTATACTAAAACCACAACAAAGTCAAGGTTCTCGTATTGTAATTACTTCAGTGTTTATACTAAAACCACAACAAACTCAAGGTTCTCGTATTGTAATTACTTCAATGATTATACTAAAACCACAACAAAGTCAAAGTTCTCGTATTGTAATTACTTCAATGTTTATACTAAAACCACAACAAAGTCAAGGTTCTCGTATTGTAATTACTTCAGTGTTTATACTAAAACCACAACAAAGTCAAGGTTCTCGTATTGTAATTACTTCAGTGTTTATACTAAAACCACAACAAACTCAAGGTTCTCGTATTGTAATTACTTCAATGATTATACTAAAACCACAACAAAGTCAAGGCTCTCGTATTGTAATTACTTCAATGTTTATACTAAAACCACAACAAAGTCAAGGTTCTCGTATTGTAATTACTTCAGTGTTTATACTAAAACCACAACAAAGTCAAGGTTCTCGTATTGTAATTACTTCAGTGTTTATACTAAAACCACAACAAAGTCAAGGTTCTCGTATTGTAATTACTTCAGTGTTTATACTAAAACCACAACAAACTCAAGGTTCTCGTATTGTAATTACTTCAATGATTATACTAAAACCACAACAAAGTCAAGGTTCTCGTATTGTAATTACTTCAATGATTATACTAAAACCACAACAAAGTCTAGCTTCTCGTACTGTAATTACTTCAATGATTATACTAAAACCACAACAAAGTCAAGGTTCTCGTATTGTAATTATTTCAATGATTATACTAAAACCACAACAAAGTCAAGGTTCTCGTATTGTAATTACTTCAATGATTATACTAAAACCACAACAAAGTCAAGGTTCTCGTATTGTAATTACTTCAATGATTATACTAAAACCACAACAAAGTCAAGGTTCTCGTATTGTAATTACTTCAGTGTTTATACTAAAACCACAACAAAGTCTAGCTTCTCGTATTGTAATTACTTCAGTGTTTATACTAAAACCACAACAAAGACAAGGTTCTCGTATTGTAATTACTTCAATGTTTATACTAAAACCACAACAAACTCAAGGTTCTCGTACTGTAATTACTTCAATGATTATACTAAAACCACAACAAACTCAAGGTTCTCGTACTGTAATTACTTCAGTGTTTATACTAAAACCACAACAAAGTCAAGGTTCTCGTACTGTAATTACTTCAATGATTATACTAAAACCACAACAAACTCAAGGTTCTCGTACTGTAATTACTTCAGTGTTTATACTAAAACCACAACAAACTCAAGGTTCTCGTACTGTAATTACTTCAGTGTTTATACTAAAACCACAACAAACTCAAGGTTCTCGTACTGTAATTACTTCAGTGTTTATACTAAAACCACAACAAACTCAAGGTTCTCGTACTGTAATTACTTCAATGATTATACTAAAACCACAACAAAGTCAAGGTTCTCGTACTGTAATTACTTCAATGATTATACTAAAACCACAACAAACTCAAGGTTCTCGTACTGTAATTACTTCAGTGTTTATACTAAAACCACAACAAACTCAAGGTTCTCGTACTGTAATTACTTCAATGATTATACTAAAACCACAACAAACTCAAGGTTCTCGTACTGTAATTACTTCAGTGTTTATACTAAAACCACAACAAAGTCAAGGTTCTCGTATTGTAATTACTTCAATGATTATACTAAAACCACAACAAACTCAAGGTTCTCGTATTGTAATTACTTCAGTGTTTACACTAAAACCACAACAAAGTCTAGCTTCTCGTATTGTAATTACTTCAGTGTTATACTAAAACCACAACAAAGTCAAGGTTCTCGTATTGTAATTACTTCAATGTTTATACTAAAACCACAACAAAGTCAAGGTTCTCGTATTGTAATTACTTCAATGATTATACTAAAACCACAACAAAGTCAAGGTTCTCGTATTGTAATTACTTCAATGACTATACTAAAACCACAACAAAGTCAAGGTTCTCGTATTGTAATTACTTCAATGATTATACTAAAACCACAACAAAGTCAAGGTTCTCGTATTGTAATTACTTCAATGATTATACTAAAACCACAACAAACTCAAGGTTCTCGTATTGTAATTACTTCAGTGTTTATACTAAAACCACAACAAAGTCTAGCTTCCCGTACTGTAATTACTTCAGTGTTTATACTAAAACCACAACAAAGTCAAGGTTCTCGTATTGTAATTATTTCAGTGTTTATACTAAAACCACAACAAAGTCAAGGTTCTCGTATTGTAATTACTTCAGTGTTTATACTAAAACCACAACAAAGTCAAGGTTCTCGTATTGTAATTATTTCAGTGTTTATACTAAAACCACAACAAAGTCAAGGTTCTCGTAATGTAATTACTTCAGTGTTTATACTAAAACCACAACAAAGTCTAGCTTCTCGTATTGTAATTACTTCAGTGTTTATACTAAAACCACAACAAAGTCAAGGTTCTCGTATTGTAATTATTTCAGTGATTACAGCAAAAATACAAAAAGTCATTGTTCTCGTACTGTAATTACTTCAGTGATTATACTAAAACCACAATAAAGTCATCGTTCTCGTACTGTAATTACTTCAGTGATTATACTAAAACCACAACAAAGTCTAGCTTCTCGTACTATAATTACTTCAATGATTATACTAAAACCACAACAAAGTCAAGGTTCTCGTATTGTAATTACTTCAGTGTTTATACTAAAACCACAACAAAGTCTAGCTTCTCGTACTGTAATTATTTCAGTGTTTATACTAAAACCACAACAAAGCCTAGCTTCTCGTACTGTAATTACTTCAGTGTTTATACTAAAACCACAACAAAGTCTAGCTTCTCGTACTGTAATTATTTCAGTGTTTATACTAAAACCACAACAAAGTCTATCTTCTCGTCTTGTAATTACTTCAGTGTTTATACTAAAACCACAACAAAGTCTAGCTTCTCGTACTGTAATTACTTCAGTGTTTATACTAAAACCACAACAAAGTCAAGCTTCTCGTACTGTAATTACTTCAATGATTATACTAAAACCACAACAAAGTCAAGGTTCTCGTACTGTAATTACTTCAGTGTTTATACTAAATCCACAACAAAGTCAAGGTTCTCGTACTGTAATTACTTCAGTGTTTATACTAAAACCACAACAAAGTCAAGGTTCTCGTACTGTAATTACTTCAGTGTTTATACTAAAACCACAACAAAGTCAAGGTTCTCGTAATGTAATTACTTCAGTGTTTATACTAAAACTAAAACAAAGTCTAGCTTCTCGTACTGTAATTACTTCAGTGTTTATACTAAAACCACAACAAAGTCTATCTTCTCGTCTTGTAATTACTTCAGTGTTTATACTAAAACCACAACAAAGTCAAGGTTCTCGTATTGTAATTATTTCAGTGATTACAGCAAAAATACAAAAAGTCATCGTTCTCGTACTGTAATTACTTCAGTGATTATACTAAAACCACAACAAAGTCGAGCTTCTCGTACTGTAATTACTTCAATGATTATACTAAAACCACAACAAAGTCAAGGTTCTCGTATTGTAATTACTTCAGTGTTTATACTAAAACCACAACAAAGTCTAGCTTCTCGTACTGTAATTATTTCAGTGTTTATACTAAAACCACAACAAAGTCTAGCTTCTCGTACTGTAATTACTTCAGTGTTTATACTAAAACCACAACAAAGTCTAGCTTCTCGTACTGTAATTACTTCAGTGTTTATACTAAAACCACAACAAAGCCTAGCTTCTCGTACTGTAATTACTTCAGTGTTTATACTAAAACCACAACAAAGTCTAGCTTCTCGTACTGTAATTACTTCATTGTTTATACTAAAACCACAACAAAGCCTAGCTTCTCGTACTGTAATTACTTCATTGTTTATACTAAAACCACAACAAAGTCTAGCTTCTCGTACTGTAATTACTTCAGTGTTTATACTAAAACCACAACAAAGCCTAGCTTCTCGTACTGTAATTATTTCAGTGTTTATACTAAAACCACAACAAAGCCTAGCTTCTCGTACTGTAATTATTTCAGTGTTTATACTAAAACCACAACAAAGCCTAGCTTCTCGTACTGTAATTACTTCAGTGTTTATACTAAAACCACAACAAAGCCTAGCTTCTCGTACTGTAATTATTTCAGTGTTTATACTAAAACCACAACAAAGTCTAGCTTCTCGTACTGTAATTACTTCAATGATTATACTAAAACCACAACAAAGTCAAGGTTCTCGTATTGTAATTATTTCAGTGATTACAGCAAAAATACAAAAAGTCATCGTTCTCGTACTGTAATTACTTCAGTGATTATACTAAAACCACAACAAAGTCTAGCTTCTGGTACTGTAATTACTTCAGTGTTTATACTAAAACCACAACAAAGTCTACCTTTTCGTACTGTAATTACTTCAGTGTTTATACTAAAACCACAACAAAGTCAAGGTTCTCGTATTGTAATTATTTCAGTGATTACAGCAAAAATACAACAAAGTCTAGCTTCTCGTACTGTAATTATTTAAGTGTTTATACTAAAACCACAACAAAGTCTAGCTTCTCGTACTGTAATTACTTCAATGATTATACTAAAACCACAACAAAGTCTAGCTTCTCGTATTGTAATTACTTCAATGATTATGCTAAAACCACAACAAAGTCAAGGTTCTCGTATTGTAATTACTTCAATGATTATGCTAAAACCACAACAAAGTCTAGCTTCTCGTACTGTAATTACTTCAATGATTATACTAAAACCACAACAAAGTCTAGCTTCTCGTATTGTAATTACTTCAATGATTATGCTAAAACCACAACAAAGTCAAGGTTCTCGTATTGTAATTACTTCAATGATTATACTAAAACCACAACAAAGTCTAGCTTCTCGTATTGTAATTACTTCAATGATTATACTAAAACCACAACAAAGTAAAGGTTCTCGTATTGTAATTACTTCAATGATTATACTAAAACCACAACAAAGTCTAGCTTCTCGTATTGTAATTATTTCAGTGTTTATACTAAAACCACAACAAAGCCTAGCTTCTCGTATTGTAATTATTTCAGTGTTTATACTAAAACCACAACAAAGTCAAGGTTCTCGTATTGTAATTACTTCAATGATTATACTAAAACCACAACAAAGTCTAGCTTCTCGTATTGTAATTATTTCAGTGTTTATACTAAAACCACAACAAAGCCTAGCTTCTCGTACTGTAATTATTTCAGTGTTTATACTAAAACCACAACAAAGTCAAGGTTCTCGTATTGTAATTACTTCAATGATTATACTAAAACCACAACAAAGTCTAGCTTCTCGTATTGTAATTACTTCAATGATTATACTAAAACCACAACAAAGTAAAGGTTCTCGTATTGTAATTACTTCAATGATTATACTAAAACCACAACAAAGTCTAGCTTCTCGTATTGTAATTATTTCAGTGTTTATACTAAAACCACAACAAAGCCTAGCTTCTCGTACTGTAATTATTTCAGTGTTTATACTAAAACCACAACAAAGCCTAGCTTCTCGTACTGTAATTACTTCAGTGTTTATACTAAAACCACAACAAAGCCTAGCTTCTCGTACTGTAATTATTTCAGTGTTTATACTAAAACCACAACAAAGTCTAGCTTCTCGTACTGTAATTACTTCAATGATTATACTAAAACCACAACAAAGTAAAGGTTCTCGTATTGTAATTACTTCAGTGTTTATACTAAAACCACAACAAAGTCAAGGTTCTCGTATTGTAATTATTTCAGTGATTACAGCAAAAATACAAAAAGTCATCGTTCTCGTACTGTAATTACTTCATTGATTATACTAAAACCACAACATAGTCTAGCTTCTGGTACTGTAATTACTTCAGTGTTTATACTAAAACCACAACAAAGTCAAGGTTCTGGTACTGTAATTACTTCAGTGATTATACTAAAACCACAACATAGTCTAGCTTCTGGTACTGTAATTACTTCAGTGTTTATACTAAAACCACAACAAAGTCATCGTTCTCGTACTGTAATTACTTCAGTGATTATACTAAAACCACAACATAGTCTAGCTTCTGGTACTGTAATTACTTCAGTGTTTATACTAAAACCACAACATAGTCTAGCTTCTGGTACTGTAATTATTTCAGTGTTTATACTAAAACCACAACAAAGTCAAGGTTCTCGTATTGTAATTACTTCAATGATTATACTAAAACCACAACAAAGTCTAGCTTCTCGTATTGTAATTATTTCAGTGTTTATACTAAAACCACAACAAAGCCTAGCTTCTCGTACTGTAATTATTTCAGTGTTTATACTAAAACCACAACAAAGTCAAGGTTCTCGTATTGTAATTACTTCAATGATTATACTAAAACCACAACAAAGTCTAGCTTCTCGTATTGTAATTACTTCAATGATTATACTAAAACCACAACAAAGTAAAGGTTCTCGTATTGTAATTACTTCAATGATTATACTAAAACCACAACAAAGTCTAGCTTCTCGTATTGTAATTATTTCAGTGTTTATACTAAAACCACAACAAAGCCTAGCTTCTCGTACTGTAATTATTTCAGTGTTTATACTAAAACCACAACAAAGCCTAGCTTCTCGTACTGTAATTACTTCAGTGTTTATACTAAAACCACAACAAAGCCTAGCTTCTCGTACTGTAATTATTTCAGTGTTTATACTAAAACCACAACAAAGTCTAGCTTCTCGTACTGTAATTACTTCAATGATTATACTAAAACCACAACAAAGTAAAGGTTCTCGTATTGTAATTACTTCAGTGTTTATACTAAAACCACAACAAAGTCAAGGTTCTCGTATTGTAATTATTTCAGTGATTACAGCAAAAATACAAAAAGTCATCGTTCTCGTACTGTAATTACTTCAGTGATTATACTAAAACCACAACATAGTCTAGCTTCTGGTACTGTAATTACTTCAGTGTTTATACTAAAACCACAACAAAGTCAAGGTTCTGGTACTGTAATTACTTCAGTGATTATACTAAAACCACAACATAGTCTAGCTTCTGGTACTGTAATTACTTCAGTGTTTATACTAAAACCACAACAAAGTCATCGTTCTCGTACTGTAATTACTTCAGTGATTATACTAAAACCACAACATAGTCTAGCTTCTGGTACTGTAATTACTTCAGTGTTTATACTAAAACCACAACATAGTCTAGCTTCTGGTACTGTAATTACTTCAGTGATTATACTAAAACCACAACATAGTCTAGCTTCTGGTACTGTAATTACTTCAGTGATTATACTAAAACCACAACATAGTCTAGCTTCTGGTACTGTAATTACTTCAGTGTTTATACTAAAACCACAACAAAGTCTACCTTTTCGTACTGTAATTACTTCAGTGTTTATACTAAAACCACAACAAAGTCAAGGTTCTCGTATTGTAATTATTTCAGTGATTACAGCAAAAATACAACAAAGTCTAGCTTCTCGTACTGTAATTATTTAAGTGTTTATACTAAAACCACAACAAAGTCTAGCTTCTCGTACTGTAATTACTTCAATGATTATACTAAAACCACAACAAAGTCTAGCTTCTCGTATTGTAATTACTTCAATGATTATGCTAAAACCACAACAAAGTCAAGGTTCTCGTATTGTAATTACTTCAATGATTATGCTAAAACCACAACAAAGTCTAGCTTCTCGTACTGTAATTACTTCAATGATTATACTAAAACCACAACAAAGTCTAGCTTCTCGTATTGTAATTACTTCAATGATTATGCTAAAACCACAACAAAGTCAAGGTTCTCGTATTGTAATTACTTCAATGATTATACTAAAACCACAACAAAGTCTAGCTTCTCGTATTGTAATTACTTCAATGATTATACTAAAACCACAACAAAGTAAAGGTTCTCGTATTGTAATTACTTCAGTGATTATACTAAAACCACAACAAAGTCTAGCTTCTCGTATTGTAATTACTTCAATGATTATACTAAAACCACAACAAAGTCTAGCTTCTCGTATTGTAATTACTTCAATGATTATGCTAAAACCACAACAAAGTCAAGGTTCTCGTATTGTAATTACTTCAATGATTATACTAAAACCACAACAAAGTCTAGCTTCTCGTATTGTAATTACTTCAATGATTATACTAAAACCACAACAAAGTAAAGGTTCTCGTATTGTAATTACTTCAATGATTATACTAAAACCACAACAAAGTCAAGGTTCTCGTATTGTAATTACTTCAGTGATTATACTAAAACCACAACAAAGTCAAGGTTCTCGTATTGTAATTATTTCAGTGATTATACTAAAACCACAACAAAGTAAAGGTTCTCGTATTGTAATTACTTCAGTGATTATACTAAAACCACAACAAAGTCAAGGTTCTCGTATTGTAATTACTTCAGTGATTATACTAAAACCACAACAAAGTCAAGGTTCTCGTATTGTAATTATTTCAGTGATTACAGCAAAAATACAAAAAAGTAATCGTTCTCGTACTGTAATTACTTCAGTGATTATACTAAAAATACAAACTAAGTCATCGTCCTTGCATTAAAATCAGTTCAGTGATTGCTTATATTAAAAGTAAAAAAAAGTCATCACTCTCCATTGTAAAAATCTTAACTGGTTCCCCTCTTGCATATAATGTTCCTTAGGTACATAATTTAATTGAGCTTTCAAACCCATGCTTGTTGTCTAGATCTTTGGGCTGGAAATAATAATTAACATGACAAGCATCCGCTAACTCAATTAAATTACCGAAAAAATATCAGCACTCGTATTATTAAAGATTAAATCTTACTCAAGCCGAGTTGTGTATGTTTTGCAATCAAATGGAGTAGTAAGGCGCTCACTGACTAGTCTCAACAAAACGAGTCGGCACGAATATCAGTAAGACACGAAGGTTACGTTAAGAATGCGATGCTTTCTCACGTGTATTAGCTTGCTCGTAAGGAATGTATATTGTCATTGCCTTATTTTTGCAGATGGGTGATTGAGTTTTGTTGTCTTACCAGTTTACCAACAGAGTACGTGATGTGACAGCTATTAGTGATCAAGAGGAGTTGCTGAAAGGCTTCACGTGGTCAATTCGGTCAAGAACACTCAGTGATCTTTCACTTGTAATTTTTTCGTTGCTCATATAAACGGGGACTGTTGATATTCCCACTGGGTTACGTCATTTACTAGTGTTCCGTCGAGTACTGCGGCTTGGAATGTAATATGTAATCATTTTAAATTGTAAACAGCTTCAACAGTGTACTGGGTCCTGCTATGATAACGAAGCGCTCATTTTATCACACGGAGCCTAATACTGTTCAGAATGAATGAGTAAATGAATCAATGAAAGTACTGGCTCATATTAATTGGTTTCTGTCTGAAGCTACCTCCAACGTGACCCCTGGGAGAGAGGAATGAGGGGAGAGACCCGAAGCATGAACGGAGTCCCTAACGTTTCCAGATTTAGCACGCGGGGCCGCCCGGTCCTATCCACAAGCAACCAATCCCCGTCAGTCCGCTAAGGGTGCAGCCCACTCGAGGGAGAGTCCTAACTGAGAGTCCCGGCAGCGACTCCAGAGAAGAAACCTCTATAGGGCGCAAGCCACCGCACAGCCGCAACTCGCCGAACGCCATCGCCTAGTTCCTAAAACTCTAAAACAAATGATGGGTACAGGTAATGAGGCAAAGGAAAGTAGTGGTAGAAGATGAACCACCCCAACATTCGCTTGTCGATCCGAGGAAACCACGAAAAAACCCTGGGGCTCAGTGGGTAGTCACCGGGGATCGAACCTGGGACTTCCCGAATGAGGGGCATAGACGTTACCGCCAGGCATCCCGCTAATGCAGGTAGAGGAAAAGTTCGATACCAAGATTTCACCGGAAATACATATTTAGAGGGCCCCTGAATAAAAAAGACATTTTTAGAAAAAGGTCCTTGTGTGTGTGCCTGTGAACAGCATAACTCATAAACGAAAAGTGGGACAAATACCAAACTTGGTATTTAGGTTTAGTATCCTACGAAGATACGACATGAAGATTTTTAAAAAAATCCCAGCGTCCCAATCCATCCTTTACATGGAGCATTTTTCGAAATATTTGATTTTCTAAAAAATGCCTCTAACAATTTTGAACAAAGTATCATATTATAGATATTTACATAAGAAATAAAATGTATATTTTCTATTTTCTGGGAATAGCCTGTGAATTCCCCTTTTTTCGGAAGGAAGTTCGTATAATATTCTATTACTGATAAACCTTAAGCGATAGCGTACTACACAAAAAAGTGCAGATCTGTTTAAAACACACAACTTATTCAAAATAACTTTTTTGTGCCATAAGTTTCCCAGGCATCTATTATTAATTGTTCGATTGTTCATTACTTGGTCATTATTTTAAAGTCCTGTCAACATTCAGTTGTTTCTCGCGATGTCATGGAAACAGTATGTAATCTTAGGCAGCATATAGCGTCCAGTTCTTAAACATTTGACTGTCACTGTTCCCTTTGTATCTATAACGAAATGTGTAATGTAGCTATTTCTGCAAAGATTCATTTGCATTAAAATGCAGTAGATAGCAACATAAGCTTTAGTAAGAATAATTTGTGTAATCACTAATAAACGATAGAGGGTAGAGAAAGCCATGTGAATGTATCACGTCAGATTTTTTGAAAAAACTTTCTGTGTGCGCCTGTTTGTGTGTCTGTGAACAGAATAACTCTAAAAACGAGAAGTGGGATAAATACCAAGCCTAATATTTAAGTTCAGTGTAGAAATATGTAGAAAATTCACAAAATAATCCACTAAGAATAATAACATGAGCTGTAAAAACAACACCAATCACAGTACTACAAAGCTTCAAAAAAAACATGGCTATAGAATTGGAACACGAGTTGAAAGCAATTACTCTAGCACAAAAACTGCAAGTCAATAGAAACAGATACAAATGGTACCACAAAGCAGACACTATAAGTAATTTAAAAACTCAAATAAGCTTCAGAACATATATTAATAACTTAAAATACAAGAATATAATTACAACAAATATAATTGCAACAGAGGTAACAAGTCCAATAGAATATATTGATATACAATATCAGAATGACCTGATATATACAATACACAAACAAGACAATATACCAGATGAAATGAGAGCCATAGCAATAGCTACGGAAAATGTAAGATACCCAGAAAAAGAATGGCTCCAAATATATACAGATGGATCCCTCATCAATAAAAAAAATGCCGGTGCAGGAGTATACTGTAAACATTTTGCACAGTATCTAACATTAGATGAAACGACAAACCACTATGATGTAGAATTAACAGCTATAAAAGCAGCATTACAAAACATTTTATATAGACATACATAAAACAAAAAATAGTCATCTTATCAGACTCAAAATCAGCCATAGATGGAATAGTAAACTACAATAATAAATCAACAAGAAATATTAAAGAAATAAAAGCCTAATTAAAGCAGTTGAACCTAGAAATCATGTCACTCTACAATGGATCCCAGCTCATGTCGGACTTTTGGGCAATGAACATGCAGATCAATTAGCTTAGAAAGGTGCAATACAACAAATAAAACCTGTAGGACAAATAGAAATAAATAAACAATTAAATAACATTAAACAACATTTCAAAAGACAGCAGAGACTTGATGAAGAAGATAAATTAAAAGATAAAGATTATAAGAATAATAAAGATAGGGTTGATATACAAAAAATGCCAAGGAAGACTGCAGTGGCCTTATTTAGGATGGCAACTGGCCACGATTGCCTCGCAGAACATCTCTACAAGATACAATGCCTACCTACAACTAAGTGCACTCTCTGTGAAGAAGATGTCATCCTGAACAAACAACATCTCGCCAAATGGAAAGCCCTTAAAAGTGATAACTTACAGACTTTATATTGGGAAGCCAGAGGGAAAATGATGCAGATCAATTAAACCCCAGTGCCGTTGGTGAACAACAACAACAGTTCAGTGTCGTTCAAGATTGCGACACGAACTTTTTTCAAATAGATACCGCACCCCAAACTACTCTTTAAATATAAACCTTTTCGTTATTTTTTATTTTTATTTTCCCCAAAATCTTTGTTTTGATTAAAATACTATATGTTTAAGATATTTACATTACAAAATAAAATTTATGTCCTGAATTTTCTGGGAATAGCCTTTGAAGTCCTCTTCATTCGGGAGGAATTTTGTATAACTTTGTGTATATGATAAACCACAAGGGACAAAAACATACTACACGAAAGGTGTCCCTTTAAAATACGAATTATTTTCAAATAATTTTTGTATTATCAGCCATTTCCAGAATATGCGTTATTATTACTATTATTGGTTTGAATTTGTCAATAGTTTGACATTTTTTAAAAGGTTACCGGTATTCAGTTGTTTCTCGTGATGTCAAGGAAAGAGCATCGAATTTCAAGGCCACATAAGCATTTGACTAGCGATTCCGTTTCTTCTATCCCCCTTATACCTAAAACGAAATGTAAAATGAAACTATTTCTGCAACGGTTTATCTCGTTTAACACTAAATGGATAGAAAGCTAAGCTTTCATAAGAACAGTGTGTAGAGGTTGTATAAAAATATGTGTTACACTCACATGACTTTCTCTACTCTTGTACAAACTATTTTTACAAACACTTATTCTCCACATGCTTCATGTTACTCGAGATATCGAGATGTTAATCTTATTGCTAATTTTCTTGTAGATGCAAGGGGAATTGGTAGGCTTTAAGCGATAGTCAAATGTTTTAAGAGCTGGTTGCTATGTGGCGCATTCCATCCTCTTTGTATGCCCAGGACAAAAAAAAAGAATAACAAATCCCCATTTGAGAAAAAGTATAAGTATTGGAAAATTCAAACAAATAACAAGGAATATCTCGAAAATGGTTGACTCCACAAATAAACGTATATAACATAAGTTGTGTGTTTTAATGAGATCTACATTTTTTGTGTAGAAACATTTTGTCTATCTCTTACGGTTTACCAGTTATGCGAAAGTCATTCAGGATGAAGAGGACTTTTGGGTACATTCCCAGAAAATTCAAGATATACATTTCATATGCCATGAAAATATCTTACACATATGATGTTGTAATCAATATAGTTAGAGCCATTTTTGAGCAAATCATAATATTCAAAACAATTTCCATGTAATGGGTAATTTGGGGTGGTGGGGGGATTTTCTTGAAAATATTAATGTCGCATCTTTGAAAAATACTGAACCTAAATACCAAGTTTGGTATTTATCCGACTTTTCGTTTTTGGGTTATGTTGCTCACAGACACACACACGGACATTTTTTCTAAAAATGCGTTTTTTGGATTCAGAACGCCCCAAGGCATGTATTTCCGGTGAAATCTCGGTATCGAATTTTTGGGTGGAATGCAATACTTCCCCTACTTACTATACGTAGTAGAGAAAGTAAAAAACAAATAACGAATTCCCATTTGAGAAAAAGTGTAAGTATTGGAAAATTCGAAAAATTAACAAGGAATATCTCGGAAATGGCTCACTCCACAAAATTGAATTGAAAAAAATTGAGTTTTATTTATGGACGCTCTTTATCTGCTGTGGTCCTTAGCGTCTCATTCTATATCGGTAATTTAGCTCAGAGGCCTCTTTATCAGGCTTGAGGTTCTTTTACGTGCCGTAAATCTATGACACGGGACCACCGGCTTTACTTCCCTTCCGAAGAATGCTAAGGATTTTTACGCCCGAAAAAATCCATCGTCCTCCGCCGGGTTTGAACCCGCGACCTCGAGAACTAGAAGAAGGTTTGGTAACCACTACACCACGGAGGACGGCACACTCCACAAAAATAATGTATATGACATAAATTGTGTGTACCGACATTTTTTGTGTAGTAAAATGTGTATCTCTTACGGTTTACCAGTTCTGCGAAAGTCATTCAGAATGAAGAGGGCCTTCGGGGACATCCCCAGACATTCAAGATGTACATTTCTTTGCCATAAAGATATATTAAACATAGGATATTTTAATTAAAATCGTTAGGGTCATTTTTGAGAAAATTAAGATTTACGAAAAATGTTCCATGTAAAGTGTAGTCTAGGATCGGGGGATTTTCTTGAAAATCTTCCTGTCGCATCCTTGGAAGATACTAAACTCAAGTATCAAGTTTGGTATTTATCCGACTTTTTGTTTTTGAGTTATGCTATTCACAGGCTGATAGACACGCCCACGGGCATGTTTACAAAAATGCTTTATTTGGATTCAAGGCACGTCAAAACATGTGTTTCCTGTGTAATCTCTGTATCGAATTTTTGGGTTTAGTGCAATACTTCCCCTAATCTCTATACGTAACAGAGAAAGTAAAAAAAAACAAAAAAACAAAAAAAAACAAAAACAAAAAAAAAAAAAAAAAAGAATGCCCATGTACTGAAAAACTTCAACTATTAATAACGGATATTTCAGAAATGGCTGATGCCACAAAAAAAGGTTATTTGAAATAAATTGTGTGTTTTAAAGAATCTACTTTTTTTCTTCCTCTACTACGTATAGTAAGTAGGGAAAGTATGTTTACATGTTTTCGGGCCCCCTGAATCCAAGAAAAGTCTTTTTAGAAAATCTTATGTGTTACACTCACATGACTTTCTCTACTCTTGTACAAACTATTTTTACAAACGCTTGTTCTCCGTATGCTTCATGTTAATCGAGCTGTTAATCTTATTGCTAATTTTCTTGTAGATGCAAGCGAAATTGGTAGGCTTTAAGTGATATTCAACTACTTTTAAGAGCTGGTTGCTATGTGGAGTATTCCATTCTCTTTTTATGTCAAGGGCATTAAAAATGAAAAACGAATTCGCATTTGAGAAAAAGTATTGGAAAATTTAAGAGAATAACAAGCAATATCTCGAAAATGGTTCACTCAACAAAAGAAATGTATATGACATAAATTGTGTATTTTAACGCGATCTACATTTTTTGTGTAGTAAACTTTTGTCTATCTCTTATGGTTTACCAGTTATGCAAAAGTCGTTCACAATGAAGACTAGTTTTGGAGACATTCCCAGAAAATTCGAGATATACATTTCATTTGTCAGGAAAATTACTTAAACAAATGATATTTTAATCAAAATCGTTAGAGCCATTTTTGAGAAAATTAAAGTTTTCGAAAAATGTCCCATGTAAAGGGTAATCTGGGGTGAGGGAATTTTTTTGAAAACCTTCGTGTCGCATCTCTGGAAGATACTGAACCTAAATACCGAGTTTGGTGTTTATCCGACTGTTCGTTTCTGAGTTATGCTGTTCACAGACACACACACGGACATGTTTCCAAAAATGCTTTTTACTTTCTCTACTACGTATAGTAAGTAGGGGAAGTATTGTATTCCACCCAAAAATTCGATACCGAGATTTCACCGGAAATACATGTTTTGAGACCCGCTGAATCCAAATGAAAGCATTTTGGAAACATGTCCGTGTGTGTGTCTGTGTGTCTATCTGTGTGTCTGTCTGTGTGTGTGCGTGTGTGTGTGTGTGTCTGTGTGTGTGTGTGTGTGTGTCTGTGAACAGCATAACTCAAAAACGAACAGTCGGATAAACACCAAACTTGGTATTTAGGTTCAGTATCTTCCAGAGATGCGACACGAAGGTTTTCAAGAAAATCCCCCCACCCCAGACTACCCTTTACATGGAAGATTTTTCGAAAATTTTAATTTTCTCAAAAATGGCTCTAACGATTTTGATTAAAATATCATATGTTTAAGATAATGTCATGAGAAATGAAATGTATATCTCGAATTTTCTGGGAATGTCTCCAAAAGTATTCTTCATTGTGAACGACTTTTCCATAACTGGTAAACCATAAGAGATAGACAAACTTTTACTACACAAAAAATGTAGATCTTGTTAAAATACACAACTTATGTCATATACATTTCTTTTGTTGAGTGAACCGTTTTCGAGATATAGCTTGTTATTCCCTTAAATTTTCCAATACTTATACTTTTTCTCAAATTCGTTATTCATTTTTTTATGTCCTGGACTTGCAAAGAGAATGGAATGCGCCGCATAGCAACCAGCGTTAAAATATTTGACTATCGCTTAAAGCCTACCAATTCCCCTTGCATCTACAAGAAAATTAGCAATAAGATTGACATCTCGATATCTCGATTAACATAAAGCATATGGAGAATAGGCGTTTGTAAAAATAGATTGTACAAGAGTAGAGAAAGTCATGTGAGTGTAACACATCAGATTTTTTTGTTTTGGATATGCAAAGAGTTATAATCTGTGGCAAAGGGAATGGTGCTGCACCTAGCAACCAGCTATTAAGAGATATTTATGTGCTTATAGGCTACCGTATTTCTATATTACCCTTGTAAATATATATTCCCCTTACATCTACAAGAAAATTAGCAATAAAATAGACTCTGCAAATGTTTATCTCGATTAACATGAAGTAGATGGAGAATAAGCGTTTGTAAAAATAGTTTGTACAAGAGTAGAGAAAGTCATGTGAGTGTAACACATCAGATTTTTCTGGATTCAGGGGGTCTCAAAACATATATTTCTGGTGAAATCTCGGTATCGAATTTTTGGGTGGAATACAATACTTCCCCTACTTACTATATACGTAGTAGAGAAAGTATTAAACGATAATAGGTTGAGAAAGTAGTGTGATCAGATTGTTTTTACTTGTGTTAGAATGTTTCCAGTCTTGTCTACTATGAGGATTAAAAGGAAGATAAAACTGAACCGCCATGTGGCTGGCGGGCCGAGGTTTTATTATTTCTGTCACAAAGAAGTTAGATAAACCGGCCAGATTCCACACGGTTGCTAAACGTGCCATTAAACCATACTGGTGAAGAAATTGTGCGTGCACTTGCGGGAACCAGTTTGTCTGTGATGTCACTGCTGAGGAAAATGAGTCCAATTATCTGGTACTACTTGCTGTTACATTGATGGATTCACTGACTGTTTGCGTACCCGGAAACGAACAACAATCCGCACATTATCTGTGAAGAAGATTACGTCAAAGATTTGCTCATCTCCCTCAACAAGGAAGTTCCGCTGAAGCGGAAGAATCAACAACGCTCCTCCTGTATTTGCGATAGGATATCGTTAGTCAAACACACGGGCTTCTTTCTGTTACGCATTCACATGACTTTCTATTCCTCTAAAAAGCTTATTATTCTAGCTACTTCGCGTTAATCCGGATAAACTCGGCTGCGCGGTGTTTTTCCTGTCCAAGTCCTCGGCGCTCGCTGCCGTCTGCGCTATCAACTTTATGAAAGCAGATGCTGAAACTGGCCACTGTCGTTGTCCATACATTTTTGACACCTGTTTAGGAAACTATACATCACTTGCCACAGTTCACGTTGAGAAATGTTGGCAATTTTCTGGCGGATATTTTGTTTTAATTCTTCCAGGGTGTGTAGGTTTGTCTTGTATACTTTGTTTTAAGTTACCCCAGAGATAGAAATCGCAGGAGGTGAGGTCGGGGGACCGAGGAGGCCACAAATCTCTGCTAATAATTCTGTCCTCAAACATACTTTCATAAAGTTGTTAAGTAAAGCCTTTAAAAGTAGTTTTAAAATTTTTGTAAGGTTTCATCCGCGCCTTTCTATGATAGCGGCAGACGGCAACGAGACCGAAGATGCGGACAGGAAAAACACCGCACAGCCGGTTCGTAGTCTTTTAGCTCTCCCTGTAGGACACGGTAGGTAAAGCGATAGTCAGATGTTTAAAGAGTGGGTCGATATCTTCCATGCTCTTTGCATGATCCCGAGAAAACCCGAATAGCGACTTAGCACTTGAAAAAAGTACAAATATTTGAAAATGCAAACCAATAACAAAGAATATCTCGCAAATGGTTAAAGGCACAAAAACTTGTAATCGTCATAAATTATGTGTTTTAACGAGATCTACTTTTGTATGTGTGTAGTAAGATTTTGCCTACATCAAGTGGGCAGTTATACAAAAGCAATTCAAAATGAAGATAGCGTTAGGATTCAACGCGGAGGGGAACTTGGCACGTCGACCTACATAGATCTTTTTTACCTATGTCCCGGACGGGGCGCACCCGGGAGGGAGGGTTTAGACAGAGGGCGGCCACCAAGGGACAGACAGGCAGAAGGCAGGGTCCTACCATTAGATTTAAACTCCCCAGATGGACACAGGTGCAGCCGGCTCCCGTCCCCCCTCCATGGGCTTACACATCCCCTGCGGGACCCGGAACCCGGAGATCTCCCCCATTCCTGGAACGAAGGTTTCCATAGAGCATTCTTTTACCCTGCCATGTACTCACCGAGACCTCCCGTCGACACGTACAACCCTGAAATTGACCAAGAGGATGAAAGGTGAAGTGAAATGAGAATGAGGGTGAAATGGAGAGACAGGAAACTCGGGGGATGTAATGATCCTTCTCAGCATTCCCTAGCGACTCGGGGAAACCCCCGAAGAATACCCATGGGTCAGGAAGATCAGCAACGGGAATCGAATCTACGACCTCCCGAATGCGGGCCCCAGACGTTATAAAATAAAGATAACTTCACTGGCTGTTACCAGAAGGTTCAAGCTATACATTTCATTTGTCATGCAAATGTGTTAAACATATGCTATTTTAATCGAAACTGTTAGAGCTATTTTTGAGAAAATTACCAATAATGAAATGTGTTTCATTGTAAAGGGTAGTTTGTGGTGGGGGATTTTCTTGAAATCTTCGTCTCGTATCCTTGAAAGATGCTGTACTTAAATAATTTTTGTATCTATTCGACTTTTCCTTTTTTGAGCAACGCTGTTCACGGGCACAGGCACACACACAAACGTATGTTTTACTAAAAATGCTTTCCTTTATGGTTTTAGGGCACTTCAAAACGTGTTTTTAAAGTATGCAATAAAATAAGAACTACGGAATATTTTGGTTAACTAATTACTTTGTCTCCTACGTATATCGGCAGTAGGTATAGAAGGTATTGCACTCCACCCAAAAACCCGATACTGAGATTTCACCGGAAATACATGTTTCGAGGCCCCCTGAATAAAAAAATATTTTTAGAAAAAGGTCCGCGTGTGCGTGTGTGTGTGTGTGCGTCTGTGGACAGCATAACTCAAAAACGAAAAGTCAGATAAACACCAAACTTGGTATTTAGGTTCAGTACTTTCCAAAGATGCGACACGAACATTTTCAAGAAACTCGCCCAGCCCAAACTACCCTTTAGATGGAAAAAAAATTTCCATCTAAATGAAATGTGTGATTTTCTAAAAATGGCTTTAACCATTTTTATTAAAATACCACATATTAAAAGATATTTACATGACAAATAAAATGTATGTCTTGAATTTTCTGGGAATAGCCTGTGAAGTTAACTTCATTCAGAAGCAATTTTGTATTTTATGATTTTGTATGAGATATCCGTAATTAAAGGTTAGAATTGTTCATTTCCTGGTCATTCTCTTAAGTCGTGTCAACATTCAGTTGTTTCTCGTGATGCCATGGAAACAGCATGGAATTTTAAGGCCAGCATATAGCGTTCAGTTGTTAAACATTTGACTATCACTGTTCTCTTTGTATCTATAACGAAATGTGTATTGTAGCTGTTTCTGGAAAGGTTTATTTGGATTAAAATGTAGATATAAAAATAAACTTTAGTAAGAATAGTTTTTATACACACTAACAAACAAAGAGAGTAGAGAAGGTTATGTTAGTGTATCTGAGATATTTTTATTCCATTGTATATTGCAAAGTTTTCTTTCCATAGAGTATTTACAGTCAATTATATTCTCAATCTGGTGTAAAATAAATTATAGTGGCTTCTGCCAATAAAAGCCAATCCATAAAACAATCGTACTGCTTCTGAGATGCATGTTTTATATCTGAGATTCCATGGCAGAAGAAACTGCATTATTGCTATCCTTGGTTTCACGAGGGGGATTCAAATTAGTGGACCATAAGCCAGATGTTTATCACAGAGTAGTTGAAAGAAAACAATTGTGAATCTGAAGGTTAATGCGATGTTAGCCGAAACTAGCAAACTCTTATTTAGGTCCTTCAAGAAACTTTCGTACCTGTTACACATGCCGCAAATGTGCCCTAACAGATTATTGAAGCTCGTTTAAATGCAGAAGAATCTGATGTGTTGCACTCACGTGACTTTCTCGACTCTTGTACAATCTATTTTTACAAACGCTTATTCTCCATATGCTTCATGTTAATCGAGATATCGAGATGTTAATCTTATTGCTAACTTTCTCGTAGTACAAGGGGAATATGGTAGGCTTTAAGAGCTGGTTGCTATGTAGAGCATTCCATTCTCTTTGCGTCTCCAGGATATAAAAGAAACGAATAACAAATTCCCATTTGAGGAAAAGTATAGGTATTGGAAAATTCAAACAATAACAAGGAATACCTCGGAAATGGTTCACTCGACAAAATACATGTATATGACATAAATTGTGTATTTTAACCGGATCTACATTTTGTGGTGTAGAAAAATTTTGTCTATCTCTTACGGTTTACCAGTTATAAAAAATCCATTGTGCAAGAAGAGGAATTTTGGGGACATTCCCAGAAAGTTCATGATATACATTTTATTTGTCATAAAAATTCTTGAATATATGATATTTTAATCAAAATCGTTAGAGCCATTTTTGAGAGAATGTTCGAAAAATGTTCGATGTAAAGGGTAGTCTGGAGGGGGATTTTATTGAAAATCTTCGTGTCGCATCTTTGAGAGATATGGAACCTAAATACCAGGTTTGTTGTTTATCCGGCTTTTCGTTTTTGAGTTATGCTGTTCACAGACACACAGACCATCTCTAAAAATGCTTTTCTTGGTTTCAGGAGGCCTCAAAACATGTATTTCTGGTGAAATCTCAGTATTGAATTTTTGGGTGGAATGCAATACTTCCCCTTCTTACTATACGTAGTAGAGAAAGTAAAAATTTAACTCCAGAAACAGCTACGTGTTTCTTAGGTGAACTGGCGGCGGAAGTCGTGACGAGGTTCTAAAACCTTATGCTACGCTAAGACAAATGTCCGAAAAATATTGATAAAGAGGCATAAAGTGTTGAAGCCTTGGGTAACAAGTAAACTATTGAAAAGTATATATGTATTAATTCTACTTTGTTGCAAAACAAACCTTACCTTTAAAATACACCTCGTATTTCCTACGAAATCTTGATATAATTTTTTTAAGCGGAGTACAGCACCTCCCCTACTATAAATAGTTGTTAGAGGAAATAATAAGTGTGCCCAAATTAAAGCACTTTTTAAAAATTTAATTTATTTGGAAATTTGTAGAATCTGCATTTATGCTTGCGTTGTCCCGTCATTTTCGTCGCTCTCCATTTCTTTCTGTAATCCCCTTTTTGATATCGTGTATGCCTCAAATTAATACATGTACTATATCAGCATATTATTGACTAAAGTATGTGCATAAAATTTATTATTTTAAATAATTCAAAATGGAGTAAATAACTTTTTGTTGCATGCATTGTGAATCTGTCTACTTGTATTACTGAGATTTCAAAGTACACAGGGTGGACCATTTAATTTGAGACTGTACAATATCTGCAAAACTAAGCGTTGTAGAAAGAAATTTCTTTAATAAAAGTTGCTTGATATTATGGGGGAAAGTAAATGTCATTAGTCATGCTTTGTTTGGAGGACGTTATGATGGTCATTTTAGGGACAATTTAATTTTTACTTTCTCTACTACGTATAGTAAGTAGGGGAAGTATTGTATTCCACCCAAAAATTAGATACCGAGATTTCACCGGAAATACATGTTTTGAGACTCCCTGAATAAAAAAAAAGCATTTTTGGAAACATGTCCGTGTGTGTGTCTGTGAACAGCATAACTCAGAAATGAACAGTCGGATAAACACCAAACTTGGTATTTAGGTTCAGTATCTTCCAGAGATGCGACACAAAGGTTTTCAAGAAAATCCCTCACCCCAGATTACCCTTTACATGGAACATTTTTCGAAAATTTGAATTTTCTCAAAAATGGCTCTAACGATTTTGATTAAAATATCATATGTTTAAGATATTTTCATGACAAATAAAATGTATATCTTCAAATTTCTAGGAATTTCCCCAAAAGTATTCTTCATTGTGAACGACTTTTGCATAACTGGTAAACCATAAGAGATAGACAAAATTTTACTACACAGAAAATGTAGATCGCGTTAAAATACACAATTTATGTTATATACATTTTTTTTGTAGATTGAACCATTTTCGAGATATTGCTTGTTATTCCCTTAATTTTTTCAATACTTATTTTCTCAAATTGGAATTCATTATTCATTTTTTTGTCTTGGATATGCAAAGAGTATTAATCTGTGGCAAAGTGAATGGTGCTGCACCTAGCAGCCACCTATTAAAAGATATGTCTATGCTTAAAGGCTACTGTATTTCTATATTGCTCTTGCAAATATATTTTCCCCTTACATCTAGAAGAAAATTAGCAATAAGATAGAGTCTGCAAATGTTTATCTCGATTAACATGAAGTAGATGGAGAATAAGCGTTTGTAAAAATAATTTGTACAAGAGTAGAGAAAGTCATGTGAGTGTAACACATCAGATTTGTTTAAATGGGAACCTACTTTTTGCACGCTATTTTCTCATTAGAAAACGGTTTATAAAAAGCTGTTTATTTTGTGATGAAGAATAAGCAAACAAAATAAAAAATGTTGGTTCCCAATATTACGAAACGTAACTTGACCCTCAAATGGTCATCCATGCATGGTCCAACCATTCATTGCGGTCTTCGTGCACAGCCATTTAGAATTTTCGCTGTTATTTACGCGTGTAAGAAAAATTGCAAAGTGCTTTATACCATTGTTGTTCAGTTTTTTATGAGGAGTGAGAACCCTCTGTCTCAAAGTCCGGTACCTATAGCTCAGTTGCAGCTAGACCGGTACCGAGTTGGGAAATCGCTTCTCAGACCAGCGACATTAACGGGGCCACTGTTTCAGAAAAGATTCTCGTAGCTAGGTTACTTCCAAAGGCTTCAATATCAGCACTGACATCTGCATCATCACCTAAACTGTCGACTTCAACTAAAAAGACTGGTAAATCCGTAATACATAATGCATTGCCGATAAAGTTCAACACCAGCTATATAACAGACTTCTTGAAAGTAGTTTTAAAATGTTTATCTCTTCAAAACACACAATTATTTCAAATAGTTTTTTGTAGCATAAGCCGTTTCCGAGATATCCGTTATTAATGGTTCACATTATTCATTACTTGGTCATTCTTTAAGATCCTTTCAACATTCAGTTGTTTCTCACGATTACATGGAAACAAAATGTAATTTTAAGGCCAACGTACAGCGTCCAGTTGTTAAACATTTGACTATCACTTTTCCCTTTGTATCTATAACGAAATGTGTACTGTAGTTGTTTCTGGAAATGTTTATATGGATTGAAATGTAGTAGATATAAAAATAAGCTTTAGTAAGAATAATTTGTATATCCATTAATAGAGGATAGAGAAAGGCATGTAAATGTAACACATCAGATTTTTTTAGATAACTAACAGCCATGATTGCCTCAGCAGACATCTACACAGGATTGGCATAACAGAAGCTTCTATATGCCCTTTCTGCGAACTTTGAAGAAGATGTAGAGAGAAACCACTTACTCCACTGCCACCTTTCGATCAACGTACCAACCTCTCACCAAAATACTGGTGTGCAAGAGAGGAATGGCTTCATTGCCAACTGCCTAACATTAGATACTGTAACAAATGAGAACACCGGTTACTACGAAACACGTTTTATTTAACACTTAGGCCCTCAGCTTAGTACAAACTTTACACTTGAGTCATTTTAGACACACTCGAAACACAATACAACCGATATGTGAAATCAAATCACAACTGAACTGCATTGGCACTGTCCACGTTTTCCTCATAACTTCTGAACTGCCTCTAATATAGGCCTTGCATACAAAACGGAAGGTTCTAGAAAGAGAAACTGCTAAAACATGCCAAAACAGTAAGCTGCATGTAATGGCTATTACTCCCGACGGCCAGTCGAACGCCCCACCCAGGCGCTGGGCCGAGAGGCACGTACTAGCGGCCCGCAGGTAGCCCCGCGGACGCGGTCACAGTACTAACCGACCAACTATGTTAAGTCTTAATAATGAAAGAGAAAACCTCGGAACCGTAAATTTCCCGTCACGCATTTATTATTGGTAAAAAGTAAAGGCAGAAAGAATAATTAGGAAACAGCTGACACCAGGAGAAAAAAATTCTGAAATCTTACACTCATATGATTTTGTCTACCTACTATCATTTATTTTATATAACTTATAAAAACACTTGTTGGAAAAGTATAGCTTTCTACCTACTTCATGTTGACTGAAATAAACTTTAGCAGAAATGGTTTCATTTCACATCTCGTTACGAAGAGACCCTGAAGTCTTCTTCATTCGGAATGGGTTTTGTATAATTTTGGGTATCTTATAAACCAAGGGTGGCGAAAACGCCTGCCTTCCGCGAGTCACCAAATATGCAACACGCACTACATCACTCGGCAGCACATGGAAAACAAATGAATAGACGGCTAGAAAAGCAGTTGCGCCTGCGAGTCACAGTGCCTCGCGAGTCGCGCTTTCGCCACCACTGTTATAAACCATAACAGATAGACAGGACTTACTGCACAAGAAATTTACGTTTCGTTAAAACACACACAGATTGGGTAAACATTTTTTTTCTGGCATTAACTATTTCCGAGATATTAGTTGTTATTGGTTTGAATTTACAATTTTTTTTCTCTAGCACCTACTTACAGTAGGTAGAGGAAGCATTGCATTTCATCGGAAATAACTGTTTTGAGGTCCCCTGAACAAAAATTCAGGGCGTGCATGTACATGTGTGTTGTCTGTGAACCAAATTTTATATTTAGGTTCAGCATCTTCTAAAGATGTGACAAGCAGATTTTCGAGAAAATTCCTCCACCTTAAACTACCCTTTGCATAGAACAAAGCTAATTATTTTCCTCAAAAGCAGCATTAATGATTCTGGTTAATATACCACATCTGTAAATTATTCGCATGATACATATTGTATATCTTAAATTTGCTGCGAATAAAGTCATATTATTCTAAATTAATTTTGTAGACAAATAAAAACTTATTACACACAGGAAGAGTGTGTTAAAACACACTTTATGTCAAATAATTTTTTGCGGCATTATCCATTTCCGAGATATTCATTATTATTAATTTGATTTTTTTCCAGTATTTCGTTATAAATGTTGAAATGTTAAGTCACCATTCAGTTGTTTCACGCTATGTATTGCAAATAATGTGAGATTTCAAAGCCAATATCCTGCGACCCGGTTTTTAAATATTTGATTACCACTTCAGCTTCCTGCATCCCTCTTGCACCTACAAGGAAAAATGTGTGATGAAGGTAGAGCATTTATCTCGACTAACATGAAGTAAGTAGATAAGTTAGTCTTTGTAAGATTAGTTTGTAGAGTAGATGTAAAAATAAAGGAAAGTCCTGTGAATTTAACACATCAGATATTTTAACTTGCCTTTAACTATCGTGGTCATATAGAAGCTTGGATCAATGAAACAGTTGCTAGTGTTCATTATTCGCTTATTTTATTTTATTACACATTGGGCTTGCGTGCAGCTTGCTTTTATTTTTGCATTTTCCTTGTAGAATGTAGGGATATCTGGAGAGCAGGGTGTAGTCCTAATTAAAGAAAACGCACCTCCATCGCCAGGATCCAAACCGGTTCCCTTAGGTCACTGAGTGCGTGTAATCAGGTCACTTTTGCCCACCAATGCTTTTATAAACTTGTTCTGAGTACTAAACAAGCGTGTAACTGATCTGTTAAGTCAAGCATAAGCCCTGTCCACACTGATTAGCAAGTAACAAAACTTGTCAAGTGCAACATGTTAACAGTTTGCATGTTGGCCAAATTTCTATTGCAGAATTGACTTAACATGTTAACCGAAACAGTTGTGCTTGACACTTTTAACATGTTGGTTGTTTTCCGCTTTTAATGGAAAACTTGTTAAGTCAATTCGCTCTCTGTGTATGTGATTGAGTGAACTTTGGAAGTTTCTAGACTATAAACATGGCAGCTATTGTGATTCCTTCATGCTATTGTGTTCGGTAGTTCCATGTTGACTCATTCTGTGCTTGTATCCTTGATTTGGTTTGCTTCATGTGAAGTTATGGAATGGACGAAAGAAAAGACACTTTCATTAATAAAATCTTTGTTGAGGCTATCATTATGGAACATTGTAATGTATGTAATAAAGAGGATGGACAAATATACCAAACTATGTGCAATTTATTATTGTTCCAGAGGCAAGATCAGAAAAAAAAACTCACTTTGCTAGAGAATTGCCAAAAAGGCTCAAGTCTGACAGCTGAAATGGCTGCTCTCAAATGTGTGTCCTTTTTGTGAATTATAGGTTAGAAACTTTGTTCAAAACAAAGTTGAAGTCACTTTTACTTGTTCTCAAGAAATTGAAGTCAAACCTGCTCCGAATTTTAAACTCATTCAAAATATTTTCACTCCTGTGCCGATTAACAAGATAGAGCCTCATCACCTTCCATTTTTATTTTTATTAATATCAAACACAGATGCAAATAGCAATAGTCAAATCTTAATCACTGGAGTCCATTTTGCTTATAGTTAAGAGATTTTGTTGTCCCAACAACTCAACTGGTGTGGATAGAATGTTAAACGTTCACAGTTACAACATGTTGAAGGCATTTAACATGTTGAATGAGACATTTTGTTAATTGTTGAATGTTAACTGTTGATATGTCGAACAGTGTGGACTCACCTATGCAGAACTGTAAGGTTGGAGTTTGCACCCTTCTCTTGTGCACGTGCGATAAATACCTTAAAGTCTGCGCGTGGACTATGGAAGAAAACGTTTGCTTCATACCTCTCGTCCAACGCAGTATATCAATTCTACATTTACTGTTCTACACACTTGCATATGTTTATCAAATACATGAATCCTTCTTGTCGCATTTCAAGTCTCCCCCGATTTTTAAAAATGTTCTTTTCTGGGCAATGAAGTTTGCAGCAAAACTGTCGTCCTCCGTGATCTAGGGGTACCATACTACCTCTAATTCCCCAGGTTCCCAGGGTCGTGAGTTCAAACCTGCCGGATGCCGATGGATTTCTTCCGGCGTAAAATCCCTTAGCATGGCTTCCTTCGGAAAGGAAGTAAAGCCGGTGGTCCCGTGTCGTATATTTACGACACGTAAAAAACCTCAAGCCTGGTAAAGAGGCCTCTGAGCAAAATTTACGGTCTTTCGCGCCTAATATAGGATGGGACACTAAGAACCACAGGATTAAATAGCGTCCGTAAATAGAAACTCAATTCTTTGCACCAAAACTAACAAATTTATTACATACTTAAAATATTAGGTGAAAGTATTAGTTTAAAATTGTGGAGGAGATATGAATGTAGGCCATAAAGAAGCGGTTAGAAAGGCAAGTGAGATATAATTAAAATATCGTATACTGACTCATACGCCACATTACATTCACTGTGGCGTTTCATCAGGCTCTTGTGAAACAAACCTTTCACCCCAGATCTTCTTCATGCTGATTGCTTAACACTCCAGTGCTGCTGATGGGAACATAACTCCTAGATAGCCTACTTGCAAACAGAGGCATTTCTCATTCCCATCTGAATAACGGCTCGTAAAAGTCATTAGCTTCACGTGTGAAACCTGCTCCACGTTGGAATGTATTGCTATTATTATTATTGTTATTATTATTAATGCGTTCAATTGTAAGGAGCAGGAAAAAGACGAAAAGACTTTGTGTTGTATTCACATGACTTTCTCTACTCTTCTACAAAGTATTCTTTTTCTTCTTTAACGGATTACCCCGTCTCTGTAGGACTTATACCTCAAGGACGCATAAGCCAATGCCTTGAGTCAGTAGTCTGTCGAGGAGCAAGCAAACTCTGGATCATAGCATATCCATGATGGGCAATCAGCCCAATACCTTGGGTCAGTAGTCTGTCGAGGAGCAAGCAAACTCTGGATCATAGCATATCCATGATGGGTAATCAGCCCAATACCTTGGGTCAGTAGTCTGTCGAGGAGCAAGCAAACTCTGGATCATAGCATATCCATGATGGGCAATCAGCCCAATACCTTGGGTCAGTAGTCTGTCGAGGAGCAAGCAAACTCTGGATCATAGCATATCCATGATGGGCAATCAGCCCAATACCTTGGGTCAGTAGTCTGTCGAGGAGCAAGCAAACTCTGGATCATAGCATATCCATGATGGGTAATCAGCCCAATGCCTTGTGTCAGTAGTCTGTCGAGGAGCAAGCAAACTCTGGATCATAGCATATCCAGGATGGGTAATCAGCCCAATGCCTTGTGTCAGGGATGCTCAAAGCGTTTATTTCCAGCGAAATCTCAATATCGAATTTTTTGGGGGTGAAATGCAATACCTCGTCTGCTCATTATAGGTAAATAGTAGAGAAAGTAAAAGAGACCTTAGTCAACCAGCTTGACCCGACCACGATTAGAACCCAGAACCACATTGCAAGAAGCAAGGAGGTTATCTCTATGTGTAAAATTGCTTTTGGCATTTTATAGAAAAAACATTGTTTTAAAAGCTATGGCATTGAATTTTTCAGTCATCTGATTCTACCTTTCCAACCCTGTCCAACACACGGCTTGTGTGAAAGAACAATTAATTCCATTAATTGACCTAATAGTGGTTGCAACTATAAAGCCCGGGACTTAAGTACTTACAATGTTTGTAAGTCGCCATTGGGGTATGACATCTCAATACAATTTGAGATCTCCTTGTGGTTTACCGGGAAAAATGCGAATCAGTTGGAGAATTTAATGTCGTGTCGGTATGTTGCCATGGTAGCTCAGTGGTTAGAGCAACCGGACGGAGACCGGGAGATCCGTGGTTCAAATCCCGGCTATGGCATTGAATTTTTCAGTCATCTGATTCTACCTTTCCATTGTTTTAAAACATTACAGCGTTCTAATGATGATAGTTCCAATTAAACATATGCTCTAAAATGACACAGGGAACACTTTATTTTGCATTAAGTTATGACGCTGTATTCTAAAGGTAAGAAGTACGTATCACGGAGGGGCCCCCCGGAACCGGGGTAGAACACCTCAAGTAGGCCAGTCGGCCCATTGTGCTTACAATGTGAACCCAGGGAGAGACCCGAAGGGCGGCCGACGGGCGCAAGCATGGACGGGGTCCATAGCGTTTCCAGATAAAACGCAAGCTCACAAGCCACCAACCTCCAGTGTCCCCCGGTGCCCCACGCTGAGAAGACACCTAACTGAGCGGTATCGCAGCGACGCCAGGGAAGAAAGCTTTACAGAGCGCAAGTCACTGCCCGAACACAGTCGCTGGTCCTAAACCCTGAAACAGATGACAAGGAAGATGATGGGTACAAGAAATGAGAGGAAGGAGAGTCGTGGTAGAAGATGAACCAGCCCAGAATTTGCCCGGTGACCCGGGGAATCCTCGAAAAACTCATGGGCCAGAGTGGAGTTCGCCGGGGATCGATCCCGCTTGGTGACGCTGTATTGTAGTTATTTATTTCATTTGCATAGTTTTTGTGAACAGAACAGCACTATAACTCATAATCACATTGTCATAGCTGCGATATCTTGTTTATACCAGCTTCATGGTGTGTGTGCGTTTAACGCCCATTTATACTTCATTCAGCACCACAGGCGACGAACATTGATGATATATGAAATAAAATGATAATTAGGAAAGGAACTGTGAAAAGGTTCCTGACCTAGTTTTGTGTTACCTCCCAACTATTTGCCATATTATAAGTCTGAAGAATACCTGAAAAATGTTGTCCGGGAAGACGGTCCTAGCGGGACTCGACAGCGGACTTCCCCGTTCACGAATGCGTACCTTAACGACCTTGACCACACGTGTCGGCCGTGTGCGCGCGTCCGCGTGTAGTATCCGTTATATGTTTAAATGTTCTCAGCTTGAAGTTTACTTAGATGTGCTACATATGACTATCCAAATTCAAATATTTGGGGCATATAATTGATAGTGAAGCCAAAACAAACGGCATTATTACAGACAGATTCCTAGCAGGCACTTTTTGTAAATCTACGTTTACTAAAAGTAGGTTGCTAACGAGAATAACAAAAATGCACTAGACCAGTGGTCACATAGAGGCTGAAACTTGGACACTGACCATGGCAGAACAGGAAATGTTGAGAAAACTCGAAAAAAAAATTCTGATGTGTTACAATCACATCGCTTTCTCTACTCTGCACAAACTAGTTTAGAAACCCTTATTCTCCATCTACTTCATGTTAATCGATGTAAACATTTGTAGAAACTAACGTATTGCTAATTTTCTTGTAGGTGCAAGGGGAATTGGTAGGCTTTAAGCGACAGTCAGATGTTTTAAGAGCCGGTTGCTACATGGAGCGTTCCATTCTCTTTGCATGTCCAGGACATAAAAAAACGAATTCCCATTTGAGAAAAAGTACAAGTATTGGAAAACAATAACAAGCAGTATCTCGGAAATTGTTCACACCACAAAAAAAATGTATATGACATAAACTGTGTATTTTAATGCGATCTACATTTTTTGTGTAGTAAAATTTTGTCTATCTCTTATGGTTTACCAGTTATGCAAAAGTCGTTCACAATGAAGAATACTTTTGGAGACATTCCCAGAAAATTCAAGATATACATTTTATTTGTGATAAAAATATCTTAAACATTTGATATTTTAATCAAAATCGTTAGAGCCATTTTTGAGAAAATTAAAATTTTCGAAAAATCTTCCATGTAAAGGGTAATCTGGGGTGGGGGGATTTTCTTGAAAACCTTCGTGTCGCATCTCTGGAAGATACTGAAGCTAAATAACAAGTTTGGTGTTTATCCGACTGTTCGTTTGTGAGTTATGCTGTTCACAGACAGACACACAGACACACACACGGACATGTTTCCAAAAATGCTCTTTTTTGGATTCAGGGGGTCTCAAAACATATATTTCCTGTGAAATTTCGGTATCGAATTTTTGGGTGGAATCTTCTCCTACTTAATATACGTAGTAGAGAAAGTAAAAAAAAAAACGAAAAATTCAAACAAATAACAAGGAGTATCTCGGAAATGGTTCACTCCACAAAAAAGTGTATATGATATAAATTGTGTGTTTTAACGAGATCTACATTTTTTGTGTGAAAACTTTTGTCTATCTCTTACGGTTTACCAATGCAAATGTCATTCAGATTGAAGAGGAAATTTTGGGGACATTCCCAGAAAATTCGAGATATACATTTCATTTGTCATGAAAATATCTTAAACATATGATATTTTAATCAAAATCGGTAGAGCCATTTTTGAGAAAATCAAAATTTTCGAAAAATGTTCCATTTAAAGGGGTGGGGGATTTTCTTGAAAATCTTCGTGTCGCATCTTTGAAAGATGCCTAAATACCAAATTTGGTATTTATCCAACTTTTCGTTTTTGAGTTATACTGTTCACAGACACACACGGACCTTTTTCGAAAAATGCTTTTTTTGGTTTCAGGGGGCCTCAAAACATGAAATCTCGGTATCGAATTTTTGGGTGGAACGCAATACTTCCCCTACTTACTATACCTACGTAGTAGAGAAAGTAAAAATACCATGGAAAACATATGGAACTAAAGAGGAACGTGATAACTGGAGAATTAGATGTACTTTTGAAATTGATCAATTAATAAAAGGAAGACATATAGTTAGATTTATAAAAGCAAGAAAGTTAATGGCTTAGTCATGTATGGCACATGGAAGAAAGCAGTATACTTAAAAGAATGGTGGATGTAAGGAGAGGTGGTCCCCAGTGTCCTGCAGGCTTTAAAACTATGAAGGTGACAAGATGGAAAGCAATAGATTGAGCAGAATGGAGGTTGACTGTGAAGGAGGCCAAGGCCCACCCAGGACTGTAGCGCCGATGATGATGTATACAGGTTCTTTCATAAGTAAGGAATAATGCAAATAAAACTAAAATTAGCTCATTCTTTAAAAAATGCTCCGACACGTCAAATTTAATATTATGAAGGGAAAAGTTTACAAAAAAAGAAACAACCTTCAGTCATTATTGTAAAGGATATGATGACCGAGCGAGTGACGCGTGCGACTCGCGAGGTCCAGGGTTCGTTCCCCCGCGACCGTCTATTCTGAACTGCTGGGGTGGTTCCTCTTCTACCATGACTCTCTCCCCCCTCATTTGTTGAGCCCATCATCTCCTTCATTGTCGCCTGCTTCAGGGTTGTAGGACCAGGCAACGGTGTTCGACGGATTGCGGCTGGGCGGTTCATGTACACTTTGTAGAGGTTACTTCCCTGGTGTCGTTGCGGGGCTGTTCAGTTAGGACCCGCCACCGTGTGGGCCACACCAGGGGGACCACTGGGAGTTAGGACGCTTGTAGTTGGGTCCGGGCGGCGTCGGATTCGTTCTAGCTGGAAACGTAAGGGGCGCTGTCCATGCTTGTACCCGTGGTCATTCGGATCGGGTCGCCCTTCGAGTCTCTTCCCTCATCCCTCCCTCCCAGGGGTCACAGTAGGAGCAAAAGGAGCCATTGCAGTCTCCTTGCGGTACTCTGCTCCGGTTGCGACACCCCTCTGTTCGTCCGTATCTTTACAGGGTGTGATGTCATCGACAAAAATTTTAAATAGCAAATATTATTTTTTCATATTTTCTGAAAGTTAGTGCCTTGGTTGTTGTTTCAAACAAATGACTATGGTAGAAAGTACCACCCTTATAAAGCTTAAGTTTGAAGTTTGACGATGCTACGTTGTTTAGTAATTGTTTGGCAGCCATTAATAGTGAACTCTCTCAGCGAGTTTGTTAACATGGATAAAACTGGCCCTTGTTATGTGATACAATATTTTCATTTGAAAGGTCTTAGTCCAACTAATATTAAAGCTGAGCTAGATTCTACTCTGGGGGAGTCTGCTCCTTCGTTTACAACAGTAAAATATTGGGTGGCAGAGTTTAAGCGAGGCCGTACGAGCTGCCAAGACGAACATCGCTGTGGTCGACCAAGTGAGGTGATCACGTCAGAAATTATGAAGAAAATCCACAAAATGGTATTGGATGACCCTCGACTGAAAGTGCGCGAGATAGCGGACATGATAGGCATTTCAAAAAGTGTTGTACATCGCATACTAACTGAAAAGCTCTACGCAAATGGGTGCCTCGTTTACTCACAAGAGAACAAAAGCAGCGTCGTGAGAATGTTTCAGTCGAGTGTTAGGCGATGTTTCGCTACAATAAAGCCGAGTTTTTGCGTCGAATCATAACCATGCGTCCATCGCTTCACACCTGAGAGGAGGGAACGGTCAAAACAGTGGATTGAAAGGGGAGAATCGGCTCCAAAGAAGGTGAGTTCCATGTGCAGGCAAGGTCGTGGTGTCAGTTTTTTGGGATGCGCGTGGGATAATTTTCATTAATTATCTTCAAAAAGGAAAAGCAATTAATGACGCGTATTGTGCAAACTTACTGCAGCGTTTGAATGATGAAATCAAGCAAACAACGGCCGCTTTTAGCGAAAAATAAAGTTCTGTTTCATTTAGACTATGCACCAGTTCACACATGCATTATCACCATATCCAAAATCAATGAGTTAAAGTTTGAATTGCTTCCTTGCACCCTATTCGCCAGACTTAGCCTCCTCTGATTATTTTGTTTCCAAAGTTGAAGAAAATGGCTTGGTGGTAAAATATTTGCCAACAATGAAGAGGTGGAGTTTGCTGTTGATGGCTATTTTGCAGAACTCGACAGTTCTCACTACAAACAGGGTAATGAAGCTATTGAACATCGCTGGGAAAAGTTTATCGAGCTGAAAGGAGACTATGTAGAGAAATAAAGATGTTTTCCCAAAATGTTTGTGTTTTCTTTGTTAGGTCGGGTATTTTTGGGACAGCCCTCGTTGTTGCATGAATAATTTCAATTGTCTCATACAAAAGGTTGGTTGCTATGGGAACACGTCTCTCTCCACTTGATTACTTTGTATAGGAATATTTAAACGTAGAGGCTTTGTTACGAGGCCTGCTAATATGGAAGAGTTAAAAATGAGGATCGGAGATATATCACCAGCATTCAAATATTCAATAAGAATTCTCGCCACTGCCAGATTGTAAATGAGGAGCATTTTAACACCGTAATAAATAATAAGAATTTAATTTCTTACAGTAGTTTGTAAGTTGTGAAGAACATTGTTAAACAAGCCAAAAATTAAACGTGAATGAAAGTTTTCAAAGAACACTAAATAATCTTGTAATGTATGTGACTTATGTACAGAAATAATAGAAACGAACATTTCCTGATATTCCATCCTATGGCGTGTACTAATTTGTCCCTGAATTCCCTTAAAGTTTATATTTTTATGTATAGTGTAAGTTTTCTCATGATGTAATTCAAAATTTCAGGATAGGTCTAACGAGTAGTGTTCAATGTAATATGAGATTTTCTTGTGACGTATTTATTACTGAATTTTCTTATAAAATTAGATAAAAATGTAGAAAATATTATATTATGATACAAGTGGTAAAAGTAGGGTTTTATTTTGCGAGTAGGAATGTTCTTTTTGCAATCCTAAGAACAAAATAAAACTGATTTTAACACGTGTGGCGTATACTATTTTTTAGACAGCGCTCGAATTTGTAAACTAACCATAATATTATATTGAATGCCGAAACTGACAGAGGACATATTTAGAACGCGTTCTTGAAACAAAGAAATGACGTTAAAAAGCGAGATGTCAAATGTTTTGTTGATTTGCTAGCAGTCATTTTCAGTGAAATTATTTTCAACATGTTTTGCCATACACTAGACAATGAAGCGATTAAACACTATATCATATTTTGTTTTGGATCTTTTGGGTAAGTACTTCTAGTGTTATTCTTTCTGCTGTTCTGTAATTTCACTTCCATTTCAGTTTCTTCTGAATTCATAATTTCCGCATTTAATGTTTATATAGGTTGTAATAGATAAAAGAATAACGTTTTAGATAAAAAAGCAGAAGGCTCCCAGTATAACGTATATGCTAACTCTACAACGAATTGCTATAAATTGAAGTATTGTATGTCGATTTGTATTCTGAAAGGTAATGCCAGCGCCATGAGAAGTTAATCATTTAAAAAGACAATGAAAAGTAAAACCTAATCAAACTAAGTCGAGTTATTAAACATGTGCAAATACAAAAGGTAACCGCCATGTGATTGGACTTGAAACCAAAATTGATTATCGCACTAGTGTCTAAAATCGTATTTATTTAATGAAGCCATGAGCCAGAAAATTCCTATGTTAAATTAAAGTCAAATCCTTCATAAATAACGCACAAACATTTCAATATCCTGCCGTAAATTCATTTTGAGAAAACATGAAATTTCTAAACACTGTTTTACATTCGGGAGGATATGGCATTCCGGACCCCGTTAATAGTGTTCGTTGTATTTAAAAATCAAGGATGAAAAACATTACTCGAAGCATCCATCGATAATGGTCGATTGTCAAACTGAACTGACGTAAAGCTAATATGTTGCGACTTGTGGTTTAACTACAAGTACAATAGCCACTGGGACGTCAACTAAATTCTGTAAACAAAGTAAGGGAGTGAAAGTTATGGAAACGAGGCAGTTAAGCCTGGTTTTGGTGCGGGTAAAGTGACTACTAATGGCAGGAGAAAACTCGTATTTTACATATCTTTATAATTAGCTGTCTAGAAAATTATACATAATTTCATTACTGTGGCGTGGTGCTCATGTTCCCTGCCACAGAATGTCTCTATGTTCGAGCCCACCCAGGAAGAAAGATGCTTCGATTCTCAATACACCAACGTAATCTTCCTGCATCGGTTGGATGGTTGCATGTAGTGAGAGATCGGTAGTCGGGATGGTCGGCGTTGTCTGCCGCAGGCCTAAGTTATGATAAATACCCGGCTCTGTCCGGGGCTGTGGCGGGTTTAGTATAACATTAATTTTCCAATAATATTTATTTATTTGCACTTAAATAAATTAAAGCAATTAAAATATTGCTGGTAAATCATCTCACCTTCATTGTGACAAATTCACCATTCGTACTAAAAATCCTCAAAATTGCTTTCCATCCAAGATTTTCCAACGCCATCCACCATTAGGAGTGGCTTTTCGCATTACCAACTCTAAAGAAACTCTTTTATTTTTGAGAAAACAGACCATTCGTGCTGAACATCCTCGCCGAACATTTTCCACCGCCTCTCCCTTTGGGGAGTGCTTTTGCTATACCACCCTAAAAATAACGAAGAGAACATAATTCATATCTTTATTTCACAAAAGTATTGACAAAACAGGCCTGTCCGTGCTGAAAAATCTCAAAATGCTTCCCTTAATCCATTACATCTCCTCTTCTATTAGAGGTGTTTTAATAACAGCACCCCCACAGTATTTTTACTCTTTTGCTAAAGAGTATATGTGTAACATTTCCCATTCGTGCTGAAAATAGCCCAAGGTGCCTGCCATAGAACAATTTAAAGCCCCATCTACCATTAGGGAGAGCTAAAAGAATGAAAGGATAACACTTATCTTTTCATTTCATTTAGAAAAAGTAAAATTGTCTCCTGCCCCTCTTCCAATGAAGTGGTTTTTGTGATACCCCCACAGTATTTTCACTGTTATCCTAAAGCATATGTGTTACATATTTGGTCGAACTCAATGCTTGAGTATAGGAGCATATAAGAATCATACACCTTGATACCGTAACTATTGACAGGAGAATATAAATAATTAAATAAAGAAATAATAGTCAGATAGAGAAATAATTGCAGTAAATAATTTTCGTATATTAAATCAATGTATAATGTAACAAGCTTGAGTTGAAAAGATTTCTCCGAAGAAAAGGGCCATTAGCGAGTCATGTTAAGCAAAATCATTAGTAACAGCCGAAGTAGCGAACGCGTTAGTATAAACATTCCTGGAATGTAGTTAAGGTTTGGGTTCAGTACGTTTGCAGAGTCACGTAGACAGAAATTCTGTAAAAGAAAAAGGAATGAAATCCTGAGACTCGGGGAGGTACCCCATACTAACAGTGTCAGACGCGTACGTAGGAGTTTAAGATTGGCCCCGCGCGAGAAGGAACCTTGGAGAGTTACTTCTAAGGTAGGCGGAGCTTAAATAATAAAAGAGCGTGTGTTGCTAAAATCGTCTTATCTTTCTTTTCTTTCGCGTACAGCCTTAGGAGCTTAGAGTCTTTTATAATGATCGTAGCGCCTAAGATCGCGCTGGGTTGTCATTTACTTAGCGGTAGCCGTGAGGGGTTTTGCTGCTGCTGATGATGATAGTGATGATGATTTGTGTTTAAGGGGGCTCAACTGCTTGTTCATTAGCGCCCTTTTAAAACAGATCATGGAAAAGGCCAGAGATAAAGATCAGTACAAAATATCATGGCAAAGGCCAGAGATAAAGCTGAATATAAAAGTCATAGGAAAAGTTAGAAATAAATATAAATATATAAAACTACAACAAGAAGTATGAAATACCTGAATTCAACATAACTAAATCCGCATTTGAAAATTTACCTTTGATACAAAATTAAAAATTCTATCAACCGCTTGCTTATCATCCGCAGAGACTGGCCGGCAGATGCAGAATGTCCTGAAGATGTCCTAGAGCAATGCACTCTAACAATACATGACGGACCGAAAGACTTTTGCTACACAGCGGACAAACAGGAGCAGGGTCGCCCTTAAAAAGATAACTGCGTAAAACTGCAGTGGTCAATACACAACCGAGCCAAAATCACCTCCTCACAACCAGATATGGGAGAGGAAGTTATCCAGTTCATCGGAATGTGCTTCACTACTCTAAGCTTATTTCCGCGGAGAGCTAAGCACTCCTCGCGCCAGTACGACAGCACCGCTCTCCGCACAAGCCTAAAGTCTTCCGAAATTACTCGAGGTATTGTAACACTGGGTTCTGTGGTTGCCGCCTTAGCTGCCAAATCTGCATGTTCATTCCCCGGCAAGTCAACGTGACCAGGTATCCAAGCACACTCCACATTAACGCCAGAAGCGTATAAAACATGGAGGGCATCCTGGATTCGCTCAACATGGGGTGGTCGTTGTACAGCTCACGAAGGCTCTGAAGTGCACTTTAGGGAATCACTCAAAATTGAGAGTGTCTCCCAATTTTAGACGGCGCACATACAATATGGCTCGGTATATGGCATACAGCTCTGCACTATAAATGAATGTGCTATTACGGAAACCGCATGTATAGGGTTCGGTTCCATGAACATAAACACATCCAACACCGCTGGTGCACTTAGATCCATCGGTGTAGATCAAAATTCGGTCAGTGTAATCGGACAGAAATTCTAGAAAACCAGGCGCGGATACTAAACGTAGGTATCGTAGACTTCCGGTGTGCCGTCATCCCAAGATCTACGTGAGGGGTTTTGCTGGTAAACATTTTAGCGACTTGCGGCAACTTGCGCTTCTAATTTCTTGTATTGCGGAAACAGTTTTTTCAAACCATAAAAAATCATACTGCAGAAGTTAGCAGGTATAATAAGTCAGTTATTATAGTTTCGAGAGGTACGATTCATAACCAGTTTCATTCTTTATCTCCAAATGGTCGACAACTCGCTTATATAACTCAAGTATTGGATCACATTAAATTTCTTAGTCAATTTAAACTAGTTTTATCCTTTCAAAACACGCCCACGCAAATCCTGAGAGAAAGATCTCATAGCCAACCACTGTAGCAGCCGGCAGCAGAAACAACAGCAGATATAGGAGACGACGCCAAAAGGTGACACTGGGCATTCGTCGTCAAACTTGGCGACCATCGCGGGGCTGAAAACGGCTTCAAATGTGTCGACCATCGCCCGGCTTCAACACACTTTGCTAAAATACTTGGTTTCTTTTGTTTCAGTTAAGAGGACCTTAAGACACTTTCGCTCCAGCGGCTGACAGAACCAAGTATGAGTGAAGATAGAGGTAGGTACACAAATCAGTATCCAATGTACCTTAGATATCTACAAGCGACATTACAAACTTTATGTTTTCTCTTTCGAGATGAATAACTCATCGTCTAGAGTAGGTCTAACGCTAAAACAAGTCTAATAAAGCTACTGCCGTTTTAAATTGGAACAGTATTTTAAAAACACGCATCGTACTAAAAATAGTTCTTACTTTTTAATTGTTCTGCCGCTTATCTTTATCAGGCAGAGCAAATATTGTGTCCCGCCCAAAAAACTTGATATTGACAGTTCACCGGTAACAGAAAAGGCCGTCTGCGCGCGCGTGTGTATCGCCGATGCGACCAGTTTGATCTATTGTGGCTACACCCACGGGAGACAGAGATGAGGTAAAGGAGCCGTAGGTTACGCAGACGACAGGCCCACCGAGACGCGCATAAGTTCCTAATATTTCCAGTTTGAACACCCGCGCACCAGTGGAGGCGAAGAACCCCGAGAGAGGGCGACGAAGCGACCCTAAAGGGTGGGACAACCATCCTGGCGTTCACGGGGAAAAATCTTTACATTGTGCAAGCAACTACGCCATCTACCCGACACCGCCAGCACCGTAGGACCCGAAGACACACCTGAAACTTAAAAGGGAGAGATGAAATGAGAGGAAACGGGGTAAAGGAGAAATCGTAGTAGAATACAGCACCCCGACACCAAGGGAAAACAACGAAAAACTCCTTGGTCAGAGAGGCAGTCGCCGGCAATCAAACCCGGGCCCCCCGAATGAGGGCTACAGACGTATCCTCCTGAGCCATCCCGCTCGGAACAGTAGGATAAATACCAAATTTCGTACTTGAGGCAGTCACTGTTTAAGTAAGCCAGGTGATGATTTTTCACAACGTACGAAGTCCTCTTCGTTTTCACAAAATGTTTTTTTTTTTTTTTTTAATTCTGTCAACTTGCAATCATGAGAGATGGGCAAACACTTTCTACAGGAAAAATGTGTCAAATACATTTTTGTTTTTCGTAACGCTAATCGTTTTCGAAATATTCCATATTCTGTGCTTACACTTTCCCAAATATGTCATCTGACGGACATGCTTGAAAGTTTGCGATTCTTCATATTTCTTTCCATCCGAACAGTCCAATCCGTTACCACGACTAAACATTTAAATGTTGTTTCCGCACGTTGTGACTAAGTGGAGAGAAGAATCAATTTCTTTGTCTGAAATTATGGAATTTGAAAGTCCTATGAATATTGATATTAGAAAGGTAGAATCAGACGACTGTCATAGCCAGGATTTGAACCACGGATTCCCGGTCTCCATCCGGTTGCTCTTAACCACTGAGCTACCATGGCAACCTGCCGATACGACATTAAAGTCCCCAACTGATTCGCATTTTTCCCGGTAAACCACAAGGAGATCTCAAATTGTATTGAGATGACATACCCCAATACCGACTTACAATGCTGTAAGAACCTACTTTAAGTCCCGGGCTTCATAGTTTCGACCACTATTAGGTCAATTAATGCATTGAATTTTTCAGTCGTGTGATTCTAACCTTTCCAACCTTGTCCAACACACGGCTTGTGTGGAAGAACAATTCCTATTGGACTTTCAAAATATATACTGTGGATTCATTCATAACTACGGAAGTTTCAGAGAATGTGAAATTTGATGGAACGTGTTACAAAAATAAAACTAAACAAAGCCGAATAAGAATAAAGATGCTGCTACTGAACGTTGCAAACGTGTAAGTGGTATTCTGAATGATCTCCGTAGTACTGTAGTGAAATGACTTAATAACTAGTAACTTGGCACACACACAGCACGCGCCTTTCATGTAAACAAACCTGTTAAAAAGCATGTCGTTTGTTTGGAATCTTTATATGCAAAAAACATGGGAAATATTGAGAATTACAAAATATCAGATACTTTTAACTTAAAAACAGTATAATGCTACACTTATCGCCAGTCTAAAGTTTACTCCTTGCTCTATATACAAAAGGCTTGCTGCCGAAGTGGGTGGAGTTTTCTTTCTCTCTGTTACCCTTCTTTCTATGGTAAAAGCCGCCGCGGCCTTGTGGTAGATTTACGGTAAGCCAAAGAACTCCAAAACTGAGAGCGAGAGGGGGGAGAGGGAGTGAAGGAATAAAAACTCACAAAACAGTAAAAAAAGAAAGAAACCCAACAAATTGATGCACTAGAATGTAGATGGGGTATTGAGTGCAATGGGAATGGATGTATTTAATTTATGTGAATTTATAAGCAGTTTTCACATTTTAATTTGCACGTTGTAGCCCCCAATTCGGTTTGATACCACTGCAAATGATTTTTCGCTTTGCACTCTCGAAGTACAATGTCTCGGCTGTTGCTATTACTCCAATTTGTGCCTTAATTTCCCCTTAGATGACATTGAACCTTCACCTGTCGATCACCGTTTACTTCGTGTTATTTAAAAATCAAATCACTACAAAACAGTTCTGTGAAAATAGTAATACTGCTTTAAGGATGGTGTTCATTTTCTGGATTAAACATGTAAATTTATTCACGTCAAAAGAAAGGGAAAAAATTACCCAGGGATCAATTTTCAGGCAAGCGCTGTGTTTATTCGATCCGAAAACAAACAAAAGGGAAAAGAAAAAGAATATTGTAGGAATAACTTTTCAGCCAAGTAATACTTTAACCTCCTGCTAGATGGCATTTGATGCAGTTGCATTTACTTAGTGTCATGTAAATGAAGATAGTTCACAATGACCCGAAATAACGTTGATAACAAACACATCCTTTTATGTAAATTATTTTACGCTACCACACTTGGGAAAACCGGTTTTGTCATCTGAGACTTATTTATAAATAGCTACAAATAACGAACTGAGGAGTGAAAACAACATTATTTATTACTATCATGCATATTTAATATTCAAACTTACTTTACTCTCTAACGCAGCTGTTGTAGCGAGTAAAATGTGATAATGATATATATGTATCATTAGTGCGTTGGCATTTACTTCCCAGTGGGAAGTTAAACTGTTAGGTCGAGCGCGAAACTAATGCCAGGCACTGCACAGAAATGATAGTGTATGCTATTATTATAATTTATCAATGTAAAAGTCTGAGAACTGCAGCTCTTCAGAACCGCAAATGAGACTTCAAGCAATTATAACATAAAATGAACGTTGTGTGTAGAAGAAGATTAAAGACTTTGGTTTTAATGCGTGAAACTTGCGGTTTTACGCGAATTTCACGGTACAACATGCTCGAAGCGTTACTAACGGTAACAGTAGCGTGAATGCCTGGGGGAAACGGAAACCAGCCTCAACCCAAATGTATTTGAATAACAAAGAAGACGCTCTTTCTTTCTCTCTCTGTTTGAGCATCCATTAGGTGGCATAGCAAATGTGTCGAATATGCGTCTGAGTAAAAGTGTTTTCGAAATGACCCGGTACCAATATGGGTGTGCCGTGCCCATCCCAATTTCAACAGCTTTTAGTAGTGTTCGCTAAATTCCTGTATTACTCATTTCATTGCTGTTGGTTTCAGCTAAATCGCATACTTTCTCTAATTTACTTTAATTAGGAGCGATGATAATTTTCATAAGAGCGTGAATTTGTTAAGAGTAGTAAAAGGTTCTGGATTGAGTTGGTTTACCCAAACTGATACGTTACCAAGGGAGATAGCGAAGGGTATTTGTATGTTGCAAAGTCTACAAATGAGAGTAGATTTGAGAGTTCTATTAGCAGGTATCATGCACTCGCCTTTAATTTATTTAAACTTCAAAAGAAAGTACTACGTATTATGCATACAACTCATCTTATCTTGTCTTCCTGAGCAGAGGAGACCGATCCAGAGGGGATATTGCATCTACTCCCCACGAGAGGGCGTCCCCAGGAAGAAGGATGAGGTGAGAGGGGACATTGGGCGGCCGGATCCAGGAGCGACGGTGCAGCATT